>CM030365.1:252272280-254981544 GCA_017893485.1 Hemerocallis citrina
TTAATAAATTTTATTTAACAAAAAACTAACTTATTAATAATTATATTATTTGCAGATTTTCTATATCAATAGACAGTTCCCACTATAAATACTTCTCTATCAATTCATTGCAAGAAAATCAACAATTGTGGACTATTTGGTTATGAAACATTATGGTGTGAAATAATACAAAAATAGTAAATCCACATGAAAAATCTCAAAAGTGGCACTTATAGATGATGAGGTAAGATACTTTAAATATTGTTAAAAAATATTCATACATATATATACATAAACAATTATTATTACTAAAGTTTCATCTTTTGTGGGGAATTAGAATACTGACGATAATGTTTAACGAAGCGGTGAAAGCGTTCCAACATATGCTTATACTTAATTTCTAATGGAATACTGAAAACTGTCAACAAAAGATATAACCCAATGCACGATAAATTTGGCATCATTCTAAAGTTGGGAGGTGTTGTAGATGAAGTTTAGAAAGATGTTATCATTGGTAAGGATAGGTACAAATTTGCATCTGCAAACGAATTTTAAAGTATGTCTTCTTCTGTCTTTAAAGGTAAACAATTATGCTACTCATTTTTATTATATATATCAAATTGGCTATTACTGATACATGATATCAAATACTAATTACAATGAACTATTGATATTTGTTTAGCAATAATTAATGCAGGAGATGCATATAAGGTAGACTCTAAATATGGTAATCAAGTAGAGAAGCGAAATCTTACAATTGTAGGATTTAGGTAATATCGATTAATTAAATTGAATAATAATTTACGAAATTGTATTGAAATTCATATGCTTTGTCTTAATTTAAGGTCAAAACCAATCTTAATTAAATTATGGGGAGAAGTAGCGATCAAGGAAGAAAAAGTTCTAAAAAAATTATTACCCAACATGCCAATTATTGCAATTACCTCTATAAGAACCTCAAACTTTGGAGGTAATTACATACAACAAAAATTAATAATGCTATTTATTATATACTTTATTTATTTATTACTGATTTTTTTAACAGGATTATTGTAGCGCCCCGAGTTCCACACACTGGAAGCTCGTGACACTTACCCAAAATCTTTACTTCAATGAGTACACTACACAAGAAAATTTACAGGAAATTAGAAACTCATATTGCGCAAGGAAACTATATCTTCCACTTGGATGCTTTCCGCAGCTCGAGTCTCCTGCTCCACGATCAGCGATCCTGCAGTTAGCAAACTGTGGGCACGTCAGTTGAATACAACTGACGCAACGCGGATGAAAACCACAATCTCCAAAATCCTCAACAATCAATTTTTGATGCAGAAGAAAAATGTGAAAGTCAAACCACAAATGTCGGTGTATGTCATGATCTAGATTCTAATGCACAATTCATATGCACACCATGCTCTTAATCTAATGCAAACTTGATTTAGAAACGTCTGCATCCCATACTACATACTTCCCAAATCGAGTTCGTATTCTCCAGATGGTAGGGTTCAATCCCTCGCCATGCATCCTACTCTTGTACTCTTTCCTGTTTCTGACATTCATCTAGTGACTGGTAAGATTGCAGTCGCTCGGTCTAGTTCCGTCGCTGCAGTCAGAATCACTGGTTATGCCATTATGTATGCCGAGACCCTGTGGTCCTACGCCACTCCCCGGTCATGCTTCGCCCGGCCCCTGTGGTCCTACGCCACTCCCGGACCTTACCCAAAAGTTGTTACGAACATAAAGGTGACCCTGCAAGTCCTACCTGCTCCACCAAGAGTCCTAGAGCCTTGCTCTGCTCCCTGTTCGCATTAAACAACATAGAACCTTAGGTGGATTTGGAGGGTCCATTCCCTAACTTCCACCATACAGTCCTTATCACTAAATCTCAGAAATTAACAGACGAGACCACGTCGCACGTGTTCCAGACGAGACCACGCCACACGTGTCCCCTTGATAGGAGAGTACAACGCCCAACTAGTGCCTGTCCTTACCAATTATCCTAGTTTAATTTCTCAATTCACCAACTCAACAAGTCTCATCTTGATTTAGTTAGGGTTCAACCTAGCCTCCAATCATGCTGAGAGTTGACCCACACATGCACCAAACTAGTGCACTCAATGTGCACCACACTTCACAACAAGTACGCATATAAGCATGCATTGATTATATACATACCCATGCATAACCGAATTTCATCTAACACCGCTTAATTCCTTCGTTAATTACCACTTGGTTTCTAGGTGAAAATATCAGTACTCAAGGTCTTATTGTTCACATTTACAAAGAAATATCACAATGAAAATAACACTATAGTCTTATTCTCAATTAGTGACCCCACTTGGCCCTTATCCGGCCCATAGAAAACAATTACACTACTCTATACTAACTTAACAAGTTAATCACATTCTTGATTCAACCGTCCTTCCACCCACTAATCTCGAACTTGCATTTAAGACTAGGTGCTTACTAACTCCTTCAATAACAAGATCAAGTCTATATTTCCAACTTCCTAACTTCTCACTAACAAGACGTTCTAGCATATTTACTTTACTAATTTGCTACCATACTAATCTATTTAACTTCCTAACTTACTAACACTTCAACAAAGCTTACTAACATTATTAGTACAATGCTAGTAGCTTACTAACACAAAACTAGTAGTTTACGAACAATGTATGTTTACTAACCATAAACAATTGGTTAGCGATTGGGTTACTACGAGGTCAAGTCTACATTTATAACTTTCTAACTTCTCACTATCATGGCATTCTAGCATTCTATTCTACTAATTCACTGCCATACTAACATATTAACTTACTAACTTACTAATCATTTCAACTAAGCTTACTAACATTATTAGTACAATGCTAGTAGCTTACTATCAATGTAAATTTACTAATCAAGATACTAACTTACTAATCATAAGGACTTTAAGCATTCAAACATGAAAACTTAATTAAACAATTCACTAATTAGACAATTACCGCACAAGACATCACAAAATCACATCTTTACACTTATACTATCATTCTTAACACAAAGAACAAATCTTTATTTATTCACTAGTATATTTATGCATATAAAATTCACATAAGTAAACACTCATTACAATTTCTAGCAAGCATTAATTATTCATTCCATATATGAAGAAAAATAATAATAATAGTAATACAAGAGGTATGAAGAATACGCACTTTGATTGTTTGCAAGCTTGAAGTTGCTACTTCTCCTCCTTGCTCCTTGATTCTTCCTTGACTTCTTGCTTCAATAGTAGTGTAGTAGCATAGTAGTAGAAATAGTAGTAGTAGCTAAGTAGTAGAAATAGTAGTAGTAGAAGTGGTAGTTGTTGAAGAAGTAGTAAAGTAGTAGTAGTAATAGTAGGTACTAGTAGTTGAAGTAGTAGCAAGTAGTAGTAGTTGAAGTAGTAGTAAATATATAGAAAAAGATATGGAAAAGAAAGTTACTGCTGGTGGTGCTGTCGGCAGTAAAGAGAGAAAAGAGAGAAGGAGAGAAGTGTAGGAGTAGTAAGTAGTAGTAGTGAGTAGTAATAGTAGAGTTAATACACACACATATATATATATAGAAAGGGGAGGAAATATAGCTGCAGTTGCTGTCGGCAGTACAGAGAAAGAGGGAGAGAGGTGTGGAAGGGTGTAGAATGCTTAGGTGTCCCCCACTTTTGCACATAACCCCTCAAACTTTATTTAATTGCACTTAACCCCTAAATCTTATTGGATTGGGCTTTAAGAAAGAAAGTATTGGGCTTTTTAAAAGAAACATATTAGGCTTTTTAAAAAAAATTAACCATACTAACATAAAAATAATAGTGTAGTGTATGAAAAATAACAATGTATATGTATATTCATTTGTAAGAAATTTAGGGGTATTACAATTATCTCTCGCATCAACTAACAACACTTTAATAGAGAGAGATCCGAATGAACAAGAAACGGATAAATTTCGATAATGGTATAATTTATTTTGTATATTTAATTCTTTAATTGTTGTCTTTTGAAGTATTATTTACCATAACTTTTTTGTTTGTTTTAGGATAAACTGTAACGAAATTTTATTAAAAAGTAATTACTTGCAAATAAACAAAAGAAAAGTAATGGATGTGCAAGAAGTGAAACTATTTGATGCAGACGAGGATTCTTCTGAGGTATTATAAATAATAAAATTATTTTTAAATATTTTGTTCAATTCCCTATATGTCTATAAATATTTTGATGACTACAAATTTTTAATATTTTAAGGCGAAATACTACCACTGCAATGTTTTGATCAAAAGTGTGAAAGATGTCAGAGATCTATGGTACATTGCCTGCAAAGCTTATTCAACAAAAGTCAATGTTGAAAATGATGAAACTTATTGTCAAAAATGTAAAAATAATAATGTTGAATATGAACCAATGTATACAAAACACCATATTGTTAGTTTTTCATTTTTCCATTCTTCAATCAAATTTATAAATAAATAAAAAACTAAAAATAAATTGTTTCAGATATGTATTCAAAATCACAATAAAATATAAATGCGGAATAGAATTGACTTTATTTTATGAGGAAGCAAGATGCATCATCGGCTGTTCCGCAAATGTCCTGGAGCATATTAAGAATAAGGTATAATATGCTATTCGCATAGTGTTAAAAATGATTAGGAGCTAATTACTTAATTCTTTATGCAGGAAAAAAAATGTTGAAGAATTTGATTGAAGGACCAAGAAATGCATTGGAGATGAGTATACTTTTTTGGTCGAATTACAAGATGTCACGTATGGAAAAACAACTACAAGAATATTTACTGGATACAAAATTAAAAAGGATGAACAAGAAGTTATAAGCAGTTTAAAGTTCAAGGAAGTTAAAGTCGGCAGTGATGATTGATCTTATGAAAAATACGATGATATCAGTTTAGGATTTATTAATTAATTTGTTCTTTTTTAATATCTTTTTATAATATTAGTTTTAGGTTCGAGAAAGTTAAAGTCGAAAATGATGAATTATCTTATGAAAAATACAATAATTATATATTTATGTTTTAGATGAAACTATTATGGATATAGCTCTCTCTTACATCGTACGAATTTTGATCCATTTGATTAAGCTTGGGTTCTTGATACTTGCTTGAAATCTGACTTCGATGAGCTTGTTGTCGCTGGAGTAATTTTGAAATTCATGATTTACTTATTAAGATGATTGACTAAGTCGAATTTGTAGTTTGAAGAATATGAGTATGCTAAATGCAAGTGTGTTTTGTTTGTCTAACTTGTTAACTAGAATAGTTAAAATATTCAACATTCATGTGCACCAAGTCACGTGCACTTGGTGCACGGTAAATTTCAACTAGGATTAGTATACGGGAACATCTCATTTCATTCTATGATGCATAAGATTTTTTCTCTCATCCATGCTTGGGCAGGTCAAGCAGGAGCGAAGAAGAGGCTTAGGATGGAGGAGTAGCGGCTACCGGGTATCCGTATTTGGTTTGGGGGATTGCTTTTGTATCTGTACTTTTAGCTACTTCGTCGGCTAGATGCTTTTGTTGTTTGTGGTGCTGGATCTACCACTGTTGTTGCTCCTAGGAGCTATGTATGTCAGTTTATAATTCTGTGTTTCGTTAACAATCATTAATGAAACGGTGACAGGATCACCTTTTTTTTAATTAAAAAAAACATCTCATTTCATTGTAATCGTCAGTAATCTACAAACCCATATGAAAATTAAAACAATGATATAAGCAGAGTGTGCTATGAGACAATTAAGGTACCTTATCAGGAGGACCCTTGGAACCACCAAGTAGAATCTCTGCACTGCATTACACAGACAAACAATTAGCTAAGATATAAACAAATAAGCCAAGGATATTGTATACAAAAGAAAGAAAAAATTCTAAACATAAAATCACAAACATAAAGAACATACTTGCAAGATTCCTTTATCACCATTAAGAAGCTCCCTTTCTTCCAATCACCCGTCCCATTTTGCCAGGAGGAACGTGTAATGCAGACAGTATCTCCTCTTCAGGAGCATAACCTTCAGTTACTAGCTTTTCTGAACATATACAACATCCGTCAATAGAAAATCCGATGAAAATCTACCCAACAAACAATAGCAGAAGTTGGATCCAAATACTTAACAAGTATCACAGTATCCAGTACATATCCACATATAATGGATACATGTTATTTCTTCAAAAGTTGTAAATGAAATCACGTTTTAATTGGTTCTCTGGTAAACTAACTCTTGGGAATGAATAGGCCCAAGCCATTATCATTTCCCTTCTGTGTGGAACTCCTTCTGTTCAAGAAGGAAATTCTTCTTGTTGGTGATGTAAGCCTAACCTGCATAACTAATATCTCTCACCTTCACAAAGAGGCTAGGAATCAATAGCCAGTTCAAGACTCATTTGTAATATTATATATGGAAAGAAGCATATGTATCTACGCAGGAGGATCTTTGGGCCAATTATCATCATAAAAGTTATAAAAAAACAAAATAAGGATGATTCCTAATGCTACAGTAATAATACATGCACTCATTCACACATTGACTGGGATATACGCAGCCATTTTACACAAAATTTTAAAAACAGAAGGGAAGAATTAAGTTATAATCACTTGACCACTTGACCATTTTCCATTCTTTAACAAAGACAATCAGGCTCCCCAACTAGTTCGGAAAAATGCTTTGTTGTTGTTGTTCTTGTTAACAAAGACAATCAGCTAAGAATCAAGTCATCTTGCACGTCTGTTTAAAATTATAAACTTATAAAAGCAAGATAATGATGGTATAGCAACAACAGATGTTTAATATTTCACTACAACCAAAATGTTAAACTAGCATTTATATTTAAACACAGATACCTGGCAGATGTGGAAGAGGCGGCCAATCTCTAGAATTGTAATCAGTCATGCAGAAACATCTACAGTAAAGGCACCCACTAACTGCAAGATGCCATAGGGATTATTCATTTAACTTCTCCATCATCTTGTGATATATATGCAGGATAAAGCGGACATCATCTGCAGCAGCACGGATCATCATCTCAGACATTGGCCTGTAAGTCCATAACTTAAAGTCCTGTCAAAGAAGAATAATAAAATCAGATACTATCATGCAATGCTCCAAACACATAATTAAAGATGTACATTTTTATACTAATTCATAATGAACGATAGATGCTCAAAGACAATATGATGTAAACTTAACCCTAAGTAGAAAATTTCCAAGAATATTAAAAGATTAACTTTACCAACATGTAGTGCAAATTAAGTTAGAGAGTAAAACTAGTGATTGATATGATAGATTTTCAACATATTGAATAAATGAACAGTCCCAATTAAAGATTCAAGCCTAACAATCAACAATTATACTTACGTGTTCTTAGCAAGTAACATATTCAATAAAGATTGTACTATAATTGGCAAGTAGAAACACACACTCAATATTTGTGGATGACAGATAATTCATACAATATTCTAGAGATAGCAGGAAGTATCACAAATAATTGAGAAATTGAGAGAAGTTACTGGGTTTGAAGAAAGGATCGCAATGGAGAGGAGGTGACCGACAGCTTGAAGTGGGGCTGTTGAACACTCGAGATGCCGCAGGATGGCGATGTCGAGACAGTAACCGTTGGTGATGGCGCTCGGGAACGACAGAGGGAGTCGTTGGCGGCTGCGGTGGAAGGTTGCAGCATGAAGACAGGAGGGTGGTGCTCGGGGCTGGCGTCGTCGAGGTAGGTGAGGGCAGGCGGCACAATGGTTGGTGGTGATGGGGGTGTGGCGTCGGGTAGGAGAGGAAGGCGACAAGGGGTCGGGGTATTTGGAGACGATGGGGGTTCGGGAGATGGATACGACGGTTGGGGATGGTGGGGGAAGTGGTGGTCAGTGATGGTGAGGAAGGTCGTGGTTGGGGATGGCGAGCGGCAGTGAGGGCTTGGGGTGCTTCGAGGTGAAGAGGAAATGGGTTCACAGGATCAAGAGAAGGAGAAGAGGAAGAAAGGAATATTTGGCGGCTGTGAAGGGGATGGGGATTTAGGGTTAGGGTTAGATAGTAATTTGATTTCTCACAAACCCTAATATTTTCTTAGGATTCTCACAAACCCTAATATTCTCTTAAAATTTCTCATAAACCCTAATGTTCTCTTATGGTCTCACACACACAAGAGAATGAAAAGCAACAACTCAACGCACAATAATTTTTTTAATCAATAATAGCATATATTCTCATTGATCTCAAGGCCAATATATATAGGCTCAAAAAAAAATCTAAAACATATCTCTCAAACAAACTACATATGGCTAAATCTAAAAACAAAACATTACAGAACTAATGTCCTCATCACAATATCTTAGAAAGAACTTATTATCGTCTCTACATCCTTGGTTAATGTGGGTCTATAACTTGATGCTCACACTCTTTAGCCACCTCAAATTCAGTCCTCTGCCTCAAACTTCCTCACACATAACAATCTGAGAGAATTAGTACATAAAAGGACCACTTTTCATATTTTAAAAAAGCTATGCTCACTAACTCACTTAAGGGTATACAAATCTTAATCAACCAAATGGTTTCCCGTTTCTTGCCATCCTTTCAAGTGTAGGCATAATTTGTCTACACTGATAGTTGTTGGACCACGTGAAGGCTCTCATGTTTCTTCTAAACTACATGAGACTTAAACATTATCATAGATGCGCTATTGGCATCTTCGCTGTTATAGCTTTACTATCTCTCTATAGACTCTTCAAACATTCCTCGACAACTTTCGCCTATATTTGACCCGGATATCAGTGATGTGCTTCTTCATATGAAGTGCACAACCATAGTTATATGTTGGAGTAGGTCACATTTCAAAATGTTCCTCGGCATCATCAATTTTCAATACTTTCACCCTATGAAGTATAAATACGGGTACAAGGTGCAGGTACGACACGACACGGGTACGGGGTACGTGATTTTACAAAAAGTAGGATACCGGTGCATTGGTGGATATATTAAATATAATATATTTTATATTATATATATAAATAAATATTTACTTATTTTATTTAAAATGCAAATATTTGAACCATTTCATAGAATTATAAGAATACATTATAATTATGAGCATTTTTACATAAAAAATTGATAATCTAACTATCAAAATATTAGGTATACTTGTTTTGTGTTTGAGCATAACACAACACATCAAGTTTTTTAAATTACACTAGAGCCTCAAACATTCATCTAAACTAAATTGTGTCCAAAAGTTACAAAAATGTATTAAAATTTTGGATACTCCTTGGGTACACATCCGGGAATTCCCAAGAAGTAACGGCACCCGATACGCACCCGACACGGTACGTTGGCCATTTGAAAGTACCCGAGCTTCGTAGCTTTCACCTATTATTATCAAACTATTACAACTTTTTAGAAATTCCTCGATACATTTCCTGAAAATTTAAAGATGTGAAAGAACCAGGAGTGAGAATGGGAGTTGGATCATCGTTCAAAGCCCTATATGAATTACAGAAGGACACCTTTCATTTACACTTCAATTTTGCATCGAATTAAGCTTGTCATTTATTTAGATATACTAAACTTAGTTAACTGGGGAGAGCCATATCAAAACCCATATACTAAACTTAGTATAACTCCCCCAACCTAATCAAACCTAAGCTTCTACAAGAATTAGTATAGTAAAAAATAAAAATAAAATTGAAGGGAGTATTTAAAGAAAAATTATTTCCAGTTCCAAAAAGCAATGTAGTAGGATATAAAATTCATATATTCCTCTCTAGTTTCCAAGCTAGAACTGAACTGCATGACAGATCTCAATTAGGGTACATACAACTGTCAGTGTAGACAAATTATGCCTACACTAATAGCAAATGTAATACCCCGCAAATTAGCATATAACTATTTTTGCAGAGTAATCGGTGCACGTCTGAGTATTGTGCACAATTACATATTTTCTAATAATTATCAGTTATAATTGAGAAATTTCAGACATATGAGCTGTTCTGAACCCGATGAGACAAACTCGGGATATCTTCTCAATTTAACGGTGGATTTGTCCCGATTGTTTTGACCAGACAATTGTCGGGAGAAAATTATAATATCTATAAAACATATATTTTTATAGATTTTAAATTATATATATTGGTTATTTTAAATTGAGCTAGTGCTTGAATTGAATATGGATTGTGTTTGTGCACAAGGGTTACTATTTTTGACCTAGGGTTACTTGACCTAACCTAGGCTTGGGAACCCTACCACCATGTGATCATAACTTGGATCTTGATGAAGATCCAATGGTGGAAACAATTCACCATGTGTGTGTTGACTTCATGAGAATGAGAAGTTTCCAAGAAACTTTCAAGAGCTTTTAGAAGATGGTGTCGGCACCTCATCTCACCACACATCTTCACAAACCCTAGCGAGGAGTCTTTGAGTGGTAGTAGAGGAGAAGAGTAGTAGAGAAGGAGAAGGTGTTGGCCAAGGCTTCTACAAAAGCAAGGAGCAAGCAAACAAGCGAAGAGGTTCTCTTGCAAATCAAGCGGGTGATACTCTTAACTCTAAAATTAGTTTTTTTGTTTATGTGTATATGATTTTGTCTAGCATGTGGTAGTAATTTAGAGAAATTGATTGTCATGTATGATGTTAACATGCTAAGAAAAGATAGTTGTATGGTAGGAGCAACTTTTTTCAAGAGCTTTTGTTGAGAAGCATGCTTGTGAGGTGTGGGTTTGGAAATTTCTTGCTCTCAAACGGTTCGGAATTTTGGGCTCAAATTTTGGGGACTTGTATTTCTATGTATCTAGAGCATTCATGAACTTTTTCATAATATTTGGAAGAAATTTAGTAGCCCAAACACCGAGTCCAATTCAGGACAGTGAGCAGCTGAAAATGATGCTGGCTGTGAAAATTTTGATGTGTCTTTCCGATTTTGTAACTCAGTACGGACTGGATATTTTGAGCTGTAAATTTTTGTAGATGCTCTTGCATGTGTCTACAGCTAGTCTTAAATTTCATATTTTTCTGAGGTCGTTTGATAACGCAAAAAATTTGTAGAATGCAACTGGTCTGGAAGTTGTGGCTGAAGCTGTCTGTTTTTGGACTAAGGTTCAAAATGTCATAACTAGTTGTGTGTGTATGATATTGCTATGAAATTTTTGGAGTAGCTTGTGGTATGAGTCTATTTGGTGATCTCAAATTTTAGAATTTTTAGAGGTCATTTGATGAGGTTTCAAAAATAATTAGTGTGAAGAGGGAAAAGACCCTGTTAAAGAGGAAGCTGAAATTTATGCTATGTTTGAGAAGTCATAACTCTTTGTGTGTAAGATGAATATGAATGTAAATTTTGGACACAATGGAATGGTATATGTGTAGTTTAAGAATCTCAAATTTCATGAGCTTTGGACTTGAGGATGATTTGTTATTGAATTTCAAAGTGGACCATGTTCAGCCTAGTTCAGTTTGACTAGTCCGTAAAGATGTATAGTTCTGGAATTATTTGTTAAGATTGATCGACTAGAGAATTGTAGTAGGGAGTCATAGCTTTCCAAAACATCCAAAACTATATAATTCCAGTTTATGGTTTTGAAGTTATGATTTTCTAAGGACCGGGGCAGATCCAGTCTAGTTAAGACCCTGTTTGTTGAAAGAATCACTTTTTCCCTGATTCTACACTTTATAGAGATTGGTGCTTTTGAGGACTTTAGTAATGGAATCTGAGGATGCGTTCTACTAGGGAATTGTAGTAGATACTCCTACCTTTCCATGGAACCCGGGATCGAGTAATTCTGATGAGTGAGCAAATTCTTGTGACATTGGAAAAGTGCAGCGAGTGCATGAAGGAATGTACAGTTAGAGTATATGAGATTTTTATGGTATCAAGATGACTGAATTCGAGGAAATGGTAAACTGGGAAGTTGTAGCCTAGGGTCTTAGCTTTCCGGAATGGGTAATATCATGAAATTCCGAATTGTGTACTGGAAGTTATGGGTGTTGCAAGATCAGCAACATGCTGTTGGATCGACTCCAAGCATGTATTAACTCGGGAGACTTGAGTTCTTTAAAGAATTTGAGGGAGTCGTCAACTAGGGGATTACATTAGAGTCTCGTAACCTTCTAGAAAATCTGATTTTGTTGGATTCCAATGAGCATAGCTTGAGCGCAGCTACTGCTATTTCTTGAACTACTTTTATCGGACGATTGATGAGGAATTCTCTGCGTATCGCAGTGTGGTGATCATGAGCTATTGAGTTTTAAAAGATATTTTTTGAATTTCATTTGGGATTTAGACCAGTCCCTGTGCCTAGTACTCATGGTGAACATAAGTAAGTTGGAAGATAGCTCTGGTCGATTTGTGTTTGGTGTCTCGATGCCTGAGTCTGTCAATGATCAGAAATTGGTGGTTATGTGTGCATACCATCATTCAAATTATATTGCATCTTTTGGGCGCCGTTGGACTCCTCGCTGAGGGTCACGGGCTGGGGTTATTGGTCGATGACCTGTGAAGGTATTAGGAATCGGTGGATGTGATTTCCGTGATTAATTGTTATTTTGACAGACAAGTCAGGCTCGACATTGTTTGATCGACACCGTGTATAATTTGGGTAACATGTTTTTAGTGAACTACATTGATTATGTATTCCTTCAGTGTTTCGCTTGTAAACTGAATTGGTGTTTGGGGTGATTCCTTAGGGATACGTGCTGCGGTGTGTATCTTGCACTGTTGATTCCTGAAATACCGTGGTAAGAACGGGATGTCGATTTCCTAGCGGATAAGAGATTTTAGACCTTCGAGGCCGTCATGTTCTATGTTGGTGGACACGAACGGATCATAATGGATCTTCTGCGCAATGGATATGCTGCGATATATCTGTAAGTTCGTCACGGCTTTTAAGAATGGTCCGATGCAACAATTATTTGTGACAACGGGATAGCTCCCTTAATTATTTCTTTTTATATACCTCCTCAATCATGTTATATTATCAGGAACAGGAAGTGTACAATAATAGAATGCATTGCATGGCGAGGGTTCGAATCCCTGAAACTGGAGAAACGGCTTGATCTTGGGCACATGTAGTATGGGATGCATGTGTCCAACGTCTTGCTGACATTAGATTAAGTGCATCCGTTTTGTACTCTGTATATTGCATTAGACTTCAGGTCGTGGCATACACGAACACTAGGAAATCAGGATGCATGTTTCTTTTCCATGCAAGAAGGATTGTGGGTGTGCTAGTTGGAGATCACTGTTTTCTTATCAGCATTGCGTCAGTAGAATTACTGACGTGCCCACGTAATTAGGTACTGAATACCAGGTCGAGAGGACAGGAGAGCCAACCCAGCAGGGCATCCAAGTGGGGTGGCAGTGTACATGCTTACCGTTCGAGCGGGTGCAGAAATATCATAGTCATGCAGCAGAAGGCTCAAGCCGAGCGGTAAGTCCTAGGGAGGCAGATAGACCACTCAACGAATTTCTGGTAGTGACCAATCGACTCCCGATCTGGAAGACAGCCGATGGCTTCGCAAGAGGAGTTTGAATATTTTTGTAATCAGTTGTCATAAGTTTATGTAATTTGTATTGCTTGTTCAAGAACAAGATAAGGGTTGTAATTATTGATGTAATGTATCTATTTGGCAATAAAAGTTCTTAAATTTCCGTGTTATTTACTATGTTGAGATTCTGGTGATGTCACAGATGTGTAATAGGGATCTGGGGCGTTACAACAAATGTGTTATAACCACATGGAGAACAAATTGCCTAAAGTAAGCATAGCAATGGTTCACAACTTCACATGTTTAATACAATAATTTAAAACTTTCCAATTTTAAGAAGAGTAATATACTAATAATGAAAGGTAGCTCACGGTTACAATTACAATTAGATGTGTGAAGGACCCTGCCGATAGACGAAAACTACGAAGTTCTGGTAGAGGTGAGAGTTTAATATTTATATTCTAACACGTCCACGTAGGTTGAGGACCATTTTTGTAGGCCAAAACATGGTCAGTACGCATCGGTATTTTATTTTTAAATCCGCATTTTAATATGCGTAGCCGGTAAGATTCGAACCTTGGTTGCTGCGATATCATGAGAAATAGAAATACCCTACCGATACACCAAAACTCCAAAATTGTGCTAAGGGTGGGGGTTTAATATTTATATTCTAACAAGTGCATTGTTTTATCTGAGGTATGCAATTTATAATTCAAGATTCCAGCATCTGTTTAATGGAAAAATTCATGCACATTATACGTGCCATGTTATGTGATGCGGCATATAGCACTTATGCTAGAAAACATAAATAATCAAACACCTCTAAACATAACAAGAATGACCTAGGGACCTTCCAAAGGCAAACTCCATTATGCTAAATTTCAGATTCATTTAACAGGGTAGTCGGCAAAATCAAGAAATCATCAGTAAAGACAATACCGCAATATCGAGGATCAGCGAGAAGGCTAACAAAAGATATGTAGTCATCAGGAGCTCATTTTTTCCCTTCTTGATCTTCTATCAGATAATATGCAATCTGCATGCGCAACAATACATCATCAGCTTCTCCACAAGCATTTCCATTCTAATTTGTAATGCTCGGTTTCATTTTGTTAGAAATATCAAGATGAACTACTCAACAGACGATAACTTGTGCATGTTCTAAAAAAGTTTAGTAAGTGGTGCTTGAAGCTGGAACTGTGTACAAACAAAGGAAATATCTCGTACCAAAGAGCAAAAAAAACACAATTATGACTAATTGGGAGCAAACTTGGCTTGCATTAAAGCATAGAATCATAGATGTATAGTAATAAATATACCATAGTTCAGTAGTGCCATCAGTGCACTTTTAGTTCGTCTCATAAGAGCTAACCTGAGTGTCTACAACATTGTGTAGTTTGATTCCAAACGGAAAATATAAAGCCTGCATAATAAAGAATGGAGTCAGAAAAGCTAGCTAATATGATCTTTCTATTTTAACAAGCATGCATAACAAGACAGAAAATAGCCAGAGACCTCGCTATCCCGTTTGCAATCATGAATGACTTTTGTAATGTAACTATACTCCAGTGCAGGCTTACAGGCTTGAACTAGGGCCTCCCCACCATCAACAGCATCAACCAAGTAGATAGCATCTGGATATGCAGACTAACAAAACAACAGAAATTGCATAATCAGAAAAGACAAGATCTGAATGTCGGAAATCTCACCTAATTTTGTGGCAGTTACCATATTAAACAATACATTCTAAAATCAAATTTCCAGTGATGTATTAAACACAAGAATTTATCCAAATGATATACATGTACATACAAGACTTAGTCCAACTGATATACATGTACACACTGGTGCTGCTTGTTTTTGGGTGTGGGGGCAATAGGTGTGAGTTCTTGTAATTTGTGAAGCAGAAGGGATGGCACGGGCGTTGATCTGACCCTTGGCTGTAGAACCGGCTCGGGGTAGCAAGAGAGTAGAAGAGGCTGGGTGCTCGGCTCGGATCATAGAGGCTCGGCTCGGATCTTGATACATGCACAATGCCTGGAAACACCGGGAGAAATCCCGACGGGAGGCCCTCCAATAATCTAGGCTGAAAAAGCAACTGTAGCTAGGGTTCAGGTGGGGAAAATTTTTTACCTTTAGAATGAAGGAGGGGGTCTAGTTATTATAGGCAGGGGCTAACGGGTCTCTGGTCTTGATGGGCCGGATCGGACCCGTTAGCCAATGAGCCTGAACTGGCTGAAGCCCGTTGGACCTGTTTGACTTTGATGATCATAGGGGAGCAAAATCTGAGGAGATCTGATGGCCCAGATGGGGCCACGTCATTTATATCATATCATAAGCCCCCCACTCTTGGAGGACTGTGTAAGCCAGCCGTGGAGGAGTAGTTTGTCTTCGTAGGAAGAGCGGAGGGGAATATTTGGCGAAGACGGTATTGAGTCCCTGAGAAGTAAATGGGTTCGGTGTTGAGCCGAACGTTAGTGGAGTCGAGGCATAGAGCAACGAGTGAGGCCGTTCTCGAAGGGAAGCAGCTATGGTGGTAGGAGGGAAAATCCCTTGGAGAGCGAGCGTCGAGCATCGAGCATCGAGCTTCCAAGCTCTATGAGAAAGCTGGGGTTTTGTTCGAGATTCATGACGAGCGTCGAGCCCCAAGCTTGTGAGAAAGCTGGGGCGTTGCTCGAGGTATATGTCGAGCGTCGAGCCCCAAACTTTGTGAGAAAGCTAGGCGTTGCTCGAAGTATATGTCGAGTGTCGAGCATCGAGTGTCGAGCGTTGAGCCTCATGCTTGTGAGAAAGCTAGGGCATTGCTCGAGGTTCATGCCGGGCGTGGAGCGTCGAGCGTCGAGCGTCGAGCGTCGAGCGTCGACCTCCAAACTTTGTAAGAAAGCTAGGGCGTTGCTCGAGATACATGTCGAGCGTCGAGCATCCCAGCTTGTGAGGAAGCTAGGGCGTTGCTTGTTGTAAATGCCGGGAGTCGAGCGTCGAGCGTCGAGCGTCGAGCATCGAGCTTCCAAGCTCTGTGAGAAAGCTGGGGTTTTGTTAGAGATTCATGACGAGCGTCGAGCGTCGAGCGCCGAGCGTCGAGCCCCAAGCTTATGAGAAAGCTAGGACATTGCTCGAGGTATATGTCGAGCGTCGAGCGTTGAGTCCTAAGCTTTGTGAGAAAGCTAGGGCGTTGCTCGAGGTAAATGTCGAGCATCGAGCGTCGAGCATTTACAGCTTGTTGGAAAAGCTAGGGCTGTGTTCGCTGTACATGCCGAGCATCGAGCCCCCCAGCTTGTGAGAAAGCTAGGGCGTTGCTTGTTGTACATGCCAAGCGCCGAGCCCTTACAGCTTGTTGGAGAAGCTAGGGTTGCGCTCACTGTACATTCCGAGCGTCGAGCCCCCCAGCTTGAGAAAGCTAGGGCATTGCTCGCTGTACATGTCGAGCGTCGAGCCCCTACAACTTGTTGGAAAACCTAGAGTTTTGCTAATTGTATATGCCGAGCGTCGAGCCCTTACAGCTTGTTGGAGAAGCTAGGGCTGTTACATGCCGAGCGTCGAGCCCCCCAGCTTGTGAGAAAGCTAAGGCGTTGCTTGTTGTACATGCCAAGCGTCGAGCCCTTACAGCTTGTTGGAGAAGCTAGGGCTACGCTCACTGTACATTCCGAGCGTCGAGCCCCCCAGCTTGAGAAAGCTAGGGCGTTGCTCGCTGTACATGTCGAGTGTCGAGTCCCTACAACTTGTTGGAAAAGCTAGTGTTGCTCATTGTATATGCCGAGCGTCGAGCCCTTACAGCTTGTTGGAGAAGCTAGGGCTGCGCTCACTGTACATTCCGAGCGTCGAGCCCCCCAGCTTGAGAAAGCTCGGGCGTTGCTAGCTGTACATGTCGAGCGTCGAGCCCCTACAACTTGTTGGAAAAGCTAGAGTGTTGCTCATTGTATATGCCAAGCGTCGAGCCCTTACAGCTTGTTGGAGAAGCTAGGGCCGTGCTCGCAGGACATTCTGAGCGTCGAGCCCCCCAGCTTGAGAAAGCTAGGACATTGCTAACTGTCCATGCCGAGCGTCGAGCCCCTACAACTTGTTGGAAAAGCTAGGGCATTGCACAGTGTACATGCCGAGCGTCGAGCCCTTACTGGAGAAGCTAGGGCTGTGCTCGCTGTACATTCCGAGCGTCGAGCCCCCCAGCTTGAGAAAGCTACAGTGTTGCTCGATGTCCATGCCGAACGTCGAGCCCCTACAACTAGTTGGAAAAGCTAGGGCATTGCTCGTTGTACATGCCGAGGGTCGAGCCCCCCAGCTTGTCAGAAAGCTAGGGTGTTGCTTGCTGTACATGCCGAGCGCCGAGCCCTTACAGCTTGTTGGAAAAGCTAGGGCTGTGTTCGCTGTACATGCCGAGCGTAAAGCCCCCCAGCTTGTGAAAAAGCTAAGGCATTGCTTGCTGTACATGCCGAGCGTCGAGCCCTTACAGCTTGTTGGAAAAGCTAGGGATGTGCTCGATGCACATTCCGAGCGTCGAGTCCCCCCACCTTGAGAAAGCAAGAGTGTTGCTCACTGTACATGCCGAGCGTCAAGTCCTTATAGCTTGTTGGAAAAGCTAGGATTGTGCTCGTTGTACATGCTGTGCGTCGAGCCCCTTTAACTTGTTGGAAAAGCTAGGGTTGTGCTCGCTGTACATTCCGAGGGTCGAGCCCTTACAGCTTGTTGGAAAAGCTAGGGCTGTGTTCGCTCTACAAGCAGAGCGTCGAGCCCTTACAGCTTGTTGGAAAAGCTAGGGCTGTGTTCGCTGTACATGCCGAGCGTCGAGCCCTTACAGCTTGTTGGAAAAGCTAAGGCTGTGTTCGTTGTACATGCCGAGCGTCGAGCCCCCCAGCTTGAGAAAGCTAGGGCGCTGCACGCTGTATATGCCGAGCGTCGAGCCCCTACAACTTGTTGGAAAGGCTAGGGCTGTGCTCGCTGTGCATTCCGAGCGTTAAGCCCGCCAAGTTTGAGAAAGCTAGGGCATTGCTCGATGTACATGCCGAGCGTCGAGCCCTTACAGCTTGTTGGAAAAGCTAAGGCTGTATTCGCTGTACATGCCGAGCGTCGAGCCCCTTTAACTTGTTGGAAAAGCTAGGGCTGTGCTCGCTGTACATTCCGAGCGTCGAGCCCACCAGCTTGAGAAAGCTAGGGCGTTGCTCGCTATACATGCCGAGCGTCGAGCCCCTACAACTTGTTGGAAAGGCTAGGGTTGTGCTCGCTGTACATGCTGAGCGTCGAGCCCCTTTAACTTGTTCGAAAAGCTAGGGCTGTGCTCGATGTACATACCGAGCGTTGAGCCCCTTTAACTTGTTGGAAAAGCTAGGGTTGTGCTCACTGTACATTCCGAGCGTCGAGTCCCCCAATCATGAGAAAGCTAGGGCGTTGCACGTGTGATGCTGACGTCAAGGGGGGATCGACGCGTTGAAATCTTATCAGCCGTTAGATCTTGATGATTAAGATTGGACGGTTAGGATCCTTTTGCGGAATTCGAGGCGTCGACAGTTCCTCTATAAAACTCCCACCCCTCTTCATTTCTTCACTTTGCTTTCGCTTTCTAAAAATTGGAGCTTCTCTCTCTAGCTGCCGGCAATGACTTTTCCGGTGACATCCCGTTTACGAAACCCAGGTTAGTATCGTTTTTGTTATATCGCGTTCTCAGTCCGGTTCCGAGGCGAATGCCTCTAGCAGGAATGAAGAGGATCGTCAGTAGGCCTCCACGTCATGGAACCTCGACGACCAAGTTTTGGACGTAGTGCAACTCCATAGCAGTAAGTCGTATGTGGTGGAGTTCGGCAATTCCGAGGGTGAGGCGGAGGTACAGGGTGAAGAAGTCGAGGAAGGTGTGGCGGATGAGGGAGCCAAGGATGAGGCGGACGTACAGGCTGAAGAAGTCGAGCAAGGAGTGGCAGGTGAGGGAGCCGAGGGTGCTCTCGACGAGGGTAGTGGGGACGATCCTGTGGAAGTTGGCCCCATTCTTCCGCCTTTGGCGACAGCGTCTCCTCCGACTCTGAGGGCTCCTCGTACCCGAAAGAGGAAGAGGAAATGGCGCCTCCCGGACAATCTGGGAATGCCAGACGAGTTTGCGCCCAAGCACTAGCTCGCCGTCCCGTACGTCAAGAACCCCCAATCTATCCGGATGTACCCTGATGACATCGAGGATTTGGTTCGGTTTGGGGTGGAAATATCTTCGCCAAGCCAAACCCAGATCCAGATGGACAAGGTTCAGTGTGTTTTGAAGGCCGACTATCTGCCTGTGATAAGGGCGAGTTACTTCATAGGGCGAGATTATGAGCTGATGATCCCCAGCCCCGGCCTTCGTTCGACCACCGAGTTGGCGTCCGGTTACTGTATGTTTCCCGAAGATGCCTTCGTCTCGGGGCTAAGGCTGTCGCTGCACCCGTTTATCAAGAGGGGGCTGAGGTGGGGGACCCTCTGCCCGATGCAGTATGGTCCCAACTCTTGGAAGCAGTTAATTTGCTTCATGTTACTCTTTGAGGAGAGAGGAGTGCCCTTGAAACTGAAGTACTTCCGAGCCGTTCTAGGGGTGAGCTCGTTGGGAGAGCAGAAGGGCATATACTAGATATCGCCTCGTCCCCACAAGAAGGTGGTGCACGGGCATCTGGAATCCATCAAATGGTGGAAGGCTAAATACTTCGGAGTCCGAAGCCCGGTGCCTTGGGAAATTCCTACCATTTGGAATTTTTACAAGCCAAACCCCAAACCCTCGAAGCGGAGATTTGACGGAAGCTGAGTGGGCTGATGTCGATCGGATCGTCTAGGGACACGGCATCGGCTGACCGAATGTGACCGAGTTGCACTTGGCCCGGATCGGACTGAGCCCTGTCGACACTTGTATGTTTCGTTTCTTTTTTATTTAATTTTCTGCCTTCGTGTTAACATTCTTTTTTTTTCCTCTGCAGTGATGAACCAGACGAAGCTTGATGCGAGGAAGGCCCTGAAGGACCTGGCCCTGAAGAGGAGGGCCGAGAAGGCCAAGCCGAAGGCGGGGTCCGCTCAGGGAGGCACCGAAGGTCCCTCGGAACGGCCTTCCAAGAAGGCGAAGACCCATTCCATCAGAGGAGCGCCAGTAGCCGAAAGGTTGCTAAGGTTCTGAAGGGCAGGATCCCCCCTTACGCCCCGACGCTCAGGCGATGGTGGGTAAGAGGGGGCTCAAGCCATGGGCCCCTGACTAGTCGGTGAAGGAGGCCGAAACTCTGGCCGAGGGTCCCATATCGGTCGAAGTGGTGGACAGCTTTGCCATGCCGCGCGACCGATCTATCTTGGTGACCGAGACCGTCGAGACGTGTTATATGAAGTGGGCTCAAGCGCACGTGATGGTAAGGTTCCGTCCATCTTTTAGCTTTATACTTAGGGACTCAGTTTTAGTTGGAATCATACAACTCTTGGCTCCTCGTTAGCAGGCATCTATGGGCGGAGCGCAGTTGAAGAGGTGCTACGAGCAGGAGGTGAAGAATGAGGCGAGGAACTCCAGGCGATACTTGCGTGAAGCGAAGGATCTGAAGATTGAGTTGGAGGCGGCTCAGGGACAAGTGCAGGCCCTTCGGGCTGATCTCGAGTCCAAATAGCATGAGCATCTTCTTGCTCTGGCGCGGGTCAGGACGGAGGCGGAGGTCAAGTACGAGGACCTGGAGGCTGCCGCAAGGGACGAGGTACTCGCTGCCCAGGACGAGGCTTATGATCGGGCGAAGGAGCACTTCCTGTTCCTTTACCCCGCGGCCAAGATCGATGAGCTTCACTTCGGCTGGGAGCCGCCCATCCATCCGAAGATGCCCGGGGAAGATGGCCAGGATATGGAGGCAGAGCCGTGCCTTGAAAAGGAGGCGGGCGGAGCTGCAGACGCCGAGGTTCAGGGGGCGGCCAACGAAGAGGTGTTGCTTTCTTCCGAGAAGTAGTCTTAATTCCCCCCCCCTTCTTCTTTTCTGTATTTGCCGATTGCGGACTGGCTACCGCCTTTTGTAATGATTTTTGAGAAAGTGAATACATATTTTTGGCCAAATCTGTATGACTTGTTGTTTTGAAAGCTTGGAGTGAAATCTTGTTTCCTCTTTTGTGTCAGATGGATTAGACCCTCGACGCCTCTCTCGGCTCAGCCGAGGTCAAGCGCCTTCGGGGCAGGCTGGAGTCCAAGGAGTCCGAGGTCAAGCGCCTTTTGAGACTTTTGACAGGTTTTATATATATATATATATATATTTTATTATTTAAAGTATTCTTTTTTTTAGTTTTGAGTCAGTTGACAGGTTTTATATTTATATATTTTTTTATTTAAATTATTCTTTCTTTTTTATTTTATTTTTTTGATAGTGTTCTTGCTTTTTTAGTTATGCAATGCTTTTGCTTTACTGCTTTATTCGGCTGCTTTTGCTTTACTACTTATTAGGCTATTTGGATGAAACTAACTGTAATAATTAATTGTTGAATACTTGAATATACTTAATATTTAATTGTAATATTGTAATACTCTGTAATAGTGTAATATACTTCATTGTGATATTCTCAACAACAACAAAAATTGTTGAATGTACAAAAATTATAACTTACACAGTTACAACTTACAAATTACAGTTACACCGTTCCATGGTTACACTTACAAGTTACACATACAAAGTACGTCTTCCATACCTTACTTTTTAAGTAAATGATCATTGTATTATATATTTTGTTGCTATGATGTTATCTTGTTTATATAATCTAATTTATAAATTATTAAAATCCCAAAAAGTAAAAGTGCGCCTCGGTTAACTGAAGCTTGCGCCTCAAATTGCGCCTTGTGCCTCAGGCTTTTTTTAGAGGAATTGAAATTACTTGCGCCTTACGCCTTCGACTACACTACTGGGAATCTCAGCGTCGAGAATTTGGGGGGAGAATGGAGGTCGGTTCGGCCGGTTCCCTTGCACAGACCCGGGTCCACCCTCGCCGATGTGGGCGAGGCGGTTCTCCATGTCCTGGAGACGTCGAAGGACGGCCTCATCTAGTTGACGTGGGCGAGACGAACCATGAGATTCGTTACCCTGGGTCTCTGGCCAAGGACCGAATTTGGTGCGCACCTCGGTCCTGGGGCCGCCTCGGATGGCCTGGAGTATCTCGTTCCTGAAGTTTTGGAATTCGGCCCTCGTGACCGGGGTCTGCTCTTCTTGGCCATGCGAAGGCAGGTGCTCCTGGGGCGAGTGGCTTGGCGCCTGTTCCCGCTCTTGGTTTGGGCACGTGCTATGGTTCGGAGCCGAGTTGGAAGCAGCTCCTCCCCACAACCGGCTGAACTGTCGGTCCTGGATGACACACCGTAGGTCACGAATGACCGAGCGAGAAGCACTCGGTTCAAGACCTGCTGCACCATTGGCTCGTAGTCGATTAGAGCCTTGGGCGTTCACATGGCTATGAGAGGGAGGGGGGTCTGGACGTCGTCCAGAGGTGACGGCTCTCCTGGCTTTGAGGGCCATGGTGAGGATCAGCCTCGAGATGATCCCCTAGGCCGGGGTCGGACCGGTGTCGGTGACGTGCGGTCACTGTTTTAAATTTCGGCCAAAATTTCGTTTCGGCTAGCTTGCCGTTACGAGATCACATATTTTACACTATCGTTTTGGACCGAAATGTGTAGATTTCGGCCGAAATTGTCGAAATATCGGCCGAAATATTACCGAAATTAGCAAAATATTAGCCGAAATAGACAAATGCTATTGTGAATATATAACAAAAATTGTTTTACTTTTGCATGTCTTTAAATATAGGACCTTAAGATAGGATAATGTGAGAATTTTGTCTCGCTAGTGTTTGTATATATGCAAAGTCAAGTTTATTAACTAATACATTTTTTCTAATCAATGCAAATTAAATTTAGTTATATACTTATATTACATTCTCTTTGATATTGTTGTTAAATTCTGTAAATATTTACCATAATTGATTCATGTCATTAGTTACATTATACAGTATTTTATTTGATAAAAGACATGTAAGACATATAATATCTTATTTAGTAACCAAAAAAAATATTTATTGAGTATAGGAAATGGACATCCGATATGATCACTTTTCCTCGAGATCTCTGATATCTCCGATCCGAGACGAAACACCCCTTGCCGGGACGAGTCCGAAATCCGAGATTTAAAATCATGCATGCGGTTCCCTCAAACGGTGTCAACCTGATGCTACTCGTTTTTAGGTGTGGGGGCAACAAGTGTGAGTTCTTATAATTTGTGAAGCGGAAGGGACGACACTGGCATTGATCTGACCCTCGGCTGTAGAACCGACTCGGGAGTAGCATGAGAGTAGAAGAGGCTAGGTGCTCGGCTCGGATCTTCGTAGCTCGGCTCGGATCTTAGAGGGGATCTTGATACATGCACAATGCCTAGAAACACCGGGAGAAGTGCCGGCGGAAGGCCCTCCGACGATCTAGTCAATCACTGAGCAAGAAACAGTAGCTAGGGTTCAGGTGGAAAATTTTTTATTACCTTTAGGAGGGGGTCTGGTATTTATAGGGAGGGGCTAACGGGTCTCTGGTCTTGATGGGCCGGGTCGGACCCGTTAGCCGTGGACCTGAACTGGCTGAAGCCCGTTGGACCTGTTTGACTTTGATGATCATAGGAGAGTGAAATGTGAGGAGATCTGATGGCCCAGATGGGGCCACGTCATTTATACCATATCACACACACACACACATATATAGAGAGAGCAGGATAAATATCACCAAGACGCACACATAGAGTGATTAATAGTCGATCACACTATTTTAAATTTCGGCCGATACGGCCGAATTTTCGTTTTGGTTAGCTTGCCGATACAAAATCACAGATTTGATACTCCATATCATTTTGGACCGAAATGTGTAGATTTCGGCCGAAATTGCTGAAATATCGGCCGAAATATCGACCGAAATTGCATATAAGTCTTTCAATATAGGACCATGAGCTAAGAAAATGTGAGGATTTCGTCACTCTATTGTTTTTGTATATGCAAAGTCAAATAAGTCTATTAACTAATGTTTTTTTCTAATGAATGCAAATTCAATTTAGTTATATGCTTTATATTATATTCTGTTTTATACTGTTGTTAAATTCGGTGAATATTACCATGATTGATTCATGTCATAGTTACATTATTGATTATACAATATTTTATATAATAAATGACATATAGAATATATAATATATTGTTTAGTAGTAAAAAAATGTTTATTGCGTGTCCGAAATGAACGTCCGAGATGATCACATTTCTCCGAGATCTCTGCCGATATCTCCGATCCGAGATGAAACATTTCTTGCCGAGACGAGTCTGAAATCCGAGATTTAAAACCTTGGATCACACGAACACATGCATGCATTCACGTGCGCGCGCACACTGTAACACCCGGTATATATATAATATTATATAGAGATATATAATAATATATATATATATAAGTATAAGAAAGAAAGAATGGATGGAAGTGGGTGACGTGGATGAAAGAAGAAAGAAAGGAAAAGTGTAGGCATTAAATGATGGCCTATAGATAATCCTATGGGATGTGATAGCATGATGGACCTATAAGATGTTCTATGGAACATAGGAAAGAATTAAATGAATGAAAGAAAAAGGAAGTGTGCTGTGTGTGTGCTTGGTGTGTTTGACCGGGGGTTGGCCGAGGGGATTTAATCCCATATCGGTTGTGAAGTAGGAAGGAAAGTAGGATATATTAGGAAGCCCATGATGAAGGGTTACCAAATGGTTAACCACCCTTTTGAGGCAGCCTGTGGTGGGCGTGGTTAGAGTTTTGTGTCCGTTCTTTCGCGTGCGCGCACGTGTAGCCACGTGCGCAGCTGAGCCGGGCTCGGGGCGTTACACACACGCCCCGATACCCACACCCCCACACACCTCCCGATACACACACACACACACACACACACCCCACCCAACACACACACTTGGAGTGATTAATAGATATACACACACACCCACACACACACATTGGAGTGATCAATAGATATACATGTAAACACACATATATATAAGAAGAGGGATAAGAAGAGGGAGTCGCGATAAATATCACCCAGATGCACAGGTGGAGTGATTAATAATCACACGCACATGTATATAGACACAAGAATTCATCCAAATGATATGATATACATGTACATACAAGGATTACACACACATGGGGAGAGAGAGAGAGAGAGAGAGAGAGAGAGATCACATGTATAGTGATTAACAAGAAAAACAGTACAGCAAATGGAAGATAGTTCTCAATTATCAAACTATGTGGTAAGGCCACCATTGGGGGGGGGGGGGGGGGGGGGGGGGGGGGGGGGGGTATAATTTATATGTAGGGCTTAATTTATCTTCAGCTGGTAGTTGGTTCTACACATCAAAAAATGCATGGATTGAAAATCATGAAAGTGAAAGCTTCTAAAGACAAGCATCAGTGCCCAATTTGTTCAATTATTAACACTTTGACATCTATAGATTAACAAATCAGCAATCAATAGAACACATAATTTTCTATCAAACAATGTTACATGATGTATAGGACCACCTAATTATTTAGTCTGATGGTGCAAATAAGACTGTACAATTCACTCCTTTGTTTCCCTCCAACTTATAATATAAAGACATATACAGACCAAATTTATCATATTATTGACAGGATGCATTTGAATTATAAACACTCTGAACGACGTTATACTATTATTGACAGACATCAGTAAACAATTACAAGCAAGTTACCTGCATTAGACAGAGAGCCCCATTTCAACAAAGGTCAATGCCTTCACAATCAAAACCAATGACCAGTGGCTTCTCAGTCGAGAGCTTAATAAATTCGACTGGAAGCTGTGAAGGAATCTTAACAATATGTATTGGAACTGGTGGAAGATCAGCCTAATTATCTAAATGATTTCCTCCTGCTTGACATAACGAAAAAACCCAGATTAGCTGCTAAAGTGAAACAATTTTAAGCAAAAGCATTGAATCATAAGTATTATGAAAGTAGTCATCAAGTTAATAATTAATCAAAGGGTGCCTAATACGCCCAAGCACCTAGGAACAAATATATTTAGCCATCAATCTATTTTCGTGTTGAACATCAGCAACCCGATAGTCACAATTGATAGTCACATCTGAGTTAAGACATCTCCGAAACAATCCATAAACGTTTTTCCTTAATTTTTGATTTTGAAGACTTACAGGTCATCATCACCTACAAACAATAATAGAATCTAACAAGCAATGTGAAAAGAAAAGAAACTTAAGACAACATGCACTCCAAAAATGTCGTAGGTGGGCACAGAAAGAAAAGTTTTAAAATTTTAGAAACGAGACATAAGGGATCAGAGGTTGCACGGTTAAAATCCCACTTGAAATCCACTCCATTTCAGCAAATCTCTTACATAATTCGAAACTTCGAGTTTGTTCTTCAACTTTCATTCCTCTTGTTGCCTTCTTAAATTTCATCAATCAATCATCCACACACCACTCCCACGACCAACAATCACAAGCCACAGCATTCACTATTATAGTCATCAAACAAGAGGAACTAAGCAGGTTTCCAACAACAAGTTCTCTTCCTTACCCAACCATCAACTTCCATTACAAATCCAAAGAAGACTACAATCATCGCACTAAACTCGTCCATCTAATAACACAAATCAGAAACTAGGGTTTCGAAGCACGCTTACCGGCGCCGGCGCTGGGGTTTCCGCCGGTGTCCGAATCCCGAGGTGGTGGTGGATCCGATGCCGGCAGTAGAGACGAGGCCTTTAGAGAGAATGAGATGGAGAATTTGTTAGGGTTTTGGGGGAAGAGAGCGAGAGAGAGGAGGTGAGCGAGAAGCCCTTCCCTCTTGGGAGAAGGAGGGAGAGCGCGCGGCGAATGGGAGATGAAAAAGAGAGTGCGGTAATGGGTTTGGATTGTAGCAAGATCCGGTTATACATCCACCAGTGATTTCGGGTTTCGGGTGTAGTAGGATGCGAAGCCAGCAAAAGAATTTTGCTTTTTTTTTTTTTTTTTTTTTTGACTTTTTTGAGGATTAACTATTAAGCCTTAATTTATTTTAAAAATATGTGTGTTGTCTACAAGATTGAGAACCCTTTAATGGGAAAGAACAAACACATTCATCACGAAATTAATTCAAGCCTGAACAACCTTCACAAAAGCTGTACAAACTATGTGAATTGTAAGTTTTGACTAAATCGTATGCGTTGCAGCATTAGTATCGCGCTTCTCCTATTTTATTGGGTTAAAGCAAATCGTCGGTTTTATTGCAAGTTAGTTTTCTTGGTCATCTTAGTTCTAAACACAATTACAGAGTACAACTTAATTCATGTGGTACTCCAAAGAAAAAAAATATATGTTAGGAATGAAAACTTTTGAAAACATTGAAAAATAATTTGTAGTATATTATTAAACCCGTTGGGCACCCAGAAACTGATTGAATCCAAACCGGACCTGAAAAAATTAAATAGACCCAGACCCATTGCCATAGGGCAACATCCAGGTATATCACTAGCCAACCCGACCGGATAGCACAACTAGTAGAAATATGATAAATGAGATATTAATACAACTACAGTAGGAATACGGCACTCTGCAATCAAAGAACAACATAAATGATCATCTCAAATTAGGATTTGCATATAACATTGAGGAAGATGATCATTGACTGTGGTTGCAAATGTTCCATATTGTCAGTGCAAGTTGAAACTTGCAACTCAAAAATTTTAAAATTTCAGGTGGCAACAACTTTGTAATTGTCATTCACAGCTATTCCACATTACAAAACTACAGTTGCAAAGCCTAACTGCAATCTAACATATATACAATACCATGGAGAAAATAACATTATTTTCACATGGCACATGCAGATTAAAATAGTTAAATACAAACCAATTAAAATGTTGTTTTTTTGCTAAAGAACAGGCTGCTTCCAACTGCCTTTTCAAACAGAACAGTTGTAACAGTCGTAACATTGGCTACAAAAAACAAATTTCAATAGGTAGGTAACATAGTGTAACTACAAAATGCAGTAAAACCTACATTCTTGACAAACTGCGAAAGAAACAACTCTTTTGAAATTATTCTAAAGCTCAGGCATGCCGATTCCAGCTTTCGGATCATAGGTCTTCTCCAGTACGGCGTCAATAGGTGTATCTTTCGGGCCAACTGCAACAACAGTAAAGAAATGAAATAAGTAACTAGATTAAAGCAAATCTAGTTCATCAAGACTTAAAATAGCTAGAATTTCGAAATCACAAATTATTGAAGAAAGTCTATCATAATGACAGCAATTTCGAAAATGGACGAAAACTATAGACCATTTACGACACAAAATGATGACGAAACAGTGAAATACAAAATATCACGAGATTGATCGAAAACTGTGAAATATATAGCCCACAAAATAAGGCTAAAACAGCGAAATACAAAATTTCACAAAAATAGGCAAAATTTGTAGACTATATAGCCCACAACAAGTAACCAAAAGAGTGAAGTACAAAATATTATGAAATGTGGACGAAAACTGCAGACTATAGGCCACAAAATATTGCAAAAAAACCGTGAAATACGAAATTTCATGAAAATGATCGAAAACCCCACAAAATGAGACCAAAACAGTGAAATATGAAGTTTCACAAAATTGATCGAAAACTGTGAGCGTACAAAATGAAGTCAAAATAATCGAATACGAAATTTCACGAAAATGGCCGAAAGTTGTGGACTATGGTCTCACAAAATAAGGCAAACAAATTGAAATATGAAATTTCACAAAATTGGCCCAAAAATGTAGAATATATGCAACAAAATGAGGCCAAACAATGACATAAGAAATTTTTACGAAAATGGCCAAAAACATGACTAAAGCCTACAAAATGATTTCAAAACAATGAAATACAAAAATCCACGAAAATGACCGAAAATCATGGACTATATAGCCTACAAAATATGGTTATAACAGTGAAATTCAAACTTTCACGAAAACGACCGAAAACTATGGACTCCATAAAGTGAAGCTAAAGCAGTGAATACGAAAACTATAAACTATGACCAACAAAATGAGGCAAAAACACTCAAATATGAATTTTTATTAAATTAGCCGAAAAATATGGACTATAGCCCATAAAAATGTCAAAACAGTGAAATATAAAATTTGACGAAAAATTGCCAAAAATAGTGAACTGTAGCCCACAAAAAGAGACAAAACAGTGAAACACGAAATTTCACGAAAGCACGGTTCTAAAAATCGGTCTAGGCGGCTGTCTAGGCAGCTCCTAGGCGCTAGGCGGTCCCCAAGGTGACTCGCCTAGGCCCTAGGCATTTGAAAAAATCGGTTTAGCCTATTGGGCGGGTCCAAGCGGAGTCTAGACGGGTCAAGGCGGATCTGGGCGGCCTAGGCGGATCCGGGTCATAAAATAAAGCTTAACCCGATCCGACCTGACCCGGACCCATTTAAAAATAATTTTCGGGTCTAGAAGGAATTAGAGACTTGGTTCATATCAGGAGTAGTAATAGTTCTTAGGTGGTGACTTTGCTTGTAGTAGTACGTGTGGTATGGTTGTCTGTTTTCATCTTCAGGATTTAGCGTTATTGTTCTGATATCAACTTATCAATGAAATGGGATGACAACAGTCTTCCTGTTTTCAAAAATATATCTATATAATAAAACACAAAGAAAGCTATCAAGTGGCTCTCCTTCAATTCCCCGCAAAATCAAAGGCCCGGATCTAACCTCAAAAAACATATTTTCCCCCCAGAAGTTTCCCCCCAAAATTCAAATTTAAATCCCCCACCCAAAACAACTCCTTTATTTATTTAATTATTTCTTTCTCTCTCTCTCTCTTTCTCTCTCTCTCCTATTCAAAAAATACAGAAAATAAAAATTGGAATTTTTTTAAAAAAAAGTTAAAACCGAAAAAGTTAAAATTTTAAAAAAACTTTAAAAATAATTCAAAAAAATTAAAAAAAATCAAAAACTTATAAAACTTTTTAAAAATATTACAAAATTTTAAATTTAAAAATATTAATTTAATTTTTTTAAAAAAAATTTAAATTTTTTTGAAATTTTAGAAATAAAACTTAAAATTTACAAAATAAAATTTAAAAAATAAATGTTTAGATTATTGGTATTGTAGATACCTTCACACCTGCACTTGTGTTACCATTGTATTTAGACATGCTCATAGTGGTTATGGGATTAGAGTAAGCTCTATAAAACCTTTATGATAATGTCCTTACATAACTATTACAAGCATCTCCTTGCATAACTATTACAAGCATCTATAATTGATGCTGAAGTTAAGAAAACTCTATGCAGTGTTTCTAACAAACTATATGTATTTCAGTTAAGTTCAAGCTAATGATCAGGAAGACGATAATTGAGCTTAAAGGTAGATATACTGCTTCCTCATATAATATGTTTATTACTTCAATTAATTTGCTGGACCTCCAAAACTATTTTATATAATCAAACCAAGTGCATCGTTCCGAAGACGTGCCGTAGGCACGTGCCAACGGGCAAACCTAATATACTTATATAACTACTACATATTTAGACAATCATCATATTAGGAAGAGATAGCTTATGTTATTTTCTCCCTGAAATTGTTTTCATAGAAGGTGAACACACAACCCGACATTACAAATTGCCAGTTGAGTTCACTGAAAACCACTAGTACAACATTGTTTGCCTCCAAGATATCAAATCTACCAATGTTTTTTTATTATGAAAAGATAAATCAATAAAGACAGACTAGAACTAGTATAATAGTTTATTTTCTCGATACATCTAATTAAGACATTAAAACTTTTGATCATTATCCTGACAAATCACGGTCAACCCAAATCTGTTACCAAAACACATTAATGCAATTGTATCTTTTAGACTATCTAAAGCTCATCTTGCAATAACATGGAGAAAAATCAAGAGTAAGAATGGGAAGAAATAAATGTTGTACCCAAATCTGTTACCAAAACCAATACATTGATGCAATTATGTCTTTTAGACTATCTAAAGCTCATCTTGCAATAACAAGGAGGAAAATCAAGAGTAAGTATAGGGAGAAATAAAGAGCAAGATAATGCATAGTGGAACAACAAAACCAAACCAAAAAATAAACTAGGGGCAAAAATAAAAATAAAAAATAAAAAATAAAAAAAATCCTAGCACCTAGCCGCCTAGGCCCCACTTACAAGGTCTAGGCGCTAGGCCTCCATCGGCCACCCAACTACCGCCTAGCGACTTTTAGAACACTGCACGAAAGTGGCAGAAATTGTGGACTATAACCCACAAAATGTGGCCAAACAAGTGAAATACAAAATTTTACGAAAATGGACAAAAACTACGAAAATGGACTAATGTGGCCAATACGAAATTTCACAAAATTGGCCGAAAATTGTGAACTATGCAACAAAATAAGTTCACAACAGTGACAGAGAAAATTTAACAAAAATGGCCGAACTGTGGACGATAGCATACAAAATGAAGCCAAAATAGTGAGATAAATTTCACAAAAATGACCGAAAACTGGGGACAATAGCCCTCAAAATAAGGCCAAAACAGTGAAATACGAAATTTCAAGAAAAAACCAAAAACCGTGTACTATGGCCCAAAAAATGAGACAAATACAGAAATATAAAATTTCATGAAATTAGCCAAAAATTGTGGAATATGGCCCACAAAATTTGGCTAAAATAGTGAAATACAAAATTTGATTAAATGACCGAAAATAGTGTGCCGAAAATAGTGAAATACAAAATGTGGCCAAACAAGTGCAATACAAAATTTCACGAAAATGGAAAAAAAACTGTGGACTATAGGTTACAAAATGTGGTTAAAACAATGAAATACAAAATTGTCCATCAAATGAGAAAAAAAAGAGCGAAATACAAAATTCCATGGAAAAAGCTGAAAATTGTGGACTATAAGCAACAAAATTAGGCCAAAATAGAAAAAATACAAAATTTCACAAAATTGGCAGAAATTTGTGGACTATATAGGCCACAAAATTTGGCAAAAATATTGAAATATGAAATTTAATGAGCTAGAAAATGTGGACTATATTATATACACAAAATAACACCAAAACAGTGAAATATAAAATTTCACGAAATTGGTCGAAAACTATGGACTACGAAATTTGACGAAAATGGCCGAAAACAGTGGACTATTGGCCACAAAATGTGCCAAAACATCAAAATATGAAATTTCACGAATTTCGCCGAAAACTGTGGACTAGCGCTTACCACTAATTCAGTATTTTTCCTATTTCAAGTTTAAAGGATGCAGTGACAACATCTCCGTCATAAGCTCTATAACGGTAGAAGGATTATTACTTATTATTTGTATACTTCTCATAGCTGCTGGAACTACTATTATTAGCCGTTATCGCAATTTTCCTATTACTAGAATCAGTTCCCTAAGCAGATATTAGAAGCCATACTGGAAAAAGTTGCATCAACCATCACGAGCTAGCCTGCCTACTAATCTTGTATTGTCGTATATTATCTACAATATGAAGTTGTTGATAAAGTTGTTGATAGAGGTTTTGTGCATTATCATTATTTCCCGTTAAAGAAATTTTTGGAAAATTGCAGGATATGACAAACTTTGAAATTGAGTTCCGAACAATGACTAATTGTATTTTTTACATCATTCAGATAAATGATTTGCAATTTTACATCTGATCAACCTGTATTGTAGCAGTAGCTGCTGCAGTACAACTATCAGAGTATCCATGTCAAGAGAGAAGTTGCAAAATTCCTTATATGACAGTCTCATGATCATATGGGATGACAATCGCATGTTAGGATGAGAAAGAAAGACCACCAAAGAATCGCAGGTGGATGAAAGCACTGGACAAGTGCTTTTGCATTCTTGTGTGATCAGTGATCACAATATCTATTAAATAAGGGAAGGTTCATAAGACTATACAATCATCTACGTTTAATGGTTAACTCAGACGGTTGGGCAATTAAGAAACAATATGTTGTGAAAATCAGTATAGCTAGAAAAGGAAGATGAGATGGATGTGTGCCAAAATTCTGAAAGATAAAATACAAACCGGTTGAGGATAAAATAAGTATCGAGATGGTTAAGTTAGTTAAGTGAGTATATGAGAGCAATAACATCATCAATTAGGAAGAGTGATACAACTGTAGCAAACAGAGCAAAGACTGAGGTAAACCCACACCGGCTTGGATAGGCAATTAAAGATGTTAAAATAGGTGTTAATTTTAGCATAGGAGATAAACCTCACAGAGCTTCACTGGCTGACTCCAAATATTTGGGATAAAGGCTATACGGTTTTTTGTTGTTTTAATCTCATCCTCACAAACAATCATCTTAGGTCATAAAATGTATAGCTGATAAGTAGGGATTATTCATCCAAGATAAAACAGATTCCTTTTCTCCCTAGCACACATAATTAGTTCTTGTTCGTGTTACGAAATGAATCATTCTAAAGGAGGAGAAGCATCTTGCTAACCTATTTACCTTCTTTCTTCACCCAAAAATTTGCAGAACATCGACGACATAAGATCAATACAACACTGACAATACAGATGCAATTTTGTCGGGAAACATCACATGGCAATTAGGAACCATCCTCTAAAATTCAACTACCATCACCATTCAATAGGCCTACATTCAGCCGATCAAAGAGAGAAGTACACTGTGTAGTAGCTTAGGCATTTCATAAGGGTGGCAAATGATTGTAGTTGTATTCAGTGTTTGAGAGACAAATTGTGAGTAAAAGAACAAAAAGTAAAGTAAACTATTCAAAGAGGTTAACAAAATCTGTGAAAGAATAAATTGTTTTATGGAGGGGTTTTAGAACTATTGGTCATGCTAAAGGAAACAATGGATATAAATAAGAAAAGGCACTAATTTATGCCAACTTTTCAGTGTGTACTTCTTATATATACTTGTTACAAAAATACCTATTGTAGGTCGTGGCTTCCTCCTCTCTTTTAAGATATCTGGGCGAGGGATTATTGCACCAGAAGCTTCTTGTCCACGAGCAATTCTTACTTTACTTCCATCTTCCATAAAACGAAACCCAATCTTGCAAGGCCTCCTACATTTATGCATAGAAAGTGAATGGAAGTAGAAGCGAACAAAAGTAGCAAATAATTTATCCTTGTATGTAAACCATACCTGGTAACAGGATCCAGAACTTGCACATTCGAGACGTGAAGAGGAGCTTCAACACTAGAGATTCCACCTTCGTGTCCTTGCCCTTGCTTAATGTGTTTTTTCACCTAGAGGGAAAAAGTGAGTTGGTGATTGCTCATCTATGTCTAAAAGCTAATTCTTGATTGACCAAATTCAAATATAAATTCATTTACACTGGGCAATATATCATAGGAAACATGACAAGTTCAAGCCAACCCAATTGCATTAGTCAAACCTGTCTTGCTTTTCACTTGACCCAAGTGATGATGTCATCCTAAAAATGATACCTATATTGGGTTTTTAATCAACTTCATTTTATGATAAGCTAATCTGCATTAACAAGAAATTTATATGACAATAGTTTACCTATTTCTATTAACTCACACTGTAACCTGTGTTGCTTATTTATCTAAAACATAGCCAACCCGATAAACATGTCTATCTAAATAAAATTAAATAAAGAATAAATTTGTTTCTATAGTGAATTCATTTGGGCCATTTCTTTAATCCACGAATAAGAGCATATTCTAGACCAGAATTGTGGGGAAGCTGCTTACTAATTTCTACCAACTATATAAAAATATTGAATGGGTGAGATGGTTCGTTCATTCAATTACAAGAGAACCAACTAATCTCAATTCTGATCCTCCACTCTGAGAAACTGAGATCCAAGCCCAGAACCTACGACTAACTTCCCATTACCTTGGAATTGCGACAAACTATTTATGAACAATTTTATGAAGTCCGACAATCCTTACATACAAAATGGTAGGGAATCAGAGCGAATTCAGATTTTTCTCAAGTACTCAAAGAAGAGAAAAGTATCTATCATAAAGCTAAAGTCAACATGAGTCAAAGAGAGAAACTATAACATTTAGGATAACCTTTACCAATAAGTTCTCAAACAGACAATATCCAAAGTTAAAAATTTTAAAAATTAAATGATACATCAATTTGATGGATACAGCCCAGCCCAGTCCAATCCAACACCATGTTGGATAATAGTAAGTAAGACAGTGTAGCCTTTAAGATGTATGGGTTGGTTTGAGGTGACCAACTGACCATCAACAATTTGTAAAATAGATAAGATGATTATTGATCAGAATCAGGCAAGAGCCTTCGTATATATAGGCAAAGCGTACAACTCATGCATACACACCCACATATACAACGATACATACACCCAATATCTAAATCATTCAACAACTTACAATGACATTTAGGCCTTAGCCAACAAAATTTGGAGTAGATTACTTATGATTAACCATCATGTGGTACATTCATTAGGCAAACATTGTAAATAAACTTATCTAAGTAATTAAACTTAATCATTTCATAATTATACAGCATTAAAATAAATTTAAAAAGGGGTGTTAAGAAATGGGTTCGAACCAGATTCTTCCCTTCGACGATGACGCGATTCTGGGATCGGAAAACTTTCTTGATCTCCCCCGTCTCCCCTTTGTCCTTCCCTCTTATTATCATCACCTTTTTTATAATCAAAATCAATATTAAAAAACTTAACAAAAAAAAATCCAAAATCAAAATCTCCAGAGAGAGAGAGAGGGATTCCGTACATTGTCGCCTTGAAGAATCTTCCATTTCGGAATCAGCTTCTGCGCCGCCTTCCAACCCATCTTCTTCCTCTTCTCCTCCTCCTCCTCCTCCTCCTCCTCCTTCGTTGAGGGCCGCCTTTTTGTGTGAGCTTAGTGGATCGGGTTGTAAGGCTGACCCGAACCGGTTAAGAGCATCCACAGTGGTGTTTCTCATATTTGAGAATATGGCACAAAAAGAAACGGGAAATAAGTGTGAAGCATGAAGAAAACAGATTTGTAGAAAAATGATTCTTATTATTTGTTATCCTTTATTCTTCACTGTATACATCTATATATAAGTATTACGAAAATTTTGCCGTACTAGGCTACTTTTTGATAGTATTTGCGTTTTTGGGCCAAGTCCCAAACTATTAGCGTTGCTGGGCTAGCCTATGCCACGTCAGCAACAGCCGCTATTGGGAATAGCGGCCTCTTCATAGATTGGAATTTTGTCCCCCCCACACTTGGCTGTGCAAGAAGGTGATTTGGCTGATTGGTTACTGAAGTGGTCGCTAGTGCCACTAGCGACCTCTTCTAACTGAGGTCGCTAGTGGCATTCGCGACCTCAGGTGGGTCCCCCCGAAGGCTTCTAACTTACGAATACCCACTGTTTCCCTATTTACTTTTATTACTCTATCTCTTCTTCTCCCCTTCTTCCCCAATAGCGGCCGAACCCTACTCCCCAAAACCCTAAACCCTAAACCCTAGTTTCTCTCCCCAAATTCAATTAATCCAAGTATCCTTCTTCCCCACCCGATCCCCCTCCTCACAGATCTTCTTTTCGCCAAATCTCCGCCATTCGTAAAGAATTTGGAAATCTCCATATCAACTCCAAACTCCAAATCCTAACGAGGTATGCCTAGTATAGTATTGTGTTGGTTGATTGTTGGTCTTGATTACAATTTCTTTGCACTTGTTGTTAATAATGTGACCCAAATAGGTTGTTTGTTTATTGAGATATTTTTGAGGAATTGGATATCTTTTTAGGAATATAGAGCACATAGAACACATTGGCTGTTGTGAATGAAAACAACTGTTAAAATGTGTTCTATAATTGAATATAACTGAATTGTGTCTACCATGATCTATAGACTTGCCTTTGGTTCTAGTTACGATTATGAAGTTATCAGCATAACTAAAATTATATATGTCTCTTATTTGACGATTTACTTCTTATTTTACTAAGAACTTCGCCAAGGGAAATTGAAATTTTCTGTAGGCTTACCATGTCGAGTTGAAAATTGAATAACTGCTAGGATACTTCTTTGTTAATGAACATATGTTGGTCCCCTATCTTAGTCATGTATTTGTTTCCTTAGATTAAATTTGTTCTGGTGTGTGTCGGCGTTGTAGTCACCATTTGTTCTGGTATCAATTTCTTTATGAAATTAAATTTCTCTGTCGACTTGGTTATGAACGTTGGACACATGAATAGCATGCATGAAATCATTTTAGTCCCTCAATTCTTCTGTTTTTTTGGGTGATAATATCAATCCCTCAATTCTAAAATGTGGCCTATTAGGATGTGGAACAGAACATATTGCATACTTTATAAATGCACTACTTCAGCTTGTGATATATTGTATATTGTTTGTCAAAATATTGAACTTGGTTCAGAGCTTGGTACAACTTAACAACATTGACATATGTGCTCTATATGATCTTACAAAGTACAAAATTGAGTCTGTAATCAAGAACACACAGTATAGAACCATCACAAACAAATTTACAAATTTTGTGTTAAGTGAGTATCTATCAAACTTACTTGTTTGCTTATACTTTGATAGGTGATCTAATCAAATATGGTGAGGACGATGGGAGCTGGATCAAGGAGTGCTAGGTCTGAGGTATGAACTATTATTTTGTAATGTTTAAATACTATATGCCAACATATGAAGTGTTCACTAAACACCGTTTATTTTATCCTCAGGGTGGCCAAGGCGATGTCCCGTCTACGTCTGCACCGACCGGTGAAGCTAGTTCTTCTCGTGCTGCACCTGTGGGACCAGGCCCTCACGACCCGACGTTGTTGACGTTGCAGCGGACACATAGGTCCCAACGGGTGTGGGACGGTGCATCCCGAGAGTGTAGTTTCCGCACGCACGAGACATTACCTATGCATCCACTGACACACCAACTCCTTGTTCAGGCCGGCTTCTACGGTTTAGGTCTAATAGAAAAAACCAAGCTCGACAGACAACTACTCACAGCCTTGCTCGAGCGATGGAGGCCGGAAACACATACGTTTCATCTTGGCGTTGGGGAGATGACCGTCACACTCCAGGATATCGCGGTTATATCTGGACTACCAGTTGATGGATTCGCGGTGACGGGAACAATGGCTTTCAACAAGGAACAACTAGTGGAGGACTTCCTTGGTCGGGTGCCGGATGACAGCACATTTGATGGGGTCTCAATGCGACTAAGTTGGTTGAAGAGAACTTTTAAAAATTTCCTAACCAACGATTCCAGTGAATATGATATTGAATGCTACACTAGGGCTTACCTGATGACAGTATTCGGAGGTGTTCTCTTTCCCAACTCCACGGGTGACGTGGTACCTATAATGTATTTGCCGCTTATTGGTGATTTGACGAGAGTTCGGCAATACAGCTGGGGTAGTGCAGCGCTAGCATCCTTGTACAGAAGTCTTTGTAGCGGGGCATTGATGGCGAAAGAGATAACTGGTCCAATGCTGCTGCTCCAGATCTGGTGTTGGGAACATTTACACCTAGGCAGACCTCGCATCACCCGGCAATCAAGTGGGTGGATGAGGGACGCAGCGAATGCCGACATGCTGCCTCCCATCGCAGTATATTGGTCCGGTGGGCAACGTGGAGAGATAACCCACGTGGGGTGGTAACGTATTATAGAGATGAGCTGGATATGTTGAGAAAGGAGTTTGTTGTTTGGGAACCATACTCCAACAACCGATTGGAAAGGTTGCCTCCCATCTACACCGCACATAGCAATCTTTGGTTGACTAGATCACCGCTCATCAATTTCAGTATTGTGGAGATGTACTTCCCCGACCGCGTGCTTCGTCAATTTGGACTACAACAAGACATCCCCCCACCGCGGTCATACGACACTCTCCTGCACAAAGTGAAAGGGGTTGGTCGTGTTCCCGACCATGATTGGGCTTCACACCATCAAGTTCATGTGAACTCTTGGAATGAGCAGAGGCGTGCAAATGTTATAACGGGTATTCCACCATACGACGGATCACTCCAAGCTGCGTACCTATCTTGGTATCAACGGATCGCCCGTTTGTATGTGGCGCCCCGTACTTCAATGCCCACCGGTGTCCAATTGCTTATACCAAGTGCCGAGGCCGAACCCGCACCCGCCCATTCCTCTTTGCAAGCCATGTACCAACCGAAGGCCTCTTCGAGTCGAAAAATTGTATGATAGATCGTTTATCTTTTTCTTGTTTCACATAATTTTGGTTGTTTGTCAAGTTTGCTTATTAGTACTTGTTTAATTTAATAGTTCATAGTAGCTTATTAAACTTTTTTGTATTTCTTTTTGCAGATTGACCAAGTCTGGGTGGTAGCACGGAAATGCACACAAGTGCTTGGTAGCAATGTCGCTCAAGCCGCAAAGGATCTTGCACGCGAGATTCTCGCACCGTGTCGTACGGCTATTGAGGAAGTTGGTGAGGTGGCGAGGTTTGACGCAATGCTAAGCTCCCCCATTCACAGCACATCGACTCGCAAGCAAAGAAAGAAGAAGAAGAAGATGGCAACACGATCGAGCAAACGTCTCGAAAGACGTGTCGAAGAAGGAGAAGAAGAACATAGTGATGAGCAAACGGATGAACCACAACGAACGGTGCAACATGCACTAGTTATCCGTGAACCAGAACCTGAGCGGCCGCCTACTGAGCAAGGACAAGCATCACATGAAATTGAGGAAGAAATCCCAGACGAGATGCTAATTTCCCAGGTTACACAAGTGACTCGTAGACGGGTGCCCGTGCGTAAGAGAACCAAGCCCAACTACTTTACCCCGTCGTAGCCTTGTAGTCTTATATTATTGTATTTCCTCTTTTCAAGTTTGTGCTTCTGTTATTATTGTATTGTTAGTCTAGATTAGTGTACTGTTGTGGTTTGTTATATTTGTAATGGTTTGGTATGTTTAAGTTTGGTATGTTTAATTTGTTTGTTTGAATGTTTATGGTTTTTGTGGTGTTGAAATGTTGGGTACACTCCCACTGTTGTGAGGGAAGTGTATGTTTAAAAGTTTGGGGTATCGAGATGATTATGTTAAATGTGTGGTTGAAATGTAGAGCAATTGAAGTAGCAATACCAAATTTGTATTGAGGAAGTGATCAAGTCATGTGGTTTGTAGGCTAATTAAGCCACCACACTGTGGTCGCTAATGCCAATCGCGACCACAACTAATATAGGTCGCGAGTGGCATCAGCGATTATGCTGTAACCATTAGGAAGAAGACTCAATTTGGGTCACTACTGTGGCCGCGAGTGCCACTGTCGACCACAGTTAACTGTGGCCGCTAGTGGCACTCGCGGCCACAGTAGAGACCCAAATTGAGTCTTCTTCACAGAGAAGAAGACTCAATTTGGGTCTCTACTGTGGCCGCGAGTGTCACTAGCGGCCACAGTTAACTGTGGCCGCCAATGATACTCGCGGCCACAGTAGAGACCCAAATTGAGTCTTCTTCACAGAGAAGAGCTAGCTCTCGACCTCTTCTCTGTAAATATGACTCAATTTGGGTCACTACTGTGGCCGCGAGTGCCACTAGCGACCACAGTTAATTGTGGCCGCTAGTGGCACTCGCGGCCACAGTGGAGACCCAAACTGAGTCTTCTTCACAGAGAAGAGGTAGCTCTCAGACCTCTTCTCTGTAAATATGACTCAATTTGGGTCACTACTGTGGCCGCGATTGCCACTAGCGACCACAGTTAACTGTGGCCGCTAATGGCACTCACGGCCACAGTAGAGACCCAAATTTTGAACAATCACTTGAACAATCAACGAACTCACAACAATGAGAGTCTACCCAACATTTCAACACCACATAAACATTTAAATTAAAAATGTACACATACCACAACCAAATATGAATCTTAGGCAATGAAACATACCATTGGGTTACACAAAACCATTGAAAACTATATATTAGAAGCATTCTATACAACAAGGTCAGCGGCTTATAATTTATATGATTGGAGATACTTCAAAATATACATGATTGAAGAAAATCATATATCTACCAAAATCTATACATCAACATTCGACTACCAAAAAATGTGCATCAAAATTCGATTCCCAAAAACTGTGCATCAAAATTCAACTATCTGTAGTGCTCCTCGGGCTTTGCGCATTACGACCCCGTGCAGCCCCTCCTCTTCCGCGTCTACTGGTTGTATTCAATATTTCCTCCTGCATTGCAACCAAATATGAATAATTTAAATGTACAATTAATTAACAATTCAAACAACAATACATGTTGGTTAATATAATAAAATGCCACACCATATATTCGATAATACCTGTGACGTACGAGTCCCACCAGAGATTTTCCTCTTCGTACATCGGCGCTTATTATGTCCTGGTTGATTGCATTCTGAACAGGTTATCCTTTTAGCGACTCCGTCTGTAACATCCATGTCGTTCCGAATCCGCGTAGATCTAGGTCTACCTTTCCGGCATCTTCTGAGCGTGTCATCCGCTTTCAGTGTTGGTCCCAATTGCGCAGGCCAGTAAGCTTCATCTTGGATTGGATTGAAAGTTGGTTGCCAAGTGCGAAATAAGCAATCGGTAGAATAGAAAGGGTCAACAAAAGGCCGGTAATCCAAAGCCCTGGATGCACAAGCGGCTAAGACATGAGAACAAGGCAAGTGGTAAAGCTGGAATTTATGACAGGTACATGTACGGGCGCCTAAGTCGACCGTATGCAGGTTCCCACCCTTTTGTCGATTTCTTTCAAATCTAACACCTGTTTTAACTTGAAATACACCGGGGCTATGATGTAACATTATAGCTTCGTGTGAGTTAGCTCTCTCTCGGCGTTTATCAAGCAGAGCTTCAACATGTGGAGACCACTCTTTCCAATCAATTATCATTTTCTGTGCGGCCTGATGACGTTCAGTGAAGTAACTATTCAGACGATAGAATATCATCTCAACAATAGCTGTAACGGGCAAGCTCCGTACCCCCTTCAACACAGAATTAAAACATTCACTACTATTTGTGGTCATGATGTCGTACCTACAACCCCCATCTGCGGCTAATGCCCATTTCTCTATTGGTTTCTCCTTTAGCCAATTGCACGCCTCGACCTTCACTGACTCGATCTCCGTCATTCCTTTTTGGAGCTTTTTGGGTTGTTTTTGACACGAAACAACCTTCACCTTGTTGCTCAACTCTTTGTTACCAAATTTTGAGAAAAAATTCGTAGCAAAATGACGCATGCAGTAACGATGATAAGCATGTGGCTCATTCCAAGCTCCGTTTTGCAACTCCATGCACGAGAGAATACCGGCATGACGATCAGAAATTACGCATAGCCCTTGACGGTCCGTGATGTAGTATCGAATACAGCTCATGAACCAAGTCCAACATTCGATACTTTCTGCATCGACTATGGCGAAGGCGAATGGAAATAGTCGATCACTAGCATCAAGGGCCACCGCTATCAGTAAACATCCCTTATATTTACCGTACAAATGTGTACCATCAATACTTATTACCGGTCTGCATGACTTGAATCCTTCTATCGAAGCTGCAAAACTCCAGAAAACTCTCTTAAATGTCTCCTCCCCTGGCCCGGACGGAACTTTATCCCATTGTACATACGTACCCGGATTTGAAGCTTGCAGTGCCGACAGTGGAAGAGGCAACTTCGTATATGCTTCGGCGAACCCACCATAGAGCCTCTCAATCGCCCTTTGTTTCCCCCGCCATGCCTTGTTGTAAGAAATCTTATAATTGACGTCTTTCAACACCATCTCAATGATCGTCTTTGGGGTTATAGTTATTTGTGCCTTCACGACATGCAAAATTAAGTTTGAAACTAATTTGGAGTCAACTTTCCTGTGATCCTGAGTCAATGTTGGATTAATGCAGGTGTGAGAACCTCCTAATTTCGTCACAACAAAGTGAGTCTGTCTAGTTGGAATCATTGCACGAAATCTCCAAGGACAGCCTGGATGCACCACATCGGGGTTTGTTCTTTGTTCCGATATTGTTCTAACCCTTGGTGCCATTTTACATTTAACATCAAATATGGTTTTGTTTGATCTGACCGTAACATACTCTCGATGTTCCTTGATATTGAAAATTTTCACTGCATTTATCACGTCATCTTTGCTTGTGAATTTCTGGCCAATATGCAAGTCACGTTGGTCAGATGATGTGGATGACTCTTCCCCAAAGTGGTACACTCTAGCAATATTACCCAATTCAACATGTCCAATATCATGAACAGTTGATGAAACAAATTGGGTCATCGGGACTGCATGTTCCACAATTGGTTGCAAATCATTAACTACGTTAGCTACATTAACGTGAGGATTCGCTTCATGGAGGTCCACTTCTTCTTCTTCTTCATCTTCACCGTCCACTACATCTTCAACCTCTTCTTCATGTTCTTCATCTTCTATGAGGTCATTGTTAACCAAAGCATGCTCGAAGGTTTCAACAATATTCTCATTTTCAACGAGATTGCGTATAAAATTGGAAGGAATTGGGATTTCATCTTCTGCACGACTATATGTACTTTGAGTTAACAACATTTCACCATGTGGAGGAGACAAACTGACAGTCAATTGTACCGGATCTCTAAGATTCATTTGAGAGGTCTGTACTTCGGCTATTGGAGTTGAAACATGACCGACATCTGCACTACGTGTGTGAATCTTGGCTTGCTCTATATATAATTCCATTGCCGACCAACCACTATATGGATCAAGCGACCTAGCTATCATTGCAACTAATGAGTCATCATCAACTATAGGTACTGACATAAAAATAGGGCCTCCTTTGCCTCTTCCAGCTGCATACCTAGCTTTAATATCAACACTCCATTCACTCTTATCCCATTTAGTAACTTCGTATACCTTGTCTACCAATTCTTGCATTTTTATATCCCGATTGGCCCAAACTATCACCGGTTGTACACCTTTATAGCAAAATCCTACATTTCGGTCTTCAACTATTTCCCCCCCATAATACAACCAAATTGGAATTTTATAGTCCATACCTATACATTAGTACACAAATTTGGATTCAATATACAATCGTGTACAAAAATATTTAAGACCAAACTAAACAAATATGAAGCAAGGCATTTAGCCATTTCATATAAATATGGGTCTTGGCGTCTGTGTGCGCGTGTGTGTGTCTGTGTGTTTGTGCGTGTGTGCGTGTGTTATATTCATAATAGCATGGTCAAAGTGAACACAAAAAGTGAGCACACAAAAAATGTAACCAACACCAACAATAAAACATCAAAATACTATACTAGGGATACCTCGAATAGTCTTTGGGGGTTGGATATGAATTGGGGATTACAAAAAACCGTCGTGGGGAGAGTGATTTGGATGAAGACGAAGTGTGAGGAGAGAGGTGGGGTGGAGAGAATTATAACTTGGAATAATGGGGATTTGGGTGAGAATTAAGGGAGTTAGGGTTTTCTTTGGAGAAATGAGGGAGTTAGGGTTTTGAGTAAGAAATAAGGGAGTTAGGGTTTTGAGTAAGAAATAAGGGAGTTAGGGTTTAGGGAAATCGCCAGTTATTTGGGGAAGATAGTTCTAATAAAAGTAAATAGGGAAACAGTGGGTATTCGTAAGTTAGAAGCCTTCGGGGGGACCCACCTGAGGTCGCGAATGCCACTAGCGACCTCAGTTAGAAGAGGTCGCTAGTGGCACTAGCGACCACTTCAGTAACCAATCAGCCAAATCACCTTCTTGCACAGCCAAGTGTGGGGGGGACAAAATTCCAATCTATGAAGAGGCCGCTATTCCCAATAGCGGCCGTTGCTGACGTGGCATAGGCTAGCCCAGCAACGCTAATAGTTTGGGACTTGGCCCAAAAACGCAAATACTATCAAAAAGTAGCCTAGTACGGCAAAATTTTCTAAGTATTACATTCTTGGAGAAGAAGAAAAAAAGATTGGGGAGATGAGAGATTTGGGGAATCTGTTTTCTATATTAGGAAACAGAATATACAATTACTATATTTCAACACTCCCCCTCAAGTTGGTGCATAGATATCGAGCATGCCCAACTTGTCAACAAATTTCAAGATGAGCCGATTCGAAACGGCCTTGGTTAGGATATCTGTGAGTTGATCTTCTCACTTCACTTTGGATATCTCAATAACTTTCTCATCTAATTTTTCTTTTATGAAGAATCTGTCCACTTCTACATGTTTTGTCCTATCATGCTGAACTGGATTAGCCGCAATATCACACGCCGTTTGACTGTCACAATACACCTTCATAGGTTCCTTTGGACCATAGCCTAAGTCCTGCAACAGGAGTTTCAGCCATAAAGCTTCTGTTATACTTTAAGCTACTCCGCGATACTCAGCCTCTGCACTAGAGCGTGCAACAACATTTTGCTTCTTGCTCCTCCATGTAACTAAATTTCTTCCAACAAAGGTGAAATATCCTGAAGTGGAGCGCCTATCGATTGTAGATCATGCCCAATCAGCATCAGTATATGCCTCAACCTTCAAGTGACCATGTTTCACAAATAAGACTCCTTTTCCTGGGCCTGACTTAATGTATCTCATAATTCACATTACCGTGTCCATATGTTGTTCCCGAGGTGCATACAAAAACTGACTTACCACACTTAAAGCATATGACAAATCTGGCCGTGTATGTGCAGGAGACATTAGTCGTCCAACCAATCTCTGATATCTTTCCTTATCACAAGGCACTTGATCAGCTTCGTTGCATAGTTTCAGTCCTTCTTCCAATGGTGTACTAATCAGTTGACAATCGGACTTTCCAGTTTCCTTCAATAAATTCAGAGCATATTTTCTTTGAGAAAGAAATATCTCCTTTCTTGAGCGAGAAATTTCAATACCAAGGAAGTATCTTAAAGGACCAAGATCTTTCATTTCGAACTCTTGTGGCAAGTAGTTTTTTAATGCCTTCATCTCCTCATGATCATCTCCAGTTACTATCATATCATCAACATAAACAATGAGAACCGTAATTTTACCTCCTTTCCTTTTTAGGAATAGAGTATGATCAGAATTACTCTGATCGTATCCGAATGTCCTCATTGATTTTGTAAATCTCCCAAACCAGGCTTTTGGCGACTGCTTCAGTCCATACAATGCTTTCTTCAGACGATATACTTTGTTGCTGTGTTGGACTGGTCTGTTCGACCCTGGTTGTAGCGTCCCGAATTTCTAATATGATATCTTAGAAAATACGTGGCACAATTCCCAGCATCAACTTCAATATAATATTAAACACAACCAACACCAATATAATTTTCAATTTTCATTAAAATAATCGTTTACATAGCACAGCGGAATACAATACATCTCAAATTACAAACTCTTTTCTTTACAACAATATATAATTTACATAAATCACTATATCGATTGAACTCAAGCATCCAAATCCCAAGCTCTAAGCAACAACCTGTAAATATGAAGCTAGAGATAACCCTAACCCCCAAAACTAAAGGGGTCAGCCATAAAGGTGTGAGTGACATAAAAATCAAACAACATAAATAAACATTAAGCATGGATTCATAAACGACATATACTAAACAAGAATATGTGAAGTAAGAAATGACAGGGAAACATAAAACATCAAGTGTAGCTTAACTAAGTGTTAGGTGTAGAAAACAGGAAACACATGCACGAAACCAAGTCAAGAAAACACTATTCTGTATGCAGACTCTCTAATGCGCACTTGTCGAAGTCTATGCATTCCATAGTATATAGGCCCGGTGCAAGCCCTTAACGTCTTCATATAATATGGTTTAATCCCCCGCTATGCAACTAATCCTAACACGATGACTACTACGAGATAAAGATAAACTGTGAGTATTAGCCCATGCCCCGATAATTCCGGAGATCAATCTCACACCACAGGTAATTCCGGAGACTATTTCACTCACACCTGGATAATTTCGGGGATTATCTCACACCGCAAGCAATGGCACCTCATCACACGAATACCACATGTGCGTCGCCTCGACCCCGATAATTCCGGAGATCAATCCCACACCACAGGTAATTCCGGAGACTATTTCACTCACACCTAGATAATTCCGGGGATTATCTCACACCGCAAGCCATATTGAGGTCCATAACCCATGTTCTCATTCATCATATCACCACTAGTGCCTATCCTTATTATTTAGGTTATTCAATTACTTAACGAATCTCCTAGAGTTGGTGTACCCTACCGGACTTAACTCAACAACGGAACAACTAAAATGTCTCAACAGGCCCAAACATAATTAACCCAACCGCCGGTATACTAGGGTCACACACACCCTCTAAAGACCCAAACTCAAATATCCAAACCAACTTTCCAACATAAATTGTTCAACTTAACATCTTGAAAACATATGTCCAGTAGATGGTAAAGTACAAGATAATAAGTTATAGATTAAAGCATTTAGGGTACAAATCATTTGAAAGAACATTCATAGATATAAGGATACATCAGTATCAGTCGACTATAGAAAGCATAAGTCATCTGTTCAGAAAGAAAATTCCATGGTTTTAAGAAAATAAGCTAAGTGTTATAAGTCGACTTATAAAAGTCATAGGTCGACTTACCAGAGAGAAATTCCAGAAATCTTTAAGACAATATTCTAAGTGTTATAAGTCGACTTGCAAAAGTCATAAGTCGACTTACCAGAGAGAAATTTCAATACAACTAAAGAACATAGCAGCCGGGTCGTATCAGTCGATTGAAAGGTCATGCCAGTTGACTGTCGGCCTACAGACTGTATAGTTTTGGTTGTGCACAATAATCAAAATTAGAGTTTTCTTAAAAATTCATTGATCACTGAAATAATTTATATTCAGATCCAAACCATAAAAACGTCAAATCTCAAAGAATCCCCAATTTGGGTATATTTCCTTAATTCAATTAATTTCTCAAATTTCAATTCTCATGCTCTTAATTCATATCTCTTCCATTTAAATTTCTCAAGACATGGATTTCTGCCACAACTCATAACCATAATCAATTTTGTAATAAAAAACGACTAGGGTTTCACAAGATCCAATTTGTTCATCCATCCAATCCCTTATTTTCATAACCATATTCAAACCCTAAACATGCTTTCTAGCAAATAAATTCGACATCCAAGATTAATCAAAACATTCATAGATCAACAACCAATTTACACCACTCATATACATAAATAAATCAACCCATCAAGTCCATTTCTCACATACAAAATTCGAAGAACAAACCAAAACAATTACATTACTCACATAAAACAAAGCAACAAACAATTTTACGTCACTCACATTAGAAATGAAGAGATCCAACAAGAAAGCCTCTCCTTTTGCGAAATCCAAGATCCTTCTCTTAATCCTCCAAAAATAACATGAACTTTATGTTGTGCAGCGAATGACGGCTGCGGTTTCTTTTAAATACCCGGGGTAAGAAGTTTTAGGGTTTTTAAAACACTTTTGCAAAATAATCCCTCTAAATACAACTTTACATAAATGGATACATGCTCTTGGAAACTTGATAAAACCAATTAAATTGAGACTTAAAAGTAAAATATACTCATTAATCCCAACCGGCGCTGTTCAAAAAGTCCAGAAAATAATTTTGCACTTTCACCCCTCAAAAATGACAGTTTTGCAAAAAGATCCTTCTTTTTCATAGTATTTGCAAATAGATCCAATAAATACCAGAAAAATCTAGAAAAATTATAATTAAATCCCAAATGATAAATAATGATTTTCCATCAAATAAATTTTGTCTTTTGAACTTTGTAAGAAAATATTTGCACGTGTTTCGCACGTGTAAAAGAGATAGATTTTCAGAAAATACTTATTAAATCTCCAAAAATCATTTTATTTCATTTATAACCTTTAAAAATAATATTTAAAAATACGGGGTACTACATCACTCCCTCCTTAGAAGAGTTCTGTCCTCAGAACTACTACTAATGAGTCCAAACAACATACCAACAAGGAGAACAATATCTCATAAATGGAAACATAGTCCAAACAATTGCATATGACAACATAATCAAAATAGAAGAAATACAACTTAACTCAAAGGTATAGTCACTCAAAAGAATTGCAATCACGTAAAAGAAAATACATTCATACAAATAGCTCAGGAAAATCCTTCTGCATGCGATCCTCTGGCTCCCAAGTAGCCTCCTTGAACTGCTGATTCCTCCACAGCACCTTTACCATAGGTATCACTTTGCTCCTAAGAACTTTCTCCCTACGGTCAACGATCTCAACAGGCTGTTCCTTATAACTCAAGTTCACCTGTAGACCTTCAGGAATCTCTACCAACTGATGATTCTGATCTGGCACATACTTCCTCAACAATGACACATGGAACACATCATGCACTTGTGCCAACTCCTCTGGAAGCTTCAATCTATATGCTATCTTGCCAATCCGCTCCATGATCCTGTATGGCCCAATATACCTTGGCGCCAACTTGCCTCCCTTACCAAACTTGATCACTCATTTGGTCGGAGACACCTTGAGGAAAACTACATCCCCAGCCTCAAACTCCAAGTCTCTTCGTCGAGTATCAGCATAACTCTTCTGCCGACTCTGAGCCTCGACCAACCTCTTGCGAATCAGCTCAATCTGCTCTGATATCTGTTGTATGATCTCAGGACCATATATCTGCCTCTCGCCAACCTCGTACCAACAAACTGGTGTCCTGCACCTCCGCCCGTACAAAGCCTCATACAGTGTCATCCCGATACTCGCATGGTAACTGTTGTTATAAGCAAACTCAACCAATGCCAAGTATCTCTCCCAGCTACCACCGAAATCCATAACACAAGCTCTCAACATATCTTCCAGCACTCGATTCACCCTTTCCGTCTGACCATCAGTCTGTGGATGAAATGCGGTACTGAAATCAGTTCTGGTGCCCAAAGCTGCTTGTAGACTCTTCCAAAACCTTGAAGTGAACCTTGCATCTCTGTCGGAAACAATCGAAACAGGAACTCCATGAAGTCTCACAATTTCACCAATGTACAACTTGGCCAATTTCTCCAACGACCAAGTAATCTTAATGGCTAGAATGTGAGCCGACTTAGTCAAACGGTCCACGATAACCCAAATCGAGTCATTGCCCTTCGAACTCCTCGGCAAACCCGTGATGAAATCCATACTGTTGTTCTCCCATTTCCACTCCGGAATAGGCAACGGTTGTAACAAACCTCCAGGTCTCTGATTTTCTGCTTTGATTTGCTGACAAGTCAGACACCTTGTCACGAAATCTGCCACATCCCTCTTCATACCAGATCACCAAAAGTGCTGTTTGATGTCCCTGTACATCTTCGTGCCTCCAGGATGTACTGACAACAACGTATTGTGTGCTTCCTACAAGATAGTCTTTCTCAAATCTGCATTTTTCGAAACACACAACCTCTCACCCATCCAAAGAACTCCATCTTGGACACGAAACTCTGATAGCTTACCCTCTGAAACCTGTTGCAACATCTTCTGAATCTCTAAATCTGATCTCTGACCTTCCACAATCCTCTATCTCAAGGATGGTTGCAGCCTCAACTGAGCCAAAAATGCCCCTAAACCCTGCAGTACCACCTCGATACCTGCCTGATCGATCTCTGCTGCCAACTCACTTCGAGTAGTGATCAAACTTGATAAACTACTCTTCCTGCTAAGTCCATCAGCCACCACATTCGCCTTGCCCGGATGATACTTGATCTCAGGACGAATGTCTTCCAATACCTCCAACCACCTTCTCTGCCGAAGATTTAGATTCTTTTGTTGATAAATGTACTTCAGGCTCTTGTGGTCAGTGTACATGTTGACCTTCTCACCATAAACATAATGCCTCCACTGCTTTAAGGCAAAAATAATAGCTGCTAGCTCCAAATCATGCGTTGGATAATTCTTCTCATGCGGACGCAATTGTCTCGAACCATAAGCAATAACCTTGCCTTCTTGCATCAAGACACAACCCAAACCTCTGATAGATGCATCACTGAAGATATCATAACTCTTCCCAGCTTGTGGCAAAGCTAAGATAGGTGCAGTAGTCAACCTCTCCTTTAACTCAAGAAAACTCTCCTCACACTTATCTGTCCATAAAAATGCCACATTCTTCTGGGTCAAACCTGTCAAAGGAACTCCAATCTGAGAATAACCCTGGATGAATCTCCTGTAGTAACCAGCCAAACCCAAGAAACTTCTGACTTCCTTCACAGACGTTGGCCTGGGCCAATCCTTCACTGCTTCAACTTTCTGAGGATCAGTGGCTACTCCATCCTTAGAAAGGATATGACTAAGGAAAGCTACCTCAGACTTCAAAAACTCACACTTCGACAACTTGGTATATAAGCTATGTTCCTGCAATTTCTGTAATACCGCTGTAAAGTGCATAGAATGCTCCTCCTCTGACTTTGAATACACCAAAATATCGTCGATGAAAACCACCACGAAGGAGTCAATAAATGGCCTCAAAACCCGATTCATCATATCCATGAACACTGCTGGCGCATTCGTCAACCCGAATGACATCACCAAAAACTCATAGAGTCCATGATGAGTCCTGAAAGCTGTCTTACTCACATCTTCCTCCTTGACTCGAACCTGATGATACCCTGATCTCAAATCAATCTTCGAAAACACAGCTGCTCCCCGAAGCCTGTCGAACAAATCATCAATCTGCGACAGTGGATACTTGTTCTGAATAGTCACCCTATTTAACTCCCGGTAGTCAATGCACATCCTCATTGACCCATCCTTCTTCTTGACTAACAACACTGGCGCTCCCCACGGAGAAGAACTCGGCCTAATAAGCCCCTTGCTCAACAGCTCCTCAATCTGCTTCTTCACTTCATCCTGCTCTACAGGTGCCATCCTGTACGGAGCCTTAGAAATCGGAGCACTCCCTGGCTGAACATTGATGCAAAACTCCACATCTCTCTGCGGCGGTAATCCTGGAAAATCTTCCAAGAACACCTTAGGATAATCTTTGACAACCGGAATGCCCTTGACTTCATCTGGAATCGCCATCTTAGATACCATTGCAGCTACCTTCGGAACTTTCTTCTTCCCTTGGAAAGTCACTGCGAGACCACCTAGTGCTTTCACTAACACCTCTTTCTTCTTGCATTCAATTGTGGCATCATATATTGCCATCCAATCAATGCCCATGATCACATCCACTCCTAAGACTTGCAGCTCAATCAGATCAGTGCCGAATAACCTCCTGTCAATCTCGATATCACAGCCCTCGTAATATCGATCAACGATCAATTCTTCTCCTGACGGCGTTGCCACTGACAAAACCTTGCCTGGAAACAACTTAGGCTCCACACCTAAGATCTTTGCAAAATTCGGCGATACAAAAGTATGCGATGAACCAGTATCAAATAAAACCTTTGCCTTTATTCCATTAATCAAAACAATCCCTGTTACATGAAGAGTGATACTCAATCTCCAATTATTCCCAAATAAAGGTTTTACTTATTACATTGATTTAAAATTAAAAAATCAAAACTCTTGCAAACCCTGTATTACATCTTCCGAGTTACCCGCGTCCTCCTCGGTTAATGCAAATACTCGCCCTTACATCTGGAATTTGCTTCCACCTGAACCATCCTTCCTCAACTGTGGACAATGAAACTTAGAATGTCCTGTCTGCCGATATTGGAAACAAGTCTGCTTCGCCAACTTCGGACACACTGACCTGTAATGACCTGCCTCCTTGCAGTAATAACAAGTCACTTCCTGAGTTGCAGGTGCCTTCTGCACTGGTCCACTGAACTTGACTTGCTTCGCTGGGAATCCCTTCCCACTCTGACCTGATGCTGGCCTCTTGTTCCTGTTCCAGGGATCTTGCTTCTTCTAGAACTGGTCCATGTCTTCCTCAGTCATAGCTGCTCTCCTGACCAGCTTGTCAAACCTCCTTATGTAACGCCCCGAATTTCAAATAAGGATAAATTCGAGATTTCACAGGATCTTTACTTCACTTCGTACAATTTTACAAGGAATTTAAAACTTTTCATCAACAATACATCAGAGTTCAATTACAACTTGGTTTTTACACAGCGGAAGACTAAAAGATTACAACAATGAAATACAACTTGTATAACTTTAACATCATTTGCAACATCTTTAACTTCTAAACAGCAACATCATATCCACTTTATAACTCCATGAATAGTCCATTACCTGCATGTCAATCTGTGGGCACGTCAGTTATTTACAACTGACGAAATGTTATACACGGCTATCCTCTATATGCCGGGAATAGTATAACGATCTCATACTTTAACAATCACAAAAAGATTGAATGAACAAGTAAAGTGTCAAGGGTGATTATTCTAAATATAAGTGTATGTCATGCCTTAATGCCTAATGCACACATTTCTATACTAGGATGACACTAATGCACACTTGTTCGGATTCTATGCATCCTATACTACATAGGTCTGAAGGCAAGCGCCTACGTTCTTCACAATACAGGGCTCGATCCCTCGCCATGAAAACTACCCGGTAGCAAAACAAAGTTCAGACTATTCCACGAATGTGAATTCCAGCCTTGGAGTCCACCGCCGGCTGTTATAACAGATTCCACATCGTGCGAACCGTCCCGTATGTGACCCTCTAGCCCAGTATATATATATATATATATATATATATATATATATATATATATATATATATATATATATATATATATATATATATATATATACATTGGAGACGGTAAACACAAAAATCCATCCGTCCGACTACTCAAGATCTTGGAGTCCACCGCCGACCCGTCCTCATAGTCCCGGATTAAAATATAATAATCTGTCTCCCACAGGGCAACCTCAGTCCACCAACTGGGTCTATAGTCTTGGAGTCCACCGCCGACTATATAGAGCACCCCACTTACGTTTCCATAAGTTTACTACATCTTCACTTATGTGCCTAAATTTTCTTAAGTTCAAGACATGAATAATTTCCATTCAAAGAATTAGTTTTACCTCCTACCGGACTTAATCAACCAAATTGACATATCTTCAAATTTACCAAATTGACCTACTCACTATCAAATTGACCTACTTTCGAAACTATCAAAATCTAGAAAAATTATAATTAAATCCCAAATGATAAATAATGATTTTCCATCAAATAAATTTTGGCTTTTGAACTTTTTAAGAAAATATTTGCACGCGTTTCGCACGTGTAAAAGAGATAGATTTTCAGAAAATACTTATTAAATCTCCAAAAATCATTTTATTTCATTTATAACCTTTAAAAAAAATATTTAAAAATACGGGGTACTACACTGGTGGAAGATCCATATAGACTTCTTCTGTCAATTCCCCATGCAAAAATGCATTCTTCACATCAAATTGCTCCAACGGTCAGTCAAGATTTGCAGCAAGTGACAGACGAACTCGAATAGTGTTGAACTTTGCCACAGGTGCAAATGTTTCGTCATAATCAATTCCATAAGTTTGAGTGTACTGTTGTGCAATCTAGATGATCTAAATAAATAGATAAACTAGACACAAATTAAAAACCTCGCAAGTGTATGAATCGTTTATAGAAGCGTAGTGAAAAGCAAGGGTCGATCCCACAGAGATTGTAGATTTTAACTTACTAATCAATAGAAAAGAATAAGAATCATAAAGAGTTGTTCTAAAAGTCTAAAAGAAATGAAAAGATTAAAACTAAATCAAGAAGTTCTGAATCACAAATATTTATCAAGTAGTTGGGTTTTGATTTCCACTTGTAGTCAGTACTGCTAAGTCACCTTCTTCACTATTCTAGTTACTTATGTTCGTTCCTTTAAGGGCATGGTATCTACTCCTTAAAGTATTGTTTTCCTAGCCAAGAATTAGGCATGGTATCTACTCTAATTCGTTTCTTTCCTTAAGTATTTAGCATGGTATCTACTAAGTTGCACTTAAAGAAAACATAAGAATAATGGAAACGAACAAACACTCAAAGTTCTAGAAATTGGTATCAGATCTAGATCCCTCAAGTTGATTAAACCAAGAACCCCTAAGGACTCCTGTGTTACAAGTTATGAGCACGAGATACGAGTCGTCTCTATACTCATATAACAGATTCAGATTTATAATGCGCAAACTTGATAAACTCAGGTTCTGTATGGCAGTCGACTTGCTCTCACTCTCAGTCGACTGCTCTTAGAACTTCTGAACAAGTTTGTCTATTATAAATTTATACCAATACTCTCAGGTTTAATCAATAAGTAACAGAATAGCATTCAGAAGAATATAAGCATTACATGACTACGGTTTCAATCTACCCAACTATGAAATTAGTTCCACAAAATTAAACTTTTATTGATCAGCAAGCTCGAATACATGATTAACATAAAAGAACTAAAAAGACGAGAAATAAACTGATGAAGTCCGGCAGATAGGTCGACTGGCTGTCACTCAGTCGACTGCCTTGTTCCCTTCGGAGTACTTGATCTCCTCTCTCCTTCTTCGATGCTGATAGACTAATGCTCTTGGTTGATGTCTTGATGATTCTGGAACTCTGTGATTCAGCTGGTGGTGAGAGAGCGTCCAAAATAATGCCTCCTGGTTGATATTTATAGACATGTGAAGAGAATTAGGGTTTGCATTCTTTCAAGAAAAGTCCTATTCTTTATTTATTTCCTTCCTTATTTGCTAACCGTCTTTATTTCTTTCTCTTTTCTTCTTTTCTTCCTTATCTACTCACCACATGTTCTTGCCAATCCCCTTGTTGGTTAGAGAAGTTGTTATTCACATATAATCTGGGTTTGGATAACTGAACTTTGATTTGGATTTAGATAAGGCCGGATCTTCAATTATCTTATCTTTTCACTCCGCCGGGTACAATCGACTTGTGTTGAATGTAAGTCGACTGTGTCGAGACCTTTGTAGCTTCATGATTCAGCAGTCAAGTCGACTGGTGTTGGGGAAGTCGACTGTGCCGAGCCCCAGCAACCTCTCTGTCCGGTCGACTGGTTTATAGCCAGTCGACTGTTGCTCTGCAGTTCCCTGTATATCATCCTCTTAGTCTGTATTAGTCTGGAATCTGCTTCGTTTTGCTGCTTTTGGTTGTCTCCTATGGAAAAGAGAAAAGAAGAGTAAAATACCACATATAGAGCATTTAAATGTCTAATTGCACTAAGATTATTGCTCCTAAATGTGAATAATATTGTATTCATCAAATACCCCCAAACTTAGCTTTTGCTTGTCCTCAAGCAAAAAGTAAAATTATGAATAAGGGAACAATAGACTCAACCCATCACACCAAGAAAATGTCTCATTATGCAAGCATCAAAATTTCAATGTAAACAATTGCAAATAAAGTAAAAACAAGCATACCCACTTTCTTCAGTGCAATTATCTATTCATAACTCCAAACCCAACCATACTTGTCATGCAATTAATTATAGTTATAGTATGTAACACTCCATCTGTGATTATCCTTTTTCTCTACTACAAACCGAGTAGCAAACTAGAGTTTTTTTTTTTTTTTTATTATTATTTTTTTTTAGTCTCTTCTTTAAGTCGTCACTTGCCTTTTGACGCGAGTGCAAAACATTTATGATGAATCCACCCGGTTACTCAACAAGTCACAAACTTTAAGTGCTTTGCATACTCATATTTCAAGTTGCCGTTTGACGTAAAGGTAAACATTGGTGATGAATACCCCTAGTTACTAAGCAACTCAAAACATTGGAGTAGATTGACTTTATTCAACAATGGATATTTTCTTTTCGTTTTTACTCTATTTACTTAAACTCTGTTTAGGACTAGATCAAAGAGGATAATCACTAGAAAAAGCATCACATATTTTTTTTATGTATAATCGCATGACTCTTATAATTTTGTAAGGAATTATGAAACTCGACAATCCTAAAGTAAATAAGTATGCTTACTCTTACTTTATAAGAAATTGTCTATTCTAAAAAAAATGTAAAATCTCCTTATGTAAATAACTACCCCCAAACTTAGATGAAACATTGCCCTCAATGTTTGAAAGAAAAATTTAAAAATAGGCATGTGTCACCATCTAGTATGAAGGAGAGAGACTAAAAGATGAATAACGAAAAGAAATAAAAATAAAATATAAGAAATAAAGGGAAAGTGTAAGTACTCCCCTGAAAAATTGGGTTGCCTCCCAATAAGCGCTGTGTTTTCTGTCTTCAGCTAAACTTGATAAGTTCATGCAATGTATTGAATTGTTTGAAGATTCACATCTTCCTCGTGCGGCTCAAAACTCATCTCCATGTACGGCTTCGCCCTATGCCCATTCACCTTGAATGTTTGATTTTTCTCTTTGCTATGAACCTCCAATGCACCATGTGGAAAGACTTTTGTGACAATGTATAGGCCATACCATCTTGACATAAGCTTGCCTGGAAAGAGTCTTAATCTTGAGTTGTATATCAATACCTTCTGTCCTTCACAAAACTCCTTCCTTGCTAGCTGTTTATCATGGTACAACTTGGTCCTTTCCTTGTACAATTTTGCATTTTCATATGCGTCGTGCCTCAACTCTTCAAGCTCGTTCAGTTGCAATCTTCTTTTGTCGCCTGCTTGTTTCATATCAAAATTGAACCTTTTAATGGCCCAATAGGCTTTGTGTTCCAACTCCACTGGCAGATGACAGGCTTTTCCAAAGACCAAACGATATGGTGACATGTCAATGGGTGTCTTGTATGCGGTTCTGTAGGCCCATAATGCATCATTCAAGCGTAGCGACCAATCCCTTCTGCTTGTATTTACTGTCTTTTCCAAAATGCTTTTGATCTCTCTATTGCTAATCTCCACTTGACCACTGGTTTGAGGATGATATGGAGTACCCACTCTATGTGTAATCCCATATTTCTTCATTAAAGAAGCAAATGGAAAATTATTGAAGTGGCTTCCTCCATCACTAATTATTGCTCGTGGTGTACCGAAACTGGTGAAGATGTTTTCCTGTAAAAACTTGACAACAACTTTGTGATCATTAGTTTTTGAGGGGACAGCATCGACCCATTTAGACACATAATCCACACCAACAAGAATATATAAATAACCAAATGAGTTAGGAAAGGGACCCATGAAGTCGATCCCCCATACATCAAAAAGCTCAATTATTTGAATGTTTTGCAATGACATTTGATTTCTAGAAGAGATGTTGCCTGTCCTTTGGCATTTATCACAAGTCCTGCAAAAAGAAAAAGCATCTTTGAATACATTAGGCCAATAAAAACCAGATTGCAATACCTTAAGTGCTGTTCTTTTTGGTCCAAAATGTCCTCCACATGCATATTGGTGGCAATGTTGTAGAATACTCATTTGTTTCTCTTCTGCCACACATTTTCTTATAATTTGATCAGGGCAGAATTTGAACAAATAAGGATCGTCCCAATAATAGTGTTTGCACATAGCCACCAATCTTTTTCTTTCTTGACTTGTCATACCTGGAGGGAAAACATGAGCAGTGAGATAATTTACAATATCTGCAAACCATGGAAAACATGAGCAGTGAGATACCAGTCGACTGGTTCTGTTACCAGTCGACTGCCCCCGTTGTATGTTTATTTCAAATAAATGTTCATCTGAGAAATTTTCATTCAGTGGGGACACAATTCTCTCTTCATCATGCAGCAATCTGGACAAGTGATCTGCAACAACATTGTCGCTTCCTTTCTTGTCTCTAATCTCAAGGTCGAATTCTTGAAGCAACAGCACCCATCTGATCAACCTAGGCTTAGCATCCTTTTTAGCAAACAAATATCTCAAAGCAGCATGGTCAGTGAAAACAATAACTTTAGATCCAATCAAATATGATCTAAACTTCTCTACAGCAAAAATGACAGCTAACATTTCTTTTTCAGTAGTGGAATAATTAAGTTGTGCATCATTTAAGGTTCGAGAAGCATAGTAAATAGCATGAGGTACCTTATTTATTCTCTGACCTAAAACAGCTCCCAAAGCATATTCACTTGCATCACACATAAGCTCGAAAGGATGGTTCCAATCTGGTGCCATGATAATAGGTGCATAAATGAGAGAATTTTTCAGTGTAATGAAAGCATTTGTGCACTATTCTGTCCATGCAAACTCAACATCCTTAGCCAACAAATCACAAAGGGGTTTGGAGATTTTTGAGAAATCTTTTATAAATCTTCTATAGAACCCTGCATGTCCAAGAAAACTCCTAACACCCTTGACTGTAGTAGGATGAGGTAGTTTTGATATTATATCGATTTTCGCTTTGTCCACCTCTATTCCCCTTTTTGACACCACATGTCCTAAGACAATACCTTGTTGTACCATAAAATGGTACTTTTCCCAATTCAGCACTAAATTGCATTCTTCACATCTTTTAAGTACAAGCTGCAAATGGTCAAGGCATTCATAAAAACATGATCCGAAAATACTAAAATCATCCATAAATACCTCGATGAACCTTTCCACCATGTCTGAAAATATACTCATCATGCATCACTGAAATGTAGCTGGTGCGTTGCACAATCCAAACGACATCCTCCTGTATGCAAAAGTACCAAAAGGGCATGTAAAAGTGGTCTTTTCTTGATCTTCTGGAGCAATAGCAATTTGATTATATCCACTATAACCATCTAAAAAACAATAATGACTATATCCTGCTAATCTTTCTAACATTTGATCAATAAAAGGAAGAGGGAAGTGATCTTTCCTGGTTTCATTATTCAGCTTCCTGTAGTCAATGCATACCCTCCATCCTGTGGTCATTCTCGTCGGGATAAGTTCATTCTCTTCATTCTTCACCACTGTGACTCCACTTTTCTTAGGCACTACATGTATAGGACTTACCCATTTGCTATCTGAGATAGGGTAGATGATACCAACATCTAGTAGCTTCAGAATCTCTGCTCTTACCACTTCCTTCATGTTTGGATTAAGCCTTCTCTGTGCCTCCCTGCTAGGTTTTGCATTGTTTTCAAGGAGTATTCTATGCATGCATTTGGATGGACTTATCCCCTTGATATCTGCAATGGTCCATCCTATTGCACTTTTGTGTTCTCACAGTACCCTTAGCAGCTTATCCTCTTCCTGTGCATTTAAGTTCGCAGCAATTATCACAGGTAGCGTCTGGTTCTCGCCCAAATATGCATGCTTCAAATGGTCGGGTAGCTGCTTAAGCTCTACGTCTGGAAGTCTCGGTACAGTCGACTGGTTCCTGGTAGCAGTCGACTTGTTCTGTTCACCAGTCGCCTGATCTGAGGAAACACAAATATTATCAGACACCAACTTTTCAAATACAGGTGCAAGCTTACCTGAATATGACTTTGGAGTTTCAAGATGATGTACTGTCTCTGCAATCCTCCAGTCATCGTATTCCTGTTCAACATGAGATAAAGTTAGAGATTGTGTAATTGCGGCTTGTAGTGGTTCAACGCTATGTACCTGAAATGTTTGATCAACAATCTCCTGTACCACATCAATATTATAGCATTCATGATCACCGTGTGGTAATTTTAGTGTATCAAACATTTTAAATTCAACTTTTTCTCCGTTTATCTTCATACTTATAATACCCTTTTTAACACAAATTTTTATATCAGCTGTACTCATAAAGGGCCTACCTAGGATGATCGGTAGAGACGATGGCATTGAAGATTCCTCCATATCTAACACAACAAAATCAGTAGGCAAAATAAAATCGTTTACCTGAACTAGGACATCTTCCAAAATACCTCCAGGTTTTTTGATGCTGCAATCAGCCAACTGCAAAGTGATGGATGTTGGTTTGAGTTCCCCCAATCCTAGCTTTTCGTAAACAGAGTAAGGAAGAAGATTGATGCTCGCCCCCAAGTCTAGCAGTGCCTTTTCAAAGAAGTGCTCACCAACCCTACAAGGAATGGTAAAACTACCTGGGTCCTTCAATTTAGGAGGTAATTTCCTTAACAAAACAGTACTCACTTCCTCTGTCAAAGCCACATCCTCCCTAACCTGAAATGTTCTTTTGTGAGTACAACATTCTTTCAAAAATTTGGCATAAGAAGGAATTTATTTAATAGCATCAAGTAGGGGGATATTAATTTCTACCTTTCTGAGAGTTTCAAAGATATCAAATAAATGTTGTTCTTTCTTTTGCTTGACTAACCTTTGAGGGAATGGTGGCAATACTACCCCTTCTTTTTCACTTACCTTGTTGGAACCCAAAACTTTTGATGGTTGTGTATCTGTATCGTCTGCGTGTGTTCCAACCTTGTTGTCAATTGTCTTACCACTTCTCAGAGTTGTTACTGATTTGAGCTGTTCTTGGCCTCCAGGGTTTGGTATAGTTTGTGATGGGAGTTCACCTGCCTTTCGTTCGCTTAATTCTTTCGCAATTTGACCAATTTGTGTTTCCAATTTTTGAATGGCTTGTCCTTGTTGGTTGCTAGTTTGATGTTGTTGTTGGAGCAATTGAAGAACAGTGGATTCAAAATCCAACTTCTTCTGTTCTTGAACTGGCCTATCAAACCCACTTCCCATCTGGAAGTTCCGTGCATGTCCTTGCGAAGATTGAGTGCCTTGATTGTTGCTCCATGAGAAATTTGGATGGTTCCTCCACCCTGGGTTGTATGTGTTCGAGAATGGGTTGTTCTTTGGTGGAAATACTCCTTGTCCCACATAGTTTGCATGCTCCTGATCTGTAAAAGAAGACAAGGGGCATGTGTCAGTTGTATGATCATAATGAGAACAAATTACACAAATTTCTTTTGTTTGATTTTTAACACCATCCATCGTCGACATTGTATTAACAAGCATATCAATTTTTTTATTCATGTTTACCATTTCTAATTGAATGTTATTACTACTAGAAATTTCGTAAACTCCCTGTTTTCTCGAAATGCCCCTCCTTGTTGAGAATTGTTGTGAGTTCTCGCTGAGTTCTTCGAATAGTTCAATGGCTTCTTCACCACTTTTCCTTATCAAGATTCCGTTGCAAGCTGAATCCACAATTGCCTTGTTAGTATCATTTAAACCCTCATAATATGCTTGTACCTAATCATCTTTAGGCATGTTGTGCGTAGGGCACTTGAGAAGTTTGTTCTTGAAATCCTTCCATGCTTCGAAGAATAAATCTCCATCTTTTTGTTGGAAGAGTTGAATCTCCCTTTTCAGTTGTTTGGTTTTCTGGGCTGGAAAGAATTCTTTCAAGAATTTTGTTGCCAATTGCTCCCATGAATTAATTGATCCTGGTTCCAAAGAATTATACCACAATTTAGCATTAAGTTTTAAAGAGAATGGAAACAAGATTAACCTGATTTGTTCAGGGGTAAGCCCTTGGACACTTTGTGTTCTGCAAAGATCAAAGAAGTCTTGCAGATGGAGGTGAGGCTGTTCGTCTGGTTTGCTACTAAAGTGGGGAACCATGCTAAGTAATTGAGGAGAGAGATGCATGTTTCCTGTGACATTGGGTTGATAAGCAATGCAGGAAGGTTGCTCAATATTCTTAGGCGTGAATTTGTCATGCATTGGTACTCAATTTGGTATCTCCTCAGCCATTGTTGCTCGTGAATTGGGTCTCTATGCAGTCGCCTGGTTCCTTGTAGCAGTCGACTGGTTGGTCGCAGACAGCCGACCTAGTCTGTGCAAAGTGCGTTCTGTTTCAGCGTCAATAGGTAGTAGCTCTGGACGAAGTGATCGCCTTCCGTGCATCCACCAAAATCCTGTAACCTAAAAGAGAAAATATTTATTAATAAAAGAAAAGAAAATAAAAGAAAAGATTTACTGATTTGTAAGTTAAAATGCTAACAATTCCCGGCAACGGCGCCAAAAACTTGTTGTGCAATCTAGATGATCTAAATAAATAGATAAACTAGACACAAATTAAAAACCTCGCAAGTGTACGAATCGTTTATAGAAGCGTAGTGAAAAACAAGGGTCGATCCCACAGAGATTGTAGATTTTAACTTACTAATCAATAGAAAAGAATAAGAATCATAAAGAGTTGTTCTAAAAGTCTAAAAGAAATGAAAAGATTAAAACTAAATCAAGAAGTTCTGAATCACAAATATTTATCAAGTAGTTGGGTTTTGATTTCCACCTGTAGTCAGTACTGCTAAGTCACCTTCTTCACTATTCTAGTTACTCATGTTCGTTCCTTTAAGGGCATGGTATCTACTCCTTAAAGTATTGTTTCCCTAGCCAAGAATTAGGCATGGTATCTACTCTAATTCGTTTCTTTCCTTAAGTATTTAGCATGGTATCTACTAAGTTGCACTTAAAGAAAACATAAGAACAATGGAAACGAACAAACACTCAAAGTTCTAGAAATTGGTATCAGATCTAGATCCCTCAAGTTGATTAAACCAAGAACCCCTAAGGAATCCTGTGTTACAAGTTATGAGCACGAGATACGGGTCGTCTCTATACTCATATAACAGATTCAGATTTATAATGCGCAAACTTGATAAACTCAGGTTCTGTATGGCAGTCGACTTGCTCTCACTCTCAGTCGACTGCTCTTAGAACTTCTGAACAAGTTTGTCTATTATAAATTTATACCAATACTCTCAGGTTTAATCAATAAGTAACAGAATAGCATTCAGAAGAATATAAGCATTACATGACTACGGTTTCAATCTACCCAACTATGAAATTAGTTCCACATAATTAAACTTTTATTGATCAGCAAGCTCGAATACATGATTAACATAAAAGAACTAAAAAGATGAGAAATAAACTGATGAAGTCCGGCAGATAGGTCGACTGGCTGTCACTCAGTCGACTGCCTTGTTCCCTTCGGAGTACTTGATCTCCTCTCTCCTTCTTCGATGTTGATAGACTAATGCTCTTGGTTGATGTCTTGATGATTCTGGAACTCTGTGATTCGGCTGGTGGTGAGAGAGCATCCAAAATAATGCCTCTTGGTTGATATTTATAGACATGTGAAGAGAATTAGGGTTTGCATTCTTTCCAGAAAAGTCCTCTTCTTTATTTATTTCCTTCCTTATTTGCTAACCGTCTTTATTTCTTTCTCTTTTCTTCTTTTCTTCTTTTCTTCCTTATCTACTCACCACGTGTTCTTGCCAATCCCCTTGTTGGTTGGAGAAGTTGTTATTCGCATATAATCTGGGTTTGGATAACTGAACTTTGATTTGGATTTAGATAAGGCCGGATCTTCAATTATCTTATCTTTTCACTCCGCCGAGTACAGTCGACTTGTGTTGAATGTAAGTCGACTGTGTCGAGACCTTTGTAGCTTCATGATTCAGCAGTCAAGTCGACTGGTGTTGGGGAAGTCGACTGTGCCGAGCCCCAACAACCTCTCTGTCCGGTCGACTGGTTTATAGCCAGTCGACTGTTGCTCTGCAGTTCCCTGTATATCATCCTCTTAGTCTGTATTAGTCTGGAATCTGCTTCGTTTTGCTGCTTTTGGTTGTCTCCTATGGAAAAGAGAAAAGAAGAGTAAAATACCACATATAGAGCATTTAAATGTCTAATTGCACTAAGATTATTGCTCCTAAATGTGAATAATATTGTATTCATCATGTACCCTTTGACAACCAGCCTTGCCTTGTACCGCTCTATCGAACCATCTGATTTATATTTCACTGTATAAATCAATCTGCATCCTACTGGCTTCTTCCTTACTGGCAACTCGACTATCTTCCAAGTTTCATTCTTCTTCTAGGACTTCATCTCCTCATCCATAGCTGCTTTCCACCTTGGATCGGCTAAGGCTTTCTGCACACTGTTAGGAATAGATACAACAGATAATTGATTCACAAATGACTTATTTGATTCAGACAATCGGTGAGTGGACACATAATGACTCATGGGATACTTGACTCTACTATTGGGATTAGGTTCGTAAGTCGGTTTTGGGATACCTCTAGTTGTACGATTTGGGAGTTCTCTTCTTGGAGCTTCGGACAGCGATGACGATTGGTTTTGAGGTTCTGCTGGGAGTAGAGATAGATATGATGGTACTAGTCGTGGAGATGGTTCAATGGTGCTGGTGGTGGAGATGGCTCATCTTCATGGAGGTTCGGCACTGAATGCAGATCTTCGTGAAAATTTTCTTCCTCAACCAAGTCTTCATTCGAGTGATCGTCATTACTTACATCGTGATTTTCTCCCCTTATATCTAATTGTTCAGTATGAATAGTAACCACTTCATCATAGGCAAGAGTTTGAACTTCACTTCGGTACTCTCCCTGAAGTTCAACCCTAGAGGAAAAATTACATCTCATCTTTATGGAATACAACATCCATAGTTACAAATTTTTTTTGAGTTGGTGGGTGATAGCACCAATACCCTTTTTTATTCTGTGCATATCCTACGAAAACATAGCAGACAGCTCGAGGAGTTAACTTATTGCGTTCATGTTGATGAAGATGAACAAATGCAACACACCCAAACACACGAGGTGGCAAGTTGACGACTTTTGGGGCATTCACAGCTTCAGTTAATGCTTGAAATGGTGTGAGGAAATTTAGGATATTAGAGGGAACTCGGTTGATTAAGTATGCAGCAGAAGCAAGGGCTTCTCCCCAATAAATGAGTGGCATATTTCCATGGATGAGAGAAGCACGTACCACTTTGAGCAAGTGTATATTTTTCCTTTCTGCAACCCCATTCTGTTGAGGTGTATACGAGCATGTAGTCTGATGAATAATTCCGTGTTCCACTAGATATTTTTGCAGATTTGAACTCAGGTACTCTCCACCATTATCACTCCTAAGAACTTGAATCTGTGATTTATACTGAATCATAACATGTTTGTAAAATTTCTGAAAAAAATTACTAACTTCACTTTTCGACTTCATCAAACAAATCCAGGTCATACGGGTACAGTCATCAATAAAGATCACAAACCATTTGGTTCCTCCAAATGTAGTGGTTTTGGATGGACCCCAAACATTAGAATGAATAATCATAAAAGGAATGGAGTTTCTACTTGGACTTGGAGGAAAAGAGACACGATGACCTTTTGCGAGTTCATACACATCACACCGAAAGGCAGATATATCCAACTTCAAAAATAAATTTGGAAATAATTTCTTCAAATAACCAAAAGAAGCATGCCCTAGACGTCGATGCCATAGCCAAATATCTGATTTCTTCTTCTCATCTTCGAATCCTTCCACACTTAGAGCTTGAGTCAACTTGCTCGAACATTCAGATTCTAAATTTAGGTAATAGAGCTTCCCGTGTCTAACCCCATAACCAATCATCTTGCGAGTCTGAATATCCTTAAACACGCAATGGGAAGGCCAAAAGACTACAATACAATGTAAGGCAGTAGTTATTTGAGCAACAGATAATAGGTTGAAATTCAAGGATGGCACAACTAGGACAGTATCTAAGGTTAGGTTGTTTGTGAGATGTATGGTACCCTCTCCAGTAACAGTGGCAGGATTACCATTGGCAGTGGACACAGTTGATTTGGTAGAAGGTTGAAAATTTTGAACTTGTCTAGAATCAAAAGTCATATGGTCGGTAGCACCCGAATCAATTATTCATGCATTATTCATAACAGAGCCAGAAATATTAAAAACCTTACCATCATTACCTGCAGTAGCACGATCAGCAACTCCACCTGCGACAGTGAATTGATTGCAAGTGTTCTCCCGAATATCCTTGCTATGATCCTATATCTCCGAATAGCCGATAATCTTATAACAACGAGCTTTTGTGTGGCCTATATTGCCACAATGAGTACACCTTTTTGACTCATATGGATATTGTTCCATAGCAACACAACAAGGAGAACAAGTTGTTAGCAGGAGGGACAACACAAGAACAGTAACAGTTATGAAAAGACAACAACGATAGTGCATAGAGATCAGCAGCGATGGGTTCTGGCCGACGTCGACGACAGGTGCGAAGGCGGGTAGGCAGCGACCGGCGACGCGGCGACTGGCGACGTCGAGTGGTAGAGGGCGTTCGGAGCTTGGCTGCTCAGATGTTGACGGAAAAAATGGAAGGGAGGAGATCGGGGGGGGGGAAGGGGGTTCGGTCTGCTGTGTGGCGCTAGTAGGCGGTCGGGGGCGTCAGCAGGGGTGTCGATGACTGGGAAGGTCGTCGAAGAGAGGGTCACCGGAGGACACTGGGAGCAGCCAGGATTGAAGAACAGCAAGTTGGGGAAGACGATTGGTTGAGGAAGATGCCGCTACAGTAACACTACGAGTGGTACTGTAGAACAGCAAGTCGAGCGACGGTTGACGGTGGAACGGCGGACGGCGGTTGGGGCACAGCTGTCGAGGAACAGAAAGGACAACAAGGGGCTTCGGGATCTGGGTGAGGCGAAGGGCGGCGATGGGAGCTAACGGGATCAGAGTCAGAGATCAGTGACGGGATCAGCAATGGGATCAGATCAAGATGGAGGTGACCAGCCTCCTCTTCTTCTTCTCCACTTGGCCTAGATCTGATTAGGCTCTGATACCATGAAGAAAACAAATTTGGGGAAAATGATTCTTATTATTTGTTATCCTTTATTCTTTACTGTATACATCTATATATAAGGATTACATTCTTGGAAAAGAAGAAAAAGATTGAGAGAAGATTGAGGAGATGAGAGATTTGGGGAATCTGTTTCCTATATTAGAAAACAGAATATACAATTACTATATTTCAACAAAGCACGCAGTGGTCGTTTGCTAAAAGTTTCTCAAAAAATATGAGTAATTTTTTTTAAAAAATGTTAGGTTAATAATGTTTAAGTTAATTAATAATTGATTAGATGTTAAAATAGTTAAATTAAATAACTAATCTACCTAACACCAGCCTAAGCTCAGATTTGTGCTGGACGGGACATGCTGGATGGGACAACATGTCCCTTCCAAGCTATTTATGGCTTCAAGCGGGACAACATGTCCGGTTTGACAATTTTTTCGATTTTTTTTTCTTTTAGACGGACCATTTTTTTTTTAAAAAGGAGGGTCAAACAAAACAACTTGTTTCGTCCGATCTCATTTAAAAAAAAAACAAAGGGACCCTATATTTTGAGAATCGCCAGTTCGTTTCTCAAATTTAAGAAGCGACTGTGGTGATTTTGCCAAAATATGGCAAAATAGTAAACGACTGCAGACACTCAATTCTCAAAATATGGAAATTTGGCAAAAATAGCAAATGACTGTAGATGCTCTTAGGGCACTATAAAATGAAGTTATGTGCACCGCACGTGCGATGGCAAATCCGTAAGTATTGGAATCTTCGAGTGGCAAATTCATGAGTTTTTTTGCCGTAGTACGCCAAATTTTAAAAATATTTATGATTATAGGCCAGTTTTGAAACTATTAGCTCTCGTGGGCTACTTTGCGTCACGTCGCAGCGAACGCTATTCTCTTTAGCGAGCTCTTCATTTTGAAAGTCGCTAATGAAAATAGCGACCTCTGTTTTAAAACATTTGAAATTTTTATTTGCTGCCGTTATTCCCACTAACCACCTTAGTATATATGAGGTCGCTAACAGTGGCGGATCCAGGAATTTAGTTCAGTGGGGTCCTTATACAAAAATAAATACGATAACAATTAAGAAAGTACAATACTAAAATAAATAAGAAATGTTTTACATTCTAAATTTGCTCCCTACGAGTTTTCATCTTTTGAAATTGATTTATTACATCTTCATTAGTAACATTGGCAAGAGCTTCCTTTTCTATAGCCGAAATAAGACAATCACTTAAGAATTCATCACCAATTCGATTGCGCAAATCCGACTTCACAAGCTTCATTGTAGAAAAGCACCTCTCCACTGTTGCAGTTGCAACTGGCAAAACCAATGCAAGTTTTAGTAATCGATACACCAAAGGATAAGAGAGATGTTTTTTAGTTTGCACCATCACTTTAACAAGATCCCCAATGCCATTCAAATGTGCAAATCTTTCATCTTCCTTCAAATTATCAATATAAATGATAAGTTCATGCTCAAGAGCCATCCTCTCCATGGAATCAAAATCATCAGGATATAATTCAGCTAGCCTCATCAACTGTAACGGATCAAATGCACCAAATGAATCACGTGGATCTAAAGCAGCCATACAGACGAGCAATTCAGAGTTGACCTCATTAAAACGATCATTGAACTCTGCAATTTGCATATCAACAACAACATTAAAACAATCAAAAGAATAATAATGCTCATATGTGATTCCTGTTTTTTGTCGTCGGTTTTTTGGATTAATATAAGGCTCCATCATGTTCAACTTTTCAATGCCATGTTTATCACAAAATGAGAAGATCTTCATCAAAAGAGGATCCCAACCATCAAGTCTAAACTTCTGCAATTGTCGCTTAGTTGATTTCACCATGGACATAGCATTCAAGATATCTTGATCTTTTCTTTGTAGAGCTCTTGATAGAGATTCAGTTAGCCCAAAGATGTGCAACATCAAGTGCAGATAGAAAACAAAATCGAAAGATGTGAAGTATATTTGAAGACCATTTGCTTGACGTTGTTGTAAATCCTTCTCACCCTCCTTTTCAACAAAGCTAAGCACATCCATAACATTTGGAAACAAATCAACCAAACGTAAAAGTGTTTTGTAATGGGAACTCCAACGTGTATCACCCGCTCTTATTAAAGAAAGCTCTTGATTCAACCCACTTCCAGTTTCTATCTCACCACAATCTATCTCTTTTAACAACCTCTCTTTTTGACTATCTCGAATCATATCTGTTCGTTTGCAAGAACCACCAACAACATTTATCAAGACCGCTATCATGTCAAAGAAATCTCCAACAGCAAAATGTTTTTTTGCAATCGCCACAACAACTAATTGAAGTTGATGAGCAAAACAATGTACATAATATGCTGAACTATTTTCTCTCATGATTAGAGCTTTTAACCCATTAAACTCACCACGCATATTGCTTGCACCATCATAACCCTACCCTCTAATCTGTTTCAAACTCAATCCAAATTCAGCAAATAAGCAATCAATAGCATATTTAAGAGTTAAAGAAGATGTCTCCTTTACATGAACAAGACCAACAAATCTCTCCTTAACCATTCCCCGTGCATCAAGATATCTCAAAACAACAGCCATTTGTTCCTTTTTAGACACATCACTAGACTCATCAACTAACAAGGCAAATACATCATCACCAATTTCTGCAAGAATAGATTTGAGTACTTCTTGTGCAAAGCAATGACAAATATCTTTCTGAATGCTAGGAGACACCATTTGACTATTTCCCGGAGCATTTTTCAATGTAACTTTACGGACACTTTCATTTTGATTTTGTGTGTATTTTATCATCTCCAAAAGATGACCTCTATGAAAAGAGTTTTCTGACTCATCATGACCACGGAAAGGTAATGCACCGTTCAACAAATATCTAGCAACATCGATTGAAGCATTCAATCGAATACGATACTCATTCTTTGTAATATCACTTTGCTTATGTATTGCAACTGCAATAGATTGGTCTTGCCTCATTAGATCATCACATTTTTTAACAGCCTTATTATGTGAACTATTAACATCACCAACATGAGTTTTAAGTCTATCCATTTTATTCCAACTACAAAAACCTTCAACCACAAATGCATCACCCCCTCCTTGTCTTCCAACGTGATCACTAAATAAGTAACAACACAAACAAAAGACTTTATCGGCTTTCATACTATACTCCAACCAACCACCATATTTATCAAACCATGTAGTATTAAAGCGTCTTGGTTTACCTGCCATGATTGTAGATTTGAATTCATGACCACGTGGTTGACAAGGTCCTCTAATCAAGTATGTCCGCCTTATTTCATCTCTTTGATTAGGATGATAATCTAACAAATTTTTCCTATCAAATGGATCCGAAGGAAGCTCTTTCAAATCAATGAATTTAGGCATTGAAGGCGTAGAACTAGATTGAGAAATATTTATTCTCGATGATTGTTCAACCGATGGTTCCGAGGTTGGAGGTTCAAGCGGTTGAGGAACATTTATGCTTGAGAAAAATCTTTTCATTTTGTATCTGTTAATTGTCAAAAAATAATAACAATAATTAATTAACCATTTCATTTATTAAAATTTTACTACCAACAATGTCACTAAGTGATTAATATTTATCATTAATCATTTATATATACAAATTTAAATTCATACAATACGTCCCTAGTCTAAAATCCATTCCAAACTTTCCAAACAAGACAAGGTGCAATCTTTCAAATAAACATTATGTGTTACCCTAACAAGGAACAATAATTTAACTAGAAAACTTTAGTACACTTCCCAAACTTCCCCTAGTTAGTACATTTTCACATAGCTAGAAATATAGAAACACTCCTTTCATTCACATAGCATGTGCCCAAAAATTCTAAAGCTAACGCACTCATTATTATTTCAATTTGGTTTCTATCTCCTAAATGCTAAATCTATCACTTCTAGTGTAAAGAGAATTGTCTTCTCTTCTTACTACACCAATTCACAACTAAAAGTTTCAAATCATACAAACACATAAACTTAAAGAAAACCAAACTCACCGTAGTGTAGCTCTTTGCCCAAATCGACACCACCCGGCTGTGGAGGACCCTTCTATTACCTTACCCCCAAAATTAATCGAAAAATAGTTGAAGATTGGAGTGGTGGGGAGACTTAGGGCTTGGATCGGGATGGGTTCGATCGCCAGAGAAAAAAAAAGGGAAAGGGAAAACAAATCTAATCGAACGAAGGGGAAGGAGAGAAAAAAAAAGATTGGAAAATTATCCATAAGCCCCTCCTTGACTCTTATACTATTTTTAGGTCCTTAAAGTTCAACTTTTCAGTGGGGTCCACGGACCCCACTGAACGTATACTAGATCCGCCCCTGGTCGCTAATGAGATTAGCGATCTTTAATGAACTGAATTCTAACACTTAACAAAATCTATAGAGCTCATGCTCTTTGAAAAAATAACAATCAATTTATTTTTGAAACTAATATCGCTATTCGAAATAGTGACTTTAGTCGTACAAAGATCGCTGTTTGGAATAGAGACATTTATTGTACTAAGATCGCTATTCTGAATAGAAACCTTACTTGTGTGACTACTTTGTAAATTTTACAAAGAACAAGCATATTGAGTTTCCTACTGAGGTCACTATTGCGAATAACGATCGAAGTATACTAAGGTCGATATTACCAATAGTGACCTCAGTTTGAAAAAAAAAAGTTTCAAAAGAGCAAAAACTCTATAGAAATCGCTAAATGTCTAAATACATTTATTTGAGCTCGCTAATCCGACCTCATATATACTAAGGCTGCTAGAGCGGCTAGCGACAGCAAACAAAAAATTTAAAATATTTTTAAATATAGACCGCTATTCCCATTAGTAACTTTCAAAATAAAAAGGTCGTTAATGAGAACAGCGGGCGTTGCTGATTGCCACAAAGTAGCTCAGGAGCGCTAATAGTTTCGAAACTGTCAATAATCGCAAATATTTTCTTGAAGTGGCCTACTACGGCAAAAAATTCCAGAATCCCGTATGTTTCCTGTCTCTTGCTTGCTAAACCGCCGCGTCTCCAACCTTCTTTCCTCCTCTCTAACTCACTTCACTCTCCAGCTTCTCTAATGGCGGAAAGAGTCGGAGACGAGATGGATCGAAAGAAGAAGAAGAGGAAGAAGAAGGAGAAGGAGAAGGAGAAGCGGAATGGACAAGTAGGGGAATCTTCATCCTCGTCGGAATCGGAATCGGAATCTAGGGATCCGCTTTTGGTTCTGGGAGCGGACGTGGTGATGAAGGTGATGGAGTTTCTGGACGCACGCAGCGTGGCACGATTGCTGGTTGTATCTCGCGAGTGGCATCAGATCGCCATTAGCGATCGCATTTGGGCTCCCAAGGTTTGAATTCTTGATCGTCCAAGTTTCGTTTTGTTGGAATTCGTCGTCTTTGATTACATTTGCACGGTTTTCAAAGCGTAGAGGGAGAATTGAGAATATTTGAGATTGAGAGGATTGTGCAATGGGGGGTAGTTAGGATTTTGTCTTTGTGTCGGTAGGATTTTCGATGGGTGCATGTTATCGTAGGAATGAGAAGATTGAAGTTCGGTGCGAATTTTGAATGCTAAGTTTCAAAATTTATCTAGTTTTGTACCTCTATTTTGAATATATCACATTGTTAAGCTCGAAAACTTGTATGAATGTTATCTTAGATTCATGATTGTGGTATATTCGCGAGATTGAGGTAAGAATAATTGATCTACTCTTGGTGTAGTGCTTTCACACTACTAGGGGTGTTTGGTAGCTTGCAAATGCAACTTTTGCAAGTGAAAATTTCGAACCCCCCTGAAGCTAATGGACTCTGTTATACAAAGATCCTAAGTATCGGAGGAAAAGTTGATTGCAATATATAAAATAGTGATTATGATGAAAAGTAGGGGATATTTTTGTAACTGAGTTTAAAAGTTTTGGATGGAGATTTGAAGTTATCACTTGCAAATGAAGTTGCAACTTGCATTTGCATGCTACCAAACACCCGTTGAGAAAGTGAGGTGCTTACAAGTAGTTAATGTCAAATTGCGTTACATGGTCTCCACGTTAGGTCTTGAGTCTAGTAGTCCGAAGTATTATAATAGAAGTAGCACACTTCATATTTTTCTTAAACTGAGTGGATGTAAAAGAGGATAAGTGACAAAAATAGGGGTGTGGAAGCAGTTTCCCTTATTTTATTTTCTTATGTGATACTCAAAGAAGAAATAACATATTTGCACTTGATAATTCTTAGGAATGGCAAATAATCATTCTGTCATTTTTTTTCCAGTTGTCGTTGATTATAAGGTGTTTTACGTTTCTTTTGCAGTGTGAAGAGTTATTAAGGGGAAAGGCACACATTCCTCGTCTCTCTAAAGTCCGAGGAGCATCAAAGCTAGTATCTTACTCTCTCTCTGTTATGGATGGGAAACGAGTGAGTAAATATGATCTTCTTTATTGAATATTACCTGGATTTTATATTACTCTATCCTTTTAAGGAATATGGGCTTTCCCTGCTTGATTTTATTGTTGATTGTAGCTTCAATTAAATCAAGGCTTCATTTTTCTTATTTTTCCTGTTATTATGTATAAGTATTGTTCCCGGAGAAGAATTTGGTTCACTCTGAGAAGGTTAAGTTGCGAGCATTAAAATTTTCCAACCCAGGAAAACTATTCTGGATAATCAAGAAACTTTTAATTTCCTAATTAGCAGTCATTTAAGTAAAGAATTGAGGAGCAAAGTTGAGAAATTATTACATATAGAAGTTAAAATTGGACACGTGAGGATTGAGGCAATCAGTCTACTGTGAGTAACATTATCGATAAAAAGTTACAACCCAAATAAACCTTGGGGTCTAATATCTAAGCACAATGAATGCTTATTCATGAAGTTTATAACTCCTTTGCTTTATGCATGTTGTCCTTTTGTTAATTGTTACTTGTGTCAATTTTACATTTAATTACTTCATAGATATTAGTGAGTGCTTAAACTAGAATTTATGTTCTTTGACTGATATTTCCGTGTATATGATGTGAAAAGCATTAAATGTTTAGAGAGAATTATTTGTGTATTCATTTGCCTGGGCATGTCAATCTTGAGGATTCCCTTTATCACAACCAAGCTTTGTCTCCACCTGGGTTTGTTCTTGCCTTTCATCTTCAAATTCCTTTTGTTTCTCATATAGCACCATGGCTCTCTATGTTATTGGTGTTTTGCTTGTAATATTGAACTTATAAAATTAGATTTCAGTGAGAATGCCTTCCTCGAATATTTCTTCGAGAATTTTGTAGTGTGAAGTCCACAGATGGACACAAGATCATTACTGAAGGTGATGCTTTCATTTTGAAAAGTGAAAAATAAAAATAGTATGAGATGAATAATGTTCATTACTTATGATTCCCACGTTACATATTTCAAATTTACATTAACTCTCTCACAGTATTATTTTTCATGGATAAGTAAGCCTCTATTTTGGATGATAGTTTGCCTTGCTCCAATGGATTTTCATGTGAGGCTTTGTCCAAATGCTCCTGTAGTGCTCCAAAATCTCACCAACTATTACTAAAGATAGGTACCTTTACTCAACCATATGTCACCAATGTAATGTATACTCAGTGCTTCCAACTTGTTTGTTAATCAGTTCTTCTGCAATAAACTAATTTATAATCATATTCTCTTCTATCTCACCATAATTGGTATAGGTACCTCCTTTCTGGAATTCTTTGGTTGGTGACTCCACAAACTACCTTTGTCCTACTGGTATATTATATTTATGGGAGCATCCTTATATGATGGAATTGCAACATCTAAACTTTTGTGCTAATGTTGAGGCCAGTATCTTCTGATGGTTCACCTTGATGATTGACCTCCCGTTCTGACTAAAGCACTCTCTTTCTCTGTTATAATTTTAAGTATTTAATTTCCCCAGTCAGCTGATGCATATGAAAATTTTTGCCTTCCATTTTCTTTCAAATCTAATTTATTTTGTTCTCTCTAGTTTATGAGCAAGCTGCAAACTCTACTTGTGGGCGAGTACTCTGTTCGATGGCCGTGTCAGAATATTGATTATGTGGAATTATGCAGTTAGAGAGATATGTGGTATATATAACTGTTAATCTGGGCACCAACTTTAGCTTGCCCTCCAATCTTGGCCTTTTCTTTACCTAACTTTGCATGCCATTTTCAGCCATGATAAGTTTTAGGTTCTATATGAGAACGAATTGTTGGGTTTTATTTTTAATAAGCTGCATTTTAGGGGTAAAGACTGTTGTTGCTGGTGTTGTCCTGAGTGTTCTTCACTAAAAAAAATTGGGGCTATAGCATGTGGATATATTCACATCAACTATGACATATTCAACTTATTTTTCGTGCTAATTGAATTCTCTGAAGTATATAAAGAAATACGTGTGAGCACAGGGATCAACTTCCTTGTGTTGTATATAACACTAAATTATTGTCATATGATGTAGTTATAACACATACATAAATGAGGGAATTCTTCAATCCAAATCATACTAGAAATCGTTGAGAAAAAAACTGTTGATGGCCACTATATGAGAACTTAATTTGCTACTGCAATTAGTTTTAGACACAGTTCTTCAGAAATAGATTGGTACATTTTTACATATATATTCCGTCTTTGACTCTTTCATTTGTTATATACTGCTAGCTAAAGTTATATATATACAAATTTGTATTATACATGTATTTTTGAAGAAAGGGTTAAAGTTTTCATCATTGCGATTTTTTTTTCCCTCTAAATACTTTTTTCTGCTGTTCCTTTGGCTAAATACTTAGTCTCAAAGACACAAATTAACTTTTTACAAGATAGTGTGATTTTTTATATGGTTCTACTTTTGTGAGTTACAACTCCATTTCACCCGTGGGTATAGTATGGCTTGAAGGGTGTACCACCTATTATGTTTGGTTCTGTTTATTATTATGGTTTTGAATATGTGTTCCTTAATTACCAAAATCTAATTGTCCAAGTTTTTGGTTCTCAGAATCGTATTGTGAAGGAGGATCTTTGTGATCATGTTTGGGAATTTCGTTTCAAAAAGGTATGATTTGAATATTACAAAATTTTAAATTTCGTCAAAGTTTTGATTTGATTGGTCAGTTATACTCACACTGACTAATGGCAAATTAAGCATCCCTTTGACTTTGTTTATACTCTCATTGAATTGATCTATCTTAGATAGTTCATAGTAATAATTTCCACCTGTGATTTTAGTTAATGCCCTTTTTTTCTTTTAGTCTTAATGGTTAAGCTATGATCAAAATAGGGGTCTGTATTGGTTGCTTTTAACAGACCCATCAGAACTTGTCCATTGTACTGCAGAAACATGGGCTTCTTTTCTTGAAGTATATCTGCCTATATAAGACAATCGAGCTTTGGCTCATGCATTATAAACTATGCCATGCATAGTGGGAAGTCTTGGTTTGAAACCAAGGTTTTAAATCTCGGATTCGGACTCGTCTCGGCAAAGGGTGTTTCGTCTCGGATCGGAGATATCGGAGGAGATCTCGGGAAAATGTGATCATCTCGGATGTTCATTTCGGACTCTCAATAAATAAGTATTTTTTTATTACTAAATAAGATATTATATGTTCTACATGTCATTTATCATATAAAATATTGTATAATATAACTAATGACATGAATCAATCATGGTAAATATTCGCAAAATTTAACAAAAATATAAAAGAGAATGTAATATAAGTATATAACTAAATTGAATTTGCATTGATTAGAAAAAAATGTATTAGTTAATAGACTTACTTAACTTTGCATATACACAAATAATAGAGAGACGAAATCCTCACATTATCTTAGTTTAAGGTCCTATATTGAAAGACATGCAAAAGGTAAAACAAAAAAAAAGTTATATATTCACAATAACATTAGTGTGTATTTCGGCTGATATCTCGGCAATTTCTGTCGATATCTCAGCAATTTCGACCAAAATCTACACATTTCGGTCCAAAACGATATGAAGTATAAAATCTGTGATTTCGTATCGGCATGCTAGCCGAAACGAATTTTCGGCCGAAATTTAAAACATTGTTGAAACTTCACATGTGCTAACCAAACTATCCTGGCAATTTCAAAAGAATTCTAAAATCTCAAAACAAGTTTATTTCTGCAATGATTAACCTACTGATACCACAAATGCTTATCGATTCCAAGTTGTCAATTTCTCATCAGACATTTACTATTAGCAGACAGCTCCTGAATACTGGCTGAACCTTGACCCTTCATGGAAGCGCACTGGTCCTCCAATGCATCGCTACTTCCACCCCGATGGGTCCCACACAGCGGACCCCGATGACCAGGTGTGGGGTGGGCATGAGTGCACTTTCTTGATCATGACGAGCTTTGTAGGCGAAGGGAAGATCAGAGAGCACTATGTTAGGATCAACAGATGGCCTCGGATGACTGTATCAAGGAAGGATGACTGGAGCTGGGAGATGTCCAATCACATCTACTGCTATAACAGTGTTCCTGATGCTTACAAGGAAGAGGGAACTGGACCTCTATTTCCTGTCTGGTAACTATAATACTATGAAACATAAAATATTATCAGTTTAATAGCTACCTCTACTGCTTGAATTACTAGCTACAGTGGTATTGTGAGTGTTGTATGTAAGTTGCTAGCATAATTGTGGTTGTGTGAAACGGTTATGTATGTGAATGGTGTGAGCTAAGGAATGGTGTATGCATGTGTATGAACTTTATTATCAGGTGTTTCAAATGCTTATATGAAGTGTTTTGGTTTGCGATAATAACTCATGAACAGCCTCTAGTTTACTGCAGCGCTTGTTCCGCATCTCCCTGTCCTTTGGCGATGCATAAAAATTACTACTGTTCCATTTTCTGGTTAGCGGATCTCTTTTTTATTATAAATACTATAATACTATGAAACATAAAATATTACCTGTTTAATAGCTACCTCTACTGCTTTGAATTACTAGCTACAGTGGTATTGTGAGTGTTGAATGTATGTTGCTAGCATAAGTGTGGTTGTGTGAAAAGGCTATGTATGTGAATGGTGTGTGCTAAGTAATGGTGTATGCATTTGTATGAACTTTATTATTAGGTGTTCAAATGCTTGTATGAAGTGTTTTGGTTTGTGATAACAACTCATGAATAGCCTCTAGTTTACTGCAGCGCTTGTTCCATATCTGCCTGTCCGTTAGCGATGCATAAAAATTACTACTGTTCCATTTTCTGGTTAGAGGATCTCTTTTTCATTATAAATACTATAATACTATGAAACATAAAATATTACTTGTTTAATAGCTACCTTCACTGCTTAAATTACTAGCTACAGTGGTATTGTGAGTGTTGTATGTAAGTTGCTAGCATAAGTGGTTGTGTGAAAAGGCTATGTTTGTGAATGGTGCGTGCTAACTAATGGTGTATGCATGTGTATGAACTTTATTATTAGGTGTTCAAATGCTTGTATGAAGTGTTTTGGTTTGTGATAACAACTCATGAATAGCCTCTAGTTTGCTGCAGCGCTTGTTCCGTATCTGCCTGTACTGTAGCGATGCAAAAAAATTACTACTGTTCCATTTTCTGGTTAGAGGATCTCTTTTTCATTATAAATACTATAATACTATGAAACATAAAATATTACCTGTCTAATAGCTCCCTCTACTGCTTGAATTACTAGCTACAGTGGAATTGTGAGTGTTGTATGTAAGTTGCTAGCATAAGTGTGGTTGTGTGAAACGGCTATGTATGTGAATGGTGTGTGCTAAGTAATGGTGTATGCATGTGTATGAACTTTATTATTAGGTGTTCAAATGCTTGTATGAAGTGTTTTGGTTTGTGATAATAACTGATGAAGTTTTTCATTAAACCTATCTAATAGGAAGTTTGTTTATCCCATCTCCTCTGTGTGTGCGCGCATGCTCGCTTTAAGTTGTTTGACACTTGCACACAAACACTGAAACACGTGTGTAGTTATAAAATTTCTGTCTATATGCTGACTTGCTATCTTCAGTAACAATATATACTGATTACAAATGTTTTTATGTGTAACTGAAAATATTAATATTTTTGTTTGCCAAATATATATAATGCCTGCGACTGCAAACAAGTATTTTGATACATGAGATTGGCATGAGATGTTTTTGGGTTTTGCCGAGATGTTTCTGGATTTTGCCGAGATTGCAAATAAGAGCTGTGAAGTTCAATTTGAGTTATGTCTGTTATTTAGTAGATTGATAATTTCGATAGTTTGTTTAAATCGAAACAGAAGACAAGTTTAACCAAATAAGACTAAACACTAGATCCACTGTTTTGCTAAAAATTTAGTACTAGAATTGGAGTAAGTACAAAAACAGACAAATAGTAGGGTATCATACAAATTTTGACTCGTACATTCTACTCAATGCATACATAGGTTTCATTTAACTTCTTGGATCTCGTCCAACGCATAGTTGTTTGTCGACACACCAGCGTAGTTGACTTTGTTGAATCGAACCACAACTGGGTAGCGAGTATTTGGATCCTAAAAAAGCAAGTGTTGATTGTTAGAAGAAGTATGTAGGCGAAAACATTTGAAGTAGTTACAGTTGTGATTTACCTGATCGACAGTCACGACTGATCCTGTACCGTTGAACCAGTATGATTCCCTTCTCAGAATCTTCACCTGAGAACAAACATATGCTTGAATCATGCTGAATTTAGACTGAATCTACTAATTGCATCATTATTCAGTAATAGATTAAGTTCTACTTTCTCTTATTGCAGCTATGCTAGGGTTGTAGTTTTTCTTAATTACTAAGAGCATCCACAGTCGTTTTTCTCATTTGCCAAAATATGGCAGCTACAGTAATAGCATATAGGGGAGTATCATGCAGTCGTCGTTTCTCAAATTTTTCTCATTTGGCAAAAGATCAAATTACCCCTGGACTTTTAAATTCGTTCTATATAGGTTGAAGGGCAATTTGGGAAAACAAACCCAAAAAAGGAAGAAAAAAAAAAAAAAAAAAAGGGAAAAACCCCTGGACGGGTTATCATCTCCCGGACGGGAGATGATTCCCCGTCTGGGGATTTTTTCCAAAAAAAATTATATTTTAAAAGGGAAGGACGGGGTATCATTCCCCGTCCGACCCTTTTTTAAATAAAAAAAATTCGGAAATCCTTCGGACGGTATATGATTCCCCGTCTCAGTCGATTAAAAAATATAAAATCCTTCAGACGGTATATGATTTCCCGTCTTCTATAATTTGAGAATTCTTACTTCGTTTCTCAAATTTGAGAAACAGATTTAAGAGAAATGGAAAAAATGGCATATATAGCAAACGATTGCAGCGCATCGTTTGCTATAATATGGCAAAATGGGAGATTTAGAAAACGACTGTGGATGCTCTAACGCAATAACGCAAAGTATATTTGTTCTGTCTTACTAAATTAATGTGAAAACTGCACAAATCTACTTTACTAATCTCTCATTTTGTAATGTTGACATGAATGGTTGATCTCTCTGAGACATTTTCATTTAATTCCTTATTTTTTTTAAAGTCATCCAGTTTCATTAAAAATATATACTGTATAACACAATCAAGCAAGTTCGGCAATATTAATTATCTACCTTGGCACCCCTCTTGGGGCCGATCGGAGGAGGCTTGGCGACTGTTTTTGTCGCAACGTCAGCTGCAGCAGCAGGCGCTGCCGGAGTTGGAGCGGCAGCTTCCTCAGCCCGCACTACGAGCCTTTTAGAAGCATTGGACTGGTTTGGCTTGTTGAAGAAAGCCACTGAGTTGGCCCTCGATGAAGTGTTCGCAGTGGTTGTGAGGTTGGATGTGAACACAAAGCTTGAAGCAGCTGAGGCCATAGTAGAGGTTGACATGACTTGACTTTGTCTATCTCTCTCTCTCTATCTCTTAACTGTTCTTAGTGCTAGGGTTTGTCAGTTTGAGTAATTTACACAAAATATAGAGAATGATATTCATGCAATAATATTAACCACACGCAATTTGAGGGAGTCGATGATGGGATGATTTCGTCCAGTTGAGTGTAGACATGTGGCATTCTATCCTTATCGGATGGATAACGGACAGCTAAGTTCTTGATTCCGCTTGTGATTGTTTTCTTCATTTTTAGGCTTTAGGGATTAGGGTATTTACGTGGGTCATGGATAGCTTATCGGGTCGGGTTCGTGTTTGGTTACTCGCAGGTAGGGTTGGCATTCGAGTCGTCCGGGCCGGGTCGGGTCGGACCCGCCCGGGTTGAAGGTTTGATGTGGGCGGGTTCGGGTCGGGTCGGAGGCTTAACCGGGTCGAAGAGATGAAATCGCGACCCGCCCAACCCGTGAACCCTTTCGGGTCCAACCCGGGTCGGGTCGCGGGTTGGCCCGGTTAGAGAGTGAACCTTTTTTTTGTACTTAAAAAAAAATAAAAAAAATAATAAACATTAAAAACGTAATAATAAAAATAAGAGTGAAAGAGTGAAATTACCAAAAAAATTGATATATTATTCATATGATTTCAAGTTATACAAGTTTCACAATTTGTAATAAGAAATAAAGATTTCACAAATTTGTTTTATACACTAACAAATTTTTTATATACAATTTCAATTTACTTCAATTTTTCTAATTTGAATTTTGAAATAACAAGTAAAGATTTAATACAATTTTTTTATCTATTTACAATTGTCTTCAATTGGATGTCCTTCAATTTATTGTTGTTGACTTGTTGTTGTTGGTCTTGAATTCTTCATTTTGGTTGATATTGATGTTGTTGTTCTTCTTCTTCCGGCGAGTTGCTCATACTTGTGGACGTAGATAATGCTTTTCCTTGTGTCCTATCTTCAGCCTTCGGCCAGTCTTCTGTGCAAACGAGCATTTCTAACAAGTCGGGCTTCAAGCGATTCTTGTAATCAATTAGAACCCTGCCACTTGAAGAAAATGCACTTTAGAAGCGACTGCATAGACAGGAGGAGTTAGTAGATCTTTAGCCATATATTTAAGAATACTATAAGTGTGTTCATGGTCTTTCTACCATTGTAAAATATCTAGTGAAGAAATAGAAGACTCAGAATCTTGCTAGTTATACCAATTTAATTCATTTGGTTGATTAGTCCTAGGTTTTTTGGATTGAATTTGTGCAAGTAAATTAAATGTTCTATCATCAAATTTACTTTTACCCTTACCTTTAGAAGTAGTATAAGAAGAACTAACTGCAGAAGTTGTACTACTAGAAGCAAAAGATCTATCATAATAATCATACAAGTTATTTAATGTAGATTCAAATTTAACTAAAAAAGAAGCGCAATCAATTTCTTTTTCTAAATCCTCCCCAAGTAATGCAAAAAACATTTCAATCAAACTCTTCGTACCTTCTAATTTGATACGAGGATCCATAATGGTAGCAACACAAAACAACATAGGAGGAGGACTAAACTACTTCAAAAAATTTTGTATGCAGGTTTTACAATATCACCAACAAAAGCATCATTTAACATTTCGTTAAAAGTTTGCATCATAGTAACTATTGAAATAAAAATGCTACTAGAAGTAGATTCATATGATTTGGAAAATTTTAAAGTTGTGGTTTAAAAAGGTTCTAAAAATTTTAACAAAGATTCGGCAAAAATCAATCGGGGGGAGTCATTTCAAAATTTGGCATATTTTTTGTGATACAAAAATCATTTATACATGCTTTATATTCGGTAACAACATGTAGTAAATCAAAAATAGAGTTCCATCAGTGTTTGACATCCTTTGGAAATTTTCTAAAAGGTACATTTGAAATCTTACACCAATTTTTCCATTCTTGAAATACGGTGCCACTTAATGCAATAAAATATACACAATTTTTAATTTTAACTATATATGGATTGGCTATTTTTAATGCATCTTGAACACATAAATTTAAAATATGACATGCACATCTAACATGAAAAATATTGTCAGATGAAGGGTTTAATGCGGATTTTAAAATACTAATTGATGCATTGTTGTTAGATGCATTATCAAAACTAATAAACATAATTTTATCGTGAATATGAAAAACATCAAAAAATTCTAAAATACGGTTTGCTATTTCAACACCACTATGGGGATAGGGCAACGCGGCAAGTGATATGATTCTTTTTTGAAGAATCCAATCATTGTCGATCCAATGACAAGTTATTCCCATCATTGGAATATTTTTGCAACCCGTCCAATAATCCGAAGTTAAACCAATTCTACAAGTTAAACTCCATAAAATTGCAATCACAGCGTCCTTCATTTCATTGAACATTGTAAAACAATCTGATTTTCAAGTATTTCTTGGGATTCTTCTAAAATGAGGGTTTAAGGCCGTTTGATTAAAATTTTTCAAGTCCCTACTCTCGGGATAGGAAAATGGTAACTCTTCCTTTATTACTAATCGGGCCATTTCCCGACGAATAAGATCGGGATCATAAGAGTGACTATCAACTAGCAGTAGTATAAATACCCGAAATTCGGACCCGACATTGGATCGGAACCGACCCGGCCTATCCGGATCTGGGTCCTAAAATGGGACCCGTTGTACTTTCGGGTCCGGGTCCAGGTCCAGGTCCGATCAAAAGAGACCCGACCCGGACCCGTTTAAAAAAATCCAAAAAATCAACATAAAAATAAATATTCTATCCTCAACCCTTCCATCATTCCTCCTTAATTCTAAATCTTCATCTTCCAAACTCAAAACTCATACATTTTTCTTCTCTCATCTATTCTAAATCATCCAGTCGCCGCCTCCGCTCGTCGCTCACACTCCCACTCCTACCCATTCGGGTAGGATTATTTTAATAGGACCCGAACCCGGACCTGAAACCGGACTCGGTCTTTACGGGTCCGGGTCCGGGTCCGGGTCCAATTTTTGGACCCGTAGGGGACCGGATCCGGGTCTGGGTAGTGAAGGACCCTACCCGAACCGACCCGATACCAATGCTACTATCAACTAGACTGGTCCTAGGGTGAATTTTTTGTTGGCCGGGTAGGTCAACAAGAAGATCTTTATGAACATTTAGGATGTGTCGCTTAATTGTACCCGTGCCATCACCCCTCTTGAATTTGTATTGCTTAGAACAAGTTTTACAAACTTTCAAACCTATACCCTGATTTTCTTCGTCCGGGATAAAATCGTAAAATTTATGCCAATCACTACTTTCCCCTCTTATTTTCTGACCACTAGGGGGTTGTGTTATTTCGGTTACTTGTTGTTGTTCTTCTTCTTCTAATTATATATCTCCTACAAACTCATTGTGTGTACCCCATTGTTGGGTAGGAGGATCATGGTACTCTTCGGCGGGCTCACTATGTGGGACAATTGGTGGCCTACAGGAAGTGCCGGTGGAATCTTGTCCACTTTGGCTACGACCGCTACCGCGTGATCTAGACATGTTTATATGTAGTAGTGTATGTAAAAAAAACTACACAATGTAGGGGCGATAAGTTACAAAAAAAAATCTAGAAAACAAGAGGGTTGTGAGAGAGAAGATAAAAAAACCAACAAACAAACAAGATACCAAAAATTATAACTATAAAAATAATAAAAATTGAAGAAGAGGGATATGAAATTTTGATACCGTTCACCGTAGATACGCGTATATAAAAAAACCCGTGAAAATAAGAATAGAAGTAGAAGTAGAAATCCGGAATTGAAGACTCGAGGAGAGCTTGGAGGAGAATAGAAGACTTGATCACTTGGAGTTGGAGGAGAGTTGAAGACTTGAAGACATTGTTGAATTTTGACTTCGATACGATCGGAATTTGATTGTGTATATGACTTGCTAGCTTGTTTGTTCAATTGTTCGCAAATTGAAATAAATTGAGTAATAATAGTAGAGAGTAAGAGAGTAAGGTGTGAATTTTTTGTTTGACTTTTGGGGGGTATTTATAGGGTAAAAATAAACAAAAAGAACAAAAAAACACCAAAAAATGGCTAAAAGAGTCGTTCAACGGCTCTATGCTACAGTACTGACCGTTGGACCCATGGGTCAACGGTCGACCCGAAGCGGGTCGAACGTTTGACCCGTACGAGTCAAATGGTTCGCAACCCGCGGGTCGACCCGCGGGTTGGCGAGCGGGTTGGGTCTTTTTTCGTGGGTTACCGGGCCGGGTTGAGCGTGTTGGATTCGTTAATTTAGCGACCCGTTAACTTTAACGGGTTCGACCCGAACCCGAACCGTGGTTTCGCAGGCCGAGTTAAACAAGTGGGTCGCGGGCGGTTCACGGTTCGACCCGACCCGTTTGCCATCCCTACTCACAGGAAATTTCACTAAACTATACTCATGTTTTATCAATTTGCAGATAACTATATTCATTTTTTTTAATGGTTTGGTATACTTTAACCATATCTTTGGTGATTGTTGTACTTTGTCAAATTTAGGCATCGCGTGCGATACAATGTGATGGTATTTTGCTATCTTTTGCCCCATTTATTTAGGGGTGGCATCAGGTCCGTGCCGGCCCGAACCGAGTTTTTGCGGGCTCAACCCGGGGACCGCCCCCCTAAGCGTATGGGTCGGTTCGGTCCCAACTTTTGAAGAAAAAGCCCGGCTAGGCCTGGCCCGGATTCAAACCGGGACCGGTTGAACCGGCCCGCCCGGGCCCGGGCCGACCGTTGGACAGACTGGGTTTTTTTTCCTTTCCAGAAATTAAAAAAGGAAAATTACCAAATTGTCCCTCAACGGATCTATACTAGCCAGATTTTTTTTTGGGGGGGGGGGGGGGGGGGGTAACTTAGGAAATAATTTTTTTGCATATTCTATATATACAACATCATTTCTTTCATTTTTTTCACTAATTCACTCAAATCTCTCTACTATCTCTCAGCCAACCAAGTTTCTACTACATTTTGCAAGGATCAATAATCAACAACAATCAACAACACTACTACAAGCTCTCAAGTCTCAACTCTCTCAACTTCCATTCTTCAAAATTCAAACACTTATACGGTATTTTAGTATATGTTTAATTTGTAGATTTAACATAGTTGATTATTCTCATCTATATCTCTTAATTAGTTTGGATTTTCTTGAACTTCTGCCTCTCTTTTTTTTAGATTTTATTTATAAATGTGGTAAACATACATACACTACTCTGTAGTTCTTGTTATTATTGTTTTTTTTAGTTGAGATAGATTGTTGTTATTTTTAAATTTTGTTGTTTCTTTTAATTTGATTGTCATACATTTAGTTATTTCATACATTTCTTTTAAAATTTCTGTGTTTCTTTTAAATTTCTTTTAAACATACACTACTTTTCATACATTTAGTTGTTTCTTTTAATTTAATTTTTAAAACATACACTTGCTTTCTCTCTAACTATATACACTAGTTTTTAATAATTAAGTGGCTTCTAATCGATCACGTGGTGGTAGACATAATAGTCAAGAGTCCACTAGTCGTCACATTCCTTCCATTCCAACTTCATATATAGATAGTGAAGAAACATTCATGAATTATGATAGTTTTTCCGATTTGAATGAAACACACACAAATCCTATAGAAATAGAAGATCATGTAGAACCACAACCTTCCTTCTCTAACCCGTAAAACAAGATAGACTACTTCCGAAGTGCACAATTATTTTAATTTTGTCCCTTCACAAAATGATAAGAGTGTTGGACTAAAAATTTGTAAGAAGTGTCAAACGCCTTATAAATTTAAAATATGACCGGGCACGGGTACACTTCATCGTCACTTAAACAAATGTCAACCCGAATTTTCTATAGACAATCTCACACAACAAAAAATACATCATAGGACCGGTCAAGTAGATAGTCATAGCTACGATCACGATATCGTTCGTAGGGAAATGGCTAAGTTAGTAATTAGGGATGAATTACCATATTCGTTTGGTGAAAGTAGGAATGTAGAGACTTTTGCACAAAACTCCTTAAACCTCCATTATAAAAAGATTGCTAAGAATGTAGTTAAGGGTGATTGTAAATTAGTTTGCAATGAGGCTAAGGATTTTTTGGTAGCAACACTAAACACTAGAGTTTCTTTGACATCAGATGGGTGTGTAGGAGTAAATGACGTTCCAATGATGTGTGTAACTTGTCATTGGATAGATTCGGATTAGGTATTTTAAAAGAGGATAATTTCATTTGAATTTGTTAGGTACCCACATAAGGGTGAAATTATAGCCACACACATTATAGAAGCATGTAATAATTTCGGTATTTATGATAAAGTGTTTGCTGTTGGTTTTGATAACGCCTCTGATAATACTAAGGTAATTGAAATTACTTTAGATCCTATAGAACGGGAAATTTTTCATATTAGGTGTGCTTGTCATATTTTAAATCTTTGTGTACAAGATGCACTAAAATATGGACACGATAAACTTGAGGCAATGAGAAATTTTGTTTATTATATTACATTGAGTGGTCCAATATATCAATCTTTTCATGATTGGTGTAAACTTGGGGGAATTGTATATAAACGTTTTCCTAAATATGTTAGACATCGTTGAAGTTCTACATTTGGTTTATTAGGTGTTGTTCTTCATTATCGTTTTAATCTTAGAGATTTTTGTGTTACAATGGGTATGCAAAATTGTATGATAGATGATGATTTTTGGTGTTTTACCGATAGTTTATATAAATTTTTAGAACCTTTTAACGATGCTACTTTGCAATTTTCAAAAACATATATATTTACATATAGTGGTATTTTACTTGAAATTGTCATTATAATGACAACAGTTAAATATTTGCAAAATGACCCTTTTATTAGAGATATGGTTAATGCGACATATATTAAATTTTAAAAAATATTTTCATCCACTTCCTATGTTATATTGTATAGCTAGTGTAATGAATCCCATGATTAAGTTAGATGGCACAAAAAATTTAATAGAAATTTTTTACACTTATGCCCCACACGATGCAATACAAGATTTTGATCATGTTGTTTTTACACGTCGTTTTGAGCATATTTTGACTAGTTTATATGATACTTATGATATACTTTATTCATCTAACACTACATAAACACAAAATGTTGATTCTTCTTCTTCTTCCATATTATCAAAAGAAAAGAGTCATGCAACTAGTAGTGTTTTAAATCTTATTAAATAAAAAAAACCAAGAACCAATTCACCAAATGAGTTGAATTGGTATAATGCACAAAGTTCAATTGATGATGTAGTAGATATGTTACAGTTTTGGAAGAGCAATGAAGTTATTTTAAATATTTTTTCTCGTATGCAGGGCCGGCCCTGGGCCTGTGCAACCTGTGCGGTCGCACAGGGCCCACAGTCGCACAAGGCCCACTAATGAGGAGGCCTCCATAAGATATAATTAATAGAGGTTGTATTCTAATTATAACACAAAAATCATTCTATTTGAGTGGTTAAGAGGACACACTTTAAAGCTATTGGTTGTAGGTTTAATTCTTGTTGGTGTCATTTTTTTCTTCATTTATATATATATATATATATATATACACACACACACACACACACACACACACACACACTTTTATATAAAGTTTTTAATGATTTCTATGTTTCTTTCATTAATTGTTGAGATTATATATACTAGTATTTATACACGTGCGTTGCACATGGGGAAAATGGGAAGGAGGGAATGAAAAGGAAAAAAAAATCTAGTATTATACACTTGCGTTGCACGTGGGAAAAATGGGGAAGGGGAATGAAAAGGACAAAAAAAAAAAAATCTACCAACACGTGAGCTGCACGTGTTGACAAAATGACAAATATTTACAAATGACACTAAGCCCTTCTCCCATTATAATATTAGAGATATTTACTTTTAGAGAGTTATTTTAATGATTTCTATGTTGGAGATTATATATATATTTACTTTTAGAGAGTTATTTTAATGATTTCTATGTTGTTGCTTTCGTTAATTATTGAGATTGACTTAATACGTGAAGCTTTTTTTAATCGTGTATTTCATGCGTTGCAAGAATATGAAGATCCTTAATAAGATATAGAATGTACCGTACTCATATTTTTCAACTGAATTCGTTATATATATATATATATATATATATATATATATATATATATATATCACAAAAATTAGCATTAGCATATCTAAAGAAGGCCTATTTTTTTCCTTACCGCACAAGGCCCTATAAATCTTAGGACCGGCCCTGCTCGTATGGCTAGAGATTTGCTAACAACACCGGGGCCAACCGTTGCATCAGAAAGTATTTTTTCTTTTGATGGCAGGATAATGAGCCTGAACAGAAATCGATTGACAGCAAAAAAATTGGAGATGTTAGAATACGTCGAAGATTGGATGAAAGCGGAAGAGAAACCCAAGATTTACATGAAGCACAAGCTGACTCAACAAGTAGCGATGAATTAACAACTAGATTTAGTCGATTTACATTAAAATGTTGTATAATATATTGTAAATAATTGGAAAATTTAGGAGGATGAGATTCTATATTTAGGTTAAGTCGAAGTGCACGACAATAGTCCAATGCCTTCTCTTCAATCTAAATAGAGGCCATCTCGATCACTAAATTCAAATAATTCCCTTGTTGTGTAATTTGATCTAATTTGTATGAAATTTTATTCATGAACATCATTTTATTTAACAATTTGTAATTTATGAAATCAATTTAAATTTGGTTCTATTTTCTTTTATTTATCTGTTCTCTGCAATTGTTATGAAATTACTATTTAATACTTGATCTTTGTTTTTTTTTTTAAATACACTCAAAAACCGGCCCGACCCCCACCCTTGGGGCTGGGGGCCAAGTCCAGGCCTCACATTTCCCCCTTAGCCCGGCCCGACCAGCGACTTCGTTGAGCTCGGCCCGGGTTGGCTCGGGACTGGGCCAAGCCCGCGCGGTTCCGGCCCTGCCCGGGTAGCCCGAATGCCACCCCTACATTAATTCTAGATATACCCTGCCTGCTACTACTGCTATTTAATAAGATTATTGTCCTTAATTAACAAAGCATATTACCCTATTCCTCTATTTAAGGATCTGATAGCAAGTTTCATTAGGATAGAGAGAAGGTGAAGAATTGTTATGAATAAATATATTTTAATTATTTTTTGAAATATAAAAAAAGTTAAGCAGTAAGGGAGTGAGAGAGGGTGCTTAGACCTTAAAGTATGGGCATAACATTCAAACTGATAAAAAGTTGATGCGGTTAGCACTGAAAAAATGAACCACAATAAATTTACGTGTATAGTATACCGAACTGCAAAAAAATATAAAAATATAGTTATCTGCAAATTGGTGAAACATGGGTATGATTTAGTGAAATTTACCGTTACTTATATCTATCTCACTAAAAATGGCCTAGTTTTACAAGTCTAAAGTCACATAACTTAGATTTTTTTTATTTTTTATTATGCCACTTTTCAAAATTATTTGCAGAAAGAGTATAGTTGTCAAAGTATAGAAAGAGCATAGTTGTCAAAGTATTTGTAGTCGTGGACTCAACAACTGAACTTGTCGTTCCCAACAGCGAGTTTAATTAGATGTTTCATTCTCGTCGTTGGAACACGACGTGTGTAGCTTTTTTTTTGTGGGAAAGTTTAGTTCAAAATTTTTAAAGAAGACTCGTCGTTCCCAACAACGAGGACATTTACACTAGACTCGCTATTGGGAACAGCGAGTTTAGTTCATTTTTTTTTTGAAGACTCGTCATTCCCAACGGCGAGGACATTTATACTAGACTCGATGTTGGGAACGGTGAGTTTAGTTTTTAAAAAATCTGATCTTTTTTCGAAAATTCACTAAGCCCAACCGAGTGTTTCACTTTGTGAAATTTCCTACCTTCTTTCTGTTCCCAACGATGAGCCTAGTATAAATGTCATCGTTGTTAGGAACAAGGAGTCTTTATTGAAAATTTTGAACTAAACTCGCTATTCCCAACAGCAAGTCTAGTATAAATGTCCTCGCCATTAGGAACATCGAGCCTTCAATGAAAATTTTGAACTGAACTCACCATTAAAAACGTCGAGTTTCTTAAAAAATTAACACTAAATTCACCGTGTCCCAACGACGAACATGAAACAACTAAACTCGCCGTTGAGTCCACGAGCGCAAATACTTTGGCAATTGTCACCTTTCTGCAAATAGTTCCAAGAAGTGGCATATTAAAAAAAATCTAACTCACACGCAGAAATGGTAAGTTCAGGAATAATCCCCTACTCATATCATATGCGAATATAACACACATGCCCATTTAACTCTACTAAAATGACCTCATTGCCCCATTGGCCAACTTATTCTTCCGTTTAATCAGAACAACTAGGACCGGTACAAAAACCCGATACCCAAACCTAGCATTGGACCGGAACCGACCCGATCTATACGTGCCAAGGTCTGGGTCCTAAAATAAGATCCGATGCACTTTCGGGTCCGGGACTGGGTCCGCTCAAAATAGACCCAACCCGGACCCAGACCCGGACCCGGACCCGTTAAGAATTACCCCAAAAATATGGAATTTGAATAATAGGGTTATAAGGATATACATGTAAATAGTAATTTGTGAAGATATATGTGTAAATATAATATTTATTTATGTGCTTAAGTGCAAATATTGTTGGAACCGTAGGATATCAGGTGAAAAATACTTAAGTGCAAATATTTATTCACTGCTACCGTACCTGATGGGTATGTTTTTTCTATTTAGGATCCAGACCCGATTCTCGCAAGTCCAGATCCGGGTCCTATTTTTGGACCTGTAAGGTACCGGGTCCGAGTCCGAGTCTGGATAGTGGAGAACCCAACCCAATACCATCTCTAATAACAACATACAGGGGTACCATCTGTAAATATACAACTCTAGTGGCATTTTTCTCACTTTTCCCCTAATTTCCGCCATTTAACTTTTTTTGCATCCGCAAACTACTGAGAAGTAAAGCCTGTATAGTTTCCTGAATGAGAAGATGTAAAAGGACATTCCGATCGGCAAAGCCAAAAAGAATCTATATAATAAAACATAAAGAAAGCTATCAAGTGGCTCTCATTCATTTGGAAGAAAATCAACGGTCTAGATTTTTGCTCCCAAATGTCCCCCCCCCCCCCCCCAATACAAAACAACTCCTACATTTATTTACTCTATCTCTCTCTCTCTCTCTCTTCCCCATATTTTCTCCTTTTTCATAATTCTTTCTCTCTTTTTTTTAACCCAGGTATGTCAACAAAAAAAAACAGTGAATGTTTTTTTTTGTTATGCAGTTTCAGATTATGCTTTTTTTTTATTATTTCAATTTTTTTTTTCAGATTATGTTTTCATAACTCAATAATATTCACTTCCATTTAATTACTTTTGAATTACCATATTTGATCTGATTGTATTATACTTCACTAAGTAATTGTTTTAGATTAGAATACTTCACTGAGTTAATTTTGATTAGAATGCTTTTTTATTATGCAATTTCGAATTAAGGTTTTTTTTTTGAATATTTGGGCATTTGCTGCTTTGAAAGATCGTTGCAAATTCTTCAATTGACTCTTTTGATCGTGTTTTTTTTGGACAAATCCGTGCTTAATCCCTGTATTTCTGGTTTTTGTAGCTACAAGATTGTATCTTGATCTGTTTTACTGCAATTTCACTTCACATATATTTCACAACAAATTTTCTCTTTTAAATTTATAGATGGTTAACTACATAAAAAACAATAAGGGGAAACTAACTCATGCAGTTTGGGGCGTTAACCGTAACTCATACAGTTAGAAAATGAATTGTTATTTATGTTAGACTCCAAATCAAAAAAAAAATCTCTTATGCTCAAGTCACACATAGAAATGAATTTCCAGTTCACTACTGTTGTAGATTCATAATACTATTTTTGAATCCCGAGTTGCTGACAAATAATCCTGCAATATACAAACCAATAAACATCAAGGTCACTTCATAATCCTACTTCAAAGTACATCAATACATCAACGTCTACTAGCAAATAAACATCTATATAAATCATCCCTTACTGTTTACATGATTTTTCATATATTGTATCATTCCGAATACGTGCCCACGGGCATACCTAGTATATGAATAAATCACAATCCAACGGCCGAAAGCTCATCGACTCGAAACCTCTCACGCTAAGCAGTTAAAATCTCCGATTACGCCTAATTAATTTTCGATTAATCGCTTATCGGAGGCTAAACAATTATTTTGGTTAGTGATTTGTAATATTTCAATAGTTAGCGATTTAATCGGAAATACTCGGCCAATTAGTGGTTAATCGACCAATTTTAAGTGTCCGATTAACCGATTATATCACCTCTAATTTTCATGTTCATTTGTATTATTTGGGTTCAATCCAGCCCAAACTCAAATCCAAATTCAAAATCCAAATCCCTTCTGGTCCTCCCGGAAATCCGAACCTGACATGTCGCCGCTCCCTTCTTCTTCCTCGCGCAAACCCAAACCCAAGTTGATTATCTTCTTCTTCCTTGAGCAAATTCAAACCCGACCTGCCATCGCTCCCCTTACGTCGTCGCATACTTGACCCGGCCTGCATCTGCTGCACCTCCTCCTCTTGTTGCTCACTCTGCTACTTCCCGATTGTTTTTGTTTGATGGAACCAACCAGCAAACCCGACCCGAGCCACATCTAGATTCCAAACTTCGCTCAAACTAAGTACCTCTTTTTTTTTTCTCTATAACTATATTTTCCTATTTGATAATTTCATAATGGTTTTATGTTAGGATTTAGGGTTGCTATATAATGAGTATATATATTTTTTTAATTAATTATATATATATAAAGATTTTTTCCGATTTAATTCCCGATTATTTTCCGATTAACCGATTGATCACTAATCGCACATAGACCGATTAGTTCTAAAAATCAATTTTAACTACCTAGCTCTCACGTAATCCCAGACGTCGGATCAGTAAACCAGAATTAATATAAAAAAATTAATGATGCAGGAAACAGAGAGCAGAAAGAGAGAGTGCCGATTTTGATCTTTTTTTTGGGTACATTCATAATCTGGGTGTTCCAAGACCAGGCCCGGCCTGGCCCTGATGCAACTGGTGCATTTGCATCAGGCCCCTAAATCCCCCAAAAAAGGGGTCCCCATTTTCAGAAAAAAATAAAAATTTATATTAGCTTCAGGCCCCTAAAATCCATGAATCGTTTTATTTTATTCATGATTTTATATTAGCTTCAGGCCCCTAAATTTGTAAATCCTTTGTAAATATATACACGTATTTTGCGCGTAAAAGAAAAATACTGTTATTAGGGGCCCAAAAATAATTATTTGAGCCTTTAAATTTTTTTAAAGAATTATTTGGGTTTAGGCTTGAAGACTTTGAATTGAATATGAGACTTTAAATTTAGGTGATTTAAAACAAATTTATATATTTTGTCTATTTTGCTTTTCACAATTTGCAAATTTTTTGTGTACATTTTTTTTTTTTGGTATGGGGGCTCCAATTCGGGAGTTCGCCTCAGGCCCCGGGAACTCAGGGCCGGCCCTGTCCAAGACCACCACCAACGGGGTGGTTGGAAGCAGCGCCCTTCCTCCTTGACATGAAACTTGCAAGAAAAACCAGGGTTTATATGGATCAAGATAAAAGAAGAAGACGATGATGAACAGGTAGAACAAGTCTTGACTTTTATTCACAAAATAAGAAAAAGTACAGGGTGGGGTTTATATAGGTTGTTAGAGCCTAATACCCACTAATCCACCTAACCGCACGTGTAGTGCACACTATTACAATATAAGCACTAATATGAAAGATTACATAGAATTAAGCAAAAACACCCAACAAGAAATATATTTACACTGGACCGATATGCAATAAAATGGACTGATTCGCAACAACGAATTATCTTCAAACAGAGACTTCAGCAACTTCATACCACACCCTGTGATGTGATGTTGGTGAGTACATATCCAAGTTAAGTAATTGGATCATTCTTTCCCCCTTCAAAAGGAGCGTCCGTAACAACCAAGCATTCAAAGAAGTAAATTAATCGGAGCTGATAGTCTGTGATACTCCACCTTCAGATGTACCTGGCCCATGTTCCATTCCCTTTTGTTCACTAGCAGTCCAGCATTAGAGACTTCAGGCATCCTTCCTAAAGCCAACATGCCCACTTTAATAGCATTGCCAGCAACTTTTGAATATTTACCTGAATCAACATGAACTTGATGTGCCTAAAACTCTGAGCAACATGTCATTTGTGCAGGGTAAGAAGAGTTGCAGCCATCTGCGCAGGATAACAATAGCACCCTATGGCACAAGTTGATGTTGGGATCAATGAGCACATAGGACATGGGCTATATTCAGATGTACTCAGCAATGGTATCGGGTCGGGTTTTTTGAAAATATCGGCTTGGGTTGGGTCCTTCACTACTCGGATTCAGACCCAGTCCCCTACGTGTCCAAAAATTGGACCCGGATGCGTGAGGACTGGGTCCGGGTCTTGTTAAAAGATTCCTACCCGAACGGGTAGGAGCGGGAGCGGAGGCGGTGAGCAGAGGATTTAGAATAGAGGAGAGAAGAAGAAGACATGAGTTTTGGTTTTGGAAGATGAGGATTTAGATTTGAGGAGGAAGAAGTGAGGGTAGGATATTTACTTTTATGTTTATTTCTTTGGAGTTTTTTTAATGGGTCCGGGTCGGGTCTATTTTGAGCAGACCCAGACCTGAATGTACAACAGGTCTTAGGACTTGGACCCGTATAGACCGGGTCTGTTCCGGTCCAATGCCGAGTCCGGGTATCGTGTATTTATACCAGTGCTAGATGTACCGTATCCCGGAAATTGGAATGGTTGATAACTGGAGCTCCCATTTGGGGTCTGGTTAGTCCAATAATTTTCTTGGTGAAGTTGTTCAATAATTACTTGCTTCTGCTCCTCAAGTTCATAATACTATTTGACCAGCTCATCACCCTCCGAGTTTTGCTGACTAGAATACCCAGAAGTTTCTTCAACAATACTAGGTAAACATGATGGATATGAAGTAGACTTTGTATGATATTTATCTGAACCAACGGTATATCCTTGTCTGGAAAAATCAGCAGCATCTACTTCAGTATTATTACATGGAATCTCAGTCTCGGTCCCGGTTGCATCACCATGAACAAGATCATTCCCATTACAGTCACTAGTATTTTCTCCACATGAGAGACTTCTACAATCAACATTTGAGTGCATAACCTGTTGTTGCCTGACTTGTGCTTACCAAGTAGCCACAACTCGAGTAACTGTGGCTAGAGAAGAATCCTCAAACTGCCTCGAGAAGTCGTCAAGACACACCTGTACTGATGTCAACAAGCCTAGAGACCCAAAACCTTGAGCTAAGAAGTCTCTCTGGACATCACCATCATAATTCTTGCAATCCCACACATACCCACCGTCACTTTTAACTGCATATGCAACCATACCATCAATGAGACGATGTTCATACCATATTTCAACAGGTATTTGAAATGAAGATTGATCCATATTCCTCACTAATTTATCTCCAGCAATCCTTGTAGCCAGCTCAAAGCCAAAGTCAATGTAGTTATTCCAACTACTTAGATTCTCTTCAAATGGATTACTCACCCTTCTTTGGACCACAATATGATGATAGAATGATGCAATCAACTCTGAATATTTCACAAGCTCAATGGGAAAATTAAATGATGGACTCAAGGGGTTTCTTGAACATAACCCATCACCAATTGCACAACTCTAGTTTTCCAAATCCTTCAAGCTCATTGGGTATTTGCTTCCACAAGAACATCCACTGTCGTTTTCTAAAAACCCAAAAAAATAGCAATCGAGTTAGAAAATACCCTCACAGTCGTTTGCTAAAAACCCAATTATTAGAATAGGAGTGAACAGTGCTTCACTAAATTTAGGAACAGCTTTGGAGAAATGCTAAATGTAGAAGACGGATGAAGATCATCCGTTTAAGAAAATAATTGGGACGGACGGATGAAGGAGCTCCGTCCGTCGTTAAATTTAAAAAAAAAACAATATGAGAGAGGATGAAGGAGCTCCGTCTCTCATCTTGTATAATTTCTGGGAAGTTTTGTTTTTTTTTCTTTTTTAGTTTGAGTTTGGCTTCAATGTCCAAAAAACAAAACAAAAACAAAAACAAAACAAAACGACTCATCATTTTTTAATAAAAAAAATGATCTGTCCTATCATTTTACAAACGGAGGATGAAGCTCCGCCTCATCGTTTTTTAATAAAAAAATATTAAAATTTACGTCCGACGGAGGAACATGATCCGTCCTATTAATTCGTTTTTTGATTTTTAACAAAAACGATAGCAGCGCGCGCTCCTATAACCATGCTAAATCCTAATTGCTAAAAATATAAAACTGAGAAAAACCGGCAGTGGAAGGGGGTATATACTGCACTCCTGCACATAAGTTTCCTAGCCTTCCTACTAACCATGCATAGACTGGATTCTGACTAGACACACGAAATGGCATAAATGTAGGCCCAGTGGAAAGTTTTTCTGATCCATATCTAAAACCCATAGAACCATAATCTTCAGGATGTACCCTATTTGATAACAGCATTAGAGAGACAACATAAGCTACGTATCTTTCCAAGAAGAATTGTAGTTCTTGACTGTCTTGAACACTAGGCAAATTTGATGGGTTGAGTTGAGCAATTTTAGCATCAAGGCTTGTCCATTCCAAAAGAGAAGATTCTTCTCTTAAGTGCACAAAATTGATACAACACTTGTACTGCTGCATTTCCCTCTTGAGATCATGGATACGAACCTTAGCATATTTCCTCAAATCCAACTTGCTGAAAACTTGGGCACAAATCACTACATCCAAGAATTCATTTCCAATCTGATCTTGCTCCAAACCCTCATAGCAAAAATCATCATCTATAACAATTGGTATTAAGAAACTAAATTTCCTAATGATAGCCACTAAAAATTCTTTCAAACTCTTCACTCCTTTATACTCCTCCCACCAACGGAACCTGTCAAGCATTTGCGATTTGCTCTTTGAGAACAAACAAACATCATCCAATTATAGAGAAACGCCCAGAAACATTCCCTCTCTGACTGAAATTCAACTTTCTTAATTGGTCATCAACGATTGCTCGAACAGAACACCGTATATCAAGCTTCATAGGAGAGTTCTTTTCATCAACCAAACAATGTAATTTCTGAAATTTTTGATGATACTCAAGAACTGGACTTGTTTGCTGAATTGTATAGAGTGTCTTAGCTGCTTCTTGATGCACTATACTACCAAAGCCATCACAAATTCCCTTCTTGAGCAATTGCCATGTAATAAGCCCATCATGAACTTTCAAGGACCAACTACACCACTGTATGGCATCATCTATAAGGAAGAAATATGCTGCCCTAATCTTCTCAGTGCCAGTATCTGATACATATTGAAATAGTATTCCAATTGGAACAACCAATTCAACACAGTATTAATAGGGTGCTTGAGTTTCACTCCATGCTGAAATTCTTCTTTCAGACCAGTATGAAACAGTTCACAAGAGAAGATGTAACTAAGGGCTTAGTCAGGTTACTGTACTCACTGAACTGTTTGCGATATGCTAGCATTGTTCCTGTGTGATGTTGTTTACACAAAGATGAATCAGGTTCATCTGAATCAGCTGGACCATACTGCAATGTCATCTCCCTCTGCAACATTTGCCAATTAATCATGTCAACCTCCATTTTTTTTCTCTACTAGCACAGCAAGATTGTCTAAAATGTTCTGTCTTTAACCCTCTTATCTACAGTACACCACTGATGAGCACACAACTGTGATGACCTGTCTTGATCAACACCAAAACTCTCCTTGTGCTTCCAAAGAAATCATAGCTACTGAAGGTTGAGAAATACTTATAGATTTGACATCCTCAGGTTGATCTCTGCCCCCCAACTCTTCCTCACAATCATCACAAGAATCAGAGATTTTCTATAAACTCACCCATAATTCGCCTCACAATTTGAAACTTGTGACCTCTTGCGCACTTCTCATCACTATATTTTACCATTGAATCAGTGGTAGAGAGCTTCTCAACTTTATACCCTAACTGCGAGTTTGGGATCACTCTTTGATAGCGTTGATTTCACAAGGAAATTTGTTCGAACACTTGGTGCACTTTTCCGAATCCTCATGGCCGACTGCACATATGAAGATGATTCTTTGACTGCATAACTAAGGTGTGTAGGGAATGGAGTCGAAGAAACATGTTATCAAAGATGGGGCGGACAATATCGACCCTACTAGGCAACGATGTTTTCTCACAGAGAGTCGAAGTCGAAGAAGCATTTTATTGCAGATAGCGAGGACAATATCCACCAGCCATCTCATGGCATCCGCCAAGAACCTCCACTATCCTACTGTCTTCGGACTTCCAACACTCCTTCAATTGTCCACTATCCTACTGTCTTCGGACTTCCAACACTCCTTCAATTGTCGAGAGTGATGGTGTCCTGGTTCTTCAAGCTTCCGATTCATTGCCAGCTCCAATCGATCAAGTCGCTCTTCGATTTACAGTCCAATATAACTTAAATTTTTCAATGAGTTTCTTTCTCAACAGTCCAAATGTCCAATATAACTTAAATTTTTCAATGAGTTTCTTTCTCAGGTTTTAGGATTTATCATTTCAGGTTTTAGGATTGATAACCTATGGAGTATAGAACATGATAAGCCGTATGTCAATTTCGCAAAAGTTTGTCTTACCTGGATGATTCTTCAGCAGGGCTCTCCGTTCAGAAAATTTCAATAGTTAGTATATTATCCAAGAGCAGAGCTGGTCACCTGTAACTTATGAATGATGATTTTTCAAAGAGACTAAATTTGCCATGACAACGCAGGGTTAGTAAAGACCGTCATCACAATGCCACAAGTCGCTGACGATTCTATTTCATTCAATGTTTCTTTTAACTTGACATAAATTGCTGGCCGGAAAACAGCAAATAGCAAAATGACACCCACTAGTTATCATCCAATTAATAAATAACAAAATACATTCGGACCAACAAAAACAAAGAATGACTAAATGTTCAATTGGGCTGTGCAATAAATCTACAACAGATGGCAAGACTAACGGCAACAAAAGAAATCTTTTGGCAAACAGGATATCATTTCATGTATTCTATCTGTTACAAAACACCTAGAAATCATCAGTTCTGACTCATGTTTACATAAATTTTACACTCTACCACTCGAGAAAACTCAGCTTCCGTACAAAAACCAAATGGGTTACACATTTTACACTATACAAATACACAATAATGAATAAACACAAATGATCACTTGCTTATTCACCAACAATAAAATGAGTAAAAAAGATGGTGGATAGATATGTTCATCCACGGCTAGCATCAATAGTGGTGCCAGACCTCGCCTGAGAAATCCTGTTTGCGTAAATAGTTACCAATCTCAGCTGGGTACTGCTAAGCCCTTCTAGATATGGAAGGAATGCCTTGCCAAGTATGATGTATATATCCACCAAACAGAACACCACAGTCTGCAACAAGTGGATGGTATTAGAAAAGGTAAGATAATAGAATTATCAATTTTGAAACAACCTTTGAAATCTTTGCATAATCATGGTTTTAATAACCAAGATTGTTGACCAGATTTTTGCATGGCCGGTCATTCTGATGCATGAAGGAAAGATTTAAGGTAACCAGATTTAGAAGTGAACATTTGTATGGTTTGATAAGAAACATAGATCCAACCTTACGAATGTCAGGACTCTGGTTCCCAAATGCATCAAAAAGTGCAGGCAGAAACGAAGGTAACTGTGTCATCAGTTCCTCCTGTGATAGCCGACCCACAAGCTGAGATTAAAAAAAAAGGAGCATTAGTGATTAGTGGTGGCATTTCAACCACAATTGTCAAGGTCATGTATGTTTCAATTCCATCAAGAGACGAAGTCTGAGCAAAAACTAGCTTGGCGACATTATCAAAAAAAGAAAAAACTTGTCATGATAGATTATAGGATGAAACCGACATAGTACATAAAATATTACCCTAGAGTTATTCACATAATATAGAAAAAATTTCTAAAACATGAACTGATAAACCAATTTGAGTTTCTGATACTATTTTAAAATTTGGTTTAATAACTAATTGCTGATTAAATGTTTTTATTAAACTAAATGGTTAGTCAACAGCAAAAGATTTCATGGACGACGATTAAAAGGGGCATTTAATTTTAAGCTGTCAACAAGCTCTTGAAGTAGGCATATTCTCTACATACTTTCTACATATAAATCAAGGCAGCAGGACATCAACGCCTAGAAAACCATATAAAATAATACAAATTAAGTGTAATCCTATATCGCTGATAGTCTAGAACAAAATTCTAATTTTGTTGAGTAAAAAACTATAATTATGAGGTAGGCAAAAGGCACTTTGACTAGAAATTCTAATAGATTTGCCTCTAAAAAAATTTAAAGAACCATTAGAACAGTTGTACCTTCATAACATATGCATTACAGACTTATAGTTCAGATTATATTGATCCTTTAACATGTAAAATCTGTCACACAATTCTGCAACTTCAAATTTGTTGCTTTCGATGTCTACATTCTTTATCCTTTGGAAGCAATAGTCAAATAAATGCATTGCCAGATTCAACTAGAAACCAACTATTCTTCATTCTCGAGTACTTCCAAAGCCAATATTCATTTTCACAACAAATACACTGATGTTTTAATAATATAGGCAATGTCCCAGATTGACAATAGAGGCACCATAGAAACTGAAGGTTTTATAATGGCTAGTGTGCAGGCGGCAATTTTTAAAAGATGCAGCACCAGGGCATAGTGGAGTACTTCTGGTTTGCCAGGTCTATTCAGACTCAAATCTTCCACGACCCAACCCAACCCAACCCTACCCAGAATTGTTGGTATGAGATATATTTAGAACCAACTCATTGATGTTTGGAAACCATCTAAAGCGTGACATAATAAACTCTAAGCGTGAACACAAACATGACACCTTGAAACACTAAAAAGTCCAAAATTATGAATGGCGCCCATATAAAAATTCAAGAGAATGCAACCCACACATGCTCAACACAAAATGGCACCCAAATAGATGACTAAGTTCTGTCATTAGAACATATCTACGACCATTCTCTAAACAACAAGCTCTAAACAACCAGGACAGTAGAGCACAATCTGTTCAGGTTAAGGTATAAGTAGGCTAAACAATTCATCACCACTAAGACCTGTGAACCACTGTATCAAATCTCATCATATTAGTATACGTTAATCATTGCAGTGTCAGTCTTGTTAAAGAACCAGTTCACTAACATCAATGCAGCAACAATTTAGGATTTGAGGGGCACGCCTATGTGAAAAATCACGTGAGAAGAATTTATTGTTTTAGGGATTTATCTTTAGCTAAATGATTAGCTCAGATGGATGTGTGGTAAAACAAGGAATGATAGAATTAGAAACGAGTATATACTAGACATGCTAAAGGTTGCTCCAATCCAAGATAAGTTAAGAAAGAATCGCCTCAGGTGGTTTGGACATGTCACACGTAGACCTAGTAATGCCCCCGTTAAAAAGAGTGATTTGAAAAGTATTGAGGCAAGAGTTAGGGATAGAGGAAGACCTAAACCAACTTGGGTGGAAACGGTGAAAAAAATATGATTGTTTGTGACCTTCCAGAAGATATTGCGCTAAACCGAGCAAAATGGAAAACCGGGATTCATGTAGCTGATCCCAACTAGTTGGGAAAAAAGCTTTGTTGTTGTTGTTGTTGTTGTTGTTGTTGTATCTTAGCTAAATGATTAGCTAGTGTCTGAAAAGAAGAGACTACTACTACACTAGATACATGAGAATCTTTAAAATACTAGAGTGGACTAGGTAGCATCAAGTCAGGTACGTGTGTATGACATGTGTCCTCATGACATCTTCCAAGTTGAAGTGTCCATACTTCATAGGAGTCTAGAATGCACGCCTTACAGTTTCAGCCACACTTTAGACTATATACCTGTTAGGCAGTCCAGATACTAAGAATGTAGCATACTCGTGCAGTTAATCCTGAACCACGCTAGCAGCCAGCAGCCAGCAGCCAGCAGCCATCAAGGACCGACATATGGGGTAAAAGAAAGAAATGTGATCCTCAAATTTGTTTCCAGGAAGTATGGAAACATTTTCAATCCCTACTAAAACGTTATGTTGCTGTATACACAAATAATCAAAATTACAGAGCATATTAATCCATATTATGATTCTTTGGAAACTGCGTACGAGATTGTCAGTTATGATGTCTTTTAGCTTAATACTCCCCCTGTCCCGCAATGTATGTCGTTGAAGGTTTCTAGGCGCATATTAAGAAACACTCTAGGTTAGTCTAAAAGTAAAATATATTTCTCAATTATTGAAACTCTTAAATGAAATAGTTATTGTAAAATTTCAAACTTGCCCTCCATTTGAAAATATGGGTATGACATTATTGGGAGTAACTGTATGTATTTAGGTGAAAAATTTAGTGGCTACACAAGTAATAATTATAAGTCTCATAGAAAAGGCATGATTGTACATTTAAAAGCGTTAAGACATCTCCCTTGGAAACCTAAAGCGACATACATTTTGAAAAAAGAAACCCTCCAAACCTCTCTCTCTCTTTCTCTCTCTCTAAAACGACATACATTATGGGATGGAGGGAGTAATAAGGAATGGACTAATTCTGTTAAAACCAAAGGGCCAAAAGATCTTCCTGTGTTTTCTTCTTTGTGTATAGTTGAAAATGCTTGCAAGAAACAAAATATAAGTCCACCAAGAGGCATCTCAATCCGAAGACTATGAATAATATAAAAAAGACTATTTAGTCAAACCTCACTAGGTTCCCATAGGAGAAACGTAAAATGATTGCACGTACCTTGGTCAAAGAGTTAATGCAAATAACAAGGGTCTTCTCATCATCACTGACCAACAAAGGAACAATAACCTGCATCATTAACAAAAGGAAAACCAAGTAGCATAAGGAAGCTGTTTACGCCTGAACAATTTGCCCATGCAAGTAAAGTTTCATCAAAAATAAAAATTATGATTCAAATTCACGTACAGTGAGGCATCTAAATGGATCATAATGAGCTAAGAGAATGGCCAAACATTGGTGTGCTGAATTTGAGACCTGTAGAGAAAACAATGTAATAATCAAAATAACGAAGAAGCACAATAACAAAAGAGAAATGAGATATGTATGAAACCTTAGCATCAAGATCTTTAGTTGTGTGTAATAATTTTTCAATAACAATTTCCACTGAATCTTCCATCACCTCCTTCTGCATCAAATTGACATTTCAGTGAGCAGCAAGAATACACCAAGAGTTTTGACTACATGGGAGAAATGAGAAGAAAATTTTCTGTCAGAACCTGGTTGTTGAGCATTTCAATTATTAAACAAAGAGCAATCTCCCTAGTGGAAGAATCGTGATCATCCAACACCTCAAGCACCGCTGTCAAAATTTGGTTGAAGTACTGCAGTCATACCATTAGCTGTCACTTAATCTATCATGCATGAAGTAATGCGGATAACTGACATAGTAAAATATGTTGTATATCTGACAAATATAAAGCAGGAGGAAGATTTTCACAAAGTAATTTAAGATAATGCCGTTCTTTTAAGTTTTAACTACTCTCATTCTGGAGATAGCAATACATATATCAGAAGGAAAAAGTTCGTCACTTCGAATTGAGTAGAAAAACCAAAAAAGGGTCAGAAACTGGAAAAATAAGAAGCTTAGAAGGTAGCAGTAGATGCGATAGGAAAGGAGGAAAAGAAAGTGTTCTTACAAGTGGAAATCAGGTTAATAAATTAATAATGCTTTTCTAGTAGTAGCCATATATGTAAAGCATACATACTAAGCACACCAACTAGTGTTTTTATGTTGCCTGATACAAATTTCATTTTGCTTCAAATTTTATCAATAAACGCAAAGTGAAAATTGGAGGTGATATTGAATATGTTTAGGAAAGAAATAATTTATCCACTAAAAAAACAAAACTATTCATTGGTAGAAAATAAGTGTTTAATTCTTTACAATGAAGTAAAGACTCGTGCAACCTGGCTAGTCATAACTGAACATGAGCTTGCGAGATCACCTTTTGCTATGAGGATACTCCATATAAGGACGCAGCAATTGAACAGTGGGCAAATTTGCCTTGAGCAATATTTGATAAAAGTACAGACAAGTTATCCTATTCCTAGGGCACCAGTTGCACTTTCTGCGCGGTTTAATGATCCAAAAGTGATCATGAATGCATTGAGGATTCAATGTCTACTCACACCTTAGTTAATAATATAATTTTGATAAGCTGATCATCGTAAGGAAAGCTGATGATCGTAAGGACATATTCCATTTGTAACATGCTAACATAAATTTCGTTTTAGATAATGCAATGATTAAGTCACACGTAGACCTAGTAATGCCCCCGTTAGAAAAAGTGATTTGATAGGAGTAAGAGAAGACCTAAACTTACTTGGGATGAAACAGTGAGAAAATATATGATAGCTTGTGGCCTTACAAAAGATATTGTGCTAAACCGAGCAGAATGGTAAACCAGAATTTATGTGGCCGACCCCAACTAGTTGTGAAAAAGACTTTGTTGTTGTTGATGATGTAGAATGCAATGATTATAATATAAAATAGCTTGACCATGTACTTCTATTCAGAAATATACTAGCTAGGCAGTTAAAATTAGTTTTTGGAACTAATCAGTCAATGAGCGATTAGTGATTAATCAGTTAATCGGAAAATAATCGAGGATTAAATCGGAAAAATCGTTATATATATATATATATATATATATATATATCCTCATTATGTAGCAACCACAAATCCTAACATAAAACTATTATGAGATTATCAAATAGGAATATATAGTTATATAGAAAAAGAAGAGAGTACTTGGTTTGATCCGAATTTGAATTCTAGATGTGGGTCGAATCATGTATGCTGGTCGATTCCATCAATCAAAAACAATCGGGAAGGTGGAGCAGCGCAAACAGCAAGAGGAGGTGCAGCAGATGCATATCGGGTCAAGTATGTAACAGCGCAGGGGGGCGACGACAGGTCAGATTTGGGTTTTGCTCGAGGAAGAATAAGAGAATCAGTTTGGGTTTGGGTTTATGCGAGGAAGAAGAGAGCAGCAACATGTAGGGTTTGGGTTTGCGCAAGGACCAGAAGGGATTTGGATTTGAGTTTGGGCCGGATTGAGGCCAAATAATGCAAACGGTTATTGAATCGGTTAATCGGTCACTTAAAATCGGTTGATTAACCACTAATCAGCCGATTATACCCGATTAAATTGGTAACTATTGAAATATTATAAATTGCTAAAAAAATAATCACTTCGCCTCCGATTAGCAATTAATCAGGAATTAATCGAGCGTAATTGGGGATTTTAACTACTTAGTATACTAGTTATTATTTCATCATACCAAAGATTTAATATTAGAAATGGACCAAAGCAAGTGTGAGCAATTGGCATTTATTTTCGTTAATGCATATCATGGATTGGTCCGCTCCAAATTCTTATTCCATGAATGATCGAACATATTTGTACTGTTTCTCAGTGATTTGATCAAATGCTTTCAACATTAATAGACCTACTTTTTTCATTTTTTTTGAAGACAATTCTACACCTAGTTGGAGAGGAAAATGCTACACAGGATGCATTCCTCGGCACAACATAATAAATATGGGATGAGTAAAGATTAGCCTTAATGGGCTAAATTTTGATAACCGGATTAGAGGAATGAAATGAATAATGACCAATGAAGTGATGACGCTTAGGTTTCTAGGGTTAATTTGAGGTGGAGACACCAAGTATCTAGCAGTGCTATCGGGTCAAGTTAGGTCAAGTCAGGTAGTGAGAGACCCGGACCCTACTCCATGGCAACGGGTCCGGATCTGGGTCTATTAATTTTTCCGGGTCCAGTTCGGGTCCGATTGGTTCCGGGGTACCCAACAGATCCAAAAATACATGACAATTTTATTTCTCAATGTTTACTAAAGATTTTAATATTCATATTCATCACATTTTTTTCTCTAGAGGATCACATGAATTAGCTACACAGAGAAAGTGAAAGTAAAATTAATTAATATGTAAATGAATATAGATAAGTTGATTTTACAATATGAAAAGTATGAGATGTAAATTGGGAGTATGAGATGCTACCCGTCACCCGTCAAGGATCAGATGAATCGGGTCGGCTCCGGTCCAATGTCAGATTCGGGTCATGGGTAATTAAGACAGTGCTATAAGTAGTGCTATAAGTATCCAGGTCCCTCAGTCTTACATACCATTCAAGAGTGACTTCATGTTCTTGGACAACACAAACACCAAACCCACAATATACGGAATGAGAGAAATAAGCTGAGAGGCCAAAAGATTACCGCAACCTCCGAAAGGAAAAACCACAAGGCCATCCACACAGCTATTAACATGTCCCTCATAGATTTAAGCAGCAATTAGATCTAGTTCTCATCTTCCTACACACTAGCTCTTGTTTATTTGGTTCTCTCTAAAAAGGAATAGATATAGGTAACTGATCAGCATGTGATATAAAAAAAACCTAGTAAAGGACGAAGGGTATACCAGAAGAAGATTGACCTAACCACCCACTAGGGTTGGCATTCGGGTCGACCGGACCGGGTCGGGTCGGACCCACCCAGGTTGAAGGCCGACTTAGACGGGTTCGGGTCGGGTCGGTGGGTTAACCGGGTCGGGCCAGGCCAGGTTCAAATTGAAAATTTTGAACCCATTAGGGTCGAACCCGTTTCGGGTCGGGCCGGGTCGCGGGTTGGCCCGGTTTTTTTTTTTTTTTTGACAACTTCACTTTAAAAAAATATAATAAGTATAACTGTATAAAAGTGAAAAAATGCATATATTATTGATTATTCATTTCTTTGTTGCTTGCTTCTTTGTTGAAAAAACTTGATTTAATTGAGATTGAATTGAGTAGTAATGGACTAGTAGTAGAGAGAGTAAGAGAGTATCGTGTGAAAAAATTTAGATTCAATTAAGGGAGGTATTTATAGGGGAAATACAAAATATATATATATATATATATATAAAAGACAAAAATCCATGGGTCAAACGGGTCCAAACCCGCGGGTTGACGGGTGGGTTTGACTTGGTCAATGGGTTGGGCAGGCCGGGTCGAGCGGGTTGAGTTACGATTTTTCCGACCCGGGTCAACCCACGGGTTCGACCCAGACCTGAACCGGATTATAGCAGGCCGGGTTCGTGTGGGCGGGTCGCTGGTCAACCTGGCCCGATTGCCATCCCCACCCACCATGAGTGAAGACCATATGATCATCCAAAAAGCTATTAACACGTCTCTCATAGATCTAAGTGGCTAGTAGATCTTCTCCTTTTACTACCCACTTCCTCGATTCTTTGTTTGGTTATCTCTACACCGGAAATACCAGATAACTGATCGAATTGTGATATAAAAAACAGCTTCTGATCTTCTTTATCTAAGAAGACCCTCCAATGTAAGTTTCTCGAACATGCTCCAACCTAATATTCAGGGATAAAAGGTTTCACAACATTTAGGGATATAAGAGGCATGTATTACTTGATATTTTACAAGGCCGAAAATGAACTCCAAGTTTATCGAACATCCTCAGTATAGAGTTAGTTGTTCTTCATTCACTGATGCTTGTATGTACTTGTGTGTAGGTTCAACCATGCTAGTCATGCATCAGAGTTTACAGCAACAAAACACATTCACACTACCACCAAGAAAGAAATTAACCAATCAGTGCATCAAATAATTTGGAAGCATTATTTACAAAATAGTAAGTTTTCAACAGTGTAGTCTCGAGTGTAGTCTCAGGCACGCCTCAGGCTTAATAACAGTTTAAGCCTCAAACCTCAGTTAAGGCTCTCCCTTTGTTCGAAGCTTCACTCAAGTTTGCACCTGGATGCATCTTACCAAAGTCGAGGCTTGCGCCTCAAGCAAAAGGCACGCATGAACATAACAGACCCGACCCGTCTTCACAACCCGACCTATCTTCAACCCTTCTCATATCCCGAAACTCCCCCCAATTCTCTCTCACCTTCTCATCCCCAATTCCAAACCCTAACCCAATCTCCACCTCCTAACTCCTCAATCTCCACTTATCGATCTCCTCTCAACAGTATCGGCAGCGGCACTACAACATACAGCAGATCAGCGGCAACAGCGAAAACAGATCGGTGGCGCCGGGGACACTCCTCCTCGGTCTCCAGATTCTCCACTCCTATTCTGGTTTCTTTCCTTTATGGTTTCATATTTTTATGGTTTCTTTCTTGGATTTTCGTCTATCTTTGTTTATGATGTCTTTACAAGTTACTTTGAAACAAATTTGTGAAGCTAGTTCATTCCATAATTTACTATAATCATGAAACCATGCCTTATTCAAACAATTGCACCATATCTCAGTGTAGAGCATGACCAAATTTTATGACCGGCTAACTTTATGTAATTGTCTAATATTTCAAAATACCTTACCATTTACTAAGACTGTAATATTGTAACATTTGTATGCTCATTACTGCAATATTTAATTTGATACTATTATCATTTTACTGTATGCTCATTCCTATAATATTGCATGATGTATAATAAGTATCTTCGTTACTGTAATACTGTATGCTCACTAGTGTATGAAACTATGAATTGAAGGTTAACTTGATACTATTGTAGTTTTACAGAGGAACACATTGTATCACTTCTTTTTTGGGACAAGAAACACATTGTGGTTATACATTATAGAGGAACACATTGTAGTTTTATAAAAATGATAACGTACACAGATATCTTGGTCATTGTATGATATTTTTTGTTGCTACGATGTTATCTTGTTTATATAAACTTATTTATAAATTTTAAATACCACAAAAAGTAATAATGCACCACGGTTAAGTGAGGCTTACGCCTCAAATTGCACCTTGCGCCTCATGTTTTTTACGGGGTAGTAAAATTGCCTTACGCCTTCGACTACAATGGTTTTAAAGCTTAAAAAACTGGCTTAAAGGAAAAGGGGAAAACTGTGAAGTTAAGGTACTTGATATGCAAATTTCTTCCCAACAAAGAAAAGGAAAAAAGATGTGCCACACTTGAGTGATACTACCTTGGTCCAAACAGAGCTATCATTAACTGTTGAAGCTTCAACCAACTGTTGCAATGCCTCGCGTTTTTTTAATGCTGATGTATCATCATTGCCACTACATATCTAAATGTAAAAATTGTAAATAAAGCAAATGATGATAATTAATCTCGAGAAGTATGTGATGCATCATGAACTTGTGAAAACAACAATTCTCTGCAAGAGTATAGGAAGAGTTTTAGCATACCTGATGAAGAATTTGAGGAATGCTAAGTCCACTGTCAACTTGAAGATTGTTTTTAGCAGGACTAAGCTTTCCCTGTATGAGTTCCACATCTTGAATGCTTTCATTACCAAGAGTAGATCCAACAATTTTAGGCCCGTCATAGTTGAGTAGTCTATCAATATCTAGGCGAGGTGTTCCTAAAGAACTCTCATGTTCAAAACTTTGGTCTGTTTTTTCGATGTGATTTGCCCAAGATGCATTACTGTCTACTGAATCATTAACATTTTGCTTCATTTCCCGGCTCTTTCGAACAAGAACCTCACTATCAGAGTCATGTTCAATATTTTGGTAAGGTTGCCGAGCTTCATTAGAAGTTACTTGACCAATTGAAGCATCAACTTGAGTTGATTCCTGCATGGAACTCCATTTCCTCCCACCTTCACTATCGACTGAACCTGCCGAATACCTTCCAAGCAACTGACTTTTCCTTGATGTTCCAATGTACCCTTCTTCAGAAGAACTTCCTATGACATCAGACTGGTCATACAAGGATTTTGAACGTTGACGTTCTTTCTTACTTTGCAAGAAGTTCATTAAGTCAACCTCTATGCGAGGTGTATACTGCTTAAGTGCGCGCCGCAAGGAGTTCTGCTCTTGAATTGACAAACTAAGAATAAAATTCAAGACAGCTGTCGAGTCAAAATGTGTGTAAACTGATATAATCCCAGAAATAGATGCTTCCTTGAGTTTAGTATTCTTATCATGTACTAAAGGTGCCAATTTTGCAAGCCAAAGCTTGAGAAATCCACTAGTACTGTAACCATCAGAATTTGCAGTATGTTTGGTGAAGGATTTGTTTGCAAAGTCAATAACAGCCAATTTTGCCTTTGGAGACCTCTGTTCATCAAGAGACCTTAGTATGGCAGGCAAAAGAGAGTCGATACTGTAAGTCCTCCCAACAATTTCCAAAGTAGTTGAACATGGTTGTCTAACTAGTTCCTTTGGATCAATCAATCGAGAAAAAACATATGGTAAGATCCTCTCCAGATAACTTTCAAATGGCTTCCTACAAGGTGGAATAATCTCTGTAAGTGTTGAAAGAGCAGCCTGTGCAACTTTATGGTGAGGATCATCCAAGTGGCAGAAAAACAGCTTCATAACCTTCTCAAAATTCTGGATAACTTCTTGTATACCTCTTGGACCCTGCTGTAACAAATTCCGGAGATAGTTAAAAGCAGAAACCCTAGCAACCCAATCTGAACTGGGACTCAATCCCTCGCAAAGCGCATCACTGAGAGATGCAGGACCATCCACATAATTAGACATTTCAGCAAGAGAGACCTGGCTATCATCAAAACTGTTTCTGCCTGCAGAAACCCTTCCTGTCACCTGTTTTCTAAGAAGTGGCCTCTGAAAATTAGGAACATAATGATTCTGTGAATCCCTAAAGCCAGCATCCCTATAATGAATGTCCAGGTATTGTTTCTCATTTTGCATATTTGACAAACGCTTATTCGATCTTATACCGATGTTATCATCACTAACATTTCCATCCTGTAATCTTCCAGAAGACCTTCTAGCTGTGTAGGCCAGTGACAATGCAGACAGAGAATCAGATGACAGCTTACTTTGGTGGGATGTTTTAGACGAGTCTCTCAAAGCTTGGTTCTGATAGTTAATAAGATAAGTCAAATCTGAACTGCCATTCCTTGTCATGGAAGACACTGGATGCTTTGCAAGGGGATTATCTGAAGCAGAAACGGTAGGAGGAAATGGTGGATCGCGGGCAGATGGGGGGTCAACTCCTGCACTAGGACCAAAATTGAAAATTAAATACAAATTTAGATTGTTCAAGAGTGGTAAGCATTGACAAAATCAATTATATTATCCTGCCAAAATGAAAAATTGGTCATAAATACTAGGTACTAGCTTCAGCTTCCATCTTATACCTAGATCCAAGCTTGTTGATTGGGTAATTGATGATTTGTGTTTATCAGATATGTTAACACCTCTCAATAAACTTTCAATGGCAGAAACTTTTTGTTTGCTTGAATGCAGCATGCTTTCAAGACTTCTTTGAGAAGAATTCCCGGATGGCTTTGACTGTGCTAAGAGAAGAGCACTTGAAGACACAGAAGTCGTGGAAGCAGTACTTGAACTCTTATCCATTGCAACAATAGCAGAAGTACTATACCCAGAAGTATTTGAAGTAGGGCCATGAGATTGAGCACGGGAAAGTTGCACTCCACCTTCACGAAGTGAAGGGGAAGCATACCTTTTGTGGAAGCCTCCATCCTCGTCATTTATTATCTGCAAATTGTTTCAGTATATGACCTCAAAATTCATAAAGCCAAAAAAAATAATCCCTAAACCAGATATGTAGTTATGTACCCTTTGTATGACAGGATCAAACGATGAGAAAAGGCGCCGAGAACGCTCTGGCCATGTTTTTGTGAACATCCGGTAGCATGTTCGAGCAGTTGAACGTACCTACATTGCATAAGAAAGCTATTCAGTCCTTCTGTTCCAGAGTCGCAGAAGTTTTCAGAATTATGAATACTAACAACTCACCTATTATGTAGAAGTAAGCTATTTAGTCCGTTTGTTCAAGAGTCACAAAAGTTCTCGAAATTATGAACATTAACAACTATTGATAATACTCCGACGCCGCTTACAAGAAAATTTTGATTACTTCAAATTTTGTAGGACTGCTTCGTTCAAAATTACAACTAATTATTCTTAGTTGCTGCCTCAGTCAATAATCAATTTAGAACATCCCCAACCAGTCAACTTCATTCCCAACACAATCATCAATCTCCATACAAAAAGCTCCAACAGCAAAGAGTCAGAGCCAGGAGAGAAGGAAACCTCATATCCATATAAAGGCACTTGCTTATATAGTGAAACCAGGATAGACATGAGCTTTCATATCATAAGAAGTTTGTGTATAAAAAATCATGTCATTTGGTCCTTAGTCTTACTCATCCATCAAGTGGTTGCAAAATTAGCTTATTTTCAATAGTAGGACATATTGCAATCATTTGATGGGGGAATAAGAAGTTTCAAGAGTGCCCCGCACGCACACACATAAAAAACAAAAAACAAAAACACCCTAGATCTCATTTTCTCTCTTCCGATCGCTGACTTGCCTGTCAGAGAGTCCGCCGCCGGGAAAACTCCCGGTGCTTCTGAACTTTGTGCAGGTGTCCAGCGACCCACAATCGAGAGTAACTACTCTCTCCAGATCCATATCTACGGCTAAGATCTGTCATTCCCTCTCAAAAATTGAACTCATCATTTGTTGCTCCCAACACCTTCAAAACAGCGGCAAAAGATTGGCACCGTCTGTAAGAACAACACAGATCCAGCCTCTTCTCGAGATCCCGTTTTTATTAATCTCTTCTCCGATGGCCCCCAAAGCCAGGAAAACCGCACGTCGAGTCGCCATGCCTAACCTCTTCCTCCACCTCGTCTGTCGCGCAGTCAATCGGTCACTCAAAGGCCACAACAGCGCCTTGCCGAGCGCCCGCGCGCTCCAGCCCCGAGCGCTTCCCACTCAGTTGCATGAAATCCCGAGCCCTCAGAGGACCCCGACCTCCGAAACGTCATAAATAACCGACTGCACAGAACGACCTCCGTAACCGCCTCAGCCGCTCCAGGAACGAGGCACCCTCCGACAACAATCTGAGTCGAAGTCGACATTCCTCCCATCCGAACAACAGGAAACGTAGCCGGTCTCCAATTGGTCACCGACCTCCGAATGGCCGAGCGGAAGAGGCCACGTAACCAAGGCCGAATTTCAGGAGTTCCGAGACAAAGATCCTCCAAGCACTCCGAGGTAGAGCCAGGAGAGAGCACACCCAACACCGTCACGGTGAAGGCAGTCACCGAACCAAACGAGATGAGAATAAGGAGTCTCACGGGTCAACACGATCCGAGGGACAGGAGGACGCCATCCTCAAGCAGCTACAAGAGACTGAACATTGCCTGGCTCATATCAGTGAAGGCGATAGGCAACCGAACTGGGGGTACCAACCCCTTCTCTTCTCACATCTTGGAGGCCCAGATCTCGATGACATTTAAGCCACCAGTGTTTGAGACTTATAACGGAAAGTCGGATCCGGCTGATCACATGGCGGGTTTCAAAATCCTCATGATTATTCACAGCGCATCGAATGCACTCCTCTGCAGTGCGTTTCCGGCCACACTGCGTGGTCCATCTCGGGAATGGTTCTCCCAGCTCGCTCCCAACTCCATTTCCTCCTTCCACCAGCTCGAAGAGAATTTCCTAGCCCATTTCATCACCAACCGTAAGGCTGAGAAGACCAACGCTTCCCTGCTAGATCTGAAGCAGAAAGATAGGAAGCCCCTTCGGGACTTCATTCGAAGGTTCACCGCTGACGCCCGGTCAATCTCCTCCCTCGACGCAAGGGTCGAAGCTGCGGCTTTTCGGCACAATGTTAGACATGGCTTATTGAAGGCGGCCCTCGCCAAGAAGCCACCGGTAGACTTCCCCGACCTCCTTCTCAGGAGCGAAATGTACATCCGAGCCGAAGAGGCGTTGCAACCAGCTGGCAGATTCCCCCACAAGAGGGAAGAGGAAAGCGGATGGTGCTGAGGTAACAAAGAAGATCCAAAAGGATGCCTCCGGGCAGAGGCACCCACCTCCGGTCCCCAGGTTCAACAAATTCACTCCGCTCAATATGAGTGTATCAATCATCTTGCTGGAGATAGAAGGTGATAGCATCCTTCGACACCCTCCTCGAACCAACAATGACAATAAAAAAAGGGACCGTAGGTTTTACTGCCGCTTCCACAGGAACCACAGTCACGAGACCAACAACTGTCGGGCTATTAAGGATGAGATTGAGGAGCTCATCCGAATGGGATACCTGAAAAAGTTCGCTAGGGATGAGCTGAGAGCCTCTCCTCCCCGGAGTGCCAACAGGCGATCCGAAGCCGAAGTCAAGCCTCAGGGCTCCGAAGGACAGGCCATACTCTATTGTGTCCACAGAGGGCCTATGGGCGGGGACTCCAATTCTACCCCTCGAGCCTTATCCGCAAGGTCAACTTCATCCATAACTGTCCTCTCCATCGACGTCCCGGGCTATCGGTCTCGTTCTCGGACAAAGACCTTGAGGGCGTCAGGGTCCCTCTTTGCGACGCCTTATTCATCAGCCTCGGCCTCGCAACCATGAGGTCTGCCAAATCCTCGTTGAAGAAGGGAGCTCGGTCAATATGTTGTTCCTTGCTGCCTTCGAGACCCTGAAGCTCTGTCGGGATAGGCTGAAGCTGGCAAGCTATACTCCTAATGAACTTTCGGGTGTTCCAATCCAAATAAAGGGAATCATCACTTTAGACGTCACAACCGGGAAGTCCCCGACCACTGAACCTAGGCGATGGACTTCATGGTGGTGAACGTGAAGGCAGCGTACAATGTCATCCTCGGTCGTCTCGGGCTCGCTTCCCTCCAGGCAATGCTCTCTGCATATCATATGAGGATGAAGTTTCTGACCGAGTCCAGGGTAGGTGCTGTGTAGGAAAGCAAAAGGCTGCTCGGACCTGCTACATTGCTTCAATGGGCGGGGCATTGTTCTCCCCCACGATGCAGTCAAATTGCCCTCCGACCGAAGTCCTATCAGCTCTGAGCCCGTGGACGAGTTGGAGGAAGTCCCCTTTACTCCAAATTGTTTCGAGTGAGCAGGTCGCTCAATCCCAACCTCAGGAATAACATCATCAATTGCATCCAGAGGAATCAGAGCTTACTCGCTTGAACCCCCTCGGACAGGTTGGGGATTTCAAAGGATCTTATAATGCACCGACTGAGTGTTCTACCAGACTCCAAGCCTGTACATCAAAAGCGAATGAAGTTCGCCCCGGAGAGGCAACATGCAATGAAGGAAGAAGTGGAGAAGCTCATCTTCGCCTGCTTCATTGAGGAGGTCAGTTACCCGGAGTGGCTGTCCAATGTCGTCATGGTCAAGAAGTCCAACGATAAGTGGATAATACACATCGACTTCACTGACCTCAAGGCCTGTCCGAAATACCTCTTTCCTCTATCAAGCGTCGATGCTCTGATCAATGCAACCTCCGGCCATGAGCTGTTGAGCTTCATGGATGCCTTCCTAGGCTATAAGCATATCCGGATGTTTCCCCTGACATTCCGAAGACAAGCTTCGTAATCGAACAGGGACTACTGCTACAGAGTCATGCACTTCGGGCTCAAGAATGCTGGCGCAACATACCAGAGGCTCGTCAACCAAGTCTTCAAAGAGCAGATAAGGCACAATATGGGGGTATATGTCGAAGACATGTTTGTCAAAAAAGTCTGAAAGGGGAGGATCATGTGAAAGACATCAAGGAGGCCTTCGAGGTCCTGAGGATACACAATATGAGGCCCACCCCCTCCAAATGCGCCTTTAGCGTTATCTCTGAGAAATTCCTCGGCCTCATGGTCAGCCGGCACGGGATAGATGCAACTTCCGAGAATATCAAGGTCACATTAAACATGGCCCCTCCCAAGAATGTGAAAGAAGTCCAACGGCTCACCAGTCGCCTAGCTGCTATCGGGCGGTTCCTGTCTAGATCAGGGGAGAAGTCTCTCCCCTTCTTCAAGACCTTCAGGGGGCTAAGAGCTTCGAGTGAAGGGACCCCAACAACAGGTCTTCGACCAACTAAAGCGCTCCCCCCCGCTCTTCAGCAAACTCAAGTCAGGCAAGCTCCTCTGTCTTTATCTGGCCACATCGGCACAGGCACTCTGCGTTGTTCTAGTTAGGGGGGACGATAAGGTCCAAAGACCCATCTACTATGTCAGCAAATTTCTGCATGACGCCGAGCTCCGCTACACTAAAATGGAGAAGATCGCGTATGCCCTAGTCATGGCTACAGGGAAACTCCGCTCTTATTTTCAGGCTCACTCCATTCAAGTGTTCACTGACCAGCCGCTCAAACAAGTCTTCAACAAACCGGAAAATTCTAGTCAGTTGCTTAAATGGTCGATCAAGTTGAGCCGGCATGATATTGTTTACATGTCGAGGATCGCTATTAAGGGGTAGGCGCTAGGGCTGCAATCGAGCCGAGCCGAGCCGAGCCGAATACCTTTAGGCTCGAGCTCGGCTCGTTAAAGAAACGAGTTCAGTTTTGAGCTTCGGCTCGGTTCGAGCCGAGCTTTGACTGTATTCGAGCCGAATAGCACGTGAGCTCAGCCTAAAAAAAACCAAAGCTCGAGCTCGGCTCGTTAAGAAAACGAGCTCAGTTTTGAGCTCGAGCTCGGTTCGAGCCGAGCTTTAACCGAGCTCGAGCCGAATAGCTCGCGAATAGCTCGATTCGTTTGCAGCCCTAGTAGGCGCTGGCCGAATTCATCACAGAATGCACAATCCCAGAGACTCGGGGAACATCAAAACGAGCCTATGTACGAGCTTTACATAGGAGCTTTATGTAGATGGTTCCTCCTAAGAAGAAAGGAGTGGAGCCAGAATTATACTAAGCGATCCTGACAACGTTGTCCTTCAGTACTCCCTGCACTTCGGTTTCAAAGCGTCGAATAACAAAGCTGAGTACAAGGCCTTGATTGCTGGGCTCCTATTGGCCAGGAAGGCAGGGGCAAAATGAGTTAGAGCATTCAGTGACTCAACTCATCGTTAACCAAGTTTGTAGGGAGTATGAAGCCCGCGACGCCAGAATGGTAAAATACCTAGCTCGCGTCCAATTTCTCCTCGCAGATTTTGAGGATGCCTCAGTCACCCGAATCCCTCGCGAACAGAATATTCGGGCGGACGCCTTGTCCAAGTTAGCATCTTCCTTCGATGGCCTCGATCACACAGTCCTGGTGGAGGTCCTCCAACGACCAAGTATAGTAAACACCGAGGTCCCATACTCGATCCGCCTGTGCAGACCAGGGTGGATAAACCCAATCTTGGATTTCTTGAGGGTGGTGTACTGCCACAAGACCCATACGAGGCCAGAAAAGTTCGAGTCAGAGCTAAAAGGTTTGTGGTTGTAGATAGCATGCTCTACAAGCGCTCGTATACCAAGGTTGATGGGAAGCCCTATCTGCGATGTTTGGGCTTGGAAGAAGTAAAATACGCTTTGAGAAAGATGCACGAAGGGATCGGCAACATGACACTTGCCAGAAAAGTACTCAACCACGGCTACTATTGGTCGACCATCCTTCAAGACGCTGAAGACTTGGTTAAAGCCTGCGGACCGTGCCAAATATTCTCCTCTGTCAAGCATGCCCCCTAAGCCTTGCTTAAATCACTCACTAGCCCCGTGCCATTCGTCATGTGGGGAATGGACCTCGTTGGTCCCTTTCCTAAGGCGACCGGTCATTGAAGATTTCTCATTGTGGCCATCGACTATTTTACTAAGTAGATTGAAGCGGAACTCTTGGCCACCATTACCGAACATCAGACTCCTAACATTTTTTTGAAAATATATTGTCTACCGATTCAGGATACCACATGTCCTTATCACTGACAATGGGACCCAGTTCACAGGCGAAGGCTTCCACAAGTTCTGCGAGGACCTCGGCATCCTACAATGATTCGCTTCGATCTCCCACCCCCAATCCAATGATCAGGCTGAGAACGCAAACATTCAAATCCTCGATAGCCTTAAAAAGCAATTGGATGAATCTTCCAAGCGGTTGTGCGTCGACGAACTACTCAATGTCCTTTAGTCATACCGAACCACGAAAAGGATCTCGACTGGCAAGTCACCCTTCAATCTGACCTATGGAACAAAGGTTGTCATCGCCTTGGAGGTCGAATTACCTTCACCAAGAATTGTCGGCTTCAATGAGGAGTCCAACTCTAATGACCTCAGGGCCAACTTGGAACTCCTCGACGAAGTTCGCGCAATGTCTTCCCTCAAAAGAAATATTTATAAACATTGTGTTGAGCGGTTCTACAACAAGAAGGTCCGGCCAACGGACATCAAAGAGAATGATCTCGTACTTCGAAGGCTCGATGTCTCTGAGCCCGAGAAGAAAAGGAAGTTGGGTCTCCAAAGTAATTCGTTCAGGCACTTACCGACTTGAAGACCTGGGGGGCAGGATTGTCACGAGGACCTGGAATGCGGAACATTTAATCAAATTCTATGAGGGACCGTATTGGTCCATACATGTATCAGCATTTGTAATAAGTGTCAACCGCTGGCAGTCAAGCAATAACACTTTATTTCTGAGGCAACTTTTCTGATGAAAGCACCCAAGTGATTGTGGTAAAAGAGGAATTTTTCACAATCTCCGAAGTCCTCGCCGCTCGGCATAGACCTCGACCCTAACGGGAGATTTCCTATAATCTCCCAAGTCATCGCCGCTCAGGATGGACTTCGACCCTTAACGGGAGATTTCCTATAATCTCCCTATAATCTCCCAAGTCCTCGCCGCTCAGCAATGACTTCGACCACTAACGGGAGAATCCTACAATCTCCAAAGTCCTCGCCGCTCGGCAGAGACTTCGACGCCTAGCGGGCTACAATCTCTCAAGTCTTCGCTACTCAGCATGGACTTCAACCCCTATGTTCTCCAAAGGTCTCATCGCTCGGCCCACACATTGAGTTCGACACAGGACTTAGCACGAAACATGTTGAGGTGATCGTCCTATCACCGGCTGGCAACTAGGGAGAAAGCGACCATACTCGCTGATTTACCCCCAACTGTCAGCGGGTAGCAGGAAAAACACTTAAGCTTAGGCAGCTGACAAAGACCTGAGAAACAAAAGAGACTTATATACAGGCCACAAAAGAAAAGCGCCCTCGAAAACCACAATGATGACGTTGACATATCTAGGACACACGTTCTCATCCAACAGTTGTGAAGGAATCGCCACACACCCTTAGCCAGCATTTTGGATTCCAACATCGTGGAATTAAACAAACGCTACAATTTCCAAGACTAATGCGTCGGATCCCAAGAAAACACCATTAAACAGATATCACAATTTTCAAGGCTAATATTTCGAAATCCAAGGTGACGCATTAACACAAGGCAGCCCAGAGTCAAGCCGCACCTATTGACGAAGTTATTACACAACTGGCGAGGCCATAAAGATTACAAGAAGATACAATTAGAATACAGCAAAGCGTGAGTCAACCGAGCGACATGCTCCTATGTCCTTTGGGGCTTGGGCTAAGGCCGACCAGGTCAAGTCTCGCCGAGCACGTCTGCTCGTCTGCGAGCCTATCGGCTTTCCCTCTAGGAGTGGCCAAGGTGGATGCCCCGACCACCGAGCATCACCAGGGTTCGGCGGTTCCAGTCTAAGGGTCGAAGTAGAGCTGTGGACAGAAGGCCAGGCGCTTCCTAGGAAGGCAATCCGAGATCCTGCTACCCCAAATGCAACTTTTAATCTGTATATCACGAGCTCCTTCTCCACCAACATCTCACATAAGAAAGAATCAGCAGAGCGAGGTGCCCCAACCAGGGTCAGCAGTCGAGAGGAATCGCCTGAGGCCGATAGACGGATCTCGGTGCTTCGTAAGTCCCGATTGACCATTTCTTCTTCAGATGAGCCAAGTCTATGCTCAATTGTTGTGACCTCATAAAGCAGAAAGAAAACGCTGCCTCCTGGTCCCTGGCCTCTCTACGGCAGCATGTCAAGATAAACTCCAACGACTTCACCTTATCCCTAAGATATTCGAGCTCGGCACCACGGGGATCGGCCAAAATGGGCTCGACCATTTGATAAAAGATGAAAGAGTTATGTCACTCCAAGTCTTGTGGACTTGGCCAAATCTCATGAACACAAAGCACCTATACAAAACATCATATGAAAAAATCAAGTCCAAAAGCTCGGCCTAAAAATCCTTTTTTATTCATCAATCCACGTCCATACAAAGCGGTGGCCAATCCGCATTCGGCAAATACATAAAAAAGAAAGGAAAAATAAAATAGAAAGCTACTACTTGGGGTGGAGGCACATCTTCGACTCCCGCAGCGTTAACCCCAGGGGCGTTCGGGTTCAGCTCATCCTCATGGACAGGCGAGCAATCATCCCCCTCATCGTCACCTCCTCTCGAAGTAAATGGGAGCTCGGAGAACTTCATGGAGAAGTGAAAACCCTCGAACTCGATGTGGGGGTACTTTATCAGCGCGTGTTAATGGGCCCGCTCATACCCCTGATCCTGTGCGTAGATGACCTTGTCAATGGCTCTCATACCCCTTTACATCTCCTTCTCGTATCGTCTGACGTTCCGCTCGGACTAAAGGAGCTCATGAGCATAACGCCTCCTCAACACCGCCCCTTGCAAAGTCATCTGCAAACGAGGAGCAAGGACGTAGAAATTTACAAGGAAATGAAAAGACCAAAAAACGAAGCTTAGGAAACACATACTGTCATGTCGGCCTAAGCCCACTTCATGAAGCACGACTCGAGGATCTCGATCACGAGGCTCTCCCTGTCCCGAGGGGTGGCCAAGTTCTCCACTGCCTTGATCGCCACCAGACCATCCATCAGAGTCTGCTGCCTTCACAGACCAGTTGGGGGCCCATGGTGCCAACCCCACCTCCCCTAGTATATCCTGTGCATCAGGACGGATGGGCGAAAGACCATGCCTCACTCCTTCACGACCTTAAGGTTGTCGGGGCTCGGCACCGCCTTGGCCGAGCCGGAGGCTCCTAAAACCATCAGGGCCTTCGATCTTTTGGACTTCATCTCAGAAGTCACCTCGGATGCAGCAGTGCCTAGCTGCTTCTTCTGCTTCTGCTGCTCGGCCGCCTTCTTTTTGGCCAAGAAGGCCCTCCTCTGTTCAATCTCCTCATCATCCATAGCTGCAAAATAAAACACAAGTTGTAAGAATGAAGGAAAAAAGATTGACAAAAAAAGGAAACGAAAAACATACAAGGATCGATGGGGCTCAGTCCAATCCTTGTGAAGTGCATCTCGATCACGGTCGCCCAGAAGATGCTCCCTTTAGCGATGATCCCCACATCCTCCTTTGTAAAGTCCTTCGGGACTTTGTGGTTGGAATTGTAAAAGGCCCAGTTCGTCGGGATCTCCGAGGGTACCTAGTTCCGAACGATGAAATATTTTTCTTTCCATTCTTTAATGGAATCCGGGTGCCCGTGGACTACCCGTCAGTTAGGGCGAGAGGAGATATAATAGACCCCCTTATATATCCCTACCGACTGAATTCCCAGGTAGGCTCATAAATACTTCAACTTTAAAGGAACCCCCCTCTTATCGTAGAGTAGCATGAAGCAGACGATCTGCTTCCACGAGTTCGGGACGTACTGCATCGGAACAGCCCTGTCCAGCCCAACACCTCCTTCACGAACGGGTGCATAGGCAACCTCAACCCCGAGATGAAGGCATCAAGCGAAAACATACGGAACCAGGGGGCCAAGTTGTCTGTCGGTCGTATCCCCGAGTTCGGCACCATCAACTCATAGTCCAAGGGAATGAAGTACAACGTCTGTATCAAAGGAAGCTCGGTACTTGTCAGCACATGTTGGTTGCACTCCGTACCGAACCAAATTCTCAAGGTCACCTGGGTGCATTGTGATTGAGCTCAGTTGCTGAAGATAGAGGACGTTGAGCCTGCCCTTCGATTGAAACTCAATGGGCGATCATGGGCTGTCAGGAAGAGTCCATTTCAGCCTCCTCCCTCGAATACTGGGGGCCCTCGAGGGAAAAGTCGTCGCCAATTGTTCCAAACCCCCTATCCCTTCGGCGATCTGACCTCCTTAACTCCGCCTTATTCCTCGTCCCCTGTCGCCGAATTTAGCTCCACTCCCTCCTCTTCCTCACCTTCGTCCGAATCCACTGGTTCATCCTCGCCTGCCACCTCCATCTCTTCGACCTCTTCCTCTGAATCACTCGACTCGACTACAAAAGGTCTTCGGCTTTGAATAGGCCGGACCTTCGAATAGGAGTAGACTCGAAAGAACCGTTGTCGCCTCGGCTAGACGTAAAGAAAGAACTGGACCGAACCCTCGACATAATATAAAATACTAACCTGACTGCCCAAAAAGACATCAGAAAGCTATTCGTCGGTGTCAGAACAGAAACTAGAGTGAGAAGCTCTGGAGCAAGTGAGAAAATAGAAGGGACAATGAGAATGGGGAGTATATATAAACGACTCAGGGATGCCTTGATTCCCACAACCAATCCTTACCATCTGATTTGATCCAACGGTGGATGGCACGAAGACTCCTCAATTTCCTAAACCGTGAAGTCAGCTGAGTCACATGCAGCACACGTGCCTTCCCTATGACCTCCATGAGCACAAATTGGATGTCTAAAAAATATCTCCAAGTGAACCACTCGACACTCTGTAGTGACCTCGAGCCACCCACAAGATTTTTACACAGCCCTGCTACCGCTCGACGCTCGGCAGTGACTTCAAGCCACCCACAAGGTTTCACTCAGCCTTGCTACCGCTCGACACTCGGCAGTGACTTCGAGCCATCCACAAGGTTTTACACAGCCTTGCTACCGCTTGACGCTCAGCCGTGACTTCGAGCCACCCACAAGGTTTCACAGCTCGACGGCTACCTCATCTAGCACGACCTGGAGCACAACGCTCAGAGCTCGGTGGTGCTCGGAACTCGGTGCGGATTCCGAGCCAGAAACTGTCGTGTTCGCACAAACCGATCGTCATGCCTCCCAGTCGCACTGTCGACTGATTTTTCCCACGGGACTGAACTACTCCTCGACAGCTGAAAAGCCTAACCCTCCAAGAATGGGGGCCTATGATGCGGGTAAAAAACCGGCCTCATCTGAGCCATCTGATCCCATCAAGATCCTAAAACCCATCACACCAGGCATGCATGCTCCATGGGCCGTTAACCAGCCCTCTGCACCAATCCGGCCCACAGAGAATGGTCATCCCGGTCCACTAGGGTTTTCTCTTTCTGCCTATAAATAGTAGACCCCCTCCATTGTGACAAAGTAATGAACATTTAGCCTCCAAAACCGTAGATCTCATTTTCTCTCTTCCAGCCACTGACTTGACCGTCGGAGGGTCCGCCGCCGAAAAACTTCCAGTGTTTCTGAACTTTGTGCAGGTGTCCGGCGACCCACGATCAAGAGTAACCACTAGCAGATCCGCTTCTCCTACCTCTCTCCAGTTCCCAGATTTACGGTTGAGATCTGCCATTCCCCCTCAAAAAAATCAAACTCATTATCTGCTGCTCCCACACCTTAAAAACAGCAGCATCAAATACTTCTTACAGATGAGGAGGTTTTTGGTTAAGTGGTTTCACACAAATACCTATATGCATGAAATGCATGTGTATGAACTACAGACAAATGATTTTTTTTCTTTCAAGATAATAGATAGAGTTCTAAAAGAACTCCAGCCACTAAAAAAAGATGATAGAACACCAAAATACACCATGTATCCTATGTTGGCCTAAAGGAATTGAATTGAATCTACAGAAGTAGATTGTCAGATATTGCAGTCTTTGGTTCTGAAGCAAGGTAATTATTTTAATATGATGGCCACAAAAGCTCTATTTTGACACATACATCATGCACCTGCATTTATGCCGGCAGAAAAATCTCTTCTTTGACACACTTGCGTCCATGATCTAATTTCAAACATTGGCATCATTTTTTCTTCTTCTTCTGATATACATATATAGTTCAAGAAATCCAACAAAAATACAAAAAGAAAGCAGTACAGAAGTTCATCATATAGTTAACGCAAGGAGAACAATAGAAGGAGCAGTATATAACATCCAAACACAAGAAACTCGTAAACATAAACATAACCAAGAATTGGCTTCACTGTTTCTCTGTCTGAACTTTGGAGTCATGTAACTGGGTCGAGTTTCCATAAGAGCATCTGTGGTCGTTTGCCAAATATGCATAATATGCATATTTGGCTCAAAACGGCGTTGCGGTCGTTGGCCAAATATGCATATTATGCATATTTCGCTACAGTCGACTGACATAAATGAGAGAAGGTTTGAGATTTATTCATATAAGAGAGACGGCACTTCGAGTGCCGTCCAACAAAAAAAAAATTATCGAAGTGCTGTCGTTTGAAAAAAAAAAAAAAATCAATTAAAAAACCCCCAAAAATCCATGAAAACCCTCGGACGGCACTTCGAGTGCCGTCCCTTGCCCCCATTTTGTCGGACGACACTTCATGTGCCGTCCGGCGCTTTTTGCAATTTTGTAGTTGTTTTTGCAATTTTAAAATGTTTTTGTAATTTTGTAATTTTTTTGTAAGAAATGTTTTTGTAAATTTTTGTAATTTTTTCGTAATTTCTGAAATATTTTTGTAATTTTTTATATTTTTTCGTAATTTTTATTTGCACTTTGAGGACGATTTTTTTCCATCTATGTCGGACAGCACTTCGAGTGCCGTCCCTCCCTTCCGCTTTAATTTTTTTGTTTTTTATTCCTCCGATAGCACTTCGAGTGCCGTCGCTCCAATAAAAAAAAAATTTTAATTTTTTTTTTCGCTCCGACGGCACATGAAGTGCCGTCGTTTATTATTTTAGTATAAAAAACTAAAAAATAGCTTTTGGCGACTGCAGCAAAACTTCGATTGCTATTTTTATTTATGCATATATGCATATTTTTCCCTCAAACGACTACAGATGCTCTAAGGTCATTAACTGATAGTATGTTCTTGTCATAGATGGATTTGCTTGCAGCAATATGCTCCAGTTCTTAATGCAAACTTCACGATGCCAGTAAACATGCTACTCAAGACTCTTCACAAATGTGCTTGAATTCTTGCCTGCAAAATGCATTATCCTATTCTTTGAATTTGGGTGTTTCCTCTCTATTTGGTCCCTATTTGGGAAGGCTTCCTTTTTGGCTCTTGACTTACATGTGCTTTCCAGTGGATTACATCCCCAGATTCTCTATAGTAAATTTATCATCTTTCTCCTTCTAGACAATTTTCAGTAGTCTTGGAGACTAAGTGGTCTTTCTAGAACTATGGTGAACCCCGACTTATCATAGTTGGCATCAACTAATTAGAGAGGGTTGACGTCAGGTAAACACCCGGTCATGCAACTTTGTCAAATCTTCTAGGATACTTGACTCCTAAGCCAACCCCATTTTTATGGGATAAGGCTTAGATGATGATGATAACGATGACGATGATGACGACTAACCTGCCATCCATTTCCAAACAACATAGAAATGTAGCTGTCTTGGGCTCTTGGCGGTTCTAAAAGATAGTTGTGCTACTTTAAAACTCTAAAAAGGGCAGTCAGTCTTTCATTGATAAAAAACTATTACTAAGTTTTAGGTACAAAGGAAATAAGGAGATAAGTAATTGTTGCATTAACAGTTAATACACTACGAGTATAACTTTGTTTTCAGAGGACTGCGAATTGACTAAATAGCATTCTTGGTAGCAACCAAAAAACCCCTACCTCACTCATTGCATCAGCCACACAGCACTTTATTAGATCTTCATAAATATCAGCTGATCGTTGAATTTCTGGGGCATCAGCCCAGTACTCTAGTATCAGAAGTGCATATTCGCAACACCTAAGACAATAAAAAGCATATAGTTGATTAGGGGTAAGATGCACACATAAGACACTCAGCAAAGCACTTTCTTACCTAGCACGTAGAACTGCATTTCTGTCATTCTTTGCAGAATCGGCTATCTTAGGAAGAACACGTGCAACCTTGCAATTCCGCAACATCTGTAGTAATCGAGCATTCGTACATAAAAGAAAACACATGATATATCATTTAATGAAAACCTAGAAGTTCATACCGTCTTTATACAGTTGTCTGCAGACTCAGCAATCACAAGGACAGTAATCACAACAAGTTTAAATAGCACCTACAGGACAACAGCTTGGAGGTTAATAACGGCTTTCAGAAGTCTAGGCCATATACTGAAATTATTATTAACAAAATAACATTACCGGTATGAACAACTCAGCACAAGCTTCAAAATCCCCTAAAAGTTCTTTTGACAATAAGCAGAGCAGATGGGAAGCCTATAAAAGGGGAGCACAATCAGCAAATAACAAAACATACTCTTTCTACCATCCTTTAGCTATCTACTCCAGTATAAACATAAGCAGCAAGATGGAGTGTATATTATAGAGGCATCGCTCATTCACCACGACAGAATCTTAAATTAATCTAAAACAGTTAAACAAAAAGAAACTCAATGAAATGATAACATGTCATACATACCATTACTTGAAAATGGATCAAAATTTTGCGGTCTCTCTCATTAATGAATATTAGTGCAGTATTGTTCCCCAAAACAGACTTAAAATTTCTTAGGGCTTGATTGAAGCATTGTAAAGTGACAAATTGGTAATTCAAAGAGTAAAGCTGTGTGGAGGTCCACATTCCACATCACTTTTCAGTAGTGTACAAATTCGGGTCTTCTACTTGTGATTTTGGTTGTAAAGTTGACTTGGGCTCTTTGTTTATGGCCCTGCTGTTATTTGTGAGAATATAAAACCTTACCAAAACATCGGAGTTTTGTTTCGTGGTAGGGTCTCTCACATGGTATCAAACAAACCCAAGTTCAAATCCAACCGGCTACACAATATTGAATGTGGATTTAAAAAACAGGGCTTGGCCCAAAAGATGACCATCAACCTAGGGGAATATAAATACTAAACCTCAACCTTACCACAACTTCGTAGTACTGGTCTAGTGGTAGGGCCTTTCCCATTATTAAAGTGGAGAGAAGAGTGTATAATCACTTAGAGGGGTTTGAATAGAAAATAAATTTGACTATTTTAATGTTCTTTTACTCTTCACATTTTTCATTATAACCAACCAAACATCGTAAAGTTGGAGGCCTTCTACAATTAAACCTTTTACTACTCATTCTACTTCCAGTCAGTGCCATGAAGTACAAATTGGTACTTTACAGCCAAACTTTACTTTCCACACAACTACCACGAACAATCAAAATCCCTTAGTTAAAACCATCTATTTATCCACATACATTTTATGTGTAGTTTTGTATGACTGTGTATGATGGTGGGAAAACCCTATTTGGTTGCACATAATGAACATTAATTGCACTTTATTGTTCTTAAAAACAAACTCAAACGTTGCACTTCCGTGCCATGTAATATGGTGGACCACCTTAATGGATGATCTTAATCTTAATCTACATTTCATCGTAACAGAAACAAGGAATAAAGAGTTTATAAGTTTCTTACTCATAAAATAATTGCAAGCTGGAAATTTTATTCTAAGCCAAATCGATCATAGTTTTCTTTTCCAGAGATCATCCACTAGTAGAAGAACAATATAAAATAGTAAAGAGCAACGTTGGCTTAGATGAATGTAAAGAGAGAGAGAGAGAGAGAGAGAGAGAGAGAGATTATTGTAAATAAAAAAATTGAGACATGTTGTATGGATGAATCCAGTGTTCTACATAAAGAAGAGATTTGCAAAAGGCGCACTGCTAAAAGAAATAAAGACACAGAAGCTAAAGATAACGGTTTATCATGAGGAGAAACAACATAAGCAAAAAAAGGAAAAGATATATATACACCAAAGAAAATTACTTAAAGATCACACAAGATGTAAGAATCCTAGGGGAAATACATCATAGACACTGATTTACAGGCAGGAAATATATGCAACATGTGTCGAAAATACTGAAATTAAGTTACGTAATTTTAGTAAAATAATTGAGGTTACAATGCAAGTAGCTCAACCATATTACGCACGATTTTAAATATCGGATATCGGAAATCAGTATCGTATCGGATGGCAAAAATTCATTTCAGATACTGGATATCCAATATCAGATATCGGTGATATTTTAAAAATATCGGGCTGATATATAATATAGGAAAATATATATCCTAAATATGCTTTAAAGTTTTAAACAACCATTATATATATTATATTTATATATCACAAATACCAACAACCTCACACAAGCAATATAACATTTAGAACCAAAATATATAATCATCTACATGAAATTGCAAAATAATACATAAAAGAAAGATATCTACATATTAAAGATTAAACATACTATATAAGTTTATAAGATAATAAAAAGGACTAGAAGGAAAAAAAGACAAATGGAGAAGATGACGAATACAAGAAGCAGCATTGAGCTCTTGTAAAATTAGGTTTGAGCAGAGAAGCTGAAGAGAAACAATTGGTAATAAAGTTTTGCTTTCTTATTTTCGTTTTTACTATCAAATATACTTATCTAAATCAATTAGATTTGGGTTCTCAATGGGTTCGAATCTAATAAGCCCAAAAGAATCCAAATCACTGTTATTTTCCAATATTTGGTTGATATCAATTTACAGGTTATTTCAGATAACGGGTGATATAACAGCCCATAATGGGCAATATAACGGCTATAACGGGTCCTATAACGAGCGTAACGGGTCAAAAACGCTATCCGTTATCTAAAGTCTACTTCGGTTACGGTAACCTAGCTAAAACATTATAACGGCCGGTATAACGGTTGCAGTGGCTGTTAAAACACACATATTACGCAACTCATTTCCCAAGAGGACCAAAAACTACGAGGAGCTAAACAAGAAATCTAATTGGCCTTTCCTAGACTAGTAAGCTACAAAGATCTGTGCAGGCTCAACCATACAATAAGGTTTACGAGAACAAAAGTTCCTGCTGGTCTATGCCACAAGTTTATCCAATGCCAAGACCCTGAACAAAAGGAAAAACCAGAAAAAAGTAACTTACCTGTTTTACTATGCTAGATCGTCGATCAGAGAGTTGAGTGCTTAGAGGAGGAACAAGTTGCTTTAAGAGCACGGGAAATGATGGATAATCCGCAGCACCTGACAGAAATATAATCAAGCATGTGAATAGATGAATTCCAGAGTATTGGTAGATCCAAAAGAATACTTGTCGAGTATGAAGTATCTACATGTTTCAGCCACAGCTTTTAAAGATGCAATAGTGGGGGGAAAAGGCACCTTATCCTTTTCTTTTCTTTCTAATTGAGGACGAAAAAAATGACAGTTTGGCATCACATAATCATGAAGATATTCAGAGGGATAATGCACCATACTAAAAGACATTTCTTATAGGAAACATGGAAGAAAAAACTAAAGATAACTTCAAAAGATTTTGACATTCATGAAAAGCAGACCAACAAGTGAATGCTTGTTTTAAGGAATTTGACAATGCTTCAAAAGGTAGTTTCAGGGACAATGCTTATTCCAAGGAATAAGCGGGAAATTGACTAGAGAAACATCAAGCAAAACAAAGCCCTACAAACCATTAGAAAATCACCCAATTGAAGAAAAGTAGGCAGTAAACACACTATTCAAAATCATGATAAGTACCATCCAAACCAAGAATCCAGGCACTAGTAAAATTATTCAAGAAGTGGTTAAGTGCCAAAGCCTATTGATTTGTTACATGGCAAATAAGAGATGTACCTTTGCATGCACAGGGTATCAGTACTACTATATTTCAAAAGAGTTCTATGTCCTATACAAGTACTGATTCTTTGACAAACTAAAACAGAATAAACAGGTCTAAAATGTTCAACAAGAATTCTGCATTATAAGGATAAACTTCAGATTGACATCTGACATGCATATGTCATTAGCAGATATACTATTACACAAGCACCTGGCTAGACCTTGTAACCAACTTCATTCCTAAATCCATTCTAGACATCTGATAAAGCACCAAAGCTACCATTCATGAAGCTACTAGGAACATTGCCTCAGCCAAATGTCTGCATAAGCTTCATATCAGTAGCAGATATATGCCTGACTGTACACTTTTTAGCACTTAATTTATGTGTAAATCATTATAGACAATTAGATTTGATTATCTATAGATTTTCATTAAATATAATTAACTATATGCATGTTCTACACTTTCACCACTGTGATAGGCTGATCCATTTGACCTTAATGACACAAATCCAGTCACAAACATCTGACCATCCACTAACCCCACAACCAGGTTGCCAGAATGCTGTATATTCTTCACTATTCCTTTACTGTTTGTCACACTATTGGAGGTGGCCTATCGCCTATGCTTTCCTGGTTTAACAATTACATCTTATTTCAAAATCATATAGTTGATTTGGCAAGCAAGTCTTAAATACCAATCAAGAATTGCAAAGACTGAATGACATAAAGACAGTATTGGACAAAAACACAATGAGGACTACGCAGTCTCAGTATCTACAACAATGAAATTGATAACTGGATTGATGGAACTTTTGTCCCAAAAATATTCACTCTTTACTGGGCCACTATACAATATCAAAAAGGATAGAGTTAAGAGAAGACCTCATGTCTCCTAAAACAACACATGATAGCTACAGTGAGTAAAATTATTCCAAGGCTATACAACAGCAATCATAGATAGTAGTCAAAGAAATAAACCAAGAAAATTTAGAAAATGTCAAAACGTGCTTGTTGGTATGCATATGAATGTTAAAGCTGGAACAATTTACAAGGGTATAACCTCCAAAAACCAGGCCTTCAACTTTTTGCATTGCAGCTAAACGAAGCGACCAATCTTTTTCTGGTACAAGAGTGGATGCAATCTTCTCAATTTCCCGGATTAACTCTTTCTCAGAGTACACCTTGATTGGCTCCACTGACTTTTCAGTCAAGTCAGCCTCCCCTACATCGCCACAAGAAACCAACCAGGATGAGCTACAATAAATAGGACAAAAGCATGACAACAAGAATATCTAAAATTGACCAACTTCCTATCTGATATTAGCATAATCTTGTTTTAATTGGTACCAAACAATTCTAAAGAAACATTTATGCATGAATTTCAATTACATTAATGGCACATATGGAATATCATGGTACTATAAAAACTGCAGATCAAAAGAATCCATCACATGTACTAATAACATTAGATTTCTTCTGAAAAGCCTTATTCCACATGCATGTCCAAAAGCTATTTCACTCTAACAGATAGCACAATATACCATCACCATGAGTGCTTATCTTGAATGAGCAATACCCAGGAATTGTGAAAACATATTAGTAATCTATATATTATAAATCATAAGGCAATTTGAAAAAAAACTATTAAGTGGCTCTCCTTCAATTGAAACAAAATCGATGGATCACATTCATCCTCCCAAAAGACATCCCCCCCCCCCCCCAACAAAAAAAAAAAAAAAAAAGTTTTCCCCCTAAAACAAAAATCATCCTCACTTCTATTACTCTCTCTCCTCTCTTCACTTTTTCATCTCTCTCTCTCTCTCTCTCTCTCTCTCTCTCTCTCTCTATATATATATATATATACCAGAAATTTAGATTTTCAGCTTTCAGATTTGTAAATTTCAGGATTTTTCAGATTTTTTTTATTCTTCTTGTGATTGCTCATGTAGAAAATTTCACGGAGTTTCCTGAATAATTTCAAATGCAATGGAAGATTTAAATGGATGTGTTAGCTGAAGCCTTGATGACTCTATCCGTATGATTAAAAAAATAGATACCTATGTGATTGTTTTACAACATTATAATTGTTTTTTTATAACTTATCGTGGAGGACTTAGTTTTCGACTTTTCGGGAATATATTGGGTGATGAATTAGTTGATACTATGTGATTTGTTAATCAAACAGGATTGCATAAATTTTATTGTTTGCAAGCTTTTCATATGCTGCATCGTTCTGAAGACGTGCCGTAGGCACGTGCCCACGGGCAAACCAAGTGCACATAAAGTAGCATTAATAACTCATTACAAACATCAAAGATAAAATTATGCAAATAAATGTCAAAGCACACAGTTATAGCACACCATTTTGAGTTTTCCCTTGAAGGGTGCATGAAAGGATTCTAAATTTGAACCTGTATTCAGGTAAAGGAAAAAAATAATTCTAGAATAGATGTGAGAATTGATACTGACCTCCGAAGAGAGGTGTTTCCCTAGGGGTGCTCTTTGCCCTTGGGCTGCCCCTTTTAAGACCAGGGTTAAATGATTTTGCTTCTGTGGGTACGAAGTAAGCCCCAGTACCGTCTGATGGCTGAACAATGGGTTCAATTTTTCCTAACCTTGCATTGATTTCTTTCAACTGCAACATGAAAAGGTGTTGTCAAACAGTCGGTGTGTAGTTGTCAAATGAATCAAAAAAATTCTAATAAGCATTGTCAGTTTGACACTTAGAACATGTATTTGACCTCAGCATTAATGCCTTAATAGATGGAAAAGATTATTTCATACTCTATATGCTTACCAAGGATGAAGGAAGATGATAGCGTTGCAATTCTTCACGGAACTGAGGACCAGCTTGTCTGTACATTTCCTAAAAGAAGAAGACCATAATATGCATGTTGGTAGTTCCCGGCAATTTTGATTAACAACATATGTTAGCTAACAATATGAAGTATTACATACTTACAAAAAATTCAGGATCATAAAATCTTTCCAATAAATTATAACAACTTACACCATCCAATATTATAAAAGCATCTGATTAATCTTCTCACTCCAACTCTCCATGGCCCCTTTATTTTAGGTTGCAGTAAACCCATAATCTCCCACTCCGAACTTTTTAAAATGGGTTTTCGGTGCATAGGTCACACAAGGGTCTTGAAATTGCAGATTACTCATTCACATATGGATATTCGCAAATACGCCACTAAGTGGGGTCTATTTAAAAATAGTTCCCTTTCGTTATTTTGTATCCAAACAATAATCCAATGTTAACACCTTCAGCTAATTTTGACCGTTACACCCCTACTCCTTCCACCTTATCAACCACCACAAATAGTTATATTTCTTCTATAAATAAACCCTAGTTTTCAACCCATTCTTACTCATCTCCATTAATCCTACACTAAATGAAACCCAAACGGAGTGTAGGATTAGCGAAGATGAGGAAGAAAATGTCGAGAACTTGGGTTTCATAGCATAAGAAGAAAAACAAAATGTTGGGGATGATAAGAAGGAATTGGGGTATAACGGTCAAAATAATGTAATTGTGTTAAAAAGAATAGAATATTTTCTTTCTTTGGATGGAAAATAACCAAGGGAAGACGATTTTTAAATGGACCCCACTTTGTTCATGGTGTAAATGTTGTGCTTTGTGAGTGGGTAATCTGCAATTTCAAGATCTTTGAATGCCCTATGCGCAAAAAACTCTTTAAAATTATATCAGACTACCTTACAAACTCTAACATCATATTAGTATATTATGGATAAGTTTCACTGAACCCCCTCCGAAATTATCAGTAAAATTGTGTAAGTCACTATTCATTATAAAAAGAGAGAGGGGGGTTATCTCATCATTGAAACCCCTTGCACTTTAATTTTTGTGCGAAGGAGGCTACACTATTGCACGAGCTTGGAGAAGAGAAGCATGAGCTAAAAGATGAAAAAGGGACAGTCAATAAGAAGGGAAGCTCCCCCTTTTCACCTTCCGGCTCTTGCAAAAATGAAAATTTTGGTATTGGGGATTGGGCGGGTAGTGAAATCTTTATCTATTTGTTAGAGACAATTTAGTCTCATATCGGTTATATGGATAGCCAATGTGGGGTTAAAATAAACTCAGGTTCCTCCCTCCTCTTAACAGCTAGCTTTTAAGGGTGAGTTCTCCTAGATTCGTTTCAATTGGTATCAGAGCAGGTCTCATGCTCTTGATCTGCGGCGCTCGAAGAGGACCATCTAGGGGTTGGGAAAGAGCTACCTAGATACTGGATTAAAATTACTGGTAGGTCCGGACCGGGCCAGTGCCGCTAAAGTAATGTCGTCCGGTACCCTAGAGTGTGAGCCACCGGGGACAGCAGGATCAGAAGCATGATGGTTTGTTAGGAACCATTTAGTCACGTATCTGTTATAGAGGTAGCCAATGTGGGGCTGAAATAAACTTGGGTCCCCTCCTCTTAACAGCGAGCTTTTAAGGATGAGTTCTCCCGAGTTCGTTTCACTATTTATGTTACCCTCAACATTAATTAGTCCCCAAAAACAACGCATAAGGTTTGCTGACGTTCGGATATATCCCTTTTTTCTTTGTTGGTCCCAAAAAAAATCCTTCCAATTTCTAACTCTTAAGCATGGAGATTGCATAACGCTAATACTAAAACCCTTAAATCTCATTGTGTCCTCAACATTAGTTCCCTTCGCAAGTATTGACACCAAACCATAAAGCACAACTATGAATAGAAGTAGGAGAGATCATGAGGAAGTTCATGGATCTGCACAAAGATCAGTGAAATATAGCAGCCTAAGTGTAGAGATCACATAAAAATAAACGGAGCAGCATTTTCTAATCATATGTGATAATGGGTGCATGAACAATCATGAGGATATAAATCAAGTGTACACAACAATAAAGCATGCACACTTGTATTTAGAATCCATCTCGTGTCAAAAATGAATTGAACCTATGTATTAAACATTGGCTTTTGCTTATTTCTACGTACTATTTAGAATTTTCCATGTGTAGTGCTTTATGTCCCTTGAATTCCTTTAGTACCTTTTTTATGTCTATTTGTGTTTGTGCTGCATTGGTACACCATGATAACTGGTAACTTTATAGCCTATTGTAAGCTGAAGTGATCATACAAATGAACAAAGTATTTTCCTAGTTACAATTTATATTTGATCAATGAGTAGGAATCCATCCATGAGAGTCATTGACATTGAACACTTCCAAGTAGGAGAAACTCAGGCCTAATATTCCAATTTCTTTACTGATTTTCAGAAGAACCAGAGACGGAGAAATTTTCCAATTTTCCTAGTGACCTGTTACATCTGTATGAACCCAAATATGTATACTCAAATTCATGTAAAGAGCAGCTCAAATCCATGAAGTTCACAGATATGCTTTCACAACACATCCAACATAAAATCATCTTTCTGGAAGCTCAAACATACTGATGGCATGATCTAACAAATCAATTCTTTTAAATGAATAAGTGAGTAAAACTTGGAAAATGGAATTCAAGGGGATCTACGATAGGCCAAAACTCTAAAGTTGTGGTAAGAATGAGGGTTTGATATTTACATTCTAACACGACCCCACAGGTTGAGGGTCATCTTTGTGGGCCAAGACCTGGACTATATGCAACGATATTTTTTTTAAATCCGCATTTTAATATGCACAGCCAGTGGGATTCGAACATGGGTTTGCTCTAATACCATATGAAAAACCCTACCGATATACCAAAACTCCGAAATTTTGGTAAGAATGAGAGTTTAATATTTATATTCTGACAAGATCAAATACGAAATGATACTAAGAATTTTATAACTATGATGAAATATACAATCAACCAACATTTATCAAATTTGAAAAAGAGTTGGAATAGATAGTTTGACCTCTTATTTCTCAAACTGAGAGAACCATGAATTGGGATCCTAATGCATGTAGATACAAATGGTCCAATGGAAGCAAAAATTTTAGGAACATTTCAAAACTGAACAGAAATACAATTTTAAAGTAGTGTTCAATCGATAACGTGTTAATCAATCAATATTCAATTGATAGATCTAAGGCTATCAATAAACAAGATTTGTCCGAGTCACATAGCAATTCATATCATTGACCCAAGGAGCACAAGTCAAAAGAAGTGCATTTATAAGGATCCTAATATGTTTGCTTATATTCCTAACGAACCATATGGATAACCTCAAAAGGGTTACCAAAGTGATTTCAATACACTATATGAGAGGACTTCCTCCTACAAATATGAGGCTCCTTTCTCTTTTTTAATAATATGGAGAGCAAAAAATATTAATGTTTGTTTTATAGGCACCCTTGTGAACAGTATCCAACACAAGGAAAATATTTATGTTTTCTTGATAAATAGGAATGCAAATAATAACATGTCCAGCATAAGGAGATGTTGCAAAAACTATCAAAACTTTGCATTAGAGCAAAATAAGTGGGACATATAAGAAACTTATGCTAACCTCAATGCAAGAAGTAGCAGCTTCTCTAACACTGTAGTTTGAATCACTTAGCAGTTGCAAAACCTAAAGGGCAATAAAAAAAGGCAAGGGGTTAATTAGCATGCGGTCATTTCATATAGCTAACATCAAATAAAAAGTCAAAAAGGCATGAATTATATCTCTGAAACTTAAGAAATACACTTACAGGAGGAAGAAGAACTCTTTGAAGAGGAAGTTCAGTAGAAGCAAAAAGACCGACTGCTGTGGCAACTGTCCGACAAAACTCTTCACGTACCCTCCAACTTTTGTGAGACCAAGCATAACTTCCAGCTCTTTCAACGATGATAGTCGGTGAAGACACCTGATACATGTGTAATCATTATTATTCCAAGTGTGCTGTAAATTGTTTTTCTCAAACTAATACTCAGTTGAAAGTTAAAATAAGAGAAAAAACACTTCTCCATAATTCCACAATCACCAAGACAAAACAAACAAATTTGACCAGGTAGAACTAGATTGAAAAATAATAATAACAATAATGGAGCACTAAAAGTCTACAACAGGATGAATAATAAAATTCAACTGCAGTGCCAGCACCCAGAACCTTAATTCATCTCCATTAACTAGGAACTACACAACTAATTTCGAGAAAAGCTCCATAACTGTTGTGCTTAAAGACTTATTTCATTCCCAAACTGTCCTAAGTCTAAATAAAGGGTGTGAGTTCGCATTAGGTGACAGATGGTGGACGATGGTGGACGACTGGAAGTAAAACTAAGTTGGATTTATAATGAGACGAATAGCCCTTAATGAACAGAGAAAACAATTCATTTGGCCAACTCCAAAAAAAGAATTCCCTCAGAGAAGAAAAAATGCAGTACAAATGTACCGATTGTCAAAAATTCCAGCCCCACCTAACCAAATCGCCAGAAATAGCTAAATTCTATCATCAAAATCCCATCCTTTCTCTAGTTACTCCATTAACCACACCATTCACATAATCTCCTAATATATAATCGAAGAAGAATGTGTGGCATTGGCCGACTCTCCCCTCCCCAATCCCTCTAATTCATTTCTTCATTAACAACCTACGGTATCAATAATTCAAAAAAAAATCCATCATCAAAATATCAAATAATCAATATCCCATTTTCTCTCTAGTTACAGCATGCCAAACACAATATCCCACCTGTATAATAGTGCAGAACAAAAACAAATTTCTTCTGGCATCCACTAACTCTCCCTGGGGTGGTGCACCGGATCGGGTTTGACCCAAACTCGAACCGACCCAATTTGAAGGGATGGGTTTTTTAGAATGAAAACCTGCCCAAACTCAGCTGCGGGGTTTGGAAATATCCATTAGAAAGTCGGGTTGGGTTTGGATTTTGTACGAAACCCACCCGCTCAACTGAACCGTCTCATACCTCACGAAACTTTATATATACTAGTAATCTGCTCGTGCGATGCACGTTCTAATCAGTTTTTTAAATAGAGTAAATAATAAGATGTAATATGGCCTCGAACCTGAGACCTCCCTTTATTCATACATACTCAACCTGAGACATCCCTTTCCTCATACATACTTTTTACAAATTACTCCTAGTTGCACAAACTTTTATTTTATATGAGTGACACTTTTGTAAGTATTATGTCGTAAATAAATTTGAACTTTGAGGGTATTATGATAACTAACAACAGTTGAGTAAATGAATGATTAATATAACTTTCACTTAAAAATGAATGTTTGACATTAGATGGTTGAATGTCTACAAATGACAACCCCAACTCTCCCATTAAAATATTAGATGTTATCTATTTGTACATGCTATAACTCCAAACTATCCTGGCATAAATTAGTAACTTATAATATATTTACATTAGCTACTAATTTTAAATCACTCATTTAGCTTAGAAGAAGGTTACAAATTGTCGAATTTCTAAGGATATTACTCAAAATTGGTCAATTTTTAATTTTAAATGGCTAAAAATGAGGAAATAAAATAATTATCATATTTAAAAAATCAAGTTTATACGACAAAACCGACCCAACCCATAGAACCGAAAACCCACCCGAACAAACTCGAAACCCATGAGCCCGGGTTCGAGCATAGAAAAAATAAAACCCGATGGGTTTCGGTAGGTGGTATTGGGTTTGAGAAGAAAAAATTATATAGGTCGGGTATAAAAATATTTACAAAGCCACCCGACCCGACCCGTGCACACTAGGGATGCTCTCGGTTAAGAATATATTCGATTCGATCCGGATCCCAATCCAAAATTTTTGCATATTCGGATATGGCAAACTATTATTTGGCCAGTTTCGAGTGCGGGTGCGGATGCGGATACAGATATCCAATTTAAGAAAAAACTCGGATGCGGATACAGATATCCAATTTAAGAAAAAACTCGGATATGTGGAATCGGATATGTATAAAAAAAACCATACATATATTTGTATCTGCTTAATATAATATATATTTATTTACTTATCTAATATATTATTATAAGTTATATGTCAAGTAGTTAACTATATGTACTTGAGCATCTATATAATAAAACACAAAGAAAGCTATCAAGTGGCTATCTTTCAATTCCTCCAAAATCAAAGGCCCAGATCAAACCTCACAAAACACATTTTTTCCCCAAAAGTTTTTCCCCAAAACTCAAATTCAAATCCCCCCACAAAACAACTCATTTATTTATTTAATTATCTCTCTCTCTCTCTCTCTCTCTCCCTCTCTCTCTCTCTCTATATATATATATGGAAACATGGACTTTTATACCCCAATTTATAATTATTTTTCACCATATCCTTACGAAAATCTCTTCTATTTTAATGGGAGAGTTGGGGTTTGTGACAAACAAACCCTAACTTTGTAACTATATAAACACGTATAATACACGTCCAAACTATATCCAACAAATATAAATGTGCACCGCACGTTGTAGCCCAAATCAAAACATTCAAATATAAACTATTTTTTTCTTATTGAATATATATTCATTTAATTTGATGACTTTATTTTTTTAGACGTGCATCGCACGTACATTATACTAGTATGGACTTTTATTTACAACTAATTATTTTCATACTATTCAAATTTCAGCTACATAATTGTTGATTTACTGTTTACAAGGCTTTTCATATGCTGTATCGTTCTAAAGGCGTGACGTAGGCACGTGGCCACGGGCAAATCTAGTACACTTATATTAATCACAAGTGTGTTCTTCACTGTATTAATTAGTAGTTGTCTAACGCTTTGTGAATTATTCCACTTACTGACTTTAATTATTTCATATTCATTTGGTCTCACAAATCAAAATGAACCCGATTTCAAGAGTTCACCCAATTGTCCAAATTCCCCAATCTAAGTTTCCTACCAGTACACCGCGGCCTTCTCTCCGACCTCCTCTCCAACATCCTCTCCGACTTTTCTCTCTGACCTCCTCTCTGATGTCTGCTTTCAACTCTCAACACCGCTTCGCTCAACTCCTCAACAATGCTTCCACCTCCCCCAACTTTATATATGAGCAGTCATATATATTAAATAAATTTTTCTTAGCTTCTTTTATTGTGTTGATTTCTTATTTATAATTAGCAAAGGCGAAAATCTATACTCATATGTTATCCAAATATGGTTTAAGGAAATATGTATTTGAGTACTAGTTCTTTTTTAAAAAAAGTTGCAAAGAGTAGATATTTTAGGGCTAGCAATGGGTCGGATTTGGGCCGGACTTGTACAAGCCCAAGCGCGAGCCCAATAAAAATTCTAGGGTCCAAGCCCGGACCGAATTTGGGTTGGGCAGCAAAATTGAAGCCCGGGCCCGGGTCCGGGTCCGAATTAAATCCAAAAGCCGAGCCCAACCCGATTTCTTAACAATTAAATGAAAATGAAAATGAAAAAAATCTAAAATACATACTAAAAGAGGAGTCAGGAGCGGCGGCAACGAAGGCAGTGGGAACAGCTCTGATGGTGGGAGCAGTAGCAACGACGGCGTCTGCGGCAGGAGCAGTGGAGGCAGCAGATGGATGGGGGGCGGCCGGAACAGCTGCGACTGCGGGAGCAGTGGCAGCGGTGGCATCTGCAACAGTAGGAACAGCAGCGACAGCAGATAGGGGCGAGGTGGACTGGGAAGTGGAGGAGAGAGAAAGAGGGGTTGTATTTGGAAAGTTGAGAGAAAACGGGGCTGAAATGAGGAGAGAGAGTGTGTGGGAGATATTATAGTCGAAAGACTAGGGGTAAGATATGCCTGAGGTGTATGATAGGACTAAGAGTGTGTTGTTTTCATTAACGTGCAGTCGGGTCGGGTTCGGGTCAGACCTATATAAACCCGACCCGGCCCGAAAATTAATTCGGGCTCAACTTTTGAGCCCGTGTCCGAAATTATACAAAATTTTCAGGCCCATAAGGTGTTAAAATTGGGTCGGGATTGATCGGGCTCGGGTCGGATCCGGGTCAATTGACAACCTTAATATATTTGATGTCCAAATTTGTATACGTACTAGATTTGTCCGTGGACACGTGCCTACGGCACGTCTTCGGAACGATACAAAACACGAAAAGTCATGTAAACAGTAAAACAATAATTATGTAGCTCAAGTTTGAATAGTATGACAATAATTAGTTATAAATAAAAGTCTATGTTTCCATTAGTATATGTTGAAAAATAATTATAAATGGGGGTATAAAATCTAACTTCTTAGAACTTTAAGTGTGGAAAATAATGAAATTTAATTGTTGAAGAGATATTTGCTATTAAAAATTCTGAAAAATTTACAAAACCGAAATCTTAAAATCTAAATTTCTAAGTAAATAAAGAAAGAATGGGATAGAGAGATAGAGAGAGAGAGAAAGAGAGAAATATGAAAAAATAAAGAGAGAAGAGATAGATAGTAATAAAGTAATGAGTTTTTTAGGGGGGATTTGATTTTTGTGTTTGAAATTTTGGAGGGAAAATGTGTTTTGTGAGGTTTGGTATGGGCCTTTGATTTTGGGGGGATTGGTTGTGTGCCACTTGATAGCTTTCTTTGTAATTTATTATATAGATTTGAATGACTGTATTCGATTAGCATTCGTATCCAAAATTTGCAAATACGAATATGATTTTTTTTTCGAGTCATATTTGTATCCGTATCCGAATCCGTCTATGGAATGTGGATATAGATGTTGGTATAGCCAATATCCAATATGTATCAGATATGAAAGCATCCCTAAATCTAATGCACACCTCTAAGTCCCTCGCCTCTGTCATCCACCCTATTCCTTTCTCTATCAAAATCTACAGTTTCGACAATTCGAAATAATAATAAATTCTAAACCTATTCCTACAATAGAATCAAAATATGTGCAATACACATGCAGATACTCCCCAATTCGAGACTAGCCGCCCACATTGGTGAGAGAGGGATCCTACTGTCAACAGTCACATAAGCGTGAGAAGCCTTGCCAACTGCACTACAAGTGCTTGGCAACCGCTTTGATAATTCAAAACAATTACAACTTCTAAACACATTCCTACAACAGAATCAAAACACATGCAATACACGTGCCAACAATATCCTAAACTCCTCCCCCCCAAAACTAATCCCCCGCCACCAGATTCCAATCTCAAGTTATCCCAACCTAAATCCCCCAACTCTAATTCCCAAAATCAAAACTTTTCTCAACAGATCTCATCATAATCAAAACTCTTTTCCTCACCTCCATCAACGTAATCAGCAGCTGCCTTGCCGCATCCCTCACGGGCTGCTTCCCGTCCCCCAACCTCTCCACCACCGCCGGCACCAATCCATTGAAATGCAACTTCAGATGCTCGCCAGAAAGCACCGCGGCCGACGAGAGCGCCTGGAGCGCACCCTGCGAGACCCTAAAGTTGTTGTCTTTGAGGAGATCCATGGCGAGGTCGACGAGGACGGTGACGTCGGCGGAGGAGAGGGTCTTGGTGGAGGACTCAAGGAAGTGGTGGAGGCGCTCGACGCCGGCCATGCGCTCCTTGGTGTCTTTCGCACGTGCTAATTCGAGGATTTCCTCCATTTTTGGAGGGGGTTAGGGTTTCGGATCTGAGAAGAATTGGGAAACTTAGGGAAGAGAGAGAGAGTGAAGGTTGGTGGAGCGGAAGTGGAAGTGTGGGCTCGGGTGAAAGAGTGAGGGAGTGTGGTGGTTAAAGACATGAGTTTTTGCCACTCGAGTTGGAGGGAATTACGAGAGTGCCACTGGTGTTGTGTGCTGCTGCCTGCTTGGGTGTCTCTGTTTGCGGTCCTGTTCAATTTTAATATTGCAAATCTTCCCTTGTTCTGTACGGCATGCTTTGCGCATATTTTAAAGAAAAAAATTATTGTAACTTGGGCTATTTCCTAGTATGTTTAGTAACATAATAGGAATTACAAAAAAATTACAAAATAATTATAAAAAATTACAAAAAAACTACATAGAGGGTGGGACGGCACTTCAAGTGCAAGTGCCGTCCGAGAGAAGTGGGGTTTTTTTGTTTTTTTTTATTACGAAATTAATTTTTTTAGGATAGACGGCACTTGAAGTGCCGTCCGACCATTTTATATAAATAAAAAAAAAAAAAAAATTGCAACGGCACTTCTAGTGCCGTCCGACCATTAAAAAAAAATGTGCGACGGCACTTCAAACTCCGTCTCTCATATATGCATATTTCTCATTTCATTCTTGTTTATAGCAATTTCCTGTAGCGATTTATGCATAATATGCATATTTGGCCAACGACTGCAGCGCTCTTTTTGACCAAATATGCATATTATGCATATTTAGCAAACGACTACAAATGCTCTAAAAGGCCCAATGAAATATGTAATTAATTAGGAATTTTTGGGAATTGAAACTGTTGAGAGATTGTTTAATAGGGGTTTTTCACACGCGTCGCTCACAAATGTTTTAATTTAATATAACTCGCTCACAAATTATAATTTCCATATAACTTACTTTTAATTTTAACTCAACTCATATACATCACTCGTAATTTATAGAAAACTAGTAATTTATATGTGTGATGCACGTCCTAATAATTTATTTCCTTTTTAACAAAAGAAAGCTATCAAGTGGCTCTCCTTCAATCCCTCGAAAATCAAAGGCCTTAATCTAATCTTACAAAACATATTTTCCCTTCAAAAATTTCTCCCAAAACTCAAATTCAAATCTCCCACCCAAAACAACTCCTATATTTTTTTTTCTCTCTCTCTCCCTCCCTCTTCTATTCAAAAAATTAAGAAAATAAAAAATTTTAAATTTTTTTAAAAAATAAAAAAGTAAAAAAATCTAAAAACTTTAAAAATAATTCAAAAAAAATCAAAAAAATCATGTAATATGTTTTTTGCTTTATATTTTCTACTTCAATTAATTTGCTGGACCTCTAAAACTATTTTATATAATCAAACAAGGTGCACCGTTCCGAAGACGTGTCGTAGGCACGTGTCAATGGGCAAACCTAGTACAAATACATAATCTGGTCTCAAACAAGAGACTTTCATTTACTCATCACATTCTCTTTACAAATTGCCCATAATGGCATCAACTTTTATTTATATGAATGACGTTTTTGTAAAAAATTATGTCGTAAATAAATTTGAACCTTGATGGTATTATGGTGACTAAAAAAAATTTGATTAAATGAATGGTTAATATAACTCACACTTAAAAATAAATTGTTGAGATTATATGGTTGAGTGTCACAAATGACAACCTCAGCTCTATCATTAGAATATTAGAGATGGACAGATTAAGTAGTTTTTTTGGTTAAATTAAAACTGTAAGTGAGTTATATGAAAATTACAATTTGCGAGTGATGCATATGAAATTTATATTTTTGTCAGTGACCGGTGTACGAAAAAAACAATATTTAATAATAAAATTAAATAGATGAGATCTTGATGATTTATTTTTTAACGATTTAATAACAATTATATTCTAGATTATTTATCTAATTTCAGTTATTATAGCAAATAATGCAAAAGTCATAAATATCTATTTAATTAGTTTTTTTTAACGATGTTAAAGTCAGACACATATGTGTTCATCCTTATTTATTATGTATCATTCTGAAATTAAAGATGCCGAAATTAAAGATGTCGTGAGGGTTGGAACTCCCAAACATCTTACTCATTTTAGAGCGTTTTAGTTAAAGCATAATGATGTTCACATTTTAGTCGAAGCTACTTGAGCAAATAGATGATTGCTCACAACGCATATTATGCGCTAATCAACTACTTAGCTAAAAGGTTAAATGGCTTACTTCGAGAGATGGTAACACTAAATTTTTTCATAATTTTCCTTTGCATAGGAAAAGATTAAATCAGATTCTCTCTCTTCAATCTGATAGGAGGGAGATTTCTGATGCTAAACTCATTTATCATGAGTTTTTTCATTATTATAAGAACCTTATGGGTGACGTGATACTTTCTTATAGATTAACTGGAATATGTTATATCCTCCTTCTGATAATTTCAATAGCGTCATCATGGAACTAGAACTGATTGATATCCCTATTAATGATAGACTATTTACATTGTCTAACATGCAGTCTGCCCCGATAATGACAAAATTGGACAGGATATTTGTATCAATGGATTGGGAGGCTCAGTTCCCTCTAGCGTCCGCTAGATCGATCCCTAAACCTACGTCAGATCATACTCCAATCCTTTTGGACACTGGGGTACAGGGAGCTCAAAGACAGAGAAAATTCAGATTCGAGAAGGCCCGGCTAGAGATTCAGGGGTTCCACCACATGGTGATGGAAAACTGGGCACGCCCAGTCACTGGCACAGATGCTGCAAGCCGGTGGTGTGAAAAAATACGAAGATTAAGAAAGCACCTGCGTAAATGGAATCGATCGAGGTTCTCAACCATCTGGCGCTCTAAAGAGTCCTTTTTAGAAGGAATTGATGAACTAGAAAGAGTGGAAGAAATGAGAGACTTGTCACAGGAAGAAAGAAACAGACTTCTCGAGCTCCGAGAGAACATAGCCAATCTCTATAAGCTATAAGAAATCAAATGGCAACAAAGGTCAAGGATTGCGTGGCTCAAAGAGGGAGACGCGAACATGGCTTACTTCCACCGAGTGGCGAGTGCAAGACGCAGGTCCAACCTTATTCTGGCCTTAGAGAGAGGATCGGGGACAGTGCAAAACGAAGAAGTGATTTCCACAATCTTCCAAGGATACTATAAGGACCTCTTGTGGAAGAAGAATGATTTCAGGGTCCCGCTCAGGAATGATTTCTGGCAGACGTATCAGATTGAGTCATCGCCACCTTTAGCCACCCTTGAATCTCCTTTCTCGGAGGAGGAAGTTAAAGAGGCTATCAGTCATATGGGAGCTGACAAGTCGCCAGGGCCAGATGACTTCCCAATGATGTTCTTCCAAATTTTCTGGGAAGAAATTAAAGGGAACTATATGGCATTGCTAGATGACTTCTTTAACAACAAGCTCAGATTGGGAATGTTCAATTTTACGGAAGTCGTCCTCATTCCCAAATGGGAGGAGTCGACGAGAGTGGGCGATTTTAGGCCGATTAGCCTCATCAACTGTTCGGCTAAAATTATTACAAAAATCCTAGCCATCCGCCTGGGGAGTATTATGGACAGCCTTATCAACAAGTCTCAATCAGGCTTCATTAAGGGCAGAAATATTATAGATTGTGTGGCCACGGCTGAACAAGTTATCCACCGCTGCCATACGTCCAACTCTAAGAATTTCCTCCTAAAGCTGGACTTTGAGAAAGCTTATGACTCGGTCGATTGGGAGTGCTTGCTAGAAGCTCTCAGGGGAAGGGGCTTTGGGAATAAATGGATAAGCTGGATTGGCAGTGCTTACAGACTAGCAAAACGGCAATTGCAGTGAATGGACGGCCTGGGCAGCCGTTCCCCTGTAGGAAGGGTCTCAGACAAGGGGACCCGCTATCACCACTTCTTGTTACTATCGTCGCGGATGTGCTGAGAGGTATGCTGGAGAATTGCCAGAAAAAAGGTTGGATCACGCCGGTTGCCAGTAGCGTGTCCACTCAAGGGTGCACGATCCTTCAATACGCAGATGACACACTACCCTTTGTTAATGGGTTCAGACGAGAAACAGTCTGCTTCAAAGGGACCCTATACTGTTTTGAGGCGTGGTCTGGACTCAAAATAATTTTTCACAAGAGTGTGCTGATTCCAATCTCCCTTTCCGATGATGAAACTCGGGAATATGCTTCTATATTAAACTGTAAGACGGATGGGTTCCCAATCAAATACCTAGAGCTCCCACTCAGACCAGGGAAGTTAACTAAATCGGACTGGCTGCCTATCATAGACAGGGTGGAGGACAGATTGTCTGGCTGGAAAGGTAAATCACTGTCGCTCGGGGGCAGAGTGGTACTCATCAACTCAGTGTTGTTTAACCTGCCTATCTATTACATGTCATTCTTTGAGCTTCCAAAATGGGTGATCCAGCGGATTGACCGGATCCGAAAAAGATTCCTTTGGAAGGGGGCAGATTCGAACAAGGGAGGTTACCACCTGATCAAATGGAGTATCGCTTGCATGAAAAAGAAGCATGGTGGGCTGGGCATCATCGACCTCAGAGATATGAACCTCGCCCTTCTGGGGAAATGGTGGTGGAAGGTTTTCCACAACAGTGGGGAAGGATGGCAGGAATTCATTCAACCTTACCTGAAGGGAAAAGGCACGAGAAGCCTAGGCTTCCGAGTAGGGGCTAAAGTGTCGCGACTCTGGAAAGGAATTACTAAGGCGAGCGGCCCGTTCAGCTCGGCTGTTACGGCGACGATCGGCAATGGACGGTCGACCAGATTCTGGTGGGACAGGTGGTGTGGTACACATACCCTGAAGGACGCATTCCCAGAACTGTATGAGAAGTCAAGTCGGCCGAATATGTCCGTAGCCGACGGTTGGAAAAGGGGCAGTTGGAGGCCGTCGTTCCGAGGAAGGCTCACCCCAGAACTACGTCAGCAGTTGCTTGATTTATAAGCACATATCACTCGGGTAGGCGCAAGGTGCGCCCAAGGCCCAGATCAGATGCGATGGGGACTCGAGAGCAAGGGAGCTTTCTCGATCAGATCTCTGTATCATCGAATCCACTTTCGAGGATGCAGACCCAGCTGGGCACAGGTGTTGTGGAAGGCGAAAACCCCCCTTAAAGTCAGAGTGTTCCTATGGCTGGTACTCGATAATGCTATTCTCACTGGACAGAACCTTACCAAAAGACAACCACAAATTACGACCAACTGTGGTTTCTGCAACTTGCATGTGGAAGACCTAGATCATCTTTTTATTCACTGCCAAAGAAGTAAGGCAACTATGGTGGAGGTACTCCGAGCCTTCGGAACAGATGATTACCCCTGCAAATATGAGGATTTGTGGATTGGCCACAAATTCGCCTCGATTCGTCAAGAAATGAAGGATGCATGGTATATCGCAATTGCGGCAACCACATGGGTGTTATGGCTAGACAGAAATAATTTTTATTTTCGTGCTTCATGTAATAGTATTTCAGGTAACCTTACTTACATCATGCATCTTATCTCTTTTTGGGCCACAGCTGCGGCAACAAGGGCAAGAGGAAGGATAGCCCGAGTGTTCCAGGTAGAGGAGTTTGACGATGAGGAGGTAGAGTTCAGGCCGACACTGGACTGAGGGGCTGACTTCACTAGTCAGAGCTGCTGACTCGTTGTGTGTTGTTCCAACCTACTGTAATCTTTGGTGGCTTGACGTTTGGGTAGTTAGACCCACCCCCCAGGGTTTGTTGGGGGGTATGTTTTGTTTGCTTTGTTATTCCCTGCACTGTATTTTTGTTTTCTCTCGGTACGCTGGGGTTGTTTTATTAACCTCTTATTAATGAAACAGGGTAGCCTTATTCCACATTTTACCTCAAAAAAAAAAATACATATAATTTCAATTTGGAGGGTTTAGAGGCCCCTTTCTCTGAAGAAGAAATCTTTCAGGCTATTTGTGATCTTCCTCGGGATGCTGCATGATATGGCTAAAAATGGGGTTAAATCAGAACCGTCCAAATCGGGCACGAATCTTAAAGCCTAGGGATAAAATGGTAATTTCACTTGACAAACGGGTCTGAAATGGGTACTGGGTCTTCTCCCCAAAGACCCAATAACCCACGAACGGATCCATCTCGACTGGGTGCGGGTTCCAACCCGCAGCAAACCTGGTCCAGCGTGATAGAATTAGGGTTTCTGATTAATCCTAATCAACGGCCCTGATTCACATCTATCCTTTCACTGGGAATTAGGGATTACATTCCTTATCTGGTCATAGGGATTACATTCCTAATATGATCCCAAAGGCGGCTATAAATACCCCCCATCCATCACCATTAAGTGGTAATCAATCTTTTACAAATTTACGCTCTCTCATAATCTTTCCTGATTGCTGACTTGAGCGTCGAAGGGTTGCGTCGCTGGGATCAACCCCAGTGTCTCGCACTTTTTGCAGGCGAACGGCGGGAGTCAGCGGTCAAACTCTGGCGGGAGAAGTCAAGGTTTGATTATTCAGTTTCCCTAAGAATCCACAAATAATTAACCCATGTTCTCGTTCATCATATCACCACTAGTGCCTGTCCTTATCATTTTCGGGTTATTTAATTACTTAACGAATCTCCTATAGTTGGTTTACCCTACCGGCCTAAATTCAAAACTGACTAACTGAAATGCCTCACGGGCTTCAACAAAATAACTCAACACCGGTATACTAGGGTCACTCACCTCTAGAGACTCAAACTCAAAAGTCTTAATCAACTTTCCACTAAACAAAATTAGCTCAACTGAATATCTCAAACCAAATGCTTAATTGAAGACAAAGTATAGACTGAATTATCTGAAAGCCAATCATTCGAAAGAACACTCAAGTTACAAAAATCCATCAGTACCAGTCGACTCATACTGTGGTAAGTCGACTGTCCAGAGGACAAATATCCAAAATTTTACAAAAATAAACTAAGTCATACCAGTCGACTTGAAAGCCATCAGTCGACTTAATCGAGACAAAATTCCAATAATTCTCAAGAAAATATTCTAAGTACATAAGTCGACTTAAAGAGGTCATGGTCGACTGTCCAGAAAGGACTGAAATAATTTTACAAAATAAATATCTCAGGACACCAGTCGACTGCATAAGAGTCTAGTCAACTGTCCAAGGAGATTTCAAAAGATCTGAAGAAACGACAGCAGGGTCGTACCAGTCGACTGAGTAGTAGACCAGTCGACTGTCGGCTTACATTTTTCATAATTCAGGTCTGAATACAAAGATCAAAACTGGAGTTTTCTAAAGATTCTTTGTTTATGAAAATAACTCGTATTCATATAAAAGTGACAAATCTCCAAATATCTCAGATTGGATTCAATACTCAATCATCCAATATCTCAAAACTCAATTCTCATGTTCTCAATTCCTAATTCTTTCATTAGGGTTTTTCAATACTAAATTTCTTCACAACTCATAGCATGATCTGATTTATAAACACAAGATCCATATGCTCACCATCCGATCATAACCATACTCAAATCTTGACATGCTTTTAACAACACAATTTTATAAACAAAGATCTACTAGTCATTCATAGATGTTACCTACATGGTCCAAACAACCACAATTGTTCACATGAATCATACCACAATATAAGATCCATATCATTCACAACATCAAATCAAAACAACATTGTCACTTGCATACATAGATCAAAACAACAAAACAATTTTATATCACTCACAAAATCAAAATAAAACAAAAACAAAGTCACTCACCTTAGGGACGAAGAGATCCAACAAGAAAGCCTCTCCTCTTGCGAGATCCAAAAATCCTCCTCTTGATCACCAAGAAAATAATAATATAATAAATCTTGAGTTGTGCAGCGAATGACGGCTGCACGTCCTCTTTTATACAGGCCGGGATTGAAAGGAATTAGGGTTTTGAAGTACTTTTGTAAAATAGTCATTTTCAATTTATTACTTCACATATATAACCTTCCTTAGTTAAAATAAGTTAAATAAATCAAAACTAAATAAAATCCTTTTACCACTAAGTTTTCCAAAAACCCAGCACAGCCCAGAGATAAGAAAATTTTGGATTTACACTCAGGGTGGCAATTTTGCACAAAAGCTCTCCCCTTTTGTAATATTTGCAATTACATCATAAAATATTCGTAAAAATCCAGAAAACCCCGAAATAATATCTAATAATACATATTACATTTTCCAATCAAAATATATGACTTTTACCTTCCAGAAAAACATTTGCACGAAGATCCAACATGAATTCTATATTTGCAAAAACACTCTGTTGGTTTAAATCTTCACCAAATCGATTTTAAATAAAATATAAATATATTTAAATTTAAATGCTAGCCATGGGAAACCAAAATATCAGTAAAAACGAATTTTCATAGTTTATTTAAGATCCAAACGACTTTTTACATAAAAGCCCCTCTCTTTCGAGATATTTGTAAAAATAGTTTCTTTATTCAGAAAAATCCCAAAATTTAGAATACACTCCATAATAAGTATGAGAACTTATTAAAAATATCAAATTGTATATTTACACCAAAATTATTTGCACGTGTTTCGCACGTGTAAAAAGATAAATTTTTTTAGAAAATATTTATTAAATTTCCAGTAAATCATTTTAATTCATTTTCAAATATTAAAATAATATTTGAAAATACGGGGTTCTACAAATTCCGAGACCAACACTTGGCCAAATTCCAAAAAAAAAAAACTGTCCTACACTTGGTCAAAACTCGAGTTCGGTCTAAATTTTATTCATGACAAAAAAGCGGTGGCCAGTCCGTTATAAGGCATTACAATGAAAGAAAAAGAAAAAAAATTATTACGAAGGTGAGGGGATCAAAGGTCCACCTGGGGTGGCAGCTCAGACACAGGCGCCACGTCAGATGGCCCCTCGCCCCCCGTCGCCCCTGCTTGAGGGTCGGCTGCCACGGTCTCCGAAATGTCAGGCATCTCGCCACCCCGCTGCTCGCCATCCTCTTCTCCTTCCTCCTCTTTGCCCTCCCCCTCGTCGCCTTCTACCTCGCTGCCGGGCCACAGCCGGTACCCCACCCTCTCGAAGCCAGGGACCCGAGCCTCCACATGGTCGAGCACTCTCGCGTAAGAAAGCTCCATATTCTTGGCCATGTGGCTCTTCGCCTCGGCTTCGATCTCTTTCCTCGCCTTCTCCACCACCTCGCCCTGTCCTGCCTTCGCCACCTCCAAGGCCTTCGCCGCTGCGGCCCTCTCTTCGTCAGCCTTGGCGACCTCCGCAGCGAGATCCTCCTTCGCTCGCTCCAGGGCCGCCTCGAGGTCGGCGACCCGAGCCTCCAAGACCTCCGAGCGGTGCTGTTTCGTGTCGAGCTGATTCACAGCCCTCGCCCTTGCCGCCCGGTCCTTGTCATAGAGGGCCTTCAACTCCATCTCCTGCTCGGCGAATTCTTGGACGAGGTGGCTTGCAAAAAGTTGAGTTATATCGCAACGAAAGCCGAGCTGTGGACTTTAGAAATTTTCAGAAAGAATCAAGACTTACCGACATAAGCGACCGAGCGATTTCGTAGGTATCGTCGCCGGTCGTCCCCGCCTTCAGGGCGCCCCGGTCCTTTGGGGTCGCAAGATGCTTGACGGCCTGCATGCACATCTGCGAGTCGTCCAAAAAGCTGTCGTAGTTCTTCACCCGCCAATCGGGGACGAACTGCTTCTTGTGAGCCTCAGTCAAGATCTGCTCGGCCCGAGGCGTCAAGGGCGGAGCCTGCAACGCCAAAGCCGCCGAAATAGAGAAGGCCTCACTTTCCGAGGCAGATGGGGCAGGGGCAGAAGGGTCGGGGAGGACGGCCACCGACGGAGACGGTGCCTGAGTTGGCTCGACAGCTACCGAGGGGGCCTTAGTGGGTCGGCCAGACGTGAGACCAGTGCTCGGCTTCTTCCTTTTCCTGCCGTCGGCGACCTTGCATCGCTCGGTCATCATGCCCAGAAAATCCATCTTTAGTGCCTCTGTTCAGAGCGACAAAAGAAAAAATTAAAAGAATGTACAAGGCATTAGAAGAAAATAATTTGCAGTGAGATGTCAGGAGCATACTCGGGTCGATCGGACTAAGGCCCGACCCGTGTTGCATCTCCTCGGTCATCTCTCTCCAGCTCAATATCGGGAGAGCGATTAGTTTGGCCGCCACCTCCTCCTCGGCAGCCGACAATATCGGGTCGACCCTCGCAAACTTCGGCACCTCTGCCTTCCACCGAGTCGGGATGCCCAACGGCGAGGGCCCCTTTAACAGAAAGAACTTCTCCTTCCAATTCTTTATCGAATCCGAATTTTCAATTAACTTAACGCCTCGTCGGGGTGACAAGTAATAGCGAGGCTCGAGCTTCGTCATCTGGTTGATTCGATACAAACTCCAGAGGATGACGATGTCCGGCTCGACATCGGCAATACGGCACTGAAGCAAGAAGGCGAGCATGTGGCGCCAAGTATTCGGCATGAACTGCACCGGAGCAAGACAGTACCAATGAAGGACCTTCATGACGAAAGGGTGGAGAGGGAAGCGCAGACCGGCGTTTAAGGAGTCGAAGTCGAAGACGCACGTGTCCGATGACAGATCGGTGTTCGCTTGCATCCCTGGGCCGGGAAGGATCAGCTTATACTCCAGAAGGATGGCAAACCCCTTTCTGATCCGGAGAAGATCCCGCTCAGATAATACCGAAGCAAGATCATCCACCTCAGTGACCTTCCGTGGGGCGTTCTCCTCGTAAGTCGCCGAGCGACCAACGATCGCCTTCTCCAGCAGATCGCCGATGTACTGCCTAATCCCGGCGTGACCGAGCAGCACGCCAGGGTACCGACCCGACTCGGGGGCTCGCCTCTCAGGCTCCACGATCTCCTCGACTATCAAAGACCGGGCCACTACTCTCTTCTTCTTCTTCTCGGCTACGGACGACCCTACTACCCCCTTCCCCTTCCTACGGCTCACTACTTCCCTCGCCTCCCCGGCGCTTCTATCTCCCGAGGACGATGCCTCACTTCTCGAGCTCACTCTTGACACCTCGAATAAATAAGCTAAGGCAAAGAGGACTGACCTTGATGTGACGTAACCTTGAAGTGACGTTCACGGTCGGAAATAATTCGCCGGAAATCGCCTGGCCCTCGCAACAGCTAGCGCAACCACCTTGGAACAAAATCGCCGTTAGTAGAGCAAACTTAGAGCGAAAGTAAAAACTTGGGAGTAAAAGTAAGAAATGAGCCAATGGGTGAGGGGGGGTAAGAACTTATAGCCAAAAAGCGACTGTTGGGCTTTCGAAACGTCTGAGGGCCTACTAAGGGAAGGTAAAATGACAAAACACAAAGCTGCGACGTTTCAGGGGAAAGGCTCGTCGTTTTGCTTAAACATCACCCCTCGACGACTCGTGGCCCGCCGAACCACGAGGCACCGAGCCACTAATTGTGGAGGATGATGAGCCAAACCACCGGAGTGCTTAGCCAAGCTACCAAACAGCGAATGCTGAGCCACCGAGCCGAGGTGACGAGGTACCGACCTCCACATATGGAGAAAAATACCGCCGAGCCAGCTTCACCGTCGGATCGCCTCAGAACTCGCGTCAAAACATGATGGATGGCTCAGATCACGCCACGCCCACAAAACGACAAGATAGCATTTTCTCGTGATCTGAACCTCCAACTTCATGATGTGCGCTGCGATGAACGTCTCAGATCTCATCAAGTGGTTTGAAGACTCGATCCGAGCTCCTGATTCACCGGAGCGAGCGTTCGTCGAAACCACCAAGCCACCATCCTAACGAGTCGAAGTGACGAGGTACTGACCTCCACATATGGAGAAAAATTCAGCCGAACCAGTGTCACCGTCGGATCGTCCCAAAATTCGCGTCAAAACTTGATGGACGGCTCAGATCACGCCACACCCACAAAATGACAAGATAACGTTTTCTCGTGATCTGAACCCCGTCCTCGTGATTCGCGCCGTGATGAATGCTCCAGATTAAGCCACGTGTTCCTCCCGAGCTGCCAGCCACAGGAGTGCATAGCCGAGCTACGAACAGCTTGGCTGAGCAACCGAGCTACTGGGGCAGAGGGCGAGCTGCCAAGCCACCAGAGTGCCTCACCGAGCTACTGAGCCGAAGTGACGAGGTACCGACCCTCACATTTGAAGAAAAATGAAGCCGACCCACCTCAACCGTTGGATCTTCTATAAAAATGTGCTAGAACATGATGGACGGCCCAGATCATGACACGTCCACAAACGGCAAGATAGCATTTTTTTAGGATTTGCACCATAGTGGACGCTCAGGATCGCACCACGTAGTTCGGCAGATCTCTACGTGCCGAGCCAAAGTGCCGAGGTGCCGACCCTCACATACGAAGAAAGTACTCGCCGAGCTAGCCAGATCGTCCGATCCTCCAGAAAATCGCGCTCGACGATGATGAAGGGTCCAGATTGCGCCACGTCATAATTCGGTAGTTAAAATTAATTTTTATTTATTAAAATCGCTTTATTTATTTAAAAATTGCGAAAAAATGATTAAAAATTCGGGAAAATTAATTAAAAATTCTAAAAAATAATTATAAATTCAGGGAAACATTTTTGGACCCCTGGGTAAGTGATTATTACTTAGAACAGTCGATTAAGACCCCCGAACAACGAATCGACACTTCGCAAGATTAAATAAGTGATCCGAAAAAAATAGATAAAAAGTAAGAAAAATTTCCAAGTGTCCAGAAGAGCTCAAGAACAATCTAGAGCATGCTACTAACTCAGAAATTACTACAGTACTCCATATAAAGATTTGACACCCCTTATTTGGACTCCGATACAACTCAGCAAGCCATTAAAACAGTAAAACTACTCCTCAAAGGCTGATCAAACTCAGTCTTCAGGAGTGGGGGGCTCGTGATATGGCTAAAAATGGGGTTAAATCAGAACCGTCCAAATCGGGCGCGAATCTTAAAGCCTAGGGGTAAAATGGTAATTTCACTTGACAAACGGGTCTGAAGTGGGTACTGGATCTTCTCCCCAAAAACCCAATAACCCACGAACGGATCCATCTCGACTGGGTGCGGGTTCCAACCGGCAGCAAACCCGGTCCAGCGTGATAGAATTAGGGTTTCTGATTAATCCTAATCAACGGCCCTGATTCACATCTATCCTTTCACTGGGAATTAGGGATTACATTCCTTATCTGGTCATAGAGATTACATTCCTAATCTGATCCTAAAGGAGGCTATAAATACCCTCCATCCACCACCATTAAGAGGTAATCAATCTTTTACAAATTTACGCTCTCTCATAATCTTTCCTGATTACTGACTTGAGCGTCGGAGGGTGCGTCGCCGGGATCAACCCCGGTGTCTCGTACTTTTTACAGGTGAACGGAGGGAGTCAGCGTTCAAACTCCGGCAGAAGAAGTCAAAGTTTGATTATTCAGTTTCCCTAAGAATCCACAAATACTATCTGTTTGCCCCCACACCAGATTCAGCGGTAACACTGCACCTGGCCCTGATGGCATTCCTACTTTCTTTTATAAATTCTTTTGGAATGATATCAAATATGATATTATGGGGGTTTTTCAACAGCTTTTTGATAATTCCCTTGACTTCTCTAGATTCAATTATGCTCATATTATTCTTATCCCTAAATTTCCTGGTGCTAATAGAGTTACTCATTTTAGACCTATTAGTCTTCTAAATGCTATTTTTTAAATTATTATGAAAGTTTTAGCCAATAGATTGGCTAATGTGATTGGTAATCTTGTGAACTCTACTCAATCTGGTTTTATTAAAGACATATTTATTTTAGACTGTGTGGCTGTTGTTCAAGAAATTGTGCATTCTATTCATAAAAATCATTCTAAAAGTATTTTACTTGAACTTGATTTTGAGAAAGCATATGACAGAGTTAATTGGGATTTTTAAAAACTTGTCTTGACTGCTAGAGGTTTTGTTTCTAAATGGATTGACTGAATTTTTAAAAGCCTCTACTCAGGCACTTCTTATGTTATTATTAATAACTCTGAAGGTAACAAGTTTCTTTGTAAAAGGGGTCTTAGATAGGGTGACCCTATTTCTCCTCTTCTCTTTGTTATTGTGGCTGATGTTTTCAATCATACGCTTTCTAATGCTTGGGATAATGGTTTTATTCAAGGTGTAGGAGGTTTTCCCTCCTTCGAGGGTGTTCTTAACTTACAATATGCTGATGACACTTTTCTCTTTTCTTCTTGTAATGGCTTAATGCTTAGAAACCTTAAATTTCTTCTTTACTGCTTTGAAAGTGTTTCTGGTATGAAAATTAATTTTTCCAAGTCTTATTGCCTTTTGATTGGTGGGGATTCTAATAGACAAGAAGATATTTTTGCTTTTTTAAATTGTCCAAAGGGTACTTTTTCTTTGGTTTATTTGGGTATTCCTTTAAAAATTGGTAAACTCCACAAATCTGACTGGTTTCCTGTTATTGATAAAATTGAGAATAGACTCAATAGTTGGTCTGGTAGATCTCTCTCTAGAGCTGGTAGATTAGTTATTATTAACTCTATTTTGTCCAACATTCCTCTCTATCTCATGTCCTTTTTTTATTTACCTGCTTGGGTGATTAGAAAGATTGATAATCTTAGGAGGAAATTTTTTTGGGTTGGCTCCTCTACTTCTTCTGATCAAGGTAAATGTCTCATGAATTGGACTAGGGTGTGTAAAAGTAAATCTGGGGGTGGCTTAGGTGTTATTAACCTTCGTCATCAAAATTTAGCTCTTCTTGGTAAATGCCTTTGGCCTTGTCTGAATTCTTAGGACAAAGTTTGGATTAGACTTATTAAAAATAAGTATCTTCGTAGAAGAAACTTTAATGACTTTCCAGCTATTCCTCCTTCTGTTGGTTCTTCCTTCTGGAAAGGGATTTGGAGAGCTGCTGCTTCTTTTAAATGTAGCTTCCAAATTATTTGTGGTGATGGAAGGAATGTCCGCTTTTGGACTGATATCTGGATTGACAATTGCAGTTTACCCACATCATTTCCTGATCTTTATAAAATTGCAAGTTCTCCTAATGCTACTGTTCTCTCTCTTTATTCTACTAATAGATATGGTAAAGTTTGGAATATAGGTTTCAGGAGATCTCTTTCTCTTCAACAGTCCCATGATTTAAGTGCTTTACTTCATCTGTTGAGAAACTATGACTGGAAACCCCAAAATGTGGCTATATGGAGTGTGAAATCCTTTTATAACTTTCTTAATTCTGGTGGTCAAATTTGCCCCTTTTATAAATTCATTTGGCAAAATGTGGCTCCCCTCAAAGTTAGAATTTTAGTCTGGCTTACTATTCATAATCCTTTGCTTACTGTGGATAATTTAAATAAGAGAAACTTGGCTTTAGGACAAAAGTGTATCATGTATTCCTCTTCTAATGAATCTGCCCAACATCTTTTTCTCAAGTGCCCTTTTGTGAAGCAAATTTGGATTATTCTAAAACTCTCTTTTCATTTTAGAGGCTACCCTCCTTCTATTAATTCTTGGTGGGGTATTTGGAGATTCAAGAGGATTAAAAAGAGTTTTTCGTATTCTTTGGGATATGATTATGATGGCTTTAATTTGGGTTATTTGGAGGGAAAGGAACAATATAATTTTTCTTAAAAAGTTTGTAGACATTGTTAATATTTTAGACTCCATTTGTTTCTTTGTTTCTTTTTGGACAGATATACTACCCCCCTCTAAGAAAGCCAAGATCTATATGAAGGACTTTGTTGATGCTTGCAAATCTTTTATTCCCCCTGGTGGCAATGCTGATGGTTTTGTTACTCAGACTTCTCTGGTGGCCTTTTCTTCTGAGTCTAATGCTGGTATGGATAATGTTATTATTATGATGATGAGGCTGATAGCATTCACCGCTCGGAGTAGCTTAGTTCCTCGTCCATTCAGGATACTTCTTCTTCCAATTTGTCTGTGCATGTGATGATACCTGACCCTGTGCCTCAGGAGGAGGTTATTGATGCCTTGTCTTAAAGGTCAGATGCTGATGCTTTTGTTTCCAACACTCTTGATTCAATCTCGACTATGACTGCCCATTATCAAGAACTTATCACTGGAATCCTCCTTATTCAGAACATCCAGGCTACTCAAGAGGCTCCTGTGCAATCGGCTGATGATGACCTTTAATTGTCCTTTCAGTTGTCCTGTTATGTTGTTGTGTTGGATCTACTATACTTTTGTTCTCTATTGGGTTTTGATCCTCTCTGTGTTGATGATTTGTTTGTTGCTTCTACTCTTCTTTCCCTGGTGTTATCTTTGTCTGTATAAAACTCTGTTCTGACTTTTGGTTTTAATGGAATGGCTGAAGCCTGTAGGCTTCATCCCTTTTGTCAAAAAAATAAATAAATAAAAATACTTAGCTAAATTTTGGTTGGAATGCACAGTTTTTTCCTTTGCACTTGTGTTGATAATTAAACTGCTGTAAGTCTGATTTGTACTTTTACAAGTTATTTGCAATTTTGATTCTTGCATCCTGATCAAGTTGTAATATTTCAGTTATTCAAGGGGCTACATGAACAGGATTGCTTGCCAAATAGGGGTGGAAATAGGCCAGGCCAGGCCAGGCTTTTTATTGAACAGCCTGGGCCTGTTTCACAAAAATTAGGCCCAAGCCTGGCCTATTACCTGTGATAGGCTTTTTTTGTAGGCTTGGCCTGGCCTTTTTAATAAATAGGCCTGGCCTATAAGCCTATTTAAGCCTACAAAACATATTTTAACAAATGAACACATTATCTCTACAATAAAACACATTATCTCTACAATAATTATTTTCTTGTTCAGTTGTTTGGTTCATAAGGGGAGGGAATGAATTTTTATAATAAAATTACTTTTATACCCTTTTGCATATAATAAGAGCATGAAGTATCAAATTTTGTCAGCTCAGAACAGAGACAGAGCATGAAGTATCAAATTTTGTCAGCTGAGAACTAACACAAACAGAGCATGAAGTATCAAATTTTGTAAGCTCAGAACTAACACAAACAGAGCATGAAGTATCAAATTTTGTCTTCTGAGAACAAACAGAAACACATCATGAAGTATCAAATTAAGGCCCATATTGATATACATTGTATATTAATATGGGCCTAAACAGGCCGGCCTGATCGGCTTTAAAGGCTTATTATTAAGCCCAAGCTTGCTCTATTTAATTAAATAGGCCATTGAAAAAGCCTTAGCCTGACCTCTTTGTTAAAAAGGCCGGGCCAGGCCAGGCTCTAAATAGGCCAGGCTGTAGGCCCCTGTCGGGTAGACTGGCCTTTTCCCACCCCTACTGCCAAACCAAAGCCGACAAGGTTGGAAAGTTCGCGAAGAAACAAAGGGGTAAATAATTGACCCCGGACTTTTACTTAATTTACCGCGGACGACACTGTACTTTTGCTTTACTATGTTTCACTGGCAGCCTTGGTCGGCTGCTCCAACTTTCCGTGATGGATGGCCTCCAACATAGGATTGGGGGATAAATAATTCATACACCTTATGCATATATGATATCATCTAGGGAATTAATAGAGGAGCAGTTGGATCTATTCATTTCATTATCTCTGTGCTATTTTTGAAATTTAAAAATGACATGTCATTAGAGCATCCACAGGGGTGAATACTAAAATAATGGTAAAATAAAAATAGCAATTTCTTTGTTTGCTGCAGCAATGAATTGCTAAAAAATAGCAAAATAGATGAAAAATTGAACGAACGAAATATGATGTTTCATTCAAATAAAATCCTATAAAAATCACAATCATTTTATAGAATATTTCATACAAAATCCTACACACACAACCACTCATCTTTCCTATAAAATCATATACACAATTATCCTATAGAATCCAAAAAAAACCAAGATTTTTCACAACAACAATAAAAACCTAGAATCCCTTGGATGAAATATGATGTTTTGTCCAAGTTTCGTCTATGGACTTCTTTCAGGGGTTTTTAAATTTTTTTAAAAAATCGTCCGATGCCTTTAAAATATATTAAAATATTAAGAACAAAATATCATGTTTCGTCTTCTACATTATGCATTTTTCAAAACCACTGTCAAACATAGCACGCTATTGTAGCGGAAAATAGATAAAATGACAAAATAACAAACCACTGCAACGCGACGATTGCTAAATAATGACAAAAATGCCAATATAGCAAACTGCTGTGGATGCTCTTATAGCTTTCTAGAAGTTTTTACTAGGAGTATGAACAAAAAGGGTTGGACGGATTTTTAGGAGTGCTTTAGATTTGCTTCTTGTGATTTTGGGCAATTTTAAGCTTAAGCTAAGTATTTTTGCGTACAATATTAATTAATATACAGTATTTCTTCCAAAAGGTTCATTTTTGTTTCTTTCTTTCGTGTATGAAATAAAATGTTATATGACTATCCGAACATATTTTCGCTGCATAAACAATAAAAATGTATAGGTAAAAACAACAGGTGTTTTGGGCAAATAATTAGGCTCTGTTTGGTTCGTTGTTTTGAAAACAATTTTTAAACTTAGGTTTGTAAATAAAATTTATAAATGAGTTTTTTGAGATTTTAAACAACAAGGGTTTGTTTTGATAACTGTTTTTGGAAAACAGTTTTTTGAAAATGAGAAGAAAGGAAACATGACATTTTTTGGGAGAGAAGAAGAAAAGGAGAAAAAACTTTTATAAATTAAACTGTTTTTTGGACTTTTCTAAAAACGGGTTTTAAAATGAGAATTTTCCAAAAAAAAATTTAGAAACGATTTTCCGAAAACACCTATACAAACACGATTTTTAGATTTTAAAATTTAAAAAACTAAAAACAGTTTAAAAAACCCTAAACAAACAGACCCTAAGAGATCGGGATTCCGATTTCTATGTAAGGGTTAGTGTGATATGGGATAAATTAAGCAACATCAACCAAGAGCCCCTCTGATCTCCTCTGAATCCTCTCCCTGTGATCATTAGGCCAGCTACAGTCTAATGGGCCTCAGCCAGCTCAGGCCCATGGGCAGACGGGTTCAATCCGGCCCGCCTGAGCTCCAGACCCGTTTACCCCTGCCTATAAATACTCCACCCCCTTCTCACTGTAAAAGGTAATCAAACTTTGCCCACCTGAACCATAGCTGCCCAGTCTCTTTTCCAGTAACTAATTAGATCGTCGGAAGGCCAGCCACTGGAACTTCTCCTGGTGTTTCTAGGCATTGTGCAGGTACAGAAGACCCGAGCCGAGCCACTACATCCTTAGCCGAGCTTCTGGATCTGAGCCGAGCCGCTCCCCTCTACCTCTGCGCTCCTACTTCCGAACCACTCCCGCTACCCAGGATTGGACTGACGCCGGCCAGTACCGCATAGAGACTTTCACCATACAAATTGAGAGAACTCACACCTGCAACCCCACACCCCCAAAAACAAACATGTTAGATTTCGAGCAACTTTCTAACTTTTGAAAAGCCATAAATTTTTTGGTGAAGTAGACCAGGTTTAAACTAAACTAAAGAGAAAGAAAATACTAATAGTTATTTCTGGTTAATTTCAAATAAAGTGAACCTTTTTCGAAACTCCCTCTCTAATGTTCACAGAAAGAATTTGAGAGCGACCTCACTCGGCACTCATCTTTAGACTTTGAACATAACAAAACTTCACCATACCACTTGACACGAAAACACTGGACATGGAAGATCCTTGGTGCATACTCCATTTTGCTTTCTGTTGGACTATTGGGACATTTGACAAGGATCTAGCATGCAAAAATGATAGTTCGTTGGTACGTTAGCATCATTTGGTTGGATGCATGTAGATGCCATATTTCTCTTTACTGGCTTCACCAAACACCATTATGTATTATTGATATGCAGGGCCCGCCTCACCCTTGAGGCGGGTGAGGCGGCTGCTTCAGGCCTCCGGTATTTTTGCAATTTTAGGGACTCCAAATTTGTAATTTTCTTGTAAATATAGACACGTATTTTGCGCGTAAAAAAATAATACTTTTATTAGAGACTCCCAAAAATAATTATTTGAGCCTTTAATTTTTTTTAAAAATTATTTCGGTTTAGGCTTGAAGACTTAAATTGAATTTGAGACTTTGAATTTGGGTGATTTAAAATAAATTTATATATTTTGCATATTTTGCTTTCAACAATGTGCAATTTTTTTTTTATACATGCTTGTTTTTTGTTTTTGTTTTTGTTTTTGTTTTTGTTTTTTTTTTTTCAGTATATGGGGGGCCTATTTCGGGAGTTTGCCTAGGCCCCAGGAAACTCAGAGCCGACCCTGCTGATATGTATTACCAAACTATTAGCCACATATTATTCTCCCAAAACTATTTGTTTGATAAACAATTATTAGAGTTTCAAACCAATGATTGAATCAAAGTTCATTCCTTTATTTCAAAGTTTTTGGGGGTAAATTCACCTTTTTTTTTTTTTTTTTTTTTGAAGAAAGGTAAATTCAACTTATTGATCAACAAATTCATTAGAAACTTTACTTGTGTTGAGAATGATCCAAACATTTCGACGTTTTTTCATGTTTTCTTGTTAATAGCAAACTTTTGATCCTATGGATGTAAGCAGACTTTTATCACTCCGTCAATTTTAGCAGTTCGGGGGAGGAGGGGGGGAGACAATTATGAACAATTATTTTTGATACCCCTAGTAACAATATAAATTTTTTTTTACGAAGAGAATACAAATTTGAGGCTTAAGATTACAAAAAAATCGGAAACCTGAGGCAGATGTCTCATCTGTTTCACCGGACCTGCATGCCGAACGCCAAAATTTTATTGTCCTATTGTAACAGTACATCCACTTAAAAACAGGAGTAATGTTTCAAACCAATCTAAATGTTAGGTAAGTCTTACTCATTTTCAGTAAAAGTGGCACAACAGGATAACGAATTATAATGTGTTCGAAGTTATAAAGTTACAAATAGAAAGTGTAGTTTGTTTAGTTGCAACCACGGACATCGTTACAGCAAAATTATATCATTTTAAAAATGTTTCTATGAGAACCTCCCCATAGGAATAAATTTGGTGAATATATTATGTGGTGGCTTTGAATAACATAATATAGTTATGGTTGTATTTTTTGGTTTGGATTATATTGGAAATTAATTGTTTCCTAACTTGTTAAAATCTTAATTGTGATTGGTAGGTAATGTTGGATATATTGGTATATTCTCTCTATATAAATACTGCATGTGCATATGAGTAACACGTGTATTGAACGTACAATTGAATGGATATTGGAACGCGGGATTGTAGGCTTATAACCTATTGCCGCTAAATTTGGTGTAGGGGCAAACAGATAGTATTTGTGGATTCTTAGGGAGACTGAATAGTAAACCTGTATACCTGTTCCGTCGGGGTTTGATCGTCGTTCCCGCCGTACACCTGCAAAAAGGGGTTTGATCGTCGTTCCCGCCGTACACCTGCAAAAAGTGCGAGACACCGGGGTTGTTCCCGGCGACGCACCCTCCGACGCTCAAGTCAATAATCAGAGAGATTATGAAAGAGCGCAAAAACTGGAGAAAGATTGATTACCTCTTAATGGAGATGGATGGGGGGTATTTATAGGCGTCTTAGGGAACAGATTAGGCATGTAATTCCTGTGTATAGATAAGGAATGTAATCCCTAATTCCCAGTGAAAGGATAGATATGAATCAGGGCCCTTGATAAATATTAATCAGAAACCCTAATTCTATCCTACTGGACTGGGTTTGTTGCGGGTTGAAACCCGCACCCAGTTGAGGTGGATCCGTTCGCGGGTTAATGGTTCTTTGGGGAGGAGAACCAGCACCTGCTTCAGACCCGTTTGTAGGTGAAATTACCGTTTTACCCCTGTGCTTCGGGATTCGTGCCCAATTTGGACGGTCTCGATTAAACCCTCATTTTTAGCCACATCACGAGCCCCCCACTCCTAAAGGCTGTAGGTGATCAGTCTTTGAGGAGTAGTTTGACTGTTTCAGTGGCTAGTGGAGTTGTATCGGAGTCTGAATGGGGGATTTCGAATCTTGAAGTGGGCAGTAAGGTAACTTCTTCTTCTTCTTTTGAAGCCATATGATGTTCTGAAGCCGTATCGGGTATTTGACAGCTTTTATCCATTTTTTCGGGCTATTTATTTAATTTTGCGATGTGTTAACTAATCGTTCGGGGGGCTTAACAGTACATTCTAGGCAATAATTGTTCGTTCAGGGATTCAAAAATGTCCCCCCAAATTTATAATTATTTTCTAGAATTTTTAGCTAATTTTCCCGAATTTTTAGCAATTTTTCGCAATTTTTAAATAAATAAAACGATTTAAATAAATAAAAATCGATTTTTAAATACCGATTTATGACGTGGCGTAATCTGGACCCTCGATTAGTACGGAGCGCGAATTTCTAAGTGATCAGACGATCCCTGTTCCTCGACAGGCTTTTTCGCTATATACGAGGGTCGGCTCCTCGGCTCGGAGGATCGGCTCCTTGGCTCGGTGGACTGGTTCCTCGGCTCGGTGGATTGGTTCCTCGGCTCGGACCCTCCGAGGTACGTGGCCTCATCTAGGCCGTTCATCTCAGCGCGGATCCCCATAAAACGCTATCTTGTCGTTTAGTGGACGTGGCAAGATCTGGGCCGTCCATCATGACAAGTGTGCTTTTTTACAAGATCCAACGGCTAATATGGGTCGGCGTGGTTTTTTGCCATATTCGAGGGTCGGTTCCTCGTCCTCTCGGCTCGGCAGACTCTTCCGCGGCATAAGAGGATCGGTTCCTCGTCCTCTCGGCTCGGCAGGCTCTTCCGCGGCATATGAGGATCGGTTCCTCGTCCTCTCGGCTCGGCAGACTCTTCTGCGGCATAAGAGGATCGGTTCCTCGTCCTCTCGACTCGGCAGACTCTTCCGCGGCATAAGAGGATCGGTTCCTCGTCCTCTCGGCTCGGCACATGTAGCTCGGAATAAGCCGAAATACGTGGCATGATCCTGAGCGTCCATCTCAGCGCGGATCCCCAAAAAACACTATCTTGTCGTTTAGTGGTCGTGGCAAGATCTGAACCGTCCATCATGACGAGCGCGCTTTCCGACAAGATCCAACGGATGATATGGGTCGGCGAGTTTTTTCGCCATATACGAGGGTCGGTCCCTCGTCCTCTCGGCACAGAAGCTCGGTACCGTGGGCCGAGGCACCGAGTTGAAAGATGCGCTTCTTATTGGTTTATTTTTTCGAGCCTAGTAGCTCGGCTGCTCGGCCAAGCTGTTCGGTAGCTCGGTTGAGCAGGCCGGTGGCAGGCGGTTCGGAAGGTGCGCGTGGCCGGATCTGGTCCGTCCATCGTGATGCGAATCTCGAGGATGGGGTTCAGATCACGAAAAAATGTTATCTTGTCGTTTTGTGGGCGTGGCGCAATCTGAACCGTCCATCGAATTCGGACGCGAATTTTGGAGAGATTCGACGGTAATTTTGCCTCGGAAGGATTTTTCTCCATATACGAGGGTCGGTTCCTCGTCATCTCGGCTTGGAAGTTCGGTGATGTCGGCCGATATGTGGAGACTTTGATGGTGGTCTTTTACCGGTTTCACTCTTCCGAGCCCAGTAGCTCGGCTGCTTGACCAAGCTGTTCGGTAGCTCGGTTGAGCAGGCCGGTGGCAGGCAGTTCGGAAGGTGCGCGTGGCCGGATCTGGTCCGTCCATCGTGATGCGAATCTCGAGGATGGGGTTCAGATCACGAAAAAACGTTATTTTGTCATTTTGTGGGCATGGCGCAATCTGAACCGTCCATCGAATTCGGACGCGAATTTTGGAGAGATCCGACGGTAATTTTGCCTCGGAAGGATTTTTCTCCATATACGAGGGTCGGTTCCTCGTCGTCTCGGCTCGGGGGCTCAGTGACGTCGGCCGAGATATGGAGTTAAATGTTTTGAAGGGACTCAGTAGCTCGGTTACTTAGCCAGGCTGTTCAATAGCTCGGCTTGGCGGACCGGTGGCCAAGTCGTGGACTTAAGTGATCTGAGTATTTTGCTTTTCAAAACGTCGCAACTCTCCGCTTGACGCTTTGGCTTCTTAATGGGCCTTTTATGTTCCCAAGGAGGCCCAATATCACTTTTGGGGTTATAAGTCTTCACCCCCCCACCCCCAAGCTCATTTCTCACTTTTCACTATAAGATTTCACTTTTACACTCTGCGCTCTCTGCTAGCGGCGACTTTTGCTCCAAGGTGGTGACGCTAGCTGTCGCGTGGGCCAGGCGATTTCCGGCAAGCACATTCCGACCGTGAACGTCACTTCAAAGGTCAGTCTACTAGCCTTAGTTTTTTCTTTAGAGATGTCAAGAGTGAACTCGGGGAGTGGGGCCTCGTCTTCGGGCGATGATGGCGCCGAGGAGAGGAGAAGGGCGGAGGTCCGAAGGAAGGGAAAGCAGGTCGCCAAGCCGTCAGCGACCGAGGCGAGGCAGGAGAAGAAGAAGAGGAGGGTGGCGACCCAATCTCCTGTGGTTGAGGTGATTGTGGAAAACCCGAAGCAAGCACCCAAGATGGGACGATATCCTTCTGTATTGTCTGGGCACTCGGGGGTTAGGCAGTACGAAGGCGACCTCTTGGAGAAAGCAGTCTTCGGAAAGTCGAAAGTCCTCGAAGAACCCAACCCGGCTCTTCCTACCGAAGCCGACGAGATTACTTTGGTGCTATCCGAGAGGGATCTCCTTCGGATCAGAAAGGGATTCGCCATCCCTCCGGAGTACAAGCTGATGGTTCCTGGCGTTGGGATGCGAACGAATTCTAAGCTAGCGTCGTCGGACATGTGCATGTTCGACTTCGACTCCTTGAATGCCGGACTGCATTTTCCGTTGCATCCTTTCGTTCTCCAGATCCTCGGGTGGTTCTGCCTTGCGCCGACCCAATTTATGTCGAACACGTGGCGTCATGTGAATGCTTTCCTGCTTCAGTGCCGAAGAGCTGAAAACGAGCCGGACTTAACGGTTTTCCGAGGCATGTATCGGATAAACCGGATGCATAGGATAGAGCAACGGTACTACTTGGGACCGAGGAAGGGCGTTAGGATCATAGAAAACCCGGACTCAATTAAGGGTTGGAAAGAGAAGTTTTTTATATTAAGGGGGGAACCAATACTGCAAATTCCGACCCGATGGAAACCGGAGGTGCCGAAGTTTGCGAGGGCCGACCCCGTCCTGTCTGCGGCCGAGGAGGAGATAGCGAGGAAGATCATGGCCTTCCCATTGTTGAGTTGGAGGGAGTTGACGGAGGAGGTGCTGTTCGGGTCCGGCCTTAGCCCCATCGACCCGAGTATGCTCCTGACATCTCGTTTATTTTTGTTTTTCTTCCAAGTGTTTAGCTCGTCTTGCTGACAGTTTTTATTTTGTTTGGTGCAGAAGCGATGAAGATCGACTTCAACGCCATGATGGCCGATAGGTCCAAATTGGCCGGGGGCAGGAAGAGGAAGAGGGCGAGCGTGGCTGCCTTGTCAGCTCTGCAGCCCAAGGCTGCTTCGGCTTCCGTTCCGCCTCCTCCGGCTACCGAGGCGCCTTTGGAGGTGGTTGTTGCCGAGGAGCCCTTTGTGCCTGAGGCCTCGGCCCCTGTTGACGGGGCCTTTGATATTAACGCGGCGCTGTTGCTCGAGGCTTCGCCGTTGACCGAAGCGGTTGAGGAGTTCCTGACCGAGCAGCACAAGCAGTTGTTTGTGCCGAATTGGCTTGTGAAGAATCACGATGGATTCCTCGGAAACTCGCAGATGTCGATGCAGGTCGTCAAGCACCTGGCGACCTCGAAGGACAGAGCCGCACTGAAGGCGGGGACGGTCGGCGCCGATACTTACGAAGTGGCTCGGTCGCTTGTATCGGTAAGTTTCTTATTGCGAATTTCTTCAAGTTTACTGCCCGGCTTGTATATTCGCCTATCGTTGTCTTCACAGGCCACCTGCCACTTCGGCCATCTCCTCGAGACGTTCGCTGAGCAGGAGAAGGAGCTGAAGGCCGCCAGTGACAAAGACAGGGCGGAGAAGGTCAAGGCGGTTCGGCAGCTCGAGGCCGAGCAGAGGCGAGCCGAGGCCTTGGAAGTCCGGGTCGCCGATCTTGTGGCCGACTTGGAGAGGGTCAATGGGCAACTTGATGCGGAGTCTGCCAAGGCTACGAAGGCTGCCGAGGAGCTGGCCGCGTCGGCGAAGTCTCTGGCCGACCTGAAGGCGGAGAAGGAGGCGCTGGCCGTGAAGATTAGGGCCGAGGTCGAGGCCAAGGCCGAGGCTGAGGTGAAGAAACACATGGCCAAGAACATGGAGATGTCCTATCAGAGGGCACTCGACCATGTTCAGGAGCGTGTCCCCGGCTTCGAGCGGGTCGGCTACAGACTGTGGCCAGGGTCGCCTTCAGGTGGTGAGGAGGATGGAGCCGAAGACGATGAGGGGGAGGGCGACGACGAGGAGGTGGAGGCCGACCCTCCTGTGACGGATCCCCAGGTCGAGGGGAGGAACGAGGGGCCATCTGGCGACGCGCCCGTGGTCGAAGAGGCGGCGCAGGTGGACCCCTGATCCCCTCGTAAATTTTTGTAGTTTTTCTTTTTCTTTTATAAACAGTGTAATGCCTTTTGCGGACTGGCCACCGCTTTGATGAATGAAAAAAGTGTTTTGATTTTAGACTTGTCTGTCTGAGTATTTGGTTCGGCCTTGTAGCTCTTCAATGTTGTCCCTCTTTCTTTTCAGATTGCCGAGCAAACTCGAATCACCGCGGCGGCTCAGCGCCGCGCAGAGTTATTTCAGCAGTCCCGGGAGGATCGTCTCGAGGGCGAGGTCCATCTGACGAGGAGAATACTTCATAATTTAGAGAGGAGGTACAGTGAGCTGCTGGTCGAGCTGCACCATCTGCGGATAGTCGAGGCCGAACTATCTGCGAAGGAGGAAGAGTTGGTCCGGGTTTCGGCCGAACGAGATGACTTCGCAAGGAAGGTAGAACAGTTACAAAGGGTGACGGTCGACAAGAGCATCAAGGTGACCCACTTGCGCCGCGTTATATCTGACAGCACCGAGTATCCTGGTTCGGCGAAATTTCCGCGATTCAAAGTGATTGTGAAGGACGACACGTTGAAGGACCAGATCGTTGAACTGGAGGAAGAGGTTGCTCGGCTCAAACCTCAGCCGGTGAGGGCTAATGTCCGGAGCACTTCGTGCACTCGCGAAGAGATTGAGCGAGGAATTACGTTCTATCAACTCGCGAGCCGAACCTCCATCGTCGGTCGGTCGGCAGCTGACGCCCAAAGTGGAGTAGCGGTGTCCTCAAGTGGTGCTTCGGTTGGAGCGACCGTCAGGGCCAGCGGTGAGGGGGCGTCTCGGTTCGTTGGCCTAGAGACGAGCTCGGAGGTCAAGAAGCGCCGACCCAAGGTATCGCTGAACCGGAGCGTCCCCCTTTCGCGGAGGCAGTAAACGGGTCGTGTCGTGTCTTTGGACTTCCGAACTGTCTTTTGTTGTAATCTTTTTGTAAATTTATCCAAGTTATATTAATAAAATTGGAGTTGACTGGCTTCTTGTTGTGCTGTAATTGTGCTAGCTAGGGTAGGCTTGAAATGAACCGCTAGGCGAGTGTTTGCTTCGTCGAGCATCTTGGCCTCGAAACTCACGCTTTAGCCGGGGTTCTGAATGTTGCTCGGCACCTTCAGGTGCGGCTCGGTGCGGCGGCTGAGGTATAGCTGTTCCGAAGCTGCGGCCACGCAGCTTGATTTGGGGTGCAGGCCCTTGGCCGTTCGAGCGTGGTTCTGAAAAGATGGGACCAGTTCCCTAACAGCATTAATGGTGCTCCGGGATCCGTGGGGGCGTTCCACCTTCCCGAGGGCGCTGAGAGTGGTGCCCTTTAATAAATACGCGGCGCTTTAGCTCCCTAGGCGTGACTATTGGACTCCCGAGGGTCATAATGACAGTCTCTTGGGGGAAGGCTATAAGTACCACACCCCCCTTGTTGTTTTAGTCACTGCAGTCTTGAACTTTAGTGGCATCGATGGTGTCTGCCCTTGGGCGGATGCCAGCCTTGTGAAAAATTTTGACCTCGAGAGGTTCGGAGGGGTGGTCACTCTTCTGTCTTGTTCTTCTCCTGCTCCTGACAGCCACGATGTGGGTGTCAGGGTCGGGGGAGGACAGGGCAGAAGAGTTGGCGACCGTAGTCCGGACTCGAGGGAAAGGCTCTTCGGGAGGATGGGTTGTCGTTCTTCCACCATGATCTTCTCCTGACTCTGACGGCTCCGACGTGGGTGTCAGGGTCAGGGGAGATCATGGTGGATGAGGTGATGACCAAAGTCCGGAACCGAGGAGAGGGTTCCCTAAAACCTTAACCGAAACTCTTTCGAGGCTCAGCTGGACACTCGCTCGGCGCGGATCGACTGCGCTCATGTAGCTTGGTGGCTGGAGTGACTGTTGCCGTAGGTTTGTTCTGATTGCCTGTCGCTTGGTGTTTGGTGCCGAGCGGAGTGAGGTGATCAGAGCCGTTGGATGGTGGCACGAATCTCGAGGCGGGTCCAGTTCCCAAGAAAACGCTATCTTGTCGTTTTGTGGACACGTGGCATAATCAGATCCGTTCATCACACTCTAGCACACATTTTGAGAAAATCTAATGGCGACTTCGCCTTGGAAGGATTTTTCGCCATATACGAGGGTCGGTCCCTCGTCCGCTCGGCTCGAGGATTTGAGTGGGCGTAGTCGGCCCGAATGATGTAATCCGAACCGGCGTTGACGTTGCTCGACGGTTGTGGGAACAGTTCCGAACGGTGATCTACTTCTGCTCGCCTGAGGGCGAACCGGGGAAGTAAAGTCGAGCCGAGTGTTGGACTCCGAACCATCGGTATAGTTCAACGGTTGTGGGAGCAATTCCGAATGGCGAACTACTTCTAGCTCGCTTAGAAGCGAACTTGCGAAGCAGAATCGAGCCAAGTGTTGGACTCTGAACCATCGTTAGATTCGTTCAACGACTGTGGGAGCAGTTCCGAATGGCGATCTACTTCTGGCTCGCCTATGGGTGAGCCGGGGAAGTAAAGTCGAGCCGAGTGTTGGACTCCGAACCATTGTTAGGTTAGTTCAACGGTTGTGGGAGCAATTCCGAATGGCGAACTACTTCTAACTCGCTTAAAAGCGAACTTGCGAAGCAGAATCGAGCCAAGTGTTGGACTCCGAACCATCGTTAGATTGGTTCAACGGTTGTGGGAGCAATTCCGAATGGCGAACTACTTCTAGCTCGCTTAGAAGCGAACTTGCGAAGTAGAATCGAGCCAAGTGTTGGACTCCGAACCATCGTTAGATTGGTTCAACGGTTGTGGGAGCAGTTCCGAACGGCGATCTACTTCTGGCTCGCCAATGGGCGAGCCGGGGAAGTGAAGTCGAGCCGAGTGTTGGATTCCGAACCATCGTTAGATTGGTTCAACGGTTGTGGGAGCAGTTCCGAACGGCAATCTACTTCTGGCTCGCCTACGGGCGAGCCGGGGAAGTAAAGTCGAGCCGAGTGTTGGACTCTGAACCATCGTTAGGTTAGTTCAACGGTTGTGGGAGCAATTCCGAATGGCGAACTACTTCTAGCTCGCTTAGAAGCGAACTTGCGAAGTAGAATCGAGCCAAGTGTTGGACTCCGAACTATCGTTAGATTGAAGAGTAAAAAGCAGAGAGATGTAAACAGTAGCAAAAATATGAAAAGACTTTATTCATTAATAACCAATGATCGGCTACTTCTAAAGTTGCTAGCCGTTATTATAAGGAAAAATGAAAGAAAATCACTACAAGTAACAGGAAAAGAACGGTTCGACATCTCGAATTACTTAGAGAGGCGTTGTTGTTCTCTCTTGGTATTTTAAGAGATGGTCGGCATTCCAAGTCCTGGGGATCTCCCTGCCTTCGAGATCTTCTAGTCTGTATGTGCCGGGGCGGATTACTTTAGAGATCTTGTAAGGTCGCTCCCAATTCGGGGCCAATTTGCTTTTCTGACCTGGGAACGAGATGGCCAACTTTCGGAGGACCAGGTCCCCTTCTTTGAGGTCCGTTGGGCGGACTCTTTTGTTGTATGCTAGCTCGATCCTTCTTCGGTAGCTTTGTTGCCGTATGGCAGCTCTTTCTCGGATTTCGTCTATCAGGTCTAGACTTGCTCTGAGTTCTCTAGCGTTCTGCTCTTCTTCAAAAGCTATCAAACGAGGAGAGGGTATTCCGACTTCTAGGGGGATGATGGCCTCGGACCCATAGGTGAGATTGAATGGGCTCTCACCCGTTGGGGTCCGCTTTGTGGTGCGGTAGTTCCAGAGCACGTTGGGAAGCTGATCGACCCACAAGCCTTTGGAACACTTGTCTAACCTCTTCTTAATGCCGGAGAGGATCTGTCGGATTGGCATTTTCGGCCTGGCCATTTGACTGAGGATGAGAGACGGAGGAGAACCGGTGTTGTATGGCGAGGTCTTCACATAAAGCTCGGAAGGCAGCCCCAGTGAACTGCGTTCCGTTGTCTGTAATTAGGACCCTGGGGATGCCAAATCGGCAGATCACGCTCTTCCAGAAGAATTGAACGACCTTGTTTTCGGTGATCGTGGCCAAGGGCTCGGCCTCTATCCATTTCGAGAAATAGTCGATTGCCACGACTAGGAACTTGAACTGTCCGGGAGCTGGCGGAAACGGCCCTAGTAAATCCATCCCCCACATTGCGAATGGGATCGGACTTGATAGGGAGGCAAGTGGAGCTTGTGGGAGGCGTCGGATGTCGGAGTACTTCTGACAGGAGCTGCATTGCCGAACGTGTCGTTCAGCGTCCCGTAGGAGAGTGGGCCAGAAATACCCGTAGTTCAACACTTTGCGCGCCAGGGCTCTGGAACCGGAATGGGCCCCGCCGATGTCCTCATGAAGCTCTTGCAGGGCGTAGTCGGCTTGCCCGGGGGAGAGGCACCTCAGGTAGGGCCGACCGTCCACCTGGGTGAAGGAGCGTTTATATAGGATGCCTCCGATTAGTGTGTAACGCTCGGCTCGGGTTCTAACCCTTCGCGCTTCCTTGGGATCCTCAGGGAGGAGTCCGTCCCTTAAAAATTCGACGAGGGGTTTCATCCAATTGTCTTCGAGGAGGACAGGCAATGTTTCTATGGAATCGAGTGCTTCGTCCTCTATGCTCGGCTTCAGGAGGACTTCTATCAAAACAGTCTGTTCGAGGCCTTGAAGGGAAGAGGAGGCTAATTTGGATAGGGCGTCGGCCTGAGCATTTTCTTCTCGGGGGATTCTTTGGATGAGGGCCTCCTCAAATAGTGCCATGAGACTCTTGACTTTGGCTAAGTATTTAACCATCCTGTCATCGCGTGCTTCATACTCGCCGAGGACCTGATTGACGACTAGCTGGGAGTCGCTAAAGATCCGGAGGCGTTGCGCCCCTGCATTTCGGGCCATCCCAAGGCCGGTTATGAGCGCCTCGTATTCAGCTTCGTTGTTCGAAGCTTTGAAGTTTATACGGAGGGAGTATTGGAGGATGAAGTCATCTGGGCCTGCCAGGATGACCCCTGCCCCGCTTCCCTCATTATAGGAGGATCCGTCAACATAATCCGACCAGACTGGTGGTCCCTTCACTGCTTGGATGGACTCGGGGATAGTACTCTCAACTATGAATTCGGCTAGCGCCTGAGCCTTGATTGCGGTCCGAGGCTGATAAGTTATATCGTGTTGGCTCAGCTCGATAGACCATTTCATTAGGCGACCCGAAGTCTCGGGCTTGTGGAGGACCTGCTTCAGCGGCTGGTCGGTAAGAACGACCACCGAATGGGACTGAAAATACGGGCGAAGCTTTCTCGCGGCCATCACCAGGGCATAGGCCATTTTTTCTATCTTCGGGTATCGGAGTTCAGCGTCCCGAAGCACCTTGCTGACATAGTAGATGGGCTTCTGAGCCTGGTCTTCTTCCCTCACTAAGACTGCACTGAGGGTCTGCTCGGAGGATGCCAGGTAGAGGTAGAGGGGTTCACCAGGGATCGGTTTGCTGAGGAGAGGGGGATTGACGAGGTAAGCCTTGAGCTGGTCGAAGGACTCCTGTTGCTGCTGCCCCTATTCAAAACCTTTAGCCCCCCTGAGGGCCTTGAAGAAAGGGAGGCATTTCTCCCTGGACTTTGAGAGAAAACGCCCAACGGCGGCTAAGCGGCCTGTTAATCTCTGAACTTATTTTACACTTTTAGGAGGGGCCATGTCTAATATGGCTTTGATTTTCTCCGGGTTTGCTTCAATTCCTCGTTGGCTAACCATGAAGCCGAGGAACTTCCCTGATGAGACGCCGAACGCACACTTGTTCGGGTTGAGTCTCATATTGTGCTTTCTCAAAACGTCAAACGCTTCTTGGAGGTCGGTCACATGATCAACGCCTCGGATGCTTTTTACAAGCATGTCGTCAACGTACACCTCCATGTTCCGGCCGATCTGAGCCTGGAAAACCTTATTGACGAGGCGTTGGTATGTTGCACCTGCATTCTTCAGACCGAACGGCATGAGTCTGTAGCAATAGAGGCCTTGGTCGGTCACAAACGAGGTCTTCGGGATATCCGGAGGGAACATCCGGATCTGATTGTAGCCTGAAAAGGCGTCCATGAAGCTGAGGAGCTCATGCCCCGAGGTTGCGTCGATCAGGGTGTCAATACACGGAAGAGGGAAGGGGTCTTTGGGGCAAGCCTTGTTGAGGTCGGTAAAGTCAATGCAAATCCTCCAAGTCCCATTGGACTTCTTCACCATTACTACATTTGACAACCACTCAGGATAGTTGACCTCCTGTATGAACCGGGCCTTCAAGAGCTTGTCCACCTCCTCTTTGATAGCGAGCTAGCGCTCGGGGGTGAACTTGCGCCTCTTCTGCTGAACCGGTTTGGACCCTGGAACAACGCTCAGGTGGTGGACCAGGAGCTCTTCGGAGATCCCGGGCATATCTGCAGCTGACCAAGCAAAAAGGTCTTCGTTCCTTTGGATGCATTGTATAATGTCTGAGCATAGGGAGGACGGGAGGGTCTTGCTAACAAAGAATTTGCGGGTCAGTTCCTGTTCAGAGAAGAGCACTTCCTCCAATTCGTCCACCGGCTCGGAGGTCGGCCGAGTAGTGTCTTGGGGGATTTCCAGAGTTTCTAAGGAGAGGACGGGTCCGAGGGTAGAGGTCATGTAACACTTACGGGCCGTCTCCTGATTGCCCCTTACTTCCCCTACTCCGGCCCGAGTGGGAAACTTCATTTTGAGATGGTAGGCAGAAGGGACGGCTTCAAGGGCGGCTAGGCCGGGCCGACCCAGAATGACATTGTAGGCTGCGGGGACATCTACGACCATGAAGTCCATCGACTCCGTTCGGGTAGTAGGATTTTTGCCAGTGGTTACATCGAGGGTAATCACCCCTTCAATAGTCACTGGCACTCCTGTGAACCCATGGAGCGTGTAACCGGCGGACTTGAGTCTATCTCGGGAGAGCTTTAGGCCCTTGAAAGCGGCGAGGAAGAGGATGTTTACGGAGCTGCCATTGTCCACTAGGATCCTCTCCACTTTGAAATTCGCCATGTGGAGGTTAATGACGAGTGCGTCACAATGTGGGGTGCGAACTCCTTCAAGATCTTCATCGGAGAATGTGAAAGGCACTCCGAGGCCTTTGGGAGGAGGGGTGGTTCGGACCGAGTTGACTTCTCTTATAAATGCCTTCCGAGAGGAGTTTGAGGAGCCCCCCATTGGGCCCCCATGAATGAGGTGGAGGACTCGCTCCTCCTCGAAGTCGGGCGTCTCTTCTCGTTCCAGACGCTTATTAGCCCCCCGAGGTGGGGGAGGAAGTTCGGCTCGGTCCTTTCTTACAAACCTGGTCAGCTGTCCCCTCTGGATAAGGGCTTCGATCTCGTTCTTTAAGGCGCGACAATCGTTGGTGTCATGCCCATGGTCCAGGTGATAACGGCACCATTTCTCTTTATCTCTTTTCTTGGCGGGGGTATTCATCCTCGGAGCAGGAGGTATGATCCCTTCCTTTTCGACTTCCATCAGAATAGTTGAGACGTTAGTAGTGAGGGGAGTGAACTTCTCGAATCTGGGGGGAGGTCGGCGCTGGCCGGCATTATCCTTCTGGAGCTTCTTGGCTCCTTCCTCTTCTGTTCCCTTTCTCTTAAACCCGGAGGAAGACCCCTCCCAGTTGGGTCGATGCTCGGCCTCTTCGGTCCGGATGTACTTTTCACTGCAAAGGAGGAGGTCGGAAAAGTTCTGTGGAGGCTTCTTGGCGAGGGAGGAGCGGAGGTTAGAATTGAGGACATTAGATTGAAATGCTGCCGCAGCGACCGACTGGTCGAGGGATGCTATGGACCTGGCTTCAGGTGTGAACCTCTTCACATAGTCTCTCAATTTCTCCCCCTTCTTCTGGTAGAGGTGCAATAGTGAGATGCTGGTCTTCTCAGCTCTACGGCTGCTTACGAAATGGGTGACGAAAAGGGTCTCGAACTGCTCGAAGGAGAATATTGAGGAGGGGGCAAGGCGTGAGTACCATTCTCGAGCTGGGCCCTTGAAAGTTGTAGGGAAGGTTTTGCAGAGGAGGGCATCAGAGGCTTGATGGAGGAGCATCAGGGTCTTAAAGCTCTCGACGTGATCAACGGGGTCGGTCTCCCCGGAGTAAATCTCAAATTGGGGAGGTTTGAAACCGATCGGCACAGGGGCATCCATTATGGTTCGGGAGAAAGGGGGTCTGCTAGGACGTAGGGTCCTCCCCCTAAGCTCTTCTTCTCGGTCTATCTGGCCCAGGCGCCTCTCTACCTCATGAAGACGGCGGTGCATAGTGTCATCCTTCTGACGGTAATCAGCCGAGCCCTTAGACTCGTCTTCGTACGAGGGAGGGCGAGGGCTACGGCGACGGTAACTTCGGGAGCGACGAGGACTTGGGGTACGCCGGGAGTGGCTAGGAGCGGGACAAGGAGATGGGATCGTCGGCGAGAGCTTCGGACTAGAGGAGGAGATGGAATCTTGGGTGCGTTGGTGTTGGGACGGAGATTGAGAGCTTGTAGGACGGTCGCTTGGAACTGCTGGAACTCGGCACGTGTGATGGGTGCCTCATTGTTCCTAGGCTGTTGCCGACCTGCAGGGGAGTGCGGCCTTCTTCGGTGGTGCTCGGGGGACTCTTTGCGACCCCTTCGGTTAGGGGACCTTCTATATTCTCGGCGGCGAGGAGACCACTCGTCCGGACGGTGTTGGCGGGAGGTTCCCTCTCGGGCCCGCTTCTCATCCAGATGGCGGCGAAGGTCATCATCTTTCTGGCGATTGAGGGCGGTATTGTGGAGACCAGAGGCTCGGGGATGATGGGAGGCCATAGAGTCCGAAGAGGCGTTGTGGATGGAGACGTGGTCCTAGTGAAGAGGCTGTTTTTGAGGGTTAGGACCCTTTGGAGGTGGCTGATTTGGAGGAGGAAGGTCCTGTTGGAGCGGGTCCTCCGCTTGAGGAGGAAGCTGTCCCTGCTATTGGGTAGGCTGGATGGGAACTTCTTGCTGCTGATCGGGGTTGGGTCCTCTGTTAGACCCTCTTGATCTGACTTTCCTAGGAGGCATGGCTGGAGAAGATCTGTTCACCGGGAAGAGGAGAGGTTTCTATTCATTAGTTTCCCACAGACGGCGCTAATCTGTTGCCGCTAAATTTGGTATGGGGGCAAACAGATAGTATTTGTGGATTCTTAGGGAGACTGAATAGTAAACCTGTATATCTGTTCCGTCGGGGTTTGATCGTCGTTCCCGCCGTACACCTGCAAAAAGTGCGAGACACCGGGGTTGTTCCCGGTGACGCACCCTCCGACGCTCAAGTCAGTAATCAGAGAGATTATGAAAGAGCGCAAAAACTGGAGAAAGATTGATTACCTCTTAATGGAGATGGATAGGGGGTATTTATAGGCGTCTTAGGAAACAGATTAGGCATGTAATTCCTGTGTATAGATAAGGAATGTAATCCCTAATTCCCAGTGAAAGGATAGATATGAATCAGGGCCGTTGATTAATATTAATCAGAAACCCTAATTCTATCCTGCTAGACCGGGTTTGTTGCGGGTTGAAACCCGCACCCAGTTGAGGTGGATCCGTTCGCGGGTTAATCGTTCTTTGGGGAGGAGAACCAGTACCCGCTTCAGACTCGTTTGTAGGTGAAATTACCGTTTTACCCCTATGCTTCGGGATTCGTGCCCAATTTGGACGGTCTCGATTAAACCCCCATTTTTAGCCACATCATAACCTGATCCCCAAACCAGTATTTAGAGATAAATACTGGCTTGTGATAGCAGTCTAGGTATTCTAATCCTGATACCTATGGTGAATATCTCAAGTAACTTAAATCTAGAGATAAACCCTAAATCCCAATTATTAATTCTCACAAAACCCAATAATCTTGAGATATTTTTAATCAATTTGTGAGATTAATTAAGAAGGATAACAGAGTTTTGTTGGATCTCATCGGATCTTGTTGGAGCCGTCGGATCTCGTCGAAACCCTAGTAGCCGCCGTCGCTGATCGTGGATAACCCACCGACGGAGTCACTCTCTCCGCCTATCGCCTCCTCCCCTGTCGATCGCATCGCGAGGAGTTGACCCTGAGTCGAGGCACTCGACTCACGAACCCAACGGGACTCGACTCGCCGGTGCCGCTCTCGCCCCCTCTCTTCTCCGATTGCAGTCGACGGCAGCCTCCCCCTCAGGCGCCGACTCCGATCATCTTCTCTTTTCTTCATCTTGGCAGATTGGGTCTGTGTGTGGAACCCTAGTTTGAAGAAGACAGTGAAGGGAAGAAGGAGAGATCAGATCTGTTTTGATTTGATTTGTTGATTGGTTCATCATGGTGTTTGGTGTTCGTGGTCAAGGAAGGGATCTTGTGTGTGTTCTTTTGACTCAGAAATGACCAAGAAAAGAGTCCTATGGTTAAGGACCTGCTCTTATGTGTTTGGGAGTTTTTTCTTTGGGATTGAAGAGGGGATCTTGGTGCTCTTGGGATTGGTCAGATCCCGACCTCTGATTGAGTCTATCTATTGGTGTGGGGTGTTTTGGGTGCAATACGAAATAGATCGAATTTGTTCCCAAATAGACTTGACTCTAATCAATTGAAGGGGAAGAGTTGGCGAAAGATAAGTTCTTTACTTTCCTCATATTAAATTTTTGTTAAATATTTTGCTATGTGCTGGAAGTTCAAAAACATTCGTTTTAAGTTTATGTTTTGAATTATAGAATTACTGTGATGCTAAGTGGTTAAGTTCAAGACTGTATTAATCATTTGTTTAATTAAATACAAGTTGAACAGTTATTTTGGCTATGTGCTAAAACAAAACATCTATTTTGATAAGTTAAACTATATGTTTTGACTATAAAGTTTGGATCTCCAAATTAAATTGTTGCTAGAATTAAACAGTGTTAATAATTCGTTTAATTGGCTAATCTTTAATAATTTGATGAATGTAGAAACTTCAAAGTTACCTACAAATTGTGTGTTGGAGACGATGGATATGCATCACGATTGAATAAGTCTGCACTACGCAGGCTTCTCCATTGAATTTGGAAAAACACTTCTAACTTGAAGTGTCGGTATGATCTACTTTAACTTCTTAGTATATTCATGTGATAAATGTGTTAACGTTTTGTGCGTTTGATCACATGATTGAGAGTTTTAGATCATGGTTATTCTCGCTTTAGAAACTAGCATGTTTAGGGTTGTTAAGTGCTTTATCATACTATGTGTATAGATATTTTGACAAATCTATTGTTTGCAGTTTGCATGAGATCATATATTTGCTTCTCTAATAAAATAGAATATATTTTTTTTTGATGTATAAGATGTATAACAAATGTCTGTAACTTAGGAGGGAACATCTCTTAATGTACGATATGACTCCGTTAGTTACGTTTTGTTCTTTCTCGTTCATTAACCTGTGTGTGCAAAGTTGAATTATAGCATGTTAGTCATTATCTCGTTTAGCATTTCGAAGATGATGAAGAACGAATAAAGAAAATTTTGCTTACTGTGTTTGAGCAAGTGGACATTGTTAGAACCATTAGAGAAAGCAAATAATTTTGTAAAATGTGATAGAGTAATTTTGTATTAACTCTTATAATGTGCATATATTGTCAATCGCATGTATAAGTTGAGTTTAACAAATGAGACAATTAATAATAATAGTTTTAATTGTATTCTTAAATATAGCATAATTGGCTAGGATTTGAGAACTATATATTCAATTGTTTGTGAGGAAATGTGATCTAATTATTAAAACTGTGGGGGAAATGGAGTTAAAAGCTATTGAGTAAAAAGCTTTAACATCCAAGTTGTTTTGAAATTTAGAATCACTATGAACTATATATTAAATTGTTTGTTCTTGTTAAAACTCATAACTCTACTAAATGACACTCCATTAAAATATGACAAATATGAAAGCTGTGCTCAGATTATGATCACTAGAAAATCATTTAGTATGGTCTCTAGGAACACACAACTTCTTGAGTCAATACATTCTGATATTTGTGATCTCAGTAGCTTTGTGACTAGATGAGATGATTGCTGGTCAGAAGTATTTAATCGCTTTTGTAGATGATTAATATAAGTCTGTCATATATATGAAGAATGAAGCACTTGTTATTCTTAATGAGTTAAAAATTATAGTTAAATGCTAAAAATCAAGGGTTCAGATGTGAGAGAGGTGGTGAATATATTTTAACAACTTTAGAGAAGTTCGCATTGGGCATAATCTCTACTGCACTCTACTTACAACAGTTAAACGATATTGATTAAAGTTAGAATCAAACATTTAGTGAAATGTTGAATTCTATATTATTGACTGTTGTTTGTCTTGTGTAATTATGAGTGATGTTGTGTTGTTAATCATATCCCTAATGTGTTACTACACTTTAAATTGAATACACCTTGTAGATCATGACATTAAAACACAAATAATTTTGTTAAAGTGAAAATTTGTGTTGTGATACATTTGTTAGAGTACACGACCGTAGAAGGCCTAAAGTAGGACCTACAACAAATATTTGTGTGTTTAGAAAGTGCAAAATGTAGTTCTATGGACAGAATTTAGATCTATCTAATTTGTGTTAGAAGAATCTAGACTTGCAGAGTTATTTGAGGATGTGTTCATCAAAGATAAATATATGAAATGATCTAGTCCTATAGACACTGTCAATGATTCACTGTTGGAATCTAGAACTAGTCATACTGACACTTAAACTTGAATGACAAATGCGCTAAGAATAGTCTTTAGTAGAAAATGAGATAATTTTGTGTCATACAATAATACTTTAATTTAGTTGATCTGCCGAAAGAGGCTAAAACTATAGTAAGTAAGTGGGATTTTGTAGAAGAAACTTAATTTTGATTGTTCAGTAGCAATTTTAATGCATTTTAGTAGCTAACAGATTGACTGAGTAAAATGGGGTAGATTTATTTGTTGTCCACTCACATGTTTGTCATATTGCTACAATAAGTATTCTTCTTACCCTTATCTCTATTGAAAATTTTGTCATTCATAAAGGATATTTAAAAAATTTTGTACTTGATGTTTTGTATTGAACAGTTTTGTACTGGAAAGTTTTGAACTAATATGTTTAATGAACAAGATTTACAATTTAGTAAAATCATTGTATGTTCTTAAAACATGTATAGCCGACGAATAAATAATTTGACAAATTTTTTGAAAGAGCCTAGTATATGAATCAAGTAATTCAGATCAGTGCCTTCAATTTTGTGGTGTGTCAAATATAGTGGCGATTATTTACACGTTCTGTTGACATGCATGTTCTTGGAAGTGACCTCTCTATTACAAACGAAGTTAAAATTGTGCTATCCAAAGAATTCAACATGAAAACCTAGGTACTGAAGACACCATAGGTATAAGGATGAGTTTTCAGTTGGCAAGGGATAACTCTTAGTCAAACTCATCAACTCAAAATGTGTTTCAAAAGTGGGGATATAGTAAGGGTGGACTACTATTATCCGAACCAACCAATCCGAACCAATCCAACCCAAACTGACTGGTTTTTAACCGAACCAATTGGGGGTTTGGATTGGCTCGGTTCTTGATCTTCAATAACCAACTGGACCGGTTCGATTGTTAAATGGGGCTTTCAAATAACCGATGAAACCGAACCGACCGTACCTTTATGCATAAGTCCATAAAAAATATAGTTCTCCTTTAATTTCTTGAATATAAAAATAGTCATTTCTTATTTTCTTGGAGATACAAACAATCTTCTTTAATCTCTTTAATACAAACCGAGCAATTGTTCTACCTATGTTTTGATTCTCCATAATCCTGTGTGTTATGTTGTTGAGAAATGATTGATTTACAGTGTGGCCCAACTTAATAGAATCATAAAGTTGATGTAACATTTAGTAGTTACTTTAATCAAGTCAAGTAGAAATTGTAATATAAATCTTTTTTTTATTGTACCTGAAATTCAACTAGCTATGGTTATTTAATGTTTCTTTTATGATAATAAACTAAGATTACAGAAGTATGCAAGTGAAAAAGTAGTTTATCTCACCCATTTAAATGTCATAATCTCAAACAATTAGTGCAAAATTTATTAACAACTTGTGGTTTTATGAATCTTCATTTTAAATTCATTTCTGAATAACAAATAGCAGGTTGTTTCTTAAGTTTGAATAAAGTTGATCTTTTAAATTTCAACAAAATTATGAATGATGTTGAAGATGAAAAGTAGCATGACAAACCGACCATCCAATCCAATCCAAACCGAGCTTAATCGGCTTGGATGGAAACCGATCCAATTAAGGTTCAGATTGGTTGCAGATGAGAAAATTAAAAAAACCGATCTTATTTGGATCGGTGGTGGATGGTCCATATTAGGTCGGATACCGACCGATGCCCACCCGTGGGATATAGTGATTGAAAGTGTGTTTTGAAATACCTTATGATTATGATAAAAGGTTGACACCTAATGATGGTGCAACTATGAGACAGGTAGATCATTCTAAAGGAATTGACAGTCTCATGTATACAAAGATCTGCACTAGAATAGACATAGCCTTTGAGGTAGGTATAATCTGCAGATTCATTAATAATCCCATACACATTTAAGTGCCCTTAAGAGGCTAATGAGATACCTGAGTGGTATTCAAGAGTTTGGTTCGTGCTACTCTAGTCATTCTTCGAATGAGTGGCTGATCTGATGCATTATGATGGTCGGAATGTAGTGAAAGTCGATAACTAGTAGATATGTGTTTACACTAGAAAGAACAGAAATATTATGGAAATAAAAGGCAAACAGACACTGTGCTATCATCCATGAAATCAGATCTCTATATGTTATCCTCTGCAGGGGAAAAGGCTGAGTGGATTGAAGAAATTGTTTCTAGCTATCCATTAAGAAGTTTAAGTAACTCTTTAATTTTGTTATGCGACTATCAAGCTACAATGCACTGTAGCTCATAACTCACTCTATAATAGTAAGAGGAGTACATTAAGGCTGAAAGAAGCCTAGTTGAACTTTCTCATAGATCAAGTGCAATTGCGACAAGTATGGTTAATGCTATTGCTAAGAGACTTGAAAGTGATCTAATTATCAAAACTGTTGGTGAAATGGAGTTGAAAGCTATTGAGTCAAAGCTTTAACATCCTAATTGTTTTGAAATTTAGAATCCAATTGGAGCCATAGAGAAGTTCAAACTTAAGTATCAATTTTAGGTAGTTGACATGTTTTAGATAATTTTGATGATTCCACATAAATTTCACAAATATATAATGTCATTCTAATTTTAATGGTATTATATATCTAGGGAATTTACTTAGAATAATCATATTATTCCAATACGAAACATGAAAACTTGTCGATGTATTTCCGATGATTAAATTGTCCTAAATATCATTCCAATTTTGATGATATGTCTTTTATGGATACATGTTTCATTCCAATTTTGATGATTCAATGTTAAACCATGATTGAAACGACAGTCTTTTCATTCCAATATGAAACATAGTATGGTTCTTGTGTAGAAACTATAAAGTTCATGTACTTTATTTATTAAAGATACTTGATTGTGATGCTTGCATTACATTTTTGCTAAACTAATTATGAATTGTACTAAGTCCTTTTGTGGAACTAGATACTTTGTGAAATTCGTTGGAATTCTTAGAGATGAGTCTCTTGATATTCTTGTTTTCTAATAAGTTAGCAAAGATAGAGGAGTTGAATCTGTCAACATAGATTTCAAAAATTATGATTTGCTCAAATGGAGGAGTAAACATAAAGCAGTATGTAAGGATAGAGTTTCAGTTTATTTCTTTCGAGAATAAATTAGTCACTTGCTTGGTAAAACTTCTGTTGAGTTTAAGACTCCTGTGTTCATGAGCTTAAAACTCATATTTTGTTCTTGAAGTTTAATTGCTTTGTTTGAATTTGAAACTATGACAGATTATTCCAGTTGGTTTAGTCTATGTGAACTATTCTGGATTGGATATGGTTTGGAACTATTTAATTATATTGGTCTAGTCTTGATTGAACCATTCAAATTTATAATTGTATTGGTTTTTATGAAACTATACCTTTATGATGCTTTTCTTTTATGGACTGCTATCAGCCAGTCAGTTTTATACTGAACTGATGAGATAATCTTGTACTTTATATATTGAGAATATAGGAGGAGATTGTTGGATATATTGGTATATTCTCTCTATATAAATATTGCATGTGCATATGAGTAACACGTGTATTGAACGTACAGTTGAATGGATATTGGAATGCGGGTTTGTGGGCTTATACCCCGATACTCAAACCAGTATTTGGAGATAAATACTGGCTTGTAATAGCAGTCTAGGTATTCCAATCTTGATACCTAGGGTGAATATCTCAAACAACTTAGATCTAGAGATAAACCCTAAATCCCAATTGTCAATTCTCACAAAACCTAACAGGTACTAACCACTGATTGTTGGCCTTAACATGGACAAAAAGTTGAATTCCTCAGTCTTCACTATGATTAGTGTGTGAATAAACTCATAAAGTATATATGTACTAGTATGTTTCACGTGCGTCGCACGTTTTGATAAAGAGTTGGAGTTAAACGTGCGATACACGTAAAATAACAGTAATTAGTATGTGCGATGAATGCCTTAATTTTTTTTTAAAATAGCCGAACGGGTGATACACGTTTTTAAAAAAATTCTGATGTGTACGTGTGATGCACGTGTTGAAAAATAGATTTAGAGTTATACGTGCAATGCACATGTTTGTTTGTTAAAAAAAGTGGTGTTTCTTTTTGTAACAAAAAATATTAAAATTTGTTTGTTTGTGACAAACTCTTCCATTAAATAGTAAGTAAATATATTATATTATAGATCGATAGATGGATAGTAATTTATACATGTGATGCATGTTTAATATATAAAAAAATTAAAGTAAGAAATCTAACATAGTGAGGACTCAAACCTGATACTTCCTTCATATTAGTTATGCACGTGCGAAGCACGTATTGGTAGATTGACAAATGACACTAAGGCCTTCTCCCATTATAATATTGGAGGTTAGAGATTAGAGATAATGTATATTCTGAATCTATTCTTAGTTGTTTTTTGAAGACAGGTGAAATATATTCATCTTGTTTCTTTGACAATATTGAACATTCTTCAGATCGGAGGAAGTGGGAAGATATTTTTTCCCAATAAAATTAGGAGGAAAAAACCGATGTGACTTTGGATGGTTCTTTACATTTCATGACTTAATATATTTGTTTTTGGTCAAATCCGCTCAGTATTAATAACCCAGATTCATCTATGAAATTCGCTTCATCTTGTGTGAAATTCGAGCCAAAATCTCGACAGTATTTGTATGCGCAATTGTATAATCTGCTAAGATCGAGAGCAACATTGTTTTCTTTTTTTTGCTTTTTCTCAGTTGTAAGACATCGTTTTCATTTGGTTGAAAATTCTGTTGAGTTCTAACTGCGGAATAACTCATCAACAATATGCAAAAGGATAGAATCAAAAGCAAGATAACACAAAATAATCAAAAGCCAATACACAAGAACACACGAGATTTTTTCGAAGATCACTCAATGCAATGGTTATTTTCCCGCGCAGAGGCACTCCTGCAGTTTCTACTAGAAATATGAAGAATAAGTTTACAATTGATATGGCTAAAAATAGGATTAAATCGGGACCGTTCAAATCGGGCACGAATCTTAAAGCTCTTAAGGGTAAAACGGTAATTTCATCTACAAACGGGTTTGAAATGGGAACTGGGTCTTTCTTCAAAGCCCAATAACACATAAACGGATCTGTCCTACAGGGTATGCGTAGCAACCCGTTACCAACCAATCCAGATGGATAAAGAGTAATTCAAATTCATGATTATCTTTATGAAACGATTTAAACTTTACATCTTATCCAAAAATACCTGGAAGTAGAGATTTATTCTTATCTCGAAACGGATCCCTAAGGTGACTATAAATACCCCTCTCCCCCCACCATAACAAGATAATCGATCTTTTTCTACATAAAACTATTTCATAATTTTCTTGATTACTGACAAGAGCGTCGGAGGGTTCGTCGCCGGGATTCATCCCGGTATATCGAACTTTTTTGCAGGTCAACAGCAGTGGCAAGAAATCAGTCAAACGCCGGTGAAAGTCAACAAGTTTGCTTTTTTCGTTTCTCCAAGAATCCACAAATTCATATGTTTGCTCCCATACCAAAATTAGCAGCAACAGATTGGTGCCGTCTGTGGGAAACGAAAAAGCAATCCAACCTTACGTCATCAGCGAGAGTAGTTTCAAGCCATGCATCCGAAAGAGAAGGGGAAGGCAGCTGTCTCCAATCGAAGAGCCACTTCTTTTCCTCCTCTTCCTCCTCCTCCAGTTCAAGATGTTCTTCCTCAACATCCTCCTCCTCAACAGGCCCCTCCAGGGTCTCGGGGGGCTCTCATCGGAGTCGTCCAAAGCAACATCCTCTTCATGACCATATCGCGGTCCACAATTCTTCAGTTGACTCTATGGTTTCTCAAAGCCCTCTCGAGCAGGATCTCCTTCAAGTGATTGTCAACCGCCAAAAGAGGGTTGACCTCTGAACTTGCCTGAATGGATGGCAAGCCCTGGGGGGAGTCCATCAACCTGAGCACCCAGGGGTCTTAAGAGTCCGGACCCCCTGCAGACCGAGGACCAGAAGATCCCCTCCCCCGAGGTGGCGAAGAAAGTCCCCTTAACGTCATCGACGGAGAAGTCATACTCCAGTAAACTGAGCCACACCTGGGGACCGCCAAGCTGGAGGGGCACCAGTCACAAGGGCGGAGTTCCAGGATTTTCAAGAAGCCGTTCTGCTGGCCCTTAATGTCCTCCCAACCACGAGTAACGGGCAACTAGTCCTCAACCTGCCCCAAGTCATCAACACCACACTCTCAGTCCCCTTTCGCATGAGAAAGAGTCTCGGGGCTCAGCAAGATACGACCGAAGGGAAGACTCGGTCTACCGTTGTCTCCACGGGATGGAGAGGCATCTTGGCCAACTTGACAGAGAAGAGAAACAACGGGTGAGGAATTTCCGCACGAGTAGACCTCCGTTCTCCCGGGCCATCATGGAAGCCCCGTCCCGAAAAAATGCAAGCCCCCTAACTTTGAGTCATACAACAGGAGTCGGACCCCGCCGACCACATCGAGAGTTTTAAAACTCTCATGATGATCCGCCAGACGTCAGATGCACTCCTTTGCAAAACCTTCCCCGCCATGCTGAAGGGGCCTGCGAGAGAATAGTACTCTCGACTCGCCCCAGCCTCCATCTTCTCGTTCGATCAGTTCGAAGGGCTCATCCTTACTCATTTCGTGAGTAGCCGACGGGCCGAGAAAACAAGTGTATCTTTGGTGACCCTCAACCAAAGAAAGGGTGAACCCCTAAGAGATCATGTTCGGTGCTTCACCATCGAAGCCCGGTATATTTCCTCCCTCAACCAATTCGTAGCCTCTGCGGCATTCAGGCACAATGTCACTAACGCCGACCTCAAGACGTCCCTTACCAAGATGCCTTCTCGAGACTTCTCAGAACTCCTGCTTAGGAACCATCTTCATAGATGGTCCCATAATTACATCTGAGTGGAAGAGGCTCTCAGTCCCCCCAGTCTTGAGGAACCATCTTCCGGGAACAAACGAAAGAATATGAGCGAAGAAGGGTCCCATAAATTCCAAAGGGACGACAATGGCCAACGCCGCCCAGCTCCTTATTTTGAGAAGTTCACCCCCCTCAGTGCTAGTATATCAGCAGTTCTTGTGGAGGTGGACAAGGAAGAGCTACTCCGTGCTCCCCCTAGAATGAACACCACTGGCAAGAAAAGAAACATGGATAAGTGGTGCTGCTTTCAAAGGGACAACAATCACGACACGGAGCGGGGACACCTGGCCAAGTTCGTCCGAAGAGACAGGGTCGATCTTCCACCCCGAGGAGCCTACAAGCAAACAGAGAAGTCTGCCGAGTTCCAAGATTCCGAACCTGGGGCCATTCTCCACCTTATCCAAGGAGGTCTAATGAGGGGAGAACCAAACTCCTCCCAAGATGCCTTCACCCTATCGTAGAAATAGGTTTTCAGTTTCAATAAGGCCGATGCTTCTAACACGGCCAAAAGCATGTAATAATGGCGCGCCCAATTGAAGCAACCACTTAGTTTGTTTCAATAAAGCTTAGCTTTTTTCTATTGAAAATTACTGTGTTTGCCTCATTTCTATCTCTCTGAGTCACATCGACGACTCGCTAAATGTTAAGTTCGGAGACCAGCTTGTCCTACAGAGCTGACCCATAACTTACTAAGCTCAAAAAATGGGTTTGGAGTCCAACACTTGGTTCGATACTGCTTTAGCCGCTTGCAACAAGCAAGTGCGAAGCAGCTTGCCATTCGGAATTGCTCTTGCGACTCGTTAACCCCCTCAAACGACAAGTTCGGAGTCCAACACTTGGTTCGATGCCGCTTTAGCTATTTGTGAACGGACGAGTACAAAGTAGCTCACCATTCACAATTGCTCCCACAACTGTTGAAACTCACTTAAACAACAAGTTCGGAGCTCAAAACTTTTCCCTAGAGTTGCACCTTAAACTCGTCTCCCGAACGGCTCTCTCCTAGAGCCTGAAGATGATTCCTCGTCCCACTCGCCTCCCGAGAGGTGCTCTTCTAAGCGAGTTCGGAGCTCAAAACTCTCTCCTAGAGTTGCTCCCCAAACTCGTCTCCCCAAACTCGTCTCCTAGAGCCCTCGCCTCTAGAGCGGCCTTCTTCTAAGAGAGTTCAGAGCCTAACTCACCTAGAGAAGCTCCCTAAACTCATCTCCAAGAATGAATCTTCCCAAGAGCCATACAAAGCACTTCTCAACTTCATGAAGACAAGTATGTTGCGGGACTATTTTGACCATGGAGAATTATGATTCTTCGACTTATCACTAAAGAGAAGTTGTAGATCTTTGAGTAAGCTTCGAAACGAGGGGTCACATTCCCCGATCTGACTGTAGCACCGGGAAAGTGGGTTTCAACACAACCGTTCGCCAAAACTCGCAGAGTAGACGTGTTTCCGAACTGAAAATAGGCAAAATCGCGTTGACCAGTCAACACTTGCCTATCATTCGCCACTTTTGACACATAGCTCGCTGTGCTCGCCGCCTCTTGTCGAACAGACGTGTTTCCGAACTGAAAATAGGCAAAATCGCATTGACCAGTCAACGCTCGCCTATCATTCGCCACTTTCGACACATAGCTTGCCGTGCTCGCCGCCTCTTGTCGAACAGACATGTTTCCGAACTGAAAATAGGCAAAATCGTGTTGACCAGTCAACGGCTGCCTATCGTTCGCCACGTTGGGTCCACTTTTGACATATCAAATTAATACAAAAAATTTGAAGTAAGCTAAATCTTTACTATCATAATTCCAGAATTTCAATCAACGACGAAGCTAGTTACGTCCTGAAAGTTGTTAGGAAATTATGAGGATCTTGTTTAGTCTTTGACACAATCAACACAAACCAGCAAGCAAGACTAGATCACACCAAACACACAAAACACACAAGAGTTGTCCCGGTTGGGGCTTTCGCCTTAATCCGAGGGAGGAAGAACTGAGATATTATTCAACTAGAGAAGATACAAGAATATTATAATTCTCACCACGACTATCTCTTTAGCCTAATGGAACTTGATGCTGCTTACAATGGAGAACTCTCACACCCTCTCAGATGAAGTACTCTCTTATTCTATTTGGCACTCAATAGAATTATCATAGATCTATGAACCGTTACAATTGTTTATATAGATCTAGAGATAAACCCTAAGTTGATATCTTGTTATAATAGCCATTGGATAGTACATAACAGATAACCCTACGATAGGAGCCACACGATCTAACTTGAAGAGCAAGTTGGGCTTCTCACGATCACCAAGACCCAACCCAAATATCCATCAGCATCACGACCGGTTGACCGCCACCCAGGAGACAGTCAATCGTCCCCTTCTCGGGGACTTTTGCACCCTATGACCGGTCGATCGCAACTTCTACAACTACAGGTGCTGACTGTTTCCTTGCCTCCACTCCGTTTCCAATCGCCTGTCTCTCCATCGTCTTATCGTCTTCTTATCAAATCTCGTATGCAAGATATAAACCCAATAATCTCCATCTTGGATTGCATACGCATGAATCCATACCTGTGTGATTTAAAATTCTTCTAGATCTTTCTTCTCTGCTTTGTAAACATCATGTTTCAATGGCTTCTCCTGCTAGTTGAACAAACCTCCACCTGTTTTCCTTCAGCTGTATGCCCCCCTCAAGGGCACATCCATGTAGATGTAATCATGGAGGTACCACCCTCCACACGAACTCCACCTACATCAAGGCTTTCTCCACCTTCCAACGGTATTCGAACGTTGCAGTCTCGGGTCGGTAATTCTAGTGATGGCTTACTAGATAATGCTTTAGGAACAATGGGCTTCCATACACTCGGCCGAGTTTTTCTGCTTCCACAAAGCTGGTAGAGGTTGTGCTGACCCTGTCCAATCCCCCTCTTACCCTTCATTATCTTACGATGACTATCCCAAACTGTCAAAACTCCACCTCGAGCTATGTACCTGTAGCTACGAGCATCAAGAGTACCCAAGGATACAAGATTCTTCTGTATCGAAGAAATATGCATGACCTCTTATAGTGTGAACCCTTTACCATCTGGCGTCTCTAATTCAACTGTTCCCTCACCCACCACTCACTACAACACATGTGCGATTTACCGGCGTATATTCTCCGGCATTTTACCATTCGTGCCGGGGTAGGGAGTGACCAGGAATGGGGCGTCAGATTGGATGGTTATACACCGGTGGCCTATATAAAACGCCGGGAAATCATGATATTCGCCGGCGTTTTATTTAGAAACACCGGTGAATGGTATTATTCACCGGTGTTTTAGTAACACACGCCGGGGAATATATAGATACATTCACCGGCGTTTGTAATTTCAAACGCCGGTGAATTAACTGAGATAAATCCCCGCGAACCCTAACATTTCGCTCGCTAATTTTCCAAACCCAATTTGGCCGCCTTCGTTTTCCCTCATCCCTCTCTCTATTTCGCGCACTTCGCCTCCGTCCCTTCGTCATCTTCGACAGCCCAATTCGATTTCCCTCCTCCCTCTCTTTATTTCGCAGTGAGTTTGTGATAAAAAACCATCGCTCGTCGCCCCGCTCTCTCTCTATCTCCTACGCCACCGCTCGTCGCCCCCCCTCTCTCTTCAGTAATTTTTCTTGATTTCTCTCCTTTTCACTGTCAAAGATGCCGAATTCATGCATCTGATTGTCATCTTAGCATGATTTTTTAACCAAAATGGGTTAACTGTCAACTAAGGATGCTGGATGTATACCAAAATCCTCCAAATCTGTACAAGAATTGGGCTGAACAAATCTTGTGCAGGTTTATTTTGGAGCCACAAACATCAATGGTTTAGTTGGGATGAAGAATTAATAGAGAAACATATATGCTTAGATACTGAAAATTTTCATTTTCTTTTACTGTTAAAGAAGCTGAGTTCATGCATCTGATTGCCTTCTTAGCATGATTTTTTTACCAAAATGGGTTCACTGTCAACTAAGGATGCCGTATGTATACCAAAATCCTCCAAATATGTACAAGAATTGGGCGGAACAAACCTTGTGCAGGTTTATTTTGGAGCCACAAACATCATGATTTAGTTGGGATGAAGAATTAATGGAGAAATATATATGCTTAAATACTGGAAATTTTCATTTTCTTTTACTATTAAAGATGCTGAATTCATGCATCTGATTGTCATCTTAGCATGATTTTTTTACCAAAATGGGTTCACTGTCAACTAAGGATGCTGTATGTATACCAAAATCCTCCAAATCTGTACAAGAATTGGGCGGAACAAACCTTGTGCAGGTTTCTTTTGGAGCCATAAACATCATGATTTAGTTGGGATGAAGAATTAATAGAGAAACATATATGCTTAGATACTGAAAATTTTCATTTTCTTTTACTGTATCAGAAGCTGAGTTCATGCATCTGATTGTCATCTTAGCATGATTTTTTTACCAAAATGGGTTTACTGTCAACTAAGGATGCTGTATGTATACCAAAATCCTCCAAATCTGTACAAGAATTGGGCGGAACAAACCTTGTGCAGGTTTATTTTGGAGCCACAAACATCAATGGTTCAGTTGGGATGAAGAATTAATAGAGAAACATATATGCTTAGATACTGGAAATTTTCATTTTCTTTTACTGTTAAAGAAGCTGAATTCATGCATCTGATTGCCATCTTAGCATGACTTTTTTACCAAAATGTGTTGACTGTCATCTAAGTATGCTAGTTGTATACCAAAATCCTCCAAATCTGTACAAGAATTGGGCTGAACAAACCTTGTGCAGGTTTCTTTTGGAGCCACAAACATCAATAATTTAGTTGGGATGAAGAATTAATAGAGAAACATATATGCTTAGATACTGGAAATTTTCATTTTCTTTTACTGTTAAAGAAGCTGAATTCATGCATCTGATTGTTATCTTAGGATGCTAGCTATATACCAAAATCCTCCAAATCTGTACAAGAATTGGGCTGAACAATCCTTGTGCAGGTTTCTTTTGGAGCTACAAACATCAATGATTTAGTTGGGATGAAGAATTAATAGAGCAACATATTAGTAGCCATATTAGTTTCTTTTGTGCAGGTTTATTATTATTATTATTATTATTATTATTATTTTGGGATAAGTAACTGATTATTAGTAGCCATGAACAGAATAGTTCATGAGTCATCAAATCTTCTTGTTACCGTATTTACAGCACGACGCCCTCGTTATTCGTCTGATTCCTCTTCCTCAGCAAATACCCTTTACCATCATCATCTCCTTGAACGGAAAGCCAAATACAGGGGAGACTATAGTCGAATCGATATTAGACTCGAACACAAGGTGTGCGATAAAATGCCACTAAGGTGGTTGTGATAATTTCCACAAAGGTAGTTTAGGGTTATGTGAATAGAGTAGATTGTATTAAGATTTAATTGTTTTTTATACATTTTTGGAACCACGATTTCTTTATTTTACAGTTAATTGTTATATCGTTTATTTATTTGCAGCTAGGGATGGTTTTAAAAAAGGTGAAATTAAATATACAAAATGCCTTTTACTGTCAATACTATTTAATATGTCAAATTTTAATTTCAGATTGTGTGCTATTGTTATAATGGATAGAAGTTGGATTAGTAAACCACGATTATCCAAGGAGTACCGTGATGGTATTAAAGATTTTATTATCTTTGCCAAACGACATTCCCATGATGCCAACCTAATCCTTTGTCCATGCCTCCGGTGTACAAATTGTAATTTGAGGACATGTGACGTAGTACATACACATTTGGTTGTCAACGGTTTTCTTCAAGGGTACACACGGTGGTTTTGTCATGGAGATGATCATACGTCAACTCCTGTTCGTCCGGTTGTATTAGAAAATGAAGATGAGCCCTTAGTGAACGAAGACTTAAGTGTTCCCGATGAGATGCATGCTTTGTTGCAAGACGCCTTGGGGATTCATAATGTTTCTTTCCACACTAATAATCCAACAACCCAAGTTCATAATGAGTCAACAGAAACAACACACATTGGTGGTGGGATGGACAAGGAAATGCTTGACCCCGCCCCTGAAAATAATAAACAACAAGAATCCTTCGCTAAGTTGCTTGAAGATGCTAGTACTCCGCTGTACAGCGATTGCACCAAATTCTCTAAATTCTCATTTATTGTCAGACTATTTCAGATTAAATGTTTAAACGGGTGGTCTGCTAAGTCCTTCAGTATGCTACTTGAACTGTTGAATGAAGCATTTCCAGAAATCTGTATTCCAAACTCAGCCTATAAAATCAAAAAATTCCTAAATTCTTTCGATCTAGGGTATGAGAAGATAGCAGCATGTCCAAATGAATGTATGCTTTTCACGGGAGGTAAGGAAAGTCAGGAGAATTGCGAAGTCTATGGTTCTTCGAAATGGACAGAAACACCAAATCTAGACGATCAAGCCAGTGGATCTACTCAGCGAAGTAGGAGAAAGAAGCCTGCCAAAATACTGCGTTACTTTCCTCTGATTCCTAGGCTACAAAGGTTGTTTATGTCTACGAAAACTTCTTCTGATATGAAATGGCATGCTGAAGGTCGCACTAATGATGGGATTGTTAGACATCCTGCTGATTCTCAATCTTGGAAAAAATTTGATGAAAGATATCCCGATTTTGCGGAAGATCCTTGAAATGTGAGACTTGGACTAGCTAGTGATGGTTTCAACCATTTTAGGCAAATGAGTAGTACATACAACATATGGCCTATTGTGTTAATACCATACAATTTGCCGCCTTGGAAATGCATGAAGCAGTCCTCATTTATTTTGTCCATGATAGTTCCTGGACCGAAAGGTCCTGGAAATGATATAGATGTGTACCTACAGCCGTTAATAGATGAACTTCAGAAATTGTGGGTGGGTGTTCCAACCTATGATGCTGTGGCTAAAGAAACATTTTCTCTTCGGGTCGTATTGTCTTGGACAATCAATGATTTTCCAGCATATGCAAATTTATCTGGATATAGCACTAAAGGACGTTATGCATGTCCTTGTTGTGCTGACCAAACTATTTCAAGGTGGTTGTACAATGGCAGAAAGTTTTGCTATATGGGTCATAGGAGATGGTTGCCTGACACACATATATTTCGGGCAGAGACAGCGATATTTGATGGTACCGACGAGTGGGAACATGCTCCTGGAGCTTCTTCTGGGTCAGATATTTTGAGACGGGTAGATGGTCATCATTTCAAATATGAAAAAGAACCACAAGTCAGCAAAAAGGGCAAGAAAAGGGCAAGGCCGGAGCAAGGTGAGGAAACCGATCTATGTGGCGAAGATGAGGATCAGAACATGACGAGTTTAGGTGCATGGAAGAAGAAGAGTATTTTCTTCAAGTTGCCGTATTGGGAATTCAACTTATTGCGACATAATTTAGATGTGATGCATATCGGAAAAAATATTGATGAAAATTGTATAGGAACAGTTATGGGAGATGACCGGAAGACAAAGGACAATCTCAAGAGCCGACTTGATTTGAAGTCAATGGGCATCCGACATGAGTTGCACCCAGAGGAATTACCGAACGGGAAAGTACTCCTACCTCCTGCAATCTATTCAATGTCAAAATCGGAGTTGGAATTGTTTTGCAAAGTTCTACTGGAACTTAAAGTTCCTGATGACTATTCTTCTAACATAACAAGATGTGTCAACTTTAAAGAGAAGAAGCTTCAGGGTCTAAAGTCACACGACTACCACGTCCTAATGCAGGATCTCCTTCCTGTGGCCCTAAGGTCTTCAATGTGTGAGCAAATCACTACTATCCTGAAAGATCTTTGTAGCATATATAAAGGTATTTGCTCAAGAATGCTTCGTGTTGAAGATATTGACCAATTGGAGCAGCGGGCGGCATTGACACTTAGTAAAATGGAGATGATATTTCCGACATCGTTTTTCACTATAAGGATTCACTTGATAATCCACCTTGCTGGTGAAGCCAGAATCGGTGGTCCTGTTCATTATCGGTGGATGTACCCCATTGAGAGGTAAAAGAATTCATGCATCTTACAAAACAGAATTTCCAAAAGCTCATTTCTTTTAATCCCCTACTTCGCTCTAATTTATTAATTATACATGTTCAGGTACCTATACCGGCTCAAGGGTTATGTTAAAAATAGAGCATATCCTGAAGGGTCAATAGCTCAAGGATATCTATCAGAGGAGTGTTCACATTTTTGTTCCAGGTATCTGCAGGGTGTAGAGACATCTTTGACTAGACCAAGGAGAAATCCAGACATTTCCAATCTTGATGGTGCTAATATCTTTTTGATACCGCTGGCACAACTGTTGGTAAAGTTGATGCATTTGAGCTAGATAACTTAACGTGGGAACAGTCACATCGATATGTGCTAGACCACCATGCATCAGTGGAACCATTTCGAAAGTAAGTTGCTTTTGAATTTAAATCGAATATAGTGAAAACCGCAGAGTTCGATATTAACTTACCTTTGTTATTCCTTATTTCAATTGCTTGTATTTTAGCGAATTTGTCAGGGACATCAAACGAAGGGCTAGACCAAGAAGACTACCACCACGTGAACAAAACAAGTTGATGAATGAAAAATTTCATAAGTGGTTTGAATCTCATGTAGGTGAATTAAGAAAATGCAAGTTAATCTTCATTATATCTACATTATCCATGGTGCTGATACGATTTGCACAAAATTAATAGGTACATTCTTTGGGTCCTGAAGCTGTGTCATCTGAAATACAAATACTTGCCAAGGGTCCCTATAAGATGGCCAAAAAATATGGAGGATACATATTCAATCGCTTTAGATTTCGTACTAAAGATCGTGAATGTAATTTGAAGTCTCAAAATAGTGGAATGGTAGTGACTTCTAAGATTAGAGGTTATGCTTCCAAGTCGGACACGAGGCCGGTAGATGGAGATCTCGATTACTATGGAGTGCTCACGGATATCATTGAGTTGAACTATTTTGGTCATTTTCGTGTTGTCTTATTTCGTAGGGATTGGGCTGAGTTTGATAGGAATTTTGCTAATAACAAGGATAAGTTAGGCTTCACAGTTGTAAACTTCTCAAAATTGATTCACATCGGTACACACATTAGCCACGAACCATTTGTGTTCCCATCCCAAGTGCAACAAGTGTTCTACATTGAAAATTCAACCCTGCCAAAATCGTATGTGGCTCTTGAGATGCAACCAAGAGATGTATTCCAACTGGGCGATACTTCAGAAGATGAAGACGGTAAAGTCATGAACAGTTACATTGCTTCCGAGTTTCCTATGTTTGATGTAAACACAACCGACAGCGGAATTTACGGGACTTGGCTCCGCAAGGATGGAGAAGAGGGCGATGTATTGGAAGATGTCGTATTGTAGTTTACTTGATTTTCATAGCTCAATATTATATGTCCTGTAATTTTCGTGTCTTAAATCTTGTTGTAATATTATATCTTGTAATTCCGAACATGTTGTATGTGAATTTAATAATTGGTTTAATTATCTTTCTATTTTCTACTGCTTGGTATCATTTACACTAAACTATGCTTAGTGTCATTTGCATCAAACTATCATTGTAGTTGAATTTGTTACAAATCTCATTTTTTAAATTTTTTGTAATTATGTTGGTTTGTTAATCCTAGATAATAGTGGCAGTCAAACAGAGGAGGGGGGGGGGGGGGGTAGCATGCCGCCCACTGTCAAAAAACATCGAGGGCGAACTAAGATGACGGGCATATGGAAACCTAAGAATGACGAAAGGATTGTGGTGGAGGAAAACGGTGTTGGGCAACCGGTTGGTGATAATGCAAGTAAATTCTCATCCTTTATTGGGGTAATAGCAAGGAACCCACGGATAATTCCACCGGTAAGTCTTTGAATTGGTAATTTTGAAGATATTATAATTTTGAATGCATAAAATACACGTATTAGTGTTTGTGAGTCTGCATTGTGGCTGTCGTCTAGTGGCTGTCGTCTATGTTTCTTAATTGGGTTGTGATTAGAAAGAAAGGGCTCGAGTGGAGATCTGGAAACCCATATAGAGACATCTCGTTTATTATAATCTATTATTATTGTTGGACCAACCCCCTCTTGCTGTGTGCATGTGTTGAAGAGAAAGAAGGGATGAGAAAGAGTTGAGGAAATTGCCGCTATGTTAGCCTGGTGTATCCTCATTCTCTACCATTCCTCTTTCTGGTTCCATTTATGGCTTCTATATTAAATTGGTTTCCTTCCACGATGACAGTTCCGTAAAACTACACTTGATATGAGCCCTGTTCTTATTGTTCTTCAATAAAATTGGGAGTTTTGGTGATCCAACTAGTGATCATAGCTGCACCCCACTGCATACTCACAAACACTAATACGTGTCGTTCATGCATTCTATGACCAACCCCACTTTGGCATATAGCATGCATAGATGACATTCTATGACCTGCACACATGTTTGTTCCGCCCAATTCTTGTACAGATTTGGAGGATTTTGGTATACAGCTAGCATCCTTAGTTGACAGTGAACCCATTTTGGTAAAAAATCATGCTAAGATGACAATCAGATGCATGAATTCAGATTCTTTAACAGTAAAAGAAAATGAAAATTTGCAGTATCTAAGCATATATGTTTCTAGATCCAGGATCAAAAATTTTGATTGGGCTGTGATTGGATTTTTTAGTGACTATCAACAAGTGTTCTTAATTGGGCTGTGATTAGAAAGAGAGGGCTCGAGTGGAGATCTGGAAACCCATATAGAGAAATCTCGTTCATAATAATTTATTATTATTGTTGTTCTTGTCGCACTTGCTGTTGTTGCTGATGTCTCTTTATGTGCGTTTGCTGAAGAGAAAGCAGGGATGAGAGAGAGATGAGGAAAATGCCGCTATGTTATCCCGGTGTATCCTCATTCTCTACCATTCCTCTTTCTGGCTTCTATATTTGGTTTCCTTCCACGATGACAGGTCCTTAAAACTACACTTGATATGAGCCTTATTCTTATTTTTCTTCAATAAAAATGGGAGTTTTGGTTATCCAACAAACATGTACCCGCATACTTCCAAATGGCATTTCCTTTAGAAAATCGGGCTCCGAAGAATCGATCGATGACTAGAATCTCCATTCAAATCCCAATCAAAATTTGTCATCCTGGAACTAAAATCTTCTTTGGGCCACAAACATCAATGGTTTAGTTGGGATGAAGAATTAATAGAGAAACATATATGCTTAGATACTGGAAATTTTCATTTTCTTTTACTATTAAAGAAGCTGAGTTCATGCATCTGATTGCCTTCTTAGCATGATTTTTTTACAAAATGGGTTCACTGACAACTAAGGATGCTGTATGTATACCAAAATCCTCCAAATCTGTACAAGAATTGGGCGGAACAAACCTTGTGTAGGTTTCTTTTGGAGCCACAAACATCATGATTTAGTTGGGATGAAGAATTAATGGAGAAACATATATGCTTAGATATTGGAAATTTTCATTTTCTTTTACTGTATCAGAAGCTAAGTTCATGCATCTGATTGTCATCTTAGCATGATTTTTTTACCAAAATGGGTTAACTGTCAACTAAGGATGCTGGCTGTATACCAAAATCCTCCAAATCTGTACAAGAATTGGGCTGAACAAATCTTGTGTAGGTTTATTTTGGAGCCACAAACATCAATGGCTTAGTTGGGATGAAGAATTAATAGAGAAACATATATGCTTAAATACTGGAAATTTTCATTTTCTTTTACTGTTAAAGAAGCCGAGTTCATGCATCTGATTGCCTTCTTAGCATGATTTTTTTACCAAAATGGGTTCACTGCCAACTAAGGATGCTGTATGTGTAGAACCCCGTATTTTCAAATATTAGTTTAAAGATTTGAAAATAAATTAAAATGATTTTCTGGAGATTTAATAAATATTTTCTAAAAGATTTATCTTTTTATACGTGCGAAACACGTGCAAATAATTTTGGTGTAAATATACAATTTTATATTTTTAATAAGTACTCATACTTATTATAGAGTGTATTCTAAATTTTGGGATTTTTCTGAATAAAGAAACTATTTTTACAAATATCTCAAAAGAGAGGGACTTTTATGTAAAAAGTCGTTTGGATCTTAAATAAATTATGAAAATTTGTTGTTACTGATATTTTGGTTCTCCATGGTTATCATTTGAATTTAAATATATTTATATTTCATTTAAAAGTCGATTTGGTAAAGATTTAGTCAAAAAGGGTGTTTTTGCAAATATGAAATTTATGTAGAATCTTGTGCAAATATTTTTCTGGAAAGTAAAGGTCAAATATTTTGATTTGAAAATAGAATATGTATTATTAGATATTATTTCTGATTTTCCTGGATTTTTATAAATATTTTATGATGTAATTGCAAATATTACAAAAGGGAGGGTTTTTGTGCAAAATCGCCGCCCTGAGTGTAAATCCGGAATTTTCTTATCTCTGGGCCGTGCTGGGTTGTTGGAAAACTTTGTGGTAAAAGGATTTTATTTAGTTTTGATTTATTTAACTTATTTCAACTAAGGAAGGTTATATAGGTGAAGTAATAAATTGAAAAGGGACCATTTTGCAAAAGTGCTTCAAAAACCCTAATTCCTTTCAATCCCGGCCTGTATTTAAAAGGACTTTGCAGCCGTCATTGCTAAGAATATACAGAATTTTGGAGATTTTTTTTGGTGGAGAAAGAAGAAGTTTGGATCTAGCAAAAGGAAGACCTTTTCGTTGAATCTTCTCAATTAAAGGTGAGTGATATAAAATTTGTTTTATTGTTTGATTCATGTGAGTGACATTGTGTGTTTTTGTTTTGTTTTGTGAATGATATAAATTTGTCTTGTTGTTGATCTATGGATGCGAGTGGCAATATTGTTTGATTTGATGTTGTGAATGATATAGATCTTGTATTGTGGTATGATTCATGTGAATAATGATTGTTGTTTATACCATGTTGTGAAATCTACGAATGATTAGTAGATCTTTGTTTACAAAACCGTATTATTAAGATTTGAGTATGATTATGATCGGATGAGGAACATCCGGATCTTACATATTGAAAATCAGATTTTGATTTAGAGTTGCGAAAGAATTTAGTCTTGAGAAATCCTAATGGAAGAATTAGGAGTTAAGAACATGAGAATTTAGTTTTGAGATATTGGTTGATTTGAGAAAATGTATCCAAACTGAGGATGCTTTGAGATTGTTGTTTTATTTGAGTACAAATTATTTTAGTAAACAATGATTTCTTTGGAAAACCCTAATTTTGATATACAACCAAAACCTGGCAGTGTGTAGGCCGACAGTCGACTGGTGACCTTTTGCAGTCGACTGGTACGACCCAGCTGCTAGATCTTTAGTTCTTGAAAATTCGTTCTGGACAGTCGACTTAGCCCTTTTACAGTCGACTGGTGTCCCAGGATTATTTTCAAAGATATTGTAGCTTTCTCCTGGTAAGTCGACCTACTTCCTTTTCAGTCGACTGCTATAATTAGAATATTTTCCTCAAAGATTATTGAATTTTCTCTGGACAGTCGACCTATAGCATTAACAGTCGACTTATACTATACTTAACTTATTTTCCGAAAGTTACTGGATTTCTCTCTGGACAGTCGACTGGTGAGTTTTGCAGTCGACTGTAGACACCTAGATCTTACTTCTTAAAGATGTTAGTTTTCACTCTGGACAGTCGACTGGTGAACTTTTGCAGTCGACTGGTACTGATACTTTTCTAAGGTGTTTTGATGTTCTTTAAAAGACTAACTCTTTAAATGTTTTGGATCTATAATCTACTCTTATAAATACTATTCTGCTATAGAACATACGCTTTCACTATAAACTATGGTTGGATTTGGATTATGGAATTTATTAAGGACTTGAGTTTTGTGGAGTGGAGAGATTTCCTTTTGATCATTTGACGATGGATTAGTGAGTTTTGGTTCTATTTGAGACTTATTGAGAAAGGCCTGAGGGGTCTTGGTTAGTTGTTGTTTTGAGTTATTTAGATGTTCGCGTGATGAAGGTCTATGAGCCTATTCCCAGATAGGCAGGGAGATAATTCTCTGGATAGGCAGGGAGATGATTCTCCGGATAGGCGGGGTGCATTTGTATGTACCGGGTGTATCTGCATATTTCGTGGGATACACGGTAGGGAGGTAATTCTCCGGATAGGCAGGGACGTAATTCTCCGGATAGGCAGGGAGATGATTCTCCGGATAGGCGGGGTGCATTTGTATGTACCGGGTGTATCTGCACATTTCGTGGGGTACACGGCAGGGAGATAATTCTCCGGATATTGTTTAGACAGGGTACATATGTATGTACCGGATGTATTTGATTTGATATATTCAGTTGAGCTAATTTTGTTTAGTGGAAAGTTGTTTAAGATTTTTTGAGCTTGAGCCTCTAGAAGTGAGTGACCCTAGTATACCGGTGTTGAGTTATTTTGTTGAGGCCCGTAGAGGCATTTCAGTTATACAGTTTTGAATTTAGGCCGGTAGGGTACATCACTCTAGGAGATTCGTTAAGTAATTAAATAACCCGAATGATAAGGACAGACACTAGTGGTGATATGATGAACGGGAACATGAGTTATGCACCTCAGTATGGCTTTAGATGTGGGATTTAATCTCCAGAATTATCAAAGTCGAGGCGACGCACATGGGGTATTCATGTGATGATGTGTCTATGTCTAGATGTGGGATGATCTCCGGAATTATCCAGGTAGAATACCTGAGATGTTGGATCCATCTCCGGAATTATCAGGCATGGGCTAATTCTCACAGTTTATCTTTATCTCGTAGTAGTCATCGTGATAGGATTAGTTGCATAGCGGGGAATTGAACCCTATGAAGTGAAGACGTTAAGGGCTTGCACCGAACCTATGTAGAATGGGATGCATAGGCTTCGACAAGTATGCGTTAGAGAGTCCGCATATAGACTTTGTGTTGTCTTGACTTGGTTTCGTGCATGTGTTTTCCAGTTTTCTTACACTTGACACTTAGGCTAACTTCACTTGTTGTTTTCATTTCATGATATTTTCATGCTTTACCTCTTTTGTTATTTCTCATTCAGTTATCCTTGTTGTTCCTACATGCCGTTGATGATTTTATGTTTTATGATTAAATTATATTGTTTTATATCACTCACACCATTTATGACTGACCCCTTTAGTTTGGGAGTTAGGGATCATCTCTAGCCTCATATGTTGCAGGTTGCTGCTTAGAGTTTGGGGGTTTGTACGCTTGAGTTAGCTTGGAGATTATAGGTAATGTAATAGAGCCTTGTGTAATTTTTGTAAAGATAAGTGTTGTAAAAAGTATGTTTTTAATTCAAGGTGTTTGTATTTCCGCTGCATTTGAAAAAGAATGTTGTAAAAAAATTGGAAGAAAATTATTTGTGTTTTTGAGCTATGTGTACTATTACATTGAAGTGGATGCTGGGATTGTGCCACATATTTTCTAAGTTATTATATTAGAAATTCGTGGCGCTACAGTATGTATACCAAAATCCTCCAAATCTGTACAAGAATTGGACGGAACAAACCTTGTGCAGGTTTATTTTGGAGCCACAAACATCATGATTTAGTTGGGATGAAGAATTAATGGAGAAACATATATGCTTAGATACTGGAAAATTTCATTTTCTTTTACTGTTAAAGATGCTGAATTCATGCATCTGATTGTCATCTTAGCATGATTTTTTAAACCAAAATGGGTTCACTGTCAACTAAGGATGCTGGCTGTATACCAAAATCCTCCAAATCTGTACAAGAATTGGGCTGAACAAACCTTGTGCAGGTTTATTTTGGAGCCACAAACATCATGATTTAGTTGGGATGAAGAATTAATAGAGAAACATATATGCTTAGATACTGGAAATTTTCATTTCCTTTTACTGTTAAAGAAACTGATCGCATGCATCTGATTGTCATCTTAGCATGATTTTTTTACCAAAATGGGTTCACTGTCAACTAAGGATGCTGTATGTATACCAAAATCCTCCAAATCTGTACAAGAATTGGGCTGAACAAACCTTGTGCAGGTTTCTTTTGGAGCCACAAACATCATGATTTAGTTGGGATGAAGAATTAATGGAGAAACATATATGCTTAGATACTGGAAATTTTCATTTTCTTTTACTGTTAAAGAAGCTGAATTCATGCATCTGATTGTCATCTTAGCATGATTTTTTAACCAAAATGGGTTCACTATCAACTAAGGATGCTGGCTGTATACCAAAATCCTCCAAATCTGTACAAGAATTGGGCTGAACAAACCTTGTGCAGGTTTATTTTGGAGCCACAAACATCATGATTTAGTTGGGATGAAGAATTAATAGAGAAACATATATGCTTAGATACTGGAAATTTTCATTTCCTTTTACTGTTAAAGAAACTGATCGCATGCATCTGATTGTCATCTTAGCATGATTTTTTTACCAAAATGGGTTCACTGTCAACTAAGGATGCTGTATGTATACCAAAATCCTCCAAATCTGTACAAGAATTGGGCTGAACAAACCTTGTGCAGGTTTATTTTGGAGCCACAAACATCATGATTTAGTTGGGATGAAGAATTAATGGAGAAACACATATGCTTAGATACTGGAAATTTTCATTTTCTTTTACTGTTAAAGAAGCTGAATTCATGCATCTGATTGTCATCTTAGCATGATTTTTTAACCAAAATGGGTTCACTGTCAACTAAGGATGCTGGCTGTATACCAAAATCCTCCAAATCTGTACAAGAATTGGGCTGAACAAACCTTGTGCAGGTTTCTTTTGGAGCCACAAACATCAATGATTTAGTTAAGATGAAGAATTAATAGACAAACATATATGCTTAGATACTGGAAATTTTCATTTTCTTTTACTGTTAAAGAAGCTGAATTCGTGCATCTGAAGATTTAAGATCCAGGATGGCAAATTTTGATTGGGCTGTGATTGGATTGTTTAGTGGCTGTCGTCTATGTTCTTAATTGGGCTGTGATTAGAAAGAGAGGGCTCGAGTGGAGATCTGGAAACCCATATAGAGACATCTCGTTTATAATAATTTATTATTATTATTGTTCTTGTCGCTCTTGCTGTTGTTGCTGATGTCTCTTTGTGTGCGTGTGCTGAAGGGAAAGAAGGGATGAGAGAGAGATGAGAAAAATGCCGCTATGTTAGCCTGGTGTATCCTCATTTTCTACCATTCTCTGTTTCCATTTCTGGCTTCTATATTTGGTTTCCTTCCACGATGACAGTTCCTTAAAACTACACTTGATATGAGCCTCTTCTTATTTTTCTTATTTTTCTTATATTTGGTTTCCTTCCACAATGACAGTTTCATGGATTGTCTGAACAGTCCATGAAAGACATGTTCAGATAATGGATTTTCATTTGTTTTACTGTTTTAGATACTGGATATTCCCAATCAGAGGAGAATATAAAGGTTTCAAGTTAGATACTTGATTTTCATTTGTTTTGCTGTTTTAGATATATTCAAAAACAAAATTAAGTACTAGCTTTTTAGCACTGCAATATAATTATTTTACCTCTCTATATATCATTAACAATTCCATTTGCAATTGGCACTTTGATCTTAGAATTTATGAATCGGATAGATCTTTTTGCAAGTTCAAAAAATATATATATTCTGTATTGTGGTCTACTGTTGAACTAAATTATTGTTTTTTTTCATAGAGCGGTCTCCCAGATGAAGGAAATTCTGATGATCAGCACTGAAGCTACTCGAGGGGTATGAATCTGTGGTCGGCCTACTCTAGTTGTTGTTGTTATGTTGTCCTTGTTGTTGTTATATATGTTCTGGATTGTTTTTTTAAGTAATTGTTGAGATATTTGGGATGTTAATTACTGTATTTGTTAATTATGACACTGTGTTAATTATGCGATAAATTTGGACGATTAATGGACTATGTGTGAAACTTTATTATCTTTAATTCTTGTGTTTGGTTGTGATTTGCGCATTAATATGCCTGAAATTGGTTGAATCAGTTGTGAATTAGTTTACAGGTTTTTTAAATGAAATTGTGAATTGAAATCGAATGAAAAATTGGAGCAAGAAAAATAAACGGGCATACACCGGCGTTTCATAGAACGCCGGTGTATCTAATTGTTGAGTTGAAAATTTCGTTAGAGAGGCGTTTCCACGCATGCCGTGTACCCATATATATATAGCGGCGTGTCATAAAACGCCGGTGAATATCTATATACCGGCATTTTATAACACGCTAGTGATTGTAATTAGGGAAATAAGGGCGCTCAGAAGCAAGCATACGTCGGCGTTCTATGACCGCCGGTAAATATTGGACATACACCGGCGCTTCTACAATCGCCGGTGAAAGATATATACCGGCGGTATGTGACCGCCGGTGAATGTATATTGGGGGAAAGAACGACACTCAGAAATTCGCATATACCGACGTTTGTCTGGCCGCCGGTGTGTTTTCAAGATATATCGGCGCCCAGAAGAAACGCCAGTGAATACACCTTTCTTTCCGCAACGCTCGATTCTGCGGAATTTGTACTGGCGTTTACAAAAACGCTGGTGAAGGTTTCACCGACGTAAAAAACCGCCGGTGTAGGTCTGAAAAAATGCCGGCGAATAACTTCTGTGTTGTAGTGACTTCACAAATCTCATCACTCCCCGTTCTCACACTATGGCATGTTGATGACTTGTAAGTAGAAAAAATCTCCCTCTCGGAGAAAGAAATTCCCGAATCAAGATACCAACTTAAATCCACACCTGAAGAACTTGAAACAAGAAAACAACAGTCAATATTATTAATTAACTAAGTTGCACTGACTATATGGGCTTGTTCCCCTTCTTTAGTAGCACTCTTCTGACTCAATCACTTATGACAGTCTCTCTTGTAATGCCCAACTTCTTTACAGTAATGGCAACGAATCTTACCCTTGTGTGCCGCATCCCTTCCAATTGAAGTATCACCATTCACCGCAAAACACTCTAAAGAAATAGACCCTCCTTTATGAGTCTTCTTTCTTAGTTCATCTTCCTTCAGATCCTTAATCACCCTGGCTACAGTAAGTGTCTCCTTGGCCGATTTTCCATGTAGCATGATATTTATCAAGTGATCATAAGAAGTTGGCAGTAAGTAAATCAAGTTGAAAGCTTTATCCTCTTCGCTAAGATCATCAACGTTAATCGCCTTTAGTTCAGATATTACCGTATTGAACTCCACAATATGATCTTGAAGATGGGTACCTTCCTTCATTGAGAACCTAAACGGCTTCCTTTTCCAATACATCCGATCTAGCAACGACGATCCCGAGTAGTCAGTTTTGAGTCCTGCCCATAGACTCGCCGCACTTTTCTTCTCAAGGATATTACACTTGACTTTGTCCGTCAATTGCAACTGGATTAAACTCAAGGCCTTCAAACAAATCTCATCCCACTTTTCCTGCTGCATGTCGATTGGATTCTTTTCTTCCAGGGCAAGGTGCAAGTCATTCTGAACCAAAACATCATACATGTCCACCTTCCATAAATTGAAGTTGATCTTACCGTCAAACCGCTTGATCTTCGTCTTTTAATCTGCCATCTCCAAGGAACTCAAACAAACCCATGAATCCTGATTGTTCTGATACCACTTGTTAGAAAATTATGAGGATCTTGTGCAGTCTTTGACACAATCAACACAAACCACCAAGTAAGACTAGATCACACAAAACACACAAAACACACAAGAGTTTTCCCGGTTGGGGCTTTCGCCTTAATTCGGGGGAGGAAGAACCAAGATATTATTCAACTGGAGAAGATACAAGAATATTACAATTCTCACCATGACCCTCTCTCAAATCTAATGGAACTTGATGCTGCTTACAATGGAGAACTCTCTCACCCTCTCAAATGAAGTACTCTTTTCTTCTATTTGACACTCAATAAAATCATCATAGATCTATGAGCCGTTACAATTGTTTATATAGATCTAGAGGCAAATCCTAAGTTGATATCTTGTTACAATAGTCATTGGATAGTACATAAGAGATAACCCTACGATAGGAGCCACACGATCTAACTTAAAGAGCAAGTTGGGCTTCTCACGAATCACCAAGACCCGACCCAAATATCTATCAGCGCCGCGACCGGTCGACCGCCACCTAGGAGACGGTCGACCGTCCCCCTCTCGGGGACTTCTGCACCCTATGATTGGTCGACCGCACCCTATGACCGGTCGACCGCAACTTCTGCAACTACAACTGCGACTGTTTCCATGCCTCCACTCCGTTTCCAATTGTCTTTGTCTTTCCATCGTCTTATCGTCTTCTTATCCAATCTCGTATGCAAGACATAAACCCAACAAAAGCGTGATCATTGACACGAACTGAACTATGGCTGAATGTTTGGTTGCAGAGGATATAGAATTTGGGAGCCCGCAGAGTCTTCACCACAGGGACAGGCCAATCGGATGCGTGTCTGCAGAGCTAGCAATGTGAAGCCCCACAGGCGACTGCGATTCAGAGCTGAGCAGCGCAGCTGGCCTTTTAATCCCCAGCTGGTTGTCATCATAAATGAGCTCAACGCTGAGCTTGGATCCGATGTGTTTGTTTCTGCCAATGCCGTCTGGTCCCTCATGGACTTTGTTTCTAACCCACAAGCCTGTGGTTTTGTGACATCAAAGATTGCATGCTGTGGCCAAGGACCTTACAACGGACTCGGACTCTGCACCATTGCATCAATCCTTTGTTCCAACCGGGAAGAGTTTGTGTTTTGGTGCGCGTTTCACCCAACGGAGAGGGAAAACCGGATTATCATGGGTCATGTCATGGATAGGTCGAGTGAGTACATGCACCCTATCAACCTGAGCACCATTTTTGCCATATATGCTTCTAGGACCTAACTAGGTTTTTCGGTGTAGTTCTAATTTGCTTGTTGGCATGCACCATAAATTATTTATGTAGGAGAGTTTGGTACTCTTTTATGTTCGTATGTTGGCTGTTCGAAGGAACTTGAATCTATGTGTAACTTAATTGTTTAACTTTGAATTGGGATCCTTACTGATCATTGATCTTCTTCTCCTTAGTTTTAATGATGAGTGTCCGAATTGATCAGCTGTAGTCATGGCATGGCAAATATTTTGTTTCATTAAAATCTTATTAACGAGATAAAGAATTAACAGTCTTTTTGCCCAAAAAACATTTACTCATGAATCTTAAGCCTAAAAACGACGATCGACTAGAAGTCTTATTGCGAATGAATCATACATCATCTCATAAGATCAATTTTGTTTCACAACTCCTTGTTTCGAGTGTCCCTTATGAATTCATAGGCCTCATCATCAAACATTGCCATGAAGATATGCATGAATACATATATACAAACATGCACATTTCTTTAATCAATTAATTAAAGGCCTCACAAAATAATGAAACTAAGGATAGTTAATGAGAAGTAGTACTACAAACTAATTTCAAGCAAGAAGCCAAAAGTTTTTATGGGTCTTGGTGTTGAGGAGGTAGCCAGCATTTTGGCCTTTCTTTTGAACTCCAACACATAAGCACTTGCTGTTCTCAATCAAAAACTCAGCTGTGCAATCTTTGTTTGCTGTTCCTCCACCTAGTTTGCTGTCACAAAACAAAAGCAAAGGTACGTTGATTTAAATAATTCGTACACAAATTTTATTTGTATTTATTTACTCAAAAGATGGCAAAACATCATATCTAGTAGCACAAGTATTTAGCTTGCTAATTTTACTACATCGAGTTTGTTGGATTTTGGGCATGCTTGGTTGCTTGCCTTGCATATATGCAATTGAGAATTGTTGATCTAGTCTTGTTGCAATTCTAGTATCGTAATTGTCAATTGATATGAACCCTAATTTGATGTAATAGCTGTACGGCCTGCTACATTGATGTGATTACTTTGATATGTATTGTAGGACCTTAAAAATAATTTTTGCATCATGCATGCATATATGGTCCATATATGATATGAACCCTTAATTATTCATACGGAGGCAGAATATGATACTTAAAAGTTGACATATATATATACTAGTATCAGGCACGTGCGATGCACATGGAGGAAGAAGGAAGAAGACAAAAAAAACCTACCAACACGTACACTGCACGTGTTGACTAACATACAAAAAAAAATAAAAAAATGTTTATTTGTTTGGAACCCCATCTCTCCCATTATAATAGTTATAGTATGATGCACGTGGAGGAGGAAGGAAAAGGACAAAAAAGAAAAACCACCAACACGTGCGCTGCACGTGTTTGCACACATACAAAAAAAATTAAAAAATTGTTTATTTGTTTACCAACCCCATCTCTCCCATTATAATAGTTATAGATATATATAGTTTTTTAGGTACTGTTTTTTTTCCTCATCTTATAAGCGATTCACCTTTTATAAGAGGTTGTCTACCTCTTTTCCCATAATTTTTAGCGTTCTTTTTTTTTTACCTCTTATAAGCTATTTCTTTCAAAATCGCTTATAAGCCTAAACGGCTTCTAGTAACCTCTTTTAAATTCTTATAAGCCTTCTATCACTTAAAAAGTTTATATTATCCCAAAGTATAAATAGAGAAATTATATAGTTTGGACAAAATCTGTAAAAGTAGAGAAATAGCTCTTGTAAGAGGCGAAAAAAAAACATAAATACCTTATAAGGGGTTCTTATAAGATGTTATTTTTATATAAAAATGACATATAAAAAAGAGACTTTTACAAAAAGCTCTTACTGTAAATCTCTTATAAGAGATAACATCTTATAAGAGGTAAAAACATATCAATATATGCAACAATTATAAACGTAGGATTTTAGCCTAATTAATTACCTGAAGAGAGATGTAGACCGTCGTGGTTGTCCAATAACAAGAAGTTGCACCCCATGCATCCTACTCTGTGCAAGAATTGCCGCGGCTTTATCTTTCCCCACCATCTCCACCCTCTCGATTTGAACCCTAACAGTAGGTTGTGCCGTCTCACATTGCACCCTCATCCCCTCCAAGAAATCCTCGCTCTCGACATTGGAATTAGCCTTTGACGCCCAAATCGAAGGGGACGTCCCAAACGACGCGCTCCCAGCACCCCCTACGTGATGACTACTACTATTTCCCGATGCAGACGTAGATGCTTTACGAAAATAGGTTGATATCGTGTTAGCTTTTCGCAACGAGCTACCAATTTGTTCCACGTGGAGAAGGATAAGGTCATCATTTTCGAGCACCGCATGGGACAATGCCCACTGGAGGGCCCCTGCGGCCTCACGGCCCTGGTCGACCACCACCATAATGCGGCGTTTCACCGCTGCACCACCGCCGATTGCGTTGGTGAAATCCATGAGTTTTCTTGGATATGGAAGGGATGGTTGATAGTTGATTGAGGTGAGGGTAAGAGGGAGGAGGGGTTGAAAGAAGAGAATGTAGAGGAGGGAAGGAGGTGGTTAGAAGGGAACTAGTTGGATAAAAATGGCAAAAAAATGGGACAGAATGGGCTGGGAGTTTGGTTGGACGAAAGCTAGAGATGTGGTTGGCTTTCTCGTTCTTGTTACCAACCATGCACGCATAAGTCCTGGCCAAACTAGTTTGGGGATATGGTTAGTTTCGTGTTCATACATGCGTGTATTGTATGTACAACCCGTACGTTAAATGTTTGTCATGATTACCACATCGGAGATAATATAAGATGCCTACTAGTTATTCTTAACAAACTACTAAATATTGATCATATAGCTTACATGTGTAATTTTTAATTTTTTTTCTTCCTTCTTTCTGACAATCCCTACAACGAGAACTTCGGAACTATAAAACTTGAGTGTGGAGTTTGGTTACGACTGTTCAATTTCCCCTTCCATTGTTGGTTGCGTTCGAGGTTCCAGAGTCTCGTTCGATCATTTGGTTTTCTGCAAGAGGTGGATAAGAGTACTTCCACTCAAACGAGGAGGGATTTTGCGCGTATCAGAGTGGGCTGTGAGAACTTCTCCGATATTCCTTCGATGGTTCAAGCGGAGTTCGAAGGCGAATTTTTTGATGTCAAAATCATCGTTGAGAAGAAGAAGAATGTCTCCTTTGGCAAAGTCTCGAGTAGGGAGGAAGAGGAGCGATCTGATGACAGGAATAAAGGGTCGAAATGGAAGCGATCGAAGGTTGACGATGACGGTGGGCCGTCCGAGCTTGCAGCAAAGGATCATGGCCGTTCATCACATCTGAAGGCTTAGGAACCCATCCAGATCATAGATGAGTATGGCTCCAATCTCGATGAGACGATGCATTCTGGTGTACGGCGAGCGGGATTTAAGGAGCTATCGAAGGGACCATCGGTACCTCAGCGGCGCGAGGGGAAATGTGCTCTGGTTGATGGTACGATGATTAAACCCAATCTGTCCCGAAAGCCAGGGATTCTCAAAATAGCTTCCAGCATGGACATCGAAGCAACGGAGCAGATATCGAGAGAAGACCCAGGATTTGCGTCGATGTCGAAGGACGATTTGCAGGTGTCCATTCAGAGAGCTATCGAAGAACTCACGCGCAGAGTTGAAGTTGCCGCTCAATTTCAAATCCCGGTTCTTCAGGAGGGTAATGTGGTGGGCCCAATAGCTGCTGGTCCTATTCTCGAGCCCAGTCCACTTAACGTTTATATTCCTAGGCCCATATCAGAGGCTTCTTCTAAAGATGGAGATGGACCGGTAGGGGATGCTAACAGGCTTGGGCTTCGTCCACTCGCTACAGCTGGAAGATTAATTGATGGTGCTGAGATGATAGATGAAAATGTGATTATGGAATTGCCGCTTATAGATGGTTTAAGTGATCATTCCGAAGATGTCGAGGTAGATTCAGATGTCTCCTTAGAGCAAGATGCGAACGTGGTGGATCCTGAGATCTTGAATGGCATGATAGGTGCTCTAGATGGCCTTCAGAGCGGCGGAAGCACATATGACTCAGAGCACGGAAAATGGGTTAAACAAGTTAGAGAGTTGGCAGGGGGGGTGTAGGGGAGAGCGACGGGAATGGCGCAAACAAACATCATGTGGACGTTCAGAGGAAAAGCAAAAGACAGCTGGACAAATGGGGATCCAGCGGACCAAGTGAGGAGGACCTGATTAGAGCTGCGGCAAAGACTAAAGAGCCTACTTCTGCCTGTCTAGGTAACTCTTCTGCTGATTTTTCAGTTTTAAATCTGTTAAATGATGACTCGCTTATATATTTTGCTAGTCTTTACGGTCTAGCCATGGGTTCCAATAGAGAGGAGCAACTGTTTAGTGTTAACATTATTAGAGGGGTGAGTAAGAGCCAAATAGATTAGTAGAGTGTAGCTGTGGAGTCTAGAGTATAGGTGATCGAAGGTATAGTTATTTATGATATACATCGTTTGGAACGTTAGAGGGATGAGACAGAAATAAAAAAAGAGACTCATTAGCGATACTTTAACTAGGTACAGACCTTCAGTTTGTGCATTTCAGGAAACTAGAGTTGAAAATCCATCCACGATGAAGTTTCAGAACATTAAAGGAATAGGAGATTTTGAATGGAGATTCAAGCCATCGAGAGGTTTCTCAGGGGGCATAACTATTGGGGTTGACCATAGATTGTTTGAGATTATTAACGAGATCGCGGGTTTATACTCGGTCACGATTACTATAAGGCGACGAGATGATAGTTGGATTCATACGGTTACTACTGTTTACGGTCCGTACGAGTCTGCCCAGAGGAGCCTGTTTTGGGACGAACTTAGGAGCATTAGAGGTAGATGTAGGGATCCCTGGGTGGTGGAAGGAGATTTCAACATCACTAGATTTCAACACGAACACCTTGGTAAAGGAGCGCCCAGGGGAGACAGAGATCAGTTTAACGGGATTATCAATGCGCTAGAGTTAGTGGAAATTGAACCCACGAACAGGAAATTCACTTGGTCAAATTTACAAGCTGCCTTAACATTGGCTAAATTAAACAGAATTTTGGTGTCCATTGAGTGGGTAGACGTATTTCCATTAGCTAAGGCCAGAGCAATGATCGGATTCACTTCAGACCACACACCACTTTGCCTGGATTGTGGAGTTGGAGAAAGACGACGTACACATCAATTTAGGTTTGAAAAATCATGGACATTGTGCGAAGGGATGTCGAAGATTATCGAGGAGTGCTGGAACGAGCCGACAGATTCTGACTCAGCGATGGGATGTTGGATTCAAAAGATCAGGAGACTGAGATTAAAGCTGAAGTTTTGGGCCAAGTCAGAATTTGGCAATAACCAAAGTCTAAAACAAGAAATAGGGGAGAGGATAGAGCAATTAGAAATTTTAGAAGAAGAAAGAGACTTAAGAGGGAGCGAATTTGATGAGCTGTTCAGCAAGAGGCAGGATATTCTGCATATTCAAAAGACGGAGGAATATTATTGGAGGCAATGTTCTAGATTTCAGTGGTTGCAAGTGGGGAATGCGAACACCAAATTTTTCCATAGGATTGCCAATGGAAGAAGGCGACAAAATCACATAGGAGTTTGGTGCGAGAATGAGGATAGAATCAAGCTACATATCAATGACAACTTTAAGGAGCTGCTAGGTAATAGAAGAGAGCATAGGAGTTCGTTGAATCAGAATATGTGGGAAGATTCCAGGATTAACGATAGTGATAGTATTGAATGTTGTTTCACCGAAGAAGAAGTGGTTAATGCTATCAATGACCTAGGTCAGGATAAGGCGCCTGGCCCAAATGGATTTCCCTTATTCTTTTATAAGCTCTACTGGAGAATCATCAAAGAGGATTTTATGCGCATTGTTTTAGATTTTTATAAGGGGGAAGCAGATTTAGATAGAATTAATTACGCGAATATTTCTCTGATTCCAAAGAAATCCGAGGTGAAAGATGTTGGAGATTTAAGACCGATCAGTTTACTCAATGGATCTTTTAAGATCATTACCAAGGTTTTGGCTAATAGACTGGGGCCAGTTTTAAAGGATATCATTGAGGAATCTCAGAGTGGTTTTATTAAAGGCCGTGACATTATGGATAGCGTTGCTTCGGCGCATGAAACAGTCTCTAGAGCTTGCAAAGAAAAAACGGACGGTTTTCTCTTTAAGGTCGATTTTCAAAAGGCTTTTGACTCGGTTGAATGGGAGTCGGTTGATGAGGCTCTGTTACTGAAAGGATTTGGCGAAAGGTGGAGGAAATGGATTTTTCAGTGCATCAGAGGAGGCAAATCGTTTCCCTTAGTTAACGGGGAACAGGGTAAAGAAATCCGATGCAAGAGAGGACCGAGGCAAGGGGATCCGCTGTCGTCATTATTATTTGCTATCGTAGCAGATGGGCTAGCGGAAATGATAGCTAATGGCAGAAAGTCAATGGCGAACTTCGGTATTAAAATCAAAAGATTTTCTGATCCTATTTCGATCCTTCAATACGCTGATGACACTTTACTGTTTGGTTCGGCATCCAAAGAGGATATCATAGCTATGGGCTCAGTCCTGAAGTGATTCGAGGTATGGTGGGCATGAAGGTCAACTTTAATAAGAGCTGTGTCATTCAACTCAGCGAATTCAGCTCTATTCCCATCACTTCAATTCAATAAACGCTAGGATGCAATAAAGGAGAGTTCCCGCTTACATATCTAGGGATTCCAATCAGGCCAGGGAAGCTTATTAGGGAGGACTGGCAACCCCTAATTGATAGGATTGAGAAAAGACTTGCAGGTTGGAAGGGTAGATTTTTAACCCTGGGGGACAGGATCACGTTGTTGAACTCTGTCATCAACATCATCCCGATCTACCTCATGTCTATTTACGAATTACCGGTATGGGTAATCCACAAGATAGACAAATGTAGAAGGAGATTTATGTGGAAAGGCGCAAACGATGGAGGTAAAGGGATCCATCTCATCTGCTGGGGGAGGGTCTGCAAGAGGAAAGAATTTGGTGGTTTGGGCATCATCAACCTCAGAGACATGAATACCGCCCTCCTTAGTAAGTGGTGGTGGAAGATGGATCGCTGACGTAATAATTGGTGGTGTAAGTCTTTAACCAATTACCGTGCAAGGAAGAAGTTCAGATACGGGGGTAAGGGTATCCAAAGTAGGAAATCCTGGCTTTGGAAAGGGGTTTGCAAGACAGGCGATGTATTCCAAAGCAACACTCTTTATAGGGTTAAACACGGCAAGAATACAAGATCTTGGAAAGACAAGTGGTGTGGCAGTAATTCGCTGATGGGATTGTTCCCAGCAGCTGCAGAGGCAGTAACCAACATTGATACACTTGTTTACGAATTATGGAAGAACAATATATTGAGACTAGAAGTCAAGGATACTCTAGAACAGGAAGTTATTTAACAACTACAACTGGTAAACAATTTCATTCGCATAGAAGGACGTGTTACGCAACAGCTAGAAGATGAGAGATGGTGGTCATTGGAGGCAAATCGCCAGTTCTCGGTATCATCATTATATAAATGGCTGAATGACGGAGGATTAAGGAACGGGATAGCGGCGGTCGTATGGGGCATCAACGTTCCTTTTAAGGTGAAAGTCTTTTTGTGGTTGGTGGAAAACGATGTGATTTTGTCCAAAGTTAATTTGGGGAAACGGGGAATTCTAGACTGCGTTACTTGTAATAGGTGTCTAACTATCGAAGAGGATACGAACCATATATTCTTTAAGTGCATCAGAGCGAGATGGGTGTGGGGGAAACTAGGTCTAGCGTTCGGGTTAGCTCAGTGTCCAGGTTCTAGTTCGGAGGTCTGGGGGGACATTAGATCGCACAGGATTAGAAAGGAAGTAAGAACATATTGGGATATACTAGTGGCATCAATCATGTGGAATCTTTGGCTAGATCGTAACGACCTGTGTTTCAATAGCGTTGATCATAGACTTTCATTTTTGATGCATAAAATTCAATTCTGTTGTTTTGAATGGACAGGATTGCTCAGTAACAGGAAGAAGAGGAGATTGGATGAGGAGTAGCCCATGGGAGGGAGGGGGACCACTTAGCAGTGTTTGGCTAAATGGATGTGTCTTTATTTTGATGTATTTTGATTTGTTCAGGCTGGTTCTTTAGTTCAGCTGAACTGTGATGTTGCTTGCCTTTGGGCTTTATCGGTATTTTTATTCCTGTTTCGTTAACTTCTAATTAATGAAGCGATGACTTAGTCATCTTTTTATCAAAAAAAAAAAACTTGAGTGCGGAGTATGATTGAATTTTATGGAGTTGTATGTGCAGATAGATTATTACATGATTTTTGTGTTTTAAATCATTAATTGGACGTTCTTTTGGGTTTTGATGATGTTGTTTTTCGGGCGTGGGAGCAACAGATGATGAGGTTTTTCGATGGGAGGGAAGCACAAATCTCAGTCGTTAATATGACCTGATATGAGGCTAGTATATGGTTGAATTTAGTGGATTTGGTGGTGGTTGACCGTCGCTGGACACCTGCAAAAAGCCGGAGACAGTGGCGGTATTCCCGGCGACAGGCACTCTAACGGTCAAGTCAGTAACCAGATGTCAAAGCTAGGTTTAATTACTGAAATGGTGATTACATCTTAATGGTGGAGAGAGAAATATTTATAGACCTCGGAAGGTGAGCCAGATAGGAAAGAATATGTGATTGAGAAATCAGTTGCTCAATCCCTGATTTGGAGGGGATTTGACTGAAAGCTGTGATTAGTTGGAAATCCCCCTCTGTTAGACTGTAAGTGAGCCCTGATTGCTGATGGGTGAGCTCATGGGCCTGGAGGTGGCCCATGTTCTTCTAGCAGGCCTGCTGCCAACATGAAATTACTGTACTGCCATTGGAATCTTTGAGATGCAGGCTGAAATTGTCGGCCCTAATTCAGTTGTAATCTTCACCCACATTGGGTTTTTATTTATTTATTATTATTTTTTAATACTCAATGATGGTTGCCGCCATCGTGTTTTATTAATGAAAAATTAACGAAATAAGAATTCATAGTGCCTAATATGCAAAATTAAATAAAAATACAAAAAAATAAATTACAAAAATCCATAAAATGCACGTATTTTTGCTTAATCTCTACCGTCTTCTCCTTCTTTATTTGTCTTTTGCATTTTTTTATGGTGTTAATCATACAAAGACCTTTGTCTTATCAGTTCCCATGGATTACCATTCGGCAATGGAACATGCCCTTTATATTGGATATGTTCTTTTCTCTATTTGTTTTAAGGGTGGTTTGTTTGAAAGTAAAAGTACTAATGTAGGAAATATTTTCAGAAGAAAAAGTACGATTCACAGCATTGTTTGATAGTAAAATATGTTGAATTTGATTTTGACGGAACATTACTGTAGCACGTTTTGGCCTCATTGAATTCCAACTACAATGAGAGAAAAAAAGGGGGGGAGTACTATTCACAGAATTTTAAATTGATTTATCTCTCCTTTATTCTCACATTATTTAATAAAACAACCCCATCTCCTCCTCTACAATTATTTTTTACTACATTTTAAAATTTCTTACTCTCTACTTTCAATTTTTTTATATGCCATTTTTCAAAATTATTTGCAGAAAGAGGACAATTGCCAAAGTATTTTGCGCTCGTGGACACAACAACTAAACTCACCGTTCTTAACGTGAGTTTAGTTGTTTCATATTCGCTGTTGGGACACGGCAAGTTTAGTGCTAATTTTTGAGAAACTTGTTATTCCCAACGGCGAGTTCAGTTCAAAAATTTCAAAAAAGACTAGTTGTTCCCAACAACGAGATTCTTTGTACTACACTAGCTGTTGGGAATGACGAGTTTAGTTCAGAATTATCAAACAAGACTCACCGTTTTCAACGATGAGTTTCTTTATACTAGACTCGCTGTTGAGAACGACGAGGATATAGGAAATTTCACAGAAAGTAAAACTATCTGTTTGACTTAGGTACTGTTCTTTTTTTTTTCCTCTTATAAGAGGTTACCTCTTATAAGAGATTTACAGTAAGAGCCTCTTTTTGAGGTGTTCTTTTTATATAAAAATAAGCTCTTATAAGAACCTCTTATAAGAGATTTCTGTTCTTTTTTCACCTCTTACAAGAGTCTATATTACCTCAAAGTCTATATTACCCCAAAGTATAAAAATAGTGAGATGAAGGACAAAAAAAGATAAGTTCAAATTACTAATATATAAACTAGTTTAATGGCAAGTTAAATTCACAAATCAGTGTAAATCATCAATTATAATTCCGGGCTACAATAGACTTTTAATTAGTATGAAAATTAGTAAATAAATCAGTGTTTCGACAGCATCCCTAACATAATTGTTCGAGATTGTGAAGAATGAATTCCCACACTTTTTCTAGGATAGCATATTACAGTCAACTACGTATATGATTACACCTTTTCTGGGATAGCATATTCCGGGCTACCATAGAGTAATATATAAACTAGTTTAATTAGTAACAATTATAATATAGACTTTGGGGTAATATAGACTTTTTAAGTGATAAAAGTCTTATAAGAATTTGAAAGAGGCTACTAGAAGTCTTTTAGGCTTATAAGATATTTTAAGAAAAATGTCTTATAAGAAATAAAAAAAGAACACTAAAAAAACTTTTGTAAGAGGGGGACCACCTCTTACAAGAGATAAATCTCTTATAAGAGGAGAAAAAGAACACTGCCTTAGTGAATTTTTCAACAACAAAAAAATCCATATAATTTTTTTTTAAAATTAAACTTGCCGTTCCCAATAGCAAGTTTAGTATAAATTTCTTCGTCGTTGGGAATGACGAGTTTCTCAAAAAAAAAAAAACTATGCTCGCCGTATTCCAACAGCGAGCATGAACAACTAAACTAGCCATTGCGAACGGCGAGTGTAGTTGTTGAGTCTACGAGCGCAAATATTTTGGCAACTGTCATCTTGCTGCAAATAGTTTCGAAAATTGGCATATAAAAAAATTATCTTCTTTCTATCATACACTATAGTAAAAGTACATTCAAACAAACCACTTTAGTTGTACTCGTTTCCGAAGATTTATTTTCCAAATAGTAATCTTTTAGGTTGGATACATTTTACAACCAATCAAACCACCCCATAATGTAAGTGAAATTACATATATTCCTTGTTGAAATATAGTAATTGTATATTCTGTTTCCTAATCTATAGGAAACAGATTTTCCAAATCTCTCATCTCCCCAATCTTATCTCAATCTTCTCTTATCCATGGAAATATGCCACTCATTTATTGAGGGAAAGCCCCTACTTCTGCTGCATACTTAATCAATCGAGTTCCCTCTAATATCCTAAACTTCCTCACGCCATGTCAAGCATTAACTGAAGCTGTGAGTGCACCAAAAGTCATCAACTTGCCACCTCGTGTGTTTGGGTGTGTTGCATTTGTTCATCTTCATCAATATGAACGCAATAAGCTAACTCCTCGAGTTGTTCGTTGTGTTTTTGTGGGATATGCACAGGATAAGAAAGGGTATCGATGCTATCACCCACCAACTTAAAGGATATTTGTGACTATAGATGTTGTATTCCATGAAGATGAGATGTATTTTTTTTCTTCTACGACTGAACTTCATGGGGAGTACCGAAGTGAAGTTCAGACTTTTAGGTATGATGAAAGGGTTAGTGAAGACTCTTGGTTATGATGAAGTAATTACCAGTCAAAATGAATAACTGGATACAAATAATGGCGAACACTTGAATGAAGACTTAGCAAGGGAGGAAGACCCTCATGAAGAAGTGCAATTAAGGGAAGAAGACCCTCTTAAAGAATTGCAACCAGTACCGAATTTCAGTGAGAGTAAACCGTCAGAACCCCAAAACCAATCGTCATCGTTGTCCGAAGCTCCTAGAAGAGAACTCACGTACTGTACTAATAGAGGTATTCCAAAACCCACTTATGAACCTGATCCCACTAGTAAAGTCAAATATCCCATGGGTAATTATGTATCCACTCCTGCTTGTCGTAATCAAATAAGTCATTTGTATATTAATTATCTGCTGTATCTATTCCTAACACTGTGCAGGAAGCCCTTACTGATCTAAGTTGGAAAGCAGCTATGGATGAGGAGATGAAGTCCTTGAAAAAGAATGAGACTTGGGAGATAGTCGGGCTACCAGTAGGAAAGAAGCCAGTAGGATGCTGATGGATTTATACGGTGAAGTATAAGTCTGATGGTTCAATAGAGCGATACAAAGCAAGGCTGGTTGCCAAAGGATACACTCAAACGTATGGAATTGATTATGAAGATACATTCACACCTGTGGCAAAATTCAATACTGTTCGAGTCCTACTGTCACTTGCTGCAAATATTGACTAGCCGTTGGAGCAATTTGATGTGAAGAATGCATTTTTACATGGGGAATTGACAAAAGAGGTTTATATGGATCTTCCACCAGGTTCGAACAGACCAGTCCAACACAACAATAAAGTATGTCGTTTGAAGAAAGCATTGTATGGACTTAAGCAGTCGTCAAGAGCTTGGTTTGGGAGATTTACAAAATCAATGAGGACATTCAGATACTATCAAAGTAATTCAGATCATACTCTGTTTCTAAAAATGAAAGAAGGTAAAATTACTGCTCTCATTATTTAGGTGGATGATATGATAGTAACTGGAGATGATCCTGAGGAGAGAGACATTAAAGAACTACTTGTCACAAGAGTTCGAAATGAAAGATCTTGGCTCTTTGAGATGCTTCCTTGGTATTGAAGTTTCTCGCTTAAGAAAGGGGATATTTTTGTCTCAAAAAAAGTATGTTCTTGATTTATTAAAGAAAAATGAAATGTCCGCTTGTCAGCCGATTAGTACACCGTTAGAAGAAGGACTGAAACTGTGCAACGAAGCTGATCATATACCTTGTGATAAGGAAAGATATCAGATATTGGTTGAAAGGCTGATGTATCTTGCACATACACTGCCAGATTTGTCATATACTTTAAGTGTGGTAAGTCAGTTTATACATGCGTCTCGGAACAACATATTGATGTAGTGATAAGAATTATGAGATATATTAAGTCTGCTTCAGGAAAAGGAGTCTTATTTGCGAAACATGGTCACTTGAAGGTTGAGGTATATATTGATGCTGATTGGACAAGATCTATAATTTATAGGCGCTCCACTTAAGAATACTTCACCTTTGCTGGAGAAAATTTAGTTACATGTAGGAGCAAGAAGCAAAATGTTGTTGCGCGCTCTAATGCAGAGGCTGAGTATAACAGAGTAGCTTTAAGTATAGTGGAAGCTTTATGGCTGAAACTCTTGTAGCAGGATTTAGGCTATGATCTGAATGAATCTATGAAAGTGTATTGTGATAATCAAGTAGCGTGTGATATTGATGCTAATCCGGTCCAACATGATATGACGAAACATGTAGAGGTGGACTAATATTTTTTCTCCAGGAATATAATTCTTATATATAAATGTATATAGTAGAGAAATAAATGAATAAGACTAATAATTTTTTTCCAAAATCTGTTTTCAACATTCGTGAGTATGACAATCATTACAACATCTAGTTGTTCCATCTTTTCTGTTCTCTGCGCGTCCACGAGGATTGAGTATTCTAATTAATTTTGTTTTAAGAATTGAATTTGGACCTCCTACGATTTTACCACTATCACATGCACTTGACAATATACGTAGCTAAGACTACTTGAGTTTTATGGCTAAGTGGAAGTAATTTTTACTTTTGCAATGTGAGTTATAATATTCATGACTTTATTACTTATATTAGAGAGAAACAACATGATCCAGAGGGAGAATCACCATTGCCTTTCACCTACAGAATATGATGATCAGAAAATTGAGATTAAACGCACACCCTCCAGAATTGTTGGAAGAATCTCTCAATTTTTTTTTATATTGCTTTTACCTCAAAAGTCCTTTCCTCAGAGACCATGAGGGTCTACCGTTTTTTTGTTTTTATAGTAGTTTCTCGTTTACTTAGTCCCCCCCCCCCCCCCCCCCCCAAAAAATATCAAAAAAAAAAAAAAAAAAAAAAAAAAAAAAAAAAAAAAAAAAAACCAAAACCTGTTTACATGTACTGAATGCACCAATAGCCACCGGCCGACACAATCTTTAAATTAGTGGTGGGCGGTTTTTTATGGAACATTAATTCAAGGGTTGCCTTCAGTTCCCTGTGTTGGCATTTTGTCCTTCTCCTCAGTTGTCCTCATCCATGAGTTATCCATGAACAAATGTAACTTTAGTTTTTTCATAGTATTCTACATTTTCTGTATAAAAGGTTTCCCACTAAATTAATTAGTGCTAAAACTTTGTGTTACAGGGAAGAGACTTTTGTCTGAATTGGGATCGGTCATCAGCCTTATTCATATACATTAAGGCATATACTTTCTGCTAATTAATATATTTGCATTTTTGAAATTAATGTCAAACTGGTGAGATTGTATGAAACTCATTTGTTGGAAATTGATGCAACTTATTATACTTGAGGTTAGGGTTTCTTAGAAAATCCAAAGGCCCAGTCTCATATCCTAACTTAAAATCTAGGTTCTTTTTCCTGAATGTACTTTGTTTGGGTTTTGAGAAAAAGATGACTAGTCGTACTTTAAGGAGTGCATGTTTCATGTTTCATCATTCATTATTTGGACTAACACCACCGGATGGAGACATCGTGCCCTACACACCATTTGTGGAGGGGGATGGAGGAATGCCATGATCATGACAACAAGTGTTCTCTACACTTTCTTGTAACACCTAATATGGGCTTGTCTCCGATGAATATTTAGGTATTTACAGAGTGTTGTATATTTTTAAATATACTGCTGTAGTCTACTAGCTACTTCTTAGAGTATCTGTAGTTCGTTGGTCAAATATAATTTTTTTTTGGATAATTTGGCCAAAATTCTCAGTCGTTGGCTAAATATTCATTTTTTGGGTACGCTGAGAATAGTACGCTGCCAAATTTGAGGGAGAATATAGCATTATCCATATTTTGGAAATCGGAAGTTGATTTGCTGTTTTCACGTCGGACGGAAGATGATTTATCGTTGGATATTTTTTTTTAAAAAAAATGAAAAAACGGTAGATCATCTAAAAAAAAAATAGGGCCACAGTGACAACAGTCAGTTGGAGTTTTGTTTTGTTTTGCTTTTTTTTTTTTTTTGTAACGGTAGATCATCTACTGTTTCATCATCAACCGTTTCTGAATTTTTTTTTCAAAAATAAAAAAAAATAAAAAAATGTATACAGGATTCATATCTCGTTTCAGTCCAAAAAAATCTATTTTTTTAGTATAGACAACTGAAGCGAAAGCGCTAATTGCTAATTCCAAAATTTTCATATACCCATTTTTTTGGATAAAACGACTACATATGCTCTTAGTTGTTTCTAAGGCTATATTCTACATTAAATAAATAAAAAAATATCTACAAAAATTACTTATGACTCAGACAATGTTTGTGGTTGGTGATATAAATCTCAAATTTTGTACCTGCTACTTTGATTGTTCTACTCTTTTTGCAAAAACATAGAAAGACTTCCCACTTCGTTATTCTTTAAAAAAAAATTTAAAAAAACAAATACATTCAGAGTTTCAGACCCGTATTCAATTTGATCATCAACAATAACAAGAATGCAGAAAATATTGCTACACACTAATCAAAATCAAACATTAACAATTACTTCCTTATTTTATTGCTTATAAGAACACTTCTTTGCATCACCATTCAACAAGAACATAGCAAACAAGAGATCTGCGGAATTGCATGCGCTAAAAAGATAAAAAGATACAAAGATACAAACAACATCAAACTTTTCGAATAAAATAAACACATTAATGAGTAATAATTAAGAGAAATGCATGAAATTGCCAATTGCATGGGATATATATTGCACCAATTTTTTAAAAAAAAAGCCAAGAATGAGACTTGCCTAGTCCAGTCTTAATTGATAGGATATGGATCATATCATGTCCATCAACCCTAATTATTCCTCCTTTTCAGCTTCCAGTTCCACCACCTCATCTCCTCTTCTTGCTCGCTATCGCCATTCCTAACTGCCCTTTTCTTCTGAATCTTGCGAGTATTTCTTGGGTGGTTCCTTACAAGCCCTGCCATTGATGGATCGAGTACTCATATTAACTGAATCGAGAGTTTTGGCTTCGATACAAACGAGAGAGAGGGAGAGAGAGTGTGTGTGTTAATCTTTTTGGAGGGTGGGATTGGCTTCGTAGAGAATTTATTAAAGAGGGAGAAGGAAAAGCAAAAAAAAGACACATGAAATACGGATTACACCTCATTCCTCAATTAACTAGTGGAATTTTGGTTTATTAGGCTTCTTGTTTGACCCAAATTTGATTCTTTTTATTAGAGCATCTACTGTAGATTGCTAAATTTGCATTTTATTCTTATTATAGTAATTGCGACTCTGCAGTCTTTACTATTTATTTATATTTTGACAAATTCGCTACAGAACAATAACATATTTGAGAAGTAAAATGACAATATATATATTATAGCAGACAGATCTTCAACATAGGCTCAAAAAAAAAAAAAAAAAAAAAAAAAAAAAAAAAAAAAAAAAAAAAAAAAAAAACTATTATACCGACACATCTTCAAGTTCCGTCCCAAATAAAAAATAATTTTTTTTTATATGGGACGGAACTTGACTTTTTTTTCTTTCACTTGTAGCTGTGGACGGTTCTTCAAAATCAGTCCCATGTTTTTTTAAAAATTTTCAAATTATTAAATTATTAAAATTATTTATTTAAATATGCCCAAGATTTTTTTTTCGAGTTTCGTCCAATCAAAAAAAAAAATTAATTGCAATGTTATAGCATTTCACCAGTGTAACAAACGTTCAATTGCTATATGTATAATATGCATTTTGCTATTTTTTTGCAATCACGACTGTGGGTGCTCTTAGGGGTTGTTTTGTTCAAGGATTTTTTATATAAACCATTCTTCCTTTAATTTTTTATATATTAAAAAGTCATCATTTAAAATCTAAAATTTAACATTTTAAACTTTGCTAAAGACAGCAGGGGGAAATGTCAAAAGTTCATTTCCCCTGTTTGGTAATTATTTTGAAATAATAAGCAATGCCTTTATCTTTATTTTATTTTATTTTGTTGAGAAATAAATGGCACGGCCTTTTTCTAATTTGGTGGGAATTTTTTGATTAAAAAAAGCTTTCATAAAAGTATTATAGTAAGAAAGTATTTAAAATGGACATGTTTCAATTAAAATATTATCTTATTCAGATTTTTTAAAGTTTCATCTCTTTTGATGTATTACATGGTTCATGAAATTTTTGTTAGGTTTCTTTTTCTTTTTTTTTTAAAAGAAAAAATGTGGAATATGACCACCCTGTTTCATTAATAAGGAGTTAATAAAACAAATTCAGAGTACTGAGTCAAGTACAAAGTCTACAATACATAAAAGAAAACAAAAATTCTTCTCATCATGAGGGGATGAGACAACATAAAGATACATTTATGTTTTTTACAAAGTACATCAAAACATCTGACTTTTCTCAACAAAAGTACAACAGCAACAACGTATGCCCCCCAACAAAACTCAAAAGCATCTAACATTGTTAGGTTTCTTTTGCAAACAAAAGCTTAAAGAATCTAATGTTTTGCGGTCGATCATGCAATGAATAGTGTTCTGTAGCTAAAAGTAATACACAATTCTTGTGTACTTTTAGCCCGTGCAACTTTGTTCAAACGGAATTTTAATATTTTATTTTTTTTAACTCTCTCTCTCTCTCTACACTTCTTAAGTTGCACACATCGAGCAACAAAATGCTTTATAAGCCAACAACCCGTCATGCTCCTGGCCGATGTGGGAGTAAGTCCCTATATTGAAAACCAGGCAAACTCTGAAGTTTCTCTGGTTGTAACTAGTTTTGGTTTTTTTGTTGTTCCGTTTTTTTTTGTGGGTTTTTTATTTAATTTAGTCAATTAGGATAATTGAGATTAATTAATTAGGGTAGATTAGATTAATTATTTCAATATAATATTAGATTAGATTAAATTAAATTAATTAAAATTGGACTGAAGTTTCAGATTAATTAACTAAGATTAGATTAGATTAATTAAGTGCATTTAATTAAGATTAGATTAATCCCGAATTGAGATTAATTAGATGTAAAACTTAAAAATAAAAAACATTTTAAATTAAGGTCGCTACGGTATTCTTACAACTCAAACAAAGTTAATCTTTCATGGAAAACTTTTCTTACTACAGTAAATCTACATTCAATCAATGCTATTTCAAGAAATATAATCCAATGATTTACTTTCGCTACAGTGTTCCTCCTTCGCTACAGTATATCTACATCCAACCAAACCACCCCTTAGCTGACATTTTGAATGTGAGAAATTATTCCGGAAAAATAATAAAACATTGAGTTCTTCTTGAGTGCACCAAAATTTCTCAAGTGTATTTTTTCCCATTAAACGGTAGGTTGAATGTCCCCCGCGTTTCATTAAAAAGATTTTAACAAAACACACAACAAAAAGAAGGCTTATGCATTTCAGGAAACCCAACATGGGTTCTGGAACTCATACATCCCAACCAACAAATAAAAAACACAACAAAACATAGTCGTACTGGTCGGCCGACCTCGCTAGAACAAGTTTCTCGTGATAATTTGAGCTCATTCTCTCTCATTCCCTCACTTGTACTCTGTTTTTCCTTGTCGTAACCCGCAACCGCCCCGTTGTCGCCCCCAGCAGTGTCCTATATGTCAACTTCAAGCACCATACGCGAGACACCGCAGATACCCACCAATCTGACATACCTCTGTCCAGATTGTGACATCGTGTTCATCCTCTCGCTTGACCATCATTGATATCACCGCCACCTCGCAATGAAGGTTTTCGCCGCTCCCTACGGCTCTATGAATGTCTCCAAGCCCCCTGACATGAGAAAGACCCTAGGCACCCCTCACTTTGATCTAAATAGACCGAAGTTGAACCCAAACTATAAACTCGCTCAACTACCGTCGTCCCACACCAACTAGAATTCATTTTTTTTGCTAATTGTAGGTTGGTTGTAATTTGGATATTTAGGGAGAATAATCATTTGGACATAAGGGAGTGCCACCGATCTCTACACAAATTCAAATTTCAAAAATAACTTTGAAATTCAAAAAAGCCCCCCACTGCCACAACAATTCCAACTTCGATCCCCCGAGAAACTCTCACCACACCCATCCCCTATCACACCCGCCAGTGACCACCACTGCCGACATCTGGCTTCCACCCCCGACCACCTGACTACAACCGCAACCGTCGCTGACCATGCCCTAACCTCGGCCACTTCGACCTCGCCGAAGAGCCATCTGATGTCGACGACTTCGCAACTTGCAGCCTTCGTCGCTCCTACACCATGGCCAACTTCGAGATGTCCCAAACCGCACCTGAAGTCAACCCCCAACGACGCTCGCGATCAGCGGCGCCCCATCGACACCGCAATCCGAACCACCACCTGGACGCGAACACTCTGTAGAGCCCCTGGAGCTCGGCTATGCTGAATGGTTGGAAAGCCAAGGAAATCCCCTTCAATAACATTCTATGCCATCCTGACGCTGCCAGCCCCTATGCCATGCCCGACGACGACAACCCCAACTAAAATGCTTGACATCCATTCTATATCCCGATGCATGCATCCCCAAGAAAATAGCCCCAATTATGTGAACGAGCATGCTCTAATTATTTCTTTCTCGTTGATAGTGTTGATAACAAAAGAGCAAACTAAAAAGTTACCCTGATGCCATCCCCGAATTAGCCAGCCATTAAGCCAGCCCCGACGTCTTTGTCCGATCCATCCCACAATCGGCTTGCACTGCCGATGACCACGCCCCTCGCGCCTGCCCTGACGTCCCAACCCCCGATCACCTGACAACCCAACCCCTCGTTGACCTCGCCAGTAGCTCGGCATCTTCGACCCTGCTGAAGAGTTGAGGCGCGCCAGCGATGTCGCCGCTAGTAGCCCCCACTACCCCAAACCAAGGCCAACTTCGGGTTATCCCCAATCCGAACCCGAAATCGACCCAACCGCGGTCGCGATCGGAAGTGCACCATCGTTGTCTCTATCTGACCTGCTTCTATGGTCGCAATCGAATTCTCGGACCCCCCCCCCCCCCCCCCCCCCCCCCCCCCCGGGAAGCTCTAGTCTGGTAGATGGTCGGAGAGCACTTAAAACCCCACTCAATTTCGAGCTTTGGTCGTTAGGGTAAAGGATAGTTAGGGTGAGGCAGAGAGATAACCAGAAAATAGAAGGTAGAGAAGTGGTAGAAACAGAAAGGAGACAAAAGATCGGGAAGGGGGCGACGAAACCCCAGGTGCCACCCCCTTCAACCTTCAGATCTAGAGTTTCTCTTTTTTGGATTTTTTGGAGAGAACTCCTCTCTCTAGAATTTCTAGAGAGAATTTTTTACTCTTTTGAAAAATTGGTCTTCTCAAGTGTATTATTACTGTAGGATTTAAGTATACCAATCCTTAAATTTTTTTTTGATGAACCGGATAGAGCCGAAGGCTCCAGCCATGCAATTAATTATATTAATCAAAAGGTAATACAAACGTAGCAACAAGAAGTAGACGATTTACAAGATGTAAACAGAAATAAAACAAACAAACAGTCTACAGAAATAAAGGACGGGCCGATCCAGTGCCGAACACCGGCCACGAACAGCCGCAACACGCGAGCCAAGCACCGTAGCCGAAGCAGGGGCAGACGACATCGGCCCACTACTAAGCGCCCAGGTACAAACCAGACAAAACGGAGCAGGCATTCCGACCGCCTCCAAATAAGCAACAAAAGATAATATGCTGAAAGCAATTAATAGGAACACCAATAGAGGGAAAGAACAACATGAGTAGGGGGGCCGGTGACTTCGATCAGTGGCTACCCCGAGATAGACCCAGGCAAACCATAAGAGCTCGAGAGCCACCAAATCGAAAAAACAAAAAGCCATAACGATAATCCAGATAGAAACAAGCTACCAAGCCACAATAAAAAGCACTAATAAGGCGGTTAACATATAAGCAAGCCGCATATATTAACAAACGCAGCTACAACCAATATTGGGCTTAAAAGCCCTCCAAGAAAATAACAGAACCAAGCAATATAGTATACTACAAAGGAGATCTGAGATGGGTACCATCGAGAAGCAATACCGCGGTAAAACCAACAACAAAAGAAGCTGAATTACGACACTACTTCGCAGCCGACAACCTGTACACAATCGCCGCCTCGACTAAAGGCAACGAAGCGATAAAAACCAACAGTGGAAGGAAAGCAGAAAATAGACGCAAAATAAACCAGGGAGAGGCAGTCGACAGAAGCCACAATACCATTAGGGAGAGAGATAAATCCACTGCTAGCTAAAGCAGGTACACAAAATAACCCCACTAAATGGGGAAGCCTGGCATCAGGCAGCCAAAATAATCAGAAGGAAACAATCATAGCCGCGTTACTCCTGCGAAGAGAAAGATCAGAAAATCAGAGCGAGCACCAAAAAAAGAAGAACATACATAATAGAATTGAAAAGTAGAAATTATATAGCATGTAAAACTCGAAGACAATGAGTCGCTTCGGTCAATCTAGTGCCGTGAAGCTCATTTTTAGCCTCTTGCTTTAAGGAAGAGGACCAAAAAAAGAAAAGAAAATTAAACTCTTCAATAATGGAGAAGGAAGAGGAAGCGCGCTGCCTAAATAATCTTTTGTTCCTTTCCATCCAAAGAATCCAGATGATGATTTGAACAGAAAGGAACCAAGAGCGGTGATACTTAAAGCTCGATGGAAGACTGGACCAACAAGAATGCAAATCGGTTGGAAGGGCGGAGATTTCCCACGCTAGAGTAGAAATTTTCCAAAGCGGACGCGAGAAGTCGCATCCCAAGAAAAGGTGGTTGGCGTCCTCAAACGAAGAGGCACACAGGGGACAGTTTTGTCCCCAAGCTAGGTTCCTTTTGTTAAGAACTTCGGCCGTAAGAAGTCTGTTGTTAAGAGCCAGCCAAGACACAATTTTGACCTTAAGCGGGGCACAAGATTTCCAAATGGTCTCAGCGAACGGAGAGCGGATGCCTCTAAAATTGAGAAATTGATAAAAAGATTTGACCGAGAAAACACCTGCCGAGTTCCATCGCCAATAGAAATCCTCCCTAGGGTGCCAATCATAATTGTTCAGAGAGGAAATAAGCGCGGTATACTGGGATGATCGATGAGGAGGAAGGCAAATAGAGAAGGGAACGGTCCAAACACAATGAGAGTTTATGATATTGAAAGATTCTGCTACAGTAGCGCACGGAGCGGCAGTCAACCTGTAGAGGGCCGGAAAAAAGGAGGCCAATTTGACATTACCTATCCATAGGTCATGCCAGAATAGAGACTTGGAACCGTCAAAACAGACATGGGAGATGCCACATTGGAAGGCGACAGCAGCTTTCCAAATGCCTTTCCAGAAAGGGGAAGCGAATCGATGGACATGGTTGGGAAATACCCACCAATAGCCATCTGGATAGCAATTAGCCTTGATACTTTGTATCCAAGGTAAACGATCGCTTTTGAGGAATTTCCAAATCCATTTACCTAAAAGCGCAGCAGAGATTAAGGACTCCCAGCCCCCCTGCTTCCTTGGAAGAGCAAACTAAGGTCCAATTGGCAAGGTGGGATCCCCGATGGTGAATGGGGGAACCAGACTGTCACGCCCCACTTCCCAAAATACGGGAATACGAGATCGTGATGTAGGCCCAGCGAATGATATAAGTACGCCAACTCATATCATCCATAAGCTGTATCAGTCTTAGCTCAACAATATAAGAAAATGAATCACAACCACACAGGAAACATAATCACATAAACGAGAATGAAATTCAATAACCAATTCTAGAATATAAAGACTTACCAAATAACTCAAGAGACTCCTGTTCCAATCGCAGAAGAACTGTTCACCAATGCCTTCTGGAAATTCTCCTGATGCACCTGTGCTTGTTTATCTAAAAAGAAGGAATAATTTGTCCTTAGAGCAAGTACGGACAGCAAGTAGTGAAAACAGAGAGTAAAGGAATAGGTTACATGAAGAAATATGAATCAAGATCAAGTTTGCAAGGATAATAATGGTGCTAATAGCAATGGTCTTTATCAAGTATATGTATACATGTCAACTATGTCTATTATCAAGTTGTTTCTCCTATTGAGTGCATGTACTACTGCATCCCATACTACAGATTCGATGCACGCACGACAGTGTTCGTTTTAGACTTCGTGGTGGGGTCTACAGAGCGTGTACTCGGCATATCACGACAACAAGATAACAAGATAACAAGTCCACGTCTCCACACGTATTCTCCACCTTCCATGTAACAAGATAACAAGATAACAAGTTCACGTCTTCACAAGTATTTTCTCCACCTTCCATGTCAAGTTCATGTAACAAGATAACAAAATAACAAGTTCACGTCTCCACAAGTATTCTCCACCTTCCATGTAACAAGTCCATGTAACAAGATAACAAGTCCACGTCTCCACAAGTAATTCTCCACCATCTACCGAGTATATTTTCTGAGACCGTCCACTACTAGGTCAACCCTTAGAAACCCCGGCTTGTTTTAGTATTTTATTAAGTCATTCATGTACATGCGAGTGTTTATAATAATGTCAAGTGAATGGTGATAATGCAGCAACATGACATATTACGCAATAGTAAGCAAGAAGTAGTAAATCTGAAACAACAATCACTTTAACTGATTCCTAATATAACTGGGTCGAAACCTCAGTGCCAAACAGTACAAGCAGCAGGATTTTGTAAAAAACTATCACGTTTATATTCATCAAGTGGGTAGTTATCCAGTTGTATCATACATGTGGTAAGAATAATTTACAGCAAGTCATGTGAATTTCCCAGTAAACAATTCAAGTGAATTTTCTCAGTAACAAGTCAAGTGAATTTGTCAAGTTCAAGTCATAAGATCTCAAGTAAATAACATGTATTTAATCACGGCGTGTCTTCTCATGTACAAGTTTATTTATTTTATTCATGTCAAATGTATGTCTAGGCTTGGGTTTGAGTCAATGGATAATAAAGAAGTCAAGAGTACGTCGGGTTAGCTCGTGTAAACCCTCGATACTCCTAACGAGAAGGGACACAAGGCAAAATTAACGATAAATAATTTGGAACTACTTGCATAAGGTCAATTAATCTTGAACTAGAATAAATAAAATAGTTCAAGTGGACTTGCCTTTTTCTTGTAAATGGTTATATTAGAATCACCAGAATAATGGGATCAGAATCCCGGGGAGCGATCCCAAGAGTACGTACGAGACGCGTGCCAAAAGACCAAACATCAAATCCCAACTCCGCACCAGAACAGCACATACACAACCCAACTTCACTTCAGCAAAACAACCCCTTCAACAACTCCAAACAGTAAACAACAATCCAATCCGCTCCCCAAACACCAAACACCAATGCAACACCCAACAGCAACCCACCACACAACCAGTACACAAATACACCACAACAACACCGGATCGAGATCACCTACTCCACAATACCAAACACCAATACATATAAACAGTAATCCCCAACTTCACACAAGCACCAACCCACCAAACAGCAACTAATCTCAACAACAACAATCCCAAAACTCTGTCTCCTTCTCCCCACATGTCGACACACACAGAGAGAGAGAGAGCGGGAGAGAGATTCGGCAGGAGAAGATAGCGCGCGGAGAAGACGACAGGAGTGAGGGCAGGGCGCTCGAGCGGAGGACGGCAGGCAAGGTCGCGCAACTGGGGCGAAGCGGCGACGGAAGGGGGCAGCGACTGTGGGAGCGAGACGGCAACGATCTGGCGACGCTTCGATGGATTGGTGGTGGCGATGAGCAAGGAGTTGGGTTCGGGGCTTCGACAAAGCTTCGATGGCGGGCGGAAGGAGGGTTGCGACTGGTCGGCGATGTTCAGGACGAAAGCGACGACATCTGGTGGCGCGACAGGAGGTCGCGATGGCGAGGGTGCTCGGGCGACTGGCGGCGTCGCACTGGCTGAGCGGAGGAGAGGCGGAAGTCGACGAGGAAGACGAGCGGGAGGCTCGACGGGGGTGGTGCAGGCGGAGTGAAGGGCTTCTCTGGCGTCGGCGTCGCTCAGGGGGATGGACGGGAGGGGTGGGAGATCGGGAGAGGGGCGAGGGCTGTGACGACTGCGCGGGGGAGGGGCGCCGATGGGTTCCGGTGGCTGGCAGCTGCGATGGGCGATGGTTGCGGTGCGAGGTGAGGTGGTCGACGATGGAGGAGAGCGGAGGAAGAGGGCAACGGAGATTGGGGATTTGGGTAGTTTTTTTGGTTTGGGTTCTGTTGGGAAAACAGGAGAAGGAGAGAGAGTAACGGGAGATAGGGTGTGGGGGTTTAGTATTAGAATAATAATAATTAAATATTAATTAAATGGTAGTTAGAGATAGTGGGAAAAGTGGGGATACGGGGGATTGTGCAGAGTGGGGAATTGTGGTGAAAATTGTATACGGTTGAGTGTATGGGTTTGTGGGTTTGGGTTTAGGGTTAGAGTTCAAATAGGAGATGGGCTTGATTATTGGGCTTCAAATCAATTAATTAAATAATACAACATATATCAAAAATTAATGGGCTAAAATCCAACAAGAGATGGGCTTCAAACCAAAAAGAGGAGAGACAAGATTTGTAGTTTGAAATATAAATTTGGGTTTCAATAGGAGATTCAAAAGGCTATAAATGCATTTGAATGATTTATACAGAAATTGAAATACAAGAATACATGGAGAAAGAGAAAGGAAATAGAAATCCGTATAATCGGAAACAGGGGTTACACAGACCAGAAAAAATTGCTCCGGATTTGGTCAATTCTCTTAATAACCCAAGACGGGACGAAGTAGAAAGACATCATAAAGAGGGGGATAGAGGAAATCACCGAATTGAGAAGGACCAGTCTGCCTCCTCTAGAGAGCAACTTGCCTGTCCAGACGTTCAGTCTGGATTCCACCTTATCCACCAGAGGCATCCAATCAGATCTATGCAATTTGCCCCATCTAAGGGGCACTCCCAGATACGTAATAGGAAATGGCTCTATAGGACAGTTGAAGAAATTAGAAATCTCAAGCTGGCGGTTGGGAGAACCCCCCAGCCAAAGAACAGACGATTTTTGGAAATTGATGGTAAGGCCCAAAGCCATTTCGAATAAGTTAAAGGAGAAGTTTAAGATTACGGAGAGAGTGATGGTTTGGCTTCGCAAAAATGATAGTATCATCCGCGTATTGCAGATTAAGAACACCGGGAAAAGACCGTGATTCCCCCAAACCATCTATGGCGTGTGCTTCCCACGCATTGCGCAGCAGTTTGCTAAACACATCTGCAACCAGAGCAAAAAGGAGAGAGGAAAGAGGATCGCCCTGTCGAAGGCCCCTTTTAATTTTAAATTTGTTACCTTCAGATCCATTGATGAAAATGGATGAAGTGCCAGAAAGCAGGCTGGACTTAATCCAAGAAATCCATTTGGGCCCAAATCCCCTATGGATCAAAATGTCCAGAAGAAAATCCCAGTTCACGTTGTCGTAGGCTTTTTGAAAATCTAATTTGAGGAGAATGCCTTCAGAGTTAGATCTGTGGCAGTGAGAAATAATTTCTTGAGCCGACGCAACACTATCTAGAATAAACCGATCCTTGATGAAACCCGATTGAGCAGGATCAATAAGGGAGGGCATAACCTCATTGAGTCTCGTAGAAAGAACTTTCATGATAATTTTAAAGGAGGTATTAATAAGACTGATAGGTCTAAAATTGGATACCGTGTTAGCGCCCGCAATTTTTGGAATGAGAACAATGTGCGCATAATTGATACGGTCAAAGGAGAATTCGCCTTGATGCAATTCCGAGAACATACGGAAAAGATCATCTTTAAGGCAATGCCAAAACTTTTGGAAAAAGTAAGCAGGAAATCCATCAGGCCCTGGAGCGGAATCACTTTTTAAGGCGAATACCGCCGCTTTAATCTCCTCAAAAGAAAAAGGAGCCTCAGGAGTGGAGAGATCGATAGAAGGGGGGGCGTAAAGGTGATGCCAATCAAGGGTAATCTCTCACTGTTTTTGAGAGCCGATGAGATTTTTATAGAAAGCCAGGAACGACCGATGGATCTCTGCATCAGAGGAAAGATCGATACCATTGTCGGAGATCGAAGAGATATGATTACAACGTTGTCTGTGCGACGCAAAGGAGTGAAAGAACGCTGAGTTACCGTCACCTTCCTTTAACCATTGCACCCTGGCTCTTTGAGCCCATTTCACATGATCCTGAAGCAGGATGTCAGCGTAATCTTTTTTACAGGACTGCCTTTCGGCACGAGCTGAGTCGGAAAGAGGGTACAGCTCTTCCTGCTGATCAATTGCTTCAATCGAAGCAAGAAGAATTTTTTTAAAGAAATTGGTATTAAACTGTCTGTTGTACCTCCAAATCTTGCAACCGGATTTGATGGCGTGAAGTTTGAGTAGAATGCTAACAAAGCCGGATGGTCCGGAGACCGCTGCTAAGCATTCTTCAACCAGAATGATGAAGATAAGATCTTGCAACCAGAACTTTTCAAATCGGAATTTACGCTGGTGGTAGAAAGGGAAATTCAAATAAAGAGCAATGGGAACGTGGTCAGATGAAGGATTAGGAAGGGCCTTGGAAAATGTATTATGGAAACGGTTGATCCAAGACGGAGAGACAAGGAAACAGTCCAGTTTGGCCAAAGAAGGAGACTGGCGCTGGTTAGACCAAGTGAATGATCTACCATTGAGGGGAATGTCCGTCAATTGCAAGTCCCGGATGCAGTCATTGAATCGGAAAGATTGGAGGTCAACGGTAGCAGAGGAGGATCTTTCAGATGAGAATCTGGTAACGTTGAAGTCTCCACAGAAGAAACATATACCATTAGTAAAAGACTGGAGAGATTGGAATTCCTCCCAGAATAATGGACGGCCTTCCGGAGAAGACGGTCCATAAACCGAGATAACCGTAATGACACAATTGAGAGATGACCATTGAAGATGAGTGATTAGAAAGTAGGTGAGACGTTGAAAGGAGATAAGGAAAAAGACCGAATCTTTGAAACCCAAGAGTATACCCCCTCGAGAACCTGCAGCATCTAGAGAGATCCATTTGGAAATAATGGATCCGCTTATAGCCCGAAAGACAGCAGGGGAAGGGGAATCAATCTTAGACTCTTGGATTGAGATCAGATCACAATTAGAAGAGCTAATTAATTGGAAGATTGCCCTCTGTTTGACGGGGCAATTGAGACCCCTAATATTCCAAGAAATACTAATCATAAACACCATGATGCTCACGAACTCTTTTACGTTCAAGATGTCTAATCGAAGGAATGAAAGAAGAGTTATACGTCTCGGCTCTAAAACCCAAGCAGTGCATTTGGTGAGTTAGTTGATAATCAGACCAATGATCAAATTGGGAATGGAATTAAAAATAAAAATAAAAACCTACACTCATATTTGTAAATAATAAAGAATTTGATGTGTTTGGCCGACCCTAAAAACATATAATTATGCTAAACCTAGTTCCCTTCGTTTTCAAGACAACTCTCGACATAAATATTATCATCTCTACTACTATAATGGGAGAGCCCCTTAGTCAGTAACCCAAGTCAGTAACCCAACCCGTGTAACGCACGGGTTGGGTTACTTTGGTAAATATTTACGAAAGTGGACCTTTTTGGTCAATATTTTCGAAAGTGGATCAGTTTGAAAATTATTTTCTTTTTAACTATTGACTAACTTTGATAAATATTTTAGAAAGTGGACCTGTTTTATAAATATTTTCGAAAGTGGATCGGTTTGGAAATTATTTTCTTCTTACCCTTTTCATTATCCTTCAATTTTTTCCACGTGCACGTGTGCACGTGTCTGATACTAGTTAAGATAATGACTAATGAGGTTTGACAGTCCTTAATGCCATCCTCACTTCCTACTTTTCTTGTATATATATAATACAATAAGCACAATAATACTAATTAATACTAATGAGGGTCTCCGTCTAATGTAGTAAAATAATTTGAGCTACGGGTGTAGCAAATGACAAGAACTCAAGCCATCCATGATCATCCGCTTTCCATCCAATATAACTATCCAATATAACTAGTAGTTTACACGTACGATGCATGTCTTAATAAATATAATTTTTTTTTAAAGTAAAAATTTAAATGTAATCCGAATTGGATCTAAAATCTCATTTACAATAGTTATGCACGTGTGTTTCACGGATTGGCACTAAGGCCTTCTCCTATCATGATAGTAGAGATTTTATCCCAGTTTTCCAAATATTTACTATAGTGGATCAACAAGTGAATCATTCCTATTTCGTGCACTATTATTTTTGTTGATTATATTCTCTGCGAAGATTCCCGATAAATATTAATATGAATAAATATTGAGAATTTTTAGAATACAAACTAATAACTAATGTAACTTCTTACAAATTTTATAACCATTCTACAGGGTGACTCAATCAATTGGGGGTGGGACATGTTGGCATAATGCACGCTGAAACGTGGAAATTCGAGGTCTCATGAACTACTTTTTTTTCGTGGACAAACCGCGGTCAGGCCTATGGATGGATCCTTTTAGATCTACGGGCCGGCCGTTCACATGAGCATAGGAAATCTATATTACTCTAGACTGTAGGATCTGCAATTATTTATTTATCAAACCGATCGGTTCACCGTATTATAAACATTTTGCGGTCGTTAACCTAAACAAAAACAGAAAAATTATTTAAGATTTAGTACGTACTATGTTAGGTCAAGATAAACATAAGGTTCCAATATAGTTATTATAAAGCCCTAATATTAAATTTATATTTAGATAATTTATTAGTACATTCATTGTTTTATTAGTTAGCTATTAGTCGAATGTCAATAAGATTATGTATACTTAAAAAAATGGAGTTGAAATCTTGGAAGTTGGTTAGGAGCATTCCACGAGTCTCCACTACTAGTTCTTGCTATCCAATGCTCCTAAGCACCGAGGATTAATTATTAAAATCCTGTCATTTTCTGAGATTTGTTGGATTCGATTATCATATCTAGTGTGGGAATGAACATGATGTTTCGTTCCATGTGGGAATCTTTCGTCCTAATTAATTTATTTTTTTTAAAATTAAATTTCAAAATTAATTTTGTAAATTTTTAAATTATTTTTGCAAATATCTTTTACAAACTATTTTCTTAAATTGTTTTTGCATTTTTTTTTGCAAAAAACAAAAAAAAACTTCCTTAAAATCCGGACGGGGTATTTTGAAATTTTGTTCTTCTTTGGGACGAATGATGTTTCGTCCCGTATTTTTTTAAATTATTTTCTAAGTTTCGGCCAGTATAAATTATTTTTTATTAACAGACAAAATATATGTTCCCTTTTTAACGAACTTATGCATTTTTTACCATTGGACGACTGCAGCGTTTCTTCGAAATGCATTGCCAAAATATGCATTTTGGCACTTTTTTTTTAGGTTATGCATTTTGCCATTTTTTTCATTGAACGACTGTGGATGCTCTTACGGTGGAATTCGTGTGTACCAAATACAACAAATTAATATGGATGAGATGAAGAAGGGAAGAGAATGTATAAGATTGGATGATAATGGGTTTGCATTCGACCTTTTGGTTTGCTCGATTACCGTAAAATGTTAACCACTCTAGTTGATTGCTTTGGCTGTTGTAAAAATTTTGATAAAGAATGGAATGTGTGAAATAGTAGAGAAAGAGAGGGGTTCATTAGAGGCAGGGACGAAGCTAGAAACTTTTCGCAAGAAGGTATACAAAAAAATCATAAATTGTTTTATTGGTCCTTTTTAGATATTGTATTATATATATTAGTCCCATATCGAATATGTATCAGTTTAGTGTTTGATTCTCTCCTATATATAAGAGTCATTGTACTCAGTTGTATTCATCCCAATATCATATTTTTCAATCTCTCAGTTAACCATATCATGGTATCAGAGCAGTAATATATATTTTTTCCCTTTTTTTCTCTTTCCTCTTTTCTGTACTTGTTGTCCTCGACAATCATAGGCAACAACAAAATCCAATTTTTTATCAACATCAATAGCAAGCACATCAACAGAAATCATCATCACCATCAACAACATTCATCGGCGGTCTTCAACATCAACATCAGCATCGTTGTCATCTTCTTCGACAACTTCAGACACTTCAAACCCAACGTCGCCATCTACCCACCAAATCCAACACAAGCAACATCAGCATCTACCCACCGAACCTAATATTCTCAACTCTTATCAACCTTCCTCCAAACCCAACGTCGCCATCAAAATCCCCACACCCCCGATTTCCGAAACCCCCAAATCCTGGCCTTCCTTACCCCGACTGCTCTGACTCCCGACGACCTGAACACCCACCAATTTCTCCTGAAACCCACCTTTACAAACCGTAGCCATCATCTATTGTCTTCATCCCCAAACCCTAATCTACACCTTAAACCATATCCTAGCCTACCCGAATCCAATACCCAATACCCAAAAAATCCCTATACCTGTATACCAACTACTCCTACCATATACTTGTTTTCCAAAAAAAGAAAAGAAAAAAAAAGCCCACATCCAAACCCACGCCCGCAATCCTAACCCAACTCCGACCACAATAACCCTAACCCTATCCTATCCTGACCCGACCCTTACCTCTCCCCACTTTCGTTGGTCTATTGTTGCCGCCACTGATCGACGTTGTCGTCGCAACCGCTCATCATCGTCGTAAAGAAAAAAAAATTCAAAAAAAAAAAAATTTGCTGGTACTCTCTCTTCTCCAATGGAACCTCAATCTCATCGGCTTCCCCGTTGCTACATCTCCCTCTTCATGCTCCCTGTATTCTCCATCTCCATCTAGATTCGAACATATGTAGCACTATCATCCTGATTCTGACCTCCTCCCTTCTCCTCCCAACGTCATCCTCAACACTACCTCGCCTCTTCCACAACCGGTAGCACCTTCCAGCACCTATCCTGATCCCGACACCAGCAGCAGTTACACCCTCATTTCGATCTCTACCACAGTGACATCAATCTTATTCTTCCTCGCAACACCTCTTCCCTTACATCCTCGGCCATGACCGTTCCTCCAGCCTTGCCAACTCCTGCTGATTGGGCTAATCTCCATCATCGCCTCGCTCAGCTGGAACTCCAGCTCTTGGGTCAGTTTATCACTGCTAGTCCCTCTGCCCCCTGCATTCTCTGTTACTCCCAGTATGAATTCTCCCGGGATTTTAGATTCTGGTGCTTCACATCATCTTACTAGTAATTATGCACTGCTCACCACCAGCACTACACTTCCCGCTCACTCTCATCCTTACACACTGTCGATGGCTCACAACTTCTCACTACATACTCAGGGTTTATCAGCTCTCCATTTCTAACGTTGCCCTATGTTATTTATGCTCATCATTTATCCATGAACCTTATTTCCATTAGTGCACTGTGCGATAGTGGCTTTGTCGTTACGTTTGATTCTTTCGGTTGTTCTATTACTGATTCTCACACTGGTCAGAAGTTTGGGTGTGCTAGTCGACGGGGTCATCTATATCACCTAGATCTTCTACATGCACATAAATCTCATCCTCATTTTGCTGGTGTGTGCACTCAGATGTGGATCTGCAGCACAAACGTTTAGGACATATTAGTGAGTCTCAACTCAAGATTTTAGCCTGTAGTGGTGCCCTTGGTCCTCTTTCTTTTACCCATTTGTCTGATTATCAGGGTTGTCATTTGGATAAACACATAGCACTTCCTTTTAATTACATAAGCACTTCTCAAATCGCCCATCCTTTTCAGCTTATTCACTCTGATATATGGGGACCATCACCCACACCTTCTCACAAAGGCTAACCCTATTATGTAAGTGTCATAGATGACCATACTCGCTACACATGGGTATTTTTTATACGCCAACGTTCTGAGATACCTGGAATTTACCAGTTCTTTACGAACATGGTTCATACTCAGTTTGGTGTGCGTATCAAAATTTTTTGCTCGGACGGTGCTCGTGAGTACACTTTCTTTGCTATGAGACCAATCCTTCAATCTCATGGTACACTCTTTCAGCAATCATGCCCTCACACTCATGAAGAGAATGGTATAGCTGAACGCAAGTATCGTTACATCCTTGAGACAGCTCGCTCTCTTCTACTCTCCTCTGTTTCTCATTCTTTCTGGGCTTAAGATGTCATGACGTCTGTTAGTCTCATTAACATCACTCTCCCGTCTGCCCTATCTGGCACATCACCTTATGAGGCTCTTTGACACTCACCGTCGGACTATAGTATGCTCTGTACTTTTGGGTGCACCTGTTATGTCCTTCTCCCTCCCACTGAGTGCACGAAACTCACTGCCCGATCTGCTAAGTGCGTTCATCTATGTCTCAGTCCTGAACATAAAGGATATCATTGTTTTAACCCTGTGGCAGGTCGTATTTGTATTTCCCAACATGTCACCTTTGCGAAAGACTCTCCCTACTATTTAACATCTCATGAGGATGCTAGTTTTCTTGACTCCTCTATTGTTGAGCCTTCTTCCCCGGCCAGACCTTCACGCATTCCATTTGATCCCACTCCTTTAGCTCCTTTCCCACCTTATACTGCCATTCCACCTATTCTTCCTCCTACTGAAACAACATCTGCATCTCCACATCATCATGCCCCTTCACCACCTTCATCCCCACAGGTGCATGCACACGAATAACCTATCTCACCTCCCCACCCTGTTCATCCTCAACCAGTCACCTAGTCTGCACGTTCTAACCTGGGCGTCTCACTGGCTCGTTACACACCTGATGCTACTGGTCCTTCTGACCAGTTTGGTTTTGCTACTCTCGTCAGACGGTCTACCACAAGTTTCTGTATATTTCTTAGTGATTCACTGATCTTGTGGCGAAGCAAGAAACAGATAATTGTAGCATGTTCTTCAACTGAAGCTGAGTACAGAACAATGACAGCCACTACTAGAGAAATTGTTCATGTTCATTGGCAGATACGGGTGTAACTCTCACTGGTGCAACTCATCTTCATTGTGATAACCGAAGTTTATTGCACATTACAAGCAACCCGATTTTTCATGAGCGAACAAAGCACATAGAGATAGATTGTCACTATGTTCGAGAGCGCTTTGAAGCATGGACCATTTCACTTCACTCTGTTACTTCTTCACAACAGACAGTAGACTTCTTCATCAAGTCTCATACTGTCCAGAGATATCGTTACTTGGTGGGCAAACTCACACTGTTTGACCCATCGTGAGTTTGAGAGGGGGTGTTAGATATTGTATTATATATATTAGTCCCATATCGGATATGTATTAGTTTAGTGTTTGGTTCTCTCCTATATATAGAAGTCATTGTACTCAGTTGTGTTCATCCCGATGATCCAATCATATTTTCCAATCTCTCTGTTAACCTTATCAGTCCCAAAAAAGAAAAAAGATCATTTTGCATTGATCATCCCTAAATTAAAGTTGGGAGTGTGATCAAATAATAAATTGTAGATTTGGAGGAGGGGGGGGGGGGGGGGGGGGGGGGCTAAAAGGGTGAAATTTAAAAATGTAAGGAGTTTTTTCTCAAAGTTGGAGGTGCATTTGCAAACCCCTCTACATGGCTCCGTCCCTGTTTAGAGGTGCCACAAACCCTAGGAAACGGGAAGGAGGGTTAGGGACTCGAAGAATTTATATAGGGTTTTTTTTTTTTTGTGGTGGAGTGGATGGGGGGGTTCAGGTCCAGGTCCAAGTCCAGGACATTTTAAGCTGACCCGGATCTGATTCAAAATTCCAACAGGTTTCAAAATAGGATCCGGACCCAATTATTTTTTGGGGCCGATGAATGAAGCAGTGAATATACTTAAAAAGACACGTTGGTGTTCGGACTCGAATTAACTATTGGGCCGATACTGAGGCCTTGTTTATGAGACTGTACTTAAAGACACACGTCGACTCGAACTAATACTGAGGCCTCGTTCGTGACAAATGCATAATTCTGCTGTCATTGGGCCGTAAGTCGGGATAGTAAATTGGACAAGAAAACGTTGGAGGACTTTGAGGCCCACTTTGCCAGAAATGAATTATAATAGTGGTTCTAGCAAGGATGCCATTCTGAAATTCTAGCAACTTGAGGGGAAGAAAACTTTATACCATTGCCCATGTGGCAATGTCTTTCAAGAAGTTTGTATACTGAATAAAATTTGGGACCAAATTGGAGATTTTCCCGACAAAAGCCTTCATACTTTGGTAAACAAACACATTGCCTACCCATCAATGACGAATATAACCCTGATTTCAGATACTATGTTCAAAAACTTCATTTAACATACAATAAAACTTGTATGTAGCAGGAAAAAGAGCAACCTGTATTCACCAATGGCAATCAATAGATCGAAACACCTGACAAGACAAATTGAAACACATTGCTACCAATATTAGACAGAATACATTGACGTACGGTGCATAGACAAATATATTCACTGCTAAATTAGCAAGTTTCTTAAGCGTTATCCAAGGCAAATTAAACCAAAATTTGTCATCTAAAAAGTATTCAAACCGCCCCAGCTTGCAGTTATAAATAATAAAAAAACAAATAGCTAACTGTGATGATATCATCTCTTATAACAAGTACAAAAAACCTAGTCTCAAACAAAATACATATAAGAAAAGTCTCTCTACTCAAACTCGTGTGGAATGACTAGTTCTTCAACATCCAATACCTCCTCAACTTCCACTTCTTTAGCTTCATATTCTTCTTCTGCATCGCTAACCTCCCCATCTCGCAGCTGTATCCTCAATTTCCTCTCTTCCTCGTGCATTTTCTTCCAGTTGGCAACCCACTCATCCCATTCCTCTTGAAGCATCTTCCTCTTCTTCCTATCCTGCTCGCTTAACTGCAGTGATACATCTTGGTCCTCTACCTCATACTTTTTGCTGTATCTCTTCAAGTTCTTGGCAATTTCCTCTTCCTTCTCGGGAGTTAACAATGAGGGAGGTCTTGGTCGCCATAGGAACTGTACATTTTTAAAAATATATATTTTAATTCATTAATTGATGAATGATGCAAAAAAAAAAAAAAAAAAAAAAAAAATCGAGGGGATATTTTTACCTGATAAAAGTGATCCTTGGTTATCTTGTACAGTAGCTTTCCGTTGAAGGACCAAATGTAGAATCCATTTTCCATCTCATGGACTGAAGTGACTGAAGTTGCCACATACCTACATGGATTATATACTTAGAGAAAAGGTCTGAATAAACAGGTTTGCAATCTTTTGAAATTTACGCAAATTTTGGTTAGAGTCTGGGTTGTTAGCACGAAGGTCACTTCCAATCCTTAGTTACTCAAATCAAATAACGCTTCCCTTTCGTTCTAAGACTTCATTTGGAGATTTTTTCCATAATGGAACGAGGTTAATTAGCATGAATAGAGCAAGTTAAGCCATACTAACCCAAGTCTTGCCACTATGGATATGGAGGTAACTAACATACCTCTCGGTATATTAACTTTTGGCTTATTTTGGGTCCTTTCCAAAGTTGCTATTGTTCCAGCTAACTCAACCTCAAAAATTAGTCCTCTCCTAAACTTGACTCCAACCTCTCCCCCTACTCCCATACCTACCTTACTATGTGTCTGAACAATTATATATTGAGGATAAGTGACGGGATAAAAACTACAGTTTGTACAGACTTCCACTAAAAACTATTTCCACAACCTTATATCCAAACAAGAATTCACCGGTAAATATGCAAATATTAAAACTGGAATAAAATGTGCAAGTAGTAACTCAGAAATTGAAACGTGCAAATAATAATAATAATAATAACAATGATAGTATAAAACAAAATCAGAAGAAAACATTTTACCTGCCAGTTGGGTCCCACTCAATGTCCGTTGCATTGAAATGTTCGCCAGTTGCCATGGTCTCAAGCTCATCAACATTGTAAAACTCTAGCTGGCCTTGCTGGGCCTTAAGCCCAGCCAGTACAATATATTTGCCAGCAGGAGACCAATAAATAGTATTGACCATCTTGGCCTTAAGAGTTGTCAGCTTCTGAACACGGCCAGCATTGTGTGTAGTCCTCATTGAGTAAAAGCTTATGTCATGTTTGGGAGCATCTCCATGAACAACAGCAAATCTATGGCCTTTTGGTTCCCATTCAAAGGCAACAATCTTATCGTTCTTATTGTCAAGCTCTAAGACCTCAATAGGAATGTCTCTTTCCTTAATACGGAAGAGCTCAAAGCCTGTGTATGTGCTCTTCTTTGTTTTGGTGTACCTGTCTACTTTGACAGCAAGATACTCTCCATTGCTCTGCCAGTACATTTTGCAATCATTGACACTGAAGAGATTTTTTTGCCTGAGCTCTTCTTTACCAGGAATTTGGACAAGGCTTACCTGTTGATAAGAAATGTACTTAGAATACTTCATATAAAAAGTTCATTCACTGACTGTTTGAAACTAAATTAACCCATAATTACATATTAAAACCCAATCAAAGTACAACTTTATCAAATAATATGCACACTATCTTTTGCAATAGCAGAATTGCCTTTTTTTTCCTTTCCTTCAAATCAGCTTTTGTACAACATTTCAGACTCCACTATTTCCACCCCCGCCAAAACCATAATCCAACTCCTCTCATCACAACAATCTATTGCCCAAACATACTATATCAAGCACAATGCCAACTTTGATGGTTGCAAATTTTGGAAGAGATTGGAAACACTTGAATAGTAATTTGAGTTTGCAGAACATACAAATACAATCATACGCAACTTTTTTGTGTAAAAATTAATTTAAGAATTAATGAAAAGTATTGATCGAGTGTTTTGGTAGTTAATGTTCAGAATAAAGCAGTCAAAGTACATGTATGGAGTTATTTCCCTTCAAAAAAAAGGTACAGTTTTCTTCACCCAAAAAACAAGTACAGTTTGTATCAAGAAAAAATTTCAAACTTACTCGTGCAGGCTGATTTCCACCTCCTTGCTCAGGAACAAACAATGCAAGCAGAGGATCAGTAGGAGACCAGGTGAAGTCCATCACATTCTCAACCTTCATGGACTTTTTATCAATCAGAGTGAAAGTCTCAGTTTCATATACAGAAATAACATTCTTCCCAATTTTTGCAAAGTATTTGTCTTCTTTCCCACCTCCCCACCTGAAATTATACATAAATAGAACCATAACGCATTCAAGTGCCTAAACAGCAGATAATATAAATTAATGTGCAGTGGTAGTGTTATTAACTATTAAGTTATAACATTACTTGAATACTGGCCACGGGATTCCAGAAACACCCCCACTTCCACTAGTAGTAAATTCATCAGCATTCCCTTTGAAGTCTCGCATCATTTTCCCAGTTCGAACATCAAAAATATTGAGTATAACTCTCTGTGAGGAAAACAAAAGGATAAGAGCATCACAAATAAAACAGGATAAATAAAAGGGTGTAAACAACAAAATTAAATACAGGTTATCCAGCTACTTACATGAGTGTCTCGAGGGTTACTGGGCTCATGGCTACTATATGTGACCAAGTATTTCTCACCAGGAGAAAAATCAATCAATTTAACCTGTTTAAATAATGCCATATGAAGCAAAGGTAAGCTTGACAAAAAAAAAAGGAAATTCTTTTGCAAAAGTATTATATAAACTCAAAATAGAAGAAAAAAATGAAATTAACTGACCTGTGGATGCGCATACCGCATTAAACGATTAAAAGTAGAGGCACCTCCCCACATAGCAGCACCTTGCCTATGAACTGTAGCTAAGTATGTCCCAAGAGGAGACCACTGCACGAAACTTTCAGTCCAATACTGCAAAACAAAAGGAACAGCATTAATCATTCCTTACAATGGATTGTAATAGTCAAGGAATTCTTTGGTTACATAGTATCCAGAAGTACTTTTCCACTATTTGGAAAAACCTGCTCCCGCTCCCGATTTTTAAAACAGTCTCTAATGACAAGCATACAAGACTCATGACACACATTGAGTCGCACAACTCACGGGTAGGTAAGAACATTCGCCAATCCAATGTATTATCCTGTTATTATGATTAAATGATCCCAAACTCCACAACAAATTGAAATGCAAATGTCCTCAACAACCATTTTTCACTATCTCTTTCCTATCTTACAGAAATAAATTATAATTTCAACTCTTGGTAAGCTAATAGTAAGAAACAGACATAAAAGAATAGTGGGTGGCAGTAACAAGTAAACTCCATATACAGCAACAACAAGAAGTAATAAAGGGGATATCAAATAACTGAGAATGTAAAAGAAGAGTCAAGGAAGAATCCTATACATTTTGAAGAGTAACTAATATAACAAAATGCTAATTACTCAATAACTAAATAGTTAAGATAATATAAGTCGGAAAATTATGAGGTAGCATCAGGTAACTGAATAATCATGCTAGCAAGCAGAACAGGTTCAGTGCAATCCAACTCCCACAGGGGCCGATATGAGTGTAATTGCGGTCCATCAACAAATCTCCAAATCTCTACATAATTGCGCAACACAACAATCAACTACCTTAACAGCTTCATTCATATTCAAACTCAGATATCTACTACCAATAATAGAACACCCAAATCTCTTCCCAAAAATAAATTTGCCTCAGGAATGATTTGGAAAGGCTAACCTTTAAAATAATTTGCACAATTATTGGGCTTCGATATTCTCTTTAACTCTACTAACTTAAAGACTTAAGTCGAAGGAAACTGCATGTGTGAGACATGTCAGATTCTACCCATTTCCTAAGAACAAACGAACATAAGAAAGCAACAAAACCTAAAAACGCACAAAAACCTAAAGAAGAATATTACATTTACATTCATATCTACACAGTAACCGAACTACATAACTCTATCGCATACATTCTCACATTAAGACAACAAATTACTCAAGCAACCTCAAGCATACTCATTATTCACCTGCCTACGATAAACCAGCTCCGGCGTCATCTGCCTTGGATCATTCCAAAACACCTCAGTAAATGACCCAGCCCGAATAACAAACTGATCCCTCGCCTTCTCATCTGTCAACCACTGCTGCAGATTCTCCTGCAAAATACCACACCCACCATCAAAACCATTTATAAATTCATTTACATTTCACAGAAGAAAAAAAACCCCAAATTCGAGAAACTCACTCCGGGAACGTAAGGCTTAATCTCGGCGGGCGTCCACTCATCTGGAACATTCATAAACTTGTCGAAATCATCAAACAAATTCACCTGAAAAATATGCGACTTATCCAACTTGTACCCATTTGTCTTCTCCCTCGCCAACTCCGCCTCCTACACAACCAAATTCATGAACAAATTAGGGTTTCCCCAAAACCAAATCAATTTTTTTTTAAAGTACAGGTTTTTATTACTAACCTGAGGAGTATTGTACTCGATAAAGCAGAAACCTAGGGTTTTCTTGGTCTCGGGATTGACCGGCATCAAGAACCCGCCGTCCTTGATGAGGCCGATCTGGGAGTAGATCTTTTTTAGCACATTTTCCAATTTCTCAAATTTCTCAGGAGGGACGACGGGAAGGTTGTCGACGACGATGATGTTGCGGAATCCGGCGTCGAACTCGACGGGGTCTTCTTGAAAGATGACGTCATCGTCGTCGGATCTGATGCCTAAGTCCTCGCCGGGTGGGAGGGTGATGGAGTCGAGGTCAACGGAGGAGAGGTCGATACCCTTTTGGAGGGCGATGGTTTCGATGTCGGCCATTGACACCACTTCCGCCATTAGTGGGGATTTAGTGGGGATGGGAGGCGATGAGAGAGAGGCGATGAGAGAGAGGAGGCAGTGGAGAAGATGTGAGGCGATGAGAGAGAGGCGATGAGAGAGAGGAGGCAGTGGAGAAGATGTGAGAGAGAAACCCTAGAGGAGGCAGTGGAGAAGATGTGAGAGAGAAACCCTAGTTTCTAGAATATTATATATTAGAAAATACTAAAAGAAACGGTGGGCTGAATGGTCGGGTCCATGGGCTTGAAGCCCAATTATGCTATATATTATGAGAAAAATAAATGGATTGCTAAACTGGTACTAAGAGCATCCACAGTCGTGGTTAAAAAAATGCATAAATAGATAAATAATAAGCAAATATCGTTTCGCTGCAGTCGTAAAATGCTATATTTTACCATTTTAAATTAAAATAATATTCAGATGGAGCTTCACATTGCATCGGAGAAAAGAAATAATAATAATTTGGTCGGACGCAACATGACCTTGCGTCGGAGAGGGAAAAAATATATATATATATATTTTAAATGGTGGGACGGCACTTGAAGTGCGGACGGAAAAAATCGTACTCGAAGTGCAAAAAAAAAAAATTACAACAAAATTACAAAAAATTACGGAGGAGGAAGCGGGGTTTTTTTTGGTTTTATTATGACGAAATTAAATTTTTTTTTGGAGGGACGGCACTTCGAGTGCCATCGGACCATTAAATTTTTATTTTTATTTATGCGACGGCACTTCGAGCTCCATCATTTATATGCATATATAGCAGTCTCCTGTAGCATAATATGCATATTATGCATATCCTCTCTCATATATAGCAGTCTCATGTAGCAGAATAAGCATATTATGCATATTTAGCAGACGACTGTAGCGAGTTTTTTACCAAAATATGCATAATATGCATATATATAGCAGACGAGTACAGATGCTCTAACTACTCTTATCTACCATATTCGCCTTACTAAACTCAAGATTCGCATTACTAAACTCGAGAATGTAAAGCAAAATGCCAAGACAACTCTCGTCATTCGCGATTCTAACAAAAATTAATCTTAGGAGAAGAAATATTCAGGTTGACGTTAGATGCGTGCAATGCCTCCAAGCAGAGGAGGACTCGACACATTTATTTTTTACGTGCCCTAAAGCGGCTAATACGTGGGAGATTGTCTGTAGAGGTTTCGGGTGCACACGGTTCCCTAAATCCACTTCGGAGATTTGGGGCACTTGGAGAGACGACTTCATTAGGGCACAGGACAAAAGGGCTTGGGATTTAGCTGTAGCGGCTACTATGTGGAGACTATGGCTAGACCGAAACGACTCATGTTTTAGAAACATTAATCACAGATTTAATTCTTCAATGAATAACATTTTCCTTCTAATTCATGACTGGGCAGGTAGCGTGGAGAATGCTAAGAAGATTAGGAGGTCCGATGAGGAGTAGAAAGCAAGCAACTAGAGCGCAGATCGCACAGATAGTGCGGGAGTAGTGGATTATCGTTATGTACTTTGTCGTATTTTGATTTTTATGTACTTTCATTTTGCCGGTTTGCGACTAGTTAGTTGCTAGTTAGTTTGACCGTATGAGACTAGTTTGGCTGGATGCCCTGCGGGGCTTTATGTACTTTGTTCTACTATGTTTCTTTAATCCTCATTAATGAAACGATGACAGAGGTCATCTTCTTATCAAAAAAAAAAAAAGAAAAAAAAAGAAAAAAAAATCCTCACGTCATTCTATCGTAAAACTCTTTTGAGAGCAAGAACTAGTTGACTTTCAACTTTTGTTTTTGGTGGTATACACTATGAATTTTGGTTGTACGGTTATACGATTTCACCCCCTTCAGTTATTTTTTTGGCTAAATTTGAAAAAACCTTTCTAAACTATATCCTTTATGCAGAAAACTTTACTGGATTTTTTTTTGCGCAGAAAATCACACTCAAGTATGATTGCAAAAAACTCCCATGAAGTATATTTCAAAAAACCACATCTAACTTTTCTACATGTATAAGATAACCCCATTCATCTTTACAAGTTGATTCAGAAAACATCATGCATATTTCTCATTACTGTCAAAAAAACCTTACTCAGCTTTAGCAGAAAGCTCAGGCCGTCGGAATGAATTTTTTGCAACTATACTTGAATGCGGTTTTCTGTGCAAAAAATAATTCAGTGAGATTTTCTGCTTCAAGAGATTTTTTTTTTCAAATTCAAAAAGCCTTGTTTTTTAGTATAGCAATGTTGAATTTTTCTTGAGAATAGCTTTCTAAGATCAGCATTGAAAATTACTGATAGTTGTAATACTATTGAGGTTTTGTAGGTTCCAAATGCACTAGGAAACGAAGGATCCTCTTTGGGAATCCAAACACACAAAAATTTCAAAATCAAAATGGAGCTCAGATTATCAAATTTTGCATCTGAAATTTTTTATAAAGCATTGTCTATTGCACACATTAGAGCTACCATACAATTCCAATCAACAAGTACACAGTTCATAATGGTATTGATACACAAGAGCATCCCCCTAACTTATGGTTGCAAACACCAAAAAATCTTTGAAAATATATACGATGCCCTTCATGGTTCATACTAGGGGGAAAATACTACAAAGAACCTCTTTGGTCATTCATACCGAATACATGTTATACAATCGACTCCAACAAGTACATAAATCCATATCAGCATTTTGGATGTACAGACTCTATTAGCCAGTGGAAGTGATCATTAACCAAATAAAATACAAGCTTCCTGCTTGGACTTACGCACAAAGTTGCCAAGTTAAAATTTCCCTCTCAGTATACAGCATATAGTTTACAGCTAGAGTACCCACGATGGTATTGGTGTCTAACTGCAGCTGATGCATCCAGAACTCAGATTGAACCTCTCTTTTGTATTACCAAAACTGGTCGTTGACGATGTTTCTGAACTGTTAAAACACGAACCGGTTCTTTTGAACTATTGCTGCAGTGAATTTCGCTGATCACTCTGATAAAATTCCATCCTGGAATGAAAAGTTAAGACAAAGTTATTGCTCAATACAACAAACCCGTTGCAAATAAAAAGTTTGATAAAGCAGAATCCCAGATATAGAAGCCTGGCATATTTTAGCTCCAGAAAGTTCAATAAATTTACATAAAATTAAATTTCATAGAGCATGCCCATCTAGGGACACTGGAAGTTGACCAGCCAAATTTTAAGTTCATCAACCTCTAGACTGTAGAGCACAGGTAGCGTGCATTCTTTGTTGCACCACTAAATTTACTGAAGTATTACACTATAGTTCCAGTCTTAATGATTCTATATAGTTTCAGTAAGTTCCCTGCAACTACGCAGATCAGAAGATGTAATGAGGGATGAGGGATGCGGCTCTGTATTTTATATTCTAACATGCCCCTGCAGCTCGCAGCTTGAGCACCCTTCTGTGGATTGATAGCTGGGCTGTGCACAGTAGTTTTTTTTTCTTTCTTCTTAATTTCAAGTAGCCGGTAGGGATAGAAACTGGGTTGTTCTTGTACTATGGCTACATGTCCCGGCCAAAAGTCAGAAATAATGATGAGGGTTGAGAGATTTATATTTATATTTATATTCTAACACTAAGAAATTACTAAAACTGGACTATATTTAAACTCCTAGAAATGACAGGAATGCCAAATTTAAGGAAAATAAATGTATAAAACATGTATGGCAGTCAACCACAAACTACCTTTGGAGTTACATTTGTAGCGAAATACACCAATACCTGATCATTTCTCTTCTTCCTCTGAATCCGACTTAGCAAAAACAGGTTCTGGCTGAGTCTCTGCATATGCCGGTGCAATAAATTTTGGATCTTTCGCAGCAACATCTGCATATTTAAGAATAGCCTCCCTAGGGTCCTCTTCCATCCAGGTCTCCTTCAGTGAACCACCTTGCTGCAATAAAATTGTTATTAAAACTTCTAAACACAAACTTCTTTGTAGGAGTTAAAAGAAAATTTTAATTTTTTTTACAAAAATCTCAAAGCATCAGTTGGCCACAAAATGAATACCTTCATAAGGTATTGAGTCAATAAACTGCCCTTAGTGGTACCAACTCTTCCACCAAAGCCCGGACCATTGACAGGAACTTCTGGCTTATGAGATTTTAAGGGATCCTTCAACGCTTTCTCTCTTTGACGTTTACGGCTTGGCTGGTCTCTTAATAAGGGTAATGCGTGAGGGTTATGAATAACTGATTGGGCCTCAAAATCATCAACAGATTGTTTCCTCAGTGCTCGAGCAACACAAACAAATTAATGTTTTTTCCTCGGTGCCGAATTTGTTTTTGTCAAATGTGAGTTTTGAGTTGAATGTTGGAGCGATATCGGTATGTCCTCCCATCTCATGGGCTCTTAATGAATGAAGGTGTATCGGATTCCTTGTAATCCATGCTAAAATTAAGTTTTTTCGCGCTAGATCACAAATTATAGGTACATGCATTCGGTTATCTGATGCACAATATCAGTGTGTCGTTTAAGGACTACTCGAGCTTTGCCATGGGGTATTATGGTACAGGTTTTAACGGCATTGGTACAGTGGATTTCGTGTGTACCAGATACAACAGATTAATATGGATGAGATGAAGAAGGGGAAGAGAATGCATAAGATTGGATGATAATGGGTTATGCATTCGACCTTCTGGTTTGCTCGATTACCGTAAAATGTTAACCACTCTAGTTGATTGCTTTGGCTGTTGTAAAAATTTTGATAGAAAAGGGAATGTGTGAACTAGTAGAGAAAGAGAGGGGTTCCTTAGAAGCAGGGACGAAGCTAGAAACTTTTCGCAAGAAGGTATACAAAAAATTCATAAATTGTTTTATTGGTCCCTTTTAGATACTGTATTATATATATTAGTCCCATATCGAATATGTATCAGTTTAGTATTTGATTCTCTCATATATATAGGAGTCATTGTACTCAGTTGTTCATCCCAATATCATATTTTTCAATTTCTCTGTTAACCTTATCACGGTATCAGAGCAGTAATATATACATTTTCCCCTTTCTTCTCTTTCCTCTTTTTTGTTCTTGTTGTCCTCGACATTCACAGGCAACAACAAAACCCAATTTTTTATCAACAGCAAGCGCATCAACAGAAATCATCATCACCATCAACAACATTCATCGGCGGTCTTCAACATCAACATCGTTGTCATCTTCTTCGACAACTTCAGACACTTCAAACCCAACGTCGCCATCTACCCACCAAATCCAACACAAGCAACATCAGCATCTACCCACCGAACCCAATATTCTCAACTCTCATCAACCTTGCTCCAAACCCAACGTTGCCACCGAAATCCCCACACCCCCGACTTCCGAAACCCCCAACTCCTGACCTTCCTTACCCCGACTGCTCTGACTCCCGACGACCTGAACACCCACCAATTTCTCCCGAAACCCACCTCAACAAACTGTAGCCGTCATCTATTGTCTTCATCCCCAAACCCTAATCTACACCCTAAACATTCCTACCCTACCCGAATCCAATACACAATACCCAAAAAATCCCTATACCCGTATATCGACTACTCCTATCATATACCTGTTTTCCAAAAAAAATAAAAGAGAAAAAAAGCCACATCCAAACCCACGCCCGCAATCCTAACCCAACTCCGACCTCAATAACCCTAACCCTATCCTATCCTGACCCGACCCTTACCTCTCCCTACTTTTGCTCGTCTATTGTTGCCGCTGCTGATCGTCGTTGCCGTCGCAACCGCTTATCATCGTCGTAAAAAAATAAAAATTCAAAAAAAAAAATTGCTGGTACTCTTTCTTATCCAATGGAACCTCAATCTCATCGGCTTCCCCGTTGCTACATCTCCCTCTTCACGCTCCCTGCATTCTCCATCTCCATCTAGATTTAGACATATGCAGCGTTGTCATCCTGATTTCGGCCTACTCTCTTCTCCTCCCAACGTCATCCTCAACACTACCCCACCTCTTCCACACTCAGTAGCACCTTCTAGCACCTATCATGATCCCGACACCAGCAGTAGTTACACCCTCATTTCGATCTTTACCACAGTGACATCAATCTTATTCTTCCTCGCAATACCTCTTCCCTTACATCTTCGGCCATGACCGTTCCTCCAGCTTTGCCAACTCCTACTGATTGGGCTAATCCCCATCATCGCCTCGCTCAGCTGGAACATCAGCTCTTGGGTCAGTCTATCACTGCTAGTCCCTCTGCCCCTGCATTCTCTGTTACTCCCAGTATGAATTCTCCCGGGACTTTAGATTCTGGTGCTTCACATCATCTTACTAGTAATTATATACTGCTCACCACCAGCACTACACTTCCTGCTCTGACTCCCGACGACCTGAACACCCACTAATTTTTCCCGAAACCCACCTCTACAAACCGTAGTCGTCATCTATTGTCTTCATCCCCAAACCCTAATCTACACCCTAAACCATATCCTAGCCTACCCGAATCCAATACCCAATACCCAAAAAATCCCTATACCCGTATACCAACTACTCCTATCATATACCTGTTTTCCAAAAAAAAGAAAATTAAAAAAAAAAGCTCACATCCAAACCGACTCCCGCAATCCTAACCCAATCCGACCTCAATAACCCTAACCTTATCCTATCCTGACCAGACCCTTACCTCTCCCTACTTTTGCTCGTCTATTGTTGTCGCCGCTGATCGTCGTTGTTGTTGCAACCGCTTATCATCGTTGTAAAAAAATAAAAATTCAAAAAAAAAAATTTGCTAGTACTCTTTCGTATCCAATGGAACCTCAATCTCATCGGCTTCCCCGTTGCTACATCTCCCTCTTCATGCTCCCAGCATTCTCCATCTCCATCTAGATTCAGACATATGCAGCGCTGTCATCCTGATTCCGACCTCCTCCCTTCTCCTCCCAACGTCATCCTCAACACTACCCCACCTCTTCCACAACTGGTAGCACCTTCCAACACCTATCCTGATCCCGACACCAGCAACAGTTACCCCCTCATTTTGATCTCTACCACAGTGACATCAATCTTATTCTTCCTCGCGACACCTCTTCCCTTACATCCACGGCCATGACCGTTCCTCCAGCCTTGCCAACTCCTGCTGATTGGGCTAATCTCCATCATCGCCTCGCTCAACTGGAACTCCAGCTCTTGGGTCAGTCTATCACTGCTAGTCCCTCTGCCCCTGCATTCTCTGTTACTCCCAGTATGAATTCTCTCGAGATTTTAGAATCTGGTGCTTCACATCATCTTACTAGTAATTATACACTGCTCACCACCAGCGCTACACTTCCCTCTCACTCTCATCCTTACACACTGTCGATGGCTCATAACTTCTCATTACACACTCAGGGTCTATCAGCTCTTCCTTTCTCACGTTGCCCTATGTTCTTTATGCTCATCATTTATCCATGAACCTTATTTCCATTAGTGCACTGTGCGATAGTGGCTTTGTCATTACATTTGATTCTTTCGGTTGTTCTATTATTGATTCTCACACTGGTCAGAAATTTGGGCGTGCTAGTCGACAGGGTCATCTATATCACCTAGATCTTCTTCATGCACATAAATCTCATTCTCATTTTGCTGGTGTTGTGCACTCAGATGCTGATCTGCAGCACAAATGTTTAGGACATATTAGCGAGTCTCAACTCAAGATTTTAGCCCGTAGTGGTGCCCTTGCTCCTCTTTCTTTTACCTATTTGTTTGATTATCAAGGTTGTCATTTGGCTAAACACATAACACTTCCTTTTAATTACATAAGCACTTCTCAAATCGCCCATCCTTTTCAGCTTATTCACTCTGACATATAGGGACCATCACCCACACCTTCTCACAAAGGCTATCTCTATTACGTTAGTTTCATAGATGACCATACTCGCTACACATGGGTATTTTTTATACGCCAACGTTCTGAGATACCTGAAATTTACCAGTTCTTTACGAACATAGTTCATACTCAGGGTGAGTTTGGCCTAGCTTTTTTTAGCTTTAAAGCTACTTCAGAAGGAGAAGCTAGAAAGTACAGCTTTGAAATTAAAAGCTGAAGCTGTTTGGATAGTCAGCTTTTTTTTTAACTTTAAAGCTACTTTTAAGCTAGAAGTTGTTTGGCATATATCAATTAAAAGCTACTTTTATACATCATCTTCACCCAATCCCTAATCCCCAATCCCTAATCCCTAATCTCCACCAAATCCCTAATCCCTACCATCTTCGTACAAAATCATTTTACAACCACAGTTGTCATTTCTTACTCATCCTCCTTGGCTTGCACATGTTTTTTGATCCGTTCCAAATCGGAAACCAAGCACCTCCTATCATTCATTCCTCACTCTTCAATTCCTTGCAAATAGATTTGTAATTGGCTACAAGCACATCAACTCGAGTTCTTTGACCTTATCCAGCAATAATTGAAGGCACAATGATCCCAATTCATGGCTCACGATCATACCACTTCCAGAAACCACATTTGTTCATCTTGCAAGTGTAGAAGCACCTCGTTGGAACCTCCACCTAACGGCCAACTCATCGCCGTCGCCGTCAAGAGCCGGATTGTTCAAATCGAAGAAGAAGGGGAGAGTTGGGTTTTGATTTATTTTTTTCTTTGTTGGTTTTGATCTAGAAGCTAGAAGCTAGAAGCTAGAAGCTAGAAGCTAGAAGTAGATCTTGGGAGCTTCTTTTAGAGCTCCTTTTTCTTCATAAAAAAAGCTACTTCTCTTTTTGTAGAGCTTTTCAAAATATATGTTTGGCCCAGCTTCTCCTTCTAAAGGAGAAGCTAAGCTAATTTGAAGTTGGGCCAAACACTACCTCTCAGTTTGGTGTGCGTATCAAAATCTTTTGCTCGGACAGTGCTCGTGAGTACACTTCCATTGCTATGAGATCAATCCTTCAATCTCGTGGTACACTCTTTCAGCAATCATGCCCTCACACTCATGAACATAATAGTGTAGTTGAACGCAAGCATCGTTACATCCTTGAGACAGCTCGCGCTCTTCTACTCTCCTCTGTTCCTCGTTCTTTCTGGGCTGAAGCTGCCATGACGTCTGTCAGTCTCATTAACACCACTCCCCCGTCTGCCCTATCTGGCACATCACCTTATGAGGCTCTTCGACACTTACTGCTGGACTACAATATGCTCCGTACTTTTTGGTGCACCTGTTATGTCCTTCTCCCTCCCACTGAGCGCACGAAACTCACCGCCCGATCTACTAAGTGCGTTCACCTATGTCTCAATCCTGAACATAAAGGATATCATTGTTTTGACCCTGTGACAAGTCGTATTCGTAATTCCCAACATGTCACCTTTGTGAAAGACCCCCCTACTATTTAACCTCTCATGAGGATGCTAGTTTTCTTGACTCCTCTATTGTTGAGCCTTCTTCCCCGGCCAGACCTTCACGCATTCCATTTGATCCCACTCCTTTAGCTCCTTTCCCACCTTATACTGCCATTCCACCTATTCTTCCTCCTACAGAAACAACACCTGCATCTCCACATTATCATGCCCCTTCACCACCTACATCCCCACAGGTGCATGCACACGAACAACTTATCTCACCTCCCCACACTGTTCATCCTCAACTAGTCTGCCAGTCTGCACATTCTAACTCGGGCATCTCACTGGCTCGTTACACACCTGATGCTACTGGTCCTTCTGACCGGTTTGGTTTTGTTACTCTCGTCAGATGGTCTACCACAGGTTTCTGTATATTTCTTGGTGATTCACTGATCTCACAGTAAAGCAAGAAACAAACAGTTGTAGCATGTTCTTCAACTGAAGCTGAGTACAGAGCAATGATAGCCACTACTAGAGAAATTGTTCATGTTCGTTGGCTGCTATCAGATACGAGTGTAACTCTCACAGGTGCTACTCATCTTCATTGTGATAATTGAAATGCATTACACATTACAAACAACCCGGTTTTTCATGAACGAACAAAGCACATAGAGATAGATTGCCACTATGTTCGAGAGCGCTTTAAAGCATGGACAATTTCACTTCACTCTGTTACTTCTTCACAACAAACAGTAGACTTCTTCACCAAGTCTCATACTGTCCAGAGATATCGTTACTTGGTGGGCAAACTCACACTGTTCGACCTATCGTGTGTTTGAGAGGGGGTGTTAGATATTGTATTATATATATTAGTCCCATATCGGATATGTATTAGTTTAGTGTTTGGTTCTCTCCTATATATAGGAGTCATTGTACTCAGTTGTGTTCATCCCGATAATCCAATCATATTTTCCAATCTCTCAGTTAACCTTATCAGTCCCAAAAAAGAAAAAAGATCATTTTTCATTGATCATCCCTAAATTAAAGTTGGGAGTGTGATCAAATAATAAATTGTAGATTTGGAAGGATACAGATGCTATTTTGGATATAATAGGTGATGTTCGTAGAAATATTGAAGAGGGAGGGGGGGGGCTAAAAGGGTGAACCGTCCCTGTTTAGAGGTGCCACAAACCCTAGGAAACGGGAAGGAGGGTTAGGGACTCGAAGAATTTATATGGCTTTTTTCTTTTTAAATTTCCTTTTTTTTTGTTTGTTTGTTTGTTTTGGGGGGGGGGGGGGGGGGGGGGGGGGGGGGGGGGGGGGGGTGTTCCAGATCCAGGGCATTTTAAGCGTTCTATTCAAAATTCCAACAGGTTTCAAAATAGGACCCGGACCCGATTTTTTTTTTGGGCCGATCAATGAAGCAGTGAATATACTTAAAAAACATGTTGGTGTTCGGACTCGAATTAACTATTGGGCCGATACTGAGGCCTCATTTATGAGACTATACTTAAAGACACACGTCGACTCGAACTAATACTGAGGCCTCGTTCGTGACAAATGCATAATTCTGCTGTTATTGGGCCGTAAATCGGGATAGTAAATTGGACAAGAAAACGTTGGACGACTTTGAGGCCCACTTTGCCAGAAATGAATTATAATAGTGGTTCTAGCAAGGATGCCTTTCTGAAATTCTAGCAACTTGAGGGGAAGAAAACTTTATACCAGTGACTATGTGGCGATGTCTTTCAAGAAGCTTGTTTACTGAATAAAAATTGGGACCAAATTGGAGAATTTCCCAACAAAAGCCTTCATACTTTGGTAAACAAACACATTGCCTACGCATCAATGAGGAATATAACCCTGATTTAAGATATTATGTTCAAAAGAGCAACCAGTATTCAGCAATGGCGATCAGTAGATCGCAACACCTGGCAAGACAATTTGAAAAACATTGCTGCCAATATTAGACAGAATACAATGACGTACGTGCATAGACAAATATACTCACTGCTAAATTAGCAAGTTTCTTAAGCGTTATCCATCTAATATTCACGCAAATTAGACTAAAATTTGACATCTAAAAAGTACTCAAACCACCCCAGCTTGCAGTTATAAATAATAAAAAAACAAATAGCTAACTGTGATGATATCATCTCTTGGAATATAACGAGTACAAAAAACCTAGTCTCAAACAAAATACATATAAGAAAAGTCCCTCTACTCAAACTCTTGTTGAATGACTAGTTCTTCAACGTCCAATACCTCCTCAACTTCCACTTCTTTAGCTTCATATTCTTCTTCTGCATCACTAACCTCTCCATCTCGCAGCTGTATCCTCAGTTCCCTCTCTTCCTCATGCATTTTCTTCCAGTTGGCAACCCACTCATCCCATTCCTCTTGAAGCATCTTCCTCTTCTTCCTATCCTGCTCGCTTAACTGCAGTGATACATCTTGGTCCTCTACCTCATACTTTTTGCTGTATCTCTTCAAGTTCTTGGCAATTTCCTCTTCCTTCTCGGGAGTTAACAATGAGGGAGGTCTTGGTCGCCACAGGAACTGTACATTTTTTTTAAAAAATATTTTAATTCATTAATTGAAGTACGATGTAAAAAAAAATATTAAAAAAATTGAGGGGATATTTTTACCTGATAAAAGTGATCCTTGGTTATCTTGTACAGTAGCTTTCCGTTGAAGGACCAAATGTAGAATCCATTTTCCATCTCATGGACTGAAGTGACTGAAGTTGCCACATACCTACATGGATTATATACTTAGAGAAAAGGTCTGAATAAACAGGTTTGCAATCTTTTGAAATGTACGCAAATTTTGGTTAGAGTCTGGGTTGTTAGCACGAAGGTCACTTCCAATCCTTAGTTACTCAAATCAAATAACGCTTCCCTTTCGTTCTAAGACTTCATTTGGAGATTTTTTCCATAATGGAACGAGGTTAATTAGCATGAATAGAGCAAGTTAAGCCATACTAACCCAAGTCTTGCCACTATGGATATGGAGGTAACTAACATACCTCTCGGTATATTAACTTTTGGCTTATTTTGGGTCCTTTCCAAAGTTGCTATTGTTCCAGCTAACTCAACCTCAAAAATTAGTCCTCTCCTAAACTTGACTCCAACCTCTCCCCCTACTCCCACTCCTACCTTATTATGTGTCTGAACAATTATATATTGAGGATAAGTGACGGGATAAAAACTACAGTTTGTACAGACTTCCACTAAAAACTATTTCCACAACCTTATATCCAAACAGGAATTCACCGGTAAATATGCAAATATTAAAACTGGAATAAAGTGTGCAAGTAGTAACTCAGAAATTGAAACGTGCAAATAATAATAATAATAATAATAACAATAACAATGATAGTATAAAACAAAATCAGAAGAAAACATTTTACCTGCCAGTTGGGTCCCACTCGATGTCCGTTGCATTGAAATGTTCGCCAGTTGCCATGGTCTCGAGCTCATCAACATTGTAAAACTCTAGCTGGCCTTGCTGGGCCTTAAGCCCAGCCAGTACAATATATTTGCCAGCAGGAGACCAATAAATAGTATTGACCATCTTGGCCTTAAGAGTTGTAAGCTTCTGAACACGGCCAGCATTGTGTGTAGTCCTCATTGAGTAAAAGCTTATGTCATGTTTGGGAGCATCTCCATGAACAACAGCAAATCTATGGCCTTTTGGTTCCCATTCAAAGGCAACAATCTTATCGTTCTTATTGTCAAGCTCTAAGACCTCAATAGGAATGTCTCTTTCCTTAATACGGAAGAGATCAAAGCCTGTGTATGTGCTCTTCTTTGTTTTGGTGTACCTGTCTACTTTGACAGCAAGATACTCTCCATTGCTCTGCCAGTACATTTTGCAATCATTGACACTGAAGAGATTTTTTTGCCTGAGTTCTTCTTTACCAGGAATTTGGACAAGGCTTACCTGTTGGTAAGAAACGTACTTAGAATACTTCATATAAAAAGTTCATTCACCACTGACTGTTTGAAACTAAATTAACCCATAATTACATATTAAAACCCAATCAAAGTACAACTTTATCAAATAATATGCACACTATCTTTTGCAATAGAAGAATTGCCTTTTTTTTCCTTTCCTTCAAATCAGCTTTTGTACAACTTTTCAGACTCCACTGTTTCCACCCCCGCCAAAACCATAATCCAACTCCTCTCATCACAACAATCTATTGCCCAAACATACTATGTCAAAGCACAATGCCAACTTTGATGGTTGCAAATTTTGGAAGAGATTGGAAACACTTGTATAGTAATTTGAGTTTGCAAAACATACAAATACAATCATACGCAACTTTTTTGTGTAAAAATTAATTTAAGAATTAATGAAAGTTATTGATAGAGTGTTTTTGCAGTTAATGTTCAGAATAAAGCAGTCAAACTACATGTATGGAGTTATTTCCCTTCAAAAAAAGGTACAGTTTTCTTCACCCAAAAAACAGGTACAGTTCGTATCCAAAAAAAAATTCAAACTTACTCGTGCAGGCTGATTTCCACCTCCTTGCTCAGGAACAAACAATGCAAGCAGAGGGTCAGTAGGAGACCAGGTGAAGTCCATCACATTCTCAACCTTCATGGACTTCTTATCAATCAGAGTGAAAGTCTCAGTTTCATATACAGAAATAACATTCTTCCCAATTTTTGCAAAGTATTTGTCTTCTTTCCCACCTCCCCACCTGAAATTATACATAAATAGAACCATAACGCATTCAAGTGCCTAAACAGCAGATAATATAAATTAAAAAGCAGTTGGAGTTGTGCAGTGGTAGTGTTAAAGTTAAAACATTACTTGAATACTGGCCACGGGATTCCAGAAACACCCCCACTTCCACTAGTAGTAAATTCATCAGCATTCCCTTTGAAGTCTCGCATCATTTTCCCAGTTCGAACATCAAAAATATTGAGTATAACTCTCTGTGAGGAAAACAAAAGGATAAGAGCATCACAAATAAAACAGGATAAATAAATGGGTGTAAAAAACAAAATTAAACACAGGTTATCCAGCTACTTACATGAGTGTCTCGAGGGTTACTGGGCTCATGGCTACTATATGTGACCAAGTACTTCTCACCAGGAGAAAAATCAATCAATTTAACCTGTTTCAAATAATGCCATATGAAGCAAAGGCAGGCTTACAAAAAAAGGAAATTCTTTTGCAAAAGTATTATATAAACTCAAAAATGAAGAAAAAATTGAAATTAACTGACCTGTGGATGCGCATACCGCATTAAACGATTAAAAGTAGAGGCACCTCCCCACATAGCAGCACCTTGCCTATGAACTGTAGCTAAGTATGTCCCAAGAGGAGACCACTGCACGAAACTTTCAGTCCAATACTGCAAAACAAAAGGAACAGCATCAATCATTCCTTACAATGCATTGTAATAGTCAAGGAAATCTTTGGTTACATAGTATCCAGAAGTACTTTTCCACTACTCTGGTTCCATAAAAAGAGTACTCCTCAATCTCACAATAACAGGTCTCCAGTGATGCAACTTGATTTAGTAGTTTTTCTGTTGATGTAAGAGCGTTAAAATTATGATACTTTGTTCAAGGACAAGTTTCGCTCTTAGCTTTTCTATGCATCTAAAATAAGTGTGATTACCTATAAAACCTATCATCTTTACGCATCTGCTCTTTTCTCCAGATTCCAGATCAGTGACAATTTGGAAAATCTTACAAGTTTTTTTCCCGTTATACATAAAAAAGCATAATATCTATTTGTTATTACATCTGAATATAGATAGTGATGAGGCAATTGTGGACTATGGGAAGCTAACTCAAATTTAAATACTGTAATAAGACAATTAATATAATCAAGCACTTACAGTTTTACAAGAACAGAAAGCCTAACATCTCACAACCTTACTACTAAGGTAGCACTAGACATAATCATTACACAATTAAATTTGAAAAGTAAAACACTGGATACTACAAATCATCAAATATTAGTTACTCAGAAAAATCAATATTGAAAATAATAAAGACAGCATTGACGAAAGAGTGAGTCTCGAAAAGACAGAGAGAGTGAGTAGGGCAAAAGAAAGAAAATAGCAGCAGTTGTTGGAGTGTTGAAAATAAATTGTTTCACTCTTACGCTACAACCCCAGTCTATAGTCTTATAACCAAAATCATCAGGTAAATATGAAGGTCAGAATTGTTAAAAACTGGTCTTCACATATACACCATGTACTTGTTATTCCTTTTCAAATTTTCTAAATTTCCTTTCACAAACTTGTTTCTCGTTACTTGTAATGACAAAAAATATATTTTCTAAGTTGCTTGATTCAACAACTAATGGCTTCTAATATATACTCATTTCCCCATTATGGACCTAGCTTTCCTACGTTCTAGTTCTTTGATACCTGTCATGATAAATAAAAGTAACTTATGAGATATAATTCACAGAATAGGCATGTACTCATTTCCCCATTTTAGACCATCTAGCTTTCTTACCTTCTAGTTCTTTGATACCTGTCATGATAAACAAAAGTAACTTGTAAATTTCTTCATTAACTAATGGCTTCTAATATACAATTAGAAGTAGAATCTTAGGTTTTGCACAACGCATATCCTAATGAAGAGTACATCATAATATAGAAATCTTTCTACCTGGAATTTGGACATATGTCAAACAACTTCAAAGCCTAAAACTTGGATAATGTGTCAAATAGACCAAACTGTATCTTCATCACACAAGATAATATTTGTGATAGAATATAGCTCTAACAAACTATAACAACAACAATAACACCCTAAGCAGTCAAAATCGGCGATTATCGGCGATTAATCGGTAATCGCCAGTGTCCCGATTATTTTTGAAGCGATTTTTAAGAAATAGGCTTCCAGCGATATAATCGCTATTATCGGCCGATAATGGTAATAATCGGCCGATATGCTTTAATCCCGATATGCCGATTAATCGGTGCTCTTCAAATTGGGTAAAAATTATACTACACCCGACCCATTCCCAATCAGACCCGCAATTCGCAAATACCCCCATCGAATCCTCTCCCCCTTCCACCCAGTTCCATTCTAACCTAATTCCCAAATCGATAGCTCTCTTTCACTCCCGATAGCTCCATTCTCTCTCTTTCACTCCCGATAGCTCTCTCTCTCTTTCACTCCGTTCTCTCTCTCTTCAATCGAAAGCTCCGTTCTCTCTCTCTCCCTAAAACGACAGTGAAAGCTCTCTCGAAAGCTTCAGGTTGTCGAAAGCTCCAGATCGTCGGCACTCGGCAGCGACAGCTCTCTCTCTCTCTCTCTTTCACTCCGTTCTCTCTCTCTTCAGTCGAAAGCTCCGTTCTCTCTCTCTCCCTAAAACGACAGCGAAAGCTCTCTCAAAAGCTTCAGGTTGTCGAAAGCTCCAGATCGTCGGCACTCGGCAGCGACAGCTCTCTCTCTCTTTCACCTCCAACATCAGCTTCACTAATCAGGTCGTTGAAAGCTTCTGTTTTTTTTTACTTCATCACATTTTTCTGGGTCTGTTATTAAGTTACATTTTTTTTATTCACTAATCAGCAGCACTTTACTACTAGCTTTTGTACTTGAGAACTAGTACATCGTGGTGGCTAGTTGTTAAAATCAGTATTATGATTATGAACTTTTAATGATTTTATAGTTATATGCATCTTTGTGTGTGATCATGCTGAATATTGGGGACTCTTCTGTTTGCTCTTGATGTTGTAAATTTATTTACTTCTGCTATCCATATGGACCATTTCTAATAATTGAAATTCACTATCTAGCTGCTCTAATAATTGAAATTCACTATCTAGCTGCTGGAAGCAGTAACATCTGAGACGCAAACATTCTGATGTTCATTTTCACTTATTTATAGATATAGTAGTAGATATACTAACATTAACTGCTCCCTTCTGAATTAACTTTTGCTAAGTAACATAAATCATACTGTAGTTAGGGCTGCAAAATCACTTTGCCTATGTGTTGCTTATGAATTATGATACATAATCACTTTGCCTATGTGTTGCTTATTTTTTTTTCAAAGTTCTGATTAAGAACTAAAATTGTTACAACTTGCTATGCAGTTTTAAATTGATAATGTGCAATTCCGCAATATTACAAGAACAAAACATAACAGTTATCTCAATTCTTTTCCATTCATTCATAGTAAAAATAATCTCTGGCATGTCAATAATAAAAATCAATTTGTTATTCAACAGAATACATCAACTAATGCTTCTTTGAAAAACAATTGCCAGATTACAAGAACCAGTTTTTGAACTTAAACAAAGAAAACAAAAATAACGAATCTTTAATTGATGTAGCATGACATCTTTGTCAGACCTGCATCTGTTTCAACATTGAATGTCCAGGCGCAATATTATTCAACATATTAATGTGCAAATCAATAAGCTGCAAGCCTGCAACTTTATATACCAACTTCAGCTTCAACTCATAAACGTGACACGCTGGTCCCTAAGATAAGAACACTGCTTACTCAAAAGGATGTGCTTTTTTTCAATTACCTGCATTAAGACAAAATATACATTTTATTAACAAAGTTAATAAGATACTAAATACACGATAATTTAACTTTCAGATCTTCTTTATCATATATACTAGAGATAATAAATTATTTTTTCCCCATATATATATATATATATATATATATATATATATATATATATATATAGGGAAAGGATCCGTTGCACACTACTTTGGTGCTCACCGAGTGAACACTACGCCTGCGGGCGTTCATATCGAAAATCCGAACCGTTCACATTGATCTACACATCTAAATTAGTCTAAATATGTAAAATCAAATCATTTGAAATTCATTTACCCATCCATCATGTGACTATAAAAACAATGAATTTCAGCCATACAATTTTGTAACACTTCAATGAATGGGCAAATGAATTTCAAATAATTTGATTTTACATATTTTGACTAATTTAGATGTGTAGATCAATGTGAACGGTTCGGATTTTCGATATGAACGCCCGAAGGCGTAGTGTTCACACGGTGAGCACCAAAGTAGTGTGCAACGGATCCTTTCCCTATATATATATATATATATATATATATATATATATACACACACACATTATACACACGATTTTCCCGATTTTATCCCCGATTTTTTCCCGATTATCCGATTAGTCACTAATCGCTCCTAGACCGATTAGTTTTGAAAACCGATTTTAACTGCCTAGATAACACCTCAATAAAAAATCTTTAGGTTAGGCGCTCTCCAATTATAGTTTTAAATATCGGCCGATATCGATCCGAATCACCCGGATAGGGTCCAGATTTCACTGGCCGATCCGATATGGCCATAAAAAATCGGGCTCGGTGATATAGATCGGGAATTGGCGGTATGGGGTGAATCCCGGCCAAACTCGGCTGATCCGCCTCCGATTCCGCTGAGATATGAAAAAAGAGAGGGAAAAATAGAAAACCAAGGAGGAAAACTTCATAATATAGGATAAATAATAAATGAAAACAATAGAGACTAACCTCTTCCTTCGATTAAACACATTTTCCACCATTGTTGTCATCAATGTTGCCCCCTCAAACTCTTCTTCTCCATGGGAGGAGAAGAGCAGCCGCCACTATTACGGAGCCCTAGGTCTATCTAGCGTTTCAATGAGCTCTTGTTTTAATGAGGGATGGATCCAGGTCGGGTTGTATTGCAACCCGGTTACCAATGAGCTTACTAGAAATGAACTAACATTTATTAGGAAAAAATGAAAGTAAGCAACCGACCCTTCAACTAAACCCATTTAACCTATTTTTGTTCTTTTTTACAGTAAAACGCATTAAACTATTATGTTGGCTATTTTTTAGTTATACCCTTCAATTTAAACCCACATAACTTAAGTGACACCTACTTAGAAAATAATAGCTCAATATGTGTGCTAAACAAGTGCAATCATTTAAATTGCATACTCAAATTGATGGAAAAATACTTAAGTTGATCATTTACTTTTTGTAAAGATAATTAGAGTAATTCAGATATTTTATTTAATAATAATAAAATAGTTAAACATTATTATATACTAAAAAAACAATCAAAACAAAAAATCTGATACACGGATCCGGTTGATCCTGATCCTGATCCCGATCCCCCTATTTGGAAAAACCCTCATCCTGATCCCGATCCCACTATTTGGAAAAACCCGCTCCCGCTCCCGATTTTTAAAACAGTGTCTCTAATGACAAGCATACAAGACTCATGACACACATTGAATCGCACAACTCATAGGTAGGTAAGAACATTCGCCAATCCAATGTATTATCCTGTTATTATGATTAAATGATCCCAAATTCCACAACAAATTGAAATGCAAATGTCCTCAACCACCATTTTTCACTATCTCTTTCCTATCTTACAGAAATAAATTATAATTTCAACTCTTGGTAAGCTAATAGTAAGAAACAGACATAAAAGAATAGTGGGTGGCAGTAACAAGTAAACTTCATATACAGCAACAACATGAAGTAATAAAGGGGATATCAAATAACTGAGAATGTAAAAGAAGCCTATACATTTTGAAGAGCAACTAATATAACAAAATGCTAATGTATGGTCTGCTTCTCTGGAGTCTGTAATGAACTCTTGTATTTTGTTTTGTTTGGCTAAAGCCTTATGGCTTTATCCCTAGTAATCAAAAAAATATAACAAAATGCTAATTACTAAATAACTAAATAGTTAAGATAATATAAGTCGGAAAATTATGAGGTAGCATCAGGTAACTGAATAATCATGCTAGCAAGCAGAACAGGTTCAGTGCAATCCAACTCCCACAGGGGCCCATATGAGTGTAATTGCGGTCCATCAAAAAATCTCCAAATCTCTACATAATTGCGCAACACAACAATCAACTACCTTAACAGCCTCATTCATATTCAAACTCAGATATCTACTACCGATGATAGAACACCCAAATCCCTTCCCAAAAAATGAATTTGTCTCAGGAATGATTTGGAAAGGCTAACCTTTAAAATAATTTGCACAGTTATTGGGCTTTGATATTCTCTTTAACTCTACTAACTTAAAGACTAAGTCGAAGGAAACTGCATGTGTGAGACATGTCAGATTCTACCAATTTCCTAAGAACAAACCAACATAAAAAAGCAACAAAACCTACAAACGCATAAAAACCTAAAGAAGAATATTACATTTACATTCATATCTACACAGTAACCGAACTACATAACTCTATCGCATACATTCTCACATTAAGACAACAAATTACTCAAGCAACCTCAAGCATACTCATTATTCACCTGCCTACGATAAACCAGCTCCGGCATCATCTGCCTTGGATCATTCCAAAACACCTCAGTAAATGACCCAGCCCGAATAACAAACTGATCCCTCGCCTTCTCATCTGTCAACCACTGCTGCAGATTCTCCTGCAAAATACCACACCCACCATCAAAACCATTTATAAATTCATTTACATTTCACAGAAGAAAAAAAACCCCAAATTCGAGAAACTCACTCCGGGAACGTAAGGCTTAATCTCGGCGGGCGTCCACTCATCTGGAACATTCATAAACTTGTCGAAATCATCAAACAAATTCACCTGAAAAATATGCGACTTATCCAACTTGTACCCATTTGTCTTCTCCCTCGCCAACTCCGCCTCCTACACAACCAAATTCATGAACAAATTAGGGTTTCCCCAAAACCAAATCAATTTTTTTTTAAAGTACAGGTTTTTATTACTAACCTGAGGAGTATTGTACTCGATAAAGCAGAAACCTAGGGTTTTCTTGGTCTCGGGATTGACCGGCATCAAGAACCCGCCGTCCTTGATGAGGCCGATCTGGGAGTAGATCTTTTTTAGCACATTTTCCAATTTCTCAAATTTCTCAGGAGGGACGACGGGAAGGTTGTCGACGACGATGATGTTGCGGAATCCGGCGTCGAACTCGAGGGGGTCTTCTTGAAAGATGACGTCATCGTCGTCGGATCTGATGCCTAAGTCCTCGCCGGGTGGGAGGGTGATGGAGTCGAGGTCAACGGAGGAGAGGTCGATACCCTTTTGGAGGGCGATGGTTTCGATGTCGGCCATTGACACCACTTCCGCCATTAGTGGGGATTTAGTGGGGATGGGAGGCGATGAGAGAGAGGCGATGAGAGAGAGGAGGCAGTGGAGAAGATGTGAGGCGATGAGAGAGAGGAGGCAGTGGAGAAGATGTGAGAGAGAAATAAACCCTAGTTTCTAGAATATTATATATTAGAAAATACTAAAAGAAACGGTGGGCTGAATGGCCGGGTCCATGGGCTTGAAGCCCAATTATGCTATATATTATGAGAAAAATAAATGGATTGCTAAACTGGTACTAAGAGCATCCACAGTCGTGGTTAAGAAAATGCATAAATAGATAAATAATAAGCAAATATCGTTTCGCTGCAGTCGTAAAATGCTATATTTTACCATTTTAAATTAAAATATTATTCAGACGGAGCTTCACATTGCGTCGGAGAAAAGAAATAATAATAATTTGGTCGGATGCAACATGACCTTGCGTCGGAGAGGAAAAAAATATATATATATATTTTAAATGGTGGGACGGCACTTGAAGTGCGGACGGAAAAAATCGTACTCAAGTGCAAAAAAAAAAATTACAACAAAATTACAAAAAATTACGGAGGAGGAAGTGGGGTTTTTTTTGGTTTTTTTATGATGAAATTAATTTTTTTTTTGAAGGGACGGCACTTCAAGTGCCGTCAGACCATTAAATTTTATTTTTTTTTATGCGACGGCACTTCGAGCTCCATCATTTATATATGCATATATAGCAGTCTCCTGTAGCATAATATGCATATTATGCATATCCTCTCTCATATATAGCAGTCTCATGTAGCGGAATAAGCATATTATGCATATTTAGCAGACGACTGTAGCGAGTTTTTTACCAAAATATGCATAATATGCATATATATAGCAGACAAGTACAGATGCTCTAACTACCCTTATCTAACATATTCGCCTTCCTAAACTCAAGATTCGCATTACTAAACTCGAGAATGTAGAGCAAAATGACAAGACAACTCGCGTCATTCTATCGTAAAACTCTTTTGAGAGCAAGAACTAGTTGACTTTCAACTTTTGTTTTTGGTGGTATACACTATGAAATTTGGTTGTACGGTTATACGATTTCACCCCCTTCAGTTATTTTTTTGGCTAAATTTGAAAAAACCTTTTTGAACTATATCCTTTATGCAGAAAACTTTACTGGATTTTTTTTTGCGCAGAAAATCACACTCAAGTATGATTGCAAAAAACTCCCATGAAGTATATTTCAAAAAACCACATCTAACTTTTCTACATGTATAAGATAACCCCATTCATCTTTACAAGTTGATTCAGAAAACATCATGCATATTTCTCGTTACTGTCAAAAAAACCTTACTCAGCTTTAGCAGAAAGCTCAGGCCGTCGGAATGAATTTTTTGCAACTATACTTGAGTATGATTTTCTATGCAAAAAATAATTCAGTGAGATTTTCTGCAAAGGAGATAGTTCAAGAGAATTTTTTTCAAATTCAAAAAGCCATGTTTTTTAGTATAGCAATGTTGAATTTTTCTTGAGAATAGCTTTCTAAGATCAGCATTGAAAATTACTGATAGTTGTAATACTATTGAGGTTTTGTAGGTTCCAAATGCACTAGGAAACATAAGGATCCTCTTTGGGAATCCAAACACACACAAATTTCAAAATCAAAATGGAGCTCAGATTATCAAATTTTGCATCTGAAAATTTTTATAAAGCATTGTCTATTGCACACATTAGAGCTACCATACAATTCCAATCAACAAGTACACAGTTCATAATGGTATTGATACACAAGAGCATCCCTAACTTATGGTTGCAAACACCAAAAAATCTTTGAAAATATATACGATGCCCTTCATGGTTCATACTAGGGGGAAAATACTACAAAGAACCTCTTTGGTCATTCATACCGAATACATGTTATTAAATCGACTCCAACAAGTACATAAATCCATATCAGCATTTTGGATGTACAGACTCTATTAGCCAGTGGAAGTGATCATTAACCAAATAAAATACAAGCTTCCTGCTTGGACTTACGCACAAAGTTGCCAAGTTAAAATTTCCCTCTCAGTATACAGCATATAGTTTACAGCTAGAGTACCCACGATGGTATTGATGTCTAACTGCAGCTGATGCATCCAGAACTCAGATTGAACCTCTCTTTTGTATAACCAAAACTGGTCATTGACGATGTTTCTGAACTGTTGAAACACGAACCGGTTCTTTTGAACTATTGCTGCTGTGAATTTCACTGATCACTCTGATAAAATTCCATCCTGGAATGAAAAGTTAAGACAAAGTTATTGCTCAATACAATAAACCCGTTGCAAATAAAAAGTTTGATAAAGCAGAATCCCAGATATAGAAGCCTGGCATATTTTAGCTCCAGAAAGTTCAATAAATTCACATAAAATTAAATTTCATAGAGCATGCCCATCTAGGGACACTGGAAGTTGACCAGCCAAATTTTAAGTTCATCAACCTCTAGACTGTAGAGCACAGGTAGCGTGCATTCTTTGTTGCACCACTAAATTTACCGAAGTATTACACTATAGTTCCAGTCTTAATGATTCTATATAGTTTCAGTAAGTTCCCTGCAACTACGCAGATCAGAAGATGTAATGAGGGATGAGGGATGCGGCTCTGTATTTTATATTCTAACATACCCCTGCAGCTCGCAGCTTGAGCACCCTTCTGTGGATTGATAGCTGGGCTGTGCACAGTAGTTTTTTTTTTTCTTTCTTCTTAATTTCAAGTAGCCGGTAGGGATAGAAACTGGGTTGTTCTTGTACTCTGGCTACATGTCCCGGCCAAAAGTCAGAAGTAATGATGAGGGTTGAGAGATTTATATTAATATTTATATTCTAACACTAAGAAATTACTAAAACTGGACTATATTTAAACTCCTAGAAATGACAGGAATGCCAAATTTAAGGAAAATAAATGTATAAAACATGTATGGCAGTCAACCACAAACTACCTTTGGAGTTACATTTGTAGCGAAATACACCAATACCTGATCATTTCTCTTCTTCCTCTGAATCCGACTTAGCAAAAACAGGTTCTGGCTGAGTCTCTGCATATGCCGGTGCAATAAATTTTGGATCTTTCGCAGCAACATCTGCATATTTAAGAATAGCCTCCCTAGGGTCCTCTTCCATCCAGGTCTCCTTCAGTAAACCACCTTGCTGCAATAAAATTGTTATTAAAACTTCTAAACACAAACTTCTTTGTAGAAGTTAAAAGAAAATTTTAATTTTTTTTACAAAAATCTCAAAGCATCAGTTGGCCACAAAATGAATACCTTCATAAGGTATTGAGTCAATAAACTGCCCTTAGTGGTACCAACTCTTCCACCAAAGCCTGGACCATTGACAGGAACTTCTGGCTTATGAGATTTTAAGGGATCCTTCAACGCTTTCTCTCTTTGACGTTTACGGCTTGGCTGGTCTCTAAATAAGGGTAATGCGTGAGGGTTATGAATAACTGGTTGGGCCTCAAAATCATCAACAGATTGTTTCCTCGGTGCTCGAGCAACACAAACAAGTGCTCCTCTTTGACTGATAGATGGATCATAAAGTATGTGCGTTCCTCCTTCTTTCTTGTCCCCAACAGTAGCAAAAACCTGACAACAGATATAGTCATATACCATGAAATTAATTGAACAGAAATAGTCTCTGAAACCTTAGACATACATGAGCCAAATTACAGATATCTCCTCTAAGGTTCCACAAAATAATAAAACCCCTACCAAGTTTATTAATCAAAATAGGCAACAACATCACATATCATTATTAGCGAGTATATGCTGATATATACGTTGTTCGCTTAACTAATTTTAGATTGATGTTTCATTGTTTTGTTACATCATATGCTTTGGATTCCTTCCGGAAGTCAACTGGTATCAAAATCACAACATGAAATTCAAATAAAGTAGGGCGTCAATACATGTTAATTTCCTGATCAAAGGTGCTTCCACGTACTTAAACCCAAAAATAGTGCAAGTAGTGATCTACATTGGCATTTAATGATATCTAGGAGCACAAAGTGCTAAACTTTTATAAGTTTAGAGGAATAGAGTGTTAAAAAATAAATTTAGGTGGGATATTTATTTCAGTACAACTGTGGAGGAGAAATCTGTAGTTTTCTCCAATAAAAAATCAAACGAACATACATCTAAAAGATTAAATTTATGTGATGTTAACAAGTCAGGATACTGTATGTCGAAATTCCACTATGAGTTTATAACAACGAAATGCGCATAATGATTACCTGATTGATCTTTGGATGCCAAGTAGACTGAATGACACTATACGTTGGAGAGATCCCCACCCTTGATACCAGCTCAAGCTTCCTCCGATTAAAAAAGCACAGCAAACCTCCACTCGTACTATCTCTCTCAACAGAAGTTCCAGTAAAGAATAGTTGCTCGTCAGGACTAAAAGCAGCATTTGTCTGAGCATAACTATTTGGTAGGCCTTCAAATACTTTAAGGGGATTTTTCATTTGCCTCAAATCCCAAACCTGGACAGAAATTTAAGTAAAACATAAATCTATGTTCTATCTCTTATCAGAATAAACACCTACACTCTATATAGTGGGGGAAAGACCAAGCGTGGTTCACCTCCCCCTTATCATTAAGAGGATGGGCCCTACAAATCTACAACTATTTTATGCACTGAAAGTATGTGGATTTCAAGTTTCAACCACTATAAATAATTCCACTTTCTTACACAGTTGCACTCTTTTATATCATCAATATCTTTTTTATTTTAATTTTTTTGCAACTGATACCTTCCTTGAGATGAACAATGCTGCTTTTTCTACCTCCAGTTTTGTAGAATCAAAAATATACTCCAAGACACAAGAATGTGGAGACCATGTAAAAACAAGTGTTCGTTCATTGCTTGTAGTCTCCACTCTTTCTCTCTTGAGTATATTTTGAGTCTACAAAACTAGAGTATAATTAGAACGCTACCTCAAGATAATAATAAGTGAATTGTATATTAAAAGTGACTCTTCTAATTATGTAATCTTGTAATTTAATTTTGTAAAAAATATTCAACAAAATGTTATACCATTTTATATTGTTTATACACCTGCTGGTAAAGGTAGTCCTAGTAGAAGAAACCACTAAGTATGAACACCTGTGAGCTAAGGAAGCGGACATGCCATAATGTGACATGACACGTTGACAATGGAACTCTAATGAGCCGTAACTAGATATTTATTAAAAACTGCATTGGAACTCTTTTGAAAACTACATTGGAACAACCAGTGTCATGTGGATGTGTGACTGACACGTATCAAACACATGGCCTCCATAGAAGTGTCGGTGCTTCCTAGCATTGGACAGAAGTATTGTAATTGTATCGTTCCCACTTATCAGTAGTACTTTATTATTTGACAAATGTCAGTGTTTTGTTCTGGCATGCGGGGTGTCTCCTTATTATGTAAATGCTCCTGTCAAAACAAAATGTTAATGCTGTAAGAAAATAAGAATCTGTAGATGCAATACTACCTTTAGCGTACTATCCATGCTTCTTGAAAGAAGAACCAGACCATCTGTGGAGAACTTGAGTCCAGTGATATCATCAGTGTGTCCCTTATCTACATATATATCTGGTCTGCTTCCCCATCCAGGCTTGATGCTCCATAACTGTACAACATGAATGAACCTCATGAGAGTAAGAAGTAACATACCAAGAACATACATGTTCAACAAGAAATATTTGAAACTAATAGATAAAAATTCTGCTAAATACAGCTCGCTTTCAAGCAGTGCTCACTTCTAAGACAGATGTTAAGGCATAATCTACAGACCTGTATAGAACCATTTCCAATTCCACCAACAATTCGTTTGCCTTCATGATCCCATGCACATGCAGTAACTGGTATTCTCGCTGGTCTAGAAAGTTTAGGTTTTATGACCTATCAATTGAAAAGCGTATGAGATATTTTGTCATTTTCTTAATCAAAGCAAATAACTACATTGTGAGGATGTAAATCAAACAACAAACAAACCTGTTTTTGACTTTTGAAGTCATTCACATCCCATATACGCAATGATCCATCTTCTGAAGATGTTAAGATAGTTTCTTTTGATTTCGGATTCCACTCTCCACCGGTCAATCCAGATATGTGTCCCTTCGTATTTTTCAAGTCACGGATATACATGTCGCCCTTTATGAACTCTCCCAAGGTCAGGCCATCACGATCATAAATCTGAAAGCAATATATGATTGCTAGTCAGTAATGTCTATAATTTCAAAATCCAGTTAATGTTTCAAAAGAATGAGATCTTAGAAAATGAAAACACCTTAGCTTGTGCTGAACCTGTTATGCATAGAAATCGGTCTGCTGTCGGGCTCCAGCTTAAGCTCCGGACCTGATGCCCTTCAAACGGTTCCAGTTGTCTGAAAGATTGCAGCTTGGATGACATACCTTGAAAGTCATACATCCGGACAGTGTAATCATAACTGCCAGATAGGATTCGTGACCCAGAATGGTCAACTGCAAGGGCAGAAACAACCTACAAGAAATAAGAGTAAATAACTGCAAGAGCATCCTTAACAAATATGAACACGACAAGATGTTCCACGCATTCATATATCCTGGAGTTAGGAAAGTTTGTAAAGTATATTAAACCAACTACTAGAATCTATTCAAGATTATGTAATTCCTTAAATCCAACATTTTCCCTACTTCCTCCTTACTTTCCAGTAAATAGATTCTACGGAAATGAGACTCAAGTTGTGTGAGTTCACTTCATAGATTAAAGCGGCCCCAAGTGCTAAACAGGAATTTTGTATTCAAAGGAAGAGAATAACCTCTTTTTGCTGCAGCCTCAGCTAAAAATTCACAAGCAAGTAAAAATAATTTAACAGCAGATCTAGGGCTATGTAACTGTGGGTATTAATCTGTGAAATTAACCTCACAGAACAATCACAAATCAAAATTCCAAACTCCAGGAATTTTTAAAACTGTTTTCAAAATTTTCAACAGAAAAATCGATATTGATACATAAAGCGACATCTACCATAATATTATGACATAAAATTTCCTTCATAATAATAAATCTATATAATAAAACACAAAGAAAGCTATCAAGTGGCTCTCATTAATTTCACTTGAAATCATTGGTCCAGATTTAATCTCACAAAACATATTTTCCCGCCCAAAATTTCCCCCCAAAACTCAAATTCAAATCCCCCAAAACAATTCCTTTATTCCTTTATTTATTTATTTATTTATCTCTCTCTCTCTCTCTCGCTCTCTCTCTCATTCTCTCTCTATTTACTCAGAAATTTATATTTTCAGATTTCAAGTTGTAAATTTTCATATTTTTTATGCATTTTTTTATTTCTCATGTTACATTGAAAATAGCAAATATCTCATGAACAGTTAAATTTCATCCTTTTCCACACTCAAAGTTCTAAGAAGTTGAATTTTACACCCCCATTTATAATTATTTTTCAACATATACTAATGGAAACATTGACTTTTATTTACAACTAATTATTGTTTACCTTTTCAAACTTGAGCTACATAATTGTTGTTTTACTGTTTACAAGACTTTCATATACTGTATCGTTCCGAAGACGTGCCGTAGGCACGTGGCCACGGGCAAATCTAGTAAATAAATAAAACAAGAAACTGTTGGATCCTGTAGGCTAAGCAACAAACACTAGAGGGGGGGGTGAATAGTGTTTATCAAAAATAAATTGCGGAAAAAATAATTTCTCTCGGCACAGTCGACTTAGTGGAGAACCAGTCGACTGATATAGCCAAAATAAAAGAAATTTAAACTCTCGATGCAGTCGACTTATAGATAAAGCAGGCGACTGATGAAGCAAAGAGAATAACTAATACAAGACTGAGCAGTCGACTGATACGAAGCTGAGTCGACTGGCCAGACAAGTTTTGCGGAACTTAAATAAGCAAGAGTAAATGTAAACACAAGACAATCAATCACAGAGTACACAAGATATATCCTGGTTCGGTCCTCCCGACCTACATCCAGTCCCCAAGCAACCCACTTGAGATTTCCACTATTCTTGAAAAATTACAAGAATACCCTACGGCGTTACGACAACAACCTGGTCTAACCCGTAGTCCTTTCTCTCAACCAGAGAAAGCAACCCACTCTAATACCTAGAGTGAAAAGACACCGACTCTATAACCAAGAGTCAACAACCACTCTCCAACCGAGAGCAAAAGTACAAAAAGAATTTTTACAATCAACCTATAGCCTTGTTGGTGTATGTGTTGATGCACGTGGCTAAATCACAAGGTTGACTTCTATACTCAGTCCAGAGCGAATTCAATGCTATACTGGACTGAATGTAGAGAACCAAAGTGTATGAACTTGAAAGCTTGGTTTCTCACAGAAGATCTCTTAAAATATCTTTCACAAGAATGCTCGAGTATATGAAAAGATCAAGTAGTTCTTTTCAGTGAGATATGAAACTCTATATAAAGAGTTTTGATCTCCTGAACGTTGGGAAAAACAGTTACAACTGTCAACCAACGGATCAGAACTTTTGAGTTTGAAAATTTTGATTTTGAAAATCAGAAAACGGTCAAAAGCTCTCGAACAGTCGACTGGGTTGCCATATGAGTCGACTGATCAGAGTTTGAATAATTTTAAACAGTTTTGTACTTATCAGTCGACTGGCAGAAGCTTAAGTCGACTGGTACTTAAAAGTTAAAATTCTTCAAACTGTTTTGACTAATTTTGGGGGGTTTTTAAGAGACACATTATGAAATTTTTGAGTATGTGTGTGTGTGTGTTGACAAGGCTTTACATCAGACTAAGACTCAACAAGAAATAAAATACAATGTTTACAAGACAAAATAATATAACACATTTGAGCTTGAATTCTTGAGTCTTGAGTCTTGAATTGAATCTTGATCCTTGTCTTCTTCAATTGTATCTTTTTGAGCTTGTTTGTTTGATCAGCTAGAATTGTCTTTAGTCTCTGCACTGCAATGTTAGCTGTAGAATATAGACACATGTTGCACTGTGTTGTGATCATCAAAATCAAGAATCAACAGAAACTCATTGGTCCATTACCCATTTTTCCTGAGTCCACTTTCAAGATCCATTATATCAAATTTAGGTTTTCTTTTTACAAAAATTGTATTCCAATAAAACAATTAGTTAGTACAACAATCATAGAGAATTTTCCCCAAATCTTTGGGGTCAGCGACAGGCGTACTTGTCTTCATTCAACTCTTTTAAGGTTGATCTCCTTCGGGGTCAGCTACAATAAGACACTTCTCCTAATTCGCTCTCTTAAGGTTCATCTCCTTGTTCAGTCAACAACTATCATGACCTTCTAAACTATCTTGATCAAAGCCTCTTTCAATCTAACTAGTCCTTATTAGTCAATTAAATATGATTACATGACTCTTTCTAGTCGCTGTGGTAAATGGTTTTGCTGCACATGCCCAAACATCTTATCTTTTAGTGTTTTTTTGCCCATCCAGTTCAATATCCTTATTCTTAATTCAACAACATTCTAATACGAGGGGTTTATAAGTCATCTTATTAAATTATCCTTCAATTTACATATATTTGGTGATGACACAAACTCCAAGAGCTCTGTCTCACTTTAGACATCCTGATTAATTAATACTTCCACCTCGATCTTCATATTAGGATGACCAAACTCATAATGGTGATTAATGGTGAAAATCATCGCTCCTAGGTACTTCTTAGCCATCTATAACTTTGAATTTTTCCCTCGTAGTTTTGATGAAGTAACATTTTATTATAAAATAAATCCATCTCAAAATATATTTGATTATTTGTAACACTAGCTTCTAACACGATACGCTGATACCGAAAAAGGTCATTTTGTTCAAGATATTTCACCTTTTGATGTCCATTGCTTAACTATCCAGAAACCTCATCATCTCAGTTTTTGGGTGTGTTCGGCTCATAGCAAGCAGAGTTGTAGTGCCGTTGCAACTAAAAGTAAAAGGTCGTTGCAATCCCTACAACCCAAGTTGCAACAAAAAGTAAATCACTTTACTTCTTAGTTGCAAGTCCAGGGAATCTTGCAACTTGAGTTGCAACTCAATATAGCATAACATACAGTATGGATAGACAATACAAACAGAATATCAATTAGCTAACTGCATCAGAATGATATGAGAACATGTTCTCGAATGACTTCAAATTTGCTTTTGTAGCCTTTGAATTCGCTGAAGGTTCAGAATCTCATGTTGTTATCATTGTTATCATCATTGATTATTTTTAAGTTTTGCAAAATTGGTATTGATCCTTGTGACATATGAAACTTAATTTAAAATATAATATATTCTTTAAGCTCTTAAGAGTAAGTAGTATATCCTGGCATGGATTTTAAATTAACTAACTAATATGTAAGTAATTGAACAAAAATGAACTAGCATTGTGAGACCGATGGGTATGCAATGACCTATAATAAGTAGTATATTCTGTTATGGATTTTAGAATAACTGAATAGCTTATAGAGGCTAGAAAAAATCTAATTTATCATTGTATGATAGATTGGCAAATCAATGACCTCTCATATCTATTTTCTATTATAAAAGCCACAATAAATCTGTCCATAGACAATCTCAACCATCAATTTCGACAACTTAATCTTAACCATTCATTTAAACATTATCGAAACCGTAGATGTGACATGATCATATTAATCCTAGCCGTTAATTTTTTACATCATCATCTTAATCCTGGAATCCATATCCCCCAGTGAATCCCGATCGAAACCCATTCAAACCCAAATTGAAAAACCTAATTCCCAAAATTGATCCCGTTCTCAATCGAAACCCTAAAACCTCGCATCCTCCTCCTCTCTCAAACCCTTTCCCCAGCCCCACCGTAGCTCTCCTTCCTGCAGTCCCGCACGTACTGAAGGTCGCGCTTTCCAATACCTTGACTGGACTCACTCTGAAGGCCGCGCTTTCCACTGCTGCAGTCCCGCACATACTGTCTCTTGTTCCTCTTCTTCACCTCTGCAACTTAGCAACTTAGTTTGAAAATGTTGGCTATGTGAAGTTTGATTTTTGACTGTGTTCTTATTCTCATGCCCACCACCTGTTTGTTAGTTTGCCTCAATAAGAAATTGTAATTTTTATACGTTTTGGTAACTCTGTGTGTTCACTATGTTTGTCTTTTGATGACTTCATGTTTGTTGTTGAAAAAATTGAATTAATTTGGTTGAATAATTAGGTGTGAATGGGGCGGCAGGGATCTTGTATGCGAACAAGATGTACCAGCTGTTTAAAAGCTTCTGATGTTCTAAATTTTAGTATTTTAAAGAAGATTGGGTCGATTTATTTGGGAAATAAGAAGAAGAAGATGAAAAAGTAACAAGCCACAAGAGAAGAGGTTAGTAAAGAGAGCATTTAGGCAGCACTTCAAGATGGGTGAAGGTGAACATTGATAGAGATCTGACTGGGAGTTTAAGCTCAGTCCTTATCAAACCAAGGAAACACTTGAGATAATATTTCACTTAACCACTGTGTGATTAATCTTGATTAACAATAAATAGTATGAAGGCATCTATGTTGTTGGATAGAACTTTTGAGTTTGCATTGACCTCTAAAGACAAAAATGGAATTGGATATCCGTTTAAGGTGTTTTATGGGGTATGAATATGATGCATGTTTCTCTTAATTAATGAACTTGATAATACACTGAGCCTAAGTTCATCATTGTCTTTCTTGTTTATATTATTATTTTGTTGAAAGGTTCATTTCATTGTTTAGAATTTTTTATTAGCATAACAAATTAAGATAAATCAAGGTTCAAAATTTTCTATCTTTCTAATGACAAAAATTTCACTTATATAATTTTTTCCTTTAAACAAATTTATATAATTATACACATGCACTTATTGAAATCTTAACATGAGACGTACCTCTGCGTGCCGATGTCGGTTAAAAAGTCAAACGTTCAATATTTGACCAATAGTAGGATATAAATGTAGTTATAATCATTTATATGAATTGTGAGATGTGTCGATTATGTTCACGTGACTTGGTATTGATATATTGATATATTGATATCTTGATAAAGCACATAATACGGGAGTTTTGAGCTCCCACACAATAATGTAGTTTATCTGAATAACTAAAGTGTTGTCTTGTTTTAGAATTGAGAATATTTGCGATTCTTGAAACAAATATGACTCGAAAGATGAATGCAGCAATAGATGAAGAACATAAATGCTTTCTTATTCTTCTCACATGGAACTATTACATCCCATTTACAAATTTATTTATTTATATATATATATATATATATATATATATATATATATATATATATATATATATATATATATATATATATTTATTGCCAATACAATTTAGAGAATTCAGAAAAAGGAATATCAACTCGCTCATACAAGGGGATCATTCAACCAAAAAAGTATCTTGTGATTGCCGAAGGCAAGTTGACACACCCTGCCTCCTTTGGTATTTCCTCAAGCAATTTCACTAAAGATTTTGATATATATGTAGCTGCAATTAGTGGGAAATAACAAAATTGGCTTATTTAAAACATTAGATCTGAATCTTGCATGCCACTTCAGACATCAACTATAGGGATTGATTCGGAATTGCCTCTTTCCATGTGTAGTCATGCCTCTACTTCTAAATTGTTCTACAACTTTTTTTTCCCATTAATAAGCATGAATATTTTTTGTGATAAGAAATCATTATATGGTTCAGTTGCTGATAGAAAAAAAAATTATGATCTAACATAAGTGTAAATTTATATGTCAATTTGAAGTTGGTTAACAACCTTTTTCTTGAGAAGCATAAAAGCTTTGAACTATTTTGCTACTTGTAAAATTCTATTTGTTGCTTGCATATGCATATATAGTGATTGGTGATGTGCACTCAAGCTCCATTTTCTCTCTTTGTTTTGAATCTACTTGATCTCTTCTTCACTAATATTCGCAAGACAATTACAATTGATTCCTTGTAGTTCAATCATCGAATTTTTGATTGCAAATTCGTGTTACCAGATTGAATGTTAGGTTTTTCAATTTATTTTCTTAAATTCGAAACACAGCAGAAAGTGTGTATCAAGTTGTTACTGATTGTTTCACATTAGACTACATGTATGACAAGCCATTATTATTGAACAACAGACTGTGACTTGATGCTTCATGTGCAAGGATTTCTTTTTGTTGCTTTTGTACTTCAGAGGTTATCAAGTTATCAAAATGTTCTGCTTTACATATACCCAACTCAACGGGAAGTTTGTTTTTGATATTTTTTTTATTGTATGTCTGTAAAGATATATGGTGTATATAATTACAAGGGAAAACTTTGATTCTCACATATATTTACTTTTGTAAAAGTTTCTATTTATACTTAATTTTGCCACTAGCTTTGAATCTTCTTTGCTCATCGTTATTGATCATAGATTGTATTCACGTTAATTCTCTATTTAATTCTCTATCTAATTCTCAGTTGTTTTATACAGTAGTTGAGAGAGGTAGTCTTTTCTTGACTGTGAGAAAGTTGTGTTGTTTGATCCTGAATCATATAATTTTTGCAATTTCTATCATCTATTGTAATATTTTTTTACCTTCCATCCTTTTATATCAATTTTTTTACCTCACTATCTTTACTCTATTTTTAAAAGGAATAATACATGGAAGAATATTTTTTAGTGATCCTTAGTTAATATAAGCTCATATATGTCTTGTTCTTTGAAGAATTTTTACTTAATTAGTTAATGTTTAAAGTGATGGGTGGTATACGTTGTGATCAATGTGCGACATGCAACTTCTATGGATTGTCATTAGTGAGCCGTATTAAATTTTGCATTGCATACAGTCGTGATCTTCAATTGTCAATGGTAGTTTATTTGTGAGATGGAAATTGCCTATTTTATTTACATTCACGAATGTCTTTTTCGTGTAATCTTATATTTTAGCGATTTCATACATCAATGATTACTCCAAGTTTTAAGTTAAAATCCTGGGATTTTTTTTTGACTTATCTTAACTTTTATTCTTTGATTATTCCAAGGACTTCATTAGCATTGGAAAGAGCTATTGCATGGGGTGATGAAAGTTCCTTGTACTTGGTAGTCAAGTCTCTCAATACCTACTCAGGTATATATGAGAAAGCTTACCTTCTATCAATATATCAACCTACAAGTCTGTTTTCACGTGTGCTCATTCACGCAGGACTTAATTGTTATACAGGTTTTGTATGTACGTTTATGGTACTCTACGTACGGATATTATGAATTGGTATTATGATATTGTTATGCAGGTAATAGATGAATGAGAATTTGAGTTCAAAACCGCATCATGTAAACTACTATCCTGAAAGGTATTTTTTATAACCCTTTCTTTTCTTTAGCGATAAGAAAGAATAATGGAAGGAGTGTAAGATAAGCTAGATAGAAAGGTATAATGTTGTTGAAGAGCAAGATTTGCGGCTGTTGAAGAGTGAGATTTGTTGTCGTTTGGTTAATGTTGTCGATGAGCTAACTCCGATCATTTAGATAATATTGTCAAAGAGCTATGGAATTATTTTCCTTGGGTCTTGCACTCTGCAGATGCCAAGTAATACTTCTTTGTTTTCATAATGCTCTGAGCAACTAGCGTGATTGGTACATGCTAAGCATGAAGAGGATTGAGATCAAGCCCAATATTATCAAGCTGATTGGGGCACTAATGAAGAGGAAGATCATGGGAAAGTTTATTTAGGTAAGTGATGCGGTTTGTTTCTGGGAGACGTGTGGATGCACCAGGTGTGAGTTCTTTACTCGATTTGTATTTGAAGGAGAAAGCTGCTGGTCGGATGACCCTCAGTCTGCCGCGTGGTACCTGCGACTGGTCTGGGAGTGAGGTGGATGTCTGGGCTCGGATCCGAGGGCTCGGATCCGAGGTCTGGTGTACCTGCAGACGGTCTAGAAACACCGGGGTTGGTTCCGGTGGCAGACCCTCCGACGATCTAGTCAGTCACTTAAGATAAGAGCAACAGTAACTAGGGTTTTAGTGGGAAAAGATTGATTACCTCTAAAGAAAGGGGAGGGCCTGGTATTTATAGGAGATTCTAATCGGGTCCAAACCCGTTTGGGGCTGGGCCGGACCCGGTTACCCGATTGGCTGAAGCGGTGGAAAGTCGGACGGTATAGGGTTGACGTGGCAGGTGCCGGAGTGGTTTCCGGGCTGACGTGGCAGAGCTCCGGGTGGTTTTCCGGTGCTGACGTGGCGGATCTGAAGGATCAGAAAGGACGCGTATCCTGAGGGGATCCAGTGGCTCAGGGTGGGCCATGTTTTATTCCTGACCCATATCACAAGCCCCACATTCCCGCGGGGTTGGGTGTCCCAGCCGTGCGGGGGTGACTCCTGGTCCTCGGGGGAAGGGCAGATGTCAGGGTAAGAGGTGGGATCTGTTGTTTCCCAACGATGGCCTGGGGCAGGAGGAATGGACCCCTCGTTGGATGTGCGGGGGGTGAAGTTTTTATGAGGGGACAGTTGGTAGTGCGCATGCCGAGCTCACTAGGTCGGTGGCCGAGCTTGGGAGGTCGGCGGACGAACCCTTCGGGTCGGCGGACGAACCCGCCGGGGGGTCGGACGACCGACTCGCTAGTTGGAAGAGCGAGGGGTCGTCCAGGCCATCCGATGGGGCTCGTCTTGTCGAGCGTTGGGGGTCGGCGTCCGAGGTCGTGAGGTCGGCCGGACGAGCGTCTGGCTAGTTTAGGAGAGCGAGGGGATGAGACTCGAGCTCCGATCCGAGCGCCGAGTCCCTACTGGGAAAAGAGGAGTGGCTCGACCTTTGATCCGAGATCCGAGTGTTTTAACGAGAAGGGTGGGAAAAGAGGAGTGGCTCGACCTTTGATCCGAGATCCGAGTGTTTTAACGAGAAGGGAGGAGGGGCTTGATTCGGATTTCGATCCGAGCGTCGAGCTCCGTATTAAGAGAGGGGAGGTAGCCTGGCTCGAGCTCAGGGGGTCGGCGGACGAGACCAAAGGGTCGGCGGACGAGACCAAAGGGTCGGCGGACGACTGCCTCGCTAGTTGGAAGAGCGGGGGGTCGTCCAGGTCATTCGTTGGGTCGGCGTCCGAGGTCGTGAGGTCGGCCGGACGAGCGTCTGGCTAGTTAGGAGATAGAGGGGATGAGACTCGAGCTCCGATCCGAGCGCCGAGTCCCAATGGGAAAGGAGCAGCGGCTCGACATTCGATCCGAGCTCCGAGTGTTTAACGAGAAGGGAGGAGGGGCTTGATTCGGAATTCGATCCGAGCGTCGAGCTCCGTATTAAGAGAGGGGAGGTAGCCTGGCTCGAGCTCAGGGGGTCGGCGGACGAGACCAAAGGGTCGGCGGACGACTGCCTCGCTAGTTGGAAGAGCGGGGGTCGTCCAGGCCATTCGTTGGGTCGGCGTCCGAGGTCGTGAGGTCGGCCGGACGAGCGTCTGGCTATTTAGGAGATAGAGAAATGAGACTCGAGCTCCAATCCGAGCACCGAGTCCCAATGGGAAAGGAGCAGCGGCTCGACATTCGATCCGAGCTCCGAGTGTTTAACGAGAAGGGAGGAGGGGCTTGATTCGGAATTCGATCCGAGCGTCGAGCTCCGTATTAAGAGAGGGGAGGTAGCCTGGCTCGAGCTCAGGGGGTCGGCGGACGAGACCAAAGGGTCGGCGGACGACTGCCTCGCTAGTTGGAAGAGCGGGGGGTCGTCCAGGCCATTCGTTGGGTCGGCGTCCGAGGTCGTGAGGTCGGCCGGACGAGCGTCTGGCTAGTTAGGAGATAGAGGGGATGAGACTCGAGCTCCGATCCGAGCGCCGAGTCCCAATGGGAAAGGAGCAGTGGCTCGACATTCGATCCGAGCTCCGAGTGTTTAACGAGAAGGGAGGAGGGGCTTGATTCGGATTTCGATCCGAGCGTCGAACTCCATACTAAGAAAGGGGAAGTTGTCTGGCTCGCGGTTCCATCCGAGCGCCGAGCCCCACCTGTGAAAGGCGCAGGTGGTCTGGCTCGAGTTCCGATCCGAACGTCGAGCCCCGCCTGTGAAAAGGAGAAGGTGGTTTGGCTCGAGTTCTCATCCGAGCGTCGAACCCCCCTGTGAGAAGGAGAAGGTGGTATGGCTCGATTTCCCATCCGAACGTCGAGCCCCATCTGTTCAAGGAGTAGGTGGTATGGCTCGATTTCCCATCCGAACGTCGAGCCCCACCTGCGAAAAAGGAGAGGGTGGTTTGGCTCGATTTCCTATCCGAGCGTCGAGTAACACCTGGTGAAGGAGAGGGTGGTACGGCTCGAATTTCCATCCGAGCGTCGAGCCCCACCTGTGAGAAGGAGAAGGTGGTATGGCTCGATTTCCCATCCGAACGCCGAGCCCCATCTGTTCAAGGAGAAGGTGGTATGGCTCGTATTTCCATCCGAACGTCGAGCCCCATCTGTTCAAGGAGAAGGTGGTATGGCTCGTATTTCCATCCGAACGTCGAGCCCCACCTGTTCAAGGAGAAGGTGGTTTGGCTCGATTTCCCATCCGAGCGCCGAGCCCCACCTGTGAAAGGCGCAGGTGGTCTGGCTCGAGTTCCGATCCGAACGTCGAGCCCCGCCTGTGAAAAGGAGAAGGTGGTTTGGCTCGAGTTCCCATCCGAGCGTCGAACCCCCCTGTGAGAAGGAGAAGGTGGTATGGCTCGATTTCCCATCCGAACGTCGAGCCCCATCTGTTCAAGGAGTAGGTGGTATGGCTCGATTTCCCATCCGAACGTCGAGCCCCACCTGCGAAAAAGGAGAGGGTGGTTTGGCTCGATTTCCTATCCGAGCGTCGAGTAACACCTGGTGAAGGAGAGGGTGGTACGGCTCGAATTTTCATCCGAGCGTCGAGCCCCACCTGTGAGAAGGAGAAGGTGGTATGGCTCGATTTCCCATCCGAACGCCGAGCCCCATCTGTTCAAGGAGAAGGTGGTATGGCTCGTATTTCCATCCGAACGTCGAGCCCCATCTGTTCAAGGAGAAGGTGGTATGGCTCGTATTTCCATCCGAACGTCAAGCCCCACCTGTTCAAGGAGAAGGTGGTTTGGCTCGATTTCCCATCCGAGCGGCGAGTAACTTGTTTGAAGGAGAAGGTGGTTTGGCTCGAATTTCCATCCGAGCGTCGAGCCCCACCTGTGAGAAGGAGGAGGTGGTATGGCTCGGTTTCCCATCCGAACGCCGAGCCCCATCTGTTCAAGGAGAAGGTGGTATGGCTCGTATTTCCATCCGAACGTCGAGCCCCACCTGTTCAAGGAGAAGGTGGTTTGGCTCGATTTCCCATCCGGGTATCGAGTAACTTGTTTGAAGGAGAAGGTGGTTTGGCCTTCGAGCTTCGACCCGAGATCCTTGACTTGGCGCAATTTCGCAAACAGGAAGGGGTAGTATTGGAATTTTATCCTCTCTGCTGACGTCATGGCGCAAAGATCAACGTTTGTTTAGCCGTTGGATCTTGTCAGATAAGATCTAACGGCTAGATGTTTATTTGCGAAAATCGAGGAGTCGTTGTCTACTTTAAAAACCCCCACCTCCCTCATTTTTCTTTTCACCTTATCGTTTATAATTTCCAACTTTCCAACTTTAGCGCAGGCATTTCGATCGCTGTTGGCGGATTCTTCGCAGAGAAGCGTAACTTTCGAAGCATCAGGTTAGTAATTCTCTTTTTTGACATGTCGCGTACTCAGTCTGGTTCCGAGGCTACTTCGTCTGGTCACTCGGAGATGGAGTCAGATTTGGAAACGTCGTCGTCTCTGGGCAAGTACCAGGTCAAAGAGGAGGTTTTCTCCGAACCTGGCTCCGAGGGGGACAGTGACGTAGCCTTAATCGTGCAACCGCTGAGTTCTCGGAGGCTAGGGAAGGAGCCGATGGAAGAGGGCGGTGCGGACGAGGACAGTGATGATGAGGACGAGGAGTCGGATTAGGATGCTGGTGATGATGAAGAGGATGAGGAAGGAGAGCAGGGCGACACCGAGAGAGGAAGGAGAGGGTATTGGTGCGCCGGAGGCCGGCCATGGAGAAGATCTGCCTCCGTTGCCCCCGTTGTCGACGCCATCGCCCGAGCGCAAGCCTCGGCCACGTCGGAAGAAGTTAGTCCTCACCATCCCTCAAAGTCCTTCGTCGTCTGACGAGGATGCGCCGAGGACGGGCCTGGATGTTCCACCTGTTACCTTTCGAAATCCCGTGTCGATACGAATGTATCCCGATGATGTGAAGGATATTCAACCGATCCCTCCCGTGCCTGGAGAAAATACAAGGACGAAGATTCGTGCGGACAATACTCCCAGCGTCTTGAGACCGGAGTACCTGAATATCATCAGGGCTGCTTACTATATTCCGAGGGGGTATGAGCTCCTGCAACCGAGCCCGGGTATTCGACCCATGACAGTGTTGGCTCCGGGTTACTGCATATTTCCGGAGCATGCCTTCATCTCGGGGCTGAGGTTCCCCCTGCACCCTTTTGTGAAGACGGTCTTGAACTGGGCGGAGCTGTCCCCCATGCAGTATGGCCCCAACTCTTGGAAGCAGCTCATCTGCTTTATCTTGAAGTGCCAAGAGAAAGGGGTGAGGCCGAGGCTTTCCTACTTCCGCGCCATCTTTAGTATTGGTTCGCTCGGAGATATTGAGGGCGTATTCTTCTTCACGCCGAGACCGAACAAAAGAGTGGTGCACGGACACCCGGATTCGATTAAGAATTGGAGGGATAAGTATTTTGTCGTGAAGACCGAAGGGGAATGGGATATCCCGACTCAGTGGAATTTTGTGAAGCCGAAGCGCAAGCCCCCGAAGAGGAGTGAGTTAACTGCCAAGGAGTGGGGGAGGGTTGAACATATACTCAGGGGAGACAGCATCGCATGGCGCCGGGTGACCGAGGTTCACCTAGCGAGGGCCGGACCGAGTCCCGCCGACCCTAGTATGTTTCTTTCCTTATTTTTTCATCTTTCTGCCTTCGTGTTAACGTTTAGCCTTCCTTTTCTGTTTTTGTTGTAGGGATGTCGACACAACAGGCACAAGCCAAGCAGATTCTGCTCGCCGCTGCCGAGAAGACGAGGCAGGAGAAGAAGAAGAAAGAAGAGCAGGATCGCCTTGCTGCCGAGAAGCGGAAGCTTTCTGCTCAGCTTCCGCAAGCCGGAGGGCCTTCTAACGTGCCTCCCCCAGCGCCTGAGGAACAGCCTTTGGCGAAGAAGCAGAAGAAGCATCACCATTCGTCGCGGTCGGCCCGAGACCCAGCGGGGGGATCGGGGAAAACGGTTGAAGCCCCGTCACAACAGCTTCCCCCCGTACGTCCGAGTGCGGCGGAGTTGGTGGGAAGGATGGCGACGATGCCCTTCGTCCCCGATTGGTCGATCCTGAAGGGCGACACAATTCTCGACGGACCCGTATCGATGGAGTTCGTCTCGAAAGCCATCACCGATCGAGATGGAATGGCCTTGGCGGCGCAGACGGCCGATCAGGCCTACATGCGCTGGGCACAAGCGACCCTCTCGGTAAGTTATCCGAGGCCCATCTGATGAGTGGACTTGTAATTATTGCTAAGTTTGATTTTTCTTTACAGTCGATGCTCCACGGTCAGCACTTCCACAAGTGTCTGGAGAAGGAGATCATATACGAGCGGAAGCAGAAGGAGAAGTTCCTTCGGGAACTGACCAAGGCGACGGACGACTTCAAGGAGGCTCGGGATATGGTGGTAGTTCACGAGGCCCAGATAGAATCCCTGGACAAGATTCATAAGCAGGACCGAGAGGACCTGCTGAAAAAGATCGCGGCCGAGACCAAAGAGAAGGAAAAGGCGCAGAAGGCCGTGGCGGACTTGGAGGCAGTCTTGGGGGAGACATTGGTGACGGCGCAAGACGAGGCCTATGAGCAGGCCAAGTCTCACTTCAAGTATATTTATCCTGAGTGCAAGGTCGACCACCTCAGCTTCGGGTGGAAGCCGGACCTGCCTCCGACCCCTGGTGGTGATGGTGACGACGGGGGTCACCACGAAGAAGAGGTGCACCCCGACCCTCAAGACTAGATGTTTCTGTTTTTTTTCTTTTTGTTGTAAATGCCCTCGGCGGACTGGCCACCGCACATTTTGTATCGAACTTTTTGAAACGGAATGAAATATGAAATTTTTGGGCCGACCCTAGAACACTTGCATTTTGTGATACTTGTATTTTTCTTTTGATAGAGGCTGGCTCGCCAACGAAAGTTGGCTCGGGACCGAGAGGCTGCCAAGAATTACTTTTTGAACAAGTCGAGAGAGCTCGGTCTAGAGGTGGCTCGTTTGAGAAAAATTGTAGCCGACCGGGACTGGTGGGTCATTGAGAAGGACTGGGCGGTCACGGATACCTCTAGCGGGCGATCGGCCTCCGAATCTTCTCTTCGCGAGGCCGTCGTAGAGAAAGAGTTGGAGGTTCGCCAGCTGAAGCTCATTCTGGGTGCCGGTCTTGTTGAAGAGGCGAGTAACTCCACTCCGGGGTGGTTGCTTCCGCCCTCGCCAGTTGAGACACAACCAGATGATGCGGAGAGCTCGGTGGCGGGCACGTCCTCCATGGTCGGGATAACCGAGCGTCATAGGATCCCTGAATTCGAGTTCCCGGCTGAGTGAGTTGGGAGCCTCCTTTGTACTTGCTTTTTCGTTCATTGAGTTGTAAGCAACGAGTAATGAATAAGATTATTTGTTCTTCGGGGCCTTGATTGTCTCGGATGCCGAGGGTAGTTGTCGCGGGATCTACGAAGAGTCGTAATTGGCGCGTCTGCGTCAACAATCGCGACGTTTCGCATTTCTAGGAACATTTATGGCGACGCTTCGCCTTCTGCCGTTTCACGTTCCCAGGCGTAATAAATGAGGCCTCAAGGGGCTATATAATCCCCACTCCCCATTTGTTTTTGACTAGTGAGTCATTCGACTCGGATGCCTGCTCCTGGCGGGCATCCCAATAATATAAGATTTTGAAGCCTCCCGGATCGGAGGCACACCGATCACCCTCGAACAATTCGGGGTACAGGCCGTCAGGGCCATGGAACCCCGGGTTGTTCGTTGGTGAGCGCTGGGCCGACCGATCGTTTGGAGCGTTCGGAGAGGTTCGGAGCTTGCCGACCCCCCTATCGCCCGGGAACAATCCGTGGTTTTGGGCTCGTTCTAGCCGTAAAACTCCGAGTTGTTCTTGGGTGATAGAGGCGTCGACTGACTCGTTTGAACGGAGAGAGTCGCGAGTCTTTGGCTCCCCTGCCGTCCTTGAACAGTTTGGGGTTTTGGTTTTGCAAAAAAGCCGTAAACCCCGAGCTGTTCGCGGGTGAGAGGGTGGCCAATAGTCTGACTCAAGGCTCGGGGCGTCTGCGGAAGGCGGACGCCTCAAATCTAAATAAGAAATTTTTCCAACACGTGGTGAGGGAACGGGTGGTAGGAGCGTTGAGGTCGTCGCCGAGCAGTAAGGTCGCGGTGCCCTCGGAGAGGGCACCCGCCTTGCTCGGGGTCGACGCCGAGCTCCTGCACATGTTCTCTTGGAGAGACGGTGCGGGCGCGGCTGGCGGATGTCGCCTCGAGCATCGGTTGATGGCCTCCGAAGAGGCCAAACCGAGCGAGGAACGGATGCCGAGCCCCCACAACGGTGAGAAAGGCAATTGCAGGCGTAGCGTAGCGCCGCCGCCGAGCGGTATAGTCGCGGTGCCCTCGGAGAGGGCACCCGCCTTGCTCGGGGTCGGCGCCGAGCTCCTGCACATGTTCTCTTGGAGAGACGGTGCGGGCGTGGCTGGCGGATGTCGCCTCGAGCATCGGTTGATGGCCTCCGAAGGGGCCAAACCGAGCGAGGGACGGATGCCGAGCCCCCACAACGGTGAGAAAGGCAATTGCAGGCGTAGCGTAGCGCCGCCGCCGAGCGGTATGGTCGCGGTGACCTCGGAGAGGGCACCCGCCTTGCTTGGGGTCGGCGCCGAGCTCCTGCACATGTTCTCTTGGAGAGACGGTGCGGGCGTGGCTGGCGGATGTCGCCTCGAGCATCGGTTGATGGCCTCCGAAGAGGCCAAACCGAGCGAGGGACGGATGCCGAGCCCCCACAACGGTGAGAAGGGCAATTGCAGGCGTAGCGTAGCGCCGCCGCCGAGCGGTAAGGTCGCGGTGCCCTCGGAGAGGGCACCCGCCTTGCTCGGGGTCGGCGCCGAGCTCCTGCACATGTTCTCTTGGAGAGACGGTGCGAGCCGAGTCCTATGCTTGTAAGAGAAGCATGTTTGGGCTCGCGATTTCATCCGAGTGCCGAGCCCCCTGTTTGTAAGAGAAGCATGTTTGGGCTCGCGATTTCATCCGAGTGTCGAGGCCCATGCTTGTAAGAGAAGCATGTTTGGGCTCGCGATTTCATCCGAGTACCGAGTCCCATGCTTGTAAGAGAAGTAAGTTTGGGCTCGCGATTTCGTCCGAGTGCCGAGTCCCATGCGAGTAAGAGAAGCATGTTTGGGCTCGCGATTTCATCCGACTACCGAGTCCCATGCTTGTAAGAGAAGCGTGTTTGGGCTCGCGATTTTGTCCGAGTGCCGAGTCCCATGCGAGTAAGAGAAGCATGTTTGGGCTCGCGATTTCATCCGACTACCGAGTCCCATGCTTGTAAGAGAAGCATGTTTGGGCTCGCGATTTCATCCGAGTACCGAGTCCCATGCTTGTAAGAGAAGCATGTTTGGGCTCGCGATTTCATCCGAGTGCCGAGTCCCATGCTTGTAAGAGAAGCACGTTTGGGCTCACGATTTCATCCGAGTGCCGAGTTTATCTGTTTACAAGAATTGGAATCATAAGCTTGTTTTAAGAAAGCTGACGTTTACAATATATGCTTGTTACAGACAAGTCTAGGCACGACGTGCCGTTTATAGGCTTTTACAAAAGACTAGGCACAACGTGCCGATTACAAAAGACTATGCTACTCTTCTAAAAACTTAATCAGGTGTTCCGCATTCCAGGGCCTCTTGACGGGCTTGCCGTCGGTATCTGTCAGGCGATAAGTGCCCGATCGTACGACCTCTGAAACTTTGTAAGGGCCCTCCCAGTTTGGTGCCAACTTTCTTTTCTGGCCAGGATTGGATACCGCCAGTTTCCGGAGGACAAGGTCTCCGAGTGCAATGTTTGTTGGGCGCACTTTCTTGTTGTAGAACCTCTCGATTCTTTGCTGGTAGATGTTCCTTCTGATGGCCGACTTCTCCCTGACCTCGTCAATGAGGTCCAGGTCTGCTTGTAGTTGCATGGAATTGCTTGCTTCGTCAAAAGCCATAATTCGGGGAGAGGGGATACCTATTTCCAGGGGAATGACGGCCTCAGCGCCGTAAGTTAAGTTGAAAGGCGACTCCCCTGTCGGGATTCTTTTTGTTGTTCGGTGGGCCCAGAGAACGCTTGCCAGTTCGTCGACCCATAACCCTTTTGAGGAATTGTCGAGTCGCTTCTTGAGTCCGTCGAGGATCTGACGATTCGCGTTCTCTGCCTGTCCGTTGGATTGGGGACGGCATACTGAAGAGAAGCGCTGCTGGATACCGAGGTCTTCGCAGAACTTGCGGAAATGCTTCCCTGCAAACTGGGTCCCGTTATCCGTAACGAGCACTTGGGGGATCCCGAACCGACAGATAATGTGCTTCCAGAAGAATTGTTGGGTCTGCTGCTCGGTGATCGTAACTAATGGCTCCGCCTCGATCCATTTGGTGAAGTAGTCGATCGCCACTATAAGAAACTTTCGTTGCCCTGTCGCCTTTGGAAAGGGGCCTACAAGATCCATCCCCCACATTGCAAAGGGGGTCGGACTGGCCATGGACCGGAGGTTTGCTTGTGGGACTCTTTTGATGGGCGAGAATCTCTGACAGGGGCCACACTTTTTGACAAGGGTCAAAGCGTCCTGCAACATGGTGGGCCAGTAGTACCCGTGGTTCAAGGCCTTTCGCGCGAGCGAACGACTTCCCATGTGACACCCGCCAATCCCCTCGTGTAATTCCTTGAGAGCATACTCGGCTTCATCGGGAGTGAGGCAGCGGAGATAAGGCCGACCATCCGAGGTAGTGTAGGACCTCTTGAAGAGTGTTGAGTCGATCATTGTGAACCTTTCCGCTCGGGCCCGGACCTTTCTCGCTTCGGCTCGGTCTTCTGGGAGCTCTCCTTTGACGAGAAATCGCCTAATTAGAGTGGTCCAGTTTTCGGGGGGAGCTCCATCTTCAATGCACAGGACCTCCGGGATGTCGATGCTGGGTTTTAGCATGACCTCGATCAGGACCGTGCGGTCGAGACCTTCGAAGGAAGAGGATGCCAGTTTTGACAAAGCATCAGCCTGGACATTCTGTTCCCGGGGGATCCTCAAAACAGCCGACTCGTCGAAGGACGTTAGTAGGCGTTGAACTACAGCTCGGTAACGAACCATGCGATCGTCTCGGGCCTCGTACTCTCCGGTGATCTGGTTGACCACGAGCTGGGAGTCGCTGAAAGCCCTGATCTGTCTGGCACCGGCTTGATGAGCTAGGGTGAGCCCAGCGATCATTGCCTCGTATTCGGCCTCATTGTTAAAGGCCGGGAAGTTAAGGCGGAGGCAGTATTGCAGAAGAAAACCGTCCGGGCCTCGCAGGATGATGCCCGCTCCGCTGCCCGCCTCGCAGGAGGAACCGTCGACGTAAACTTCCCACGTCTGGTCGCTTTCCTTGCTTGCGGGGTGCTCGGAGATGGTGCACTCCGTGATGAACTCCGCGAGCGCCTGCCCCTTGATTGCTGTTCTGGGCTGATAGCCAATGTCATACTGGCTGAGCTCAATTGACCATTTCACGAGTCGACCCGAGCTCTCTGGTTTGTAGAGTACGGCCTTTAGGGGTTGATCCGTCAGCACCTGTATAGAATGAGATTGAAAATAGGGGCGGAGTTTTCGCGAGGCCATGACCAGGGCGTACGCTACCTTCTCCATCCGAGAGTATCTGGTCTCGGCATCGAGCAGAACCTTGCTGACGTAGTATACAGGCTTCTGTGATCCCTCTTCCTCCCGAACGAGAACTGCGCTGAGCACCTTCTCCGAGGCTGATAGGTAAAGCCAGAGTGGCTCCCCTGGTTCGGGCTTGCTGAGGAGGGGAGGGTTCGCGAGGTATTCTTTTAATTGGGCGAAGGCCTCTTGCTGTTGGACTCCCCATTCGAACCCATCGGTGCCGCGCAGGGCTTTGAAGAAGGGGAGAGACTTCTCTCCGGACTTGGAGAGGAAACGGCCGATGGCCGCCAGTCTCCCCGTCAGCCGTTGAACTTCTTTGGTGTTCCTGGGAGAAGCCATGTCTAGGATTGCTTGGATCTTTTCGGGGTTCGCTTCGATTCCCCTTTGGCTGATAATAAACCCAAGAAACTTTCCTGCGGAGACGCCGAAGGCGCATTTGTTCGGATTAAGCCTCATGTTATGGGTCCGAAGTACCCCAAAGGCCTCCTCCAGATCGGCTACGTGATCCTCCCCCCGCCGGCTCTTGACGAGTGTATCATCCACATATACTTCTATATTGCGCCCGATCTGTTCCTTGAAGACCCGGTTGACGAGCCTCTGGTACGTCGCTCCGGCGTTCTTCAGCCCGAAGGGCATGACCCGGTAGCAGTAGAGCCCCTGGTCCGTGACGAAGGATGTCTTGGCGATGTCGGGAGGGAACATGCGGATCTGGTTGTAGCCTGAAAACGCATCCATGAAGGACAGGAGCTCGTGACCCGATGTTGCATCGACGAGAGCATCGATCCTGGGAAGGGGGAATGGGTCCTTCGGGCACGCTTTGTTGAGATCCGTGAAATCTATGCAGATCCTCCAGCTCCCGCTCGCCTTTTTGACCATGACGACGTTTGCCAGCCACTCGGGGTAGCTGACCTCTTGGATGAAGCGCGCGACCAGGAGCTTGTCGACTTCTGCATTAATTGCCTGTTGTCGCTCTGGTGCGAACTTGCGTCGCTTTTGGACCACTGGTTTTGAGCCGGGGATCACGCTGAGTTTATGTATGATGAGCTCCTCGGAAATACCGGGGATGTCAGATGGCTTCCAGGCGAACAGATCGACATTGCGCCGGATGCAGGTGATGAGATCGGTTTTAAGGCGAGGTGCGAGGGAGCGACTTACTCGAAATTGTTTCGATGAATCCTCTGTCTCGAAGGAGACATCCTCCAGCTCGTCTGCCGACTCCGGCTCTGGCTGGGTCCTTTGGGGCTGCATCTCCACGGCGTCGAGGGGAAACACTCCACTTCCTATTGCTGTCATATAACAGGAGCGAGCGGCTTCCTGGTTCCCTCGGACCACTCCTACCCCGGTACTGGTAGAGAACTTCATTTTCTGGTGGTAGGCCGAGGGGACAGCCTGGAGAGAGCAGAGGCCCGGTCGACCGAGTATGGCGTTGTAGGCTGCCTTGACGTTGACAACCATGAAGTCCATGGACTCGGTTCTCCGGTTCGGGGCCGTGCCAGCCGTGACATCCAGCGTGACGATTCCCTCGATCGTCACCGGAACTCCAGAAAATCCGTGCAGGGTGTATCCTGCAGGTTTGAGCTTGCTACGGGGCAGCTTTAGGTTCTCGAAAGCATCGAGGAACAGAATGTTGACCGAGCTCTCGTTGTCCACAAGGATCCGCCGAGCATCAAAATTTGCCATGCTGAGATTGATCACGAGGGCGTCGCAATGCGGGAGCCGAACCCCCTCCAGATCGTCACCCGAGAAGGAGACGGGGAGTGGTTGAATTTGAGGGGGGAGAGGTCCTTGGACGGCGTTAACGTCCCGGATGAACGCCTTGCGGGAGGTGTTGGATTCCCCTCCCATGGGCCCCCCGTGGACGCAGTGTAATATGGCTTGGCCATCAGGCTCTTCAAGCTCATGGTCACGCTCGAGGAGTTGCAGGGGAGCCCGAGGAGGAGGTGAGGTTCTCCTGTTCCTCGTGTCCTTCTGTCCCCGAACATCGTCCCGCTTGTACTCCCGAAGGTACCCTCGCTGAATAAGGGCCTCGATCTCGTCTTTCAGGGCACGGCAGTGATCCGTGTCGTGCCCGTTGTCTCGGTGGAAGCGGCAGTAGAACCGCTGATCCCTTTTCTTGCTAGTGTTGTTGGACGGTCGAGGGGGATACTGAACGAGGTCCCTGTCCTCGATTGCCAGGAGTATGGAGGACACATTCTGAGTGAGTGGGGTATATCTCTCGAAGCGAGGGACCGGTGGTACTTTCTTCATGGTGCCCGCGTCCCTCGGAGCCTTTTTAGAAGGCTCGACTTCCTCGGCCTTCCGCTTCCCTTTTCCGGGTGCTTCCCTCGATTCATCCGGGTTTAGGGCTTCCTCCGCCCTGATGTATTTCTCAACCCGGTTGAGGAGGTCGGAAAAATCGATCGGAGGCTTCTTCGCCAGAGAGGCTTTCAGCTGTCCATGACGGACGTTGTGCCGAAACGCCGCGGAGGCGACGCCTAGATCGAGAGAGGAGACCGACCTCGCCTCTGCTGTGAATCTCCGGACAAACGCCCTGGGTGATTCCCCCGCCTCCTGCCTGAGCCCAAGTAAGGAGGCGCTCGTTCTTTCGGCCTTCCGACTGGTTACGAAATGGGCGAGGAAATTGCCCTCCAGTTGATCAAAAGAGTAAATAGAGCCGGGGGTGAGTTTTGAGAACCACTCACGAGCCGGACCCCGAAGGGTGGCCGGGAATGCTCGGCACAGCAGAGGATCCGAGGCGCTGTGAATCATCATGAGGGTTTTGAAGCCCTCCATGTGATCAGCAGGATCCCCCTCGCCGTTGTAGGTCTCGAATTGTGGGGGTCGGAAGTTCCGAGGTATTTTCGCTTGGATAATGAGGGTGGAAAAGGGGGGTCGGACAGGTCTGTACCCCTGCCCGACTCCGACACCTCCGTCGCCCATATGATCGATTCGGTCTTCCATTTCTTGGAGGCGCCTTAGGAGTACGCCGTCGGCCTCGGGCTGGATTGTGGAGGAGCGGGAGGCGCTGGTCTCGACGTCCAACCTGGTTCGGGAATGGCGCGCTTCCTCCCTGGGGGCCCGTTGGAGAGCCCCAAGAATTTCCCTTCGGAAATCCTGGAACTCCTGTTGAGTGACAGGAGCTCCCTCGGCTCGGGCCGGTTGGACCGGAGGTTGCCTTCCGACTCGGCTGAGTGCTGGCCTTCGTTCTTCCGGCGGGGGTCTAGGATGGTTCGGGGCCGAGTTGGAAGCAGCCCTTCCCCCACTGCGACTAGCCTGCCGGCTGGAGATTACCCTTCGTAGGTCGGGTTGGATTGGAGGGGTGGCGGTCCGCTGGGACCCCTGATGGGAAGCCATATGCTTTGATGTGCGCGGCCCGGCGTTGGTATATGGATGGGGGGTGTCCCGTCGGTTGACGGAGGACGCAGCCCCCTTGCCTTTGGAGGCCATGGGAGTTCGGCGATCGAGGTACCTTGGCGAAGGAGCTTTCCCACAGACGGCGTCAACCTGATGCGGTTTGTTTCTGGGAGACGTATGGATGCACCAGGTGTGAGTTCTTTACTCGATTTGTATTTGAAGGAGAAAGCTGCTGGTCGGATGACCCTCGGTCTGCCGCGTGGTACCTGCGACTGGTCTGGGAGTGAGGTGGATGTCTGGGCTCGGATCAGAGGGCTCGGATCCGAGGTCTGGTGTACCTGCAGACGGTCTAGAAACACCGGGGTTGGTTCCGGTGGCAGACCCTCCGACGATCTAGTCAGTCACTTAAGATAAGAGCAACAGTAACTAGGGTTTTAGTGGGAAAAGATTGATTACCTCTGAAGAAAGGGGAGGGCCTGGTATTTATAGAAGATTCTAATCGGGTCCAGACCCGTTTGGGGCTGGGCCGGACCCGGTTACCCGATTGGCTGAAGCGGTGGAAAGTCGGGCGGTATAGGGCTGACGTGGCAGGTGCCGGAGTGGTTTCCGGGCTGACGTGGCAGAGCTCCGGGTGGTTTTCCGGTGCTGATGTGGCGGATCTGAAGGATCAGAAAGGACGCGTATCCTGAGGGGATCCAGTGGCTCAGGGTGGGCCATGTTTTATTCCTGACCCATATCACAGTAAGTTATGATCTTCTAGGTTTAAGAGGATCAGCTAATCCGGTGTAAACTATTCTTCTAATTTTTCCAAAGATATATATGTATTTAGTGTATATATAATTGTAATAGACCTTTCAACTTTTCAAGCATATGATTGTTTTCATTGTTACTGCATTTGTCATTATATTGTTGCTTTCACATAGAAATTGTGGAAAGTAAGTTACATTAATATCAATTGGCTGTAAGTATGTGAAAATATAGTATTTTCCAGAATAAAGAAAAAAAAATATCCTTTGTAGTATATCTAAATGTTGATAGCTCTTGCATTTCTTTTTTTGTTAGATAGGATGCGATAACATTTTTTGAAATGATACAATTTTATATGAATCTTATGATAGTATTTAACTTTGACCAATAGACCTTAAACTATTTATTTGGACTGATTTGTGAGGTTAAAAGTCATAGGCGATCTCAACCATCAATTTCGACAACTCGATCTTAACCATTCATATAAACATCATATGAACCATACATCTAACATGATCATCTTAATCCTAGCCGTTAACTTTTTACATCACCATCTTAAAAAGGCATCCATATCACCAAATAATACCGATCGAAACCCTCAAATCAAACCCAAATTGAAACTAAATCCCAATCGATTTTTTGTGGATTTTAGTCAGTTTTTGTTGATATTTTTTTCGGATTAGTGTTTTCTTTTGGTTGAACCCGAAGAACAAGAGCTTCGCCTCTGTAAACCCTAATCTCTTTATCTTAATCGTTATTTATATTTTCCCCTAATTCCTTTTCTTCTGATTTTTTTTGTTGTATTTTGTGTTTTGGGGGGGGGATAGGCCGGCAAGGTTGCAAGAGAGGTGGAAAACATTGTCAGATGCGATGAGTATTTTTATTTATTGTTTGCTTGCTTATCTTGCTTATGAAAATATATCGCATGGATTAGGATCTAAGTTGCAAGGTTTGTATGTGTTGGTTTTGATGCACTGAATTCTGAAATGCAATTGGTTGTAGTGGGTCTAATTGCAGTTTTAGAATTTGAGGATGCTTTTGTAGAATATGTTAACGTTGTTGCATGAGTATTTGATTTGTTCTGATGATTGGTTGATTATATGATTGAGGCTCTATATTGGTTCCTTTGAATCAAATTATTGAATGAGTTGCAGATAGGATGGTTATGATGCAGAATTTTTTTGGATTGTATTGTCTTCTGGGTTTGTCCTGTGCAATAGCTGCATTGTAGTTGTAATTATTTATGCTTTGTTGGTTAGTTTAGTGGTTGACATTTGTGACCATTTTTTAAACTAAGGAACACCATGGTCCAGATTTACCATTGGTTAACATACAAGACTTTTTCTATTAAAAGTTTTTCTCCTTCAACTGGTATAGCTAAGATAGAAAGGTAGATAAATTTTCAATATAGATATGAATATGGATTTTAAAGTATCATGAGAAGGAAAAAGTCGGGATAGTGATAAGAAATATAAGTTTTTTTTTGTGAATGTGTATATTTCTCAATAATACAGATTTATATATGCATCATGTAGATGTAATTATATTTATATTAGTCTAAACAAAACTGTAGAAATTTGAATTTGTGCTTATTTTACAAATTAAAGTTTTTATTTGTAAATAACATCAAATTTGAATTTGACTGAACTAAACAGTTTTACTAATAAAATTAGTTTTAAAGTTTTCAGATACATATTGATTGAATATTTTTTTCAACCAATAAAAGATTTATTTTACTAATTTCAATATAAAAAAACTCTTGCCTATTTACTCTCGTATAAAAGCAACATATGGGGTTAGGGTTTGCACAAAACCATAATCTTCTTCTTCTTCTTCTTTTTCTTCGTTTTCTTCGTTTTCTTCTTCTTCTTCTTCTTCTTCTTTTTATTTTTGGTGGACCGTGGAACATCAAGAGAGAAAAAGTGTGCGACGGTACGGGAAAAGCAACGGCTGGTCGGGTTTAAGTTTGCTCGAGGAAGAAGAAAAGAATCAGTTTGGGTGTGAGTTTAAAGATAATCAGTTTGAGTTTGGGTTTGCACGAGGAAGAAGAAGAGAGTGGAGATATGTCGTATTTGGGTTTGCGCGAGAACCATAAGGGGTTTGAATTTTGAATTTAGACTTTGGATTTGGGCCAGATTGTGCCCAAATAACGCAAACGAGCATGAAATATGAGGAGATTCAACCGGTTAATCGACCACTTAAAATCGGCTGATTAACCATTAATCGGTAGATTATTCCCGATTAAATCGCCAACTGTTGAAATATTATAAATCACTAGCCTCCGATTAGCGATTAATCAGGTTTAATCGGGGATTTTAACTGCGCAGATCTTATGAAAAGTACAATGAATCATTGATTACATCTTTATATTTGAGATGAAACTATTATTTATATATTATTTTGTTTACTCGTGATAATATTGAGTCCTTAGTTTTAAAATTTTAAGTATTTTGTGTATATAATTAATATATAGTGATTATACTATATATATTTTTCAATTCTTAATAAAATTTATTCTATAATTGATTTTCTCAACATAAAATATTGTTAAAATATTCAACATTTATGTGCACTTGGTGCACGGTAAATTTCAACTAGTATATATATATATATAATTTTCTTTTTCAAATGAACTCCAGACATTGCAGAACACAACTTACAGAATACTTATGGAATGAAACTCCAAGGAGCACTCAACATTCGATAGAAAAACTCAATATAACTCAATACAGAATTGGAGTCCTAATGCCAACACTAATGCGCTTAGGCTATTATCAAGCCTAGGATGCATCAAGCAAAATAAATGCCGGTCGAGATTCGATTAGTATCTTCATACATTAAATTCGTTAGGCCAAAACCCTATATGATACAGCTGATACATACCAATATCAACCCATCGTGCATAGACAATGTAGCTGACACGACTCTACCTATCTCATCATACTATTTAAATGTCTTTCATTTGTCAGTATCTCCATGTTTGTGTTATCAACCAATTACCAGTACTTAGAACCTCGAGTTCCTACCTAGTCGAATACTATTTTCTCTAAACAACATCATCTTTAATTTAAAATTTCAAGTGTTTACATACTACTACTAAATACCAATCATCACAAAATTGAGTGTGAATCTCTCAGTTATTACAGCAAACAAATTCGGGTCAAAATTTAAAACTCACCTTAGTGTGCCCTTTGAGAACGATCTCATTAGTCAACGGAATTCGATTAAACTCATCAACCTCACCATCATCATCCTCATCATCATCCTCAACCTCATCCTCATCCGAATCCAAATCATGATTCTCATCCGACGGCGGCGGCCTCGGCGGTCCAATCATCACCCCATCGGAAGGCGGCGGAGGCCTCGGTGGCCCGATGATGACGTCATCGTCGCCATCAGCGGGAGCAGCGGAGGAACTAGGGTTAGGATTAGGGTTTGAGGAAGAGTGAGGGGAGGGATGTAAAGTGCGCCGGGTGGTGGCTGCATGGGCGGCGTCGGCGGGTTGGGAGATCGTTTGTTTCTTGCCGAAGGAGGTGGGGAAGAAGGTTCTCATCGCCTCTTCCTCGTCCATGGTTTTTTTCTTTTTTCTTTTTCTTTGTTTTTTGAAAGCTCGGAAGTGATAAATAGGAATTTTTTGCCGTCAATAGGCCACTTTTTCAAACATTTTGCGATTATGGGCCGGTTTCGTAACTATTAGCGTTCGTATGCTACTTTGTGTCACGTTGGCAGCGGCCGCTATTTTCATTAGCAACTTCTTCATTTTGAAAGTCGCTAATGAGAATAGTGGCCTATGTTTTAAAATATTTGAAATTTTTTGTTGACTGTCGCTATTCCGATTAGCGACCAAAATATATATGAAGTCACTAATGCGATTAGCAATCTTTAATGAACTGTATTAACACATAGCAAAATCTAGAGAGTTTTGCTCTCTAAAAATAACAATCAATTTATTTTGAAATTGAGGTTGTTATTCGAAATAGCGACCTTAGTTGTACAAAGATCGCTATTCGGAATAGATGTTTTTATTGTACTAAGGTCGCTATTCCGAATAAAGACCTTAGTTTGTGACTATTTTGCAAAATTTACAAAAGAACAAGAATATTGAGTTTCCTACTGAGGTCACTATTATAAATAACGACCGAAGCATACTAAGGTCGCTATTCCCAATAGCGACATCAGTTTTTTTTTTAAAAAAAATCCCAAAAAAACAAAAGCTCTCTAGAATTTGCTAAGTGTCGCATACATTTATTAGAGGCCGTTAATCCCATTAGCGACCTCATATATACTAAGGTCGCTAGTGCGAATAGCGACAAAAAATAAAAAATTCCAAATTTTTTAAAACATAGGCTGTTATTCCCATTAGCGACTATCAAAATGAAGATGTCGCTAATGAGAATAACGGCCGCTGCTGACGTGGCACAAAGTAGCCCACAAACCCTAATAGTTTGGAAACAGACCCATAATTGCAAATATTTTCAAAAGGTGGCCTATTATGGCAAAAGATTCGACAAATAGAAAGGAATTTTTTTACCAAACAATCCCACTTTTTGTAAGTATGTACTAAACTGTCCCTGTTTGAAACTTTAATACCAAAAAGTCTCTGTCGCTAACTGAGATAGCGCCCCTAGTAATATTCTTCGTGCTATCTCAGTTAGCGTGTGTTAGGGAACACCACTTTTTCCCTCAAATAGGGGTGTGCGAAAAAACTCACCAACTATAGACATGCTAACTCTGTTAGCGTTCCTATTTAAACCAGACACGCTAACGGGGTTAGGGTGCTAGGTGTACACTAGGGGACACTACTCCTCAAGTAGGGGTGTAGGAAAAAAATAGCTAAGTATAGACACGCTAACCCCATTAGCGCGCCTATTTAAACTAGGCACGCTAACGGGGTTAGTGAGTGTCGATTAGGACCCTATTAAATAACGACATAGCATGCTAATCCTATTAGTGCTCTGGTTTAAAGGGGCACACTAACGCCGTTAGCGTGTCTATAATTGACATTTTTTTTCCTACACCCCTACTTGAGGAGTAGTATTCCTTAGTGTCCACTTATCACGCTAACCCCATTAGCACGCCTGGTTTAAATAGGCAGGCGTGTCTATATTTGGTGAGTTTTTCGCACACCCCTACTTGATGGGGAAAGTGGTGTCCCCTAGCACACGCTAACTGAGATAGCACGAAGAATATTACTAGGGGTGCTATCTCATTTTCTTATTTCTCATTTCATTTATAAGGGGAGAAATTGGTTTCTTTGTTTACATGTAAAAATCATGTACACAGAAGTGATATTTAGGAAATTGCTTAGAAAGAATGAGAACTTAAGATGCAATCCTTCTATGACTAATGATTATGTGAACAACGGTGATTTTTTTATTTTTATTATGTTGGTTTTCTCAATATTTCATGATAAAACCTATAAGGTTCATACTACCAAATCATATATAGTCATCGCATGAAGGCTCACACTGATCGTCTGCTTCCCATCCTAAATTTTTCTAAACTTTAATTACCGTTCACATTCTATTGCTTGCAGACCGCCAAACCTTTTTAAAAACTTCTAAGTGGATTGAGGAAGTATGCAATGAACGAGGTGGTGGTGTCATCACTCATCATCGTGCTTGTTGGAAACAGAACAGATCTTGTTGACAAAAGGTGATAATTGTTGACTATTACGATATTTAAATTCCTTTTAATGATCGAAGTGCATCACAGTCTGCTTGGACTAATCATCACGAGAATTAATTTGGAACATTGTCCACCTTAAAGTTTGTGGGAATAAGGATAATTTCTCTTTGTATTGAGACTCATGTAGATGACTATCTATAGTTTCGAAGTATTTGTATTAAGGGAGACAATGAAGAATATGAATTATACTTAGACACCCTACACAGGGAAAGGAATTAACCATACTCGGCGAAGAATAATGAAATCATTTCACTGCCAAGTACATCTTCAACCGTGTACATGAATATCATCTATTATTCCCTTACTGAAAATGTTAGATCCTCTAATAGAGACACCGTAATCAAATTTCCAGTTTCTATGCTAAATTTTTTTGAGATTCATGTACATGCAAATTTGTTGGATGTAGACAACTGAGGTTATATCTTTATTCTTCAGACATAATTTTTAATATAGATAGTATTTCTCAAATTAAATTTGATTTTCTTCAACTATCGTACATGTCTTTGACTAAAATCTAAAGTTATCATACTTACCAGGCAAGTTTCTATTGAAGAGGGAGAAACCAGAGCTCGAGAATTTGGTGTCATGTTTATAAAGACCATTGCTAAGGCAAGATTCAACATCAAGGTATTACACATGTTCTGTTCACACCCCTTTTAATATATTTTCATTAACTGAATCGACTGAGCTTTCACTTTTCCAATAAAATGCAGCCTCTGTTCCATAAGATTGATTCGGCCTTGTTGGGGATGGAAAATCACTCTTCGACAAATAAGGAAGATATAGCAGATGTAAACCTGAAGCCTACAATCAGTTCATCCAACGTCGATAGATACTTCAAAAAATTTACAGCCTCCAGAGTAAGAGGAACCAGAAAGTATCATGTCTAAAAGATACATCTCTGTATACCTGATGTCTTGACATACGAGAAAGCCTTGCAATTTTTTCAGAATCACTTGTTCCCTTTTCTGTTAGTACATGTTGTTCAATCAGTAGTCTATACTTTTCCTTTTTTATTTTTTTAATTGTTTTCTTTCGAATCCATGAAATATTATTTGCCTAATAACTTCTTCAAGTGTTGTTAAGGGTTGGATAAGTTCGCTTGAGCCTGCTCTAATGCCTTCAGTTATGGGATTGTTGTAACGATCCACAAGTAGGCATTTACATGGTAAGTAACTGGCATTTGGTACGCGGATTGGAGAATTCCCAGGAATTGGTGGATTCCCAGGAATATGAGGGTGGGAATGAAGATTCCCGGGAATGTTGTAATACTGTGTTTGGTATACGACATTACATGTTTGGGAATACTTTATTACCGTGTTTGGTATAGAACAATTTATTCCCATCAAACCATCTATTACCGAAAATACTCTTTTGCTTTATTTAAAAATAAATAAATATAAAATTTATCTAATTTAGTAATTGATGTATATGTATTCATGTGCAAAAGCAATATTGATATGTATCTTATAAAACTTTAGTAAATTAACAAATAGATTACTAAAAAAAATTACTAAACAATCATTATGTAGCAAAAATGGTTAGTTTTCTTACTTAGCCTTTCTTTTTGATTGAGCCTTGTGCTACATAGCCTAACCTCTTTTCATGAGAAAATGCTTTAATAAACAATCATTATGTTGGTGATTGGTTGTGTTTCCCTTTATTTAACTTCTTTACATTGCATAGCTGCAGTAGAAGTATTGAACTAAAATGAGTGAATAAACTAACGGGACATTGCATAGTTTTTTAGTGTTTTCTTCTCCACTTGACATAATATGTTTGTAGATATATTGACATTTTGCATTTGTTAAAACCTTTTATTGTGGCAGAGAGTTGCGATGGACTACAGTATAGATGTTGATTCCATAGAATGCAAAGGATTGAGCAGACCGGTAAGATTTCATTCAACCGTAGTATTCTCAATCAATCTCTAAACATAGTTTTGCAAACATAGTTTTGCAACAAGAGGGGTTATATGATAAGCTAGAAATCTAGAGGTTGTTTTGGGTATGCAATATTCTCACTCAGTTTTTATGAGGAGGAATCCACAAATCCCACCCTTTTCAAAGGGAATGTTTATCCTTCCAAACTAATTATTTTGATAACCCTGGGAATTTAAAATTATTTACAAAACTATACCTATGTCTTACCAAACCAGGTAATCAAGAGAGTAATCCTAGATTCCCTTATACATTACCACGTATGAGTTTGTCTGCAACCGTATGTATGTCTCACGTATTTGATCATTCTTCTGCGTATGATATGAAACGCCTGCTTGAAGCAGGCTTTTTTCTCATAATATCTATTTTATTTATTTTAAGTTGGTTGTAGGTCGGGATGAAACATAAACCTCTTGAGCGAAGTCCTACCATTGTATGACGAGTGTCGGACTTTTACATGGTGGTGGTAGCAGGACTTTGTTATCATCAGTTTGTCCTGCCATCGACAGTACACCTAAACAATTTGTCCAGAATGCACAAGCCCCACAGTGGTCCTTCATTTATAATCTCAATATCTCAAAACAGAAGCGACTAAACCCAGGCCTATATATCATTTAGACTGTAGAAATTCATTTTATCTTCTTGATAAAGAAATTGAATTGGGATGTTTATATTCATTTTATCTTCAGCAAAATTCATTTTAGAAAATAAGTTCGTAAATATTTATGTTGTGCATGCTATCTTTTTATTAAATTGGATATCATGATATATATGCATGTGAAGATTAGCTGAGTAGGAACCTTATTCATTAGCCTATTTCCTTTTTCTTGACAATTATAGTAATCTTTAGTGACATTTCATCTTATAGCTATAACCAACGTGTAGTTTTTGTGAGGGAAAAAATAATTTGAAAGTTGTGCATCCATCTATTCAAATATTCTTTTGATTCATCTTATTTTTTACATATAGTTTTTACTATGTATACACAAGATTAACTCACATGTTTCTATAAATCTTTTATTATTATTATATTCATTAATATTTGAGAAGTAGTGATCTGAAAAGTTATAAAAATTTTGTTATTCTTTTTTTTGCAGGAGGAGTTTATGCAGTTTTAAAGCAACTTGATGGTACTAAGCCAACTCATCATGAACAAAAAATATGATTTAAGAGTTGTGCCAACTCAGGTTGTTGATCATCACGAGCCTGATTACAAAATCGTCAATAACATCAGTAGGAGTTTATAACTCATCTATCATTCAACGAGGTCCTTGACAATAATCAGTTTGAAAGTTTGAATTTCGGTACTTATAGGAACATATTTATTTCTCTGGCTCTGGCTACTTCATTGTGATATTGATTTTGAACTTTCTCTACATTACATTTTAATGAAAGTGTTGTGATTATTGTTATAGTGAAATAGTTGTACTCATTGATGCGACTGGAGAATCATGTAAGTATTTAGAAAGGAGAATCTTACACTAATCTTTTTATAACGACGATTAATATTCTAAGAAATGTTTGCTAGCCAATTGTTTGAGTTTTTAAATTGAACAAGTCGAGAGTAGATTCAAGAGGGTGTACAACTATATCTTCTCTATTTACTTAACAAATTCCACGTAAAGTAAGAAACACCATCTATTTGTAACCATGTCTGCAACAACATCTTTTAGGTGCTTGACAAGCTTTTAGAGTGGATAATGAAGATATTGTCACCATGGCACAGAAAAATCTATGACAGTGAAAAAAAATTTGGGGGTGTGTGTGTGTGTGTGTTAATCAAGCTTTTTATGGTTGGTTCTTTTGTTTACTAGAAGGGGGTGGATGTCATGTGGATGCCACCTGAGTTTGGTTGCATCAATGTATAAATTTCGATGGTTCTCTCAATGTATAAGTTTCTTACGATTGGTGTAATTTTTGTGTTTCTTGTTCTTTATTTTTCATGGAAGTTCCTCGGGTATCTAATATTGTAGTAAATGTGGAATGTAGCAGACAGTTATCCTTTATCAATTTGTTATCCTAATCCTGTTTTACTTTGTCTTGTACTGCACATCAACAAAAAAAGTAATTTTTTTCAATAATCACTAAGGTAGATCGTCTAATATGTGGCGATAGTGCTTATGGTCTATTTGGCATTGATATGATGTTTTTCCAAGACATTGCATTTATTTCAGTACTTACTATCTCTTATATCTTCTAAGGTGGTACACAAATCTTTGTGAGACTAATCTAAATTATTACACAATTATTTACTAGAAGAATTAAGGTAGAATTTTGATACTTTTCAAATTATTTATAATATGATATATATATGAATAACTAGCATAATTTTATATTGGATAATATTCTTACAAAATAAGAAGGCACTGACAAAGTTAAGGAAGTTATACACTTTCTATTTAGTTATTATAATCTATCGAAATAAGAAATGATAGCATGCTACTACAAATGTGCAACTTTCTTTGCAACTCCTTATGATAGGTCCGCTTACAAAAAATAAATGATTACAACTATATTTCTATCTTCTTTTTAAAGTTATGTATGCACCAAAGATTTGAGAGAATTGCAAAATAAAATTGCATAGTAGCTTGCTATTATTTATTCTATCGAGATTATTTATCTACCTTTTATTGTATCTCACTTTGTTGCAAGTCTCAAAATGTTATAGAAGATGAGTTGCCCGCTTATTTAGGACTTAAGGAGTGAGGTGAGGGCATGTTGTTTGACTTTATGAGTTTGAGAGCAATTTAGTTTTAAATTTAAATATGACTGTTTTGACCTATAAGTATGGTAATCAACATATTTTATAAAACCTTTAATTAGCTGAAAAGATTACGAATGACGTTTAACATATTCAAGAACAAATTATTGGAGAATTTAAAGTCTAAAATGTTGTTTGACATGCTAAAAAATTAAAAATTAAAAATTCAGGATTTACTTTTTGTTTTTTTCATATATTTCTTTTAAGAAATTCTACATTTAATACTAATTTTGATGAGATAGATTATCTTTAAGTTATTTTGTATTTTCTCAGAACTAATATTGATATATTTCTAATATTGAAAATTTATAGTATATTCCTCATTCAACATTTGCATGACTTATAATCTATAATTGTACTGATTGCTTCTATGATTCTCAACAAGATATTATACAGGTCACGTGCACTTGGTACATGGTAAATTTCAACTAGTACTAGTAAATATCTCTAATATTATAACGGGAGAAGGCCCTAGTGTCACTTGTAAATATTTTGTCAACCTACCAACCCGTGTAACACACGTGCATAACTATTATAAAGGAGGTCCTAGGTTCAAATCAAGACTACGTCTAATTTTTTATTTTAAAAAACTATATTTATTAAACCGTGCATCGCACGTGTAAACTACTAGTAATATTCAAATGTGAGAAGGCTTTAGTGTCATTTGTCAATCTATTAATGCGTGCAATGCACGTGCATAACTATTATAAAGGAGGTCTTAGGTTTAAACCTAGACTACTTCTGAATTTTTAAAAAACTATATTTATTAAAATGTGCATTGCACGTGTAAATCTCTAATATTATAATGGAAAAAAGCCTTAATGTCATTTGTAAATCTATCTACTCGTGCAACACACGTGCATAACTATTATAAAGGATGTCTTATGTTCAAACTCAGACTACGTCTGAATTTTTACTTTAAAAAAAAACTATATTTATAAAGACGTGCATCTCACGTGTAGATTACTAGTAATTCTTTAATTATTTTCCCGTCATCAATATTCAGTAAGCCACACTACATTAATTAAATTAGTCAGTTAGCATGCTTAATCTACCCTTCCTTAATTATAAGGTGTTCAATTTTTGAAAATTACAATTTGTATTTTAAATTACTAAGAAAATGATTCACATTTTAGATACAGTAGAGGATGACACAGTAAGTAAAGGAAACAAAGGATATAAGGTTTATTTTTAAAAAATATTTTTGTTAGTATTATTTGCTAGTTAGATTAAGAGAGGGGTAAACCAAATATTTCACCCTCTCCCCTCATTCAAAATATAGAAACTATCATGTACTCTCGTTATTTTAAAAAATTAAGAAATACCCCTCAATTTGGACAGAACCATTAAGATTCCCGTTAAGTGAACTCACGTGTATTACACGTGATACATAAAATGACCTAAATACCCATGATAAAATATATTTTAGCAAATGACCCCATTCAGAATGTGGAAACTAGCATATACCCCAACTATTTTAAAAAAATAGAAATTTGGGATATTTTAGCAAATGCTTTCATTCAAAATGTGGAAACTAGCATATACCCTGACTATTTTTAAAAAAACTAATAAATACCGTCAGTTTGGATTTATATATACTAGTAACCTGCACGTGCGATGCACATTATAATTATTATTTTTATATAGTAAATATTAAGACGTAATATGGCCTCGAACCGGAGACATCCATTTAGTCATCACACACTCTTTACAAATTACCCCTAGCGACACAAACTTTTATTTTATGTGAGTGACAATTTTGTAAATAATTATGTCCTAAATAAATTTGAACTTTGTGGGTATTGTGGTACCCAACAACAATTGAGTAAATGAATTGTTAATATAACTCGCACTTAAAAATGAATGGTTAAGATTAGATGGTTGAATGTCTACAAATTATAGGTTGTCTACAAATGACAACCCCAACTATCCCATTATAATATTAGAGATTTTTACTTAGGTGATGAAACTAACTACTTAGATGCATTAAATTTTGTATTTATTTCTTTATGAACTTTTGTCGAATATTTTCCCAAAATTGCCGTGTTTTTGTTGATTTCCGAATATTAAATCTTGTCGAATTATTTATAAACGACGAATTTGTGACTATGGGGTAATACACAACCTGTTGTTGAACCTATTGTGAATGAAGATGGTGGAAATGATGATGCACATTCTAGAGTGGAACAGGAGACCACACAATCTGATGTAATAGATTATGGTACACAAGCTAGTGAGATGCACAACAATCCGTTGTAAAAGATAATGTTTTTTTGGGTCAAAATCTGACATAGAACCTTTTTCCATTATATTGTTATCATCAGTACATGAAGAAAGTTGTTCAGACTGAGTAACAATACATAACACTCACATTTTTCACAACACCTAATACTGAAATAGTGGGAGTATATGCTAGTTTCTGCATTTTGATTGGGGGCATTTGTTAAAATATTCCAAATATCATTTTTTTAAACAGTGGAGGTATATGCTAGTTTTCACATTCTGATTAGGGGCATTTGCTAAAATACATTTTATCATGGATATTTAGGCCATTTTACATATCACATGTGACACGTGAGTTCACTTAACTGAAATTTTAACTGTTTCATCCAAACCCACGGTATTTCTTAGTTTTTAAAAATAGTCAGGGTATATGCTAGTTTCCACCTTTTGAATTGGGACATTTGCTAAATTATCCCAAACTTGATATTTATTCCTCTATGAATTTAATTCTATAAGGAGTATCCATGTTTGTTCAAAACAATAAATAAATAAATTAACCGCTGTAAGTTTGTAGGATACCTTTAATAGTTTGAAACCTTCATTACTCTCTCAATACATTAAAGCTTCAATAATGAATGTAGAATCAAATTTCCACAACAGCAGTGGCATCAAATGGACAAAATAAAAATTGCATATCACATTTTGAATCACTTAGGAGGAAGCCACCACAGATATTTAGTCCAATAGGCATTCAATTAAGAATGATGTAAAATGTTACATGGTACAACTTCTGATGACCAGCACTTCAAAGAGATAAAATTAGGCATCTTATGATTCACTACAGACTGACTGAACTGACTTGACTATCTCTACATGGGAGATTTAACATCGAAAAAAAAAAGGGAAAAATATGAAGTTTTATGGGATACATCTGGGACATGGTGAAACAAAGACAACATTAAACAAGTTGGGTAAAAAATGGTACAAATAATTAACAGAAAAAAAATAAATAGAATGGTACACATAGTTTGGCATACCAGCCCTACTACATGCTATCCTTCCCGGCTTTAACACCAATTAAACCTCGACCATATAATCTAAAGCCGAACACTACTAATCGTAACGGCTATAACGGCACATCTATCCCGGCGTGTACACCCAAACGCCGGGATAGATCGTCGTTATTATTATTTTGTTAATATCAAATGTCTATGACGGCGCTTGTATAAAATGCCGTTATATATATGATATATAACGGCGCTTATAAATGAACCGCCGACATAGATTACTCTATAACAGCGCTTATTCATACACCGCCGGCGTCGAACTATTTTTTTTTACTATTTCGTTGCAACTTGCAACGTGTTCTGCACGTGCTAATATTTTTCCGTCCCGCCCTCACTTTGGTTTCCCCCCAATTCTATAAACCCTAATAGCCTCTCAAATATTATCTCTCTCTCTCTCTGGTTCAAGCCATCTCCTCATGCAAATATAGATGCATCCTTCCGCTCCGTCCCAAATCTCCTCCCAAATCTCCTCCCAAATCTCCGTCCTTCCGCTCCGTCCATCGCCGCTCGCGCCGCCCTTCCATTCCGTCCATCGTGCCGCTCGCGCCGCTCGATCTTTCCCCAAAATCTGAAATCCAATCGATCTTTCAACAACTTCGTCACCGGCTTGCGCAAATCATTTTCGAACTCAAGGTATCTCTCTCTCTCTCTTACTCTCCCTCAAGCTAGGGTTTCGAATTAGGAACAATACTGTTATTTATCCCTTGAAACTTTTATACGACATATTTGTTCAGATATTTATTTTGAGGTGAACAACAATGAAGACATTCTGCGAAACTTTATTGCTGATGATAAGATAGTGGTATTGCTCATTTAACTTTAATCACATTCATTTCAATTTATCATCAAAACTGAATTCATGATGCCTCAACTAGTAGTTTTATTCAGTGCAGCAAGTTATAATAGGATTGGATAATCTAGAAATGCTCGAGGAATTGGAAATATCAGGGCCATCTGGTTTTGATTTTGGTCTCGAAGAAATGGAGAGTGAGGATAGTGACATTGATGATGACTCTGATGAGGTGAGTAATACCCAAGAGCTTTCTTCTTTTTTTGCACCATCCAATGGTCATAGGTAAGGTTGGTGCTTAGTGTTGTCCAATTGAAATGCTACAGGATGAATTTATTGTTATGAAGCAAAACTTAAGAGCTTCATTTTATCCCACAATGCACAATAAGGGTTATAGATGATTGTGATTAGTTGATTGATAGGTAAAGTGGTAAACTGTTTGGCTTTTGGAGTTGAATGTGAAGAGGACCTGTAGTAAGTAGTAACTGTCATTGATTTGGAACATTAGATTGAATATAATATGATACATGGAGATTTCAAGCATGTGCAATGCACGTGTGAGGCTGCACATCCCAACACTGTAATAATAGTAAAGGATGGTGTAAGTAGCAGAGTAGGGTTATATAATGAGTTATAGCCAGGGAAGTGTGCATGTTTTTGTCCCTTCCTTTTATAGTGCTAGTCATTAAGAGCTTGATTTTATCTCTCAAAGCATAATGATTGTCATGAACTTTTCATAGTAACATAAAATTAGTATGACTGTTGAAGTGGAGAAGTTTGTAAAGAGAATGAGTCATTATGTTTTCTTCTGGTGGAGCTAAATGTAAAGAGAATGTGTAATACTTGATGTCAATCTTTTATGTTTAGCTTGCAATTAGTATGATAAAAAGATATTAGAAGCATGTGGTAGATGTGTGAGGCTATGCATCCAATGTCTACACACATAGTCACAGCTAGATCCCAACTCTATCGTATATATTAGCAAAGATGGTACAAGTAGCTAGCAATGTATGCTCCTTCTGTTTGATGATTGGTTTTGTTTCATTTGCTTATGTACCCACAGCTTGCTGTGAAAAGCTTCTGAAATTGATGCAACTGATTCATTTGCAATTTTGCATTTAAATTTATTCCCTTTTGAGTTATGTTCACCAGTTGTTGTCTGTGTTTGTTTCAATTTTTTTAATTTGAAGCTATCTAGCGGGGACATAAAATTACTGATCAGGAGTATCTTATTTTTAGAATCAATGAAATTGCATTTATTTTTGCAAATGATTGTTGCCTGATTGATATCAGGATGATGCTGACAGGCACCATACCAGATGACGAATCATACAATTTGGTTATTGACCTTCTAATATCAACAAATCAGATTGATTCGGCATTTAAGTTATTGGATTTGATACTTAAATCTGGCAACAAGGTGTCATCTAAGGTGTTTACAGAGTGCATTTCGAGCTGCTTGAATTCTGGGAGACTCACACCTTATCATCCATCATAGAAAAATGCGAGGTATCAAGTTCCTGGTTCAATCAAAATCTCAAAAATGGATAAACAGAAAAGATTCTGATTTTTATTCGAGTTCTGCCATTAAATGAGGTCGTCTTTGTTTATACTGGCTTAGATTGACATCAGTTCCATGCTCCCGGTTTTTTCACCAAGTCTGTAAAGATTATACCACAATTCAAATGGAAACATGTCTGTTCATTCTGCCTTCACAAGCATGGCTTGCTACTGTCAAAACTCAATTCCTCAATTCCTGATTATCCCAAGTTAATGTCACTTGCACTACTTTCAACAAATATATGTATATTCTTTGCTTTTGTATACGATTTAAACAATTTATAAGTCAGTACATTTCCGTTCACACATCATGCCTAAGGGAAACTACTTGTTTGCTGATGAATGGTCTACCTCATTAATGTTTGAATTAGAATTTCCAAGCTCGAAAGCAATCCTGACATCTTTGAATTTGCTTTAGTACGCATGAACTTACGAAAATGGCCATGAATTAGTTTAATATACCTTTCTCCCTTCCTTTCCTTCTCTAAAAAGGATCAATATTGTTAATTTTAACCTTGTGTTGACTGTTGTTGGTAGTAAATTCACTGAGTAATGCATGATGAAACAAGTTTGTAGTAGTTTGTTCATGGTGAAAATGTGGAACAAGCTTTTGTTGGGGAGTTAGTAAATTTTGATTAAACATTAATTGATAATAGTCCTACTATGAATTTGCTTAAGTACACATGAACTTTCACCAAATTTCTCATATGAAACTTCCTGCTGCAACCAAGGCCCTTAATTGGTGATAATGTGTGTGCATGTGTTAATTTGTGCACGAAATTGTCCCTTAATTTGTTTAATAGACCTTTCTCCCTTCCGTTTTTTCTCCTCTAAGAGAGGGCAATGTCATAATTTTTGGACCTTGTGTTAGTAGAAGTTGTTGATAGTAAGTTCATGAAATCATTCCTAATGTAACAAGTTTGTGCACTTTAGACATTTTTTGTTGGGCAGTCAGAATAGATGTAAATTGATTAATATTCCTATTACTGATTGATTTTTCTGTTTTTCCTTTCCTTTTTCATCATTGAGCTTTGTCTTGTGGAGTATCAAATGCTGAAGTTCCAGCCTTCACTGCTTGCTGCTGCTGCCATCTACACTGCTCAGTGTAGTCTCAAGGGGTCCAAGTGTTGGACGAAGACTAGTGAGGTCTACACTACCTATACTGAAGAACAACTTCTATCATACTCACTCCTGATAATTGTAACATTGATTATATGTGATTACAGGGATGCTATGTTAGCAGACATACCAAGCTTTGCTCAACCATATATTAAAGTTCCTAAAGTCCTGAACAAGGAGTAAAGATATTCTGCAATGACAACCAAAGCAAAAGGTATGCATTAATATTATCTGATACCCTTTTGCATATACTATTAGATTTTAGGAGATTCTTTATCTGAAAGGATTTCTAATTGAGTTCCTTGGTAACAAATAATTGAGTTTGCTTGGAATCAAGGGTCGAAGTTACTTTTTTTGGGAGAAGAGTACGCAATACTTGGAGCTCGATATTGATTTTTCATCAAATTGTTAGACAAATTTTGATGGGTCAATTTGTGGTTAACAGAATTAAAAAAGATGTACATTTCACATGCTAAAATATCAAGTATTTTGTTTTTCCTTTTGTAGCTACGTCCAAGAATAACAGCTAAACTCCAACTTGACATTAAGTAATCTGAACATGATGTTTTTAGTATTATTTTGTTGGTGTTGTTTTTTGCACACAGGTCACTAAAATTTGAACTTGATAGTGAGGTACTCAGTTTAAGTATCTACTCACCAATATTCCTTTTGGCTGAATTCTATGTAATTGCTTGAAACTATTGTCATTATTTTTTAGCACACGAATATTTTCATCTATTAACTAAAATCAGTTCAAAGCAGTTCACATTGTGAAATTTGGACTGACATGGTTTTAATCACAGGTATTTGGTTCTTGTGCATCTACCTCCAGTCGTACATTCTATCCGGATGTGTTCAAGATGCAAGCCAAGATGCAGGAAGAGATTGACGGCTTGAAAGATATGATTGCTTCTTTAATCTCCCAACAAAACCAGAACTCTAACAATCCAGTATATGGAACTGTAAGTATTCAGCAATATTTTATGATATTAGTATGAATTTTAACTATTGCATTTTACTTGTGTGGTGCATAGTGTAGTGAATAATCTAATAAATGACACTATTGTGAATTATACAGAGCCAGCGAATTCTATCGACTTCTAGTCACGCACATACATCTGGGCAAAATATCAGTGGGAATCAAAGCAATGCCGAGCCGCTTCAGTAGACTTTGCCATTGTTGAGTTAAATTTGGACTTTAGTCTTTTTATGTTTTGTTGAAATTGAATTTATGCTTTGTTAAATAAATTGATGTATAACAAGTATATTTCTAACTTTTCGTATGGCCATTTTTAGACAAGTAATTATTGTTTATTGTGGTCCATAATTATATAGTTGTTTATTATGTTGCTATTAGTGTTTTTAAGATTTGAACGTTCAAATTTGATATGACTACAGATATTTTGAATTTGTGACATTTTTTAAATAGTGGGAAAAAACCCGAAACCTCCTATCAATCCGTTTTGAGATAAATATGCTGGGAGGATCCACCAATCGTGGTGAATTATTAAAAAAAAAGAACCAATCCCGGCGTTTAGGAACACCGGTATAGCATATCGAAATGATTTAGAAAATATACGCGCATGTGTCTATCAAGGCATTTATGAAGCGCCGTAATAGATCTACGACTTGTAACGACGTTTTAAACAAGCGCCGTTACAAGCTGTACACATATAGCGGCGTTTTGTAGAAGCGCCGGTATAGGCATCCAACCTACAATGGCGCTTTTCTAGAGTGCCGTTACAGATCATAGGCCTATAGCGGCGCCTTTTAAGATGCGCCGTTGTAGACCTATGGTCTGTAACGGCGCTCCAGAAAAGCGCCGCGATAGGCCTATGATCTGTAACGACGGTCGATGCAACGGCGCTGCTCGCGGCAATAATTAAAACGCCGCTACCATCTATGGCGGCGTTTATAAGCGCCGCCATAGACAGAAATAAACGCCGCTATAGACGTTCCGTTTAGTAGTGGCATCACCGTCTCTCCTGGGTTAGGAATCTACAAAATTTTCCTGGGGCCGAAGAAGAGAGTAAATTAGCTACTGCTACAGTTACTGCTGCTGTCTCAGATCAAGAAAGATCAAGCAGAATATAGTTGTCTTGCAGCCTCATCCAACTTTTCATAGATACAGTGGGCTGAAGGACGATCGGATGGATCCCTTGAAGTACACTGGTAAAATAGCTCTACTAAGAGGTACATTGTATCAGCAGTGACATTGACATTAGAAGGGGCGGTTACTGGTGCTGATACTGTTTTGTCAAACAAAGCAAGGGCCTCCAGTTCTGGTGTAAGCCTTGGTTGCCGTTTCATCTGTAAGTCATATCATCATCTCAGTTATGAATAGGAAATCTTAACCATCATTTAAAATAACAATCACTTAAGAGAACATCATGAATTATCAAAGAAATATCACAGGTGTACTTCAATATATATATATATATATATATATTCCAATTCATGAAACACCAGAGAAATTCAAAAGTAATTGCAATTTAGTTGTATATTAATATACAGGCAATTCAAAAAGTATTTACAATTGAAAAAATTCAGTACCTGTCCATGCATGTCCATGCAACAAGTTAGTATAAAGAGATGTACTTCTACTATCTTTCTGTTTGGCTCCTGAATATATGCCTTAAGGTTGAATTTGCTAATGCATTTACTTTATTTATAGATTTGATTCTTTAAAGAGAACATATTAACCAAGAAAAGAGTGTAAGGTATTGTTGATGGACATTCTAGATCACCCACAATATCACGAAGTAAAATGAATCTAGAGCTTTCGTGTCAATACTGTCAATGCATTTGAATATAGGGAGAAGGAAGTAGCAGGTTTTTCCTTTCGTGAGTGCGAGGTGGGGGATACACCTTCTTGGCCATCCTTGGGGGTCAGGTTTATGGTTGAGATAAAGAAACTATTTAATAAACTTTGGGTCGCTCTTGTACCCCACATATATGGATACCTAGTCTTTAAATCAGATTACATTACATTATATTACATTATATTATATTATATAATTCTTATTTTTTTCTACCTTCTTTCTCATCTCTATAAAAAAGGCAAACTTAGAGTGTGATTTAATAATCAACTGAGTTTCGACACAATTCGTATGAACTAGAAACAGAACCTTTTGACGCTTTGTCTCTATATATAGAATATCTATTTTAGAATCTTCTTTCAGATGAATTTTGCATCAAAAGTATTGTAGCGGTAGGGAAAAAAAATTGTCTTTTGCTCGAGTTTGGGAGATGAAAATGATTATTTGTATGTTGTAACCAAAATTTTCAAACTTTGATAATGTGTATAATGTATATAGAATTGTATAATTTGATAACATAATGTATAATATTAGTAAACTTTGAATGTGTGAATACCGTTACACTGTTATACTAGGGAAATAATCAAGCAAACAGGTCACCATTGTAAATATGGATTATTCTCTATTGTCACATATTTGGAACACTCTTTTCATCGTTCCGAATCCCTAGTGAAGCCCAATTTGGAAGGTGAGTTGCAATTCATGCAGAGCATGGGGTCCGCTGTGCTCAGAACACATTATTTGAATCATGTCTTTGCATGAATTACATAACATTTTATTAGATAATAACATTTAAGATAACATTTAGAACACATAATCTCTTCTCTAATTATCAATATCTATTTACGGAGTGTCTAACTAGTCTTACCCTGTGCAAATTGCACAGACTTCACCAAAAGATATATTAAAAAAAATAAAAATCAATTCAAAATTCATCATGAACCAATTTGAATTATAAGAAAATTAGTTGGTGATCAGTGTTATTCCGTACAAATTGCACAGACTAAAATAATTTTGTTAGAATCATAAGATCATATAAAACTCAAAAATTTAGAGATGTCTCTTAACTATTTTGATCACAATATAATCAAAAGATAACAAATCTACGGATTAACAAATTCATATTTTCAAACCAACCAGCATCAATCTATATTTCTATTCAATTGAAAAGAAAAGAAAATAATCGAATAATTACCAAAGTTGGGTTGTAGCTCTTGCTGGACTCCTTGATGTACTCCGCTATCTTCATCTCCACAGTGTGGTTCTCAACCGCCTTCCCTCTCAAATCAAACATAATCAACATCAGAAACACATTGAAGGTACAATAATTGATAATAAGCTATATTTTTATATATATATTAACCAATTCAAAATTTCAAACCAGTATCAGTCAATATTTTTATTCAATATAATTGGCAACATAATTTTAGTTAGTGACTTCTAGTACATCTACATATAGATGACAATACAATTTTAGTTAGTATCTTCTAATTTTTTTCTTCATAAGTAGTTTTTAATGTTATCAACATTTTGTATATAAGGCTAAAAAGAACTGTATAATTTATTTATTTTTTACTTGTACTTAAAACAACTATGATGGTTCCCTAAAAAATAAAAAGGGACAAAAAAATAACTATAGTTGCTCTTAAACTAATTAGATTTCAGAAATTAAAATATCTAGAAATCCAAAATATTCAAACAAAAAAAAAAAAACCTTTAACAGCACACCAAAATCTACCAAACAAAACCTCTTTCTAACAATCATACTAAAACCTTCCGATACAACAAATAACAACCTGAATTTAAAACTAATCATATGAAGAAAAAAAACGCCAATCATATTCTCAATCAACTCCACTCCAGTCAAGTATCGGAAACTACCACCAACACCACTCCATACCTGAAAAGAAGAGGCATTTTCCGGCATCTTGATCTCATTCGCATGCTCGATCAAAGCTTTCCTCTTCTCTGCAACTTCCTCCATACTATACAATGCCACCAAACCACTACACCAAAATTAAAATTCATTTCAACTAAACAATTGAGAATAAAGAAAAATCAAGAAAACGAAATTATTTTTACATTAGTCCGGAACAATATACTAAAATAATTTTTGGGGTAGCAGCGGAGTTGATAAAGGGAAACAAAAGTCCATAATTTCGTTTTCTTGATTATTTTTACATTAGTATGAGAAGAGCCACATGCTGTGTTACCATGTACATATTGCACAGACTAAAATAATTTTGAGGAATTCATAAAATTATATGGAACTTAAAAATTTACAGATACCCCTTAACTATTTCAATCACAATATAATTAAAAGATGACAAATCTACAAATTAACTAATTCATACTTTCAAACTAACTAACATCATTCTATATTTTTATACAATTGAAAGAAAATGGGAAAAAAAGTTGGAATAATTACCGAAGTTGGGTTGTGGCTCTTCTCAGACTCCTTAATGTACTTCGTTATCTCCTTCTCAATCGCGTGGTTCTTAACCATCTTTCCTCTCAAATCAAGCATTTTCTTTCAAATCAAATATAATCAACATCAGAAACTCATTGAGGGAACAATAATTGATATATAATTAGATATATATCAAAATATGACAAATGTATATATTAACCAATTCACATTTCGTAACCAACAACATTTTATATTTTCTATTCAATTGAAAGGAAACTCCATAATTCTCGATGTGTGTAACTCTCCAACAATTTCAGCACCAAGGCATAGGTAAACCCCAGAACCCTAAATTTTGAGATGCCAAGAAAGAGGTATTTTTAAAAATCACTTACAATCGTGTCAGATTCCTCCATTCTAAAGCTTGCTTACAAATATTCATATTGTTCGCAAAATTCCTCCATATTTGCTTCCAACTGTTGTATATTACTCCTTAGTTGTACCTCTGCAAAATGATTAAACAAAAAAATATACATACAATACTACAATTCACCAAAACAAAAGATGTAGAAAAGATATCACTGTCTGCATGTTGTTTTCCTTCTTATTCCAGCATATTTCGAGCTTACTACATCAAATTTTCATCTTATCTTTTCATCAACTATTTGATGCAAGTCATTAGCTTTCTTATATATTCACTCATTTGCTCATTTTTAACCTAAGAAAATAAAATAATAAAATGCAATAATAATAAAATGGGCTAAACGATTGAACTTTCATGCTTTTTACCATCATCCACAATCCATTAATCTTCGTAATTGAAAATTTAATGATGATATTTCTTAGAATGCAAAAGTCCAAAAGAAAATAGATAACAATTAGAAGAAAAACCCTTATATGCAAGTCAGTTCATTCCAATCTCACACATGACGATCCCCCTTCTTCGGATATGAAACTATATATTATTATGTTTGCATCCGTTCCTGAATCTCAAAGCTTGACCACACTATCATAAAAAACAGAAAAATACTCGGACACAAACAAATTAAATATAACTGGAAAAAAATATTAAAACTGAAACAACAATTCTAATAAATTATTAAGCAACATAAATCTAAATCAAAATAGAAATAAATTTTTTATGTTGTCAACTTTTAGTTTGTTTTGATTTTTTTATAAAACCGTGCGTAGTGCACGTGTCAGTTAAATATGAATTCCTACTTTTCTTTTTCTTTCTCTAATTCAAAATAGAGAAAGGGTAGGCCTATTTGCTTAAGATATATAAATATAAATTAGCTAATAAAATATTGTTGAGATTAATTAATTCCAATTATATACACTTCATAACTATAACTGTTTGTGTCAATTAGATTCTTCAAAGAAATTAAACACATTAAGGGTACTCATATCATTTCGCATTTCTCATTGATGATGAATACCATGATTTTAGAATACATGGACACAGATTGGTAACCAATGAAAATTCCTCAATACGTATCATCTAGGGTTTGGTCCCATTCGAACACTTTCTGCCCTAAAAAAGTGATTTTTTTGGGTAAAAATATGATCTTTTTATGAATTGGAAACTGTAAAAGGTGAAAGTTTGGGTTTTTACCGTTGTGAAGGAAACTGTGGCATTTCTCAGGAGCTAACTTTTCCGCCATTAATTGGAGTTTGAGGAAGAAGAAGAATGGAGCAAGGTGCGAAATTTGGTCAAGGTTTACCGGGATTGGGGCGTCGTGGGCGATGGCCGGCGGGCGGGGTGGGCGACGGCTGGGATCGGGACGCCGTGGGCGATGGCCGGGACAGACGGGTGATGAGAGATGGGTGGGTTTTGGGGGACAGGGAGAACTGATTAGGGTTTGTGTGTTTTGGGAAGATGTGGAAGAGGGAAAGGTTTTTTTTGGTGTTTTTAAAATTATTTTTGTTTTAACAATCAGTGTGGGTTGCACGTGTCAATTAATACTTTTGCTCTTCTTTCTCTATTTCAAAATAGAGAAAGGAGAGGAGTAGAGACCTATTTGCTTAAGATATATAATAATAAGAACGCCTCTTATGCATCTCGGTATATCCTCGAAGCCTGAGAACTACGACCTTATATGAAAAAACAGCTGCCCCGTACCAAACTGATATCCTCTTAGAAACCTGGCATTTGACTAATTTGAATGCCCCAATACAGAATCTATCTTTAAATGAAGGAAACCTTCTAAAACATCAAAGATGGTCTCATGTTGGAAAAATAGTGACTAAATAATGAATTTAGATCATGGTTTATTCTCAATCAAAAATAATTAACAACATGGACATATATAATTAAAATTATATAAAGATGAGTTTAGAGAATATGCCGGTCAAGGCTCTGCCTCCATGTAGTCAGCTCCCTAGCGGTAAAGATACCCCCGAGTATCCAGCTCTCAGACACGTGGATGGGGTGAGACTCTTGACCCGAATAGCGCTTCAAGTTGCCCAAAGATAGTATACTAGCTTTATAGTTTGTAGATCAAATAATGAAATATATTATTCTAGTTATATATTGTTCTCTTATGAATAAAGTCATTAGCCATACTAGGACTCTTTATAGACTATAAGAAAACATAACTTATAAAGTATTAAAACTCAATTAACTATTTCACTTAATGGTTTTAAATGGTCAAAGTAACAACTCTATTAAAAACATGAAATAATGTAATGGATGTTACATTTGTATAAAATAGTAATGAATATTAATAACCCTTTATAAAATGTAATTTTTTAAATACAACTGCCCAACTAAATAAATAAATAAAATGAAATGAAAATAATATATAGTTTGGGCAACCTTATACTGTGGATTCTACATAGGTAGCTTTCGGCTTTGAACCTATCCTTGGTGACATATGTCGCAACCTAAGGAACCATAGTGGACTATGCCTTGAACTAGACCCTTGAACCACATATTAACAAAAGCGCACACAATATGCACTATTCATTGGGTCGAGCGGGATGGAGCATTAAGTTGGCCGTGGTCACACTAACGAGTTCATGCGAGTTTCTGGGGATTAGCCCTATTCCCCCAACCGCAGCCTTACGGTTCCTATCATATATGTAAGTCCTACCAAGGTACCTGTGATCGGAAAAGGTACCCCCGTAATACACGCGTCGGACTTATTAAGAGAATAAGAGTTAACTCAACCTAACCAAGTCACCTTTATGAACTCTGTATCACATAGGAATGAGGATGGAGTAAGTGTACCAAGTTACTACTCCAAAATAAACTTAGTGCTCCCACAGGATTACAACTTGTTTCTACCCTTTGAACTTCTATGAACGCATCCAGTCGATGAAGTAGGGTTGCTACCGTCGATGACCACTTTAAGGGCCCATTCTCCTCGATGATTAATCTAATACTGTTGGGAATAAATGGACCTGAGTGTACCAAGTGACCTTTCTGGAATTGATCTGCAACAGGAAGAAAGTGAGAAGTAGCTCGAGGCGTGGGTTGCACTTTCTTTAAGAAACTATTTGGCCGATTCTGGAGATGAATCGTTGATCACCAAACACTTCTCCCGGGATACAACGAGCTTCTGATCTACAGTGCTGCCAAGACTCCAATGCAGCACGTACCAACTTGCACCAGCAAAAACCGCAGAAATTGGATTTTTTTGAGAAAATTTTGAATGATAGAATTTTGTTTTTCTTTTTCTGTTTTCTGTATTCTCTTCTTCCCAAAGATACTCATCTTATAGCTTGTAACCAGGAACGGCTATATAATAAATACCATTTAATTTTTGAAACTGCTATAATATAAAGTCTATTTAAGTGTGAAACTGCTATAATTATTAAAAACGTTTTGAATTCTGAAAGTTCAAAAAAAAAAAAAAGTTATGTTTTTTTTTTTCAATAGAGTTGCACTTTCTTTAAGAAACTATTTGGCCGATTCTGGAGATGAATCGTTGATCACCAAACACTTCTCCCGGGATACAACGAGCTTCTGATCTACAGTGCTGCCAAGACTCCAATGCAGCACGTACCAACTTGCACCAGCAAAAACCGCAGAAATTGGATTTTTTTGAGAAAATTTTGAATGATAGAATTTTGTTTTTCTTTTTCTGTTTTCTGTATTCTCTTCTTCCCAAAGATACTCATCTTATAGCTTGTAACCAGGAACGGCTATATAATAAATACCATTTAATTTTTGAAACTGCTATAATATAAAGTCTATTTAAGTGTGAAACTGCTATAATTATTAAAAACGTTTTGAATTCTGAAAGTTCAAAAAAAAAAAAGTTCTGTTTTTTTTTTTCAATAGACCCCAAGGCCCTAAGGCCCTAAGGCCCGGCCCGGTCATATATATATATATATATATATATATATATATATATATATATATATATATATATATATATATCATGTAGAATGTAGGAATTGAACCCCCAACCTCTTGTGAACTCAATACTTTAAACCGTTAGGCCATGAGACAGTATTGATAACAAGATGAGTGTTTTGAATGTATACTCAATTCCAACAATCCCCCACTTATATATTTAAAACACTAATTTTAAAAGAAGCGGTTTTTCAAAAGTATAGAACCATGCATAAGTAAGGTGTCCGAAGACTTGAACCTTACATAGTGGACAATCCTCAAAATGCAAGAATAATGAGTGATCTTCAGTCTTGTACTCATTACCCGTTTTTACATAGTGAAGGAAAACCACACGTGATTTTACCAGGTGCAAGTTCTAAATGCCAGCACATTCCGGCCTTGTGCTTATCCCAGTATAGGTGAATGTTTTTAGAGAATCAGCCCCATTCTCATAGAAGCGGCCACACTTCACAAACACCCCGGTGAGTCTATCAAGAGTGCTCTTGTAGCTAGGCACTCCTCTCATTCAGAGATATAGAGTTCATTAAGAGTCAAGCTCATCCTTACTAACGCTACAAAATATCATGCACATACACATCAGGATGGACTAGGGAGTGGTAAAACTCCTAGGTTGCATGATTTCAATCACAGTATGACTTGTTTTTCCCATTGAACCTATGTCTTGGGATCTCCAGTCGTATAGGTTGGGTTCCCACCAATTGTGATCCTAAATGGGCTTCAGTCCCATCCTTATCGATGTATTCCAAACTTTGTCTCGAGACAATCCTTTCGTCAAAGGATCTGCAAGATTACTTTCTGATCTGACAAAATCCACAGTAACAGCACCAGACGTGAGGAGCTCTCTCACCGTACTGTGCTTACGACGAATCGCTAATCTTATAGTAAGCATTTTGTACTTTAGCTATGGCAGCAGTACTATCTGAGTAGATTAAGATCGGAGGTATAGGCCTATTCCATGAAGGAATGTAAGACAAGAGGTTCCTCAACCAGCTTGCCTCCTCACTAGCCGCAGCTAGAGCAACTAACTCAGACTCCATAGTAGAGTAAGTTAAAATAGTCTGTTTCTTGGACCTCCAAGAAACAGCACCACCAGCGATACTAAAAACGTATCCACTTGTGGCCTTGGAATCATCCGAAAATGAATTCCAATCTGCATCACTGAATCCCTCAAGGACAGCAGGAAACCTCTCATAATGTAGTCCTAAGTTCATGGTCTTTTTCAAGTACCTCATGACTCTGTCAATAGCATTCCAATGCTCAGAACTTGGACAACTCGTAAACCTACATAATACACCTACAACATATGCAATGTCAGGTCTAGTGCAGTCAGTAGCGTAGCGAAGGCTACCAATAATACTAGCATATTCTTTTTGTCTAACTGCAGCACCAGAATTTTTCAAAAGTTTAACATGAGGGTCATTAGGTGTACATGCAGGTCTACGGTCAAAGTAATTGTATTTCTTCAAGATCTTCTCAATGTAATGAGATTGATCAAGAGTAATACCAGTCTCAGAACGTGTGATTTTCATGCCTAAAATAACATTGGCCTCACCTAGGTCTTTCATATCAAAATTTTGACTAAGCATAGTTTTAGTCTCTGAAATTAATTCAAGTGAAGAACCACAAATCAGTAAATCATATACATATAGACAAAACATGATGCAACTATCACTGGATGCTTTATAATAAAGGCATTTATCAACATTATTAATAGAAAAACCATTTGAGAGTAATAATTGATCAATTTTGTCGTGCCACTGTTTAGGAGCTTGCTTAAGACCATATAAAGTCTTATTCAGCTTGCAGACTTTGTGTTCCTGCCCTGGAATCACAAAACCTTCAGGCTGATCCATATAAAGTTCCTCTTCAAGTTCTCCATTAAGGAAAGCTGTCTTAACATCCATCTGGTGGATCAACAAGTTATGCACAGCAGAAATGGCTAATAAAACTCTAATGGTAGTCACACGGGTCACAGGAGAGTAAGTGTCAAAGAAATCTATATTTTCCTTTTGTACATATCCTTTAACTACTAGTCTAGCTTTAAAATTTTCAATTGTACCATCTGGTTTTAGCTTTCTCTTAAGAATCCATTTGCATCCTATAGTACGACTACCGCGAGGTAAGTCCACTAACTCCCAAGTACCATTAGAGGTTAGTGAATCCATTTCGTCATTTATGGCTTCTTGCCACAAATCGGCATCAGGTGAGGTTAAAGCCTCATTGATAGAACTAGGATCAGATTCTAGAGCATATACAACATAGTCATCACCAAAATCTTTAGTAGTTCTAGCACGTTTGCTTCTACGTGGCTCAGAATCTAAATCAACATTAGCATTTGTACTAGTTTGAGGAACGCCAGAGGAAGTTGAGGGTTGTGAACCCCCACTACTACCCCCACTCTTCCTCAATAAGTAAGGAAATTTATCCTCATAAAAATCAGCATCTAAGGATTCAATAATCACATTATTATTCAAGTCTAAAAATCTGGAAGCCTTACTGTTCTCTGCATAACCAACAAAAACACATTCATATGTCCTACTTGCAAGTTTGATTCTTTTAGGGTCAGGTTTTTTGACAAATGCTAAACAACCCCAAACTCTAAAATAATCAATATTAGGCTTTCTACTTCTCCATAGTTCGTATGGTGAAGTATCAGAAGATAGATGTAGAATTCTATTTAAAACATGACATACAGATAAAAGAGCTTCACCCCATAAAGATTTGGGTGCTCCAGAACTAATAAGCGAAGCAACTACCAATTCAGTAAGAGTCATATTCTTTCTTTCAGCTTTTCCATTAGATTCAGGTGATAGCTTTCTCTTAAGAATCCATTTGCATCCTATAGTACGACTACCGCGAGGTAAGTCCACTAACTCCCAAGTACCATTAGAGGTTAGTGAATCCATTTCGTCATTTATGGCTTCTTGCCACAAATCGGCATCAGGTGAGGTTAAAGCCTCATTGATAGAACTAGGATCAGATTCTAGAGCATATACAACATAGTCATCACCAAAATCTTTAGTAGTTCTAGCACGTTTGCTTCTACGTGGCTCAGAATCTAAATCAACATTAGCATTTGTACTAGTTTGAGGAACGCCAGAGGAAGTTGAGGGTTGTGAACCCCCACTACTACCCCCACTCTTCCTCAATAAGTAAGGAAATTTATCCTCATAAAAATCAGCATCTAAGGATTCAATAATCACATTATTATTCAAGTCTAAAAATCTGGAAGCCTTACTGTTCTCTGCATAACCAACAAAAACACATTCATATGTCCTACTTGCAAGTTTGATTCTTTTAGGGTCAGGTTTTTTGACAAATGCTAAACAACCCCAAACTCTAAAATAATCAATATTAGGCTTTCTACTTCTCCATAGTTCGTATGGTGAAGTATCAGAAGATAGATGTAGAATTCTATTTAAAACATGACATACAGATAAAAGAGCTTCACCCCATAAAGATTTGGGTGCTCCAGAACTAATAAGCGAAGCAACTACCAATTCAGTAAGAGTCATATTCTTTCTTTCAGCTTTTCCATTAGATTCAGGTGAATAAGGTGCAGTGGTCTCGTGAATAATTCCAAATGATGTATATAATTGTTTAAATTCTTTGGAATCATATTCTGTACCTCTATCACTACGAAATCTCTTAATATTTCTTTCAAATTGATTTTGCACTTCAGTTACATAAGTTCTAAACATGTCAATTGCTTCACTCTTATGTGCCATAAGATAAACACGAGTATAATTTGAATGATCATCAATAAACGTAATGAAATATCTTTTACCATTTCAGGTTAAGGTTCCATCCATCTCACATATATCAGAATGTATCAAGTCTAAAATTTTTGTTTCTCTAGCTACACTTCTATGTGAAGTTTTAATTATCTTAGCTTGACTACAGGATGTGCATTTTTCAAATTCATTTAAGTTAACTTTTGGTATCATGCCAAGTTTGCTCATATTATTTACCAATTTCTTGTTAACATGACATAGTCTAGAGTGCCATAAATTAAAAGAAGACAAAGAGTAAACAGAAGCATTATTCTTATTCATTTCAATACTGAGTTTAAACATCCCATTACAAGCAAATCCCTTTCCCACAAAAATCCCATTTTTAGTTATAACATACTGGTCGGATCCGATGCTCTGATGAAAACCAGCCTTGTTGAGTAGGTATCCAGAAATCAAGTTCTTCCTCATATCAGGAGTGTGCAAGACATCCTTGAGGGTAACAGTCCTGCCAGAAGTGAACTCCAAGTCCACCTCTCCAGTGCCCATCACATTGATACAGTGTGAATCACCAAGTTGCACTTTTTGACCTTCAGTCTCCTTATAAGTTTTGAACCAGCTGCGCTCATAGCAAACATGTCTAGTAGCGCCTGTATCAGCCCACCACCCATCGGTTACACCGACCATGTTGATCTCAGTAATCATAGCCACTAATGGCCCTTCGATAGCATTTGCCTGTGGTGCAGGTGTACGCGATCGGCAGTTCCTAGCGATATGTCTAAAGCGATGACACTTCCAACACTCGATAGGATCTGTTCCATTGTTGTTGGTTTGGGCTTGCTGGTTATTTGTCTTATTCGGATTCTGACGTCCATTCTGACCATTCTAACGAAAGTTCGAATTGAACTTCCGACTAGCATTCTTCTTGAACGGCTTGTTCTTTGGTTTCAAATGGACTTTTGCTTTGTTCTGTTGAACAAGCAGGACTTCTTCTTTCTGATCTTGCTTTCTGGATTCCTCCTCAACTCTAAGCCTAGTTATCAAATTCTCCATGGTCAGTTCCTTTGATTTGTGTCGCAGGATGTTCTTGTAGTCTTTCCAACCAGGTGGTAACTTGTCAATCATCACAACTACTTGAAATTGCTCATCGAGGGGTATTCCCTCTGAAATGATCTCATGAGCAATATGTTGTAACTCGTGTGATTGAATAGTTACCAGCTTGTCGTCGACCATGGTGTATTTGAGGTAACGACTGACTGCGAATTTCTTCGAGCCAGCCTCTTCAGTGTCATATTTCTTCTGTAGGGCTTCCCAAACAGACCTAGCCGTATCGGACTGTAAGTAATAGTCATACAGTTCGTCGGATAGCCCATTCAGGATGAAGTTCCTACATTTAAAATCGGCATCCTTCCATTCTGCTATGTCATCTAAAATTTGTTCATTATCATTGGCATCAATAGGTTCTGGGTTAGGCATTACAGGGCAGTCTAGGGTAAGAACATGGGCAACTTCCTTCAGTGACAGATAGAAAAACATTTTGTTCTTCCATCGCTTGAAGTTCAAGCCAGCAAATTTTTCTGGTTTGTTGGTTTCATATTTGCGGTCAGAAACTAAAGCCATTACATATCACGAAAATAGTTTCTTAAAATTGTTGGGAATAAATGGACCTGAGTGTACCAAGTGACCTTTCTGGAATTGATCTGCAACAGGAAGAAAGTGAGAAGTAGCTCGAGGCGTGGGTTGCACTTTCTTTAAGAAACTATTTGGCCGATTCTGGAGATGAATCGTTGATCACCAAACACTTCTCCCGGGATACAACGAGCTTCTGATCTACAGTGCTGCCAAGACTCCAATGCAGCACGTACCAACTTGCACCAGCAAAAACCGCAGAAATTGGATTTTTTTGAGAAAATTTTGAATGATAGAATTTTGTTTTTCTTTTTCTGTTTTCTGTATTCTCTTCTTCCCAAAGATACTCATCTTATAGCTTGTAACCAGGAAGCTATAATGTGTGTGCATTAATCCAAAAACGGCTATATAATAAATACCATTTAATTTTTGAAACTGCTATAATATAAAGTCTATTTAAGTGTGAAACTGCTATAATTATTAAAAACGTTTTGAATTCTGAAAGTTCAAAAAAAAAAAAAGTTCTGTTTTTTTTTTCCAATAGACCCCAAGACCCCTAAGGCCCGGCCCGGTCATATATATATATATATATATATATATATATATATATATATATATATATATATATATATATATATATATATATATCATGTAGAATGTAGGAATTGAACCCCCAACCTCTTGTGAACTCAAAACTTTAACCGTTAGGCCATGAGACAGTATTGATAACAAGATGAGTGTTTTGAATGTATACTCAATTCCAACAAATACTCAGCTCCTAGACAGACCCTTTTAGATGGATTTTTCAAAATCCAAGTCACAAATTTGGCTTATAAACTTTCATATATTATTCTCACTCTTGAGATATAATTTCTTAATGCAAGGCCCTTTTAAATTCTACTCCCAACTTCCTGCATTAATAATCCAATAGAATAATTATTGAAAGGAAGTTGTTCACACAATTATGACAAAAGAAAACATATAAATTTCGAAAAATAACTTTCTCATGTCATGCAAGAAGTATGATAATCACGAAAAGTACAATCTCTCCAGTTGGGTAACATAGCAAAATATACATGATGCAAATAGAGTCACAAAGGCATCATTTTTAGTGACTATAAATAAATTGAGAATTTTTAATTATACTTAAAACATTTAGTATCCTCGCTTTACCTCATATCAAGATAATGATGATATATGCTCAAAGAAGCATTTATATATATATTGATGTTATAACTGTGAATGCAAGTGTTGGCTTACAAAAATGTAAGCCATTCAATCTTGTCTCGCCAACTCTTCGTTTTCCTTGTATCTAGTCTATCTACTTTCTTTAAGCAAACCATTATTTAAATTGATATGAAAATTAACTAAAAAGTATCTACAATTGATCCGTCTCAATATAATAACTTTAATATTAATTTGTTATATGGATATGAATTAAGCACATGCAAATAGCAAATATTAAGTTACATGGTAAGCACGTGAGAATCAAAGTTATGCGATATCAAAATCTAAAATTCACATATAACTAAGTTAGATACCACTAACCTGATTTTTGCCAAAATCTCTGTGATATCCTTGCATTCATTTATTATCTATAGACTCTTAGTATTTCTCACAATATAAGATATATCACTTAAACAACATTTGAGTCAATATAATACTATTATTGAATAAAATGATCTGAGATAAATAATCATCAAGCAAATGTGTAGATTACATGTACTAAATTATACATCAACTTATAAAGACGGTCCACTAACACATTATGTAAATATGTAATAACTTATATATGCATTCATCAAATCACTAAACAAATAATAAGAATGGTGATATTAAAGGATAGTTTTCTTGCATATTTTTGAAGAATAAAAAGAAATGAAAATTTTTGACAATAGAACTCTAGTATTTTTGTAAAGTGGTCCTTTAAAGAGATTACACTTGTATCTTGTTTAAGAAATATTTTTTTATAATGAATTGAAACCTTGTGATAGCTTCGATTTGTTATAACAATTCATGTAGTGAAATTTGTGTATTTGAAAGTAACGCTTGTTTAAAAATAATATGAATAAACAACTAGATCATGAATAGTGTCGAGACTGTGATTTATTGTGTGACCAAGTGAAAGATAAAATTATCTAGGTTCGAGACATGATTATTGAAAGGGTGTGAATACCCATGATTCTTGTACATGAAAAATTATGATTTAAGAGTCAGTAAGACCTTGGTTACCAGCAGTATTGAAAGAATATTTGATATATGATTTTTTGAGATTTTACCATGGAGGTAACTCAAATATTGATTAGCTAAAATTATAGCAATAAACACCAATATTTAAGCAACCACTAATAGCACTAAATTAAATTTAGCCAACTTGTATAAAAGAAAGTCAATGGCATCTCATAAATAATAATGACTAGTAAAACATGAAGGTGATAATAAATATAATAATCTCTACTATTATAATGGGAGAAGGGGTTAGTGTCATTTGTCATTTTTCGTCCTTTAGTGTCATTTTGTCAACACGTGCACTGCACGTGTTGGTAGTTTACTGTTTTTTTCCCTTTTCATTCCACCTCCCCATTTTCCCCACGTGCGACGCGCGTGTATAATACTAGAATTTTTTTTTGGGTCCTTTTCAATCCCCTCCCCATTTTCCACACGTGCGAAAAAAACACGTGCAGCGCACGTGTTGGTAGTTTTTTTTAATCTTTTTCCTTCTTCCTCCACGTGCATCGCACGTGCATGATACTAGTAATATTATAATGAGAAAAGGCCTTAGTGCCATTTGTCATTTTGTCATTCTACCAACATGTGCAACGCTCGTACATAACTAATATCAAGAAGGTTTCCCGGTTCAAATCCTCTCTACGTCTGTAGTATGGGATGCATGGAATCCAAATTATAATGGGAGAAGGCCTTAGTGTCATTTGTCATTTTGTCATTCTACCGACATGTGCAACGCTCGTACATAACTAATATCAAGAAGGTTTCCGGTTCAAATTCTCTCCACGTCTGTAGTATGGGATGCATGGAATCCAAACAAGTATGCATTAGTGTCATCTTAGAATAAAATATCTGCATTAGGCATTAAGGCATCGCATACACTTAAATGTTTAGTGTAGTCACATTTAACACTTTATTTTGCATTCAAAATTGTGGTTTGTTAAAGTATTAAGATCGTTATATGTACGACATGGAGATGATGGCCGAGTATAACTACCCAGTAATAAGAACAAGGTTTAGACATTCCACGAGTACAGATCCCAGTCCCGGAGTACACCGCCCGACTGTTATACAGACTCCTCGTCCTGCGAATCTCCCGCAAGTGCCCTTTAGCCCCGGTATACGTATATACACTGGAGTATGACAAACTATCCGCCCCACTACGCATAGTTTCGGATTTAAAATAAAATTCGTCTCCATCGAAGCAACATCAGTCCCGGAGTACACCGCCCGATTGGATTTATAGTCCTGGAGTACACCGCCCAACTATATAGAGTGTCCCACTTACACTTGCCCAGGTTTACTACACTTCTCTTAAGTGCCTAATTCTTAAGTTCAAGACATGAATAATTTATCATACCTAGAATTAGTTTTACCTCCTACCGGACTTAGTCACAAAAATACGAGATAACTCCATGGCAATATCTCAAAATTATATCTCAAATCTTTCATCTCAATAGTGCCGGTACTCGAGGTCTTACTAACTCTAAATCACAACTTTTCATGTACAAGAAACCCTGGGTATTCATAACCTTCAATAATCATGTCTTAACTCAAAGTGTGCTTATCTTCAACTTATTCATAATTTGATAAATGTCTTGTTTTAGCATCATTCATTTGATTCATTCACCATCTTTCAAAGGCAATAATTCATTTCATGAATTCATAGCATAGATTCAAATCTCATTTACAGAATTAATCACATAAAATTCTTAACCACAATCACGCATATTCATATAGTCTCATCAAAGGCAACCAAGTAATATAGTAATTCTTTCCAAAGCTCTATATGAACTCTCACTAGATTTTAATCTCATCTAGTATTTCCTACTCAACATAAGGGTTCGTACATAACAAGAGAATCTCACAACTTATTACATATTTTTCCTTCTTTTCAAAATAAGGATCATTTACCCAAATAATAATTTTGGAGTCAAAAACTCATTTACTATTTCAAATCCCATCTCAAAATATACAAGAAAAATTTATAACTATCTCTAGAAATTTTTTTCATATCAAAAACCTCAATACGTGAATAAAAACCCCAAAAAAAAAACAAAAAGGGTGGCGGTGGCCTGGGTTTTGAACCCAGGACCTGTCAACAACACACAGCCAGTGCCTAAGCCCTAAACCCACTAGCCACTAAGTCCATTTGGACTTTTGTCATAAACTAAAATGAAACCCCCCTTATACACTCTGTACAGGTCCAGAATTTAATTGAGTGAATTAAAATAAAATGTGACCATCAAGTTTTGAACACAAGATATCTTACAAATAATGCTTTGTGGTGCATTGGCTAAGCAATAAGTCCAAGTGTAACTTCTGTTTAAGAGTTGTATTAATACACTTTTGTTCATATTGTTCAGAAATTGGTTCTTTTTAACAAAACTCGTTCATCTAATGATCCAATCTTTTAGGATATTGAAATAAACTTTTCTTTTGGCTGAGAATGAATTTTTAAAACAGTAAACAACTAATTTTCAAAATCATTAAAAATATATTTCTATTTTTTTAATTAAATTTTTTTCTCATTTTACACATAGACTTGTATTTTTATCAAAACTTGAATTTAAGAATCATAATCATTAGAACTAGTTTATGTTCTTACTTATATTAATTAAAATTTTGTAATGAACCAAACATGTCTCTTAATCAACCATGAATATCTCAAGAAAGTTCTTTTATGAAAAAATTGTATTTTCAACATAAGTCAACATGTTTCATGACAATAACTAAATTTGTTTTTCTTTCTTTTTTCTTTCTTAATCATCAAGACTCTAAAGCAGATATTGAATATACCATTCTTCAACAAATTCTCATACAAATCACACATTCGACATGCATAAATTTACAAGCATTCTAACATGATTCACATTATTAATTCTTTAGTCAAAATCTTCTTTTTAATCATGGTAGCAATTATTTACTTAATCTCAACAAGATTATTGCATATTACACTAGCATGGATTTTATCTACATATTTCACATCACATTCAATTTATACTACTCATTTATAATTTTTACCATGCAATCTCTACATTAGAAAGTTAGAAATCACCCACATTCATGAAGAATGAAAAATCACAAATGAAGAAACCTCTTCTAGCTCCTAGCTCCACTAGTACCTCCTTGTCCTTCTCCTCCAAGCAAGCCTCTAAAGCACAAAGGTACTCTCTTTCTTTTTCTCTCTAAATTTTGTTTAGTTTAGGTGTGACAAGAGAAGAAAAGTGAGGGTGTATTTATAGGCCAATGTGAGGGTTCAATTTGCATAAATCTCCACCTAATAAATTGCTCTCTTAAATTTTCAACTCTTCATGATCCTAACTCCTAAAACTCCCAACTATTCATTTTTCCAACCATTCAAAACCCAAACTCCCAACCTTTCGCTACTTTAACTACTCCCCCCCCCCCCCCCCCCCCCCCCCCACACACACACACACACACACACTTACCCCTTGCATCCGGTCAACACAGGAAGGCCCAAACTCTAACTACATGTGCAATTATACTTGACCCTATGTACATATGTACAAATGATTAAATGAAAATAGGTGTAGTTGTGGTAGGTATGTAGGCAACAGTGAAAATGGTCAATTTGCTGGATGATTCAAGTACCGTGGGGTCCCCATTCATGTACACATTACACATATATTTACCAACAGCCAAAACTCAACAAACTCAACATATATTTACACACACACACACACACACACACACACGGGGAAATGCTCCATTGAAAACGGGTCTAGTTTTCACGGGTTGGAAAACACGAATCTGAGCCATTGGATCGCTCATGATCGCGATCAACTGCTCAGATCGAGCCCCCATCACCCGTTTCAATTGTTGAGCGGAGGGTTATTTTGGAAATTTTGTCCCAAATAACTCTTCGCCTCACCGATTCTAAAAAAAATTGATATAACCTAGGCCGTTGTTGGGAACAACGGCCTAGGTTATAAAAAATTGAATCGTAGGCCGTTGTTTGGAACAGCGGCCTTGTTCTCAATATTTATAACTAGGCCGTTGTTTCTAACAACGACCTATATTATAAAAATTTTATAGAAATTTTATAGCCGGAACAACGGCCTAGGTTATAAATATTGAGAACAAGGCCGTTGTTCCAAACAACGGCCTATGATTCAATTTTTTATAACCTAGGCCGTTGTTCCCAACAACGGCCCAGGTTATATCATTTTTTTCAGAACGAATTAGGCGAAGAGTTATTTGGGACGAAATTCCCAAAATAACCCTCCGCCACTTAAGTCATATAGGGTGATGGGCGGGCTCGATCTGAGTCGCTGAACGCAATCATGAGAGATCCAATGGCTCAGATTCGTGTTTTCCAACCCGTGAAAACAAACCCGTTTTCAATGGAGCATTTCCACACACACACACACATGTGTGTGTGTGTGTGTGTGTGTGTGTGGAAATGCTCCATTGAAAACGGGTTTGTTTTCACGGGTTGGAAAACACCAAACTGAGCCATTGGAATACATTTGATCGTGATCAGCGGCTCAGATCGCCTCCGTCCATCACCCAATATCACTTAAGTGGCGGAGGGTTATTTTGGGAATTTCGTCCCAAATAACTCTTCGCCTGATTCGCTCTGAAAAAATGAATATAACCTAGGCCATTGTTGGGAACAACGGCCTATGTTATAAAAAATTAAATTATAGGTCGTTATTTGAAACAACGACCTTGTTCTGAATTTTCATAACCTAGGCCGTTGTTGGGAACAATGGCCTAGGCTATAAAATCTTATAGAAATTTTATAGCCCAGGCCGTTGTTGGGAACAACGGCCTAGGTTATAAAAATTCAGAACAAGGCCGTTGTTCCAAACAACAGTCCATAATTCAATTTTTTATAACCTAGGCCGTTGTTCCCAACAACGGCCTAGGTTATATCAATTTTTTTAGAATCTGTTCAGTGAAGAGTTATTTGGGACGAAATTTCCAAAATAACCCTTCGCTGATCAATTGAAACGGGTTATGGGGAGCTCAATCTGAGCCGCTGATCACGATCATGAGCGATCCAACTGCTCAGATTGGTGTTTTCCAACCCGTGAAAACTAGACCCGTTTTCAATGGAGCATTTCCCTATATATATATATATATACACACACACACACACACACACACACACACACACACACACACACACACACACATATATATATAATACTACTACTATTATATTATTTTTTTGAAATTACAGGGTGTTACACACACTCCGAAATTTATTTTGAAAACAAATACGCTCAAATACGCGCACCGAAATAAACACGTGCATCACACGTAATATATCAAAAATACGAAATTGAACGTTATAAACGGAAAAAATGTAAAAGATGATAAAAATACAATATAGGAAAATATATTTATTAATTTCATATATTCCACGACGCAATTATTACGTACGTAGAAAACACGTGCATTACACGTACAAAAGTATTTAGATCAAAATGCGAGAAAAATGAATTTCCGTTTTATAAAATGGGTTTGAATACATAAAATAAATAATTTAAACACATAGAAAATATTGCACGTAGCGGTGAAAACACATAATCGATACGTGCATCGAAAATACGTAAAAATTCAGAGATTGAAATATTGCATTTGAGTTGACACAAATAAGATAAAATCAATACGGGAAATGCATAAAGAGTCGGAAATCAAGATACGTAGTGAAAATACGTTACAAAATATACGTGCGTAACACACGAGGACAAAATTGTCATTTTCAATTTTGCGGGATGTTACAATATTATAGATAGATAGATAGATAGATAAATATTAATTTACACATATGATGTATATTTAATATTAAAAAAAATATAAGTACAAAATCTAACATAGTGAGTACTCGAACCTGAGAATTCCTTCGTATTAATTATGCACGTGCAACACACATATTGGTAGATTGACAAATGACACTTAGGCATTCTCCCATTATAAGATTAGAGATTAGAGATAGATTAGAGATTTTTTGAAGGGATTATATACTAGTATGTTTATTATTATTATTTTTCGATAGACAAAAGGGAATTATAGAATGTACATTGAATTTGAAACCTACATGTTAGTGACGGCTCATGCAGCCCATAAAATTTAGGCTAATAGTGATGGACCAACGGCTAAACAATCTGTCAATAGCAGATCTGGACCGCAGATCTGGTATTCCTAGATTAAATCTCAGCCACCCATCCTCTTTCTAACATAAAAACAATAATAAATATTTCTAGAACAAATCTGGACAGTAAATTTTATATTCTCAAATTAAATCTCAGCCACCCCCCACCCAAATCTCTCATGTATTATATTTTCTCTATTTATTAGTCTATTTAAAATCCCTAATACTGATCGCTTTCTTCTCCTCTCTCTCCCGATCTCTCTCAAATCCCAAACCCTAAACCCTCCATTATCTTCTCTCCCGATCTATCCCCAAAATCCCGATCTCTTTCATATCCCCCCATCTCACAAACCATTGCGGCCTCCATCCTGTATCGCGGGAGTAATCGCGACATTACAAAACGGGCATGAATTTCAAAGCGCCAAGGTTTGGATCTCTCCCTCTATCCCTTGTTCTTCTAATTGTTGAAAAAAACCCTTTTTTTTTGGGTTTTGAGTTATAATCTATTTAGGGTTTTAAAATTCAGAATAAGATCAATTTAACCTAGCGTTTTACAAATTCAGTCCCATTGCAAATCGGAACAAAAGCTAAGGAGAAAAAAAAAAAAAAAAAAGAGAACGAAGGAAGAAGCAAAACCATATATTCCCAAATCCTTCAAAATTCGATGGAGGGTATGAAGCAAATCGAGGCGAAGCTGACGGTGTACGTACACCCATCGAAATCTAAGGTGGTCGGAAAATCCATTCTTCGTCAACTTAGTTCCCTCCTCTTCACGTAAGTCTCACCTTCAATTTCCAATTTTAATTTTTTTTTAAAAAAATGCGATCTTTAGTTATTTTGAAATAACTTATGTACGATTTATTTCAGATACGATGTGAATTTTGATGGTGTGTTGTTAGCACACCAAGTGAACAAGCTAGATAGAAAGGCGAAGATTCTTCGTGGTTTGGTCCCGTATTTTGGAGTGAATCTAGAGGCTAAACTACTCTTCTTCTCTCCGAAACCTGGCAAGTTGTTAGGTAAACCCCTTCATTTATTGGGGCTTTGTGTACATGAATTAGCTATTTATTTTAGGAAATGTTATGTAGGAAATTGTTTGTTATACAACAGGTTGAGTGTTCTGAATTTTTTAGATACTTTCGATATGTATATGCTGTATATGTTGAGAAGAGTAATATGCTTCCTGACCTGGTAGACATTTTTATATTTTTGTTGAGATTGGTGACTTGGTGGTGGTTGTTGTTGTTAATGCTTGTAAAAGCCCATGGTTTAGTTTTAGCTTTTTAGCACCATAGAGCTTGCTTCAAGATTTGACATGATAATGCGTTGGTGTATTTACTTTGTCTGGAATGTTTACGGTTTAACATTCGTTTTTATTATTAGCTCAAAATTATAGACCAAGTTTATGCATAATTGTGCTATACAATTTTTTTTAATGTTTCTAATTTTATGGGCGCGCCTCTAGGTCCGATTCTTTTCAAAGTTGCGACTCATGTATCCATACCCATGTTGTGTCTTGTACCCATATCTGTGTCAATGCTTCCTATATTATAATCTTTTTAATTAATCTCATTCTAAATTTTTTTCAATTATATATAGTATGGGTGAATTTGCTGTTGAGTTCTGCTAATTTCCTTAACGTCGAAGCCCTACCCTCATGACTAGTGCTCACTTTTTTCTATGTTGGTTCTCACAATCTTAATATGATTTTTTATAATGTTGGTTCTTAGTGAAGACTCCATCTTTGTTGAGATTTTTTTTTTGTTGAATTTGATGATGGTTGTTAAGAATTGGTAATCTACCAACGTTCCAAATGTGTCAGCTGTCTGGCTTTATCTTTTGGAACTTGTCTCTTATCTTGATCTTGGAGAGGTCACTAACTATGCAATGGGTGATTGTTTGTTCCCATCTTCTGTAAATACTTGAAAGTTCACACATATTATATTACATATGCTTTTCCATAATATGGTGATTCGTTTTAGATTCTGAAGCTTTTGGAAAAGATTCTAATAGTAATTGCATGTGAGGAATATATTGATTAAGTTTTTACTTTTAGTGCGCTCTGAGAATTAGTGTTTGTAGATTGTTGATTTTTATCACAAGAAGGAAACAACAGCGAAAATATCTTTCATGCTTCAGTAGTCTGAAATTTCTCGGTAACTCATTTACTGGAGAATTTGCTGCATGCACATTATCCATTGGTTTATCTTTGCATTAGGATATGAACTTTAGTGTAGTCCCCATCCCAATGCATTGATGGATTAGTTCAGTTCAGTTGGTAATTTGCTTAAATTGGTGAGAACTCTTGTATCTTGTATGGTTCTTTGGAGGTAGGCTACATGTTTCAGTTTCTCGATGCAGCTTCGTTAATAGTTGATATGGCTAAAAATAGAACTAAATTGAGACCGTTCAAATCAGACACGAATCTTAAAACTCTCAGAGGTAAAACGGTAATTTCATCTACAAACGGGTCTGAAATGGAAACTGGATCTTTCTTCAAAGCCCAATAACCCATAAACAGATCTGTCCTACTGGGTACGGGTCCTAACCTGTTATAAACCAGTTCAGAAGGATGAAGGATTCAGATTCGTAATTATTCCTAAAAGGTGGTTTTAACTACTTCTATCCATCCACACCGGGAAGTAGAAATTTGTTCTTATCTCGAAGCGGATCTCTAAGGCGACTATAAAACTTCTCTCCCCCCACCATAAGAATGTAATCAATATTTTTCTACATAAAACTCTTTCTTAATCTTTTTGATTACTGATAAGAGCGTCGGAGGGTGCGTCGCCGGGATCCATCTCGGTGTATCGCACTTTTTGCAGGTTCGCGACAGCGGCAAGAAACAAGTCAACATGTTGGTGAAGGTCAACAGGTTTGTCTTATTCGTTTTCTCAAGAATCCACAAATTTATCTGTTTGCTCCCACACCAAAATCAGCAGCAACAGATTGGCACCGTCTGTGGTAAACGAAAAAGCAATCCAACCTAACTTCATCAGCGAAAGTAGTTTCAAGTCATGCATCCGAAAGAGAAGGGGAAGGCAGCGGCCTCCAGCCGAAGAGCCACTCTTCCTCCTTCAGTCCAAGATGTTCATCCTCAACAGCCTCCTCCTCAATAGGTCCCTCCAGGGTCTCGGGGGGCAGCCCTGGGGAGCTCTCGTCGGAGTCGTCCAAAGCAACATCCTCTTCATGACCATGTCTCGGTCCACAATCCTTCAGTTGACTCTATGGCTTCTCAAAGCCTTCCTGAGCAGGATCTCCGTCAAGTAATTCTCAACCGTCAGGAGAGGGTCGACCTCCGAACTCACTTGAATAGATGGCTAGCCCTTGAGAAAGTCCCTCAACCTGAGCACCCAGGGGCTTCGAGAGTCCGGACTGGGAGATTCCCTCCTGCATGGGGGCGAAGAGAGTCCTCCACGTCGTCGGCGGAGGAGTCATACTCCAATAAGTAGAGCCGCCCCTAAGGGCCGCCAAGCAGGAGAGGCGCCAGTCACAAGGACATAATTTCAGGACTTTCAAGAAGCCGTCCTCCGGCCCTCAATGTTGCTCCTAATAACGACCAGCGGGCACCCAGTCCTCAACATGCTCCAAGCTGTCACTGTCGCAGCCCCAGTCCTATTCCACACGAGGACGAGTCCTGGGACTCAGCAAGATACGAAGGAAAGACTCGGTCTACTGTCGTCTCCACGAGATGGAGAGGCGCCTTGGCTGACTTGACAGAGAAGAGGAACAACGGGCGAGAAATTTTCGCCCAAGCAGACCTCCATTCTCCCGGGCCATCATGGAAGTCCCGGTCCTGGAAAACTTCAAGTCCCTAACTTTGAGTCATACAACGGGGAGTCAGACCCCGCCGACCACATCGAGAGTTTTAAAACTCATGATGATCCGCCAGGCGTCGGATGCGCTCCTTTGCAAAACATTTCCTGCCACGCTGAAGGGGCCTGCGAGAGAATGATACTCTTGACTCGCCCCGACCTCCATCTTCTCGTTCGAACAGTTCGAAGGGCTCTTCCTTACTCATTTCGTGCGTAGCCGCCAGGTCGAGAAAACAAGTGTATCATTCTTTGGTGACCCTCAACCAAAAAAAGGGTGAACGCCTAAGAGATTACGTTCGATGCTACATCGCTGAAGCTCGGTCTATTGCCTCCCTCAACCAATCAGTAGCCTCTGCGGCATTCGGGCACTAATGCCGACCTCAAGGCGTCCCTTGTCAAGAAGCCTCATCGGGACTTCTCAGAACTTTTGCTTATGAGTGAGAAGTACATCTGAGTGGAAAAGACTTTCAACCCCCCAGTCTTGAGGAACCATCTTTCGGAAACAAACAGAACAATACGAGCGAAGAAGGGTCCCAGAAATTTCAGAGGGACGACAATGGTCAACGCCGTCCAGCTCATCGATTTGAGAAGTTCACCCCCCTTAATGTTAGTATATCAGCAGTTCTTATGGAGGTGGACAAAGAAGGGCTACTTCGTGCTCCCCTAGAATAAATACCCCTGATAAGAAAAGAAACAGGGATAAGTGGTGCTGCTTTTACAGGGACCACGGCCACGACACGAATGATTGTCGGGCTCTTAAAGAGGAAATCGAAGAACTCATACAATAGGGATACCTGGCCAAGTGCGTCCGAAGAGACGGAGCCGATCTTCCACCCCGAGGAGCCTACAATCGAACAGAGCGGTCCGTCGAGTCTTAAGATTCCGAACCTGGGGCCGTCCACCTTATTCGAGGAGGTTCAATGGGGGGAGAACCAAACTCCCCCCAACTGGCCTTCACCTTATCGTAGAAGTAGGTTTTCAGTTTTCAATAAGGCCGATGCTTGTGATATGGCCAAAAGCATGTAATAATGGCTCGCCTCATTGAAGCGGCTACTTAGTTTATTTCAATAAAACTTGGTTTTTTTCATTGAAAATTATTGCTCTTGCTTCATTTCTATCTCCGAGTCACATCCACGACTCGTCAAACGGTATGTTCGAAGCCCAGCTTGTCCTACAGGGCTGCTTCCACAACTTACAAAAGCACAAATAATAAGTTTGGAGCAAGGTTGTAAACGGCGTCAGGCGGTGGCGGTTCGGCCAAGGACCGCCTACCGCCTAGGCCGCCTAGGCGGCGCCTAGGCGTTTTGTTTTTATTTTTTAAATATTCATATATTAACCTTTTAAAAGTTACATTTCTCTATTTTTGCTTATAGTCTAAATCTTTTAAATGCATCACAATTCACAAGTGATGCTAGGCCTGATTTTAGAAGTTCAACAACATTATGGTGTAAACTTTAGATTCATAATGACAAACAATAATCAGTCATATAAAATTTAAAATATAACGTGAACTAGTAACACCTTAATGTAAAGATGAAGAGGCTTTTTACTGTTGAAGATGAAGATGAGTCTTTTTTCTGTTGAAGATGAAGAGACTATTTTAAGAATTTAAAAAAAAATTACAAAAAAATCTGTCAGCCGCCTGATCGATTTTGGCCGCCTAGGCGCCGCCTCGACCGCCGCCTCGACGGCCGCCTCGACGGCCGCCTCGGCCGCCTAGGCGCCGCCTTGTACGCCTAACTGCCATCTCAACGCCTAGAGTACCGCCTATTGCATATGCGGTTCGTTCTCCTCTTTTTGAGCGCCTAGGCGCCGCCTAGGCGTCCGAGGCGGACGCCATTTAGAACACTGGTTTGGAGTCCAACACTTGGTTCGACGTTGCTTTAGCCGCTTGCAAACAAGCAAGTGCGGGGCAGCTTACTATTCGGAATTGCTCCTATAACTCGTTAACTCTCTTAACAACAAGTTCGGAGTCCAACACTTGGTTTGACGTTTTAGCCGCTTGCAAATAAGCAAGTACGGGGCAGCTCACCATTCGGAATTGCTCCCACAACTGTTGAATTTCTTCTCAACAAGTTCAGAGCTAAAACTCTTCTCTAGAGTTGCTCCTCAAATTTGTCTCCCAAACGGTTCTCTCCTAGAGCCAAGCTTTCTGCTCTTCTCGCCCCCAGGACAGACCTCTTTTCAACAAGTTCAGAGCTAAAACTCTCCTTTAGAGTTGCTCCTCAAACTTGTCTTCCAAACGGCTCTCTCCTAGAGCCAAGTTCTCTGCTCCTCTCGCCCCCAGAAGCTCTCCGCTCCACCCAACCCCAGGACGGACCTCTTTTCAACAAGTTCGGAGCACAACTCTTCCTTAGAGTTGCTCCTCAAATTCGTTCCCAAAACGGCTCTCTCCTAGAGCCTGGTGAAGCTCTTCGCCCTGCTCACCTCCAGGGCGGACCTTTTCTCAACGAGTTCGGAGCACAACTCTTTTCTAGAGTTGCTCCTCAAACTCGTCTCCCAAACGGCTCTCTCCTAGAGCCTGGTGAAGCTCTTCGCCCCGCTCACCTCCAAAGCGGACCTCCTCTCAACGAGTTCGGAGCCTAACTCTCTCCTAGAGTTGCTCCTCAAACTCTCCTCCAAACAGCTCCTTCCTATAGCCTAGTGATGCTCTTCACCCCGCTCGCCTCCTGAGCAGCCTTCTTCTTAACGGGTTCGGAGTTCAACTCTCCCCTAAAGTTGCTCCTCAAACCTGTGGATCTTCCTAAGAGTCATACAAAGTTTAACTCAACCGTTCACCAGACAGTGCCCATCGTTCGTCATGTTCACCACGTTCGCCAGCACGCGCCGAATAGACGTGTTTTCGAACGAAAAATGGGCTAAACACTATTGACCAGTCAACGGCTTAAGAGCCACTTGTCGCTCGCCTATTGTTCGCCACGTTTGCCAGCACGCGCCGAACAGACGTGTTTCCGAATGAAAAATGGGCAAAACATTGTTGATCACTGACCAGTCAAGGGCTTAAGAGCCACGTGTCGCTCGCCTATCGTTCGCCACGTTCGCCAGCACGCGCCAAACAGACGTGTGTCCGAACGAAAAATGGTCAAAACACTGTTGACCAATCAACGGCTTAAGAGCCACGTGTTGCTCGCCTATCGTTCGCCATGATCGCCAGCACGCACCGAACAGATGCATATTCGAACGAAAAATGAGAAAAATCATCCTCGCAATCCGCACTCAAGTCAAGATCAACGGCCACAAACAAACAAAAAGAAAGGAGAGAGAATTAACGGGTTAATGGGTTGGACCCGTTAGAGACCCAAACCCGATCTCCTGTCACCTTCTCCAAAATTCTTGCCAAAAAACAAAGGGAGAAAAACCCAACTCTCCCACTTCACCATCGAGCTCGACCCAATGCCCCGTTCGCCGACCTCCCAAAGCTCCAATCGATCGCTCGCCGCATTCGGCCTCGCCTCGTTCGCCTCGCTTGCCCAACTCCATCAACGAGCCCCGAACGTCATTACAGGGCCCTAGAACTACTCCTCGAGCTCATCTTCGTTCGTCGAACCTATCGCCAACCTCCCGAACCTCCAACTGATCGCTCGCCGCGTTCGGCCTCGCCTCGTTCGCTGAGCTCGCTCAAATCCTGACCTCGATCTCATCGTCCTTTGCCGTGCTCGTCGCTGACCTCCATCTCCCATGCCGAGCTCCAACTCCCCTCGTTCGCCGAGCTTAAGCTCCACGCCGTCGAACCCCTCCATTCCTCACAGAGCTCCAAAGCTCCACAACTCCACTGCATCGAGCTCCAAAGACGTCGAGCACCACTCCATCATCAAGCTCGACCCCATCGCCCGTTCGCCGAGCTCCTCCCTCGCCGAACGACCTTCATCTCTCGTTCTCCAAGATCGCCGAACCCATCGCCTTCGAGCTCCAACTCCCGCCGAGTTCGACGTCACCCACACCTTCGCCGAACTCGAGTGGCAGACGAGCTCCCCTCTCCCTCTTGCCGCGTCGAGTCCAACCGCTCGCCAACCATCTCCCTCGCCGAATGACCTTCACCTTCGTTCGCCGAGCTCGCTGCACTTCAAGCTTCGCCACGTTCGCCAAGCTCCCTCGACTCCTCGCTGCACAGGGCGCTCGAAGGGTGGGGACGAGCTCGGAGAACAGGTTGAACGAAGGGGACGAAGAAGAGTGAAGAGGGCGGGGAAGACGAAAGCAGTCGCCCCCCCCCCCCCCCCCACCCCCCCCCCAACCCCGAAAAAAAGGTCGACGGGCTGCCGTGCGGGGAAGATGAAAGCAGTCCCCCCTAAAAAAAAGGTCAACGGGCTGCCGTTGACCGACATGTGCCGCCATGACGAGCGTTTCGTCGAATGCGTCGAACGGAGCAGGTTCCGAGCGAATAATGGGGAAAATTTTGTCTCCTCGCGATGCGCGCTCTCTGATCGTGATCGACGTACAGGATCGCGCTACGTCATAAGGTATTAATTGATTTATTTATTTATTAAATTAATCAATTAATACTTTTAAAAAATCCGAATAATTAATTAAAAATCGAAAAAAATTAATTAAAAGTTCTAAAAATGATTATTAATTCAGAAAATAATTTTAAAATTCTAAAAATAATAATTATTAAATTAGAATAATTAATTAAAATTTTCGATAATTAATTACTTAAATTCGGAAATCGAATAAAAATTCAAAAAAAAAGATTAAAAATTCAGAAAATTCTGGAAAAATAAAAAAAATCCAAAAAAATCTGAGAATAATTTTGGGCATTTTACAAGCTCAGATTTACACCGTTACACCTCGAGCAAGATCCATACTCCCCGAGAACTCCGATAAATTCTATTAGCCATTGAAAACGAACAAAAGTATTCATCAAAGACTGTAAAACTCAGTTTCTAGGAGTGGGGGGCTTGTGATATGGCTAAAAATAGAACCAAATCGGGACCGTTCAAATTGGGTACGAATTTTAAAGCTCACGGGTAAAACGGTAATTTCACTTACAAACGGGTCTGAAATGGGAACTAGGTCTTTTTTCAAAGCCCAATAATCCATAAACGGATCTGTTCTACTGGGTACGAGTTCCAACCCGTTACAAACCAGTTCAGAAGGATAAAGAAGGATTCAGATTCATAATTATCCCTAAGAGGTTGTTTTAACCACTTCTATCCATCCATACCGGGAAGTAGAGATTTGTTCTTATCTCGAAACGGATCGCTAAGGCGACTGTAAAAACCCCTCTCCCCCCATCATACGAAGGTAATCAATATTTTTCTATATAGAGCTCTTTCTTAATCTTTCTGATTACTGACAAGAGCGTCGGAGGGTGCGTTGCTGGGATCCATCCCGGTGTATCGCACTTTTTGCAGGTTCGCAGCAGCGGCAAGAAACAAGTCGACACGTTGGTGAAGATCAATATGTTTGCCTTATTCATTTTCTCAAGAATCCACCAATTCATCTGCTTACTCCCTCACCAAAATTAGGAGCAACAATAGTCATGGCCATAGTAAACAACTAGCACATTCTTTTCAACTACCATATTTCATTTTCTACTATTTTCTCCACTATCTCACTCCTGCTGATTGGCATGATTACCCATACCCTACAATTGTTCTCTTATTTCCTCCTCAACTGGTGATACCTCTAAACTTTAGTGTACTCCGCATCCCAATGCAATGATGGAGCTGTTAAATTGAGTACTGGACTTAAAAGCTGGTGAGAGGACTCTTAACTTCCCAATTCCCGTTCTTTGGGGTTGGCTACATCTGGATAATTCATTTTCGTAAAGCTGCTTTGTTAAGGATCACCTCCTCAGTCACTTGAGTTCTTGGCAACTAACATATTTTTTCAAGTGCCTTTTTTCATGTTTATTCAGGTCTACCTTTACAAATCTTTTCTCCTCTAATAGCTTCTATTAATTGCATGATTACTTCTCTACTTTGCACCTGCTCAATTCCTGTATTTGTTATCGCTTCTTTTCTCCTCAACTGGTGTGCCACCTCTAAGGTTTCATGGATACACCCATTATTTATGGTACCTGTTAGTGTCTTGTTGTTCAGCCATCTCACATTTTCATTTCTGTTAAACTCATTTTCTATAAATTGGAAAAGGATAGTATTCTTTTCATTGCAGAAAATACTGTTTTTATTTGGAAAACTCGGTATATTAAAATTATTGTATTGCTTACTAATTAAAAAGTCTGTCTTTGGTACAGAGGGAAAAATTGTTAAGGTGGGAAAGGATTCAATTCATGTAATTGTGCTTGGCTTTTGTTCAGTAGCCATTATGTCAGAAGACATCCGACAGGAGTTCAAATATATTGTTGTGAGAACTAATAGTTCCCTTTTCAAGTTTAACTTTTTAAATATATTATAGCCAATTATTTCCTGACTCAATATTTGTTTTCACAGAAAGATGGTGAAGAAATAATTGCTAGTAGATTCCACAAACGACATAGAATAAAGGTGGGAAGCATGATACAATTCTTAATCAAAAGGTGAGATCTATGTCTGTTTTTTATGAGTAGATCTGTTATGTTAAGATCGGATTGTTTCCTCAATTCTTGTTGACTATTACCTATTAGGAAGTTTAAAATTCAGTAAATTTGTTTATGAATTCTATGGAAACAGATGTTTTGTTTCAAAAATTTATTGTTTTGTCTGGGACAACTGGTTACACGTCTTTTTAATAATAAAACTGATTTACTCGTATTACCTGGTCTGATATGTTTTTTTTTTGTTAATTTGGTTAACTTTGTATTGGCAATGCTGATTTGTTTTCCAAAACCTGTGTGAAGAAATTCAAGAACAATTACAATCTATGAAGCGCGTACAAGAGTACAGGGTGTGGATATGATAGGACACGGAACGGTAATACGTGATTTTACCAAATAGTAGGATACGGGTGTGTTGGTGGCCACATTAACTATTATATATTTTATATTGTATGTAGACAATAAAATTATATTTTTTGTTCAAAATGCACACTTTGAAATAATTTCATAAAATTATAGATGTAAATTATGGTAGTTAGCTTTTTTGGACAATAGAAAAATGAAAATCTAATTACAAAATTTTCATTATACTTGTAAGTTGTAAACTGTTTGAGCAAAACTTTGTACAACAAAATTTTGAAGTTACACCATTCCCCTGAGCATATGTCTAAACATAATTGTGTCCAAAAAGTTGTAAAAATATGTACAAATTTGGGTGCTCCTTGGGTATGCATCCTAGAGTATCCGAGGAGTATCAACTTTCGATACACACCCAATAGAGGTGCATCGGCCTTTGGGAAGTAACCGTGAATAATGAATGTTGTTCAGCTGATAATCTCATCTTAATGTCTACTAATATTATGCATTATTTTATCAAATGCAAGAGGAATTTTTGCTTTATATTCTATAATATCATATAATAATTTCCTAAGATTATAAGAGTGCATCAATATAGTTTGCTAGACAAAAAATACACCTAGATCATTATATGGTTCATATTTCTCTGTAACAAAACCTACCCTTCTTCCATTCTCATCTAAGGGTGACTATAACTGTATAGGAACATTCTCTGCCACGTGTATGTCCTCTAATCTGCACTTGTTTGTAAGTTGATTCCCTTCTATACACACATGAGCGACAGCTCATTGAGGAAGCGAAGTATGCATCAATTTCGTGTCTTCTAGTTGTGGAACCCTGTCTTCTAGTTGTGGAACACCCTCCATTTTGACTCATTTATCCATTGAATCCAGCTTAATCCCCCTCCTCACGAATAGTGGTGCTCGAAAACCCTGCACATGTCCTGAACTCACAACTACACACAAAACAATAAATCTGTTTATTGATAACATTTGGTACCTTAATGTTTGCTTGGTATTCAACTCCATTTCTTTTTTTTCTATATATCTCAATACTATGCTTTAGACTTATAGTGGTCTTTAACTTCATCTATGCTTTATTCCTTAAAATCATTTTTGTCGATTTGATTTAGCTAATCAACTTTAAAACAGAATGCAAGAAGACTTTGCATGCCACTGTTATAAAAAATTTATGTCTGGTTTGAGCATCGAAGTATAATTGATGTCAACTTGTGCATGCAGTTTTGATGAAGAATTACTACATATATCTGGATCCTTGATCCCTGCCCATACTGGTTGTGTTCATTGGTTAGCCAAACATGGTTTAGAAGTTGGTCTACAGAATGACAGGTTCCAACTTACATCTCCTGAACTCTTTTTCGTTTATGAAGATTTTTTATTTTAACATGACAAGTGTTTTGGACTGAAATTTAACCATAATGTCCATATGATCAAAGGATTTATATCCTGTTACAAGAAAAAAGGGATTTATAACCATTGTGATCCGCAATGTTTTGTTTGAAAAAAAATTTGTGAACAAACCATTATTTTATTGTCAAATCTTATAGCCGACATGTTTAAATCTTTTATGCATCAGTTAGGCCCATGTATCAGAATTTTAGTAAACCATGTTATCTCTGCATGGAGAGTCAATTTTGATAATTTTTCAGATCTAAAAAGAAGAGGAAGGAGACAGATAATAAGAGTGAAGTGGACGATCAGCATCATAACTCGTCTATCAAGGGTGATCGGTCATTGGATCATAACCGGCCACATAAGTCTCTAAAGAGTAGTGCTGAAGATTGATTAGAGGTCTAAATTTCTCTCACTGGGTAGGTTGTCAACTTGTCATATATCTGATTTTTTTTTTCTGTTGGTAAAAGGATGTATTTGAATAATTCTTCTTGAAACTTGCACTTAATAGACTAGATTCATATGTGCTATTGTTTGATGAATTTAAAAGACATTGATTGGATATTAATATGTAGAGTAGAGGAACGTAAAAAAAAGAAATAATAATAAGAGAAGCTAGCAGCACCAACTCAACTTGTTTTTGCAACATTGCAGTCTCCTCTTTGTCCTCCTATTTTTGATTATTTTGGCTGTCCATATTGTTCTCTTGAGTTCATTATTCCCTAATCTTTATTATTTGGCTATGTCCATGTTTGCAGCCTATCACCAAATGTTTGGAAAGTTTGATATATTTACTTGGAACCAAATTTGATTCAGGGGCATTTGGTAGGCTTTATTTATATTGCTACTGCAATATTAGTTCCAGTTGCATTTGTAGTTGCAGTTCCAGTTGTAATTGCAACTAGATTTGCAGTTACAATGCCTGGAAGAAATTATTGAAAAGGTTGCAAGTGCAAGTGAAACTAACAATTATCACTTAGATATTACTTGAAGTTGAAATTTGTAATTGAGGTATCCTAGAGTAGGAGATTGTGCATTTTAGGTCCCAACACGATCGCCGTCTATGTGAGCACATAAAATTTAGTGTCTCCATGCCATCATCGTAGGTTGGATCTCCCAACGTCACGCGTACCTTCTCCTCCAACTCTTGGTTTGGAGGGGCCACTAAATCACGCACAAGACGATCATAAATTGGGAGACCCGTGATACATACAATGTCTGTCAAACTAAGGCCACACTCGCCCACCCTTTTAACGACTGTGTGCGAAGAAGAATCAAATCGAGTAGCGATGGCCTGAAACAAACCAACTTGGAGATAGAATGGATGGCTCGTGAAGAAATACCTGAAGCCCATGTTGTCGACACGTCTTTGTTGGAAGTCTGACATGCTAAAGTACTAAGTGTATACGGCCTCCCGAGGGCAGCAATGCGAGGACTTGGCTATAACCTATATATGATATGAGAATAAAAGTTGAAATGAAAGAAACATAACACACAAAACATTTGGACTTCTAAATTTTCTTATCCCTCGAGATAGTGAAAGCCGCATACATGAAAGTGAGCAAGGATGGAACCGATATCAGAAAAGTTTCCGACTCGGGAACATCAACTTTGCGGTCCGTGATCAATATAATAACATGGATTCCCTTCTTATTCAAGGACTTCAATTTTGCTTTGTTTTGCATTGACCAGACGAGACAAAAGATTGTAGGGGTTGAAGTCAAACATTTGAAAATGCTTTTATTTATTTTCAATGGCTGGTCTCTTCATCAAATATTTGGCTGATCTCTTCTTTAAATATTTTAATTAAAATTATATTTTTCTACCCATGTGTCTTCTTCTCACTTCATATCCTACATTTCGTTTCCAGAAAGAAAATCCAAAAGAACCCATTTGTAGGGACAACTCTAGAGAAAAGTCACACTTGAAAATTTTATCCTAGATAGCAGAAATGATCACAATCTTTGGGAGACTAGGCCGCAAATGCTCCCTCCACCCCGTAGGTCATTCTCACCTTTTTCACCACCCACCATCCTCCTCCCAGCCGTGAGGGTCCCCAACCCTTCCTTTCTAGAATTGACATCTTGTCGTCGTCTTCCACTGCAGGTATTCAACCTATTCGGGCTAGGATTTGAGCGTCATCTCCATTTAGACCTCCTGCCACTAATCCGCTCGTTATCGGAAGCCTCGCTGCCGCCTAATCTAATTTCGATCCCAAGTCTGGGGTGAAGGCTGTTTTATCATCATTGGCGTAAGGATTTCTATCATCCTCACCACCATGCGCAACCCTTCCCATCAATTCCGAGCTGAGGGAGGGCATTTGCCTAGGAAGCACGGATACTCTTCTGGGGTGCGTACCACCGTATCCCACCGGATACGTCCTGGATGCGTATCCCATCAATTAATTTAAAAAAAGAAAAAGGTAAAGTCGGATACGCCCAGGATACGTGCGAAACACGTTTTGGATACGTTGAGCTATTTTTGTTTTTTTTCCAGCCCAAAACATAAATTCGGCCAAGCCCAATACTTCCTCCATTTCTCTCTCATTTCCCGTCGTCATTTCTTTCTCATTTTCTCTCGTTTTATGCTCCCTCATTTGCGCTACCTCCACCATCTCCTCCATCGCCTCCGTTGGTACCCCGCCTACCTTCTCTGGCGATCCTGCCATCTCCTTCGATGGCTCCTTCCTCTCCGTCAAAACCCTAACCCAGTAACCCTAACCGACGATTCATCTCCTCTTTTACCCAAATTGAAACCCTAAACCCAACCTCCTTTCTCTCCATAAAAAAGCTATAAGATCTAGGGCTCGGCCTCACTTCAATTCAACTACCATAGCTAGGGTTTTTGGAGCTCTAAGGGTTTGGCATCTTCCTTCAATTCCTCAGTTTGGTGTTAGCTAACACTCTTTCAAGGTAAAGAGGTTATTTTTTCAGTCATTTGATTATTTAAAGGCTTAAATTTGGTCAAAGAGGCAATCTTTTAATGATTAGTGAATCGTAGAATACGAGGTGTTTGTTAAAACACCTTTTGGTCATGTAATATTGGTATATGTGTGGTTGGAATGGTCCTTTAATATGTTTTGTTTCACATTGACTGCTTGTATTAATTTTAATTACCATTTTCTGATTTATTTTTTTTTTGATAGAAGGGATGAAGTCAAACGACTTCAGCCAAAAACAAAACATTAAAAAGTAACAGCGTTCATACAGACGCATCCAAAATCAGTCCCCAAAATAATCCTCTACAAGAGGAACAAACCACCATCTCAACCACCAGGTAACCCAAAATAGAGGACATATAGTAGCAGACAAAAGAGAAACAGAACAGAAAACATCAGAATTTAAACTATATCAGTAGATGCCGAGCTCGACGACTCCTGATCCGCAGCAGATTGGATATTATGAACCAGTAGAATTCCCGTCACCAGCTCTTGGTGAAAACTGGACATATTAGAAATTGTGGCCAGAGTGTTGGAGACTAACACATCTTCATCATCTTGATCATCTTGAGCAGGGAAGTCAGTATGAGCATGAATGTCAGCTGGAGCATCATCATCATCATCAATAGGGATAGCTGAACTCAGGGATGTACCAGGGATCAAATGACCAGTAGAAGCAGCCGCCGTAGGAGTGAAACTTTTGCAGGCATCCAGGAGAATATTCACTTCAGTCTTCAACTTTTTTGCAGGGGGAAGAATATCTGTCCAAATTGAGACAAAGTAACAAATGGAATCCAGAATTTTAACAATGTCAATAGATTTTTTAACAAAAATACGATTATTACGCTCTAACCAAATGACCCAAATTAAGGCCATCATCGACATGTCCCAAAGCAGACGAAATTTCTTTCTAACTCTCTTCTTCCTCCAAATACCCCACCAAGATTTAATAGAAGGAGGAAAACCTCTAAATTTGAAGGCAACTTTGAAGATAAGCCAAATTTGTTTAACAAAAGGGCATTTCAAAAAAAGATGGCAAGCAGATTCATCACCAAAGCCACAAAGAACACATTTCTGCCCTAAAGCTAAATGCCTCTTATTAAGATTATCAACAGTGAGAAGACGATTATGAATAGTAAGCCAAACAAGAATCCTTACTTTAAGAGGCGCAACATTTTGCCAAATGAATTTATAAAAAGGACAAATCATACCACCAGCATTCAGAAAATTATAAAAAGATTTAACAGTGAATAAGCCTGAGCTAGACCACCTCCAAATATTCTTGTCCTGAGGTTTCCAATCATAATGACTAATAAGATGAATAAGTTCATTCAAATCATGGGTTTGTTGAAGAGAAAGATTCCTACGAAATTCAATATTCCAAACTTTACCAAACCGATTGGTAGTATAAAGAGAAAAAACAGTAGCATTAGGAGAGCTAGCTATCTTAAAAAGCGCAGGAAATCTCGAAGATAGACTACAGTCACCTATCCAAATGTCAGTCCAAAACCTAACATTTTTACCATCACCACAAATCTTCCGAATACCACATTTAAAAGGGGCAGCTGCTTTCCAAATTCCTTTCCAAAAAGAAGAACCCATAAAAGAAGGATTATCAGGAAAATCACTAAGAATTCTTCTACGAAAATATTTCCTTTTAATCACTCTAATCCAGACCTTATCATCTGAGATAAGGCAATTCCAAAGCCATTTACCAAGAAGTGCAAGGTTTTGATGTCTAAGGTTAATAACACCTAAACCACCCTCTGACTTTTGCTTGCAAACTCTTGCCCAACTCATAAGACATTTACCTTGATCAGACTTCAGAGAAGATCCAACCCACAAAAATCTCCTACGAAGAAGATCTATCTTCTTAATAACCCATCCAGGAATATAGAAGAAAGACATAAGGTATAAAGGAATACTGGAAATAATAGAATTAATGAGAATAAGTCGACCAGCTCTAGAAAGAGTTCTACCAGCCCAACCATTAAGCCTCTTTTCAATTTTATCAATCACTGGATACCAATCTGATTTGTGCAGACTACCAATCCTAAGGGGAATCCCTAGATAAATGAGAGGAAAAGTACCAATAGGACAGTTAAAGAAAGCAGAGATTTCAACTTGTCTATTATCATCCCCTCCAATCCACATACAAGAAGATTTAGAGAAATTGATTTTCATACCCGAAACACTTTCAAAACAGTAAAGAAGGAATTTAAGATTTCTCAGCATAATACCATCACAAGAGGAGAAAAGAATAGTATCATCAGCATATTGTAAATTAAGAATACCTCTGAAAGAAGAAAAACCACCAAGTCCTTGAATAAAACCATTTTCCCAGGCTTTAGACAACATACAATTGAAAACATCAGCCACCAGAACAAAAAGTAAAGGGGAGATAGGATCACCCTGTCGAAGACCTCTTTTGCAAACAAATTTCCTACCCTCAGAATTATTAATAATAACAGAGGATATACCTGACTGAAGGCTACTAAAAATCCAATCAATCCATTTTGGACCAAAGCCTCTAGCAATAAAAATATTTTTCAAAAAATTCCAATTAACTCTATCATATGCTTTTTCAAAATCAAGTTTCAAAAGAATGCCTTCAGAATGATCTTTGTGAATGGAGTGAATAGTTTCCTGAACCACAGCTACACTATCCAAAATATATCTATCTTTAATGAAACCAGATTGTGAGAAGCCAACCAAAGAACCAATCACAGTAGCAAGTCTATTTGCCAAAACTTTCATGATAATTTTGAAAATAACATTGAGAAGGCTGATAGGTCTGAATTGGGAAACTTTATTGGCCCCAGGGCATTTAGGAATAAGAATAATATGAGCATAATTAATTCTAGAAAAGTTAAGAGAATTATCATAAAGTTCTTGGAACATACCCACAATATCATCTTTAAAATCATTCCAGAATAATTTATAACAGAAAGTAGGCATCCCATCAGGGCCAGGGGCAGAATCCATAGGAAGGTCACAAATTGCTTGAAAAATTTCATCTTCTAAGAAAGGTGCTTCTAAGCAGTCCAAATTAATGCGTTGAGAAGGGGGATATAATTGATTCCAATCAATATCCAAGAAAGTATCCCCAGGATCACCCATTAGATTCTTGTAGAAATTAAAAAATTCCTGATGAATCATAGTAGGATCAGAAGTTGAAAGTCCATCAGATTGAATGGAAATAATATGATTCAGTCTTTTCCTGTGAGAGGCAAAATTATGAAAAAATCTAGTGTTACCATCACCCAAAGTGAGCCATCTGACTTTAGCTCTTTGGAACCATTTAATTTTATCAAGCTCTAAAAGGTGAAGATATTCTTTTTTAAGCTCACATCTTAAATTTCTATCATTCAGAGACAGAGGATTCTGTTCCTCCAAAACATTCAAATTCTGAATTTCATTCTTTAAGAAAGCTTTCTTTTCTTTCAAAGAACCAAATCTATCTTTAATCCAAAGCTTACAACCAGATTTAATACTCTTAATCTTCGCAAGTAAACTTCTAAGACCAGCAAAGTTATAGTTATTAACAGAATTTAAACAAAGCAAAATCATCTCCTTAAAAGGAGGGTCTTCCAGCCAAAATTTCTCAAATTTGAAAGAAAAAGCTTTAGGAGAAGGAGAAGAAGAAAGAATAAGAGGAACATGATCAGATACAAAATTAGGAGAAGCTTGAACAAAAGATAATGGGAAGTCAGAATTCCAATCACAAGAGACTAAAAATCTATCTAGCTTCGCAAAACTAGGGTCCAATCTATTATTAGACCAAGTATATTGTCTCCCAAGAATAGGATAATCCACAAGGTGAAGAAGATTAATAGCATTATTAAAGTTATCAGAATCAGCTCTATAATAAGAGCAACCATTTCTTTCAGACATAAATCTAACAGCATTAAAATCTCCACCAAAAATGACCCAACCATTCATATCCGAATGCCATTTTCTGATTTATTAATTTTCCATGTTTGGATTGAATTGATTATTTTAGTTATTTATATATAATACTATTTATTTTAAATTGTTTTAATTTAGTGTATCATAACGTACCCATATCATAATTTTTGTGAAACCGGCGTATTTGCGTACCAGATACATGTACCTGTATCCGTGCTTCATAGCCCTTTGCCAATCGTCATTATAAATAAGAGAAAATTTCGGAATTGGGTTTCAATATAATAGGAGGATTTCACCGGGGTTTTGGAGGGTTTTGGAGATGGAAAGAAATAAAGCCAAAAAAAGTAATGAAGAACAAGAAGCGAAGAAAAGAAAGAAGGTTGATTAATGAAAAGGGTAGTTGGATCTATTATGGGTAGGGGTTTATTTGGATTTTTTTAAAGTGGGGGGAGTTATTCTTTGAGGGGCCTAATAAGAAAAATACATAGTTTTTGGGACTATTACTTCGGGCCTATTCATTATGTACGATATCTCACTCTTTCATTGCCAACTCCAATCTCTCTTTCATTTGCCAACTCCAATGTCAAGAGAATGGATGCCTCTATGAAAGTCCCTGCCACTTAAGGCTATAAAATGAACATGACGGTATGTCGTCCGTACGAGTCCGACTCGAAAAATAGCATGGCTGTGAACCGTCTGAACTGTTATACGAACCAAACTTGAACAAATTATTAGGTCCGATGCCTTTACCGAGTCCGGTTTGTTCGAACAAATATAGCCTTATGCTTTTATAACCAACCGAGCCCGGACTATAAAAATTTTGTCCGACCTGGATCGAGCCGGACATAAGTCCGTCCGAGTAGAATTTCGGTCCGAGCTTGAACATATGGATGTCTGATCTCGTCTGGTCCGATTTACAGCCCTACTGCCATGAAGCTAAAACTACGAAGTTGTAGAAGGGTAGAGGAAAATTGTACCTGTATTCTAACATGTCACCTTAAGATTGAAAGCCTATTTTTTATGGGACAAAGAAATGAGATAAATACCCAACAAATTGTGGGCCGAGATCTGGACAATACACATCGGTATTTTTTTAAAATCCGCATTTAAATTGCGTAGCCGGTGGGATTCGTACTTGGGTTACTCTGATACCATGTGAAAGTCCCTGTCATTAAGCTAAAACTTCGAAGCTATAAAGGGTTGAGAGAAATTGCACTTGTATTCTAACAGCCTCTAAGGGACAATTTAGAATTATTATTTGGGGCAAATTAAAATTTTGTTCTTTGAGGGAAGGAACGCATAACGAAAAAAACTATTGTCTTGGGCTTACTATGTACATTATCTCACTAAGCTTTTGCCAACTCCAGATTCACTTCCTCCAAATTGAGAACAATGAAACAAAAAGAAGAAAAACCCCAAATAATCAAAACTGGTCCATACCTCACTTTGCTGATGTGTTCACCGGAGTCAGACAACCATTAATGACAATTTTATGCACCAAACCTCTGGAAGAAGAAGGTGGTCACGACTTACCAAGTGATCTTGTTCGATCCATGGGTGCAAGCCTCTTGAGTAGGACATCGTATGAAGACATAATTTCAATGGAGGTCGGGTTATGAACGGCCCTTGTCGATGCCTAGTCCAAGTGTTACAACTTCCTCAAGGAGGATTAACATCTCACTAACATGAGAAAAGAAAGTATGGGAATGCTGCTTCCAGCCTTCCACCGCTTTACTACATCACTGAAAAGAGGCCAGTTGGATGACCTACGCACAAGAAAAGGAGGAAGTGACCCACATCTCGCCGAATAAACTCGTGATGACTGACGGAGGGTCTTGCATAAGATAAACCAATCAGGAACATGCAAAGGAGAGATGATCATTGTGAGGAGTCTTTGAAGATACATTTGATAATGATGTGTTTCTTGTTGGCTAAGACATACAATTTCTTATCACGTCTACCAACCAAAGATCTATTAATTTGAGTTTCCATGGAGTACCAATTTGTTTGTTGGTTCTGAATAGAACGTTAAAGGTTGAATACATTCCTAAAGCACCCAGGACCCTCTATATACACAGCTAGAGGTTATTCTTTCAAGTCAACAAAGAGGAGGAGAGTGGAGGCTCACATAGCTCAGGTGACATGAAAAGAAAAAGAATGGGTAAATTTGTGGCATGTACTATGGTCACACAAAAAAATGGGACCCTGAAAGGACAAGGACTAGTTGGTAATTGAGAGTGGTAATTGTAAAAGAAAAAAAGAAAGATAGGGAAACACAAAAATGACAATATAGCAGCAGTTTCCTCCTCTCTCTCGGCTAGTCAAATTAAATGTGAAATGTCACATTCACAAAGGAATAAGTACACTATGGAAAACATATGGTTTCACTCCAAAAGGAGGATTATTATTTTTATGGGCTACCAAAAGGCTAAAGAATCAAAATTTGCATTGTACAATTGCACTAGCAAGAATAAATCTCCAATTAAGGTTACTTTTGAAGCGCAACCTAGAAGTTGTTTAAGCTGAGTCACTTTGCAACCAAGTTCTATTTTGAACCTAGCTGTGATGCTTTTTGGTGTTCCAAAACACCACCTTAGTGTAGTTTGTGACAATTTTTTTCTTCTAAAACTGGATAGTTGAGCCATGGTTTTAAATATTGGCTGAGAGTGTCATTTATTGGCGTATTTGATCCAATTCATGCCTAAAACTTGGGATAATCCAATACTCAAGCCAACAAAGGGATAAGATATTTTCAATAAATGTGACTAAAACCATGGATCACATACTTATTTATCATTGTTTTAAATATCGTCTGCCACCAAGAAAATACTCCAAAGTCGTTTCGGTTTTAAGCCTATTCGTTCTAGTACTTGCTTTAAAAACTCACCATTGACTGAAGTAATTGGAACTATTTATGGTGCTAGAATAATTGACTACAAATTGGGACAATAAACAAGAGAGGGACAACATAATGAAGAGAGCAAAAGTGAAAAAGCACGGCATAATATTTTTAAAGTACATACATAATATTGGAAGGCAATGTACGAAAAATGGAATTGAGACAAACAAATATAATATTTATAATGTATTTTATAATTAGAATAAGGGGGCTAGGGTGTCACCTTAGTTAACTTAGCTAGTGAGATATCTCAAAATTTATTATCGACTCTCTAAAATGAAAATCCACACCATTGTGTAAAATCTACATCACAAATTCTAATTGTGTATAAAATTTCAAATGAATTCGAGAAATCTAACCACTTTACGACCTAAAAATGAAGCAATTCTAGACCCTTAATAAAAATGCGGTGCATGATAAACTGTTTACAACTCGTCGATTTTTTTTTATAATTTTGTGCACACTACTTTTTATTATGTGGATCACATATGATGGTGTGGATTTCTAATTTGGAAAACTGAGATATGGATTTTGAGATGTTTCCCTAGCTAAGTTAGATAGGGTGGTACCCTAATTCCTTATTCTCTTTTATAATTGAATATTTGCTTGGTGATTTAAATCTTCATAACTTGTGTTTTTGAATTTTTTATTTATTGTTTACACATTAAGAAGCCAATATCAAAAAATACGAATACCGGTATGTCCAAGAACCCAACAATTCCAAGAATGCAGTCACTAAAATTAGATGGCTGATACTGAACCTGGTACCAAGTTTCTGAACCATGGTCAGATCAATAATATTTTTTTTTCTGATCATATGTGATGGATCCAAAGGTACCATAGTTTCATTCGAGTACTGACATAAGATTTTGATGGTCATGAACGGTTAATTATTTGTAAGCAACCATATGCTGATTAAAAACACGTGATAAAGATTTTGTTTCTGTCGACTAGCTTTGTTTGTGGATGGTAATTCACATGTTCCTTTATGTGGAAATATATATAGTGAACATATCAAAAGCCGTGTTGCTGATGTGGAAATATATATAGTGAACATATCAAAACCCCTTGTTATTCACATGTTCCTTTATGTGGAAATATATATAGTGAACATATCAAAAGCCGTGTTGCTGATTTCATCCTCTCAAATAACTTGTGTACCCCATTTGGAACATGTATACTCATTCACAAATAACAAGGGGTTTGACTATTTCATTTGATGTAGGTTTTTTACGGCCTTCCATTTATCTACGAGACTATCTCATTTCACGAGATGTGCCCTTCGATGACTGTTGTTTCTGGACTAGGAAGATTCGTGGCTGCTTATTTTTAAATGCCCTCATTATTAGATGCTTTGCATGTCTTTTGGTTTCCACTTTCGAAGATTTCACAGCACATGCAGTTAATTTCTCCAAAATGGGATAACTGGATATACATAATTTCTTTTGAGTTTACCCACTCATTTAACCCTAACTTATATATTTTCCTCGTTTTGGCAGGTCCCATTTGGTTTGTTTAGAATTGAGGATTCATCTGATCGGAAAATTGCTGAAGGTCTTGTACACCATCTGCTTAAATTTTGTTGAACTCAAGCTTAAAATGCGCTCAGCTTTTCCAACAATATGAAAGTGAAAATGATTGCTGTGCTCAAGATTATGCTCCATTTTGTTCCTGGCATTGTTGTAGATGTTAATGCCCGAACAAATTTCCTTGTTGCCAAAAACACATTATTGTAACAGATGTGATAAAACTTTCACATGGGATTATGAGAACCGTGCACGTACTGGTTATTCTTGTGGGAAGTTTAACTCAGTTTGCAGCTTCAATTTTTTCGTCTGGTGCTTTATCAAAACAGTCTCTGTCAAATACTTTCTAGAAGGATGAGATGGATGTTCTCACCCTTGATATTTTACTGTTTCGCTCGTAATTAAGTGAACAAATGGTATGTATTTTCTTTTCTGTTTTTACTAGAAATTTATTAATTCGAGCAATTCAAAAAATTGGTTACAATAACAAAATTTGGTGGTAACATCACATCCTTTTTCTAAAACCCTTTGCTCAAACCTTTACCGATGCAGGATGAGGCTGGGTTCGAAAGAGGGAGAGAGCGAGTGTGGGCTCCTCGCGAACACAGCAGCGACGAGGAGCATCGCAATCATCGGGGCAGGCAGACGCATCATGCGGATAGAGCTGATGATCGACGCGGTACTCGCTGGGTCAGGTCACCGAGGAGAAATGCCGCAATACCACCTATGGGGAGAGATGGCGGAGGGCGGCATTTCCGTTCTAGGTCGCCGGTCTATTATCGCAATCACGAGCAGCGAACTGGGCAGCGGTCGCCAAGTGATACAGGGGGGGGGGGGGGGGGGGGGGGGGCAAGAGCCCTCACGACCAACACAAAGTAGCATACAAGGACAACAGTCTTGGTTCTTCTAAGGTGGTTAGCCCCAACGGGACGACTCCCGCTAATCTCCGAAGTTCAACCGCCGTGGAGCTATCAACAAACCCAGTGCCACCTATCCAGCATGCCATATCCTCGCCTAGGTCCCCTACCTCTGCAGCCAACTTTACTGAGCTGGAGCTACTGTCTGCAGTTCGGGAAGTGCGACGGAGGGGTGGGGACACACGCCAAGAGGAGATAGGTGATGAGGGGGTGTGGGAGGTATACCGATCCAAATCGGCTAAGATGATGGAGGTTGCGAAGGCAAAGGTCAGGGAGGTGCTGTGTCTATTTTGCGGCGACCAACACCGCAAGGAGGAGTGCCCGTTCGGAGTATTCGTCTGCTTTGAATGTAAAGTCCCTGACCACAAGGTTCACGCTTGTGCGGTTAGAGGGGAGAAGCGGCGGGGAAGGCAGGGGCCGGACGTTCGATCGGCGATGAGAAGCTTGTAGGTCCCTCGAGCTATGGTTACGGCAACAGAGGAAATGAGATTGAACAAGGAGAAGCTTAAGGTGAAGATGGGGGTTATTAGAGCAGTGAGAGGGACGCCGTCTTCGGAAGAGATTATAACGGGATTAAAGCAACTCTCAGTATTGTTCAATCACCGAACTTGGGTCCTCCATAAAGTGAGAGATTTCTGTCTAGCGGAGTTTCCATCGGCGGAAGGAGTTGCGGCATTGGCAAGACGCGACGAACTAAAGATTATAGGTGGATAGTTTGGGATCTCCATCATACAGTGGACGGGCGACGAGACGAGGTGGGACGTGGGTGACCCTGTCTGGCTTACCGCTCCAATGCTAGAGATTGGAGGTTTCCAAGATGTTTTAAGGGCATTCAGCAACGTGCTGGAGATGGAAGCTCCGACGGCGGCGAAGAGAGGGGGGACGGCAAAAATCAAAATCGTGCGTCATGGCGAGGACAGGTTGCCTAGGTGGATCAGGGTAATGGTGGAAAACAAAACTTTCCTGACGGAGGTTAAGGTAGAGGAAGACGGGGGGGGGGGGGGGGGGAGATGCCAGTGGAGGTGTGTTAGAAAAAGACAGTGAATAAGAAATTATTCGATGAGGTCGATGGTGAGCGAACATGGAAGAAGTGGGCGGAAATACCAGCAGATAAGAAAATGCGAGAGAGGAAGATGATGGGTTCGGAGTTGGCAAACCGGGTTGGGAATGCGATCCGGTCCAACATATTTCAGATGAACCGATCATCAACTTGGGGAACGATGTGGGAGAAGATCAAACGGCAGGGGAATTCTCTTTTGGTAAAAGTTCAAAGCTTGTACAATGCCATACAGCTGGCATGAAGTCGAAGCTGGATCAGCTTGGGGGGCCCAGGGGTACACATTAGTTGAGCCTACTGCCACTTTTCTTGCGGATTTAAGCAAAACAGTGACGTGTGTGGGGCTCGAGGAGAGTGGTAGGGAGGGGGGTGCTGCGACACTGTTAGACGCGATAGGGGAGCCCAATGCAGGGGATGGGGGTGTCAAGTCAGCACAGGATGGGATTGGCAACCGTTGGACTTCACTTGTAGCGCTCGAGAAAGGCGCGAACAAGGAAATTTTGAAATGTCAGGCGACAGCGGTGGGCATGGGCCACGGTGAAACTGTTAGGGTCCTAGGGGTTGGGCTTGAGATAGGGCCCAATTTGGTTAAAATCTCAGCGACAGTGGGTCTTAAAGATCCAGGGAGTTAAGGAGAAACTACAAACGAGGAGGAGGGACCTCAAATTGAAGAGTTACTCAAAAAAGAGGTGGAAAAAAGAGTTCAACGAGAAGTTAAAAAGAGAGTGAAGACTATGTTGGGCAGCTGGGCTACGGCCAATAAGTAGAAATCAGAGGTATCCTCACAGTCAGAAACTGAATCAAACAGGTCTGAGGAGACACAGTCAGAGGATGATAGAGAGATCCTAAGCACGCTGAGGAAACCACGGTAGTTGAATCGAGTAAGAAGACAAAAGCCATAACAGCAAAGGAAGGGTTCAGACGCAGTGTAAGACAGCGAAGCAAAGGGGACAAGCCAATGACTGTCAAAGAAATTTACAAAAGTGTGGGAAAGAGAAAAAGCTATGAATAAATTGCAGGTACAAACCATAATATTTCTTTATTTGGTTCTATCCCGAATTACTTGTTAATTCAGCTTGCAAACATCTATGGTATTAGTCTGCATCATAACGCACACACAAATATTATTGATGTTATTCGGGGAAGGGAATTGGATAATATTGGATCCGTACAACGGGCTTTAGAAGGGGGAACGAAGTTAGACTGCGTGTCCGATAGCCTGGTAGAGTTGGATTCAAATCTGCAGGCAAAAGGTGGTAATGATAGTTTTTATGTGTAACATAATTTTCTGGAACGTGAGAGGGCTTGGCAAGGAGGCCAAGCGTAAAATGGTCGGGGAGGTGGTTAGGAAAAACAATATAAATATTGTCTGCTTGGAAGAGACTAAATTAGCTCAACCAACTGACTTGGTTATCAGAGGTCTCAAGTTAGACCATATCCAGGAGTGTAGGGTAAGGGACTCTATATGTGCGTCAGGGGGGGGTCATGGTAGGGGTCAATACCAGTAAATTTGATTTACTAGATGAATGGGTGGAAAACTTTATTGTTTTGGTGGTGGTCCAAAGAAGGAACGACGGGTGGCGGCAAACCATAACGACAGTGTATGGTCCAAAAGAGAGGATCCACAGGCAACAGTTTTGGGATGAACTACTACACATCAGGGGAAGATGGAATTTACCCTAGGTAGTAGGGGGACTTCAATATCGTCAGACATTCTTATGAGAGAAATGGAGGACTTGGAAATGGGCATGATATGAGAAAATTCAATCTGTTGATATCAACATTGAGATTGATGGACATCCCGATTAATGATCGGAGCTTCACGTACGTGGTCTTGTCGACGAAGGAAGCCGACACTTGCGAAGCTAGATATATATGATTCTTGTTTCTACTGATTGGAAAATGAAGTTTCCACTAGCAATGGCAAGATCATGTATTCGAAATACATCGGATCACATTCCCATTCTTATTGGTACTGGAGAAGAGGGAAGAAGAAGACAAACAATCTTCTGGTTCGAGAAAATGTGGTTGACCAGTAGCGAGTGTCACGGAATGGTGCAGAGTACCTGGGAAGAAGTGAACGACATCGTAGAACCAGCGACCAGGCTGAACAAAAAACTCTCTACACTCAGAAGAAGGTTAAGGAAATGGAATGTCGTGACATTCGGGAATATCTTTAGAAGAAAAAAGGATACTCTTAACGAGATTAAGGAGCTGGAAAGGAAAGAGGAAGTAGGAGAGCTTGAGGAGGACCACTTTCAAAGATTAACGACATGCAGGCAAGATATTCAACAGACTTACATAAAAGAGGAGATTATAAGACGACAACGGTCAAGGGTCAGGTGGCTGACAGAAGGGGATGCTAATACTAAATACTTCCACAAGATCGCTAGTATGCGACGAAGACAAAACCACATCCACTCCTTGGATATCGATGGTATCTCGGTTTCAGATGAGGGACAGATAGCTAATCATGTTCATGTTATGCTCAAGGAATTAATCGGGCAAAACAGGGTTTGACAAAGTGAGTCCAATGAAAACTTATGGGAGGAACTGCAGGGAGAGAACCGCGCTAGAGTGGAGGCTCTACAAGAACCATTCACAATGGATGAGGTGAAGGCTGCGGTGTGGGGGATGGGCCAGGATAAGGCGCTAAGCCCATATGGGTTCCTTATTTTCTTCTATAAGCAGTTTTGGGATATTGTTAAACATGACATTATGGATGTCATGAATGCGTTCTATGATGGTAGTCTTAACTTGGAGAGGCTCAACTACGCTCATGTTTGTTTGATCCCTAAAAAACAAGTTGCAAGAGAGGTGGGTGAGTTCAGGCCTATCAGTTTGATTAACTGCTCGGTAAAAATCATCACAAAAGTCCTCGCAAATAGACTAGGAAGGATCATTGGGGACATTATCAAGGACTATCATACTGGGTTTATTGCAGGAAGGGATATTCTAGAAGGGGTAGCATTAGTTCAAGAGGTCATTCAAGATACGAAGAGACGCAAGAAGGCGGGGTTTATGCTAAAATTAGACTTTGAGAAGGCATACGACAAGGTCGAATGAAAATGCTTACTGGAGATTCTTGTCAGACGAGGGTTCAGGACTAGGTGGATCGGATGGATAAAAACTTGGCTCACGACGGCCAAGGTCAAGGTCTTAGTCAATGGGGCTCCGGGCAAGGAAATCAGATGTAGGAGGGGACTGAGACAAGGAGACCCACTCTCGCCAATGCTGTTCACTTTGGTGGCTGACGGGCTACATAGAATGCTACATGCTTACAGAGAAAATGGACTGATTAATGGCCTTGGTATGAGGAGGGGTATCTCCGCAGTTATGAATGTCCAATATGCGGATGATACTTTAATCTTTGGTAAATGTGACGTGGCACAGGCAACATTCTTGAAGTGGGGTCTTTACCATTTTGAGGAGTGGTCAGGACTAAAGGTTAACTTCCATAAAAGTTCCATCACATTCTTAGGCAACACGGGGGAGGAGGGGAACACAATTATCGGTATTCTTAATTACCCGATCCAGAAATTACCGATTATTAGGACTACCTATCGGGACCGAAAGTATCAGGAGGGTGGACTGGAATGGTATTATAGAGAAGATATCTAGCAGACTAGAAGGGTGGAAAGACAAAATGCTATCATTCGGGGGACGTCTAATCTTGCTTAACTCGGTGGTAAGCTCTATACCGCTGTACTTTATGTCATTTTACGAAATGCCAGTTTGGGTTTCCAAAAAAATTGACAAACTAAGAAGACGGTTTCTCTAGCATGGGGCGGGGGAAGGAAGGGGGTACGCGTTAGTCAAATGGAGAATAGTGTGTAGACGGAAAGAACTGGGTGGCTTGGGGGTGGTCAATATTCGCCAAATGAACCAAGCCTTACTAGGAAAATAGTGGTGGAAACTCAAAGTAAAGACTAAGTCAAAATGGGGTAGATTGGTAAAGGCGACTTACATGAAGAATGGTTGCATACACCAGAAACAGAAAAACAAGGGGTCCATGTCCGAGTTTTGGAAAGGAGTCAGCCATACTAGAGATGTTCATCTCAGGGGTAACATTCTCCATAGGAAATGAGACTACTACATGTTTCTGGAAGAATAAATGGTGTGGCACCATCAACCTAAAGAGAAGGTTTCCAGAAGCATACAAATTCGCGACTGCTAAGTATGATAAGATAGACTGATAGTGGAGGAATGTTCACTGGAGACTGAGACTCACGGGTGGGCTCACCAGTGAGGCTAGAAGACAAAAAGTAGGAACTTATAGGCTTCTTACAGGATCAGAAGCCAACAGGACATGACCATGAAGACAAAGTTAAATGGGAGGGAGAAAAGGGTGGCGTCTACTCGGTGAAATCGGCATATAAAAGGCTAAACGACGGGGGAGTTAGAGTATACGACCCTATCTGGAAGGTAAACGTACCACTTAAGATCAGGACATTTAATTGGTTGGCATGTCGAAATGCCATTCTAACACGGGATAACTTGGCAAGGAGAAGGTGGTAGGGACCGACCCACTGTGTTATATGTAACAAGGATAACGAAACAGTGGACCATCTACTACTAACATGCAGTTTCGCGAAGCCAATCTGGGGGGATCTACTTAACAGAATCGGGAGCTCAGGGGTAGGGCCTCAAACATTACTAGATGCATGGGGGGATGGAGAGATGGGCACATTGCTACCAGCAATCTAGACATTTTGGGTATTGGAGTTGCGGCTATATGCTAGGGGTTATGGTTAGAACAGAATAATAGAATTTTTAGATTAACACACAGACACATCATGCATCAACAAATAATTTTCACGATTGCTTCTAATATCATATTCTGGTCTAAAAAGGCAGGTGAAGAACATACAAAGAAGATCAAGGATATATACTCTGATATGGTACAACCAACCAATTGGGAAGTGCCACAGGATAGGGAAGGTACACCAGAAGATGTATGATCGTATGCAATGATAAGGAAGGAAGATGGACGACTTTGGCCGGTGTATTTTGGGAAATTGTATTTTGATGTTTGTATTTTGTTGACTGTTGGAGTCGGTGAGGCTCCATGAATATCATTGCCTGCTAGTTGGATTTTTTGTAATGCTTGTTTTGTTAAAAACTTTCTAATGAAACACGGGGGCAATGAAAAAAAAAAAAAAAAAAAAAAACAGTATTTGGTGGTTGAGATTAGCGAGAATGTCCAAACAGAATCCACGAAATTAACGACGGAAGAAATCGGCTTAGTTTTGTTGTGGACGATCCTCACATTGTTGTAGATGGGGAGAGTACTTGGCCAGCTATAATGGTCTTGATCGACTTGACATTAAAATCTGCATCGGTGGTCATCGATCCTTAATCAAAAGGATATTTGTTCCTTGGTATTTAATTTCTCTTTAAAGAGCACCTATTCATGACCAAGGATATCCTTGCTATTTAATTTCTCTTCATGGAGGTCGAATAGTTGTAATTCTAATGACTCGATCCTTAATCAAAAGGATATTTGATCCTTGCTATTTAATTTCTCTTTATCAAGCTCGAATAGTTGTAAATCTAATGACTTAAATACTCTTTAAAAGCACCTATTCATGACCAAGGATATCCTTGCTATTTATTTTCTTTTTATTTAGAGCTGAAATAGTTGTAATTCTAATGACTAGAGGATATTTGGTAGTGCATATTTGATTTTTATTTAATACAAGTGTAGATATTTGGTAGTGCCGTTGAATAACTTCTGTTTCAACATTCTCTGAAAAGAATATATATTGAAGATACGAACGTTATTGATCTGTTACCCACAAAGCCTACAAGAAACACTTGGAAAATTAACTCGAACTAAACGCATGCCTCAATGAATGACAGGAACTGTGATGTTATATATCCTGAAATTGTCACAGAAAAAACATCGCCTTCTTGGTAATTTGCAACTAGCTGCAGATAAGCTGAGATTCAAATCGAGAAGACGGGAAAGCAAAGAGTGACTCAACTTCGTCAACAAACCATTGCAAAATAAAACTAAAGATTCAGTTAACTATTACATGCATACATTGCTACATACCGATGCATACAATGATACCAACCCCCACGACAACCGAGCTAGGTACTAATTATCCCCATGACAAAGTACACTAATAATTAAGGAGGATAAAAAACACACTCCACATTATCGATCAAAAGAAAACGAGGCCTAGGGCAATATTCATGACCACCATTATTCGTAAGTCGTAACACAACATGATATTCATATATATATATATATCCCCATTACCCCATAGCAGTCGCTTTGGGCTCTGCTCCTCCGTGTCCGGCCCCAATCCCGTACTCAGGGTCTCTGTACCCCGGCCCATACCTGGAGCTAAACATCCCCGCGTGCAACAACAGAACGTAAAGAAGCTGAGTGAACGCCAAAATTATTATAAACGCCTCGAGCACCCTCAGTCTCCACCCCCTGTACCCTCCCAAGTGTATCTCCTTGCACGCAATCCTGCATTCATCGTACGTCAATTCCCATCACCATATATATATAACTCACTCTCACTACCTAATAATTAGTTAACTGATTATCTAACACTAAATTAATTAATTAATTAATTAATTAATTAATACATCTCGATCGATTGCAAAATCAAACAGGATATAATTGTGTTTCATTCTAGTAACATAGTTTGGTACTGTCTTAGTACATGTGCGGCCGTGCTCATGATAAATCTAAGTACATGAAAGTTGAGTAGCTAGCTAGCATATATACCCAAAAGCTAAGGCTGTGATAGCCCAAGCAATAGTGGCAGACGATGCAGCAGCGGGCAGAGTATCGCTCCTCCACGACCTCAAGTGGTATGCGCCGGCCAGCTTCGACGTAACCCCCACCACACCCGCGAGAATCGCAAACACCAGGAAGTAGAATGTTGCCCCGTTAGGAGCCAAACCTACATGTACACAATGCATGCATGCATGCATGCACAATCAATCAATCAATCAACTCATGATAATTAACCGACAAAGTTAAACATACTGAGGTACGTACCGGGGTGATTAGTCTCGCCATTGATGAAGTGGTTGAGGCACCAACTCGCGAACCCGATGACGATGAGGTACATGATCAGGTTCAGGAACAGGAGTGGAGCTGCTAGGTTTCTCCCTACAGCAGCCATGGTTGCATGAAAAAAACTTCCAAGTAGAAGAGCGACAAGTTGTTGTTCAATTAATAGCTTAGCAAAAGAAGATGGAGGATTCTAGATCTGAGAATTTGAGCTTATCTTGGTAGTGTGAGAGCGAGTGTGAATTTGAGGGATAATCATGATCATAATATAGAAAGGAGTAGCCGAGTAGGGGTTGCATGTGAGTAACACGTGTGAGAAGAAGCGTTTAATAGCAGTGGATTGTGTTGTTTGCTTACATGTGGTACACACGTGTCGAAAATGTCAGAGAACTAGAGGCATCTTTAAAGTGTTGGAACTTGGAAGCCTATTAGGGAAGCCCACTAACCGTCGTTCAGGCCCAATGTTTTGGAAAAACATAGGCCCAATATGTCTAACACAGATTTTTAGAGGTATATATATCTATCTCTACTACTATAACTAGCAAGTGACCCCGCGCATGCGCGGGCACGGACACTGAACAATGATGTAAACAATTGGTTAACACGACGAAGAAAGAATTTTTTTGGGGGTATAAAAGTCGAAATGTACTTAGAATCGAAGTCCATGAACAATGAGATAACTTGAAATCTTATGTGTAGGTGTGTTCGTGGGTTGGTTGTGTTTGTTTGTTTGGGCTAAAGGCTAATTTGGGAGCTAGATTAGAATTATCAAAAAGAAATTACGCTATGTTTAAGGAAATATATCTGAAATAGCTTGAAAAAGAAAACCCAACCTGTCATTGTACCAATAATAATTTCAGTAAATATCTGACATGTAAAGTCTACTACACTCATTCTAACGAACAACAAAATATTGAAAGACCAAATTCTAGTAAAAAGAATTAACTCGATAGAAAATAGATAAATGAGAACATTACCTAATCGAACGAAGTAGAGTTCATACGACGAATGATAAGATGAATTTACCTCCCAAGCATGCAAAGAATGAAGACCGTTTCCATCAACTATAAACGGAAATCAGGGATACAGTGCATTTAGATGACCTGAAAAGATAACTTTGTTGCTAAAAAATAAATTCAATATATGAATCTTGATTTATGGATAATTTACCTGCTTAACATGAACTATGAATTTCGTTAAATCCACAGTTTTTTTGTAGACGGATCCATACCACAATCACATTACTCCTAGCTTGATGTTAAAAGTCTCTCATCGGTGTTATGTTTTCGAGTTCGAGAGGAGTGATCCCCAGATCAGCAAGATTCAGTTTTTTGGGTATCCCGACTTGTATACTATTAATCTTAACCAAATTTCCTTTATATATATATATATATATATATATATATATATATATATATATATATAGGAGTGATCCAATGAGAAACATCTTAAAATGAGAAAATGAGAAACATTAATTCTAACTATTGGATTTGAGAGGATTGAGATGAATGGCGCTAATTCATTTGGATTAGTAATTTAAAAAACCGGTTTATTTTAACTAATCTATCAAAAAAAACCACAAAAAAAACCTAACAATAAAAAACCAGTTTATGTTTATTTTAATTCTGTTCTTTATTTTCCACATGTTTACAGCCGTTGTAACTTGACACCTTCTACTCGACAAATGACAATATTCTATGCTGGTCAGGCACATGTTTTTGATGATGTCCATCCAAATAAGGTCAGCTCACTTTCTTCACTTTGTATCTTGTTCAAGTGGTAACAGTAGTAAAAGTTTAAGCATAGTTATTTTCATTTTTATTCACAAGTTTGAAATAAGGGGGGACTCCACACTTCTCCCTTGTCTCTCTCATACATACAACTTGATTCATATACGATCAGTAATAAAAATGCATTTTCCTTGGGACTAAAATAGCAAACAAAAGGAGCCAGTTTCTACATACTGGGGAATTTCAAAGCAACTTTACTGCCTATCTAATCGACGAGAACAAAAAACCCACAGTTTTGAAACCTGCAAAGATGCGATTGGATGCAACTACTATTTTTAATCAAAACATGGAGACCTTAAAATCAGCAATTTCTATAGAAATAAGACATGGAGAAACCTATGCACCAACGCAAACAATTGCAATTAAGCCTATTCAGTCAACCCGAACACTATAATTTTGGAAGTACAGATATATTCTCAACAAATACTAATGGTACAGAAAAAGAGTTACAAAGTCACATTGACTCTTAAACCAAACAGTTCCTCTGCCAATGCCAATTTTACTTAAAACCAAAGTCAAAAGAAAGGGCTCAATGGTTTACATGAAAAGATCACCTGTAGCAAATTGCCGGAGCAATAGAATTCCTGGAAAGGTAGGAATCTGTAACAAAATCACCCTACACATCTCGAGGTATGGGAGATGATCGACATGCTAATATAATCCAAGTATACAATTGAAGCTCTACCAATATGGGGAAGGGGAAATAGATTGATGCAGCCAATGGCGGTTGCGAAAGAGAAAAAAATAACTCTATTTATTTGACTGCATAGGAGATATCAAAATCCTCAAATCTCACAAAATCACCCTACACATCTCGAGGTATGGGAGATGATCGACATGCTAATATAATCCAAGTATACAATTGAAGCTCTACCAATACGAGGAAGGGGAAATAGATTGATGCAGCCAATGGCGGTTGCGAAAGAGAGAAAAAATTAACTCTGTTTATTTGACTGCATAGGAGATATCAAAATCCTCAAATCTCACACACCTCTACTTGCCATAAGGGTGGTAGCGACCACATGGAGCACCACCTTCATAATCCCTCCTCCCTCCATACATACCAGGACCACTACCTTCATAACCACCAGCACCACCTCCATAGCCAGTACCAACCCCAGGGCCAGACTCATACCCACTCCCATAACCTGCACCACTCTCATATCTCCCATAGCTCTCACCATAACCTGGTCCTTTGATCATAGCCACCTAAGCACAGTTTAATCTTGTGTACCCAAATATGCACAAAAAACCCAATCTGGGTATATAACAGGTTACTATCTGTATGAGCATATATAGATATATATATATGTATAGAAGAGGTGGAGGAACGGGAGGCCAGAAACGCTACAGGTAGCAGGATCCAAGTTGCCTGACTGCTCGCATGCGTGTGGGTCGTGCTCGCCTTGTCGTCTGGTCATGGTGAGTTTCATATGTTCGACAATACAGGAGGCCGAGACATGTCCCATGGCTTACAAGTGTATGTGCCATAGCAAGTCTTATTCTGTTCCATAAAATGAGTCTGTGTAATTGTGTAAACAAATGAGAATGTAGTATCTAGTTTTGGGAGGGGTGATGCAGTAGTTAGTATGGTAAGCGAACTTGATCAAGGAGGCGTGTAATACAAATTAGATTGAATGTGAGCTGTAAACTTTGCAGTTGTTTTTGATCGTATGACGGAAAGCTCTTCCCTTAGAGCATCTCCAACCACGCTAGCTACTTTGGCTAGCTAGAATAGCCAAAATAGATAACAAATGGATAATTTGGCTTGCAAAAAAAGCTTACACTCCAACCATGCTTTCTATTTTGGCTAGCCATAAATGTTTTAATTTTTATTTACTAAAATAATTAGTTACAATAATATATTTTTAAAATGACAATATTTCTATCCTTCAAGAATTGAAACAACACCTACACATAATTCTCTTACATAAGCAATGTCATGCATCTGCAACTGCTAACCTAACTCACTCCTGCAGAAAAGCACTACTACTCGGAAGATCTGTACATGTTGGCAACATAATGTACAACTGACTTTATCTTCTATGAATATAAGATACCTTCTTGCTAGAATAGTCACCATTAACCACCTAGTATCCAAGATTAAATCATGTTTTGCGCAAGGGTACCTTTTCAGATTATTAATGTCATGCAGTGAATGACTAAATTCCCCTCAATCCACACTCCCCTGAGCTCCTGAAAAGAATTCAGACTTCTTGAGCACTTTCACATGCTCCTCCGAGATCAGCTTCATTAATATCAAAAACTTGAGTTAGAAACTCACCACCAGCAGCTAAACAGACCCAGTGATCACAGTAAAACAAATGTGCTTGTTGCATTATACTGTTAGCATCTAGTGCGCGATCAAAGTTCAGCTCATTGCCTCAGCAAGCTTTCCACCTTCTTCAAGCCCAAAACTTGGATTGAACTTACTTCAGCAGTAAGTTGTAACCATCCAGATGCTTGTAACCCAAAATTGAATCAAACTAATAAACCTAATAAGTGAATATCAGTGCATATGTCCAACAAATCAAATCTAGTTATGATCACTCAGATATTAATTTATTTTTTTTTGTGAGAAAGGAATCATGTGCTAATTTAGGTAATTGCTGAACTGAAATTCGAGCACATTGAATCTTGTTAGTTAAATACTTGCTTAAATCTAGTCATAGAAAAAAAAACAAACCAAGGAAAAGAATTTTTCCAGATATAATGAATGTTCAGATGACAAAAAGGGATCACTCCATAGGAAAATTATTTCATGGGTTTTAGGAAGAGAAATTCAAACTTGTACCAATGTCGGAGATGAATCAAGAGAGAAAGATGAGCACACCTTACTTCTTATTTTGAGCAGCAAATCATGAAAAGAGCAAATAAATAAAGACACCCAGATCATAGTATATGGAACAAACTTTAAAAAAAAAAACCAATGTAGGTATTGAATCATGAGAGATTTTTTTTTTATAGCATACCCTTTCAATTAGCTCACAAGATACCCAGATCTTACTAAGTGGAAGGTTGGAAGAACTATAGAGTCAAGTTTACTTAAATGGGTTTTGAAAAACTAAAATAAAAATAAAAATAAAACTTCACCAATGTGGGTGACAAATCAAGAGAATAGTCCCATACCCTGTTAGCCATCAAGTCTGCTTCATCCCTTGCTGCTTTTGAGGCCACTTTCTCTGCCTGCAATCTCCCTCTCAAGCATTCCACAGTTATGATTCCAATGTCTCCTTCTTGCATCATTCTTCCTCTGACAAACAAACAAACAAAACCAGTACACTTCAATCAAAAAAAAAAATGGTACTAAAATAATGGATAGTGACCCAAATAGGAAAATGGGTTTCTCAGTTCTCACCTAAAACCGATGACTCTGAAAGGGATGGAGGTTGATGAGAGGCTAAGAGCTAATAAAAAAGAAGCTGAAGTAGAACAGCATATCCCAGCTTCGACGACGATAGGGCTTCGGCTTCGATGAGGGCTTCGACGCCACAGAGCTGATTCGATGACGGCGTTCGACGACGACAGGGACGACAGGGCTTCGACGACGATAGGGCTTCGGCTTCGATGAGGGCTTCGACGCCACAGAGCTACTTCGATGAGGGCGTTCGACGACGACAGGGACGACAGGGCTTCGAGAGTGGAGGAGGGCTTCGTGATTTTGGAGGAGGGCTTCGATGTCGAGCGGATCCCGCTCGCCAGATTTGGCGAGCGGATCGCGAGCGAAAATCATATCGCCAGAGTAGCGAACGCTTTAGCGAGTCCGTTGGAGAGAATTTTTGGGAATATGCTGGCTATTTTGACGATTTTGTAGGTATGGCGAGTCTCATTGGAGATGGTCTTAATAGAACATAACAAAATAAAAGTATTCATGCCTGCTAACATTCTGGGATCATGATGCTCCTCACGAGCCAAGATATGCAACGCCCCAGTACATAGTCATAGTAAAAGTGCAAAAATAGAAATAAAAACATGATAAACAACATCGAACACAATGGAACATATAGCCACACAATGAATGTGAAGCAAACCCTTGCGGTGGTCAGTCTCACTCCTAACTGTACCTGCCAACTGCAGTCTCAACCTCATAGGTAGAAACCACGACATATTCACAAATCTTACATCTCACATTTTGTGGTTTATTTTTTTTGATAGATTAGTTAAAATATTGTTAGGTTTTTTTTTGGGGATTATTTTTTTGATAGATTAGTTAAAATAAACCGGTTTTTTTAATTATTAATTCAAATGAATTAGAGTCATTCATCTCAATCCTCTCAAATCCAGTGGTTAGAATTAATGTTTCTCATTTTCTCATTTTAAGATGTTTCTCATTGGATCACTCCTCTCTCTCTCTCTCTTTCTCTCTCTCTCTCTCTCTCTCTCTCTCTCTCTCTCTATATATATATATATATATATATATATATATATATATATAAGATTACAAATACAAAAGATGTATCGCAAAATGTATCAATGAAGAAAAGCGGTGCTATTTGTACGTAACCAAAGGGTGAGAAAAAAAACCAACCATAAATTTAATAAGAAGATTTTGGAAAAAAGGAATATTGTGAATGGAATTGAATGAGGGAGGCTCAGATTTATCTTGATTTCAATACATGATTCATATGCTTCTTTTCAATGCTTTCTCTTTCTTTTTCTCTAAGCATTTGGCTGCAAACAATCTGGTTGCCTCGCCAATGTTGTAGATAAGATCAAGTTAGCAAAGAGAAAGGAAGGATTTTTGCTTTGCTTCCTGTTCCAAATGAAAGTCTCGAGAAATTGATCAAACATTGTGGTTGAATATATCTCAATTATCGCCATTGCCTCAAAGAGAATAAACCAAGGTAGAAAAAGCACCACGCCTTGGTGTTTTTAGTAGTAAATAATTGTGTGTGGGACGCGAAAAACCAGTGTTCTCTAATTTTAGAAAACTTTCGAAAAGTATATCTCAATTTCAAAAGAGTAAACAATGCCGGCAAAAGCACATCGTTCTCGATTTACAAAGGCAAGCACAATGAGGTTTGTCAAGTTTTACAATCGCATGCAACACAATTTGCAAGATGTAAGCTACTGAACATCTTGAAAGATACCTCTATAAGCCAAGTCACAATTTTAATATGAAACAACCATTTACTGTTGAGAAGCTCAAAACCAGAAAAGTTCAAAAAACATTAATAATTTTAATGGCGAGCTGTAGTTTTCCTCTCTAATTTGTTACCCATGGTTGCCTGCACCCATGTGCCCCATAAACCAGATATAAGACATTTGCTTTCAAGATATTGCTAATTACGGATATAGCAAATTTTATATAAAGGAATCATGTTAAATGTACAATTTTAGAAACATCCTGCTGTTTCCTTTTCTTCAAAGTTAGGGACTGATCTATTGGTGTCTTTTCCTTTCTATCTAGCTGAGCATATTAAATTTTGCTAACCGTTTTCCTCTTTTGAAGCATAAGTACATTCTCATTTACACTAATGAGTAGAAAGTTGTGGTCTTATCATTAGTTTTATGAGAATATTTGAAAAGCTCTTTCAGAGCGAAATAACATGCATGGATATTATAAAGGAAACCAAGAATGATCTAATTGGGAGAGCTTTCTAAATCTGAAGGTGCACTACGATAAAATTCATACATAACTGAAATCTATAAATTTGATTTTGTCGCGGTAAAGAAAATCCACATAATAAGAGAGGTGCATAGCCAACTGCTTCTCTTTTATACTTTGTTGGATATTTTACTTTGAAGTATTAATATTTAACTTTTTTCCTCATCTAACGAACAATTTTTTGCAAATGAATACCAATCAAAAGCAAGGAACCAATTACCTCATTTCTCTAATCTCCTGTTCTTCAAGGATATTCATCTGGACATTGGAATGATAAAATTAAAATAGAATATTGCATTAGAAACCGCCTTCTTGGGTTTAGTAAATAAATAAAAAGGATTAACGATAAAGTAAAAATAAAAAAATTTAAGCTAGAAATCACCTTGCTTTTAGCCCTCAATTCTGTATATAGGTCTGGTGAGCTCTCAAGTTTGCGAAGTACCTTCTTGGCTCTTGCGAACTCTAACATAATGGCTACTCGTTACTTTAGAGAATCATTTTATTGTTAACAATTATAATTTATTAATTTAATTAGAAGAGAAAATTACAAAAAGCTTGTAGGAAAAGCACAAGTGAAATTGGGAAAACAAAGCCTCAATCCAAAATAATTTTTATACGGTAAATGAAACAATTCATCAAGTCGTACTAATATGCACTACATTAATGTTCTATAATTTATACTTCGACACAAGTGCAAAACCAAAGCTAGTTTATCAAAATAAATCTTCTAGATTATTTAATTTTGTAATTTGATAAAAGAAAAATATTACAATTGGTGATTAGATTGAACTACCTACTAAACAGGGTTAAAAAATTGATATGGCTAAAATTGGGGTTAAATCGGGACCGTCCAGATCGAGCACGGATCTTGAAGCACGGGGGTAAAAAGGTAATTTCACATACAGGTGGATCCAAAACGGGTATTGGGTCTCCCTCTCACAGAACCAATCATCCGTAAATGGACCCACTTCAACTGGGCACGGGTTCCGACCCGATGCAAGCCCGGTCCATCAAGAGGAGAATCAGGCCACTGATTTGATTAAATCAAATCAATAAGCCTGATTAGCTCTCACCAGGGAATTAAGGCCTGATTTCCTAAAACAGAATAGGAGGATTTTGCTCCTGACTGTTAGGCAGGAAATCAGGACCCTAATCATTCCAAAGGCGACTATAAATACAACCCCTCTACCACCAAGACCAGGTTAATGAATCTTTCACCACTTTTAAGCTCTTTCTTAATCCTTTGCTGATTACTGACAAGAGCGTCGGAGGGTGCGTCGCCGGAATCAACCCCGGTGTTTCGCACTTCCTTGCAGGTCGCGGCAGGAGCAAGAAGGCCGAGTCAACTGTTCAGGTTGTTCCCGTACTCACAAATTCATCTGTTTACCCCCACACCGAAATCAGCGGTAACAGATTGGCGCCGTCTGTGGGAAAAACCACACGAACAGCCTCAGGCCATTCTCCGACGTCCTCTGCAGTCATGCTGCCGAAGAAGAACAGATCCAGAGGGTCGACCCGCGTGGGCAACCTCGCCGATCCGGCGAATGAAGCCCCGGTCAACCCTATTCCTCAGTCTGACCTCCCTCCGGCGACCCAGCAGGTCCCACCTCCTCCTCCCAAGCAGCAGCCCAACAACGGCCCGTCCGGTCATAATGGTCGGAAGGAGAAGCAGCCTCTCAATCCGGGACATGTCTCGGTCCATAACGGGTCCTCGGACTCGATGGCTTCTCACCATCCCGACCTCCGCATCACACTTCTGAACCGCCAGAAGGATGACGACCTCCGCACCCATCTTGACGAGAGGCGGGCCCGAGAGGGAGCCTCCCGCCAGCGTCAAGGTGAGCGGTCCCCGCGTCGCCGAGACGACAGAAGGTCCCCGGACCGCAGAGGTCGAGCGGCGTCCCCCGAGCGCCGAAGGAGGAGGTCTCGGTCCCCCAGGGATCGGCGTCATCCGTGGGACCGAGAAGTGCCTATCAGTCGGGCCGAATTCCTCCAATTTCAGGAGACCGTTATGCAGGCTCTCAACCTCCGGCAGAATGTCCAGGACGCACAGAGGGCTCCGACGCCCCCCAGGGATCCCAGTCCCCGACGCCGAACTCGGAGCCCTTCCCCGGCTCCCAGCCGCCAGCAGTGGCAACAGAGCCCTCGCCGGTCCCAGGACTACCGGCGCCGCAGTCCTCGCCCCCCTTCCTATGAAGAGGAGTCCGGGGAGTCGTACAACTACCAGCGGAGAGACGACGCCCTTATCCGCCGTCTCCATGAGGTGGAAAGGCGCATCGGCCGCATTGACAAGGAAGAAGAGTCCCGAACCGGAACATTCCGTCCGAGCCGACCACCCTTCTCACGGTCGATCATGGAGGCCCATATACCGAGGAGTTCAACCGCCACAGTTTGAAACATACTCAGGGGAATCCGACTCGTTCGACCACGTCGAAAGCTTCAAGACCCTGATGCTCATCCATCAAGCTTCGGACGCTGTACTCTGCAGGACCTTCCCTGCCACCCTTAGGGGGTCGGCTCGGGAATGGTACTCCAGGTTCGCCCCCTCCTCCATCTTCTCGTTCGAGCAGTTTGAGACACTGTTCATTACTCACTTCGTGAGTAGCAGGCGAGCCGAGAAGACAAGTCTCTCCCTGCTGAACCTGCGGCAGGAAAGGGAAGAGAAGCTGCGGGACTACGTGAAGGAGGCTGCCGAACTGAGGGAGGAGCTGGCTAAGGCTCGGTCGGAGGCGGAGGACGCTCGGAAGGAGGCCGAGAAGGTCAAGGCCAAACTCCACCGGAAGGTGAAGAGGGTGAAGAAGGCCGTGCAGGAGGAGGCCGCGATGCACATGCTCCAGAATATGGTGGATGCCTACGGTCGAGCCTTGCAGCATGTGGTCGCCAAGAACCCGGGCTTCGATACGTCCTCCTACAAAAGGAAGGCGACAGGGGAAGAGGGGCCCAAGAAAGCCCAGAAGGACAGTGGCGGTCACCGTCGCGCTCCCCCCAGATTCGAGAAGTTCACTCCCCTCACCACCAACGTCTCCACTATCCTGATGGAGGTCGAGAAGGAGGGGGTCATCCCTCCGGCGCCGAGGATGCACACCCCGGCAAAGAGGAGGAACAAAGATAAGTGGTGTCGTTACCACCGAGACCACGGCCACGACACGAACGACTGTCGGGCCTTGAAGGACGAGATCGAAGCCCTCATCCGGAGGGGGCAATTGGCAAAGTTCGTGAAGACGAACGACCGGGCGGATCGCAATTCTTCCCCGGCTCGGGGGGCTAACAAGCGCCCCGAGCGGCGCGAAGAAACACCCGAGTTCGAGGAGGAAAGGATTCTGCACGTGATCCACGGAGGCCCCATGGGCGGCTCCTCTAATACGTCCCGAAAAGCCTTCGTCCGAGAGGTAAACTCGGTCCACGGTGCTCCTCCTCCCAAAGGTCTCGGCGTCCCCGTGTCCTTCTCGGACGCCGACCTCGAAGGAGTCCGAACCCCACACTGTGATGCCCTCGTCATAGACCTCCGCATGGCCAACTTCAAGGTGCAGAGGATTTTGGTGGACAACGGGAGTTCGGTTAATATCCTTTTCCTCTCGGCCTTCCGAGGCCTGCAGCTGTCCCGGGACCGTCTCAAACCGGCCGGTTACACTCTCCACGGGTTCACGGGGGTCCCGGTAACCGTCGAAGGGGTGATAACCCTGGATGTTACTGCGGGAAGCGCCTCTACTACCCGAACCGAGCCGATGGACTTCATGGTAGTCGACGTCCCAGCAGCATATAATGTCATTCTAGGCTGCCCCGGCCTGGCTGCCCTGGAAGCTGTCCCCTCGGCATACCATTTGAAAATGAAGTTCCCCACCCGGTCGGGAGTAGGGGAAGTAAGGGGAAGCCAAGAAACAGCCCGGAAGTGCTACATGACTTCCACCGGGGGGCCAGTGCTCTCGCTCGAGACACTGGAGATCCCCGAGCCGAAGACTCGCCCAACGTCCGAGCCGGCGGACGAGTTAGAAGAAGTTCTCTTCTCAGACGAGGATCCGAGCCGAAAATTCCTCGTCAGCAGGTCCCTGCCAACCGTGCTGTTCTCTGACTTGGTGAGATGCATCCGAGATAACCGCGACCTGTTTGCTTGGTCAGCCGCGGATATGCCCGGCATCTCCGAGGACCTGCTCGTCCATCACCTGAGCGTCGAGCCGGGGTGCAAACCGGTTCAGCAGAAGAGGCGTAAGTTCGCTCCCGAGCGACAGCAGGCAATCAAGGAGGAGGTCGACAAGCTGCTAAGGGCCAAGTTCATACAGGAGGTGAACTACCCCGAGTGGCTATCGAATGTTGTAATGGTCAAGAAGTCCAATGGCTCGTGGAGGATATGCATTGACTTCACCGACCTGAACAAGGCGTGTCCGAAGGATCCCTTCCCCCTTCCGAACATCGACACCCTTATCGACGCCACCTCGGGTCATGAACTCCTTAGCTTCATGGACGCCTTCTCGGGGTACAATCAAATCCGAATGTTCCCTCCGGACATTCCGAAGACCTCCTTCGTCACCGACCAAAGTTTATACTGCTACAGGGTCATGCCGTTCGGCTTGAAGAATGCGGGCGCCACTTACCAGCGTCTCGTCAACAAGGTCTTCCAGAGCCAGATCGGCCGAAACATGGAGGTGTACGTTGACGACATGCTCGTCAAAAGCGTCCGCGGCACCGATCATGTAGCCGACCTCCAGGAGGCTTTCGGCGTGTTGAGGAAGCACAGCATGCGGCTAAACCCGAACAAGTGTGCGTTCGGTGTCTCTTCGGGAAAGTTCCTCGGCTTCATGGTAAGCCAACGAGGAATCGAGGCCAATCCTGAAAAGATCAAGGCCATATTAGACATGGCCCCGCCTCGGAACATCAAGGAGGTACAGAAGCTTACTGGTCGGCTCGCTGCTATCGGCCGGTTTCTATCAAAGTCAGGGGAGAAGTGCCTCCCCTTCTTCAAAGCACTCCGGGGGGCTAAAGGATTTGAATGGGGTCAAACACAGCAAGAATCGTTCGACCAGCTGAAAGCCTATCTGGTGAACCCCCCTCTGCTCAGTAAGCCGGTCCCGGGCGAGCCTCTCTTCATCTACTTGGCCGCTTCCGAGCAGACCTTGAGCGCTGTTTTGGTAAGAGAAGAGGACCGGACCCAAAGGCCCATTTACTACGTGAGCAAGGTGCTTCGGGACGCCGAGCTCCGCTATCCGAGGATAGAGAAGATAGCCTACGCTCTGGTCATGGCAGCAAGAAAGCTTCGGCCCTACTTCCAATCTCACTCGGTCATTGTCCTCACCGACCAGCCCCTCAAACAGTTCCTCTACAAGCCCGAGACCTCGGGTCGGCTGATGAAGTGGTCCATAGAGCTGAGTCAGCATGACATCTCTTACCAGCCTCGGACCGCAATTAAGGCACAGGCCCTCGCCGATTTCATCGTGGAGTCCACTATCCCCGAGGTCGACAGCGTCCCAAATGGGCCCCCCATTTGGACAGTCTTCGTGGACGGGTCCTCTTGCAGTGAAGGAAGCGGCGCCGACATTATCCTGAACGGCCCTGACAGCTTCGTCCTGCAGTATGCGATGCGCATGAACTTCAAGGCCTCGAACAACGAGGCGGAGTACGAGGCTCTCATAGCTGGTCTCGGACTCGCACGAAGTGCTGGGGCGCAGCGCCTTCGGATTCACAGTGATTCCCAGCTAGTCGTGAACCAGGTCTTGGGCGAATATGAGGCCCGGGACGAGCGAATGGCGAAGTACCTCGCCAAAGTCCGGGATCTCATGGGCCGGTTCGAAGAGGCCATCATCCAACGGGTCCCTCGGGAGGAAAATTTGCAGGCCGATGCCCTCTCCAAATTGGCTTCGTCCTCCCTTCAAGGACTTGAACAGACCGTGCTGATCGAAGTCCTCTCAAAGCCAAGCATCGAAGACGAGGGACCTAGCTCGGTGGAGGCATTGCCAGTCATGTTGCAGGACAATTGGATGAAACCACTGGTGGAATTCTTAAGGGATAGGGTTCTGCCCTCGAATCCCAAGGAAGCACGCCGAATCAGAACTCGGGCCGAGCGCTATGTCTTGATTGAAGGCATTTTATACAAACGCTCTTTCTCTCAAATAGACGGCCGACCATATCTAAGATGCCTCTCTCCGGATCAGGCCGAATATGCCCTACAGGAGCTTCATGAAGGAATCGGAGGAGCGCACTCAGGGTTTAGGTCCTTAGCCCGAAAAGCTCTGAACTACGGGTACTTCTGGCCGACCCTCCTCCAAGACGCCGAGCGACACGTTCGGCAATGCAGCTCCTGCCAGAGACACTCCAACATCCGACGCCTCCCTCAGGCCAACCTCGCCTCCCTATCAAGTCCTATCCCCTTCGCAATGTGGGGGATGGATCTACTAGGGCCTTTCCCTCCAGCTCCGGGTCAGTTCAAATTCCTGGTCGTAGCCATCGACTACTTCTCCAAGTGGGTCGAGGCCGAGCCTCTCGCCACTATAACCGAGAACAAAGTGGTGCAGTTCTTCTGGAAGAGCATCATATGCAGATTCGGTGTCCCCTGCGTCCTCGTGACGGACAACGGGACTCAGTTCACTGGTGCAGCATTCCGGGCCCTATGCGATGACCTCGTCATTCAGCAGCGCTTCTCGTCCGTCTCACACCCTCAGTCGAACGGACAGGCCGAGAATGCTAATAAGCAGATCCTCGCAGGAATCAAGAAAAGGTTGGACAAGTGCTCCAAAGGTTTGTGGGTCGACCAACTCCCTAATGTGTTGTGGAACTACCGCACAAGCAAACGGACGCCCACCGGAGAGTCCCCTTTCAATCTTACTTATGGGTCCGAGGCCGAGATACCCCTCGAGGTTGGAATACCTTCCCCTCGGCTCATAGCCTATGACGAGGCGCAGAATGCCAGGGACCTCAGAGGAAACTTGGACCTGATAGATGAACTGAGGGAAAGGGCATCAATCCGGCAGCAGACTTACCGAAGAAGGGTTGAACTAGCATACAACAAGAAGGTCCGACCCGCCAAACTTGAGCAAGGAGATTTGGTCTTGAGAAAGTTAGCCATATCCTTCCCCAGTCGGAAGGGCAAGCTGGCTCCGAATTGGGAAGGGCCGTACAAGATCGCAAAAGTCGTTCGGCCTGGGGCATACCGTCTCGAAGACATGGAAGGCAGAGAGCTTCCGAGGACTTGGAATGCCGACCACCTCCTAAAATACCAAGAGAGCGTTCCGACGCCACTCTAGGTAACGAGGAGTATCGAGCCATTCCGATCCTCCGACTTGTAACCCATTTTTTCATAATTTGTATTATGTAAAACGGTTCGCCGTCAATAATTAATAAAGAAAGCTCCTTTTGGTCCTATAAATTTGTATGCTTCTCTCCGTTCTTTTCATCTGCTCTTTAAATTGTGATTTCAACCAATGGTTCGGAGTCCACGTTCGGCGCGACCTCACCCTCTCGGCTCGTCCCCGGACGAACCCAGGGCAGACCGTCGCCTCGAACTGCTCCCACAGCCGTTGAACAAACACCGATGGTTTCGGAGTCCACGTTCGGCGCGACCTCACCCTCTCGGCTCGTCCCCGGACGAACCCAGGGCAGACCGTCGCCTCGAACTGCTCCCACAGCCGTTGAACAAACACCGATGGTTTCGGAGTCCAACACTCGGCTCGACTTTACCTCCTCGGCTCGTCTCCGGACGAACCAGGGGTAGATCGCCGTTCGGCAGCCGTTGAACTATACTGATGGTTCGGAGTCCAACACTCGGCTCGACTTTACCTCTCCGGCTCGTCTCCGGACGAACCAGGGGTAGATCGCCGTTCGGAATTGCTCCCACAGCCGTTGAACTATACCGATGGTTCGGAGTCCAACACTCGGCTCGACTTTACCTCCTCGGCTCGTCTCCGGACGAACCAGGGGTAGATCGCCGTTCGGAATTGCTCCCACAGCCGTTGAACTATACCGATGATTTCGGAGTCCAACACTCGGCTCGACTTTACCTCCTCGGCTCGTCTCCGGACGAACCAGGGGTAGATCGCCGTTCGGAATTGCTCCCACAGCCGTTGAACTATACCGATGGTTCGGAGTCCAACACTCGGCTCGACTTTACCTCCTCGGCTCGTCTCCGGACGAACCAGGGGTAGATCGCCGTTCGGAATTGCTCCCACAGCCGTTGAACTATACCGATGGTTCGGAGTCCAACACTCGGCTCGACTTTACCTCCTCGGCTCGTCTCCGGACGAACTAGGGGTAGATCGCCGTTCGGAATTGCTCCCACACCCGTCGAGCTCCAACAATGGTCCCGGGGGCCAACACTTGGTTCCCAGTCCATCTAAACTACCCCGGAAGATCGATGCCGGGCCTTCGTTCGAACACAAAAGTCCGAACTCTCCTAACTATTAGCCGAAGGCCGAAGACCCACAAATTCGGTCGGCTTCCAAGCAAGTGGCTTCCCGAGCGTGTAAACGGGAAAAACACACTTTCCCCTCAACTTTCGTGCGTGATCTCGATCAGACGGCTCAGATCATGCCACCTGCGCAAAACGACAAGATAACGTTTTCTTGGAAACTGAGCCGCCTCGAGATTCGCACCTACGTTCGACGGCTCAGATCTCGCCACCTGCCCTAAGCGACAAAATGGCACTTTCTTGGGTACGGAGCTGCCTAGGGATTCGTGCCGTACCGTGTCAGAACCACTAAACGACAAAGTGCCGTACCCCTGGGGATCCATTCGGCTAAACAGACACGCTCGGTTCAAAGATCTTGACACGACCGATACAGTTATAAGCAAAGACAAACATACAAAGCAACGAAAGGGAATTTTATTAATTGTCGGCGCATAGTACAAAACATTCCCTTACAAAGTGTTGGCAAACAAAACATACAATGGCCGACCTACTACACTTGTCTCTCATACAAAAACATCCTCACTAAACTGTTCGTCCTCCTCGGCTGACAGCTCCTCTTTCTCCCCTCGTAGCTTCGCCATTACAGCCTGCAAGTGCCGCATCTCCGATAGCACGTCATCCCGTTCGGCAATAATCTTCGACTGAATATGCCGAATGCTCTTGACCCGAAGAGCGTTGCTGAATGCGGTCTGCGAGTCCTCATCCTCTCCCGCGGGGCTCAGCTCGACGATCCTATTCTCCAAGCGTTGGATCTCAGCCTCCCGGAGACTGAGGACCAACGAAAGGTGGTCCCACTCACCCTCGGCTCGGCGTAACTTCAGATCGGCGCTCCTGGGGCTCAGAACCACCATTCCAGAGGTGGCCTCCGATTCGGAGTCAGCATTCGAACGCTCGGAGTCCGAGCCATGGATCGTCACAACGAGCTGAAAAGAAGGGAAAACGAATAACACAGTTTCAATATACTGCCGGAGTCTAACACTTGAAAATTTTTCACAACTACTTGCATTCAGACATAATAGTGTTACAGACGGTCGACCGACCCCACAACTAAGTTGTTACAACAATCAACAAAAATAGGAAAACGACAGAATCAAAGCCTCTTCGGAAGGGGAATGCTTCGGTTTAGGAAAACACGGGGACGACGAGGTCTGCCCTCCGAACCCGACCCTAAACCAACGAAGCGCGACCCCCCTTCGCTGCTAGCTCTAACTGCGACGCCGACCGAAGCCCCGCTCGACGAGGCGGCCGCACTACTCTGAGCGTCGGCTGGACTCCGCCTGGTCAACGGCGAGCGCATCGCAAGTTCGTGAAACGTAATCCCCCTCTCGCTTTCTTCACGAGTGCACGAAGTGCTGCGAACGTTAGCCCTGACCGGTGCAGGCTTGAGCGACGCGATCTCTTCCTCCAGTTCGATAATCCTATCCCTCAAGACGTCGTCCTTCGCCAACTTTTTCGGACGAGGGGCTGTCAACGAGCCCGAGGCATTGGCATTATCAGTCGCGAGCCGTCGGTAATGGGTGACTTCAATCCCCCTATCTATTGTGATCCTTCTGAGCCTGTCGACTTCAGCCGATAGCCTCTTGCACTCAGTTGACGCTTTCTCCAGTTCGGAAGTCAACTTCCCTCTCTCCGCCGAACGTTCTTTTTCCGCTAGCTCCAAGTATTGGACCTCGACCAAAAGATCGTCAATCTTCTGCTCGGCGGCAGTAAGCTCTCTACGGAGATTATCGACTTCGCCTTCGGGATAGGGAGCTGAAGAGCGCTTCCGATACTGGTACAGCTCGCGACCGTACCTCCGCAGAGCTGCCTTCGTATCCTCCAGCCTGCCGAGCAGGAGAAATCGTCTATACCGGACCCGAGAGAGCTCGTCCCTGGTTTTCGCCAACTCCATCCGAAGGTATACAACCTCCGTGATCGGACCAAATCTCACCTGAAATGCAGAGATAAATCCGAGGCCCAACACTTGGAGAACGCCAAAACAAACACTAAGTCCGAGACTCAACACTTGGGCAAGTTTTGGCCAAACAAAACATTTTTTCATTCAAAATCCAAAGAGTTCTACAACAGCGGTGGCCAGTCCGCAGTTAGGCTTACAAAAACAAAAGAAAAGAAAAGAAGACAACCGAGTCAGGGGTCGACCTTTTTGTCGTTCGGATCCGTCGACCCCTTGGCCTTGTCCTCGCCCTCGCCTCTGCCTCCTCCTTCGCTCCAGCTCTCCTCCTCGGAGTCGTCCTCCTTCTCCTCCTCGGCCGCGGCCTTCCACGGGTCCTCGACGGGTTCCGTCTCCCCCTCGGGTCCGATCAACCCCTCGGGGACAACCTCCTCCCCTTCCACGAGGTCATAGAAGTTGTAGGAGGACGTATCGAAGCCCGGGTTCTTGGCGACCACATGCTGCAAGGCTCGACCGTAGGCATCCACCATATTCTGGAGCATGTGCATCGCGGCCTCCTCCTGCACGGCCTTCTTCACCCTCTTCACCTTCCGGTGGAGTTTGGCCTTGACCTTCTCGGCCTCCTTCCGAGCGTCCTCCGCCTCCGACCGAGCCTTAGCCAGCTCCTCCCTCAGGTCGGCAGCCTCCTTCACCGACGCCTCGAGCTTGGTCGCCGAACCCTTCAGCTCGGCCACCTCCTTCTCCGAGGCCTCGAGCTTGGCCGCCGTGTCCTTCGACAGCTGAACGGCATCGGCCAGCTTCTTCTCCAACCCCTCCATTTCGGCAGCCCTCTTCGTCGAGAGAAGCAGTTCGGAATCAAGCTGCTTCGCGACCTTGACGCGCTCCGTCCTCTCCTTCTCCTTCTCCTGCTCCTTCTTCGCCATCTCCTCGACCAGGAAATTGAAGTGGCAGAGGGTCTGAAAGAGAACAACAGAGTTACAATCCGAGTCCAAGAACTTAGAAAAATTCTAAGGAAGAAATTTGGATGAAGAAGAACTCAGCCTACTTACCGACATGGTGTTCCGGGCAATCTGCATCACGGTGTCCCCTGCCATCCCGGCCTTCAGGGTTGCTCGGTCCTTCGGGGCCGGCAGGTGCCTCACCGCCTCCATGCAGATGTTCCCGTCGCCCAGGAAGCCGTCGACGTTCATCACCTGCCAATCGGGGAAGAAGATCTGTTTATGACGCTCGGTCAAGATCTTCTCCGCATCGGGGGTAAGGGGCAGAACCTGCATGGACAACGCATCCTTCACACCGAACACGCCGCTCGACGAACCCGGAGCGTCCGCCCCCGGGGTCGGCACAGGTGCATCCGAGGTAGGGGGATCGGAGACCACGGCCTCCCCCTGCTCGGGGACCCCGACCTTCGTCGGAGAGACGAGGACCTCGATCTCCCCCTCCTTGAGAACCGCGACCTTCGGTTGGTCGGCAGTCTTCGCGACCGAGGGCTTCTTCGAAGCTCGGCTGTCCTGAGGCCCTGTCGACGGCCTCTTCTTCTTCTCCTGCTCTGCCCTGCCCTTCGCCACCAGAGCCTTATAGTCAAGCTTCATCGTCTCTGCAAAAGCCGAATGAAAAAACTTAGAAAAATTTTCATAAACTTTAAACAAGGAGTATAAATACCAGAAGCATACGAGGGTCGATCGGACTGAGACCCCCACGGAACAGATGCTCTTCGGTAATATCCTTCCAGCTAAGCGTCGGCAGGGCGAGGATTTTCTTCTGAACCTCAGCCTCCTCAGCATCCAGCGGGACATCCTTCTTTGTACGCTTGGGCAGGCCATCCTTCGCCCAAACTGTCGGTATCACCCATGGCGTCAGAGTCCGGACGAGGAAGTATTTGTCCTTCCAGTGTTTGATCGAGTCCGGATTCTCGATCAGTTTCACGCCCGTCCGGGGCGAAAGATAAAACCTCTGTTCCTCTTTCCTCGGTCGGCAAGGTCGGAAGAGACTCCGAAAGAGGTACATAGTCGGCTTGGCGCCGATCTCTTGGCATCGGAGGAGGAACACCACGACTTGCCTCCATGTGTTCGGCATCAGTTGGGCGGGACTCAAACCGTACCAGACCAGGACTTCAACCACGAACGGGTGAAGGGGAAAGCGGAGTCCGGCGATGAGGGAATCGACCGGAAAGACACATACGTCCGGAGATGACTTAGTGTTGGCTCGGAACCCCGACCCAGGAAGGAGCAACACATACTCAAGAGGGATCTGGAAACCCTCTCGGATCATACGAAGATCGGTCTCGGTAAGAGTCGAGATCCTATGGTCCACCTCGGACAGCTCCCTAGGCTCGTCCTCCTCCACCAACTTTGCCGTACCTTGAGTGACCCTCTCCAAGGTATCCTCGTCGTAATCCCTGATGCCTCCCACGCTCGATACGACGATGGGCTGCCGACCAAACACCCCCGCTCTCTTCGGCGTCTCCACTATCGTGATTACGGCCTTACCCTTTCGGGACTCCGCCGCGACTTCCTCGGGCACTTCGGCCACTTCACCCTCTTTATCCGGACGAACAACATCTTGCTCGCTCGGCTCCATTACTCCCTTCCCTTTATCCCCTCGGCCAACGGCTTGCTCCGAGGCGGGGGTCTCAGCCGAAATCTTAACCATTTTTTCCTAAAAAGAGAAGGGAAAGAGACTGACCTTGAAGTGACAGGTGTGGTCGGAAAGCTTGCCGGAAAACAGGAACGCTACCGCGACAGCTAGCAGCACCACCAGTGAGCTAAAAACTTCGAAGCGGAGTAAAAACTGAAGAGAGAGAGTAAAAGTGAAAAGTGAGACTTGGTATTAGGGGGGGGGGGGGTGAAAATTTATAGTAAAATTGGGACGTCCCTTGGACTTCCAATGAAAGTTCGCGACTTTTGGGCTGCTCTCGAAACGTCTCGAAGGCCCATCACCACTAACTCTCTCACCAAGTCGACTGGCTCGGCTCCAGGGGTTCCAAATCCGAGCTACAAGCGAACCGAACACGCCGGTAGTAGGATCCGATCGGAATCCGAGCAAGTGCCTTCCCGAGCTGGTAAACGGGGAAAACTCACTTTCCCCTCAACTTTCGCGCCTGATCTCGATCAGACGACTCAGATCTCGCCAAGAGCGCTAAACGAAAAGATAGTGTTTTCTTGAGAGCTGCGCCCGTCTTGAGATACGCACCATCATCCAACAGCTCGAGGTGCGCCACGTCGCTCGGAGGACTGAACCCTCGGACGCCTCACCTATGCCTAGAAAAACCTGGAAAAATTTTGATTCAGTTTTGAGGCGCCGCCTTCGGCTGGCGCCCCCCGGGTCCCGTGCCTCAGTCGGTATTCCGCCGACCACGGGCCCCGGTCGGGAACAGATCGGCACTCCCCCCATCTCTAACTCCCCCGGGCTGACATCCATCAGAAGCCATCAGCCCGGAAGGAAGACAGAGATGAGAGGGGACCCATCAACACTCAGAGATCGGGAGAAACACACCGTTCCAAGCTAGTTGTTTACAACTGGAAGGCGCGGCTCGTCAGAGGACTCAGACCGCAGCGCCTTCACAGTTGCAAACCACGGGCTCGGACGGTCCAGAAGCCCGAGCTGCAACTCGTAAAGGAGAAGCGCGCCATCCCGAGCTAGTTGGTTGCAACTGGAAGGATCAGTTTGTCAGAGGACTCTGACAGCGGCGCCTTCACAGTTGCAACAAACGGACTCGGATGGCCCGGAGATCGGCATCGGACATGGATCGTCACTCTCCCACCAAGACCTCCGCCTACTTCGACACTCACTTCGGAGCAACCAAAGAAGGCAGAAGATCTTGGTGAGAGAACGACGACCCGTCCTTCCGAAGAAGACCACACCCCGAGTCCGGACTATGGCCGTCGGCCCTACTGTCTTATTGCCTCCCGCTCCCGACACCCCCTTCGGAGCAGTGAGGAACGGGAGAACAACAAGACAACAGGGCGACCACCCGTCCTTCTGAAGTAACTCATCCCTCGGGTTCGGATTACGGTCGTCACCACTACTACCTCGTTCCCCCTCGCTCCTGACATCCACTTTGGGGCCGTCAGGAACAAAGGGAAAACCAGGCAGGAGAGCGGCCACCTCTCCGGACCTCAAGAGAGAAGCTACCCAAGGCAGATGCCTCCGAGGTCTGGAACTCAATTTGGATGTGACTAAAATGACAAAGGGAGTGGAGTACTTATAGCCTGCTTCCAAGAACCCGCCATTATGGCCCTCGGAAGTTGAAACGCCACGCTTTAATTAAAGGAATTATCCTTAATGACATCGGGAAGGCGAAACGCCACGCAAGTCACGAAGCACCATTAATACCATTGGGAACAGAGCCATCTCAGATTGCCAAAAACCACAGGCCCCCGGTCGGCTGCCGAGCAAGTGCCTTCCCGAGCGTGTAAACGGGGAAAACTCACTTTCCCCTCAACTTTCGCGCCTGATCTCAATCAGACGGCCCAGATTTCGCCGAGAGCACTAAAAGACAAGATAGTGTTTTCTTGGGAGCTGCGCCCGTCTCGAGATGCATGCCGACATCCGACAGCTCAGATAGCGCCACGTCGCTCGGCCTGCCGAACCCCCTGCCTTCGGTCGGCAGCCGAGCAAGTGCCTTCCCGAGCTGGTAAATGGAGAAAAAAAGACACCGAGCTACGGGGACCGCTGGATCTGTCAGAAATTCGCGCTCCCAATGATGAACAGCCCAGATTGCGCCACGTGCGCTAAAAGACAAGATAGCGTTTTCTTGGGAACTGCGCCCGTCTCGAGATGCGTGCCCAACATCCGACGGCTCAGACAGCGCCACGTCGCTCGGCCTGCCGAACCCCCTGCCTCCGGTCGGTAGCCGAGCAAGCGCCTTTCCGAGCTCGTAAACGGAGAAAAACGCTGCCGAGCAGTAACAGCCGTCAGATCTTCCCGAAGTTCACCCCCGTCCACGATCGACGGCTCAGATCGAGCCACGCCATTAATCGGTATTTAAATCGTTTTTTATCTATTTAAATCGTTTTATTTGTTTAAAAATTGCGAAAAAATTGCTAAAAATTCGGGAAAATTAACCAAAAATTCTGGAGAATAATTGAAAATTTGGGGGCACATTTTCGAACCCCTGAACGAACAATCATCGCCCAGAATGTACAGTTAAGGCCCCCGAGCGATTAGCGAACACGTCGCAAAATTAAATAAATAGTCCGAAAAAATAGATAAAAACCCTTGAATACCCGATATGACCAGAGAACAGCCAGCGGCATCAAAAGTTACCTCACTACCCCCTTTCTAGGTTCAAGATCCCACATTTAGACTCCGATACAACTCCACCAGCCACGGAAACAGCTGAACTACTCCTCAAAGTCTGATCACGCTCAGTCTTTAGGAGTGGGGGGCTCGTGATATGGCTAAAATTGGGGTTAAATCGGGACCGTCCAGATCGAGCACGGATCTTGAAGCACGGGGGTAAAAAGGTAATTTCACATACAGGTGGATCCAAAACGGGAATTGGGTCTCCCTCTCACAGAACCAATCATCCGTAAATGGACCCACTTCAACTGGGCACGGGTTCCGACCCGATGCAAGCCCGGTCCATCAAGAGGAGAATCAGGCCACTGATTTGATTAAATCAAATCAATAAGCCTGATTAGCTCTCACCAGGGAATTAAGGCCTGATTTCCTAAAACAGAATAGGAGGATTTTGCTCCTGACTGTTAGGCAGGAAATCAGGACCCTAATCATTCCAAAGGCGACTATAAATACAACCCCTCTACCACCAAGACCAGGTTAATGAATCTTTCACCACTTTTAAGCTCTTTCTTAATCCTTTGCTGATTACTGACAAGAGCGTCGGAGGGTGCGTCGCCGGAATCAACCCCGGTGTTTCGCACTTCCTTGCAGGTCGCGGCAGGAGCAAGAAGGCCGAGTCAACTGTTCAGGTTGTTCCCGTACTCACAAATTCATCTGTTTACCCCCACACAGAAATCAGCGGTAACAAAAATATATAAGGAATATGATATAATATCAATAATAGAGGGCAAAAATCCATTATTGGCATCTAAGGTGAATCATAGTCCAACTAATGGCCATATTGCAATCCCACATAAAATCACAAATAACATCTTTGTATAACAATCAAAATCGTGCATATATGATCTAAGGATACCTATCAAAACCTTAGATTCACAAGGTAACTCTCGCCAATCTCTAATTTGTACCAGATACATTAAGATTGAAAAAAAGAAAATAAGAGAATTGTATGCAGGTTGGTCATGAAGATCTCTAGAGACTCATCACCCTGCCCTTCCCGCACTTAAGCACACTCACCTCAAGGCAATCTGAAGCTTGAGAGATACCATTTTCGCTTCTTTCAATTGCTCGGTTAAAATCATTGTGGGAAACCAATTGTGGTCGCCATGTTTTAATATAGAGCAATACACAGTTACAAGTGAGAGTTGAGAAAAGATTACAAAAGAAGATCAGAAAATTCACATATAAAGTTCTGTTCTTAAAGTAATTATAAGTATTTTTTGCCTTTTAAAGATACTTTATTTAATCATAAGGGAAAAAAGCACCCAACCATTTTTCTGCTCAAGATGCCTACACCCATAATTTATTACCAGTATCACCCCCCTTGTCCTTCCCCAAATAGTCAATAAACAGTCAAATAACTACAGCTCGCAACATAAATGCAAACAAAAAACCATTTAAGCATAGCCACATATAAACAATAAAAGCAAACACTTAGACGAAAAGCACATTTGGTCTGTTCCATTAAATCTAAACACCCAGAGAAAGAAATTTCTCTTCAAGAACTAAGAAAACCCATGTTCCAAACAACGTAGAGTCTGAAAAGTTTAGGAAAAATCCTAACCGATTAATGTAGATTTTTGTAAGCCCCCAAACTGAAATTAATTAACTAATTAGCACATTTAACAAACTATTTATATACCCCACATTATATATCAATTATCACCTTTAATTACTTACAAAAGTAGCATTATTATATTCACTATTATGGAACCTCTCTGAAAAAATCAATATATATATGAAAAGCTTCTAATTTGAGCTGCAAGCTAAATCATTTAATATCTATTATGCTAATCAAACAAATGTAGGATCATTAATTTGGGATTTTGTCCAACTAATTCTCATCTCTTATTAAAGTACTGTATAATCTCATTCTCAAAAAGTCACTATTCACTAAAAATCAATATCTTGACAAAAATGTCATAATTTTCAACTAACCTAATCCCGGTCTAATTATTAATAAAGTATCAAAACCATCCCTATTTATCACCAACAATTACATCCTATGCATCAACTACTTTAACATCCTTTAACAAAAAATAAAAGTTTGCTTAAGACACACAAACAAAAAAAAACCCTTAGAAAATTCAAACTTCATTAGAAAAAATAGTGAGTCAATCGATGAAAGAAGCACACCATAATTTAAAATGGTTTCCATGAAAGCACTGGAAGGCGGAGAACCACTAATATTCAACGTGTTTTTCGTTGGTTTTAACTAAATTAGAAGAGTATTTTTATGATATATTTGCACCATAACATCTATATCTTCCATTTGACAACAATTGAAATTGGACATTTCAAAAAGCAAGGCAAACATTTCTTCTAAAGCACTGAAATCATAATATACATCTAGAAAGCTTCAAAGACAGGGTAAGACAAGTATATCTTTACATGTGGAGTTTAAAAAACCAACTGCTTAGTAAAGTAAAGTAAAGTAAAGTGTGTGTGTGTGTGTGTGTGTGTGTGTGTGTGTGTGTGTGTGTGTGTGTGTGTGTGTGTGTGTGTGTGTGTGTGTGTGTGTGTGTGGAGTTTAGAGAAACCTACTGCTTTTTTGCTTTGCTTTCGCAAGAACTGATTCAATTTCCTTCTCAAGTTGATTTGCAGCCTCATCAAACAACTTCTTCTAGCCATCTTCTATTTCCAAAAGCATATCATTCTGTTCCCCCATCTATATAAATCATAAACAAATTAATAAGAAAAATTAAACAACAAAGCCACACATGATAAAAGATTCACCCTAAATTAGATGGAGAAATTAACAAATTCTGAAAAAGGGAGGGGGGGTGATTATTTTTAACATGGCCAAATAAAAATGAAACTTAAAGAAATATTAAGATTATATCAAAGAAGAGAGAGGTACCCACCAGTTCCTTGACAGATCTTTTGCTCCTCGTAACTTTTTGTTGTAACAAATTTCCAAAAAGATTTAAAATAAAATTTGAATAACCCAAAATAAATATATATATATAGCTCCTAATCCTATGAGATCAAAATGGAATCAATCAACTTATTGCCCAATATTCCTTGCATCAAACAATTGTGTAGAAACAGGCTCAAGCCAAACACCACCACCTCTACAGATTTATTTTTTAAAATACTAAATAATTAGAAATTCAGGGTATGGCTTCCACTTTAATCAAATTTCTAACCCTTGGCATATTGCCATATACTATAAGGAAAAGTAGGGGAAAAGGTCTGACATGAAAGAATCACTACAGTCCGGGATTGCAAATTTGGCGATGAAACACAAAAGTAGGCGTCTGCACAACCTGCATTCTCTTCACTATCAAAATTAAGTGACAAACTCAGTGTAATTTTGTTCATCAGTACCAAATTTATGCATGACAACAACATTTTGGACCTTCTTTTGCCTCAAGTAAGAGTAATTATTTCCTCATTTGCAAGCACAACATCTACACCTTATTTCGTCTTCAACCCAACTGAAGCCAAACCCAACTAAACCCAAACCCAAAAGTAAAATCCATCTCAAAATAAGACCACTGAATCGAAATTAGTAACAAAACCAAACCTTGATTGCTTCCATCTAGCATACTCCACATGGAAAAGCTTGCCTTCAGATGAGAAAGTGACCACAACATTTGGAGCTTTGAAGGTGAATCCAAAGCCTGCACGAGCGGCTGCGATGGAAGGCTCACGAGCGGCTGCGATGGAAGGCGAGGTGATTAGCTCGATTTGGGGAATTTGAGGGATTTTTAGGGTTAGGGTTTGGGGATCGGAGTTCGAAGGAGAGAGAGAGGGGGGGGGGGGATTGGGGAAGATCAAAAGAGGAAAGAGATGGGGGATAAAGTTGAACGATGATGAGGGAAAGGCAGATGTGTCCGTCTGAGCTGCCGGGAAAGGCGTACCGAGTGGCCGTCTGAGTTGCTCAAAGGGAGAAAGGGATGAGGAGGCTAGGGTTAGGGTTTCAGTTTGGGTTCGGGATGGAGAGAGGAGATGAGAAGAAGAAGAAAAAGAAGAAAAGAATGGGCGCTCTCTCTCTCTTCACGTCGGTCACACAATAGGTGATATAGCCACCTTTAATTTTCCCAATTAAAAGAATCAACACCACTCAATGTTTGGAGTATACTCACTAAAAGAAGGGTACATATAGCGGATGGAGAAATCTGCACCTTACGATTTCAATCCAAGGGCACAAAAGAGATGGCAGTTTCGTAAATATCCAAAAAACCCAGGGTTAGTGTGGGGACTGAAAGAGGGCAGAATCCATAGTTCCTACCGCCTTTTAGTATAGATATAGATGGGAGAAGGCCTTAGTGTATTTTGTCCTCAACCCAAATAATTACCGAACTGATGCACTTTCGAAATTATTTACCAAACTGGTCCACTTTCGAACATATTTACCGAACTGGTCCATAACAATTTTTTCTTTTTACCTTTTCATTATCCCTTCAATTTTTTTTCACGTGCACAGCACGTGAATAGAATATTAAAAAAAATTGTTCGAACGTGCATTGCACGTGTATTTACTAGTATAATAAATTACAAAGAAAGCTATCAAGTGGTTTTCATTCAATCTCCCCTAAAATCAATGGCCTAAATTGATTCTCACAAAACATATTTTCCCGCTCAAAATTTCAAATCCCAAAATTAAAATTTTTCCCCCAAAACTAAAAAACTAATTACCTTTATTACTCTCTCTCTCTTCTCTCTTCACCTTTTCATATTTCTCTCTCTCCCTCTCTCTCTCCCATTCTTTCTTTATTTACTTAGATATTTAGATTTTAAGATTTCAGGTTTGTAAAATTTTCAGAATTTTTATGTTTTTTTTATTACACATATTATATTGAAAATAGCAAATATCTCTTCAACAGTTAAATTTCATCATTTTCCATACTTAAAGTTCTAAGAAGTTGAATTTTACACTCTCATTTATAATTATTTTTCAACATATACTAATAGAAATATGGACTTTTATTTACAACTAATTACTATCATATTATTCAAATTTGAACTACATAATTGTTGTTTTACTGTTTACGGGGCTTTTCGTGTGTTGTATCGTTCCGAAGACGTGCCGTAGGCACGTGCCCACGGGCAAATCTAGTATTATTATATATATAGAGATTAATGTTTGTTGTGCACTATACCTCATGAGGTATATGCACTCAACTTTCCCGTCTTCATTTCAACGATCCGAATCGTTCACATTGATCTACACATATAAATTAGTCTAAATATGTAAAATCAAATCATTTGAAATTCTTTTGCCTCATCCGTTGAAGCTTTACAAAATTTTATGGCTGAAAATCGTTATTTTTTATAGTCACATGATGGATGGGCAAATATATTTCAAATAATTTGGTTTTACATATTTAGACTAATTTAGACATGTAGATCAATGTGAACGGTTTAGATCGTCGATACGAAGTCGGTAAGGCGAGTGCACATAAGTGCACACGGAGGCCTAATGCACAACGGAACATTTACATTTCTCTATATAAAATCGGTTACCCCCTATAAATAGGGGATTTAAATTGGGTTCGTTAGATCTGGACTCCATTGCGTTGGGACAGTTGTAACAGTCTCTATTACAAATTGGGTTGGGTCGATAGGCCTGAAAATGGCCCAACTCATCTCATCAGACATGTTTATTCTGAAAATTACCATTTTACCCCTGAGTGCTTTAAGATTAGTATCAGATTTGGACGGTCCCAATTTTGTTTTATTTTTAACCATTTATATATATATATATATATATATATATATATATATATATATATATATATATATATAGAGAGAGAGAGAGAGAGAGAGAGAGAGAGAGAGAGAGATGTTCCGTTGAGCACTAAGCCTCCGTGTGCACTTGGCCTTCCTGCATTCGTATCGACGATCCGAACCGTTCACATTTCACATTGATCTACAGGTCTAAATTAGTCTAAATATGTAAAATCGTATTATTTGAAATTTATTTGCCCATCCATCATGTGACTATAAAAAACAACGATTTTCAGTCATACAATTTGTAACACTTCAATGGATGTGCAAATAAATTTCAAATTGTTTGATTTTACATATTTAGACTAATTTATATATGTAGATCAATGTGAACGATTCGGATTGTCGATACGAAGACAGAAAGGCCGAGTGCACACGGAGATCTAGTGTACAACGGAACATTACTCTAAATATATATATTAAAGAAGAATTTTAAAGGTATATTTCATATGCTTCATCTTTCAAGGCTAGTTATTTATGGTCTCATTTACTTTTGTTGTCAATTTAGAGCACCCACACTCGTTTGCTAAAATGCCATTTTATGCATTTTTAGCTTTTGTAGCCGACACACTCGTGAGCTATTTTGTCATTTTTTACCCATTTCACTACAGTAGAAAGATAAAAATAGCAATGGATATAACAAAATGCAGATTATGCGTGACAAAACATCATGTTTCGTATGGATTATTTAAATATATTTTTAAATAATCGGACAAAACAACATGAAGCAAAAAAATTTAAAAACAAAGAAAAAAAACCCAAAAAAGAAAAATAATGGCTTGACGAAACAAGAGGGGTCTGTTTCGTTTGTTGTTTTTGTCTTTTTTTTTGTTTTCCAAAACCCCAAAACCCGTTTGGTTAGGTGGTTTTGTGAAAACAGTTTTCACAAAACTCCACTTCAACTATTTTCTGTTTTTTCACATCCTCTCTCTCTCTCTCTCTCTCTCTCTCTCTCTCTCTATATATATATATATATATATATATATATATATAATATTTTTATTTTTATTTTTTAATATATATATATGCACACTATTATTATAATGTATATTATTATTTCATATAAACTATTTTATATATACTATTATAATATTCTATTATTATTATAATATATAATATATATTATTATTATTATATATTATTATTATATATAATTATATATATTATTATAATATATTATTATTACATATATATTATTATAATTATTATATGTTATTATATATATGTATATAATTAAATATGTTTATTATAATAAATTATTTTATATTATTATATAATATACTATTATTATAATATATTATTATTTTATATATACTATTATTATATTATATTATTATTATGTATACTATTATTATATTATATTATTATTTTATATATACTATTTTATATACACTATTATTTCATATATACTATTTTATATATATGAATAGCAATGGATATAACAAAATTCAGATTTTGCGTGACGAAACATCATGTTTCGTATGGATTATTTAAATATATTTTAAAATAATCGGACGAAACAACATGAAGCAAAAAAAAATTAAAAACAAAGAAAAAAACCTAGAAAAGAAAAATAATGGCTGGACGAAACAAGAGATGTTTCGTTCAGGCCATTCGGGTCCCATTCCCTTTTAAAAAAAATTGCAAATGGCCATCATTGGTTACTGAGTGCAATTATTTAAAAAAAAAATTGCAAATTTTTTAATTGTTTTTGGAAATTTTTAAATGTTTTTGCAATTTTTTTGCAAAAAACCCTCCTTAAAACCCGGACGAAACATCCGGTTATTTTGCAAAAAAAATTTGTCCTGTATATTTAATTTATTAATATTTTTTCAGTTTCGAGCGATATAAATTGTTTTTTAATCACATGTTTCGTCTATTTCATTTTGAGCGAAAATATGCATTTTATGTCTTTTGACGACTACAACATTTTGTCGAAATGGAAAGGTTAAAATATACATTTTGCCATTTTTTTATACCTCAAACACGACTGTTGATGCTCTTACAATGTTCAAGGAAGTAACGAGCATTGTTTATTGTGTCATGCCCGATAATCGAATGTACAAGTAGAGAGAAGAACATTTTAGCCTCTAATTCTTTAACAATTTACTTGTTGTATTTGAAATAATTATTGAGAAATAATGAATGATTAAACTATAAGACTTAAGAAAGAGAAACATTTGCATTGTATGTGTTACTTTTCGAGTGTACATATAACACAAACACTAACCTGATTTTTGCTTATTTGCAAAATGAACACTTTGTTTTTACAAAATTTTTAGCTGACGAAAACACCTTTTCCAGGAATGAGGATATTCATTCATAAGAGCATCCACCGTCGTTTGCTATATATGTCATTTTGCCATATTATAGCAAATGAACCGCTGCAATCGTTTCTCATTTTGCCATTTTATAGCAAACGTGCTATATTCGTTTCTCATATATGAGAAACAGAATAGCGATTCTCAAATTATAAAGAACGGGGAATGATTCCCCGTCCGGAATATGATACCCCGTCTCTCCCACTTAAAAAATTAGTTTTTTTTTTATGATTCCCTCAGACGGAGAAACATACCCCGGCCGGGGTACGATACACCGTCTTTTTTTTTTTTTTTTTTTTTTTAAATGAATGAACGACCATGATTGGCCGATTAGAAAAATAAAAAAAATTAAAAAAAAAACCAAATGGTGGGACGGGGATACATACCCCGGCCGGGGTATGATACCTCGTCCGTGAAAAAGCATCCACAGTGGAGAATTAATGCTGATTAGGTATAATTAGGAGTAGTTATTAGGTTTAGGTAGTATATTAATTAGGTTTAGTTATTATTATATTATTTAATTTAGTTAATTAATATAGTTTAATAGTTAATAAGTAATTAACTTTTTTTAATTTATTTTAAACGATGAGACGGTATATCATATACCGTCGCTCGCTTATTTCTTAAAAATGAGAAACAACATAGCAAACGACGACTGCAGTGATCGATTGTATTTGCTATTACTGTAGCTGCCATTTTATAGCATATGAGAAAAATGACTGTGGATGCTCTAAGTAGCACATTTCTATATAACGATCTCCTCAAAATTTAAGATGTTTTAGAGGAAGCACACACCTATAATGACCCCAAGGGCTCTCCATACAAGTTTAGTTTTAGAAATCACATAAACATATGCATAGCTCGTGAATCTTAATGAAGCTTTTATTTTTAAGTTGTATTATATGTTGTATTGTATTTTGCTAACTCTTATTTTGTTATATCTCATTAATAAAGCCAAAACGATGTTTTTTGGTCTTTCGAGATGGTACTTTTAGATGCGTGCCCGATCTCCTCAAATGCTACAAATCAATCCGCATCTTAAAGACATCTTTCCTAATTATCCAACTAATTGAGTTTAGTCATTTTCACAAAACGCGCCATGACCAGTCAAACATTCATGCTTTTCGTCTCCATTAAAATTTCTAAACCCAATCTTTTGCATGTCTTCAATTATTTCACAATAATAAGATCAGATTCAACTAAATCCATGCATAATTTTTCCTAATAATAATATTATTCGCATGTTAATTAAAACACTAACGCTATCATTATCACTTAAAAGTGCAGACTAAAATATTACTTTGCTGCGAAAAGGTTGACTCTTCAACTACTGGTCAACGGAATCTTGCTTAGATATTTGCAGGTACAGGTCAAATCAGAGCCAATATTCTAACACTTAAACCTAACTTAGTTTGAACTCAGTTCCTTAATTCGAATTAGAACTGATTAATACGCGTTTGTAGGCATTTTATTTCCGTGTTGTTAGACCTGGAAGAACTTTTTGGACTTTAGATTAGAAGTGGATAAGGCTTGATTGAAATTAATTTAAGTGAGGTTTAATTGACCACACTAATCATTTAAAAGTGTGATTGATTGATTGTGAGTTTGGAATAATAAGAGCATCTATAGTTGTCTATAGCTATTTTTTTTGGCATTTAACAAATGAAAATCATTAAAATAGTTTTGTGCTGCAGTCGTCGATTGACAAAAGTTGGGTTTTTGTAAATTTTCATATCTTAGACGAAAGACGAATTATCGTCTGAAGAAAAAAAATCAAAAATTTTAAAAATTATTAGAACGGACGGGAAATCTTTTCCCGTCCATCCAATTTTTAAAAAAAATTTGAAAAAACCCATGGACGATAAACCTTTCCTCGTCCAAGTTTTCAGGTGGGTTTTGCCTTTTTTTTTTTTTTGTGTTTTATATATATGGACGAAAATCGATTTCTCGTTTCTACCATTTTTTTTAAAAATTTTCTATCGGACGAAAAAATAAATTTCGTCTGATACTCCTGACAATGATCAACTTCTCTCCGACGGAATTTTTTTCTTCCGTCCGATGCGACAGACGATAAATCCTTTTTTTGTTTGCTATATTTTCCAAAATCTCAAATCGTCTGCCAAATTTGACAGGTCACTGTTCCACAAAACCCCAAATTTTGAGTTTTTGGCCAACGACTACGGCATCTTCATTCTCATTTTTTAGAAAATTTGAAAATTTGGAAGACGACTACAGATGCTCTAATACTCCTATTTAAAGTTCAAAAATAAATAGCGATAAGTTACCACATGACCGAATTCGGTAAATATTATGTATGATTCTCTGATCTTTTATATGACAACGATGCTAGTCATCAAAGCTTTCAACTCATTTAAAAGAGTTAGCAGTTCGTGCGCATGTATGATTTCTGCTGATCAACTTCTTTTACAGTCTAAGAGCATCTGTAGTCTTTCTCTATATTTACAAAATTTGAAAAAATATAGGAAACGAGCCGTTATAGTCATTTTCTATATTATCAAAATTTTAAGGGGAAAAAAAGGAACAGTACTTCTGTATTTGAGAGACGATATAGTAATTTCCCAAATATAGAAATCGGAAGATCATCTTGCGTCCGATCCAAAAATTAATTTCGGACGCACGATCTTGCGTTTGAGCAATTTAAACAATTAAAAAAGAGAAAAAAATATTAAATAATCTGAAGAAACAGATACAAAATCATTTGGCGTCGAAAGAAAAAAAAATGAAAACAGCACGAACGCAAGAAGGTCTTGCGTCCGGTGCTTTTTTTCCCAAAAAAATAAAAAATTTCCAATGAAATAGGGCCGATATGATTGTTTATGCATATAGTCTAAACTGAACATGAAGTTCAAAATGTGTGATATGGCTAAAATTGGGGTTCAATCGGGACCGCCCAAATTAGGAACGAATCTTGACGCACGGGGGTAAGACGGTAATTCCACGTACAAATAGGTCTGAAGCGGGTACTGGGTCTCCTTCTCACAGAACCAATAACCCGCGAACGGATCCACCTCAACCGGGTACGGGTCCCGACCCGATACAAACCCGGTCTAGCAAGAGAGAATCAAGGCCACTGATTTGACCAAATCAGGCCACTGATTTGACCAAATCAAAAGGCTTGATTTACAATTACCCTCTCACCTGGGAATTAGGGATGAGTTCCCAAACTAATTGGGAGGATTTTACTCCAAACAGTTAGGCAGGAAATCAGGCCCCTAATTTTACTCCTATGGCGACTATAAATACCTCCAACCCACCACTGTTACAAGTTAATCACTCTTTTTCCACCTTAAGCTCTTTCCCAATCTTTTCTGATCACTGACAAGAGCGTCGGAGGGTGCGTCGCCGGAATCAACCCCGGTGTATCGCACTTCCTTGCAGGTTGCGGCAGGAGCAAGAAGGCTTGAGTCAACTGTTCAGGTTTTCTCGAACTCACAAATCTTATCTGTTTACCCCCACACCGAAATCAGCGGTAACAGATTGGCGCCGTCTGTGGGAAGAACCACACGAACAGCCTCAGCTTCTTTCTTGTCGTCCTCTCCAACCATGCCTCCAAAGAAGGTCAGATCTAGAGGGTCCAACCGCGGGACCAATCCCGCCGACCCTACAGAAGAAGCCCCTGTCAATCCTATTCCTCAACCCGAGCTTCCTCCACCGGCCCAGCAGGGCCAACCTCCTCTCCCCAAACAGCAACCCGTCAATGGCCCTTCCGGTCATAACGGACGGAAGCAGAAGCAGCCCCTCAACATGGACCATGTCTCGGTCCATAATGAATCCTCGGATTCAATGGCTTCTCATCACCCCGACCTCCGCAACACGATCCTGAACCGCAAAAAAGAGGAGGACCTCCACACCCACCTAGACGAGAGGCAGGCTCGAGAGGGAGCCTCCTGCCTGCATCATGGTGAGCGGTCGCCTCACCGCCGGGAGGGCAGAAGGTCTCCGGACCGAAGGGGCCGAGCGACATCGCCCGAGCGCCGGAGAAGGAGGCCACACTCCCCCGCGGATCGGCACCCTCGGAGGAACAGTGACGCACCTATCACTCGTGCCGAGTTCCTTCAATTTCAAGACACCGTACTGCAGGCCCTCAACCTTCGGCAGAACAACCAAAATGCCCAGAGGGCTCCGACGCCCCCGAGGGATCCCAGTCCTCGCCGCCGATCCCGAAGTCCAATCCCGGCTCCCAGTTGCCAGCAACAGTACAACCCTCGCCGATCCCAGGACAACCGGCGCCGCAGTCCTCGTTCCCCTTCCTATGAAGAAGAGTCCGGGGGATCGTACGAGTACCAGCGGAGGGACGATGCCCTCAACCGCCGACTTCATGAGGTGGAGAGGCGCATTGGTCGCATGGACAGAGAGGAGGAGTCCCGAGCAGGAACCGTCCGGCCCAGCAGACCCCCTTTCTCTCGGTCGATCATGGAGGCCCACATACCGAGGGGTTTCAAACCTCCGCAGTTTGAAACATACTCAGGGGAATCCGACCCAGTTGATCACGTCGAAAGCTTCAAGACCCTGATGCTGATCCATCAAGCTTCCGACGCCGTGCTCTGCAGGACCTTCCCCGCCACCCTCAGGGGGTCGGCTCGGGAATGGTACTCCAGACTCGCTCCCTCTTCCATCTTCTCGTTCGAGCAGTTTGAAACACTGTTCATAACTCACTTCGTGAGTAGCAGGCGAGCTGAGAAGACAAGCCTCTCCCTACTGAACCTGCGGCAGGAAAGGGGAGAGAAGCTGCGGGACTATGTGAAGAGATTCACCGCAGAGGTCAGGTCTATCGCCTCCTTAGACCAGTCAGTCGCAACCGTGGCATTCCAGTCGAACGTCCTCAATGCCAACCTCCGATCGTCCCTAGCCAAGAAGCCCCCGCATAACTTCGCCGACCTTCTCCTAAGGTGCGAGAAGTATATCCGGGCAGAGGAGGCCGAGTGCCTCCCGAACTTCGGAGGGTCGGCCTCCGGATCGAAGAGGAAGGCGACGGAGGAGGAGGGGTCGAAGAAGATGCAGAAGGACAGCGGCGGTCAGCACTGACCTTCCCATAGGTTCGAGAAGTTCACACCCCTCACCACCAATGTCTCCACCATTCTGATGGAGGTGGAGAAGGAAGGGGTCATCCCTCCAGCTCTGAGGATGAACACCCCAGCTAAGAGGAGGAATAAGGAGAAATTTTGCCGCTACCACAGGGACCACGGCCATGACACCAATGACTGCCGAGCGCTGAAAAATGAAATAGAGGCCCTCATCCAGAGGGGGCAACTGGCCAAATTTGTTAAGGCAAACGATCGGGCGGATCGCAGCACTCCTCCGCCTCGGGGGGCTAACAAGCGTTCCGAGCGACGCGAGGAGACACCCGAGTTCGAAGAAGAACGGGTTCTGCACCTGATCCACGGGGGTCCCATGGGGGGCTCCTCTAATTCCTCTTGGAAGGCCTTCGTCCGAGAGGTCAAATCGGTTCACGGCGCCCCTCCTCCCAAAGGTCTCGGAATCCCTGTGTCTTTCTCCGATGAAGACCTCGAAGGTGTCCGAACCCCCCATTGTGACGCCCTCGTCATCGACCTCCGCATGGCCAACTTCAAGGTACAGAGGATCTTAGTGGACAATGGGAGTTCGGTCAATATCCTCTTCCTCTCGGCCTTCCGAGGCCTGCAGCTGTCCCGGGACCGTCTCAAGCCGGCCGGTTACACACTCTACGGGTTCACGGGGGTCCCAGTAACTGTCGAGGGGGTGATAACCCTAGACGTAACTGCTGGAAGCACCCCTACTACCCGGACCGAGCCGATGGACTTCATGGTCGTCGACGTCCCGACAGCGTATAATGCCATTCTGGGCCGACCCGGCCTAGCCGCCTTGGAAGCTGTCCCCTCGGCGTACCATCTTAAAATGAAGTTCCCCACTCGGTCGGGAGTAGGGGAAGTCAGGGGAAGCCAAGAAACGGCTCGGAAGTGCTACATGACTTCCACAGGGGGACCGGTGCTCTCCCTCGAGACACTAGAAATCCCCGAGCCAAAGGTCCGACCCACGTCCGAGCCGGCGGACGAGTTAGAAGAAGTGCTCTTCTCGGACGAGGACCCGAGCCGGAAGTTCCTCATCAGCAAGTCTTTACCGACTGTGCTGTGCTCAGACTTGGTCAAATGCATCCGGGATAACCGCGACCTGTTCGCTTGGTCGGCCGCGGATATGCCCGGCATCTCCGAGGAGTTGCTAGTCCACCGCCTGAGTGTCGAACCGGGGTGCAAACCGGTCCAGCAGAAGAGACGAAAATTCGCTCCCGAGCGACAGCGGGCCATCAAGGAGGAGGTAGATAAACTCTTGAAGGCTAAGTTCATACAGGAGGTAAACTACCCCGAGTGGCTGTCGAATGTTGTAATGGTCAAGAAGTCCAATGGCTCTTGGAGGATATGCATTGACTTCACCGACCTGAATAAGGCGTGTCCGAAGGACCCATTCCCTCTCCCGAACATCGACACCCTTATTGACGCCACCTCAGGCCATGAGCTCCTCAGTTTCATGGACGCCTTCTCGGGCTACAATCAGATCCGAATGTTCCCTCCGGACATTCCGAAGACCTCCTTCGTCACCGACCAAGGCCTCTACTGCTACCGGGTCATGCCGTTCGGGTTGAAGAACGCGGGCGCCACCTATCAACGCCTCGTCAACAAGGTCTTCCAGAGCCAGATAGGCCAGAACATGGAGGTGTACGTTGACGACATGCTCGTCAAGAGCATCCGAGGCACTGACCATGTAGCCGACCTCCAGGAGGCATTCGGCGTATTGAGAAGGCATAACATGCGACTGAACCCGAACAAGTGTGCGTTCGGGGTCTCTTCAGGGAAATTCCTCGGCTTCATGGTGAGCCAGCGAGGGATCGAAGCCAATCCCGAGAAGATCAAGGCCATACTGGACATGGCACCGCCCCGAAACGTCAAGGAGGTGCAGAAGCTAACTGGTCGGCTCGCTGCTATCGGCCGGTTCCTCTCGAAGTCGGGGAAAAAGTGCCTCCCCTTCTTCAAAGCACTCAGGGGGGCTAAGGGATTTGAATGGGGCCAACCACAACAGGAATCGTTCGACCAACTGAAGGCCTACTTGGTGAACCCCCCTCTGCTCAGCAAACCGGTCCCGGGCGAGACTCTCTTCGTCTACTTGGCTGCTTCCGAGCAGACCCTAAGCGCAGTCTTGGTCAGAGAGGAGGACCGGGCCCAAAGGCCCATCTACTACGTGAGCAAGGTGCTCCGGGATGCCGAGCTCCGCTATCCGAAGATAGAGAAAATTGCCTACGCCCTGGTCATGGCGGCGAGGAAGCTTCGGCCGTACTTTCAATCAAACTCGGTTGTTGTCCTCACCGACCAACCCCTAAAGCAGATCCTCCACAAGCCTGAGACCTCGGGCCGACTGATGAAGTGGTCCATAGAGCTGAGTCAGCATGACATCTCTTACCAGCCTCGGACGGCAATTAAAGCACAGGCCCTCGCCGACTTCATCGTAGAGTCCACTATCCCCGAAGCTAGTCACGTCCCGAATGGACCCCCCATTTGGACAGTCTTCGTGGACGGCTCCTCCTGTAACGAAGGAAGCGGCGCCGGAATCATCCTGAACGGCCCTGATAATATCGTCCTCCAGTACGCGATCCGTATGAGCTTCAAGGCCTCGAACAACGAGGCGGAGTACGAGGCACTCATTGCTGGTCTCGGGCTTGCACGAAGTGCTGGGGCGCAGCGCCTCCGAATCCACAGCGATTCCCAGCTTATCGTGAACCAAGTCTTGGGCGAGTACGAGGCCAGAGACGAGCGGATGGCGAAATACCTCGCTAAGGTCCGGGTCCTCATGAGCCGGTTCGAAGAGGCTCTCATTCAACGAGTTCCTCGTGAGAAGAATTCGCAGGCCGATGCCCTCTCCAAGTTGGCCTCATCCTCCCTACAAGGTCTTGAACAGACCGTTCTGATCGAGGTCCTCTCTAGGCCAAGCATAGAAGACGAGACATCCGACTCGGTGGAGTCATTGCCGGTCATGTTGCAGGATAATTGGATGAAGCCGTTGGTGGAGTTCTTGAGGGACGGGGTTCTGCCCGAGGATCCCAAGGAAGCTCGCCGAGTCAGAACTCGGGCCGAGCGCTATGTCTTGATCGAGGGTATCTTATACAAGCGCTCCTTCTCTCAAATAGACGGCCGACCATACCTAAGGTGCCTCTCTCCAGAGCAGGCCGAATATGCCCTACAAGAGCTCCACGAAGGCATCGGCGGGGCACATTCAGGGTCCAGGTCCTTGGCCCGAAAAGCTTTGAATTATGGATACTTCTGGCCGACCCTCCTTCAAGATGCCGAGCGACACGTTCGGCAGTGTAGCTCTTGTCAGAGACACTCCAGCATCCGTCGCCTCCCTCAAGCCAACCTCGCCTCCCTATCAAGTCCTATCCCCTTCGCCATGTGGGGAATGGATTTACTAGGGCCTTTCCCTCCGGCTCCAGGTCAATTCAAGTTCTTGGTCGTAGCCATCGACTACTTCTCGAAGTGGATCGAGGCCGAGCCCCTCGCCACTATAACCGAGAACAAGGTGGTGCAATTCTTCTGGAAGAACATCATCTGCAGATTCGGCGTCCCCCGCGTCCTCGTGACAGACAACGGGACTCAGTTCACTGGCACAGCATTCCGAGCCCTGTGCGACGACCTTGCCATACAGCAGCGCTTCTCGTCCGTCTCCCACCCTCAGTCGAACGGGCAGGCAGAAAACGCTAATCGGCAGATCCTCGCAGGCATCAAGAAAAGGCTGGACAAAAGCTCCAGAGGATTATGGGTCGACCAACTCCCCAATGTCCTATGGAATTACCGAACGAGCAAGCGGACCCCCACAGGAGAGTCCCCCTTCAACCTCACCTATGGGTCCGAAGTGGTGATACCCCTCGAGGTCGGAATACCCTCGCCTCGCCTCGCAGCCTACAACGAGGAGCAGAACGCCAGGAATCTCAGGGCAAACTTAGATGTGATAGATGAGCTGAGGGAAAGAGCGTCGATTCAGTAGACGAATTACCGAAGGAGGGTCGAGTTGGCCTATAACAAGAAGGTCCGACCCACCAACCTTAAACAAGGAGATTTAGTATTGAGAAAACTAGCCATATCCTTCCCCACTCGGAAGGGCAAGCTGGATCCGAACTGGGAAGGTCCGTACAAGATTGCTAGGGTAGTTCGGCCCGGGGCATACCGACTAGAAGATCTAGAGGGCAGGGAGATTCCGATGACCTGGAATGCCGACCACCTCCTGAAATACCAAGAAAGCGCCCCGGCGCAACTCTAAGTATCTCGGGATATCGAGCCATTCCTCTCCTTCAATTTGTAATCTATTTTCATGGGCTGTAACATGTAAAACGGTTCGCCGTCGATTATCAATAAAGAATGCTCTTTCATGTTTTACAAACTTGTTTACATATCTCCCCCCTTGTTCACTGTTACTTATTATTTTTCAACCAATGGTTCGGAGTCCACGTCCTGTTCGACTTCACCTCCTCGATTCGTCCCCGGGCAAGCCGGAGGTAGACCGACGTTCGGAACTGCTCCCACAGCCGTTGAACAAACTCACCAATGGTTCGGAGTCCAACACTTGGTTCGATCCGACTTCGCAAGCTCGCTCTTAAGCGGGCTAGAAGTTGGTCGCCATTCGGAATTGCTCCCACAGCCGTTGAACAAACTCACCGATGGTTCGGAGTCCAACACTTGGTTCGATCCGACTTCGCAAGCTCGCTCTTAAGCGAGCTAGAAGTTGGTCGCCATTCGGAATTACTCCCACAGCCGTTGAACAAACTCACCAATGGTTCGGAGTCCAACACTTGGTTCGATCCGACTTCGCAAGCTCGCTCTTAAGCGGGCTAGAAGTTGGTCGCCATTCGGAATTACTCCCACAGCCGTTGAACAAACTCACCAATGGTTCGGAGTCCAACACTTGGTTCGATCCGACTTCGCAAGCTCGCTCTTAAGCGGGCTAGAAGTTGGTCGCCATTCGGAATTGCTCCCACAGCCGTTGAACAAACTCACCGATGGTTCGGAGTCCAACACTTGGTTCGATCCGACTTCGCAAGCTCGCTCTTAAGCGGGCTAGAAGTTGGTCGCCATTCGGAATTGCTCCCACAGCCGTTGGACAAACTCACCGATGGTTCGGAGTCCAACACTTGGTTCGATCCGACTTCGCAAGCTCGCTCTTAAGCGGGCTAGAAGTTGGTCGCCATTCGGAACTGCTCCCACAACCACTGAACAATCCCCCTCGGACGAGGCACTTCGGATCCGTCGAGAAAATTTAGATTGGAAGTTTTAAGGCACCGCCATCGGCGAGCCTCCCTCGGATCCGGACTTTGATGATCACCTCTTCCGCCATGGCCTCCCCCGAAGCAACTGGTACCCCTGGCTCGGATCACGGTCGTCAATACTCCTGCCCTACCCCGAAGCGCTCTCGCCACCGACCGTATTACGGGCTTGAGTTCGGCACCAACAACCAAAATGCTCTTGCCACCGACCGTATTACGGGCTTGAGTTCGGCGCCAGCTGCCGAAGCGCTCTTGGCACCGACCATATTGTGGGCTTGAGTTCGGCACCAGCTGCCGAAGCGCTCTTGGCACCGACCATATTGCGGGCTTGAGTTCGGCACCAACAGCCGAAGCGCTCTTGCCACCGACCGTATTACGGGCTTGAGTTCGGCGCCAGCTGCCGAAGCGCTCTTGGCACCGACCATATTGCGGGCTTGAGTTCGGCACCAATAGCCGAAGCGCTCTTGCCACCGACCGTATTACGGGCTTGAGTTCGGCACCAACAGCCGAAGCGCTCTTGCCACCGACCGTATTACGGGCTTGAGTTCGGCGCCAGCTGCCGAAGCGCTCTTGGCACCGACCATATTGCGGGCTTGAGTTCGGCACCAACAGCCGAAGCGCTCTTGCCACCGACCGTATTACGGGCTTGAGTTCGGCACCAACAGCCGAAGCGCTCTTGCCACCGACCGTATTACGGGCTTGAGTTCGGCGCCAGCTGCCGAAGCGCTCTTGGCACCGACCATATTGTGGGCTTGAGTTCGGCACCAACAGCCGAAGCGCTCTTGCCACCGAACGTATTACGGGCTTGAGTTCGGCATCAATTGCCGATCGATTCTGGTCTCGACCCCCTTACAAGGAAGAGTTCGGTCTTCGGATCTTGATGAACTCCCTACCAAAGCCCACGACTGTGCCGAGGTATCTCCATCCTTTGGGAAGGAGCGCCGAACCGACCCCAGACCTCGGCCTCCTGGCCCGCGAGCTCTTGGAAAGGTCGGAATCGTTATGTCAGCGTGCGCGACCCTCGACAAAGGGGGACGGCAGAATCATCCGCCAAGAGAGCACAAAACTGAAAAGATATCCCTGCAAGAACACCGCCCGATCATAAGAACTCAGGAGCTACGCAAAGTTCAGTCTACTTGGAAAATCACCGCACCACCTCCCTCAAGGTTCGAAGCCTCTCATTTGGGCTCCGATACGACACCACTAGCCATTTGAACAACAAGAACTACTCCTCAAAGACCGATCAAGCTCGGTCTTCAGGAGTGGGGGGCTCGTGATATGGCTAAAATTGGGGTTCAATCGGGACCGCCCAAATCAGGAACGAATCTTGATGCACGGGGACGGTAATTCCACGTACAAATGGGTCTGAAGCGGGTACTGGGTCTCCTTCTCACAGAACCAATAACCCGCGAACGGATCCACCTCAACCGGGTACGGGTCCCGACCCGATACAAACCCGGTCTAGCAAGAGGGAATCAAGGCCACTGATTTGACCAAATCAGGCCACTGATTTGACCAAATCAAAAGGCTTGATTTACAATTACCCTCTCACCTGGGAATTAGGGATGAGTTCCCAAACTAATTGGGAGGATTTTACTCCAAACAGTTAGGCAGAAAATCAGGCCCCTAATTTTTCTCCTATGGCGACTATAAATACCTCCAACCCACCACTGTTACAGGTTAATCACTCTTTTTCCACCTTAAGCTCTTTCCCAATCTTTTCTGATTACTGACAAGAGCGTCGGAGGGTGCGTCGCCAGAATCAACCCCGGTGTATCGCACTTCCTTGCAGGTTGCGGCAGGAGCAAGAAGGCTTGAGTCAACTGTTCAGGTTTTCTCGAACTCACAAATCTTATCTGTTTACCCCCACACCGAAATCAGCGGTAACAATGTGTAAGCTCAGAACAGCAAAAACTGAACATGAAGTTCAAATTGTGTAAGCTCAGAACAACAGAAATTCAACATGAAGTTCAAAATGTGTAAGCTCAGAACAACAGAAACTGATCATGAAGTTCAAAATGTGTAAGCTCAGACCAACAGAAACTGAACATGAAGTTCAAATTGTGTAAGCTCAGAACAACAGAAACTGAACATGAAGTTCAAAATGTGTAAGCTCAGAACAACAGAAACTGAACTTGAAGTTCAAAATGTGTAAGCTTAGAACAGCAGAAAGTCACCACCAAAAACTGAACATGAAGCTCAGAACAACAGAAAGTGAACAACAAAAGCTGAACAACAACAACAAAAAAATTCAGGATAAACTAGTTTTTACTTTCAACTTCCATTATTTCCATTACAATCCATACATGACCAACACACTAAAACACATTTAAACCTCATGGAAAAAAACTGACTGACACCAGACCAAACAAATTCAAACCTGTAGGCTCAGAACAACACTACCAAAAACTGAACATGAAGCTCAGAATAACAGAAAGTGAACAACAGAAACTGAACATGGAGATCAAAATGTGTAAGCTCAGAACAACAGAAACTGAACATGAAGTTCAAAATGTGTAAGCTCAGAACAACAGAAACTGAACACCACCAACCAAAAAATGTGTATACCAATTGCCGAAAACAAAAACTGAACATGAAGCTGAAATGACTTGCACACTAACTTGGTAGGGGGGGGGTGCAAAAAAAAAAATCATTTTACTTGTCCTGTATAAACTTTTCATCACTGCCTAAGCACTCCAAAAGCCGAAAATCATGAATAAACAAAATCATGCATAAACTTTTCATCACTGCCTACTAATAAATCAAGTATAAGTGAGTCAAATGTAGAAATTTGAGTTTGTCAATAGGGCTGCTTTATTAAGCCATGCCTACTAGTTCCAAACAAATTTTTTTTTTTTTGCATCTCCACATCTTCTCACGATCAATCACCTCCTCTCATAATAGACTTACTCATGTATATATATAGAGTAAAAAAAACCAGTAGGCTCAGAACACACTATTCTCACTAGGGCTGCATTGGGGTGCCGTGCCAACAGATAAATAATCAAGCATAAATACAACAAGCTAAAAAAATTATTTAGATCATAAAGTGTTTCGCATCACTGCCTACACCAACACACCGAAGGAGAGAATCAAACCCCAAAAGGCTTAAATGAGTTTCCAACACATACGCTTCCAACGTAAGTTACAAAAAATATAGTTTTTGTTGTTCTGAACTTACACATTTTTAACTTCATGTTCAGTTTCTGTTGTTCACTTTCTGTTGTTCATTTCTTAGCTTAGATCTTTCTCATCTGAGCTACTCTCTCCCGTTCTCTCTCTCTCTCTCTCCTTGACGAATCCGAAAAAATCTCAGCTCTCCCAAAAAATTAGTCATTTGAAGAAACAATTGTAAAGCTCAAATAAGATCGTTTCATCATTAGTCACTCCTATTAATCATTAAATCATAGTGTGCAACTTCAAAAACATAATCCATCTCATTATCACTTATAACCAATGAGGAAAAATAAAGCTCATATAGGATTAATTCATCACTAGTCACTCCTACAAATCATTAAATAAATGATTCATAGTGTGCAATTTCAGAAACATAATTCATCTCATCATCACTTGTAAAACTAGAATCCTAGTTATCCAACGAAGAAGCGAACTCACAATCACATGAATATAACAGACTAGTATACTACTATAGCATAATAAAGTCATGGTTAACAGTAAACCAAACATAAAATAGAATGATACTGATTTGTCTCACATCGTGAATCACCACCAATCGAACTATCAACAATCAAACCTAAAATATAGAAAGACCAAACCCCAAAATGTATAAATGGGATTCGAATACTTCCCTGACATATTGTAGCTGATTATCTTGTTCCACACACTATTCTTTAGATGCAAACATTACATGACAAATTAATTTTCAAAGCAAGTAATTAATTTACAAAATTAGGGATTTGAAGAAAAAAAATTTGGAAAAAAAATGTTCACAAAATTATACCTGATTCGAAGATGTAGGGGTGGAGAAGAAAGGTGGAGTTAGGGTTTCGATTGGGTGGGTTTCGATAGCAGCCAAACCCCTCAAAACCCCAACACTCCATTTGCCATTAAAATGGACCAAAATAAAAAACCCTAGCTTCGAAATGCTCAGGAAAGGAGATGGGCGACGCATCGAAGAGAGAGAGAGAGAACGGGAGAGATGAGCGACGCATCGAAGAGAGAGAGAGATTCGAAAGCTAGGGTTTCGATAGCAGCCAAATCCCTCAAAATCCCAACACTCGAAATGCTCAGGAAGGGAGATGGGCAATGCATCAAAGAGAGAGAGAGAGAGAACGGGAGAGATGAGCGATGCATCGAAGAGAGAGAGAGAGCGGGTGAGATGGGCAACACATCGAAGCTAGGGTTTTTTACGGGGGCGCTGAGATTTCTTCGGATTCGTCAAGGAGAGAAAGAGAGAGAACGGGAGAGAGTAGCTCATCCGAGAAAGATCTGAGCAGAGAAATGACTATTTTGCCCTTCAACATATCTGTTGATGGTCGGATCAAATCTTGACCATCGGATCGCAATCGAACGGTGGAGAATCCCAGCTCTCGATAAGAATCTCAGCTTCCCAGCTCTTAATAGACTCACTATATATATATATATATAGAGAGAGAGAGAGAGAGAGAGAGAGAGAGAGAGAGAAAGTGAGCCTCATATTTGCATGAGAAAATTTTCTCATATAAAGTGAGGTGTCAAAATAAGAGCCGTTAGATCATTGTTTTAATCAAAGAGCACATTTGGTATAAAAAAACTAACAATTATTGATTGAATTCCTAAAATATCCATGTTCAAAGATATCCATATCGAACTTATAAACAACTAGTTATTACTAGAGAGACCTTGGTTACTCAAGTACTCTTTTAATTCCTATAATATCCATGTTCAGATATATCCATACTGAAGCAAACTAATGTTGAAGCAAATAAAACAAAGCATGATGGAAACTTGGCTTCAGTAATACATTAGCAAAGCCATCATGGAATAAAATATTTTATTCTGGACCAAATGAGAAGAGTGAAAGATCTATGGGGAATTAAAAGCTTAAATCGTCCACAAAGCAAAGAATTAATAACAGGCAGTTCAACTGCGAGGAACGCTTAGTCCTAACATTTATATCCTGTTCAATCAGAAGAGTTGTAGAAGCAGAGGAGAGTTCTCAGCCATTCCGTACTTAACACAGAATGGCATGGAACTCTTCAATAATGCAAGAGACGACACATTCAGAAAGAGTACTTGAGTAACCAGGGAAGTGGCAGGCGACGTGGGTTATGAGGGAGGAGGGAGGCAGAGTGAGAAAGAGGAAGAGGGAAACGATGTGGAGGAATAGGGATTGGAGAGAGAAAATCAGCTATTTCAGGAATTCCATTAATAATTATGAATTTTTTTTTGAAAATGAACTCTTTGATTAAAACTATGATCTAAGAGCATTCATAGTCGTTTGCTAAATATGCATATTTGGTCAAAAACTGCACTGCAGTCGTTGGCCAAATATGCATATTATGCATATTTCGCTACAGGAGATTGCTATAAATGAGAATGGATATGAGAAATATGGATAAATGAGAAACGGAGCTTGAAGTGCCGTCGTACAAAAAAAAATATTTTGTAAAAGGTCGGACGGCACTTGAAATGCCGTCGCACAAAAAAAATTATTTTTTTAATGGTCGGACGACACTTGAAGTGTCGTCCCTCCAAAAAAAATTATTTTCCTAATAAAAACAACAAAAAAAACCCACCTCTCCCTCGGACGGCACTTGAAGTGCCGTCCTGTAGGTAGGTATTTGCAATTTTTGTAATGTTTTTTGTAATTTTTTGAATTTTTTTGTAATTTCTGAAAATTCTATGTAATTTTTTATTTGCACTTCGAGGACGAATTTTTTCCTCGGAAGTGCCGTCGCACCTTTTTTTATAATTTTTTTTCCCTCCGACGGAACATGATATGCCGTCCCACCGTTTTAATTTTTTTTTTCTCCGACGGAACATGAAGGACCGTCTGTTATTATTTTAATTTAAAAAGATAAAAAATAGCATTCAACGACTGCAGCAAAAAGTAACTTTGCTATATTCATTTATCCATTTATGGATATTTTGACCCTCAACGATTGTAAATGCTCTAACGGCTCTTATTTTGATACCTCACTTTGCATGAGAAAATTTTCTCATACAAATATGAGGCTTACTTTTCTCATATATATATACACCCACAAAGGTATATATTTTCATATTGTAAATTTTTTATATCTCTAATCTCTGATACTATAATTCAAGAGTTGGAGGTGTATCATTTTTATAAGCAACTCAATTTATAAGCAAACTAACTCAATTACTTTATCCTCAATCTCTACTACTATAATGGGAGAAGACCTTAGTGTAATTTGTCAATTTACCAACCGGTCAACGCAGGTGTATAACTATGTTTTAGATCAAATACAGACTACGTCTAAATTTTTATTTTTAAAAAGACTATATTTATTAAGACGTGCATCACAAGTATAAACTACTGATACATCTTAATCTTACATTCTAAAACCTTACATCTCAATTCAAAATTCACGACTCACGTTCGCCTCTCCAACTTTTGCCGCCTCTCACGTTCCCCTCTCTGCGATCTCCACCTACTCTCTCCGACCTCCTCGCCTTACTGCCACTATCTTCGTGATCTCCGCCTCGCTGTCACTCTCTCCAACCTCATCGATGAAATTGACTGCGTACTTCCTCACTGCCACAATCTCTGACCTCGCCGCCTCGTTGCCACTCTCTCCGACGTCCCCGAACTCCGCCTCATTGCCACTATCTCTATCCTTGCTGATGAAATCGAGTGCATCCTTCTGTTTCGCACTTGCCAATCTTTGAGATCATCAAAGTCTATCTTCAAAGGGTTTTCAGTGACTTGAATTAATTTGGTTAGGGTTTACTTCACTCCAAAATTTGCGATTTTGAATTACATTATGTAGGGATTTGGAGAGATTGAAAGTGGAGAAGGATGATGAGGAAGAGGTTGTTGGATACAAACTAGAACCTTCAAGGTAGTATTCATATGATTCTCCAGATATTGGATATTTTTGTTGATCTTTGGAAATTTTTTCAATTTGGGGGATTTGGGTTAGGGTTAGGATTTTGATGGATGGAAAAGAAATGGAAATGGTGATGAATTTAGATTTTTGAAGTTTAATGATTAATTTCTTTTCGATATGGTTTTCAAAATTTAGAGCATTTGTAGTGTTGGCTATTTTTCCAAACTTTACAAAATTTGGAAGAAAAAAAAAGGTCTCACAATCGTTGGCCAAATACCCAAATTTTGGATTTGAGATAAATAATAGTCGAGTATATTTGGGAGAAGAAATAGCAATTTGCAAAATACAGCTAACATAAGATTTTCTTTCGTCCTTTCAACTTTTTATCCCCAAAAAGTATCGGACGAAAGATAATCTTTCGTCTCTACTTTTTTTTTATATATTAAAAATTTATCGAACGGTAAATAATTTTTCGTCCAATGCGCTTTCGTGAGACGATTCCCTGTCCCTCTTACTTAGCTGTGCCCAATTGGATGGTCCTTAGACAACATATCATTCTTTTCATCAATTAAAAAAAAAAAAAATAATCCTAATTAAATCTTAATTAAATCATAATGTGTGTGCATAATAATTCTATAGGCCTAATTTATAGAATTTTGAAACTACATTTGGAAAGAATTAATCACAGAAGGGAAATGATTTCTCGTTCGATACTTTTTTAATTAAAAAAAAAATTACGGGGCAAGACTTCATTTACCGTCCGTCTATTTTTAAAATCAAAACCCAAAATTTTGAGTTCAAATTTCAAATGACTACAGCTCTAACACAAATTTCCTAATTCCAAATGTCAAATACCCAAATTTTGGGTTCAAACGACTACAGATACTCTTAGGGGTTTTGGGTTAGACTTAGGCTTTTGATAATTTGTTTTTCAGATTGAATTTATGATAAGTTGGGGTTTTCAAGTATGTTTTAACCATCTATTTACTTTTGGTTCCTTAATTAGTCAAGTGATCGATTTATTTCAAAATGGAGACTTTATCTTTTACTTGATTTTATTTTTTCAGGGACATTGTTGAATCTAAAGTAACCACAATTATGCATGAAAGGAAGGATGAAATTGTTCCTCTGGTCTCACTTATATATTTCTAGTTTTAAACTGTGCTTGAAATTAAACGAAAAAAATTGAAACTAAATTATGTTTCTATTTATTTTATAGGTGGATATAGTAGCACCAGCATCAAATCATACGAACCTGAACTGTGCTTGTTTGTCAAATTGATTGGTATGATCTAATTTTGCTCCTTTTGGCTGAATAGGATGTAAAAATGAAAAAAAAAACGTTTTTTAAAGCTTAATCAGATGGAAAAATGGAAAATAATGCTATCGAGATGAATTCTTTGCATTCTTAAAAATTAGTTGTATTGTTTGATTTTTCTCTTTCGGATTCTAGAAGCAGTATTTATTTTTTTGGCTAACTACATTCATTTTGATTGGGACGAGTATATAATTGATATGGGTCAGATGACGTGGCCCCTCCTGGGCCACAGGATCTCCTCAAAAGGCGTTCACCACCGGATCATCCGGGTCTGCCACGTCAGTCTGGAAACCACCCAGGCTTCCGCCACGTCAGCTCTAAACCACCCCGAGCCCGTGCCACGTCAGTCCTATACCACTTGGGCTTCTGCCACGCCAGGCCCACGGGCAATCAGGTCCAGACCTGGTTGGCTTTTTCTATAAATACCAGGCTCCTTACCCCTTCCAAAGGTAATCAATCTTTCCTCTCTCAAACCCTAGTTACTGTTACTCTCCTTCAGTAACTGACAAGATGGTCGGAGGGTCTGCCACCGGGACCAACCCCGGTGTTTCTAGACCGAGTGCAGGTACACGAAACCTCTGGATCTGAGCCACCAGATCCGAGCCGTGAATCCAATCTCCACCTCACTCCCGCCTACTCCCGAGCCGTTCTCCCGGCTGAAGGTCGGGCATACCATCCGTACCAAAGCTTCCGCAAAAATACAAATCGAGAAGAACTCACACCTGGTGCAGCCACCCCCCAAAAACAAACCGCATCAGGTTGGCGCCGTCTGTGAAAAAAAAGGTGTGGACTGAGGAAAAGTGTGTCGACCGAGGAAAGCACTGTATCGTCTCAAGTAGGCACCAAGAGCTTGGTTTGGGAGATTTACAAAATCAATGAGGACATTTGGATATTTTCAGAGTAATTCAGATCATACTCTGTTCCTGAAAAGGAAAAAGATAAAATTACTACTTTCATTATCTATGTGGATGATATGATAGTAACTGGAAATGATCCCGATGAGAGAAATGCATTAAATAGCTACTTGTCACAAGAGTTCGAAACGAAAGATCTTGGCCCTTTGAGATATTTTCTTGGGATAGAAGTTTCTCGCTTTAAAAAGGGTATATTTATGTTTCAAAGAAAGTATGCACTTGATTTGTTGAAGAAAACATGAATGTATGCTTGTCAGCCTATTGATACACCGTTAGAAAAAAGACTAAAACTGTGGAATAATCTTGATCAAGTGTCGTGCGATAAGGAGAGATATTAGAGATTGGTGGGACGGTTAATGTATCTTGCACATACGCAGCCAGATTTGTCATATGTCTTAAGTGTGGTGAGTTAGTTTATGCATGCACCTCGTGAACAACATATGAATACAGTAATGAGAATCATGAGATATATAAAGTTTGCTCCAGGAAAACGGATATTGTTTGCAAAACATGGTCACTTGAAGGTTGATGCATATACTAATGCCGATTGGGCAAAATCTGTTGATAATAGGCGTTCCTTCAGAATACTTTATCTTTGTTGGAGGAAATCTAATTACATAGAGAAGTAAAAAAGCAAAATGTTGTAGTCTGCATGAAGAAGTATTTGGTGCCTATTTACTTCTCCATGCATGAAGAAGTATTTGGTTACATGCGTAAGCAGATATATAAGAATACATCAAAGCTATGAGTGCATATTTTTTTTTGATATATCGGATAGAGCCAAACGGCTCCAGGCATCAAAAAATATATTAATCAATAAAAACAGTTAAGATACAAACAAATAATCAATGGTTTTACAAGATGTAAAACAGAAATAAGCATACAAAAAAGAAATCCAAAAACGGCTGAAAAGCCAGCAAAACAGAGGTCTGCGCAACCACAGACGCACCACTCCGAGACAAGAGGGCGGAGCAATCGGCCAGGAAAAAACAAGCAACTGATGGAGCCCAACCAAACTGCCGCACCCGATAGAGGACCAGGACCTAAGCGACTGCGCCATGAAACAGGATGCCAACCCCCCCCCCCCCCCCCCCCCCCCCCCCGAAGACATCCAACTCCACTAGCAGTCCAAAGGAACTCTAGCAGCACAACGGAGGCAACGCACTGCCTACACCAAAGATGTGAAAGAGAAGGCAACACTCAATTGTGCACAAGCTGATGGGCTGACACAGAAGCTGCTTTCCTCGCAAGAATACGAGCACTCACTCGAATCTGCAAATGATTAAAGACTTTCTTATTGTAACTCCGCCTGACGGGGGGGGGGGGGGGGGGGACCCTCTCCGATTGGGGCGAAAAGGCCGCAAGGTCAGATGATGAAGCATCGACTTTGATAGGGCACAAAGGGGTAAAGAGACTACTGGGAGCGACCGTTGAAGCTATTGGGATGGAATTGGGATTGGTAATGTCGGCACCACGGGGTAAAGAAGGGTCATCAAGACTCAGAGAAAACTTAAGGGAGAGGGAGTGCAGGATATGTTTAACCGCCATCAGATGCTGATAAAGCCACGATTGAACCCCCTAAATGTTGGTACCAAGAGAATAAGCATCCTGGATAATGAAAAGAGAACGTAGAACATTTGGGATACGAAAACTTCAAAGCACAAGGAGAGATATAAAATAAAGAAGGGGCCTTAAAATTAACAATAGCCCTGTCAGGATGCATCTGGGGGTCAGAAATGCGGCAGTGCAGAGCATGCCCCCTCGCACAACGAGACCACGAATGAGAAGAGAAATAGGATTTAAACAAATCCTAATTTTTATCCAGATACCAATGCAACGAAGGTGCCACTGAGGTAGAACGGGGACGAGCCTTGTAAGAACCCAAACGAGGGTAGGAGACAAGTTTCGTAAAAACTTTGCGATCCTTAAAAAGTTTAGCAATATTAGGATGTTGAAGAATAACAAGAGGATCACGATAAGGAGAGATAGAAGTAGAGAAGTTCGTCGTTGACAGAGAAACAACAACAGAGGAGTCGAGGTCCTTGTCCGTAACAATACTATGTTTTGTGGCCAAACAAAAATGAAGCTTGCGCTTTAAGAGGGGGTAGTTAAGAAAGGGGAGGAGTTTGGCCGGTAAGGAATGACCTCTGGGAAAGCCAAGGAGTTTTTGAAGGGAGAAGCATCGACTGCGAGAGTGACCAAGCTTATCACAGAAAAAATACTTCATTTTATTCACACACTTACGTTTAAAATGTCCAGGAAGGAGGCACCTGAAGCAGACCCGATGAGGGTCGGGCCTACAAGGAGAAGGGGAATTAGAGAAAATGGGAGAGCACAAAGGGTGATAGTTGTTATCCGAAGGAGGAGAAGATAAGTCCCACTTCAAATCATGAGCAGTTACTGAACTGTAAGAGCTAGCTTCGGACTTGATGAGATCCATGGTTGAAGCCAACCCAAGAATGGCTCAAATCAAAGCACCAAACAAAGGAAAGGTACTGGACAATGGTACCACTTATAGTACCAATCCAATCCCACCTAAACAGCAATACCAAAGAAAAAACCAGCGCCGCTCAAAGAGGGACAACAACACTCTCCAAACAGGGAGAAAAAGAATGGAGATAGAATAGAATCCGAGAGGATAAACAGAACGACCGAGCTTGAACAAGCTCTCGGTCAGTACACAGAAAGTAGTTGAAATAACCACTGACTGTAACGATCCCTAGGAAAAGGGGAGCACAATGCTAGAAATAACAAACGGTCAACCCGAAAGTACCTCAGCTCAGGGGAGCCGACACAGCGCATAGTAGATGTAGCAATGCAATAGTAAAGCTCCAAAGTCCCACCCAACAAACAACTCTATCAGAATCTACAGCTAAAGACTAAAGCATTCGAAAACTCACAGTGAGCGGTTAAAAGGGGAGCCTGGAATGCTGCGGGGGGGAGCGTGTCTGCCAGGAATCTCACCGAGAAGGGGATCTTTGGCGAGCAGACGGAGAAAAGACGTCACCGGAGGGAGGCGCAAGAGGAAACGCAGCCTAGGGGGGAAACTCGACTTGCTGAGGAAAAGAAGGAGAGCTCGGGAGCTACGATGCTGCGCTGGGCAGAAGGCTGGACACGGCGCAAGCCCTGGAGGCGATGGGTAGATCGGACCGAAACACCGAGGGGGAGAAGACGGATCACCAAGGAAAGGGAGGTAACGAAGGGAGTATAGCTATGAGTGCATATTAACTTTGATGTATTTGGTGCCTGCGCGTGCACAATAGCCTTTAGACTTGAGATGTAGTCTTCTTTGTGATATAAATTTCTTGTTAATAAAACATTGTGATAGAATCATTTCCATGCAAACAACAGAAAATCAGGTTTTCAGGTACTCTATCGCCAGTAGCTGAGGAACAACTTCAGAAACTGGAGCTGTTGCTGTCGTCGGTGGGGAGACCGATAAAGGGTGTAGAAGATGACAGAGTGTGGATAGGAGGAAACGTGAACGAGTTCTCGGTTGCGACGATGTATGGTCTGCTGAACGATGGGGGGACTAGGAATTCCTTGGCTCCTACCATTTGGAAATCTAGCGTCCCGTTCAAGGTGAAAGCTTTCCTGTGGTTGGTGCTGCATGATGCTATTTTATCCAAGACTAACCTTAGGAAGAGGAACATCCCGATTGACGTCAATTGCATGTATTGTAACTCGGAAGAGGAGGAAACTAACCATATTTTTTTCACTTGTCCCAAAGCAAAACTGACTTGGGAAGTCATGGGTATAGGTTTTAACACGTGCGTTATCCCGAAGGGCATAGAGGACATTTGGGGTAGAGGGAGAATTATCAATATTTGTAGAGAACTTAGAGCTTTGTGGGACATCACGACCGGGGCTATTTTGTGGTCCCTTTGGAAGGATAGGAATGATATATGCTTTCGCAATTTTAGATGCTCTCTTAAATCGTCATTGCATAATATCTGTGCTCTTATTAACTTCTGGGCAGGTACTACAGCAGCAAGGAAGAAGATCAAATTCGATGGAGGCGAGTGACTCAGGGGCGGTGACTGGTCGGTCTCTTCTCCGAGAGAGGAGAGCCTCGAGGTCGGGAAGGGTATTGGGGATCTTCCAGCACAGGGGTCTTTTGTAGGAGGGTTGCTTGTTCCTCGTTTTATGTATTTCTCTTCGTTTTCTGTTGTTTTTTAGTTTGATGTATTTTGGAGCGGGCTGGTTATGCTCGGAGGGATGATGTCGGTGTAATTTGATTATTTTGTCGGTTCGTTAATTGATCATTAATGGAATCGGTGACTGAGGTCACTATTATCTCAAAAAAAAAAAAAAACAGAAAATTACGAATTAACCACCAAAATTTACAAGCTTTATCAAGTTCGATCGGAACAAGTCATCTTCTCCTATTGACTAGGAATCTTATACTATTTTTTTATGAAAAAAATTAGGATAGGATAAGAGAGAATTAGTAGAGGAAATTGTTTCATATTCCTTCTAATCTTTCTTAATTAGGTTCATCCTTTCAAATAGAATTGAACTCACCATCTTCAAGTCATACAAAAATGTATAATTACAAATTGAGTTGTTGCTGAGATGGTCAAAGATTTGAGATAAATAAAGTGAGGTCTCAGAATTACCATTATCAAAATGAAAACAATTACATATTAATAGAGAAGTCCTCAAACAATACAATTGAAACAGTACTAATATATCAAAAAATAATAATAAGATGCTAATCATTTTTTGAAATTAAGAAATGCTAATCTTTTATTAATATTTTCTTTTTGCACTTTCATTTACATGGAGCCCAAAAAAGAACATACAAAGGTAGACTTCAGTGGAAATGACACTGCACAAATATTTAAGGTTGCTTAAACTTGTTTTCCCAATCCTTACTTCGCTTCTAAGCAAAACTAAGTCAAACACAACACTGAATTAAACATACATTTTCTCCCTCTCTTGTGATCAAATTAGAAAGAAAAAACTCGGTCGTCGGCATCCAGGTTCCACAGGCTTCCCCATGCAACCTCCTCGACCGAGCTATCTTCACTCATCGAGTACTCATGACCACCGTTATTAATGTTGTCAATGACAATGCTGCTATCTTGAAACATGTTGTTGTAGGACATGGGGAACATGTAGGAGAAGTAGTCCTGCAAGTTCTCGTGTTCAATCGTAGCAGTAGTAGTAGTAGTAGTTGTAGCTGCTGCTTCCACCTGAGGCACCATCCTTTTCATCGTCTCTGTGTCTTGAAATTGCGGCTGCAGTAGCTGTTGTTGCAGCTGATGATGGTCTTGTTGCAGCTGGTACTGCTGTTCGATTTGGTTGCATTGTTTCTGTTCTTGTTGTTGTCTGATGAATCGGGCTCTCCCCCTTTCGACGCTACTCTTTGTGGTTTTCCCCTTCTTGAAGTGCGTTCTCCAGTAGTTCTTGATCTCGTTGTCAGTCCTCCCTGGCAAGCTTCGCGCTATTGTTGACCACCTGTACAAAGTTTATAACATTTCATAAGCAAAAGCGCTCTCCCACACAGGAATGCGTACCTATTGCTTATCTTTGTGCGCAATTTCATTTTCTGTCGAACATTTGGTACGTACGGTTTTAATTTTTAACAAAAAACATGATATGAGATTGAAAGAATTAAGCTAATTAATTAGCTATTATTATATGACAAAGATTGCCATGATGAAACTATTGAAAGGGAGAAAATGAATAATGAATGAAAAATACATATATATATATAAATATTATAAAAAGTATAATTAATTAAGTTATTAATGAGTGTATAATCTCACCTATTTCCCCATCTAGCATGCAACTCTAGAATGATTGTCTCCTCATTTGGAGTAATCTTGCCTCTCTTCAAATCTGGCCTCAAGTAGTTCACCCACCTTAGCCTACAACTCTTCCCACACCTCTTCAGTCCTAATCAAATCAAATCAAACGTAACAAAAAGCCATTAATATTAATCAACAGCTAATTCATTCATAAATATCACTGAGTAGTAGCTCAAATGGTAACTACGACCGTGTAGGCCTTTATTCAGAAAACAAAATTATGATCATCGTTCACTATATTGACTAATTAATTACCGGTAAGCCTTGAAACAGAGTTCCATCTTCCTTCGCCTTGGAGGTTGACATGCTGAACAAGGAGCTTGTCCTCCTGAGGAGTCCATGGCCCTTTCCTCCACCCGTCGTCGACGTTGGTGCAACTCCATCCAAACCCTTGCCCTTCCATACTAGCTAATTAATCTGATCAAGTGATCTATATATATCTCTTTCTTCTTGACAAGTAATACAGTAGAATTAAGTGAGTATATATATATATGAGCTGGTATTTGTTCGTCACCCCAAGTTTGAGACAAATGAGGAGGAGTGTGCCTTCATATTTATACTCTAAGTTTGTTTGCATTCTGTGTCCCTATCACAAGCATCACACTCCCACTACTTCCCTCTTCGATCAGGGTGTCTAATTTCCAATTTGCCCATCAATTTGCATCATCATTTCTTATGTTGTTTTCTCTCATTAATAATTCCCCTAACCATATATTTTATCCCCTCTAATTTATATATATCATTAAATTAAAGCTAGCATCCAATGTATTTTCTACAAGTATTCTACTTAATTATAGTATACTTTCCATGCACAATTAGCAAGCAAAACGCATATTTTAAGGAGATCGAAACATAAAGGTTTACCACAACCTGGATGATGTGTTACAATTTTAGATAAATTTAAAAAAAATAATAAAAAATTTAACACTTTCATAGCCATAGTGATAAAGTTTAATGTGTTTATATAAAACTAGTAGTTTACACGTGCGATGCACGTTTTAATAAATATAGTTTTTTAAAATAAAAATTTAGGCGTAGTCATAATAGTTATGAACGTGCGTTACATGAGTTGGTAGATTGACAAAATATTTATAAATGACAGTAAACTCTTCTCCCATTATAATATTAGAGATTTAGCTTGAACGGAAACATCGAGAAGCCACGTAAAATGATGAGACCACCTTAGAATCAATTCGAGAAAGGGAGGTTATCGTGTACTAGATGACATGGTACACGTTTATAATTTTTATTTTCTTTGGAGTTTTTTTAAAAGTATTTCTCAATTAGTAGACCCCATAGCCTTTTAGTTCATAATTTTAAAATACGTACGGGAACATTGTCTCACATCCACGTACCTCATACTGTTGAGGCCTAGCTTTTAGCAGGCCTTGTCCTTTAACCCACTTAATTTTTTTTTAATATAATTAATAATAATTGTTAATTAATAAGAAAATTTTAAAGCATAAAACAAAATAAGTGAATATAATAGAGGACTAAAAAAATAGTGTAAATAAAAGAGAAATGAAGGGGGGATTCTCCTGTTCCTCCCATAGCTAGCAAGTGTAGTGGGTGGTTGTTTGTTCCCATAATGAAAGAGCCAATGTAGCCTATGGTTGTTAACCACATGTTTAACCCTAGGTTAACCTTTACAACGCATGCTTCTCCCTCTATAAAAAAAATTAAAAATGCAATAAACAATTTGGACATTCATTTTAAACCCCTCGTACCGTTGTGATTTTCGTTGATCTCCTTTGACCATGCCTAAACAAGGATTTTCTGATATCATGTCATCATCATGTTTTGTACCGGTATATGTTCTGACATCATGTATCGTTTTGTTGATCTCCTTTTTTTTTGAGATAAATATGACCCTAACTATTACAAAACATCACACGACAGAAATAAATAAAGCAGATAAACAAAGAAAGGGATCCCCCAAAGTCCCAAACAAACACCAAGTCCCCAGCTTGTCTAGATGGAGAACTCCACATCTCTAGCCGCGTCCTCCTCTCCGATCCCCATTAGTCATTCTGCTCCATCGAAACGGATTCTCTTCCTTGTGCCTGTGTTGCTTGTCCAAGAATCTATTAGAGCCAAAATATTTTGAATAGACTTATTGAAAGAACATCTATAATTGCGAAAACACAGGTCATTTCTATCCCGCCATTCCATAAAACCGTCCCCGCCGTCATATCCCACAACCATCTATGTTCTTTACAAATGTATTTAGTTCTCCAACTACCCCATATGTCCTCTATGTTTGACGGAATTTGGTTTGTATTGAACCCTATCCCCAAGATTTCTCAAGTCAGCCTAGCGTTATGGCATCTAATGAAAATGTGTGTTGTATCTTCTTCTTCCCTGCTACAATGCAAACAGGTGACGTCGATTGGAATGTGTCTTTTTCTGAGGTTCATTTTGGATAAAATAGCGTCGTGTTGAACTAGCCATAGGAACGCCTTCACCTTGAGCGGGTTCGTTGATCTCCTTTGAGCATGCCTAAACAAGGATTTTCTAATACACAAGATCATCATGTTTTGTACCCGTATATGTTCTGATATCATGTATCGTTGTGATTTTCGTTGATCTCCTTTGAGCATGCCTAAACAAGGATTTTCTCATGCACAAGATCATCATGTTTTGTACCCGTAAGATAATTGTTGATATGTAAAGTACCTACATTTGGGCTTATGGTAAACAAAGGTAAAACAATTGGACCTCAAAGTAACTTGTCCTAAATAAAATAGTATATCCTAAATTAATCTTAGTTAATTGGTTCAGATGTGGCTTCTGTGGGGGGATGCCATTTTAGGTAAACTTTCCAATAAAATAATCCAAAATATTATGTTCTTGTTTAATTAACAGATTATTTATTACGCGTGAATTAAGCAGCGACGACCTTGACGCGGCCTGCGATTGACACCTGTTGAGTTCTGATGTCTGCGATTAGGACGCAATTAACGCACCTAATCATGTTTACAAAAAAAATCTTTGGGATTTTAAGTTTTTAACTTGTATACCCCCATATGATAATATGATATATATCCCTCACAAATCGTATATTACGTATAATTTTGTATACGCTCCTAACAATTTTGACTTTATTTTATATTTATTTCTATTTTAGATATCACTAAGTTAACCATAATTTTACCCTTATGAGACAAATATAAATCAAATTATGCAATCAAATGAAGAAAAGATTTTAAGAGTTTTAGGAAAATAAATGAGGAGACTTATAATCTATCATTCAAAAACAAGAATGATGACAAATTTGGAGAAGTAACATAATGAAAAATATATAGTTCTCAAAGATGCTATGTTAGTTTAACCATTTTTTCAAAAAAAAATGAAGAAATTTTGAGAAGAATTAATGAATCTCATTTGTATTAACAATTAACTGGATTTACAAGGATGAAAAAGATACAGTTCAATTTGGTAGAGAAGATAATATTTTCAATCATTTTTCATCAAGTTCATTAAAAATAAAAATGAAAAATCTCCATCGACTGGAGTGACTGGAGTTTTTTTTAACTAGAGGAGTAATTAAGAGAAGTAATATATATTATTTTTTTTTGATGAATCGGATAGGATCTTATGACCCCAGCCAGCACTATATTATAAAAATAGAACGTTAATACATATTGTTGGAAACAAAATACGAAAATATATATTTGTGAGAGACATACATGATATAAAAGTATTTGTTAGGGACATAGATGTTAAAACCCCAATATCTTTAGCTCTTTATGAAGGGATTATCACAAGATTCTTAATTACCAATTTACTAATTTACTATTTGAGGTCCCCCCCTTTGCATACATGTCTCAATACATTGCATTTTTATTATTGTATTATTGTTTTTTTTTTCTTTCCTTCTTCTGAGTTAATTAAAGAGCCAATGACTCTTTGATAAGTCTCTTGTACGTATTACGTTGTTAAAAAGTGAGGAAGAGACTTGCTTGCACTTCCAGGGTTTTGCCATTGCATGCTGGAATCTGATTAAGCATGTGATTTTGATGGTAGTATTTTGGTTGTTAAGATTGATTCGATCCGTCGTTTTCTTTAGGACTGTCGGAGTTTACATTGAACTTATATTGTGATGAGTCGTATGAAGGTTTATGTTCATTATCTAATCGCTGTAAGCCTGTAACTAGGGTAGAAATACTTTTCTCTTAAAAAGAAAAGGAAGGCTATAATCCATCTTTTCTACAACAAATATAAAAACATAAAATTATACTACACTTAAATAGCCAAACATGCGAGTTTGATGTATCACACATGATATCTTCGTATTCACGAATCAATAAGTTCATCTTGCATTTTTCACTAAATTTCGAGTCTGATAGAATACAAGTACAATTTTTCTCAACCGTTCTATAATTTCGAAGTTTTAGCATAGTGACATAGACTTTCACATGGTATGAGTGCGGGAAGATCCGTCAGAGCTAGAAGATCAGAACTAGAAGATCACAATCTCAACACAACTCCTGACAACAATATCGTGACGTTTTCTCCTCCGAAACCTAACTCCCAGCAACCTCTCAGTTCCAATGTTTCCTCTCCCGATCTCTAAAAACCACGACAACCCGACCTCGTCGTCGCCTGCTACACTGGTCACTCCAGCAACATCGGCATCACCTCCAGCAACTCAAGTGACTCTACCCGCAACTTCGGCAACCCTACTCGCAAATCCCAAACACCCACATCTCCGTCATCTCCCTAATCCCGAACACCCCAAATCTCTAACCTTGTTGTCCTCCGACATCACCCAAATCCCTAACCTTCACCTTGTTGTCCTCCGAATTCCTCCCCCCCCCCCCCCCCCCAATCCAATCTTCCCAAATAAAAAAGAAAAAAAAGATTCTTACCACACATCTAACTTTTAGTGCCCTTAGTCTATCTTTGTTGCATATTTGAATTAGATCAATTTGATATGGATCTATCCTTGGCTCATTTTGGTATACTACCATTTTTCCTTTATCTAACCTTTCTTCTATTGTTTCTACCTTTGTATAAAGGAGTTTCTGTGTATCTTCTAAATTTTCTATTCTTTTTCTTAGGATTTTTACTTCTTCAGTATTTATTGTTGGTTTGGGTACTGAATAACTGAGTGTAATATTGTAGTTTTTTTCTATGCATTTCATACAACCTTATTGGTAACACTTGGAACATTTTGTTCTGTTCATCTTACTAGGGTATCCTTTACAAAATAAACATGGCATGCTATCCATACCTGTTCGGGCATGCCAGTCATGTTTACAAGTTCCCAATAAGCTTGAGGTCGATAATGATGGAGCTATTTGTCCCTTACTAATAGATTCTATGTTCATCATATCTAAATCAGAGAAGTCTAATTCTGGTATATTGGGAACTGGTGCAAAATCTTCAATTAATTCATTTGACTGTTTATTATCTTGCGTCTCATTTTCTTCATCAGAGTCTTCTATGGTGACGATCGAATAAATTGATTCAGAGTCAGATACTGTTTCGTCAATATTAATTAAATCCTCATTTGTGCATTTTATGAGTATGCTACTTTTATCATGTCTATTTATCCTTTTAGGACAAGTTCTACTCAAATGTTCTGAGCTACCATATGTATAACATTCGAGTTTGTTTTTATACAATCTATTTGGCTTAAATTTTCTAACATGTTTCTGGGGGTCTAAATATGGTTTTCATCTGTTTGATTTTCTTAAGAAATATTTTTTCTTCCTATATTTTGTGTTTTCTTTCGTGCGTCTGCTGTGTTCTTTATAAGTTCTAGTTCTCCTCTCTCCTATACCATATGTTTGAGGAGTGTATATTTCTTTACAAAACCGATAATCTGAGTTTTTTAATTGTTTCTGAATTTGTATTTCTGTACATTTGTCTTTTAATACATTAATAACATGTTGTATTCTTTGTCCTATTGACCATGGGTGACCTGGACCGGCTGTCATTACTTCTGGCCAGTTTTTCCATTTTTCTGCTGTTTCTATTCCTAGGGCCCCGGGAAGTTTTCTAAATAATTTGTCTCCTAAATATTGGTTAAAAGCATTTCCTGAAATACAGGTATAATAAAAATAATCATTAAGAAATTTCTTTATATACTTCCATTTATATAGACTTGATTGTTCTAAAGTTCTTATAGCATCCTTTTGTAATCCTAGCGCTCCTGTATTCGGATCTTCTCCCGTGACTAAAGCTTGTATTTTATTTACAAAATTATAGGGATTGGGACCTAGCATTAGCATTGTATTATAATATTCCACATATGATACTTTATAGGCTTCCCATAAAGCCCTAATGCTTTCTCCTAAAAATGTTTCTAAATACTTACACATTTCTTCTGTTTCTAGATTTAAAGATGTTCTATAATAATCTCCTATCAGTGTATATTTCCATACATCTAAGATATTTGACCAAGATTGTGGATCATGGGCGGCTAGGTTTAGAATCTGAGCTTCTCCTTTAGTCTGAAATTTAATTGGTTTCTCTAAAGGTTGTCTCCTTCCTTTAGTTTTATATTTATTTTCTGGTTCTTTGTAATCGTCTATTCTTGTTCGAGGAGTATTGCCACTTCTATAACCACTATAGCCAATTACAACTCCTGATGGGTTACGTATTGGTGTTCCTCGATAGGGGGAAGTAACTTCGGATTCTTCTACTAGATCCTTTTGGTATGATACCTCTGAGATTTGCGTTTCATTATCTATTTCTTCTTGTATTATTTCTTCCTGTAGAATTCCGATTCTGATATTTTGTTCTATATCATAGTATAAATATTCCTATTCTTTTATAGAACCATTCATATAATGCATATCTTCTAGTTCTAACAATTCTTTAGGTGATAACCTTCCTAGACTTAACTCTGTAGGATAGAGAATCCTATCAGTTTCTGATACTAATGTTTCAAGGCATTCGATGTGCACTAGATCAGATTCTACATCCATTTCTAATTCTTGTATGTTTCTGTGGACTTGTGGAACATAATCTGTAAAGCGTATGCTAGTTCTGCTTTTTTCTTGATAAACTAATGCCTCTTGAGGTACAAGAGTTTTTACTGGGTTTATGAAGTTGTCCAAATTCCATTCTAATCCTGCTAGCCATTGGGAATCATACGTTAAAGGTTTTACCATTTTTATTCCTTTGCTGCTTAATAAATCAACTATTTCTGTTACGTTTACTCGATATTTAACCTTTGAATTGGTTGTAGTTCGTCCTAAGAATGCTATGTGTACTAATAGGTTATCTCCATTGTGGACTTCTTCGTATCCTTTTGTCTGAATTCCGATATGGATATATCTTGTAAAATCTTGAAGAGTCATCATAAAGTCTGGGCTACAATAAAATATTCCTGAATTGCTATTCATATCAACTTCTATACTGGCTATCATACCTCTAGCAATATCATTCCATCTATTATCATATAAGGTGATTAGAGTTTTGCAGCCTAAGTTTTCTCTCATAAGTCCTTTAATACCTATGACTATTAAACCTAAATGCATTAATTTGTATCGTGAGGTTCTAAGCTCATGTCCTGCTTCCTGGCTTACTAAAGGTAGACTACATGTCTGGTTTCCTAGACAACTTAGTGCTTGTTCTCGGCTATGTCTGAAAAATTCTAGCCGGAATTCAAAACGTCCAGTCTGGTAAAGAATTTTTGGGTTTAGGATATTGAGTCCTTCCTTTTGGAATCTTTCATAGTCTTGTTCAGGGTCTATAAGTTCTCCGAGTTGGATATCATGATTACTTGACCTTCTGGAAAGTAGTTTATTGAGAAGTGGTCGTGTCCTACTTGTAGATCCTTGGTCTGACCTGATTGTTCTAGAGGATCCTGTGTATGATTGAATTTCTGTCAGTGGCCTACTCATACTCATGGTTTTGATAGTTGTTTCTTTTCTAATGGTCTAGTTGGGAAAGTAAATATTACCGGTTTCCTTGTAACTTGTTATTTTCCTGTTGGTTCTAGCTTTACTGATCCTAGTTTGTCAGTTATCTTGCTAAGGTTATCCTGGAAATTTGATATTTCTAATTTCTGTAATTTTTGCTCAACTTCTTCAATCCTGTTTACTAGTTTCTGTTCTGTTTCTTCAATTCTTTCGTGAATTTTAAGGATAAGTCTAATAATAGTATTATTTTGTTTAATAATAGTTCTTTCTGAGATTGATTCTGCGTTATAATTACTATAACCTTCGGGGCCGGGTTGAAAAGTCTTCGTATAATCTAAAGCTTCTAAATAGGCCTTTTGCATTAATTAAGAACAATCCTTTTTATTTCTTTTAATTCTAATTTATTATTTATGACGACGGCGTATACTTGGTTTATTATCTCAATGATTCTGGGATTTTCTTCACTTCGTGTAGAATGATGTAACCTTGAATTATTCTGGTCTTTTATATAATCTAGTTTACTAGAAATATCTTTTAAAATCTGGTTTTTCTCCCTTAGGGCCGAAAGTAGGCTATCTCTAAATTTTTGTTCTTCGCTCTCTCTAGCTTCTAGGTTTCGTTTTAAATTTATAACTAAATCTATCAGTGTATTCTGAACTGGATCTTTGTTATGAAATAAATGCTTTACTTCGTCTGATTTTTCAAAATTACAGCTAAGGATCTGTTTGTCTGAAATAGTAACTAACCTAGGGTGGAAACAAGAGTCTAACTCTGAAGAATCTATGATATGGCTCTGCTACCAAAAAGGGGGTGTGAAGTTATGGTGGTGTGGTTGAAGGTGAAGTTATATGATGGTGTGAAGGAGGGTGTGGCGATTATAATAGAATTACGACTTATAAATTTTTAAACTTATCCCTACCGGGTACTCCCTCTCGAAATTATGTATTTCTATGTTCCCGTTTTACTGTAGCTTATACAGTAAAAAAAAATTATTTTTTTTTATTTTTAATTTTATATAACTAAGATATATCAAGGTAAGTTAGGTCTGTTTAACTTCTCAGCCAAACTAAACCAATTTTCCCTAAGGGCATACTGACAGCCTTTTCTCTAGAGTCGGCTTTCTTTGCCTACAGGATCACTCTTGGTTATAAGACCTAACTATGCTATTATGATATACTTAGAAAGAAAAAGGATAAGAGGAGTTTATGTGCAAAACGGAGCTAAAAACTAAACTAGGAATAATACAGAAATTTTATTTATTTGGGGAACACAGTGGATACATAGTAAAGAGGTTTCCCTTTCGGAAAATCCCTTAACGATCTAAGAAAAACTTATAATTAGTTCAAGCTTGAGGAGCTTGTTCCTTACAGTACATGCAAGATTTTACAGAGCGGTGGTGAGGGAGAACATTGGAGTACAAGAAAATTTTTTGAAGCGGGGTAAGGGATTGGATGCCTTGTGGAAGAGGAGATGGGTGGTATTTATAGAGGTTGTTCTGAGAGGAGCACTTGAAGGAGAATCTGCACTCTTCTAGTGGGTGCTCTTTGAGTGGACATTTCTTTACACATTGCAAGCTGGAGTCCATTCCTTTCTGGGTGGAGGGATCAGTGGAGGTTGCTTTCCGCGTGGCTTCTTGGAGACCAAGCTTTTCTAAATCTATCCTTGCCTTTCTGAGTGGAAGTGTGCAGGAATATCTAGGTGTCCAAAACGCCTTTCTGAGTGGAAGTGACGATTCTGTCTACGCCTTTCTGGATGGAGGTGACATCTGTGCAGGAATATTTTGAGTGGAGTCTAGGTGTTCAAATTATGCAGAGCCACCGAATCTAAGGACATTGGAGTCATGGGATTGTTGTCGCCACTATCTGCTGTGTCTGAAAAGTTATCTATTTGGGATAGAGGTGGTTTATCTTCATAAATTTCCTTCTCACTTTCTGTCACTGTCTCCTTTTCTTTTGAGACAGCTGTTTTGACTGCTTCTGCTACCTATGTTGCAATCAGAGCTCGAATTGATTCTTTTCTTTTGCTTTTCTTGTGTCTTGGTTAGATCCTTTCTGGTCGCTTCTGGAAACCTTCAATCTGTTGGAGGAGCTGCAGAATTTGGTCATACTTGTTGGGGTCTATAATATCTTGGTTTTCCATAGGGGCTTTGCCCTTGTCTTGACTTTTTGGCAAAGTCACAGCCATCAACGGATTTGGTGTGTCTTTACCGGTAGCCGTTTGCTCCGGACTAGCCATTGGTATTGTAGATCCAATGATATCTCTGTGAAGATTTTTTGGCAAAACCTCAGCCAGAAACGGACTTGATGTGTCTTTACTGGTTGCCGTTTGAACCAGACTAGCTATTGAATTTGTAGGCTCAATAGTACCTCTATCTGTATTTAGAGGAAAATGCAAACCCTTCTCATCCCACTTATTATAGACCGGGGGAGCAGTCTGTGGCGAATTTTTAGGTGGGAATCTTGTCTGGATTGTCTCTCCAAGCTGGCTATCTTTTCCTGCAATTTTTGTTTTTCAAAAATCAGACAATTTTTATTTTCATTTAATGTTCTTACCGTTCGTGACATTGCCTCACAATGATCACAAAATAAGATTTTTCCCTGCATATCCTTTGTAATGGAGTATTCCAGGGGAGTTTCCTGCATGGATCTTAGGGATGGAGAAACAAAATAGTTAGGTCCTAAGTAGCTTCTAGCTACATCTAGTGCTTCTGACAAATTATAGAAACCTTTATAAATTGGATTTTTTAAGTTCTTAATATTGTCTGCTACTTCTATCCAAGTATAGAAAACACCTACTAAATTACCTTGGAGAATTGCATAAAACTTGTATCCTCTCTAATTCTGACTAAATACTTCTGATAAAGAATTCATGGCTGCTAAGAAATATTTCTGATCCTTTCTATCAAATGCAATCCATAAATTGTCATGCATTGTTGTTCTTTTGATGTAGAAATATGAGAATATGTTCTGAAAGGAAGATTGCCATTTGAAAAAACAAAAAGTTCTTGGTTTCCGAATCGCAATCGTTCTTGGGGGGTTCCCTGCGTGGTTCTGCTTTCGCTGGTCTGCTGGCTGTTCTGTGGTGGAAACATGTTATCTGGACGGCTACCTGGTTGTGGTGGTGGCCTTGCCATCTGCATATTGTCACAAAAAGTATTCATTAGATCATAATCGTGTGGTGTTTGCAAGAGATAAGAAATTCGTGTATTAATTAATTGTTTCCTGATTATGTTTTCATAACCATCCTCATAAGGATCAAATTGTTCAGCAAGGGTGTATAAAAAATGCTTGTCATAGATGCAGTTAATGCTGATAGAAAAAGCTTCGATAGAACATAATCGTAAAAAGTGGAAAAGTGTAAAGTTTATATATGTATGTTCTAGGAAAGGATTTGGAAAGTCGCTAATATTAGGATGGACCATATTATTATCTAGTTCTTCATTCTGTTTTATATCTATTGTGAGAAATACTTCTGATGTGGATAGTGCCCCAAGTTTTTCAAGATTTTTTGCCTTTTGTTTGATAATTTGAGCATATCTTTGTTCTCGAATTTCTTTTAACCTGTTGGATATAATTGTAGCATGTGGTTCTTTAACCCACCAATATTCTAATAGCTCATGCAGAGTTGTTACATTATTCATTTTAGTAATTACAGAAATGAATTCATTATTTGTGCAATGTTCTAAGAAGGCAATGACTTCTGTCAATACTAGGTCTTCTTGGGTTACATTATAAGTTTGTGGATGCTCATCTGCATTAAGTAAGTCAAAAGATGTACCTATATCTCCTATGTCTACGAGAGCATGCTGATGGAGTAGGCAGCTAAGAGTATCGAGTAAGATATTAGTACTGCCTTTGATATGTTCAAAAGTGATATGGGTGCTAAAGTGAAGGCACCGATCTAAAAATTAAGCCAACGCCGTCGAGAGCTACGTTTTTGTTCTAAAGCCATTTTTGAATGAAAAGAAACTATGGCTTCACAGTCTGTTCGAACAGTTATTTCTTTTTTAGAAATAATGAATAGTTCAAAACTATCTAAAGCATAAGAGATGGCTAATAATTCAACATTAATACTGCTAATGTTACCTTTTTCTTTATATTTACCACTAGCATAGCGGCAAATTCTTTCTAAATTTTTTTCAGAATACTTATTTGGTTTAGCAATCAAAGTTGCGCCCCAACCTGTATTACTGATTCTATAATAGATAGTCTGAATCCAATGGTAAAGCTAATTCTGGAAGTTCTTTAATCAAGTTCTTAATTTGTTGGACTAGTTTGATATCTTCTTTGTTGAAGTATCTTTGTCCTTTCTGGGAAGTTTTTGCGTATAAGGGTCCTGCAATTTTGCCTAAATTTTTTATAAATGGTCTTGCATAATTGATAAACCCTAAAAATTGCTGGAGCTGTTTTAATTCTTCTAATTTGTCTGAAAATTCTAAAGCTTTTTGGGCAATATGGGGTTGTAGTTTAATTTTACCCTGCCCAATAATAGCTCCTAAAAATTCAATTTGTGGTTTATACAGCTGCATCTTTGTTTTACTAATTATGATACCACGATTAATAAATTCTGAAATAATAATCTGCAAATGACCTGTGTGTTCTTGTCTTGTTAGACTAAAAACTAAGATATCATCGATATAAACAACAGCAAATTTTTTGTGTTTTAGAAAAATTTCATCCATCTTTCGTTGAAAAATAGATGGTGCATTCTTAAGGCCAAAAGGCATGACGAGCCATTCAAAATGTCCTTTGGGACATGTAAATGCTGTCCATTCTATACTTTCAGGATGCATCTTAATTTGCCAAAATCCAGATTTTAAATCAAATTTACTAAAGATGTTACATCCTTGTATTTGATTTATTAATCTGGTTTTGTCTGGAATATCATATGCATCATCTCTGGTGTTGTCATTTAATCTTTTGTAATTTATTACCATTCGACTTTTTCCTCTAGCTATTTCACTGTGTTTTCTAACAATAAAAGCAGCAGATCTATGGGGACTTTCAGATCTTCTGATAACTCCTAATTTTAGGAGTTCTGTAATATGAATTTTAAAATCATCTATGTCTTGGTTTGTGGCATTTATTTTTGTTGTTCTAACCTTATATTCAGGGTTTATAATATCTAGCTTACATATGATCTTATCTTTATCCCAATACTTTAGTACTTCTTCACCCATTATTCCTAATTTCTCTATTTTTGATATTAGTTGTTCAACATCTTGTTCACTTATGAGGGTGTAATAAAGATGTTCAAGATTCATAAAGTTTGTGTGGACTTCGATCTCATACTCTTGATTTATGTCATGAGTACTATATTCGTCATTTTCGTCATTTGGAATTACGTTAAGTAACTCACACTGCCTTTCATGAGGACAACTGCATTCTTTTTCGTCTTTAGGATTTTCTAGTTCTCTTATCATGGTTGGTTCATCATGTGTATAAACTGGTGTAAAGATTGTATGTTTCTGTAACTGCAAGTAATCTTTACTTATTAGCATACCACCTTTATCCTCTAATAAGAAGCTTAATCCCAAAATTAAATCATTGCTTAGATCAAGTTGCCTAACCCATGTGGATTCTTTAGGTAATGTGTATTCTATACTTTCTCCACAGTTGGTTTCAAATCTAATTTTACTATTTGGGATTAACAGATCATCATACGTAAAACCTTTTCCATCCATTTGTTGGGCTACTGCAGGTTTCAAGGCTTTTACTATGTATTGTTTTGGGATTATATCTTTATTTATAATACAGTTTGTACACCCTGTATCGATTAATGCTAGACACTTTACTTCGTAGGCCATCATTCTTACCACACATCTAACTTTTAGTGCCCTTAGTCTATCTTTGTTGCATATTTGAATTAGATCAATTTGATCTACCCTTAAAAAAAAAAAAACCTCATCACAACTACCCGTCTCCCTCCTCCCACCTTCCGTCGACCCCCTCCCACTTCCGCATCCAGATCTCAATACAACCTCACACTGGTTAATCCATCGTGAGTTTGAGAGGGGGAGATCCCGACATCATCCAGTTCCCGACGTCCATCCTGTATGCTGAGGCCATCCCGAACTACTACCACCACTACTTCTACTACTACTGCCGAAGGGCGCCCCCTTCTACACTTACCAGATCCAAGAGCCGGTTCGTCCCTGTGCCATCTACCGAGCGCTGTCTCTGCGCCATCTACCGAGCACCGTCCCTAGCGCTATTTACCGAGCGCCTTCCCTGCACCGTCACCAAGCACTATCCTTGCGCTGTCCCTGATCCAAGATCCAAGATCCGCCTGCGCCATAGAGCGCCATCCCATGCGTCGTCACTGAGCGTCGTTCATGCACCACTATGTGTTGTCTCTGCTACATGAACATCGTCATATTCCAAACTCATGTTGCTTGAACCAATTTTAGTTTGAAAGGGGGTAACCAACTTGAGTTTGAGAGGAGGTGTTAGATGTGAGATATTAGTTTAGTCTTATATCGAATAATGTATTAATTTAGTCTTTGATTCTCTCCTATATATAGAAAATATTGTACCCAGTTATAATCAATCAATTCCAATCAACCCAATAATCCAATAAACTATTCTTTTCTGTCCTTGATTCCACAGTCTTCCTTCTTAATTTTCAATCACTGAATTATTCCACACACAAATTCCGCTTTTTCAATTTTTTACCAAACAAAAAAGTCCATCTTTTTCTTGTTCATTGATAACATAACTGGAACATAGTGCTTCAAGCACTACATGCATCTAGGAAGTAGGATCACTAGAAAAATGATGGAGAGGTAGTGATGGCTACCGGACCCCGCGACCAACTCACTCGAACCCAGCCCGCAATTAGGTAGTTCGGGTTCGAGTCGAACACGTGGGTCGACCCGGGTCGCAAATTTCAGAAACCCAACCTGCTCGACCCGACCCGTGAACCTGCTGACTAAGTCAAACTCGCCCGCAACCCGCACACTCGACCCGTGGGTTTGGACCCGAACCGATCGAATGGTTTGAAACAAAGCTAACGACCCTGTTTTGCACCCCCCCCCCCCCCCCCTACACACACACACACACACAAATACCTCTTCAATTCAATCTAAAAATTTCCACACCTTACTCTCTTTCTATACTACTACTACTACTCAAATCAATCAAGTTTTTTCAACAAAGAAGTGATAAATTTCGATCGTATTGAATTGTGTTTATTCAACTCTCAACTACGTCTACTTCAACTCCTCCAACAAAGTTTTTGAAGAATTTTAATCCTCCACCTATGTTGTATTGTATTACTACTGTTATGGATCCTCGTATCAAATTAGCGGGTACAAGAAGTTTGATTAAAATATTTTTTACTTGGAGATGATTCCGAATATGATTGTAATGAATTTTTAGCTAGCTTTGAATCGACATTGAATAATTTGTATGATTATTATGATAGATTTTGCATCTAGTAGTACAACAATTATAGTTCTTTTTCTTCTACTTCTAGAGGTACGGGTAGGAGTACATTAGAATATGTCACTGCAAATTTACTTAATCGTATTCAATCAAAAAACCTTAGAACTAATACACCTAATGAATTAAATTGGTATAATCAACAAGATAGTGAGAGTTCCAGCACTAAGATTGAAGTGCTATAATGGTGGAAAGAACATGAAAATCTTTTTCCTATTCTTTGACATATGACCAGAGATCTACTATCTCCTCTTGTCTCTCCACAGTTGCTTCAGAAAGTATTTTTTCTACAAGTAGTAGAGTTCTGTAACACCTCGAATTTTAAATACCAAAAATATTCGTTTTTATATTTTTATAGTGGTGAGAATTATTTTTGAGTTATATCTTGTCGTATTTTATTTTTAAATATTGAATTTGGAGACTTAGTTTTCAAAAAAAAAATTGGGGTGTTACAGTTTGGTATCAGAGCCTAGGTTAACTAGGATAGAGTTTGTGATGATTTGTATCCTAGTGATCCTGTCATGTGAGTATGGGTTCATTATTGCTAAGTCGTGGAGATGAAGTGTTTTATGTTTTGTGGGTGTTTTGTTAAGTAGCAGTTCTTTTGTTGAATGGAGTGAACCCTTCAGACTTTTGTCTGACTTTGTGTCATGGTTATTTTTAGCCCTACATATGTTATACCTTTTTTTTTTGAAACCCCTATAAGAATTTGTGTGTTATCGGGATATTCTATTACATTGATTGATGTGTGTGTGAAGGGCTATTCCTTGGGGATTTTATATATGTTCCATAGATCGCGGGGTTGTGTAGTAATTGTTATTATTTGATATATGGTAATGGGTTGGTTAGGAAGACTTTATGCATAGTTAGGGTGTGGTGCAGGAATGATTCAGGTGAGAATGCCTGATAAAACTCAGTTTTCAATTGTATGAAATGCCTTGGACGATGTGGGTATGCCCGTCAGGTTTGGTGGTAATACCCAAGGAGAAGATTAAGGAGGTGGTTGGTAAACTTATTGATATATGAGAGGATGGTTCCTTGAGATTGAGTATCGATTATCGGGAGTTGAATAAGGTGGCCATTAAGAACTGGGTGACAGATGTCTGATGTAGAAGAAGAATATTGGCTTTTATTAAGTCCCAGAAGCGGACGGCACTAGAATTATTTAGTCTAATTTTGAATGATATTAATGAATGTCATGCAGATTGTTTAGTAAGCGGTGAGGAAGGTTTTTATTATCATCGTAGGCCCTCTGTTCTTGATGAGGATGGTTTATAGTAGCGGGAGATGGAGATTGTTTATTTTATTAAGTATACTGCTTATCCTAGTGGCATAAAGATGTATTGAGATTTAGGAGGACATTTTGGTGACCTGGAACGAAGAAGGATATTGGTTATCAGGTGAGAATGGATAAACCTCTTTTGAGGTGTGTAGTTGACAAGTGAGTTATGTAGATTAGCGGCGATCAAGACTTTGAGTTGCTCAGTTGCTGAAGGTTCATTGTTATGTTATTTGATGACTATATTTGGGAAATTTGAGAAGTTAGTGAGGAGAACGTACTCGAAATTGTTTGAACGGTGTTCTTAACCATTGTAGCTCGAGGACGAGCTTCGTTTGAGGTGTGTAGAATGTAACACCTCGAATTTTAAATACCAAAAATATTCGTTTTTATATTTTTACAGTGGTGAGAATTATTTTTGAGTTATATCTTGTCGTATTTTATTTTTAAATATTGAATTTGGAGACTTAGTTTTCAAAAAAAAAATTTTGGGGTGTTACAAGTTCTAACAGATTACATGAATCGATTGAAGCCAGATTCGTTGGAGATGTTCATATGCACTGAAGATTGGATGAAGGCTGAAGGCAGAATTCAAGGTTAAACGGCATCTACATTAATAAGTGGAAACAATTTGTCTGAAGTCCAACAACAAGATTAGGAAATTTAGGACGATGAGATCCTAGATTTAGGTTAAGTAGAGGTGCACGGCAGTAGTCCAATGTCATCTCTTCAATCTAACTCTAGACTATCTCGAACTCTAAATTGTCTTCTTAAACATGTAATTCAAGGATTTTGTATATTTTTTTAACAATATTTGTATGTAAAAATAGTTGTAAATTTTTTATTGAAGTTGAAATGAATAATATATACAATTTTGTTTAATTTTTAATCTCTTATACTTGTTGTACAATTTTTGTTTATTTATTTTTTAAAATTAAAAAAACGGGCCAAACCATCGACCCGCCTGGCCCGATCCGGGTTCAACCCGAATGTGTTCACGGGTCGACCGAGTGGATTTTTTCATTTCCCAACCTGGCCTGACCAGGCTAATGGCCCAACCCAACCCGAGCCTGCCTGAAACCGGGTCAAGCCCGAATGAGTTAGGTCCGGCCTGACCCGGTGGACCCGATTGCCATCAGGCCCATCACTATGTAGAGGTGAGGCTCCAAATTCATGATGATCATTCATCAATGAGTAGCCATGTGAAAAACTGCAAAGATGAGTTTTAGCAAACGAATAATTGGATCATCAAGCAAATAAGCCTAAGGAGCTGTTGCAGGTCCAAGAAGGCGCATCACAGACACGTACCACCAGCAGGAATACAACAACGAGAAGATTCCGCATCAGCTCTACTCTACAGTAAATTTCATGCCAACAATCCACGGGCTATTAGGGACGTCCTGTTGTCTTTTCTTTATAGTATAACTTTGTTGCTCTACTTCTTTTAGTTCCTATTTTCTACTTTCCGTACTTTCTCGTTGCTCCCAGATTTTTTTGGATTATTTCGTTCTTAACTCATTATTGAAACAAGGTGGTAATATCCCAACAATTTTCTCAAAGAAAAAAGAGTCAATAAGCCTGGTTTTGGATTCTCACTCTAACTATGAGATATTGGATTCTCACTCTAACTATGAGATCTTTGGTAATCATTTAAGCAGATATAAGAGAGTAACCATAGCTTAATTAGTTGGATACGCCACACAATAAAGAATACCAAAGAGGAAAGCAACTTTTACAGAGACCAATCCTTCTTAATTAGAGCTGGTATTAGGTCCTCCACTATCTGGATCCGGATCCGGTACCTTGCGGATCTAAAAATTGGACCCGGATCCGGACTTGCGAAAATTGGGACCAGGTCCGAGTTCTTGTTAAAAAATCATACCCAACGGGACTAGTAGCGGGGAATAAATATTTGTACTTAAGTATTTTTGCACCCGATACCCTACGGTTCCAACAATTTTTACACTTAAATACATGTATAAATATTATATTTATACATCTATCTTCAACAATTACTACTATTTATATGTATATCCCTATAATCCTATTATTCAAATTCCATATTTTTGGGGGTATTTTTTAATGGGTCCGGATCCGGATCCGGGTCAGGTCTATTTTGAGCAAACCCGGACTTGGAAGTGCATCGGGTGTTATTTTAGGACCCGGATCAGGACCCATATAGATCAGGTCGGTTCCGGTCCAATGCCGGGTCCGGATCGGATCTGGGTGTATTCGGTCCAAGTAACAACTCTATTCTTAATATACAAAGCAATCTAGAGGGATTGGTGCAATATAGTGGCACTGCATTGCCTCTTGCTTCTAGAAGAAAACATTGAGCAGCAAAGATCTACATCATTAGCATCCCATATTCTTAATCTTACATCATTGACATTAATCAAATCCAATTAATCACGTAATGAAAGTAGATGCAAAGCTTAATCAAGCTCCTAACTTTTGTTGGAACTATTCACCAACTTTGGAGCTTAGTTTAGGGTTTTTAATATATTGGTACAGGTGTCAAGTTAATTAGCTCAGCAAAGCTCAAGTGCATTTGTGGTCCAATCTATCTAGATTTGGATTAAGGAGGATCTTAATTACATCACTTTGGGTGATTGGGTGGAGATAAACAACGAACCTATTCCTTAGTTGTCTAAGTAAAGAGGGATTTTGACTGGTCAACAAGATAAAGAAAGAAAGAAACAAGGTGATGTATGAGAAGGCAGTAGTAGTACAATTGCATTCTGTGAAGAATAAAGAGAATATTGTTTTGTTTTTTTTTGAAAATAAATTGACCGAAGTCACCGATCTCATTAATGATAGATTAACAGGATTACAAAAAGTCCTACATCATCTTAAACATCATACTGTGCTCGTCGGCACCAAACCACAAATCTATTACAACAGAACAACATTGAAATAGCAAAGAAAGAAAGGATACAATAATAACCAATCTCTAAGGCCCCCAAAGCACCACACTCCTCGATGCTTGGTCTGGACTGTAGTCCCAGAATATTGTTGATTTGTTGATTTGTTGGCATCAAATAGATGATATTTTACTCTCTCAAATATACTTTTATTTGACTATATTTGTGTAGACCAACTATCTAATATCAAAATTTTGATGGAGAAATGGGAACCTCATATATATAAAATACCTGTACACACACGATAGGACCCTAATGGCCAATCGGCACAGTTCAATTGATTTACAAGTCATAAAACTTATCTTTATAAAATTCAACTTCTTTGAAACATGATGAATGGTGCAGATGATCTACAGTATCCTATAAATATGTGACTCTCTTTCCTCAAATTTATAATCGAGATTAAACCTGGAAGGATAACAAGACAAATGTTTATTTTCATAATCTAGTAATTATATATTTTCCTTTTAATTCAGCTGTAGCCAAACAGGAATACGCAGAAGCTACTCAAGCTATTCTTGCAAGTAGAAGATAAATCTGACCTGTCAAATTTCTCATACTTCGCATCCTAAATCTATCAGATTTGTCAAGGCATCCACTGATCCAGTATGTCATAACTCAAAACCGAACAAGGTAGTGCATCTCAGCTAGAGCTTGCCCCACTCTTCTGCATGCTTGACATATAGCAACCAGTCATGTACTCATCCCTGTACAGATTCATAGAAAAGGCACCAGATTATTCGCCTTGGAGTATCATCCTATTAGCAGGATACAGTTCATACAATTGAGAGTGCAGAAATTCATTGTTTTTTAGGCAATATAATCAAAAACGAAATTTCAGCGCCTATTTGCTAGTACAACATTCAATTCTTGATGACGAGTAGATAGGATGGCAGGAGTTAGGGTTGGAACTGTGTCGGGCCTTGCAAAACTCAGCTCAACCTAACGTGTAGAAATCAAGCCGGCTCAGCATAGGCTTGCTATGGGCCTATATCCTTCTGTCCGGCTCTGAGCCAATCGTGTTTTGAAGAAACTCGTGAGATTTATCAGGTAGATTCAATTGTGCTTTACATTCACATAAAAATAGAACGATATCTTAGTCAAAAGATTAAAGTCGATCAAAATCAAAGTCAACGTGAACATTAATATCGACCCATATAAGCATAATCTTATGGAGCATGTTTACTACATCAAGTGATGCGACAAATTAAGTTAGATTGAGAACAAAGAGGTTAATAATTATAAAATAAATGAATATGACTGAATTGGAGGTAGCAGCGGAGATAGACCAGGTAGAGAGGGTTGAAAGATGGCAGGGTGGGATACCGTAAGAGGCTTAGGGTGAGAGTAGAGAAGTAAAATAGTTGCATGTTACCAAATTTTTGGGAATGCATAGGAAGATGAAAGGTGATGGTGCTAATAATTTTCAGGGTTACTCTTTTTGCTCAGTTTTCCCTTTGAATCAGCTCTTAGGCTAATAGTCTTCCGTATATATTTTACATTTTTACTAATAAAATAGGAATATAATTATTCGCATATGATATTTCTTTTGATAATCTATAAGGTATTTTATCCACCTGAGTACGATAACCATCACCCTCACAGTCATGACGTTGGGCTTCATCCATGCGCCTTATTGAAGTGTTGCTACCCAAGTTCATGTTGAATTTCGCCGAAACCATACCCGACCCAAAAAAATGGTAGGCCTTCCATTTTTCAGCCCATACCTGGATTAGAGGACTACTTCCTCCCACTTCCTAGTGTGCCCATCGGCTTCAGATCGAGCTGGACTACTTCCACCCCTAGCTGGAAGCATATGGTTCTAAAACTTAAACATTGCATCCTGTGATCTTGTCTTCGATAACATTAGGCAATTAACACAAAGTGGTAACATGTTGAAACTGATCATTCCATAAACTGTAACAGGAACATAAAAAACCCTGAAACATTCTGTTCAGATCATGGGCAGTTTAGGAGACTTTAGTTTGTTTGGAACTCATTACGACCATGAGATACATTCAATTATCTCAACCCTAGATGTCAGATACTTGCACGTTTGTAAATTCTCAAAAAATAAATTTATTTCTCACTTCCACTCTTTCTCTCTCCTTGTCTCACCTTTGTATTCTAACATATCTACAAAAGATAATAGTAGCTTGCAGACCTTCACCTCCACCAAATATTTAACTGCAGTTATCCCACCTTTATATCCAAATAACTAGTTAACTGTTGCTCATATGGATTGGAAGTGTGTTGTATCAAATTATCTTCCCTGAAATGTGATTCTACACTGATACCATAATTCCATATATTAATGTCGATATTGTGCAAGCATGCACATACAAACATATGTACTTAAATCAGTAAATGGATATGAGTTTTGCGCACCTTTAATAGTTGTTAGCTACTAGCATTTAGTTTTTCCAGAAGGATTTTGTTTAGAAGCATTGGATTTGCCTTGCCCTTTGATATCTTCATTACCTGCACATAAGTAAACATTAATTAACTGAAGAAGGAATAAAAGGTTTTTTACTCAATAAATGTTCAGGATTAAATACCTGTCCAGCAAAATAGCCTTGTAACTTAGTCTTGCCTCCTCGATACTGTTCAAGTTGCTTGGGATTGTCATCAAGAACTTTATCAACTAAAACTTCGATTGCAGCAGGATCAACAATCTGCAAATCCCAAATTAGATGAAAAACCTCACTGTCAAATTTTATAGATACCGAAATTGATTGCTAAGGGAAAACATCTTTCTAGTGTTGATCACTAAGAAGATTGATGTCCTGAATCAACTACTCATTGGAAATGTAATTATAAAGAATATCTTAGAAGAAATTACACTGCAATTTGAAATGGAGGTGAAGTGCTCTAGAAAGCAAAAGCAAAACCCAAAGCAAAAGCAAAGGCAGGCTTAATATTAATTGCAAAACTAAGTACGTACGTCCCCATCCTTTTTCTGTCAAAAAAATTTGCAAAACTAAGTTGACATTCAAATTTCAAACTAATGATACGATGTTTTACCATTACATTAAATTAAGAAAACTAAATATTGTTTTGTTTTGACTAGACAGAGAACCAAATACTATATAAGTTAATATATTGATATCCAAGTAGATTAAGGAAGCAACGCTTAGTTAGCAAGTATAGCTGCTTAGTTCGCAAGTCTAGGGCCATTACAATTTAAAACAAAAAAACCAAATCTAAAGCAAGATATTGTAAATCACTTGCCTGAACTAGATCTTTCTCCTCTATCAACTTTTTTACAGTCCCGCCTTTGGATATAAGCACCAAAAGTATCTGCAGACAGAAAGAACTTTAAAATCAAATAAATTGAGGCATATATATGTTTTGAAGGTGTGAGAATTGCTGTGTGCAATACTGCTCCTTGCATCCCCTGTAGACATTGATTCAATTGAACATAAAAATTGGACAGAAAATTCATTTGGAACACAAACATGGAGGTTATGGAAATGTGAAGGTAATAATCAAGGAAATGAATAACAGAAGATTGGGACAGATATATGTTGGCTCTAAGTGAATACTATAGTTTTTTACTGGTGGTTCACAACAGCCATTTATCTTGGCAGGCTAACTGGCTGACAGGTGAGAAACTTGATCCTTCCAATAGCTAATGCATGGATAAAACTAGAAGTATATTGGATTCAGTGAATACCATACTGATCTGATATACCAAAATGAGAATCTGCTCCTATAAAATTCATAAACACTGAGCTAATACAAAGTATAGGTTCAAGCCATATGTGTTTCTCTAACCAAGCAAACATAGAAAATTCAGATAATGTCATAAAACTAAATTATTATAGAAATTTCAGAAATTTAAATAACAATAGAACTGATGTTTAAAGTGGTGCATACAACTGTATAGTGCTAATTAACTATAATCAAATATATTCTTAAGGATAAAATAAATCAAACTTCATAAGTATAGGACCTAGTTCATGCTGACAAACCACATGTATCCACATAATGAAAAGTAATTATGCTAATAATGTCGTAAGTAGAGTGTCAGAAGAAGAAAAGTCACCTCCTTCCCAATCTTTCCACTAATAGTTCCATCTTTTATGAAAGCTATGAGCTCAGCAAGTTCATGTGGTGTTAGTTTGATCTCGTTTATTGACAGCTTCTCATTCTTAAGATAAGCTGCAATATCACCCATAATCCAGTTCGCAGCCAACTTTACATCCGCACCCTTCTGAAGAGCAGAATCAAAAAATTCTGCAACCTGGAATACATAGTTTGAAGGTCATCTCAGAAACCACCTTTTCTTTTCTTTCTCTTAATTAAACATTTCAGAAAAACATGCAAGGATATATGATTACTTACATTGTTATCATTAGCAAGGAAAAGGACATCTTGCATACTAAGACCCATATTTTCGTAACGTCTGCGCTTTGCTTCTGGAAGCTCAGGCAATAATTGTCGAATATTTTCAACATAATCCTTTGTGAGGACAACTTCTGGGAGGTCAGGTTCAGGAAAATATCTATAATCAGCAAGCCCTTCTTTTTTCCGCATTGTAAAGGTTTTCTGAAATGGACAAATATAATGAACTAAGTTAATATGTAGACAAAAAATATAAAAATAACAGTTGTGGATTTTTAAGTGCCGGTAACTTAAGGATCTAACCTGAGCACCTTCTTCCCAAAGTCGAGTTTCTTGTACAATTTGATCAGTTTGTCCTTGACTATAGAGATCAATTTGCCTGGAGATCTCATAATCGATGGCCCTGTTCATAGCAGAGAAGGAATTCATGTTCTTTATTTCAACCTGCACCATAATAAAGGAAATATTCTTGATGCTTGGATAGTTGCTACTTCAAGCTTAAAAACAAAATAAATGATAACGATAAAGAAATGTATTCTAGGGAATCTACTTATGAACATTTTCTTTTTAATTTGTGTCATTCTAGTTCTTGTCTACATTGAACACTAAAACCATTCGACAATCAATGTATTAGATCATATTTTTCTGTTGAGTACTTACAGATTTTTATTGAATAGGTTACAAAAGGAAACACACATGAATCAATTGGAGGAATGTGCCGTTGGTAATAGAAATGAAGGTGCTGGAAGACAACAAAGAAAAATAAGAAGGAAACAGAAGTATAAAAACAATAAAAAGTGAAAAATGTATTATATATCCTTCTCTCACATAGACTAAATTGAATCAGTAGCAGATTTGTGGAGGGATAATCCTATAATTCGAAATATTGATGAAACTACAGCAGCATCCATAAGGCAAAAGCTACTCTCGATCCACTCAAACTATATTTTAGAAAAGGAAGAGTTTCACATTAACATACAGTCTCCCTCCATATGAGCATTCTTCCTTGATGGGAATCTTTATCTGTTTACTGTTTTTTTTTGGGTGTTGTCAAACATAGTCATCATTTGTAAAGGTTTGCTTATCTTTATATGCAAGGTTTTATTAAACGGCTTCACTGTGATTGTTTTGTTGTTACCAATTAATTGAACCTGGTGGTATGATCTCACATGTTTTTACTTTTCATAAGTACAAGACAAAAGACATCTAAATCCAAAAAAATTCAATATAAAGACACTTCAGACTTGTCAAAAACCACAAGCATTTGTGTCCGACCTTTCCAAAAAGGACTAATCATCTCTACTTATCTATAAATCAACCTTATGTCCACAACTCCAGGAACGCTAGAGAGGCTAGCCATAGAAGTTTCCTGTTTAAGGTTTAATTGAGGCAGGCACCATGATAATACTAAAACGATGGCCACGTAATATATGTTTTGAAGTTTGAAACTTTAATGATGTTTAAAATAATATTTGCCGTAGGTGACTATGCTGCTTTTACAGAATTATGATAATATAGACATGCACACTAGGAATTATAACTAAATCGCCCCTAATAGTAACCGTAGAATAATAATTATTAATGGATAACAGCCAAAAATATGAGCAAATAAGAAGGCTAATTGCTTCATTTGTCAATCTGACATAATTACTGAAACTTTATGATGGCAGAGACATTGCCAACTTATATGCTATGATCGTCGACATCTGGTTTAGAGTCATATGCACGAGCAAACCGAATACTTAAAAAAGAGGAAAAGGGGCACCTGGAGGAGTCCAAACCATGGTCACTTACAGTATGTGCAAACAAATAGTACGGATGTACAATGCCATAAAATGCATGAAGCTTAGCAAACAAATAGGAAAGTTTCCTACAGAACGTGCAACACACCTAGAACGTGCAACACACCTCATAAAACTAACTTCTACGACATCTAATTGTCATAATATATCTAAACAAGTCACATGCAGTTGACACAAGGTATCCAAAATATCAATGTCAATAACATGGAAATGAGTCAGATGCAATGTATAACATCTGGATAATATGATTCCTAAACTCTATCACCCCCAAACCACATGCGACTTTAAAAATAAATTACCACCACAAAAGAAGAAAGAAGAAAACAACTTCAATTAGGCCACAAACTTAAAAGTAATTGAAAGGGATCTCTTTTACCTTTGTCCCAAATTTTGATTGCCCAATTGGCCTGATGGAAACATTCACATCACAGCGGAGAGATCCTTCCTGCATGTTTCCATTACTTATCCCCAAATACCTCACAAGCCTCTGTATCTCTGCTGCATACTCTGCAGCCTCGAGGCCACTTCTCATATCAGGCTCAGAAACAATCTCAAGCAAAGGTACACCTGCTCTATTAAGGTCAACCTATACAAGTAAAGTTACGTCCATTTAAAAATAATACAAAAAATTGTCCAAAAATAAATAAAGAATATGCAAGGGTTCTCCTAGACAGTTTTTATTAACTTCTAAAAGTACAACAAGCTAATACTCAAGCCATAGCACCTGCATGTCTATATAATGCAAATATATATAGAGAAACCCAAAAAACAATTTGACAAGAAGAAACCTGTGAGTAACTGCCAGAGTCTGAATGAAGCAATTTCCCAGCATCTTCTTCCATATGGACCCGAGTTATCCCAAATCTTCTATGTCCGCCACCAAATTCCATGGGAAGATCTAACTCAACAAAACCTCTTGATGCTATAGGTATATCAAATTGAGAAATTTGGTAACCCTTTGGGAGATCAGGGTAGAAGTACTGCTTCCTATCAAACTTGGATGAAAAGGATAATTCACAATTGAGTGCAAGTCCCAGTTTCACAGCCAACTCAACAACCTTCGAATTTAAAACAGGTAGAGTCCCGGGGTGTCCCATGCATACTGGACATACAGTGGTGTTGGGTTGGGATCCGTAAAGGTAGGGGCAGCTACAAAAGGCCTTTGTGAGAGTAGATAACTGGACGTGGGTTTCAATGCCGATGATAGCTTCATATCCTTGTCGTTTCTTCTCTAGTTGTCTTGTCTTTTGGGTTTGCAGGCTTCCTGTCTGCACTTTAGTTTCAATTTGTGGGCTTTGAAGAGTGCATAGCATAGCACCATGTTTCCTAGTAAGGAAAGTAAATGGATACAGGAACAATTGATTGGTTTTGATTCCTCGAAAATATATTGAAGCCATTTTTGCCTCTGGAAATGCTGAAAACTTTCGCTTTCCGACCAAATTGTCACTAAGCCAGAAATTCTGCAGAGGACACGAGTTTTCAATGTAGAATTTCAGTGCAAATGATAAGGGATGCAATAGATAAAAATTTTGTGGCAGGTATACAACCAAATAGGAAAATACCGATAAACTATAGTAGACATATAAGTCAGGCTTCAAAAAAAAAAAAAAAAAAAAAAAAAAAGTAACAGAAAGAGAGAGAGAGAGAGTTAAAAGTTAGGATGATTAATTCTCGTTTACAATAGCAAGTGTGTATATCAGAAAATACAATTTCATGAAATTTTTATTTATTGTTAAAGTATTAGAAATGATAGTAGATTTTTTTCCCTGGAAGGGGGAGTCTACCTAAGGGTAAATACTTAGCACATTCGACTAGCTAGAATGGGGAGAAACCCCCTCCAAATACAACTGACAAGTAGTTGTTAATTTACCAATTTAGGTATATGCAAGAAGAAATCATATCAAGCAATGATGGAGAACATCCAAGATGAAACGTCCGATAGCATCATTACATAAACAGGAACCAAACTGGTAATTAATACGTTAAAACATCTGATTAGTCTTATGTGGACATTGACACCTACTCGTCTACCAAGACACATTCAAATGCTTTAATGGGCATTGTCGCGTTATAGGTAAAATCTGAGTCTATAAAGTACAACGAAAAACTCTTGAAGCCCTCTTCCTTTCTTTGTCCCAAGAATCCAACAACTGACTTGAAAATTCAAGGGTTATGCCAACATAACAGCAAGCACCAATTCTATGCAGTTTCATCAGCAACTGCACCAAGATATCTCCGTAAAAACATTCGTCTTAAGCTCAATTCATACAATATCACACGTCGGCACCTATGAAGCACATATACGGATACCGGGTGCGGGTACGACATGACATGGGTACGGGGATACATCATTTTCCAAAAAAGTAGAATACGGGTGTGTTGGTGGGTACGTTAAATATATTATATTTTATATTATATATATAAATTAGTACATATTTATCCTGTTAAAAATCAAATATTGAACCATTTCATAGAACTTTAAGGATACATTATAATTATGAGCATTTTTGGAGAAAAAGAATGACAACTTAACAATCAAAACATTATGCAACTTGTTTTGTGTTTGAGCATAACTTGAAACATCAAGTTTTTAAAATTAAACTAGGACTGCAAACATTTATCTAAACATAATTGTGTCCAAAAGCTGTAAACACTTATTAAGAAATTGGATACTCCTTGAGTACGCACCCGGAAGTAGTGAGTACCCAAGGAATATCGGCATCCAATACGCACTTGACACAAGTACGTTGGCCGTTTGAAAGTACCCGTGCTTCCTAGGCTGGCACATTGTTAATGGGGAGCCCATTTCGGATTAGATATAGACAAATAACACCAAGTTATTGAAAAATATAACCAAGTATTTTGACAAACAGATAGTGATCATATGTTAAGATGCAATGTTGTGGAGTAATGCGAAGAAAGTTGGAGTAAGCATTTCAACAAACAGTTGACGGGCATGAAACACAACCCATATTTTATAAGGAGATTAAATAAGACGTGTTGTCAGCACGTACCTGAGCCGAGTAACAACGAATGTTGGAGACTAGAAAACAAGTTTATGGGAGATTGGATACACAGAGAGAGAGAGAGAGAGAGGAGGATCCAGAAATGAACTGGAGTGGAAGATAAGGGAGATGGATAAACGTAGGGCTGATACGAGCAACAATTAGGAGAGCATCTCTTACTGCACGTGCTTTTTACGTGTAGAAGCTAGTTTTTATATGGGACTAGAATCTGGATGGCTGAGGCCTTTTATCTAGAGGCCCTTCATTTGATTGTGAGTCTCTTTTTAGTCCCATTCTCCTTTTTTCTTTCTTTTATATACTTTGAATCCTGACGTCTATATTTTTTTTCTTCGAAATAAGGGGTCTGGAAACATTATGAAAGATCATAGGCTAATCTGGTACGTTATGATTGGATCGATCTTGTAACTTTTTTGGCTTGATAAAAATGATTTATGCTTTCGTAATATTAGATGTAGATTTCGTATGTTACTGTACAAAATACTGGTCCAAATAGATGTTTGGGTAGGTCAAACAGGTACAAGGAAGAGAATCCGCTTCGAGGGGGCAGAGTAATTGACCACATCAGGACAACAGTCATCTCCATTCTTTTATTTTGTAGGCGGAGTGTGTAGGAGGTGTCTGTTATTTTGAGTTTGTTGTACTGCATTACTGATTGTTCGTGTCGTAGTGCACTATAGTATTTTGTACTGGATTACTATTTATATGTGCCGTAGTGCACTGTAGTATTTTGGATTTGTATTGGGACTTTCTTGTTGTTTCGTTAATCTTTCATTAAAGAAATCGGTGACCTCGGTCACTTTTATCTAAAAAAATAATAATAAGGGGTCCGAAAAAAAACATTATTAAACTACAACATTTAAAGACATGTTTTGAAAAAAAAAAACATATAAGAATATCAATTGTGAGAGAAAATCTAGACAAGATATTCATAGAAATTTATGTTTTCAGAAACGAAGCCAAATATATATATATACTAGGTATGCCCGTGGCACGTGCCTACGGCACGTATTCAGGACTGCATGTAAATTTAGTTAGATTTATTTGATTGGGTGAACTGCGTATAAATTTCTAAAAAAATTAAAACATTTTAACGAATAAGTGGGTGTAAAAAAAAAAGGTGGGTGTAAACAAATACACCCACCTTTCTAATACAATCAACTACTCCATACAGGCCTCCTCTGAAATTATATTGCTTCCTAATAGATTTCTAATACGACGTCTTTAAAATGTTTCATACGGCACGTTATCGCGACGTCTTAACTTTCTTTAAAATGTTTAGTAAATATTTCGACAGTATTATTTAAAATTTTACAGGCATGATTGTAGTAAAAATTTCGATAGAATCTCTGATGAAATATTATTCCTTTGAGAGCAATTCCTTAACATCATAGACAGCTTGATGAGTTTCTTTGATGCTTATTGGTGTACTCACATTATTATCTGTCTCTGTCCTATTTTCATTGTTTTGGTTATCAGCTGAATCAATTTGGGGTCCTTGTTCAATATGTGCAATTCTAGTGTTCGTAGGATATAATAATTTGTTATACCGTAATTTTGATTTGTTTCACCTAAGTCTGTTTGTCTCATGCATATACTCGTACTCCGTTTAGTAGCTGCTGACACAAAATCATGATGACTCAGATACTCATTGGAGAGTGTACTGACAGCGTCTTTAGGTTCAATAGGGAGATCAAAAGGGTTAGCTCTTGGCTGCAGAAATGACGGTGCAGAATTAGGCATCGGAGAGTTGTTGTAATTTCCGTCAGAATCAAAAAGACTACGTCGTGGTGCTGAAATGGATGGTATCGACGCCAAATGGTAGTAACTATCAATGTCTATTAGATTCTTCTCAGTTTCATACCTCTGAAGCTTTCTCAATCTCCGCTTCTCGATCAAGCTCTCTAACCTCTGAAACCTTCCTACTTCACAAACCCTGAGTTCCATCACATTCCTCTCACCATCCTCATCATTGTTGCTGCTCTTCTCCTGTGATTCTGTTTTGCGATCACGATCTGACATCAAGCTTCTGACTTCCTTTCTTTGATCATCACCATCCAATTTCATTGCATGTTCATCCTTCTCAAAATTATAGTTTCTATCTCTTTGCACTTTGGCCTTGTTATCACTTTCACCTTCAACTGCCCTCTTACCCTCTTCATCATTCTTCCTTCTGCCGCCGTAACGTTGAAGAGTTGCAAGGAGGATGACAGTGCAGATAATTTCAGGTGAGGAAGAAATGAGGTAAGCAAACAAAGGATGGTGTGTTCTATGTAGTATGGGAAGAACAAACATGATGCCAATGGTGTATGATAATATGGCTTTCTTTGTACTGATCTCCATATCATTCTCTTTCTTCTTGTCTTATAGATTGTAGTCAATGGTGTATGCCAATGGTGTATTTATTATTGCAGAGGAAAGCAAGGCTCTGTTTTGTCTCTCTTTGATTGTAGTCTTTTTTATTTCATCTGCAAAATTAATTTAAAAGAATAAAAGGAAAATATTTTTTGAGATTGAGAAGTTGACATGAAAAATAATAGAAAAAAAACAACTATTTACTAAACATTACACAGTAATTGAATCCTCCCTAGCCCAATCCAAGTCACATTACACAGTCATGATTCAACACGATCAACACGATCAATACAAACCATTAAATAAATAGTAGATTACACCGAACACACTATGTAAACAGTAAAAACCAAGATATCGTTTGAAAACATGTTTTAGAAAATTTAGTAAAAATTTTGGCAGAACCTCCCCTAAAATATTAGCCCTTTTACAGAAATTCCTTACGAAATTCTGCTAACAATTAAATATATGACATCACACGCAATAAATATCAATCCTCCCCAGGCTCAACCGAGCAACATCACACATGCATCATATATATACGGCTCTGGGAGAAAAAATCATAATATAATGCAAGATACAAAATAAAAACCAAAATTTTGGTTGAAAATGTAATGAATTTTTTGAAAAACCTTTCAAAAACCAAACACAGAACCCAATACTCCACAACTTTGCGGGTACGGGTATTAACATAACTATATTATATCATCATTATATACAGATACTTACATCATCTCTAAAAATGACAAAAAAATATTACAACTATTACAACTATTACATCTTCCACCATAATATACACCAACTAACCGAATGACAAAAAAAAAATACAGGGTTGTAGGAAAACACAATGCTTCAAGTCTTCAAAAATGGGACCAAACGGTGAACCTAAAAAAAGTAAGAATTTTGAAACAAATAGTAAGAGTTTACAACAATCAATTAAAACAATGAGAGTTTTAAAACAATAATAAGAGTTTTGAAACCATTACCTTTCAAACAGGACAATGCTTTTTAACTCAATGGTTTGAACCCAACATGTTCTTCATCACCCTACCAAAAGTTAAACTGTCAATATGAAATAACGGTTCTGAGTGTAGTTGACAATTTGGGAAAAAAGAAGAAGCATTAAATTAGCAGCAATTAATGGCAAACTGCATTTCTAAGTTATTTTAATGCATGTTAGTTGGTTTCATGTTTAATATTTGTTATGTTTAATATTTTGTTGTCCACTTGCTAACCATATTTTATTACAGGAAAACACTGCTAACTATTGCAGCTATGATTATAAGAATCTGAAAGGGCAATGGAGATCGTATAGATTCACACTTTGCCAAGACAGTTAGAAATAGACTTCCTCAGTCTCATGATATGCCAAACCTTTTCCAAACCTCCTGTTTTATCTTATTTTAAAAGTTATATCCATAAAGGTTCTACTGTTCCCTCTTTATTCTTGAGATATGAACCATGTTGACGCTATGGCAGACTGACTCAAATCAATACTTAACCCTGAACATGGAAGTCTCAGAAACCAAAAAGAAAGAAAACAAAACAAAATAAATGAGACAGATTGCATAAATTTTTGGGTAATGATCATTTTAGTGCTTGTTCCTTCGAGAAATTTATTCATTTCTTTGTTTGTCTTCTTTGTTGGTTTTTTGACTTTGTTTCAAGCCTACTATCGGTCTTGGTTCCACAGGTTTGATTTACAGATAAGTGTGGGGCAGCTTAAAATAGGATTTGAGGTATGTTTTGAAGAAGAATGCAAAAGAGTCATCCTCAGGTTCTCAGCAGATAGACATGCCGCTAACATTGTTGTTCAATTGGCACAATCTTAGTATTAGTAAAATGTCTGAATTTGGGTACTTATGATTCCTATTATCTCAAAAAAATGTCCTACTGTTTGGAGGCCTATTGGGTCATGGGATGCTTGCATCCTCAACTTCACTTACTAAATCTTTCTTAGATCTCTATCAGCATAAGAGTGTATCCACCGAACTTATTATTCACCAGTAAGTGAAGAAAATTGATAATCTGATGTGAAGTTTGTCCAATAATAACCATAACCAATAAATTGCTGCTAAATAATAAAATTTAGAAATACTTCATTAAATATTGCTAAAACTCAACAATGTTGGTTTTCAAAATTGGGCTGACTCCCTTAATCCTTTGCATAAGCAAGCTGTAACTTACTAACAGACACTCCATTCTGCTCATCCTGTCACAAATATCTCCAACATACTCAATATATCTAGCAATTTATGCATGGGGATCCACAGATCACAATTATTTAGGTGCAGATGTGTCGTAATATTATGGATGAAAAGCATATGGACCCACAACTGCTATTCACCTAGGTGCATGTGGGCCACAGTGGTGGTGTATGTATACATGTGTAAACCCAATGTCACCACCGCTTAAGATTTATCTTATTTTGTCACAGTTCAACCTTTAAGTTATAACTAACAAATCAATCCCCTTGTAAAAAAGGCATAATTGTGAAAACAAAGAACAAATGTGATGGAGCAATGAGTATAAGAAGGTTGTTGTGGTAAGAAAGGATCTACCAAACTAAACCAGTTCAACCTGTGTTTAGTTTAAGAATCTGAAAGGATATAACTATTGCTAACTATTGCAATTTGGAAGTTTAAAGAACTGAAAATTTGTTGGAGCCCATTGTTTTGGATGCATCTCTAATTCTTTGACATGGTTATGTTATTTATGCAATTTGCAGAAAATGATGGGGTGATTGTGAATGAAAAGGGAGAAATAAAAGGTAATTTAGACACTGTATACTTGAGAGGATGTACTGAGAGTATGGTAGTGGTAGCTCATGCACAGTTTGGTAGATGCATTTTTTAATTCTATTTAGAGAAAATTTAATAGTTTGTGGATCATCCATAATACTATTCAATAGTTATAATAAATATTGGTGACTTGAGTTTATGGAGATCACCTAACTGAATTAAAAGTTTTATTCAAGTAAGGTTCATTAGTTAGAGTATGAAATTTTTTTATTGAAAGATAATCAAAGTCATAAAGTACCTGTATTTTATGTTGAGAGTATGGTAGTGGTACCTCTATAAAAGAACTTCAAGATAAACAATGTTTGTTGTTGAGCTCAAACCATCTTCTGGTAGAAGTAGAAAAATACGATCAAAACTTGTACACCTAGAGAGTGCAACATAGAGTTGTCCGTGACTGAAAACTGGTGAGCGTAAATCTATCCCCACAATATCAACAGATTGGCCTTGTGCTTTATTTTTTGTTACAGCATACGCTCATCGAACTGGAAATATATTAACTAACCAATTGACGTTCTTTAATTGGAGCAATTGACGTTCTAATTAATTTAACAAACCAATCAAGAAAACGTATTAAGTACTATTAATTACTATGATCTATCTTCTTTGATGATTAACTACTATGAGATATGGTGTAGAAAAGCTTCGGGTGATCAAGAAAGATGAATAGGATGTAGAATGACTAAGCACAGTTTTTTGGTAGAATCTCACTAAATCCAAAGATTCCATATGTGAAGATTCTAACAATTTTTTCTTTCAAATTGATTGTGTTTTGGGTTAAACATAGCAGTTTTGATGTGCTTGTGATATAATAGAATTGCCTTCAATTTTTTTTGCTATAACTGATCTTTTTAAAAACTGATTTTTATTTCTGTGTTTTGTGATTATGTTGAATTTTGGGGGGGTGAGCTTTGGGCACTTTTTTATTTATTTATAAACTAACCATAGGTTGTATCAAGTTTGTTTCAAAATATACCATAAAGTTGGTTGATTCAGTTTTCTCTTATGAATTGTTTTTCGAATCTGTCTGATGGAGCAACGGGTAGTATTAGAATTCTTGTTTAGTAGATAATTATGTACTCAAATTGGAAATAGTTCTTATTCGCGAAGCTTTTTTATCCTCCCGTATTATTCTCTGTTATAACAAATTAATTATGTTAATATTAGTTTGTTTAAATTTCTTTTCTTTAAAGAATGCTAATTGTGATCGTTTATCTTTTGCAGCTAATGAAATCTTTTCATGATAACTGTGTATATCGCTGGTAAATGGAGATGAATTTCAGTTGGTGTTTTCGGACCGCCCTAGTTGATTATCTTGTTTTCTATAGATGATATTAGTTGTAGTTGGCACTTGAATGATATTATCTTGTTTTCTATAGATATTTTATTATGTGAATTCCAAATTGAAAGAAAGAACAAAATGATAAGAAGAGCGAGGGAGATAAAATGAGTCACATGAGCATTTGTTGCCCTTTCCATATCAACTTAGTAACTGCTTCTACCTATATTGCATGAATGCTTCTACCATGAATCATGTTCTTGTGGGAATGTAAACATGTTTTGGGTACTGACACTTCCGTACTACCTCAGGCACTTTTTTTGCACTTCTGAAATGGTTCCGTATTTTATTGTATGTTTTTAAAGTTTGTACTTAATGGATATATTTTCTGTATTCATTGAGTATCTAACATACTGTTCACATCAACAAAAATAGCTAATATCTAACATGTTTGTTATGTAAAAAATATGACCTTAAGACATCCACTTGAAATATTGCATTCATATCCAAGGGTATATTCATCATTCTGTGTTTAAAGAAGGTAATTAAAATTTCAAAACTGAGTTTAAAGTGTAATAGTTCAGAACTGTGTTTCAAGGGTACATTTTTAAACAATCAAATTAAACCCTTTTTCCTGCCTTTTTGATCATATATTCCGAACTTTGGGCACAAAACTTTGGGGTTAAGAAGAAAAAACAGAAAATTTGATCATATACTGATTCAGATTAAGGTCATGTTTCATACATATGCAGGGTTAAGAAGCTGATACGATTTGACAACTCTGTCCATAACCCCCAATTTGGGCAATTTCATTGTTTCATCCAATTACCACACTCAGATGAAAATTAGAGCTCCTACCTCTGTTAAAGTTAAACAATCATCTCAACCTCCCCAGTCCTCCCTTTTCCATCTAAACATGACATAGCATACTCTTACAAAAGCATTAGCACAAATGCTCCTTCAATTGTACTTATTCTACAGCCAATTGGTCTATGTCATCATACATCGTGAAAGAATAAAAATAAATCAAATCGAACATGCCACAGTTGAGAAAGGACATAGATGAAGAAACTAACAGTTTTAGGGCCGATTCCTTTGAAGCAAGACAGTTATGCCTACCCTCTTCTGATCCGCATCCAAAACCTACAAAATACAAAACCCAAAGTTGTGAATCATGCCAAAAAAAAACATATATGCTTATGCTCAATGAAGTATATAAATAAAATGAATGGCAGAGAACAGTTAATCAAAAAAGAACATCAACAGTAGTTGTGAATCATGCCAAAACAAAAACAAAAACAAAAAAAACAAAAAAAACAAAAACAAAAAAATAATAGAGGTGAATGGAACCTTGCAAAAGACGAAGAATAGCACTGCTGCAACTGCATAAGCCTCTGAAATTTCCGGCTGTTCTTCTGCTTCCACCTAATAAAATTAATTAATCTATATAATAAGTACCATTAAAGATGCAATCACTAAAATCAAATATGAGCTCCAAATTCCATTTAAAAATATATACAGAACATAAAAGAAATAAAACCCACAGAAGGATGATAAGATTAAATTGATGTATATACTATCAAAATTCTAAAATATTACTGTATACCAAGGCCGGAGTTTATTAGGACAAAGAGCAATTCATGACCTGACCAGAACACGGTCAATGCATGTTCTGAATATTAGCATCGAGTGTTTGGTTATTAAAACTTGGCAGTTGCTAATGGAGTGAGAAAAGATCTGAATGGAGTGAGAAAAGTGGAACATCCAAAGATAATGGACAACTCTCTGTTGTCACTGCTGCAAATATCAGCATTTAATAGCCTATCAGAACAAAAAGTTAGGGGCGATCATCACCATCTTCTGTGTGTTCAATCAAACCTATACTGTTGTTGTCTACTTTATCAACACAAAAGAAGTATTTAGTATCGACACTTCTAAGACTTATGTACAATTCTAAAAACTAAATACTTCCTCCGTAGAACTGAAGTAAAATAGAACTTACAGTCCAATATGATCAATAAATTCTCGAAAATAAACACTTTCTTTGTAAAGCTGCCTGATATATAAATTCGTAACTACAGAAGATCATTCTTATTCAAAATGTGGAGGGTCAGCTTTTTGCCTAATAAAAAAAATCAAGTACCAATGATGGATCTTGCCCGGTAGCTAACATTTTTTTCTTCCTGAGGTGATTAATTTAAATGACAGCTAAATGGTCAAAAGCAATCCTCAGTTGATCCAGAAACTGAATATAAGGGATTTTCTAAAAAGCATGGAAATTTAGATCAAATAGAAAGTTGAATTCAGCAAGTTTAGTCATAAGCAATATGTAATGTGAGAAGATTTTGAATCCATGAGGAAAGAAGCTCTACAACATTTCTATCATGGTGGAATATGGACATCAGTTCTGAAGATGCATACGGATCGTCAAAAAAACATTTCTTCCTTTTAATATGTTTTCCTTTCCTGCTTACTTTTTACATAAAAAACACATTTTTCTATGTAAACTTCTAATCTTAAGTTTGAAGTTAAAAAAGGGATATCACCTCCAATTCCAGTCTCATTAAAATCCTAAATATTAAAGGCCCAATCTTCCCTGATAACCACTTCCACACCTAAAATATTTTGGGTTTTGACGACTACAGCGCAAACCCATTTTTCCTATTTCTATTTGCCAAATACCTAAAATATGACTAAAGACGACTACAGATGCTCTAACAACATCTGCCATCGGATATGAAACTTCACAACCATGCTAATTTCCGACATACAGAACCTTTCTATTGAGTAATTAACAACTTAAGCTTCCAACTCAGATTGTTCAACCTACACATAATCTCTAAAGAGAAAAATCATCACAACTAAGCAAAACCCTAAAAGTTAGTTACGCCGATATGACAAACAGAAGCCAATGCAGGTAATGGTGTGCATAGTCAAGATCAAACCTCATATGGGCATATCGCGCTGCGATCAAACTCTACCTAGTTGATCTATAACTCTCATATTTACAATCACACCACACAAAATCATCACCAATACAGATACTCTTCCGAAAAAATAATGTAATAATCGAAAACTAAAACTAATTCCAACTCGATATGAATGTGTCCATGTTCTTACCTGGGTCCAAACAGAATGTTTTCGAGCTCCAACAACTCCTCATCCGTCGCCAATTCAAGCACCGATCTCAATTCCGGATCAAAATCCCCTGAAACAAATCCAACATAATCAAAACTTTTTCAAGACCCATCTCAAATCCTTAAAAACACAGAAGAAAAAACAACCAAAGATGCGAACTTTGTGAGGTAGAAGTGATCGCGGCCGCCCGAGGAGCGGGAAGCCATCGCAGCCGTCGAAATCGGGGGTCGAAGGAGAGAGAAGGATAGGAGGATGATGAGGAGATGATGAAGGATCGAGAACTGGCGCTGGGGGGTCGCGACTGGAGGAAACAGGGAGGGGATTGGCGAGCGGAAAGGAGGAGCAGGGGATTTGCGGCGTCGGGGTCAGCTGGGTGGGGTCGCGATTGGCGGCGAGCGGAAAGGAGGAAACATGGAGGGGGTTGGCGCTGGGGAGTCGCGATTGGAGGTGGGGGGGTCGCGACGGGAGGTTAGGGGGGCGCGGAAGAGGCGTCTGGGTCGGCTGGGTGGGGTCGCGATTGGCGGCGAGCGGAAAAGAGGAAACATGGAGGGGGTTGGCGCTGGGGAGTCGCGATTGGAGGTGGGGGGGGTCACGACGGGAGGTTGGGGGGGCGCGGAAGAGGCGTCGGAGGTGGGGGGCGCTGAAGAGGCGCCGGAGGTGGGGGCGGTGAAGAAAGAGAGGTAAGAGAGAGGGAGACGGTGAGAGAGGGAGACAGATGGGAGAGACTGTGTGAGAAAGAGAGAGAGAGTAGGGGGTATTTTAGGAAATAGAGAGGGAGATTGTGTGGGTTTTGAAATTTTTGGGTTTTTGGGTTTGAAATTTTGGGCGGGAAAATATGTTTTGTGAGAGTAGATCTGGTCCATTGATTTTGGGATAGATTGAATGTAAGCCACTTGATAGCTTTCTTTGTGTTTTATTATATATATATATATATATATATATATATATATATATATATCTAATACTATAATGGGAGAACCCCTTAGTCAGTAACCCAACCCGTGCAACGCACGGGTTGGGTTACTTTGGTAAATATTTTCGAAAATGGACCTGTTTGGTAAATATTTTCGAAAAGTGGATCAGTTTGAAAAGTATTTTCTTTTTAATTATGGACTAACTTTGGTAAATATTTTAGAAAGTGGACCTGATTTGTAAATATTTTCGAAAGGGGATCGGTTTGGAAATTATTTTCTTCTTACCCTTTTCATTATCCTTCAATTTTTTCCACGTGCACGTGTGCACGTGTCTGATACTAGTATATATATAGGGAAAGCTTCGGTTGTGCACTACTCTAGTGCACACAGCCATGTGCACTCGCGCTCAGCCGTCCGATCTTGGTTTTGATCATGATCGCGATCTAACGGTGCATATGTTTCTCCACTCATTTGACTTACTGATGGGGATTATTTCGTCATTTTCCACTTCTTCACGCACCGTTCTATCTCCTTCTCCTCTTCAATCGCGATCAGAAACCCTTCTCCTCTTCAATCGTCGCGATCAGAAACCCTAGCTCCCAAAGCAATACCCCAACTTGATACCCTCTTCCCCAAATCGATTTTGCAGAAACCCTCTATATTCCCCCTAATCGAGACCCTAATCAAAATCCACAAATCCTCTTTCACCAGCCGCCCCTCTTCCTTACTTGAAATCCCTAAATCCTCTTCACCTTGAAACCCTAGCTTCACCTCAGCTCGCCCCCGACGCTCCTTTTCGCAGTCGAAACCCCCGACGCAGCTTCCACCTCAAATCTCACCATCGTGGATATTACATCTCTCTAGCTCCGACATCAACTCTTCCCCTTCGCCGGTGCGACCTCGCATACATTTCTCCCCTTCAAAATCTACATCCACATGGCCAAGCTTCTCCCCATCTGAATAACTGATTCACTTGACACAAGGAATTAATAACTCCTTGTAATCTCTTCTAGTTGAATATCAGATCTCCCTATATTTCCCCCAGGATTAAGTAAAAGCTAACCGGGATAAGTCATCGTTGTTGTGTTTGTGTAAGTTTGGTGGATCTACTTGCTTGTTGAATTTATTCGCCTCGTCTACTTCGACTTCCTCATTGCTCTAATTAGTTCCGCTGCGACCAGAGGGCGTTTGTTGATGCCCCAATCCCAAAAACTGGTATCAGAGCTTCAGGTTGCCGAGTCCCTTGGTTAAGATGACAGGCCACAATATTTTGAAGATCAAGCAGTTTGATGGTAAGATCAATTTCAATCTTTGAAAGACTGACATGTATGATGTTCTTGTTCAAGAACGGTTGCAGTCAGCAGTAAAGAAGAAGGAAAAGACAACTGATATGAAGGAAGATGTTTGGAAAGATATTCATGAAAGAGCCATAAGTCTAATCTGACTATCCTTGGCGGACGAGGTCAAGTGCAGATTTATTGAAGAAACTGACGCGGCGAGTCTGTGGGAAAGACTCATAACTGACTACTCTGGTTCGTCGTTATTAGATTGGATGCATTGAAAGAGGAAATTATTCCGTTTATCTATGAAGGAATGTACCGATTTCCAAGACCACATTACAGAGTTCAATAAGGTATTATCTGAACTTAAGGCGATCAACGCAGATGTGTGTGAGGAAGATAAAGCTTTCAACCTGATATATTCACTGCTGGATTCGTACGAGCCTTTGATCACGACCATGCTACACGGTAGATCTGCCAAGGAGAGTATTTTGGTGGATGGTGTAATCAAGGCATTGAAGGAAAATCAACTTAGGAAGGAGACCCATAAATCTGCATCGTCTATTCCTACAAGTTGTCTAGCAGTGGATGGTCCTTCGGGGGGGAGACAAAGTGCTTTGCAAAAGGATTCGATCCGTTGCCGATATTGCAAAAGGCCAGGGTATATCAAGAAAGACTGTTGGAAATTGCAGAATCAGGAGAGCGCAAAGAACGAGAGTTCAGCCAATGTGGTTAGTGCCTTTGATTCAAACGATTTGTGTCTTCTTGTTTCAAATTTTTAGAAGTGGATTCTAGATGGTTTATTGACTCAAGGAGTTCTTCTCATATTTGCTCCGAGAGGGAGTTGTTTTCTACTTATAAGTCTACTACGGGGCGTTGTGTGACAACGAGAACTAGAGAGATTTGTGAAGTAGTGGATGAGGGGACAGTTGAGTTGAAGATGCCAGGTCTACATATGTTCACTTTAAGGGATGTTTTTCATATTCCTCTGCTGAAACAGAATCTGATTTCCTTAGGAACTCTTGATGCACGGGACTGCAGGTACACAGCTGGAGGTGGAGTTCTGTCTATTTTTCAGAGTCATCGTAAGGTGATTAGAGGTATGAGAATGGTTGGACCAAGCCAAAACAATCTCTACAAGCTTTGGGGAATTCGAAATACTTGCACAAGTGTTGCTCCTTTTCCCGGTATTCCTGCAAGCTCAGCTAGTTTTCCGTAACTAGATTTATCGAGACGAGACCACGACGTTCGAATATCGTCGAGAGGTGGAGAAAGCCTAAGGGTAGGTAGAGTTCGTGCGAAGTTTGGCAACTTCGTGAGTACATCTACGGAGGTGGGCCTTTGAGGGGCTGCACTAGATTTGGTGAGATTGGGTAGAGATCATTTCAATTAGAAGAAGAAGCTATTGTTCTAAGTTTTCTTTGCAAGTGGAATTTGTTAGAGTTTGGAGATGAGTAACACATCATGTGATAGCACTCGTATACAATCCAAGGTGGAGTTTGTTAGGATTGTGTCTTGTATACTCGTTGTTCAGATTAAAAGAAGGTAATATGAAGCACGGAGGTCAAAGCGTCGAAGCGAGTAGAAGGAGAACAGCAGCAGCAGGAGGTGCAGGCTAGTTGCGGTCGACTGGTCTTGGTGACAGTCGACCGCACCCCTCGACCGCACCCCCGACCGCTTATTGTACTGGGAAGTCAGAGAGTGGTACGGTCGACCGGTCTTGTTGGACGGTCGACCGCCCGCGGCGTTGATTCATTTTTGGGTTTCGATTTGTTAGGTCGGTTTAGCCTAATCTTCAACTCCAAGTTAGATCGTACGGTTCCTATTCAGTTACTTCTTTTCCAGGTTTTATCCGACGATTGAGGATCAAGATTAGACCTAGGTTTCTCTCTATTCTTTTATATATATTGTAAACTCCTCCAATATGAGAGGGAGTACTTCACAGATTCTTTTCTCCATTGCAAAGAGAGGCTTGAGAGAGAGATAGTTCTTGGTGGGTGAGTTTAATTCCTTGTGTCAAGTGAATCAGTAACTCCTTGTAATCTCTTCTAGTTGAATATCAGATCTCCCTATATTTTCCCCCGGATTAAGCAAAAGCTAACCGGGATAAGTCATCGTTGTTGTGTGATATGGGTCAGAAATAGCATGGCCCATCCTGGACCACTGGATCCCCTCAGAGATGCGCGCACCATCTGATCCTTCTGATCTGCCACGTCAGCACCGGAAAACTGCCCGGAGCTCTGCCACGTCAGCCCGGAAACCGCTCCGACGTCTGCCACGTCAGCCTGGAAACCGCTCCGGCGTCTGCCACGTCAGCCCTATACCGCCCGGCTTTTCCACCGCTTCAGCCATTCGGGTAACCGGGTCCGGCCCAGCCCCAAATGGGTCTGGACCCGATTGGCTTCCTCTATAAATACCAGACCCTCCCCCCTGTTTACAGGTAATCAATCTTTTCTCACCAAAACCCTAGTTACTGTTACTCTTATCTTAAGTGACTGACTAGATCATCGGACGGTCTGCCACCGGAACCAACCCCGGTGTTTCTAGACCGTCTGCAGGTACACAAGACCTCGGATCCGAGCCCTCTGATCTGAGCCCAGCACCCACCTCACTCTCAGCCTGTCGCAGGTACCGCTCGACCAGCCGAGGGTCGTCTGATTAGTAGCTTTCTCCTTCAAATACAAATCGAGTAAGAACTCACACCTGGTGCATCCACACATCTCCCAGAAACAAACCGCATCAGGTTGGCACTGTCTGTGGGAAGCTACTTCGGAAGCCGACCCGAGCCCGACCGCCAAGGTACCTCAGCAGCCGAGCTCTCATGGCCCCCAAAGCCAAGAATGCTGCTACCTCCGCACCCCAGCGGGACTTGCCCCCGTCGTTTGCCATCGTCGAGCCACGCGCATCTAAGCAAGGGGCTCCCCGTCAGGGGCCCCAGAAGAGCGCCACCCATCCAGTCCAGCCCGACCTGCGAAGGGTAATCATCAACCGGCAGGTTAGTCGCAGCGGGGGGATGGCCACTTCCAACTCGGCCCCGAACCATCCTAGACCACCGCCGGATGGACGGAGGCCAGCGCTCAGCCGCGTCGGAAGGTAACCTTCAGACCGGCCAAACCGGGTCGACGGAGCCCCAGTCACTCACCAGGAGTTCCAGGACTTCCGAAGGGAAATTCTTGGGGCTCTCCGACGGGCCCCCAGGGAAGAAGTCCGCCATTCCCTAACCAGGTCGGACGCCGAGGCTAGCGTGTCCCGCCCCTCAACAATCCCGCCGGAGGACGATGGCAAACTCCTAAGACGCCTCCAAGAAATGGAGGATCGCATCGATCACATAGGCGACGGTGGCCAAGGAGAGGCTCAGGGGTACAGACCTATCCGACCTCCTTTCTCCGCACTCATCCTCCGAGCAGAAATACCTCAGAATTTCCGACCACCTCAGTTTGAGACATACGACGGCGAAGGGGATCCTGCTGATCACATGGAGGGCTTCAAAATCCTGATGATGATTCACAGCGCTTCGGATCCCCTGCTGTGCCGAGCCTTCCCTGCCACACTCTGGGGTCCGGCTCGGGAATGGTTCTCTAAACTAACTCCCGGCTCCATTTACACCTTCGACCAACTTGAGGGCAATTTCCTTGCTCACTTTGTCACCAGCCGGAAGGCCGAAAGGACGAGTGCATCTTTACTCGGACTCAGGCAGATGGAGGGGGAGTCACTCAGAGTGTTCGTCCGGCGGTTCACCTCAGAGGCAAGGTCAGTTTCATCCATGGATCCTGGCGTCGCCTCCGTGGCATTTCGGCACAATGTTCGTCATGGACAACTGAAGGTTTCTCTGGCGAAGAAACCCCCCATAGATTTTCCCGACCTCCTCAACAGGGTCGAAAAGTACATTAGGGCGGAAGAGGCCCTGAACCCCGAAGATTTCAGGGAGGTCGCTGGGAAGGGAAAGCGGAAGGCCGAAGAAACCGAGCCACCAAAAAAGATACCTAGAGACGCGGGTGCCTTGAAGAAAGCCCCGCCGGTCCCTCGCTTCGAGAGGTATACCCCATTAACCCAAAATGTGTCCTCCATACTCCTAACAATCGAGGACAGGGACCTCGTCCAGTACCCCCCTCGCCCGTCGAACAATACCAGTAAGAAAAGGGACCAGCGGTTCTACTGCCGCTTCCACCGGGACAACGGGCACGACACGGATCACTGCCGCGCCCTGAAAGACGAGATCGAAGCCCTCATTCAACGAGGGTACCTTCGGGAGTACAAGCGAGACGAAGCCCGGGGGCAGAGGGACACGAGGAACAGGAGAACCCCACCTCCTCCTCGAGCTCCCCTGCAGCTCCTCGAACGGGATCATGAGCTCGACGAGCCTGACGGCCAAGCCATATTACATTGCGTCCACGGGGGACCAATGGGAGGGGATTCCAACACTTTCCGCAAGGCGTTCATCCGGGATGTCAACGCCGTCCAAGGTCCTCTCCCCCCTTAGATTCAACAACTCCCTGTCTCCTTCTCAGGGGAAGACCTGGAGGGGGTGCGGCTCCCGCATTGCGACGCCCTCGTTATCAATCTCAGCATGGCAAATTTCGATGCTCGGCGGATCCTTATAGATAACGGGAGTTCGGTCAACATCCTGTTCCTCGAAGCCTTCGAGAACCTAAAACTGGCCCGTAGCAAGCTCAAGCCGGCATGGTATACCTTGCACGGATTTTTTGGCGTCCCGGTGACGATCGAGGGGATCGTCACACTGGACGTCACGGCGGGCACGGCCCCAAACCGGAGGACCGAGTCCATGGACTTCATGGTTGTCAACGTCAAGGCAGCCTACAATGCAATACTCGGTCGCCCGGGCCTCTGCTCCCTCCAGGCTGTCCCCTCGGCCTATCACCAGAAGATGAAGTTCCCTACCAGTACCGGGGTAGGGGTGGTCCGGGGGAACCAGGAAGCTGCGCGCTCATGCTATATGACAGCAATCGGAAGCGGCGTGTTTCCCCTCGACGCCGTGGAGATGCAGCCCCCGAGGACCCAGCCAGAGCCAGAGTCGGCAGACGAGCTGGAAGATGTCTCCTTCGAGACAGGGGATCTGTCGAAGCAATTTCGAGTAAGTCGCTCCCTCACACCCCACCTTAAGTCCGACCTCATCACCTGCATCCGGCGCAATGTCGACCTCTTCGCCTGGAAGCCATCTGACATGCCCGGCATCTCCGAGGATCTCATCATGCACAAACTCAGTGTGATCCCCGGGTCGAAGCCGGTTGTCCAGAAACGACGGAAGTTCGCTCCGGAGCGACAGCGGGTGGTTAATGCGGAAGTCGACAAGCTCCTGGCCGCACGCTTCATCCAAGAAGTCAGCTACCCCGAGTGGCTGGCGAACGTCGTCATGGTCAAGAAGGCGAGCGGGAGCTGGAGGATCTGCATAGATTTCACGGATCTCAACAAGGCGTGCCCGAAGGATCCATTCCCCCTCCCCATAATCGATGCTCTTATCGATGCAACATCGGGTCACGAGCTTCTATCCTTCATGGATGCCTTCTCAGGCTACAACCAGATTCGCATGTTCCCTCCCTATATCGCCAAGACGTCCTTCGTTACAGACCAGGGGCTGTACTGTTACAGGGTCATGCCCTTCGGGCTGAAGAACGCAGGCGCCACCTATCAGAGACTCGTCAACCGGGTCTTCAAGGAGCAGATCGGGCGCAATATGGAGGTATATGTGGACGACATGCTCGTCAAGAGCCAGCGGGGGGAAGACCACGTAGCTGATCTGGAGGCGGCCTTTGGGGTACTTCGGACCCATAATATGAGACTCAATCCGACCAAATGCGCCTTCGGCGTCTCCGCGGGAAAGTTTCTTGGCTTTATTGTCAGCCAGCGAGGCATTGAGGCAAACCCCGAGAAGATCCAGGCCATTTTAAACATGGCTCCTCCCCGGAACATCAAAGAGGTCCAGCGGCTGACAGGGAGACTGGCGGCCATCGGCCGTTTCCTCTCCAAGTCTGGAGAGAAGTCTCTTCCGTTCTTCAAAGCCCTGCGCGGCACCGGAGGGTTCGAGTGGGGTACCCAACAGCAAGAGGCCTTCACCCAATTGAAGGAGTACCTCGCAAACCCTCCCCTCCTCAGCAAGCCCGAACCAGGAGAGCCACTCTGGCTCTACCTCTCAGCTTCGGAGAAGGTGCTCAGCGCCGTTCTCGTTCGGGAGGAAGAGGGATCACAGAAGCCTCTGTACTATGTCAGCAAGGTCCTGCTCGACGCCGAGACCAGGTACTCTCGAATGGAGAAAGTAGCGTATGCCTTGGTCATGGCCTCGCGAAAACTCCTCCCATATTTTCAATCCCATTCGGTCCAGGTACTAACGGACCAACCCCTGAAGGCCGTACTCTACAAGCCGGAGAGCTCGGGTCGACTCGTCAAATTGTTGATCGAGCTCAGCCAGTATGACATTGGCTATCAACCCAGAACAGCCATCAAGGGACAGGCACTTGCGGAATTCATTACGGAGTGCACCATCTTCGAGCACCCTGCAAGCAAGGAAAGCGACCCGACGTGGGAAGTTTACGTCGACGGTTCTTCCTGCGAGGCGGGCAGCGGAGCTGGCATCATCCTGCGAGGCCCCGACGGTTTTCTTCTACAATACTGCCTCCGCCTCAACTTCTCGGCCTCCAACAACGAGGCCGAGTACGAGGCCATGATCGTCGGGCTCACCCTGGCTCATCAGGCCGGAGCCAGACAGATCAGGGCTTTTAGCGACTCCCAGCTTGTGGTCAACCAGATCACCGGGGAGTACGAGGCTCGAGATGATCGCATGGTCCAGTGCCGAGCTGTAGTTCAACGCCTACAAATGTCCTTCGACGAGTCGGCTGTTTTGAGGATCCCCCAGGAACAGAATGTCCAGGCTGACGCCTTATCAAAACTGGCTTCCTCTTCCTTCGAAGGTCTCGACCGCACGGTCCTGATCGAAGTCATGTTAAAACCAAGCATCGACATCCCGGAGGCCCTGTGCATTGAAGACGGAGCTCCCCCCGAAGACTGGACCACTCTTATTAGGAAATTTCTCGTCAACGGAGAGCTCCCCGAAGACCGAGCCGAAGCAAGAAGGGTCAGGGCCCGAGCGGAAAGGTTCACAATAATCAACTCAACACTCTTCAAAAGGCCCTACACTACCTCGGATGGTCGACCCTATCTCCGCTGCCTCACTCCCGATGAAGCTAGGTATGCACTCAAGGAATTACACGAGGGGATCGGCGGATGCCACATGGGAAGTCGCTCGCTCGCGCGAAAGGCTTTAAACCACGGGTACTACTGGCCCACCATGTTGCAGGACGCTCTAACCCTTGTCAAGAAATGTGGCCCCTGTCAAAGATTCCCACCCATCAAAAGGGCCCCGCAAGCAAACCTCCGATCCATGGCCAGTCCAACCCCTTTTGCAATGTGGGGAATGGACCTGGTAGGTCCCTTTCCAAAGGCAACAGGGCAACGGAAGTTTCTTATAGTAGCCATCGACTACTTTACAAAATGGATCGAGGCAGAGCCGTTAGCAACGATCACCGAGCAACAGACTCAACAATTCTTCTGGAAGCACATTGTCTGCCGGTTCGGGATCCCTCAAGTGCTCGTCACGGACAATGGGACCCAATTCGCGGGTAAGCATTTCCGCAAGTTCTGCGAAGATCTCGGTATCCAGCAGCGCTTCTCCTCGGTATGTCATCCGCAGTCCAACGGGCAAGCCGAGAACGCAAACCGTTAAATCCTCGACGGACTCAAGAAGCGACTCGATAATTCCTCCAAGGGATTATGGGTCGACGAGCTGCCAAGTGTTCTCTGGGCCCACCGAACGACGAAGAGGATCCCGACAGGGGAGTCGCCCTTCAATCTGACGTACGGTGCAGAGGCCGTCATTCCCCTGGAGATAGGAATCCCCTCTCCCCGGATCATGGCCTTCGATGAGGCAAATAACGCTTTACAACTGCGAGCCGACCTGGACCTCGTTGACGAGGTCAGGGAGAAGTCACCCATTAGAAGGAACATCTACCAGCAAAGGATCGAGAGGTTCTACAACAAGAAGGTGCGCTCAACCGACATTAAACTCGGAGATCTTGTCCTCCGGAAGCTGGCAGTATCCAGCCCCGGCCAGAAAAGAAAGTTGGCACCAAACTGGGAGGGCCCATACAAGGTATCAGAGGTCGTACGACCGGGCACCTATCGCCTGATCGATGCCGACGGCAAGCCCATCAAGAGGCCCTGGAATGCGGAGTACTTGATCAAGTTCTTAGGAGAATGACTTCCATATAAAATGTAATGATTGTAGTCGGCACGTCGTGCCTAGTGTTTTGTAAAGTCCTGTAAACGGCACGTCGTGCCTAGACTTTCTTATAAAGCCCATATATTGTAAACATGCCAGCTTTCTTAAAACAAGCTCATAACTCCCAATCTTGTAAATAAATAAAGGACACCTCACGGGCTCGGCGCCCGGATAAAAGTGCGGGCCCAACAGGCTTATCTTACAAGCCTAGGATTTGGCGCCCGGATAAAAGCGCGAGCCCAACAGGCTTATCTTACAAGCCTAAGATTCGGCGCCCGGATAGAAGCGCGAGCCCAACAGGCTTATCTTACAAAACTAGGACTCGGCGCCCGGATAAAAGCGCGAGCCCTACAGGCTCATCTTACAAGCCTAGGACTCGACGCCCGGATAAAAGCGCGAGCCCAACAGGCTTATCTTACAAGCCTTACAGTTCGGCGCCCGGATAACGGCGCGAGCCCAACAGGCTTATCTTACAAGCCTAGGACTCGGCGCTCGGAGCACAACAGGCTTATCCAGAGAACATGTGCAGAAGCTCGGTGTCGACCCCGAGCAAGGCGGGTGCCTTCTACAAGGCACCGCGACCTTGACACTCGGCGGCGACCCTCCGCTATGCCTGCAATTGCCTTTCTCACCGGTATGCGGGCTCGGCATCCGTCCCTCGCTCGGTTTGGCCTCCTCGGAGGCCATCAACCGATAGACGAGGCGACATCCGCCAGCCACGCTCGCACCGTCTCTTCCAGAGAACATGCGCAGGAGCTCGGTGTCGACCCCGAGCAAGGCGGGTGCCTTCTACGAGGCACCGCGACCTTGACACTCGGCGGCAACACTCCGCTACGCCTGCGATTGCCTTTCTCACCGGTATGGGGGCTCGGCATCTGTCCCTCGCTCGGTTTGGCCTCCTCGGAGGCCATCAACCGATACACGAGGCGACATCCGCCAGCCACGCCCGCACCGTCTCTTCCAGAGAACATGCATAGGAGCTCGGTGTCGACCCCGAGCAAGGCGGGTGCCCTCTACAAGGCACCGCGACCTTGACACTCGGCGGCGACACTCCGCTACGCCTGCGATTGCCTTTCTCACCGGTATGAGGGCTCGGCATCCGTCTCTCGCTCGGTTTGGCCTCCTCAGAGGCCATCAACCGATACACGAGGCGACATCCGCCAGCCACGCCCGCACCGTCTCTTCCAGAGAACATGCGCAGGAGCTCGGTGTCGACCCCGAGCAAGGCAGGTGCCTTCTACAAGGCACCGCGATCTTGACACTCGGCGGCAACACTCCGCTACGCCTGCGATTGCCTTTCTCACCGGTATGGGAGCTCGGCATCCGTCTCTCGCTCGGTTTGGCCTCCTCGGAGGTCATCGACCGATACACGAGGCGACATCCGCCAGCCACGCCCGCACCGTCTCTTCCAGAGAACATGCGCAGGAGCTCGGTGTCGACCCCGAGCAAGGCAGGTGCCTTCTCCAAGGCACCGCACCCTTGGCACTCGGCGGCGACACTCCGCTACGCCTGCGATTGTCTTTCTCACCGGTATGGAGGCTCGGCATCTGTCCCTCGCTCGGTTTGGCCTTCTCGAAGGCCATCGATCGATACACGAGGCGACATCCGCCAGCCATGCCCGCACCGTCTCTCCCCGAGAACATGTGCAGGAGCTCGGCGTCGACCCCGAGCAAGGCGGGTGCCCTTTCCGAGGGACCACGACCTCAACGCTCGATGGCGACCTCGACGCTCCCGCAAATGGTTCCCTCACCATGTGTTGAAATTTTTTTTATTAAGGTTTAGATCGTCCGCCTTCGGCAGACGCCCCGAGCCTCGAGCCGAGTTATTGACCACCCTCTCACCCGCGAACAACTCGAGGTTTACGGCTTTTACAAACCTAAACCCCGAACTGTTCGAGGATGGCAGGGGGGCCATCGACCCGCTGCTCTCTCCGTTCAAGCTGGTCAGCCGACCCTCCTCTCGCCTACGAACAACTCGGGGTTTACGGCTTTCATGAGCCCAAAACCCCAAATTGTTCCCGGACGGCAGGAGAGCCACAAAGCTTCGGCTCTCCCGACCCCCAAGCGATCGGTCGGCCCACCGCTCACCAACGAACAACCCGGGGTCTCACGGCCATGACGACCTGAACCCCGAATAGTTCGAGGGTGATCGGTGTGCCTCCGATCAGGGATGCTTGGAAATATTACATTCTCTGGGTGCCCACCTTTGGCAGGCACCCGAGTCAGATGACTCACTACATGACAACTGACAAGGGTAGTGGTGATTATATAGCCCACTGAGGCCCTCATTTATTACACCTGGGAATGCGAAACGGCGGAAGGCAAAACGTCGCCATAAATGTTCCTAGGAATACGAAATGTCGCAATTAATGGCGCAGTCATGCCAGTTGCGACCCTTCGTAGATTTCACACTGGACACCCTCGGCACTCGAGGCAATCAAGGATCCGAGAAACAAATGTTCTTATTGATTACTCATTGCTTACAACTCGATGAACGTCAACACAATACAAAGAAAGAAGAAGGCTCACAACTCACTCGCACTCGGCAGGGAACTCAAATTCAGGGCTCCTGTTACGCTCGGTCGGGCCGGCCAGGGAAGACACTCCCACCACCGAGCTCCCAGCATCATTCGGCTGGGCCTCAACCAGCGAGAACGTCGGCGACCGTCCCGGAGTGGAGTTGCTCGCCTCTTCAACTAGGCCCGCACCCAATATGAGCTTCAGCCGACGAACCTCCAATTCTTTCTCCACGACGGCCTCACGAAGAAAAGACTCCGAAGCCGAGCGCCCACTAGAGGTGTCCGAGACCGTCTAGTCCGTTTCGATGACCCACCAGTCCCGGTCGGCAACGATTTTTCTCAAACGAGCCACCTCTAGGCCGAGCTCCCTTGACTTGTTCAGAAAATAATTCTTGGCGGCCTCCCGGTCCCGAGCCAACTTTTGTTGACGAGCCAACGTCTACCAAAAGAAAAACAAACATCACGAAAATGCAAGTGTTGAAGGGTCGGAACAAAAAGTCTATTTCATTTCATCTCAAAATTTTGGTACAAAAAGTTGCGGGGGCCAGTCCACCGAAGGCATTTACATCAAAAAAAAGAATAAATACAAAAACATCTAGTCTTGGGGGTCGAGTGGCACCTCTTCATCACCTTGGCCTTCCTCGGCACCATCACCGCCAGGGGTCGGAGGCAAGTCCGGCTTCCATCCGAAGCTGAGGTGGTCGACGTTGCACTCGGGGTAGATGTACTTGAAGTGGGACTTGGCCTGCTCATATGCCTCGTCCTGCGCTGCCACCAAGGTCTCCCCTAAAACCCCTTCCAAATCCGCCACGGCCTTCTTCGCTTTGTCCTTCTCAGCCGCCTCGGCCGCAATCTTCTTCAACAGGTCCTCCCGGTCCTGCTTATGAATCTTAACAAGAGACTCTAGCTGAGCCTCGTGAACGGTCACTTGGTCCCGGGCCTCCTTCAGATCATCAGTCGCCTTATTTAGCTCCCGAAGGTACTTCTCCGCCTGCTTCCGCTCGTAGAGAATTTCCTTCTCCAGGCACTTGTGGACGTGCTGGCCGTGGAGCATCGCCTATTTCAAAGAGATCAAAGTTAGCGATAATTACAAGCCAAGTCAACAAAACAGACCTCGACCGACTTACCGAGAGGTTGGCTTGGGCCCATCGCATATAGGCCTGGTCGGCCGTCTGCGCCGCCAGGGCCATTCCATCACGCTCGGTAATGGCCTTCGAGACGAACTCCATCGAGACGGGTCCGTCGAGGATAGTGCCCCCTTCGACGAAAGGCATCGTAGCCATCCTCCCAACCAGCTCCGTGGCGCCCGGGCGTACAGGGGAAAGCTATTGCGACGGGGCTTCCACGATCTTCCCCGAGCCGCCTGCTGCTTCTCGAGCCGACTTCGACGTGCGGGAGGGGTGCCCATGGTGCTTCTTCTGCTTCTTGGCCGGCGATTGCCCCTCGGGCGCTGGAGGAGGTGCCTGTGAGGCCCCTCCGGCTTGCGGAGCTTAGGCGGCCAACTTCTTCCTCTCGGCCGCCAGGCGATCCTGCTCCTCTTTCTTTTTCTTCTCCTGTCTCGTCTTCTCGGCCGCGGCGAGCAGAATCTTCTTGGCTTGCGCCTGTTGTGCCGATATCCCTACAACAAGATAAGAAAAGAAAGGCTAAACGTTAACGCGAAGGCAGAAAGATGAAAAAATAAGGAAAGAAACATACTAGGGTTGGCGGGACTCAGTCCCGCCCTCGCTAGGTGAACTTCGGTCACCCGGGACCATGCAATGCTGTGACCCCCAACTATCTCATCAACCGTCCCCCACTTCTTGGCAGATAATTCACTCCTCTTCGGAGGCTTGCGCTTCGGCTTCACGAAGTTCCACTGGGTCGGAATCCCCCATGACCCTTCGGTCTTAACGACAAAGTACTTATCCCTCCAATTCTTTATCGAATCCGGGTGACCGTGCACCACTTTCTTGTGCGGCCTCGGTGAGAAGTAGAATACCCCCTCAATGTCTCCGAGCGAACCAATTCCGAAGATGGCCCGGAAGTACGACAGTCTCGGCTTCACCCTCTTTTCTTGGCATTTCAGAATGAAGCAAACAAGATGCTTCCAAGAGTTCAGGCCATACTGCATGGGGCACAGTTTTGCCCAATTCAAAACCCTCTTCACAAAGGGGTGCAAAGGCAGCCTCAGTCCCGAGAGGAAGGCGTCCTCTGGGAACATGCAATAGCCCGGGGCCAAAACTGTGGTAGGTCGGAGACCTGGGCTCGGAAGGAGGAGCTCATACTCCCTTGGAATATAGTAAGCAGCCCTGATGATGTTGAGATACTCCGGTCTCAGGATGCTCGGGGTGTTATCCGAGCGGATCTTCGTCCGTGTGTTCTCGCCCGGCTCGGGAGGGATCGGTTGGATATCCTTGATATCGTCAGGATACATACGTATCGACACGGGATTCCGGAAGGTGACCGGGGGAACATCAAGGCCCGTTCTCGGTGCATCCTCGTCAGGCGAAGAGGGACTTTGGGGAATCGTCAGGACTCTCTTCTTCTGACGTGGTCGAGGCTTACGCTCGGGGGATGGCGTCGACAAAGGGGGCAGCGGAGGAAGATCTTCTCCGACCCCGGCTGTCCCCTCGGGCATACTCTGACCGGCCTCCTGCTCACCAACAGCCTCTCCTCCCTCGCCTTCCGCGTCGACCTGCTCACCTTCACCACCCTCTTCATCATCATCACCCTCCTCTTCCTCATCATCCCCTTCCTCTTCATCATCATCACCTGCCTCCTGATCCGTTTCCTCCTCGCCCTCGTCCTCGCTGTTATCCACGTCCTCATCACCACCCTCTTCCATGGGCTCCTTTCCCAGCCTCCGCGACCTCAACGGTTGCACCGCAAAGACGACATCGTCACCTCCGTCTGAGCCAGGGTCGGAAAGAACCTCCTCTTTCACCTTGTACTTGCCTAGGGACGAGGACGTTTCCAAATCCGATTCCTGCCCAGAGCGACCAGACGAGCTAGCCTCGGATCCAGACTGAGTTCGCGACATGACAGAAAGAAAATTACTAACCTGATGAGTCGAAAGTTACTTTCACGAGAAAATCTGCCGACAGCGATTAAAACTCCTACTCTTGTTGGAAAATGAAAAGTGAGTAATGAAAGCGTAAATAAAGAAATGAGAGGGGGGTGGGGGTTTTTAAAGAGGAAAACGACTCCTCGATTTTCGCAAATGAGGATCTAGCCGTTGGATCTTATCTGACAAGATCTAACAGCCACCAAGATCTAAACAAGCGTTGATCTTTGCGCCATGACGTCAGCAAAAAAGCGTGAAATTACCCCACTACCCCTTCCTATTTACTAGACAGAAAAAATTTCACCAAGTTAGAGGGCTCGGATAGACGCGCGAGCCAATTCCCCTTCTCCTTTCTCAGCGGGGGCTCGACGCTTGGATCGAAGCTCGAGCCAGGCCACCTCTCCTTTCTCAGTGGGAGCTCGGAGCTCGGATCGAAGCTCGAGCCAGGCCACTTCTCCTTTCTCAGTGGGAGCTCGGAGCTCGGATCGAAGCTCGAGCCAGGCCACCTTCTCCTTTCTCAGTGGGGGCTCGACGCTCGTATCAAAGCTCGAGCCAGGCCACCTTCTCCCTTCTCAGTTAACGCTCGGAGCTCGGATCACTGTGTGAGCCAATTGCCCTTCTCTTCATTACAGAAGGGTCGAAGCTCGGATCACTGCGCGAGCCAATTCCCCTTCTCTTCATTACAGAAGGGTCGATGCTCGGATGGAAGCTCGAGCCAGGCCACTTCTCCTTTCTCAGCGGGGGCTCGACGCTCGGATCGAAGCTCGAGCCAGGCCACCTCTTCTTTCTCAGTGGGAGCTCGGAGCTCGGATCGAAGCTCGAGCCAGGCCACCTTCTCCTTTCTCAGTTGGGGCTCGACGCTCGGATCGAAGCTCGAGCCAGGCCACCTCTCCTTTCTCAGTGGGGGCTCGACGCTCGGATCGAAGCTCGAGCTAGGCCACTTCTCCTTTCTCAGTAGGGGCTCGACGCTCGTATCGAAGCTCGAGCCAGGCCACCTTCTCCCTTCTCAGTTAACGCTCGGAGATCGGATCACTGCGCGAGCCAATTGCACTTCTCTTCATTACAGAAGGGTCGACACTCGGATGGAAGCGCGAGCCAATTCCCCTTCTCTTCATTACGGAAGGGTCGACGCTCGGATGGAAGCTCGAGCCAGGCCACTTCTCCTTTCTCAGTGGGGGCTCGACGCTCGGATCGAAGCTCGAGCCAGGCCACTTCTCCTTTCTCAGTTGGAGCTCGGAGCTCGGATCGAAGCTCGAGCCAGGCCGCCTTCTCCTTTCTCAGTTGGGGCTCGACGCTCGTATCGAAGCTCAAGCCAGGCCACCTTCTCCCTTCTCAGTTAAACGCTCGGAGATCGGATCACTGCGCGAGCCAATTGCCCTTCTCTTCATTACAGAAGGGTCGACGCTCGGATGAAAGCGCGAGCCAATTCCCCTTCTCTTCATTACGGAAGGGTCGACGCTCGGATGGAAGCTCGAGCCAGGCCACTTCTCCTTTCTCAGTGGGGGCTCGACGCTCGGATCGAAGCTCGAGCCAGGCCACTTCTCCTTTCTCAGTAGGGGCTCGACGCTCGGATAGAAGATCGAGCCATGCCACCTTCATCCTTCTCGGAGGTGGCTCGACGCTCGGACGGAAGATCGAGCCATGCCACCTTCATCCTTTTCGGAGATGGCTCAGAGCTCGGATGGAATCTCGAGCCACACCACCTTCATCTTTCTCGGAGGTGGTTCGGAGCTCGGATGGAATCTCGAGCCACACCACCTTCATCTTTTTCGGTAGTGGCTCGGAGCTCGGATGGAATCTCGAGCCACACCCCCTTCATCCTTCTCGAAGGTGGCTCGGAGCTCGGATGGGAGATCGAGCCATACCAACCTCATCCATCATGATGGGACTTGGAGCTCGGATAGAAGCGCGAGCACACCACCTTCGCCTTTCTTGGTAGGGCTCGGAACTCGACGCTCGGATAGAATCCCGAATACCAGATGCTCCCCTCGCTCTTCCAACTAGCGAGGGGATCGTCCCCAGGACCCAAGGAGGCCGCCCTGCCGACCCAAAGAGTCTCGACCACCGACCTCTAATGCTAGGTAAACGAGCCCCAAAGGAAGTCCTTGACGTCCCCTCGCTCTTCCAACTAGCGAGATGGTCGTCTACTGACCCTTTGGCTCGTCTGCCGACCCGTGGGCTCGCCTGCCGACCCTTCGTCTCGTCTGCCGAACCCTTGGTTCGTCCTCCGACCTTTGGGCTCGTCCGCCGACCCTTGGGCTAGTCCGCCGATCCCCAAAGCTTGACTCAGGCATTCCTGGCTCTCTTACCCTTTTACACCCCCTTCTGCGCGAAACTCCAAGCGAGGGATCCATTACTCCTGACCCCTGGCCTCTTTAAGGGAAAGCACAGATCCTACCTTCTCACCCCGACATCTGCTCTTCCCCCAGAGGCAAAGAGTCGCTCCTACACGACTGGATCACCCAGCCCTACAGGAGCGTGGGGCTTGTGATATGGGTCAGAAATAGCATGGCCCATCCTGGACCACTGGATCCCCTCAGAGATGCGCGCACCATCTGATCCTTCTGATCTGCCACGTCAGCACCGGAAAACCGCCCGGAGCTCTGCCACGTCAGCCCGAAAACCGCTCCGGCGTCTGCCACGTTAGCCCTATACCGCCCGTCTTTTCCACCGCTTCAGCCATTTGGGTAATCAGGTCCGGCCCAGCCCCAAACGGGTCTGGACCCGATTGGCTTCCTCTATAAATACCAGACCCTCCCCCCTATTTACAGGTAATCAATCTTTTCTCACCAAAACCCTAGTTACTGTTACTCTTATCTTAAGTGACTGACTAGATCGTCGGAGGGTCTGCCACCGGAACCAATCCCGGTGTTTCTAGACCGTCTGCAGGTACACAAGACCTCGGATCCGAGCCCTCTGATCCGAGCCCAGCACCCACCTCACTCTCATCCTGTCGCAGGTACCGCTCGGCCAGCCGAGGGTCGTCTGATTAGTAGCTTTCTCCTTCAAATACAAATCGAGTAAGAACTCACACCTGGTGCATCCACACGTCTCCCAGAAACAAACCGCATCATTGTGTTTGTGTTAGTTTGGTGGATCTACTTGCTTGCTCAATTTATTCGCCTCGTCTACTTCGACTTTCTCATTGCTCTAATTAGTTCCGCTGCGACCAGAGGGCGATTGTTGATGCCCCAATCCCAACATTTCGAACCCAGGACCACAAAGGGCTACAGTACCGCCCAAGACTCAACCTGCTAGCCAATAAGTCCATATGGACTTGGCGTTATAAATATGAGCCGAAACCTATGTATACAATGCTTCATCATTTGAGTTTATTTTAAACCGAAAATAAAAAAGTGGGACTGTTAGGACTCGAACTCAAGACCTCAAAGCACAGTCACGCTACAGTAACAATTTTAAAGTTCAGCCGTTAACCTGTAAGTCCATGAGCGATTTCTGTCTATTGAGTCCTGCTATTATGTTTTGTTCGATTTTCTGTTATTCAAATATTTTCTCAAAACTCAATTTCTCATTTGCTCTAATCTTTCATTAAACTGTAAATGGTTAATCTAAAAAGATCTCATTTTCTAACAGTAGCTCACCAACTTTATATTTTGACAGAATATCTAGATTTCACATTCTATTTCCTCTCTCAAAATCACCTACACTCATCTCTTTTTGGGCCCCACTTCTAGTTGCAAACGATAATAAATTCTTAATCACCATTTCCGCTTTGAACTCATTTTCAAAAAAAAATAATAAAACGGTATAAAAATAATACATACAGTTCCCCTTTCACTTTCTCACTCCTCGCCAGTCGCCAGTCGTTGCTTCTTCCACTTCCCCCGTATATATTGCACCTCTCTCTCTAATTCCCAGATTTCCGATGGATCTAGAAACCAGGGTTTCCTGATCGGAAATTCGCACGTGTTCTTCTCCTCCTTCTCCTTCTTCGGCGGCGGAGGTGGCGAGCGGCGGCGGGGAATGTGGCGATGCCGGTGAAAGAAGATGATGAGCTATCTATCGGTTTTCGCGCTCTCGGTTCTCTACCTCGCGTCTCTTTCCTTAGGTGACTCCTCATTTGGGCCACCTTTTTATTTTAAAAAAAAACTCCTCATTTCTTGAAGCTAAATTTTGGTGAATGCGAGTAATTCTTGAAATTGAGGGTTTTGGGAGTAGATAGTAGGACTTTTTTGCGGTACTAGGCCACTTTTTGAAAATATTTGCGATTATGGGTCAGTTTCAAAGCTATTAGGGCTCGTGAGCTAGTTGGTGCCACGTAGATCATTAGCGACCTCTTCACTTTGAAAGTCGCTAATGGAAATAGTGGCCTATGTTTTAAAATATTTTGAATTTTTTGTTTGCTGTCGCTATTCCCACCAACGAATGAAGTATATATGAGGTGGCTAACGAGATTAGCCACCTCATATAAACCCAACCCAATATACCCTAAACCCATTATATCCTAATTAAATAAACCCAATACCCGAAACCTGTGCGGCTGTGCCCCCCTCCCCTCAACCTAAAACCCTACCTATATAATACCTATTATACCTGATCATCTTCTATCCTATTCTAAACCTGCCGCTTCATCTCCTCTCCCCTTCTCCTTGGTGCCCTCCGCCTGCTCGTGCCACCCTAGCGCCGCCCTCTTCACCTCCGCCCTTACTGCCATTGTCCTCGTCGCCTCGCCCAAGTCAAAACCCCCGAAGCTTTCCCCCCGCTGTCTCCTCCCCTGTTTTTCGAACCTAAAAACAAAGGAGCGTCCCCTGTGTGTCGACCACCGTTGCTGCCGCCGCCGATCCCGCCGTTGCCTCCCTGCATCGAGTCTCTCTCGACGTCGCTGCCGCCTGCGTTGTGAACCTGCCACCGTCGGGGTCCCTCTCTCTCTCTCTGTTACTGTAAAGGAGGGAAGGAGAAAGGAATTGATTTGATCTGGGCGTTAGATCTCATCAAGATCCGTGCCACTTCTTAATCTGATCTGATCTTCACCATTAGAGTGCTTCTCAGCCGTTGATCACCTCGATCTTGATCATCCCATCAAGATCTGTGTCGATCGTGCTCTCCGTTGGATTCGTCGACTACTCCCCTAAGGCAAGTATTCCTCTTGTACAAATTATTGTTCTAGTACAAGCGTTTAATTGAAAATACTGCAAATAGGTCGTAGTTGTGACTTTTTGTCTCATCGTTTGTTGATCTTGAATTATTCATCATCGAACCCATAATCATAAGAGTCACAACCCTTCATTGATTTACATTACTGTGACGGTGTAAAAATGGCCTGAGGCCCAACCAGGGCCCAATACAATTCCCACTCAGAAAGGTAAAGATAGCAACCTGGTTCGGCTCCGGATCACTTCAGGGTCGGTGCCGAACCTCGTGTTTGCCCTCACGGTGCCGGCCTCCTCGTACGGACGAGCCTCAGTATCCCTCGGAGTCCGATCCGGAGCAGTCCCACAGGCCGTCCCCCCTCTCTGGCGGGGCAGAAGGATGACCTGGCGCAGCCTAGGCCCTCCGATTCCCCCCAGAGGCACAGGGGGCTCACGATGGGCCACGTCAGCTCCAAATACCGCCAAGGGTTTCGCCACGTCAGCCCTATACCACTCCTGGTATCGCCACGTCCGCCCTAAACCCCCTGGGCCTTCTGCCACGTCAGGCCCATGGGCTTTCGGATCCAAACCCGGCCCCCAAGTGGAACCAAACCCGGTTGGGATTCTCTATAAATACTAGACCCACACCCACCTTTTGAGGTAATCAATCTTTTGCCACTTAAATATACCTAGTTATTGCTACTCTCTCACAGAGACTGACTAGAGCGTCGGAGGGTCCGCCACCGGGACAAACCCCGGTGTTTCAGGACCGTCTGCAGGTACACAAGACCTCGGATCCGACCCTTCCGATCCGAGCCCAACCTTCAACATCTTTCCGAGCTCATCGTAGGTCCCAGAAGGTCAACTGAAGGTCGGCAGACGAGCGGCAATCTCCTTCAATACAAATTGAGTTCGAACTCACACCTGGTGCTTCCACACGTTTCTCAGAAATAAACAGCATCAGGTTGGTGCCGTCTGTGGGAAGAGCTGCTCCAGAAGCCGATCCGACCCAGACCCTCAAAGGCCATCGACAGCCGAATCCTCATGGCCTCCAAAGGCAAGGGGGCTGCTTCCTCCGTCAACCAACGGGACTCGCCCCCGCCCACTGATAAAGCCAGGCCGCGCACGTCGAAACACAAGGCTCCCTCTCGGGAGTCCCAAAGAAGCGTCGGCCGGCCAGCCCAGCCCGACCTCCGGGGAATAATCCTCAACCGCAAGATTATCCGCAGCAGGGGAAGGGCCGCTTCCAACCCGGTCCCGAACCATCCTAGGCCGCCGCCCGAGGTACGAAGACCCGCGCTCAGCCGAGTCGGAAGACAACCCTCGGACCGGCCAAACCGGGTCGAAGGAGCCCCCGTCACTCACAAGGAGTTCCAAGACTTCCGAAGAGAAATTCTGGGAGCCCTCCGACGGACCCCCAGGGAAGAAACCCCCCAATCCCAAACAGGGTCGGACGCCGAAGCCAGCGCGTCCCGCCCTTCAACGATCCAACCGGAAGACGATGACATACTCCTAAGGCGCCTACAAGAAATGGAGGACCGCCTCGATCACATAGGGGACGGCGGCCAAAGAGTGCCTCAGGGGTACAGACCTGTCCGTCCTCCCTTCTCCGCCCCCATCCTCCAAGCAGAAATACCCCGGAATTTCCGACCCCCTCAATTCGAGACCTACGATGGCGAGGGAGATCCTGCTGATCACATGGAGGGTTTCAAAACCCTCATGATGATTCACAGCACCTCGGATCCCCTGCTCTGCCGAGCCTTCCCGGCCACCCTTCGGGGTCCTGCTCGCGAGTGGTTCTCGAAACTCACCCCCGGCTCCATTTACTCCTTCGACCAACTCGAGGGCAATTTTCTTGCCCATTTTGTCACTAGCCGGAAGGCCGAAAGGACCAGCGCCTCATTACTTGGGCTCAAGCAGATAGAGGGGGAATCACTCAGGGTGTTCGTCCGGAGATTTACCACTGAGGCAAGGTCGGTCTCCTCCCTCGACCCAGGTGTCGCTTCAGCGGCATTCCGACACAACGTCTGCCCCGGACAGCTGAAGGCTTCTCTGGCCAAGAGACCCCCCGTCGACTTTCCCGACCTCCTTAATAGGGTCGAGAAATACATTAGGGCAGAAGAGGCCCTTAATCCCGAAGATGCCAGGGATCCCACCGGGAAAGGAAAGCGGAAGACCGAGGAAGTCGAACCACCAAAGAAAGCTCCAAGGGACCCGGGAGCCATGAAGAAGGTCCCGCCAGTCCCCCGCTTCGAGAGGTACACTCCCCTGACGCATAACATATCTGCCATCCTCTTGGAAATCGAAGACAAGGGCATTGTCCGACTACCCCCCCGATCTAATAACAATAAGAATCGAGACCAGCGCTTTTACTGCCGCTTCCACAGAGATCACGGGCACGAGACCGACCAATGCCGAGCCCTGAAAGACGAAATTGAAGAACTCATTTCCAGAGGGTACCTCCGAGAATTTACCCGAGAAGGCCCACGGGATCGGCGAGACGCTAGGAACCGGAGGCAATCGCCTCCGAACCCTCCTCCAAACCAGACCCAGGGTCGGGACCCCGATTCCGAGGGAGCCGCAGATATCCCTTTCATCTTGCACTGCGTCCACGGAGGACCGATGGGAGGTGAATCAAAAACTTCCAGAAAAGCCTTCATCCGAGAGGTGAACGCTGTCAGAGACAACCCCTCGCCCAAACTGCAATCAAGGCTGGTCTCCTTCTCAGGGAAGACCTTGAAGGTGTTCGCTTGCCCCACTGCGATGCCCTCGTCATTAACCTTCACATGGCTAATTGTGAAGTCCGCAGGATCCTCGTCGACAACGGTAGCTCGGTGAATATTCTTTTCCTCGAAGCCTTCGAAAATCTCAGGTTACCCCGAGGCAAACTCAAGCCAGCCGGGTACACCCTGCACGGGTTCTCAGGCGTCCCTGTCGTAATAGAAGGGATTGTTACCCTCGACGTTACCGCCGGGTCGACTCCTGTAAAGAGGACTAAATCCATGGACTTCATGGTGGTCAACGTCAAGGCGGCTTACAACGCCATACTTGGCCGGCCTGGACTATGCTCCCTACAAGCAGTGCCTTCGGCTTACCATCTGAAGCTCAAGTTCCCCACCCCTCAAGGAGTCGGCATCGTCCGAGGCAGCCAAGAAGCAGCGCGATCATGCTACATGACCACCGTCGGGGGAGGTGTGTTCCCCCTCGACGCCGAACGAGCATAGATTATGGCCCGGCTAAATGTAAATCTGTTTTTGTGTAAACCCTCGTTTGTAAAGGGCTGCCTTAGCGGCCCTCCCTACCTTATACTAAAAATATCCCTTTTTGTCCGAACCCAAATGTCTCGATAATCTCGATACGAGTCCGGACCGAAAGTCCTTCCTAAAGCCCCACTTCGATCCCTCGCGGAACGATGGAGCCAGACCTTGCCTCCGACATTGCGTACTACACTACTGGCCGGAGCGAGGAAGGAAAAGGATTCTTCTTTCATACCCCTTTATTTTCGTTCCAAAGAGAAAAAATAAAACGAAAGAAAAACAAAGACCGTTACAAGACCGCTCCACTCATCTCAAATCAGGAAGATCAGGGCCCCTCGGGCCCAACGAGGGACGAAGAGTACTTCGACCAAGCAACTAGGGGCCCCTCCCCTCGTTGTGGTATTCCTTAGCCTCAGCCACAATCGACACTCCAGCCACAGAACTCTGGGCGTCATCCGGTCGCGCCCACTGCAACAGCAGCAGCGCAGAGGGAACCCCCTCCGCCTGTCGACCCACGGAGGAAGAGAACGAGGCACCCAACATCGCCTTGTAACGAGGCATCTCCATCTCCTTCTCCACAAAGACGTCGCGAAGTAACCCCCCAGGAGAGGACCTCGGCACCAAGGTACTAAGCCCGGCCTGTCTAAGGTCCGCACCGCCGAGCCCCCGATCCCACATCGCTCTTCTCAACCGGCACGCCTCCGCACTTAAGACGGCGGACTTATTCCGATAAAAGTTACAAGCCTCATCAGTGTCCCGAGCCCCCCTTCGATGACGAGCCAGTGCGGCCTCCAGGACCTTAACCTTACTCCGGAGTCGCGCCACATAGAAACTACGGGAGTCCCCCTCAGGGAGGAGAGCCGCGACCTACAAGATAACCAACCAACTCAACACCCATTCTCAAGAAGATTCAGAAATGTCCGAGCTCAAAACAACCGGCCGGTCAAAAAACTTTTCTTGCCACTATAAATCCAGGTGTTTCTTACAAAAAATGCGGTGGCCAGTCCGCGGGAGGCAAACACAATCGAGGGAGAGAAAAAGAAAAGCAAAAATTACACAACTCATTGACCCACCTCCGCGCCGACGGACGGATCCACGGGAGCATCGGCCGATGGGTCGACGGCGGGCCCTTCTTCGCCAGGAGTCTTCGACGTCCCCTCGATCTCCATATCATACTCAAACTTGGACAAATCGAGGGCCGGGAAGAAGTGCCTCACGTGGCTGAGGGCCCTCTCATAGCTTTTGTCCTGGGCCGCGATCACCATCTGCTGGCCCGTCCACCTCCTTCGCCTCCTTGGTGAACTTCGTCTTCAGGGAGGCCATCTTCTTCTCCCACTCCACATCCTTGGCCTTGAGCTGGAGCTCCAGCTGCTGCTCTCTCTTATGCGAACCCTCGAGTTCGATTCGCATCTCCTTCATCTCCAGCTCGCTCTTTTCCGCTCGAGCTCGCTCTTGAGCCAGGGACGCCTCGTACAGGTTCTTAATGTTGGCCCCCTGTATGCAAGCCTACAACCAACGGCAGACAAAGATCAGGCCTCGGCACAAAAATCAACAAGGAGGGACAGAGTCGACAGACTTACCTGCACAGTGGCCTGCGCCAGGCGGGCGAACGCCACCTCTACGGGCTCACCCTCCATCGCCTTGCGATCGCGAGGGGTCGCCAACTTTTCCACCACTTCAACGGCTTGGGCCTCCTCTGTCAGGCGGTCCCCCATCAGAACCGACCAGTCAGGAGCCCACCGCTGCCGCAACAGCTCCACCACCGGATCCTCTTCCTCGGCCTCGACCCAGGGACCTTTCCCCTTGTCGAGGACAGGGGCCCCCGCTAGGCCCTGACCCTTCGAAGAAGCCACGCCCTTGCTCGTCTCGGAGCGACCCCTCTTGGTCCTCGGCTCGAGTTGGACTTCCGAAATGATTAGGGACGACCCCCTCGGCCTCTTCGCCGCCTCCTTCTCAGCCTTCTCCTTCCTCATGGCGAGCCTCTTTGCCTTGATCGACGCCTCGTCCATACCTGCGGGAAAAACCATTAAGAGCAATGAGCAAGAAAGCAAGAAAGGACCCAGAGGAAAGGAACAACTACATACACATAACAGCTGGGCTCAGTCCAGCGCTCGCCAGAGTGGTCTCCGTCACCTCCGTCCAATCAATACTAGGTGACTGGCGGAGGCGCTCGACAAACCCCCATTCATCTGCCAACAGATCCCCCTGCCTCGGCGGTGGGTGGTTCGGCTTGGAGTGGTTCCATCGAGTGGGAATGTCCCATGGCTCTTCACTCCGGATCACCAAATACTTCTCCTTCCATCCCTTGATGGAATCCGGGTGGTGGCGAACGACCTTCCCCCCACTCCGAGGAGAGATATAGTATACACCCTCGGCCGACGGATTGACCATCAACATCGCACGGAACACATTCAGCCGCAGGGGTACTTGCTGTTCCTCGCACATCAGCATAAAGCAGATAATCTGCTTCCAAGAGTTCGGCCCGTACTGCATGGGCGCCAAGGAGGCCCAGTTCAACACGTCCCTAATGAACGGGTGGATTGGCAACCTCAGGCCAGAGATAAAAGCGTCCACTGGGAAGACACAGTACCAAGCTGATAAGGGATCGGTGGGACGCAGAGTAGGGCTCGGCATCAGCAGTTCGTAACCAGGCCCTATATGATACGCCAGCTGCAGAACCTCCAAATCCCCGTCCTCCAAAACGGTCGAGATCGCGTCCATCATCACCCTCCTCCGGCTCGGCGAAGAGGGTTGCACTCCGAAGAGCTCCTGGTCAGAAAGGTCGTCGGGATACTGACGGAAATGCTTCGGCTGAACGGGCGAACCCGTCATCAGATTACGGAAAACAGGCGCCTTGCTCGAACCGCCGGTCCTCGACCCCGGTTTTCCTGGGGCCCTCTTCTCCTTCTTAACTCGCTCCGACGGTCCTCGACCCTGAGCGGTGGATCTCCTCGCTATATTACCCTCGCCCCTCTCCTCATCGGAAGACAGCTCCAGCACGCGAATGCCGTCCGAACCCTCGCCGGCTCCCTCCGACCCGCTACTCTCCACCACAAAGGGACGTCGGGAACGCGACGGCCTCGTCTTGTGTACCGCTTCCCCCTCACCTACTGAGTCCTCCAAAGAAACCGAGCCAGTAGGGCCCACAACGGGCGCCGACCCCTCCTCGAACACGGGCTCTTCCCACGACGTCGACGGAGAGTCAGGCTTTACTTCCCCCCTGGACGACGACGCCGACGAACCGGACTGAGCCCTATCCATCTGTGCCTAAAGATAAAACAAACTTACCAAACTAACCTGGGACCGCTTCGGGAAGGCGAGTCGAGTACGGCAAACTGCAAGAACAATCGCTGAAGGGTTGGGAGATTTTTTGAAGAAGAAAGCAGCAAGATTGAAGTGGGCGAAAGGGAAAAAGGGGGGAATACTTATGTAAGGGAAGAACGGCTCCTCGACTTCCGCGATTACTGTTCACTGATGGACGCACAACTGCCGCCTAGAAAATCGCGCTGCGTCCTCGAAACCTGTGCGGAGGACGTCATCAGACGCCAGACTGACAGCCCAACTCTGAGATCGGTTCGGGTGGAATACGCGACGGAGAAATCGTTTTTACTTAAGGTTTAAGGCGCCGTCATATGACAGACGCCCCGGGCTCCAACGCTCGACCAGTTCCCCTCTCACCCTCGAGCAGCCCGGGGCTTACAGCTTCGGTAGCCGAAACCCCGAACAGTTCGAGGGTGGGACAGAAACCGCCATTGCCTGCAGCCCTATCAAGACGGACTGACCGACCCCCGATGGGTGGTGGTCCCCCCATCCGAGGCCCCTCAGCCCCAAGACCGGAATACGGTTGGTGCATCTTTTCGTCTGGATCTCCCCCGGGCCAAACATCCATGACAGGGTAGTCTGACCCGAAAAGGGATCCAGACGGCAAAACCACCACCAATCCGAGGCTCCTCTTCCAACAGCACGGATCTCGGCCGTTACCCCTCTCGCCCTGATCTCCCATAGATCTGGCTGCCGTATCAAGGTCCATCAGATCCAAGAGAAGATCCGGGCGGCAGAGTAACCACCTCCCCGACACTGCTAGGGTCGAAAATATCAGCAAAAGACAGGCGTCCGCCGAAGCAGACACCTCCGAGGGCCAATGGGCCACCCCTGTTTTGATCATATCTATGATGGAGGGGAGAGGTATTTATAACCTCCCCCAGGGACTAACCGTTGGGGCGCGGGGAAGGTCAATCAACGGAAAACCATGCACCATCTACATTTATTAGGCGGCGCCATTAAATGCCCCTAGGAAATTGGACCATCGCACCGTTCTCGGAGAGCCTTCAATACTCCACAGGAACGGTGGGATATCCCCGCTCAATCACCCTAGGGCGCCAACTGATCGCCATCCCCCTTGTTAGCCCGAAATCCCTCGACCAGCTCGAGGTCAGATCTAGCACCAGGGAAGTCTTCTCAGGAAGGCTTCACGGCTCGCCCTCGCCCTTGCCTTCCAAGTAATCCCTCGCCAAGCTCGAGGTCAGGTCTGGCACCAGGGTGGTCTTCTCAGGAAGGCCAACGGCTCGCCACCCCCCTTGTTGGCCCATAATTCCTCGACCTGCTCGAGGTCGGGTCCGGCACCAGGGGAGTCTTCTCAGGAAGGCTTCACGGCTCGCCATCGCCCTTGCCTTCCAGTAATCCCTCGCCAAGCTCAAGGTCAGGTCTGGCACCAGGGTGGTCTTCTCAGGAAGGCCAATGGCTTGCCACCCCCCTTGTTGGCCCATAATCCCTCGACCAGCTCGAGGTCGGGTCCGGCACCAGGGGAGTCTTCTCAGGAAGGCTTCACGGCTCGCCATCGCCCTTGCCTTCTCGTAATCCCTCGCCAAGCTCGAGGTCAGGTCTGGCACCAGGGTGGTCTTCTCAGGAAGGCCAACGGCTCGCCACCCCCCTTGTTGGCCCATAATCCCTCGACCGGCTCGAGGTCGGGCCTGACACCAGGGGAGTCTTCTCAGGAAGGCTTCACGGCTCGCCATCGCCCTTGCCTTCTCATAATCCCTCGCCAAGCTCGAGGTCAAGTCTGGCACCAGGGTGGTCTTCTCAAGAAGGCCAACGGCTCGCCACCCCCCTTGTTGGCCCATAATCCCTCGACCGGCTCGAGGTTGGGTCTGGCACCAGGGGAGTCTTCTCAGGAAGGCTTCACGGCTCGCCATCGCCCTTGCCTTCCAGTAATCCCTCGCCAAGCTCGAGGTCAGGTCTGGCACCAGGGTGGTCTTCTCAGGAAGGCCAACGGCTCGCCACCCCCCTTGTTGGCCCGTAATCCCTCGACCTGCTCGAGGTCAGGTCTAGCACCAGGGTAGTCTTCTCAGGAAGGCCTCATGACTCGCCATCTCATTTCTACAACCATAGGCACTCCTCCACGGCTAGCTCCCGCACCCCCTGCAGGAGTGGGGGGCTTGTGTGACGGTGTAAAAATGGCCTGAGGCCCAACCAGGGCCCAATACAATTCCCACTCAGAAAGGTAAAGATAGCAACCTGGTTCGGCTCCGGATCACTTCAGGGTCAGTGCCGAACCTCGTGTTTGCCCTCACGGTGCCGGCCTCCTCGTACGGACGAGCCTCAGTATCCCTCGGAGTCCGATCCGGAGCAGTCCCACAGGCCGTCCCCCCTCTCTGGCGGGGCAGAAGGATGACCTGGCGCAGCCTAGGCCCTCCGATTCCCCCCAGAGGCACAGGGGGCTCACGATGGGCCACGTCAGCTCCAAATACCGCCAAGGGTTTCGCCACGTCAGCCCTATACCACTCCTGGTATCGCCACGTCCGCCCTAAACCCCCTGGGCCTTCTGCCACGTCAGGCCCATGGGCTTTCGGATCCAAACCCGGCCCCCAAGTGGAACCAAACCCGGTTGGGATTCTCTATAAATACTAGACCCACACCCACCTTTTGAGGTAATCAATCTTTTGCCACTTAAATATACCTAGTTATTGCTACTCTCTCACAGAGACTGACTAGAGCGTCGGAGGGTCCGCCACCGGGACAAACCCCGGTGTTTCAGGACTGTCTGCAGGTACACAAGACCTCGGATCCGACCCTTCCGATCCGAGCCCAACCTTCAACATCTTTCCGAGCTCATCGTAGGTCCTAGAAGGTCAACTGAAGGTCGGCAGACGAGCGGCAATCTCCTTCAATACAAATTGAGTTCGAACTCACACCTGGTGCTTCCACACGTTTCTCAGAAATAAACAGCATCAATTACAAACTAGTTGGACTCATTTTATCTATTAGTTACTTGAACACATGAAACTAAGGAACCCTAGACTTGTAGATGTGTGTTGTATCATGTATGTGATGATCTTGCATTCCTTGAGTTGAGAAATAGATGTTACCTGCTGATTTGATGCCCACTACATTCATTTTGTAGCACATGCTAATCTAGACTCATAATAGTCATTTAGCATGCAACTTGTATAGAAAAAAAATTCACACTTGCAGCTGTTCTTGTCTTTACTTGCTGTTTCGACCCCAATAAAACCAAAATCTGGACTTGAGCCCTGAATATGAAATGTAGCCCTAAGTGTCTAGTTATCAATAACATCCAGAATTTTCGAATTCCGAGTTACGGTTTAGAAGATATCACAGTTTTACTGCTACTGTGTCGATAGTCGCAGATTCACAAAAACTGCTGCACCTCTTTAGTTTGCAATTATTTTAACTATGCTACCAGTAAGTAATTGACTTGAAATTTTGCATGCTGATACTGGACACCCTGGAGAACATTCCCTAATTTTCTCAGAATTAATTAATGATGTTTCAACCCTGTTTCATATGTACAAACTTAGTTTTACCAATTCTGGCTGAACACAAATGCTGTATAGTTTGCTGTTTGGACACATATTACCACAACTTTTATGTACCTTAATTATATGTGTTGGAACCGGGCAGGAGTCTAGTTTCTAGACCTTCTTACGGATCTACATTTGCTATCCTGTAGCAATGGGAATCGCAGTTTTGGTGCAGCAACGTCATGCTGTCCAGATTTGAGATTTTCGTTGTTCTTGATACTCTGATTGGTTTTGACCCTCGAATATGTATCCTACTTAGCCTAGACTTGTTCCATGTTCTTAATTATGTTTACTTGACTTGTTTCACACACTTTCATGCTTGCCTGATGATAATAATAAATAACAAGCTGGGATTTAAGGGAAAGACCATAGTAGTGGACAATATAGGTAAGTGTACTCAGAAGGGGGCCCGTGTTTTTCATGATTTTACGTTAAATGAAACTAAGTGCCATGTCAAGGGTTGACGGGGGCCACCTCTAGAGCCCATAGTTTGATCACATGCTCGTATTTCCTACATGACCCGAGTACACCACCCTATAAAATCCACTACTAGGCCTAAACGAAATTGCATTGACTGTAGCAACCATGTGATAAAAGGATGGCACATGAAGTGCTACCTAGATAGTAATAACTACAAGACTTGACACATGATAATTGAACATGACACATACTTACTTGATACTTGATGACATGATACATGAAACTTGATACTTGTACTTGACAACTTGACACATTAGACTTGTTACTTGTTACTCGACACTTGTATGTGATACTCGTTACTTGATGCTTGATACCATTACATGTTCATTAGCCACTTATTTTACTACTAGTACTTGTTACCCAACCTTGTCACTTGAGTTGTCTTTCTTGCTAGCTAGTTTCTTGAATTCCCACTACTTGTTGCATCCCTATTACATTCTTGATTCCAAATATTGTTCCATATTCTTGTACTTGTTTTTACTATTTGCGGATCTAACTTGCACTAAAGGCGTTGTTTTGTTTTCTCTATCTTCTCCTTTTTTTTTTATACTTTTGCAAATAGACTTTGGAGACGAACTGCCTGCTGGAATTGGTGAGCAGACATTCTAGGCTTCGCTTGGACCAATGACTTACTTAAAATATTTGTTTCTTTGAGTTATTTATTTCTTTTGCTACATGAACCTTGTAACGGGCTTATGTTCCCGAGTTTTATCTTTTGATCCAGAGTTGAAAACTATTTGGGATATTATTATTTGTTTCATTTGCTTTTTGTTGCTTCATAAATTATTCATGCATGCGTGGTTGTGTATATTTTGTTATATTCTTGCTATGATGCTGAGTCGATCCTACAACTCATGAATGATGAAAATCATTCGCTGAACTTTGTCACGCGCTCGTATTCCGTGTTTTTGGGAAGCGGGACATGACACAGTAAGTGTTGGGCCGGCCCTGGTCGCTAGTCCGAATAGCGACCTCAGTAGAAGACTAAGTCTCCTTACCCTCTATAAGATTTGCAACATAATCATCCAACTAAGGTCGCTATTGGAAATAGCGACCTTAGTATTCTTTGGTCGCTATTCCTAATAGCAACCTCAGTAGGAAATTCAATCTCCTTGTTCTTTGTAAAATTTGTAAAATTTACAAAATAGTCAAACGACTAAGACCTCAATTCGGAACAATGACCTTACTACAATAAAAGCCTCTATTCGGAATAGCGAACTTTGTACAACTATGGTCGCTATTCCGAATAGCGTCCTTAATTTCAAAAATAAATTGATTGTTATTTTTTTCAGAGAGAAAAAGCTCTATAAATTTTACTAAGTTTTGGAATATAGTTCATTGAAGGTCGCTAATCCCATTAGTGACTTCATATATGCTTTGGTTGCTAATAGAAATAGCGACAGTAAACAAAAATTTCAATTTTTTTAAATAGAGGCCGTTATTCCCATTAGCGACCTTTAAATGGAACAGACTGCTAATGAGAATAGCGGTCGCTGCTGACGTGGCACCAAGTAATCCACGAGCGCTAATAGTTTCGAAAGTGGTCCATAATCGCAAATATTTTTAAAAAGTGGCCTAGTACGGCAAAAAATTCAGGTAGTAGGGCACATTTGAGAAAGAGGGGGAATTGTGGTGTGAGAAAGTTCACATTTTGATTAGGGTTTTGGATGGAAATGTAGAGAGTGATTTGGCTGTGATAAATTTGATAAATTTATTGTTTTGGTGAAAGAGGAGCGGGTTTTAGTTTGTTGGGTATGTGAAAGTTTGTAGCTTTGTAGCCAGTTTTCAATTAGAGCATGAGATTTGCCGAGTTAAAATTGGATGTTTTGAATATCTGAAGGTAGATTATGTATGAATGTGTAAATAGATTAAGGTGTGTGCATATAGATAGAGCTAGGTTCTATTAATTTTGCTTTGTAAATGTTAAATGCCAGTCTATTCAAATTATTTTGTCTATTCCTGTTAAGTTAATTACGGTTCTGTCTGCTCCCTAGTTGTAGCTGGGACTCTTAACGAGAATATGTCGTTCTCATGGCTGAAAGATGGCGATAGGCTGTCCTATTTCATTGACGAAGAGATTATGAATCTTGAGTTCAGTTGCAACTGTAAAGGCGCTAAGGACAAGAAATATTGAAATACTCATGATAAAGACAATTTCAAAAGTGAAAAACTACATGGCAAATGTGCAAGGTTACAAGTTCGGGTATATTGAATTATTGATGAGTTAACTTTATTGAAACGACTAAAGCTTCAACAAAGAATTTCTCTTACATTGCATCTCTTTTATACCTGTCTTGATTAGCATCTTCGAGCAATGGGTCTCTACGAACATTCTCTACTTAGATCATTGTTATGGTATTTGTGTATAGAACACCTCCATATAGATCTTTACATATATGTTGATAAACTACTTCTTTGTCTCCTTGTAAGATGAGCGATGTGACTCATGTGCATGTCAGCATGTTAGTTGACCTGTCATTTTGATTTTCCTTGTTGTTTATGTTTAATCATAAAGAAATACTGTTGTTGTTTGTGCATAAGTATCAGTTGAACTTACATTTCAGGAACAACTATAATGTTAATGTTTGCTGAGTTAGTACAAAGGCTTAATTACCATTGTTAACTCCAATGTTTAAAGTCTATCTCTATAAGTTTGAGATGTTGCATGCAGCTCACAATCACCTTGAAATCTAAACTCTCCCTTTATGTTCCAGCTAAAGTTTCTACAGTATCTTTGACACCAGCACATTCTCCAGCTTATTCTCTAAACAGCCATGGTACCTATCATACTATTCCTCACTTGTCCTTTGATGACCTTTGTAGAATCTAACCGCCATCTTTCTTAGACTACTTTTCGCGTCCTTATGTGTCAAAACATCACAGGGGGATTCCTCATGCAGTCCCACCACCCTCACTTGCTCCCTCACAAGATCCAGGTTTGAACTCTTGACTTCCTCATGCATTCTACATCATTGTTTATTATTTGTTATTTCATTTTTAGTTTTACTTTTAGTATACAGGAAAGTGTCGAAATAATGTTATTTACCCCATTGTTAACAGATGCTTGTGACGAGGTCTCCTGTGCTGAACCATTCACTTCAACTCCAATCGGTTCGCCTTGTGGCTGTGTATTGCGTATGCAATTCCAAATTGACCTTGAGGTAGCAATATATCAGTTATTCTCCAGTTCTGCTGAGCTGGAAGTGGAGATTGCAGCTGGCACATTTCTGAAACAAAGTCAAGTTAGAATAATGGGTGCCAGCCCTAGCATCCACGACCCAGAAAGGACGACAGTTACTATTGACTTGGTTCCACTGGGGGAGAAATTTGATAATATGACTGCACTGCTGACTTATGAAAGATTGTGGCAGAAGAAGGTGTGGATAAACATGACCGTTTTTGGTGACTACAATGTAATATATGTTCAATATCCAGGTAAAATAGTTCTATATGCATCTTTTTAAGTTTTGTTTAGAATAAAAATAATCAGTTGAACTATTAGTATATGCCATTACAGGATTTCCTTCCTCTCCACCAACTAGTGACGGGAAAGCCTTGAGCCCAAGTGACAATGGCGGTTATCAGTATCCATTTACTGCAAATGTGCATAATAGCAAAAAACTGAAGATCAATCCTAAAACCATTGCTATAATTGCACTGCCCTCAGCCATTTTCATCTTAATGTGCTCTGGATTTGTTTGTATGTTCTGGAGGCACAAGAGAATTGGAAGAGCATCTCCTGCCATTGGACCTCCATTTACCTCAGCTGTTACTAGAAAAACAGGTGAGGACATTTATGTTTAGCTTGTTGTAGAGCCGTTGTGCTTCTTGTGAACTTTCTTGTTTATCATATATGTGGTGTCATCTGATCTCAAGTTTGCTTTGATCTCAAAAACTCATAATTTGGTCACCTTGTGTGTATCCTTCTGGAGCAGTGCTTAAGCTTGATATTTCAGTAATGCTATAGCGTGATACTTGAAACACAAATGAGGAAGTAGTGAAGTTCGATGGTGAAAAGATACATAAGAGATACCGTTTCCGATATTTAGGCTTGATTATACAAAGAAATTGGGAGATTTGTGAAGTTGTTATACATAGGATCTAAGTAGGGTGGCTTAAATGGAGAAGCGTTAGTGGTGTTTTGTGTGACAAACGTATAACTTTAAAGTTGAAGGAAAAATTTTATACGATGGCTGTTAGCAAGGTTGTAAACGGCGTTAGGGTGTGACGGTTCGGTCAATGGGCGCCTAGCGCCTAGGGTGCCTAGGCGGTTGAATTTATTTTGCCGATTTAGTTAATTTCAGCCCTATTCTTCAACCGTAAGTATAATTATGCAATCCAATTGCAAATATTCATCATGTTCTTGTGTAATGTGTAATTAAACGGTGCTTATGCATAAAAAAAACTTTCTTGTGCAATTAATGAGTAATATGTGCAATGAAAAAAAACAATTGCCCAATTATAATATGTGCAATATGCTAATAGATGTAATATGTGTAACATGTGCTATTTTAATATGTGTAATAGGTGTAATATGTGCAATCCATCACCAATAATACTAAAAAAAGTAAAAACAATTCCACTACTATTTAAGATCCGTACATAGTATATAACAGATTAATAGATTAATAGTAGTTCTCTTTTTTTGTGTTATTTTATAGTATTTAAAATTTAAATAAAAAAAAACGCCTGGGCGTAGGACATCAGGCGGATGCCTGATCGGCGCCATGGACGCATACTCAACAAGACGGCCGCCTAATCGCCTTTAACCACCTAGACCACCGCCTAATGCAAAGGCGGTTCGTTCTCCTTCATCTGAGCACCTAGGCACCGCCTAGGTGTCCGAGGCGGACGCCATTTAGAACATTGGCTATTAGATCATCAATGATGTATGGAGCATAGTGTTGGGCAACAAAAAAATATATCAAAAAAAATGAGTGTACCGGAGATAAGGATGCTAAGATGAATGTGTGGTAAAATCAAGAAAAAAAGAATTAGAAACGATCATATACGAGACATTGTAAAAACAGTTCCTATCCATGATAAATTAAGAGAGAATCGCATAAGGCGGTTTGGATATGCCACACATAGACCTAGTATTGCCCCCGTTAGAAAAAATGATTTGATAAGTATTGATGGTAGAGTTAAGGGTAGGGAAATACCTAAACTTACTTGGGTGTAAACGCTGAGAAAAGATATGATAATATATTTAGAGATCTAAACTAGATTAAACTAGATTAGGATTTTTTGGTACATATCATTTTTTTTGTCTTGATATCTTCTTGTAGAGTATTATAATATATTTGGAGTCAGTTATTCTCCTCTCTTACTGGATCAGTTACAGTATAAATAGTAATTTGGACAATATTGAAATTTGAATAGGTAAATAGTTAAAAAGTTGTATTGAAATTTGAATAGTTAATCTATTACATTGTTATGTTTCCTGCAATTTAATTATTCCTTTTGAGTTCCTTGCTTTAGTTTCTTGAATTTGAGAGATTACTACCATTGAGATTTGACAAGCTTTTTGAGAAAAGTTGTTTTGATGGCGGTGGTGGCTTGTTTGCCCCGGGGAGGGGGGGGGTCAGCAAAATCACTACTATCACCTTTTAAGGTACGGCTTAAATTTCTGTTATGGTAAAAATAAAAATAAATGAGGAAGTAGTGAAGCTTAATGGTCAAAAGATACATAAGAGAAAACGTTTCCGATATTTAGGCTCGATTATACAAAGAGATGGGGAGATTTGTGAAAATATTATACATAGGATACAAGCAGAGTTGCTTAAGTAGAGAAGCGCTAGTTGTGTTTTATGTTGAAGAAAATATTTTATAGGATGGTTGTCAGACCAGCAATGATGTATGGAGCAGAGTGTTTGGCAACAAAGAAACAACATATTCAAAAATAGCGGAGATGAGGATGCTAAGATGGATATGTGGTAAATCAGAAAGGATAGAATTAGAAACGAGCATATACGAGGCATGGTAAAGATAGCTCCTATCCAAGATAAATTAAGAGTGAATCACCTCAGGTGATTTGGACATGTCACACGTGGATCTAGTAGTGCCCCCGTTAGAAAGAGTGGTTTGATAAGTATTGAGGGTAGAGTTAGGGGTAGGGGAAGACCTAAACTAGGGTGGAAAACGGTGAGAAAAGATATGATAGTTTGTGGCTTTACAAAAGATATTACGTTAAACCGAGTAGAATGGAAAACCAGGATTCATGTAGTTGACCCTAACTAGTTGGGAAAAATGCTTTGTTGTTGTTGTTGGTCAAAAAGAAAATTCCTAACTTTCTTAATGTTGAGTTTTTTCTTGTTTCTGCATTACAGTTTGCTTAATTTTTTTTTGTTCTTATTAAATGCTATTTCTCACAAGTCTGAGTAAGAAACTATTTTATATCTATTAACTGTCGGAGATTATGAGAGATAATAACAATAGAAATTATGGTTAATATCCTAGACTAAGGTGCTTGAGATATTTACCCTAGGTATCAAGATTGGAATACCTAGACTACAATCACAAGCCAGTATTTATAGGCTAACTACTGGTTTGGGTACTGGGTTCTTAACCCACTCAACCCGCGGTCCGATATTCATACAATTAGTACATGTAACACACGTGTTACCCTTAGAATAGTATTCATATAGTGAGAATATACCTGTATATCCAATAATCTCCTATATTCTCAATATATAAACGTACTGGATTATCTCATCAGTTCAACATGAAGCTGATTGGCTGATAGCAGTCTTTAAATATAAGAAATGCATCACACAAAGTACAGTTCATAAGGACTAAATCAATTATAAATTCAAATAATTCAAAAAGACTAAACCAAATAATTAAATAGTTCACAAACCATATCACAACTGAATAGTTCACAATAACTAAAACCACTGGAGAAATTTGTCATAGTTTCAAAATCAACTTAAGCAAATAAACTTCAAAAATAAAATAAGAGTTTTAAGCTCAATGAACACGAGTCACAAACTCAAAAGAAGTTTTATCAAGCAAGTGACTAATTTATTCTCGAGAGAAATAAACTAAAACTCTATCCTTGCACACTGCTTTATGTTTACTCCTTCATTTTAAGCAAATCATTATTTTGAAATCTATGTTGACAGATTCAACTTCTTCATCTTTGCTAGCATATTACAAACAAGAAGATCATAAGACACATCTAAGATTCTAGCGAATTTAATAGAGTATCTAGTTCCATAAAAGAACTTAGTACAATTCATAATTATTAATTAGTTTAGCAAAAATATAGCGCAAGCATCACAATCAAGTTTCTTTAACAGTATAAAGAACGAGAACTATTATAGTTTCTACACAAGAACTATATTATGTTTTATATTGGAATGATAGAACAGTCAAATCAATTATGGTTAATTTTGAATTATCAAAATTGGAATGAAACAAGAATCCATAAAAGAGATATATCATCAAAATTGGAATGATATAACAACATTCTAAACATCGGAAACACATCGACAAGTTTTCACTTTCTTTTGAAATAATAAGATGATTCTAAGTAAATTATGAAAATATATAGCTTCATCAAAATTGGAATGAAATTATATATTAACAAAATTTACATTGAACTTTTCATATTATCTAAAGCATGCCAACTGTCTAAAATTGATGCTTAAGTTTGAACTTCTCTATAGCTCCAATTGTATTCTAAATTTCAAAATAATTAGAATGTTAAAGCTTTTGACTCAATAGCTTTTAACTTCATTTTCCCACAGTTTTGATAATCTGATCACTTTTAAGTCTCTTAGCAAAAGCATTAGCCATACTTTGTCTCAATTACACTTAATCTATAACAAAGTTCAACTAGGCTTCTTTCAGCATTAATATACTCTGACTGTTATTGAGTGAGTTATGAGCTACAGTGCATTGTAGCTGGATAGTCGATGAATAGAATTAGAGAGTTAAACTTCTTGATGGATGACTAGCAACAAATTCTTCAATCCACTCAACCTCTTCTTCTGCAGAGGATAACACATAAAGGTCTAATTTCATGGATGATAGCACAGTGCATGTTTGCCTTTTAATTTCCATAACATTTCTTTTCCTTCTGGTGGAAACACATCCACCAGTTATCGACTTTCACTAGATTCTGAGCATTATAATGCATCAGATTATCCATTCAATTATGAAGGATGACTAGAGTAGCACAAAGAAAACTCTTGAGTTCCTCTCAAATATTTCATTAGCCTCTAGGGCTCTCAAATGTATATTAATAGGACTACTCGTGAATCTGCAGATCATACCTACCTCAAATGCTTTGTCTATTAGTGCAAGTGCAAATCTTTGTATATATGAGACTTTCAACAAGTTAGAATGATCTAACTGTCTCATAGTTGCACCATCATTAGGTGTCAACCTTTATCATAATCATAAGGTGTTTCAAAACAAACTTTCAATCACTATATCCCCACTTTTGGAACACATTATTGATTTGATGAGTTTGACTAAGGGTTATTCTTTGCCAACAGAAACTCACCTTTATACCTAATATGGTGTCTACAACACCTAGGTGTTTCATGCTAAATTCTTTGTATTAGCACAATTTTAACTCCATTTATAATAGAGATGTCACTTCCAACAACAAGCATGTCAACAATATACAAATGAATGAAAGCAATTATATTTGACACATCATAGAATTAAAGTCATTTATCTGAATTACTTAATTCAAATCTCAGCTCTCTAAAATTTGTCAAATTATTTATTTGTGCCTCAGTTTGAATGCATGTTTTAAATCATACAATGATTTTACCCATTTGTAAATCTTGTTCACTAAACATATTAGTGCAAAACTCTTGGCATAAAACTATCTAGTACAAAAATTTTCAATTTAAAATATTCAGTACAAAACTTTTTAATACAAAACTGTCTAAACATTTTTCATGAATAACAAAATTTTCAATAGATGTAAGAGCACGAAGAATACTTATTGTAGCAATATGACAGACATGTGAGTAGACTTCAAACAAATCTTCTTCACTATCTCAGTCAATCCTTTAGCTACTGGAAGTGCATTAAAATTGTTACTGAATAATTCAAAACTAAGCTTCTTCTACAAAACCCCACTTACTATAGGTTTAGCCCATTTCGTCAAATCAACTAAATTAAAGTATTATTGTATAACAACAAATTCATTTCATTATCTACTAAAGACTTCTTGGCTCATCTGCCATTGAAATTTTAAGTGTCAGTAAGGCTAGTTCTTGATTCCAACTGTGAATAATTTACTGTGTCTATAGGACTAGATAATTTCATATATTTATCTTTGATGAATACATCCTCAAAGAACTCTGCAAGTTTGGATTCTTCTAACACAAATTAGATAAATCCAATATATGTCCATAGAACAACATTATGCACTTTCTAAGCACACAAATATTTGTTATAGGTCCCACTTTAGGCCTTATAGGATTATGTACTCTAACAAATGTACTGCACCACATGTTTTCACTTTAACGAAATTATTTGTATTTTTATTCCATAGTCTACAAGGTGTAAGTAATTTTAGAGTGTAGTAACATATTAGGAATATGATTAACAATACAATATCACCCATAATTACACGAAGTCAAACAACAGTCAATATATAGAATTCAATATTTCACTAAGTATTAGATTCTAACTTTTAACAATACCGTTTTGATTGTTATAAATAGAGTGCACTAGAGATTATGCCAAATGCAAACTTCTCTTAAAGTATTAAAACATTTTCACCACCTTTATCAATCTGAAACATTTTGATCTTAGCATTTAACTAAATTTTTAATTCATCAAAATAACGAGTGCTGCATCCTCCATATATATGACAAATATTCAATAATCATTTTCAAGAGTAACTAAATACTTCTGACCAATCATTATCTCTGTTAAGATTATTGGATGAGAATAATTCTTTATTGATTGATTTATTGATTGAATAAACCGAGTACAATATGTTTCCTATATATAGGAGAGAAGGGAATATTGTGGTGTAGTAACGGTGCTTGATGGCGCATGTGACGGAGCTGAGAAGTAGAGTGTTATGGAAGGAAGTAGTAGTGACGCACTGTTGAGATCCCACCCCGAATAGTGGCGGGATCTCCATATCCCGATCTGTGATGGGATCTCACCCCTGACTTGAGACAGTCGATAATGGGATCTCACCCCAGACTTGAGAATTCTCGATAATGGTGAGATATCATCCCTGAACTGAGAACTGGATGCTAATAACACCCCCTCTCAAACTCACGTTCGATCAACCGGAGTGAGTTGATGATCTGGATGTAGAAGCACAAGAAACGATCGATCAACCGGAATGAGTTGATGATCACGATCGATCAACCGCAGTGGGTTGACGATCTGGATGTAGAAGCACAAGAAATGATCGATCAACCGGAGTGAGTTGACATTCTAGATGTAGAAGCACAATAAACGATCGATCAACCGGAGTGAGTTGACGATCTAGATGTAGAAGCACAAGAAATTGCAAGAAATTTAATTTTTTTTTATATATCAAACTCACGATCGATCAACCGCAGTCGGATGTAGGCTCTGAGTCAAAGTAGCAACACAGCAAGATCCCCTCTTGGATACAAACACGAAACACCAGAAAAAAAGTCAGATTTGAACTGATGAGGTTGATGATGGGTTCGGTTGAAAGTTAATGATGATGGGTTCGGTTGAGAGCTCAGGCGAGATCTCTGCCGAGAAGAGCGGCGGAGGTGGGCTGAGAGCGGGGACCTAAGCGGCGGCGAGATAGGAGGGAGGCTGCCAGGGTTTTTGGAGAGGAGGGCAGCGGAGGGTGTGGTTCGGGAGCCAGCGAGTCGGCGGCGATTACCACGCTGACGAGGGAGCATATGGAAGCCACGGCGAAGGGAGCGATTGCGAGTGACTTGGTCGCCATTTTTGATCACTCTAATTTGGTCGCCATTTCTGTTGCTGCCGTCGAGTTGCTGGGATGTGGAGGTAGCGTCGTTGCCGAGGTCGAAATCGACTACCCTCATGGCTGCTAGGGTTTGGATTGGATATGAGATTTGGGGATGAAAGTGGAGGCTAGGGTTTCGGCTAGCGTTTGTTGATGTTGAAGACTAGGGTTTTGGATCTTGTTGTTTGATGACGGCTAGGGTTTTTGGAGATTTGGGGGAGATTATGGTTTTGATCAAGGTCGGGAGAGGAAAAGAGATGTTAGGAGGTGGAGTGATTCCGATGAAGATGAGAACCACTCCCCCTCGACGATGGGGACAAAATTAGTATAGGCCTTACAGGATTATTGGTTCTGATACCATGTTCAGATTATTGGATGAGAATAATTCTTTATTAATTGATTTATTGATTGAATAAACTGAGTACAATATGTCTCCTATATATAGAAGATAAGGGAATACTAAATTGATACATAACCAATATGGGACTAAACTAATATATCATCTAACAATCTCATCTAGTCACAAAGCTACTGAGATCACAAATATCTGAATGTATTGACTCAAGAAATTGTGTACTCTTAGAGACCATACTAAATGGTTTTCTAGTGATCATAATCTGAACACAAATTTCACAATTGTCATATTTAATGAGGTATCATTTAGCAGAGTTATGAGTTTTAACAAGAACACACAATTTAATATATAGTTCACATGTCTTAGCCTATTATGCCGTGTTCAAGGACTACACAAATTAGAACTACTGTTGTCAATTGCTTCGTTTTTAAAACTCAACTTACATATGACATTAATTATACAAGCACATTATAAAATAATATTAAGATGAGTTAATACAAAATTACTCTACTACAATTTACAGAGTAGTTTGCTTTCACTCGTGGTTTTAACAATGTCCTATTGCTCAAACACATTGAGCGAAGAGTTCTTTCCTTTATTTATTCTTCATCATCTTCATAACTCTAAACGAGATAATGTTGAATATGTTATAATTCAACTTGGCACACACAGTATAATGAACGAGAAATAACAAAACGTAACTAATGGAGTTATATCCTGCATTAAAAGGATGCTCTCTCCTAAGTTACAGACATTTGTTATACATCTTATACATCAATCTTTATTAGAGAAACAAACATACAATCTCACACAAACTGCAAACGATAGATTTAGCCAATATGTCTATACACATAGTATGACAAAGCACACTAAACAATTTAAAACATGCTAGTTTCAAATGAGAATAATTATGATCTAAAATTCCAAATCTTGTGATCAAACACACCAAATGTTAATACATTCACCACATGAAAATACTAACAAAGATTAGGATAGATCATACCGACACTTCAAGTTAGAAGTTTTATCCAAATTCGATGGAGAAGCCTGCGTAGTGTAGACTTATCCTACCGTGACGCAAATCCATCGTCTCCAATACACACAATTTGTAAATAACTTTGAAGTTCCTATATTTATCAAATTGTTAAAGATTAGCCAATTAAACGAATTATTATCTCTATTTAATTCTAAGAACAATGTAATTGGAGATACAACTTTATTGTCAAAAACTATGATTTAACTTATCAAAATAAATATTAAACCCTTAATACATAGCCAAAACAGTTGTTCAACTTATATTCAATTAAACAACGGTTAACATGGTTTAAAACTTTAGCACTTAGTAACAATAAATAATTAAAATATATATGCAGGTAAAAAACTTATCTTTAATTTTATATATGATCCAGTCCAATCATAGTTGGATCTAGTCAAAATAACATAGATGGATATGATAACATCAAACACCAAACACCGGATCCAACACCAAACATCAGATCCAGCCACAAAACACCAAACACGAGATTTAAAATCTAAACACCAAATCCAACCTCCAAACTCCAAACACCATAACTACCTTCACACCAAATCCAATCCCCATCATCAATTCAACAATGGCAGCAACATGTGGGGGTATTGAGTCTCGGTTTCGAGCTTCGCGTATCGGGTTCGAGTGAGTTCGGGAACGGATCCTTTACCAAAACCCTCAACAGAAAAGCACAGTTCACCGATGGAGGGTTGGCTTAGCGGGTTGGGTTTGGATTTTGAATTAGTTGGGCTGACAGACAAACCCAAATTATTCAAGGAAGGAGAAGAAGAAGAAGAGCCCACTGGGTTTGGGTTGGTGGGTCTGCGACTCCAGCACCAGCAATCGATAACAGTGACGAGCGGCGGCAGCTTTGGGCGGCAACGACGCACGGCGGTGGGCGGGAACTAGATCCGGTGATCTCTTTCAATCTCAAAATTAATTTAATATAAATATCTCAAGATTGTTAGAGATTATGAGAGATAATAACAATAGAAATTATGGTTAATATCCTAGACTAAGGTGTTTGAGATATTTACCCTAGGTATCAAGATTGGAATACCTAGACTACTATCACAAGCCAGTATTTATAGGCTAAATACTGGTTTGGGTTTTGGGTTCTCAACCCACTCAACCCGCGGTCCGATATCCATACAATTAGTACGTGTAACACACGTGTTACCCATAGAATAATATTACACATAATATTATTCATATAGTGAGAACATACCTATATATCCAACATTAACTTCATGTCCTTTATCTTTTAGTTACTATTATATTATAACTTTAGAGTGTTTATTTTGGATGCAGGAATCAAATCTATGATTACAACAAGTGTAGCAAGCTCATCTCCATCAGTATCCATTGTTTCCACAATGGCTCCTTGCCCTTCCTCAGTTAAGACATTTTCAATAGCTGAACTTGTGAAGGCTACAGATAAGTTCAGCTCTAACAAAGTTTTAGGCAAAGGTGGTTTTGGCTGTGTCTACCTTGGTATCATGGAAGATGGAAGTGAGGTTGCTATTAAGCTGCTTACAAGAGAGGGCAATGGAGATCGTGAATTCATTGCGGAAGTTGAGATGCTAAGTAGGCTGCATCACCGCAATCTTGTCAAGCTGATTGGCATATGCATCGAAGGGCACAAAAGGTGCTTAGTTTATGAACTCATCTGGAATGGGAGTGTGGAATCTCATCTGCATGGTATGATAATTATATTCATTATATGAGATATTTTGGTTATAGCTTTTCTTTACGTCTTAAGCCAAAATGAAACATTTCCATGTTTTCACCATAAAATTCTTGGATCACAAAATAAATACTTCAGCTATTTCAGCTATTTTACTTTCCAGTATTATTTTGATTGGGGTGAATAATTTTTTCAATAGATACATGAAGTAAACATAGAGTGTAAGAGTGTAGTACCGACAATGAATGATTATGATCTTTGTTAAACTCCATCCAAGAGTTGAAACTTGAAGGTGAACTAACTGTATCAATGTATGAAATGATTTTACAGGATTCAGCCAATTGTCTGGATCATGGCATATCTTTGAGAAATAAGAGTTAGGTACTGTTCTTTTTTTTGCCTCTTATAAGAGGTTACCTCTTATAAGAGATTTACAATAAGAGCCTCTTGTAAGAGCCTCTTTTTGAGGTGTTCTTTTTATATAAAAATAACCTCTTATAAGGACCTCTTATAAGAGATTTCTGTTCTTTTTTTACCTCTTACAAGAGCCTATATTACTTCAAAGTCTATATTACCCCTAAAGTATAAAAATAGTGAAATGAACAAGTATAACAATGTACTTACATAGAGGCACACTCATAATACTCTCTTAATTTGAGCTCCTCCTGTGTTCGCTTTACTTCGCCTTCTATATATTTTTTCATTTTTATTATTATTATATATAGACTTTGAGTTGAGGTATATTAGTAATATAGACTTTTTGAGATTGACATCGATGAGTAATATAAGAGATCCCAAACTATTAATTATTGATATAAGTTATCAGTTATGAAGAGATCCAAGTACTGGAACTGAAAATATAAGAGCACAACAACGATTGAGAAACAGGGAAACTCTTTAAGTTTTGAAGAATGGATACTCAATCCTGTCAAAAATTAGCTTCATGATATCATATATTTTTGGTTTACATTGTTCAAGTGCAAAACACAAGTCCAAAATATAGCTCAACTCAATGACATCGATGAGTAATATATAATAAAAATGAAAAAATATAGACTTTTTTTAGATTGACATCGATGAGTAATATAGACTTTTTGAGATTGAAATTAGTAATAATTATAATATAGACTTTGGGGGTAATATAGACTTTTTAAGTGATAAAAGACTTATAAAAATTTGAAAGAGGCTACTAGAAGCCATTTAGGCTTATAAGCAATTTTGGAAGAAATTGCTTATAAGAGGTAAAAAAAGAACACTAAAAAAACTCTTGTAAGAGGGGGACCACCTCTTACAAGAGGTAAATCTCTTATAAGAGGAGAAAAAGAACACTACCTTAGTGTTAGAAAATGATTTCCTGCGATTATTAGTATATGAGTCAATTGTCCACTTTGATATCTTTTTAAACAAAAAATGTTATACTGTTCCTCCATTTATCAGGAATATACATGATGAATTGGATATTTCAGCAACATAGACATGCTGATGTGATATTAGTTATTGTACTTTTGCGTGCAGAAATACTTATTGAAGATTATGAGAAATAATAAGAAGAGAAATTAGGGTTAATATCTTAGATTTAAGGTGCTTGAGATATTTACCCTAGGTATCAATATTGGAATACTTAGACTACTATCACAAGTCAGTATTTATTAGGATAAATACTGGTTTGGGTACTGGGTTCTCAACCCGCGGTCCGATATCCATGCAATTAGTACGCCTAACGCATGTGTTACACATAGAATAATATTACACATAATATTATTCATTTAGTGAGAATATATACCTAGATATCCAACAGTACTGGCCATTGTTTTTTTTAGCAGAAACAGTGGAATATGGCTCTCAATCAAAAGAGCGCGAAAAATACTTTGAATCCAGGTCACTCTCGAGAATCAGGCAAATCTCCTTGACATCCATAGTCAAGTCATCTGGATTGACTTGTATTGTTTGTCCTTTTGTATCAATTCCCTCAATATTGTCTTTAGCTGTCTTGAGCAGATTGTTCAAGGCTACCTAGTATAATGTTGGAGAAGATAACATAACAAAACTGTGTTAAATCTTTTGGCAACACACGTAAGAACACGACAATTTCTTTTCCACCAAGTTGCCTAGCAAGTCTTTGTTGGCTCTATAAACCAAAGGATCCTGATGCTAGGTTTAACCCTTGACAATATCCAAACAGTCCACAATGACATGATTGAACTAGTGTAATGACATGATTGATCTAGTGTATCCCTTCACCTTAACTTTTTTCTAGGAAACAGCATAATGTGATTCACCTATTCTAAGACATTATTAACTGGGTATCGATTATCCAGTCCCTGACATTTCTTGCCAAGTAAAGTTACCTATGGTTAGATTGCATGCTATTTGTTAGTTATCAGTATGACATACTTCCATACAAACAGGGCCGGCCCCCACCTTGAGGCCGGTGAGGCGGCCGCCTCAGGCCCCTGATTTTTTTTCACTTTTAGGGGCCCCAAATTTGTTTTCCCTTGTAAATATAGACATGTATTTTGTGCGTAAAAAAAAATTGTAATTAGGGGCCTCCAAAAATAATTATTTGGGCTTTTCGCCTTGGGCCCCAGGAACTCAGGGCCGGCCCTCCTACAAAGGCTCTCACCTTGGTAAAAAGCCTCAACCCTCATGATGTTTGCCCATACTATAGAATAGAAGAGTAACCCCAAAGCTGAGGAAACTATACTCGGCTTTCATTGTAAAAATGCTATCCCTGTTCCAAATTCCACTTCCACAGTATTACAGTAATATCTTTTAGTTATCTGAAGGTCCTGGTTTGTACTGCTCATGGTATTAGTTATAAACTTATACCTTTTCTCGTGTCTTCTGGTAGACTTTACTCTTTATTCAGACAGCTGTTTCGCCATCAAATGTATAAATACCGTGTTACTATTGGCAGTGGGTTAAAAGCTGTTTTAAATTTTTATTGAAGGGCTATTCCCCACACCAAACATCTTGCCAAAATTGAATTAAATGCATGTTTTAGCTTGAATTTATTCCCACAAAAACACTTCCTCAATCGTTGACTCTTCTCCTCAAAGAATTGATCACTGAACTCTGGTTTAAGCTTGTCATTGGGAAATTGTTAAAGCTTTTCCTATGCCTTCGGAGTCTTTTAGCTGAATTATTCTATAGCAGTTTCATAATATACCCCCATCACTTAGCCAACAGGGTATTGTTTATGTCATTGAGATTATATACCTTTCCCTGTTTGCCTAGAGTATAAACTCCTTTCTTTTTCTCAGTAAGGAATCTACATCTAAGAGGGTGCTGCATTTAGTAGGATTTGTCTTCCCCCTACAGATAAAATGTTTCCTTGCACCTATCCAGTTTTCCTTACAATAGTTCAATTAGCGAGATCAATTCACACTTTAATGGCATATCCAAGTTAAAATGAATTTCCGGATACTTAACTAGAAAATATATCTAAGATCAGTTGAAAGTAGATTCTGGTGTTTCATTCAGTTATTCTAAGCCAATATCCCAACCAGGTCCTGAATTTAATCAAGTTTTCTTTTCAATCATTTTTTTTTCTTCCCAAATCATCTGCATTGTTGGAGTTTATGTCAATAGCATTTTACAAATATATACATCTCCAAAAATCACAAAGTTACTTAGTACATGTTCATACTTCTGGGCAAGTCACATTCACTTCTGGATTGACAACAGCATGTACACTGTAGATGTGCCCGAAACCCTAGGTTATTAGCATCTTCAAGGTCTTTCTTCTTGGGAGCACTCTTTAATTATGAAAACAATAATGAGATTGATTCCTGGCAGTAGTTCTACAAGCCTGACTAATTTTCTGTTTTATCATACTGGTAATTAGGTGCTGATTGGATAAAGTCACCTCTTGACTGGGATACCCGGATGAAAATTGCCCTTGGAGCTGCAAGAGGACTAGCATATCTGCACGAGGATTCCAACCCTCATGTTATACACCGTGACTTTAAGGCTAGTAATGTTCTATTAGAAGAAGATTTCACTCCCAAGGTTTCAGATTTTGGGCTAGCAAGGGAAGCTGTAGAGGGAATACATCACATTTCTACCCGTGTGATGGGGACTTTTGGGTGATGTTCTTATTTCCCTTTCTAATGTCATGTTTGTTTGCATGTACAAAGGAACCACATTTACTGCCTTCTAAAAATTGTTTATAATTGCACTTTTTGATCATTTTGAACCTAAAGCGAACGCTTGCACTAGCTTCATCTGCATTAATAACTTTTTTGCTTGCACATTCCCCTTTGATCTGTATTGTCTACAGTGGAGTATACGACAGACTGAATGTAGGATCCATCAAGCTTCGATAGAACTTGCCGAGTTGCGCTATTACTTATATCTGTAACAAATATCCTAGCGAACAAACTGAACTCACATTAGAGGATTGATTGAGGGTGGTAGCTCCTCAAGAAATTTAGTTAGTCTCTCCAACTGTGTTGATAATTCTAATAGTCAGTAGGTTTGAGTTTATTTTGGATTATGCTATACCCAAATTTTAAACTGAACTTCTCATAATACTAATTCTGCAGGTTAGAATTTCCGTCAAACCAAATCCATGTTCTAGCTACATTTACCATATGAGTAGTGCCCAAATAGGTTGAAGTATGATTTAGACCCACCTCATACACAGACTAAATCACGAGTTCTTCCTTTCTCTGAACTTTATCATTCATAAAAGTAAATCATCAATTTCAGGTATGTTGCTCCAGAATATGCAATGACGGGTCATCTGCTTGTCAAAAGTGATGTGTACAGCTATGGGGTGGTGCTTCTTGAACTTCTTTCAGGAAGGAAGCCAGTTGACATGTCTCAGCCTCATGGATCGGAGAACCTCGTGACATGGGCACGCCCTCTCCTCACCACAAAAGAAGGTCTAAAGCGACTGGTTGACACATCTTTAGGCCCAAATTATGATTTCAACACAATTGCAAAAGTGGCTGCCATTGCTTGGTTGTGCGTGCATGTCGAAGTTTCACAGAGACCGTTCATGGGAGAAGTTGTACAAGCACTGAAGCTTATGTACAATGACGTGGATGAAGCTTGCGAAGATTCTTGCAGTCAAATGGAGGAGTCTTTAGGAAGTACCCCTCGTTTTATCCACAATAATACGATGGATTATAGTTCAGATTATATCGAAGAGATTGATAGAGGAGACAACTGTTCAGGCCCTTTAAGAACGAAGAGGCAAAAGTCTGTTTTCAGTCAATTGAGAGGGAGTAAGAGCGAACATGAATATCCTCAACAATCTCGACACTCTTTCTTCGACGGTGATTGGGTTTAGCTTTGTTAGGGGAAATTCTCTTTTCCATTGTTTTTTTTTCATATAAAAAAATTATTTATTTATTTTCCTTTTTTCATCTCAAATGTATAGTTCCAATGGGCGAGTTATATTATGACTGTTAATTTTCCTATGCCCATTCTATAATTCAGGTCATATTGCAATGTAGATGTGCACATTGTATTATGAATGGCTTGCTTTGAAGCTTAAAGGTACCTACATCTTCATCGTGTCTAATTGTATGCATTTTGAATATCAAAATTGGATTTTGATATTCAATTTTGATCTGGGAAGTGAAGGGGGGGGGGGGGGGGGGGGGGGGGGGGGGGGGGGGGGGGATTTGAATTTCAAGTCTAGTGTTGAAATTCGAGTTCACGGTGAGGAGCTCCTAAGATCTGAACTCGTCCTTAATATCTAAATTATAACAGACTCACAATTAGTAGAGAAATGTGCCCTAGTTGGTGTGGGCGGCTGGTGTTAGGAAAATTTATAGTTTGGGTTCTACTTCAATCTTGTATGGTCAAAGTGATGGGTACCTATGGTTTCTCTCATGTCAGGGGGCTCGAAGGGGTCCGGTACGACGTCTGCCTTCGTTGCGAATTTGCGGTGAGAGCCAACGAGGGTTAAGCGAGGGAATGAGAACGATGACTCAATCTGGACATGGAGTTGTCAGATTAGTGGAGTGCCTGCGATGTTTCTCATGTGGTGCTTACACTTGTCGTGTGGGCCACAGCTGGGGGCGACGAGGGAGGTCGTACGATAGTTGGAGAGGATAAACGGTGTACAAGCGAGAGACTGAGTGAGAGAGTGAGCCCAATTGATACGAGAAATTTGCTCTGGCAGGAGCGACCGATCAGTAGGACTAGATTTCGCTGTATTTTTTGTTTATTGGTTGGGGTGTATGAGTTCCAGAACCCAACATGTTGGGATCTGTAGCTCCTAAACCTTATTTTTAGTTGTATGTTTTGTTAAATTCATTTTTAATCACAAAAAAAAAAAAATACTTGAAGAAAAGTTTACCCCGTTTATAAAATGCTTGTTACTTGCATTTCTTGAAATATATAACTAAAACCTTATTGGGTGAAGATGTTGCCCGATATGGAAACGGGTAAGCTATTTTCTAACCCGACATGAGGTTGTTAGGCGGGGTGTATATATACCACCTTAAATACACTAAGCTCGCACATTTCAATCAATCCATTTCAAGAATTCCCTCGATCAGTGCAAAAACCAAAAAAGAGACTTGTCATCAATCATGGAGCCAAAGAGTGATGATGATAAGAACCTGCCTAAGTTCGAAGACATAAGAGGTCATCTGTATACCAGTCCTAAATTGTTCCATAAGGTTCTTACTGCAACCGACGTCTCAAGAAACCACAGTAGGTTCTTGATTCCAAAGGATGGTGAATGCCACTTCCGGGAATTCAACAACCGTCAAGTTCTCCGATTCTTGGACATGTGTGATGGAATAATGTGGGAGTTCACATACTGCATCTGGCCCAGCAATAAATTCCATGTGCTGACTACAGGCTGGAACCAATTCGTCAAGCACAAGGAGCTGAAGGAAAATGAAGTGATCAACTTCTACAAGTGCACCGAAGGATTAGGAGAAGAAGACGAAGATCACTATTTCATGATTGAAGTTCCTCGCGAGGAAACTGAGGGGGGCTATCGCGAGCTAGCTGAACAGGGCGAATAGTTAGTTTTCTGGGTTTCAGCTTTTCTTTGCATTACTTCTTTTGATTAAAATTTTCTTGGTTTTCAGTTCTTCAGGTTGCCCACTATGTAATAGTTAGTTGTTTCATTGCTTTCAAGATTCAGCAATATAAGAATTACAGTACTGAAAGAAGTTGATGCAGATACGAAAGAAATTGTTCTTTTAGTTGATCAGATTTTGAAACTTTCTTCAAGATTTAGATGTAGCCATGGCGGTTTTGATTCGGACTTCTTTAATGCAATAATTTGTTTTTATGGTTTTTCCTATAATTTCCTTTTTGTTTTTCTTGTAGCTTCTTACTTTTCTTGGCTTAAAACGTTCGAATATGTAGTACTAAAAGAGAAGAAGATATCCCCTTGGATTACGAATTAAATTAACTTCGTTTTGTTGTTGTTTATCTTGAATAATGTTGTATAATCTTGAAGAAAGTTGAGAAAACAATGTTGAGGAGCCATTGGATATCCGTATGATCTACGCAATTTTCGCCCATCTCCTTGATTTAAAAAATGATCATACAGATATGCATGGGGGGTATGGATTTTAATTTGTAGGTCTCCTTCCACAATCCTGCTAATTTCACATTATATAAACCTTATCAGGTTGTTAGGTTATAAGGGGTCTGCATATATACCATATGCAATGGCTGAATTATTTTCGAAGCAACTCTGTTTCAAGAATTGCATGGCTGACCAAATCGAGATGAACTTTTCAATCTCCCATCAGAGCTCTTCATGAAGGTTCTCGCTGTGACCGATATATCTCATAAAGCCACAGTCATCGGTTCTTAGCATTGCACATCAACAAAGTAGATGTTTCATTTCTTGCTTTATAATTAGTTTCTTAATTTAATTTTGCTATTCCTTGAAATTAGTTGTGAGTGATTGTTAAGTCATTTGTTGGTTTGTTTGTGTGTTTTCCGTTTCTGCTAATTTTACGGCATGTAAAATTCTTTTTATTAATATATTGGTCTGGAGTCGTAAGACTACATCCGCGTTATTAAAAAAAAAAGTCATTTGTTGGTTCTTCCCTGTGTAAAAGTTTTTGTGTTTGTGTCTGTGTAAAAGATGACATTGTAAAAACTGAAACAGTGGCATATATATAGAGAATTTTTGGCACATAAAATCGAGTATTGAAGAGTTGCTTTTCGTTATACCGAGGGAAATCTTTTCAAATCAAGAACATTGAGGGTACTTTGCTTTGCAGTCTACTCAGCTTAGAGCCCTAGTGATTGAATTCGATGTGTTAAGGCAACAAACCTGACCAGATATGCGGAACACCATAATCCCAGGTCATGACGCACAACACCTACACTAAGCTCTCCGTTGTCGATCACCACCACTGAACTTCTCCTCAAAGGTACAAAGCAAACTGAACTCCCATATCACAACCAACCAAAAGCATGCAACAGGTCCATCTTACACCTTAATCATCCCATTCTACTACAGAATTCCAAATTCCATTGACACGGTTCCAAATTCAAGAACCTCGGAATCAACATGGACTGCAGATCCTCGTCGTCATCATCGGCCAAGGCTACTCCTTTCCTGTTTCATAGTGTACAAGACGACCTTCCGCATACGGGTCAACACTGCATTGGGCTCCTGAATTGAACCCCCCACGACTAGGCACTAGGCAGCTGGTTCGACAAATTAACCGACTAATTAACTGGTTTATATATATTAACCTCCACCACCATTGGGCTCCTGAATTTAACCTACAAACTGAATGTGAGAAGCACGTGTTTTATGCACGTACACAAGTCACCCCTATAGACATACAGAGACACACACATGCTATTGGAGATATCAAAGGATAGTCTCCTTATTTAGAATATTGCATAGTGATATTCAATTTGTATAGCTCAGCACATTGATTTAAATTATCTTCTTAATTAGTTTAGTTTCCAAATTCTTTTGTAATCTATTTATTCTCTTCGTTGACAATGAAAACATATACCACTATTTTATTAATTCTAAACTATTATCATATGGTATCAGAGCAGTCGGTCCTTCTTCTTCTTCTATGATATTCCGGCCTCCCTATACAACACACCTCCTACCACACCTCATCATGGCCGATGACCAACCTCAACTTTCCCCCGCTGCCGAAACTCATATCGTCACTCTTCCAAACTCCAGTCAGTCATCTCACCAACTCCAACTCTTCAATATTGCTCACCACAATATTGTTAAACTTACTTCCACAAACTACTTGGCTTGGAAACTCCAAATGGAAGCCATTCTTGTCGGCTATGACCTCTACAAATTCATCGACGGTTCTCATCCGTGCCCTATCTCCAATACAAACACACCTAATCCAAATTACCTACCATGGATTCGACAAGACAAACCACTATTTGGCGCACTTGTCGGCTCACCCTCATCTTCCTTGATTCCACTTATCCAACGTGCCACCACCTCCCGCGACGCCTGGCTTACACTTGCCAACACATATGCTCACCCGACCCGTGGACACATCAAACAACTCAAAGATCAAATCAAACGCTCAGTGAAAGGTTCTCAGACGATCTCTGAATATATGCAGTTCATCAAGTGCCGCTCTGATGAACTTGCTGCACTTGGCAAACCAATGGACCATGAGGATCTGATAGAGAAGATTCTTGATGGCCTCGATGATGACGATAAGGCTATTGTTGACGTTATTGAAGGCCGCAACACACCTATCTCGTTTGATGAACTTCATGAGAAACTCACCAATCGGGAACTGTCCCTCAAGCAAAGTCAACTACTCCTATCTTCCACTCCGGTCACTGCTAATGTTCTGTCTGTCCGTCACAACTGCAGATCTCGGACCTCCGTCTCTCGTCCCTCCTGGACACCAAACCAACCACCACCCGTCCCTTCCCCGTCTACTACGGTCAGCCATGGGCCCTCGCAACGCCGCCTGCCCCGTCCGTATCTTAGTAAGTGCCAAGGATGTCATGCTCAGGGTCATACCGTAGCCAACTGCCCTTTCTTTCAGCTGATTCCGACCAACAGTGTCTCCCGGTCTTCGGCCTCTACATTCGGCCACTCTCTCCAGTGGCAACCAGGGGCACACATGGCCACTGCTAATTCCACTGACAACATCGCATGGCTTCTTGATTCTGGGGCCTCTCACCACGTCACTGCATGTATGAAAAATCTCTTGCTCCATACTCCTATGACGGCCCTGATGACATTGTTATTAGTGATGGTACTGGGTTACCTATTTCTCACACCGGTTCTCTCTCTTCACACTCCGTCTCATTCATTTAAATTGCATGATGTTTTGTGTGTTCGAAATATGAAACGAAATTTGATTTCTATATCCCAATTTTGCCAAACAAATAAAACATCCATTGAATTCTTACCAACTTCTTTTATGTGAATGATTTAATGACGGGGGCAACACTGCTAGAGGGACGAACTAGAGATGGTGTGTATGAATGGCCGACATCATCCCTTCTCACCAACACCAAATTTGCCTACTCCAGTGTCAAAGCCTCTTCTTCTGATTGGCACCACTGTCTAGGTCATCCGTCCGAGCCAATTCTTCGACACATTGCGACCACCTTTTCTTTGGCATTTTCTTCATTTATTTCAAAAACTATTCATTGCAACGACTGTTATTGCAATAAAAGTCACAAGTACCTTTTTCTCAATCCAGCATTATATCTACTATTCCGCTTCAAGTTATTTTCTCTGATGTGTGGATGTCTCATATTCATTCCATTGATTGTTTCAAATACTATGTTATTTTTGTTGACCACTATACTCATTACGTCTGGTTATAACCCCTCACCCGTAAATCGGATGTCTCCAAAGTTTTTCCGCGGTTCAAAGCCTTAGTTGAAAACTATTTCAAAACCAAAATTGTCACACTCTACTCCGATAACGGGGGAGAATACATAAGTCTCAAATCCTTCTTATTCACTTTTGGCATATCTCATCTTATCACCCATCCACACACACCAGAACACAATGACTTATCTGAGCGTCGTCACCGTCACATTGTCGAAACTGGTCTCGCCTTGTTATCCCGAGCTTCCCTACCTCTTCCCTTTTGGACGTATGCCTTCTTCACCACTATCTATCTTATTAACCGTTTGCCCACTCCCACCTTAGACATGCAATCACCTTATCACAAACTTTTTGCCTCCCACCCAAACTATCTCAAATTACATGTCTTTGGATATCTTTGCTATCCATGGTTACGTCCATACTCGACCCACAAGTTAGCACATCGCTCCACTCTCTGTGTTTTCCTTGGATACTCACTCACCCAAAGTGCCTATTTGTGCTACGAACCCAACTCCAAGAAATTATACACCTCCCGGCATGTTCATTTTGTTGAAACTGAGTTACCCATGTCCAGTTTCTCTCCTCACCTACCTCGTCCGGATGGTACCACTTGCTCATCATGGCTCTCCATTCCTCTTCTTGCTACGACTTCTAGCACACCATCTTCGGCCCCACCTCACAGCATGCCCTAGTCAGGTAACTTCTTGCATCCTCACACAGCTCTGCACCCCAATTCGTCGGTACCCCACGACGAGCACACCACTTCGCCGCAACAAACCTCTTTGCCCAATCCAGAAATTACCGCACCTAATATTTAGCCCAACCAAAGCACGCCATCGCCCATTCCTCATAGAGAAACTCCGAGTTCGTCGCGGCAAAACACTGACAACCCACAAAATCCACATGTTCACAATCCTGAACACAATCCAAAACCTTCACAACCCACCCAGACCTCCCCAATTATAACCCACTCCCGCAATAACATTTCTAAGCCTATCACCAAGCTCAACCTCTCTGCTCCCCTTGCCCAAGAGATAGAAGTATAAAACCCACTTGTATGACTTAGGGCATCAAAAATAACAAATGGCGTCAGGCCATGTCTGTAGAGTTTGATGCTCTGCTTCGCAACGGTACTTGGGAGTTGGTACCTCCGGATGGAGTTCACAATATTGTCGGTTGCAAGTGAATTTTTCGCATTAAACATTTACCTGATGGTTCTGTTGACAGGTATAAAGCTCATTTGGTTGCAAAGGGTTTTTACCAGCGTCCCGGCATAGACTATCATGAGACATTTAGTCCTGTTGTCAAACCCACCACTGTTCGTCATGTGCTTTCCATTGCAATCAGCCATGGCTGGTCTCTCTAACAACTAGACGTCAACAATGCCTTTCTTCATGGCACTCTCACTGAAAACGTGTACATGACCCAACCTCAAGGTTTTATTGATACCGACCATCCGCAGTATGTCTGCAAGTTGCGGAAAGCCATCTATGGCCTCAAGCAAGCACCCCGGGCTTGGTACAACGAACTTAGGCAATTTCTTCTCTCCTCGGGCCTCATCAACTCCGTTGCGGACGCCTCCCTATTTATACTCAACAAAAACAAAGTATTACTCTATATACTTGTTTATGTTGATGACATTATTATCACAGTAAATGATTCCACTGCAGTTCAAACTTTCATTGCCCGCCTTGCCCATCAGTTTTCACTAAAGGATCTTGGTCCTCTAGCCTACTTTCTTGGTGTCCAAGTGGTTCCTCATGCTAAAGGTATCGTCTTGTCACAACGAAAGTATATCGCTGATCTTCTTGCGCGTTCCAAGATGACTGATGCTCGCCCGATTGGCACTCCTTTAGCCACGACACCTACTCTCACTCTCCACTCGGGCACTTCCTTATCAGATCTCACTGAGTTTCGCACAATTATTGGCAGTCTACAATATCTCTCATTGATCCGACCGGACATTGCATATGTTGTCACGCCCCGCTTCCCAAAATGAGAAAATACGGGCGCGAGACTAAGGCCCAGCGAATGGTGCGAACACACCATTCATAAGCTGTACAAGTAAACTCAACAACAAGATGATAAAACAATCCACGCAGGCATGTAAATCACAATGTAATAATGAAAGTTCATGATATAGTCCATAAAAATAACCAACAGCTGGGAAATACAAAAATTACGGGTCAAACAAGCCCGGATTACATTAAAGAGTTGCAAGAAAATAAAACACAAACTAAAGATACATGATGATAAAAATAAACTAGAACACTTGGTCAGCGACACCTTCTGGTAACTCTCCATCTGGACCTGCAAGTATATTATAACAAAAAAAAAGAAGAGGAAAACAAGAAGACCCGTTAATACAAGTTACGGGCCGCAAGGGGATACAAGCTAAGGGAAACAGGAACAACAATAAAGCAAAAGAAAAACAGGAACAGAGCAAGGAATCAAAAGTAAGGGAAATGCAATAAGTAAACATGGTATGAACAAGTCAATATGAAACAAGTGGCGTGTAAGACAAGTAAACAAGTAAACGAGTATCAAGCCAACATGAACATGTAACATATAATTGGATCATGCAAGTGCACGTGTTAATCTTATGTCTAAGGTTTTGATTCTATCTAAGTAGCACTTCATGCATCCATACTTTTACTACATGGTTGCTACAGTCAATACAATTTCGTTTAGATTTAGTGGTGGATTTTATAGGTCACGTACTCGGAAAAAACATGTACATTCAATATTGTGTCGAGATACGTGCAAACTTGTAACGTGGAACATGTAGAGTGTAAACTTGTAACGTGAACATGTAAACTTGTCATTTGCAATCTTGCAACTTGTAAGTTGCAACTTGCATCGGAAAACCACGAGCTCCCGCCCGAGTACGCTCTTCTATATTGCCCACTACTTAAATCTTTCCCTTATACCCCGGCTTGTTACTTTTATTAATTTGTTAACACAATCATAATGCAATGAGGACAATGTCAAGATATGGACAGGGAACAACAAGGAATTTTGCATGCAATATGTTCTAAGTAATGAGATGTGAAACATGTAGTTTTAATGTCATATTTGGGTATAATTTATTATTACATAGATGGGTCCATAATATTTTAGGGTCGTATAAAATAATATTGCAACTACAAAGTGAGTGATCACATGTATAAAACTAAATCAAAAATGAAGGGATAATATCTAACATTCAAATTATTATCAAGGGTAAAATAGTCATTCACCCCAATGTGTATAACCCCTAAAAGTACATATGTTTGTATTTATTTTTGTGTTCGTGTCATGCATATGAGAACAAAGTATTCACGATCACATGTGAATACAGATCGACGGATTAGGTATGGAAACGGGTGTCAATTCGACTTATGAATGCGAATTGGAGTCAAAAATAATATACTTGCGGTATTTTTACAAGGGCTTGTACTAGAACAAATAAAATTGTACAAGAGATACTTGCCTTAACGACGGTGAATCCAAACACGAACTAATACAGGATGCGGATCCCGAGAGACGAGGCACTAGCACGGACACACGCACGCACGTACGAGACACGTGCAACCAACACACAGGATCTGATCCACTGGATCCGCTCTGGGGCCAAAATAGTAAACACCTAGTTGATCAGATCGAGATTTGATCTGATGAGATCCGAAGGCAGAGATTAACTCCCGCCCCAACTGCTACTTCTTCTTCCTTCTCTTCTTCGTCGAAACAGAGAGCGAGAGGGAAGGTACAGCGACGGCACCGGTGAGCGGCGAGGCGGCGGCGGCAACGACTGGCGAATTACGACGGCGAATGGCGATGGGAGTTGTCGAGAATTTGGGTAATGGCGAGGTTGGTTAATGGCAGGATGCGTGGGATTGGTTTGAGAGGCGAACGGGGATGGAGAAATGGGTTTCAGAGTTCGATGGAGTTGGGGACGATGGTGGATGATGGGTTCGATGGAGGGATGACGACGGTCGATGGTGAGGAGTGGGTTTGGGTCGGTTTGGGTGTAAGCGAACGAAGAGAGGGAGTGAGCGGGAGGTAGGGGGAGGATGCTCTGTGGTGGTGTTGTTTTTGTTTTGGTTTTTGTTTGGTTTTAATCAGAGAGAAGGGGAAAGAGAGAGAATAGGGGGACGGGGAGAGAGAATAGGGAAAGATATGAATATTATAATGGTATAAAATTAAGAAGGGGTGTGATTGTAGGGGAGGGGGTTACGGGATTCAAATAACATATTAGAATGCAGATTATTAGGAATATTAATTGGGGGTTACGGGAGAAATTTAGGGATTAATTGTTCGATCTGGTCAACACACAATTAGTAGGTGAATTGGGTTAATGGGTATTGGGTTTAAAACCATTGGGCTTTAAAATAAATAATTGAGTTTGGGCTCTAAATTAAATAAATAATGCAAAATAGATCAAGATCAATTTGGGCTTTAAAAATGATAATATTAATAATAAAGATCAAGAAAATATAAGTAATAACAACATCACTAATTTTAACAATAGTAATATTACTAATAATAAGAACAAACAATATTAATAAAAATAGTAATAATGACAATACTAAAAATAATAGATTTAACAATAATGGTGATGATTTTGAAGATGACACTGAAGAATATAATGGGCAAGGCATTGGTGAGGTTGAGGAAGTGCTTATGGATGAAATTAACAATGGAAAATTAAGAGGAAGGTGATTTGGTTTATAGAGTAGTCTAAATAGTTGTGTAAAGGTTGCATATCAACATGAATGTAATTTGGGTGCTAGCTAAATGTCCTATATATAGTTTAGGTTCTAGATGTCAATTGATATGATATGTATGAATTATCATGGTTTTAAATAAAAATTTGTTGGGATAGTTATATTATTCTTTTTTTTTAATGATCTGTGCAATGTTGCACATGGGGCAGACTAGTATTAATAATAAAGATCAAGAAAATATAAGTAATAACAACATCACTAATTTTAACTATAGTAATATTACTAATAATAAGAACAAACAATATTAATAAAAATAGTAATAATGACAATACTAAAAATAATAGATTTAACTATAAAAATAATAAAATAATAATAGCAAGGTTATATAAAGAAATTGGCTTTAACAAATAATTAAGGAAGTTCCGAATAATTTTAGTTTGGCTAAAATTAAAATAGTCGATCAATTGCAAAATAGAAAATTATACCCTTATTCGAAATAAACATAATTTCCGATCAAAAATATTTTAAATATAAAAAGTTAAAATGAATTTAACACAACTTAATTCATATAAAATTCGAAATACAGAATATTATTCAGAAATTATATATTTACGGAAACGATGGTTACATATGTGGTCAACAAACTCTCTCAATTCATGCATCGTCCCACTACTGATCACTGGAATGCTGCCAAATGTCTCCTCAGATATCTTTGTGGAACCATTTATCAGGGTATTCTTCTCCATTGCCGCTTATCTCATGATCTTCATGCTTTTTCCGATGCTGACTGGGCTGGCAACAAAGATGATTTCACTTCCACTAGCGCATACATCGTTTATCTCGGGCGGAATCCCATTTCTTGGAGCTCTAAGAAACAACGTACCGTTGCTCGGTCTTCGACTGAAGCTGAGTATCGTTCAGTTGCTTCTACCGCTGCAGAACTGCGCTGGATCACCTCTCTCCTTAGTGAGCTTGGTTTCTCTTCATCTCAGAAACCGGTTATATACTGTGACAACGTGGGTGCCACCAACTTATGTTCCAATCCGGTGTTTCATTCTCGTATGAAGCATGTTGCTCTTGACTACCATTTCATTCGTGAACAAGTTCAGCACGGCACTCTTCGGGTGACACGTGTCTCGTCTACGGATCAGTTAGCAGATGCACTCACCAAACCACTACCTCGCACACGCTTTCATCAGCTACTACTCAAGATTGGACTCTCTTTCCGGAGGTCCAACTTGCGGATATTCAATTTGTATAGCTTAGCACATTGATTTGAATTACCTTCTTATTTAGCTTAGTTCCCTCATTCCTTTGTATTTCATAATATTAGAATTACTTTCCCATTTAGCTTAGTTTACTTTCCCATTTAGCTTAGTTTCCTCATTCCTCTGTATTTCCTAAGATTAGAATTACTTTTCTATTTAGCTTAGTTTTCAAATTCTTTTGTAATCTATTTATTCTCTTCGTTGACAATGAAAATATATACCACTATTTTATCAATTCTAAATTGTTATCATACATGCTCTCTCTCTCTCTCTCCCCTGGCTAGTATACTAGTTTACTACTATATAAGCAAACCCCCTAAGACGTGATTACAACAATAAACAATCAAATTAACCAATCTCAGTTCCCATAAACCAAGAATACCCAACACCTAATCAATATCCCTCTCCCTCTCTCTCCTCTCCAAATCACCAAATCAAGAAGTAAGAATCTTCTTCAAGATTCTTACTTCACACACATGCATGCATACGCCAGCTTGTTCCCTCATCTTCACTGACCGTGTAGCTAGCAAAGAGAACTTGCTTCATTGTGATAGTGTAGTTGGGCCGATGCCACAAGAGTTTTGAAGTGGGTCCCTAGCGTAGAAAGTACTTTTCATTTACAAGTTGATTAACAATTAATATAGGATGACTATATTTTATCCTCTTTTTTTCTCAAAAATATATAATATATATAAAATTAGTGATTGTTTCACAACACAAATTGTCCTCTAAAATGCTAGTAAAGTTGTAGAAGAAGAGCATCTTTTCTTTTAGGCATTGGTGATAAATATTCTTTCCTTTAACTCCTTCAACTTTTTTTTTTAATCATAAAAAGGTTGGCCGCAACCCCCTTGAATTTCATTAAAAAGCTTTTAATAAAACAGACACAACATAAATACTCCACCAGGCAATCACTACAAGAAAACCCCTTTTTCGCAACGAGGTTTTGGCAACGACGTTTTAGTCGTTGTGAAAATTAGTTACGGCAACGCGAAAGTCGTTGCTAAAAATAAAACAAAATTTTTCCGGGCCTTTACACATCCCCGCCAGATTGTGAGTAGATTGGAAACGATAAATGTCGTTGCGCCAGATTGTGTGTAAATTGGAAACGACAAATGTCGTTGCGTATATTTCTTTATATCTACTGCAACGACAGTATTGTTGCCAAAAATATATATAAAAAAAAATTAACTTAATTAATATCCCCACCACATCAAATTCCCCAAACGTCGCCACAAAATTTTCTAATTTCCCAAACCCACCACACCAGTCGTATCTTTCCTAATTCCCGCCCTAGCCACCACATCCCGCAGCCACCACATCCCGCCCTAGCCGCCACCACATCCCGCCCTAGCCGCAACCACATCCCGCAGCCACCACTTCCGCCCTAGCCGCCACCACATCCCGCCCTAGCCGCCACCACATCGTAGCCGTACAGCTGCCCGCTGTCACACCTCCTGCCGGATTTCTCCGCTGATCTCTTCATTTATTCCGAACCCTAAGCACCTCCGCATCTCTATAAGGTCTTTGACTTTTGGTGTTAATTATTTTTTTTTGGTTCTCGATTTGTTGATGGGATGGGTGGTTCTTGATTTTGTGACAGGACGAACGATATGAGAAAGCGTGGAGGATCCAACACAAGGCTGGTGAGTATTATTTAATGCCGATTTTTATTAGCAAATGTTGTGTTCATGTTTAAATCAAAATGGATTTATGACTGGTAGAGAGATGATAAAGCATAACTAGAGTAACCTTCTTCAAGGGAAATATATCCTCGGGCACATGGGATATACTCTATAACCAGGTTCAATTGATATTGAGATCGGTTGACTTCATCTTCTACTTATTTGGAGGTTTTGAGGAAGAAGTAGGGGGGAGGGGGGATTTGAGGAGGGAGTATCGGTGATCGAAGATAAGAGGATGGCCATTGATAATTAAAATGGAATTAGGTCAGTTGAAGGTGATGAAAATTGAAGATGATGATAAGTTTGTAATGGATATTGATTCAGTATGAATACTTAATTTGAAAAAATAGATTATACAATATTTTTTATTATGTGCAAGGAATTAGTTACACAAAATTAAAGTTCAGGATTATGTGCTTTCGTTTAATCTTAACCGTAGACATAAAATATGGACTTAGTTTCCTTTGCAATAGCAATGGAATTTATTGTGAAATTCTTTGTTTTAGCATAATTTTCAAAATTTTAATTGCCTAATCGGTGTTTCCTTTAAGGAAATTAATTGTCAGTTTTGATTGGATTATTTAATTATTTACAAAAAAATGTCTACCCTTCGCTTCATGCCCCATTTTCTATTTGATTTATTTCTCTTTTTTCACCCTCTTTTAATTTAATTATGTTGTTATCTATTATTAGAGACAGGAAAAAAAGAAATTTTTTAAATGCATTCATATCTAAATTAACTTCCTCTTATGTGGCTTAAGAACTAATATTTCTCTTGGTTTATAATACGCCCAATTTGAATTGCTCTCAAGTGGAGAGAGAGAGCTGTTATACCGCAAGTATAACTTCTAGCTACTCTTTTGTTTTGTTTAATAAAGGAAAAAGAAACTCGGTTATAGTAGGTTTTTGCCTTATGCCGGTTACATGGGAACAACTTCAGTTATCATGGGTTTCTTTCATCGATTGACTGGCCATTTTTACTGAATAGAGTTTAAATTTTTTGGTAGTTTATGCATGAGATGTAATTGTTGGGGATAAATAGGGATGATCTGGATGGTTTCTTAATAATTAGAAAGGTTAATTGAAGATGATTATAGGTTTGTAATGGATGTTGATCTGGAATGAATAGTTACTCTAGATATATTGTACAATATTTTAGTAAGTGATGAGATTTGTTGCACGAAATCAGAAAGCAAGTTGGTGTTCTTTATCTATGAATTTTCTATCCTTTGTTTGTAACTTTGCTCAATTCAATGTATATTGGTTGGCAAAACCAGGAATGCGGTTTCTAATGTGATCTTTTCCGGTATTATTACTTTTCAACATTGCTATTTTAAATTGTTTTTCTTAAATATATTTTGGATTCTTTTAGATGTCATTTTTTTGCCCCCTTACTGCTACATATTTGGATCACTCAAAGATGGATGTCTTTGGTAAGGTTTACTCTGATATTTTAAAAAAATTGTTGATTCAGTTGCTCATGTATCATAGATTCATTGTTATCTTTGGTAGTGCCATGCCATTATTACTCACATATTGAACACTTTTCAAAAAGCTCACGCCACACATGTTTGTCACACTTGTCACACTAACAGGTGTTGGAAGCAATATTCACATGCCTGGAATGGGTAATTCTGCTTACAGCATAAATGGTTATCCTTCTACACAAAGGTTAAGGAACACTACTTAAGCACAACTTTTTTGTTTTAGTTTTATCAGTTTTATATATCCGTCTTAAATTATGATGAAATGTTGTCTGGATATAGTTACTGGTTTCCTTTCTAAAAGTAACATCCTGAAGATATAGAGGTGTTTCCTATCATGAATTCTACTGATTGTTTCTCTTGTTTTTTCATGTTTATTCATTGCAGTCACACATCCTTTGACTATGGAACTACAGACTCTAACAAACCATTGGTGAGCATGCTTTGACCTTGGTATTTATGAGTACATCTAAATAAAGATTTTAAGTTAACTATTTTAGCATTTAGTGATCTAGAAGTTGAGCACTGTAAAAGAATGCATTCTTTCTGAGAGTCATATCACCCATCTTACTGATACTATAGCTGTTAAATAGAACTTGCATATATCTTTATACTGCTTCAGGTCAATCATTTTGCAGCGGACCCTATTTCAAACATTTGAGTATCCGTTCCAAACTTTAGCTGATATTATGGTATTTCAAGAACAAATTATTTGTTCATGCTGTTCTCGAGTTTGTTCTGTGGCATTTTGACTATGGTTCGCTGTGGATGGTGTGTAGGAGACAATGTTTTCTCACCTACAATGTTTCAACATTGTTTTGTCGAGTCATTGGTTATTATAATGAAGAAAATTGTGACATATGACATTGGATGATGTTTTGCCTTTGCCTGTACTAGCTTCTGGGATATTAATGTGTGGGGAAGGTAGCATAGTTTCAAAATGCTTTTGACTGCCATTTTCCTGTTGTGGTGCGGGAGTAGGCTGTGAGGAGGTAGGACCGTAGGAAGTAGTGTAGTGGTTGCTTGAGGTCATCATCAATACGTTGTGGTAGACTGCTATTTGAAAATTATTGCTGAGGATGGGGGTGAGTGAGTAATTGAACTTTAAAGTCAAAATGCTTTCATAACCATTCAAGGTACTATTAATTGAACTTTAACTGATCAAGGTACTATTAATTTTAGTGGCACTATTATGTTGTATTGTTTTGTGCATACAGGTTCCAATAGTTTTGGCAATCTTTCATAGTTTCATTGTATACTGCTGGACTAATCATTATTTCAAATATGTAGGTACCACGAGAAGGAACTGCATTTGGAGAATTAGGGAATGAAGCCATTGGTCCGGGAGCATATATTTTTGTATCATATTTTGACAGTGTATGATTTAGTTATATCTTATATGAGTTAGCTGTTGGTTTAGGTTATTAACTCTCCAACATCAACCCCAATTTTTTGCTACTTGTATTTTCTGAGAATATTCATCCCAAAATATTCTTTTGTTCTAAGTTGATTCAGTTCTTTTAATCTTGCATCCAATTTTGTTGCAATGTTTAGATGTCAAGAGAATATTAGAAAACATGGTTAAGCTTATTATGCACAATGGAAATGATTATGAGATACTTAGATATCTTTTTGAGAAGTTAATGGTTGTAATATTTTGGGCATTGCTTCTTATATGTGACATAAATGTAATATGTTGGACAAGGTTAATATTATAGTTTTTGGAATGATGTTGGTTTTTAATGTTTTTGAAGTGTATGCTAGTTTGGATAGGGCTGATGCAACGACAATATATAATTTGTCTCGAAAAGAATTAAACTTTCGCAACGACAATTGGTAGCTTTAGCAACGACTATAGTTGTTACCAAAATACAAGTATTGCAAAACAATTATAAAAATAATTGCAAAATAGTCGAGCTTTGTCAACAACAGTAGTCGTTGCCAAAATAGGAAATGTAAGGCAACGACAATCATTCATTGCGAAAAATATATTTTTAGCAACGACATGAGTCGTTGCCAAATATATGAAGTATGTTTGGCAACGACAAAGGTTGTTGCGATTGATGTTATATGAAGTATCTTTAGCAACGACATGAGTCGTTGCCAAATATATGAAGTATGTTTGGCAACGACAAAGGTTGTTGCGATTGATTTTATACCATAGCACGGGTGGAATTAGGTATGGCAACGACAACATATATTGCAACGGCAATGTCGTTGCGAAACAAGCTATGTTTGGCAACGACAGCAAGTCGTAGTCAAAATCTTTAGCGACGCCCGGACGCGCAACGACCTTGCAACGACAAATGTCGTTGCCAAAAATATTTTTCGCAACGACAAACGAGTTTTAGCAACGACATTTGGCGTTGCGGAAAAGGGTTTTTCTTGTAGTGAATGATATTTATGTATCCCACAGACGGGCCATGATACTCATTTTCCTTACCCAAAACAGGACTCTCTAATCCATACATGGTGTTCCCCGACTCCACCAAAACCAAAATTACAAATGTCAAAATACATATTCCCAAAATACATTGCCAAAAGAAGTTCATGCTCCTCCCTTATCAATGCAGGCGATCAATCCTCTTCTGATGTACCTTCCCTTTCTTGTGACTCTACCCCATTGGTTGCATGAATAGTGTCGGTGTTCATATCCTTGATCTTCTTCGTTTGATCTTCACCTGCCATTTTAGACCAGTATATGATATTAGAAGTAATCTTGATAAGCATTTGTTGATGCATGATGTGTCTGTGTGTTAGTCTAAAGATTCTATTGTTTTGCTCTAACCATAGACCCCAGCATATAGCCGCAATTCCAATACCCCAAATGTCGAAGTTGCTCCTGCCAATGTGCCCATCTCTCCATCCCCCCCATGCATTTAGTACTGTTTGCAGTCCTGCCCGTGAGCTCCCTATTCTTTGTAGTAGATCTGTAACCCCTGTTTTCGTAAATATGTATTTTTTGTGTATTTTCGATATTTCAAAATTTTGTAAATTAGTTTTCGACTTTCACGTTGCTTTTGTTAAAATGCATTCTTGAATATTCTATTAAAACCTATTTTCCATCAATGATTTTATTATAACTATTTTCTATGATTTTTTTATATCGTAATACAAATCTTATTATTGTTATTAGCATTATTATTATTATTATTATTAAATATATTGTTTATTAAATTTTAAAAGCCATTATTTTGTAAACCACTTTATTTTATTTTATGTTATTACGTCGAGTGTTTAATTAATCTAGTATTTTATTACTTAATTATTTTATTGGATTATTTTTTTATATAAGACCAAAATCCTATTCTACCTATTGGATCATCTACCCAACAACCCAAACCCATTACAATATATATAAATACCCTAAAACCCTAACCTAGAATTAACCCTAACCCTTATAACCTATACTATTGTTCAACCCCTAAATCACACAACCGCCAAACCCCTTACACCACTGTTCACCTTCCCCGTTTCCTTCAACTTTTCAACAACCCATCCCGCCATGGCCACCTGTGCCCCCTGGCCGCGTCACTGAACTCGCCAACTCCTCCCTCCTGCGTTGCGCCCCACCATATCGCCCGAGTGCAGCGCCGACAGCCCAGTCACCTCCTCGACTGCACCACAGTCGCGGTGCTGCCCTGTACCCCGCCGCCCCTCCCTGTGTCATGCCTCCACCTGCACTGCCCTCGTCTACCTCCATCAGTCGACCACCCTCCCGTCTCTCTCTCCCCTCCTCCCGGGACGCACCACATCCCACAGTGCTAGCCAGTTGCGCCGCCCCCCTGTGCGCTCCAGCCAGTCACGACCAGTCGACAACAGCACCCTAGTCGCGCCCCCTGGCCGTTGTCGCCATGGCCGCCACCCACTTCCGTGACCCCGATGCCGCGCCGGCAACCTTGTCCCCACCAAGCCAGAGCCAAAATCTGTGGAGTTGATGGTTAATCATGGGTTCGATCATGTCGATTGTGGGTCGTCCATTCGATCAGATCTTGATCTCTTGATCCTAGCCGTCCGATTCTCTGATCATCTTGATCATCATGATCATGTCCCCTTAGTTTTGATCTTGGTCGTCCGATCCTCCATTTGATCATCACCAAGCCATTGGATCTAGGCCGCCCGATCGTTGATCATCGCGATTGTGATCATCGTCTCCATCATCATCAAGATCTTGATCTCGATTGTCAGATCTCTTTTGATCATCGTGATCGTGATCATCATCTTGATCTTGATCTTGATCTTAGATCTCAGTCGTCCGATCGACCGATCACACTTGATCTTGGCCTTTGATCGTCTCATTTGTCTTCTACTTGGTGAGTTAAACATTTGATTCACTTTTTGTTCTCATTCATCAATTGTCAATCATAGTATATTTACTCTTTTGGCGTTCTTTTAATTCTTATATATTTTATGTTTGATCTCGGCCGTTGGATTCGCTTGATCTTCATCTTGATCACCATCTTGATCAACGAGATCCGTGCCGATCGTGCTCGTTGCCCGGGATTCATTTCCGATACTCCTTCGTCAGATTCATCGGCTACACTCCAAGGCAAGTATCTTTTTTCGTTTTCAAGTACAAGCTTTTCCTTGAAAATACTGCAAGTAGATTGTAAATTGTGACTCCTCCTTGTTTATCGTTGATGATCTCATGTTTCGCCTTATCTATTACATGATATAAGAGTCACAACCCTTCGTTGATACACTTGTTCACAACTAGTAAAATTTTGATTCATTTCATACAAAAAGTGTTTAAGTTGGTTTCTGTTTCTGTCTTGCCTTGCTGTTTCGACCCCGATAAAATCAAAACCTGAACTTAAGTCCTGAATATGAAATGTAGCCCTAAGCGTCTAGTTACCAATAACATCCAGAATTTTCGAATTCCGAGTTACGGTCTAGGAGATATCATAGTTTTACTGCTACTATGTCGAAAATCGCAGATTCACAAAAACTGCTGCACCACTTTAGCTTACAATTATTTTAACTATGATACCAATAAGTAAATGACTTAAAATTTTGCATGCTGTTACTGGACACCCTAGAGAATATTCTCAAATTTTCTCAGAATTAATTAATGATGTTTCAACCCTATTTCATATGTATAAACTCAGTTTTACAAATTATGGTTGAACACAAATACTCTATAGTTTGCTGTTTTGACACATGTTACCACAACTTTTATATGTCTTAATTATATGCATTGGAACTAGGTAGGAGTCTAGTTTCTAGACCTTCTGACGAATCCACATTTGTTATCTTGTAGCAACGAGAATCACAGTTTTGGTACAGCAACATCATGCTGTCCATATTTGGAATTCTCGTTGTTCTTGATATTTTGATTTGTTTTGATCCTCGAACATGTACCTTATCTAGCCTAGACTTGTTCCATGTTCTTAATTATGTTTACTTCACTTGTTTCGCACACTTTCATGCTTGCTTGATGATAATAATAAATAATAAGCCGGGGTTTTAGGGAAAGACCTTAGTAGTAGACAATATAGGTAAGTGTACTCGGAACGGGGCCCGTGTTTCCCAGTACTTGGTTCATGAACTTGTTGCACCTTGATGTATTCATGAACTTGCTGTATTCATGAACCCACTGTGTGGTTCTTGAACTTGCTAGTGGATTCACAAACTTGCTTCGTGAACTTGTTTCTTTATTTTCGTATTCATGAACCGTGCTTGCTTGATACTTGATGCTTGAGTACACCGCCCTATAAAATCCACCACTAAGCCTAAACAAAATTGCATTGACTGTAGCAACCATGTGATAAAAGGATGACACATGAAGTGCTACCTAGATAGTAATAACTACAATACTTAAACATGATATATGCTTACTTGATACTTGATTACATGATACATGAGACTCGATACTTGAACATAATACTTGATACTCGCTACTTGATACTTGTACTTGACAACTTGACACTTGAGACTTGTTACTTGTTACTCGACACTCGTACGTGGTACTTGTTACTTGATGCTTGATACCATTACATGTATACTAGCCACTTGTTCTACTACTACCCAATCTTGTCACTCGAGTTATCTTTCTTACTAGATAATTTCTTGAATCCCCACTACTTATTGCATTCCTATTACATTCTTGATTCCAAATCTTGTTCCATATTTCTTGTACTTGTTTTACTATTTACGGCCCTAACTTGCACTAAGGGCGTTTATCATGTTTTTTCCCCGCTTTTTATATTCATATATACAGACTTTGGAGACGAATTGCCTGCTAGAATTGGTGAGCAGACATTCTAGGCTTCGCTTGGGAAGACTGCTTTAATTATTTTCTTGTATTTTAGTTATTTATAATTGTTGCTACTTGAATCTTGTAACAGGATTATAGTCCCGAGTTTTATCTTTGATCAAGATTTGAAAACTGTTTGGGATATTATTATTTTGTTTTAATTGTTTTCTGTTGATTAATAAATTATTCATGCATGCGTGGTTGTGTACTTTTTGTTATATTCTTGTTATGATGCTGAGTCGATCCTACAGCTCATGAATGATGAAAATCATTCGCTGGGCTTTGTCACGCGCTCGTATTTCGTGTTTTTGGGAAGCGGGGCGTGACAAGATCCCCCCAAATAGGCCTCGCAAAACTGCATGTTAGTAGCAGATGGTCCATCGTTTCGTTCTCCTGGTTGCACATAACACATTGAACCGGACCCTACCACCTTCTCCTTGTCAGGTTATCCCGTATTAGAATGGTGTTTCTACATGCTAACCAATTAAAAGTCCTGACCTAAGTGGTACTTTTACCTTCTACATTGGGTTGTATACTCTAACTCCCCTGCCGTTTAGCCTTTTATATGTCGATTTCACCGAGTATACGCCTCCCTTCTCTCCCTCCCATTTAGCTTTGTCTTCATGGTCAAGTCATGTTGGTTTCCAGTCCTATAAGTAGCCTATAAGTTCCTGCTTTTGTCTTCTAGCCTCAGTTGTTAAACCTCCTGGTAGCCTTGGTCTCCATTGATCATTCATCCAGTGTCTGGCAACCTTATCATATTTATCGGCCGCGAATTTGTATGCTTTTGGAAATCTTCTCTTTAGGTTGATAGTGTCGCACTATTTGTCCTTCCAAAAACATGTACTAGCCCCATTTCCTATGGAAAATGTTACCCCTGAGATGAACATATCTCTAGTATGGCTGACTCCTCACCAGAATCCAAACATGGACCCCTTGTTTTTCGGTTTTGGGTGTATGCAACCATTCTTCATGTACGTCGCCTTTACTAGTCTACCTCATTTTGACTTAGTCTTTACTTTGAGCTTCTACCACCATTTTCCTAGTAAGGCTTGATTCATTTGGCGAATATTGACAACCCCCAATCCGCCTAGTTCTTTTCGTCTGCAGACTATTCCCCATTTAATTAATGCGTACCCCTTTCCATCCCCCGACCCATGCCAGAGGAACCGTCTTCTTAGCTTGTCAATTTTTTGGATACCCAAACCGGCATTTCGTAAAATGACATAAAGTAAAGCGGGATAGAGCTGACCACCGAGTTTAGCAAGATAAGACGTCCCCCAAATGATAGCATTTTGCCTTTCCATCCTTCTATTCTGCTAGCTATTTTCTCTATGATACCATTCCAGTCTGCCCTCCTAATATTTCCTGTACTAATTGGTAAACCTAAGTACTTAATCGGTAGTTTCTGAATCGGGCAGTTAAGAATATTGGCTATTGTGTTCCCCTTTTCCCCCGTATCGCCTAAGAATGTGATGGAGCTTTTGTAGAAGTTAACCTTTAGCCCTGACCACTCCTCAAAAAGATAAAGACCCCATTTCAATACTGTTGCTTGCGCCACGTTGCATTGACCGAAGATTAAAGTATCATCCGCATATTGGACATTCATAACTGCAGAAATACCCCTCCTCATACCAAGCCCGTTAATGAGTCTGTTTTCTCTGTAGGCCTGTAGCATTCTATGTAGCCCGTCTGCCACCAAAGTGAACAGCAATGGTGAGAGCGGGTTTCCCTACCTCAGCCCCCCCTACATTTGATTTCCTTGCCCGGTGCTCCATTGACTAAAACATTGATATTGGAAGTCGTTATCCAGGTCTTTATCCATCCGATCCACCTCTCACCAAACCCTCGTCTATCAAGAATCTCCAATAAGCATTTCCATTCCACCCTATTGTATGCCTTCTCGAAGTCTAATTTTAGCATAAGCCCCGCATTTTTGCGTCTCTTTGTGTCTTGAATGACCTCCTGTACTAAAGCTACCCCTTCTAGAATATCCCTCCCTGCAATAAACCCCGCCTGATAGTCTACGATAATGTCCCTGATTATCCTTCATAGTCTATTTGTGAGGACCTTCGTAATGATTTTTACCGAACAGTTAATCAAACTGATTGGCCTAAAGTCACCCACCTCTCTTGTAGCTTGTTTCTTAGGGATCAGACAAACATGAGCATAGTTCAATCTCTCCAAGTTCAGACTACCATCATAGAATGCATACATGATGTCCATAATGTCCAGTTTAATAATATCCCAAAACTGCTTATAGAAGAAAATTGGGAACCCATCTGGTCCTAGCACCTTGTCTTGTCCCCTCCCCCACACTTCCACCTTCACCTCATCCAATGTGAATGGTTCTTGTAAAGCCTCCACTCTAGATCGGTTCTCACCCTGCAGTTCCTCCCACATATTTTCATTGGACTGACTTTATCTTATCGTGCTTTTCCTGAATAATTCCTTGAACATAACATCAACATGATTAGCTATCTGTCCCTCATCTGATATCGACGCACCATTGATATCCAAGGAGTTGATGTAGTTTTGTCTGCGTCGCATACTAGCAACCTTGTGAAAGTGTTTAGTATTAGCATCCCCTTCTGTCAGCCACTTGACAATCTCCTCTTTTATGTAAGTGTCTTGAATCTTTTGCCTGCATGTCTTTAATCTTTGAAACTTGTTCTCGTCCAGTTCACCTACTTCCTCCTTCCTTTCCAGCTCCTCAATCTCGTGTAGGGTGTCCTCTTTTCTTTTAAAGATATTCCCGAACATCGCGATATTCCATTTCCTTAGCCTTCTTCTTAGAGTAGAAAGTTTTTTGTTCAGCTTGGCAGCTGGTTCTGCCAGGTCGAACACCTCTTCCCAGGTACTCTTGACCATTTTGTGACACTCGTTGTTGGTCAACCACATTTTCTCGAACTGGAAGATTTTCTTTCTTCTTCTTACTTCTTCCTCAGTACCAATGAGGATGGAAACGTGATCTGAGGTATTATGCACACACGATCTTGCCATTGCTAAGGGAAACATCGTTTCCCAATCAGTGGAGACTAGAATCCTATCAAGCTTTGCAAGACTCGGCTTCCTGCGTCGATTAGACCACGTAAAGCTTCGGTCATTAATCGAGATGTCCATCAACCTCAAGGTTGATATCAGTAGATTGAATTTCCTCCTATCGTGTCCATTGCCAAGACCTCCCTTTCTCGCAAAAGTATGTCTGACAATATTGAAATCTTCCCCTACTACCCATGGTAGACTCCATTTTCCCCTGATGTGTAGTAACTCATCCCAAAATTGTTGCCTATTGATCCTCTCATTAGGGCCATACACCCCTATGATGATTTGCCGCCACCCGCCGTTCTTTCTCTGAACGACCACCGAAACACTAAAATTCCCCACCCAGTCATCCAGTAAATCAAATTTACTGGTATTGACCCCTACCAAGACTCCCCTGACGTCCCTATAGCGTCCCTAACCCTTCAATCTTGGATATGCTCTAGCTTAAGATCTCTGATAACCAAGTCAGTTGGTTGAGCTAATTTAGTCTATTCCAAGCAGACAATGTCGATATTGTTTTTCCTAACAACCTCCCCTACCATTCTGCGCTTGGCAGCCTTACCAAGCCCTCTAACGTTCCAAAAAATAATGTTACACATAAAAACTATCTTTACCACCTTCTTCCTGTAGAGTTGAGTCCAACTCTACCAGACTAGGGGACACACGATCCACCTTCGTTCCCCTTTCTAAAACCCATTGTACGTTATGAACATTATCCAATTCCCTATCCTGAATAACATCAATAATATTGGTGTGTGCGTTGTGCAGATGAATACCATAGATATTTGCAAGCTGAATTAACATGTAATCTGGAACCAAAAATAGAAATATTGGAGTTTGTACCTGCGATGTATTCATAGCTTTTTTGCTTTCCCACCTTTTTGTAAATTTCTTTGACAGTCATTGGCTTGTCCCCTTTACTGCGCTGTCTAACACTGCGTCTGTATCCCTCCATCCCTGTTACAGCTTTTTTCCCTTACTCGCTTCTACCACTGCGACTTCCTCAGTGTTGCTTAGGATCTCTTTATCATCTCCCGATTGTGGCTCCTCAGATCTGTTGGATTCAGATTCTGACTCTGAGGAGACCCCTGATTTCTGCTTGTTGGCCGTAGCCCAATTGCCCAGTATAGCCTTCACTCTCTTTTTAACTTCACGTTGAACTCTTTTTTCAACCGCCTTTTTGAGTAGATCTTCAATTTGTGGTTCTTCCTCCTAATTTGTAGCCTCTTCTTGAGTCGCTTGAGCAATAATACCCATTCTGAGAGATTCTTTAGACTTCATGGGCCTTGCTTCAGACCGTTGCTCTAGGCCCAAAGACCCTTGCCCTAGGCCCAAATCTATTATACGCTTGCCCACACCCACTTCAAGATCATTAGTTTTCAAAGCCTCCTTGCTAGCGCCTTTCTCAATTGTTGTCAAAGAGATCCATCGAAGCCCTATCCTTCCTGTGCAGACGCGACACCCCCTCACCTACGAATGGTTCAACCTGCAGTTTCTCTATCGTATGCCGCTCTACCGCTTCGTGTCCCTCCTCCCTGTTCCCCTCGGGCCCCACAACAGTCCCAACAGTCCCATTCATGCTTAATTCCACAAGAAATCTGCATGAGGTGAACCTGCTACGTGCCCCTGGGCCCCCACTTGCAGAGTCATCTTTGCCACCCCAGCTTCCTGTGCACTGTTGCGACGTATGAACCTCGTGTTTTTACCGAAAGAGAATTCCCCCTCCTTAGGATCTTCTCCCACTTTGAGATCCTTGATGATGAGCGGCTGATCTACTCCCAACTGAACCGGTTCCCTTTCCCAACCCGGTTCATCAGCTTTGAACCCATCTTCTTCCACCTCCCTTATCTTCTTACCCACCGCGATTTCCGCCCATTTCTTCGCCGTTCGCTTCTCACTCTCGTCCTCGAAATTTTTTTTGGACACCAACTTCTTCTGCCACACGTCCTCCGCCACTTCTCCCCCCCCATCCTCCACCCTGACCTCGACCAGAATTTTCTTTCCACCATTACCTTCATCCACTTTGGCAGCCTGTCATCACCATGAGGTGTGAATCTAATCCTTGCACTCCCCTCGCTCTTCGTAGCCATCGGAGCGTCCATCGCAAGAATAGTGTCGTACGTCCTGAGCACGTCTTGGAAGCCTCCAATTTCCCAACAGTGAAGTGGCAATCCAGACAGCGTTACCCAAAAGACCCTCGCCTCGTCATGGTGGATTGCACCCTCATCGCCCGTCCACTGTCTACTCGATATCCCATATCGTCCACCTACGATCTTGAGCTCCTCGCGTCTAGCTAATGCCGCCACTCCTTCTGCTGTGGGAAACTTTGTTAACCAAAAATCCTTCACTTTATGGAGAGCCCAAGTTCGGTGATTGAATGAGACTGAGAGTTGCTTTAAACCCGTAATGATCTCCTCCGACGACGGCACTCCTCTCACCGCCCTAATCACCCCCATCTTCAGCTTAAGCTTTTCCTTGTTGTGGCACATCTCCTCTGTAACCGATACCACTGCACGAGATATCTCCAATCTACTAACCGCCGACCGGTCGTCCTTCCCCAGCCCTCCTCGCCTCTTCTCTCCTCTAACCGCACAAGCGTGCACCTTGTGACCAGGAACTTTACATTCAAAGCACACGAACACGCCGAATGGGCACTCCTCCTTACGGTGTTGGTCGCCACAAAACAGGCATGTTACTTCCCTCTTCTTAGCCTTCGTCGCCTCCATCTTCTTAGCAGACTTTGATCGATATACCTCCCAGCCCCCCTCCTCATCCACCACCTCTTTTCGGGCTTCCCCACCCCTCTGATGCACCTCCCGATGCGCAGACAGAAGCTCTTGTTCTGTGAAGTTGGCTGCAGATGTAGGTGATCTGATCGATGGTGAGACACGTCGTGTAGGTGCCATTGGACTATGTGACAGATCCACGTTGGAGGGACTACGAATAGCTGCTGCACCTCCTCCGATAGCCGTCTCGGCGGGGCTAGCTGCCTTGCTCGTTTCCTTGAGAATAACTTTATGTGAATCCTGCGGGCTCTTGTTCATCCCTCCTCCATCATCTCTAGGTGATCGTTGGACTGGTCGATGCTTGTGCTTTCGATAGGCCGGTGACCTAGAACGCAACCACCTCTGCCCACCACCATCTCTCCCCCATGGGAGTCTTGCGGTCGATCTCCTCGGATACCTGACCCTGCGAGTAGCATGTCTAACCTCGGCTCTAGCCTCTTGGTGCTCCATCCTGCTCTGTGGATTGCGTCATTCCTCATCGCTGCTGTGTTCGCGAGGAGCCCACACTTGCTCTCTCCCTCTCTCGAACCCAGACACATCCCACATCACTAGGTACGAAGTGTGGTAGGAGGAAAGTGCTAGTTAAAGGTAGGTGTATTCGAAGACAGTGTTTGTGGAGGTCGTTGGGTTGACATTGACGGTGAAATGGTTGGAGGAGGAGGTGGAGAGAGAGAAGTAGGATAGGTAGAAGTGAAAGAAGTAGAGGAGAGTAGGAAGCAAACCAGGTGGAAGGCGTTGGTAGAGAAGGTGAAGGTGGAGAGGGCAGTGTGGGAGGTCGTGGTAGGGTTAACAGGGACGATGAAAAGGTTGGCTGAGGAGGTGGAGAAACTCCTTTAACTTTTCATATTACTCTTTCATGGAACTATAAAGACATTACATAATGGCTACAAAAAACAATGAAAATAAAGTTAAGAATTCTAGATCATGCATTTACTATGCTATTGCAATAACTAAACCACAAAAAGTATGACATAATTTTCTACTTATTGCCATCCCAAAATGAAGGCTATCCATCTACTTCATAATGTATTATTTCCTTTTCCTTTTTTTTTTCTTTTTTTTTTTTAAGGGAAATTATTTCCTTTTCCTTGAAGAGAAAATTTACTGACTAGTTTTTTCTTTCTTTTGTCAATAAAATTTTACTCAGGGAGGAAATAACTAAATGGAGGAAATAAGATAGTAAATAAATAGGATCATAATTTTAGTTATTTTCTCCTTATATTTGTTTACTAATGGTGCTCTTACACCTTTTTTATTCTTAAATTCAAAATAGGATATCGGAGAAAACTATTTTTTTCTTGGAAACTAATGCGACGATGACTGTATATGTCACGTACAAAAAGTTGATGAGTAAAAAAGTTATAATCTAAGCCATTGAAATTCAAAACTCAATGCTTGCATACTTCGCTATTTGAAGAATAAAAAATTACCAGACATTCTAAGCACTTTAAAAAACGATCATCCTTACATACTTGCACACTTCGCTCCACGCATGAGATTATCGTCTTTATTGTGTTGATCAATGACAAATTAGGATATCCAAAATTCTAAGCACTTCTTCAAGAAAGAATACGACCAGACAAAATCTATGTTTTGGATCGTTTTTTATTCTTCAATGGCTTAGAGTTGCCTTTAATAAAATAAAAGTTTTGAATTTTACTGCAACCTCTCATGGTGATTCAACTACATCCACCACCCCTTTCTCTCAATCAGAAATGTTCGTGTACAACGTGCAAATTGATTTTGTATGTCTACTTGGCCCCATATCTTGCGTGGGTCCACCAAAGAAGTTACAGCACATTCAGGACAATGGTGATTGTCAAGGCGGATCTGCTCCCAATCTTCACTCGAATCCCCATCTCTTGGGCGCGCTCGTGACGGGGTTGTTTTTTTTTCTAATGCAAGATTCTGTAAATTTATTTGTTCTTAATTTTTGTCCTTACTTATTTTGTTTTTGTCTAATCCCTAAAACTTCAAATGTGTTATACATACTTCGCTTTTTCCTCCAACAGATGCGGCAATCTTTCAGCCAATTTCCTCAGCATGTTAAGGATGACCTCGCGACATTTTTACAAGCGAAATCATTCAACGAGGCTTTCAGTTCCATCATCATCAAGCAAGCTAAAGTAGCACTCCTGGAACTCAAACCAAAGTAGGCTGGTCCATCTCAGCAGCGTATTTGTCGCAACCACCAAGTGACAAAGGACATTGTATTCAAGTACTTTGTGGAGTCATTCATGTTCACACTGATGCTAGTACTCTATTATCCGTGGAAAGTTACAAATAGAAGGAGGAGGAACAAGTTGTTTGGAGACAAGGCATAAAGTAGCAAGATTGAGGAGGGAGAAGAAGGAATGGGATCTAAGGGAGAGAAATGAGGTTTTTGTTTGTGTAGCATTTGTTGGGTCTTGCATACTAGATTCAATGTAAAGCGGATGTAAATCACTATTTCTATATTAGTCCTTCACAAATCGCTATTTTCATATTAGTCTCTCGATCAACTCAGAAGTGATCATTTATGGCCTTTATAGCAACACCTATTTTACCTACTTTCAAGAAAAAATTTAGAGCAGAATTATCTCAATTACTTAAAATAGATTTTCATCATATTTTAATTGGGACTTGAATTGATTGTTTTTTTATCACTTTTGAATTTGATTGAGGACCTATATGAAAATAAATTTTTTGTGTGTGTGAGGATACGAAACTGTGGGGGTTGAACATATTGAATTTTAATATTTGTTGGAGACTTCTGTGGAAAAACCCAAATATAAAAGAGGGTAATGCTACACCTACTACCGATTTTACAACCTTTTCATTCACAATCTTAGGTGGCACATTAGTAGTGGAGATTTTTATAGAGTAGGTGTAAAGTAGGTGATAAAGATGTCCAATAGTAATGTGCCACCTAAGATTGTAGATAAAAAGATTGTAAAATTGGCAGTAGGTGTAGCATTATCCTTTTAAAAGATATGCATATATTAAGATAAGAGAAGAGGCATCCCGGCTTATTTGTTTCCAAAACGAAAGGCTCCATATTTATCCTTTTTATTTATTTAAGGTTTTCTTAGTAGTAATGCAGAACCCTACGGAAAACAAAACCCCTCCAAAATTCATGATCCCTTTCAATCTCTTGAATTCATTACCCATGTCAATTAGTAATGCAGCATCCCTAGCGAACAAAACAGAGGAGGAGGAGGACAGGATAAGCCAACTGCCGGATGATATTCTTCATCAGATCCTATACTTTGCCGGGACGAGGAAGGCGGTTCAGGTTAGCATCTTATCAAAGAGGTGGGCTCACCTCTGGTCATCCACCCCCTTTCTCAACCTCGATGTCTCCGAATTCGACAACAGTTTAAACTCTGAAGCCGAGTCTATCGTAAAGAGGTTCGAGCACACCCCTGAAATTCTCATCTATGTTTTAAACTCCAAACTTGACACTTTCATAGCGAGATTCCAGAAGATCCGCGCCACCAACCAAACAAAAGTTATCAAATTACGCATCGGGAGATTTGGAAACTCCTCGGCGGAGTACAAAGTTTGGCTTAACTGCGGTTATATGTCTGTTTATGGAATTTTACTGAACCGGGGCTTAACGGAGCTTGATGTTAACATCTACTGCCCCCATGGTACGCGAATTCCCTTAACTTACAAAATGTCATGGTCGTACCCCGAAGTGGGTCTGGAATTATTCGCTTTCACTGGGTTGGTGCACGCCCAAGAGTTCCGCAACTATCAGTTCTACAAGTACTATCATCTTGTACTGAACGAAGATATATTCATTGCAGACAATGTATTGATAAGTCACAGCGAGTTTACTTACATTGATCTTCAGTTGAGGGGGCTGAAGGTGTTGAAGCTGTGGCATTGCCAGACTTCGGATGGTGATATCCGAGTTTCTGCACCTAATTTGGTATCACTTGATTGCAGGCAAATACAAGCCTCCAGAATCAAGTTGTTGGATGATGATCTCCCACTCCTCGAGGATGCAGTGCTTGACTTTACAATCTCTGACAATGATGTCAAAGGCCGAAATAATGTCATGAGCATTTTGCCTAAGCTTCACAATGTCAAATCTCTTACCTTGTCTACCTCAGTGTTGAAGGGACTCAATTCGGTTGTGCATCTTCCAACTTTCCATAATTTGAAGACTCTGGAAATAATGTGTGAGACATCCTCCGAATCCAATGAAATAACAGAGGATCTACTCCAACGTTGGCCTGATTTAGAAAAATTGGAGATCAAACATAAAAAAAGGTACTTAAATTTTCTACTACATTTTAGTTTATTTCAACTATCTATCTATTGAGAGTGCATTTAATATTCTACTTTATTTTACTTCTTTATCTCCATGATCCATGGACAAAACATCTTCAATCACTCATAGTAAGTAGTAACTGAGACCTTGGTTGGTTCTTTCATGTCGGGCAATTTTATAGTTTGAGTTCTACTTTGACCTTGGTTAGTTAAAGTGAGGGGTGTCTTTGGTTCCTTCATGTCACAGGGTTCGCAGGGTCAGGTGCGACGTCTACCCTCGTTGCGAGGTTGCGGTGAGAGTCATCGAGGGTGAAGCGAGGGGATGAGAACGATGACTGAATCTTGATAGGGAGTTGTCAGATTGGTGGAGTGTCTGTGGGGTCTCTAATATGGTGCTTACGCTTGTCGTATGGGTCACTGTTGGGGGCGACGAGGGAGAGTGTACGATATTTGGAGAGGATAAATGGCGTACAAGCGAGGGACTGAGTGAGAGAGTGAGCCCAAATTGGCACGAGAAAGTTGTTCTGGCGGGGGTGGCCGATCAGTAGGACTAGATTTCGTTGTATTTTTGTTTGTTGGTTGGGGTGTATGAATTCCAGAACCCAGCTTGTTGGGATCTGAACTTCATAAGCCTTATTGTTTGTTGTTTATTTTGTTAAATTTGTTAATGAAACGGGGTAATTGCCAACCTTTTACGATTGAAAAAAAAAAAAATAAAAAAAAAAAAAAAAAGAGTAGTAACTGAGACATGAGAGTGTCACCCTAATTTTTTTTCTTATTACCTTTAGATCACTTGAGATACTACTGTGGATCGATCATACATTTGATTTGAGAAATTAATGTTTCGAATCAAATACATAAAAGAAGCAATTTTACTCGAAAACATGCATATAACACCAATGGGATTTGACAATTTGAAAACTGTTTGATTGATTTAAACAACAACATATAAATTATCATATGGTAGATTATTTCTCATTAGAGAAGATCAGGCTAGGATAGGATATAGATGGTCAACTATATATAAACCTGATTTTGGGTAATATCCATGCTCCTATTAAATGAGTGTGTATGTCTCTTGCACAACCACCCCAAGTTCCCACCATGCATGCATTATCCAACGCATCTGGTGTATCAAAACGGGCTAATTGTGGTGACTACAATCTCCAGGACTTGTGGATCTTGGCACTGTAGTGGTTATAGAGAACCTCGGCTCCATGTCAGCTCTTTGATGGTTAATTTTAGACATGCAATCACTATGATCCTTAGTCAATATGTCTTAGCTTACACGGTTAAGCCAACAAATACCCATGTCCTAACCTGGGGCAATATAGCTCCACTGGCTTAGACTGGTTGCGAAGATGTACATTAATTACATCAACTCTTAGTTTCTCGCATACAAATTATTTTTCTGCTTACTAGACTAGGTTGGTTGAGAGTCTTGACACCAATATATCACGATATAACAAAGAGAAGATGAACATCTAGACTATGTAATATAGCTAGCATTGTTTCGAATTTGCTGGCTAGCTATCATAGTTATGAATTGTTAAGCTTAACAATTTATCATATGAAGATATTTTACTTATCCATTAGTTTCCTTTTGCTATTCCTTCATATGATAAATTGTTAAGCATTTGTTCCCCTTCTGTAAAAGTTTTTGTCATTAGCCTTGTTCTTGAATCTCATACATTGTGTCCTATTCGACAGGACTAAAAAGCTCCACGAACAAGGCATTTCCACAGCTCAGTTACTTCCCCGCATGCGGGATGTGGTTTGGATCCTTCTAGCATTAGTGATGGTGTGTGTTCTTTTAGCTCAATTACTCCCCCCCATTGGGAATAATGTGGATTGGATCCTTATAGCATTAAGGTTGGGGTGTGCCCTTTCGTATGTTGGAAGGAGGTCTATTTTTTGTAAGAAAGAAATTTCAGGTTTTTCAGACAAGAAATCTCGCAGGAAGTTTCTCTTTTTCAAAGGCTTAAGGAGGTGAACATTCTAATGCTTCAATGCAAGTGGAGATTGAGAAGAAAAGTTTGAGAAACCTCAAACAGCTAAGATTTTTTTTGTAATTGAGATTACTTTTAAACATATAATTTATTTTTTTAACTTATATACATTTATTTTTTCAATATCAGGGCCGTAGTCTCCTACAGATCCCGCATACACACACCCACACATTCATTCTATAATTGGGAAATTATTCAAGTAGGGGTTTGAACCTTTGGCCTCTTGCTCACTAGCTACTGACAAAGAAGCTTACCACTAAAACACTTATATTAGGGTTTTTTTTTTTTTTTTTTTTTTTGAAAGTGGAATATAGAATGTTCAAGTTTCTTGTGTAGGTTTCGCTTAGAAAATCATCTTGGCACTGACTGTTTTGGAAATGTTAGTTCATGTTGACAGTTTTTGAAATGTTAGTTCATGTTAATGAAATTGAAATGTTATGTCTCACCTGGTTCGATCATATGTACCTAGCTTTTTTTTTATTATCGTAAACAGTGGGTCTAAAAAAACCCTGCATATGTACATAGCTATTACTGTAACTTAAACATTACAATTGTATAGTACATCAAATTCATGTATGCGTTATTTCAAAGAATACTGCAAAGAGGTTCAGCCCGGCCCTGAGATAGATTCGTAAATACAAGTTGCAAACCTAACCCTGTCGGTCCGATTTTGTTCTGTTCAACTGGGTTTAGTATAAGGAGGATTTTTTTTTTCAATATTCTTTTTGAAATAAAGCCGTAGCTACACACATCCACACTTACCCCATATATATATATTATTTGAGGAATTTTTGGTGCAACACCTACCCCGTATATATGTATTAGTTGAAATTTTTGGTGCAAGTGGAATTCGAATTCTCGACCTCTTGTTCACTAGTGAATAGTCCAGTGGACCACACTCACACTCACACTTGTTGGAGGATGATTTAATGTAATTAATATTCATGTTTTTGTTTTTTGTTTTTTTTAAAGTCAGTAAATAATACTAAATACAGAGTACTAATAAAATGAAATCGTTGAACCCCTTTAGCGTCCATGTCTGCTCCGCTCCCCTTTGTCCCCTTACAAAATGAGGCTCACCTTTGTGCTAAGATGCTGGATAGGCAAAGAACCGGAAGAGTAGAAATGGAACCACCATTCGTTGTCCTGCAATCCCACGCTGCAAGAATTTGGTACTTTCTCCGAAGCTGATCAAGAATCACATATATTGGAAGCACTCAGCTATGTCAGGGGCTTCATCTACTCTCAGAGAGACCTATCTAATTGTGTTGAGGGCAAGAAGCCCTTGCTAGGATTGTTGCCGAGGAAGTGAAGGTTGCACTTTTAGAACTCCACATGCTATATCCTGAAGGGCACATCCGCGAGATAACCAAAACAACTGCAGGCAACCATCCCACCAACCAAGCACTCTTTAAGGGATAAAGGTCACAGGTTTGTTTCCGCCTTAACCGAATACCAAAATAAAAATCATTCCACCAGCTGCGACTTGCTAGACATTATACTCGTCATCACATCTACAAGCTGTGGCTGGCCAGAACAAGGGGAAGAAACAAGCATTGCTGGGCTGAGTAATTCGATGACTAGAAAGAATTGGCAGGTCTATACTGGGTGTAAATTCTTTTCTCCATTTTCTATTGTGAAGTCTTTCGTGTGTAAAGAGAAATCAATGGTGTCACAAATGTGGCACAATTCTATAATGCCTAGCTTAATGGGGTCGCAGAACAATGAGTTGAGTCATTCTTGTATTGAAATCTAACCTAAACTACCTTTTAAAGTTCCAACCCTGATACAAGCATATCTGTGCATGTGTGAGTATTGTGTCAACAAAAAATTGAAGCAGAGCTATGCTAATTCTCAAAATAGAATGAAATGTAAAGCATTTTCATTCATCTGCTCAATTAGCATGAATAGAGAGCCATCCACTTTTCACTCATGCTGTAGAATGTTGAGTCTATAAATAGAGGAGTCACCTCCCATACTACTCTCGGATACACATGACTACTAGAGAACCAAACAATGTAGAACTTCACTAATAAGTACGATGCAGGGCCAGCGTGAATAAAGCAAAGTATAAGGAAACTAAATTCAACAGCAGGGTTGTCTTCAGCAATTCCTTTAACCAGAATGACGAAAGCAAGCACTTGCATGAACTTCATCGAACTCTTAATACATAGAATAAGCACTGGACCCTCTACTTGAGACATAACTGAAGATCAGAGCAAAGCAAGAATAACACAGGTACACAAATTTTGATTCCATCAACAACAATGTACAAACCGAAAGAAATAGAATTTCCTATCCATCAACAAAAAATTAAGGATCAACCAGTAGCATTAGATAGTTAACTCAGCCTTGCATTCACCCAGCAATAATATTAACTCAAATTGAGGTGTCCATAAATTTCAAAAAGAGACAATGTTTCAACAACTATTTAAGGTTTTCAATTAAAGCAAACAAAAATTGCAAATAGCAGGAGAAAAACTGAGCAAGTGGCAGCTTAATAGCCACCTTTGAGATCATTGACCACATCATAAGGAATAGGAGTGACTGTTTCAAGGGTAGCTCCTTCCACCATGAACCCGGGCTTGGGACCTTCAGGCTGTCGCTTTGTGCTGATAACTTCACCACGAGCTTTTGCCTCGGCCTTAAGCTGATCATTCTTTTTCTTCCTGAGCTGGAAATCCTCAGTGCACCTGGAAGGCTGCACATGCTCTACACGGACGTGAATCCTCTTCCTAATGATCCTGTTTCCCACCTGTTAATTATGTCAACCAATATAAATAACAGATAAGTAGACAAGCAAATCAGTAAAGCACTTTTAACTGATTCATTAAATCTGGGACAACTGTTTACTTATAAAAGATATTTAGGAGAACAAGCGAATAAAGCTACTTAGCTACAGTCAATAAAAACATCTCAGTAACTTTTTTTTGATGAATAACATCTCAGTAACTTAAGTCATAAATCACACGCTTAAAGTTCTATATCAATGCACAGGCAAGCAGAAGATGCAAAATTTCAGTATCAACACTCCAGGCAACAGCATAGATCAACAGGATAAAGAAAAGGTAAAGATCTGGTATATACATGTGAAATATCCTACAAAGGACAAAAATGAACATTCAACACTTTCATATTGAGAAAGTCTGCTAAGAGTTACAATTTCAATCTTGCATATGGTGAAACATGTTTTCCTTTCAGTAGTAGATGTGATGTAATCATTTTACCCTCACAGCATTTCACAGTCATCGCGAAAGGCAGTCAGATGGGTTTTAAACCTCTCACCTATGAAGCACCGATACGGGTACGGCGACACGCGTACGGGGACACGGGTACGGGGGATACGGCAATTTTCAAAAAACTAGGATACGGCGGGGATACGGCTATATATATATATTGTTAATAAAAAAATGGTAGATATCATTCATTAAACATAAAAAAAGATAAAGCATAAAGACTACAATAATTGTTCATCAACATAAAAAAATAACGTAAATAAACATAGCAAAGTCACAACCAATATAAACATAGCAAAGTCACAACCAAAATAAACATAGCCGGTGGGGATCATGTTATCCATCAATAATCAACCTAAAATTGGTTAGCAGAAACATAGCATTTATAATTGAATTCATCATTGAGTTGTAGTCGCATATTTAGTATATATTTGTTAATAAATTTATGTTTTTTGTTTTTATGCAGATAGATGATAATTGAGAAACATCGGTAATGTGAAGATTTGAGCCGAGCGAGTTTATTTTCTTGCCCCAAAGAAGAAGTGATTTAATGTGTTTTTTGTGAACTACAATGCGACTATGCGGGTTTATTTACAAATGTAACTTGTACCTTGTACGTTAACTATGTGATTGTAATTTTTGTCCAAGAGAAATCTCTCCCTTATAGTTTCATAGTCTAGTATAATTTTGAAGATTGCACCATGGGTTCCCTATCCAAAATTCATATCAGTCCCGCTTAGTTTATAGCTTTACTATCCACAAATTTTGCATTGAATCCGAAGCAGATTAAATTAGACTTACATCCAGTAATAAACTCTTTACTACTCTCATTCACATCAATCAGCAAGTTTAGTACTCACAGCAAAAAAAAAATTGAGTTTAGTACTCACAGTAAAAAAAAGCATATAGAAAAGAAAAGCAAGCAGAAAAGATCTAAAATAAAGCATAAATTAAAGTATAAGTCTACCGTCGAAGTTCGTCGCCGTCGGTTCGTCGCCGTCAACAGTCGAGGTTCTTTACCATCTTGCTGCGTCGCTGTCGACCCCGAGAGTGGTGGAGGAGAAGATGAGATTGAGGAGAAGATGACCCCGAGCTGCGTCGCTGTCGACCCCATGAAGTTCGTCGCCGTCGGTTCGTCGTCGAGGAGAAGATGAGATTGAGAAAGAGGAGTGGAGAATGAAGTAAGGATTTGAGATTGAAGAGTTAGGGTTTCGATCAATTGGGGCTCAGAGTTAGGGTTTCAATCGAATATGAGATTGAGGAAGAGGAGTGGATAATGAAGTTGGGATTTGAGATTGAAGAGTTAGGGTTTCGATCGATGGGGGCTAAGAGTTAGGGTTTCGATCGATCGGGGATGAGTTGAGAGAGAGAGATTGGGGACGGGTTTGAGGGAGAGAGAGAGGGATTTGATCTGAATGAGAGAGGGATATCGGATACGTACGGGATACGGATACGCAAGGCTACATGAAGTATCCGTGCTTCCCAGCCTCTCACAAAACAGAACCTAAAGTCGAGGCAATGAAGAGGCAAGGCTTAAATAGAAATGAAAAATAATTATCAACAAGCGCTGTCAGTTCAAACTAGACTCCACCATTCAACATGCAGATCTAAAATAGAAATGAAAAAAGAATTATCAACAAGTGAAAAATAATTATCAACAAGCGCTGTCAGTTCAAACTAGACTCCACCATTCAACATGGAGGTATAGATAGAAATGAAAAAAGAATTATCAACAAGTGATAACAAGCGCTGTCAGTTCAAACTAGACTCAACCATTCAACATACATGACAATGTAAATAAAGCACTAGGCAATATTTCAAAAGAAATTTACAATTGTGATATATAAAGTCTATTAGTATAATTGTATTTTTGAACATGGATATAAAATACGGGAATATAATGAAATAATAACACCCAAAAGATTATTAAAAAACAAATATACAGTTTTCAAATTTTATGTTACTTTAATGAAAAAATATGTTCATTACAAGTTTATTTGAAAAAATAACATCTAGACCACAAAAATTATTGAAAATAAAGCTATTAACAATTTACAATGTATTCATAAATAATAGCAACAAGGCATAACAATACAGTATGGTTCACAAAACTATCTAACAAGTGAAAGAATTCAAAAATTAATAAACAAACATTTCACAGATACAGAGTAGATGATAAAGATCTCAAATAATATGGCTCATAAATTACACTTGCCAAATGTTACATGGTATCTAGCCCACATCATAAAGCACGAACACCTCTATGTTGAAACCATGTCATGCTCAGACACACATATACAACATAAGCTGGACACATGTATACTATTACTAGCTTATTTTGAGTTAGTTTCTTAAGCATTTTTCCACAAACCAATTTGTCATATCGTATACCATGTCATGCTCAGAGACATATACAACATATGCTGGACACATGTCTACTAGCTTATTTTGAGTTAGTTTATTAAGCATTTTTCCACAGAGCAATTTGTCATATCATATACCGTTTACATGAGCATGTTCATGTCCATGCTTCTTGAAGCCACAATTGATTTTACCCATAATTATTCAATATTCATACCAATACTAGCTCTAAACTTCTAACTCATTTTGTGTTCATATCCATTGTTTCCGCATATATATCTATTTCTTATCATTCCCCATTCTTCCAACTATCTATTAATCAACATCCAATTTCACATGCGGAGAAATTGCTTTCGTATATCAAACAATGTCTAATAATCAAATGCAACCTATACCCGATCCAATCACATTTCTATCCCAAACAATGTAAATAAATCCCTACCTTTAGCCCATAAAAGGCCCCGCAGAAATCACAAATCTATCCAAGATATAATTTTGCACACATGGGTCCTAATCATTTCACAACCCAAACCTACACCCAAAAAAAAAAAAAAAAAAAAAAAGGTTTGATAACCAAGTGTCATTTAAGCTTCAGGCTATGAAAACTTCCAAATGAATAACAAATCTATTCAAAATCAAACTTTGTACACATGGGCCCTAATCATTTCACAAACCAAACCTATACCCAACAACAACAACAACAACAAATTTAAATTTAAAAATATTTAGACCTGTTTGTTGATTTCGACGCCGAGAGCGCGCTTGGTAACGTTCCAGACCTGGCCGGTACGTCCATGGTAGAACTTGTGGGGCATACCCTTGTGGACAGCGCCGTTGACTTTGACATCGACGTAGTCGCCGATTTTGTAGGTTCGGAGGTAGGTGGTCAACGGGATGTAACCCTTCTTCCTGAATGGGCGCGCGAACAGGTCGCGGGTGCGCGATCGGAGACCGTGTCCAGCTGGCATCTTCACTTGCTCTTCTTCGCCGCCGCCGCCGCCGCCGCCGCCGCTAGGGTTTTGAGGAGAGAGGGATCAAGCTCGAGTGTGGGGATGAGGGCGTTTATAGGATTGGGGTTGTTGAGGGAAATGACTGAAATAGCCCTGGCTTAGTTTATGGGCTGGGCGTGGGTGTATGTTTAATTGTTTATACTTTATAGTAGTACCTGTTTACGTGTTTTTACTTTCACAGTACATCGCTAGTGTTAGAGCATCACAGTCGTTTGCTTTATTGTCATTTTTGTCATTTTTTTTCTACTGTAGTGCTCATAGTTGTTTGCTATTTTGCCATTTTTTGGCAAAAGCGCTACAGTAGATAGGGAGAAATAGCAATCGAAATAGCAAGATGCATATTATAGCGGACGAAACATGATGTTTCGTCTGGATTATTTTATTATATTCTTAATTGATCGGACGAAACATGATGTTTCGTCCGAATTAAAATAAATAAAAAAACTGAATAAAATAATCTTTAAACGTGGGAATGAACATGATGTTTCGTCCCAATTTGAGACGAAACATCATGCTTCGTCCCAATCCAAATTTTAAAAAAAATTGTAAATTTTAAATTTTTTTTGCAATTATCTAAATTGATTTTGTAAATTTTTAAATTGTTTTTGCAAAAAAAATTACAAATTGTTTAAAAAATTCTTTTTGCAATTTTTTTTTGGAAAAAAAATCCCGGAAAATCCGGACGAAGCACCATGCTTCGTCCAGAATCTGGGCATTTTTTGGAACTTTTTGTAATATTTTTAAATTGTTTTTGCAAATTTTTTCATTTATTTTGCAAAATTTTTAATTGTTTTTGCAAATATTTTTACGAACTATTTTTAACATTTGTTTTTTGCAAAAAAAACTTTATTTTTTTTGCAAAAAAAACCTTTGTTTTTTTCCACTTTTTGGGACGAAACCTCATGTTTCGTTCCGCCATTTTTTTTTATTACAGACGAAACATCATGTTTCGTCTCTTTCTTTTTTAACGAACTTATGCATTTTTTTGCCAATCGACGACTGCAGCGTTTCGTCGAATTGGATGGGCAAAAAATGCATTTTGCCATTTTTCACATTCAACGACTGTGGATGCTCTTAGAGCGTTCACAGTCATTTTGTTCTGTTAAAAAATAGCAGCTACAGTAATAGCAAATAAACCTGTTTGCTGTATTGGTCGTTTGCTATATGTTTTTCATTTTTTAGAAAATAAGCGAGCGACGGTATATGTTATACCGTCTCATCATTTAAAAATAAATTTAAAAAAGTTAATTACTTATTAACTATTAAACAATATTAATTAAATAAATTAAATAATATAATAATAACTAAACCTATCCAAAAACTAACTAAACCTATTTATATCCACCAAACCTACCCACTAAACCTATTAAAGTATATTAACCTATTAAACTATATCAGATTTGGTCAGCCGGTATAACATATACCGGCCAATATATGTTATAACATCTGACCTTTTTTAATTTTTGATTTTTTATTTTTTTTATAGAATAAATCTGACCGTTGGATTAGAAAAAATAAAAAAATAATAATAATATACGTGGGTCGGTATAACATATACCGGACGGTATATGTTATACCGTCCGACCCACTTTTTAAAAAAAAAAATTAATGAGACGGTAAACATATACCGGATGGTATATGTTGTACCGTCTTTCAAAATTTGAGAATCGCTATTCTGTTTCTCATATATGAGAAACGAATATAGCAGATTTGCTAAAAAATGACAAAATAGAAAACCACTGCAGCGATCGATTTGCTATAAAATGGCAATTTGTCAAAATTAAGAAATCACTGTGGCTGCTCTTACCATATCCAAATTGTACCGCCTAAAAGAGTTTTTAGGAATTTATAAAATTATATAGAACTCTAAAAAAATATATAGTTTAGAGAATCACTGTCAAACTATAAATGTTATTCAATTGAATATTGCTAAAGCTAAAAAGATGTATGCATTGAAAAGATGTTAAAAATTTAACTAATTTACGTTAATATATAGATATATATATTATAACATCATTAACATTCAGTAAATATAGTATACATTATAAACCATGTATTATAGTACAAATTAGGATAAAGCTGATTGACTAAGAAAATCACACAAAAATAAGTTTATGAACTGTGTTTGCTTAAAAATCTAATTCTAAGTTCGGAGATGATGGTGAGTTTGCGAAGAGACGTGAGATTTTGTGAGATTGAGAAAGTAGCACGGAAAGAGACTATGAGGAATTGAGGTTTTTTATTTTGTTCTATTTTTTAATAAAATCGTGGGTAATGTATGTGTTAGTTAAATATGAATCCCTAATTTTTCTCTCATTTCTTCATTTCAAAATATAGAGAGGATATAGGGGTAGACTGTCTCTCATATTAGTATAAGATATACTAATGTTACCCTGACCAAATTGCACAACCTAAAATAGTTCTGAGTGATTTATAAAATTATATATTGAACTCTAAAAAAACGTGAGAAAATTGTGATAAACTTATGAATATCATCCCTACCATAATTACCGAAATCTTCATTATCATCCTCATATAAACATATGGTTTATAGAACACTGTCAAACTACAATGTTATCCAATAAAATCTAATTTCTAATTCTATTATAAAAGCAAGAATAAAAAAAAAATTGTCCGGAGGCAACAATAGCCGTTCATATATTATATTAATCTATGCGATTAAAGACTGAAATTAAATAACTCAATTGTAACGTGTATTACACGTGCAATTGCTTTTTTTTCTCCTTCTATATGCTATCCCCATCTAAGAGAATCCACAGTCGTTCAATGTAAAAAATGGCAAAATGCATATTTTGGCAATCCATTTTGACGAAATGCTGCAGTCGTCGAATAGCAAAAAAATGCATAAGTTCGTTAAAAAAGAAACAGACGAAACATGATATATCGTCTGTCATTAAAAAATAATTTATACACACTGAAAGTTAGAAAAAATTAATAAAAAATATAGGACGAAACATGATGTTTCGTCCCAAAAAAAAAAAAAACAAAATAACCGTCGTCCGGGTTTTAAGAAAGTTTTTTTGTAAAAAAAAATTGCAAAAACAATTTTAAAAATAGTTTGTAAAAAAATTGCAAAAGCAATTAAAAAATTTGCAAAAACAATTTAACAATTGCAAAAATCAATTTACAAATTTACAAAATTAATTTTAAAATTTTAATTTTTTTAAAAAAATTGGATTGGGACGATGGGACGAAACATCATGTTCATTCTAAGTCTTAAATTCATTTAACTGGTTTATTTATTTGTTTTAAAAAAAAATTTTAAAAATGTTTCGTCCGATCAATTAAAAATATAATTAAATAATTCAGACGAAATATGATGTTTCGTCAGCTATAATATGCATTTTGCTATTTTGAATGCTATTTTTTTGTTTCTACTGTAGCAAAATTGTTAAAAAATGACAAAATAGTTCAGGACGGTGTGCGTTACAGTTTTTTTTTAAAAAAAAAAAAAGCCAAAAATGACAAAAAGCAAACGACCGTGGATGCTCTAATAACCCTATCAAACCCCGACATTCAATTCAACAAAAAAAAAAAAAACAAACAAACTGAGAGAGAAGAAGAGAAGCACCAAACCCCTTGACCTCTTCCCGCTGCCTCGAACCGCGCGCTGCCCTACTGCCAGCAGTGCCCGCATCCGACCCTCCCCCCCGCGGGATCCCGTAACCCGACTCTTCTCTTTCGTCTTCTTCTCCCCTCTCCTTCAAATCAATGTCTAGGGTTTCCAAGAAGCTCCAGTCTCTCGTCCTCCAAACCCTATTCTGTCGATTAGTGAGGTAAAAAAAAACAAGCACTAGGCCTGGATGCCAAGATCGAGAAAAGCCTTTTGATCCCTTTTAGGGAGATAAAGGTTGGGATCTTTAATGGGTTTCTTTCTTTTGTTTTGTTTTGTTTTGATTTGGGTTTTTTTTTAATTTATAAAATTAAATTGATTATTTGTGGATGGTTTTGTAGGTGGAGTGTACTATACCTAAAGATGATGGGAGTTTGGCTTCCATTGTCGGGTTTCGAGTCCAGCATGAAAATGTCTGCGGGCCCATGAAGGGAGGGATCCGATATCACCCTGAGGTATATTGGTGAATACTCTATCGATTATTGTTAGGAGATATTAATTTGTATTTTCTAAATTGAGATTTGGGTCTGTACTGTGATGATTATCTGGTGATATTATATATCATTATTGTTTGAGAAACGACAGTAATCATAGGCTTTGATAGGAATTTATTTTTCTATTTTCAGTGACCATTTTTTATGAAATATCTTTAGATGTTAATCATAAAAATAAGTTAAGAATGCACTTTTTTGTGACTAATTTGGTATGAATTATGGTTGTCTAATGTTTAAAGAAATTGATGGGGGTTTAATGTATATCTGAAAAGTTCTCACCTTGATTCAGGGTTTCAAAGAATAGGCGATTTGATTTAGGATTACTTAGTAGATTAATTGTTATCGTAGTTGATCAAGTTGATTTTGATTAATCATATTCATTGTTTATTTATTGATCTTGAATTATGATTATCGAGTATTTTATGATTTTTTTTTGTATAGATTAAACTTGATATAGGAATCGCATTTTCCGCCCTTTATCTGATTAGAGCTATGTTACATATATATATATGCGTAATGTTGTTCCATCAATTTGTTGTTATTGGCATCCTTGGGCCGCATATCTAATGTCTTATTGGATCTAAATGTGCAATACATGAGGAGCATTTAGTTACTGTTATGTAATGCTACTTCTGGTTGTTGTTGTTGTTGTTGAAATGTACAGGCAGATGAGGAACTGGGAATCTGCCATTAAATCGAGGGAAAGGAAGAAAATATATGTTACAGAGCTTGAGATGAAGAGCAAGTTTCTTGAATCTGAGTGTCGACGCCTTAATTGTGCCCTCCAGTGCTGTATGGCTGAGAATGTTGCTCTCCAACTGCGACTACATACGGAAAGGCCTCTTGGTGCTCCTGCAGCTAAACAGGAGTCTGTTGTACTCTTTACGAGTAAGACTCTTGAAGACTCACCCTTGTAGTAGTTATATAGGATTGGAGACCATTCTCTCACCTAAAAACCGTGATATGCTATCTTTCTACATTATTCTTCTTAGTTTGCTTTATTAGGACTTAATACATATCTGCCTCCTAATCCTAAGATGTAGGTTGTTTTGCGATCATCTTATAACATATTTGGGTGGGTTATATTGCTAAAAGTGGTGCCTGGCATAAGCTTTATACATCTTAGGGTAATTCTCTTGCGCTGCAAAGCTCTATTACTAAATTAGTTTAGTATCTTTAGATGTTTGGTTGTCATGGCAGATGACTTGGTTTCACACAGAACTCCATAGATTACCTAATGAATATTTACAATGAATTCATGAGCATGTCCGGTTGCAAAAAGTCCTCTGTGCTTAATCTTTAGAAAACTTCTTTCTCTTTCTGCGTTTAGTGATACTAGAATTGTAAATAGTTTTGTGTGTGAGATCCTTCTTCTGGTGTTGTATGACTTCTGAAATTGTATACAAGTTCGATAAGGCTTGACGCTGGCATTCTTCTAAAACTACTGAAATTTTATAGACTAACTAAAGCTTCAGTTGTGCAAATATTCAGGAACTAGCTGTGAAAAATAGTTGCATTGATTGTAGGGCGAACCCCTTAGATGCTAATTTGCAGTGAGTATTAGTGCATGACATTTGCTTGACACATAACACGCCTGGAAGCTGTTCAGTAGAAGATGGTGTCGGTTTGACTTGGATCCCTATATGGAAATTGTTAATGCACTGCTGGTGTCAAAGTAGCATCTAATATTAGTTTTTTGGGCTCTTCAATTTTAATTAGAAGATTTTAACTTGAGATGATCCCTCCATGTTTATATGGTCTGCAATTCCTTAACCTTCTTCATCTATGATGATGATTTCCATGAAAAAACTAGAAACCTCCGTGTGAATGTCATGTATGTAGAATGAAAACTTCTGGCTTCATTATATCTCATGAATCTTTACCTTTATCTGAGTATCTGAGCATTTTTTCCTCCTCTGTTGAACATAAATTGGCCTTGTTTTAGCTTTCATTTGAAACGGAGTTCTTGTTGTATATAATTTACAGAGTTGAGCCTGGTTTTATCCTTACAATTCGTGCATTTTGCAGAATCCCTGCTGTTGGGTTCCCTGTTTTGGCACGTGAGCATCGTGTGCGTATTCCTCGTGCCCAGTCTGAATCCAGAGGTAGAAAGAAACATACTAGGAAGATATCTCATTCTGGAGATCGGAAGATCCAAATCACTAATCGAAAATTTTGGGTATCATTTGTTAACTATGAGAAAGCGGTGTAAGAGTATTAGGACTAGGATGAAATCACATTTGTTTCCTTACTGCCTAACTTGATATATGCAAAATAAAAAAATAAAAAAAAATAAAAATCTATGGGTTTTTCACTTCTTAATATCTAACTGTAGTCAAATTTAAGTTTAGAAGGAACCCTAACTTTCAAGTTTGATATGATTATCAATAGTTTGTAATTATTTATTACCCAGTATAAGCTCCTTACTGTCTGTTTTATAAAATTGCCGAGTCTGATGCAAGTTTGTGTCACTCATGTAGGTATGGAGTATATCGTATTTTTCACATAAGTTGTAATATTTCAAATCGACATGAAAAGAAGAAAACTCTTAAGAGGCTACTAACCTTCGTCTAAGAAATCCAAAAGAAGCTTCTGAGTTTTATTTTCTCCACTAAATTTCTTCCATGCATCATTTAATCCATAATCATGATCATCCCCTGTTCCAATAACCTGCAATATTCAATTATTGCTAATAGTATAGAGCATAAACCAAAAGCTATAATGGAAAAAAGAATATAATAGTAGGTCAATGAGAGATATATACTCCAAAGTATAGATATGGGAAAACTTTCTGCTACAGGCTAATATTTACCTCCTATTTTTTATTATACTTTATTATTATTATTACATTTTGATAAAATCGTGTGCTTCCGCTTATAAATTGAATGGAATTTTGAAGATTTTGCAGCTTTCTTTTTGGAATATATCCTTCTCATAGTGAAATTTAGCCTGAAGTCATGTAAACAAAATGCAGACCGGATCGAAACCTCCTCACAATCCAAAAATCACATTCTGCGCGTAAACAGAAGGCATATTATAATGAAAGATTGGCGCACTAAATCACATTCTTTATTATTATCTACAAAAGGCATATTAGAATGTAAAGTCTATCAACAAAAATCACATTTTTTGTTATTATTTATTACACTTCCAAGAGCCTGCAAATGAAAATAAGAAAGAAAAATCAGGACAATATTGGTGTATCACCATTTACGACTCCTGCAGTCTCCTATTCTCATAAGTATATATTTTACACCATCATCATAATTATTACAATAGAAAAAATGTACTCTAGGAAAATGCAAGCATTAGGAGCAATATGCAGTACTTAAAACCAAGTAATTCATTGAGATCAAGCTCAGGTACTCATCATTCAGATATAAGCCACGACCTAGAAATTCAAATTCCAAAGTCTCCCTTACTGTCATTTCAGGAATATGAAGGTCATCCTAGCTTACATAAGCTGATGGTTTCTCAGGGACGAATCCTTCCAATCTGAAGCCATTGTAAGTTATTTCTCCTTACTAACAATATAAACCCAAACAAAACTCGTATAATAATAATGGCGACTTTGAGTATCCAACATGTCAAACTATACACAAGATGTAGGATAATAACAATTTATCAGTGGTTCCTAAGCCACAACACTTAAGTACGAAGGGAATTTGAATTTCATTTGCCAAAGAAATATTCAATTTAAACTTGAACGTAGTAAAATATTAGTGGATTTAAAACACCAGATCATACAACATCAAACAAACAGACTAAAAAAGATCAACCCATCACCAAAAACTAACTAAATACACCAAAAACAAAACCATGATGAAATCTTACAGTAACAAAAGCAGGGTAGAAGATAACTTGAGCTCTGTTGTTAAGAACATCAATAGCTGCATCATGAATCCCAGGGAGCCTTCTGGTTTCGGATTTGAGAAGGGTGTCAGGATTAGGAGTAGAATTGGGGTTAGGATTAATAATTATTCTTTCAAATTAGGGTTTGAAGGGATTGAAGGTTTCGGATTGAAGAGGGGCGTCAAGATTGGGGTGAATTGGGGCTAGGGTTTGGGTTTTGAGAGATTGAGAGAGATTAAGCGGGTGTATTGGATTAGGATTTTAAAAGACTTTTTTGGCTTAAAAAAGTCTTGCGGATTTTAAAAGACTGTAGGAATGTAATGACTTATAAGATTTGTTTTTTAAGATTGTTATAATCCAGATTGTCTTGTTGTAATTTTAAAAGATTTGTATCATAAGAATTTATAGGATTTGAAAGGATTATATGGATTTATAAGATTTGAAAAAATACATGGATTTTTAGCAAACATTCAATTATCAATTTTCAATATAATCAAAATTATACCAAAGTATAATCAAAACATTAGCATTTCTCCATAGTATAATCAAAATTAAACCAAAGTATAATTAAAACACTAAAAAACTAAACCCAATACAAAATTCCATTCTTTTAATAGTTAATTTGATATAACTTCATGTCCTAAATAGCATTTCTCCACATATCTAAAGCTATGCTAGCCCTCCATGCATTAGCATCTTCTCGTTCCTACTCTTGAGTTTGAGCAATAGGTTCAAAATTATTGTCTTCATTAGTTGTTAACGATGAAGATGGAGATTTGTCTATTTGTTCAATTGGAAATTCATCAGAACGACATTCTTTGCAAAGAAAATTCTGTAGTGCTGCACATGCTAACACAAGTTCTGCTTGTGTCTTAAATAGAAAAGGAGGCGCTGACTTAAAAATTGTGAATTGCGATTTAAAAATACCAAATATCCGCTCAATCACGTTCCTCAATGATGCTAATGTGTAAAAAGTAGATAACCATAAAGCCAAATGGACATGAATGCAACTGTCAAGAATTATGATCGTAAATTTACAAATTTAAAGAGGAGTCTGACATTAACATTAAAAATATGAGAAAGAACATATTATGAAGCATTATCACAACCTTCACTTGAGTTGTCGGTGATCGGAGATGGTAGCAAAACATGGATGAATTAGGTGAAACTCAAAGTGGATCATGTAGAATAAAACACTTGAAATATGCATTTTTGGACCTTTTGTTTTAATACACTTGAACGGTGATTAAACCTCAACTTTTTTCTTCTGCAGGAATGCTGTATATGCCTCACATCTTATGAAGATGGAGTGGAACTCAATTCACTTCCTTGCAACATTTTCATTCTACATGTACCGTGAAATGGCCAAGGATCAATGCAACATGCCCACTCTGCAAGTTTAACATTCTCAAGGGCAACGATTCTGTGTGAGAAAACCAAACCAACATAATCAAACTCAACTCAGTATCTGTCTTTTTCGTATTACTATGTATCTTAGTATAATGATGATGTGATGGTACAAAACAAAGCCATGATCAACTAGAGGGAGGAGCGTCTGTGCTGTGTGGAATTTGATGTGTCATCACTTTGAGCAGATTGTTCTCATGACCGGCAAGCTTGAAAAATTCTGATAAATTTCTAGGTGTATACAGTGTCAACAGTTTATCGTGTATTCAGTCTGTAATGGCTTTGGCCTTTGCCAGTTGTTAAACTATCTTGTTCTCTGTTCAGTTAGGATGTTGCTTGAATAGATTAAAAGGTTGTTTGTATTTTGTGTGTGCGCATGAAACATAGTGAAGTCTCATCTACTTGTTTATATTTCTAGCTGAGCATGTGGGTTTTTTTTTTTTTGCCTCTTGTAGTTGGTGATATTGTGATGCTTGTGTACCGGTAAATCGTTTATACATTGTCATTAGCAATGCCCCGTGATTAAATTGCTGGGCTTCGGTGGGCCTGGAAATTTGCCTACACATTATGATGGATTGAAATCGCATAAAACTGCTTCTCTAAGCTGGAAAAAGTGAACCGTTTTGTTAGTCTGTAAACAACACGATAGACAACTATCGATTCATCAATTTTAGATATTATCCTAGGATGAAAATGTTAGTTATTTTGAAAAGCTGTATGAAAAAATTTGTTTTATCTGCTAGAGTTCTTTCCACCCAGAACACAAAACAATTTCTCCTTCAGTTCGACTTCAAACCGTCGTCTTTCTTCAATCCAATAATCAACAAATTTCTTTTATTTTTTATTTCTGCCAAATTCTTAAAACCCTGATAATAATCAGTAATCTTAAAATCCTAATGAAACATAATACAAAATACCCTAATAATAATGAGAACTTTGGATTACAAAAAAGGAAGACAAATAAATCTAATATTTAAAACATAATACATGAGTGATTAGAGAAAGAAGAAAAAAGGGTTTGAGAGAAAGAAGTTTCTAACCTGAAATGAAAGAGTAGGGAATAGTCTCATGGGTTTGGGTGGAATTTTAAGATTGATTTGGTATTTATACATCTCACAAAAAATCTCACAAAATCCACTTTATAAAACAATCCATGGAAATTAGTGACTTTTGAATGCCAGAAGACTTTTTTTAAGTTATAAAAAATCTTGACTGAATACCACTAGATTTGGACACTCTCTTTAAAAAATTATGATAGTCTTGATTGAATATCAAAAGACTTTTTAGATTATTTAAAGAGTAATGCTAGAGCCACTACCAATTTCACTACCATTTTCTTCACTACCTTAGGTGGCATACTCCAATAGGTAGGGAATGATAGAGTAGGTGGGAGAACTCTTCAATAGGAGTATGCCACATAAGGTAGTGAACAAAATGGTAGTGAAATTGGTAGTGGCTCTAGCATTACTCTTATTTAAAACTCTTGATTGAATACCATAAGACTTTTTTATCACAAAAAAGGTTTTTTAAAATCTCATGAAATCCTAATCCAATACACCCCCTAAGATTTTGAGGAGAGATCAGGAAAGAAAAGTTAGGAGCGGTTCGAGTTTGGGTTTTGAGATATACAAGGATTTTAGGGGGAGATCAGGAATTTCACTGATGGAGGAGACATGTATCAGTCATTTTAGTTAGAGAAATATGTAAGTATTTTTTATGGCTTACATTTGATCTAGAAATATAAGATGTTCTGTTTGTTAAATGCAAAAGGCGAGAGCCAATAACCATGAGTTTATCAGACTATTAATGTGAACATCCGTAGCATACTTCATATTGGAGGTGACATCTAATTTGATTTTTTCATTCTCAAAAGTCCCTTTAATTCTTCTTCTTCTTCTTCTTCTTCTTCATATATATAAAGATCCAGTCTTTATAAACCATAAAGATTCAATCTTTGTAAGCCCTTATTGTTCTGAAAATTGGAATCACTAATTTGTTCCTCTCTTATCTCTTAAAAAGGTAAAATTGTGATTTCTTGAAAGATTGCAAAAATGTTAAATTTTTCGACACTTTGGTATTTATTGCAAAAAATGTTAGATTTTTCGACACTGTTGTATTTATTGCATTTATCAGTGAGGTTAAATTATTTTAGACATAGACGTAGACCTCTATAATGTTCTTTTTCGTACTGTGTTTTGATCGGAATATTAGATTAAGTAGATGAAAAGGCCAAATGGTTTTTTGCAAAGTACTGCATGCACACAAACATTTCTTCATCAACTATAGAATTAGAATTTTAAAAAAAAACCAACAAATATTAATTTTTGCACTAAAACGTATCCACAAGACAAGCATCTCGGAATTTCAATCCTCACACATTTTTTGAATGTAAATTCTTACACATTATGAATTTCAAATTGCTGCAACCCCTGTACATGTAGGAAGGCCATTCTCATCGTATGGTGCTACTTTAAGGATAGGATTCTTGTTAAACAATTTAACATAATTTAATTCAAAGGTAGAATAGACAGTGGACATTATGGGATAATCCTCTTGATAAGGGATGTGGTGAAACTTGTTATCATAGAACAATGTCTTGATTCTCTGTATGCCCTGCCATTTCAAATTAAGATAACCAAATTAATAATCTTTAGTTAATTGTCTGAAACACTATAGTAGAGTAGCTACGAAAGAATTAACAAATTAAAAGTTTAACTGTAAACTTACCTCCTAGATTAAGAAGTAAGAGTGTCATCACCATGTCTTTGATATGCCAATGAACCCCTGCAACTCTTCATTACAATTGTATGGAGTTACCCAGATTTGTGATAGGGGTTCACAACCAAGCACATACATGATTTAATTACTTATTTACACATAGGTCTATGTAAATTTCATTCTAACAAATAATACATATAAAAAGTTCAAACAACAGAAGTTACAATATTACCTAATTATTCGTGAAGGCAACCCTACGTTGTGTATTTTTTCTCTTTCCTTTTGTAAATGATTCTCCTTTCGAATATGAGATCTATTGAAACTTCCTAGGTAGGATACCAATGGATGTAGTTGAGGTCGATTCATATTTGGCATGAGTAACGCAGTGCTCTCTATATCAAGTTATTGTCATTTAAACATATATATGTACATATGTATGTGTGTGTGTGTGTGTGTGTGTATATATATATATATATATATATATATATATATATATATATATATATATACACACACACACACACACACACACATACATATGTACATATATATGTTTAAATGATTATATATATATATATATATATAATGATATATATATAGGTGGCCCTTCGGTTGAGAACTCCGTGAGAACTCACGAAGTAGACCCCCCATAAAAAATCCGAACCGACCATCTCGTTCTACACGCCTTAGATAGCATAACATAAAGAATTCAAATAATTTGAAGTTCTAAATTGTAACTACTTGTAATGCCATATCTTAATTATTTTGAGAATCTTATTTCTCCATTATGGTTTTACCTACACAACGTGCACTTGGTGCACGGTTCAATTCCAACTAGTATTACTAAAGCTGAAAAATACATGTAATGAAAAGATGTCACAAATTCAACTAATTTATATTAACATATGTATATTATAACATCATTAACATTCAGTAAATATGTTATACATAATCATGTTTTATAGCATAGGTTAGTGTAAAGATAATAGACTAAGAAAATCATATAAAAAAAATTTATGAATTGTGTTTGCTTAAAAATATAATTCTAGGTTAGGGAATGAGCGTGGGTTTGGGAAGAGGCATAAGATTTTGTGAGATTGAAAAAAAAGAGAGGAGAATAGATTGTGTCTGAGGGATTCATTATTTTATTTTGTTTTGATTTTTCAATAAAATCGTGTGTAGTACACGTGTTAGTTAAATTGGAATCCCTAATTTTTCTCTTCTTTCTCTATTTCAAAATAGAGAAATGAGAGAGGTGTAGACTATCTCTCCTGTTAGTATAAGATATAGATAATAATATAATATATAATTGTCGTCACTTTCAATGAGTACGACAAATAGAAGTAGATAGTATATAAAGTACAATATATGTGTGCTCACTAGCTATAATTTGATCATTAGATTATAATCAGGTTTTCTTAAGAATCAGAGTTGGAGGGCCGACACAATACTTATTAAGGCCTAAAGCGAACTCCAAAATGAGACCTTTTAAAAGCTTATAATAATATTTTGTTAAAATTAATATATTTTTATTTAAATGTTATCTTTCGGGCTTTTTGAGATGCAAAATCATTTATTATATTATTGTAATCAATTTCGGATTTTTTGGTATGTGATGAGGCCTCTTTCGGGCTTTTTGGTATGTGAGAAGACTTTTATTATTATATTATTGTAATCAATTTCGGGCTTTTTGAAATATGAGGAGACCTATTTCAGACTTTTTTGTACGTGAGGAGACCTTTATTCTTTAGATTTTTTTTTTGGAGGCCTAAAGCCCTAGCTGTAACACCCTGCAAAATTGGAAATAACAATTTTGCTCTTGTGTGTTACGCACATGTATTTTGTAACGTGTTTTCACCACGTATTTTGATTACCGACTATTTATACATTTTTCGTAGTAATTTTTATACTATTTTTTGAGTCAACAAAAATATTAAATTTAAATCTCTGTATTTTTACGTGCTTTTTATGTGTTTTTGATGCACGTATCGATTATGTATTTCCACCGCTACATGCAATACTTTCTATGTGTTTAAATTATTTATTATGTATTCAAATCCATTTTTATAAAATGAAAATTCATTTTTCTCGCATTTTGATCTAAATACCTTTGTACGTATAATGCACGTGTTTTCTACGTACGTAGTAATTACGTCGTGAAATATATAAAATTAGTAAATATATATTTTTTATGTTGTTTTCGATTATATTTTAATAATTTTCCATTTGATAAAATCGATTTTTCGTATTTCGGCATTTTATGTGTGACGCACGTGTTCGGTGCGCGTATTTGAGCGTATTCGTTTTCAAATTTATATGTATATTTATTTTATTTGTGCATGGTACATTGTAAATTTTAATTAAACTATTTTTTTTTAACTTACATTCTAATATACAGTATACATGTACAGATGGTATATATATATGTGTGTGTGTATTAAATGATTTGTGTATAAAATGAATGGATGTAGTGAATGGGGGCCCACGTGAACAGCATATGGCTATTTGGTAAAATGGATGTGGCATATTGGTAAATATTTGGAAAAATATTGGTGTGAGGGGGGGGGGGGGGGCACGTGGAAAGAGAACACACATTTGCGTGTTGTTGTGTATGAGCTATTGACTTCAGCCAATAGGGTGACGTGGCTTCACAAATGCTGGGGCCTACCTTGGGGGTTCTTCACTTTTCGGCTGTGCAAGTAGAAGAGTTGGGAGTTTGGTCATTGAAGAGGTGGAGTAGTGAAAGGTTGGTAGTTTTAGGAGTTAAGAATGTGAAGGGATGAGAAATTAAATTTGAGTAATTTATTAGGTGGGTAATTTTACACTTTGATCCCTAAACTTGTCTTATAAATAGCTTTCCTTCTCTTCTCATTTACACACCAAAAACAAATCAAACAAGAGAAAGAAAAGAAAGAAAGTAGAGTGTTCTTGTGCTTGGAGGAACTTTTGCTAGGAGAAGAAGTTCTTGCTAGGAGCTAGGAGTTGTGCTTCCACCTTGTTCAATCTTCACAAGAGGTGGGTGTTCTCATGCTTTCTAATTATAGAATAATACATGCTAATAATAATGAATGAGCAGAATAGAAAGTTTGATGTGATAAAGTAATCTATATTATTGTTTGTTGTAGTATTGAATCATGTTATGTTTAGTAAATTAAAATTCCATCATGTAGTTGTGAATGAGGAAAGAATTTATTTTTACCATGCACTAGTATACATGAATGAAGGAGTAGTTGATTATATGAACATTTGTTAGAAAATTTTCTTTTGATAAGCAAATGAATTTTTGTAAAGTAAAATTGATGCTATTGAACTCATTGTTTGTTTATAAAAGATATAATATGCTACTTTTGATTTAAAATGAATAAATGCAAATTTGTGTTGTTAAGGAGAAAAGATAATTTGAAAGTTAGTTTTAGTTTCTAAAATTATAACTGATGAATCTATGGGATACTATTAGAAAATAAACTCAGTTTATATGAACAAATTTTAGTTTAACAAAAGATGAGATTAAATGCAGAATCGAGTTTTATTGAAATACAGGGGATAACAGAAAGTTGAACAAAAGCCATCGAGGTCGCTTACTATCGTCAGGCGCATATGGCTCTGTGGTCTGGCATTGCGCTGTCTCCTTGATCGACCTGGGTTTGAATCCTGTTAAGCCCAAATATTTTTTGTTTTATTTCAAATTTAATCAAGACCCAAGACTGAGTATAAGTCGACTTCAATAAAGAATCTGAACAACAAAATCCACATGGACTATTGGCTAGCCGAGTGGTTTGGGCGGTACTGTAGCTAGCGTTGGGCTTGGGTTCAAAATCTAGTGCCTACATTTTTATTTTTTGTTGTTTTAATATTCTTGAAGGGGTTTTAATGTGAAGAAAATTTGGGATAAATTCTAAATTTGGGATGAATTCTAATATCCATATGAAATAATTTAGAATTTATAAAAAATAGTTTTAGAACTTTTCGAGTATATTTTGAGAATTTAAAGTGGATTTGAGATAGAAAGTGAATTAATAACTGCAAAATTATTAAAGAGTAGGACTTATAGAAGAAAAGTAAATTATTGTCATGTGAAATTGAAAGATTATGTTCTTATTTTGGTTCAAAGATTAATTGAAATGATAGAAATATTTTTGTGAGATTCAAATTACTAATAAGATCCCAAGTGACGAACTTATTGTTCATGAATAGAATTGTTATTTTAAAGGCTATGAATGAATTAAGATTGAGGATAAATGAATCATGAAATTCTCTTGTTATAAATGAACACTTATGTTGAGTAAGAAATGTTTGAAGTGAATTGAGATATGAATTGCTTAAATTGCTAATGAAATTTATAGTGATGAATCTTTTGTTCATGAAAGAAATTATTGTTCTATTTTGAGTTGTAATGGTTAAGTAAATCATGAATGACATTAAGAAAAGACATTGATTAAGTTGGGAATAAGTTGAAGATATGAATATCTAAGTTTAAGACATGATTATTAAAGGGTGAATACCTATGATTCTTGTACATGAAAAATTATGATTTAGAGTTAGTAAGACCATGGCTACCGGAACTATTGAAATATAAGATTTGAGATATAATTTTGAGATATTGCCATGGAGCTATCTCGTATTTATGTGAATAAGTCCGGTAGGAGGTAAAACTAATTCTAGGAGTGATAACTTATTCATGTCTTGAACTCAAGAATTAGGCACTTAAGTGAAGTGTAGTAAACCTGGGCAAACGTAAGTGGGGCACTCTATATAGTCGGGCGGTGTACTCCGGGACTGAGGTTGCTTCGATGGAGACGAATTTTTATTTGAAATCCGGGACTATGCATAGTCGGGCGGATAGTTTATCGTACTCCAGTATATATACGTATACCGGGGCTAGAGGAGCACTTGCGGGGTATTCGCACGACGATGAGTCTGTATAACAGTCGGGTGGTGTACTCCGGGGTTGGGATCCTTACTCGTGGAATATCTGAACCTTGTTCTTACTACTAGGTAGTATCATGGCGAGGGATCGAACCCTACAAATGTGGAGTACGTAAGTGCTTGCCCTAGGACCTATGTAGTAGGGATGCATAGAATCCGAACAAGTATGCATTATTGTCATCCTAGTATAAAAATGTGTGCATTAGGCATTAATGCATGACATACACTTACATGTTTAGCGTAGTCACAATTTAACACTTTATTGTTCATTCAAATTTTGTGGTTTGTTAAAGTAATGAGATCGTTATATGTACAACATAGAGAGGATAGCTGATTATAACATTTTCGTCAGTTGTAAGTGACTGATGTGCCCACAACTTAATATGCAGGTAATGGACTTTTTATGAAGAAGTGAAGATATTATGATGCAGTTGATGATTTACATTGTTATAGTTGTACAAGTTACATTTTATTTCATTGCTGTATTCTTCCGCTGTATAAACAAAAATGTAATGAACTCTGATGTTGTTGAAAAATTTTAATTTCCTTGTAAAATTGTACGAAGTGAAGTAAGATCCTGTGAAATCTCGAATTCGGTCTTATTTGAAATTCGGGGCATTACACTAGCTTTGGTAACTTTACCCTTAGGCCGGCCCTGTTGGATATACAAGTGTTTACCAATGCATATACTTTTTCTTTCATAATGTTCGAACATTAATGGCCAACTTTTTCGCAATGCATAAGCAACTAAGTAATGCATTACGCATGTGATGCTATCAATTAGCCATATTTCAATTCTCCAGTTGCAATTACTCATTAGACTAAAAATGATTTGTAATTCTGTTATAGTAATAATAGGTTTTCTGTCCTGACGTATAAATTTTGTATTAATTAATGTTTGGGCAGATCATGAAGGTACGGAGAAGAGGCTATGCATCGAAGATAAGAAGTAGCTCAGAACGGGAGCTTGCAATAGACCAGGTTATGGAGGTTAGGGCTGCAAATGAACAGAGCTACTTGTGAGTAGCTCGGCTTGAAATCGGTCAAAGCTTGGTCAAAGCTCGGCTCGAATTGAGCTCGAGCCGAGTTCGAGCGTGGAAATCGAGCTCGTTAATTAAACGAGCCAAATTCGAGCTTAGTCTAGCTCGGTTCGTTAGGCTCGCAAGCTGTTCGTTAATAAGCTCGATAATGGGCTCGCGAACTAGCTCGGCTCGAGTAAAATAGGGGGATATTTTATATAAGGTAACTGGGCTTTAATCTGAGCCCATAAGTCCATGATCCATCTCTTTCGCCATTTGCCGCTCACTCGCTCATGCTCAGAGCAAGGCCAATGGAACCCATCTCCATCCCCATTTAGGAATTCCATTTTGGCATATTCCTTAGAATATGCCATTTTGATTTGGGATTTCAATTGAAGTGCTCCAATGGTATCCTATTTTGGAGTTTCATAAAAATTTTTTGTAATTTTTTTTGCACAAAACTAATTTTTCGAATGCAAATAAGATAATACAAATAATTAAATAGTTATAATACAAATGCACGTTATGTTTTGTAATTTTCGATGAATATTAATGAATTCGTATTTCTCTTTAGTATAATTATTAATTGGTATGAATAATTTCTACACTTAAAACAAATCAGGACTAAATTTAAATTTTGGTCTCATATTAAAGATCTTGTTAAAAATTTAACAATAGTATAATTTTTGTTTATAAATAAAATATATAAAAGAAGTTAAAAAAAACAAATAAAACAAATAAATATATACTAATATATTCTATAAATATATTGTGTATGCAAATTTTGAATTAAAGGAGGTGGTTTTTTGCAAAAAGGAAAAATGCGGTTCCGAAACTGGAGCTGCATATATGCGGCTCCATTTACGGATCGCCAAAAATATTGGGTAGGGGGCCACCTGATGCAGATCGGTTGGGGAGGGGGTTTTTGTAAAAATGCCGATGGGGGATTTTTAAGGCACGGTAGGACTTGCTCATTCTCGTCCAAACCTCATTTTTAAATGCTCATGCTCATGCTCTTGCTCAGTACTCCTCATTTCTCATTCTCATCCAAACCCTAAAGCAGCCGCGACTCAATCGCTCATCGTCTTCCTCAATCGATCGCTCATCCTCTTCCTCAATCGCTCATCCTCATCCTCATCGGCGTCATCGCCATCGGGTCGCAAGTCGCAACATCATCGCCAAGTCCTCTTTCTCATCCTCATCACGTCACCCTCACGCAGTCGCAAGCTCGCAGCCCTCTTTCTCATCCTCATTTGTGAGTATTTGTGAGTATACTAATTTCATCCATGATTGTCTTAATTTGTGAGTCTAAGAGTTTAATTGTGAGAATATATAAGAGTTTAATGAAGTAAACCCTAAATTGAATTGCCTAAATTGAATTGCCTTGCAGTAGCATACATTAGAAGAAGCAAATTGCTATCAAAACAAACTCCATTAACAATGAAACCTATAACATAGATAGAATTACATAACCAAATAAACAAAAGGAATACATGTAAACAATACTTTAATGAAACAGACTAGTCATGTTCCATATTTTCCTCGAAACAAAAAGAAACAAAATTATTCCGTGTACAAACTTGATAAACCTATAACATATCCACCTAGAGTGGAGATGGAAATGAGATGGGATTAGAGGATGAGATCACATAGCTAAGGGGTGATTAGTAGATTAGAACAAGAAAGATAATTAGTTGATTTGTTATAAATATATATAGTGTGAATTGTCTATTGAACTTCCCCCCCACTTTTTCCACATTCTCCACCACCACATTGCATTCATTCATATTTATATCTATGTAATAATTATGTAATTGTCTCTTTATATTCTTTGTAAGCCTATAAATAGGCCATTGGGTGAATCATTTGTAATGAGATGAAAATATCATGAATGAGAATAATCTTCTTCCCTCTTGTCTCCATTTCCTTTGTTGATTATTTATATAATTTCATAACACGTTATCAGCACGATGCTCTACCTTTCGACTCTCAAGTTCATCTGAAGAAAAGGAAAAATGTTTGGCCTTATATATGTAAGTATGTTAATCTCGAGTTCATCTTATTATTTTTTACTTTTGATCATTTCCTTAAGATCAATATAACTTAGTATGCTCTACACTCGCCATTTTTTTTATGGATCTTGTGTATCAGAAAAGTTACATTTTGATATCGTCTTTTTTTATATATGTAAGTATGTTAAATCTCGAGTTCATCTTATTATTATTTTTTACTTTTGATCATTTCCTTAAGATCACTATAACTTAGTATGCTCTACACTCGCCATTTTTTATGGATCTTGTGTATCAGAAATGTTATATTTTGATCTCGTCTTTTTATTTCTAATTATGCATATAATTTTATTATGTTCTTATTTTTCAAAGCTCTTGATAATAACCAATAAGAATTACTTGTCATGAGTTTTGGATGTTGAAATTCATTTGAATACCGAAAGTCTTAAAGAGACAATTGATGGATTCAAAGAATCATCTAAATGAGATCATACAAAAGATATAACGAAAGCTATAATTTTCTTTTGTCACAATCTCCCTGAAGGAGTGAAAGATGATTGTATCAAAATTAATGATCCTGAAGATCTCTTGAAATTTAAATAAAATATTGTTCATCTAGCAAAAAGAATTATGTGAGAATTTGATATATCAAAATTAAAGATCCCGAAGATCTCTCGAAATGAAGAAAATATTGTTTGTATAATAACAATACAATGAGTATAAATTGATGACGATCCTGTAGATCTAAATATGCATAACTGTGACTAACTATAAATGTATGGAATAATGACGATTTCGTCTTATATATTGGACATGCTCCATTCTCCGAAGTGAATGTGATGCTATATAATTGTTCTAGTGATTTTAGCCATGAGGGTACCCATCATCATGGCCATAGATGTGGACTTGGATAATGAAAAGAAAATAAAATGTATAAACAATCCATCATTGGCGTATGATGCAAGACTATCGGTCGCGTACCTGTAGTACGTATAATTTGTAATTTTGTTGTTAACAGTTGTCTTCAAACCCTAGATTTTGAACAAGCGAACTTTGTTTTACAGTACAGATTGTTCTATTTTCTTTTTTTCCTGCTTGATTTATATATCACATACAAATGTGTTCTGATTCTTTCGCATATATGTTAGATTATCTGAGTCCTGAAAATCTTTAAAGAAATGTATTTGAGAGATATCTGTTATGTGTACAGCATATTTACTCTTCCAATTAGAGAAATGCAGTAAAGTGCTTAATGCAGTAGCTTAGAAATGCTAAGAAGTTAAAAGAATCTTGGCTCTGTAAATCCTTCAAGTTGAAGTTGGACAACAGTGAACTTCATCTCCAGTTACTGCATTTTTTTTGTTGCAGGATCAATTGCTTTTCATGTTCTTATATTGATCTGTTAATTTTGTGTTGCACGAGGTGAAAGTTTTTTTTTTTTTTTTTTTTTTTTTTTATTTCACAAACACAATAATCTATGATTAATAATAATATTAAGCAAACATTTTCTTTCTTGAGTCATTCTTACAAAGGAAAAAAATAGCTTTAGGTAAAATGATACTTTGCATTTAAATTATATATACATAAAAGTAGGTGGTCTCACACTTTCTAATTTTTAGAATTATGCATGCTAGAGATAACAAATGAGAAATATTTTCTTATAGCTAATGGACATAGAAAAATATATATAGTGAAATAAAATTTACATTTCACAAATTATGGCGAAAGTTGAGTTACTTTTCACACGGTAGAAATCTTCAATTGTATGAACTTATTATCGCCCTAGAGTTCAGCATAATGTTCTCTAATAATTTTTAGAGTGCGCGGGTTCGATATTTGGGGTCGTAAATTGAAAAGAGAAAATTTAAACCGAAACTATTTAGGCAGAGTCTGGGTATTTAAAAGCCCATGTGTACTTCTGTCGCGTGGGCGCACTTGGCCTATCGGTTTGGTGGCTAGGCTTTCTTCTTGCTGACTGTGGGTTCGAATCTTTCTGGGAGCCTCTGACTTGGTTTCTAAACATTTTTTTTTCTGGGAGTTTCTGACTTGGTTGGTAAACATTTTATTTTATTTTATTTATTTATTTATTTTTTTGGAAAGGCCCTTACTAGTTTATAAAATCTTCTAACGTTGTTTTCATTTTGGAAACCATCTAACATTTTTAATGAGGAATGAAATTTGGTTAATAATGGAATAAAAATAATTGAGAATTCATGTGGCAGTCCATTGAAAAACTAGAAGATTTTTCAAATACGAATACATTGAATTGTGAGAGCTATGATTATGAAATCTAATCTCTCCGTTTGGGCCTGGGGACATGCTGTTTTACATGCAGCACAACTTATACGCATCCGGCCAACCAGTTATAATGATAATTCTCCCTTACAATTGGTTCATGGTCAGGAACCAAATATTTCCCATTTACGAATTTTCGGATGTGCGGTATTTGTCCCAATTAATCCACCACAACGCACAAAAATGGGACCTCAAAGGAGGACGGAAATATATGTTGGGTATGAATCTCCATCTATAATCAAGTACATTGAAGCAACGACTAGAGATTTGTTTACTACCAGGTTTGCAAATTGTCACTTTGATGAATCACTATTCCTAACATTAGGGGGAGATAATAAATAGTTGGAAAAAGAGATTTCATGGAATGAATTATCATTGAAAAGTTTAGATTCTCGAACAAAAGAAAGTGAATTAGAAATTCAAAGGATAATTCATTTGCAATGTATTGCAAATCAACTGCCAGACGCATTTACTGACCACAAAAGAGTAACAAAATGTCATATTCCAGTTATAAATGCTCCTGTCAAAATTGATGTCCCTGAAGGACAACCTATAATTGCTAGTGAGTCTAAGGCACGCCTGAAGCGTGGTAGACCACTTGGTTCCAAAGATAAACATCCTCGAAAAAGAAAAGGAGCAAATAACCATGATTGTCAAATCGAGGATGTCTCTCCAGAAGAGACCATTGACATAGTTAATAATGAAGAGAATCAGGTACCTGAAATTAATGAAAATGAAGAGATCTCGATTAACTATGTTATTATGGGAATAAGATGGGACCGGAATAATATAATTGTCGACAATATTTTTGTATATAATATAGCGCGCAATATCATAAATAAAAACGAGGATCATGAACCTACCTCTGTGGAAGAGTGTAGAAATAGAAATGATTGGCCAAAATGGAAAGAGGCAATTAAGTCTGAATTAGACTCGTTTGAAAAACGAGGAGTTTTTGGACCTGTAGTTCGAACACCAAACGAGATCAAACCAGTAAGCTATAAATGGGTATTTGTACGAAAAAGAAATAAGATTACTAGATATAAAGCACGACTTGTCGCACCCAGATGCCTGGTGTTGATTATGAAAAGACATATTCTCCTGTGGTGGATGCAATAACATTTCGATATTTGATATGTCTGGCAGTGCATGAAAGACTTAAAATGCGCCTCATTGATGTGGTCACGGCCTATTTGTATGGTTCGTTAGACCATGATATATATATATATGAAAATCCCTGAAGGATTTAAAAGTGCCAGAAGCACATAATGATAATTCTCGGGAAAATTTACTCAGTTAAGTTAAACAAAGCTTTGTATAGATTAAAACAATCGGAACAAAAGTGATATAACCATCTTAGTGAGTTTTCGATAAAGGGGACCATAATAATGGTCATATAAGCTCACATATATTTATTAAATATTCAAGGTCGAAGTCTGTTGGAACTCCTGAAGAGTTGTACAAGCCGTGCAATGTTTAAAGAAATATCTTAAGACGAAAAGACCTTGGATAAGCAAATTTCTTGTTTTGTCATCATTTTTGTTTTCAGGTTTTTCAAATTAAACATTTGAAAGTTGGTTTACTAGTAAGATGAAGTTCTCACCAACTCGAAGTCATTGGACTGAGTATTTATCATATCATTATAAAGCCAGATATCAATCAAGAGATATTGGCTCCATGCGAGGCAAGGCATAGATGTGTTTGTTTGATCGCTATGACTCTATCACCTCAATTTTTGAAAAGAATTGTAGAATTGATCGAGATTCGAGATATGACTTTTGAAAGTCCAAATCGGATGATCGCGTCAGGGGGAGAGATGATATGCGCTGCACTCTTTTTCCCTTCACCAAGTTTTGTCCCACTGGGTTTTCTTGGTAAGGTTTTTAACGAGGTAGCATCTTCATTCCATATCATTGTTAAAGATTATGTACTCTTTTTCCTTCACTAGGGTTTTTCCCATTTGGGTTTTACCTAGTAAGGTTTTAACGAGGCATATTCTTATTTACATTCAATAGACATTCAAGGGGGAGTGTTATAAATATATATAGTGTGAATTGTCTATTGAACTTCCCCCCCACTCTTTCCACATTCTCCACCACCACATTGCATTCATTCATATTTATATCTATGTAATAATTATGTAATTGTCTCTTTATATTCTTTGTAAGCCTATAAGTAGGCCATTGGGTGAATCATTTGTAATGAGATGAAAATATCATGAATGAGAATAATCTTCTTCCCTCTTGTCTCCATTTCCTTTGCTGATTATTTATATAATTTCATAACATGATTAATTTTTTAAGTTCTTTTTTTAATTTTTGGTTTTTGTTATGTTTTCAGTGGTTGCATCATATTGTTCTCCGCCTAGCTCCGATTTTCATGTAGGCAGAGCTTTGTGATGCGCGCCCATTGCATCGAATGGCTGAGAGACATGGGCTCATGTAATTTTTAGACCATAGAAATGTTTTTTGATTTTCCTTATAGCACGCGGATCCGGGTTTGACCCGGTCTAGTTGGGAACAAAAAATTATAAGTTGCATACACAAGGCAAAGTTTGTTTGTTCAGAAATATTCTAGTATAAACTTTTACTACTGTTCATCCCCGATCTTCTTGAAGGATTTTTTTTCTTTAAATTATTAAAACCTAACTAGAATCTATCTATATGAGGTACAAAGACATGTTGGATTAAAAATATGAATTCGACACATTCATTACTTCAATATAATCTTCAAAAATTATTTTGTATTAGTATATATGTTGTGTTAATGTTATTCGTGATACTTGTTGGAATACTGGCTTTTTAGGAGTCTAATAAGCTTTTTTGTTAAAGATAAATGTGATATTGTCACCGCTTTATTAATTAAAAATTAATAAAACATAATAAATATGTTACAACATTAGTTCGAAGATTACGAACGATCTTAAACATCAATTACAACTACTAAATAAACTACTATAAAAACGACAACAATACAGACAAATATCTTCAATTCAGTGCATCTCATGGAGGTTACATAAACAAACTGATATTGTAGAGATTAAAGAAAGGGTAAAAGTCGACTCTCATTTAGCAACAAACGAAAAAAGAATGAACTGAGAGCAGAATAAAGAAAACAATATACAGAAATTAGAATAGCTGAGGAAGAAACGCTGCCCCTAAGATAGAGGCAGAAGGGAAGAAACGCTGCCCCTAAGATAGAGGCAGAAGGGAAGATCACTCCGCACAAGCAAAACGAGATAACAAACTCCCAAAATAAATAACATCAACCAAGGGAAATTCAAAAAATAATCCTAAAAATAGAACTTACAGTGGTAGGGAAGCAATGGGGAGTATCGAAGTGGGCAGTCGATTGACCTCGAGAGAGTTGACAAAGATCGAGACAAAAAAAACGGAGCCAGAAACTGAGCTATGACCTGATGCTAGAAGCGCAGTAGAGGGACCCTGAAAAAGGCGGCGGTGGGAAGGGCCAGCTGCGACACCGGGAGGCTTGAGACAAAGAGGGCTCACCAAACACCGAGCAGCAGAAGAAACCAGGGTAGAGGAAGGAGGTATCGAGAGAGGTGCAAAAGCGGAGATGGGTTTGTAGAGCGAAGGGAGATCTATAACTTTAATGAAAGGAGGAGGTTGAAGGAGGGGACGAGGAGAGCAGATCTGGGTTGTAGACAGAGGAAGAAGGAATACCAGTTTCTTATCCTAAACTTAGTTTTTACATAACCAAATAAACAAAAGGAAAAAAAACACGTGTAACAAATATTGCAATCATTGGTTTCGTGAAAAAAAAATGCTTTAATGAAACAGGCTACTCATATTCCATATTTTCCTCGAAAAAACAAAACAGAACAAAATTATTCCATCGACAAACTTGATAAACCTATAACATACCCACGAAAATGTAACCAGTATTGCAATGATTGTAGAATTTGGAGTATGTTATAGGTTTATCAAGTTTGTAGATGGAATAATTTTGTTTTGTTTTGTTTTTTTGGGGGGAAAGTATGGAATATGACTAGCATGTTTCATTAAAGTGTTTTTTTTCACGAAACCAATGATTGCAATATTTGTTACACATGTTTTTTTTCTTTTGTTTATTTGGTTATGTAAAAACTAAGTTTAGGATAAGAAACTAGTATTCATTCCTCCTCTGTCTACAATCCCATATCCGCTCTCCTCTTCCTCTCCTTCAACCTCCTTTCATTAAAGTATAGTCCGCTTTTGCGCCTTTCTCGATATCCATTTCCTTTACCTGGCTTCTGCCGCTCGGTGTTTGGTGAGCCCTCGTTGGCTCAAGCCTCCCGGTGTCGTAGCTGGCCCTTCCCCCCGCTGCCTTCTTCAGGGTCCCTCTACTGTGCTTCTAGTGTGTCCGGTCTCAGGGTGTGCTCGTTTACTACCTTGATATCCACGATCTCCTGCCGGCTTTCTCCACATCAGGTCGTAGCTCCGTTTCTAGCTCCGTTTTTTTTGTCTCGATCTTGTCAGCTCTCTCGAGGTCAATCGACTGTCCACTTTGATACTCCCCATTGCTTCCATACCAATGTAACTTCTATTTTTAGGGTTGTTTTTTGAATTTCCCTTAGTCTTGATGTTATCAGTGGTTTTCTTCTTTCACTCTTTTTCTGTGATTCTTTTTATGTTTTTCTTGTTTTAAAGTTGTTATTTTGGGAGTTTGTTATCTCGTTTTGCTTGTGCGGTGTGATCTCCCTTCTGCCTCTATCTTAGGGGCATCGTTTCTTCCTCAGCTATTCTAATTTCTGTATATTGTTTTCTTCATTCTGCTTTCAGTTCATTCTTTGTTCATTTGTTGCTAAGTGGGAATAGACTTTTCCCCCTTCTTTAATCTCTACAGTATCAGTTTGGTTATGTAACCTCCATGAGATACACTGAATTGAATATGTTTGTCTGTATTGTTGTCGTTTTTTTAATAGTTTATTTAGTAGTTGTAATTGATATTTAAGATCGTTCGTGATCTTAGAACTAATATTGTAACATATTTACTATGTTTTATTAATTTTTCATTAATAAAGCGGTGACAATATCACATTTATCTTTAAGAAAATTGCTCATTAGACTCCTAAAAAGCCTGTATTCCAACAAGTATCACGAATAACATTAACACAACATATCGTGATACACAACATATCGTGTATTTGAACAGGCTTCCGGCCTAGCCATCAACTTCAACAAATCATCTGTGTATTGGCTCGGCGGTGATGACTCTCGTCATGTCCAGATCTCCCAATTTTTTAATTGCCCTATCGCCTCCTTCCCCATTTCTTATCTTGGTATCCCCCTGAGATGGGGTCAACTCCACAGATCTGACTGGGTCCCTATCATCGACAAAATTGAATCCAGACTTAATGTCTGGACCGGTAAGATTCTCTCTCGAGGTGGCAGGTTAATACTTCTTAACTCTGTTCTCTCTGTTATGCCTCTCTACATGATGTCTTTCTATTACCTCCCATCTTGGGTTATCAAGAGGATTGATCAAATTCGTAGCAATTTTTTTTGGACTGGTAAGGCCCTTTATAAGCAGGGTTCCCACCTGTGCAATTGGAATAGCATCTGTTCTTCCAAAGCGCACGGGGGTCTGGGGGTTTTGAACCTTCGGGATCATAATATTGCTCTTTTAGGTAAATGGCTGTGGAGATTCCATAAATCTCCTCATTTATCTTGGGTCCAATGTATCAAAGAGTATTACTTTGGTTCTTCTCCTTGGTGGCGCTTCAATTCCCCTGCCCACCATTGGGCCTCTCCATTTTGGAAGGGAGTCTGGAAGGCCTCCATGGCCTTCCAGTCCGGCATTTACAGGCTTTGTGCTGATGGATCAAGGACCAAATTCTGGACCGATCTGTGGTTTGGCAATACCTCCATAGCCTCCGCCTATCCCTCTTTGTTCAGGCTCGCTGCCGTTCCAGATGCCTCAGTTGGTGAATCGATTATATGGATCGACACCACTAGAACTTGGAGTATCCCCTTCATTATCCAGTTACCCCCCCCCCCCCCCCCACTTTTATCGGATTTTCAACAGCTTATTGCTTCTCTCAATCTCTTTCAGTGGCATCATTCGGAAGACATAGCCTGGCGCTGGAATGCAACTGGTTCTTTCTCGGTTAAATCCTTCTATAATTTTCTCAATTTCCGTGGCATCGTCTCCCCTGCTGCTAATTTCATCTGGAAATCCTGTGCTCCTCTCAAGGTTAAAATTAACTCTTGGTTAGCCGTCCACAACAAGCTTCTCACAGTTCAGGTGCTGAACAACAGAAACCTAGCGTGGGGGCAACGCTGCTCTTTCTGCTCAGGAGCCTCCGAAGATGTTAATCATCTTTTTGTTAACTGCTCTACCATTCAACCTCTTTTTGGAAAATTGTAGCTCTAGCTTGGGAAAACCCAGCTATTCCATCCGATCTTCGAGCCTGCTGGAGCTCCCCCTCCAATCTACCTAAATATAGCAAGGGATGGTATCTCTCGGTTCATATTATTATTTGGGTAGTCTGGAGGGAGAGGAACCGCAGAATTTTTGCTCACAAAACAGCATCTATCTCCTCTCTTACAGATGACTTATTATACTTTTTCAATCTCTGGACTTCGCAGCTTAAAGAGGACAAGCGGAAGTTTTTTTATTATAGACATTTAGAGGAATCTCGTTCAGTCCTTACCATTCTTAACGCCCTCTGATGAGGGCAGTCTATAGTCTCGGCTATGCTCTTGTTTCGTTTGCTCTTAACTGTTTTCAGTATCTATTATCTTTTGTGGTGCGATGTTACTTTTGTTTGTTGCTTTATTGCTTTAGTGCTCACCCTTCTCACTTTGACTTTCACTGATGTTTGGGATTGGCTTACAGGATTGAAGCATCGACTCATGTGCTCTCTTTTGTGGTACTCTTTTGTTCCTCGACTCTGGTATTTTGTTTTTGAGCCGGAAGCTATTCTGTTTCGTGGCTTGGCTATGGTGATGTTCGGGGATTCTATCAGCTCTTGTTCTCTGTTGGCGGGATTTGAATCGTTTTGTGTTGTAGTTGTGGTTTTTTGGTAATAGCAAGTTAGGTGGGTGAGCGCATGTTTATATGCTTTTGGCGTTCTAGCTCCTGGACTTGGATTACTTAATTGCGATTGCTCCCGAAGGAGCCGCTTTGCTCTGTATTATTTTAGACCATCTCGCTGTGGTAGGGCTGTGACCTCTCTTCTCTACTGTTTTTTATTGCTGGTTGTTTGGTTATAATGTTGGTCTTTTAGATTACTGTGAGTTCTGAGTTGAATCTCTCTGCTAGCATCTTTGGGTCTCCTCTGCCTCTCGTGGCAGATGTGGTTTTATTTCGTTTTGCATGCGTTTCTTTGTTCTATTGTTGGCTGTATAGCATCATCTATTGATTTCTTCCCTAAGCCTATGTTAAGTCCTATTAAAGGTCATATGGTTAGCGGCTCCCTGTGTGTTTGGCCGTTTATGCTGCTGGCGAGGAGTCCCCGGGGTGCTGATCGATGTTTAGGTCGTCCATCACTCTTTCGCCGGGTTCGTTGCTGGGCACGGTCTATCACCGAGAAGGTCTCCTCCCCCTTCCTCGTTGCTGATGTTTCCAGAGCGCTTCATGATTGTTCGTGTGTTTGAATCCCGGCCGATCCTGTTTCTTGCCAGTATTCGCTGTTATTTGTTCTAGCGTTTTGTTGTCTTTAGGTTTATTTCTGCTCTTTTATCTTACTCGTTGTCCCGCGTAATTTTGTTCAGGGCCCCTGTTTTACCTCTTGTAAAACCGACCTATCCCGCTTTGTACAGCTATTATCGTTTATTTATATATTTTTTGATCGGGCTAGAGTCGTATGACTCTATCCGCTTACATCAAAAAAAAAACATTAACACAACATATATACTAATACAAAATAATTTTTGAAGATTATATTCAAGTAATGAATGTGTCGAATTCATATTTTTAATCCAACATGTCTTTATACCTCATATAGATAGATTCTAGTTAGGTTTTAATAATTTAAAAAAAAAAGTTTCTTCAAGAAGACCGAGTATGAACGATAGTAAAAGTTTATACTAGAATATTTCTGAACAAACAAACTTTGCCTTGTGTATGCAACTTATGATTTTTTGTTCCCAAATAGACCGGGTCAAACCCGGAACAGCAGTCTTAAAATACAATAGAATTCTTTAAAATCCTAATTCCTTTATTCTTCTTGATCTTTATCTTCCCCCAAACCCCCAATTCTGAAGCCCTAGCACGAGACAGAATTGATCACCATCAGAGATGTTGGTGGTGGCACCGATGACCTCTCTTTCGAAGCATCCATCTCCGCTTCCCAGATTTCCATGGAAACCTTAGTTCCTGGATTTTGAGTAAGGTTACCCTAAAGGTCAGATCTTGTGTTTCTTGGTTCGGCGTTGTTTCATGAGATCGTGCTGTTCTCTTACACTTTCTTGCATTGATTTCTTTTATGATGATGTTGAGTTATGGATCTTCATTGCATGTTTGTTTTGAGGGCGTGTTTGTTTGGCTATGTGTTTCTAATTAAGTTTGTTGCCAATGTTGATGTGGGTGGAAAGATGGCTGCTATAAGGAAAATCAGAAAACATTTCTATGGTTAATGGTCTCCTCTAATCCCATCTCATTTCCATCTCCATTGGGTTTTTGTTCATGAGGTAATTTCCCTTTCAATCAATTATTTCATCCTCATTGTATTCTTTCTTCACCTGTTTGTCATATCATTTTTAGAGTTTGATATACTCCAAATTCTACAATCATTGCAAATTACTGGTTACATTTTTGTGGGTATGTTATAGGTTTATCAAGTTTGTACATGGAATAATTTTGTTTCTTTTTGTTTCGAGGAAAATATGGAATATGACTAGCCTGTTTCATTAAAGTATTTTTTTCACGATACCAATTATTGCAATATTTGTTACATGTTTTCCTTTTGTTTATTTGGTTATGTAATTCTATCTATGTTGTAGGTTTCATTGTTCATGGAGTTTGTTTTGATAGCAATTTGCTTGTTCTAATATATGCAGAGTTAGTGACAAAAGGAACAAGAATGAGTTTACTACCACCCAAGAGGCGAAGTGCAGCAGATCATCACGGTGAGACTGGAATAGATCCGGGTCTGACCACATTAATCAGCAACGGGGAGGATATAAGCCCGATCGTCAGACATGCATTCGAATCGGGTAAACCTGATGCCCTTTTGCACCAACTTAGAAACATTGTAAAGAAGAAAGAAGTCGAGATTGAAGAGCTTTGCAAGCTCCATTATGAGGATTTCATATGTGCGGTTGATGAGCTTCGTGGTGTGCTTGTGGATGCTGAGGAGCTCAAGAGCCTGCTCTCTGGCGAGAACTCCCGACTTCAAGAAGCTGCAAATTCTCTTTTGCTGAAGCTTGACGAACTTCTTGAGCTGTGTTCAATCAAGAAGAACATATCCGAAGCCATAAAAACACTCAAGGTTTGCGTGCAGGTGTCGAGTTTGTGTGTTGCATGTAATCAGGACATATCAGAGGCGAGATTTTACCCTGCATTGAAGACATTGAAAATTATTGAAAGAGATTACATTCATAACATTCCTGTTAGGACTCTGCGAAGGGTGGTTGAGATGCATATACCAGTAATTAAGTTTCATATCGAGAAGAAAGTTTGCAGTCAGTTCAATGAGTGGCTTGTTCAAGTTAGATTCAAAGCAAAGGAAATTGGGCAACTGGCAATAGGGCAGGCTGCCTCTGCCCGCCAAAGAGATGAAGAGATGCGTGCTCGCCAAGTGGAAGCAGAGGAGCAAACCCGGTCAGGGTTTGGGGAATGTGTTTATACTCTGGATGTGGAGCATATAGATGAACAAGATTCCGTGCTCGAATTTGATCTGACGCCTGTGTATAGGGCTCATCATATACACACTGTACTCGGGGTTGAAGAGAAATTTCAGGATTATTACTACAAGAACCGGCTGATGCAGTTGAATTTGGACCTACAAATTTCGACTGTTCAACCTTTCCTCGAGTCCCACCAGCCCTTTTTTGCTCAGATAGCTGGATTTTTCATAGTAGAGGATCGAGTTTATAGAACAGCAGGTGGGCTGTTATCGGAGACGCAGGTGGAAACAATATGGGAAATAGGTGCAGCAAAAATGACATCTATTTTAGAATCTCACTTCTCTAAAATGGATACTGCTAGCCATTTCCTCTTAATCAAAGATTTTGTTACTCTTCTCGGTTCTACTCTAAGGCGATGTGGGTACACTGTAACTCCGTTGCTAGATGTTCTGAAAAACAGTAGAGACAGATACCATGAACTCCTCCTCGACGAATGTAGAAAACATCTAGCTGATATTCTCTCCAATGATACTTTCGAGCAAATGGTGATTAGAAAGGAGTACGAGTATAACATGAATGTCTTGTCTTTCAATCTTCAGTCTTCAGACATAACACCCGTATTTCCGTATGTAGCTCCATTCTCTTCCTCTGTTCCTGATGCGTGTCGAATTATACGCTCTTTCATTGATGACTCGGTGAGTTATTTATCCTATGGAGGTCAGATGAACTTCTACGATGTAGTGAAGAAGTATTTGAACAAGCTCTTGATTACTGTCCTGAATGAGTCTCTTTTAAATCTGATAAATGGAGGTAACTTGGGTGCTCCTCAGTCTATGCAAATTGCTGCAAATACAGCTTATTTCGAGCAGGCTTGTGATCTTTTCCTCTGCCAAGTTGCTCAGAGATGTGGTGTCCCTGTACGATTAGTTGAAAGGCCTCATGCTGGGTTGACTGCAAAATCCGTACTAAAAGCCACGCAGAATGCTGCCTACAATGCTGTAGTAAATGCGGCAAGCTCCAAGTTGGATGATTTTACAAATTTAGCAACTAATGTTAACTGGATAGCTGACGATCCCCCACAAGATGGAAATGAATACATAAATGAAGTTGTTATCTACCTTGAAACCCTACTGTGTTCGGCACAACAAATTTTGCCTATGGAAGCGTTGTATAAGCTCATGGTTGGTGCACTTAATCATATTGCTGATTCTATTTTTTCGGCTTTTCTTAGTGATAATGTGAAGAGGTTTACCCTCAGCGCTGTTATGGGTATTGACAGTGACTTGAAGAAGTTAGAGACTTTTGCGGTGGAGAGTTTTCAAAGTACAGGATTGAGTGATTTGAAGAAAGAGAGAACTTTGAAGGATTGCTTGGTAGAATGTCGGCAGTTGATTAATCTTTTATTGAGCAACCAGCCAGAGAACTTCATGAATCCTGTGATAAGACAGAAGAATTACGGGGCTTTGGACTATAAGAAAGTCGGTATCATTTGTGAGAAGTTTAAGGATTCACCTGACAGATTGTTCGGGAGTCTTGGCAACAGGAATCCGAAGCAAAATGCTCGGAAGAAGTCAATGGACATGTTGAAGAAAAGGCTAAAGGATTTCAGCTGAGGTTCAAGTGTAGCTCCTTTCTCCTCATTTTTAGCTATGGTGCTTTTTCTTACTACTTGTTGAATTATCAAGTTAAATGTTGATTTTTTTTAATAATTTTTTTTAGAAAGACACAGAAATTTGAATTCACTTGCCTGTACAATACTTTCAATTAATGATTTGGCTTTGTCATTGAATAAGTAGGCAATACAATTCTTAAATGCAAGGATTCTGGTTTTGTTAATTTCTTATTAATTAAACACCGGGAGCTTTTATAACCCACAGTTTTAATAAAAAAAATATTTAATATGAAATTCCCTCGACGAAATGTAAATAGATTTTGTAGCTCACTGATCATTTAGTAGAGGTAGAGGTCACCCAGTGAATAGTATTTTTCTTAAATAAATTGTTTTTATCCTGCACATTTTTTCACTTCAAGGATTATTCTAGTGAAACTGGAGGGTACTACTTGACAAGCCTTCGGCATTCAGGTAAATTGGTACTCATACGATACAACTTAGATACAATTTAGCTCCGGTCTGATGTATACATTATTTTGTTGATACACTATGAGCGTAGCGTGCACATCTTATCCTGGAGAGTGCATTATGCTTTGCTGTGGTAAGTTTGTCATTCCTCCTTTCTTTAGATGCTGTGTAGCATTCTACGAGAATTTGGAATTCATTCTGAATTATGCCAAGTGCGTCTCATGTTCATTGTTTCCTCAATTAGGAATTTGACACTAGATAAGAGAGGATGCAGTCGATAGTCAATGAAGCCGTGTGCTCCAAACTTAATCAATTTTCTTTAGCACCGCAGTGGTTTATTTTTTAGGGATTCATAGACAATGATGACGACTGATTGATCAGGTTTGAATTCTAAAACAACAATCCTGAAATATTGGTTGTATTGGGTAGTTATCTAAACCAGACATTCTGCGTACTATACTCGCATGTAGGTCATAAAAATATCAATGGAAAATTTTACGTAGTCATGTTATTGTAGTGGGGTTATATTCTTTATATACTTTGGAGGATAATCGTAGAGGTAGGAGACAATTAATGGGCAAAGATATGGAAAGCTAGAAAATGTGCATTAGTACTTGTCATATCCTTCGGAGAGTTCCTTAGCAGCTACATGACTGCTGCTCTTCTCAATTCCTTCTCTGTTTTCAGAGAGTTCTGAGTTACTTACCACATGACTATATAGCATTATAGCCTATTCGGTTTTAGCCCAAGTTTCACGAGTTATTATTTATTTCATATGAAATATATAAGCTCGCTACTATGATTTAGAGATTTGTTCTAAAGGTGTTTGCCTTGATCCTAGGTGATCAGGATACCTTTATTGATCGACTCTTTAAATGCTAAGGGTTACTTTTTCTCAAGCAAAGGTGTTTGATTGACTCTCTCAGGCTATGTTTGGCAATTGTGTTTGGTTAGCTCTCAAACACCTTTCAAACATGTTTTAAATTTGCGACAATTTTGTCACAGAGGTACAAGGGAAATTTGAGTAAGTGTGTCCACAAGCACTTTTTTGAAAGAATTATGGGAGTTTTGAACTCATTACCTCCTACTAAGTTATGACATGAGTTATGCTTAGTGTGCCTCTTAGCTCTTTGAAGAAGTGTTTTGCGCACGCAAGAAAATCTCAAGTCAGAGTCAGAAGAAAGGTTCAGCCTTAGTAACTTTTTGCTTATGTCATACCAAACAGTCTCGATTAGGTGGCTTCCCAGTATTTGCATTTTAAGAGGCCTGTATGTACTTCTAAGCCGTTTTCTGATTCATTTTGTAACTTTGTTCGACTACTTTGGAATCTACTACCAAACACATTATGAGCAGTTGTAAGCAACTGGAGAATGATATAGGAATCACAAGGAAATCCTTCAAAAGAAACCTTCGGAAATTTTAAGGTTGATATGATCAGTTTATTCGACTTTGTCTTGCTTCTTAATCCAATACATGCCTTGATCAATTGCTGACTTGTCATGTTCATATGCTTATTTCCTGTTCAGCTTTTCTTCGATATGAAGAATGGGACTGTAGTTAGAATATTCCAACGTTCTTATCCACATATTTTCCTAATGGTTTTCGAGCTTGATAACGATGGGATGTGATGGCTCGGATAAGTTTGTCTTGCGAATACTGTTACTTTATCCACTTGTAGTGAATGTCAAAAGACCATTTAGATGATAGTTACCTTGACGAGTTCTTTCCAGTGACAACGATACAAATTGAAAATTTGGAGGATTGCTGACACTTTTTCTGCATGCTCTTGACATCTTCTCTGATTATGATCATTGGTTACGCAAAACATGATTAAAGTGTTAGGATCGGGAGAAAAACAACAGAGATAAATTTGAGAAGAAAACAACACAAATATTATTTCTCAATCTCAAAAGATTTACAAAAAAACTCTCAATACTTTATAAGCTCTCTGTGGCTATCAATCTCTATTTTTTCTCTTTAGTTGAGTGTATCTTCAAATGAAGAAAATAGTGAGAATTTATAGGAGGGGAAGAGACACCATGCTTTCGAAGAGACACCATGCTTCGGAAAAGACACCATGCTTCGGAAGAGACACCATGCTTGCATCAAACGTTGTCATGCATCAGCATGCACCAAACGTTGCATGCATGAGTGCATGCACTTTTGTGGCGGGACCTACAATTCTCCCCCTCACGCCACATCTGCACCAATCCTCATCTCTCATCAATTCCAGTTATGTCTCTGCATAACTCTAGTTTCTCCCGAGACACAATCTTTGTCAACATGTCTGCTGGATTCTCCTTCGTGTGGATCTTCATCAATTTCAACAATTGTTGATCCATCACCTCGCGTATCCAGTGATAGCGAATATCAATATGTTTTGTTCGGGAATGGTACATTGAATTCTTGCTCAAATCCAGAGCACTCTGACTGTCACAATGTACCTTGTAGTCATTCTGCTTGATCCCGAGTTCTTGTAGAAATCGCTTTAACCACAACATCTCCTTGCCAGCTTCAGCGGCAGCAATGTACTCTGCTTCTGTCGTAGATAGTGCAACGCACTTCTGCAACCTTGACTGCCATGACACAGCTCCCCCTGCAAAAGTGTAGATAAAACCAGAAGTCGATTTTCTACCATCAAGATCTCCAGCCATATCTGCATCTGTATAGCCTTCCAAAACTGGATCAGCTCCCCCGTAACACAAACATATCTTTGAAGTACCCTTAAGATACCTGAGAATCCACTTAACAGCCTCCCAATGCTCATTTCCTGGATTGGAGAGAAATCTGCTTGCCACACCCACTGCATGTGCAATATTCGGCCTCGTACACACCATTGCATACATCAGACTTCCAACCGCTGAAGAATAAGGCACAACTTCCATTTCCTCGATCTCTTTCCTGGATGAGGGACACGAACTCTTGCTCAATTTGAAATGATTAGCCAGTGGGATGCTAACTGGCTTGGCACCCTCCATGTTGAATCGCTTGATCACCCGTTCAACATATTTCTCTTGAGATAACCACAATCTTCGGGCCTTTCTGTCTCGAGAGATGTTCATACCTAAAATCTGCTGAGCTGGCCCGAGGTCCTTCATATCAAAGACCTTAGAGAGTTCTATCTTCAGCTGTCTGATCTTCACTGCATCTTGTCCGACGATCAACATGTCATCGACATATAGTAACAGTGCAATGAATTTCCATCAGGGAACTTTTGAATGTAGACGCATTGATCTGCAGCAGTCCTCTTGTAGCCTTGACTCACCATGAATGAATCAAACTTCTTGTACCATTGCCTTGGTGCTTGCTTGAGGCCATACAAACTCTTCTTCAGCTTACATACGAGATTCTCTTTCCCTGGAACCTCGTATCCCTCTGGCTGCTCCATGTAAATTTCTTCATGCAGATCACCGTGAAGAAATGCAGTCTTCACATCCATTTGTTCAAGCTCCAAGTCTAGGCTAGCTGCTAATCCGAGCATGACTCGGATTGAAGTCATCTTTACAACTGGAGAAAAAATCTCACCAAAATCGATGCCTTTCTTCTGAAGGAATCCTTTGACCACTAGCCGAGCTTTGTGCTTCACCACCTTTCCGCTGCCATCTTTCTTGAGCTTGAATACCCACTTGTTCTTTAGTGCCTTCTTCCCTCCTGGAAGCTTAACCAAATCGTAGGTTTGGTTCTTCTCTAAAGAGTCCATCTCATCCCGCATAGCGTGCAGCCAGTTGTCTTTGTCTGGATGAGACAATGCTTCCTGGAAATTCTCTGGCTCCCCTTCATCAGTAAGAAGAATGTACTCTGATTCTGGATATTTAGTAGACGGAACATGGCCTCTTTCAGATCTACGTAGCTGAGGCTCACTCGTCTCAGGCGGTGTATCATTATCTTGTACTGGTTCTGCAGCTGTGAAAGGTTGCGGCTCCCCAGGCTCATCAATCCCTTCTTCCTCCTCCTCTGGTTCTGCTTCTAGTTCTTGATCAGACACATCATCATCTGCGGCAGCTTGTACTGGTACTGTATCTGGAACAAAGTCCTGAGTACTGTCAGGACTTTCAGCAATTGTAGGCTTTTCAGTGTCCCCATATGTCTGATTTTCATGGAACACCACGTCTCTACTTCTGATGGGCTTCTTCGTCTTTAGATCCCATAGCCTGTATCCAAACTCCTCGTCTCCATAGCCTATGAAAATGCATGGAGTGGTTCTCGCATCGAGCTTCTGCCTGAGCTCCTTTGAGACATGTACATAAGCCAGACATCCAAATGTCCTCAGGTGAGAGTAGGAGGGGTTTTTGCCGGTCCATTTCTTCTCCGGGATGTTGAAATTCAGCGGGACTGATGGAGAACGATTGATCAAGTAGCAGGCGGTGCGAACAGCTTCTCCCCAAAATGGCTTTGGCAGCTTTGCTGTGCTGAGCATACTTCTGACTCTTTCCATGATTGTTCGGTTCATTCTTTCTGCTACCCCATTGTGTTGCGGGGTACGTGGAACCGTCTTCTCGTGCCGAATGCCCTGACTCTTGCAATAGGCATCAAAACTCCTGGATGTATACTCGCCTCCGTTATCTGAGCGGAGGCACTTCAGCTTCTTCCCCGTTTCACGCTCTACCATGGCATGAAATGATTTGAAGCTTTCCAAGACCTGATCTTTTGTTTTCAGAAAATACACCCACACCTTCCGAGAAGCATCATCAATAAATGTCAGAAAGTATTTGTTACCGCCTAGCGACTCCACCTCCATGGGACCGCAAACATCAGAATGTATCAGACTGAGCAACTCTGATCTCCTTGTCGAAGAGGAACTAAAAGCGACTCTTCGCTGCTTGCCAAATAAACAGCTGCTGCAAGGTTGAAGCTCTGCATTCTTGGTAATGGAGATAAGATTTTCCTTCATCAAGGCTGATAAACCTTTCTCACTCATGTGACCGAGTCTCTGGTGCCACAGTTTCTGCGAAGCTTCATGTTCAACAATATTGAGACTCTCCACATTGATCTTCACATGAGTCTTGTACAAAGTGCTGCAGAGATGTCCACGAGCGATCACCATTACACCTTTCAGCATCCTCCACGAGCCATTGCAAAAACGGTTATCATAGCCCTTTTCATCTAGGGCTCTCACCGAAAGAAGATTTTGTCGAAGTTCAGGTACATGGCGAACATCCTGCAGTGTGATTGTGCACCCGGCATCAGTCTGCATCCGAACGTCACCAATTTCGACAATCTTAGCAAAGCTAGAATTGCCCATCCTCACCGAGCCAAAGTCTCCAGCTTTGTACGTCGTGAAGATGTCCTTTCGAGGAGTGGCATGGCAAGATGCTGCAGTATCTACCACCCATTCTACGCCCTGATTCGACACATGGAGGCATGTCTCATCCTCATGAGAGCAAAGAGCCACATCTTCTAGTACTGTGACTTGTGTATCTCCTTCCTTCTTTGGTTGTGACCTTCCCTGACCGCCTTGCTTTTGTAACTTCCAACAATTTCTTTTCATGTGGCCTGGTTTGCCACAGTGATGGCAGTTGTATGCAGGCCTCCTCCCATCACTTGATTTGCCTCTCGATCTGCCTCTGCTTTGGATCCTGCCTCTCCACCTGCCTCGATCTTCCTCTCGCTGTCTCCCACGGACTTCTGTGACGCAGCCTTGTGCTTCTGTGCCAGCGTCCTTTCTCCGAGCTTCCTCATTGAATAGGGCATTCTTAACCATAGACATGGTAAGATTGCCAGTCGAAGCCGAGTTGCTGAGGGAGACCACCAATGTCTCCCAACTGTCTGGAAGAGAGCTGAGAAGTAGAAGTGCCTGTAACTCATCTTCAAGTGGTAACTCCACTGAAGATAGCTGATTCACCAGGCTCTGAAACTCGTTGGTGTGTTCTGCTACAGAAGTTCCTCCCTGTAGCTTCAGGTTCACCAACCGTCTCATCAGCAGGACCTTATTTCGAGCTGTCTTGGCCTAGTACATATCCGCCAGCTTCTTCCAAAGGGCAAAAGCATCCGTCTCCTGGGCAACATGATGGAAGACACTGTGATCGATCCACTGTCGAATCTGACCGATCGTTTTCCTGTTCATCTTCTTCCAGTCCGCCTCATTGGTAGCTTCAGGTCTCTCTCCCTTCTCCTCAATAGGATCAAAGAGATCTTTACAACTTAGGAGATCTTCCATCCGAGGTCTCCAAAGTGTATAGTTGGTGGCAGTAAGCTTGATCATGGCTCCAAATGATGATGATGATATTGATTCCTCCATCGACATCTTGATCTGCAAAGGCTTTTGACACTCAACAACTCAACCTCGCTCTGATACCACTTGTTAGGATCGGGAGAAAAACAACAGAGATAAATTTGAGAAGAAAACAACACAAATATTATTTCTCAATCTCAAAAGATTTACAAAAAAACTCTCAATACTTTATAAGCTTTCTGTGGCTATCAATCTATATTTTTTCTCTTTAGTTGAGTGTATCTTCAAATGAAGAAAATAGTGAGAATTTATAGGAGGGGAAGAGACACCATGCTTTCGAAGAGACACCATGCTTCGGAAGAGACACCATGCTTCGGAAGAGACACCATGCTTGCATCAAACGTTGTCATGCATCAGCATGCACCAAACGTTGCATGCATGAGTGCATGCACTTTTGTGGCGGGACCTACATAAAGGTTTCAGTGTTTATTAAGGTCACTTAATACATATCTTTTTCTTGTTATCATCTGCTCATCTTCGATATATGTTGATGCATCGTCAGAATCTCTACATTTTTTTGTGGCGGGACAATGCCCTCAAGCCCTACATACACTATTTCCCTGTAAAAAAGAATCAGTGCAGGCGGGATTTGAACAAATGTATTTCTCACTAGCGAAAAGGGTGACCACTAAGACTCTTAGTGGCTCTTGCATAGGCTGTTGGTTATTAAGTTTCTCTCCTACCTGTTGCTAATTCTGCATAGACTGATGAAATTCATAGGGAGAAAATTTCTCCAAAATTGCTATTGCTAATAAGCCTGCAAAGTACAGGATTGGCGAAGTAAACCAAAACTTCGAAGTTATAGTAATGTGTGTTTTATTCGAGTATCAAGAGCCTGGATAGGCTAAGATGGCATCTTTGCTACTAGAAATAGATGATATTATCAAAAGAGTACAATGAAAATATACCAAGGTACTAGGGTTTCCAGTTACTGGTAAAACTGGTTTTTGGCACAGCATAGATAGTTGAGTGTCATCTCTTTCCCTGTTTTCTTCTTCATTGCCAATGCCAACCTATCAAATGTCATGTTATTTGTCCCCTGTAGACTGTCAAGATACCCTAGTTTCTCAATTATCTGAGTTCTATCTCCTTGTTTTTATTAAGGCAGAGGAATTGTTCAGACCAGGGCTTTTCAGGTGTTTGCTATAGCTTTTTGAGTGATGGTTAGTTTAGGCTTTTGGGAAGCCCTTTGAGCATTGTATGTGAGGAATCTTTCCGGATCTTAGAAGTGAAGATTTCTTGAACAAATGGCATGTTTTTATCTGTTGAAGAAAAGATGGAATATAAAAGATGCAGAGGAATGAGAGCCATGGTTGGATGATTATATTATGAAAATGTTTGTTGGTTGGAGATGGTGTCAATGTGTAGACCCTGACATCTTTGGACCACTTTGCAAATAACTACTGTAGGAAAATCTGAGATGTAAGGGTGGGAGTTGAAGAAATCCCAAAGAAAGCCGATAACCCAAATTCCGGTTGATCTTCAAGTGATCGTTGTAGGTTTCACGAAAACGAACTAGCGATCAGATTCAAACATATATTGCAAGTGATTCACACAATCTTAGTCGATCAGTAAATGGATTTTGTAGAACCCGCGCACTCTTACAGTATGTCTAAGTAACAATTGTTTTGTAGAACCCGAATTCTTAGTTGATCAGAAAATGGCTAAAGGCAGCTCCACTTTGTTTTGTCTGAGTAACACAATTAATGGCTTTGTTTGATTTTAAAACATACAAATATTTGTAGCACAATCAAATGACCTTAGGCAGCAACTAATTTAGTCACTTGACCTCTAGGCCAGTTGCGAATGAGCAAACAATTTGTTCCTAGCTGAGTTTACTGTCTCAGGTAACTCGATAAGTAGTCACAGTTTTGATGGTGTTGCAACTCCTGCCATAACTTAGTTGGTACTTGGTTATAATCTTCTAAAGAACTAGAGAAGATTATAATCTACTCTGTGCAACAGTATGGGCAACATTTTTGAAGAACATTTCAATGCACAAGATTAATTAAATCAAAATTAATTAACTTGTTAGGGTTCTTCATTCATGATGTTGATTTAATTAATTTTGGGTTGATTTAATGGACTTTGCGCTCCACCTCAGAAGGACAAGGACAATTGCTCCATGTTAATTTTGTGAATTATTCTTTATTGTTTTGAATCTTTTTAGAATTCTGATTACAAGTAAATGTTGTTTACGCCTAATTTATATTGAGCTTGACTAATAAATGATGATTAGAAATAAATGATGTTTTGAATCCTGATTAGAAATAAATGATGTTTAATCCTGATTAGAATACTCTCATTTGTTTTAAATAATGAGCTTGACTAATTTCATCTTTATTTGTTATTTTTTTAGTGAAACTTATACTCGAGAGGTGGATTGCTCCACTGAGACAGTGAGGATGATACTTCCGATAATATGAATTGAAGGAAGTATTTGGTTTTGTCTAAATTTTTTGAGTTTTGCGTCCCTTTCAAAAAGGTGGGGGTTCATTATGCTTTTAGGTCTAAATTTTTTGTCTGAATTGGGGCTGAAGATGAACTTCTTTTAATGCTCATGCTTTGAACTCAATACTTTGGTTATGGTTGTGATGATATTCAAACTATTATGCTTTGAACTCAATGCTAAGATATTCACATTATTATGGATGTGATAATATTCAGACTCAATCCGGACTAAAGATGAACTCGTTCATATTTTAGTGATTGAATAATTTCTGAAACTCGGCAATGATGAACTTAATTTGGGAATATATATTTATAGAGAACTGATCAGGTACGAACTGGTTCACACCTAATCAGCAGTGAACTTTGCCAATAGCCGTTGGATTTGTAATTTGATCATGGGATTGATCCAATGGACTGAATTTCTTAACATTGCATTAAAACATAATAGTGTGAATATCATCACAGCCATAACCAAAGAACTTGTTTCTTTAGCTTATGCAATGCATCAAATATGAAAGCAATTTTCCAAAGCAATTAGCAAGTTTTATCTTTAATCCTGATTCTGTACACTTTCAAAAAATGCATCAAAATACTTTCAAACTTGCCCAATTTCAGGAAAAATGACAGCAACAACAATCTCATTGCCAAAAATATCGATAATGGGGTAATTCTCATAAAGATGTAAACTTTACTTAATTTTGGTAAGTTTTATCTTCTGCTGCTCATCTCACTTTTACATTGGGGTAGTTGAGTCATTCACACCATTATGGCTCTGATGATATTCACACTCAATCTGGACTATTTTTGAACTCAAGTTCGCGGTTTTAGTGATTGTAGAATTTCTGAATCTGGGCAATGATGAACTTAATTTGGCTTTCTTTTAGTTTTGCACTTGGTTTTGACATCTACAAATATACTTCTGCTGCTGCTTTGGTTATGGCATTGGTTTTGAAATTGCTTCTCTGAATATGAGATTGGTTTTGACATGGTATATTACACTATTGGTGATGCATTCATTATGCTTCCTCAGAGAATTTTCTAAAATTACACTAATTGTGATATTCAAAAAGTTATGAGCCTAGATAGTGAAGAAATTTGTGTGATGCTGAGCCAAAATTAGTATTGTTTCATATTCTGTGTAAGTTTCATTTTATGTTCCTAATTGTGATATTCATTTTCTGTTCAATGTCAGTGTCAGCCCGTGATCTTGGAGATTTGAGAGCTAATTGTATTTACTTCATGACAGGTGTCACGCCCCGCTTCCCAAAGACATGGAATACGAGCGCGTGACAAAGCCCAGCGAATGATTTTCATCATTCATGAGCTGTAGGATCGACTCAGCATCATAACAAGTATATAATAAATGTACACAACCACGCATGCATGAATAATTTATTAATCAACAGAAAATAATGGAAACAAAATAATAGCATCCCAATTAGTTTTCAAATCTGGATCAAAGATAAAAAATTCGGAACTATAAGCCTGTTACAAGGTTCATGTAGCCAAAGAAATAAATAACTCAAAGAAAACAAATATTTTAAGCAAGTACTTTTTCCAAGCGAAGCCTAGAATGTCTGCTTACCAATTCCAGCAGGCAACTCGTTTCCAAAGTCTGCATATATAAATATAAAAAGGAAAAGAATAGAGAAAACAAGACAACGCCCTTAGGACAAGTTAGGGACGCAAATAGTAAAACAAGTACAAGAATTTGGAACAAGATTTGGAATCAAGAATGTAATAGGGATGCAACAAGTAGTGGGGATTCAAGAACTAGCTAAAAAGAGGACAACTAAAGTGACAAGGTTGGGTAACAAGTACTAGTAGTAAAACAAGTGGCTAGTGAACATGTAATGGTATCAAGCATCAAGTAATAAGTATCACGTGCAACTGTTGAGTAACAAGTAACAAGTCTAATGTGTCAAGTTGTCAAGTACAAGTATCAAGTTGCAAGTGTCAAGTATTATGTTCAAGTATCAAGTCTCATGTATCATGTCATCAAGTATCAAGTAAGCATGTGTCATGTTCAATTATTATGTGTCAAGTCTTGTAGTTATTAATATCTAGGTAGCACTTCATGTGCCATCCTTTTATCACATGGTTGCTACAGTCAATGCAATTTCGTTTAGGCCTAGTGGTGAATTTTATAGGGCGGTGTACTCGGAAAAAACATGTCAGTTGTTTCTTGTTCGAGATACGTGCAAACTTGTAACGTGAAATATGTAGAGTGTAAACTTGTAGCGTGAAACATGTAAACTTGTAATCATGTAATGGATTCTAGAGGTGGCCCCTGTAGATTCTAGAGGTGGCCCCCGTCAATCACTGACATGGCACTTAGTTCCATATAACTTGTAATCATGAGAAACACGAGCCTCTTTTCGAGTACACTTACCTATATTGTCCACTACTATGGTCTTTCCCTTAAATCCCGACTTATTATTTATTACTATTATCAAGCAAGCATGAAAGTGTGTGAAATAAGTCAAGTAAACATAATCAAGAACATGGAACAAGTCTAGGCTAGGTAGGATACATGTTCGAGGGTCAAAACAAATCAAAATATCAAGAACAACGAGAATTCCAAATCTGGACAGCATGACATTGCTGCACCAAAACTGTGATTCCCGTTGCTACAAGATAGTAAATGTGGATCTGTCAGAAGATCTAGAAACTAGACTCCTGCCCGGTTCCAACGCATATAATTAAGGTACATAAAAATTGTGGTAACATGTGTCAAAACAGCAAATTATACAGCATTTGTGTTCAGTCAGAATTTGTAAAACTGAGTTTATACATATGAAACAGGGTTGAAACTTTATTAATTAATTCTGAGAAAATTTGGGAATGTTCTCTAGTGTGTCCAGTATCAGCATGCAAAATTTGAAGTCATTTACTTACTGGTAGCATAGTTAAGATAATTGTAAACCAAAGTGGTGCAGCAGTTTTTATGAATCTGCGATTACTGACATAACAGCAGTAAAACTGCGATATCTTCTAAACCGTAACTTGAAATTCAAAAATTCTGAATGTAATTGGCAACTAGACACTTAGGGCTACATTACATATTCAGAACTCAAGTTCAGATTTTGGTTTTATCGGGGTCGAAACAGCAAGTAAAGACAAGAACAACAGCAAGTGTGAATTTCTTTTATATACAAGTTGCATGATAAATGATTTTTATGAGTCTTAATTAGTGTGATACAAATACGGATGCATTGGGGGTCAAATCAGCAATTCAGATATATTCCTCAACTCTAAAGAATGTAAGATCAACACAATACATTATACAACACACGTCTACAAGTCAAGAGGTTCATGTTCAAGTAACTAGGAGATAAAAATGGTCCAACTAGTTTTGTAAATATACCAAAGAAGGGTTGTGACTCATAAGATTATGGAATCAATGAGGAATAATTTAAGATCAACAAACGATGAGACAATGAGGAGTCACAACTACAATCTATTTGCAGTATTTTCAATTAAACGCTTGTACTAGAACAATAATTGGTACAAGAAGAATACTTGCCTTGGGGTGTAGAAGATGAATCCGGTGAAAGAATACCGGGAACGGATCCTGACACGGACACAACGAACGGATCGAACGAACACACGAACCAATCACGAACACAACCCAACAAACGGATCACGATGATGATCGAGATCAAGATGATCAAACAACGATCGGACGGATCGACACGAATGAGATCAAGATCAAGATCAACAAGATCGGACGGTCCAGATCAAGGTGATGATGAAGTTGATGATGATCGCGATCGAACGGCCAAGATCAGCCCGATGGTGACGATCAAGATGATGATGATCAAAGTAGATCCGACGGCTCACAATCCACTTGATCAAAACCCAACCAACATCAACCACCAAGGGTTGCACTGGCTTCGACGGCGGTTGGCGGCCAGGGGACACGACGGCGGCAGTGGCTGGCTGCTGTCTATCGGGAACATCACAAAGGACAACACCGGGGTGCATTGTTGTTAGTCGATGTCGGGATGGGGAGGCACGATGTTGGGCGGAGCGGTCGGCTTGCTAGCGTCGCTGCCGACTGAAGGCGGCAGAGTCGCGAGGGCTGTCAGCTGAGCGACTGGCTGTTGCTGCCGTTGTGGAGTGCGACAGGGACTGCATCGGCTGTTGAGCGCTGTAGGAGGGCGGTTGGCTGCAGCGGGGAGTCGCGGCATCGCCCAGGCTGTGGTCGCGACAGTGCAGGGGAGAGGGCGAAGCACAGGGCGAGGTCGTTGCTTGGGCACGATGCAGGAGGAAGGGGGATTGGGAGATGGGTTCGGGTTTGCAGCGATGGAGAGGAGGACTGGAGGGTGGAAGTCGGGATGATGGGTAAAAAGAGAGAGAGAGCGGGAGGTAGGGGAGAAGGGGTAGGGTTGCGGCTGATGTGGGGTTAAACAGTATAGGGTAGGGTTAGGGTTTTCTAGGTTAGGTTTTATATAGTATAAGGTTTGGGTATTTGGCTAGAAAATCCAATAGAAAATTGGGTTTGGGTTTATGGGTTTTTAATGTGTATTGGGTTAAGAAAATCCAATAAGAAAAAATCAATAACTAATAAAATATAATTTTATAAAATAATGTAATTTAATTACAATTCATTTTGAAATGGCTACAAATGAAATCAACAGGTCGAGATGGGTTTTTAATAAGAAATCAAAAGTAATAATAATAATATATGCAAAAATCGAGTTTAACAGAAATATTAAAATAATCCAACCAGTAATAATATATAATAAGCAGTCGATCAAATAAGAATATAAAATAAAATTCAATATACCGTTATTCGAAATAAAATATTCGAATAATGAAAAGAAATAGAAATTTCATCAAAACCAGAATAATATTTTGTTAACATTCGATCAATTGAAAATGTAATAATTGTTGAAAAAGAATTGAAAGCGAAAACAAAGTTATAGAAATTTTTAAATACAAAAAATACATGGAAAAAGAAAATACACTCAAGATATAAGAAATGGGAAACGAGGGTTACAACAGGGCATTTAGAGAAGCCGATGAGGGAGTGGGGAAGTGGTAGGTTTAGTTTGGAGAATAGAAGCGTGGAGTCCATTTATCCTCAATTGCATTGTTGGGAAACTTGGGTGTTCAGTTTGGATGATACAAGTATAGAGCAGATTACGCATCCTTGGTCACACTGGAAGCAGCATCCAATTTGGATTACACCCAATCCCATTAAAAAAAAATCATACGAAACTGCCATATGTCATCTAGTTGTCTAGTCACAAAAGTAGATATAAAATATATATATCCTTTTCTTTTCCAAGCTCCAACCCTTGGGTTGGTGACTTATTCGGAGTCATTTTTCTGCTTAAAACCAGGGTGAAAATGTTGTATGTATTGTTGTGAAGAAATTTGTGTATGATACTTGTGTATCAGGTTTTACATGTAGATTAAGTTGTTGAAGGTGTAGTGGAATGTACTCTCCATGTTTATTTAATTATGATCTCCCAAGTATTTGAACAACTGATAATGATGAATCTTGTCGAGAATTTTCTAAATAACTTGATTTGGGAATAATGCATGTGCACCGATGAAATGAAGGAAATATCAAGACGAAGATGAAAATAAAGGATTGACTATTGGCATCAGCATTTAGTGAACTCAAAGGGGAAGACACTTGCATCTTCACAGTACTCTAGCTTGTTCGAAGATGTTGGCATCTCCCAAGTGCGATACAACATGAGTTCGTTGCATGCCAATAGTTGATCCTCTAGTCTTTATACTGATCATGGTCTCTTTAAGTGCGTTGTGCAATTAACTTAAATTATTCGTAGATGTTTCAATTGAAGAAATACATGGTTCCTTCATGTCTGTATAAACAATTGAGTGTCACTGCAATCCAGTTACTTGTTCAAATACAAAATGATCACACTTTCATGTGAAACATCAGAAAATGAAAATACAAGCACTTACAATTTTTTGTGTGAATTAGTATTGTTTGTTTCTTTATTCATCATATGTAGATCTGAGCTGAAACCAATCATTCACTCATTCATACATTTATACAGTGAAGCATCCATTCATTCATTCATCTAAGGTTCTTAAAGTGCATAAAGCAAAGAACAACAAACCATATATACAGTGAAGAGGAACATTGTAATTCTAATTCATTCATAGACAAACACTTCAAAAATTCTAATACATGTCTTACACATCTTTACACCTCTCATCTTTAGACTTTTCAACTTCATACAAAATGCTAAAGATCATACAAAAGATTAAACAAAATTCTAAACACTGTAGGCTCAGAACAACAAGAAGTCAAGTCTTGTAACTGTCTGCTGATGATGCTGATAATGCTCTGCCTCTTCTCAGTTGCTCTTGCACATCTTAAAATCCATCAGAACACTTCCAAACTTGCCCAATTACAGGAAAAATGACACCATGAGCATGAGCATGAGCATGAGCATTAAAACATAATAGTGTGAATATCATCACAGCCATAACCAAAGTACTTGTTTCTTTAGCTTATGCAATGCATCAAATATGAAAGCAGTTCTCCATAGCAATTAGCAAGTTTTAACTTTAACCATTATTCTAGTACACTTTCAAAAAAAATGCATCAGAACACTTTTAAACTTGCCCAGTTTCAGGAAAAATGACAACAACAATCTCATCGCCAAAAATATCAACAATGGGGTAATTCTCATAAAGATCTAAACTTTACTTAATTTTGGATGTATATAAACAATTTTTAAAAAAACTTAATATGGAAATTTTACCTCTATCCAAGTTAGAGATGGAAATGGAGATCGTTTAGGGTTTCGAAGCTCGAGTGGGGGTGGAGAGAGCACGGCGTCGGATTTCGTATAGCGGTGGCAAGACAGATGAGAGTCGGGGTGTGGGGAATCGGAAGGTGGAGCTCGGAGGTAGGAGATGGAAAGGTAGGGTTAGGGTTTCGAAGGTCGATTTGGGGGTGGAGAGAACAAGCGGTAGAAGGGGCATTTCGATGGTCGATGGGGGCTTCAGAGGAAATCGAAGGCCTATTTGATTTCGAACGTCGAAGTGGGAGAGAGAGAGTCGAGGCAGCAGGGGAAGCCACAGATCGAATGAGGTTCGATTCAGGGTCTGGAGAGAGAAGGAGAGAGATGAAGGAGAGAGTTAAATGACTCAACTACCCCATCGTAAAAGTGAGATGAGCGGAAGAAATTCAGTCCATTGGATCAATCCCATGATCAAATTGCAGATCCAACGGCTATTGGCGAAGCTCGCTACTGATTAGGTGCGAACCAGTTTGCACATGATCAACTCTCTCTCTCTCTATATATATGGGTAAAAGGGATATGAGCAACTTGCTCATTTAGTAAATGAGCAATTGATTATGTGGTATGCATGTGATACATTGGAGAACTAACCCTTTTAAGGCTTGGCTTTTTCAATCACATGTATGCCACATCATCAATTGCTTATTTACTAAATGAGCAAGTTGCTCATACCCCTTATCCCCTATATATATATATATATATACACACACACACACACACACACACACATACACACACACACACTCATATAGAGTAAGTCTATTAAGAGCTGGGAAGCTGAAATAGTTATCAGGAGCTGGAGATCTCAGCCATCCGATCGATCTTGATCGCGATCGGACGGCTGAAATCGATAGCCGCTTATCTTCAGAAAGGAGCAGGGGTAAAAGGGGTAAAATCATTCTCCCTATCTCTTATCTTCTCACGCTCTCCTCTCTCCCGCTCTCTATCTATCGAAACCCCTCTCTCCCGCTCTCTATCTATCGAAATGCCAGCTCTCTATCTTCTCGCGCTCTCCCTCCCGCTCTCGAAGATCGGGAGCTCTCTTCGAAACCCCAATCCCTATCTCTTCTCTTCTCACGCTCTCTTTCTTCGTCACCTGTGTTCGTTCTCTCCCAACTTTGGATTCCCCCCCCAAATCTGAAACCCTAGCTCCCAACGACCTCAACCCCCCGACGTCGCTCTCTCACTTCTTTTGCCTCCGAACCCGAGCCATCTCCACCTTCCCCAAAATCTAACGAAACTCTCGATCTTACCAATGTTTTTCTTTGCAGACGCCTCGATATCTGGAAACCCCAACTCCAGAAACCCTAATTTCGAGTTTTTTGCATTCGAAGGTGAGTAAAGATACGATTTTGAACTTTTTTTAAAAATTTTTGTGAGGGTTTTCGGTGGATCTGCAATTGAATATTAATTTTGTGGTTGTTTCGAATGGGAGAAGTAAGAGAGAATGATGCTTACGAACCCTCTTATTTAACACTTAGCTTCGGTGTAGTTATCATGTTTAACCATTATGTATGCTTCCTGCTTTCTTGATTTTTTTCTAAGCAATATCTAAAGTATAGGATTGACAACTGTATTTAATGAATTTATTTAAATAAATGCATAAGAAGGCTAGAATAGATGTAATCAAAACTGCTTTACTTTGGGAAGTTGGGTTAGTTGACTTAAAAGTAAATTTTTTGGATGACTTTTATTTTTATAACTTCTGTATCAGATAACATTTAACATAGGGAGATGAAAGGTGAATGGTGAAGTTCTTTGGTAAAATTTGTTATAAGTGTGGAAATGAGCATTTGTTTAATCTGAAAATCAATGTCATGTTTATGGGATAATTGTGATGAAAACTTTTTTTAATTTTACGACTTTCTCTTTAGATGTTATTTGCGAGTCAGAAATTTTTGATCCTTTCTAAACTATAAGGGCAGGTTAATGTCTGGCAATAATACTGATATCATAGCTAGATCAACATGCTATATCCTAAAGGGCACATCGGTTTGACACTCACTGCCATTCATTTGGTGGCAAGCCGCGAGATAACCAAAACAACTGCAGGCAATCATCCCACCAACCAAGCACTCTTAAGGGATAATGTCACAGGTTTGATTCCGCCTTAACCAAATACCAAAATAAAAATCATTCCACCAGCTGCGACTTGCTAGACGTTATACTCGTCATCACATCTACAAGCTGTGGCTGGCCAGAACAAGGGGAAGAAACAAGCATTGCTGGGGCTAAGTACTTCGATGACTAGAAAGAATTGGGAGGTCTAGACTGGGTGTAAATTCTTTTCTCCATTTCCTATTGTAAAGTCTTTCGTGTGTAAAGAGAAATCAATGGTGTCACAAATGTGGCCAATTCTATAATGCCTAGCTTATTGGGGTTGCAGAACAATGAGTTTTGAGTCATTCTTGCTTGTATTAAAATCTGGCCTAAACTAGTTTTTAAAGTGTCAACCCTCATACAAGCATATCTATGCTAATTCTCAAAATAGAATGAAATGTAAAGCATTTTCATTCATCTGCTCTATTAGCATGAATAGAGAGCCATCCACTTTTCACTCTTGCTGTCGAATTCAGTCTATAAATAGAGTAGTCACCTCCCATACTACTCTCAGATACACATTACTACTAGAGAACCAAACAATGTAGAACTTCTCTAATATTATAATGGGAGAAGGCCTTAGTGTCATTTCTAAATGTTTTGTCATTCTACCAACCCGTGCAATGCACGTGCATAACTATTATAAAAGAGGTCCTAGGTTCAACCTAGGACTACATCTAAATTTTTATTTTAAAAAACTATATTTATTAAAACGTGAGTATTGTGTCAACAAAAAATTGAAGCAGAGCCATCCACTTTTCACTCATGCTGTCGAATTTTCAGTCTATAAATAGAGGAGTCACCTCTCATACTACTCTCGGATACACATGACTACTATAGAACCAAACAATGTAGAACTTCACTAATAAGTACGGTGCAGGACCAGCGTGAATAAAGCAAAGTTTAAGGAAACTAAATTCAACAGCAGGGTTGTCTTCAGCAATTCCTTTAACCAGAGTGACGAAAGCAAGCATTTGCATGAACTTCATCGAACTCTTGATACAAAGAACAAGCACGAAAAGCAAGAATAACAGATATACAAAATTTTGCTCCCATCAACAATGAACCAAAAGAAATTGAAATTTCCTAGCCATCAATAACTCAACCTAGCATTCACCCAGCAATAATACTAACTCAAATTGAGGTGTCCATAAAATTCAAAAAGACACAATGTTTCCACAACTATTTAAGGTTTTCAATCAAAGCAAACAAAAATTGCAAATTGCAGGAGAAAAACTGAGCAAGTGGCAGCTTAATAGCCACCTTTGAGATCATTGACCACATCATAAGGAATAGGAGTGACTGTTTCAAGGGTAGCTCCTTCCACCATGAACCCGGGCTTGGGACCTTCAGGCTGTCGCTTTGTGCTGATAACTTCACCACGAGCTTTCGCCTCAGCCTTAAGCTGATCGTTCTTTTTCTTCCTGAGCTGGAAATCCTCAGTGCACCTGGAAGGCTGCACATGTTCTACTCGGACGTGAATCCTCTTCCTAATGATCCTGTTTCCCACCTGTTAATTATGTCAACCAATATCAATAACAGCTAAGTAGACAAGCAAAACAGTAAAGCACTTTTAACTGATTCATTAAATCTGGGACAACTGCTTACTTATAAAAGATATTTAGGAGAACAAGCGACTAAAGCTACAGTCAGTAAAAACATCTCAGTAACTTGAGTCATAAATCACACACTTAAAGTTCTATATCAATGCACAGGCAATCAGAAGATGCAAAATTTCAGTATCAACACTCCAGGCAACAGCATAGATCAACAGGATAAAGAAAAGGTAAAGATCTGGTATATACATGTGATATATCCTACAAAGGATAAAAATGAACATTCAACACTTTCATATTGAGAATGTCTGCTAAGAGTTACAACTTCAATCTTGCATATGGTGAAACATGTTTTCCTTTCAGTAGTAGATGTGATGTAATCATTTTACCCTCACAGCATTTCACAGTCATCACGAAAGGCAGTCAGATGGGTTTTAAACCTCTCACAAAACAGAACCTAAAGTCAAGGCAATGAAGAGACCAGTCCTAAATAGAAATGAAAAATAATTATCAACAAGTGACAACAAGCGCTGTCAGTTCAAACTAGACTCGACCATTCAACATGCAGGTCTAAAATAGAAATGAAGAAAGAATTATCAACAAGTGATAACAAGCGCTGTCAGTTCACACTAGGCTCGACCATTCAACATACATGACAATGTAAATAAAGCACTAGGCAATATTTCAAAAGAAATTTACAATTGTGATATATAAAGTCTATTAGTATAATTGTATTTTTAAACATGGATATAAAATACAGAAATATAATGAAATAATAACACCCAAAAGATTATTAAAAAACAAATATACAGTTTAAAAATTTTATGTGACTTTAATGGAAAAATATTCATTACAAGTTTATTTGGAAAAATAACATCTAGACCACAAAAATTATTGAAAATAAAGCTATTAACAATTTACAATGTATTCATAAATAATAGCAACATGGCATAACAATACAGTATGGTTCAAAAAATTATCTAACAAGTGAAAGAATTCACAAATTAATAAACAAACTTTTCACAGACACAGAATAGATGATAAAGATCTAAAATAATATGGTTCATAAATTACACTTGCCAAATGTTGCTAGCCCACATCATAAAACACGAACACCTCTATGTTGAAACCATGTCATGCTCAGAGACACATATACAACATAAGCTGGACACATGTATACTATTACTAGCTTATTTTGAGTTAGTTTCTTAAGCATTTTTCAACAAACCAATTTGTCATATTGTATACCATGTCATGCTCAGAGACATACAACATATGCTGGACACATGTATACCAGCTTATTTTGAGTTAGTTTATTAAGCATTTTTCCACAAACCAATTTGTCATATCGTATACCGTTTACATGAGCATGTTCGTGCCCATGCTTCTTGGAGCCACAACTGATTTTACTCATAATTATTCAATATTCATACCAACACTAGCTCTAAACTTCTAACTCATTTTGTGTTCATATCCATTGTTTAAGCATATATATCTATTTCTTATCATTCCCCATTCTTCCAACTATCTATTAATCAACATCCAATTTCATATACGGATAAATTGCTTTCGTATATCAAACAATGTCTAATAATCAAATGCAACCTATATCCAATCCAATCACATTTCTATCCCAAACAATGAAAATAAATCCCTAACTTTAGCCCATAAAAGGCCCTCACAGAAATCACAAATCTTTCCAAGATCAAATTTTGCACACATGGGTCCTAATCATTTCACAACCCAAACCTACACCCAGCATCAAAAACCAAAAAGAAAAAAAAGTTTGATAACCAAATGTCATTTAAGCTTCAGGCTATGAGAACTTCCAAATGAATAACAGATCTATCCAAAATCAAACTTTGTACACATGGGTCCTAATCATTTCACAAACCAAACCTATACCCAACAACAAGAACAACAACAAATTTAAATTTAAAAAGATTTAGACCTGTTTGTTGATTTCGACGCCGAGAGCGCGCTTGGTAACGTTCCAGACCTGGCCGGTACGTCCATGGTAGAACTTGTGGGGCATACCCTTGTGGACGGCGCCGTTGACTTTGACGTCGACGTAGTCGCCGATTTTGTAGGTTCGGAGGTAGGTAGTCAACGGAATGTAACCCTTCTTCCTGAATGGGCGCGCGAACAGGTCGCGGGTGCGCGATCGGAGACCGTGTCCAGCTGGCATCTTCGCTTGCTCTTCTTCTTCACCGCCGCCGCTGCTAGGGTTTTGAGGAAAGAAGGGAACGAGCTAGAGTGTTTATAGGATTGGGGTTGTTAGGAGGAAATGACCAAAATAGCCCTGGCTTAGTTTGTGGGCTGGGCTTTTGGGTTGTTGGATTTGATAGTCATCTTGGGCTTGGATCTATGTTTAATTGTTTATATTTTAGTAGTGTACCTGTGTCCGATGTTTTTTCTTCCACAATACATTATTGTCCTCACTTTCAATGAGTACCACAAACAGAAGTTGATAGTATATACGGTGCATATAACAATATATGCGTGCTCAGAGCATTTGTAGCAGTTCTCTATATTTTCAAAATTTAAAAAATATATAAAAATTGAGTCATTTTCTATATTTTCAATTTTTGAAAATATAGAAATAGTACCCGTCTATATGTGAGAGACGGTGTAGAAATTTTCCAAATATAGGAATCGAAAAATCATCTTTCGTCCGTTCTAAATTTTTTATCGGACAAAAGATAATCTCATATATATATATATATATATATATAGGCTAAAATTGAAAAAACCCCTCTAAACTATCCTATATCTGCAGAAAACCACACTCACCTTTTTATTACGCTGAAAACCACACTAAACTATTGGTGCAAAAAACCCCACCTTCACACTGTTAGGGTTCAGTTAAGTTTTTGTCACGTGCTCTGCACGTGACTTAGTAAATGTCGAAAATATCCCCAGAATACAATCTGATTATTTTCTATTTTGTTTTTTCTTCGTTCTAAACGATTATTTCTCTCCCAATTAGAACCCCTAATCCCAAATCTAAAATCCACCAACTCCAAAATCATCCCAATCTATCCGAAATCCTTCCTCATCGTCGACGGTGCAATCAGAAGCGGAGGACGCCATCTCGTCGAAGTCGGTGAGAGCTTCCAGACTAAGTCGTCGTTCTCCCCTGCAGTCGAAGTCGTCGCACTCCACCCAGCCGAGGTCGTCGCTATCAACCCAGTCGCGTTCGTCGCTCTCCACTCAAATTGGACGCGAAGTCGAAGAGCATCGAAGTCGTTCCCCACACATTCCTCGCTATCCACCCAGTGAGTTTCTTTCTTTCTTTGTTGCTTCTATGGAGATGTCTTTATTTTGTTTCGGTAGTATAAAATAGTCGCTTAGTTTGTGCTGTCGGAAAAACAGATGGAATATTTTGCTTTTGGTCTTGGGATTCATAAACAAATGTGAAGGGGGACCCTCAATTGTTGGGTGACATGGGGACACTTAAAAATTTGTCTGGATATGGTCTAAAAGTTAATACTATTGGTAAATTGAGAATAGCCATACAATTAGATATAAAAACCTAGTTGAGAAGAGCTTGGCTCTATACCATGATCTCACTTGTTTGTAAGAAATACATTAGATTAAAATTAAAGGTGTTGAAGGGTGTAAGTATTACTCAAGACCACTTGTTTAATATTCTTTAACAGCAGGATGGTGTTAGCATTGTGGGTTAATTGGGATGGATACTTTCAGAAAAATTCCGAGAAGTGGGTATACATTGGTGGTAAAAAAAGATTATATCGGTATGTACTTCCGGAGTTGAATGGATGGGAATCATTGAAATTCATTTTAACGAGATGTGGTGTCTACACTCCTGAAGTTGGTATTCACTACAGATTAGGGGAGGGGGAATTTCCAGGAAATTTTCATTTGGTGAATGACCAAACAACAACGAAGCAGATGTGGGAAGCTCATAACATAGAGCCTGAGGTAGGGTATGTAAATTTGTATCTTGATGGAACCAAAGGGCTTCGTGGAGATGGGGATTGGGGTTATCCTCCAGGGTATGTGAAGATTGTGGATAATGGTGTTCGCATTGATAATCCCGTTCTACCTCCAATAGCGATTAGCTCAGTTGAAGGTATGTTTTCGTTACTTTATTACTTTGTAATGATAAAATATTTCTATAATTTAATTCTGCTCTTGTGTGATTATATATAATACATTTCTTTATTTTAATACGGATGCAGATGAGATCCCAGATGAGATAATGCCTCAAGCTCTTGATCAGCTAGGCACTCAGTCACAAGTGTTGCAGTCAGTAGTGGGAGGTTCGCAGTTAGCTACTACTCACTATTTTGTGGATGAAGGACCTTCCCAATCAAGCGATGTAGTCACACAAGAGAAGGCCATAAGCAATGAAGGACTTTTTAAAAATTTGGGAGGTAGGCCAAAATCGCAGAGGAGGCAACCCGAAAACTTGTGTGGCGATGACTGTGATGTAGAAGTGGTCGATACAGATTATGAAGATAGTGATGTTTTGGGGTCACTTTTAGTCTCCGATGGGGAGGAGTGCGAGATGAAGGTACAATACAATAGAGACAAGCATAGTGAGGAGCCAGTTATTGTGATCGGGATGGAGTTTGCAAATGCTGGTGAATTCAGGACTTGCTTGAGAGAATGGGCTATTCGGAATGGCTATGATCTATTTTGGAGGCGGAACGATGCAAAAAGATGCACAGTTGAGTGTATGTCGGAAGGTGACTGTCCTTTCTATGTAGGTGCTTCTTGGAAAGAATCTGATAGAGTCTTCCGAATTGTATCACTCCGAATAGAACACACTTGCGAGAGGGCCGTCGAAAACAGTCAAGTCACGGCTAGTTGGTTGGCAACCAAGTACCTCGAACATTTCAGAGATGAGCCTAATTGGAGTTTGTCAGCTTTCATTTCTGCAGTTAATAGAGATTACGGTGTTGTAGTCAGCAAAAATGTGGCTGCTAGAGCTAGGAGAATGGCTCAAGATGAAGCTGATGGAAGGCATGTCGAGCAGTACAATCAATTGTGGAATTATGCAAATGCCATGATGAAGAAAATGCCTGATACTATGGCCATTATCAAGACTGAGAATATAGAGGGTTGCAATGAGAAGAGATTCAAAGGTTTCTTCGTATGTTTTGGTGCATTAGTGAAGGGTATGTTGAATGGTTGCAGGAAGATTATTGGCATGGATGGGTGCCATTTGAAGACATCTGCTGGGGGTGTATTGCTAACTGCGTGTTCAACGGACCCGAACAACCAGATGTGGCCAATTGCATGGGCAGTCGTTGGAGTTGAAAACAAAGAAACATGGAATTGGTTCTTAACACTCTTGATGGAGGCGATCGGTGTGCCAAATTTGGTAGGGTGGACATTTATTTCAGACCGACAGAAGGTATCAACTTAGACATTGATATTAATTAATGTTATTGTTTTTTCCACTACTTGTATGTGTTACCCATTCGTTTCCTACTTGATTGTAGGGATTGATGGAAACATTTAAAGAACTCGTGCCTGAAGCTCATGTACGATTCTGTGTGAGACACTTGTATGCAAATTTTGTGAAAAAGTTCAAGGGTTTAGACTTGCAGGGAGAAGTGTGGGGGGCAGCTACTGCATACACTCGACAAAGGTGGGAGGTTTCAATGAAAAGAATGAAGGATATATCCGAGGAAGCCGCACAATGGTGGATGGATGTCGGCCCTGAGAAGTGGTCCAGGTCACACTTTGATGAATCAACCAAGTGCGATTTGCTTTGCAATAATATATGTGAGGCTTGGAACAAATACATATTGCAAGCGAGGGATCGGCCAATCATAACAATGTTGGAGATGATTAGGAGAATGGTGATGGTGAGGTTGCAGAAAAAGAGGGAGATGATTTGTAGGTCTAGTGGGGTTGTCACTCCCAAAATCCAATTGAAGTTAAAGAAGACATACGAGAAGTCTAGGCATTGTTTCATTTTCAAATTCGATGAAAACAAGTATGAGATAATGGAGCATGGGGTGAATTACTGTGTGGACTTGAATGAGAGAAGTTGCGATTGTAGAGAGTGGCAGGTTAGTGGAGTAGTATGTAGACATGCACTAGTCTCTCTAACTAATAGAAGGAAAAGAGTAGAGGACTATTGTGACACCTCCTACAGTATGACTACATATAAGAAAGTCTACGAAGGTAACTAGTTTGATCTCCAACCATTTGTTACATTTCTTTACAATTTGCACTATATATTAACTTTTCCACTTACTGTGTCATAATATAGGTATCATTGAACCAATCCCAAATTCATCTCTTTGGGATAAGTTGGACTATGTGGACATCCTTCCGCCACGATTGAGAAGAGCTCCTGGAAGGCCAACTAAGGCTAGGAGGAAGGATCCGACAGAGAGGAAGTCGAAGAATCCAACTGGCTTGCAAAAAGCAAGCAAATTGGGGATCATCATGACGTGCAGGAGGTGTCATCAAGCTGGTCACAATATTAGAAACTGCAAGAACGAACCAGCTCCACCGAAGCAAAGGTCAACCAACAAGGGAGGGAGGCCAAAGGGGCAAAGAACCGATGAAGTAGTGAGGAGCGTGAGGCAAACCTTATTCAAAGAGATACACGTGCTGTTACAGATGGGGGCAGGCAAAGAGTAGGACCTCATTCCATTTCCGACGAGACCATAGGAATTGAGAGAGACACTGTTAAATGTGGGAGGAAAAGGAAGGAAAAAGGACCATATATGGGAGGGGTTAATTCCAAGAAACCGAAGGTAAATCGTAACAAAGAATTAATTTCATATTACAACAAATTGTAAGGATAATCATCTTCTTTACATTCATATAGGTGAACATCTCTAATGAGAGTCCTACTGGAGAAGGAGATGGAAGCCAGCATGCCAATTAACGATGGTAATGCACTAACTACACTAACTGCACAAACAAGTTATGAAGCAAGCTGTAGCTAAAAGAATTATCAATGTGATATCTGGCTTCTTATTGCAGGGAAGATGATTACAAAAATAGTAAGAGGGTCAATATGATGGCTGAAAGTGTTTTTTATGCAAGCTGTAGTTAAAACAACCAGATCAGTTAATGTATGTATCTGTAACATAATTTTTGTTGATCAGTATGAAGACTAATGGCTGTTAGCAGAGACTATTATGATTTTGCTCAATGAACTAAAGCACCAAAGAAAGCATGTCAAGAGTTTAAAGAAAAAATCCCTTTGTTCCAAAAATTTAGAGGAGGTAGCTCTCTATCTGTAACTTTCAGTCTGCACCAATTATGCTAGTCAAAATTGATTGTTTTTTTTTTCTCTAATGGAAATGCATATCTGCATAAAGCAATTGCTCTAATGGAGGTAGCTCTCTATCTGTAACTTTCAACTTATCTTCTTTTTTGTAGGTTGTAGATAAACTTGTAGACATTGTTGTCTATCTGCATAAAGCAATTTTGGAGACATTTGGTGTCACAGGATGAACAGCAGACTGAGTTAGTGTAGGGATGAATTTTGTGGTCTTCAATGAATTCATGTTGTAGCTGTAGCTGGGTTCTATTCACAGCAAGTATATAATTTTGCTGAGGGATGAATTTTGCTGAAGGATGACTGAGGGATGAATTTTACTGATGCTGTAGATGGCTGAACCAAAACAGAAAGTTGGAGGCTGACCTGGATTAAACTATATGATGTTGATGATGGCTGATCCTGGATGATGTTGATGAACTCTAACTAATTTGGCTGATTCATGCTGTAGATGGCCTATTTTGAAACTATATGATCCTGGATTGAACTATATGATGTTGTTGATTATGTAAATCTGCAATTTGAAAGTATAGTGGCTTTGCAACTCGATAATGATACGCAGTGCATATATTGAGTTATGTTTTACATTTCTTTTAGCTCTACATGTTGATAATGTAGCTCTGCAATTTGATTATGGCCTTTTGGCTTGATCTTGTATTACATTTCTTTTGATATATCTTCTTCGGTTATGTTTTATTGGTGTGAGCTTCTACAAGAGTAAAGCTATGGATGCAAAGCAAAAAAATTCAGTGAGCATTTGCAAATCTTTTTTAACTGGGAGCTTCTACAAGAGTTAAGCTTCAACAAAAGTAAAACTTCTACAAGAGTAAATCTACATTATCCAACTTCAACGATACACGTACTAACATATCCATTCTTAAGAACTAACACAACAACAGTTATCTCCTTACCATGGTTAGTTCATAATAAGTAACAACAGAATAATCAAGAAAAGCAAAAGCAAACACCCTGTAAAACCTCTCATGGTTCCCTCTCTAACTTTCAACTCAACCATCTTCTTTCTCAGCAAATTACATTCTGCTTCAAACTCTTTCTTCTGATTCTTTAGATCTACGATAATGGCACTTAGTTTATTCTCCATCTGACTAGCTTCATCAACTACGAGCTTCAACTTTGCATTTTCTATCTTCAAATCCGAGTAAGATTTGTCCTGTCTCTCGGTTCCACCCACTAATTCAATCCAACGAAAAAATCTACATTTGTCTGTTTGCCAATATGGACAACCCGCAAAGTATCTTCCAGCGTTTGCAGCGGTGCTTGCTACCTTCACAACTACAGGATCTTTGTGAAAACACACTAGGGTTCCACCATCATCGCAACTATTACGCAAGCTCCTCCTTAAAGATTTGGAGTTTGTCAAATCTGCGTGTACACAAATGCAGACATCTAAATAATCAAATCGACAAATAAAAGAGATCGGATCGAGGTCAAATATAATTCATTAGTGTGAACAAATCACCTGACATTGGATCGCCCTGCTGAATGGCGTGAGTGAGCTCCACTTGATGGCGTCAGAAACTCGAATTCGACGCCTGGAAGATCACGTCCGGTCGGTGGCGACGTCCGGTATAGGGCGTCGTCCGGTCAATGGCGACGCCCAGTGTATGGCTTCGTTGGATCGGGGTTTGCTTCTGTTTATGATTGAGTTGATTTTGGAGTTGGAGGGTATAGATATTAGGGCTGATTTGGGATTAGGGTTTCATTTTGGGAGAGAGAGATGGGTTCTGAAGAAAAGAGAAGGGAGGAAGAAGTGAAGAAGGCATAGTCGGGGGGTAATTTGGACATTTACTAAGTCACGTGCAGAGCACGTGACAAAAACTTAACTGAACCCTAACAGTGTGAAGGTGGGGTTTTTTGCACCGATAGTTTAGGGTGGTTTTCAGCGTAAAAAAAAGGTGAGCGTGGTTTTCTGCAGATATAGGATAGTTTAGAGGGTTTTTTTCAATTTTAGCCTATATATATATATATATATATATATATATATATATATATATATATATAGGGAAAAGGGGGTATGAGCAACTTGCTCATTTAGTAAATAAGCAATTGATGATGTGGCATACATGTGATTGGAAAATCATTAAAAGGATTAGTTGTCCAATGTATCACATGCATGCCACATAATCAATTGCTCATTTACTAAATGAGCAAGTTGCTCATATCCCTTTTACCCATATATATATATATATATATATATATATATATATATATATAAAGTAAGTCTATTAAGAGCTGGGAAGCTGAGATTCATATCGAGAGCTGAGATTCTCAACCGTTCGATTGCGATCCGATGGTCATGATTTGATCCGACTATCAACTGATATGTTGAAGGGCAAAATAGTTATTTCTCAGCTTCTTTCTTTCTCAGATTCAGCTACTATCTCCCGTTCTCTCTCTCGTTTACGAATCCGAAAAAAGCCTTCAGCACTCCCGTTCTCTCTCTCTTCGTCAAAGCTTCCATCTTCATTTCCTGAGCGATTCGTCACTAGGGTTTCTGATTTGCCCATTTCTCATCTCTCCCGTTCTCTCCCTCTCTTCGACGCGTTACCCATCTCCATTTTCTGAGCAATTCAAAGTTAGGGTTTCTGATTTTGGTCCATTTCTCATCTCTCCCGTTCTCTCCCTCTCTTCGACGCAATGCCCATCTCCATTTCCTGAGCGATTTGAAGCTAGGATTTCTGATTTTGGTCCATTTTAATGGGAATTGGAGTATTGGGGTTTTGAGGGGTTTGGCTGCTGTCAAAAGTTCTGTTTGATCAAACCCCTTCAAAATGGTTGACGCCCCTTCTCATGCTTTCGAAATCCCCCCAGCTCCCCAGCTCTCTCTCTCTGCGACGAAAAACCCTAATTGCAATTAGGGTTTCGATTTCTACTCTCAGTAGGGGTCTCTCTCTCTAGCTTGGGCTGCAATCTTTCTATCGGGTAATCTCAATTTCAAATTTTATTTCCTTTATAATTGCTTATAGTTTGTTGTTAGAACTTTATTCCGAAAATTATGCATTTATTTCTTTAACAACTATACATTCATTTCTTGAAATATATTTCAGCCATGTTAGAAACTTGTAAGATAGGTAAAGTTGTTTTTGTGAATGGTTCAAATCTTTTAGTCAACAAATAATATTCGTATTAGATTAATAACCTAAAGTTTGCCGAGCATTAAATCAAAACTACATTTGTAATTTTGAGATGCAGACATGACACATGCATATGAGCACACATAATCATGATGGTCCCTTGTGTAGAAGTAAGTTTTCTTTTAGGTCTGTGATGAACATTACAGTTTCATGTTAGCTACCTTTATTATGTTTTGATGTTGATCAAGTAATATTGTGTCATATTTATACCATAATTAATTATACTGGTTTAGTATATTGATATTAAAGAGACTTCACTTAAAGCATATACATCATAGAAGCTGAGGGATGTTTCTCATTTAACTAGGGATGTTTCTCCCAAAAAAGAAAAATATTTAAGTGTCCAAAATGTGTACATACTTGAATTTTTCAACACTAAGTTTCATATCCTCTCAGTATGAAAACTTTATTAATTAGTTAACTATTAGATTTGAAGTGAAGGGTTATAATAGTTTCTAAAAACATGATATTGGCCTTGTAGCTTTAGAATGTAGTTTCTAAATACATGATTGTTCAGTTTCTGTTGTTCTGAGCTTTCACATTTTGAACTTCATGTTCAGTTTCATGTTCAGTTTTTGGTGGTGTTCTGAGCTTCACGGTCAGTTTCAAGTTCAGTTTCATGTTCACATTTTGAGCTTCTGCTATTCTGAGCTTCATGTTCAGTTTTTGGTGGTGTTGTTCTGAGCCTACAGATTTTTGTTGTTGTTGTTGTTGTTGTTGTTGTTCTGAGCCTACAGAATTTTTTGTTGTTGTTGTTGTTCTGAGCCTACAGATTGTTCTGAGCCAAATATATGTGAATCCTATACCTTTTGCGTAAATTTCTATTTTCTTATTTCTTTATAAATTTCCATGTATTTGTTGAGACTATCAGGCCCTTTAGTTTTGTCTTGTAAGTAAAATGAGGCCTTTATGTTTTATCTATTACAGGTTATTAATTACTATTCGAAGAAGGGTGTTGTTGCAGAGCTTCATGCTGAGAAACCCCCGAAAGAGGTCACCGCTGAAGTGCAGAAGGCTCTTTCATGAGAAAGATTCATCGTTTGCTCTCCCATAACTTGTACTTAATATCATAATAAAAGGATTTGTACTAAAACTTGCTTAAGATAGATAGCAATGAGCAGCTAATTCTATCATTCAGAACTGTAACATTTATGAAAACATGTGTTTTTTTGGGGTACACTTCTTTGTAAAATTTAATGCAAATTTGTATTCATTATGGTTATGGTCAGACCACCTCATTGAAATTGCATAAGAACTTGAACTTTGTAGCTGATATAGTAGGTCACCCTCTTTAATTTATCCGAGGAGCTACGTTGTAGTAGATGTTGGTGAGCGATATACCTTGCTGCTTCATACTTCGGTGATAAAAGGCATTGTTTTCGATGATAAATTGAGTATAAGCTCAGGCTGAAGGAAGTTGTAGAATTTTGAACTCTTGTACAAATTGACAAAAAATATAGCGGCATAATGGTTTTGAGATATGACTCTTTGCAATAGTAGTGAAGGGACGATGTCAAATTGCATCTCATCATTGTTACCCTTGCATGCAAAGGCGATTGCAGTTTTGGAGAGCTCTGTTTCGGTGCAAAGGAGTTTTGCTGCTAACAATCACTGTTGTACTTAAAATGTTTTGCTCCTTTTTATAGCCAGTTTTGTCAAGGTTTAATTATAACTGGGGGAAAAGCGTTATTTGCTCTATACTTGAGGTGAAAATTTGTAGAATCACAGTGCAAACTTTTGGTAATTGGTTGCTGGAATTAAAAACAGATATTCTTTCTGGTTTCTGCATACAATGAGAGTTATCATTGCAAACATCTAGCTAGTTCAGCTGCTTAGGATAATTATACACTTATACAAAGACTATAATACATAATATTATTGAGTTTTGATGCTCGAGTAAATTTAAGGAGACTCCAATCATAGTTTTGTTTACAATACGATCTCATTGGCCAACTGGTTGCATGTGTGTGCATACTCTCTCTGGCTCTCCTCTTGTCCACAAATTGCGGAGTTCGCCTCTTTTCCTGCCCAAGGCCAAGAAGGTGCCTACAATAGATTTGAGGTGTAAAAATGGCTGTTTATGGTGGTTTTGTATTAATGCAAGAACTAAAAGTAAGAAGGAATGAGGTTGCAGTATGCAGTAGGACTTACACAATGTAAAGAAGTGCAGGTTGACCATGCCTATCCATTAAGTTCAGGGCCACATATGTGATGAGGAGACCTGCAGAATAAACTACATGTAGATATAAACAAGTGTTCATAAAGGCAAAACCTAAAGTCATGCCAATTAAATTTTTTTTTTCAGTTGCAAACAAAGGCACAAGAACAAGAACATCACAATTTACCAAATTCAGGACAGACAGGTATCAAAATAACAACAAAATTCAGCAAAAAAATCTGTAGGCTCAAAACAACAAAATCTGTAGGCTCAGAACAACAATAACAGCAAAAAAATCTGTAGGCTCAGAACAACACCACCAAAAACTGAACATGAAGCTCAGAGCAATAGAAACTGAACATGAAGTTCAAAATGTGTAAGCTCAGAACAACAGAAACTAAACATGAAGTTCAAAATGTGTAAGCTCAGAACAACAGAAACTGAACATGAAGCTGAACACCACCAAAAAAAATCTGTATACCAATTGCCGATTTGAGTTTTCTTTTTTGGATCTCCACCTCTTCCAAGTCAATCACTTTAACAACAACAATGATAAATTTCAAAATATACATGAATATGCATACCAATTGCCGATAATAGAAACAGAACCTGAAGCTGAAAAGACTTGCACACTAACTTGGTAGAAGGGTGCAAAAAAACATAATCATTTTACTTGTCTTGTATAAACTTTTCATCACTGCCTACACACTCCAAAAGGAAAAAATCATGAATATAAAAAATTGGTCAGCCATTCTTATATATGTATATATATATAATTGGTCAATCATGAATTAAAAACATATATTTTCATCACTTGTCTTATATATATATAGTAAGTCTATTAAGAGCTGGGGTGCTGAAATCCTTATCGGGAGCTGGGGTTTTCCGCCATTCGATCGCGATTGCTCGCGATCGAACGGCTCAGATTTGATCCCGCTTATCTTCAGAATGTTGAGGGATAAAGGGGGTAAAATCGACCTCCTCTCATAATAGACTTACTCATGTATATATATAGAATAAAAAAAACCCAGTAGGCTCAGAACACACTAATCTCACTAGGGCTGCATTGGGGTGCCGTGCCAACTAGAATATGATGGATAAATAATCAGCCAGTATACAACATAAGCAAGACTCAATCAGAAATTTGTGAGGGGGGGGGGGGTGGCATAATAAATCAAAGTAGTGCATGTCATCATCGCCTCGCCTATACCAACACACACAACAAAAGGCTGTTTCTACAAATTTAAAAGCATTGTTTTAGATACAAGCTATGTTTGGCTACATAAGAACTATTGAAACCACTTGCAACCATGAAACTTGAGTTTCAAATAGTTTCAAAAAACATTCTAAACCCTTCTCCCCAGTTTGTAAATATCGTTATGATCTCTCCAACCTCGATAAGCAGTATCCACCAAACTTAAAACCCACCAAAACCCAAATTTTAGAACAAACACCAAACCCCACTTCTCGGAGCTCGGCTTCCATCAAGTTTCATAACTTCAAGTAATCAAACACAACCGTAACACCCAAATCCACATCTTAGGTTCTGAATTTTTCAACTAAATAGCTACAAGCCCTAAATAAGTCCATCTCATAATAGACTAACTCTATACGAGTTAGTCTATATATATGAATCTCAGAAAGAAAGAAGCTGAGAAATGACTATTTTGCCCTTCAACATATCAGTTGATGGTCGGATCAAATCTTGACCATCGGATCGTAATCGAATGACTGAGAATCTCAGCTCACGATAAGAATCTCAGCTCACCATCTCATAATAGACTCACTCCCATTAATCATTAAATCATAGTGTGGAACTTCAGTAACATAATCCATCTCATCATCAATTATAACCAATGAGGAAAAATAAAGCTCAGATAGGATTAATTCATCACTAGTCACTCCTACAAATCATTAAATAAATGATTCATAGTGTGCAACTTCATAAACATAATCCATCTCATCATCATTTGTAAAACTAGAATCCAAGTTATCCAACGAGGAAGCAAACTCACAATCACATGAATATAACAGACTATTTGTGGAATCGAATACTTTCCTGACATATTGTAGCTGATCATCTTGTTCCACACACTATTCTTGAGATGCAAACATTACCTGACAAATTAATTAACAATAAAGAGTTTGAACAAGTGAATGGAAAACATATAATTCTTAATCAAAGCATAGCAATTAATTTACACAATAAGGTAATTGAAAAAAAAATTGGGAAAAAAAATTGTTTACCAAAATTATACCCGAACGAAGATGTCGGGGAGGAGAAGAAAGGTGGAGTTAGGGTTTCGATGGGTTTTTGAGGATATGGGGGGATTTCGAAACCCTAGCTTCGAATCGCTCAGGAAATGGAGATGGGCATCGCATCGAAGAAAGGGAGAGAACGGGAGAGATGAGAAATGGACCAAAATCAGAAACCCTAGCTTCGAATCGCTCAGGAAATGGATATGGGCAATGCGTCGAAGAGAGGGAGAGAACGGGAGAGATGAGAAATAGGCAAATCAGAAACCCTAGCGACGAATCGCTCAGGAAATGGAGATGGAAGCTTTGACGAAGAGAGAGAGAGAGAGAACGGGAGAGCTGGGGGCTTTTTCGTATTCGTAAAAGAGAGAGAGAACGGGAGAGAGTAGCTGAATCTGAGAAAGAAAGAAGCTGAGAAATGACTATTTTGCCCTTCAACATATCAGTTGATAGTCAGATCAAATCTTGACCATCGATCGCAATCGAACGGTTGAGAATCTCAGCTCTCGATAAGAATCTCAGCTTCCCAGCTCTTAATAGACTTACTATATATATATATATATATATATATATATATATATATATATATAGGGGGGGTGGGACGCACCGATACATTTTTTAAAACGTGTCGGACGCAACATCATCTTGCGTCTCACCAAATTATATTTTAAAAAAAACAAATGGAGATCGGACTAAAGACCTTCTTGCGTTTTAAAAAAACAAACAAACAAACAAATAAACAAACGAGAATAGATGAAAGTCCTTCTTTCGTCCTTGAAGATTTCCTTATGGGGTTTGATACACAGCGGTAATACAAAAAGTTATGAGAGACCAAGGAAGACTTCCTTCTCCAACTCCACATAGATACTATAACAAGCCAAGAGAGAGAGGAATCAAGAGGAGGAGTGAAGGTCGAGCAAGGACCGAGGAGATTATCTGTAATGCCCCGGACCCCACTCAAACAAATTCTAACAACTGCCCACAACAGTCTGTCTCTCAAAAAGGTGTCATGACTAGTTGGTGTCTCCTGATCATATGCTTCCTAATATACACACACAATTCTAACTCCCTTTCCATGTGGGACTAAGTCATCACCACCTACCATGAACACCGTGGCCCCGTAGCAATTAATTAATTCTTTCTATAGGCTCTATACACACACTACCAAATCTATAAGCCCATCTAACCATGAATTTAATTACTAAGCCCACCATGAAGGCCCATCTCACACGGGGTATTACATAAACCCCACCTTAAGAACTCAGCGTCCTCGCTGAGCTCGGGACCCGCAAGCTGATATAGAATCTCCTTTCTAACCGATATGGAGTAGAGTACCCTACTAGTATACTGTCTCTGGTCTCTTTACCAGCGTACTATCCTTAGCCAGACATACATCTCACCCACTCTTACCCACAATCGGTGTCGAAAGTCGGCTCTGATACCATTTTGTTACGCCCCGGACCCCACTCAAACAAATTTTAACAACTGCCCATCACAGGCTGTCTCTCAAAAGGTGTCATGACTAGTTGGTGTTTTCTGATCATAGGCTTCCTAATATATACACACAATCCTAACTCACCTTCCATGTGGGACTAAGTCACCACCACCTACCATGAACACCATGTCCCCATAGTAATTAATTCATTCTTTTTATAGGCTATTGATGCTGTTTATTTCTGAGACACGTGTGGAAGCACCAGGTGTGAGTTCGAACTCAATTTGTATTGAAGGAGATTGCCGCTCGTCTGCCGACCTTCGGTTGACCTTCTGGGGCCTACGATGAGCTCGGAAAGACGTTGAAGGTTGGGCTCGGATCGAAAGGGTCGGATCCGAGGTCTTGTGTACCTGCAGACGGTCCTGAAACACCGGGGTTTGTCCCGGTGGCGGACCCTCCGACGCTCTAGTCAGTCTCTGTGAGAGAGTAGCAATAACTAGGTATATTTAAGTGGCAAAAGATTGATTACCTCCAAAAGGTGGGTGAGGGTCTAGTATTTATAGAGAATCCCAACCGGGTTTGGTTCCGAAAGCCCATGGGCCTGACGTGGCAGAAGGCCCAGGGGGTTTAGGGCGGTTGAGGCGATACCAGGAGTGGTATAGGGCTGACGTGGCGAAACCCTTGGAGTATTTGGAGCTGACGTGGCCCATCGTGAGTCCTCTGTGCCTCTGGGGGAATCGGAGGGCCTAGGCTGTGCCAGGTCATCCTTCTGCCCCGCCAGAGAGAGGGGGGACGGCCTGAGGGACTGTTCCGGACCGGACTCTGGGGGGTACTGAGGCCCGTCAGTATGAGGAGGCAGGCATCGTGAGGGCAAACATGAGGTTCGGCGCCGACCCTGAAGTGGTCCGGAGCCGAACCAGGTTGTTATTTCTGCTTTTCTGAGTAGGAATTGTATTGGGCCCTGGTTGGGCCTCAGGCCATTTTTACACTGTCACACAATAACCTGATGCGGCTTATTTCTGAGACACGTGTGGAAGCACCAGGTGTGAGTTCGGACTCAATTTGTATTGAAGGAGATTGCCGCTCGTCTGCCGACCTTCGGTTGACCTTCTGGGGCCTACGATGAGCTCGGAAAGACTTTGAAGGTTGGGCTCGGATCGGAAGGGTCGGATCCGAGGTCTTGTGTACCTGCAGACGGTCCTGAAACACCGGGGTTTGTCCCGGTGGCGGACCCTCCGACGCTCTAGTCAGTCTCTGTGAGAGAGTAGCAATAACTAGGTATATTTAAGTGGCAAAAGATTGATTACCTTCCAAAGGTGGGTGAGGGTCTAGTATTTATAGAGAATCCCAACCAGGTTTGGTTCCGCTTGGGGGCCGGGTTTGGATCCGAAAGCCCATGGGCCTGACGTGGCAGAAGGCCCAGGGGGTTTAGGGCGGTTGTGGCGATACCAGGAGTGGTATAGGGCTGACGTGGCGAAACCCTTGGTGGTATTTGGAGCTGACGTGGCCCATCGTGAGTCCTCTGTGCCTCTGGGGGAATCGGAGGGCCTAGGCTGCGCCAGGTCATCCTTCTGCCCCGCCAGAGAGGGGGGACGGCCTGAGGGACTGCTCCGGATCGGACTCCGGGGGGTACTGAGGCTCGTCAGCACGAGGAGGCCGGCACTGTGAGGGGAAACACGAGGTTCGGCGCCGACCCTGAAGTGGTCCGGAGTCGAACCAGGTTGTAATTTTTGCTTTTCTGAGTAGGAATTGTATTGGGCCCTGGTTGGGCCTCAGGCCATTTTTACACTGTCACAGCTATATACACACACTACCAAATCTATAGGTCCATCTATTTGTCCACTCCTTTCTCTTTCAAAATAAAATTTTTCAACACTTTAGCGCTCATCTTCGCGTCTTGCTGTACCAGACTTGCCCTTCCGGAGTGACCCCAGGTGAGTTAGCAAGTCTACTTGGCCTAGGCATAGATGGACAGGGCTCAGTCCGGCTCATCAGCGTCGACGTCCAGGGGGGAGGTGGAGCCTATCTCTGACTCGACGTCCTGGGAGGAGCCCGTACTCGAGGAGGAGTCAGTGTACGTTGACGAGTCTTCTGACACGGTTTCGTGGGAGGAACCGGTGGTTGAGGAGGCGGCACATGGTGCGAGGCGGTCGCGCTCCCGTCGTCCCTTCGTGGTGGAGAGCAGTGAGTCGGAGGAAGCGACTGACGGTTCGGACGACGTCCATGTTTTGGAGCCGGCTACCGAGGGTGAGAGAGGCGAGGGCGGCATTGTAAGGAGATCCACGGTTCCGGGGGCATGCCCGAGTTCCATGCTGACTGGTCGGGGGCCCTTATTCACTCCCTCGTCGGAGCGATCCGAGAAGAGGAAGAAGGCTCCGAGGAAGGTAGGGTTGGGGACCGGTGGCTCGAGCCAGGGGACTGGTTCGCCCGCGCAGCCGAAGCATTTCCGTCAATATCCTGACGACCTGTCCGACCAGGAGCTCTTTGGTGTGCAGGCCTCTTCGCCGAGTCGGCCGAGAGTGTTGATGGACGCGATTCTGACCGCCTTGGACGGCGGGGATTTGGAAGTCTTGCAGTTGGCGTACCACATAGGTCCTAGTTACGAATTGATGCTGCCGAGCTCTACTCTTCGCCCAACCGATCCCCTGTCTGCTTGGTATTGTGTCTTCCCCGTGGACGCGTTTATTTCTGGACTGAGGCTGCCGGTCCATCCGTTTGTTCGGGAAGTGTTGAACTGGGCCTCCTTGGCGCCGATGCAGTATGGGCCGAACTCTTGGGAGCAGATAATCAGCTTTGTACTGAGGTGCGAGGAACAACGGGTACCCTTGCGCTTGAACGTGTTCCGAGTGACGCTGATGTTTTGTTCGGCAGCCGAGGGGGTTTACTATATCTCCTCCCGGAGCAGGAGGAAGGTTGTTCATAGCCATCCTGACACTATTAAGGACTGGAGGAAAAAGTATCTGGTGATCCGGAGTGAAGGGCCCTGGGACATTCCGACTCGATGGAATTACTCCAAGCCGAGTTATCCTGCGCCGGGGCAGGGGGATCTGACGGTCGAGGAGTGGGGGTTTGTCGAGCGTCTTCGTTTGTCCCCTAGTATTAATTGGTCGAAGGTGACGGAGGTTCGCCTGGCGAGCGTTGGACTGAGCCCCGCCGTTCTCCGTATGTAGTTGTTTCTTTTCCCTCGATCCTTTCGTACATTCTTGCTCATTGCTCTTAATGGCTTTTTCTGCAGATATGGATGAGGCATCAATCCAAGCAAGGCGGCTCGCCATGAAGAAGGAAAATGCCGAGAAGAAGAAGGCGGTGAAGAGGCCGAGGGAGCTGCCCCTTGTTATCTCGGAGGTACCGCTTGAGCCGAGGGCTAAGAGGACTCGTTCGGAGACAGGCAAGGGGGGTGCCTCTTTGAGGGGTAAGGGCCCGGCGAGGGCGTCCGATCTTGACAAGGGGAAAGGTCCCTTGGTAGGGGTCGAGGAGGAGGACCCGGTGGTGGAGTTGTTGCGGCAGCGGTGGGTGCCGGACTGGTCGGTTCGGATGAGCGACTGTCTGACCGAGGAAGCCCAGGCCGTAGAGGTGGTGGAGAAGCTGGCAACGCCTCGCGATCGCCAGATGATGGAGAACGAGCCCGTGGAGGTGGCATTCACGCGCCTGGCGCAGGCCACCGTGTCGGTAAGCTTGTCGACCTCCTCCTTTCCGTTTGGTCTTGCCTCAGGAGTTTTCTTCTTATGCGCTTCTTTCGGTCGCAGGCTTGTATGCAGGGAGCTAATGTAAAGAATCTCTACGAAGCGTCCCTGTTACAAGAGCGTACTCGGGCGGACAAGAGTGGACGAGAGACGAAGGAGATGCGGATCGAGCTCGAGGGTTCGCGTCAGAGGGAGCAGCAGATGAAGCTGGAGCTCGAGGCCAAGGACACCGAGTGGGAGAAGAGGGTGGCCTCTTTGAAGAGGAAGTTTGCCAAGGAGAAGGGGGAGTTAATAGCCGCGTTCGCCAATGAGAGGAAAGAGCTGACGGATGCGGGCCAGCGGATGGTGATAGCCGCCCAGGATGAGTGCTACGCGAAGGCGCTCAGTCACGTGAGGCATTTCTATCCGACCCTCGATCTGTCGAACTTCGAGTACGACATGGAGATTGATGGGACCCCGAAGGTCCCTGCCGTAGAGGGGCTCGTTGACAACCCGGCCGATGATCGTTCTGTGAACCCGATCGACGCCGAGGAGGGAAACCGAGTTGTATAGTTTTGTCTTTCTTTCTTCTTTCCTCCTTTCGATTGTATTTGCCTCCCGCGGACTGGCCCCCGCCTTTTCGTGTTTATATATAAAAAAGTAATTCGGACTTGCCAAGGGTTTCGACGCCGGTCGTTTCCGGATCTCCCCGCTTATGTGCTTCGAGTTGGCTCACTTCGTAGGTTGCGGCTTCCCTTCCCGAGGTGGGCCCCCGTCGTTCCGACGTGGCGTGCCGCTCGAGACGAGGGGAGTATTTCTGTAACGGCCTTTGCCCCGGTTGACGGTATATAAAGTGGTGAAGGGGATGTGGCTCGGCCTTATTGTTTCACGAGGAATTGGAGTGGGGCGAGGTGACGCCTTGGGGGTCGACCCCCTAACCGGGTATTAGGTCGGGTCTGCCGAGGTGTTTGGAGTACGATGCAACGAGATTTCCTTAGTATAAGATAGGGGGGGCCGCTAAAAACGGTCCTATACAAAGGAAAGCTTTGCAAAAGGTTTACTTCTGGTTAAGTTACAGTCTAGGCTTGCTCTTTGCAGGAGTTCACTGGGTGCTAGGCGTCAAGGGGGAACCTTGCTCCTCCGTCGATGGTCACGCAGCACGACCGCGTTGCTTCTTGGCTACTTCGGACGGCGCCGACCCCGTGTGGGGTGGAAGATTCGAGCACCGAATGGTAGGCCGAAGGCATCGCTTGGAGGGAGCGTAATCTGGGTCGGCCGGGTATGGCGTTGTTAGCTGTCTTGGCGTTGTGACAACCCCTTCTAGCTCGATAGGGATGTCGTAAAACCCATGTTAGGTGTATCCGGCCGGTTGGAGCTTGCCTCTAGGTAACTTCAGTTTCTCGAAGGCTTTGAGGGGAAGAATGTTCGCCGAGCTGCCGTAGTCGACAAGGATCTGGCGAACTTCACACTTAGCCGTGTGGAGGCTAATGACGAGGGCGTCGCAGTGGGGGAGGCGAACGCCTTCGAGGTCCTCCCCTGGGAAGGAGACTGGCGCGGTTTGTAGCTCGGGAGTGGGATCGTCTTGGACAGTATTCATCCCTCGGAGGAAGGCTTTTCGGAAAGTATTTGATTCTCCTCCCATTAGCCCTCCATGGGCTCAATGTAAGATAAATGGTGTGTCCGCGGCTCCCTCGGACTCGGGATCCCGACCCGGTATGCGGCTCGGAGGGGGGTTCGGGGGCGAGTGTATCCCGCTCCTAGTATCTCGTCGACCCCGCGGGACTTCTCGGGTGAATTCTCGGAGGTATCCTCTGGAGATGAGTTCCTCAATCTCGTCTTTCAGGGCCCGGCATTGATCTGTGTCGTGTCCATGGTCCTGGTGGAAGCGGCAGTAGAAGCGCTGATCTCGGTTCTTGCCGTTGTTAGGTCGGGGAGGTAGTCGAACAATGCCTTTGTCTTCTATTTCTAGGAGGATGGCGGATATGTTGTGCGTCAAGGGAGTGTATCTCTCGAAGCGGGGGACCGGCGGGACCTTTTTCATGGCCCCCGGGTCCCTTGGAGCTTTCTTCGATGGTTCGACTTCTTCGGTCTTCCGCTTTCCCTTCCCGGTGTCGTCCCGGGTATCTTCGGGGTTAAGGGCCTCTTCTGCCCTAATGTATTTCTCGATCCTACCGAGGAGGTCGGGGAAGTCGACGGGGGGTTTCTTCGCCAGAGAAGCCTTCAGCTGTCCGTGACGGACGTTGTGACGGAATGCCGCTGAAGCGACGCCCGGGTCGAGGGAGGAGACCGACCTTGCCTCAGCGGTAAATCTCCGGACGAACACTCTGAGTGATTCCCCCTCTAACTGTTTGAGTCCGAGTAACGAGGCGCTGGTCCTTTCGGTCTTCCGGCTGGTGACGAAGTGGGCGAGAAAATTGCCCTCGAGTTGGTCGAAGGAGTAAACGGAGCCAGGGGCGAGTTTCGAGAACCACTCGCGAGCTGGACCCCGAAGGGTGGCGGGGAAGGCTCGGCAGAGCAGGGGATCCGAGGCGCTGTGAATCATCATGAGGGTTTTGAAACCCTCCATGTGATCAGCAGGATCTCCCTCGCCATCGTAGATCTCGAATTGAGGGGGTCGGAAATTCCGGGGTATTTCCGCTTGGAGGATGGGGGCGGAGAAGGGCGGACGGACAGGTCTGTACCCCTGAGCCATTCTTTGGCCACCGTCCCCTATGTGATCGAGGCGGTCCTCCATTTCTTGTAGGCGTCTTAGGAGTACGTCATCGTCTTCCGGCTGGATTATTGAAGGGCGGGACGCGCTGGCTTCGGCGTCCGACCCTGCTTGGGAATGGGGGATTTCTTCCCTGGGGGTCCGTCGGAGGGCTCCCAGAATTTCTCTTCGGAAGTCTTGGAGCTCCTTGTGAGTGACGGGGGCTCCTTCGGCCCGGTTTGGTCGGTCCGAGGGTTGTCTTCCGACTTGGCTGAGCGCGGGTCTGCGCGCCTCGGGCGGTGGCCTCGCGTGGTTCGGGACCGGGTTGGAAGCGGCCCTTCCCCTGCTGCGGGTAATCTTGCGGTTGAGGATTATTCCCCGGAGGTCGGGCTGGGCTGGCCGGCCGACGCTCTTTTGGGACTCCCGAGAGGGAGTCTTGTGTTTCGACGTGCGTGGCCTGGCTTTACCGGTGGGTGGGGGCGAGTCCCGTTGGTTGACGGAGGAAGCAGCCCCCTTGCCTTTGGAGGCCATGAGGATTCGGCTGTCGATGGCCTTTGAGGGTCTGGGTCGGATCGGCTTCTGGAGCAGCTATTCCCACAGACGGCGCCAACCTGATGCTGTTTATTTCTGAGACACGTGTGGAAGCACCAGGTGTGAGTTCGAACTCAATTTGTATTGAAGGAGATTGCCGCTCGTCTGCCGACCTTCGGTTGACCTTCTGGGGCCTACGATGAGCTCGGAAAGACTTTGAAGGTTGGGCTCGGATCGGAAGGGTCGGATCCGAGGTCTTGTGTACCTGCAGACGGTCCTGAAACACCGGGGTTTGTCCCGGTGGCGGACCCTCCGACGCTCTAGTCAGTCTCTGTGAGAGAGTAGCAATAACTAGGTATATTTAAGTGGCAAAAGGTTGATTACCTTCCAAAGGTGGGTGAGGGTCTAGTATTTATAGAGAATCCCAACCGGGTTTGGTTCCGCTTGGGGGCCGGGTTTGGATCCGAAAGCCCATGGGCCTGACGTGGCAGAAGGCCCAGGGGGTTTAGGGCGGTTGTGGCGATACCAGGAGTGGTATAGGGCTGACGTGGCGAAACCCTTGGTGGTATTTGGAGCTGACGTGGCCCATCGTGAGTCCTCTGTGCCTCTGGGGGAATCGGAGGGCCTAGGCTGCGCCAGGTCATCCTTCTGCCCCGCCAGAGAGGGGGGACGGCCTGAGGGACTGCTCCGGATCGGACTCCGGGGGGTACTGAGGCTCGTCAGCACGAGGAGGCCGGCACTGTGAGGGGAAACACGAGGTTCGGCGCCGACCCTGAAGTGGTCCGGAGTCGAACCAGGTTGTAATTTTTGCTTTTCTGAGTAGAAATTGTATTGGGCCCTGGTTGGGCCTCAGGCCATTTTTACACTGTCACAGCTATATACACACACTACCAAATCTATAGGTCCATCTAATCATGAATTAATTACTAAGCCCACCATGAAGGCCCATCTCATACGGGGTATTACATTATCACGAAGATGATAACAAGTCCAGAGGGAGAGGCCTATCAAGATCGTGTGAGCCTCGATCGAATCATAGAGACCGATCGAGAGATATCGAAGGCGAAGGTTATAAGGGAGGAAGAAGACGTGCAGTGAGAGATAAACAGTCCTCACCGGAGCAAGGAATCAATCTTTGCGATCGATGGAGTTTAATAGAAGGTCATTTGCAAATATTATAAGAGGTGATTACAGAGGAGTGGATGAACATAGAGTTCAGCGACTTCCCATGTCACCGGAGAGAGAGATTATTAGAAAGAGAGACGACGAAGAGGGTGAGTGGATTCTGGTTAAACCCAATAAAAATGAAGAAGCTGAAAAGGAGCGCCGAAAGAAGGGGAAGCCATAGCTAGTCGGAAGCTAGCAGAGCCAACGGTAGACAGTTGTGTCATAAATGCGCAAAGAGGGGTCATTCGATCCATAATTGCAATAATGATAGATTTTGCTACGTCTGCAAAATCTCGGGTCATATTTCGACGGCATGCCCTAGGATCAAGGTGATCACCATGTCGGCAACCAAGGAGCTTCGTCAAGCCGCAAGATCCAGCAACTCGAAATTGAGTAAAATTCAGGGGAGCTCTGCTGAGGATATGAAGGTGGTGAAGGCAACGATTACTCCGACTCCGACTCCGATCATGGCGGAGCTCTAAAAAAGATTGAAAATTTGCATAATAGTCAAGGCACAAACTGGTAATCCGAAGACAGAGGACATTGCGGAGGTATTAGATGCTACGGTTAAGCCAAAGTCAAATTGGAAATGGGAGATCCAAGAAACAACTCAAAATGTCTTCTTTGTCCATTGCAGCAACGAGGAGAGGGTGTATGAGGTGCTTCATTTGAAAGGGTTAGAGGGTAGAGATTCTGATGGAATGGAGTTCTTCATAACTTTTAAGCAATGGTCCCGCGATATCGGAGCGTTAAAAGCTGAGTCTTTCCCTTCCATTTGGATTCGACTATATAATTATTTACCATACCACTGTTGGTCCAATCCGACTTTCAAAACTTGATTAGAAGCTTCGGGTTGCTTATAGAAATAGATAAAAATACATTGGTTCAGTCTTACAGAAAGTTCGTGAGGCTGCATATCGGAGTCGTTCACAAAGAGGACATTCCTTCCATTATCCTAGTAGATTTTGAGCATGAGAGTTATGAGGTAAAAGTGATCACGAAGTGTAAGAAAATAGTCTCGTTTCACAGCGATGCGCCAGCGGAGCACGATGAGGACGATCAATAGGGTACATAACGTGAGGTTGAAGATAGGTCTAGATCGTTGGATCTGGGATTTTCGAACGCGGTCGTTCATCAAAAGATCATATCAGAATTATCCTTCCTTCGTTTGATCAAGAGTCAGCGAATCTTGACCATTCTTTTCAAATTAGAGGTGACATGGAGTGTTCTAAAATGGCAAAGCGTGGGAAAGGGTGCGATTACAGCTGGAGACAACATATTGCACCTAGTATTTACTCAAAAGGAGACGTGACAGGCGAAAAGATAGGCTATGCAACGTTTGCAGGCCGTAAACTAGGAATCTTGAAAAGATCTGATGGCATGGTGCTCGATGCAAGAATTGATGGAGGTTTTATCGATGCTGAGGTACTCTCCTTTTTTAAAGTTGATGTTGAAAAGTCAATTAGACTGGCTTTGACGACTTTGTTGAGGAATAAGAGCACCATTCAATCTTCTGGGCCTGTCACGTTGGGGCCCAAGGAGTTAGGGGATGAAAAAGGAGTTTGTTCTCAGGATGAAGGGATTAAGGCTATTGGGCCTCAGATGGAGCCACCTTCTGCACTCATTGTCAACCAGGTTGCACCTTACCTAAATGAAAATAAAGATATTGATCGAAGTGGGAATATTGTAGGCATTAATTCACTAAGTAATGGTCATGATTCACATGACGATATCATAGACAACTTCATTTCAGAAACTGATACCGATGCTTGCGATAAGAAAAAAAGACAGGGGGGCATCGGTAGTACAAGCAAAAAAGTTGACGAAGTACCAAAGAAAGAGCAAGAGGCAGCTGGACAAATGGGGATCACAGGGACCTAGCGAAGAGGATTTGATCAAGGCAGAGTCAATAGGCAAAGGAGCCAGCATATGCTTGTGGAGGTATTTCGATTAACAGTTTATCAGTTTAAATTTTTTTAAATGATGATTCACTTATCTATTATGCTAGTCTTTACGGTCTAGTCATTGACTCATGTAGGATAGAGCAATTGGAACATGTTTACAATATTAGAGGGGAGTCTAAACAGGTTGCTTAACGGGGTTGAAGTTAGCATTTTCGGTTATAAAGGTTAGGCGTCTTATAAGTTTTTTAATGTTATACATCTTTTGGAATGTTAGAGGGAGGAGGCAAAAAATTAAAAAAAAAGACTTATTAACGAACCTATTAGTAAGATTATCCCAGTATATGTGGTTTTCAAGAAACTAGAATTGAGAATCCTACAATATATGACATTCTATGCTTTAGATGGGCGAGGGACTTTGACTGGAGGTTTAAATCGGCTGTGGGCTTTTCTAGGGGCATTGCGGTTGGAGTGGATAGGAGAATTTTTGAGATTATTGAGGGCTAGATTGGAAATTTTATGGTTTCCATTAGAATTAGAAGGAGAAGTGACGATTGGGAGCAAGTGGTAACTACGGCTTACGGTCCGTATGACTCTAGATTGCGAGGCCAACTTTGGATTGAGTTTAAAGCTATTAGAATAAGATGGGATGGTCCATGTGGTGACTTCAATATTACTAGATTCCAGGATGAACATAGAGGAAGAAGTCCAAGTTGCACCGAGCAGTATACATTCAATTCCACGATAGATGAGCCAGAACTAATGGAATTGGAGACGGGAGATAGGAAATTCACACGGTCGAATATGCATAATAATATGATTCTGGCTATGTTGGACAGGATTTTGGTGTCAACCGACTGGAAGAATGTCTTTCCATTAGCTAAGGTGAGGTCCATTACGAGATACACTTTCGATCATCTGCCACTTGCATTAGATTGTGGTGACGGAATCACAAAGAGGCATCACCCATTCAGATTTGAGAAAGATCGGACAATGGGTACAGCCACCCGTACTATCATCAAAGATTCATGGAAAAGAAATACCAAGGAAGTATCAGCAATTTGAATTTGGATTGAAAAGATGATACACCTTCGTAAACGATTGAAAGACTGGACTAAGCAAGAATCTTGATTAATCAAAGTATAGAGGGAGGAGTTGGGTAATAAGGTTCAAGAATTAGAGATTCTTCAAGAAGAAAGGGACCTTCTTGGCCAAGAGATTGAGGAGATGTCCAACTGTAGGCTCGAGATCCAACATATAGGAGCCATGGAGGAGCAATATTGGAGGCAACGTTCAAGGATTCAGTGGCTAAAAGAAGGGGACGCAAATACAAAGTTCTTCCATAAAGTTGCTAATGGAAGAAGGAGGCAAAACCTACCGGGTTATTTGTTGATGGAGTATGGACTGAGAATGAGGGATTGGTTAGGCAACACATTGACAGAAGGTATCAAGAACTTATGGGAGGAAGGAAAGCTTATAGATGCAAATTAATACCGGATATGTGAAGTTCTTCAAGAATAGACGGAAGTGATGGAATTGATTATATGTTCACTGAAGAGGAAGTTTTCAGTGCCGTCAAAAATTTAGGTCGGGACAAGGCTCCAGGACCATACAGGTTTCCAATTTTCTTCTACAAGATTTACTAGACTATCATCAAGAAGGACTTCATCAACATCTTTCAGGAGCTCTACAATGGAATCGCAGACCTAGATAGACTAAATTACGCTAAGATCATTATCTGCCCAAAGAAGCGGGAGGTGGATAGGGTGGAAGATTTTAGGACAATTAGTCTACTCAACGTATCAATTCAATGTTATCTCTAAAGTGTTAGTCAGATTGGCTCTGCATCTGAATGATGTGGTGGGAGCATCTCAGAGTGAGTTCATAAGAGAAAGAGACATCATGGACAGTAGAGCTGGTATCGGGTCCTATCGGGTCGGGTCCTCCACTACCCGGACCCGGTACCTCACGGGTCCAAAATTTGGACCCGAACCCGGACTTGCAAGAACCGGGTCCGGGTCCTAGTTAAAAAATTACCCGCCAGGTCCGGTAGTAGAGAATAAGTATTTGCACTAGTATTTTTACACTCGATACCATACGATTCTAACAATTTTTGCACTTAAGTACATGAATTAATATTATATTTATACATCTATCTTCAACAATTACTTTTATATGTATATTCTTATAACCCTATTATTCAATTCTATATGTTTGTGGGTATTTTTTAACGGGTCCGGATCGGTTCTATTTTGAGCAGACCCGGATCCGGACCCGAAAGTGCATCGGGTCTTATTTTAGGACTCGGACCCGGACCCGTATAGAACGGGTCGGTTCCGATCCAATACCAGGTCCGGGTTAGGTCCGAATATCGGGTAAATGTGACAGTGCTAATGGACAGCGTAGAATTAGCTCATGAGATTGTTTACAGAGGAAGCAAAGAAAAATCAGATGGATTTCTTTTAAAATTAGATTTTGAAAAAACATACGATTTAGTTGAATGTGAGTGTTGATGAAGCTTTAGAACTAAAAGGTTTTGGAACCACGTGGAGAACTCGGATTAGGAGGTGCGTTCAAGGAGGGAAATCATTCGTACAAGTGAATGGATACCAAGAAAAAGAAATCAAATGTCGCAGAGGACTCAGACAAGGCGACCCCTTTTTCATCTCTTCTATTCGCCATTGTGGATGATGGGTTTGCTGAAATGATTAGGAGGGGAAGAGAGCATAATGTTATTAAAGGAATCAAAATTAAGGGAATCCCTGAAGTGCTTTCAATTCTCCAATACACAGATGATACTCTGATGTTTGGAAGGGCTAAAGAGAAGAAAATTATTGCGGTAGGAATGGTTTTGCAAAGTTTCGAAGCATGGACAGGGTCGAAAGTTAACTTAAAGATGAGATGCATCATTCCAATCAGCAATCACTTATCCATCCCTATCGACACTATTAAGAATTATTTTGGTTGCGAGATTGGTCAATTTCCACTAATCTACCTAGGAACTCCAATCAGATCGGGTCCTATGCGAAGAGAGGATTGACAACCATTAATAGAGAAGATAGAGAAAAGATTGGTAGGGTGAAACGGACGTTTCTTGTCGCTAGGAGGAACAATCACGTTACTTAACTCAGTGCTCAGTAGTCTCCCGTTGTACTTAATGTCTATCTACAAACTGCCTAAATGGGTAATCAACAAAATAGACAAATGCAGAAGAAGATTTTTGTGGAGGGGAGCAGATGAGTCCAATAAAGGTATCCACCTAGTGAAATGAGGTAGAGTGTGTAAGAGAAAAAAAATTGGAAGTCTTTGAATTTTAGACCTAAAAGATATGAACAAAGCTCTGTTGAGTAAGTGGTGGTGGAAAATGAAACGAAGATGCAAAGCTAGTGGTGTAAATCTTTTGCAGTTTACCAAAATAGGAATAAATATCGATTCGGGGGAAGAAGCGTGTTCAGGAAAGCATCATTTCTGTGGAAAGGAGTGGCGAAAGTGGGAGAGATTTTCCACTCTAATACTAAGTGCATGATTGAGAATGGAAATGATACAAGATTTTGGAAAGACAGACGGTGCTGGGAAAGGTCTCTCCTTAGACTATTTTTGGAAGCGGCAGCCGCTACTATCAATAACGATTCCTTGGTGGCGGATGTTTGGCATAATGGAAAACTCACGCTAGAGGTATCTGATCGGTTATCGCAGGATAGTTTGAACCAGCTAGAAAATCTCAACAGGTTCATTCAAAGGGAAGGTTGTTATGCCAGAGAAGTAGAGGACGAAAGATCCTGGAATCTTGATTTTTCTAATTCCTTTTCGGTATCATCTATGTACAAATGGCTAAATAATGGAGGACTTAGATGTATGGAAGCAAACGTTATATGGGGTATTAGAGTGCCTCTGAAAGTCAAAGTATTTATCTGGCTCGTGATGAATGATGTGATTCTCTCCAAGATCAATCTACAGAAAAGAAATATGCAAGTCAACGCTACATGTTCCACATGTCATAACACAGACGATGATTCAAAACACCTCTTATTAACCTGTCCTAAGGCCATTGTGGCCTGGAAAGTAGTGAGTGTAGGATTTGGATGTTTAGAGGGATGTAGATCGAGTGTAGATGTTTGGGGTCATTGGAGGGTAGAATTAGTCAGGAAAGAGTATAGAAAGGCCTTGGATATTGCTGCAGTAGCAACCATGTGGGGTCTATGGCTAGACCGTAATGATTTGTGTTTTCATAATATCACATATAAATTTCCTATCACGATACATAAAATCTTCTTTTTCATTCATGATTGGGAAGGTTATGCGGGGGTGAAGAAGAGGCTTCGCATGGAAGAGGAGTAGTCGAGTACACTCGCGGGAAGAGGGTTGTCTTAGCCACTTATTGATTGTTTTTACTTGTATCGGTATCTTCCTTTATGCATTAGAGACTATAGTTTGGGATGTTATGTTTTGGATGTATGGTTTTTGAGTAGCTTCTTTGTAATCAGCTCTACTATGTTTCGTTATTTTTTTATTAATGAAGCGATGACGCGGTCAGCTTTTAATAAATAAATATTAAAAAAATATTTCCCCAAACTTTTGTGTTTTTTTTATGCAATAGGGCATATAGAATAATTATGCATATGAAGTAAATTTGAGATTGGTGTGGATTTTTTTATCAAGGGCTGTGATGAAATGGGCCTATAGGAATTGTTTTTGAAATAAAGAATGGCATGAGATGTGCCATCCGACTCTTATATATAACATCAAAAGATACATCCAAAATACATCCAAAGATACTTCCAAAAGACATCAAAAAGTACATGAATAGTTACATCCCATAAGACAACAACATCAAAATAGTTGGCCTATAGGAATTGTTATGCGTACATTTGCATATAATTTTTTTTTACAAATGTGTTGGACACCAATTTTTATTTTATTTTTTATCAATGGCTGAGATTGAAGAAACAAAATATCATCCACCGTTCATTCAAATTTTGGATTTCAACGACTACAAGCCCAACTTAAAATTTCAATTTCTAAAACTCTAATATAGAAATTTTGATTCTTAACGAGACTACAGATGCTCTCAGTAGCTATAATTTGATCATTAGATTATAATCAGGTTTTCTTAAGAATCGAAGTTGGATATACAAGTGTTTACCAATGCATACACTTTTTCTTTCATAATGTTCGAACATTAATTGCCAACTTTTTCACAATGCATAAGCAATAAGTAATGCAATACGCATGTGATGCTATCGATTAGCCATATTTCAATTATCCAGTTACAATTACTAGTTTACTACTCATTAGACTAAGAGATGATTCTTAATTCTGTTATATTAATAATAGGTTTTTTGTCTTTATGCATAAAATTTTTGTATTAATTAATATTTGGACAGATCACGAAGGTACGAAGAAGAGAAAATGTATAGAAGATGGAAGTTGAGATGCACTGAATTGAAGATATTTGTCTGTGTTGTTGTCAGTTTTTTAGTAGTTTATTTCGTAGTGGTAATTGATGTTTAAGATCGTTCGTGATCTTAGAACCAGTGTTGTGACATGTTTACCATGTTTTATTAGTTTTTTCATTAATGAAGTAGTGACAATGTCACATTTATCTTTTAAAAAATTGCTCATTAGACTCCTATAAAACTTGTATTCGAACAAGTATCACGAATAACATGTAACACAATATACATACTAATACAAAATAATTTTTGAAGATTATACTGAAGTACTGAATGTGTCGAATTCATATTTTTAATCCAACATGTCTTTGTATCTGATATAGATAAATTCTAGTTAGGTTTTAATAATTTTTAAAAAAAAGTTTTTTCGAGAAGACATGAACGGTAGTAAAAGTTTATAGTTAGAATATTTCTAAACAGAGAAACTTTGCGTTGTATATGCAACTTATCATTTTTTGTTCCCAACTAGACCCGGTCAAACCCGGATATGCATGCTATAAGAAAAATCAGAAAACATTTATATGGTCCAAAAATTACATGAGCCCATGTCTGATGTCTCTCAACCGTTCCATGCAAAGGGCGCATATCACAAAGCTCCGCCTACATCGAAATCGGAGCTAGGCGGAGAACAATATGATGCAGCCACTAAAAACATAACAAAAACCAATTTTTTTTTAACAGTAGTGGATCACTTAGTTAAGGGTGATTAGTAGATCCGAACAAGAAAGAAAATTAGTTAATTAATTTTTTTAAAACTAATTATCTTTCTTGTTCTGATCTACTAATCACTCCTTAACTAAGTGATCTCCTCCTCTAATCCCATCTCATTTCCATCTCCATTGGGTTTTTGTTCATGCGGTAATTTCCCCTTCAATCAATTATTTCATCCTCGTTCTATTCTTTCACCTGTTTGTCATCATCATTTTTATGGTTTGATATAATCCAAATTCTACAATCATTGCAATACTAGTTACATTTTTGTGGGTATGTTAGAGGTTTATCAAGTTTGTAGATTGAATAATTTTGTTTCTTTTTGTTTAGAGGAAAATATGGAATATGACTATCCTGTTTCATTAAAGTGTTTTTTTTCCGGAAACCAATGATTGCAATATTTGTTTTTTTTGATCATAAAAGGTTGGCCGAGGCCCCCCTAGTTTCATTAAAAAGTTTTTAATAAAACAGAAATCAAGTAGCAGACAATGATGTTCATGTCACCCACATGCGGGCCATGATGCTCATTCTCTGTCCAAAAATGAATCCCCCTCCCCTGGGTACAGATCCATCTACATACAAAATATACCAAAATACATAACCCCAAAATACAGTCCCCAAAATACAAACAACGAAACCCCTGCACCCAAAAGAAAACAAGAGTCCAAATTCTCCCTCCTCTATCCCATCCGATCACCCTTCTTGCGGTTCACCTTCCCTTTCCTGTTGTTCCGCCTGGTCCGTGTACAGGTCCTTGATTTTTTTTGCCGGTTCCTCCCCTGCCGTAATAGACCAGAAGATAATATTAGCATAAATTTTGAAAATCATTTGTTGATGCATGTTGTGCCTATGTGTACTCCTAAAGATTCTATTATTACGTTCTAGCCACAGACCCCAGCATATACCCGCAACCCCCATATCCGTGTAAAGATTCTATGATTGCAATATTTCTTACACATGTTTTTCCTTTTGTTTATTTGGTTATGTAATTCTGTCTATGTTGTAGGTTTCTTTGTTCATGGAGTTTGTTTTGATAGCAATTTGCTTGTTCTAATATATGCAGAGTTTGTGTCAAAAGGAACAACAATGAGTTTACTGCCACCCAAGAGGAGAAGGAGAAGTGCAGCAGATCATCACGGTGAGACTGGAATCGATCCGGGTCTGACCACATTAATCAGCAACGGGGAGGATATAAGCCCGATCGTCAGACATGCGTTCGAATCTGGTAATCCTGATGCCCTTTTGCACCAACTTAGAAACATTGTGAAGAAGAAAGAAGTCGAGATTGAAGAGCTTTGCAAGCTACATTATGAGGATTTCATATGTGCGGTTGATGAGCTTCGTGGTGTGCTTGTGGATGCTGAGGAGCTCAAGAGCCTGCTCTCTGGCGAGAACTCCCGGATTCAAGAAGCTGCAAATTCTCTTTTGCTGAAGCTTGACGAACTTCTTGAGCTGTGTTCAATCAAGAAGAACATATCCGAAGCCATAAAAACACTCAAGGTTTGCGTTCAGGTGTCGAGCTTGTGTGTTGCATGTAATCAAGACATATCAGAGGCGAGATTTTACCCTGCATTGAAGACATTGAAAATTATTGAAAGAGATTACATTCATAACATTCCTGTTAGGACTCTGCGAAGGGTGGTTGAGATGCATATACCAGTAATTAAGTTTCATATCGAGAAGAAAGTTTGCAGTCAGTTCAATGAGTGGCTTGTTCAAGTTAGATTCAAAGCAAAGGAAATTGGGCAACTGGCAATAGGGCAGGCTGCCTCTGCCCGCCAAAGAGATGAAGAGATGCGTGCTCGCCAAGTGGAAGCAGAGGAGCAAACCCGGTCAGGGTTTGGGGAATGTGTTTATACTCTGGATGTGGAGCATATAGATGAACAAGATTCCGTGCTCGAATTTGATCTGACGCCTGTGTATAGGGCTCATCATATACACACTGTACTCGGGGTTGAAGAGAAATTTCAGGATTATTACTACAAAAACCGGCTGATGCAGTTGAATTTGGACCTACAAATTTCGACTGTTCAACCTTTCCTCGAGTCCCACCAGCCCTTTTTTGCTCAGATAGCTGGATTTTTCATAGTAGAGGATCGAGTTTATAGAACAGCAGGTGGGCTGTTATCGGAGACGCAGGTGGAAACAATATGGGAAATAGGTGCAGCAAAGATGACATCTATTTTAGAATCTCACTTCTCTAAAATGGATACTGCTAGCCATTTCCTCTTAATCAAAGAATTTGTTACTCTTCTCGGTTCTACTCTAAGGCGATGTGGGTACACTGTAACTCCGTTGCTAGATGTTCTGAAAAACAGTAGAGACAGATACCATGAACTCCTCCTCGATGAATGTAGAAAACATATAGCTGATATTCTCTCCAATGATACTTTCGAGCAAATGGTGATTAGAAAGGAGCACGAGTATAACATGAATGTCTTGTCTTTCAATCTTCAGTCTTCGGGTGACATAACATTAACACCCGTGTTTCCGTATGTAGCTCCATTCTCTTCCTCTGTTCCTGATGCGTGTCGAATTATATGCTCGTTCATTGATGACTCGGTGAGTTATTTATCCTATGGAGGTCAGATGAACTTCTTCGATGTAGTGAAGAAGTATTTGAACAAGCTCTTGATTACTGTCCTGAATGAGTCTCTCTTAAATCTGATAAATGGAGGTAACTTGGGTGCTCCTCAGTCTATGCAAATTGCTGCAAATACAGCTTATTTCGAGCAGGCTTGTGATCTTTTCCTCTGCCAAGTTGCTCAGAGATGTGGTGTCCCCGTACGATTAGTTGAAAGCCCTCATGCTGGGTTGACTGCAAAATCCGTACTAAAGGCTACGCAGAATGCTGCCTACAATGCTGTAGTAAATGCGGCAAGCTCCAAGTTGGATGATTTTACAAATTTAGCAACTAATGTTAACTGGATAGCTGACGATCCCCCACGAGATGGAAATGAATACATAAATGAAGTTGTTATCTACCTTGAAACCCTACTGTGTTCGGCACAACAAATTTTGCCTATGGAAGCGTCGTATAAGCTCATGGTTGGTGCACTTAATCATATTGCTGATTCTATTTTGTCGGCTTTTCTTAGTGATAATGTCAAGAGGTTTACCCTCAGCGCTGTTATGGGTATCGACAGCGACTTGAAGAAGTTAGAGACTTTTGCGGTGGAGAGTTTTCAAAGTACAGGATTGAGTGATTTGAAGAAAGAGACAACTTTGAAGGATTGCTTGGTAGAATGTCGGCAGATGATTAATCTTTTATTGAGCAACCAGCCAGAGAACTTCATGAATCCTGTGATAAGACAGAAGAATTACGGGGCTTTGGACTATAAGAAAGTCGGTATCATTTGTGAGAAGTTTAAGGATTCACCTGACAGATTGTTCGGGAGTCTCGGCAACAGGAATCCGAAGCAAAATGCTCGGAAGAAGTCAATGGACATGTTGAAGAAAAGGCTAAAGGATTTCAGCTGAGGTTCAAGTGCAGCTCCTTTCTCCTCTCATTTTTAGCTGGCCAAATTTTCAGATGCTTCTTTTTCTTACTACTTATTGAATTATCAGATTAAATGTTGATTTTTTTTATATTAAAAAAATTAGAAAGACACAGAAATTCGAATTCACTTGCCTGTTCAATACTTTCAATTAATGATTTGGCTTTGTCAATGAATAAACTGGTACTCATACGATACAATTTAGATACAATTTAGCTCCAGTCTAATGTATACAGTATTTTGTTGATACACTATGAGCGTAACATGCACATCTTATCCTGGAATTAAGTTATCATCTTCTCAATCAATTTGGTTAATCCATTCAGAATGTTGGAGTGAATGTGAAAAAGATGTTTCATTTAGTCTGGTTCTTGGTTTTGTCAAATGCTTTGGAGTGCATTATGCTTTGCTGTGGTAAGTCAGTCATTCCTCCTAGATAAGAGAGGATGTTGTCGATCGTCAGTGAAGCCATGTGCTCCAAACTTCACGAGTTATTTATAGCCTATTCTGTTTTAGCCCAAGTTTCACGAGTTATTATTTATTTCATATGAAATATATAAGCGCACTACTATGGTTTAGAGATTTGTTCTATATGTGTTGCCTTGATCCCAGGTGATCAGGATACCTTTATTGATTGACTCTTTAAATGCTAAGGGTTACTTTTTCTCAAGCATAGGTGTTTGATTGACTCTCTCAGGCCATGTTTGGCGATTGTGTTTGGGTATCTCTCAAACACCTTTCAAACGTGTTTTAAATTTGCGACATTTTTGTGACAGAGGTACGAGGGAAATTTGAGTAAGTGTGTGTCCACAAGCACTTTTTGGAAAGAATTATGGGAGTTTTGAACTCAATACCTCCTACTAAGTTACGACATGAGTTATGCTTAGTGTGCCTCTTAGCTCTTTGAAGAAGTGTTTTGCGCACCCAAGAAAATCTCAAGTCAGAGTCAGAAGAATGTTTGAGCCTTAGTAACTTTTTGCTTATGACATACCAAACAGTCTCGATCAGGTGGCTTACCAGTATTTGCATTTTAAGAGGCCCGTATGTACTTCTAAGCCTTTTACTGATTCATTTTCTAACTTTGTTCGACTACTTTGGAATCTACTACCAAACACATTATGAGCAGTTGTATTTGCTGAACCTGGAGAATGATATAGGAATCACAAGGAAATCCTTCAAAAGACACTTTCGGAAGTGTTAAGGTTGATATGATCAGTTTATTCGACTGTCTTGTGCTTCTTAATCCAATATATGCCTTGATCAATTGCTGACTTGCCATGTTCATATGCTTATTTCCTGTTCAGCTCTTCTTCGATATGAAAAATGGGACTGTAGTTAGTATATTTCCGACGTTCTTAATAACGATGGTTTCGAGCTTGATAACGATGGATGTGATGGCTCGGATAAGTTTGTCGTGCAAATACCGTTATTTTATCCACTTGTAGTGAATGTCAAAAGACCATTTAGATGATAGCTACTGCTTATCTAGTTACCTTGACAAGTTCTTTCCAGTGACAACAATACAAATTGAAAATTTGGAGGATTGCTGACACATTTTTGCAAAACATGATTAAATTGTGGTTTCATTGTTTATCTTGTTATCATCTGCTCATCTTCGATATATGTTGATGTATCAGTCAGAATCTCTACATTTTTTCTGGGCGGGGCAATGCCCTCAAGCCCTACATACACTATTTCCCTGTAAAAAAGGATCGGTGCAGGCGGGATTTGAACAAATGTATTTCTCACTAGCGAAAAGGGTGACGACCACTAGGACTCTTAGTGGCTCTTGCATAGGCTGTTGGTTATTAAGTTTCTTTCCTACCTGATGCTAATTCTGCATAGACTGATGAAATTCATAGGGAGAAAATTTCTCCAAAATTGCTATTGCTAATAAGCCTTCAAAGTACAGGATTGGCGAAGTAAACCAAAACTTCAAAGTTAACCAAAACTTCAAAGTTATAGTTATAGGCTAAGATGACATCTTTGCTACTAGAAATAGATGATATTATCAAAGAGTACAATGAAAATATACCAAGGTACTAGGGTTTCCAGTTACTGGTAAAACTGGTTTTGGCACGGCATAGATAGTCGTCTAGTGTCATCTCTTTCCCTATTTTCTTCTTCATTGCCAATGCCAACCTATCAAATGTCATGTTATTTGTCCCCTTTAGACTGTCAAGATGCCCTAGTTTCTCAATTATCTGAGTTCTATCTCCTCCTTGTTTTTATTAAGGCAGAGGAATTTTTCGGACCAGGGCTTTTCAGGTGTTTGCTATAGCTTTTTGAGGGATGGTTAGTTTAGGCTTTTGGGAAGCCATTTGAGCATTGTATGTGAGGAATCTTTCAGGTTCTTAGAAGTGAAGATTTCTCCAACAAATGGCATGTTTTCATCTGTTGACGAAAAGATGGAATATAAAAGATGCAGAGGAATGAGAGCCATGGTTGGATGATTATATTATGAAAATGATTGTTGGTTGGAGATGTGTCACTGTGTAGACCCTGACATCTTTGGACCACCTTGCGTATAACTTCTGTTGGAAAATCTGAGATGTAAGGGTGGGAGTTGAAGAAATCCCAAAGAAAGCCGATAATCCAAACTGAATCCGAGTCATCCAATCTAGGCCAACATTCCGAGTCATCCAATCTAGGCCAACATTCCGGTTGATCCTCAAGTGATCGTTGTAGGTTTCACAAAAACAAACTAGTGATCAGATTCAAACACATATTGCAAGTGATTCACACAAAATCTTAGTCAATCAGCAAATGGATTTTGTAGAACCGGCGCACTCTTACAGTATGTCTGAGTAACACTTGTTTTGCAGAACCCGCAATCTTAGTCGATCAGATAATGGCTAAAGGCAGCTCCCACTTTGTTTTGTCTGATTAACACAATCAATGGCTTTGTTTGATTTTAAAACATACAAATATTTGCGCAATCAAAGACCGGGTGCAAGAACATTTGGCTCGCGCTAGGCAGCAACTAATTTAGTCACTTGCCCTCTAGGCCAGTTGTGATTGAGCAAACAATTTGTTCCTAGCTGAGTATTCTGTCTAAGGCACAGTTTTGATGGTGTTGTTAACTACTACGAAAACAAGAACATTTCTATGCACAAGAATTGACGAAAACAAGAATGCACCGCAGGATGCCGCGAGGGGGGAGGGGGGGGGGGGTTCCGAAATTTGGAACAAATTATGAAACAGCATGCCATCATTCAAGATTTTTTGTAAAAGGAAAGGATTCATGGTACTCAAATAACAGGCAAAATATCCAGAGAAAATTTAACTCAAACTTCAGACAGTATGCAGAAATCTCATTCATCTTTAGCACGAAAATCAGACATCATAGCAGCTAAATCTCACAAGGCAATGACAAGGCAAGTTACATAAATTCAAAGTTTCACAAAATCTCATAAACTAAAAGAGTAACATTCAAAGGCAAATAGTCTCAAATAATAAAGACTTAACATAATTCATAACATCCGAAAGATTGATCCAACTGAATCACTCTCCCCTAAAACAAAATTTTGGACACATTATGATACCATTGGACTTGCTCTATAGTAGAGAGCCTACATGAAGAGGTTGGGGCGAGAAGCCTTGAAGGTAGTCTTGAGCTTCCTCGTGGGGGGCCTCACTTTCTTGAACACGAGGGGGAATTTGATCTTGGAGTCATGGAACTGTTTCGTGCTTTCCCTCTTGCAGAGCTTAGCTGGGATGGTGGCAGTCTTGATGATCTGAATGCAAGGAAACCTCACACGGTGGCGAGATGCCATCTCAGTGTACATCTGCTCCACTGCACCATTCAGTGTGGTGTCCCTGTACTCCTTGTACATGTTGTGATACCCAGTCCTGCTCTGATAACGGAGCCAGATGCCATAGTTCTTGATCTTTGTTGGATTTTTCTCGTAGATCTACACTCAAAATGGTTACAGGTACAAGTGAGTATAATAGCAGAAGAGGTGATTAGAAGTTGACAGATAGAAAACAGGAAATCATTAGAAATCAGAACCAATAAATAATTTTCATAATCAGTATATGCACAAACAATATTTCATTGAACAAGTTAAAGAGCAAGAAACTCTCGACCGTCCTGAGAGAGGAATCAACAATGGAGAGGAATTAACAATCCAAGATTCCGTGGTTTCATAATAAGTTTAGCCATGCAGACTTTATCTGTAATTTATTTGTACTTCAATAAAAGTATTAACCACTAAAAGTTAAACCATTCTGGAAACAGGATCAAGCATTATAAAACAAATACTGTGGCTGGGCTAAGCTAAAATGAAGTTAACATGTTTCATATCTATAGAAGCAGAAAGGCGTTTCTGATAGTATTATAGCTATAATTCAATCGAGCATCAGTTGAAGGAGATATAGCAGAAACATGTACTTGATTTAGATAAACTTGCAGCGCTAGCAAATAAAGTGAATTAAATTAATTTGTTAGTGACAATTTAGAGCGAATTGTCTTCATTGGAACTAGAACAAATGTGACATGACTTCTATTGCAAGATTGCAACAAGAGGTGCCATTTCGCACCGTGTAGGAACAAAAAGCTGCAGGTAAGAACACAGATTTTTGGTTCCATTGAGGTATCCACAGTAAGCAGGTTCCAATAAGTTCCATTTGAGACAAACAAATTATTAGATGATAAAAGATAAAGAGTAGAGAGACGGATACCATTAGTGAAGATCAAACAGTCATTGCAAAATATGAGGAAATAAAAGTGAGAGAAAGGACTGACTTTTGCATAGATGATCAACTACTGTAGCTTTGTTTACTAAAATGGTTCACAGAAAGATATGGGAAGAAGATAACAAATAATTCTGTATCTCCTAAACAGATTTCAGGTCTATATCTAGACTAATAAGGTTAACCAAACAAAACTTAAGTTACTCAGGATATTATGTGGTGAGTTTTCAAGTTATCACAAAAGCTCATACCAAAGTTTAGCATTCTGTAATTAAGAATGCACGTCAGTTCACTGAAGTATTCAAGATGTGTAAGAGTCTAAGAGAACTGGGGAAACAAAGTGCTTGGTCTCTCCTTCAGATTCTTCTTTCTTGTCTTAACTAAAAAGATACAAGATTCTTCATCACTCCTTTTTATGCTAGAAAGAGATGCAAAGGCAGGTAGTACACCGAGCAGGAAATATTTATTTTTAAAAAATTGGATTGGGTCTTAACTCTTAAACAACTGATTCATGAACGTATTGTCTACCCAGCCCCTTTGATCCTTATGGGATTTCATAGCCATGTGCATTGCATTTTCCCATGAGTCGGGTGCTATTTAATGTAATTTTCCAATGGCAAGCACTCAACAATGTGCACTGATAGTGCAACCACTTGGAGACATAACTGAACGAATGAATAAAATATAAAAAATGAGTAAACTATCAGGGTCTAGTATGTGTATATCAATATGTCATACAATTAGGACTTTGGTAACTGAAAAGTAGTATCGACCAAAACAAAGCAAAGTTTTAGTTTATATGGACAAGCTGAATTCAGTAGTAAAAACTTGGACAAGTTTAAAATGATTCATAAAACAAGTAGCAAGCATAAATCTGTAACTAGAAGCCATACAACCTCCTAATTCCTGTAACAAATAGTGACACATGAGAAGGCAGCTATCTAACATAACCAACTTCAAGTACAAACCAGATAAATCCTCAACAAGAAATACACATCTAGGAACAGTATAATTGAAAACTTAATAAACCCAAAGCTACTCATGATCGGCGGCACCAAAGAAAAAAACTATTACTTTATAAGAACAACTTATAAACATTGATAGACGTCCCTACTATTGTTACTCCTACATGTGTAAGAGGGCCATGAATGATCACACATTAAGGAATGTACTAAAACGTTTAATACCTCTTTCATCCTTAGGAATTCATCAAATTTAACAATTTCAAAGAACAAAGAAGAATTACAAAGATAAACTTCTACAAAGCAGATAATTCACAATGCGTGCATGGATTTGATGGTAGGAATGAGAGTTCAACAAATCTATAACTCTATTGGGGTGTACCCATTTACACAATTCATTTAAAAGCTACATTTGTATATGGTATTATTACCTAGTAACTTAACATCCGAAAAACACTCGCATCACAATCACACATAACCCAATTAAATAACACATGAACAAAAGCGAAGGAGGTGAGAAATAAACCTCATTAATAGCAAGAACTTGCCCATTGCTCTTCTTAACCTTCTTCAACTTCCTCAAAAAGTACCTAGCAAATTCACACCACCACCAAACTCAATAACAACACTACACAACACCAATATCAATAAAAAATCTGAACACAATATCAAAGCATACCAAAACTTGGATTTCGCTCTAACTTCATTAGTTGCCCACAGCTTCATCCTAAAAATCTTCGGGTGCTCTTCCGTTGCAGTCGGCAGTGCCCTACCCACCACTTGATACTGATGAAACTGCAATTCAAAAAAAAATTAAAATTAAAATTAGTTTTAAATTAACATCTAAATTTAGAATTACGTATCAAATGAAACAAAAACCAAACAAAATGGGTACTTGGATAACATCAAAAAGATGCGACCTTTATCAAAGATTGGAACATTTTGGATCTCAGAGTTAAAAGTTTTACCCTAAAAGCGCCCATTGATTCGAGTTGTGAGATCTGAGAGTATCGCCGTCAAAAAGGGATGGGATAACGAGGATTGAGAAACCCTAGCTTTTAGTCTTATTGTTTGGGCCGGGTTGTGGATCTTAATTACGGAAGTGACATTGAGGTGGCTTTGAGATGGGCTGGAAATTTCCGGCCCAAGATGACTAGTCGTCCATAAAAGAAAAATATGATTGACTATAAAAAAAAAAGTGTAACAGAAAAAATACTGAAATTTGTGTTCTTCTATTGTTAATGACAAATTTGTGTTGTTACATTTCTCTTGAATTGAATGAGATACTATATCGTTTTGAGCGTTTTGAGTGTGGGTGTTGAACCGTTGAGTAGGACTCGATAAACAATTATAATATTGTGTCGGATTTGGACATGTTACATGTGGGCTAGTATATTAGTCCCATATAAAAAAATGTATTAGTTTTGTATTTGTTTTCCTCATATATATAAGAGATATCGTACTCAGTTATAATCTATTAATTCAATCAACCCAATAATCCAATAAAGTATTATTTTCTTTCTCTAAATCTAATATGGTATCAGAGCTACTACTTTTATAAGGCTTACATAATATTTCCTTCTTATCATCGAGGTGGGATGATTCCAGCCATCATCGGGATCATCGTCATCGACATCTTTCTCCTGATCAAATATCCTAATACCCTAATCTCCCTCACTAACAAAATCAACCACTAACCCTGATCTCTAATCAATTACTAATCAAATCCTAATCTCTCTCGCTCTCTTTCTCTCATCCTAATCTCTCTCTCTCTTTCTCTCTCCCTCTCCCCCCATGCGCCGCCCCCACAACCAACAATAAATCCCCTTCTTCCTCCTCCCTAATCTCTCTCACCATCACCTCCAACCCACAACATATCCAAACATTCACTCTCATCATCTTCCCCTTCACCCTCAACCTCAACCTCAACCTCAACCTCAACCTCAACGGACAACTAAACACACCAATCCCCTTCATCTTCTTCCACCATCAACAACCCTGACCTCCACCTCACAGAAACCCACTCCTCACCATCACCCCCGACCTCTATTAACATCCTCTCTCTACCTTTTATCCAAGCCCAATCCAACCATAGACACTAGACCCAATCTGCCCCCCTCCACTTCAACAAGCCTGATCCTCCTTTCTAAACTCGAAACCAAACCCTACTGCCTTCCAATCCCAACACCTCCCATGGCTTCTCCTCATCCCTTCACCCGATAACCCCACCGCAAACTTGGGCCTCTTCAGTCCAATCCAACACCAGCCTACAGCACCATCGCATCTTAAACTCAACGACCAACATCTTTTAACATCCCTCTAGACGTCGTCATCGTCCCGACGACGTCATCATCCCTCGCCGTCGACCTCTTATTCCCGATTCCCAGCTCCCCAACTTGCCGCCACTCTCCCGCTTCCCAAACCTTACCTGCTTCTATTTTCCCCAACTTTCCCTAACCCGCTTTCTATACTCCAAATACCCAAATCCCTAATCACTTCAATCCAAACCCTATCTCATTCCATATGACCCCCCCCTATACTCCAAATACCCAAATCCCTAATCACTTCAATCCAAACCCTATCTCATTCCATACGACCCCCCCACCCCCCCCCCCCTCCCCACCCCTCGCGCAAAAAAAAAAAAAAAAAAAAAAAAAAAAAAAAAAAAAAAAAAAAAAAAAAAAAAACTCAACTCTTGTCTCCCTCATCCTACCTCCCGTCCACACCCTCCCATTTCCGTATCCAGATCTCAATACAAACTCACATTAGTTTGAAATGGGGAGATCCCGACATCATCCCAATTTCTGACGGATCCATTCCCGACGTCCTTCTCATCCGCCGAGACTATTTCGAACTACTATCATTACTACTTCTATTACTTTCCGTCGAAGAGCACTACCGCTACTACTCTCCGCGTCACTGTGTGTCGTTCCAGATCCAAGAGCTGTATCGTTCCTGCGTCACCGAGCATTATCCCTACGTCACCGTGCGCCATCTCAGATTCAAGATTCAGATCGTCCCTGCACCATCGAGCTTCGTCCTTTACGCCATCGAGCGTCGTCCAATGCACCATTACTGAGCATCGTCCCTGTATCACAATGTGTTGTCACCCAGTGCCTTCCCTGCCACATGAACATCTTCGATATTCCAAGTTCATGTTGTTTAAATCAACTTGAGTTTGAGAAGTGGGTCTTAGATGTGAGATATTATATTAGTTACATATCGAAATATGTATTCGTTTAGTCTTTACTTTTCTTTTATATATAAGAGACGTTGTACTCAGTTTCAATTCAATCAACCCAATAAATCAATTAAGTATTATTTTCTATCTCTGAATGATCTTGGACTCAAGAGAACATTGCGAGTTGAAATTATTATTTGGCGATGAATCGCTTGCACTAATTATGAGGGGAAAACACTATACTTTAATTGAATTTGTTTTAGATTATTATTAACTCGTCTTAGAGTATGGACATTGTGAATTTTATTTTTTCTTAACGTTTTTTTTTTCCTCCAAAGAAAAGGTGGAATATAGCCTTAACTTTAGACATCAAACCCAATAAATAAGAATAAAAATAAGCACACACAAATAAGAATGAAGCTACATTATAGAGTGAATTAACATTAGAAATGAAAGTTTTTCTAAAGTAAATATTTTGGTAGATATATAATACTATGTGTTCGTTCTATTCAAGTTCTCCATTAGGACTTTATAGGTTTACAGAAAATGTCAGATAATGCTGAGGGGTTATTAAAGTTATTCTCATATTAATTTTCTGATCCCGGTTTTTGAATTCTCAGTATCATTACTTTCTTCTTTTTTTTCCGAGAAAAGTGTGGCTCAAACCAAGGACTCTGGATTCGAGCCGCAACTCAATTATCCACCTCAGTATCATTACTTTCATATTCTGTTTTTAAGTTATGTTGGGAAACAAGCTGCAGGAATGAATATACGACGGCGTTTGCGTATCCGTTTTTTTGTTTAGTGCAGATGTCTACGCAAAAATTGGAAGACATCATGTATTTCAATTTCGTCTTGCGAAGGCAACTGCAGAATTGAATGTTGTCAAAAGAAAAAGTACATTTCCTTTCGATGAATTGGATAATACCGAAAAAGCAAAAGGAAGAAGTACAATGATGAGATCAACTTGAATTCTTCATTTCAATAAACACCTAAATGTCACAAATAAATTATGCGGATCTTATTAAGATAAAGAACACTTTAATTCTTCTTTTTTTTTTCCCTAGCTCCTTCCATGCATCTATTAGTTTCAATACGAAACTGATTACCAATGCCTGAAATCTACTTCATCGATCTTATTATGCAACTGAACTTTTCCTTTAAAAAAATGCAGTTGAACTTTGTTAAGAACTTTGTTAAGGTTAACAAAGAGATTTGAAAAAGATTACTGAATTATTGGATTGATTAATAACTGTGTACAATGTCTCCTATATATATGAGGGAATTGAATACTAAACTAATGCATAACCTGATATGGGACTAAATATATATATTAACACCCCCTCTCAAACTCACGGTGGGTCGAACAGTGTGAGTTTACCGACCAATTAACGAAATCTCTGAACAGTGTGTGATTTGGTGAAGAAATCCGCTGTCTGTTGTGAAGATGTAATAGAATGAAGTGAAATGGTCAATGCTTCAAAGCGCTCATGAATATAGTGGCAATCTATCTCTATATGCTTCGTTCGCTCATGAAAGACTAAGTTGCTTGCAATGTGCAATGCACTCCAATTATCACAATGAAGAGGAGAAGGTCATGTAAGTGTGACACCCATATCTGATAGCAGCCAACGAACATGAACAATCTCTCGAATAGTAATTATCATTGCTCTGTACTCAGCTTCGGTGAAAGAATATGCAACAACTGTCTACTTCTTGCTTCGCCATGAGATCAGCAATTCACGAAGAAATAGACAGAAACCTGTGGTAGATCATCTGGTGGTAGGATCACCCGTCCAATCTAAATCAGAATATGTACTGAGCTCTAATTTGAAAGTAGAAGACATGAATAATGAGCGAATGATAGTGCCCCGAAGATATCTGAGGATCCAAAGAAGAGTACCGTAGTGAACTGATGTAGGAGCGGAAACAAACTGACTAACCACGCTGACTACATGAGCAATATCTGGTCTGGTCATACATAAGTAGACAAGTTGTCCAACAATTTGTCTGTATCTAGTGGGGTCGGGAAGAAGCTCACCATCTGTAGGACGAAGCTTCACATGATGCTCTAAAGGAGTATCGACTGATCGACTGTCAGAGAGACATGTAACGAAGATATCTTATGTGTATTTATATGAAGAAATAAGTATCCCCCAAGATCCATGGGCAATCTCCAGACCCAACAAATTGCATAATCTGCCAAGATCTTTCATATGGAACTACTAGGGAAGATATGTCTGGGTGGATGCAATGCCTGCGGAATCATCTCCAGTAATAATCATGTCATCAACATATAATAACAGAAGCACCCGCCCCTGTGGTAATGATCGCATAAACATAAAGTGCTAATGTGAACTCTGACTGAAATCGGCCTGGGTGATGACACTGCAAAAACACTCAAACCAGGCTCAAGAAGCATGTTTCAGACCATATATAGCTCGACGCAGACGGAAAACTTGACGAGGATGAGTGGTAAGGTCAGGAGGGGGAATAATGTAAACAACCTCTGACAAGGTATCTTAAAGAAAGTCATTCTTCGCGTCCATTTGGTATAACGGCCACTGACGAATAGCGACAATGCCAAGAAGAGTGCGAACTGTAGTCATCTGTGCAACTGGACAAAAGTATCATCATAATAAATGACATGCTCCTGAGTAAATCCTCGAGCAACTAAGCGAGCCTTGTGTCCCTCAATGGAGCCACCAGGTTGATATTTAACCTTAAAGATCCACTTGCAACTAACAGGCTGGACGCTCATAGGCAGTGGAATAACATCCCAAGTGTGAGTCTGATCAAATGCATTGAACTCCTCTGTAATAGCATCCCGTCACTCGGGATATCAAATTGCTTCTTGATAGGTTCTGAGCGCACGTATGGAGTGAATGGTACTGAGATATACATGGAACTGTGGTGAGTGGGAAGCTATGGTGGTAAAGCCAAACTTGTTAGAAGGACTAGTAGCATCAAGTGTATAATGTGTCGGTGGGATGTCCGAAGTGGAACGTGTAGACAGACGAACTGGGGGTGGATGGACATGATGTGGGGGTGAGGGCGGTGGTGTGGGTACATGCAGCGGTGAGGATGCATGTGGTGTGTGTGCATGAATTTGTTGTGATGCAGGTGGTGTGGGTGTATGATGTTGTGGGGATGTAGGTGGTATATACGTAGGAGGAATAATGGGAGTCAAAGGAGTGGGATAAAATAGAATGCAGGAAGAGATGGTCTGCCTAACAACTGGGGATTCGAGAAAACTAGTATCCTCGTGAGAGGTCAAATAATAGGGAGAGTCTTCCACAAAGGAGACATATCGAGAAATACGAACACAGCCTGCTACAGGATCAAAATAACGATATCCCTTATGCTTAGGACTGAGACCTAGATGGATGCACTTAGCAGCTCGGGTACTGAGCTCTGTGCGTTCAGTGGGAGGGAGAAGGATATAACAGGTATACCCAAAGGTACGGAGCATACTGTAGTCCGGTGTGGAGTGATGAAGGGCCTCATAAGGGGTTGTTCCAGATAGGGCAGATGAGGGAGTGATGTTAATGAGACTGACAGACGTTATGATATCTTCAGCCCAGAAAGACCGAGGAACAGAAGAGGAGAGTAGAAGAGCGCGAGCCGTCTCAAGGATGTGACGATACTTGCGTTCAGCTATACCATTCTGTTCATGTGTGTGAGGACATGATTGCTGAAAGTGTGTACCATGAGATTGAAGGATCGATCTCATAGTAGTGGAAGTGAACTCACGAGCACCATCTGAGCGAAAAGTTTTGATACGCACACCGAAGTGAGTGTTAACCATGTTCGTAAAAAACTGATAAATATCAGGTATCTCAGAGCGTTGGCGCATAAGAAATGCCTATGTGTGTCGAGTAAAGTCATCGATGAAATTAACATAATAGAGGTAACCTTTCTGGGAAGGCATAGGAGATGGTCCCCAAATGTCAGAGTGAATAAGTTAAAAAATATGAGTGGGCTGAGAAATACTTTTATTGCTAAAAGGGAGGGCTAAGTGTTTTGTCAACTTACAATCCTGAAAAACAGATAACGAAGTGAAATTAAAATTGCCAAGAGCACCACTACAAACTAAAATTTTCAAACAAGACTCACTAACATGACCTAAGCGTCTGTGTCACAGGGCGGCATCAAAACTAATGCCATCAACAAAATTAAAATTTTGAGCATGAAGAAAATCTAGATGATATAAACGTCCATGTCTGCTAGCATGTCCAATCATGTGACGACGTCCAATCATGTGACCAGTCTGAGGATCCTGTATTGTATATCCTAAAGAAGTAAAAGAAATAGTAAGACCACTATCACATAGAACACTAATAGAAATAAGGTTCATGAATAAATGTGACGCATAAAGGATGAAAGGCAAGGTAAGGGTAGGAGTGTGTACGAATCCAAAGTGAGTAGTGTGGAGTAGTGAGCCATCGGCAATGTATAGTGATGGCGAGGAAGAGGTAAGTGGAGTGCTAGTGGTGAATAGTGTATAATTGCAAGTAAGATGTTATGAGGCACCAGTATCTAAAAGGCAGGAAGAATTCATACCAGGAGTGACAGAGAAAACAAGGGCAAAGGAGCCAGTATTGATGGATTGTATAGCGCCCCGAATTTCCAATATAATATCTCAGAAATACATGGCACAATTCCCAGCATCTACCTTAATGTAATAGTAAACATAGCCAAACACTAGATAAAATTTTCAACTTTCATTACATCAATTCTTTACAAAGCACAGCGGAAAATTAAACACCTTGAATTACAATTCTTTCTTTACAACACATTCTTTTACAAATTGCATAAGCCATATTATCATTCTACCGCATGCATCCAAATCCCAAGCTATAGGTACCTACCTGTAAAACATGAGGTTAGAGAAACCCCCAAAGCAACAGGGGTCAGCCATAACGGTGTGAGTGACATCAAAAGAAAATACAATATAAACGAAACATAAAAATTAAAGTCATGATCAACACATACCAAGAGTAGTAACAAATAGAATATGAAATAACAATAAATAAAATATAAAAATATTTTGTGAAACTAGACTAAGTGTCAAGTGTAGGAAAATAGGAAACAAACATGCATAAAACCAAGTCAAGAAAATACAAATGTAGTATGATGACTCTCTAATGCATACTTGTCGGATTCTATGTATTCCTTACTACATAGGTCCGGTGCAAGCCCTTATCATTCTCCACTTTATAGGGTTAAATCTCTCGTTATGCAATTAATCCTACTACGGTGATAGAAACAATATCTAGATTACTCCGCGAATAGGCCTGACAACCTTCGACGCGCAAGCATCATGTAAGCATAGCTCAAAAACCGGAGAATCACCGTCATGCCATGTACCCCACGAATAGGCATGCCGACCCTCGACGTGCAGATACATAGTACATCCTATGAATAGGCCCACTGACCCTCGACGCACGAATGCACCGTATGTTCCGTGAATAGGCCTGCTGACACTCGACACGCGAACATACCAACTGTCCTCTCGGGACAAAATAACACACAGTCCTGGAATGCATCCGTTGGACTAACCCTTAGAGCATATACTTACGTTTCCTAAGTTCTATCACATCTCCACTAGTTCCTATCCTTAGGTTGGTTATTATTAAAACACAAAATTTCTCCTTTTTAGAGTTAGTGTATCCTGCCGTGTAACGCCCCGAATACCAAAATACGGTAGTTCGTAGCTCAACAGGATCTACACTTCACTTCGTACAATTTGACAAGTAATTTTGAAACTTTTATTACATAATTGTTCTTTTACATCAATAACACACCAGAAAATATCAATAACGCACCAGAAAATAAATGAAGTACAACATGATAAATATACAATTTCAACAACTTGATATGTAACTAATCATTAGCATCAAATTCATTTCTATATCTCCTTGTAAGATCTAAGTCCTGCATATGAAACTGTGGGCACCTCAGATGATCCTCTCTATGCTGTATTATAACGAAATCTCTTACTTTAACAAATCACAAACTTGAATGCATATAAAAGTGTAAAGAGTGAATACCCTAGATATGTTAGTGTATGACATGACTTAATGCCTAATGCAGGTGTTATACTACAATGACACTAATGCATACTTGTTCGGATTCTATGCATCCCATACTACATAGGTCCGAGGGCAAGCACCTACGTACTCCACATTAAAGGGTTTAGTCCCTCGCCATGATAACTACCCAATAATAAAACAAAGTTTAGACATTCCACAAGTACGAATTCCAGTCCCGGAGTTCCATCGCCCGACTATACAGAATCCTCGTCGTGCAAACATCCTGCAAGTGTCCCTCTAGCCCCGGTATACACATACACATCGGAGTACGGCCTACTATCCGCCCGACTATTCATGATCCCGAAATCCACCGCCCGATCAATCATAATCTCGGATTTAATTAAGGCTCACCTCCATCGCAAGCAACCACAGTCCCGGAATCTACCGCCCGACTATATAAAGGCCCTCCACTTAGTTTGTCCAAGTTTACTACATCTTCACTTAGTGCCTAATTCTTAAATTTGAATCTGAATAAATAATACTACCTAGTAGCATTGGTATAAATATCCAAAATCCGGATCCGATCCGGACCCGACCCGGACCCGGCATTGGACCAGAACTGACCCGGCCTATCCGGGTCTGGATCCTAAAATTGGACCCGTTGTACTTTCGGATCCGGGTCCGGGTCCGCTCAAAAGAGACCCAACCCGGACCCAGACCCGGACCCGTTAAAAAAATTCAAAAAATTAACATAAAAATAAATATTCTATCTTCATCCCTCCCCTTCTTCCTCCTCAATTCTAAATCTTCCTTTTCCAAACTCAAAACTCATGCATTTTTCTTCTCTCCTCTATTCTAAATCCTCAACTCGCCGCCTCCGCTTGCCGCTCACACTCCCGCTCCTACCTAAATGGGTAGAAATATTTTAATAGGACCTGGACCCGGAACCGGACCCGGTTCTTATGGGTCCGGGTCCAATTTTTGGACATGTAGGGGACCGAGTCCGGGTCCGGATATTGAAGGACTCGACCCGACCCGACCCGATACCAATGCTACTACCTAGAGCTAGTTTACCCTCCTGCTGGTCTTATATATAAATACCGAGAATGACACCCTTATTGGCAATTTCTCAAAAATCAATTATTCATTACCATTACTTTTGCCGGTACCTGGGTATCACTAAGCCTCTAGAATCAACATCTTTCCATGTTCAACAACTTGGGGTACTCATCCCCATATAATTCATATTCTCAAATTTCATGTATTCATAATTTATTCAAATTCTTTCATGCATTCTTACTCATTCATCAATAGGTACAATCTCAACCTATTCATTTTTACAAAAAATTTTCATATTCATCCAAAACTTTCTTGAATCAAGTTAATTAAGATTAAGACATAATCTCTTTAAAATTTATCTTTGAAAATCAATCTCATCATTTTCTTTTGATTTATTTTGAACTAATATTAACATCTTAATCCTATATATATATGTGTGTGTGTGTGTGTGTGTGTGTGTGTGTGTGTGTGTGTGTGTGTGTGTGTGTGTGTGTATTTCTTAAGTTCACATTTCATCTACTCATGAATATGATCTTTACTTTTCCAAAATAAAACTTAAAACAGTGAGAATATATTTTCAATCAAGTCGTTTAAGTAACATTGCAAAACAGTAAATTCAAAGTTAGAAAATTGCATTTCATGCTATTTGTAAAAATCATAGAAAATTGTGTACTTCATGAAACTTAGCATTCTTGTATCAAACTGAAGGTATACAAGTCTACTTTCATTTTGTAGTTATAAGTTTTCTCGAAATACCATATCTATAACCCTGAATTCTTCAAAATATACAGTGGGGTCGAGATACTGAAATACTGCTACTGTACAGTCTTGTAAAATTCATATAAAATCCAATTCTTTATAAAATTTGAGTTCCTGGACTTTTCAGAAAGGTTAACGTGTCTACTATAATTTCTTAGTTCTGACTTTTCTCAATTATTTCATTTACAATGCGGAATTAATCAAAAACTGAAAGATGTGCAGAATTCATGCAACCAGCCAACTACTAACCAGTTTTGAGTTTAGAATTTATTAAAATAGTAAACGAACTCCAAATCTTATAAAATTTTAAAGGATGCCACTAACATACACAAGATGCTCCCTAAAAAGTTTTAGTTCCAGATTCCAACTATTTTATTAGATATGATTTTCTGAAGTGTAAACAAAAATTTAAAGCAGTAACTTTCTTTGCATGAATTAGTAACTTTGTATAAAAATCTATTTTAATATCATTTAATCTAATCAAGATATACTACCATGCAATTAAACAACATCAATTCAACTTATCTTCATAAAAATCTTTCATTTAGCATGCATCTTCATTCTATAATTTATCATTTCAATTTAATCACTACTCATATGCATATCAAGTTTATCTATCAATTTACCTACACATACATGATACTATAAATTAGAAAGCTCAAGAAGACACTCACCTCAAATGAAAATTCTAAAGTAGAAGAAGACTCCTAAAAGTTGCTCCTAGCTCAAAAAATGAGACTTTCTTCTTCTCCTAGCAAGCTCTCCTTTCTCCAAGCAAGAACTCAAACAATTCTCGCTTTCTTTTCCTCTCTTTCATATTTTTATCTTTTGTTTCTTTTGATCTTTGGTGCAAGATTATGAAGGAAAGGAGGCCGTATTTATAGGGTTTGAGAAGGCTTTTTTACTATTCAAATTAAATGTTCTAATTCATAACCTACATAACCCCCTTCACTAATTGCCCACTCACCATTACTCTCACAAACTCCCAACTCTTCCTATTCTCATGCATGGCTAACTCTTCTTGTGACTTTTGGGTTGTACTACATGCATGTGCAACCCACAAGCACATACACTTATTTGTTAGTTGTTATTTATTTATTTGTACATATTGTTTACATGACAAGTGTACAACTAATTGTAGGATTTTTCTTAGTGGGCTTCCTTTTGTGGGTTTGGTCTATTTTTATTTATTTAATTTATTTTAATAAGCTTAGAGTCTTCTATTAGGCCTATAGGTTCTAATATGCAACGAAAATGAATGAAAAGAAATTGTGCATAACTTTTAAATAAAATTGAGAATAAAAAATCATAAGATGAAATTGCACGTGCATTGCACGTGTAAAAATAAGAAATGTATTTTTCATTTAAAAATTTTATACGGGATGTTACATGCCATACTTAATTCCAACAAAACAACCCCGAGACCCAACTGTTCAAAATCCACAAAATCTCATCTGCCGGTTTACATGAATCTCGCTCAACTCCTAGAGACTCACAATTCGAATATCAACACAAAATCCTTCAATAAAACTCTTAATCCCCTTATCAAAATGTTTATTTTAAGAAAACTACCTTCAAATCAACAAAATCCAAATTCATCCAATATACTCACAAATTTTCAGAACTGAAATAAGATATTAAATCCACTGAATAACTGAGCTTCGTATTTTGAAGTCGTAGAAAATCACAAAACATCAATTTCTTCGAAAAACCGTATATATTTCACTTTATAAAGTCATAGGAATACAAATTTAAACTCGATTGTAATCAAATGTAACTCTCTATAAATTACAGTAATCAGTAGTAAAAATATCATCTAAAACAGTAGATTAATAATCCATAAGTTCGAAGAAATAATTATTCAAGAAAAACAACGAAAACTCAACAAAACAGCACACACAGCAGCCGTCGGTCGACTGTCAAAACAGTTCAAATAACGATGGTCGACCGGCATGCTAAAAATCCAAAATCTCACAATTGACAGTCGACTGTCATTTTAGTTCAAAAAGTGGACGGTCGACTGTCGGCTGATACTCAGACGACTTTAAAATTCGTGCACTTTAATTGATACTTCGATTATAATCTTTAAAACACAAATTTGTAAATTTAAAATCCTGGGATGATCAAATACAACTTGTCTAACATACTGGAGTTCATAAATCAAATCAAATTCTCATCGAATTCACAAAAGAGCCAATTTTCATCAAGTTTCTACAAAACAGGAGTAAGGATATATATATGTGCATATATGTGAATATATTTCAGTAAAATCATCAAGAATCATGGTATAAGAGTAGTATACAGTTTATTTCAATCTCAGTATCAATACAAATCAAGATTCAATAGAAAACTTCACAAAAAACACACAAATCAATTTTGGCCTGCACCAAGTTAGACCCGAAATAAAATTTTAATTCAACCCTTCAAGACTTAATCCTTTCGATCCAAAAAAACTCTTTTCCAACTTGTTATACACATCTAAAAATAGTTAGATTAATTTTTCCATGATTATATGCAATTATAACATGTTTTAGTCAAGTTTTCCTCCATCGAAATTCTCCACAAATCCTATATATACGTACACATATACACAATCAGCAAAACCCCTTAAACATCCTTCATCACACAATCTCGTTATGTATACTCAAATCAGCAAGAATATGAAAGAATACTCAAATCAGCAAGAATATGAAAGAAAGCATCACACCCATGGTTCCTACTAAGTTCCATCTATATTGAATTTTAATCATCAATTGTATAGTTTTCATGAAAAGTTATATTTTTATTCATCCATCCATCAATGACTCATTATATCATCATACATCCATCTATCATGTGTTCTACTCGACAAATCATCATATATAACATGTATAGAATAATAAGAAAATAAATATATGTCATTCACCTTATTGAAGAATCAACCAAAGATAATAAAGAATTAAGAAAAGTCATTCACAGGGGCGTATCTGAGTTTCAGGGGGCCCTAAGCAAGTTCTCAAATGGGGCCTTTTGCAAGTTGATAAAATAAAAATGACAATTATTTAAATGCAAACAAACTTGGAGCCTTGAAAGACATACTATTTAAGTGAAAATAAATTTATATATATGTTTCCAAAAAAAATTAATTGATAATGTACATATTTTACATGAAATATCTCGTGGCAAAAAGAAACTCGGACAAACTGTAAGGAAGAAACAGCAGTGATTTTATTCTGAATTGCATGTTGTCTGAGAGAATGAAAATGATGAATGAGAGAATTAAAGAAGAATAGAACCCAAAAAAAAAATGTTCAAAATATACAAGTATACGCACGTTGAGTTTGTGTACATTAAGAGAAAATATTGAGCTGACATGATTGAAGTATATCTATAATGCTATTTTGAATGCTTTCATGGATACATTTTTGTTTTATCAAATACCTCTTCTATTTTTTTTTTCTATTTGAAGACAACCCTAGTCTTTCTTTCATTAACAGATACAAAATTTAGAAGAACAGAAAAATAAGCAAACAAAGCAAACACGCATATGTACTTGAAGATTACATTATCGCAAAGCGGTAAGTATGATATATTAGATAACACGGTCAGAATGAAGTGATGATGAATATATGCATATGAGAATATTAATTGGAAGCTTAAAATGTAGAATAATCATATGCATTTGAAGATTTGGTTAGAAATTTACAATAAACAGTTAAATATGATATATCATAGAACATTGAAAAAATATCATAGAATGACATGCATGGGTTAAGTGAAAACTAATACTAAATACATAAAATGGTGAAATAACATGTATGACTATGTGAAAAATAATTAGTTTAAAAAATAAAAAAAATGAATGAAAAAGTAATTAGCCCATGAGGTTTCGAACCTGCGGCCTTCATGTTATTAACACAACAGTCTAACCAGATGAGTTAATAGGACAATTATTGTTTCAAATTTTAGATAATACAATATAATCTTATCTGAAAACAATTATACATATTTTTTGAACATTATAAATACTTAAAAAATATGGGGCCCTATAAAATTGGGGGCCCAAACCAGTTGCTTGTGCAGTTTGGGCCCAGATCCGCCCCTGGTCATTCCTTTCGCAAAAATTCAAAATCATCGCTTCGAAACTCCAAGAAAACCAATAATAAAATAACCCTTTGTTTTAGTGCAGTAAGGAGACGGCTGCTACCTTTCTTTTAATAGGCTGAAATCTGGTTTCTAAGGTTTTGAGAAGATTTTGCAAAATATTCCTTTAGAATATATCTTTACATATATAAATCTTTATACTAGAAAATTAGATTAACCAATTCAATTGAAATTTAAAATAAAAATAACTACCCAGATCTGGTCAGCACTGTTTTCAAACCCAGAAAAATGAATTTTGTAATTTTTGCCTCTAAGTGGCAATTTTGCAAAAAGACCATTCTTTAAACAGTTTGCAAAATAAACCAAATATATTAGAATAAAAAGTAAACTATTTACCTTTGAGTTGGCTAGCCATCATGCTCAACCCAGGAAAATGAAATTCTGGAGTTTTCACTCCAAGTGGTAATTTGGCACAAAACCCCCTCTTTTTTGTAATATTTGCAAATATGCCAAATAAATATCAGAAAAATCCCAAAAATTTATAAATAATACATACTAATAAATATTAGGTTTTCCCAAAATAATTTCTGACTTTGAACTTCCCGAGAAAATATTTGCACGTGTAAGAAGATAAATTTCAGAAAAAATATTTATTAAATCACCAAAAATCACTTTAATTTATTTATTAATCTCAAAAATATTATTTAAAATTCTAGGGTGTTATAGGTTGACCTATGTGCTGAGGTCCAACTGAGCGAGGCATTATTGAGAAATATCATAAGGAGCAGAAAAGGGCTTAGGTGGAGTAACAGCCATTGCAAAAGAAGAAAAACTGAGAGGAGGTAAACCTTGTTGCTTCCTACACTGTTGTGCCTGCACCAAGAGCTGTGGGAGCAGGATGAAACACTCATGATAAAGATGACCATTTCGCTAACAGTGGGTGTAGAAACGGGGACGACGATCTGGAACACTGTGATGGTTAGAGGAAGAAGGCATGGGGCTGGAGCGAGGTTTATGAGAGGATGAAGTATGAGGGGCAAATGCCAGAACACTGTCACTGCTGGAGGATGGGGTAGGAGATGGTGAGGGCAGAGCGTGTAGGCGAGTTTCTTCAGCCACAAGTTCAGCTATAGCAGCTTCAAGATGAGGAACCGGATCTCGGTGAATCAACTGATTGCAAAGGGATTGGTACTTTGGCCGAAGACCCATCATAAAGAACATAAACTGGTGTCTTTCACGGGTAACACGCATATCACTATCTTCTAGTTGCAGCAATTCACGCCAGGTATGATGCATGGTTGTGTAATGTTCCTAAATACTGCGATCACCCTAACGATCAAGTACTGACTGAACAAGTTGCTAGTACTCACGGACACTGTTAACCTGAACATATTGGGTGGCCAACTGGGGTCAAAGAGCCTGAGTGGGACGAATACGAAACATGTCAGCCGGGAGAGAGCGGTCGACTGAGGCGATAATAAATAAAATGATACAATGATCATGGTCATCCCAAGTGGCCTGAGTAGTGTGAATCGGTTTCTTGTTATCCGCGGATGTGGTAGTAGCGGGATCTTTGGACGAGGATTGGAGCCATTAAGGTGACCCATAAGGAATGGCCAAGAAGAGTGGTCTCAACAGAGGCAACCCAATCAGTCCAATCTTTGGCAGAGGAAAGAGGGAAGTCGGTGGAGACGGGAAGATACTGACGAAATTGGGTTCCATGGAGAATCACAGGAACCTGCAAAGAAGTTTTTTTTTTTTTTTTTTTTTTTTTTTTTTTTTTTTTTTTTTTTTTTTTTTTTCGCGCAACGACTGTGACAGTAGTAGCAAACAGGATTCGGGTAGTGGATTTACCCAATGTGTATATCGGGTTTTTGTTTTTGTTTTTGTTTAATTGGGTTTGCGTATTTGGTTTGTCAAGTGGATTTGGGTGGAGAAAAAGTTTTAAGGAAATTAGGGTTAGGCAGCTATTGGATTAGGGGTTGATGGAGGAGGCTAGGGTTGGTGAAGGTCGGCACGGAAGTGAGTCGATGGGTTTCGGGTTGGCAGCAAGAGGCGGCTAGGGTGGGTGAAGGTCGGCTGGGGTTTCGGGTTGGGTATTTGGCAAGGAGACGGGTAGGGTTCTGCTGCTGACGAGAATGATGATGTTGAGATAGTGATGATGGGTTTGTTGGTGATGTTAGTCGACGAGTTTGTTGCTGATGACGATGATGATGTTGACGACGACGATGATGTCGACGGGGTTGTTGTCGCCAGAGTTGTTGTTGCTGAGAAGAAGAAAATTTGTGTGATTAGGATTAGGCATTAGTGAGGAATAAAGAAACTTAGGATTAATGCTCTGATACCATGTTAAGTTTAACAGAGAGTTTTGAAAAAGATTACTGAATTATTGGATTGATTAATAACTGTGTACAATGTCTCCTACATATAGGATGAAACTGAATACTAAACTAATACATAATTTGATATGGGACTATATATATATATATATATATATATATATATTACAATATTACAATATCTAACGACCTCTAATCAGAGCATCATTGTTACCAGATTATGCTAGCTGTATTATTTTGTAATTAATCATAAGGTCTTAATTATGTAGCTAGGTGACATATGCAATGATCAATCTATTGCACCTATTATTCTATTTGTGGAATCCTTCGACTTGCATGATCAGGAGACGACTCTATGAATGCTGTAATTATCAATTGACATCATATATAAACTTGAACATATATGATTTATATAAATCTAGTTGTTTAATTGAATGCTGTACCTTTCATGTGCGATAAGCAAGTTTGAAATATATATTCTATCCACAAGTTGTAAGCAAACTTTGTTGGTTTTCCTCCTCACAAAGTTGAACGACATGTCGTGAGCTCCGGAATCATTATCAGTAGATATAAGCGTATATAGTATCAGAATATATTAATTGACCATGTATCGACACTATTTTTGGCCTTTATGTTTCATTCAGTTCATATTAAACTTATTACAGTCCGGAATATTGCAAGGAAAACTACTACTGAAATTTGCTTTTAGGATCTGAATCTTTAACTTTCTTATGAGAAAAATGGCTTATCATATATAAGCTGATCCATCGTTACAAAACTAGGTGCTTGTTATTTTCATGAATTTCTTTAAACAAACTGTAGAAGCTGAAAAATCGAAGGATTACTCTACCCAGAAAAATCGAAGTTTTTCATTGCATGAATTCGTGGTATCTACACAGTTCATCCTATGCAAAAGTGACGAGATTCAGCTTCTCAAACCTTTAAGATAATCTGTTTATGAGGTGGCCTTGCAGAATATAAATAGTATTGAATAATACAGTGCACGTGATTCTAAATTATTAAAATTAATTAATTTAGCAATTTGCATTCAATAAATTTGTTCAATTATAATGTTGTATTAATTATTTACAATATTCCCTATTGTAACTATTCACTTGTCACATAATTTTTTTTTTTTTTTTTTTTTTTTTTTGATCATAAAAGGTTGGCCTAGGCCCCCCCGGTTTCATTAAAAAGTTTTTAATAAAACAGATAAACCAGCAACGGACAATGATGTTCATGTGTCCCACATTCGGGCCATGATACTCATTGTCCCACCAAAAAACAAAATGGTTCCCCTTCATAGATCTCTGTTGATCCATGGCACCCACAAAAAATATAAACAACGATGCCGACCTTCCCAAAATACATCAAAGTAATGCCCTCAAACAAAAAATACAGCAACAAACAAAGAAACAAAGAAGCCATGACGCCATAACCATCCCCATAGGTCTCCCGGGTGCATTTTCCCCCCTTATTGGTCCATCTAATCAATCCTCATCTGCTGTGCCTTCCCCTTCCTGTATTCCGGCCTGACTTGTTGCAATGTCCTTGTAAATGTCTTTGATCTTCTTTGTCTGTTCATCACCTGCCGTTTTAGACCAGAACATAATATTAACAATAATCTTGAACAGCAATTGATGATGCATGATGTGTCTGTGTGTGCTTCTAAAGATTCTATTGTTCCTTTCTAGCCATATGCCCCAGCATATAGCAGCCACCCCAATGTCCCAAATACAGGAATTGCTCCTTTGGATGTGTCCCTCTCTCCACCTGGCCTCCCCTCCCCCCCCCCCCCCCCCCCCCCCACGCATCAAGTACCGTATCCGGACCTGGCCCGACGATATCGAATCTGTTTAGCAAGTCCCCCCAAATAGACCTCGCAAAGCTGCATGTAACCAGTAAGTGGTCAACCGTTTCATCATCCTGATTGCTTGTCACATAAATTTAATCTAAACATATGGCCAACTTGAGAATCTTGAGGTAATTTTCATGAGGTTAACTGAATCTTTGAAACTTTGAGATGGTCAAGGTAAAATGGTAGTTTCATTAGATATCCCTGTCTTTCTCTTTGCATGAAACAAGTAGTTGAAGGATTTTAATCTTTTTTTATTACCTATTAATAAAATTTAAATATGCTTTGTACCCTTTTATTCTGGTTATTTTGCTGCTTTCTAAATTTGAATTTATTTGTTTCTCTTTGTAAACAAAACTATTGTATGTTACTACTTGTTAGAGCATCCACTATCGTTGCTGCTAAAATATGGATATTTGGCAATAGATTTTAGCAATGAAAGGAGTATGCCTGCTATCGTTTGAGCCAAAATTATCACACAAAAAAAACTAATAAAATAATCAGACAGAAGAACATCCTCCGTCTAGCGTTTTTTGTATTTTTTTTAGTATAAAAAATTGACAGACGGAAGAACATCCTCCGTCTGTCAATTTTTTTGTTTTTAAAAAAATAAAAAAATTGTCAGACGGAAGATGATCTTCTATTTGTCAATTTTTTTTAATTTAAAATTTAAGTAAATGGCATTTCTGTAAATTTTTGGATGGCATTTTGATAAAAAAAAATTTAAGGCAAAGTTGCTGGACGGAAGATGTTCTTCCGTTAAAGAATTAACAGACCGAAGATTTTCTTCCGTCTCTCTCTTTTTTTTAAAATTTTTTAAATATTCATAGTTGCTTCTCTCTCTCAACTTTTCTGTATTAAAAGTTGTCAAACGGAAGATCTTCCGTCTGTCTTCTTTTAATATTGAAAATAATTGAGAGACGGAAAATGATCTCTCGTCTTCTATATTTAACAACTGCTATTTTTCGTTGCTATATATAGTAATCGACTGTTCATAACTTTGCTAAAAAATCGATATTTGGCAAATAATAGCGAGAGATTTTTGGCCAAAATTTTTATATTTTAAATTTTTAGCTAACGAAGTGGATGCTCTTATCTCTACTACTATAATGGGAGAGCCCCTTAGTCAGTAACCCAAGTCAGTAACCCAACCCGTGCAACGCACGGGTTGGGTTACTTTGGTAAATATTTTCGAAAGTGGACCTGTTTGGTAAATATTTTCGAAAGTTGATTAGTTTGGAAATTATTTTCTTTTTTATTATGGACTAACTTTGGTGAATATTTTAGAAAGTGGACCTGTTTTGTTACTATTTTCGAAAGTGGATCGGTTTGGAAATTATTTTCTTCTTACCCTTTTCATTATCCTTTAATTTTTTCCACGTGCACGTGTCTCATACTAGTTAATAATAATTTTAAAGATTGGAGTTGGAAATCATTGGCTATTCCTAACTGTCCTACTTAGGATTCCCTGGTGAATCAATTACTGCATTAAATATAATAAACCCACTCATTCCAAAATCAGATTCATTCATCAAACAAATCTTTATAATAAAAGAACGTTCATCTACGGATTGTGTCTCCACACAATGAAAGTCGACTTCTAACTAAAGGGTAGTGCTACACCTTCTAACTAAAGGGTAGTGCTACTATTAAATCTATTATTATTTTTTTACTATTTTAGATGCTACACTATTATTAGATATTTGTACCAACTACTCTATAATAATCTCCACTAATAATATGCCACCTAAGATTGTAAAGAAGAATATAGTAGATTTGATAGTAGGTGCAGCATTACCCCTAACAAAATCTCAAGTAATAACCAACATTCGCAACTACCCCCTCCAACAATATTAATTCAAAAATCAAAACTAAAAGTTGAAAATTTCTCATATACATGGTAAAAAGATGATGATATTAAAAAATATATTTTTTTTTAAAATGCAAAATTCCCAATTGTTGTAACAATAATTTTCTCAACCTCACCCTTTCGGCTGCCATCGCCTATAATAAATTAATTCTCTCATATCCCAGTACTCATTATCAATCTCTCCTCCTAAAAAAAGGAAAAAGAAAATGGCATCAGCCCAAATGTGCTCGGCGTCAGCCCTAGCCCCCCTCCTAAACTCCACGGCCGCGGCCGAGTACCTCTGCTCTCAATTCACCACTGTAAATCTCCAGCTCACCGACGCCTCCTCCGCCATCAACTCCACCTACCTCCTCTTCTCCGCCTACCTCGTCTTCGCCATGCAGCTCGGTTTCGCCATGCTCTGCGCCGGCTCCGTACGCGCCAAAAACACCATGAACATAATGCTTACCAACGTCATCGACGCCGCTGCAGGCGCCATCTTCTACTACCTCTTCGGCTTCGCCTTCTCCTTTGGTGCCCCTTCCAACCCTTTCATCGGCCGCCACTTTTTCGGACTCAAAGACGTGCCTGACAACAATTTTGACTATTCCTACTTTCTCTACCAATGGGCTTTTGCTATCGCTGCTGCAGGTAATCTCAGCTGACTACTTTTTTTTTTCTTTTTTTTTTAATAATTTAATTATTAATGAAATAAAATGGCTATATATTTTTTTATATATATGTGGCAGGTATAACATCAGGCTCAATCGCGGAGCGAACACAGTTCGTGGCCTACCTGATCTACTCATCGTTCCTCACCGGATTCGTGTACCCGGTGGTGGCCCACTGGTTTTGGTCTGGTGATGGCTGGGCATCCGCGTCGCGAAACCCTGGCCATGCTCTCCTCTTCGGTTCCGGTGTCATAGATTTTGCTGGCTCTGGAGTTGTTCATCTTGTAGGAGGGGTTGCCGGTTTATGGGGGGCAGTCATCGAAGGCCCGCGTATCGGCCGGTTTGATCACGCTGGCCGAGCCGTAGCGCTCCGTGGCCATAGCGGGACCCTAGTAGTCCTAGGCACGTTCCTCCTTTGGTTCGGCTGGTACGGGTTCAACCCGGGCTCGTTCATCACTATACTCAAGTCCTACGGCCCAATTGGGTCCATCAATGGGCAGTGGTCAGCGGTTGGCCGTACAGCAGTCACCACTACACTCGCCGGCTGCACCGCTGCACTAACAACCCTTTTCGGGAAGAGACTACTACTAGGCCACTGGAATGTCATCGATGTATGTAACGGTCTCCTCGGTGGCTTTGCCGCGATCACCGCTGGTTGCTCGGTAGTAGACCCATGGGCCGCAATCATCTGTGGGTTCGTCGCAGCCTGGGTACTGATAGGGCTCAACAAGCTGGCCGAGAAATTGAAGTACGACGATCCCTTGGAAGCTGCACAGCTCCATGGTGGGTGTGGAACCTGGGGGATCATATTCACTGCCTTGTTTGCCAAGGAGAGGTATGTCAACGAAGTGTACCCAGGCCGAGAAGGGCGGCCTTACGGGCTATTTATGGGCGGAGGGGGGAAGCTACTCGGTGCACACATTCTCCAAATTGTGGTGATTGCAGGGTGGGTGAGTGTGACAATGGGGCCACTTTTCTTGCTGCTGCACAAAATGAAGTTGCTGAGAATTTCACAAGAGGACGAGATGGCCGGTATGGACATGACCCGGCACGGTGGGTTTGCTTATGCGTACCACGACGAGGATTCGGGCCACAATGGGGAAGGGTTCATGCTGAAATCGGCGATGAGGATCGAGCCGTCGGCCGGGTCGACCCCGAACAACAATGCCAATGATGAGGTGTAGATAGATTGTTTTGCATTTTGCATGATCCATATGATCCGTACCCTTAAATGATTGGGGTCAAATGTTCTGTGATGTTTTAGTAGAGTTTATGTGGTTACTGTTTTTTTATTTATTTATGAATTTTTATAAATATTTTGTGGGGTTAAGGATAAGTGTATAGGATTGTTACAAGGGGTGTGAGGAAAAGGAGTGGAGGATAGGGGGATTGGGAAGTGATAATGTTATTTCTGCAAAAAAACGATATATATTTGTCACATGTGAAGTGATTGAGGAGTTTGTTTATTGCTCCAATTTGTTGGTAAATTATCGCCAATGGGGGTTAGATTCAAAAAAGGTTGTGGCGAATGGGATTCTTGGTTGTCTGGATATTCTGGAATCTTGTGCCTTGTGGGATTGATTGGATATGAATGGAGTAGTTGTTTTTTTCCTTCTTTCTTTCTTCTAGTTAAATAATTTATCATTTTACTCATTAACTGGAACTGTGAGTTTTTAATAATTTTAAATTATTATTTTAAAATATTTTTTCCGATTGCTAGCAGCTCAGCATCAGGAAGACTCAGGAAAACGATTTTCTGGTTCTGTTTGTTGACCTGTCCTTTTGTTTCGGTTCTATTATTAGAGCATGCACAGTTACAGTCGTGATTGATAAAAAATGCATATATACATATTTAGAGCATCCACAGTCGTTTTTCTCATTTCTCATAAAATGGCAGCTACAGTAATAGTAAATGGACGAAGTATTTACAGTCGTCGTTTGCTAATTTTTCTCATATTCGTTAGTGACGGGATATGATTTACCGTTCCTAGTTTTTTAATTTTAAAATGACGTAGGTTCCCCGTCTCTCCAAAAAAAAAAAAAAAACTGGCTAAAGTGTGGGACGGGGTTTGATACCCCGGACGGGGTATCATTCCCTGTTTGAACAATTTAAAAAAAAAAAAAAAACTGGCTGAAGCACCATGATCTTAGATATTCGTTAGACTAAACATGTACTATGGGATCAGCTTTGGTGCATGCTGGATTCCCAATTTTGACTAATCATCATTCTTAACTCAAGACAAGACATGAGTTTCTCTCTAATGCCCGTCTGAGGGGATTTTATATATAAAAAAAAAATTGTCAGAGTATGGGACGGGGTTTGATACCCCAGACGGGGTATCATTCCCCGTTTGAACAATTTAAAAAAAAAAAAATTTGGTTAATTAGAGAGACGGGGTTTGATACCCCGTCCGGGGTATCATTCCCCGTCCGTCCTCTTTTTTAAAAAAAAATAAATCATGAATTATTGGGACGGTATATGATAGTCCGTTTGATACGATTAAAATATATTTATATCGAAGAGACGAGGTATCATACCCCGTCCTTTATAATTTGAGAAAGCTCAGTTTGTTTCTCATATTTGAGAAATGGAAATAGAAACTTTGCCAAAATATGGAAAAATGAGGAACGACTGCAGCCCTACTTTTCTATTCGTTTGCTATAATTTGAGAAAGTGGGAATTATAGCAAACGACTGTGGATGCTCTTACATATAGCAATTTTACAGTTTGTCTCATTCGTCGATACGGTAAATTATAGCAATTTATGGTTCTGTTTGTTGACTTGTCCTTTTGTTTCGGTTCTATTATTAGAGCATCCACACTTACAGTCGTGATTGATAGAAAATGCATAAATACATATTTACATATAGCAATTTTACAGTTTGTCTCATTTGTCGATACGGTAAATTATAGCAATTTAATATATATATATATATATATATATATGGGTAAAAAGGATATGAGCAACTTGCTCATTTAATAAATGAGCAATTGATGAGGTTGCATGCATGTGATACATTGAGTGTCTAATCACTTTTAGTATTTTCCAATCACATGCATGTCATCTCATCACTTGCTCATTTACTAAATGAGCAAATTGCTCATACCCCTTTTTCCTTACATATGTGTGTGTGTGTGTGTGTGTGTGTGTGTGTGTGATGGAGTTTGAAGTTGCGTCAGATGGATTTAATTAATTTTTTAAGGGTAGACGGAACTTCTCTTTGCGTCGAGAAAAAAAAAGGAAAAATGATCAGACGACAAGTCACTTTACGTCCGGATTTTTAGGGGGTCTTTTGCTTCATTTTGGAGCAATTTAATTATGTAAAATATTTTTTTTCTAGAGGGACGGTACTTCACTTTGCATTTGATGATTTAAATAATATTATTTTACGAGCGACAGAACTGGAAGTTGCGTCGTTTATATTATGCATAATTCTCATATCTCCTCTCATTTATAGCAATCTACGGTTGTTTTTTGATCTAAATATGCATAAATAACAAACGACTGCAGCACGTCGTTTGTTATAAAATGCATTATATGGATAATTAGCTAGCTAACGACTGTGGATGCTCTTAGTGTTAATTATTTATTAATTGTTCGAAATTTCAAATTATTTGTGATCCACAATAATATACTTCAACATCCTAGATCAAATTGTTAATTGTGAAGGAAATTGAGCAATGAGGTTAGGTTTTCGGTTTTGTTTTTTAACCTAACTGAGACAAGAGGAGATGGAAACTTGAAATATCAAAGAGAATGTAACGAAACATAACTCAAAAACTGGTCGATCATATAGGCTGGATACAGATGAGCTCGTGAGGTAGGCAATGCATTAAAGGGCTCTTTTGCTACAATAGGAGATGCATGCATTTCTTTGGTCTCCAATCGTTGTCGCTGAGTCAAAAAAGACAGACGATAGGGTTTCCAAATATTGATTTTTTTTTTTTTTTTTATTATCATAATTTGCGACTTGCAAGAGTGTCATGTTCACAATTGGCAACACATACGTAGGCACAGCGAATGGGTGACCCCACCAGAGACTTAAAGAGGCATAACTATCACACAATCTCATTTTGAGGTTGATGAGGATGAAAAAAAATATTCTACACTCCAATGATATATATGATTTGGTATAGGGATGTCCTGGTATGGGAGAAGATGCATATCTCAAAGCATAGGATATGATGCAAAGTAGATACGAGTTACAACCGGAGATGACAAAGTGAGCAACACATGTCATGCTTTTGGAAATGTTTTACTTGTTGAAGGACAGAGTTGAATGCATTTGAGACTACATAATTGGTGAGAGTGGATCTTGTTTGATTAGGATACAAATATAAGGATCTTGGAAAATAAGATGCCCGAGATTAATAATCTTACAAACTTCATCACAATAATTGAGAATCCTGACTGAAATAATACTTAAGAGAAGAGGAGGGAAGAGATTTAACTTGTGCTTCTACATGCATACATCATCAATAACAACAGCAACGCCTTTTTCTCAACTAATTGGGGTCGACTATATGAATCCTAGTTTTCCATTCTGCTCGGTTTAGCACAATATCTTCTGTAACGTCACAAGCTATCATATATTTTTTCGATGTTTCCACCCAAGTTAGTTTATGTCTTTCCCTACCCCTAACTCTACACTCAATACTTATCAAATCACTTTTACTAGGTCTACGTGTGACATGTCCAAACCACTTGAGACGTATCTCTCTTAATTTATCTTGGATTTGAGCTACTTTTAGCATGTCTCGTATATTCTTATTTCTAATTCTATTGTTCATGGTTTTACCACACATTCATCTTAGCATCATCATCTCCCCTACACTCATTTTTTAGACTTATTGTTTCTTTGTTGACCAACACTCTGCTCTATACATCATTGCTGGTCTAACAGCCGTTCTATAAAATTTTTCTTTCAACTTCAAAGGTATATGTTTGTGACATAAAACACCACTGACACTTCTTCACTTAAGCCACCTTATTTGGATCCTTTGTATAACATTTTCACAAATCACTCAATCTCTTTATATAATCGAGCATAAATATCGGAAACAGTATCTCTTAGGTATCTCTTGACCATCAAACTTCATTACTTTCTCAATTGTGTTCCAAATATCACTAAAATTACACTCCATATATACTCTGTTTTAGTTCTGTTTATTCTAAAGTCTTTAGCTTCCAAAATTTATCTCTATAATTCTAATTTAGTATTAAGTACTTCTGCTTTAGTCTTATCCACTAAGAGGACGTCATCGGCAAAAAAGCATATACCAAGACACCTCATCTTGTATTCATCGCGTCAATTCATCCACTGGATTCCTAGCTTGGGACATACAATGGGCGAAGTTATCTACATGCATACATACATGCTTATATTGTTACTTCAAAAAAATTTTTTAAAAATCTAACAAAACATTTAGTGCAAAACAAAAAACAACTCGTAGAAAGCAAACTAATATGTAACCGAAGGAGTAACAAAAGTCACTGGTAATTTGTTACGATATATATATTTTATGGGGAAAAGGGATATGAGCAACTTGCTCATTTAGTAAATAAGCAATTGATTATGTGGCATACATGTAATTGGAAAAGCCTTAAAAGTGTTAGTTGTCCAATGTATCACATGCATGCCACATAATTAATTGCTCATTTACTAAATAAGCAAGTTGCTCATATCCCTTTTACCCATATTGTATTTGTAGCATGCATTTGTACATGCTAAAATATCTCTAATATTATAATGGGATAAGGCTTTAGTGTCATTTGTCATTTTGTCATTCTACCAACACATGCAACGCACGTACATAACTAATATAAAGAAAATTTCCGGTTCAAATCTTTCCTACGTCAGAATTTCTATTTTTATTTTTTGAAATTATTAAAACGTACATCACATATGTAAATTACTGGTAGTTACTAATTGGAAGTCAGTCTTCCAACAACAAAACACAATTTGCATCGTAACGTGATGCAAAGTTGAGAATTAAGTTCTCATATATATCAGATAATAGTAGAAAAACATGAGATGATCTTCAGAGCTTAATATTCGCCCACAATAAAATGGAGAAAAGGAAAACTTTTGGGGAAAGAGACAAGATAAGGGAAGTGATGGTGCTCCGTACGCTATAAATCTAGGACCTCACTTTTTGAACTGACTGTTCCTAAAGGTAACTAAAGTTTTTTTTTTTTAATTTTTAATTTTTTAATTTATTTATTTATACGATGATAGAGCCTTTTATTCTCCAGTAAGCTTACAAAAGTGTTAAATATGATTTCGAGCATCCATAATGGTAATTCTTATTTTTTGACAAAATGAAACGAATAGAAATAAAATAAATCGAAAGTTCTGCAGTGATCGTTTGCTATATTTTGAGCAGGACGAGACAACTTGTAACGTCGTTTTTTTTTTAAAGATTTAATTAATTACCGTTTAACTATTAAAACATATTAATTACATAAATTAAATATTATAATATAACCTAAACCTATCTAAACACCTACTAAACCTAAATTAAACAACTAAACCTACTTCTAAATGGTCCACAAAACCTGGACGGGACATGATGTCCCGTCCGTGCTGTTTTTGAGTTATTATTTTTTTTTTTTTTGTTTTTGGAAGAATCTGGTCCGTTGGATCATTAAAAAATTTAAATAAAAAAAAAACAAAACGAACGGGACAACATGTCTCGTCCGACTGTTTTAAAAAAAAAAAATTTTTTTTTGGGAAGGACGATACAACATGTATCGTCCTACCCTATTTTAAAAAAAATATATATATACACATATACGGGACGAGACAAGTTGTCTCGTCCGATCGTAATAAAAAAAACTAAAACAACTGAGACGATACATCATGTATCGTCTTCTATATTCTCAAATTCGCTAGTCCACTTCTCATATTTGAGAAGCGACTGTAGCTCGTACGCTATTTTATAAGAAAATAGCAAATGACTGCAGCGCTCAATTCTTATAAAATTCTCATATTATGAGAATATGAGAATTATAGCAAACGACTGTAGATGCTCTTACATTGTATTTGTTTTGTTTTGTATTTTAATCGTATTAGAATGGGAGACCATACTTGCAAGTATTAGGATGGGTAAGATACTGGAAGTTCAAATCTCGTTAACCCAAAAAATATTTTAATTGATATATAGTAATTAAGATAAAGTGCGGATGTATTTGGCTACTGTTTTTTTCTAAAATTTAAAAAATAAAAAAATTACGTGCATTGACCAGTAGCGTAGTCAGAATTTTCGTCTAGTGGGTGCGACCCTTACTTTAAATTTTTATATAATAAACACATTTGTAATGCTCAAAATATCATATATTGTACCAAATGTTATAAACTATTACAATCACTAGATATCCATTTTCTTTAGCAATAAAATCCTTCGAGACTTCATATTATGAAAATATTGAATGATATCTTCATTATCAACGGCATCCAGTACTAGCATTGGTATCGGGTCTGGTCGGGTCGGGTCAGGTCGGGTCCTTCACTACCCGGACCCGGACCCGGACCCGTGAGAACCGGATCTGGGTTCTATTAAAATATTCATACCCGTTCGGGTAGGAGCGGGAGTGTGAGCGGCGAGCGGAGGCGGCGAATGGACGATTTAGAATATATGAGAGAAGAAAAAGGCATGCATTTCGAGTTTGGAAGAGGAAGATTTAGAATTGAGGAGGAATGAGGGGAGAGATGAGGAGAGAATATTTATTTTTATATTGATTTTTAGGCTTTTTTTAATGGGTCCGGGTCGGGTCTCTTTTGAGCGGACCCGGACTCGAACCCGGACCCGAAAGTATAACGGAACCCATTTTAGGACCCGGACCCGGATAGGCCGGGTCGGTTCCGGTCCAATCGGATCAGGGTTTCGGATATTTATACCAATGCTATCCAGTACGTCTCTTTCAATACTTGAATAATGTACTATTTTTCATTCTGAAATTATATTCAATTCCAACAAATCAATAACCCTAAAACAAATAAATTACACTAATACTAAAACAAATAAACAAACAAATCAATATTCCTAAAATTTGAATAGTGTAGTATTCAATGTCAAAATACACTAATACACTAATTTTATAAACACACTAATACAGCAGAGATTAGAGAGTGAAAAGAAATCAGAGAGTGAAGGCCAAATATGAAAAGAAACCAAATATATACTTGTTTGCAGTGGCAGCCACAAAAGCAGAGAGTGTAGGCCACAAAGGCAAGCCCTTCGACCTTTGATTAAAAAGAAAAAAAAGGGAACAGATCGGATCAATTTCTTCGACCTTGGATTAATTTTAAATTGAAGAAAGGAAAACAAGTTTACTTTATGAAAATTTCAGCATTGATTGTGTTGGGATTCAAATTTTTAGGGTTAGGGTTTGCCGGGGGAAAAGAGGAGAAGAAGAAGAAGACAGGTTGGGAACGTGAGAAATAAAAGAGAAAGAAGACCAAGAATGGACTTGTAGGCTGAATTTTTTTAAATTTTTACACACGACACCATAATAATTTTTTATTTGGTATATATATATATATAATGATTTTTTTTTTTAATTTCCAGGGGGCGCTGCCGCACCCCCTCAGGATTGCATGGCTACGCCCCCTAGCATTGACTAGTCAGTTGCAAATTGATTGCTCATTAAATTTTTTAAAAAAAAAAATTTGTTACAAGGGAAAACATCAATATGTATTATTCCTAATATGAAGAGAAAATGGAGCGAAAATGGAGCGTCACACTTCTAGAAATTTTTTTCTTCTTCAAATAACATAATTGTGCACACATAGTTGAGACTCTATAAAAAAAATTTATACAACTAATTATATTTTGTAATCATAAAATGTATGCATAGATAAATTGAATTAAGTTTATGATTTTTTATTCGTACATTGTAGGGTACCATTTGTTATGTTATTGGAAAGACCATTTGTTTTGAAATTACTTTAAACATAATAAAAAGACATCCAATTTATTTGAGTTTTCATATACAAAGATATTTCTTCAAGGATGACATTTCTAGTCTAGTGATCATATTGTGTCAAAATATTTGATCAATCAACACCGTTTAGGTTGATTTTTCATACTTCGCTTGCTCATCCAAGCTAATTGTAATTTTTTTATAGAAGTAGTTGTGTTGTCTTTAAGATTGGCCCAATGACTATAAAGACCAAACTGGCCTGGTAACGGGCTGAACTTGGGCCGAATCCACATAGGGCCTGAGGAATTTAAGGCTAACCTTTTCTTTATGGGCCTGGGAACTGGAAATAGGTATTTGAATTAGCTACAAAAATCAAAATTGGATTCACGATATTAGAGATCAAAGATTAGAGCTTAGACATTAGAGACAGCAAAAAAAAATTGAGAGAAGAGATAGAATAACACCACCGTGTTTTATTAATAAGAGTTTAATAAAATATTCTTGGAGTACCGGGAGAAAGTACAAAAAACTATAATACAGAAAATAAATCATAAACCTCCAACATTACGCTGGAGGGTGGGACAATTCGAAAGTGCTATAAATAAATCAAAAGATAAGTACAAAGATAGACAATTACAAACATAACGGTCCTTCGAATAAATCTCTGGAAGGTGAGAATCAGGGAACTGTCGCTCCGCTCAGTATAGGGTCGGTCCGAACTCGACATCCTCATCATTGTACTCGTCTACGTGGAAAGCTCTGGTCTCCCCTCTCGTCCCTGTGGCAACAGCTGTAGCCCAAAAGGAAATAATATGTATGATATTAGTTAAAATAGCAGAAATATTATTCCAAGTTGCACAAAAGTAAAAGTTATTTCTGTCTAGCCATAAAACCTAGGTTGTGGCTGTGATGTATCATGCTTCTTTCATCTCGTGACGTCTAAAGACAAATTTGGGGCAAACCTACAGATCTTCATATGTGTTGGGGTAATCACTCGTACCTAAGGCCCGTAGGACCTCAACCAGTGTTGCCAGGGGCGAATTTGGGCTCAAGCAGCACAAGCAGCTGCTTTGGGCTCCCAATTTTATAAGGCCCCATATTTTTTAAGTATTTACAATGTTAAAAAAATTCAATTATTTTCACATACGATTACATTTTATTATTTAAAATTTGAAACAATAGTTGACTTATTAGCTCATTTGGTTAGAGCATCATGCCAATAATGTGAAGGTTGTAGGTTTGAAGCCTGCATGGATTAATTGATTTTTCAATCATTTTTATTTTATTTGTTAAACTAATTATTTTTCACATAGTTATACATGTCATTTTACAATTTTTTGACTAATATTATTTTTCGCTTAGTCCATGCATGCCACTCTATAATATTTTTAATATATTTTATGATATATCATATTTACCTGTTTATGATAAATTTTCTATTAAATCTTCAAGTACATATGATTATTCTACATTTTAAGCTACCAACTAGTATTCTCATATGCATATATTCATCATAACTTCATTCTGACCGTGTTGTCTAATATTTCATATTTACCTCTTTGTGATTGATATGGCTAAAAATGGGGTTAAATCGGAACCATCCAAATCAGGCACGAATCTTGAAGCTCAGGGGTGAAACGGTAATTTCACCTACCAATAGGTCTGAAGCGGGTACTGGTTCTCCTCCTCGAAGATCCACTAACCCGTGAACGGATCCACCTCAACTGGGTGCGGGTTTCAACCCGCAATAAATCCGGTCCAGAAAGGATAGAATTAGGGTTTCTGAATAATCCTAATCAACGGTCCTGATTCATATCTATCCTTTCACTGGGGATTAGGGATTACATTCCTTATCTAACCACAGGGATTACATTCATAATCTGACCCCAGCGGTGCCTATAAATACCCTCCATTCATCTCCATTAAGAGCTAATCAATCTTTTACCAGTTTTACGCTCTTTCATAATCACTTCTGATTACTTACTTGAGCGTCGGAGGGTGCGTTGCCGGGATCAACCCCGGTGTCTCGCACTTTTTGCAGGTGAACGACGGGAGTCAACGGTCAAACTCCGGCGGAACAGATAACAGGTTTGCTATTCAAAGTTTTCCAAGAATCCACAAATACTATCTGTTTGCCCCCACACCAGATTCAGCGGCAACAGTGATAATGTAATATTTAAGTGCATATACCTGTTTGCTTTGTTTGCTTCGTTTCCCTTTCTTTTAAATTTTGTATTTGATGATGAAAAGAATACTAGGGTTTGTTAGTGTAGGTGCCCTAGAGGCAATACAATGATATTATGTAATCAGTATTATTGACATTATGTTCTTTTTATATTAATAATTTATTATGCTTCGTATTTACTGCGATATAATTATTAGCATGATAAATGTCCTTAGATTATTAATACGAACTATATCAACTTGAGATTATATATAGTATAATAATCTTAAATGTCCCTAGTCGAGTATTATTATTATTAGGACAGTAATAATACATTGAGACTAGTATGTTGATTGATTGATGACCACTTCTCATGGGTCATTAGTATAGAGATACTAAAATCAATACATAGGTAAATGTAAGAGTACATTGTACTGGACAGACCCACTGTGAGATTCTACATGGAATGAATTAATAAGTGTCATAAGTAATCTCACTGTGATAATGGTGTAATGGTCCTCTGACCTGAAATCATTATATTTCTACACGAGAATTAATGTACTTTGATTCTATCAAAAGTTATCTTTAATCGGGTAATGATAAAGATAATTATTGGGTTCATTATGAATCGTGTGAGAAATATGAATGATCTAGAGGGAATTTAACCCTCCTAATTTTAGGAGTGATTTTATCGGCCTCTTGTTTGAGTGAGACTATGAAATGCATGGCCATGCTCAAATATTGATTTGTTTGAATAGTCTACTCATCGATCAAGAAAATAAAGATTAAATTATTAAGAGGATGACACGTCCCATGCCTCTAGTTTAATCTATAATATCAAGGTTAAAAGGATTATATTACATGGAAACATTAATCACGAAAGGTTTAATTGAATCACCAATTATTGTTATTACTTGGGTAGCAATGATGTATTACTAGATGCCGCTCATTGTTTATAATTTTATTATAAGATAATAAAATTATTGCCAACGTAATAATAACCTATAGGGTCACACACTTAGAACGTTTAAAAGGAGTATTAGTTTAAATTCGGAATTTAAATTAAGTGATTCGAAATTAGTTAATTAATTGAGTTGGACTTAATTAATTAAAGGATAATTCGAATCATTTAAGTGATAAAACCAAATCAGATTGGTCTTATCAGAAGCCAAACTGATTATGGTTAATTCGAATTTAAATGATAAAACCAAATCAGATTGGTCTTATCAGAAGCCAAACTGATTACGGTTAAGCCCACCTCTTATCTCTCCCTATAAATACATAGAGATGTATTAGTTGATTTGGATCTTTTTGACAAATCCGTTTTCACAGAAACCCTAGCCGCTCAACTGTTGAGAGGTAAAAGAGAGAGAGAGAGAGAGGCAAGGATCATCGGCTAGTACCGGCTCCCTTGATCGTTGGACGATCGGACGTTCGTGTGGACTACCTTAGAGACGCGGATCTAGCTACTAGGGCTGCGTGGTGATTGCAACCTCCATCTTTCAGCCTTCGAAAGCTCCGAAAGGTAAAATTTTATTTCTCCATTATTAGCCATTTCTTATACACGGATCCTAGGGTTAGGGTTTCGGATCTGTCTTTTTCGCTGCGTTTGTGCCCCGAAACCCTTCAGGGTTGTCTTCAAAAAGAAAAAAGTAACAAGGGGCGTTTGATAAAACCAAAATGTATCTATGAAAACATTCAAAATAACATTATACATATATTTCAATCATGTCAGCTCAATATTTTTTCTTAATGTACACAAACTCAAACCTGCATTTGCTTGTATGTTTTGAACATAATTTATTTTTGTTATATTCCTGTTTAGTTCTCTCATTCATTATTTTCATTCTCTCAAATAACATACAATACAGAATAAAATCACTGTTGCTTCTTCCTTGGTGTTTTTTCAAGTTTCTTTTTGCCACGAGACATTTAATGTAAAATGCATATGTTATCAATTAACTTTTTTTAGTAGCATATATATATATATATATATATATATATATATATATATATATATATATATATATATATATATATATATATATATATATATATATATTTGTTGTTGGGAAAAAGGCTTTGTCGTTGTTGTATATATATATTTATCTTCATTTAAATAGTTTGTTCTTCAAAGCTCCAAATTTATTTGCATTTAAATAACTGACTTTTTTATTATCAACTTGCAAAATGCTTCATTTGAGAACTTGCTTAGGACCTTCTGAAACTCAGATATGCCCCTGAGCGTTGTCTTGCTCCGTTGACAATCAATGAAGATGTGGTTCAACAACTCAGTATGAAAATTGCAGAACCCACAGTCGGTTCCAATATTTAGCTGTCTTTTGGTTAGGTTTTCTCTGATCAGGAAGTACGAATCTTAGTTTCTACAACCACCAAACAATATTCTGAATGATACTGGGATGGAGGACAAAATTGCTCTAAAAAAATTGTGGCTAGTTTGTAACATTGGTATCGGGTCGGGTCCTTCACTACCCGGATCAGGACCCGATCCCCTACGGGTCAAAAAATTGGATCCGGATCCGGACTCGGACCCATGAGGATCGGGTCCGGGTCCTATTAAAATATTCCTACCCGTTCGGGTATGAGCAGGAGTGTAAGCGGCGAGCGGAGGCGGCGAGTGGATGATTTAAACTAGATGAGAAAAGAAAAATGCGTGAGCTTTGAGTTTGGAAGAGGAAGATTTAGAATTGAGGAGGAAGGAGGGGAGGGATGGGGATATAATATTTATTTTTATGTTGATCTTTTGGATTTTTTTAACGGGTCTGAGTCCGGGTCGGGTCTCTTTTGAGTGGACCCGGAACCGAACCTGAAAGTAAAACGAGTCACATTTTAGAACCCGGACCTGGACCCGGATAGGCCGGATCGGTTCCGGTCCAATGCCGGGTCCGGATCAGATTCGGGTTTCGGATATTTATACCAATGCTACTAGTTTGAGACCTCAATTTTGAGGCTTAGACATCTCCAAAAGCTCAAAAAAAGGTTTTATTGGCTACAAAAGAAATATGGTGCATACTCGCTACAGATACAAATACAACTATATATTGTCAATTGCTAGGCTACAAGCTCAATACACCATCAGTTTCTATTTCTATGCCCAAACCACTGCTGGGAATCTATCGGAAGGACAAGACGAACAACTTGACCAGACACGGATACACTCTGATTATAGTGGCACGGATAACAGCAGAGCTTAGTCCACAGTTACTGAGAGTCCCCCTCCAGTCTTGTACGAAAAGAAAATAGGCATATGGATAGGGAAGAAATTTTCATATAATTCTTGTATAATTCCCTTTTATTCCTGTACTACTACTTGTATTACTCGTCAGTGCGTTGTACTGTTTACACTTGTTATATATACTATTGTCCGGGCTAGAGTCGACTCTATCCTTTTCATCAAAAAAAATATAATTCTTGTATAATGTGCGTAAAGAAAAAGAAATGTGTGAACTAGACATTTAGACCACATCGTGACGTCAAAAACAGTATAACAAAATTGGTCCAAAACGAAATATGACTCAACCTCGATGGAAAGAAAGGAACTGATTTGGACCAAATAGGGAACACAAGTCACACAATGTGGGGGGGAAAAAAAACAGAATGCCCAGTTGAGTTATTATGACAAAAGATGTGAACCTTTGATTCACTTTGATTGTCCCCAAATTTAATAGAAAATTACACGAGCGGCAAATCTAACACAAGATTATGTAAGATCCGCAAATCTAACAGAAAATCTACTGTCTTGGGAAGCATTTCGCACTTGGCTTGCTAAGTTGCTATGTAGCCAACAGCCATGTATGCTTTAGTTTAAACACTTGTAAGAGCATTCACAGTAGTGTGCTATATTTGTCATTTTCTCATATTTTGATAAAGTTGGCGCTGCAGTTGTATCTTATTTTACCATTTTATGGTAAACGTGCTACAGTACGTTCTCATATTTGAGAAACGAAATGACGATTCTCATAATATAGGGGACGAAACATGTTGTTATGTTCCATTTTTTTTAATCAGATCGGACGACACATGTTGTTTCGTCTGACCTTTTTTTTTTTAATGATCAGACGGTACAATATGTACCGTGTGAAAAGAAAAAAAAAACGTCGACATGTACTGTCCAGCCAAATGGTTGGGTTTAATTAAGTTTTAATGTTAGGTTTAGTTAATTAATTAGGTAGTTAGCTCATATTTTAATATTTAATTAATTTATTTTAATACTTAATCATTAGTTAATTAAGCATTAAAAAAAAAAATTAAACGGACGAAACATGACCGACCTCTTTTTTAAATTTTTTTTCTTCATATTATACCAAATAACGACTGCAACAAATTGCTTGTTTTGCTATATTCTATTTTGTCACATTCTCAAATATGAGAAACATGATTGTGGATGCTCTAAGGGTACAAACATCCATATTCTTCTCATATGTTAATTTTCTTTTCTTCAATTAATTGTGCAATATTCCATCAAGAAAACATTTGGTACCGGCTTATTGCTTTACAACTTAAACTGCAACTTTACTAATAATTATGCATTTGTTGTGTGTTATTATATTAATGAAAATTTACCTAACCAAATGCTGTAACTACAACTAAAAGTTACCAAGTGAGATATTGTTGCAGTCGATTTTGTATTGCGGAACACCACCTTAAATTGACTAGTTTTTACAAAATTACACCACATAAGTTGCAGCCACAATGTATTGTTAAATGATGTGAGTAAAAATCACAGCTAATTAGAATCGTGCAATTTTTGCACTAATTTCGGAGATTCTAAAGAGTAAAATAGTTATTCAGCGACGACTACAAACCCGCAACAAGAATACTGGTCGTCCACAGGCTCGCCACACCAATCCAGCCTATGAGTAAAGATAAGTTGCAGTCCAATTAGGAAGATTGACAAGTCATCTATGATTGGTGATTAAATCTTCTTAAATCAGAAAAATGATTAACCGATCAGATTCTTAATCAAAGACATTTAACAAATCAGCTAAGTTGGATACTTAAACAGACTTAAGTAAATAGGGGGAAAAGTTATCTTTACATATTTTTATTGTATGAAATAAGGACAATAATTTGACAAAATTACAGCAAAATCCAAAGGTAACTAAATTTCCGAAACATATTTGTACAAAATAATTAAATGTTGACCACACGTGAACCAACGGTCAACTACCTACCCAACTCTGATACTCAAAATATATTTAAAAAGTGAAGTAATGAAGACCGTAAACAATTAGCCAACTTCTAAATCAAAGTGAGTATAATACCCAGGGCCGGCCCTGATTTCTTTTTTGATATATCGGATTGAGCCAAAATGCTTCAGTCATCAAAAAATATATTAATCAATAATAATAGTTAAGATACAAATAAATAATCGATGGCTTTACAAGATGTAAAACAATAATAAGCGAAATATACAAAATTAAATCCTAACTAGGAGGAAAAGCACGCCAATAATAATTATTTTTAAAGATCCTTAATTTCTGGGGCGCCCAATATGAAAGGCCAAAATAATTATTTTTAAAGATGCTTAATTATAATTTTTTTGTATGCAAAATACGTGTCTATATTTACAAAAAAATATAAATTTAAGGTTCCTAAAAGTACAAAAAATCGGAGACCTGAGGTGGCCGCCTCACCGGCCTCAAGGTAGCGACCGGCCCTAATAATACCTACTCAACTTGGATTGACCCAAAATATATTTAAAAAGTGAAGTAAGTAATGAAGGCGGTAAACAATTAGCGAAGCATTGTGGTTTTACATGAGTTTCACATTACGTATTAATTAATTCGTTCTGAGTTAGGAGTCTACATAGTCCGAGTATTATCTTGACATCTGACGTCATTATACTTTATACTATATATTATACAAATAGGCCTACCCCCTCTCCCCTTTCTCCATTTTGAAATAGAGTAAGGAGAGCCAAAATAGGTACTAACACGTGTTCAGCGCTAATAGAAAATTTAAAGTAAATAAAGAAGGATGAAGAACAAAAAAAATCCTCTTATTCTCATCCTACTTTTCTCATCCACTTTCAAAAATTGCTCATCTTCATCCTCTTCTCATTCCACGTAAAAATTAAAAAAAAACCTTTGATTTCGAATCCGATTTCTTCATCCAATTCACGCAACTATGCCAAGGTAACATTCCCAAGATCCCATCTTTTTTTTGTAATCAAATCAAAGATCAATTTTTTTATTAGAATGATTTTTTTTTCTGTTTAAAATTGTCGTGCACGAGTCATTTTATTTTTCTTCAAATTTCGCAGTACTTTTTTGTTAATTGTTTTTATGTGTTTGATTTGATTTTTAGGGTTTATGATTTAAAATTTATGGTGATTGAAGCACGTGATCGTTATAGAATTGGGAGAAAATTAAGCCTTTGAAAACTTTATGCAATATGATTCGAAAAGGGTTTCATTTTTCATGTGTATTTATGTAATTCTGCTTTGATTTTATATTAGTTACATTACTTCTTAAAATTAAATAATTGTGGGGAGTTTTTTACTCTATGTAAGTAATAATTTCAAGTATTGTGGCTCTATATGGTAATTTGGATTTGTTTTACCTTTTGTAGGAAGTGAAAAGTGATGGTTTTAGTTATGAATGGTAGAGGATAGATATCATCTTTTATACATCTTTTGTTTTGTTTGAAAAGCTTTGGTGAATTTAGTATTATATGTGTGTTTTATGGTTTGATCATTTTTTTAGAGGTATAACTAAGGAGTAATATAGAACAATTGGAAGTAAACATTGTGGAACTTCACAGATAATATGAGTATTTGCAAGGAAGCTTTAGAATGGAGGAAGCAAACAAGATTGCAAGTGATTTTTGAAAATACCTATTTTGGGGTATCTCTAAATTTATGGTTTAACTATGTTTGGTACTGAAATTGTTGGAAAGTTACACACATCGAGAATTTTTGGGCTTAATAAAAAATATAGATTGATGTTGGTTTGGAAACATGAATTGGTAATCTATACATTTATTATCTTTTGATATATCTAATTATTAATTATTGTTCCCTCTATGTGTTTCCGATGTTGATTATATTTAATTCATAGGGAATGCTTGATTTGAGAGGGAAGGCGATTGAGAAGCACATGGTCAAGAAGAAGATAACGAAGTACATTAAGTAATCTGAGAATAGGCACAACCCAACTTCGGTAATTATTTGACTTTTTTTTTCTTTAAATTGAATAGAAATATAAAATTATTTTGGTTGGTTTGAAAATGTGAATCAGTTAATTTATAGATTTTTCATCTTTTAAATATATTGTGATCAAAATAGTTAAAGGGCATCTCTAAATTTTTTAGTTCCAAATAATTTTATCACTCTCTCAAAATTATTTTAGTTTGTGCAATTTGTAGAGGGTAAAACTAGTAAGTTCTGCACACAATTGGATCACCATTTTTCACGTTCACTTTGGTCAACAATAGTTTCGAAGAAGCCCTATTGTCTGTGCTACTTCTCAATCATACTCGGGTTCGCCAAATCCTTGCCGTTAGAATATCAAAATTAACGACTCAGATCTTCCTCATAACTGGAAGAATTACTGTTTTGAAATCTCTGAGTTCCACCAACTAAAGCTATAAATAAACACTCTCTAAAATCAAAATCCCAAAATCCAAATCATCCTACAAAAAAGTTTCAAATTTCCTGCCACCCTTATTCAATTGGCAAGAAATGAATCAAGAATCGTCGAATAAACGGTGGAGATAATCAAAAAGATGTAAGTGATTTCATTCTCTTGAGTAACAGTTGTAACATAGTGGAAGTGATTGTAGCGCCCCGATTTCCGATACTGGAAAACCGAGACACAAGCCAAGATCTTTGCTTCAATTAGTCACAATACACAGAAAAAACAGGAGAATTTAAAACTTTTTATTCAATACACAAAGTGTTACAAGCCTGAATATTGTACAACTATAATACCTTACAATAGAGTTACAATATTACCTTTACATTTCTAAGTATTACAACCTTTAACATCTTACATCAGAGTACCTCTTAACTAATACAGAATCAATACATATTTTGCAGCGGAACTAAACTTAATACTGACTCCTTGCTTTCCTCGCCTTGAGTCCTCCTGAATGTCGCCTTTGTACTTTGGCGATCCAGTACCTATGGAAGTGGGGACGTCAGTATTCACTGACGCTTAAAGGCTGATCATATAGCAGCGAATCTTCTAAACAATATACAAAATATACAAACATAGCAATGGTGTCGGTGTAGTTTAAGTGTACGTGAGTGCTATGACTAGACTCTAATGTGGTACTTAAGTAGAACTAGGACACTCTTATTCTAATATCCGGGATTTGAACCCGCGCTATGAATTCTAATTGTACACAACCCGTTCCTGACACCCACCCACGGCAGTTCAGGAATTAACAGCGCGAGATACGCAACCCGTGTCCTCAACTTGTGAGACGGCACCGTACGTATCCCTTTGACGGGAAGGTAGAACTAGGATGCTTCCTATTCTAATGTCAGCAAGTCTCCGAGAGTAACATGCAGCCCATAAATACATGCGACTCCATCTCAAGCCGTTTCTCCATATATAGGGATTTAACCCGCGTTATGAATTCTAATTGTACACAACCTGTTCCTGACAACTACACGTGACTCGCGAGGCTGCAGATGTGATCATATGCCACTGTTGCATATCGCCAGTGGTGTCTATGTTCGCCACTGCGACCCGGCCACCTGGACCTCTCTCAACTAGACGATCCCGACGTATCGGGTGTCTTCACAAAAACCAAACCATAGAGTTTCGCAAGCGCAGGGTAGCACGAAGCCTACCCTGTGGCACTCTCTGGGGTATCGCAAGCGCAGGACTGCACAATGCATCCTGTGGCACCCCTAGCCACGGTACTTCAGGAATTAACAGAGCGAGATACGCAACCCGTGTCCTCAACTTGTGAGACGGCACCGTACGTATCCCTTTGACGGGAAGGTACAACCCGGTACACCACCTATGATCTGCCTCAAGAGACGAGTTAGTGTCGGGGCCCCCTACAACTGACTCCTCTCTCCCGGCAAAAGTTAAAATGGTCCTTGTAAGTCACTACCCTAATGATGTCCTTGACTCGAACAATCCTAGGGTGACAATATTATAACCACAACATGCTAGGCCTTAAGTTAGGCTTCGCAAGACAACTCTACTAGGCCGCTCAACCTAGACTTACCAGAATCCCTCAGGACCCGGTCCGTGGCTCATCGATCCAAGACTCTGGTAACAATCTCTCTCTCAATCATCACTACCCCTAACTCGGATTCTACCAACACTCTCGGCCCACGGTCAACCTACATTGGTTAAGATCCGTCAACGTCCGAGGTGAGGTCTATCGGTTTTGCTCTAAGGAGGTAGGATGTGGTCTTGATGGTCGATAGCCCTAGGGTGGTAACATCACCCTAGACGAGCGCAACTAACTGTGTACTAGCTAACAAGCTATACACGAGTAATAACCACATACGAGCCAACTAAGCTACGTATGAACAATAACTACCTACGAGCCAGGCGGGCCTCGTAGGAGATAACCACGCACATACCAGCCAAATAAGCCGCGTATGAGACCAACAGCTACGTACGGGCCGGTCGGGCCGCGTACGAGACAACCACCTACATACGAGCCGACTAAGCTACGTATGAGACCCACAGCTACATACGGGCCAGTCGAGCCACGTACGAGCACAACCGTGTGCAAACAACCATACAGGTGATCAGTCCTAGAAGCAACCAAACATGCTTACTAATACACTTAATCTTCTACTATTAGAAGCAACAAAGGGATCTACTAGTAGTCTAAGATCGGTATTCTACTAAGGAAGAATCCGAAGGCGACATAACCGCCTTTATCGAATTAACTATCGCTAGTGGTCTTCCCGATCTTACTACTTCGACCTATAATGTCTTAGGCATGACATACACTCATAGGCATCTTCCTAAAGTAATCCAATTACCAAATAGAACTACTCACCATCACACTCCTAAGTATGAATAGGATTAATGCTTGTGTTTTCGTCGAACTTAAACATAAAAATCACTACGACCTAGACATAGAGTCTACTATAGTCAAGCGAGCATGAAAACTACTACTTATCTTGACTAATAACCATAACACAAGCATGGATAGATAACTAATATAACATACAATCATTCCAAGGTGTAGTAGATATTCTAACATTACTCCTACAATGTTCTAATCATGTATTACTCTAGCATGGCATAGGATCCAACATAAATCACTACAACTAGCCATGGGTAGTTTCTTTACCCTAAGCATGAACATCCTAGTATGGTTATCCTTAACTTAATAAGATCAATAATTTGCATGATCACTACTTACTTAGCATGAATCATGGTCATTCACTAACTTCTCTACCATTTATCTAGCATGGTACACAATTTGCCTACAATTTAAACTAGCATGATATATGATTTTATCATGGATCCTACAACACTCTAGGCACCATAAAATTTATCCAAACATGGTAGGAAACTCTTGGATTGAATCCTACACATTCTAAGCATGATAGGTAATTAAAGAAGCACTCCTACAATTAACTAAGCATGAGAACCTAGTAGGATATTTTTAGGAAAAGTCCTACGACGTCCTAAACATAAAGCATGATAGGATAATTTTATAAAACATCCTACAACTAATTGAGCATAGAATCATGGTAGGATATTTTCATAAGTAATCCCACAACTAACTAAGCATGGATATGGCTTCTACTTATTTTTAGAAATAATCCTACAATATTAGTAGCATGGAAATGGCTTCTAAACACTTTTAGAAGTGATCCTACAATACAAGTAGCATGAATATGGCTTCTAATTATTTTTAGAAGCAAGCTACTACTAACTAAGCATGGTAAACATGGTAGGATATTTTTACAAGCAATCCTACAACTAACTAAGCATGGATATGGCTTCTAATTATTTTTAGAAGCAAAGCTACTACTAACTAAGCATGGTAAACATGGTAGGATATTTTACAAGCAATCCTACAACTAACTAAGCATAGATACGGCTTCTAATTATTTTTAGGAGTAATCCTACAACTCATGAAGCATAGAAATGGCTTCTAATTATTTTTAGGAGTAATCCTACAACACATGAAGCATAGAAATGGCTTCTAATTATTTTTAGGAGTAATCCTACAACACATGAAGCATAGAAATGGTGTCTAAATATTTTTAGGAGTGATCCTACAACACATGAAGCATAGAAATGGTGTCTAAATATTTTTAGGAGTAATCCTACAACACATGAAGCATAGAAATGGTGTCTAAATATTTTTAGGAGTAATCCTACAACACATGAAGCATAGAAATGGTGTCTAAATATTTTTAGGAGTAATCCTACAACACATGGAGCATAGAAATGGTGTCTAAATATTTTTAGGAGTAATCCTACAACACATGAAGCATAGAAATGGTGTCTAAATATTTTTAGAAACAAAGCTATAATATTAGAAGCATGAATATTGCTTCTAAATATTTTTAGAAGCAATCCTACAATGTCTTAAGCACAAACATAAAGGAATATTTTTAGAAAACATCCTACAACATCCTACTACTACTACTACTTCTATTTTGATCAACACATACACACAATTATCTACTACAATAAAAATCACCACATACAACTATCTATTACTACTACTTCATTCACAATAAAAATCACAACATACAATTATCTCATTCTACTACTTATTATTTAGCATACTATTCCTTAGTTGCTTACTAACCTCATTTATTACTAGCGATAAAGAAAGGATTATTTTATTTAAGATAGCTACAACTAGTGGGTAAAATAAAAGAAGATCTTTTTGATTAATGGCTACAACTAGTGATTAAGAACAAAAGAAGATCTTTTTACTTTGTTAGCTACAACTAGTGTTTAAGAATAAAAGAAGATCTTTTTAATTTATTAGCTACAACTAGTGTTTTAAAATAAAAAGAAGATCTTTTTAAATTTATTAGCTACAACTAGTGTCTTAAAATAAAAAGAAGATCTTTTTAATTTGTTAGCTACAACTAGTTGGTTAAAAATGAAAAGAAAATCTTTTTAATTAATTAGCTACAACTAGTGTTTTAAAATAAAAAGAAGATCTTTTTAAATTTATTAGCTACAACTAGTGTCTTAAAATAAAAAGAAGATCTTTTTACTTATTAGCTACAACTAGTGACTAAGAATAAAAGAAGATCTTTTTATTTATTAGTTACAACTAGTGATTAGAAATAAAAAGAAGATCTTTTTATTTATTATTTACAACTAGTGATTAAAACAAAAGAAGATTTATTTATTAGTTACAACTAGTGATTAGAAATAAAAAGAAGATCTTTTTATTTATTAGCTACAACTAGTGACTAAGAATAAAAGAAGATCTTTTTATTTATTAGTTACAACTAGTGATTAGAAATAAAAAGAAGATCTTTTTATGTATTAGCTACAACTAGTGATTAGAAATAAAAAGAAGATCTTTTTATTTATTATTTACAACTAGTGATTAAAACAAAAGAAGATTTATTTATTAGTTACAACTAGTGATTAGAAATAAAAAGAAGATCTTTTTATTTATTAGCTACAACTAGTGACTAAGAATAAAAGAAGATCTTTTTATTTATTTACAACTAGTGGTTAAAATAAAAAGAAGATCTTTTTATTATTACAACTAGTGATTAAAAATAAAAGAAAGATCTTTTTAGTTATTACATTAGTTACAATTAAGTCCTACAACCAATCAATGGTTGTATTGTTCAACAATATGCCATATGTAAGTTTCTTAGTCCAATAACATACAACAAAAGATTACCATACTAAAGTTATGATCTTTAGTGCTTACTACTACTACTTTTTCTTTTTTTTTCCTCTTTTACTTACTACACATACCACACACTCAACCCAAAAACCAAAATAAAACAAGAAGGTAGAAGAAGAAGAAGTCACACAACAAACAACAAACAACCAAACAAACAAACAAAGAAACAAACACAAGAAGAAACCAAGTGTGAAGAAACCCCCACCTTATTTCTTTCTTTGATGGAAGAACTAGCTAGTTAACCTTCTCCTTCCCCTAGCTTTTAGAAAGCTTCTAAGAACCCTACAAAACAAAACTCTCAAGTTATATGTTCTCTCTTTCTTTTCCTTTCTTTTCTTTCTTTCTTTCTTTCTTTCTTTCTTGTTTTCTAAAATGAGAGAAGGAGGAGAATGAAGGGCTATTTATAGAAGGAGAGGGGGGTGGAGAGTGTAAAAGCACACACACACTTTTGCACCTAAACCCTTCCCTAAATCATGGCCGGCCTCACCTAGGGGAGAAGGGGAAATGTGGGGGAGGTATTATGTGGGGGGGAGGTTTGATGTGGGGGGAGAAGTTTTCTAGAAGAAATCTTAATCTCTTATGTCTAGTAACCCTAGGTTTAACCTCCTAATCAAACCCTAACCCTCTAATAGGTTTGTCATAACAAGGCAAGTGTTGTCCAAAATACACAACACATAATTCGTATAATGTACTAATCGTCATACTACTCGTATGTGCGCGTATATGTCCGTATACCGGAAAATCTTCGCATAATCCGCATAAAAGTAATTAAATCTTGGAGATAATAATAAAATAAATTTTATTATTAGTTTGGAAGATCACGGTATCAATTTGATACGATACGGATATATACTGACCGATATCTGGATACAGATAATGTCTAGGAGCAAACCGGGTAAAAATCACCAAAATATTCTAATTTTGGAATTAAAACAAAATAATAATAAAATAATAATAAAATATCAATTTATATACGGTAATATCCGTCCGGAATATTACAGTGATTGCGGCATTTGCAGCAGGATGCATCCTGACAACGCCATCGGGAAAAGCTGCGCTGGAAGAGGCAGAAGGATGGTCCATATCGCCTCTGGATATATTTGCATTCTCGATCGATGACTTGTTGTGTATTCAATGCTAGTTATTGTTGCAAGAAGGTACACAAGCACAGAGGAGTTGTACGGATTATTTGCATTGTTGGCAAGTTCGTCTGTTGCCGATGCTATTCTTCACAACCGTCACTTAGTTTGGCTCGTGTATATGCCTTGTGTTTTGTGGTTCTTGTTTCTCTTTGGAAATTCGGTCGACCAGCTGGTATTGTATCAAGTCTTTGCGAAACTTGGTAAAGTTTAGACTGTCGTTGTTGATGGTACAAAATGCTCGTGGGATATGATGTTTAGTGGGTCAAGGAAATACAGTACTAGTTTAGGAGATTTCGAACGATTGAGCTTTTTGTCCCTCTAAATTAATTAATTTATTCTGTAAAGCTTATAATGAGCTAAGCAATTTTTTTTGAAGGAAAAGGTGGAATATGGCCACCTTATTTCATTAATAGAAAATTAACCAAACAAACCCAGCATACTGGGCAAAATTACAAACTACAAACAGAAAAATAGAATATGAAATGACATGACTAGTACATACAATCAGAATTCACCCCAATATCCTTAGAGGGTGGGCTAACAAACCAAAAATAAACAACCCACAGTCGTCTAGGTCGAACCGGCCACAGCTTGGCCCCGACCTCCACCAATATTGTACTGGACCCCATCTTGGGCCTAGTCACTGTAACCCTGTTCCCGATTGTACGGGTTATTTTTCTTTGTATCTCTTTTGATGTATTTTCTCCCTAATTTATTATATTCGGGCCTTTGTGGTGTTATGGGCTCACTAAATTCAATTAATTATTATATTGTTGCTTGTTGGCCCAACTACACTCAAGCCCAATCCCTAATCTTATTGGATATTGGATCCTAGTCTAAAGCTACCCACAACCTAATTTCCCTAACTAACCAGACTAATTCTCCCTCAATCCCTCAAATCTCCAACTCCCCACGATCTCCTCTTCATTTTTTTTATTATATTTAAAATACCCCACTTCTCCCACAATCAGAACCGCCCCTTAACAAACTCACTCTCTCTCCCGTTCTCTCTCCCTCTCCTGTTCTCAAAACAAACCCAAACAAACCTAACAAAAACCCGTTCTCTTCTTCCCCGTCCTCGCCTTCACCCAAAAACACCCAAGCTCTCGCCATTAACCCACTCCCGTCGAACCCATGGCCTTCACAAACTCCGAAACCCATCTAACTCGCCTACACCCAATTCAGCGCCTCCTTCACCCTCGCTCTCGACCTCCAACACCATCCCCTCCGTTCGCCAGCAACCGCCCAACTCCGCCCTCTGTTCGAACCCAACGACAGAGTCGTCACCGTACGCCGTCGCTTCTCGACGTCGCACCATTGCCTCTGCCGTGCCTCAGTCACCGCATCGCTCCCCGACGTAGTGTCACCGCCGAAGCACCGCCGTTCGTCGCCGTCCCATCTCTCCCTCTCGCACTCTGTTTCGATCGAAAGAACGAAGAAGAAGAAGAAAGGAAAAGGGCGGGGACGATTTTGGACCGACGGATCGCGTCAAGATCCGTGCGATCGAGATCGCTGTTCGGTGTTCTCTCACAGCGGATCCCAGACCGCTGTCCCGTGTTCGGCGTAAATCTGCTGCGTGGACGAAATCCCATTCGCTGCTGCCGCTGTTTGCTGTTCTACCCGCACTGAATCCTCTCGCTGCCTTGCTGTTTTGGCTGATCGTGTGTGGGGATTAAATCACTGTTGCTGTTGTTGCTGTTGGAGTTTTTCGCGCGCATTTCGCCCGTACTCTTGGGATTGTTCCCCGGGATTCTGATCCCGTTATTCTTAATTTATTGAATCGATTACTACAAAAAAGGCAAGTCCATTGAACTATTTTCTTTATTCTAGTTCAAAATTAATTGATTCCTGCAAGTAGTTCCAATTTATTTATCGATAATTTTGCCTTGTGTCCCGTCTCGTTGAGAGTATCGAGGGTTTACACGAGCTAACCCGACGTACTCTTGACTTCTTTTATTATCCACTGACTCAAACCCAAGCCTAGACATACATTTGACATGAATAAATAAATAAATTTGTACATGAGGAAAACACGCCGTGATTAAATGCATATTATTTATATGAAACCTTGTGACTTGAACTTGATAAATTCACTTGGCTTGTTATTTAGAAAATTCACAATGCTTGCTTTACATTAATCTTGATATATGTGTGATTCATTAGTTCGATAACTACTCACTTAATGAATATAAGCATGATAGTTTTTATAAAATTCTTGTTGCATGTATTGTTTAGCACAGAGGTTTCGACCCTGTAAATATGAGAATTAGCACACAAGATATAAAAGAGAGTTTTTACCCATTGGACCTAGTTTCCAACCCAAGTGACAAATCTTAATTTGAAGTCACGAGCTGTAAAATATAACGGTTTTAGTCACGCTAGTCTACATTTTCAGACTGCAGAAATTACTATAACCTCAACATATTTGATGGTGTAATACTATGTAAAAGTGTTAGAATGCTATGAAATTTTTCAGGAACCTTATAGACATGCTTAGGGTTCACCTCAAATTTCTGTAGATTTTTATAACATATTTATACCATGTTTTCACCCCTTAGAAGTTGACACCTAGCTGCTGCCAGAACAGCCGATCTGCAAAGATTAGAGTTTTTAGCCTAGATACAGTTAAAACTAGCAGACAGTCCCTGAATATAATTTGTAGCCCTATCTGTCTAAATGTTCATAGCCTACTAGAAGTTCGAATTTGGAGCTTTAGTCTAGGAGTTATACCTGTTTTAGTGTGACTGTGTCAGCCATTTCAGATTTACTGTTTCTTGCTTATTATTGTGTAATATACCATGTTGCTGCATTATTATCATTCACTTGACATTCTTACGACTACCCGCATGTGCATATATGACTTAACAAAATACTAAATAAGCCGGGGTTTCTAAGGGTTGACCTAGTAGTGGACCGTCTCAGAAAATGTACTCGGTAGGGCCCCCATGTTACATGGACTTGTTATATGGAAGGTGGAGAATACCGGTGGAGACGTGAACTTGTTATCTTGTTATCTTGTTATCGTGATATACCCGAGTACACGCTCTGTAGACCCTACCACGAAGTCTAAAACGAACACTGTTGTGCGTGCATCGAACCTGTAGTATGGGATGCAGTAGTACGTGCACTAGTCAGGAGAAACAACTTGATAATAGACCTAGTTGACATGTATACATACTTGATAAAGACCATTGCTATTAGTACCATTATTGCCCTTGCAAATTTGATCTTGATTCATATTTCCTACACGTACCTTACTCTTTTACTGTCTGTTTTCACTACTTGCCGTCCATACTTGCTCTAAGGACATTTATTTTTCTTCTTTAGTTAACCCAGCCACAGGTGAACCCGAGAACCTACCAGAAGGAGTCGGCGAGCAGTACTTTTAGATTGGAGCAACTGCTTGATAATAAATTATTTCCTTTCTTGTTCTTTTCATTCATTGTAATTCATTTGTTTATTTAGACTTGTATCCCGGGCTTCTGACCCGTAACTGCTACTTATTTCTCAGTATTATTATCATGTTGGATTATTAATTTCTTGAATTCAATTATTGTTCTGTGAAGTTATTATTTGCGTGGTTGTGATATAATTTTCTGAGTATTGTTGAGTTGAGACTGGTACAACTTATGAATGATATTAAAATCATTCGCTGGGCCTACGTCATGAGCTCGTATTTCCGTATTTTGGGAAGCAGGGCGTGATAGTCACAAAGCAAGGACCAACTAGTTGTATGTATATCAAATAAGCTTCGTGCACCGCCTCCACGGCACTTGCACACCCACCTGAAGCGAATCACGCGGGATTTAGATATTCGCCGCTCCCATCATTCTCCTCCCCAACTCCCACTAATTCACCAAAACACTCTCACACTCGGCCCAATCAAAGTCACAGCCAAAAAGGAAGCCGTGGAGAGGATACCTTCACCTCTCTCACGCTTTAGCTCTCTCAAGCAATTTATCACCAAACAAAAATCTCACTCACCCTAATCACGGACATAGTCAAAGAGAGAGTCTTGAAGAAGATACCTTCGCCTCTCTCAGCTTTTACCCTCTCAAGTGATTTCTCCCAATCACAAACATACACCTGCATAGGGTAGTGAAAAGCAACATCTTCACTCTCTCACTCTCCCTCTCACGCAAAAATCCGAAACAAATCACAACTAACTGAAGCATCACCTTCCCCTCTTGTCCCTACGGGCGATGGACGTTGTAGATTCCATGTTCAATGGTGAGGGCGTAGTGGCGGTGTTGTCGTGAAGCCTGTGGCAGTTGGTTAAAGGAGATCGAATTCAGGGTGTGACTCACACAATGATATCCAAAATCCCAAACAACTCCAACTCTACATTTCCACTCAGCGCACCTCATGGGGAGACCCCGTCTGGGGGCCCAAGTCCGACAACTGTGCTGCAACAAATGAGCGCACATCATGGGGGGACCCCATCTTCGGGCCCAAGTCCCGCAACCGTGCTGCACATCATACTTCACACCGAAAACCAAAACCCTTCATTTCCCACCCAAATTAACTCACATTCACCCTCAAGCACCCTAGCACGTAGGAGCTCGACGGCGGACGGAGGAACGACGAAGAGGGCAACGGGAAGGCAGGAACTGCGAAGGGATCAACAACCTTCCACCATAGATTGGCATCGATGGGAGGTGGGTGAGTGAGTGCGGAGTCATGCGGGGGGGGGGGGGGGGGGTCGACGAGGCTGAGCCAGACCACCGACAACCAAATAAACCCGTTGTACCCCCGTCAGGCCCCTCTTCGGCGAGACAGAACCAGGTCCCCATCGCTGCCTTTGCCATCTTCGCACGTTCACCTCAAGCCGAAGTCAAAGTGTCGGCGTGAGGAGCACGTCATTGGAGAGCAGGGGATAGACAAGGTGGGTGAACGACGAGTGGGGAGGGGGTGGCAAAGCCCTAGCCGTCACCCCCCGTGCAGTGCTGTAGCTAACGCGTTAAGTATCCCGATTGAGGAGTACGTTCAGAAGAATGAAACTCAAAGGAATTGACGGGGTCCGCACAAGCGGTGGAGCATGTGGTTTAATTCCAAACTCAGATCTAGATCTAAATCTAGTTTCTTTTTTTTGGAGAGCTTCTCTCCCTACGAAAACTAGAGAGAGAAACTTTTTTTGTTTTTTGTTTTTTGTTTTTTGTTTTTTGTTTTTTTGGGGGGGGGGGGGGGGGGGGGGGGGGCTAAACAATAATTACTACAGTAGAAACACCAAGAATGGATACTAGGTTTTGTTAGAGATCAAGATGAGTAATTAGGGTTAGGGTTTATCTCATAGTTGCTTAAGATATTATACTCTGCTTATCAGTATTGGAATATCACAGAGCACTACCTCTTGACCAGCTTTTATATGAGATGAACTGAGTTTAGGGTACTGGGCTTTATGCCCACTCAACCCGGTCTAATAATTAAACAGATAACACGTGGAAAGTGTTGATTCTTGATTTTGATGATTACAACACACTGCGACATGTATCTGTGCTATACTATATAATTGCAGGTTGCATACACAAAGGCCCCATTACTATACAGCTGAACAAATGAACAAGCACACGCTCTGGATAAAGACAATGGCTTCACTCAAGACTCAAGTCAAGACCTATGCTTCAAGTGTCATATATTTTTATGTCTTGTAAATAAATGTAATATTTTTGTATTATTTGAGTCTTAGAATGATGTACAGCCTTGTCACACACACATACACTCACATATAACTTTTATAAATGTGTGTTTTCAAAATCCAAAAGTCAAAACAGCTTGAACTAGATTAGCTGTTGAGTACCAGTCGACTTATACTTATATCAGTCGACTGAGTTGGTACAAAACTGCCTAATCTTATTCAAACTCTGACCAGTCGACTCATTATGGCAACCCAGTCGACTGTTCAAGTGCGTTTGACAGTTTTCTGTTTTTAAAATCGTTTTTCAAATTCAAATCTTTTGTAAATCCGTTGGTTGACAGTTGGAACAACTGATTCCCAACGTCCAGTGTATCTAACTCTATAAATAGAGATTAGAACACACTGTTAAAGATACAATACTCCAAGCATTTCTTTGAGATTTTGAGTTTTACATTTTTCAAGAGACAAAAGCTTTCAATTCACTAAGACTTGGTTCTCTGTCTTCAGTCCAGTATAACATTTGATTTTGTTCTGGACTGGATATAGAAGTCAACCATTTAGCCACGTACTATATCACAAATCACAAACAAGGCTATAGGTTGATTGTAAACAATTTTATTGTTTTTCTTTTCCTCTCGATTGGAGAGTAGGACTCTAGGTTGTAGAGTCAGGTTTTTCACTCTTGGTGGAAGAGTGGGTTGCTTTCTCTGGTTGAGAGAAAGGACTATAGGTTAAACAAGGTTGTTGTCTGAACGCCGTAGGGTATTCTTGTAAACTTTTTCAAGAATAGTGGAAATCTCAAGTGGGTTGCTTGGGGACTGGATGTAGGTCGGAAGGACCGAACCAGGATACATCGTGTGCACTCTGTGGTTGTATCTCTCTAACTTGCATTTAGATTTTTCTCAGTTTGTGTTGTTACTGTGAAACTTGTCTGGACAATCGACTGCATACTTGATAAGTTGACTGGTCAGACTCATATACTCTGAAAGTTCTGTATGTTAGGTCGACTGTCTCAACTCTAAGTCGACTTCACGGACTTGTTTGAATTACCTTTTATTTGGTTATTTCAGTCGACTGGTTTACCCCTTAAGTCGACTGAATAGAAGAAAAATCTTTATTCCGCAATTTAATTTTTATAAACACTATTCACCCCCTCTCTAGTGTTTGTTTCCTCGCCTACAGGATCCAACAGAAAGCACATGTTGCCCCATAGAACATTATACATAATAATATTCTATTATATTGAGAATATACCTATATATCCAACAATCTCCTCATATATTCTCAATATATTAGGCAATGCCCCGTTAAATCATTGGCTCACGAAAATAATATAGTTCACAGACTAAATTAATTATAACTCGAATAGTTCAAATGAGACTAAACCAAAATAATCAAATAGTTCAAAGACCATATCAAAACAGAATAGTTCACAATGACTAAACCAATCAGAGAAACCTGTCATAGTTTTAAAATCAACCAAAGCAGATAAACTTTGAGAACAAAATATGAGTTTTAAGCTCATGAACACAAGAGTCTTAAACTCAATAGAAGTCTTACCAAACAAGTGACAGATTTATTCTTGAGAGAAATAAACCAAAACTATATCCTTGCAAACTGCTTTATGTTTACTCCTCCATTTTGAACAAATTATTATTCTGAAATCTATATTGACAGAGTCAACTCCTCCATCTTTGCTAGCTTATTGAAAATAAGAATATCAAGAGACACATCTCTAAGGATTCTAGTGAATTTCATAAAGTATCTAGTTCCACTAAAGAACTTAGTACAATTCAACGATAGCTTAGCAAGATATAACGCAAGTATCACAATCAAGTTTCTTTAACAAAATAAAGAATAAGAACTATTATAGTTTCTGCACAAGAACTATACTATGTTTCATATTGAAATGATAGAATAGTCAAATCAATTATGGTTAATTCTGAATCATCAAAATTGGAATGAAATATGAATCCATAAATGAGTTTTATCATCAAAATTGGAATGATATAACAACAATTCTAAACATCGAAAACACATCAACAAGTTTTCATGCTTTCTTTTGGAATAATGAGATGATTCTAAGTAAATTATGAAAATATATAGCATCATTAAAATTGAAATGAAATTATATATCAAAAAAAATTACATAGGACTTTTCAAATTATCTAAAGCATGTTAACTGCCTAAAATTGATGCTCCAGTTTGAACTTCTCTCTGGCTCCAATTGGATTCTAAATCTCAAAACAACTTGAATGTTAAAGCTTTTGACTCAATAGCTTTTAACTCCATTTCCCCCACAGTTTTGATAATTAGATCACTTTTAAGTCTCTTAGTAAGAGCATTGGCCATACTTGTCACAACTGCACTTTATCTATGAGAAATTTCAATTAGGCTTCTTTCAGCCTTAATATACTCCTCTTACTATTATAGAGTGAGTTATGAGCTACAGTGCATTATAGCTTGATAGTCGCATAACAGAATTAGAGAATTTACATTAAACTTCTCAAATGGATGATTAGCAATAAGTCATTCAATCCACTCAGCCTTTTTCCCTGCAGAGGATAACACATAGAGGTCTGATTTCTTGGATGAGAACGCAATGCTTGTTTGCCTATTAATCTCCATAATTTTTCTGCTCCTCCTAGTGTGAACACATATCCACTAGTTGTCGACTTTCACTAAACTTTGAGTAGCATAAAGCAAAATCTTGAGTACCACCCAGGTATCTCATTAGCTTCTTAAAGATACTCAAATGTGTATGGGATTATTAGTGAGTCTGCAGATCATACCTACCTCAAAGGATATGTCTTTTTTTTTTAGTACAGATCTTTATATACATGAGACTTTCAACATGTCTTATAGTTGCACTATCATTAGGTGTCAACCTTTTTATCATGATCATAAGGTGTTTCAAAACACACTTTCAATCACTATATCCCCACTTTTAAAACACATTATTGATTTATCGAGTTTGACTAAGGGTTATCCCTTGTCAACCAAAACTCAACCTTATACATAATATGATGACCATAACACTTAGGTGTTTCATGCTAAATTTATTTGGATAGCACAATTTAACTCTATTTATAATAGAGTTGTCACTTCCAATCAACAAGTATGTCAATAAAACCAAGTAAATAATAGCCATTATATTTAATACACCATAAAGTTAAAGGCACTGATCTAAATTACTTAATTCATATACTAAGCTCTTTGAGAAATTTGTCAAATTATTTATACGTTATCTGTATTACATGTTTTAAAGCATACGATAATTTTACTAAATTGTAAATCTTGTTTACTAAACATATTAGTTTAAAACTTTCCATTACAAAACTGTTCAGTACAAAACTTTTTAAATATCCTTTATGAATGACAAAATTTTCAATAGATGTAAGGGTAAGAAGAATACTTATTGTAGCAATATGAAAAACATGTGAGTAGACATAAAATAAATCTATCCCATTTTTCTCAGTCAATCTGTTAGCTACTAAAAAGAATTAAAATTACTACTGAACAATCAAAATTAAGTTTTTTCTACAAAACCCCACTTACTTACTATAGTTTTAACCCATTTCGGCATATCAACTAATTTAAAGTATTATTGTATGACACAAAATCATCTCATTGTCTACTAAAGACTCTTCTTAGCTTATTTGCCATTCAAATTTTTAAGTGTCAGTAAGACTAGTTCTTGATTCCAACCATGAATCATTGAGCGTGTCTGTAGGACTAGATTATTTCATACATTTATCTTTGATGAACACATCCTCAAAGAACTCCGACAGTTTAGATTCTTCTAACAGAAATTAGATAGATCCAACATCTGTCCACCGAACTACATTCTGCACTTTCTAAATAAACACAAATATTTTTTGTAGGTCCTAATTTAGGCTTTCTAGAGTCATGTACTCTAACAGATGTATCACAACACAAACTTTTCATTTTAACAAAATTATTTGAGTTTTCATGTCATAATTTACAAGGTGTATTCAATTTAGAGTGTAGTAACACATTAGAGATATGATTAACAACACAACATCACTCATAATTACATAAGACAAACAACAGTCAATAATATAAAATTCAACATTTCACTAAGTGTTTGATTCTAACATTTATCAATATTGTTTAATTGTTGTAAGTAGAGTGCAGTAGAGATTATGCCAAATGCAAACTTCTCTTAAATTGTTAAAACATATTTACCACCTCTATCAAATCTGAACCTTTGATTTTTAGCAATTAACTAGATTTTAATTCATCAAAATAGCGAGTGCTACATCCTCCATATATGTATGATAAATATTCAATAATCATCTACATAGGTGATTAAATACTTCTAACCAATTATCGTCTCATCTAGTCACAAAGCTACTGAGATCACAAATATCAGAATGTATTGACTCAAAAAGTTGTGTGCTCCTAGAGACCATACTAAATAATTTTCTAGTGATGATAATCTAAGCACACAATTTTCATATTTGTCATATTTAATGGAGTGTCATTTAGCAGAGTTATGAGTTTTAACAAGAACAAACAATTTAATATATAGTTCTCAAATCCTAGCCAATTTGCTATGTTAAGGAACAACACACAATTAGAACTATTATTATTAATTGTCTCATTTGTTAAACTCAACTTATAAATGCTATTGACATTATATGCACATTATAAGAGTTAATACAAAATTACTCTACCACATTTTACAAAATTGTTTGCTTTCTCTAATGATTCTAACAATGTCCACTTGCTCAAACACAGTAAGCAGAATTTTCTTTATTCTTTCTTCATCATCTTTGAAACGCTAAACGAGATAATGACTAATATGTTATAATTCAACTTTGCACACATAGTACAACGAACGAGAAAGAACAAAATGTAACTAATGGGGTCATATCTTATATTAAGAGATGCTCTCTCTTAAGTTACAGACATTTGTTAAACATCTTATACGTCAATTTTTATTAGAAAAGCAAACATACAATCTCATCAAACTGCAAACGATGTATTACCCAATATATCTATACAGATAGTATGACAAGGCACACTAAACAATTTAAAACATGTTCAAAATGAGAATAATTATGATCTAAAACTTCCAATTATGTGATCAAATGCACACTACGTTAATACATTCGTCACATGAAAATACTAAGAAAGATTAGAGTAGATCATACCGATATTTCAAGTTAGAAGTGTTTTCCAAATTCGATAGAGAAGCCTGCGTAGTGAAGACTTATCATACCGTGATGCAAAACCATCGTCTCCAATACACAAAATTTGTAAGTAACTTTGAAGTTCCTACATTCATCAAATTGTTAAAGATTAGCCAATTAAACAAATTATTAGCATTATCTAATTCATAACAATTTAATTGGAGATTCAATTTTATAGTCAACAGCTATAATTTATCTTATCAAAATAAATATTTGATCTGCAGCACCTAGTTAATACAGTTATTCAAACTATATATGCAGCTAAAGAACTTATATTTAATTTAGATCTGATCCAGTCCAAACATATTTGGATCTAGTCTTAACAACATTCTTATTGCTTTCACCAACTGCATCCATATATCATATTATGCTCTTTCATTCAACTTTTAAATTTAGAACTATCAAACGTATCTAGTTTCAGAATCTTGTATGTCCAATTAAGTTTTTCTTTCTCAAAGAACAAACTGTAAATTCCAAAATCTAGAGAGTTTATTCTGAATAATTACTACTTATGTAATTGCAGTAAAGAAATGAGTTTTCTGTAAAACTTCATAATAAGCAATAATATAGAAAAATAAGTTAAATAAATCAGCACATATCTTAAAGTTTAGAGTGGACCGTATCTTGATGAAAATCAAGGAATAAAGGGGGGTTGGATCAGATTTAGAAATATGCTGCAGCAAATCTCGTGCTCCACCCAAACACGAGACGTAAAATCTCAACCAATGAGATTCCTTATTTGTTCACATATGAATCAAGTAACAACACATAATGATCCTTATCAAAAATCAATCAGAAGCCAAACAATCCGATCTGACTTAAGTGGGAGTGGGATCTGCTCTTGGATCTGAACACACAACACCGAAATATTACCCACTCAACTGATTGTGGGTTTTGAGTTGAACAGATCCCTTCTTCACACCGAACACACAATACCAAAGTGAACCAACGAAAACATTGGATCTCACTTTCCTAATTTCCCTCAACAGATCTGATCCCTCACGAACTCTCTGATCCCTCACAATCTCAATGGAGGAGAAGTGAGACTGTGAGAAGGGGTTGGCGGTGGTCTGTGGCGGTGCCGTCGATGCTAGCGAAAGTGACGGCACTGGCCGCTGATGGAAACGGCGCAGATTCTGGCGAAAAGACTTCGAAATCTCTCCTTTCAAGAAGGAGACGAAGAAAGAGGCAGAGGTCGGGCCTTTGGCTCGCGGTGGATATGCCGGAGACATATGGCGGTGCGGGACAGCCGTCGGATTCCGACGACTAAAGTTTTTTTGGCGAGTTCTCTCTTAATCTCAGAATTAATTTAATATCTTAAGATTGTTAGAGATCAAGATAAGTAATTAGGTTTAGGGTTTATCTCATAGCCGCTTAAGATATTATATCCTACTTATCAGTATTGGAATATCATAGAGCACTACATCTAGACCAGCTTTTATATGAGATGAACTGGGTTTAGGGTACTGGGCTTTATACCCACTCAACCCGGTCCAATAATTAAACAGATAACACATGGAAAGCACATGTTGCCCCATAGAATATTATACACAATAATATTCTATTATATTGAGAATATACCTATATATCCAACAGGTTCAGCGTTCCTAGTGTTGGTGCGAGCATGTATGGAGGCAGGTAATGCTTTACTAAGCAATAACTACTGCAGTAGAAACACCAAGAATGGATACTAGGTTCAGCGTTCCTAGTGTTGGTGCGAACATGTATGTAGGTAATGCTTTACATTTGGCACGATGGTGATTACCATCTCTGAGTCAAAAAGAATTTCCAAAGGCTATTGTATTTGTGTGCAATTAGTTAAAAAAATTCTGGTATGAACTTTTGAGAAATAAACAAAGCATGTCCTTGTCAGGGGCCGATATTGGCTCAGATTCATGCAGGCCTGACTTAAAAGTCTAAAGACTAGCCTGTTTTTCCATTGGGCCTAAAAGGTATTAGAAGGGTTCAATTAGATGGAAATGATGGATTAACGCTTAGATTCAAACCACATTATATATTATATATTATATCTTAAGGCCTACCCCTCTTTCCTTTCTCCATTTTGAAATAGAAAAAGAAGAGCAAAAGTAGGAATTCCCACTTCCTAAACACGTGCGCATCACATCTCTACTATTTTAATGGGAGAGTTGGGGTTGTAAACAAACAAACCCTAATTTTGTAACTGAGCAAATCCGTGCAATATACGGCCAAACTAAATCCACCAAACATACACGTGCACCACACATGTCACCCAAATCAAAACATTCAAACGCGTATATTCTTCTTCCTCTTCCTTTCCTTCTCCCTCACACCTCTCCACCTATTCCTTTTTCTCACTATTCTTCTTCTGGTTTCTTGCACCAAAGAACCTATCTCCCCCCCCCTCCGCCGTGCCTCCCCACCACGCTGCTGCCACGCCTTCCCATGGAGAAGAATTTTGGAAATTCTTGATTCACAGTAAGCAAACTCAGAACCATTCTCCCCTCTTACTTCCAGTTCCCTTTGAAAGGTTCTTCTTAGTATGATTTTTTAGCAAGTATTTTGATGCATTTTCGTATAATGTCTAATATTCATGGCGGTATGATTATGAAGTCAATGAGTTTGATTAAATGCCAGTGCGATAATTGATGTTGAAGTTGTTTGCATTTTTGTGAGGTCAATGTGTTTGATAGGATGCCAATGTGAAAATTTGTTCGGAGTTTTGTACATAGAGAGAGGGAGATAAGGTGTTTGATGGAATGCCAATGAGAAAAAAGTCGATCTCAAATTACGGTGAATGATGTGGATGAATGGAGGGAAGTGAAGAGCTTGGATAGATGACAAGAAATCTGGAAAATTTAGGACATCCATAGTTTTTTTTAAAGCGAAAGTGTATGCTTTGGTTTTCATACCTCTACGTCCAATTTAAAAACTTTAGCTATCTCTCAACAAAGTGTTTATTTGCTCATAGTCAAGATAACTTAGGTTTAATTAATTAATTAGTTATATAAAGATAGTTAGATGCATTAAGTTGGATAGTTAGTGGATTATTAGTGAGTTTTGGCAGCAAAAGTCTCCAGACGAAACATTATGTCAACATGATAATCTTTAATATTATAATGAGAGAGTTCAGGTTATGTCATCTGTAGATAATAAACTATCTAATATCAACCACTCATTTTTAAGTGTAAGTTATATTAACCATCCATTTAGTCAATTATTGTCAGTTATCATAATACCCTCAAAGTTTAAATATATTTACGACATAATTATTTACAAAAGCGTCACTCATATAAAATAAACGTTGGTACCATTAGAGGTAATTGTAAAGAGTATGATAAGCGTATGGGATCGGTAAAATGAGTTCTCAGATTCGAGGTTAGACTATGTCACAGTCTTTACTTTAAAAAAAAAAATCTTCAAACGTGCATCGCACGTGCAGATTGCTAGTTATACTAATAGGAGAGATCTCCTCTCTTTATTTTGAAATAAAGAAAGGAGAGAGAAATGAGGAATTCACATTTATTAACACGTGCAGTACGCACATTTTCATTAAAAAAAATATAAAAGCCCCAAACCTAAAAATATGTAACTTAATTACTAGAACTATGCTTTGCTCATTAAGTGTTCGATGAAATGTCTATGTAGCACACAATGTGTTTGTGAAAAAATGGTTTTAAAAAATTTTGCTCAACTAAATCAATTGTATCAATGTATGGTGTATGTACTAATTTTTGAAACTCTAATTTACTACCTCATTTTCTTTTCAATTTTTAGTTTGTGTTTTTGAAATCCTGAAATTTAAATTTGGAGAAGAGTACGGGTTGAAGATTGGGATGACTGTATTATCGAATCCAAAAATGAGATTTGGTATGGAGGCAGATGGTCGAGAGTAGGGTGAGGCGAACGGAGAGGTGGAGGATAGTGAAGAAGGGGACGTCGCTGTGGTCGAAGATAGTGGAGACACAGGAGATGAGTGATAAGGCATGTGATAGGGTGTGAATTTGGGAATTGGGGGGGAGGGGGGGAGGGTTGAGATGAGACAGGCCAAGACCTGACTGATGCTGGTCATGATGTATACAAAGGCGGACTATATATTAATTTCTCTTAATTCTCGCACACACTTTTAAAGTTCCATATAATTTTATGAGTTCATTAAAATTATTTTAGTCTGTGCAATTTGCACAGGGTAACGCTAGTCTAAATGATGTTATTTATCAAGGCATCATGAGATTTATTGCTGAATTTTCTGTTGTGGGCATTCGACATATTTTGTGTGACGGCAACATTGATTGTGAATTGACAAAGATAAATTATGGAAAATGCAAGCAGGAGCGAAACATTTCAATCTCTTGTTCACCAGCGAATAAGCGGACTAAACACACACAAGCCTTGAAGAACCTAACTTGTTTTCTTATCGTGACTAAAGAAAAAGGATTTGATTAGCAAAAAAAAAAGGAAAAGGGGATTCACGTTTTAGTTCGAACCACGTCTAAATTTATTAGAGACTAAAGATTAAATCTTCGAGATTAGAGATGATAAAGACTGATATGGCTAAAATTGGGATTAAATCGGGACCGTTCAAATCGGACACGAATCTTAAAGCTTAGGGGTAAAACGGTAATTTCACCTACAAACGGGTCTGAAATGGGGACTGGGTTTTTTTTCATAGCCCAATAACCCATAAACAGATCTGTCCTACTGGGTACGGGTCTCAACCCGTTACAAACCAGTTCAGAAGGATAAAGAATAATTCGGATTCACAATTATCTCTAAGAGGTGGTTTTAACCACTTCTATCCATTCACACCGGAAAGTAGAGATATGTTCCTATCTCGAAACGGATCCCTAAGGCGACTATAAAAACCGCTCTCCCCTACCATACGAAGGTAATCAATCTTTTTTCAGTTAAAGCTCTTTCTTAATCATTCTGATTACTGACAAGAGCGTCGGAGGGTGCGTCGCCGAGATCTATCCCGGTGTATCGCACTTTTTGCAGGTCAACAGGTTTGCCTAATTCATTTTCTCAAGAATCCACAAATTCTATATATTACCCCCACACCGAAATCAGCGACAACAAATTGGCACCGTCTGTGGGAACCGAAAAAGCAACCCGACCTAACTTCATCAGCGAGACTAGTTTCAAGCCATGCATCCAAAAGAGAAGGGGAAGGCAGCGGTCTCTAGCCGAAAAACAACTTCTCTTCCCCCTCCCCCTCCTCCAACTCATGGTGCTCCTCCTCAACAGGCCCCTCCAGGGTCTCGGGGGGCTGCCCAGGGGGGCTTTCATAGGAGTCGCCCAGAGCAACATCCTCCTCAGGACCATGTCGTGGTCCACAATCCGCTAGTTAACTCTATGGCTTCTCAAAGCCCTCCCGAGCGGGATCTCCGTTAAGTGATTTTCAACCGTCAAACGGAGGTCGACCTCCGAACTCGCCTGAATGGATGGCGAGCCTTTGGGGGAGTCCATCAACCTGAGCACCCAGGGGTCTCAAGAGTCCGGACCCCCCGCCGACCGAGGACCAGAAGATCCCCTCCCCCGAGGAGGCGAAGAGAGTCCCCTCAGCTTCATCGGCGGAGAACTCATTCTCCAGTAAGCCGAGCCACACATAGGGACCACCAAGCTGGAGAGGCACCAGTCACAAGGGCGGAGCTCCAAAAATTTCAAGAGGCTGTTCTGCTAGCCCTCAATGCCGCTCCCAACCATGAGCAACGGGCACCTAGTCCTGAACCTGCCACAAGCCGTTACCACCGCACTCCTAGTCCCCTCTCGCATGGGAAAGAGTCTAGCGAATCGAAAATATATGACCAAAGGGAAGACTCGGTCTACCGCAGTCTCTACGAGATGGAGAGGCGCCTTGGATGACTTGACAGAGAAGAGGAACAACGGGCGAGGAATTTCTGCCCGAGCAGGCCCCCGTTCTCCTGAGCCATCACGATCCCGCTAAACTTTAAGCCCCCTAACTTTGAGTCATACAATGGGGAGTCGGACCCCACCGATCATATCGAGAGTTTTAAAACTCTCATGATGATCCACCAGGCTTCGGATGCGCTCCTTTGCAAGACCTTCCCTACCGCGCTGAAGGGGCCTGCGAGAGAATGATACTCTCGACTCGCCTTGGCCTTCATCTTCTCGTTCGACCAGTTCGAAAGTCTTTTCCTCACGCATTTCGTGAGTAGCCGCCGGGCCGAGAAAACAAGTGTATCTCTGGTGACCCTCAACCAAAGAAATGGTGAATGCCTAAGGGATTACGTTCGACGCTTCACCGTCGAAGCCCAATCCATTCCCTCCCTCAACCAATTAGTAGCCTCTGCCGCATTCGAGTGCAACGTCACTAACGCCGACCTCAGGGCGTCCCTTGCCATGAAGCCTCCTCGAAACTTCTCAGAACTCCTGCTTAGGAGTGAGAAGTACATTTGAGTGGAAGAGGCTCTCAACCCTCTACTCTTGAGGAATCATCTTCTGGGAACAAACGGAAGAATACGAGCGAAGAGGGATCCCAAAAATCCCAGAGGGACGGAAATGGCCAACGCTTCCCTGCTCCTCGTTTTGAGAAGTTCACCCCCCTCATTGCTAATATACCAGAAGTTCACCCCCCTTATTGCTAACAATAAACAGTTCCGCTTTTAGATTTCATGGTGGACCATAATGGGAGTGTACTCAGGTATCAGTAAAAGTACCAGTAGCAGTAAAAATAATAGTAACAGTAACAGTAACAGTAACAGTATGGAACACTAGTTCCCTTCCAAGTACACGTTTCCATATTTTCCACTAATAGATCTTCCCCTAAGAAACTCCGGCTTGATCTCTTTTATTATGGTTATAAACAGACATGATAGTGCATAAAATAGTATCAAATTATCATGGTATAATTAGTATTTAGTTCAGGAAAACAAATAAACATACATAGATGATATACGGTCACATAAACGAGCAAGACAGTGTATGTTCATATTCAAGATAGCATGACAGTACAGTACTAAAATAGTGATTTCTGTTACTACATAAATCCAAATCTGAATCCGTTAAAGAATCTAGAAAATAGACTTCCACACGAATCCAACGATTATATATAAGCCATATAGTATTTCATAAAATCATAACTCAAAAATAATTTGAATCCAGAAAATACGTTCAGCCAGAAATCAGTAAATCGTATTCAATTATAGGAAAACAACATTAAAACTCCTCAAATAATTCCAGAAAAAATATGGGGTAATTCCCTATATGTCTAGTATCAGAATATAAAGTTTCATAATATTCCAGAAAAACTAGTTCAGTCAACAAAAATCAGAAAACATCAAGAAATGATAGTTTGGTAGATCGATCTGGATTTCCCAACACTGCTGTACGAAAACATCAATATCTCGCAAACCGTGAAAAGAAATCCAAATCCTTCAAAGGGAGATGAAAATAGATAAAATAAGCTAACTTTCATATTTCATAAATATTTTTCATACAGGAAAAGTAAATAGGGTGAAAATACAAATCTTTACAGAACAACGAGCAAAATATAACAAGTATAATTTTCATAAACAAGCATGAAACGGCGTATAAAACTCATCAATAGAATCCACCAAAATTCTGGTTAATCCCTAGATAGGTATAGAAATACTGTGCAAAGTTTCAGATCAAAATAATATATTTAGGACTAGTATCAAAATAGTTTAATCATCAAAATCATCAAGAAACGAAATTTGAAAATAGAATACACCTCTGTAGTAAAATAGTCATAACTCATTCATACGAAAACAAAATCGATCAAGGTCAGAGAGTTTGGAAAGAAGACGGATTTCTCTATAATTCATGTCGAAGGCATTAATTAAGAATTCTGACCTTAATAGGGTCTAAAATACAAATCAAAACTGATCATCGACAAATACAGATTTTCTCCTGAAAATAAAACCAACATAAACCACACGAAACTCGTTCCAATCACAATCAAACATGGTATAAAGTATACTAAGTATCCAAACATCATGAAATAGGGTATATAACATATTCACAACCATCATATCACATTGATCTCATCAAACACATAATTTCACCTAATTATCTTACATATATGAATAGATCAAGAATGGTCAAACCTAGTTATTTTCATGTCGATTTTTGTGTCGTGAGGCAACTATGGTCAAATAGCACTATAGAGACAAAACCCATCAAAGATAACACACGCACGAGTTGTCTCTAGAACCCAACTACACTATAAGTGGTATTTTTAACTTGTATCATACAAATGAATTTGAGTACAAGTTACTTGCCTTAACTGAAGACGAAAACAATGAAAACCAAGAATAACGGGAACGAATCCCGGCAAATAACAAAACGAACGACGAATCCCACGAATAAAAACCACAAACCAAGACAATCACACGTGCAATAATCGTGCACGTGCAATCCAAACAAGAGAGAGAGATCAAGAGTGGGCACGGGCGGCAGCGACGCGACTGAGTGCTGACGCTGCTGCTGCTCCTGCTTACGACAACGTCGGAGGATGGCAGGGAGATAGATGGACGGAGATGGAGAGAGAGATGGTGGGGAGGTGCTCGGCACTTGGATAATGGCAGCCAGGGGTGATCGGGGTGATGGGTTCAAGTCGCAGTTGGGATGAGGTGTTGGCGCAAGGTAGGGGATGAAGTGGGAGAGGGTTGCACAGGGTTTCGGTGTGGATGTTTCGGCAGTGGATCGGGGCTAGGGTTTAGCGATAAGAGGGAAAGAGAGGTAGGGCAGGTGTTTGTATATTGTTTGATATTAGGGTTTAGGAGATATTGGATATTGGGTAATTGGGTTTGTTAGGAGTAGTAGTAGGAGATGATTATTAGGATGAATAGGATTTGGTTAATCAATTGAGTTTAGGGATAATTATGAGGATCTAGGATTTAAATTGCAAATAGGATTATCAATAATAGGCTTAGGCAAATGAAATCACGAGCACCCAAAACACGAGCAAAAGAATAGAACAAGAATCCAATAAATAGAAAAACGACAATCGATAAAGAACGAAGTAAAAGACAAACAATCAAACAAAAACAGCTCAAAATGAAATAAAACAAATATATATTGAAAAAAACTTCAATATACGGTCCAAGAAATATAAAGAGAGTACCTCAAGAAAAGAAAAATACACAAAAAATACGAAAAACAAAAAATAGGGGTTACAGTTACAAGTGAAGTAAAATTGTACTATCCAAAGAATTCAGCATGAAACATCTAGGTATTGTGGACACTATAGGTATAAGGGTGAGTTTCGGTTAGCAAGAGATAACTCTTAGTCAAACTCATCAAATCAATAATGTGTTTCAAAAGTGGAGATATAGTGATTGAAAGTGTGTTTTGAAACACCTTATGTTTATGATAAATGGTTGACACCTAATGATGGTGCAACTATGAGACAGGTAGATCATTCTAAAAGAATTGAAAGTCGCATGTATACAAAGATTTGCACTAGAATAGACATAGCCTTTAAGGTATGTATGATTTGCAGATTTACTAATAATCTCATACACATTTGAGTGCCCTTAAGAGGCTAATGAGATACCTGAGTGGTACACAAAAGTTTGCTTTGTGCTACTCAATTCATCCTTCATGAATGAATGGATGATTTGATGCATTATAATGCTCAGAATTTAGTAAAAGTTGATAACTATTAGATATGTGTTTATACTAGGAGGAACAGAAATATTATGAAAATTAAAAGATAAAAACAGGCACTGTGCTGTCATCCATGAAATCAGACCTCTATGTGCTATCCTCTGCAGGGAAAGATACAGAGTGGATTGAAGAACTTGTTGCTAGTCATCCATTAAGAAGTTTAAGTAACTCTCTATTCCTATTCGTCGACTATCAAGCTACAATGCACTGTAGCTCATAACTCACTCTATAATAGCCAAATGAGTATATTAAGACTGGAAAAAGCCTAGTTGAACTTTCTCATAGATAAAGTGCAACTGAAATAAAATATGGCTAATGCTCTTGCTAAGAGACTTGAAAGTGATCTAATTATTAAAACTGTGGGGGAAATAGAGTTAAAAGCTATTGAGTTAAAGCTTTAACATCCTAATTATTTTGAAATTTAGAATCCAATTGGAGCCATAGAGAAGTTCAAACTTAAGCATCAATTTTAGGCAGTTGGCATGCTTTAGATAATTTGAAAAGTTCAATGTAAATTTTGTTAATATATAATTTCATTCCAATTTTGATGATATTATATATTTTCATAATTTACTTAGAATCATCTTATTATTCCAAAAGAAAGTGTGAAAACTTGTCGATGTATTTCCGATATTTAGAATATTGTTATATCATTCCAATTTTGATGATATATCTCTTTTATGGATTCTTATTTCATTCCAATTTTGATGATTCAGAATTAACCATAATTAATTTGATTGTTCTATCATTCCAATATGAAACATAGTATAGTTCTTGTGTAGAAACTATAATAGTTCTTATTCTTTATTTTGTTAAAGAAACTTGATTGTGATACTTGCGTTACATTTTGCTATCGTTAAATTGTACTTGAGTTATTTAGTGAAACTAGATACTTTATGAAATTTGCTAGAATTCTTAGAGATGAGTCTCTTGATATTCTTATTTTTAATAAGCTAGCAAAAGATTGAGGAGTTGAATTTGTCAACATAGATTTCAGAATAATAATTTTCTCAAAATGGAGGAGTAAACATAAAACAGTTTGCAAGGATATAGTTTTTCTTTATTTCTCTCAAAAATAAATTTGTTACTTGCTTGATAAAACTTCTGTTGAGTTTAAGACTTGTGTTTATGAGCTTAAAACTCATATTTTGTTCTTGAAGTTTATTTGCTTTGGTTGATTTTTAAACTATGACAGATTTCTCTAGTTGATTTAGTCATTGTAAACTATTCTGTTGTAATATGGTTTGGGAACTATTTAATTATTTTGGTTTAGTCTTTTTTGAACTATTCGAAATTATAATTGATTTAGTCCTTATAAACTGTACATTAAGTGATGCATTTCTTCTATTTAAAGACTGCTATCAGCCAGTCAGCTTCATGTTGAACTAATGAGATAATCCAGTACGTTTATATATTGAGAATATAGGAGGATATTGTTGGATATATAGATATATGCTCACTATATGAATAATATTATGTGTAATATTATTTTATGGGTAACATGTGTGTTACACGTACTAATTGTATGGATATCAGAACGCGGGTTGAGTGGGTTGAGAACCTAGTATCCAAACCAGTATTTATCCTATAAATACTGGCTTATGATAGTAGTCAAGGTATTTCAATTTTGATACCTAGGGTAAATATCTCAAGCACCTTAGTCTAAGATATTAACCCTAATTAATTTCTATTGTTATTATCTCTCATAATCTCTAACAGTAATGAGGTCTTGTTTTCTATGTTTATTCATGAGAAGGGAGTCTCCTCTGTATATGAGATGATTACCTAATATTGAGTGATTGTAACCACTATGTGGATACCCCATGGACCATCAACATTGTTTATTTTTAATTTTTTGTCATAATATGCTTGCTAGTGATATTTCAACCAAACATTGCATGGGTAAGTAGCATCTAAGGGACTAATTTTGTGTAAATATACAATTTTATGATATAAGAAGTGATGCATGAGTGTTATAGCTTATAGTTTTAATATTATGAATGTTAAGCTCACACTTGCTTAAGCCCGAGTATGCGAGATTGTATAAAAACATATGGAATTAGAACCACATCTTACATGATTCCATGAGTAATATGTCTCTAAATTACATGATATTGTTGTCTATGCATTTGATGACATCAGAAATAAAATGTAGTGTTTGGGTCGTGTTTATAGGGTCTCACTGAGCGATTACTACTTCCATACATGAGGGAATTTTACTTGTACTCTATGAGGTTCCTTTTGCCAATTCTGATAGAAAAGGGAGTTTCATTTTTTTGTATGAGATGGTTCCTTCCTATAGTTTGATCGTAATAACTTTGTGGGATACCGTATGGATGACCTGCGACATTTATTTCGATTTTTATGCCAACATATGCACGGAATAAAATATCAAGTTGTTTGAAGAGCTTTTATTCAATAAAATTTCAACCAAAAAATGCATGTGTAAGTAGCCTCCAAGCGACTAATTTTGTGTAAACATACATTAAATGATATAAAAAGTGATGCATGAGTATCTAAAGCTTGTAGATTGAATCTTATGAATGAAAGCTCAAGTACACTAGTTTAAGCTCAGTTATGCTAGGTTTTGATTTTGACTGAATCTCATGAACACTGTTTATTTTGATTTTTATGTCATAATATGCTTTCTAGTAATATTTCAACCAACCAATGCATTGGTAAGTAACCAAACAATGCAAAAAAGCAGAGGTACTATTAACATACCCTAGAAATCTTTGCTCTTGCTTATGACATATCATGGAATCTGACTAACGTGATAGATATTACACCTTACTTTGCTTTATGCTGAAATTCACAAGGACCCCTTTGTTGATTACTAAAAACTAAAAATAATGGTTTGAATAAAAATATATTTATATAAAAAGAACTTGCACGTTCTATGTAAGAGTGACTGAAGGAAGTAGCAATTATTGTCAAAGATGATAACTTATGGTTGATTAGGACTGAAATCATGCTTTTCAGTTTCACAAACTTAAAAGCCCGAGAAACACAACTTGATGCTTTATTACTATGGCCTAGAGGTGCATGCGCTTGTAGAGAATAAAGTCTTGCCAATTTAAATTTTAACTTGGAATTTGTCTCCTCAGTTTATATTTTAACTTGGAAACTCAGTTGCTTTACATTGTAAGCTTTTGGCATATGTTTCTTATGAATTACTCAAAAGCAAAAATATGAACCGTATCATCTACATTATACATCATTTAAAACTCAGACACGATCAGGTTAAATGAATGCTTGATAATTGAATGTTTATAATTTTTGGGTCCTCGGGTTAAACTGTTACTTGGCCAGTAATCACATTTAGCTTGTCTACGTCTATTTTTGACATATAACTTTTGCTAATCTTTATTTGTTACATTCTACTTGTTTTTGCAGTCAATGTGAATGAAGTTGAAGCACTATATGAGCTGTTCAAGAGCATTAGCCGTTCTGTGATATGATCTGTTCAAGAGCATTAGCAGTTCAGTGAGAGTAAAATTCATGTTGCTGCTTCTGTTTGTGTGCTATGTTTGGGTTGTTTATGAGCATTTTGGACTTTGTTTTTGTTCTTTCCAGGCATCTTTAGCTCTATTTATGTTGTTTATATGCATATTGAGCTCTGTTTATGTTGTTTCCAGACATCTTCAGCTATGTTTATGTGGTTTATATGCATAGTGAGCTCTGTTTATGCTGTTTTGAGTTCTCTCATCAACAATTTGTTTGAGCTCTAAATTACATGCTTGATTCATAATTCTGATTATTTTGAGAGTCATGTTTGATTCAATTGAAAATTTACTAAATCCTTGTTAAATACAAGAGTGTTCTGAGCCTACAATTACTTAAAAACATATTGAGTTAAGTTGTGTTAGTAGTGTTGTTATCTTGCATAAATAATTACAAACAGCTACCTAAACCATTTCATTCTTGTTTATTGTAGTTTGTACAGTGGCTGAAGGTGTTGACAAATGCCAAAAATAGGATGTATATTAAGCTGCTAGCTGCTGCTCCTATTTATATGCTCTGTATTTATTTTGTATAATATGATATGTAACAAATTTATGTGCATTCTAACAGTATGTACATGAAAAATGTTAATGTTGTCTATGTTGTTTATGAGGTCTGTTTATGTTGTTTCCAACCATCTTGAGCTTTGTTTATGTTGTTTGTGAACATTATGAGCTATGTTTATATTGTTCCCAGTCATCTTGAACTCTGTTTATGTTATTTGTGAGTATTGTGTTGTTTATATTGTTTTCATGCATCTTGAGCTCTGTTTATGTTGTTTGTAAGCATTATAAGCTATGTTTATGTTGTTCCCAGATATCTTGAGCTCTGTTTATGTTTTTTGTGAGCATTATGAGCTTTTCATGCACCTTGAGCTATGTGAGCATTATAAGCTATGTTTATATTGTTTGTGAGCATTATAAGCTATGTTTATGTTGTTCCTAGACATCTTGAGCTCTGTTTATGTTTTTTTTGAACATTATGAGCTTTGTTTACGTTGTTTTCATGCATCTTGAGCTATGTTTATATTGTTTGTGAGCATTATGAGCTATATTTATGTTGTTCCCAGGCATCTTGAGCTCTGTTTCCGGACATTCGAGGAAGAGGTGTTCTCTGAACTCCATATTAGAGTTACAGATTCTGCATGATGTCGCCAAATTTGGTTGTCGTTTAGCCAGAATTTTTTTAGTAAAAAAATCATCGTTAAGCAAAAGTCTGATAAAAAATTTTAACCTTAAAGGGTGCTCTGATTTTCCAAATAATGGCAGACCACTTCGGTCTACACCACCGAGGGTATAAACCTGAAGAATCCTGGAAGTCCATAATATCAGTAACAAATACTTGTGTCTCAAGCTTATATTCCAACACTAATATCAAACTAGCATGTACATACTGTTAAGGTTAATGCTAGAACTATAGTTGTTGATTAATAGAAAATTAAAAACAAGAACAATAGTTGTTGACAGAAAATTAAAAAGCAGGGTTTTCCATTTTAGGTCACATGGGATTTTTAACTAATAGATGAATTATCCAAATGAATTCAGAACCGGTGGATTAAAGAAACAAAAAAAAAAAAAAAAAAAAAAATCAAGTGCGATGCACATTTTAATAAAAAGGAGTTGATCGTGCCATCGCACGTAAATCGGTAATAATTAACACATGCGATGAATGTCTTAATTTTTAAAAAATAATACTCCCTCCGTTTCACTTTAAGTGATATTTAGGATTTTTTTTTTTTTTGTTTTACTTTAAGTGATATTATCCAATTTTTTTCTATTTTTTTCAAGAAAACCCTTATTTATATTGAAATTTTGTCTTAATTACCCATCTTAATCCTATCAAATATTCTTAGAAAATTGTAATTTCAACTTTCTAGATTTTATTTTCTCCAAAAGTTTAATGTCAACTGCATTGGAAGAAGAATTAGTAATTCTATTTTCACTTGAAAACAGAATTTGTATTGAGAAAACATTAATTACAATTTTTTAAAATCAGAATCTGTATTGGAAAAAGAATTAGTAATTAAATCATTGAGACTTATTAATAAGGGTGTGGAGGGAAACAAATGTTTATCTCACCCTTCCTTAATCTGTGTGCAAAACTCCCGAATATCACTTAAAGTAAAACAGAGGGAGTACCTAAAACTTTCGTTTATATTAATTATGCATGTGCATTGCATGTATTTGTTTGGTTACAACTGAAGTTTGTTTGATGATAAACTCTCACATTAAAATAGTAGAGAGAGAAGAGATATGGGCATTTAGTCTCGCTGAAGATACAAATACAACTCTTGTCGTACACTATACTACAACCCAGTATGCCATCAATTTCTATTTCTATGCCAAAGTGCCACGAAGCATATGAATTCCACCAACTAACAGCTTGACGAGGCACGGACACACTCGTGTCCTAATCCAAAGGAACATCAATCAATCGACTGAACCTATGCAATTAAAACGACATAGGAAACAAGCAAGGAACATATAAAATCCACGCAAACGAATTGTGTTGTTGGAGAAGGATCGATGTCCCCAATTAAGGATGCATGATGCCAACATTATGAACAAAGAAGAACACTCCCCTACACCCGGACACCTACCTCTTGGCTGCCATAGCTAAGACAAGGGCAGCAAAGCATTGAAAACGCAAAGACAGATATCTATAGGTGCAAAAATTGGGCTTCAACTGCAACTATCTCCAATGCCTTTTGGCCCCCCATTGTCATAGTTATTGTAGCCAGTGGCGAAGGTGACGAATCGCAGCTGAAGCCGACGACACAATGAAGATGTCGTTTGAACCTCGAATTTGATGATCCAGGATATATATTTGCTTATTAGTAAGAGATGGAGATTTGGAGTAAGGTGCAGTGGGTGTTCTTTTTTGATACATCGGATAGAGCCAAACGGCTGCAGCCATCAAAAAATATATAAATCAATAAAAATAGTAAGTTACAGACAAAATTACAAGAGGTTTTACAAGTTATAAAACAAACTAAAAATACAAAAAAGTTGTAAAACAGAAAGAAGATTACAAAAAAGTAATCCAAAAATGACTGAAAAGCACGCCAATAAGAGAACTTCGATACAATAGTTGAAGCACACTGAACAGGGAGACGAAGCGCTCAGCCAGGATTACAACGCACGAAAATGAGCTAAAACACCCTGCCACACCCACATGTGGATCAGAATCAAGAAACAGCGCCGAGAAAAGTGCAGTAGGTGTTCTTAAAGAGGTATAATCTCGACATAATGATATAATAATTATCCGCAAATCTCGTCATTGATGCCCACCTCTTTCCCTTTAACTCATTTTACTAATTTTCACAAGTAAAATACCCACCTCTTTCCTTAACACAGGAACTCTAACCCATCATCCTCTCTATAAAAGCACTAACCCTAATTAAGAAAAAAATAAAAGACTATACTTTTTGAACTGACTGTTCCTAAAGTTGTTTTCTTTGTCGCATTTTGCATTGTGCTCTGTTTCTCAAGGAAGAAAATACATACACTGACCATTCATTTCCACCATGATTGTTCTTTATATTTTGAAAAATTAATATGTTTATTTTTGCTAGACAAGGAAAATAAAAATAAAGCAAAAAACAAAATAGAAAGCAGGGGTATCCCTCAATCAATCGAGAGACCTCTTTAGCATCCTCCGTAGCCAAAATAAGAAACTCAAGGATAAAAATGGCAACTCATACAAAAATTTACTATGATGACTATTACAACATTTCTTTGCAATACAGCTGGCACGCTCGCTCTAATAAATATGTTGTATCCCAACAATATTATTCATTACTTCAAGCAGGAGTGCGATAATCTGAGAAATGAGAATATATCAATATGCCTTCCTAATTAATTTTCATAAAAAATAATAAAAACTCTGACATAGAGAGGTCTCGAACCTGAAACTTCATTTACATTAGTTATGTATGCGCACTGCACATATTGGTAGATTTACAAATGACACTAAGTCTTTCTCCCATTATAATATTAGAGATGAGAGATTTTGGATAGGCCCAATAATCACAAATAGACAAAACTTGCCTTGGACATGGGCTGATCATGAGCCTGACTCACATACGCTACTTGGGCCCTTATTATGTGTGAGCAAGTGACAATACTTATTTTTGCTAGTTGTTTACTCTGGCCTTTTTTCCTCTGTAGTATGTTCGTAACTTTATAATCATATTTTTTTTCATTTTCCTATTTGTTTTTTAACTTTATTTTTTTTTTATACATTGACTTTGTTTCTGTGTTCGAATTATTGGATGACATTTGATCATTTTTGTAAATAAGAGAAAGTCATGTGCTCTGTTTTTTTTATTTTATTTTATTTTATTTTATTTTTGCGCTAAATTTCCCAGAAACAAAATGATCCGTTGCTTATTGAGTATATTTAACAATTATCTGTTTCAATAGGCCCAATGATTGTAAATAAACAGAACTTGCCTGACAATGGGCCCATCTTGGGCCAAATCCACATGGGCCTGAAGATTGGAAGCCTAGCCCATTTTCTCATCAAAACTAAAAAGAAATACGAAAATGATTCACGTTTGGGCTCGAAACACGTCTAACAAAGGGACATATACCATCATAGATTGACGTGTACCATCTTATTTAACGGACAAAAGTGTTTTAATTCACAGCGATCTCTAGTGGCGGATTCAGGAATTTAGTTCAGTGAGGTCCTTATACAAAAATAAATACGATAACAATTAAGAAAGTACAATACTAAAATAAATAAGAAATGTTTTACATTCTAAATTTGCTCCCTACGAGTTTTCATCTTTTGAAATTGATTTATTACATCTTCATTTTGTTATTTTCAAAGTTTTTGGTTCATTTTTCAGTTGGGCTTTATTTTAATTTTGGGCTTTAATAAAGATGTGGGTTGCTAATTAATTTTGAGTGGATTCCTTTCTTTTAGTTCACTGGGTTTCTATAATGCTTATATAAAAAAAAATTACACTGTACCTTTTTTTCAGTGGGGTCCGTGCCCCCCCTTGACCACATGCTACATCCGTCCCTGGCGATCTCTAATATTATAATGGGAGAAGGACTTAGTATCATTTGTCAATCTATCAATATGTGCAACACACGTACATAACTAATATAAAGAAGGTTTTCGATTCAAATCCTCTAAATGTCAAAGTTTTATTTTTATTTTGAAATTATTAAAACATGTCAAAGTTTTATTTTTATTTTGAAATTATTAAAACATGCATCGCACATGTAATTTACTAGTACCTAAAGAGATGGATCCCTTACCAAATTAACACTACAGTGCTACAAGCCCACGGTACCTTCAATTTGTATGCCAAACCGTTTTGTTGCAAATCCCCGAACCACTTGTGTTCCACCAACGAACAACTTGAGGATACACGGATACACTCTTGTCCTAATCCAAGCTAACATCAATCGACTAACCCTATACAAAAGAAATGACATGGGCAACACGCAAGGAACATATATAATCCATGCGAACCTGCGTTGTTGGAGAAGGATGTCTCCTATGGAGGAGGATGCCAACATTATGAACAAAGAAGAGCACTCCTCCAAGCCCGGAAACCTCCTAGCTCCCATAGCTAAGAGAAGAGCGACGAGCATTGAAAACACAAAGACATCTGTGGGTGCAAAAAATCGGGCTTCAGCTGCAACAGTCTCCAATGCCTTCTGTCCTATCGTCGTTGTTATGTAGCCGGTGGCGAAGGTGATGATCGCAGCTGAAGCGGACACGATGAAGATGTCGCTTGAGCCTGGTTGGATTGGGCGAATTTGATGATCCATATATATATATATATATGTCTAACACTTGTGATGGAAGAGATAGGTAGATAGAATACAAGGTGATCAGCACACAGTATATTTTCCCAACTGTTCCACTTTTTGAAAGTTTTTTTCTAAACTGTCCTAATTTTTTTGAAAATTTCCAAACTGCCTCACTCGCTTTCTGAAAAAATAAGTGTGGTTAAACCTCATCGCTTTTTCAGAAAGCGAGTGTGAGGCTTTTGATTTTCGAAAGCCTACACTCGCTTTCTGAAAAACCAATTGGGTTTTAACCAAAAAAATGAGTGTCACTTAGTTTATATCAATTAGTCACTTAGGCCTTATTGGTTAGTGGGTGCATTTTAGGACTATTGGGTCTGGATTTGAATCCGGCATTTTCCACTTTTATTTTTTAATTCGCTTTTTTGAATTTTTTGTGAAATAAAAGTTGAAAAAAAATATTATAATTCCTTATAAATTAATTTGATCTTATAAGATCTGTTTCTACTGAACGGATCGTTCCTAAGAAAAGTGAGGTTATCACACACGAAGATCTCAGGCCAATAAGCCTGCTGAACGGATCGTTCAAAATCATCACGAAGGTCTTGGCGCAAAGATTAGCCCATCACCTAAACGAGGTTATCGACCAATCGCAGAGTGGTTTCATAAGTGGAAGGGATATCATGGACAGCATCGCTTCTGCCCACGAAATAGTCTTTCGAGGTCACAACGCAAAAGAGGACGGTTTCATTCTAAACCTTAACTTTCAGAAAGCTTACGATTCTGTTTCCTGGGACTGCCTGGATGAAGCCCTAGCCCTTAAAGGATTCAGTGCAAAATGGAGATTATGGATGAAAATGTGCGTTCGCGGGGGAAAATCATCCGTACAAATGAACGACTGGCAAGGAAGAGAGATCCTATGCAAGAAAGGTCTTCGGCAAGGGGACCCCTTATCGTCCCTTCTTTTCGCAATTATGGCAGATGGGCTAGCGGAAATGATAAGGAGAGTTATGGAAAACAACACAATCAAAGGGATTAAGATCAGAGGAATCACTAAGCTAATGTCGATCCTCCAATATGCAGACGACACAATTCTCTTTGGTAAAGCAACTGTGGAAGAAGCGGTCGCCATCAAGATGGTTTTGGCTTGCTTCCAGGGCTGGTCAGGACTGAAAGTGAACTTAAACAAGACCAGTATCATCTCGATCCATGACAAGCTGTCGATGCCGAGTCAGAATATTATGGATATTCTTGAATGCAAGATCAGCGAATACCCAATCCAATACCTGGGCACGCCTATTAAGCCGGGACCTCTATTGAAGGAGGACTGGAATTTCATTTTCGCTAAGATTGAAAAGAAGCTAGCGGGGTGGCAGAGTAGGTTCCTTTCCCTTGGGGGAAGGATCATCCTGCTCAACTCTGTCCTTAGCGCAATTCCACTATATTTGATGTCCATCTACGAACTGCCAAAGTGGGTTATCAACAGAATAGATAAACTGCGAAGAAGATTCTTATGGAAAGGCACGGACGAGGGAAACAAATGCTTCCACCTGTTCAATTGGGGAAGAGTTTACTAGAGAAAGGAATTCGGCGGATTGGGTATTGTTAATCTTCATGACATGAACAAAGCTCTGCTCTGTAAGTGGTGGTGGAAGATATCTAATAAGCACAAAGGATGGTGGAACTATTCTTTCGCACTCTTCCGCAAGAGACGGAAATACAGATTTGGAGGAAGAAGCCCATCAACAAAAGTGTCTCCCATCTGGAAGGAGATAGCAAAGCAAGGCGATATTTTCTTTAACAACACCTCTTGCAAAGTAGGAAACGGAAAAAACACCAGATTCTGAAAAGACAAATGGTGTGACAATAAAACTTTGCAAAATCAATTTCCACAAACTGCGGAAGCCACAAAGAACTTAGACCTCTCAGTGGCTGATATTCGAAAGAGCGGCAAACTAACTTTTACAGTTTCACACAATGTTTCAATGGAGAGCAGAGTTCAATTCGAAGAGCTGAATAAACTGGTTCTTCAAGAAGGTGGGCAGGCTAACAGTTTAGATGATGAAAGATGGTGGGATAGAGACAATTCAAAAGTTTTCACGGTCTCATCCATGTATAAATGGATCAATGACGGAGGTACGAGATGTCAAGTCCACTCTGTGATTTGGGGGGCCGGCCAAAGTTCCGTACAGAGTTAAAGTCTTCTGTTGGCTATCACACAGTAATGCGATCCTATCGAAAGTCAACCTTAAGAAGAGGAATATGCAGATCGATGTTATCTGCGAAACATGCCTCTCTGCTGAAGAGGACGTTGATCACATCCTCTTTAGATGTCCCAAAGCACGTCTTATTTGGGAAATAGTATGTAGGGGTTTCGGGTGTAACAGGTTCCTAACTCGACCACTAACTTATGGGCGCACTTTAGAGATTCGCAAATAAAACTAGAAGATAGAAAGGCTTGGGACATAGCAATAGCAGCCTCAATTTGGAATCTATGGCTAGAAAGAAATAATTTAATTTTTCGCAAGAAAGTTTTTAGATTTTCTAACTCAATGAATAAAATTTTCCTTCTGATTCATGATTGGGCAGATGCTCAAGAGACTGCGAAGAGGACCAGAAACGGTGAACAAGAGTAATGAGGGCTCCTTAGGCCCAGAAAGAAGATACGCTTAGGGGAGGGGGAGTAGTAGTTGCTAGGCAGTTCGGGCGACTCTCACGCTCCAGTTCACATATGAGAGCTTTTGGTTTACTTGATAGTTTAGCTATTTTGTTGTATTTTGCTGATTGTCGAGTCTTTAGTTCCTATGTTGGGACTTCTATTTTGATGTTGCTGCCCTAGGGGCATTCTATGTATTTGTATTGTCTGTTTCGTTAATTTCTCTTTAATGAAACGATGACTCGGTCATCTTTTAATCACAATATATATATATATATATATATATATATATATATATATATATATATATATGTTTCTACATTATACGATCTGTTTAAAAAAATAAACAAAGTTTATTGAAAGGTCTGATTGCTACAAAGTTTATATTATTAACTTTCTAGTCAATTACTGCTACTTGGATTATCATTTGTTTGCTACTTTAGACTGGTACTTATACTTGCTACACTGCAACATGCTCTAGTGCTTACAAGTTTTGGCTTTACATTCTCTACGAATTCAAAAAAGCTCTCATATATTAACACTTCTTACTGATTACTATTCAACACTAGATCTAATATTTGGTCTAGTGAACACTACTTGCATAATTAAGCACTATCAACTTTAGAGCAACAATATTCTTTCTCCTTACGCTGCAAATACTACTTTGCTTTACTTCTTACTATATACCTTCAACTCGTAGCTCCTTAATTACTTGATGCTCGCATTTGTTCTTTAATTTAAAAACTTTAGTAAGTCAATCACATTAATTAGTGCAATATTCACAAAATTTTTTAAATGCACTCAAATCTTCTCAACAAAACAATTTAGTTATCTTTAACACTTTTATGTTAACAAACATCTTATCTTTTTTTTCTATTGTATTCATGTTTACTTAAAGTCTTAAACTACATTTTCTCTTAATACACTAAACACCTAACTGCACTCAATAGTATGCGACTTATAGAGTTCATTTAAGTTTTATAAAGAATTATAAGTTTTTTTTTCCAACTTTCATTTCACCAAAAACTCAAAAAAATGAATTAAAAAATGAAAGTGGGAAATAAGGTCAGACCCAACAACCCCATAAACAGTAACAGCCCTAAAATGCACTCACTGACCAATAAGGTCTAAATGACTAATTGATATGTACTAAGTGACACTCGCTTTTTCAAAAAGCGAATGTGGTTAAAACCCAATCGGTTATTCAGAAAGCGAGTGTAGGCTTTCGAAAATCAAAAGCCTCACACTCGCTTTCTGAAAAACGATGAGGTTTTGACCACACTCGCTTTTTCGGAAAGCGAGTGAGGCAGTTTGGAAATTTTTTAAAAAAAGTAGGACAGTTTGGGAAAAACTTTCAAAAAGTCGGACATTTTGGGGAAAAATTCAAGGTGGTGGTGGGTGGGCAGGGCCGGCCCTGAGTTTCCGGGGGCCCAAGGCGAAAGACCCAAATAATTATTTTTGGGGCCCATAATTACAATTTTTTTTTACGCGCAAGATATGTGCCTATATTTATAAGGAAAATTCAAATTTGGGACCCCTAAAAGTGCAAAAAAATCGGGGACCTGAGGCGGCTACCTCACCGGCCCCAAGGTGAGGGCCGGCCTTGTGGGTGGGTTCCAGGGATGAATGTGGTAGTTATGGACTCCGAGGATGAATAGTTTTTTGTGGGTTTCGGAGGTGATGGTAATGGATTTCGAGTATGAAGGTGATTGTAACGGAAATGTGAACTTAGAGATGGTGGTCGATGGTGGTTGTGGTGATGGTGATGATGGTGGTGATGGTGATGGTGGTGGGGGTCAGTGGTCGGTGATGGGTTTTCTGGTACAGAAGAAGATGATGATGGGTTTCGGATTTGGATATGGTTAATGGATTTAGTTTTGTATAGTTGAGGATTTTTTGTAATTTAACATGTTTCTTAAAGGGTTTAAACACGTTAAGAGGAATATTCGGAGAATATTTTATTAACTTAACAAAGAAATTGACGGCAAGGACCTTTAGGTCCAATTGTGAAAAAGTGTGAATGCTATTGGGTAAGTTTTTAAACTCTAGGTGTGTAGCGAATAAATACAAATTTTTGGTGGATTTAAGTCCTTAACCCTTTTTTGAACGATGTAATTAATGATTGTAAATTTGTAATTTCTTGTTCATCAGAAAATATATATCTCCGCTGATTGCGTCATTATTTCAGCGACTTGGACAACTGTGCCCTCGACTTATCATCTTAATTACGACTTTTCCTTTCTTAATTACGTGTATTTCTTCCATATGTCCTGGTTTTCTTTGCATTACATTTTTAAAATTTGAGATGCACTTTGCTTCAGTTGTGAGTAGCGGTGTTCAGTTAATTTCTGATTATAATAACTACTGATCTGCAAGTGCGATGCAAATTCTAATTAAAAAAAATTATATAATAAATACTAAGATAAATAAATTTAAACGTTGATGATATTATGGTAACTAATAATAGTTAAGTATATAAATAATTAATATAAATCTCACTTTAAAATAAATAACTGAAATTAAATGGTTGAATGAATATCTATAAATTACAGATTGTTAACAAATAACAATCCCAACTCTTCTATTGTAATATTTGAGATTATTGTTAATATTATTATTGTTGGTTTTGCTATATATATATATATATATATATGTTACCGGTTGCATTTTGTTAGTAATGATTGCGACTTAATCCCGTTTCAAATATGAGATTTTCCTTAATTCATCTTAAATTCCTGTCAACTGAGCTATCGAATAGTAGATTATTGGTATTACTTTGATAGTAATCCACACTGATCGGCTCAAGTAGTTAAATAAAATTCCTTGGAGAAATGGTAGTTAAATGGGAGGGCTATTTATGTCGAAAATCACTCGTAGTTTAACTCCACAGTGATTAAGAAGTAGGGGTGGACAACTATTATCCGAACGAATTAAATCCGAACCGACCGGTTTTTTTACCAAACCAATTGGGAGTTTGGGTTGGCCAGGTTCTTGATCTTCAAGAACCAACTGAACCAGTTCGGTTGTTGAATGAGGCTTTCAAATAATTGATGAAACAAATTGTACCTCTATGCAATAGTCCATAAAAATTCTAGTTCTCCTTTAATTTCTTGAATATACAAACAGTCATTTTTCATTTTCTTGGTGATACAAATAGTTTCTTTTAATTTCTTTAATCCAAATCGAGCAGTTGTGCTACCTATGTTTTGATTCTCCATATTCCTGTGTTATGTTGTTGAGCTTGATTTACAGTGTGGCCCAGCTTAATAGAATCATGAAGTTGATAAAACATTTAGTAGTTATTTTAATGAAGTCAAGCAGAAATTATTTTCTAAATCTTTTTTATTGAACTTGAAATTCAATTAGTTATGATTATTGATGTTCCTTTAATAAGAATAAACTTAAGAATACAGAAGTATGTTGGTGAAAAAGCAGTATATTTCACCCATTTAAACGTCATCATCTCAAACAATTTGTGTAAAACTCATTAGCAACTTGTGATTTTATAAATCTTCATTTTAAATTTATTTTCTGAACAACAATTAACAGGTTGCTAGTAGGTTGTTTCTTAAGATTGATTGAAATTGATCTATTAAATTTGAATGAAATTGTGAATGATGTTGGAGGTGAAAAGTAGCACGCCAAATCGATCATCCAATTCAATCCAAACCAAGCGGAATCGGCTTGGATGGAAACCGATCCAATTAAGGCTCAGATTGGCTGCAGATGAAAAAAATAAAAAATTGATTTTCTTTGGATCGATGGTGGATGGTCCAGGTCGGATACCGACCGATGCCCACCCCTAAAGACAAGTTACAAAATATATATTTGTAAGGATGATCTGAGAACCCTTATTTTTTCAAACGATCTAAAATACCTTATTATACTTTTATTTATTTGTTGGCAGTCAGTCATAGTCACCCAATTGGAAAAGATAATTTTTCCAACATCTTTAATTAATTTCATCGAAGGCAAAAATCAAATATATGAATAGTTAATTAAGAGTAAGAAGTCTTTCCAAGTGCACTACACTACTACACTACAAGTGCTTGGAAATATCCTATTATACTGAATTATAAATCCTTGAATAAAGTTCTATTAACTGGGCTTTTTGAAAATGTTTGAAATCACATTTTTTGAGCAAGTTATGCGGTTATGCCCTTGTTCCTTTACATTTCTAATCATTTTTAGTTTTCTCCAAACACATTTTATTGTTTCATCTCCATACAAAATATATATGTTTGGGGATCTTTGTGATGTGCTTGTATGCTTATCCTGATCATTTGTAATTTAACTTTTTAAAGGGTGAAAAGAAGAAAGAACTTTTTTGATCAGTATCCTAAAAGAGATTTCCTTTTTAATGATCTTTTGTAAATCAAACAAAACTTATCCAGAAAAGGGCCTATATTGGGCCAGATCCATATAGGCCTGAGTTAAAGCCCACACTACTTTGGAGAAGTGCAAGACTAACTGGGCCTAAACATTTGGGCCTGAGAATTTGAGAAAGGGTTGAATTATTAGACAAAAAACATGGTTCATGCTTAGGCTCGAGCGACATCAAATCTCGACGAGAGACATAACCCTCAAAGATTTTTAATATATATATATATATATACATGATTTGCATACAATCCTTACCAAACGTTACGCTACAAGCCTAATATACTATCAATATCGTCTATGCCAAACAACTTTGTCGTAAATGTCCAAACCACTTCTATTCCACGAACCAACAACTTGACGAGACATCGGAGTGGTCCCGCCATTCGTCGGACCCGAGGGGCCCTAAGATGGAGGCTTCCTTTAGTTTGAGGTGAGGGGAGTGGTCCTGTAACGGTCTTTGTTTGTTTTCTCAGAACCCAATAAAGGAGTATGAATAAGGAATTCTTTTCACTCTTTGCTCTGGCTGATAGTATAATGAGTGATGAAGGGGGTGTGGTTCGGCCCTGTCGATCCGCAAGGGATCGGCGTGGGGTGTTGTGAAGTCTCCCTGGCCTGAGTCCGAGTCGGACCTATCGAGGCGCTGGGGACGATACCGGAGTGAAAACTCGGGTGCCGATCCCATTGTCCGGAGTTAGGTCGGATCTGCCGAGACGTTTGGAGTTTGACAAAAAGAGATTTCTTTCGTATAAGATAGGGAGGACCGCTAAGATGGCCCTTTACATATGAACGCTTACACAAAAATATATTTACATTTAGCCAAGCTAGAACCTATGTTCGTCCCTCAAGGAACTTCATTAGGTGTTCGGCGTCGAATGGGACCTCCTCCAGCTCGACGGTAGGTTCGGGAGCAGGGCCGTCCCTCTCAAGTTCGAGTTCGACGGCGTCGAGGGGGAACACACCTCCCCCAACGGTGGTCATGTAGCACGATCGCGCTGCTTCTTGGCTGCCTCGGACGATGCCGACTCCTTGCGGGGTGGGAAATTTAAGTTTCAGATGGTAAGCCGAAGGCACCGCTTGGAGGGAGCACAGTCCGGGTCGGCCGAGTATGGCGTTGTAAGCCGCCTTGACGTTCACCACCATGAAGTCCATGGACTCGGTCCTCTTGACAGGGGCCGATCCTGCGGTAACGTCGAGGGTAACAATCCCTTCTATCACGACGGGGACGCCGGAGAACCCATGCAAGGTGTATCCGGCCGGCTTGAGTTTGCCTCTAGGTAACTTGAGATTCTCGAAGGCTTCGAGGAAAAGAATATTAACTGAGCTGCCGTTGTCGACGAGGATTCGGCGAACCTCACAATTAGCCATGTGGAGGCTAATGACGAGGGCATCGTAGTGGGGTAGGCGAACGCCTTCGAGGTCCTCTCCTGAGAAGGAGACTGGCATCGGTTGTAGCTTGGTCGAGGAGTTGTCTTGGACAGTATTCACCTCTCGGATGAAGGCTTTTCTGAAAGTATTTGATTCTCCTCCCATTGGCCCCCCGTGGACACAGTGCAAGATGAATGGCGTATCCGCGGCTCCCTCGGACTCAAGATCCCGACCCTTAATGCGGTTCGGAGGCGAAAGCCTCCGGTTCCTAGTATCTTGCCGATCCCGTGGGCCTTCTCGGATGAATTCTCGGAGGTACCCTCGTGAGATGAGGTCCTCAATTTCGTCTTTTAGGGCCCGGCATCGGTCGGTTTCGTGCCCATGATCTCTGTGGAAGCGGCAGTAGAAGCGTTGATCTCGATTCTTGTTGTTATTAGGTCGAAGAGGTAGTCGGACAATGCCTTTGTCTTCGATTTCTAAGAGGATGACGGACACATTATGTGTCAAGGGAGTGTACCTCTCGAAGCGGGGGACCGGCGGGACCTTCTTCACGGCCCCCGCGTCCCTCGGAGCCTTCTTTGATGGCTCGACTTCTTCGGCCTTCCGTTTTTCCTTCCCGGTGGTCTCCCTGGCATCTTCAGGGTTAAGGGCCTCTTCTGCCCTAATGTACTTCTCGATCCTGTTGAGGAGGTCGGGAAAGTCGACGGGGGGTTTCTTCGCCAGAGAAGCCTTCAGCTGTCCATGACGGACGTTGTGCCGAAATGCCGCCGAGGCGACGCCTGGATCAAGGGAGGAGACCGACCTTGTCTCTGCGGTAAACCTCTTAGTGACTCCCCCTCTATCTGCCTGAGCCCAAGTAAAGAGGCGCTGGTCCTTTCGGCCTTCCGGCTGGTGATAAAGTGGGCAAGAAAATTGCCCTCCAGTTGGTCGAAGGAGTAAATGGAGCCGGGGGTGAGTTTCGAGAACCATTCACGAGCCGGACCCCGAAGGGTGGCAGGGAAGGCTCGGCACAGCAGAGGATCCGAGGCGCTGTGAATCATCATGAGGGTTTTGAAACCCTCCATGTGATCAGCAGGATCTCCCTCGCCGTCGTAGGTCTCGAATTGAGGTGGTCGGAAATTCCTGGGTATTTCCGCTTGGAGGATGGGGGCGGAGAAGGGAGGACGGACAGGTCTGTACCCCTGAGCCGCTCGTTGGCCGTCGTCTCCTATGTGATCGAGGCGATCCTCCATTTCTTGGAGGCGCCTTAGGAGTACGCCATCGTCCTCTGGCTGGATTGTTGATGGGCGGGACACGCTGGCCTCGGCGTCCGACCCGGTTTGGGAATGGAGGGCTTCCTCCCTGGGGGCCCGTCGGAGAGTCCCAAGAATTTCCCTTCGGAAATCCTGGAACTCCTTGTGAGTGACGGGGGCTCCCTCGACCCTGTTTGGTCGGTCTGAAGGTTGCCTTCCGACGCGGCTGAGCGCTGGCCTCCGTCCATCGGGCGGCGGTCTTGGATGGTTCGGGGCCGAGTTGGAAGCGGCCCTTCCCCTGCTGCGGCTAACCTGCCGGTTGATGATAATCCCCCGTAGGTCAGGCAGGACTTGACGGGTGACGCTCCTTTGGGATCCCTGATGGGGAGCCCCGTGTTTTGAAATGCGTGGCTCGACGTTAGCAGTTGGTGGGGGCGAGTCCCGTCGGTTGACGGAGGTAGCAGCCCCCTTGCCCTTGGAGGCCATGAGAGTTCGGCTGTCGAGGTCCCTTGATGGTCGGGCTCGGGTCGGCTTCTGAAGCAGTTTTCCCACAGACGGCGCCAACCTGATGCGGTTTGTTTCTGGGAGATGTGTGGATGCACCAGGTGTGAGTTCGGACTCGATTTGTATTGAAGGAGAAAGCTGCTTGTCAGACGACCCTCGGCTGACCGGGCGGTACCTGCGACGGGCTCGGAATGAGGTGGATGTCTGGGCTCGGATCCGAGGTCTTGTGTACCTGCAAACGGTCCTGAAACACCGGGGTTTATCCCGGCGGTGGACCCTCCGACGATCTAGTCAGTCTCTGTGAGAGAGTAGCAATAACTAGGAGAATTTAGGTGGCAAAAGATTTATTACCTGAAAAGGTGGGTGAGGGTCTGGTATTTATAGGGAATTCTAACCGGGTATGGATCCGCTTGGGGGCCGGGTCTGAACCCGAAAGCCCATGGGCCTGTCGTGGCGGAAGGCCCAAGGGGTTTAGGGCTGACGTGGCAGTACCAAGAGTGGTATAGGGCTGACGTGGCAAAGCCCTTGGTGGTATTTGGAACTGACATGGCTGATCATGGGGCTCCTGTGCTTCTGGGAGAATCTGATGGCCTAGGTTGTGCCAGGTCATCTTCATCCTTTACCAGGCTGGGCGGACGGCCCGTGGGGCTGTCGCGGATCGGGGGCCGAGGTACACCGGGACTGGTCGGATACGAGGAGACCAGATCTGTGGGGGTGAACTTGAGGCTCGGCGCCGACCCTGTAGTGGTTCGAAGCCGAACCAGATTGTTGTTTTTACCATTTTTGAGTGAGAGTTGTATTGGGCCCTGGTTGGGCCCCAAGCCATTTTTACCCTACCACATGCATATTTTAGCAGGAATATATATATATATATATATATATATATATATATATATATATATATATTGTTTGTTTATCATTTTGCAAACTTATGTTATACATGCTGTCAGTTTTCATATAGCAACTGAATGTTTTTTGAATAACAACTAACTGCATTGTACGTAGCAACAAAATTTAATATTTAGCAACAGTGTACGTAGCAACAAATGTTGTTCATCCCGATGAAGATTGTGGTTCGGCTGAAAATAAAATAAAAAAGGCAATATATGTTGCCTAATAATCTGTGATCTTCATTCCTTTTATTTCGCGATCTTCATTCCTTAATTAAAGGGATTCCCATCTTAATACAAATATTAATTAATATTATTGTTTAATTGACAAAATCTTGACCGTTAAGATTAAGCAGATGAGTGGCTGGGATAGGCCCTTAGGTTCTCACCCCAGGACATGGTTCTCACCCGAACCTTTCTCTCTCTCTCTCTCTCTCTCTCTCTCTCTCTCTCTCTCTCTCTCTCTCTCTCTCTCTCTATATATATATATATATATATATATATATAATATTGAGAGAAGGCCTTATTGTCATTTGTAAATCTATCAACGCGTGCAACGCACACACAATTAAACTCCCCAATATAAATCCATGAAATCCGTAAACTGCCCATACAATTTTATTTTCCTCTCTTTCTCTCTCTCAAAACCCTTGCCTATTCATCTCCCTCTCTCTCTATTGAACCATCAAAAACCCTCCTTCGCACCGCTGCAGTACTGCGCCATACTCTACCACCCTGCCATGCCAGTGCATTGCGGCACTGACGAACCGCAGCGCCATTTCTCTGCCACGTCGTCGCTCAACCACACCACCGCACGGAAGTGGCGCCGCTCCGCCTTGCCCGCCGACGAACCGCAGCGCCGTCGCTCTTCCGCGCCGAAAGAAGAATCAGTCTTCAACAACCTTGCAATAGTTGAAATTAATAAAAAGGTTCTAATCAAGTGTTTATTTATATTCTCTATGCTTTCTAAATGATAGTGTTTTTTTCGTAGTTTTTCTGATGATATCTATGAACATTGATTTGTCACGAAAGAAAATGTATATATTTGAAATGCTAAGAGCATTGATTTTCACCAATATATAGTTTTGAAATATAATGTCTTTAATGGTTTTTTTAATGTTCTTGAACACTAATTAGTTAAGAAAGAAAATGTAATCCATGAAATGAATGTTAACGAATTGCAAAGTAAAGAACTCAGATAAGACTTTGCTCCTAGCAGTCAAAAAAAATATTGTTTTAAGAACTGATTTAAGATTTTGATATATTTCACATTTAGAAACAGAAATAAGACAATGAAAAACTGATTTAGAAATAGAATGAAATACAATGAAAAAGATGAGTATATGAGAGACTTAGGCGTTTAAGATTTACTGTGGGTTTGGCTTTTTCATTTGAGAGATAAAGATAGGGAAATTAATTTGCACGGGCAATTTATGGGTTTCATGGATTTATATTGGGGAGTTCAACTGTACATTTTAAAAGTTTTATTTATTCAAAGATTGGAGATTAGAAATTAATTTATACATGCTAAAAGTTCTATTATACTAACCTATGTTTTTTTTTCATTTAATAATAAAATTAACTTTTAAGTTCACATTATTTCTATCAAGGAAAATGGATAGAGGATTGCAATATGGCAAGAGCATTGATGATTATGACTTACATGCAATCAATGTTAATGAATATGTCGTTATTCCGCAATTGATAGAAGATGATAAGTCAATACCTATTTCTGATGAAGATTTATCCTCAGTTGAAAAACTTACTGCGAAACAGAAGTATGCATTCAATCTTATCACTGATGCAGCTGTTAATGGGGAGAGTAAAGTGTCTTTTGTTGATGATCCTGGAGGTGCTGGAAAGACATTTCTTTATCGATGTATTTTAGCTTTTTTGCCATATAAAGAGCATATAGTATTAGCAACGGCATCCTCCAGAATAGTTTCTATAATGATGCCTGAAGGTCGTACAACACACTCGAGATTCAAGATTCCTAAAAGTTATGTTCCACTTCATCATGTATGATCTTTATCCAATCTTATGAGACCAAACTTTTACGTCTCTCAAGTGCTATCATTTGGGATGAATCTGTAACACCCTAGACTTTTAAATGATGTTTTTGAGATTAATAAATGAATTAAAATGATTTTTGTTGATTTAATAAATATTTTCTGAAATTTATCTTTTTACACGTGCAAAACACGTGCAAATATTTTTTTGGAAGTTCAAAATTAGAAATTATTTTGGGGAAACCTATTATTCATTATTGGGTATTATTTATGAATTTTCTGGATTTTTCTGATATTTATTTGACCTATTTGCAAATATTTCAAAAAGAGAGGTTTTTGTGCAAAATTACCACTTGGAGTGAAAACTCCAAATTTTCATATTTTTGGGCTGAGCATGATGCCTAGCCAACTTAGAGGTAAAAAATTTACTTTTTTTTTGATATATTTGATTTATTTCGCAAATTTCTTAAAGAATGGTATTTTTGCAAAATTGCCACTTAGAGGTACAAAACTTTACAAAAGTATTTTTCTTGGTCTACAAACAGTGCCGGCCAGATCTAGAGTAATTGTTTTTTATTTTTAAACCAAAATTTAATTGGTTTATTTAATTTCCAAGTATAAGGATTTATATATGTAAAGATATATTCAAAAGGGATATTTTGCAAAACCTATTCAAAAACCCTAATAACCTGATTTCCGGTCTATTAATAAGTGAGGTGCAGCCGTCTCTTTATTGCACTATACAAAGGGTTTTCTTTATTATTATTTTCTTGGAGTTCGAAGCGAGGATCTTGGTTTTCTTGCGAAATGAAGGACTTTTATTATTCTTTTTATTACTTCGGTTGATTCTTCAAAAAGGTGAGTGACATATGTTTGATTTCTTGCTGCTGTATGCATGTCGTATGTGATGATTTGTCTATTAGAAATCATGTTAGGGGTTATATGATGATATGATGAATTTTGATGGATGGATGAATAAAAAATGAAATCTTTTCATGAAACTATGCTATGGATGATCAAAACTCTATATAGATGACTTGTGATTGTTAAAGAGCCTAATAAAAATCATGGATAGGTTGTTTTCTTTCATATTCTTGATGTTTTGATTGTTTGCATTGAGATTATATGATGGAGATGCACATTTTGAATGAAGAGGAATTCTTTCACTATTGAATATACATACACACACTGTTTGGGGCTTTCATGACTAAAACTGGATTAATACTTGTTGTAATTCACTTATATATCATGGGTATGTTGTTTTGAATTATATCCTTACTGATTTGATTACACAAATTGATTTTACATGATGATTATTTCAAAAGTGAACAAGACTTAACCTTACTGTGTATATCGACATACACTCTATTTTGATGTTTAATGAAACAAAACTTGGTTATTTACATGTTGTATTCACGCATATTCATGGGTAAATCGTTGCAATCATTAGTGTATGTTTATAACAAGTTGTGGAAGGAGTTATTGGGTCAAAAAGATCAATTCTTGCCATAAAGAAGGAGTTGTGACTTTTGGGTCTGATGGTGCATGGTCGAAAAGGATTTTTGTGATTTTTGTGAAGTTTTCAATTGGATCTAAGTTGTTCAATACTGGATTGATTTGAACCCTTTTACTACTCTTATTTGATGAAGTTTTGATGCTTAAAATGATGCTAATACCCACATATATACATTATATGCCTATAGTTTACTGTTTTGAAGAATTTTATGAGAAGTTGCTTTTTTATGATCTTGATGTGGTTTTGATGTATTTTCTAAACTCCTATATGTTGTATTTAATCATCTCAGGAAATTTATCTTGCAAATTTATGATTTTACAAAGAGTTATCAATGTATCAGTTGAAATGTGCACAACTTCAAAATTGGCTGTACAGCAGCCAACGGTCGACCGACATTCTTTAATTTGGAAATTTCAACTTGACAGTCGATTGCCGACTTTTGCACTGTTTGGGCGGTCGACCGCCAGGTGTTTTGCTGGCTGTTTTAGTGAGTTTTCTTTGTTTCTTTTGAACAATTAATTCTTCGAACTTATGAATTACTGATCTACTATTTTAGATGATGTTTTTGCTACAGATTACAGTATTTTACAGAGAGATATATTTTATTTATAATAGAATTTAAATTTGTGTTTCTATGACTTTATAAAGTAAAATATATATGGTTTTTGAAGAAGTTGATGTTTCGTGATATTCTGTGACTTCAAAATATGATTGTCAGTTATTCATTGGATTTAATATTTTATTTCAATTCTGGAATTTATGAGTACATTTCACGGATGTGGATTTTGTTGACTTGAGAAGTTTTCATTGATATAAACATTTTAATAATGGAATTAAGAGTTTTGTTGAAAGTTCTGGTGTTGATATTCATTTTGTGAGTCCCTGGGAGTTAAGTGGGAGTCCTGTGAATCGGAAGATGAGATTTTGTGAATTATGACCAATTGAGTCTTAGGGTTGTTGTTATGGAATTAAGCCCGACAGAATACACTAACCCCAGAGAGGAAGAATTTGTGTTTTAATAATAATCATCTTAAGGACAGACACTAATGGAGATGTGATGGAACTTGGAAAATGTGAGAATATGCTTTTGGGGTCCAGTCCAGTGGATGCGTTCTAGGACTGTGTGTTCTGTCTCTAGAGGACTATTTAGTATGTTCGCGTGTCGAGAGTCTGCAGTGCCTACTCGCGGAACATACAGGTACATTCGCGTATCGAGGACCGACGAGTTTATTCACAGGATGTGCTTGTGTACTTGCACATCGAAGGGCGGCGGTGGGGTACACGGTAGGGAGGTAATTCTCCATTTTATTTTTGGAGCTATTCTTACATGATGCTTGCACACTGAGGGTTGTATGATACCGATTTGCGGAGTATTCTGAATCTTGTTTCCATCACCGTAGTAGGATTAGTTGCATAACGAGGGATCTAACCCTATAAAGTGGAGAACGATAAGGGCTTGTACCGGACCTATGTAGTATGGAATGTATAGATACCGACAAGTATGTATTAGAGAGTCATCATACTGCATTTGTGTTTTCATGACTTGGTTTTATGCATGTTTGTTTTCTGTTTTTCCTACACTTGACACTTAGTCTAGTTTCACTTTATGTTTTCATATTTTATTTACTGACATTTCATATTCCATCTGTTACTACTGTTGGTAAGTGTTGTTTATAACTTTATTTTTCATGTTTTACTTGCATTGTATTTCTTTTGGTGTCTCTCACACCGTTATGGCTGACCCTATAGTTTTGGGGGTTAGGATTATATCTAGCCTCATGTTTTACAGGTAGGTACTTATAGCATAGAATTTGGAATCATGTGGTAGAATAATAATGTGGTTTATGTAAATTGTAAAAGATTGGGTTGTAAAAGAAAGAATTGTAAATCAAGGTGTTTAATTTTCCGCTATGCTTTGTAAAGAATTGATGTAATAAAAGTTGAAAAATTTATTTGTATTTTGGCTATGTTTACTATTACATTGAGGTTGATGCTGAGAATTGTGCAACGTATTTCTGAAATATTATATTGAAAATTCGGGGAGTTACAGAAGCAACAATGACCCATCGTCATGCTTTTCAGGCTTTAAACAAGACAATAAAAGATATAATTGGAAATGAATTGTCATTCGAAGGAAAAATTATGGTTTTAGGTGGAGATCTCTAATAGATTCTTCCAGTTGTGCAGTATGGTATAAAAATACAAACTATTGACTCATGTATAGTTTACTCTACAATTTAGAATGATGTAATTGTTATTCGGTTGACAGAAAATATGCGAGCCAAGGAGGATTCTAATTTTTCCAACTTTCTCAGACGCATTGGCGATGAAAATGAACCATGAATGATTACAATGCCAACGGATATGGTTATTCCATGGGAAGGTGAAAACACATTAAACAATGTTATTGACATAAATTTTCCTTCGTTGAGCTCTAATGCACATGACAAGAAGTATATTACTGATAAGGCTCTGGTTACTCTAACTAGTCAATATGTTGACCAAACTAATGATGGTATAATAGTTTTATTTTCTGGAGATGAACAAATATAATTTTCGTTTGACACAATTGAGAATGATACACATAATTTATATCAGCAAAAATATTAAATTCTATTGTGCCTGGAGGACTTCCACCACATAAGTTGACACTAAAAATATGTGCTTCCACCACATAAGAAACTCAAGATTAAAAATTTTAACTCATACAAAAATTTACTATGATGACTATTACGACATCTCTTTGCAATACAACTGGCACACTCGCTCTAATAAATATGTTGCATCTCATCAATACTATTCATTGCTACAAGCAAGAGTACGATAATCTGAGAAATGAGAATATATCAATATGTCTTCCTAATTAATTTTTATAAAAATAATTAAAACTCTGACATAGGGAGGACTCGAACCTGAAACTTCATTTACATTGGTTATATATGTGCACTGCACATGTTGTAACACCCCGAATTCCAAATAAGTCTGAATTCGAAGTTCCACAGGATCTTTACACTTTACTTTGTACAATTTTACAAGAAATTTAAAACTTTATTACAACATAGTCTTTTACATCATAACGCAGCGGAAAAAATAAATTACAACAATGATAAATGTACAATTGTAACAACTTTAGCATGTAAGTAATCATCAGCAACAAATTCATCTTTATATCTTCTTGTAAACTCCAAGTCCTGCATATAAAACTGTGGGCACGTCAGTTGCTTACAACCGACGAAATATTATACACAGCCATCCTCGCTATGCGGAAAGTATAACAATTCTTAAATACTTTAACAAACACAAACTTGATCACAAACAAAGTTAAAGAGGGACTATCATGTTGATGTCGTGGGTGATGTGCACTTAATCCTTAATGCAGTTATTTATATTTAATAACACTAATGCACACTTGTTCGGATTCAATGCATCCCATACTACATAGATCCGAGGGCAAGCCCTTAATCGTACTTCATCTTGTAGGGTTGGATCCCTCGCTATGAGTTAAACTACTACGGTAACTACGACAAGTATCCTAGATGTTCTATAAGTTACGAGCCCATGTCCAAACATCCTGGAGAGAATCCCACGTCATGACATGACGCATCATGCAGACATCCTATGGACAATTCGCCTCTGCCATGGAACGATGGCACTACGTAATCACCAAACACCCCACAAAGGTCACCATGTTGGGTTTATGTCTTGCATACTATGTTGGATAAGAAGACGATGAGACGATGGAGGAATCGAGACGATCGGAGACAGAGTGGAAGCAAGGGAAACAGTCAGTAGAAGTAACATGTGGAGTTGCGATCGACCGAACATAGGGTGCGGTCGACTGCCCTACTCAGCAGAAGTTCCCGAGAGAGGGACGATCGACCGAACTTATGGTGCGTCGACCGCGCACGGCGCTGATGGATATTTTGGGTCGGATCTTGGTGATTCGTGAGAAGCCCAACTTGCTCTTCAAGCCAGATCTGACGGCTCTTATCGTAGGGTTATCTCTTCAGGTATATCCAAAGGCTATTGTATCAAGATATCAAACTAGGTTTTTTCTAGATCTCTATATATTGTTGTTATTGGCCTCCATTGAGAGCCAAGAGAGAGAGAGTACTTCATTGAAGAAGAGATTGAGTGATTCTCTAATTGTAAACAACTAGTACTTGCTGGTGATGTTTGAGAGAGGGTCGTGGTGAGAATTGTAATATTCTTGTATCTTCTCTAGTTGAATAACATCTTGGATTTCTTCTCCCCCAGATTAAGGCGAAAGCCCCAACCGGGACAAATTTGTGTGTGCTTTGGTGTGTTTGGTATGATCTCATATGTGTTTGGTGGTCTATGTTGATTGCATTGAATAACTCAACAAGATCCTAAGTGGGGGTTTCGGTAGAAATCCCTAACAATTGGTATCAGAGCTTCGAGTTCAAAGGGTTTGTTCGAGTTCCTTAGAGATGATGGCAGATCAGATCACGAAGATCAAGCGGTTCAAAGGCAAGATCAACTTTGATCTCTTGAAGGTGGACATGCATGAAGCATTGGTTCAACAGGACTTGGATCTAGTCCTAAAAGGAGATAAAGGGAGACCAATCGGCACAAAACAGGAGAAGTGGAAGAAGATATGTTCAGAAGCCTTAGGTTTAATCTGGTTATCATCGACGAGCGAAGTCAGGTATAGGAGAAGCACGGCGAGTCTTTGGGTAAGATTCAGAACTGACTACTCGGGATCGTCATCACAGGATCGGATGTACCAACGAAGAAAGTTGTGGGGTTTCTCAATAAAGGAAAGTACTGCTCTTCTAGATCATGAAGTGGAGTTCAATATGGAGTTACCTGAACTGAGGGCGTTCAACACAGATGATCTAAGGGTTTCCAACTCAATATATTCACCACCAAATCCATCCAACATGATAACCGTGCTAGATGAGGAATCTACCAAGGAGAAGTTTTTTATAGCGGGTATGATCAAGGGGTTGGAGGAGGATGCACTTAAGAATGAGAGTCAGAAATCGGCGTCAACTTCTGTGAGTTGCTTAGAGGTGGATTGTACTTTAATTGGAAGGGCAAGTGTATGTAGGAGTAAGGTCTGTGGCCACCAGCGCAAAGGGATTAAGCATTACATGAGAGATTGTTGCAAGCGGTTGAGTTAAAGAGGTCCCAAATTCAGTGCCACTGAATCAGGTGATGGCTTAAACAGTGCTTTTGTTTCAAGTTCTTTAGATGTGAATTCCGGTTGTTCTTTTTATTTGGTTAGTTCTTCTCAAGTTTGCTCCAAGAGGGAGATGGTTTCTACTTGCAATTTTGCATCATATCGTTGTGTGGGAACGAATGTTGATAAGATTTGTGAAGTAATGGTTTCTACTTACAAGTTTGTCTCATGTCGTTGTGTGGGAACGAAGATTGACAGGACCTGTGAAGTAAAAGGTGAAAAAACTAATGAGTCGAAGATGATAAACGGAAGGGGACATACACTAGAGGAGGGCATGTATATTCCTTTGATGAAGCAGAGCCTTATTTCCATGAGAACTCTAGAAGCTCGGGACTATAGGTACACAGATCCAGGTGGAGTTCATTCAGTTTGGGAAAGTTATCGCAAGGTGATGAAGGGTGAGAGGGGGATTGAGCAGGATCAGCACAAACTCTACCAGCTTTGGAGGAAAAAAAAACCTTGGCCAAGTGGTTTGAAGCCCATTGTTCCTAAAGCACCATCTAGTATGTCATCACTAGACTAGAATCATCCGAGCGAGACTGCGACGTTCGAATATCGTCAAAAGGTGGAGAGAGCATTGAGATAGGTGGAGTTCGTGTGGAGGGTTGCACCTCCATGATTACAACTACTAGGGTGTGTCCTTTAGGGGGCATACAGCGGGAGAAAAATAGGTGGAGATAGATTCAACTAGAAGAGGAAGCCATTGAAACGAGTTGTTTGCAAGAAGAGAAGGAAAAGAGTCTAGAAGGTTTTAAATCACACAAGTATGAATTCATGAGTATACAATCCAAGGTGGAGATTGTTGGGTTTACATCTTGCATACTATGTTGGATAAGAAGACGATGAGACGATGGAGGAATCGAGACGATCGAAGATGGAGTGGAAGCAAGGGAAACAGTCAGCAGAAGCAGCAGGTGGAGTTGCGGTCGACCAAACATGGGGTGCGGCCGACCGCCTTACTCAGCAGAAGTTCCTGAGAGGGGGACGGTCGACCGAACTTGTGGTACGGTCGATCGTGCGCGGTGCAGATGGATATTTTGGGTCAGATCTTGGTGATTCGTGAGAAGCCCAACTTGCTCTTCAAGTCGGATCTGACGACTCTTATCGTAGGGTTATCTCTTCAGGTATATCCAAAAACTATTGTATCAAGATATCAAACTATATTTTCTCTAGATCTCTATATATTGTTGTTATTGGCCTCCATTGAGAGCCAAGAGAGAGAGAGAGAGAGAGAGTACTTCATTGAAGGAGAGATTGAGTGATTCTCTAATTGTAAACAACTAGTACTTGCTGGTGAGGCATAAGAAATGGTCGTGGTGAGAATACAATATTCTTGTATCTTCTCTAGTTGAATAACATCTTGGGTTTCTTCTCCCCCAGATTAAGGCGAAAGCCCCAACCGGGATAAATTTGTGTGTGCTTTGGTGTGTTTGGTATGATCTCATATGTGCTTGGTGGTTTGTGTTGATTGCATCGATTAACTCAACAAGATCTTAAGGGGGGTTTTCGGTAGAAATCCCTAACACGCCACGATCCCGATATCCTGGAGATGTATTCACGCCCTGACATGATGCATCATGTGGACATCCTGTGAACACTTTCACACCGTAGATCCGAGGCCGTCAAACTTGTATTTTTCTCTTACTTTCATCACATCTCCTCTATAGTGTAGTCCTTACAATTTTAGTTTGTTTTAGAAGAAAATAATCCCAACCTGGAGCTAGCTTACCCTACCGGACTTAAACCAAACAAAAGAGACAGTCAGCCCAAACTAACTACTTCTCAAAAGATGCTCAACCCACACTGGTTAGTTCTCAAATTCATTAATAAATACTGCTGGTCACTAGGGTCTCACCTAGCCTCTAGATTCCAACAACTATCTCTTTCTATATATCAACAATATGTTACATTCAATCTCAAAATATCATTTCGATTTCTTTATTCACAATCTCTTTCTCAAAGAGAAATATTGCTTATAGTCTCATAACATGAAATAATTCAATTCGACTTCTTTTATCAATTTAATCACTTATAGCATTGCATACAATTCAGATAATCTTAATCAAGTATTAATAATCATAAAATCTCAATTAGAAGAATCTAAGTGTATTCCAAACTTTCATTTCTCTTAATTTAAACAATAATCACATTTTAATCGATAAAAATCGAGTTCTTCAACAATATTTAATATAAATTCCCCTTTCAATTCTCACAAAATATATCAAAATATTGTAGAAATAATTTTTATAAAGTCTAAACAATTTTAAACAATTAAATAGAAATTTTCCCAATTTTTATTTCACTTTAAAACTCAAAATACAAAAAAAAAAAAATCAAAAAAAATCGAAAAGAAAACAAAAGTGGCAAGGTCGGATTAGAACCCACGCACAACCCCCCCCCCCCCCCCCCCTCTCATGAACAGTGACCGCCCTAAATCGCACCCGTCGACCAATAAGGCCGGAGTGACTAACCGCTATATAAAGAACTTATTATATATTTAAGTTTTGGCTTTCGGTTTTGAGTAAAAATCAGATTTTCAGAAAAAAAGAGTCTCTTACAAGACTCGAACCCAGACCAACAGCTCCGCTCATGAACAGTAACGCACCCAAAGCGCACCCGAAGACCAATTGGACTGGAGTGACTAACTGATATGAAGTCGGTTAGTTACTTTTTGTAGAGACCGCACTGTAATTAATTTTCCCTTAATAAACTCGATTCTTCAATCAATTTGTATTCATTCAAAAAAACTTAATTCTTTTCCAGAATGTATATCTAACAAAATAATACAGTATAGTGCGTATATTTAAATTCACAAAATTTATTTCCGACAATATAACAAAATCTTAATCTTGTACTTTAAGAACTCATATTACTAATTTACAAATAGAAAATTGTATTTCATCAAAACTAGTTCATAAAATTCTTTATACTCATAAAATATTTACTAGTGAGATTAATTCCATATTTCTTTATCACATTAGCATCAAAATATCATTTTTAATACATATTGCATTATTTTGACTATAATAGGAAACATTCTACTACGCATCAATTTTTCATACAATCATGATTCATCAATTTGCATGTATTCTAGCATGCAAATATATTAATAAAGCATCATAACAAATTTCAGAGAATAAATTAAGTAATTAACGTCTACCACACTAATCAAAATCTAACAATTAAATTCTACATCAACTAGCATTCAATCTACTTTCATCATACCAATTAAAATCTAACAAATAAACCATTTATCACTAGCATCATCATACTCCTAATTTAAAAAGAATTTTAGAAACACCCACCCAAGAAATGTTGATTTCTTAGCAATTGAACTCCTACAATGAGAAGCTCCTAGTAGCAAAAACTCCAAGAGAAGCACCAATCCACCTCCTCGAAATCCGTGCACAAAGAAAGACCTCCAACCTTCATTTGGCCAAGCAACAGGAAAGACCCAATCTTCATTCGGCAAGGTAACAAGGACGCATATTCTTTATATATATATATATATATATGATCGGATATGATAGGTTTATATAAGTAGAAAATTTTGCCGTACTGACCCACTTTTTGAAAATATTTGGCTCTCTAACCTACTTTCGAAAATAATTAGCGAACTGATCCAGTTTTGGACACGTCAGCAAAAATCGTTATTGGGAAAAACGGCATAGGTTATTTGCATGCCGTTTTTCCCAACAACAACATCTATATTTAAAACAAGTGTCATGCCGTTATTTGGAGTAATGACATAGGTTATTTTGTTTTTCAACATCTTGTAGTCGCCATTTAGAGAAAAAATTGCACGTGTGAAAACCTTATAATAGATGTCGTTATTTCAAATAACGGCATTCTCAATACTGATGTCGTTATTTGGAATAACGGCATCAGTTATAATTTTTTTTATAAAAAGGTAACTTATTATTCATCCTCTCTGACGAATAAGTTAATTTTTTATTAAAAAAAAATTTATAACTGATGCCGTAATTTGGAATAACGGCATCAGTTATAACTTTTTTTATAAAAAATTAAATTATTATTCATCCTCTCTGTTTCCAAACAACGGCAAGAGTTCATTTATATATAACTGATGCCGTTATCTCCTATAACGGCCTCAGTCGTTCGAATGCCGTTATTGGGGATAACAGCATTATTTATAAGTTTTTTTCACACTTAGAATTTTTTTTAAGTTAGAAGATTTACACTTGTAAGAGAAATATACTGATGCCGTTATTCCAAATACCGGCATGGTAAAAAAAATATAAAATAGATGCCGTTATTGAAAATAATTGCACGTAAATAACCTATGCTGTTATTTTCAATAACTGTTTATGCTGACGTGTCCAAAACTGGGTCAAATCGGTAATTATTTTCGGAAGTGGGTCAGAACCCTAAATATTTTCAAAAAGTGGGTCAGTACAGCAAAATTTTCTATATAAGTATATATGTGGTAGGTGGAGGACAACAGAAATGAATGCTGGACTGGTTTTTCGGATGTGAACTGAGGAGAAAGGCAAGAAAGTACTCATCTCAATTTCACTTCATATACATATATATGTACACAACATTATCATTATATATATATACATGCTTCCATATATGTATTGAATGGTGGAAAGAGTAAAGGAACAGAATGGGGATTTGCTGGATTGGAGGTTTCGGATTTAGGCAGAGGAGAAAGGAGGAGGGGAAGATGAGAGTGCATTGTTTTGGGGGGTCATTATACAAGAGATTATGGGATGGTTATATTAATTACTTCCCACTAACACCTCCACTAACTCCACTCATAAATTTCAAAACACTATTATATTTCCCTCCAGGCCAAAAAACAGCCAGATTCTACTTTGAGTGTGCAAATCGCACGTGTGCACGTGCACGTGCTTTGTGTACACTTCACAAAATTTAATTATTTTTATTTTAAAATTAAAATATAAGTTATATATATATATATATATGTATGTATGTATGTATGTATGTATGTAAAATTTTGAAGTGTGTGTGCTTATTTTATATATATATATATATATATATATATACATAAATTATTATATATGTAAAATTAGTTTAATTAAAAATTATAAATTTTCATGCGCAAATAAAGTAAACACATACACTTCAAAATTTTATTTTGAAAAAGAATACGCCCAAATACGTGCACCGAAACACGTGCATCGCTCGTAAAATTATTAAAATACGAAATTAACTTTATCAACAAAAAAATATTTATAAATAATCAAAATACAGCATAAGAAAAATATATTTAATATATACATTCGATAATGTACTCAATACATACAATGAAAACATGTGCACCGCACGTATAAAAATATTTAAATAAAAACGAGAGAAAATAGAATTTCCATTTATAAAATAAATTCGAATACATAAAATAAATAATTGAAATATAGAGAAAATATTATGCATAGCGGTAGGAAAATACGTAATCGATACGTGCATCGATAACACGTATAAAGCACGTAAAAATACAAAGAATGAAATTCTATAAGTTGACTCAAATAGGATTTTAAGAATACGGAAAATGCATAAATATTCGGAATCCAAAATACGTAGTGAAACACGTTACGGATATTACCCGTAATGGTAAAAAATACACGTGCATAACACACGAGGGCAAAATTGTCATTTTAATTTTTTGGGGTGTTACGCTCTCCCCCCTCCCCCCTAGAACAGTTCTATCCTCAGAACTCACTAGGGTAAAAGTTGTATTTTGTACACACTAAAAAAATATCATTATTGTATATAGAAAACTGCAAACATTAAGAAAATAAATTTAGTTTAAAAATAAGCAATGAGAAAAAACAAGACAACTCTATATAAGAAAACTATGAATATCAAATTTCATAAGAATGGAACAAGAAAACTAGGAAAATAACATAAGGAAAAAAATATGACCATAAAAGATAGTATAGATTGAAAGAAGTTTCATACAAAAAATAATATTAGATAAAGCATTTGATAAAAAGAAAAAATAAACTTAGTCATTAATCGTGGAATAGTTCGGAAAACAATGCAATAAAGAGAAACATAGTCAATAGATAAGTTATAAGTAGATTTAGTAGTCACAATTCATCAAAGTAATAAGCAGTAGAGAATCGCAAACTGAATTGGTACAGTATAACAAAAATTGAATTAGCAATTCAAAAAAATACTATTGGATAAGAGTTTGAAAAATAAACGAGAGTGAAATTTAGTTAAAAGTATAGACAACATAAAAATAATTTTGTATACCAATTAATATCATAAAATAATTTGTAAGGTAACTATAATAATTATACATATGATTTGAAAATTAAAAATATAAAATGCATACATCGAAATACTTTCGAATTGTCAAGTACAAAAAGAAAAACAACATACAAAATTATATGTGTACATAGGCATAAAATTATAGGATGAAACAAACAATATCATGATATGAAAAGTATAAATGGTTTGTAGGAGTAAGACAAGACATTATAGTAGAAAAACATATTATTGAAACAATGCAAAAACTAATTATATAAAAATAACTTATGAATCGAATAAAAAGTATAAATACTAATTTTATTTTATTTTTATTTTTTATTTTTTCAATTTTTGTTAGGTGAGTAACCAAATCTAAGATAAGTTAATAAAAAAATAAAATACGATGAAGTGGTATGAAATGCTAACTCATATAAAGATACAAAATAATACGAAGAAGACGGTAAGATATTCGAGATTAAGTAGTAAATACATAAGTAGGATAGATATAGAAATCAGTATAAATAATATAATGTTAGGTTGTAAAATATTATAAGCTAGTACAAAAATAGAATAGTGGTAAGTAAATATTATAGAAAACAAAGTAGGGGTTATCAAAGTAGACAATCTCCTTTTGGTGTAGGTTCGCCTCATTGGTGTCCAATAGTAGGCTTGCCTTCTCGACCTCAAGTTGCAGAATTACTTCTACGACATCCGATTGCAGTTTGCCTTCTGGATATTCGGTTGTAGACTTTGCCTCCCCGACGTCCAGTCGTAGTTTGTCTCCATTGACGTCTAGTTGTAGATTTTCCCTCTCGTCATCAGGTTGCACCAAAACGGTAGATGGAAAGATGTAAACTTCCATTTACACTTGGATATTTGGTGTTTAATAAGGTATGGTGTTATGTTTGAAATCAGTGATATAAAAGTAGGAAAATTACATCTTTCCATCTACCGTGTTTAATAAGCTAGTACATTTTGTGCTCTGTTTTTTTCTTCTTCGGCCCCCCCCCCCCCCCCCCCCCCCCCCCCCCCCCCCCCCCCCCCCCCCCAATTTCCCAGAAACAAAATGATTCGTTGCTTATTGAGTATACTTAACAATTATCTGTTTCAATAGGCCCAATGATTGTAAATAAACAAAACTTGCCTGACAATGGGCCAATCTTGGGCCAAACCCACATGGGCCTGAAGAATTGGAAGCCTAGCCCGTTTTCTCATCAAAACTAAAAAGAAATACGAAAATGATTCACATTTGGGCTCGGAACACGTCTAACAAAGGGACATATACCATCATAAATTGGAAATTTTCCCAAAATGACCCTTTTTTGAAAGTTTTTTCCAAACTGCCCTATTTTTTATTTTTGTTCCCTAAACGACCCACTCGCTTTTTGAAAAAGCGAGTTTGATTAAAAATAACTCGCTTTTTCAAAAAGCGAGTCTGGAACTTTTAATTTTTGAAATGTTAGACTCGCTTTTTGAAAAAGCGAGTTATTTTTAATAAACTCGCTTTTTTCAAAAAGCGCGCTTGATCATTTTGATAAATATTTTTGAAAGTGGGTCAGCGTGGTAAATACTTTTAAAAGTGTGTTAGTTTGGTAAATAATTTCAGGAAGTGGGTCATTTTGGTAACAAGTTCTTTCTATATCACATTATCACTTTATCTTCTTTAGACCGCTATATATAAAATCGTTTGTCAGAACTTTCTATATCACATTGTCACTTCATCTTCAGAGGATATACATAAGTTGACATTATTTCAGCATATACATAATTGATGTGTTTTAAGTTGTCGAGAATGAGCCCATAGATACTCTCAATTTTCGGTATACACATAATTGGCTTTTGACCTATCAATCATATGCGCTGAGTTCTTGCGCCCAAAGTCTCACACTCGCTTTCTGAAAAAGCGAGGGTGGTTAAAAGGGTCCATGATTTTTTTTTGAATTTCACATTGGCGGAAATGACCAAGTTACCCCTTCCTTCATATAACCAGATTATCACCTTAGGGGTAAAAGGGTCATGCGATAGGGAGGGACGGATGAAGTTCATCCGTCTCTCACTTTCACAAAAAATTTTTTAATTATAAACTTTATATATTTAATATATATTATTTATATTTAAAGTATTAAATCCACCGAGAGACAGAAGATCTTCATACATAAAGTTATTTATATTTATAAAGTTAGCAACAGTTTAACAGTAGTCGAGGATATACATAACTTGACATTATTTCAGTATACACATAATTGGTGTGGTTTAAGTTATCGAGAATGAGCCATAGATACTCCAAATCAATCTTAGCTTTTGTCCTATCAATCATATGCGCTGGGTTCTTGCACCAAAATTCTTATATTAAAAGGGTGGTTGTAACTTCGTTCATGGTTGCTATGATACATAATGGTAGATCACAAAAGCCTGACGTGGTAATTGATGAGACATTGTTTTCTAGTTCTGAATATTGTCAGCAGACTAAGGTTTGCTTATAATATATTGTTTTGTATTTCTTGCACTTGTTTTGAAAGCCCGAGTTTATTTTTTCCTAACAAAGAAGAAATTTTCTCTCTTGATCACTTTTCTTTCATTTGTTTATATTGTTGTTTATGAATTGTTCATTCTGTTTATGATTTGTCCATTGATTTATTGGTAGGAGCATCAACATATGCCAATTCAGTATTTGGATGGATAAATGTTAAGATTGTTGTCGAGGCTCATATCTGTTAACCATTGGATCTGATTTCTAAGATCGTGACCTAATAGTGAACTATTTTGGTTGATAGGTGTGCTGATGAAAAAGAGATGAGATTTTAACCACCCTCGCTTTTTCAGAAAGCGAGTGTGAGACTTTTGGCGCAAGAACTCATCGCATATGATTGATAGGTCAAAAACCAATTATGTGTATCCCGGGAATTGAGAGTATCTATGGGGTCATTCTCGACTACTTAAAACATACCAATTATGTATATACTGAAATAATGTCAAGTTATATATATCCTCTGCTACTGCTAATCAGTTGCTAAATTTATAAAATCATGACCAAAGAAGATGAAGTGATAATGTGATATAGAAAGTCCTGACAAACGATTTCATATATAGTGGTCTAAAGAAGATCAAGTGACAATGTGATATAAAAAGAACTTGTTACCACAATAACCCACTTTCTAAAATTATTTACCAAACTAATCCACTTTCTAAAAGTATTACCAAGCTAATCCACTTTTGAAAATATTTACCAAAATAATCAGGCGCGTTTTTTTGAAAAAGCGAGTTTAGTTAAAAATAACTCGCTTTTTCAAAAAGCGAGTCTAACATTTCGAAAATTAAAAGTTCCAGACTCGCTTTTTCAAAAAACGAGTTATTTTTAACCAAACTCGCTTTTTCAAAAAGCGAGTTGGTCGTTTAGGGAACAAAAATAAAAAATAGGGCAGTTTGGAAAAAACTTTCAAAAAAAGGGTCATTTTGGGGAAAAAATCCATAAATTGACGTGTACCATCTTATTTAACGGACAAAAGTGTTTTAATTCACAGCAATACCTAAAGAGATAGATCCCTTACCAAATTAACACTACAGTGCTACAAGCCCAGGGTACCTTCAATTTCTATGCCAAACCATTTTGTCGCAAATCCCCGAACAACTTGTGTTCCGCCAAGGAACAACTTGAGGATACACGGATACACTCTTGTCCTAATCCAAGCTAACATCAATCGACTAACCCTATACAAAAGAAATGACATGGGCAACACGCAAGGAACATATATAATCCACGCGAACGTGCGTTGTTGGATAAGGATGTCTCCTATGGAGGAGGATGCCAACATTATGAAGAAAGAAGAGCACTCCTCCAAGCCCGGAAACCTCCTAGCTGCCATAGCTAAGAGAAGAGCGACGAGCATTGAAAACACAAAGACATCTGTAGGTGCAAAAAATCGGGCTTCAGCTGCAACAGTCTCCAATGCCTTTTGTCCTATCGTCGTTGTTATGTAGCCGGTGGCGAAGGTGATGATCGCAGCTGAAGTGGACACGATGAAGATGTCGCTTGAGCCTTGTTGGATTGGGCGAATTTGATGATCCATATATATATATATATGTCTAGCACTTGTGATGGAAGAGATAGGTAGATAGAATACAAGGTGATCAGCACACAATATATTTATGGTGAACTTAAGCACCGTGGAGTATGAACCTATAGACTGCCGCTTGTCAACTTGTGAACAGGAAGTGTCGTGGCAACTGTATACGATATAGTTATCTACGGGTGTTATTTAAAATAGCGAGTTCCTAGCATTACAGCTCAACTAGAATTGGAGGTGAATCGTGAAAGAAATTGACTGTGATTTGGTTTTGCCTTTCCGGAAATCTTTTACAAACTTGATCCCTGAGATACAGTACCACTGAAATGACGAATACTGTATGATACACGATATCTCTAATATCCAAGAATACTGTATGATACACGATATCTCTAATTATACTATATCTTAAGCTACTAGGCCTACTCCCTCTCTCCATTCTCTATTTTAAAATAGAGAAAGCAGAGCAAAAGCAAGGATTCACACTTTCTAAAACACGTGCACTCCACGTCTTTTGATTAGCATAATTAAATTTAAAATTAAAAAAAAAACACCCAAGTCCCCCCCCCCGCCCCAAAAAAAAAATTTTTAATAAATAAATCTCTCTTTAAAAAAATATAATATAATCTCTCTTACCCTAGCCCTCCCTCGCTCAAACTCCTTGTCACTGAATGCCAACCTGAACCTACTCTCGCCGTTGTCGTGCGGTAGCTCATCTCCTATCTCACCATCGTCATACAACAGTCGCTCGCCGTCATCGTATGCCAATCACCCGCCATCGCAACGCCTTCCTCCTCTCTCTCCCCATCCCCCCGTACGCCAACTTGATGCTGACCTCGAATCCATCAGCTTAGGGCAGGAGATTCTCAGCCCCAACACCATCGGAGCCGCTCAGATCATTGCCAAGCTTGCCACAGGTAATGCCTTTTTATTACAGAGGATTTGATTATTGATATTTGGAGATATGATTATTGATATTATAGAGGAAATTTGGAGATTTGATTATTATAGAGGATTTGATTATTGATATTTTGAGATTTGATTATTGATATTATAGAGGAAATTTGATGTTCAAAGTTGCCGATCTGCTCAGTACTGGGGTTGCTGAAACAAAACGGTGGAGGTTTGTGTTAGAGTCATAAATTCAAGATGGAACTGCACAAATTGTCATCGAAATTGCTATTGTATTGATGAACTCTCAAATAGTTATAAGTGTCATTCCCCAACAAAATAATGTCTACTCGCCTACTCGGTATCTAAGATAATGGTCGTAGTCATGTTTTAGGCCTTTAACTTCCATGAATTTATTATCGATCTATGTATATGACATTACAAAATAAATACCGAATTTAACTTTGAATTTAAATGGAATGAATTTTTGAGATGGGTTAGGGTTTTGTGATTGGTATTTCTCCCACCATCTTCATGATTGTTTACGTCTGATTGAGTTTTTGTTGGATTGATTTTTGGATTCAGATTTGATTGTTGATATTATAGAGGAAATTTTATATTCATATTATCCATTAATGTCAGTGGATTAAAATAATATATTGTTGTCATTCCACAATTTAATGTCATCGCAAAAGAAAATGCATAAAGCCATCACAGAGGAACACAAGGAAAAAAAATTTAAAAAAATTATACACTTTATAAAATCTTTATAATGTTGTTGTCAACATTATCTATGATTGTCAGCCAAGGTGGAGGTTAGTGCCATCATATTATTATTGCTTCCCTTAGTGGTATTTTTATTTTGCAATGGTACAATATGGTAAATAATCAATGTGTAAGGTTTGGTGCAGAAACCATAAGATAAACTAAAATATCTCACAACATGATGATATGTTTTTAAAAATATTTTCAGTTAATATTTGAATATTATTTTGCAATGGTACGTTCAGATCGTCTTCAAGCTCGCTGCAGGTAATGCCTTTTTATTATAGAGGATTTGATTATTGATATTATATAGGAAATTTGGAATTTTGATTATTGTAGAGGATTTGATTATTGATGTTTGGAGATGTGATTATTGATATTATAGAGGAAATTTGATAGTCAAAGTTGCCGATCTGCTCAGTACTGGGGTTACTGAAACAAAAAGGTGGAGGTTTGCGTTAGGGTCATAAATTCAAGATGGAACTAGCACAAATTGTCATCGTAATTGCTGATTTTATTGATGAACTCTCAAATAATTATAATTGTCATTCCCCAGCAAAATGATGTATACTCGCCTACTTGGTACCTAAGATAGTGGTCGCTGTTGGGATTGGGGCGTCAACAAACGCCCTCTAGTATCTAATATTATAATAGGAGAATGCCTTATTGTCAATTTTTCATTTTGTCATTCTACTAACAATAGCAACGCTAGCATATAACTAATATAAATGAGGTTTTCAGTTCAAATCCTTCCTACGTCAGAGTTTTTATTTTTATTTTTCGAAATTATTGAAACGTGTGTCGCACGTGTAAATTACTAGTAGTATTATAATGGGAGAAGGCCTTAGTGTCATTTGTCAATCTACCAACATGTGCAGCTCACGTGCATAACTAATATAAAGGATGTTTCCAGTTTAAATCCTTCCTACGAGAGTTCTTATTTTTATTTTTTGAAAATTTCAAAACGTGCATCGCATGTGTAAATTACTATATACTATATAGAGAACTTCAATTCAATTCAGTAATCTCTCATCAAAACTTAGAAGAGTTTATATAGCATGAGTTTCATACGGAAAAATGGTGAACCAAAAAAATTGTTATTTGAATGTAAGTTTTCTTGGGTGTCCTTATCTAACCTCCTAATTAGGAGTAATAACTTTCACCTAATACATAATCTTTTTTTTTTTATCATGAATCACGACTGTCGTCTCTTTAAAATCCCTGCAAACAACTCTTGCACTAAAAATATCAAAATCAGGTCGATATCACCTGTAAAAATATTCTCATTTGCAGAATAGGACTCTTATTAATATCATATCCACCTATATCAACCTCTGTAGCCTTGTAACTAAAATGAAAACTTGACCTAAAACTTGTAGTTGGCCAAAGCGGTAATTAACATGGGATGATGATCCTGAGGAACACTGCATTGACTGCAATGAGCGGCAATGAGGGGTATCATGGTAAATATCTTTATTTGATTTAGGATTATATATTTTCGGTCTCTTTTAGCATAACTTTGTCGACAAGACACTCGTCAGAGTGATTGAGACTCTTACAATAGTCTTGCCGATAAATAATTGATTTGTGGTAATTAAGGGACCGAGTCCAGGGCCCGCCCAAGTTCCCAGGTTCCAGAACTAAAGATCCAACTAATTATTTTTTTTGGACCCCTAATAATAATATAATTTTTTTACTAATGAAAATATAAATTTAGAGATCCCTAAAATTGTAAAAAATTCGGAGGTCTAAGGCGGCCATCTCACCGGCCTCAAGCTGGGGGCCGGGACCCGCTCCTGCCCCGACTGAGACTTGGAGTGGTTGCGTAGGTTAACAATTCAGCACTTGGACCTTTGGCACTTATTACTTATATATACTCTGGCTTCAGCGCTCGACTTACCCGGGCCACCTCTTAATTAAGGGGTGTGAAAGAAATTGGTTTCCTAGTTTGGGAACTCTTTTCCTACCAAATACTCCATCCCTAGCTACTATTATTGCATATAGAACGAAGTAGCAAAGAAGTTGGATGTTGACAATGTTTAGCATTAATTCACCACCACATAAGTCAAATTTGTAAAATAATCAGTAGAATTGGCTGCTTCTGATCAGTTGCTCTGCCCACAAATTTGACTATATGGCGATGGGAATCCTGGGATGGGATCTCCGCCGAAATTGAAGAGAAATTGTGCAAATGCCAAAAGGTAATTACACAAATTGGTATTTTTCGAACCGTTTTGATAAGAGTTGGAGGATTTTCATGTGCAATATACGTATTAAGAAATAACTTTGGAGTTTGACGTTTGTTGCACGTAATTAGAAAAAATATTTTGAAGAAAAAACTAGAATTTATACGTGCAGTACATGTGTTTATAAGTAAAATTTAAATTGTACGTACAATATGTACAATATATGTGTATGTTTAGTGTTAAAAAAATATTATAAAATTATTTTGCACGTGCGTTGCACGTTTTAAATAGGTGAAGAAAATTTTAATTAGTTTGTTTTTATTGTAATTAATGAAAGAGTTGATGTTGCACATGCAATACATAAGTTTGTATGTTGACAAATTACAATTTCAATTTCCTCATTATAATATTAGATATTAGAGATTAGGGATATGGCAACACAATTATTACTTTATTTTATTTTATTTTATTTTAACCTTAAAAACCCAAATCCAAACAGCCCCTTAACCGGCACATGACCTCAACAAAATTCAATATTTCACTCAATTCCTTCCTCCTTCTAAAATCGTGACTTACTTGTATAATATAACGATTAATAATGGTCTTATAAATACGACAATCACAATGATACTTTTGTCGTTGCCACGACTGTTCCATCGCATGACCTAAACCTAAACAAATTTCGTTTTTTTTTTCATGTACTTCGTGACCTAGACCTAAACAAATTTCAAACTTTCTTTCATGTACTTCGAATCTGCCCATACATTACTAATCTAATGGTTAGGTGTTTCCAAATTGGAACTTTCATTTGTTTTTTGTGTCTATCCAACGGTTATAAATCAGTTGTAGATAATTGTTTGCATATATTTGTGTCCCCGTAATGGTTTTCTATTTTCATTAATTGAGTTCATTAATTGAGTTGTTTGTTTTAAAGGTCAATAACCCAAAGTCACCAAAAATTTATACTAATACCCTATGCACGTCTGAAGTTAAAGATATAGTAATCTATATAATAAAACACAAAGAAAGCTATCAAGTGGTTCTCCTTCAATCCCCTCAAAAATCAAAGGCCGAGATCTAACCTTACAAAACATATTTTCCCTCCAAAAGTTCCCTCCAAAACTCAAATTCAAATTCCCACCCAAAACAACTCCTATATTTATTTAATTTTTTTTTCTCTCTCTCCCTCCCTCTTCTATTCAAAAAATTAAGAAAATAAAATTTTAAAAAAAAATTTTAAAATAAAAAATTTAAAAACTAAAAAAATAAAAAATTTAAAAGCTTTAAAGTTAGTTCAAAAAAATCAAAATATCATATAATATGTGTTTTGTTGGACCCCAAAATGTTTCTCATATAATATGTTTGTTACTTCAATTAATTTGCTTGACCTCCAAAACTATTTTATATGATCAAATAAGGTGCACCGTTCCGAAGACGTGCCGTAGGCACGTGTCAACGGGCAAACCCAGTACTCTAATAACACACACACAAAAAAAAAATTCAATTTGTTTTTTCATTTTTTTCTAGTTTTTGGTGGAAATGAATGTGGTGGTTTTTTTTCCCAACTGTTCCACTTTTTGAAAGTTTTTTTCCAAACTGTCCTACTTTTTTTGAAAATTTCCAAACTGCCTCACTCGCTTTCTGAAAAAACAAGTGTGGTTAAACCTCATCGCTTTTTCAGAAAGCGAGTGTGAGGCTTTTGATTTTCGAAAGACTACACTCGCTTTCTGAAAAACCAATTGGGTTTTAACCAAAAAACGAGTGTCACTTAGTTTATATCAATTAATCACTTAGGCCTTATTGGTTAGTGGGTGCATTTTCCACTTTTATTTTTTAATTAGCTTTTTTGAATTTTTTGTGAAATAAAAGTTGAAAAAAAATATTATAATTCCTTATAAATTAATTAGATCTAATAAGATCTGTTTCTACTAAACGGATCGTTCCTAAGAAAAGTGAGGTTATCACACACGAAGATCTCAGGCCAATAAGCCTGCTGAACGGATCGTTCAAAATCATCACGAAGGTCTTGACGCAAAGATTAGCCCCTCACCTAAACGAGGTTATCGACCAATCGCAGAGTGGTTTCATAAGTGGAAGGGATATCATGGACAGCATCGCTTCTGCCCACGAAATAGTCTTTCGAGGTCACAATGCAAAAGAGGACGGTTTCATTCTAAACCTTAACTTTCAGAAAGCTTACGATTCTGTTTCCTGGGACTGCCTGGAGGAAGCCCTAGCCCTTAAAGGATTCAGTGCAAAATGGAGATTATGGATGAAAATGTGCGTTCGCGGGGGAAAATCGTCCGTACAAATGAACGACTGGCAAGGAAGAGAGATCCTATGCAAGAAAGGTCTTCGGCAAGGGGACCCCTTATCGTCCCTTCTTTTCGCAATTATGGCAGATGGGCTAGCGGAAATGATAAGGAGAGTTATGAAAAACAACACAATCAAAGGGATTAAGATCAGAGGAATCACTAAGCTAATGTCGATCCTCCAATATGCAGACGACACAATTCTCTTTGGTAAAGCAACTGTGGAAGAAGCGGTCGCCATCAAGACGGTTTTGGCTTGCTTCCAGGGCTGGTCAGGACTGAAAGTGAACTTAAACAAGACCAGTATCATCTCGATCCATGACCAGCTGTCGATGCCGAGTCAGGATATTATGGATATTCTTGAATGCAAGATCAGCGAATACCCAATCAAATACCTGGGCACGCCTATTAAGCCGGGACCTCTATTGAAGGAGGACTGGAATTTCATTTTCGCTAAGATTGAAAAGAAGCTAGCGAGGTGGCAGAGTAGATTCCTTTCCCTTGGGGGAAGGATCATCCTGCTCAACTCTGTCCTTAGCGCAATTCCACTATATTTGATGTCCATCTACGAACTGCCAAAGTGGGTTATCAACAGAATAGATAAACTGCGAAGAAGATTCTTATGGAAAGGCACGGACGAGGGAAACAAAGGCTTCCACCTGGTCAATTGGGGAAGAGTTTACAAGAGAAAGGAATTCGGCGGATTGGGTATTGTTAATCTTCATGACATGAACAAAGCTCTGCTCTGTAAGTGGTGGTGGAAGATATCTAATAAGCACAAAGGATGGTGGAACTATTCTTTCGCACTCTTCCGCAAGAGACGGAAATACAGATTTGGAGGAAGAAGCCCATCGACAAAAGTGTCTCTCATCTGGAAGGAGATAGCAAAGCAAGGCGATATTTTCTTTAACAACACCTCTTGCAAAGTAGGAAACGAAAAAAACACCAGATTCTGAAAAGACAAATGGTATGGCAATAAAACTTTGCAAAATCAATTTCCACAAACTGCGGAAGCCACAAAGAACTTAGACCTCTCAGTGGCTGATATTCGAAAGAGCGGCAAACTAACTTTTATAGTTTCACACAATTTTTCAATGGAGAGCAAAGTTCAATTCGAAGAGCTGAATAAACTGGTTCTTCAAGAAGGTGGGCAGGCTAACAGTTTAGATGATGAAAGATGGTGGGATAGAGACAATTCAAAAGTTTTCACGGTCTCATCCATGTATAAATGGATCAATGACGAAGGTACGAGATGTCAAGTCCACTCTGTGATTTGGGGGGCCGGCCAAAGTTCCATACATAGTTAAAGTCTTCTGTTGGCTATCACACAGTAATGCGATCCTATCGAAAGTCAACCTTAAGAAGAGGAATATGCAGATCGATGTTATCTGCGAAACATGCCTCTCTGCTGAAGAGGACGTTGATCACATCCTCTTTAGATGTCCCAAAGCACGTCTTATTTGGGAAATAGTATGTAGGGGTTTCGGGTGTAACAGGTTCCTAACTCGACCACTAACATATGGGCGCACTTTAGAGATTCGCAAATAAAACTAGAAGATAGAAAGGCCTGGGACATAGCAATAGCAGCCTCAATCTGGAATCTATGGCTAGAAATAAATAATTTAATTTTTCGCACGAAAGTTTTCAGATTTTCTAACTCAGTGAATAAAATTTTCCTTCTGATTCATGATTGGGCAGGTGCTCAGGAGACTGCGAAGAGGACCAGAAACGGTGAACAAGAGTAATGAGGGCTCCTTAGGCCCAGAAAGAAGATACGCTTAGGGGAGGGGGAGTAGTAGTTGCTAGGCAGTTCGGGCGACTCTCACGCTCCAGTTCACATATGAGAGCTTTTGGTTTACTTGATAGTTTAGCTATTTTGTTGTATTTTGCTGATTGTCGAGTCTTTAGTTCCTATGTTGGGACTTCTATTTTGATGTTGCTGCCCTAGGGGCATTCTATGTATTTGTATTATCTGTTTCGTTAATTTCTCTTTAATGAAGTGATGACTCAGTCATCTTTTAATCACAAAAAAAAAAAAAAAAAAAAAAATCTGTTTCTACATTATAAGATCTGTTTAAAAAAATAAACAAAGCTTATTGAAAGGTCTGATTGCTACAAAGTTTATATTATTAACTTTCTAGTCAATTACTGCTACTTGGATTATCATTTGTTTGCTACTTTAGACTGGTACTTATACTTGCTACACTGCAACATGCTCTAGTGCTTACAAGTTTTGGCTTTACATTCTCTACGAATTCAAAAAAGCTCTCATATATTAACACTTCTTACTGATTACTATTCAACACTAGATCTAATATTTGGTCTAGTGAACACTACTTGCATAATTAAGCACTATCAACTTTAGAGCAACAATATTCTTTCTCCTTACGCTGCAAATACTACTTTGCTTTACTTCTTACTATATACCTTCAACTCGTAGCTCCTTAATTACTTGATGCTCGCATTTGTTCTTTAATTTAAAAACTTTAGTAAGTCAATCACATTAATTAGTGCAATATTCACAAATTTTTTTAAATGCACTCAAATCTTCTCAACAAAACAATTGTATGTTAACAAACATCTTATCATTTTTTCCTATTGTATTCATGTTTACTTAAAGTCTTAAACTACATTTTCTCTTAATACACTAAACACCTAACTGCACTCAATAGTATGCGACTTATAGAGTTCATTTAAGTTTTATAAAGAATTATAAGTTTTTTTTCCAACTTTCATTTCACCAAAAACTCAAAAAAATGAATTAAAAAATGAAAGTGGGAAATAAGGTCAGACCCAACAACCCCACAAACAGTAACAACCCTAAAATGCACCCACTGACCAATAAGGTCTGAGTGACTATTTGATATGTACTAAGTGACACTCGCTTTTTCAAAAAGCGAATGTGGTTAAAACCCAATCGGTTATTCAGAAAGCGAGTGTAGGCTTTCGAAAATCAAAAGCCTCACACTCGCTTTCTGAAAAACGATGAGGTTTTGACCACACTCGCTTTTTCGGAAAGTGAGTGAGGCAGTTTGGGAATTTTTAAAAAAAAGTTGGACAGTTTGGGAAAAACTTTCAAAAAGTCGGACATTTTGGAGAAAAATTCAAGGTGGTGGTGGGTGGGCAGGGCCGGCCTTGAGTTCCCGGGGGCCCAAGGCGAAAGACCCAAATAATTATTTTTGGGGCCCATAATTACAATTTTTTTTTTTACGCGCAAGATATGTGCCTATATTTATAAGAAAAATTCAAATTTGGAACCCCTAAAGGTGCAAAAAAATCGGGGACCTAAGGTGGCCACCTCACCGGCCCCAAGGTGAGGGCCGGCCTTGTGGGTGGGTTCCAGGGATGAATGTGGTAGTTATGGACTCCGAGGATGAATAGTTTTTTGTGGGTTTCGGAGGTGATGGTAATGGATTTCGAGGATGAAGGTGATTGTAACGGAAATGTGAACTTAGAGATGGTGGTCGATGGTGGTTGTGGTGATGGTGATGATGGTGGTGATGGTGGTGGTGGTGGTGGTCAGTGGTCGGTGATGGGTTTTCTGGTACAGAAGAAGATGATGATGGGTTTCGGATTTGGATATGGTTAATGGATTTAGTTTTGAATAGTTGAGGATTTTTTGTAATTTAACATATTTCTTAAAGGGTTTAAACACATTAAGAGAAATATTCGGAGAATATTTCATTAACTTAACAAAGAAATTGACAGCAAGGGCCTTTAGGTCCAATTGTAAAAAAGTGTGAATGCTATTGGGTAAGTTTTTAAACTTTAGGTGTGTAGGGAATAAATACAAATTTTTGGTGTATTCAAGTCCTTAACCCTTTTTTGAACGATGTAATTAATGATTGTAAATTTGTAATTTCTTGCTCATCAGAAAATATATATCTCCGCTGATTGCGTCATTATTTCAGGGACTTGGACAACTGTGCCCTCCACTTATCATCTTAATTACGACTTTTCCTTTCCTAATTACGTGTATTTCTTCCGTATGTCCTGGTTTTCTTTGCATTACATTTTTTAAAATTTGAGATGCACTTTGCTTCAGTTGTGAGTAGCGGTGTTCAGTTAATTTCTGATTATAATAACTACTGATCTGCAAGTGCGATGCAAGTTCTAATTAAAAAAAATTATATAATAAATAATAAGATAAATAAATTTAAACATTGATGGTATTATGATAATTAACAATAGTTAAGTAAATAAATGGTTAATATAAATCTCACTTTAAAATGAATAACTGAAATTAGATGGTTGAATGAATATCTATAAATTACAGATTGTTAACAAATAACAATCCCAACTCTTCTATTGTAATATTTGAGATTATTGTTAATATTATTATTGTTTATTGTGATCGTTGGTTTTGCTATATATATATATATGTATGTTACCGGTTGCATTTTGTTAGTAATGATTGCGACTTAATACCGTTTCAAATATGAGATTTTCCTTAATTCATCTTAAATTCCTGTCTACAGCTATCGAATAGTAGATTATTGGTATTACTTTGATAGTAATCCACACTGATCTGCTCAAGTAGTAAAATAAAATTCCTTGGAGAAATGGTAGTTAAATGGGAGGGCTATTTATGTCGAAAATCACTCGTAGTTTAACTCCACAGTGATTAAGAAGTAGGGGTGGACAACTATTATCTGAACTAATTAAATTCGAACCGACCGGTTTTTTACCGAACCAATTGGGAGTTTGGGTTGGCCCGGTTCTTGATCTTCAAGAACCAACTGAACCAGTTCAGTTGTTGAATGAGGCTTTCAAATAATTGATGAAACAAACTGTACCTCTATGCAATAGTCCATAAAAATTCTAATTCTCCTTTAATTTCTTGAATATACAAACAGTCATTTCTCATTTTCTTGGTGATACAAATAGTTTCTTTTAATTTCTTTAATCCAAATCGAGCAGTTGTGCTACCTATGTTTTGATTCTCCATATTCCTGTGTGTTATGTTGTTGAGCTTGATTTACAGTGTGGCCCAGCTTAATAGAATCATGAAGTTGATAAAAAATTTAGTATTTATTTTAATGAAGTCAAACAGAAATTATTTTCTAAATCTTTTTTACTGAACCTGAAATTCAATTAGCTATGATTATTGATGTTCCTTTAATGAGAATAAACTTAAGAATACAGAAGTATGTTGGTGAAAAAGCAGTATATTTCACCCATTTAAACGTCATCATCTCAAACAATTAGTGTAAAACTCATTAGCAACTTGTGATTTTATAAATCTTCATTTTAAATTTATTTTCTGAACAACAATTAACAGGTTGCTAGTAGGTTGTTTGCTAGTAGGTTGTTTCTTGAGATTGATTGAAATTGATCTATTAAATTTGAATGAAATTGTGAATGATGTTGGAGGTGAAAAGTAGCATGCCAAATCGATCATCCAATTCAATCCAAACCAAGCGGAATCGGCTTGGATGGAAACCGATCCAGTTAAGGCTCAGATTGGCTGCAGATGAAAAAAATAAAAAATTGATTTTCTTTGGATCGATGGTGGATGGTCCAGGTCGGATACCGACCGATGCCCACCCCTAAAGACAAGTTACAAAATATATATTTGTAAGGATGATCTGAGAACCCTTATTTTTTCAAACGATCTAAAATACCTTATTATACTTTTATTTATTTGTTGGCAGTCAGTCATAGTCACCCAATTGGAAAAGATAATTTTTCCAACATCTTTAATTAATTTCATCGAAGGCAAAAATCAAATATATGAATAGTTAATTAAGAGTAAGAAGTTTTTCCAAGTGCACTACACTACTACACTACAAGTGCTTGGAAATATCCTATTATACTGAATTATAAATCCTTGAATAAAGTTCTATTAACTGGGCTTTTTGAAAATGTTTGAAATCACATTTTTTGAGCAAGTTATGCGGTTATGCCCTTGTTCCTTTACATTTCTAATCATTTTTAGTTTTCTCCAAACACATTTTATTGTTTCATCTCCATACAAAATATATATGTTTGGGGATCTAGGTGATGTGCTTGCATGCTTATCCTGATCATTTGTAATTTAACTTTTTAAAGGGTGAAAAGAAGAAAGAACTTTTTTGATCAGTATCCTAAAAGAGATTTCCTTTTTAATGATCTTTTGTAAATCAAACAAAACTTATGCAGAAAAGGGCCTATATTGGGCCAGATCCATATAGGCCTGAGTTAAAGCCCACACTACTTTGGAGAAGTGCAAGACTAACTGGGCCTAAACATTTGGGCCTGAGAATTTGAGAAAGGGTTGAATTATTAGACAAAAAACATGGTTCATGCTTAGGCTCGAGCGACATCAAATCTCGACGAGAGACATAACCCTCAAAGATTTTTAATTTTCCGTGACAAGTTAAGTACTTCATGTACAAGCCTAATATGCTATCAATATCGTGTATGCCAAACAACTTTGTCGTAAATGTCCAAACCACTTCTATTCCACGAACCAACAACTTGGCGAGACATGGGAATACTCTTGTCGTAATTCAAGCGAACACCAATCAACTAACCCTATACAAAAGAAATGTCATAGGAAACAAGCAAGGAACATATATAATCCACGCAAAGTTGCGTCGTTGGAGAAGGATGTCACCAATTGAGGAGAACGCCGACGTTATGAACAAAGAAGAACACTCATCCAAGTCTAGATACCTCCTCGCTGCGAAAGTTAAGAAGAGGGTAGCGAGCATTGAGAAGGCAAAACATCAATAGGCGCATGAAATCGGGCTTCAATTGCCAATTGTGGCGGATCCATGCTTTACTCTAGGTTAGCAATAGCCCACTTGTATAATGGGTAGTATTATGGTTACTAACAAGGTTATTACATCACCCGACCCGCTTCCCTTTTATTATATTTTATTTTATTTTATTTTAGTTGAATTTATTTTATATTATTTTAATTTAACATTTTTGTCGCTAGCTGACATTCTAATTAATTAATTAATAATGTGATTTCGCCTTTTGGCCATTTTGGCAATTGAACAATTTTGAAAGTAGATTAAAATTTATCATTATTATTTACTTTTATTAGAAAAAATATTTGGCTCCGCCCTTGGTTGCCAATGCTTCCAATGATTTATGCGCCATTGGCTTAGTTACATAGCCGGTGGCACAGGTGGCCATCGCAGCTGAAGCCGACACGATGAAGATTTTGCCCGACGAATGTTGGTTCGGTCGTATTCGATGATCATCCATGTTCAGTTTATGATGGAAGAGGTGGCTATGTGGAGTAAGCCAATATTGAGGCATTTAAAGAAGTGTTGTGGACTATTAATTTATATCTCTACTGTTTTAATGGAAGAGACATGCACGTGTTTGTTTCGTCCGTTCATTTTAAAAATAGATCAGACGAAACATCACGTTTCGTCCAATAATTTTTTCATAATTTTTTAAAAAATATCAGACGAAACAACATACTCTGTCCGATAAAAAAAAAAAAAAAACGGACGGAACAACATGATTCGTCCGATAAAAAAACGAAAGAAAAAGAAACGGAGCCCCTTCTTTTTTTTTTCTTTTTTTTGAAAATTTAATTCAAATCCAAATCTTCCATTTTTTCATAAAATCCAAATCTTCCATTCTAGACACATAAGAGCATCCACTATCGTTGGCTAAAGCTATTCTAATTTTAGCAATGAGATTTTAGCTTTTAGTAAATGTCGCTGCTATCGTTATTTCTAACTTTAGCAGGCTCACTCATCTGTCTAACGTTTTTTTAAATTTTTTTATTAAAAAATGAGTAGACGGTGCTTCTTCATCCGTTTTAGAGAAAGGACGGAGCAACATCCTCTGTCGCTATATTAAATTTTTTTTAATTTCGTTTACAAAATAAATAAATAAATAAATAAATAAAAATCAAGTGAACAATGTCAGTTCGCTTGATTTTTTTTTTGTTTTGTCACCTATATGAAAAGACGTTAATACCCTTTACCTTTGAAAACGGACAAAGCAACCAGAACGGTTAAACCTTAGGGGTAAAAGGGTAAATGCACGTGTAAATTATTGTTTAGCAAAAGTGAGGGACGGATGAAGTTCATCCATCTCTCACTTTCCCTTTTTTTTTATAATAAACTTTACCTATTTAATAAATTAATTTTATATATTAAAAATGAAATTGACGAATAGACGGAACAACTTCATCCGTTTTTCAAATTTTTATTAAAAATCGAATTGAGACGAATGATCTTCATCCGTCCCTATCCTCAAACGGATGAACATCCTCCGTCCCCTATATTTAGCAATTGTCTAAAGCGGCTCCTAACTTTAGCAGGCTACTGTACATTCCTATTCTAAATTTTGAGTTTTTAGCGAATGACTGCATTGTTTTCTAAAGCCATTTCTAATTTTTTGAGTTTTTAGCCAACGACAGTGGATGCTCTAGTCGTTGGCTAAAAACTCAAAAATTAGAAATGGATTTAGAAAAACGCAATGCAGTCGTTTGCTAAAAACTCAAAATTTAGGATAGGAACGCACAGTGTCTTGCTAAAGTTAGAAGAGGCTTTAGACAATTGCTAAATTTAGGAAACGGAATATGCTCATCCGTTTGACGAAAAGGATGGATGAAGATCATCCGTCTAGTTGAATAAAAATTAAAAAAATCGAGAGACGTCTCTCGTCGAAAACAAAAAAATTTTAAAAAAAAAATCACTGAAAAAAACCCAAACGGATGATGTTCATCCGTTTGGTGTTTTTTTTTATGATTTTTTTTATTATTTTTTTTATTTTAAACAAAAAAAATAATTAAAAAAAGTCAAAACCCACCAAACGGATGATCATCCGTTTGGGAGGCTTTTGACTTTTTTTGAATTTTTTTTTTCGTTTAAAATCACCGAATACCCATACACAAAATAAAAAATAAAAAATAAAAATTACAAAGACGGATGATGTTCATCCGTCGTTTTATTTTTAAGATTTGGACGACTGTAGCGTGGTCCTTCTATTGCTATTTCTAAATACTATATTTAGCAATGGCTTTAGAAATCGATAGTGGATGCTCTAATACATACTTGATCTTTGCAATAGAAAATTTCAAGATTCAAAATTTTCATTACTAAAATAACACCACATCCAAATCACCTAACTAGTGCAACTTCTCACTCAAAATAACACCACATCCAATATATAAAATCACAATCCACTGTCACAAATTACAGTCCTATAAACCAAACTAAGCAAAATTGAACACACAAACAAGTTCAAATCCTCCATTGACAATAAAACAAAAGTAAACTTAAGGAATTACAAATACCCAAAATCTCGAAACAAATTGACATGAAAAGGGCATAGATTTCTCACCTTATAAAGGAACTGAGCATAATTACTTAAAAACAAACCGTTGCTTGGATTCTCCTCCTCCCCCACCACCACCACCAACACTCAGAAGCCCAACCAATCTATCAATCCCAAGCCCTCTACTTAACTTCATGAATCCTCAAACTGAGAATAGAGAAAGAGAAAAGAGAGGTGATTAGAACTAATATAAATAACAGTATCAAGTGGAATCAACAACAAATTAAAGATGAAGAATTAATTAATTAATTATAATTCTTTTGTTAATAAAAATGGGTTAAACTTGAGTTCACCAAATGAACTTTATGAGAATGGTTCTGGAGTTGATCTTCTACAGGAAAAAAGTGAAAAGTAACTCGAGGCGTGGGTTGCACTTTTTTTAAGAAACTATTTGGCTGATTCTAGAGATGAATCGTTGATAACCAAACAGTTCTCCTGGTATACAACGAGCTTCTGTCTACAGTGCTGCCAATGCTCCAATAGCAACACGTACCAACTTGCACCACCAAAACCAAGGCAAAACCGCTCAAAATATATTTGAAGAAGAGAATGATTGATTTTTTTCTATACTCTTTTTCCCAAAAAATAAGTCCTTTTTATAACTTGTAATCAGGTAGGAATAAGACTGTATATGCATTTAATCAAAAAACGGCTATATCAATATATCATAAAGATCCTTTAATTCTTGTAACGACTATAACATAAAACTCCTTTAATTCTTGAAACATATATATATTATTAAGGGCAAAAGCCAAAGTACCCCCACAACGTTTGGCCCGAGTACAAAATGTCCATACAACGTTTGAAAAAGTACAATAAACTCATTCTTCTGTTAACTTAACCCTTTCCGTTAAGTTATAATTATTAAATTACTTTTTTACTCTTACCATTTCATATTCAATCTCTTTCTTCCCTTTCTTCATTCATTTTTTCTTCCTTAATTTTGTATGAGTTTTGTACTATGCTCAATAGGCATTTAGTTTATGAGCCAACTAAATCAACTATTTAAGCATAATAATAAACAGTGTTACTGTTACCTGACTTCATATAATTGATTTAAGATATGCCCGAGTAACAGTAACGCTGACTTCATAAATCTAACTGTTACCTGACTTCATATAATTGATTTAAGATATGCCCGGAACAGTAATGCTGACTTCATAAATTAAATGCCTATTTCATAAATCATAAATCAACTAACCTGACTTCATAAACTAAATGCCTATTTCTATTTCTATTGACCTGACTTCATAAATGAACAAAATCAACTAAGTCAGGTAAGTCATGTATGATATCGAAAGAACTAAATCATAAATCAACTAAATAACCCGACTTCATAAATCAACTAAATCAACTAAGTCAGGTAACAGTAGCGTTGTTTATTATTATGCTAACTTAGTTGATTTAGTTGGCTCATAAACTAAATGTCTATTTCCATTGAAGTGAGTAGTAACTCATGAAGCACGAAATTGAGTATAGTACAAAATCCATACAAAATTAAGGAAGAAAAAAGGAATGAAGAAAGGAAAGAAAGAGATTGAATATGAAAGGATAAGGATAAAAAAGTAATTTAATAATTATAACTTAACGGAAAGGGTTAAGTTAACGGAAGAATGTGTTTCTTGTACTTTTTCAAACGTTGTATAGGCATTTTATACTCAGACCAAACGTTGGGAGGGTACTTTGACTTTTGCCCTATTATTAATTAAAAAAATGTTTTTGTTCTATTTGAAATTTGAAATATTAAAAACATAAAATCTTATATGTGGAAATGTAGGAATTAAACCCCCAACCTCACGTGAACTCAAAACTCTAACCGTTGGGCCATACGACATTATTATCAACAAGAAAAGAAAAGTATTTTGAATGTATACTCAATTCCAACAGCTTTAAATTTCACAAGGGAATTAAATTAAGCCTAGTCAAACGCAAGAATCCTTGTCCTAGATGGATCATTATTGGTTCATCAAGCATATTATACACTCATCTCTTTTTGATTTGTCATACATACCTGAGATTGTGTTCAACCAACTAGTGTGTTTTTGTGATGACATGGAGATAGATGTTAGCCTACACATGTAATCCACCAATTGGTTGCAATAGGATGAGACAAGAGAGAAAGTTATCCACCAAATCCCTTGTGCCAATTTCAGCCACAGGTTGGTTGATCACTTGAACCTGAAATATACTACTCAATGCCACACTCTTCAACTCACTGCAACCAACAACTAAACCTCTTCAGCTAGCTATCTTCCAGCTCCATTGACAATGGCCACCATCACTGCTTCCACAATGAGCCTAGCTATCAATACCACCGCCATCGTGCGAAAGAGCACCATCTCATCCTCTCCGGCTCTAGGTAAATTTCGTTCCTGGAACATCAATCTTCCAAGAAGACTGTTTCTTTGATGAAATATTGTGATGCTAAAATTTCCTCGTGTTTCAATTTATCATCAAATTAGTACGTGTGGAATCACTTTTGTAATCCCTCGTAGCTATCCAGTTTTGGAGAACCTATGTTAGTTGAATTATGTTGTGCATGTGTCGGACACGTGAATCCGACACAACACTCAACATTTTAGGGTAGTTTTACAAAATCTTGTTAGTTTCGGTGTCACGTTTGTGTTCATGCTTCTTAGCAGATATCCAAGTTTAATGAATCCGACACAACACTCAACATTTTAGGGTAGTTTTAAAAATTGTCTTAGTTTGGGTGTCACGTTTGTGTACATGCTTCTTTTAGGAGATAACCAAGTTTAATCAATAAACCTGTGTCATAATATCGCGTTTACTCTTTTGGTAGGCCTGCCAAAATTCAGCGCAAAAGGTAACGGAAGAGTGAGATGCTCGTCAGAGAAGACACCACAATCACAAGGCCGAGGAGTTACAGGGGCCTCGCTCTTGGCGGCAGCGAGCGTGATGAGTGTATCAAGCCCAGTCTTGGCCCTGGTGGACGAGAGGTTGAGCACCGAGGGGACCGGCCTGAGCCTGGGGATTAGCAACAACGTTTTGGGCTGGATTCTGTTCGGTGTGTTTGGGCTCATCTGGTCCCTCTACTTTATCTACACTTCCACACTTGAAGAGGATGAGGAATCTGGTTTGTCTCTTTAAGTCAAGATGATGAATGTATTCATGACAATGGTTGTGTAATGTGTAATTGCTATGTATCATGATTCTAATTTCAGTATACTTTTGCTTGGTATGGGATGGGTTATCGAAAGAGCTGCTCGCTCATAATCAATCTGTGATTTTGTTCCCATTATTTAATACGGCCGAAATAGCTAATCTTCATTAAAACTCGTCAAGCAAAGACGTTTTTTTATGCAAAGTACAATGCATTGATTTTGTTACCCCAATGTATTAAGAATATTTTCAATTTTCATTGAATATGACCAACTGAGTTACATATACGTGGCTACACACAAATCGTATTCCCAAATATGTAATAATACAACAATAACGATAATTGACTTTTGCTACTCCGGGATTCCAACGAACTTTATAAAATAACGGATACTACAGTCTACAAGTCTTCAGAAAACATAACTTTTGCTACAAGGCTCATCGAGCTCAACCAGGAGATTGATTCCACATCTATGTGATGCTTGTGAATATCGACTCTGTGACAGGGAAGAAAGACAATAAGGGCAAGGTTTTGGGTGAAATGAGGGACTGAGGACTGAGGAAAGAGAAGGGGAGGAGTTGGATTGAAGTAAAGGGTGAATAAGTACATGAGTTCGTCGCAGGGGATACGAGAAGTTAAGGGAGTGTGCGAATGAGGTGAAGAGGTTAGGGTATGACAAAGAAGATGAAGGGGTTACTTATCATAGCGAGAGGCTTGGATTGGCGTTCGGTTTGGTGAGTTCATCGACAATGGAAGGGATGGTGGTGAAGAATCTGAGGGCTTGTCGTGATTGCCATGAGTTCTTCAAGTATGTGAGCAAGGTCAAGGTGACGAGGAGAGATTGTGGTGAGGGATGTTAATAGGTATCATAGGTTTAAGGATGGTGATTGTAGTTGCCAGGATTACCAGTGATTTTTGAATTTCGTTCTTCTATCAATGCCAGGAACATTCACTGAGATTTCCATCCAATGCCCAAATTATGGATTATAGGAGCATCAGTTCACAACAATGACTACTCTTGAGAATAACTGAATTTGACGCTATCGGAGGATAGAGTCGTGATAGGGTAAGATTGGTGGATTTTTCGGGTGAAGATGATGCATGCCATCAAGAGATAGTGGCTGTGGTTGTTGCCAAGGTGGAAGGAGTCTTTGGAGTGGAGATGAAGTTTAGATGGAATTCGAATTTCAAATTAGATTTTTTTTAAATTCGAAGTATATCTTGTAGGGATGGTTGGGAGAATAGAGTGTGAATGCTTTTGTCTACAAGTTTAACTAAGAAATGAACTAGTTTATGTAGACTTAGCTATGTAATTGTTCTCCATTGTTTCGTTTTAGGAACATATACATATACATTATTTGTAATACTTGTTCGTTAATTATTTGTTAATGAAGCAGTGAACGCGAACACATTTTTCTTCTTCTTTTTAAAGCATATATAGTCATTGGCTATATACCCAAATTTTGGATTTGAGATGAACAATAATTTGTCATATTTAAGAAAATATATAGAAATTTGGAAAATATGGCATCTAAGAGCATCTGTAGTCGTTGATTCTCAAATTTTGGATATTTAGCATATAGGAATAGAAATTTTGGATTTCGGCAGTAGTCGTTTAAACCCAAAATTTGGGTTTTCTTTTTAAAAAAATCGACGGACGATAGATTATTTCTCGTCGCAAAAAAAAAATGTCGTTTTAATAATGTGTCGGAAGATGAATCATTTCCCGTCTGAAAAATTTATTAAAAAAATTAAGCACGGACGGAAAATCATTTCCCGTGCAAGAATTATTTCCCAAATTAACTCATAAATTAATCTAATTAACTATTAATTTAATTATAATTAAATTTTAAATCTTAATTATATTTCAATTGATACTTAATATACCCACATAGTCATTTATATAGACCTATTTCATATAAAAAAATTAACCAAAAGTATTTGGGCAGGAGATCATCTCCCGTCCATGAAGGTTTTTTTTTTATTTTTTTTATTTCCTGTCCGGTCATTTTTATAAAAAAGAAAAAAATAAATAAAAAATCGGGCGAGAAATCATTTCCCGTCTGATAGGTGATTTCTCGTCGGAAAGATGTTTATAAAATAAAAAAAATCAAGCGACGAAAGATGATCTTCTGTTCGATCGAACGGACGAAAAATCATCTTTCATCGAACTATTTTTTTTCAAATTTCTATTTCGTCTGCCAAATTTGACAAACGACTGTTCATTTAAAACCCAAATTTTGAATTTTTAGCCAGCGACTGTAGCACAAAAAAACATTTTTGAAAATTTTGGCAAAATAGCCAACGACAATAGATGCTCTAAAACATGAATATTCATCCGTTCAAAATTTTACCCGGAAATGTTATCTGACGAGATTTCTGCCGAGATTTCTCGTCCCATTTTTTTTTAAATATATCAGACAAGAATTCATCTCCCATTTGTGCCCAAATTTTGCTTTTTACAAGAAAGAGCTCACCCACATTGACTGGAGTTTCGTCCGTGCATGTTTTATTTTAAAAAAGTTTAAAAAATCAAACAGGAATTGACAGGATTTGATCCCTCGTCCTATAAAAAAAAATTAAATTAAAAAAAATTATACGTGCCGATATATCATCTACAGTCAATCATTATTAAAAAAAACCATATTTTGGATTCAAATGGCTATAGTCAGAACCCAAAATTTCTATTTCTAAGCCAAATATCCAAAATTTTGATTCAAACGACTACAAATGCTCTAAATACATAAATCTAACTATACATAAAATAATTTTGATATAACATTCACATATCAACTAAGGGAAACAGACAGATGGAATAAATGAATTCATCGTACCATTAATTGTTCAATCCACAACCATAAACCCTCTCTGGACATATTGCAAACATGGAAACGGCAAATCAAGCAAGAACTCAACCAAATCAGATTTGGATACCAGGGTATTGAGTATCAACTCCCTCTTATCAGAGGCACCTCTCTTCTCACGTCCAAACTCTATACCACTTCCTGCAACTAACGTAATATTGCAAAGCAAAGGAACCGAAACCTTGAAAGCAAACCCAAAATTCTTCTTGTAAGCCCTGCACACTTGAGATATGTACTTTCCCATAGGCAAAATGCTCGAAAACGGAGAATAATCGGTCGCACCACTTGCCAATACATCGGAATCGGAATGAAGATTAACTGCGACAGTCCCATGGATAGGATGAAGCCTTTTCTGGAGAGATTTAAGGAATGAACCATCTGGGTCCCAGAGTTTATGTGGAAAAATATCATCACCATCATAAGCGTCAACAAACACTAGGTCATAAACGCCATTGGAGTTCATAACAAAATCCTCAGCATCTGCTTTGTATAAGAAGAGACGGTCGTGCACATCTTGCCAGAGTAATTGATCGTTATCAGTAGGTAACGAGGAGGGTAAAGGAAATGATGTGTTTTCCATTAGTGCAGAGGCTGGAAAGCCCATTGCTTGAATGGAAGCAGTGATTACAACAGGATCAATCTCAACAATGTGGACAGCGGCACCTGAAAAGGAAAGTCATGAACTCATGATTAGGTCGTGCACATTTCTCATGTTTATTGTTATGTTTAGTAGAGGATTTGTGCTTTGTGCTTTTTGGAATATCTGACATAAGAAATGATCATGGGTTCTGGTAACTATAATTGTCAACTTCTTCCTATGACCACTTTTCCAATATTAGAGTGAACCTTTTGAGAGTTGCAACATAATACTGCATAATTGAAAAGGTTGTGATTATGCAACTTTAGCTTATAATGTTCTTTGGATATGAATTCTTCACAAGAATAAACTTATAATCACTCATAAATTCTTGTCTAAGTCTAGTGTTACCCCTTTACTTACTGACATGAGTTCACCCCCTTTATGATGTTGTGACCTAATCTTTTTTTTATATATTGATAACGAGGATAGTCTTAAGACTCCAGCCCAAATTGTGACCTAATCTTTAAGTTCCTGAACTAAGAAAGCAATGTCGTAGGTTTTACAAAAAGGCATATCTATGACACTTGGTTTCTTGCTTATATTGGTAAGGCTGATCAGACAGCTTTCAACAAAATAGGATCATTCTTGCAAAAAAACTTACAGTTATGCACTCCGAAAAGTAAATTCCTCACTAGAAAAGCTATTCATTTATCGAGATGACTGAATAAGTACTAAACCAAGATATTTAACCAACTACCTGAAAATTGGATATGTGGCTCCAAAATTTTCGTACTTTGATGTCAGGTTCCCACAAACATGAAAATCATACAAGTCCAAAATGATATGGCGCTACCATATATGAACCATTGCACGGGCTAATATTAGAGGTGTAGACATGCTTCAAAAGGATACTATATAAAAGGGTCCACAGTGTAACTTAATTTAAATGTCATGTTTGTGTCAAACGCTTATTAAATTAGACCAATCATTTGGAACTCAAAATTGAAATTCTTAAGAAAGAAATATGAAGCAGAACCATTATAGTTGGAAGCATGGAAAAGGCACAAGAGGAAAAATGAAGTAGCTAATTTGAAGAGAAATTTTCAAATCAACAAATACATCTTTGAAAAGGGAAATAGAATAAAATAATATAGTAGCGATAAAATGCTTTCACCCATTCTCAATACAAGAAAATAATCACATGGTATCTTCTGAACACAGATAAAGAAAAAAACAAAGGGAAGGAGGGAACTTTCACCTTTAATTTTACTGGCCAAGAATAGCGGAAGGCTCCCACCTCCATGACCGATGCATAGAACATTTAAAGCTCTCTTTCCAGTAACAGCTCCAACGAGATCATAACCAGAAGAAGCCAATGAAGCCAAACCAGCAGATACCATACTCTTCAGATCTGCCGAACGCCGCCGCCATTTAAGGGTTAGATTTTGTTATAATGAGGTGACTGGTTTTTAAGTAACAATTTCCATAAGATAAATATATAATCCATACAAAAACACATTTAAGAATCAATTACGTTCAAAAGATGTTTGAGCTAACATCACATGTGAAACTCAACCCACGAATCAAAACTTTCGAGCACTAAACAATCTTGTAGTGCAACTCTTCTACTGAAATATTGTTCTAGCTTATAGTTTGGGCAAGCTCATTCTCATAGTGAAAGGCTTGACTGGTAATGAATTTGAATGCAAAACTTTACATTATGGTGCTCTTAGAACCTTTTTGCAGTAGCCCACAAAGTTGACGATTGAAAAGCCTAGAGGTAGTGTCACTACTAATCAGTGCAAACTGCAAACTACTTAGGGCACCACTTAAAATGTTGTTCTCCAAAATTTCACTGAACGATATCAACATCGATACGCATGCAAATTATGAAACCCATAAATAGGATTGAGGGCTGGATCAGTGTCATATAAATTTGAATATAAATTCCTACCGGACCTTAAGAGATCTAAAATACTTAAATACTTGATGCTTCACCAAATCCTAAATAATGTTACAAGGGAAACAATTTCAACATCATCCTAAATAATTGAAGGAAACAACTAGGATTAGGGCTTTGAGAGTTGGACCAATACTACGGTTTAGGAGCAATGCGAATTAGTAAACAATGATAAATATCAGTCACTCCATAATTTGAAAGACGGAAAAAAAAAAATGCAAGCTCACTCAAGCAAACCTTGATAAGGTTCAAAAGGAAAAGAGCACCATTCTCATAAGCACATCTATCATAAATGACATAAGAGCACTATCACTAAGCAAAAAATATAGTACCAAATTAGCAAGATATTTCCTAGCTAAATATTAAATAAATCATTCAGGGAAGAAATTTACATGGAACAGACAAACAATGTGGCTGTTGCATTAAATACAACGATGCAGGGTCCGATATTCTGTAAGAAGCCATTACTTTTGCAGTACTTTGACGAGTGTTGTCGTTAAATCGAAGCACCCGCCATTGATAACCAACTACTCTAAATTGCTCCCTATGCTCGAGTTCCAGATAAATCTTCCCATACCTTTGCTCTAACCACTTCTCCACTCTTGGCCATTCCTCTCTATCCTACAATAACACTAACAATGATTTTTATATATTAAAAAAAAATCAAACTTTTTATTAAAAGGTTATGAATTGGGGGAAATTAAGAACGTTTTGGAAGAAAGTTCAAATTTTGACTACAAAATGGAGAAAATTAAGGGATTTTGCGAGGAAACCCTAATTAGTGTGATTGAAAAGTTGGGATTTTTACTGACACAAAGCAAATTAAAGGCGAAATCATGCTATAAAAACTAGAAAGTGGGGGAAATTAAGGGGATTTTTTACCGGTTTGGAACAAGGGTAAGTGTTGACGGAGACGACGCCGTTACCATGAGCTGACGTGGCACGGAAGACGGGGTGGCCGTCAGCTCCGTCACTTCCCCACCATTCGGAGACGTAGGACCAGTCGCCTTCGTCTTCGACGTTACGGCGGACGGCGGTGGTTAATCGGCGGAGGCCCTTATTGGAGATAAATCCCCCAATTCTCCACATTTTGCACTAAAACCCTAGACTTTGGCGGTGGGATGGGGGGGTTTTGACTTTTGAGGAGGTTTAGAGCATCTCCAATGAGAATCTTTATTTCTCATCTCTATAATGGAATATTCTCCCATTATAGAGATGAGGAAATAGAGACCCACTCCAATGGGATATCTCTATAATTTTTAGAAATTTGTAATTAGTTTTGTTATAAATAATTTTACATTAAATTGCTTATATTAATAATCTATTTGGAAAAATAAAAATTATGCTGTTGGAAATATCTCGCCGAATGCTTTAAAACGAGCCTAATATTAGTACTTTTTGGAACTAATTTTAAATTATGAACTTTTTACTTGTATTAACAATGTAAAATAATCAAGTGTAAAATTACTTTGAAATTGATTTAATAATATCATATATAATATTAATCTATTTCCAATTAATGATCACATTGTATGAGTGGGTAGTCTTTTTAAAATATGTTAAGCTAATACAAAATAACTAAATAATCTTATCTATAAATATTGTATCAATTATTTTTTCAAATAAAAAAAAAATATTCAAAATTGGTCTCATTTTAAAGGTATCGTCAAGACATTTCCAACTGTACCAAAATAATAAAATTTTGTTTAATATTTTATAAGATACATTCACGAAATATACAATACACATTTTAATTAAAGGACATGGAAGGAATTTTTAAAAAGATGTTAAGGTCAAAAGGGGTAAAATGGGGAATAAAAAAAGGAATAGTGATTTACAGATGGGATGAAGAGTTTCCAAATTTGGAGACGTTTTCACCCAATCTCTATTTTGGAGATAGAGATAGAGCACCATTGGGGCTTCATTTCTTCAAAATGGAGCCCCATTGGAGATGCTCTGAGAGCATCTGTAGTCTTGAATGTAAAAATATCCATATATGGATAAATGGAAATAGGAATCCAACTTTTGCTGCACTCGCGCAAAGCTATTTTTTAGCTAAGACGGCACATGAAGTGCCGTCGGAGAGGTAAAAAATGAAAAAATAATAAATTTTTGACGGACGGCACTCAAAGTGCCGTCGGAGCGCTAAAATAAAAAAATAATATATTTTAAAGACGGACGGCACATGAAGTGCCGTCGGAGAAGGGAAAAAAAAAAAATCAAAGCAAAGAGACGGACGGCACTTCATGTGGGATTTGTTTGTCATTTTCCATTTTTCGGAAATTAAAAAAACAATTCATTAATTACAAAAAATTTCCAAAAAATTACGAAAACGCTTCAGAAATTGCAAAAAAATTAAAAAATTGCAAAAATATTTTCAAAAATTGCAAAAAAATTTAAAAAATACAAAAACCTCCGGATGGCACTTCAAGTGTCGTCCGAGGATTTCGGGAGCGACCAGCCTTTTTTGGCGATAATTAATGCTCTAAATTAATTAATTTCCAAACGGACGGCACTTGAAGTGCTGCCCGATGAATAAAAAAATATTTTTTTCGTGGGACAGCACTTGAAGTGCCGTCCGATGAATAAAAAAATATTTTTTTCGTGGGACGGCACTTCGAATGTCGTCCCTCAATTATCGATAAAAGCTATATCTATTCTCATTTATAGCAATCGACTGTAGCGATTTATCGATAAAATGAATATTTGGCAAACGAGTGCAGCACGTTCGTTTGCCAAATATCCATTTTATCGATATTTGGCAAACAACTACAGATGCTCTTATGCCTGTCAATTTTGGACTTTTTTTTTTTTGACTGGAGTTTTCGAGAAATGGTAATAAAGTGAATTTTTTGCCGTTATAGGCCTCCTTTTGAAAATATTTATAATTTTCGGTCAGTTTCGAAACATTTTTGCTAATTATTAGGAAATGACAACTTATTATCTCTAGAGAAAAGATTGAAAAGTGAGCTTACTATTTGTATAAAGAAATTTTCTAATACAATGTGAGGTATCAAAATAAGAACTCTTAGATCATAGAGTTGATCAAAAAACTCATTTGTAAGTTGCAGTAGAGAATTTTAACAATCAAGATGAATTAAGATGTTTTTTAACAAAACTATAATGTAAGAGTTCGTATTTTGATACATCACTTTGTATGAAAAAAATTCCCATATAAATATGAGGCTCATTTTTCTCTTATCTCTAATCTTTAATACTATAATGGGAGAGTTGGGGATTGTAATTTGTAGACAAACCAACTTGATTGATCTAATCTAGACCACACATTTTAAAGTGAGTTATATAACCATCTATTTACTCAATTATTGTCAATCATAATACTATCAAAGTTCAAATTTATTACAATATAATTATTTACGAAAGTGTTATTTACATAAAATAAAAGTTGGTGTCACCGGGGATAATTTGTAAAGAGAAACCGATGTGTTATAGTGGGTAAAGGAATGTTTACGGTTCGATGTCAGACTACATCATAGTCTTTAAATTTTCGTTTAAAGTAGAAACTTAAGAGAGAGTGAAAAAATATGTGCATAACACGTGCAGCTAGTTCCTCCAAATGCTTAACTAGGGTGATATGACAATGCATGTATTGAAATCAAAATCAAAATATGCATGTTTTTCTCTAAATTTCATGCGACCACTGCTGCCTACCACTTCATCTGAATGTTCCCTGATCCCACCCCAAATGATGGCTACACATTCAGCATGTACATCACTGGCCGGCTCCCCTTAGCTAGGCGCGCACCACCACATTCGGGAGGTCGGCCTCTTTGTCGTCCCTAACTCTAGCGCTTCTTGTGGCCGTTGGGCCTATTGGTTGCCGTTGAGACCTGAAGGGTCAATAGCTAGTGCATTGGTGGTCAAGGTTGATGTCAAGGGAATCCTCATTCCAGATGCTCACCCATTATTGACCTATTGCACAATGCCGCTAGTTACACAAGGTTCTAATGCATCCAAGATTAGGGCTGCAAACGAATCAAGCTATTTGCGAGCTATTCAGCTCGAGCTCGGTCAAAGTTCGGCTCGAACCAAGCTCGAGCTCAAAACTGAGCTCATTTCGTAAACGAGCCGAGCTCGAGCTTGGTTTTTTTTTTTGGCTAAGCTCGCGAGCTATTCGACTCGACTACGGTCAAAGCTCGGCTCAAACCGAGCTCGATCCTGAAGGTATTCGGCTCGGCTCGGCTCGGCTCGATTGCAGCTCTATCCAAGATGAAGCTAAAATGGTTGGAGATAGAATGGGCTTGTGGTTGTAGTTGACGCATTGTCAAGGGTTGAGCTGTACACTCCGAATTGGGAAAGGACTAACCCAATTACGATGACAATGACTAGCATCAGGTGCCCTTGGCAGGGTGGAGACGGGAACCAAGCTTCTTGAATGTCTAACGGACACCCTTCTTGATGGCTACACTGTCTTGCTCTGGAGAGATAATTGGATACGGTATAGAAATATGCGCAGTCGATTAGGTTTCGGAGTGAAACTGGAGGTGTTGCTATTGGTTGGGGGTGAAGGAGCATGGTGTTATGGTAAAACAATTGGATTGAACCTATATATATACTAGTAGTTTACACGTGTGATGCACGTCTTAATGAATATACATTTTTAAAGTAAAAATTTCGACGTTGTCTGGCATCAAACCTGAGACCTCTTTTATGTTATTTATGCACAACCAATGCACGTTTTAATATTTTTTATTTTTTAAAATAAAAACTCTAATGTAGTGAGGACTTGAAACCTCCTTCGTATTAATTATGTACATGCATCACATGCGTTGATAGATTGACAAATGACACTAAGGTCTTCTCTCATTATAATATTAGAGATTAGAGATTATATATATATATATATATATATATATATATATATATATATATATATATATATATATATATATAAGAATGCTCCATTGAAAATGTACTGTAGCGATGAAAACATGGAAATGCATTATAACCTAGGCCGTTGTTTCCAACAATGGCCTAGGTGGTTTTCACGTGTTTTCACAATATTTGCGTTTTCAATGGAGCTTATATATATATATATATATATATATATATATATATATGTTAGGAAAGTTATGAGCAGAAGCTACCCTACAACTAAAGTGAAATTGAGAAAGTGAAAATAAAGTGGACACAAATATTTTACGTGGAAAACCCCCAAAGGAGAAGGGGTAAAAATCACGGGCAAGGTAGTGGGATTTTACTGGTGAAAGTAGGGATTACAACCTTCTCTCTAAATATAAGGAGAGTACAATTTTCACTCTCTCTTATAATAGGAGAGACACTCTCTCACAAATTTGAGAAAAATACAAGTATACAAATTATCTCTAAGGAAATACAATTTTATCCCTCTTTAGAACACTCTTGTAATACTCTTTTTTTTTTCTTAATCCCTATTTCTTTTCTTAATCCTCACTGAGCTCTTATTGCTCTGCTCTACTCAGTTGCATCTCAAACCCTTCCTCTAACCTCAATTTATAGTAGGAGGAGGGGAGATAGGACAAGAGCAGTGGGTTGGTGGCCTCAAAATGTCAAATGTGGTTGGTGGCCTCATTGTTGAAAAATGAAGGCAGTGGCCTCATTTTTCAACAATGAAGGTAGTGGCTTATTCTGCCGACATTCTCCCACTTGGAGATTTGATTAAGGATTAATCATGTCTCCACATGATCCTTTCTACCTTGCCATTCTCATGCTGCTTACGTTACTGCTAGACCACATAAGGATCTATACCATTCAAACTTGCTAGTGTTGATTGGCTTGGTCATAACATCTGCTAGGTTCTCGTTAGTGTGAATTTTGTGCATATCCACACTTCCTTCCTCCACTACTTCTCGAACGAAGTGATACTAGACTCTTATGTGCTTTGTCCGTGAATGAAAGGCTGGATTCTTTGCAATGTACAAGGCACTCTGACTGTCACAAAACAGAACAATCTTCTCATGTCTGTGCCCGAGCTCCTCCAATAACCTTTGAATCCAGACTGCTTCCTTGCAAGCTACTGTAGCCGCCATGTATTCTGCTTCTGTTGTAGATAGCGCCACAACAGTCTATAGTTTCGAAACCCAGCTTACAGCTCCTCCTGCAAGTGTAAACACATAGCCCGTAGTAGATTTGCTTTTGTCGAGATCGCCTGCAAAATTTGAGTCCACATAGCCTCTGACAGTTAATTCTGATCCTCCATAACATAATGCAACATCTGAGGTTCCTCTGATGTATCTCAGAATCCTCTTTACTGTGCTCCAATGTTCTCTACCAGGATTCGCCATGTATCGACTAACCACTCCCACTGCTTGTGCAATGTCTAGTCTTGTACATATCTTAGCGAACATCAAACTTCCCACTGTTGATGCATACGGTACTCGAGACATCTCCTTCCTCTCTGCTTCATTGCTAGGACACATCTTGGAGGATAACTTGAAATTAACAGGAAGTGGGGTCGAGATTGGCTTACAATCTTGCATGTTGAAGCGCCGCAAGATCTTGTTGAAGTAATTATTCTGGGAAAGCCAAATATTCTTGTTACTTCTGTCTCGGTGAATCTGCATCCCTAGAATCTTGTTTGCCGATCCCAAGTCCTTCATGTCAAACTCCCTAGCCAACTGTGCCCTCATTTCTTGGATTCGATCTTTGTTGGGGCCTGCTACCAACATGTCATCCACATACAATAGGAGGATAATGAAGCCATCATCACCATCAAACCTTTTGTAGTACATACAATGGTCTGAACTAAGTCTGTTGTATCCAAGGCTAATAATGAAGGAATCAAATCTCTTGTACTAACACCTCGGTGCCTGTTTGAGACCGTACAGAGATTTGTTCAACCTGCAAACCAAGTTCTCTTTGCCTGTTTCAGCAAAACCTTCTGGTTGAGCATATAGATTTCTTCTTCAAGATCTCCGTGAAGAAAAGCAGTCTTCACATCTAACTGCTCTAGATGTAAGTCAAGCGTAACACACATCGCCAAGACTACTTTGACTGTCGTGAGTCGAACCACAGGTGAAAATATTTTATTAAAGTCGATACCTTCTTTCTGAGTATATCCTTTCACCACCAATCTTGCACGATACGCTCCACTTGGTCATTTCCATCGCGCTTGATCTTGTAGACCCATTTATTGCCGATGGCCTTCCTTCCATGTGGTAGCGTAACAAGATCCCATGTCTTGTTCTTGTGTAGAGCTTCAATTTCTTCTTGCATTGCTGTCTTCCACAGGAATACATCTGAGCCTGTGATTGCCTCCTGGAAGGATGATGGCTCCTCATTCCCTGTAAGAATACAGTATGCAACATTGCTCTCCGTATCATACTCTGAGTGCCAAGCTGGTGGTCTTCTCTCACGAGTTGACCGACGAATTTCTGGAGCCTTGGACTCGACTGGTTCTTATTCATCGTGCTCTGGTGCTGCTTCAGAAGAAACTAGATCTTCATCTGGTTTATTTTCCACCTGAACTGTAGTAGTCTCTGGATTCTCCTTTGACGTGCTACCGCTTCCATCTTCCTTTTGTAGTTGATCTTCTACAAAGATCACATCCCTGCTGACAACAACCTTGTGGGCAGTGGAATCCCACAGGCGATACCCCTTCACTCCGTCAGTATACCCCAAGAACATACACCTCCTGGATTTTGGATCCAGCTTTGTTCTTTCTTGGGTGTTGTACATCACGTACGCGGGACATCCGAACCAATGTAAAGTAGAGTAATTCGTCGGCTTGCCAGTCCACATCTCCATCGGTGTCTTCAGCTCAATTGCTGTTGATGGCGACCGATTTATGACATAACAGGCGGTTCTGGCTGCTTCTGCCCAAAAAGATTTGGGCTGACCTGCAGTCCGCAACATAGCTCTCATCCTTTCTGCAAGAGTCCTATTCATCCGCTCTGCCACGCCATTTTGCTGAGGTGTATATGGGACTGTGAACTGTCTTGTGATACCTTCTTGCTTACAAAGTGCAAGAAACTCGCCGTTTGTGTACTCCCTTCCATTATCTGTTCTCAAACACTTGATCTTTTTTCCAGATTCAAGTTCCACCTGCGCTTTGAAGTCTTTGAACACTGGAAACACATCTGACTTCTTCTTGATTGGATACACCCACAATCTCCTGGAGTAATCATCAATGAAAGACACAAAGTACTTTGCTCACCCTAGGGATATTTCTGGTGATTCCCAGACATCATAATGAATTAAGTTTAGAATGCATTTACTCCTGGCTTCAGATCTGCTGAACTGCAATCTATGCTGCTTACTTGTAACACAATGCTCACAAAACGGTAGATTCACCGATTTGAGCCCTGGAAGTAGCTTCTGGTCGGAAAGAATCTTCAAACCTCATTCAGACATGTGGCCTAGTTGAGATGCCACATCATTGCTGACTGTTTTCCCTTGCTAGACGATGCGACACACGCATCAGCTTCCTGCAGTGTTTCTCCATTAAGCATGAACAGATTTGCCGCGATCTTTTCTGCCTTCATAACCACAAGCGCGCCTCTGACAATCTTCATGACCCCATTTTCGACATGAGTCTTGCATCCAAGGCTATCTATTTGTCTCAAAGACAATAGATTCTTCTTTAAATCCTTCACATGCCGTACCTCCTATATTGTGCGAACCTTACCATCAAATATTTTAAGCTTGATAGTACCAATACCAGCGATTTCCAAAGCTTGATCATCTTCCATGTGTACAGAGCCTCCCGAGATTGGTTCGTATGTGTGGAACCACTCTCTCCGAGAAGTCATGTGTCATGTTGCTCCTGAGTCCAGTAACCAGACGTTAGAGAACTGTTTTCTACCTCCAACCACCGTTGTTGCCTTGCTGTATAGAACTTCACCATCATATCGGGTACTTGCCACATTCCCTTGCGCATTTGATGACTCAGGGTCTCCACTCTTCTTCTTGAACCAACAATCCTTCTTGAAGTTCCCTTTCCTGCCACAGTTGTGGCACTTGTAAGTCTTCTTACTTCTGGATTTTGATCTACCATGATTCTGACTCCCACTGGGGCCACGTTTCGTTGATCTCTCTCTCATCACCATCAAAGCTTCCACTTGCTGCGAACTTCCCTGTCTGTCTTCCTTATTCTTGCACCTGGTTTCTTCTTCCAAAATAGCAGCTACAACTTCGTCGAAGACTACATAGTCCGTCAAGATATTGTTCATCAGGTTGATGATGACTTGATCATACGAGTCAGGTAGACTTTGAAGTAGAAGCTCCGCATGTTCAGTTGTCTATATTTTGCAACCTATTGATGTAAGTTGCGAAAATAGGGTGTTCAGGGTGTTGATGTGGTCGGTCACCAATGTCGATTCTACCATTCGAAGAGTGTACAATATTCTCTTTAAGAAGATCTTGTTGTGAAGTGACTTGGCCTCATACAACCTTGTCAGAGTATCCCAAATCTACTTTGCTGTCTTCTTTTCAACTACACTGGATAGCACATCATCAGCTAGTGCCAAGTGCAAATCGGCAATAGCGTTGCCATCCATCTCGTTCCACTTGTCGTCGTCGGTGATCTCCGCGGGCCTATCTCCAATTACTGCCAAGCAATTGTCCTTCCTCAAGATTGCCTTGATCTTCATTTTCCACAACGAGAAATTACTCCCGTTGAATTTCTCAACATTGAACTTTGTTGTAGTCGACATTTCTGCTCCACCCCTGATAACCAAAGCTCTGATACCACTGTTAGGAAAGTTATGAGCAGAAACTACCCCACAACTAAAGTGAAATTGAGAAAGTAAAAATAAAGTAGACACAAATATTTTACGTGGAAAATTCCAAAGAAGAAGGGGTAAAAATTACGGGCAAGGCAGTGGGATTTTACTGCTGAAAGTAGGGATTACAACTTTTTCTCTAAATATAAGGAGAGTACAATTTTCACTCTCTCTTATAATAGGAGAAACACTCTCTTACAAATTTGAGGAAAATATAAGTATACAAATTATCTCTAAGGGGATACAGTTTTATCCCTCTTTAGAACACTCTTGTAATACTCTTTTTTTTCTTCTTAATCCCTCTTTCTTTTCTTAATCCTCACTGAGCTCTTATTGCTCTGCTCTACTCAGCTGCATCTCAAACCCTTCCTCTAACCTCAATTTATAGTAGGAGGAGGGGAGATAGGACAAGGTAAGTGAGTTGGTGGCCTCAAAATGTTAAATGTGGTTGGTGGCCTCATTGTTGAAAAATGAAGGCAGTGGCCTCATTTTTCAACAATGAAGGCAGTGGCTTATTCTGCCGACAATATATATATATATATATATATATATATATATATATATATATATATATATATATATATATATATATAATCCTATGACAACTTCTTCGGTGAGAACCATGTATGAATTATTGAAAATTTTTAACTGTTCATTTTGATCTACATGTCTAAATTAATCTACACATGAGAAATTAAGTCATATCAGATTTGTTTATTCATGCATTTAAAGTGTTACAATTGTATAACTGAATATCATTGTTTTTTTATAATGAAATGATGGATGAACAAATGAATTTCAAATAACTTGATTTTACATATTTAAACTAATTTAGTCATTTTAAATAATATAAACGGTTTGCAAAAATCATATGGCTACCCTCGCTCTCCTCCGAGACGACGACCAAGCGTCGATCCCCCTACTTCAACCTCAGATCTAAAAATCCCCCTCCTTCAACCCCATATCTGAAGGACCCATCCCAGACAATCTCCTCACCCACCTTCTACATCCCCATCAGACCCCCAGCATCCCCCCGATCCTCTGACCAGCGACCGCTACCGTCACCTCACCCACCTTACTACCTCAGCCATCGACGACAGCAAACACGACACCCATCACTACTCTTCATCCACCTTCTTCCATGCGTTCAGTCCACGCCGGCGACGGAGGTATAGGTCATCATGTCACCTCGACTGCGGAGGCGCCTAAGCACAGGACGTCGCGGACGAACGCGAGCGTGAAGCAGGAACCGGTTCTTGAAGATGATGATGATGATGATGATGTGGTGCTCATGGAGGCCACCAATGAGGTGGTGTGGAAGGCCACGGAACAAGACCCAGTGAGATGGAGGGAATGTATGATCTTCATGTTCTATATTTGGGTGTGGACTAGTTTGGATTTTTGGTTGTGAGTGAAAGAGAGGAATTACTCTTCACTGCTCTCTCTATGGGTGTGAATTTGTTTGGATTGTGTGTGAGAATGTCGGCTGTGAGTGTGGGGGATGGAGAGGAGAATATGCTCATCACTACTCTTTCTTTGAGTGAAAGAGAGTTTGTGGGAGTAAAAGAGTGATTGTGAGGTGAAGGTGATGAGCGCTCACTCCGATTGTGGAACTTGGGCCCAAGACGGGGTCCCTCCGTAATAGGCGCTCGGGATGTTGGTCTCAACTGTCACGGAGCGTCCAGAATGTGAAGGAGGTGGAGGAAATTTGATTCTGTGTGAAGATTGAGGTGTATAGTTGTGGGGCTAGGGCCTGAAGATGGGGTCCCCCCATGATCGTTACTGCACAGGGTGGGGCTTGGGCCCGCAGAAGGGGTTCCCCCATGAGGTGCACAGAAGAGAGATGTTTGTCTTCTTGGTCGGCAGTAGAGGACACACTGAACTCGACCTTCCTTAATCCACTGTCACAGACTTTGCAACAACACCGTCACTATGGCCTCATCATTGACCCTGAAATCTACAACATCCACTGCTCGTAGGGGCGAGAGGTGAAGGTGATTCTTCAAATTGGTTGTGATTTGGTTGAGTTTTACGTGAGAGAGAGTGAGAGAGTGAGAGAGTGAAGACGCTGCTTCTCACTACTCTATGAAGGTGTCTGTTTGTGTTTGTGAAAAATCATTTGAGAGAGTATAAGTTCTTCATTGCTCTCTTAGACTGTGTCCGTGATTAAGGTTAGTGAGAGTCTTTTGCGACGACTTTCCTTTTGGGTGCGACTCCGATTGGGCCATGTTTGAAGTGGCGTTGATGAGGTAGAAGGAGGGGAGCGACAAATTTTCAAACCCCACAGGATTCGCTTCAGGTGGGTGGGCGCATGCCGTGGAGGTGGGTGCTCGAAGCTTACTTGACGGACATACAATTAGTTCATCCTCGTAGGTTAGAGTGAGAGCTGATTATATGTACTGGTCATGTCGCTTCATTTTTTTTTTCTTCTGTCTGTAGGTTGTAACTTGCTCCAGCATACTGGGGTTGTTTTGTTAATTTCTTATTAATGAAACAGGGTGGCCTTATTCCACCTTTTCCCTCAAAAAAAAAAAAATTCATATGAAACTTATCTTGAAAACTATTTCTCTGATATATATATGGATGATCATGATCCGATGCAAGATCAAACGGCTAGCGGCCAGTTCACACATGATCACTCTCTCTCTACATATCACCTTGATTGCATATTGAAGAGCTCAGGACTACGCGATGGTGATTGTAGTTGCGAGGATTACTAGTGATCTTTGTATTTGGTTCATCAGTCAATGTTAGAAATATTCTATGTGAGACCAAAAACACATAAATCTAACCATATGTAACACAAATTTGTGGACCAAAAACACATAAATATAACCATATGTAACATAATTTTGATTTAATATTGCATATAAATTAGCAAAATGGCTTATTGAATATTAATTGTTCAATCCACAACCTTAAACCCTCTGTTGACATACATGGACATGGAAAATCAAGCATTTGAGTACATCACTTATTAATCCAAGATTACAATTAGATTGCACATGGAGATAGCGGAGATCTAACAAAACTCACGTTTTACTTCTAAAACAAATTCTCACGACGGAGTAGGTGAGAGTGATTCGCTTTTGATAGAGGGTGTTTTGGGGGAAGAAGACAGCGGCTCTGGGCCTTTGGAGAAGGATGGAAATGGGAAAGAAGACAGAGCGGAAGTGCTAAAGGCGGTGGTTGAGGAAGAGGGCAGAGCTGAAGTGATTAAGAGTAAAGCTGCGTTAAAGAGTAAAGAGCTAAAGGCATTTGTTACGAAGCCAACTTTGATCTCTGTGTGTTCTGAGCCTACCGACTGCCCCCCCAATCGGTTGCAGCCAGCTGGCAGGGGGGGTAAACTCATCGCCCCCTCTGACCAGCTGTCTGGTGATCCGATCGAGGCAGGCGGTATGTTAGAACGCCGGAACCATTTAACCAAGTGTGTTAACGACGGTGTTTGGTTGGGGCCAGTTGATGGGCTATTTATAGGGACTAACGGGCCCAAAGAGGGGTCCAAAGTACCGCTTACTGTATCTTCGAACATTCAGACTCAATTTTTGTCAGGGAGTGGGCCCAATGAGGGGACCGCAACAGACAACACCACTATTATTAGTGAGTCACAAGGCGACGGGCTCAATGAGGAGTCCGTGTTGAGGGTGCATTCCATTCCCACAGGCAGTGATGAGGAGCTAGAAGGTCGTCTTAATCTAGATGAAGAATTTTCTTTCTCTGAGGAAGAATCAGAGGATTATGAGGTCATTGCTAACACCCAGAGGGATATATCGCCTGAGATTGTCCTGTCCACTGTTCCAGATTCAGCTCCGGGAAATAGCTCTAGTTCTGGTCAGTCTCGAAGGGCGGTTGGATTCAGAGTGCAGCGATCACCTAAGAGGGCTCATGCGGAGTCCTTGGACGATTTTTTGGAGAGAGCAACGGCCGCCAAAGCGGCTAAACACGTCAGTGGAGGTACCAAAATTTTTCTTGCTAATATTTTAAATTTCATGTCAGACTCTGAAGTGTTTCTTTTAGTTATTTCCTGTGGTTTGGAAGTTTGTGATATAGAACGCAACGCGTTACTTCTTAACAAAATGAGGGGTTGGGAATCTGAGAGGGCAATATCTAGTGACCTTAAGGAACTAGGAACTAACTCCGGGGGGATTTCAATCTCTGAGGGCAAAACTCGCCCGAATCCCTCACACACTGTTATCTCGGACATGGTTCCCCAATGAATACGCTATTCTGGAATGTCCGGGGTCTGGGAGATAAAGGTAAAAGAGACATGGTTAGAGACGTTATCACAAAGTCCAAGGCAGAGGTGGTTGGACTTCAGGAGACCAAACTTATTCATGGGACCAAACTCAAGAGAGTAGGGGGGAACAGAATTAAGGAATGGGTTTTACGCCCATCCGTGGGAGCTTCAGGGGGAATTGCCATTGGTTTCAACTCGGACCTACTTACATGTTCCGAGGTCTATAATGGTACATTTTCCTTAACTGCACGACTGGAACGAAGATCGGATAAGTATATGCAGACGATCACGGTTGTTTATGGGCCGAACGTGGCTTCAGAGCGTGATGCCTTCTGGCAAGAACTGGTCAATATTCGTCTTCGTTGGCCGGGGGCTTGGATTGTCGGGGGAGACTTCAATATTACCCGATTTGCGTTCGAACCCAAGGGTAGAGGTTTGAGCGACAGGCACAGAGCAGAGTTCAATAGGGTGATTACGGATCTTGAGTTGATCGATATCCCTATTAATGATAAACTATTTACGTGGTCTAATATGCAGTCTACTCCGATTTTGGCAAAATTGGACCGGATCGTATCAATGGACTGGGAAACTAAGTTCCCCCTTGCATCTGCTAGATCGATCCCTAGACTTACGTCAGATCATACCCCAATCCTTCTTGACATTGGGCTTCAGGGAGCCAAAAGACATAGAAAATTCCAATTTGAGAAGGCCTGGCTGGAGATTCAGGGGTTTCACCATCTAGTTATGGAAAACTGGGCGCTCCCAGTGTCTGGCACAGATGCAGCGGGTCGATGGTGTGAAAAAATTTGCAGACTAAGAAAGCGGCTGCGTAAATGGAACCGATCTAGGTTCTCGACCGTCTAGCGCGCTAAAGATTCCTTGTTGAAAGGAATTGATGAACTTGAAAGAGTGGAGGAGGTGAGAGATCTGTCCCAGGAGGAAAGAAATAAACTTCTGGAGCTTCGTGAGAATATTGCCAATCTCTATAAGATAGAAGAAATTAAATGGCAACAAAGATCTAGAATTTCGTGGCTTAAAGAGGGAGACGTGAACACGGCCTTCTTCCACCGAGTGGCAAGTGCAAGGCGCATGTCTAATCTTATTTTATCCTTAGATACTAGCTCGGGGACCAAGATGAGCAAGTGATCTCCACAGCCTTCCAAGGATATTACAAGGACCTTTTGGGGAAGAAGAATGACTTCAGGGTCCCACGCAGGCATGATTTCTGGCAGTCCTACCAGAACGAGTCATCGCCTTCGCTAGCCTGCTTTGAGTCTCCTTTTTCGGAGGAGGAGGTTAAAAATGCTATCGGTCACATGGGAGCAGACAAATCGCCAGGGCCAGACGGTTTCCCAATGATGTTCTTCCAAATTTTCTGGAAAGAAATTAAAGGGGACTATATGGCACTACTGGATGACCTTTTTAACAACAAGCTCAGACTGGGTATGTTTAATTTTGCGGATGTAGTCCTAATTCCCAAACGGGAAAAGGCGTCCAAAGTGGGCGATTTTAGGCCGATCAGCCTCATAAATTGCTCGGTGAAGATTATTTCAAAAATCTTAGCCATCCGCCTGGGAAGTATTATGGACAGCCTTATCAACAAATCTCAATCGGGCTTCATTAAGGACAAAAATTGTAACACCTCGGATTTTAAAATACTTAAAATTCTTCGTTTTATAGTTTGTAGGGGTGAGAATTATTTTTAAGCTATATTTTCTTATTATTATTTTTATATTGATATTGGTATGGATATTTGTGGTTGATAGGCGTTATTGATATATTGGGGGCTATGAGTTGAGATTTTATGTGAATAATTATTGTTCATTTATTTTATTATTTTGAAGGATTATTATGAAGTGGTTTTAATATATTTTGTTGGATTGGTATAGGTGATATATTGAAGTTATGAGTCGGGTTTTGTGTAAAGAAATATTGTTTACCTTATTTCATAATTTTAGAGAATTGTTATGTGATATTTAATGTATTTTGCATTATTAGTGTTATTAAAAGTATAAAGTTGGGGCTTATTTGAAATGTCTAGAGATCTGGGGGCCTATATGCAAATATCCCTTATAAAATTGGGTAATGCTACACCTACAACCTTTTCTTACAACCTTTCCTTTACAACCTTAGGTGGCACAATTTTATTGGAAAGTATTGTAGAGTAGGTTGTAGTGGGTTGTACACATCTCCAATGAGATTGTGCCACCTAAGGTTGTAAGGTTGTAAAGGTTGTAGGTGTAGCATTACCCTATAAAAATATATTTTATAAAAATTTTATCAAATCCCCCCCCCCCTTCTCTCCTCCTTCCTTCTCCCTTCTTTCTTTCTTTTCTGATCCGATCGAAGCCAGAAGAGGGCAGAACCCCACTTCGGCCTCTCTCCCTCTCTCCTCAAATCCACCCAAAAACCTTATCATTTTCGAATTTATTTGGGGCGATGACTAAGTGAGGGATGCTCTACCTAGTGGTGGAGTCAATTTGGAGAAACAACCACCGAAAGGTATATCTCCTTTTATTTTATTGTATAAAATTTAGTTGGGTTAATTTTATGGAGTAGGATTATTATGGTAGAGAGATTTAGAGATGTTGGAAGTGGTAGATTTGGGAAATTAGTGGGTTGTTAGAGAAATTGCAATTTGTTAGTAAATTAGGATTTTGGGTCTGTAAAATAGAGATACATATATATAAGAATTATCTCTGGTATTGTGGTAAAAATTGTAGTGAGTCATTAGAATAAATGGGGAGTGGTGATTTTGGCATAAACTCGAATTATGGAGTTTATGAAATCGGGTAGAAAACTCGATCCAAATAATTGTAGAAAATGCATGTGAGGGTGTAGAGTATTATGGAAGTATTAATATAAATTTAGGATGATTTTTATAGGCTTCCAGCTCAATTAAATTGAGTGAAATGGATTATAGGTAAAAAGTGCACCCCGGGTGTTCGGTGAAATGCCCGCGCGATATAGAGGTGAGAATTTGATGAATTCGGAGGTATAGATGAGTTCCATTATTGTTGTTAACCCTAATTTGAGATATTAGGACCAAGGGATTGAAGAAATTAGGAAATAGGAAATTTTCCTATTAGAAAGCCTCCGATCAATATGTGAGTTCTTGCATCGGGGTTCGAATTTGAAATCCGTCGATGTAGCTCGCCTACATATGTCATTTGTGACGCGTGGGTGAAGACGGATTCAAATTTGGAGGTCTGTGGGTCGAGTTTTGAGCTTTAAACTAATCGGTTCTATAATTTTTCAATTAGGAGGAAAAAGTCGAACTTCGACTGGCTACAGGACGGATGTGGGACATTGTTTGCTCGAGCCGTCAGGTGAGTACGTTGTGTTTATGAATATTTTATATTGTGGCCAAATTTCGTGGCCTTTTGATATGTTTTGTGGGAGTTATGCCAAAAACGGATTTTCGTTGAAAATACGGATTTTTAAGGATCCAAAATGGGTTTTTGAGACATGTGATGAAATCGACTATTTTAAATATATAAAATCTATAGTATGGGTTATTGTGATGTGTTGAAGTATAAACTAATTATATTAGATTGTTTATGCATATTTTTATCCAATGCATATTTTGTGCATGTTATGGGGCATATAGGCCCTTATAGGCAATTATGATTACATGGGGCATGGTGTATGAGCTAGTATGCTATAATTAGATATTATAAAATTTAATTAGAGGAAATAAGTGATTTTGGCCCCTTTGTCTGAGACACCCGCATGTGTGGGGTATATTTGTAATATATATATAGATGATTATGACATGTGATGCAATAGTGGATGAAATTAATAATCGGATATATGTTTACATTTTAATTATGTTCGAAGTGAAATAATGGGCAATAATATGATATTATTCTGTGATGATTTATATATTTCGATACGCTTACGATATAGACTAACGTCTTATAATTCTTTTATTTAGATATAACTTGGTGTATGTTTATGGGTGATTTAATGAAGTAGTAAATAGCATAGTATTTATAATGGCTGATGTTATGGCAAAATAAATAACATGGTGCATTCATGACATGCGATAATATGACATGACAGTTTATGTGTTAAATGACTTGGTGTGTATATATGTGATATACTGAGATGATAATTATATCGTGGACATCAGATGTGCATCAAATGCAAGATAAAAGGTGAGATGGTAAGTGTTAATAAAATGTGTTTTTATTCACATGATTAAAGTCAAGGTTGTGACAATTATTGAATTCATAAGTGAAAGTGAAATGCGTGAGTTGATATAGTAAGCTGAAAAGATGAAATGATTAATGCTAATAACAGATGGCTTTGTTGACCAGTACCTACAGCAATCCTGGGGGTTTGGGCTAGACCTCCTAACGCCCAAGGACCGGCTTGGGAATAGTGGACCCAAACTATGTTTGGGGTAAGTGATTTTTATCGCCCAAGCTATCGGCTTGAGGCCCGGTTTCCCTCGATGACAGCCGTCGCGAGGAAGAACCCAGTTTACCTGGGGCGATGTTTTTCCCTCCTGGCTATCGGCTGGGAGGAAGTACCCAGTTTACCTGGGGCGATGTGTTTTTCCCTCGATGACAGCCGTCGCGAGGAAGAACCCAGTTTACCTGGGGCGATGTTTTTCCCTCCTGGCTATCGGCTGGGAGGAAGTACCCAGTTTACCTGGGGCGATGTGTTTTTCCCTCGATGACAGACGTCGCTAGGAGGCACCCTAGTGGGACTAGGAGTGCTGTATTCCCTCGCTAGTTCGGCTAGGAGGAAGACATAGCCTCGGACGAGTAAGACTCTGTGTGAGCATCGGGCCGCGTGTTTACTGGGCTGTCGGCTTTCAGTATGTTGGGATACTGTGGCTCACTGGTCGACAAACTAATAAAATAAATAAGTGTTAATAATAAATGTGGTAGTAAAGAAAGTGTAGAAAGTGAATTGTGAATTGTGGATGAGAAAGAAAGTAGTTGTGAATGAAATAAATGTGAAAGAAAATGAGTTATGAGTTAGTGTATGAAAAGAAGTGATAAATGCAGTGCGTGGTTAATTTAAAATGATAATAATAGAAGAGACATGTGTTCTTATGAATAATACGAAGTAATTGTATTATGTGTGTGATCATTAAAGTAAAATACAGTTGATGTGAGTTGTACCTTGGAATTGTGTCAAGGAACTACCTGCCCGCTATTTCTGTAGAAATGGTGGGAACTACCTGCCTTGGCATAATTCGCGGGGTGAGTGGATATAATAGTGGTAATGATTGATAGAAATGAGAAATAAAGTGAAGTGAAGATGATAAGTGATTGAAGTGAATTAATAATCAAGCTATTGGCTTGAGATGTGATGTGATACTACCCAAACTGTGTGTTTGAGGTACAGTGATTATTACCCAAGCTATCGGCTATGGGATGTGATATGTGGTGGCCCCAGAGTGTGTTTGGGGATTAAGTGAAAATGATAATAAGATTTATTGTTATAAGAAAAAGTAATTACTAAAGTGATATAACGGGATAAGAATGAATTATAAAACATGCTTTTGATACGATGAGAATGAGTATTCTGTAAGGTGATTTGATAATGATATGATGAAATGTGGGTTAATTGCGATATGTAATGAGACTTTATATTTGTATCCCAAGACATGAATAAATGTGGCATCATGAGGATAGTAGCTTATATGTAAGAACTGATACTTGTTATATTTCAATAAAATACTTACTTGTACAATGAAAGTGGTTATGGAAATGATTAATGCAGAAAGTATGTGGTGATAGGAGTTTGTATCCATATAAATGGTTATTAAAGAAAGGTATAATAGCATCTTGTTAGTGATATTTATATAAGTAGCGAAATGCTAATATGATGATAATGGTGAAGAAACGAGTATTTGGGTTAGGGGATTCCAATGAAAAAGTAATGGATTGAATGGAAATTCGTAGTGTGCGAATATAAAGTAAGGATAGATATGAGGTTGATGTGAAATATATAGTTGAATGTGTGAGTGTGGGTAATTTTATAATTTGACACAGATTTGAAGAGTATTTGATTATAAAGCCGTATTGATGATGTTTTTAAGTTCAGAGGTTCCGGATGTATCTTCTTTCTTGATGTTTGTAAGTTTGAATTATTTTTGTTATATAATTTCATTTATTTGTTAGATTTTTAAATTTATACTCATACCAGAAATGGCTAACCCCTTAGTGTTTGGGGGGTTAGGGGAGTCTGAGGACTACCCTAGATCCCCCACTGTTGCAGGTTCTCATCAGTGCAGAGGTGAGGCGTAGATTGTAGGATAAACTTTTATTTTAAAATTTTGTATTATTTAGTTATAGGAATAGTAAAATTTATGATTTAAATTGTATTATGAGTGTATAAGCATGTATATGACGATGATGAGTATAGTGTGAGGTGGTGTGGTATGTTTGTGACCCGTACCCATCTCGTTGTGGAGTACCGGGCTCTGTGGTAGGTTTTACAAGGATTTTTCTAAAATTTTGCCTCGTTTTTCAAAGAAATCCATAGTTTTTAATTGATATTTGATAATCCGTTGTGAGTTTGGCCCCCAGAGCATTATATTATATTGCCTGTGTGTATCTGCTCATTTTGGCCTGGGGAGCCCATGAAAATATTATGTTGATTGTGAGCTACGAAATTTTGAGCAGAATTCCGTAAGCTTTTTGTGTTTCGGGGCAAAATTTACAGGGGAGACTCTGTCAAAATTTTTCCTGAAATATAACTTTCTTAGTTTATGATTAAAGTGATATAGAAATTGAAAGAATTGAATTTGGAGACTTAGTTTTCAAGAAGAAAAAAAAATTGGGGTGTTACAGAAATATCTTAGATTGTGTCGCAACGGCGGAACAAGTTATCCACCGCTGCCATACGACCAACTCTAAGAGCTTTCTGCTTAAGCTGGACTTTGAAAAAGCTTATGACTCGGTCGATTGGGAGTGCTTGATGGAAGCTTTCAGGGGTAGGGGTTTCGGGAATAAATGGATTTGCTGGATCAGACAGTGCTTGCAGACTAGCAAAACGGCCATATCTGTGAATGGTAGGTCGGGGCAGCCGTTCCCTTGCAGGAAAGGTCTCAGACAAGGGGACCCGCTATCACCGCTTTTTTTTACTATCGTAGCGGATGTGCTGAGGATTATGCTGGAAAAATGCCAGGAAAAAGGTTGGATCACGCCAGTGGCCAGCAACGCGTCTACTCAAGGGTGTACGATCATGCAATACACAGATGACACCCTACTGTTTGGGAATGGGTCTAGACGAGAAACTGTTTGTTTTAAAGGGGCCCTATACTGTTTTGAGGCCTGGTCAGGTCTGAGGATTAATTTCCACAAGAGTGCGCTGACTCCAGTCTCTCTATCCGATGATGAAGCAGGGGAACACGCTACTATTTTGAACTGCACGACGAGTGGCTTTCCTATCAAGTATCTAGGGCTACCACTCAGGCCAGGGAAATTAACTAAAGCAGACTGATTACCTATCATTGACAGGGTGGAGGACAGACTGTCGGGTTGGAAAGGAAAATCCTTGTCCCTCGGGGGCAGAGTGGTACTCATCAACTCAGTGTTGTCTAACCTGCCAATTTACTACATGTCATTTTTCGAGCTTCCGAAATGGGTAATCAATAGGATTGACAGGATTCGAAAACGATTCCTTTGGAAGGGGGCAGATTCGAATAAAGGAGGTTATCACCTCATCAAATGGAATATCGCTTGCATGAAAAAAAAGGGCATGGAGGGCTAGGCATCATAGACCTCAGAGATATGAACCTTGCCCTACTGGAAAAATGGTGGTGGAAGGTTTTCCACAACAGCGGGGAAGGCTGGCAGGACTTCATTCAACCGTATCTTAGGGGGAAAGGCACGAGATATCTGGGTTTCCGAGTAGGGGCTAAAGTTTCGTGTCTCTGGAAAGGAATTGCCAAGGCTAGTGGCCCCTTTAATTCGGCAGTCACGTCGAATATCGGCAATGACCGGTCTACCAGATTCTGGTGGGATAGGTGGTGTGGAGCCCATATCCTGAAGGATATGTTCCCAGAGCTGTATGAGAGGTCGACTTGACCGAATATGTCCGTGGCCGACGGTTGGAAAAGGGGAGGTTGGAGACCGGCGCTCCGAGGAACGCTCACTCCAAACCTTCACCAGCAACTGGTTGACATGCAAGCACACATCGCACGGGCAGGCACAAGGTGCACTCAAGGCCCAGATCAGAAGCGATGGGGACTCGAAAGCAAAGGAGCTTTCTCGGTGAGATCTCTGTATCATCGGATTCACTTTCGAGGATGCAGACCCAGCTGGGCACAGGTATTATGGAAGGCAAAAACCCCCTTTAAAGTCAGAGTTTTCTTATGGCTAGTACTCAATAATGCTATCCTCACTAGGCAAAACCTGGCCAAAAGGCAACCACAGGTGGCGACCAATTGTGGATTCTGCGACTCACAGGTGGAAGATCTAAATCATCTTTTCATTCACTACCCTAGAAGTAAGGCAACGATGGTTGAGGTACTCCGAGCCTTAGGAACAGGTGACTACCCTTGTGTATATGAGGACTTGTGGATTGGTCCCAAATTTGCATCGATTCGCCATGATATGAAGGAGGCGTGGTACATTGCAATAGTGGCTACAACATGGGTGTTATGACTTGACAGAAATAATTTTTATTTTCGTGCTTCATGTAATAGTATTTCTGGTAACCTGACTCACATAATGCGTCTAATCTCTTTTTGGGCTACAGCTGAGACCACCGGGGCAAGAGGAAGGATAGCCAAAGTGTTCCAGGTAGAGGAGTTTGACGATGAGGAGGTAGAGTTCGGGCCAACGCTGGATTGAGGGACTGGCTGCACCAGTCATGGCAGTGCTTTTGCTAGCTTGTGTTTTGTTTCTCCCTACCGTACTCTCTGGTCGCTGGAGGTTGAGTAGTTAGACCCACCCCCCAGGGTTTGTTGGGGGTGTATGTTTGTTTTCTTGCATTTTTTTCCTGCACCGTATTTTGTTTTTGTACTGTTGTTTTCTCCCGATACGCCGGGGTTGTTTTATTAACGTCTTATTAATGAAACAGGGTGGCTTTATTCCACCTTTTCCCTAAAAAAAAAAAAAAAAATCTCACGACGTCATAACCAAGTTCAAACATATACCGGACAAAAAATCACTCAAAATTAAAGCACTACGTTACGCCGAAAAGCAACGGTAAGAGCATCCACAATGGTGTTTCTCATTTCTTCAAAAAATGACTGCTACAGTAATAGCAAATAGCGACGAATACTGCAGTGGTTGTTTACTATATTTTGTTTTTTTTTAAAAAAATTGCGTGGAACGATATAACATATACCGTCGCGAGTGAGACGGTATAACATATACCGTCTCTCTAGATTTAAAAAAAAATTAAAAATTTTAATTGCTGATTAACTATTAAAATATATTAATTAAATAAAATAAATAATATCTTAATACCTAAACCTAATTAATTAACTAACTAAATATAATTAATAAACCTAAGCCTACCACCACCTAACTAATCCTAGAATTCAAGGACGGGACGTCCGAGAATTTTCTTTTTTTTTTCCGATCAGACAAATCGTGACCGTTCATTTAAAAAAAATTAAAAAAAAAGGAAAAATCCTGGTACGGGATAACATATCCCGTCCGATGTATGTTATCCCGTATGACGAGATAAACTTTTTTTTTTCCCCGATCTGACGAATCTTGACCGTTCATTTAAAAAAAAAAATTAAAAAAATAGGAAAACTCCTGAGACGGGATAACATATCCCGTCCGATGTATGTTATACCATCTGACGGGAAAAATTAATTTAATTAGGGAATGATGGTATATGTTATAGCGTTTGACGGGATTAAAATATATTAAAATCGGAGGGACGGTATATGTTATACCGTCCTTCATAATTTGGCAATTGCTATTTCGTTTCTCATACGTGAGAAACAGATATAGCGAATTTGCCAAAAAATGGCAAAATAGAAAACTGTTGCAAACCATCGTTTGCTATAAAATGACAATTTGCCAATTTTAACAAACCACCGTGGATGCTCTAAGCAAATCTGACCGGAAGCGCAAGTTAGAAAAACCACTTACCAACACATGCACAAGTTTACTTCTTCGCCTTTTTCGCCGACAACTTGTTCACACTCTTCGCCGGAGCTTCCGCCGTCTTTGCCTTCTTCGGCGGTGCTGCCGCCTTTACTGATTTCACCTTCGGCTTCGCCGGCGACTTCACCTTCAACGCCGCCTTCGCCTTTGGCTTCGCCGACGCCTTTTTAGTAGCAGCCTTCTCCTTCGGCTTTGCCAGCGCCTTCTCTTTCGGCTTGGCAGCAGCCTTCTGCTTTGGCGCCAGCTTTGCGGCGGCAAGCTTGAACGACTTCTTGATTTTGCTAAGCTTACCGCTAGCGGTGAGCTTCTTCAACTGAACGAGGAGGAGCTTCTTGAAGTTTGGCGGAAGATTCGCCTTGTGCTTGTCCTCGATGAACTTGGCGATCGCGTACTGGCTAGATCCGGTCCTCTCCTTCAACGAACCGATCGCCTCTCCGATCATCTGAAATCATCACAAAATAAAAACGCGATTAGATACAAATAAACAGCGAAATTCGATGAACGTAATCGTGAATTAGAATATGAGATCGATGCAAACCTCGAGGTAGGTCGGATGAGTAGGAGACGACCGCGCCTTCTTCGGTGCTGAGGGCTTGTTGGTCGCCTTCTTCGACTTGACGTCAGCGGCGATGGGAGGCTTGGTGGCCATGGCGGTGAAAGCTAGGGTTAGGGTTTGGGAGAGATTGGGAATTGATGGAGCGAGGTCGAAATTTGATGTTGTAGAGGAGAGCGAAATTGAGTGGTATTTATACTGGAGGGGCCGGGGAATTGGGGCACGTGTCGGGTGGTGATTGGGTGGAGGGGTGTCACACGGATTGAGAATGTTGGGTTTTTTTTTTTTTCAATAAGAGCATCAAAATTTGCATATTTAGCAATAAGAAAATCTGTGCTACTTTAAATGCAGAATTTGTAACTAAACAAATACGTGCATTGTAACCAACAAATATTTGCAATGCATATGCATAACTAATATAAATGAGGTCTTAGGTTCGAAGCCAGATAATATCGATTTTTTAAAAATATATATATATTTGAAAAGATGTGCATCGCACGTGTAAATTACAAGTAATAATAATGGGAGAAATCTACCATCATTAGTGCTAAATTTGCAACAAAAAAATTTGAAAAAAATTCATTTTCGATGGCATTTCCGTAATAATGCAAATTGGAGGAAATGCATGGACGGATGAAGGTTCCGCGTCCCAAATGTTTTTTTTAATTTTTTTTTAATGGCAATTTGGTAATTAATTAATGGCATTTTCGTAAAAAAAATTTTTAAAAAAATCTGATTACTTAAAAATAATAATAATAATAATAAAAGAGAGAGACGGAGCTCCTTCATCCGTCTCTCATCTTTTCGTTTTTTTAATACTAAATTATTCGACTGACGGAGGAGCATCCTCTTCCATCCGTCTGATTTTTTTTCTCTCAAACGATGAACATCATCTGTCTTCTACATTTAACATTTCTTCAAAAGTGATTTATATGTTTAGTGAATGACCATTCATTCCTATTCTAAATTTTGGGTATATAGAGAACGATAGTGAGAGTTTTTTTTTAATTTTAACTCCAATGTTATTTTTGGGTTTTTAGAAAACGATAATGTATGCTCTAATAATGGTTGGGTCAAATAAGACATTTGATCATATTTCGTTCAAGACTTTTGTTTTCCTTTCTTAATTTAAAAAATATGCGGACGAGATATCATTTACTTTTCTTTCTATTGTATAAAAAAAAATTGAAACGAAATATTTTCTCTCGTACGATAAATATTTGGGATAAAAATTTTGACGAATGAAATATGATATTTCGTTAGATATATTTTCCAAATTTCTATGTATCTTTCTAAATATAAACGGCTACTGTTTCTCTCAAACAAAAAAATTTGAGTTTTAGCCAACAAATGCGGGACTTTTTTTTAATCAAAATTTGGGTATTTAGCAAATGATTACAAATGCTCTAAGGGGCTTGTAAAACTTAGAATTGTGAATTTTGAGCGAAATTCAGTTTAAAAAATGACTATTTTATTGTTGAAAAACCAACTATTATTTATTTTTTATTTTAAAAGCATATAATGTTATGACTTGTGAGAACTTGAGAACTGATTAGCTAAGTAGATTAATCTTAAACTATGGCATGCGAAAAATCGACAAACACTTCGCATTGGTATCGGATCGGGTCGGGTCGGGTTCTTCACTATCCGTACCCAGACCCGAACCCGGTCTCCTACGGGTCCAAAAATTGGACCCAGACCCGTGAGGACTGGGTCCGGTTCCAGGTCCGGATCCAAAAATGAATAAGTTTTGAGTTTGGAAGAGAAATATTTAGAATTGAGGAGGAAGGAAGGGAGGGATAAGGATAGAATATTTATTTTTGTGTTGATTTTTTGGTTTTTTTTAAACGGGTCCGTGTCCGGATCTGGGTCGGGTCTCTTTTGAGCGGATCCGAACCCGAACTCGAAAATTCAACGGGTTCTATTTTAGGACCCGGACCCAGATCCGGATAGACGGGATTGGGTCTGGGTCGTTCCGGATATTTATACCAATGCTACAAACATTGCATATTCATAGCTATGTCATGCCAACCCCAAAGATTAAGAAGAATATAGTTAATCTTATCAATAGAAGAAAGTTCTTTTTCTAGCTATCTCATACTATGAATTGCTTCTTAAAACTCGTTGCTAAGTTGTTGTTGTTGTTGTTGTTTTTTCTTTCTTTCTTTGCATATTAATGAGAAAGACATGTCCGGTTAGGGATCTCACATTTTGCAAAGCTATCAATTAAACCTTTGTATTCTAATAAGAATTCGTTTGCATGTGTGGTCTAGCAATGCAACAAAAACAGCATTCTTCAACAAGTTTTTTTAAAAAAGCCATCAATTCCCAAGCAACCTGACGCAATTGCAGAATTGGAGAGAACAGAAGCTCAAACAATCAGAGAATTGACAAACTACTTGAACACACAAACACCTTCCAGAAATGGGCCGACCAAGGCCATATTCAACAACAAAAAGTAGTAAAAACTCTCTGGGCTTAAAAGGTAATTTTTATTCAAACCCGGCCCATTTAGCCGGGTGTAATTTACAAGATACACTGCAAAAAAATCAAACAGCATAAATTAAATTGAACACAGGGTCTAATTTGCAAAACAAAATAATTCGATCATCGATAAAACCCTCCTCCTATCTCTTTCGCCTCCTCATTTCCCTGAATTTTTTTCGGTAAGAGCATCTGTAGTCGTGGGCTAAATACCCAAATTTTAGAAAAAATGAAAATGAAATCGCTGCAGTCGTCTTCCAAATATCCAAAATTTGGAATACGATGAATAGTAAATTGCCAAATATAGCAGACGATTTGGCAAAAGCCAAAATATAGCAATCGGAAAATTTTATTTCGTCCCTGAAAAGAGACGAAGGATAATATCCCGTCGCTTTAATTTTTTTTTCCCAGACGATGAATAAAGTCCCGTCTGTTATTAAAAAAAATTTTAAAAAAATCTCAAAAGGGTCGGACAGTGTATTATACACCGGCCCAGCAATTTTGAATAAGCAATTTTGAATAAGACAAAATTGCTGGGTCGGTGTATAATACACCGTCCCAGGCATTTTTCCTTTTTTTTATTTTTTTTTTTAATTTTTTTTTTTGTCTTTAAATGCTTAGAGAATTTTTTTTTTTTTATTTATTTGGGACGAGAGATAATCGATCGTCCGGCCATATTTTAGCTTTCAACGACTGCAGCGTGCAACCATATTTTCTATTTCCAAAAGCCAAATACCCAAAATTTAGCTTAGAACGACTACAGATGCTGTAATAAGCCACTTTTTGAAACTATTTGTGATTTTAGGCCACTTCGAAAACTACTAGTATTTTTGGCTCCCAGTGTCACGTCAGTAGCGGCTGCTATTAGGAATAGCGGCTTCTTCATAGCGACCAACATATTGGATTTGCACACTTGGCAGATTATAGAGGATATTGTATAATTACAAACCAATTGGTGTAACTGAGGTCGCTATTATCAATAGCGGTATTGTTTAACTAAGGTTGCTGATGCGGTTTATTTCTGGGAGACGTGTGGATGCACCAGGTGTGAGTTCGGACTCAATTTGTATTTGAAGGAGAAAGCTGCTCGTCTGACGACCCTCGGCTGACCGGGCGGAACCTGCGGCGACCTCGGAATGAGGCGAAGATCTGGGCTCGGATCAGAGGGTTCGGATTCGAGGTCTTGTGTACCTGCAGACGGTCCTGAAACACCGGGGTTTATCCCGGTGGCGGACCCTCCGACGATCTAGTCAGTCTCTGTGAGAGAGTAGCAATAACTAGGTGAATTTAAGTGGTAAAAGATTGATTACCACAAAAGGTGGGTGAGGGTCTAGTATTTATAGAGAATCCCAACCGGGTTTGGTTCCGCTTGGGGGCCGGATCTGGATCCGAAAGCCCCTGGGCCTGACGTGGCAGAAGGCCCAGGGGGTTTAGGGCAGACGTGGCAATACCAGGAGCGGTATAGGGCTGACGTGGCAGAACCCTTGGTGGTATTTGGAGCTGACATGGCTGATCGTGGGTCTCCTGCGCTTCTGGGAGAATCGGAGGGCCTAGGCTGTGCCAGGTTATCCCCATGCTTCGCCAGAAAGGGGGGACGGCCCGTGGGGCTGTCACGGATCGGAGGCCGAGGACCACTGAGGCTCGTCGGATACGAGGAGGCCAGTTCTGCGGGGGTGAACTTGAGGTTCGGCGCCGACCCTGCAGTGGTTCGAAGCCGAACTAGATTGCTATTTTTACCTTTCTTGAGTGAGAGTTGTATTGGGCCCTGGTTGGGCCCTAAGCCATTTTTACCCTACCACACAAGCCCCCCACTCCTACAGGGGTGCGGGAGCTAGCCGTGGAGGAGTGTCTACGGTTGTAGAAATGGGATGGCGAGCCGTTGTGCCTTTGTGAGGGGGTTGTCCTGTTTGTTTTTTAGAGCGATCTTCGAGCCGCCGAGAGTCCATGGGTCGGCAAAGGTGATGGCGGATTGTCTGAGACTTCCTGGGAAGATTGTCTTGGTGCCAGACCTAACCTCGAGCAGGCGAGGGATTCTGGGTCGGCAAGGTTGAAGGCGAGTCGTTGAGCCTTCCTGAGAAGACTACCCTGGTGCTAGACCCGACCTCGAGCAGGCGAGGGACTTATGGGCCAACAAGGGGGATGGCGAGCCGTTGAGCCTTCCTGAGAAGACTACCCTGGTGCCAGACCTGACCTCGAGCTTGGCGAGGGATTACGGGTCGGCAAGGGCGATGGCGAGCCGTGGAGCCTTCCTGAGAAGACTACCCTGGTGCTAGACCCGACCTCGAGCAGGCGAGGGACTTATGGGCCAACAAGGGGGGTGGCGAGCCGTTGAGCCTTCCTGAGAAGGCTACCCTGGTGCCAGACCTGACCTCGAGCTTGGCGAGGGATTACGGGTCGGCAAGGGTGATGGCGAGCCGTGGAGCCTTCCTGAGAAGACTACCCTGGTGCTAGACCCGACCTCGAGCAGGCGAGGGACTTATGGGCCAACAAAGGGGGTGGCGAGCCGTTGAGCCTTCCTGAGAAGACTACCCTGGTGCCAGACCTGACCTCGAGCTTGGCGAGGGATTACGGGTCGGCAAGGGCGATGGCGAGCCGTGGAGCCTTCCTGAGAAGACTACCCTGGTGCTAGACCCGACCTCGAGCAGGCGAAGGACTTATGGGCCAACAAGGGTGGGGGGCGAACCGTTGTGCCTTAGGAATGTTGGGCAGGGTAGCCTGCTGTCTTTTGTGGAGTATTGAAGGCGCCCCGAAGTCTGTGCGATGTTCCAATTTCCCAGGGGCCTTAATGGCGCCGCCTAATAAATGTATGGCGCATGGTCTTCCGTCGTTTGGTTTTCCCCATGTCATAAAAGCTGGCCTATGGGGGAGGCTATAAGTACCCCTCTCCACAGTGGGTTAGATCACAGCAAGGGTGGTCTACTGGCCATCAAAGGTGTCTGCTCCGGCGGACGTCTGTCTCTTGCAAAAAAATTTCCCCCGGTCGTGTCGGAGAGGTGATGATCCATGTCCGAATCCGAGGGGTGAGCTGTTTGCCGCTGAAGGTTCTGTCTTCTGGAGGAAATGAAGGGCGTTCCGGGCAAGTTGTTTGCAACTGTGAAGGTTCTGTTGCCAGAGCAGGTCGAACCTTTGCAGTTGCAATCAACTGGCTCAGAATGGTGCGCTTCTCTCGATCTCTGAGTATTGATCTGCTTTCGACCGGGGCCCGGGGGTCAGCGGAATACCGACCGAAACACGGGGCCCGGGGGGTGCTCGCCGAGGGCGGCGCCTTAAAACTTTGAATCAAAAACTTTTTCTGGTCTCACCCTTGAATAGTTCGGGGTTTCGGCCGTCGAGGCCGTACGCCCCGAGCTGCTCACGGGTGAAAGGGGAACCGACCGAGCCTCGGAGCCCGGGGCGTCTGTCTAAGGACGGCGCCTTAAATCTTAAGTAAAATGTTCCCTCCGCCGAACACTCCCTCCGAACTGACCCCCGCGTCTGGCTGCCAGCCTGGCATTGGATGACGTCAGCAGCGCACGTTTCGAGGACGTGGCGCAATTTTCCAGGCGGCAGTTGCACGTCAGTAGGTGAACAGTACTTGCGGAAATCGAGGAGTCGCTTTTATCTTCTATAAATATTCCCCCCTCTCCCCCTTCATCCCACTCCTTTCTTGCTGCTTTCTTTTTCAAAAATTTCCCAACACTTCAGTGCTCGCCCCTGCATTTTGCTGTACTAGAGTCGCCCTTCCGAAGTGACCCCAGGTGAGTTTGTAAGTCTGTTTAGTTTTAGGCACAGATGGATAGGGCTCAGTCTGGCTCGTCAGCATCGACATCTAGGGGGGAAGTGAAACCTGTCTCCAACTCGACGTCGTGGGAGGAGCCCGTACTTGAGGGGGAGTCAGTACACGTTGAGGAGTCTTCCGATTCGGTTTCGTGGGAGGAATCAGTAGGTGAGGAGGAGGAGGTACATGGTGTGAGGCCGTTACGCTCCCGACGTCCCTTTGTGGTGGAGAGTAGTGAGTCGGAGGAAACGAATGATGGCTCGGACGGCGTCCGTGTTTTGGAGTTGACTTTCGAGGAGGAGGGAGGCGAGGGTGGCACTGTAAAGAGATCCCCAGTTCAGGGTGCGGGTCCGAGTTCCATGCCGACTGTCCTGGGGCCCTTATTCACTTCCTCGCCGGAGCGAACCAAGAAGAAGAAGAAGAAGGCTCCTAGGCAGGCAGGACCGAGGACTGGTGGTTCGAGCCAGGCGCCCGTATATCATAACTTGTGGACAGGTTCGCCCGTGCAGCCGAAGCCTTTCCATCAGTATCCTGACGACCTATCCGACAAGGAGCTCTTCGGCGTGCAGGCCTCCTCGCCGTGTCGGAAGAGGGTGATGATGGATGCGATTCTGACCGTCTTGGAGGGTGGGGACTTGGAGGTTTTGCAGCTGGCGTACCACATAGGTCCTGGCTACGAATTGATGCTGCCGAGCTCTACTCTGCGCCCAACCGATCCCCTATCTGCTTGGTATTGCGTCTTCCCAGTGGACGCCTTCATTTCTGGACTGAGGCTGCCAGTCCACCTGTTTGTTCGGAAAGTGCTGAACTGGGCCTCCTTGGCTCCGATGCAGTATGGGCCGAACTCTTGGAAGCAGATAATCTGTTTTGTACTGATGTGCGAAGAACAAAAGGTACCCCTGCGGTTGAACGTGTTTCGAGCGATGTTGATGATCAGTTCGGCGGCTGAGGGCGTTTACTATATCTCCCCCCGGAGTAAGAGGAAGGTTGTTCACAGCCACCCGGACTCCATCAAGGATTGGAAGAAGAAATATCTGGTGATCCGGTGTGAAGAGCCCTGTGACATTCCGACTCGATGGAACTATTCCAAGCCGAGCTATCCTGCGCCGAGGCCGGGGGATCTGACGGCCGAGGAGTGGGGGTTTGTCGAGCGCCTCCGTTTGTCTCCTAGTATCGATTGGACGAAGGTGACGGAGGCCCACCTGGCGAGCGTCGGACTGAGCCCAACCGTTCTGCGTATGTAGTTGTTTCTTTTCTCTCGGTCTTTTTGTGCTTTCTTGCTCATTGCTCTTAATGGTTTTTTCTGCAGATATGGATGAGGCATCAATCAAAGCAAGGAGGCTCGCCGTGAAGAAGGAGAACGCCGAGAAGAAGAAGGGGGAGGTGGCAAAGAGGCCGAGGGAGCCGTCCCTGATTATCTCGGAGGTCCCGCTCGAGCCGAAGACTAAGAGGACTCGCTCGGAGACGAGCAAGGGGGCGGCCCCTTCGAGGGGTAAGGGCCCAGCGAGGGCGTCCGATCTCGTCAAGGGGAAAGGTCCCTTGGTAGAGGTTGAGGAGGAGGACCCGGTGGTGGAGATGTTGCGGCAACGGTGGGCGCCGGACTGGTCGGTTCGGATAGGCGACTGTCTGACTGAGGAAGCCCAGGCCGTTGAGGTGGTGGAGAAGTTGGCGACCCCTCGCGATCGCCAAGCGATGGAGAGTGAGCCCGTAGAGGTGGCCTTTACGCGCCTGGCGCAGGCCACCGTGCTGGTAAGCTCATCGATCTTATCTTTCTTGTTCATCTTGCTTCGGGAGTTCTCTTCTTATTAGTGTTTTGTTGGTCGCAGGCTTATATGCAGGGAGCTAACGTAAAGAATCTCTACGAAGCGTCCCTGTCGCAATAGCGGGTTCGGGCGGACAAGAGCGAGCGGGAGATGAAGGAGATGCGGATCGAGCTCGAGGGTTCGCATAAGAGGGAGCAGCAGATGAAGCTCGAGCTCGAGGCTCAGGACGTCGAGTGGGGGAAGAGGGTGGTCTCCTTGAAGAAGAAGTTCGCCAAGGAGAAGGAGGAGTTGACGGCTGTGTTCGCCAAGGAGAGGGAAGAGCTGACGGATGCGGGTCAGCGGATGGTGATCAAGGCCCAGGATGAGTGCTACGCGAAGGCCCTCAGCCATGTGAGGCACTTCTACCCGTCTGTCGACCTGTCCAACTTTGAGTATGACATGGAGATCGAGGGGACACCGAAGACTCCTGCCGAGGAAGGGCCCGTTGGCTACCCGGCCGTCGACCCTCTTGCGAACCCAATCGATGCCGAGGTGGGAAATCAAGTTGTATAGTTTTATCTTTCTTTTTCCCCCCCTTCGATTGTATTTGCCTTCCGCGGACTGGCCACCGCCTTTTTTGTAAGAAGTAGTACAATTTATAAAAAGTATCTTTGACTGGCCAAGTATTTTGACCTCGAATATTTCCGAACCTCCTTGCTTATGTGCGTTAAGTTGGTCCTCTTGCAGGTTGTGGCTTCCCTTCCCGAGGCGGACCCCCGTCGTTCCGATGCGGCGTGGCTCCGGAGCAAGGTTGAGGCATTGGAAGCCACTTTGGCTCGGTACCGTGAGAGGGCCCGTAATGCTGATGCGGCCTTCAATTATTACAGGAACATGTCTGAAGCCCTTGGTGAGGAGGCAAGCCGTCTGAGGAGGGCGATGGTGGATCGGGAACTCGTGGGCGTCGGACTTGGACACACTATGTCGAGTTCCTCGGTGCAGAGGCCCTCCTCTGAGAAGCTACTTCGTGATGTGATAGTCGAGAAGGAGGTGGAGATACACCGCTACCGGACGATGCTGGGCGTCTCGAGACCTTCCTCGGGTGGTCAGCGAGTGGAGGGAGTATCCTCCGTGTTGCCGCTATTGGAGCGTATGCGGCCCGCCGATGCTCAGAGTTTCGTGGCCGGTGTGTCAACCGTGGCCGAATCGAAGGACCATTATGACAAGGAGAGAGTCCCAAGTTGTTCGATTGGGGTGATCCCGCCGTTCGTCAGACCAGAGGGGCCTTGAGATGGTGGCTTCCTACCGTTTGGGATGAGAGGAGTGTTTTGGACCCCCGTCGTTCCGACGTGGCGTGGCTCCGGAGCAAGGTTGAGGCCCTGGAGGCCGCGTTGGTCTGCCACCGAAGGGGGGCTCGTGACACTGATGCGGCTTTGAACTTTTATCGGAATAAGTCTGAAGCCTTAAGCGAGGAGGCGAGCCGGCTGAGAAGGGCGATGCTGGATCGGGAACTCGGCGGTGCGAGCCTTGGACAGGCCGTGTTGGGTGCCTTGGTGTCGAGGCCCACTTCTGAGAGGTTACTTCGCGATGTCTTTGTGGAGAAAGAAATGGAGATACACCGTTACAATATTATGCTGGGTGCCTCGACATCTTCCTCGGTGGGTCAGTAAGCGGAGGGGGTTCCCTCTGCGCTGCTGCTGTTGCAGCGTATGCGACCAGATGACGCCCAGAGCTCCGTGGCTGGGGAGTCGACCGTGGCTGAGTTTAAGGACCATCATAACGAGGAGAGGGATTTTAGTCGCTTGTTCGGAGTAATCCCGCCCTTCAGCGAACCCGAGGGGCTCTAAGATGGCGACTTCCTCCAGTTTGAGATGAGTGGAGTGGTCCTGTAACGGTCTTTGTTTGTTTTCTTAGGACGAAATAAAAGGGTACGAATAAAGAATCCTGTTCCTTCTTTGCTTCGGCTAGTAATGTAGTGAACGATGGTGGTTTTAAGGAGAGTCCACCGATCCGCGAGGGATCGAAGTGGGGCCTTAGGGAGAGTCCCTAGCTTGGATTCGGTTGGAGCCTACCGAGGTGTTGGGGACGATACCGGAGTGAGGACTCAGGCGTCGATCTCATTATCTGGCGTTAGGATTTTAACAAAAAGAGATCTCTTTCGTATAAGATAAGGAGGGCCGCTAAGACGGCCCTGTACACATGAGTGTTTACACAAAAACATGTTTACATTTAGCCAGGCTAGAGCCTATGTTTGTCCTTCGAGGAGTTTCATTAGGTACTCGGCTTCGACTGGGGTCTCCTCCCGCTCGGTGACAGGTTTGGAAGTAGGGCCATCCCTCTCAGGTTTGAACTCGATGGCGTCGAGGGAGAACACACCTCCCCCGACGGTGGTCATGTAGCACGATCGTGCTGCTTCTTGGCTACCTCGGACAGTGTCGACTCCTTGCGGGGTGGGAAATTTGAGTTTCAGATGGTAAGCCGACGGCATCACTTGGAGGGAGCATAGTCCGGGTCGGCCGAGTATGGCATTGTAAGCCGCCTTGACGTTGACCACCATGAAGTCCATGGACTCGGTCCTCTTGACAGGAGCCGATCCTGCGGTAACGTCGAGGGTGACAATCCCTTCTATCACGACAGGGACGCCGGAGAACCCATGCAAGGTGTATCCGGCCGGCTTGAGCTTGCCTCTAGGTAGCTTGAGATTCTCGAAGGCTTCGAGGAAAAGAATATTAACCGAGCTGCCGTTGTCGACGAGGATTCGGCGAACTTCACAATTAGCCATGTGGAGACTAATGACGAGGGCATCACAGTGGGGTAGGCGAACGCCCTCGAGGTCCTCTCCTGAGAAGGAGACCGGCATCGGTTGTAGCTTGGGCGAGGGATTGTCGTGGACAGCATTCACTTCCCGGATGAAGGCTTTTCGGGAAGTATTTGAATTTCCTCCCATTGGCCCTCCGTGGACACAATGCAAGATGAAGGGCGTATCTGTGGCTCCCTCGGAGTCGGGATCCCGACTCTGGATGCGGTTCGGCGTAGGGTTCGGAGGCGAGGGCTTCCGGTTCCTAGTATCTCGTCGATCCCGTGGGACTTCTCGGGTGAATTCTCGGAGGTACCCCCTGGAGATGAGTTCCTCAATTTCGTCTTTCAGGGCTCGGCACTGGTCAGTTTCGTGCCCGTGATCTCTGTGGAAGCGGCAGTAGAAGCGCTGGTCTCGGTTCTTGCCGTTGTTAGGCCGGGGGGGTAGTCGAACAATGCCTTTGTCTTCGATTTCTAAGAGGATGGCGGACACGTTATGCGTCAAGGGAGTGTACCTCTCGAAGCGGGGGACCGGCGGGACCTTCTTCATGGCCCCCGCGTCCCTCGGAGCTTTCTTTGATGGTTCGACCTCTTTGACCTTCCGCTTTCCCTTCCCGATGGCCTCCTTGGTATCTTCGGGGTTAAGGGCCTCTTCCGCCCTAATGTATTTCTCGACCCTGTTGAGGAGGTCGGGAAAGTCGACGGGGGGTTTCTTCGCCAGAGAGGCCTTCAGCTGTCCATGACGGACGTTGTGCCGAAATGCCGTAGAGGCGACGCCCGGATCGAGGGAGGAGACCGACCTTGCCTCTGCGGTAAACCTCCGGACGAACACTCTGAGTGACTCCCCCTCTATCTGTCTGAGCCCAAGTAATGAGGCGCTGGTCCTTTCGGCCTTCCGGCTGGTGACAAAGTGGGCAAGAAAATTGCCCTCTAGTTGGTCAAAGGAGTAAATGGAGCCGGGGACGAGCTTCGAGAACCATTCACGAGCCGGACCCCGAAGGGTGGCCGGGAAGGCTCGACACAGCAGGGGATCCGAGGCGCTGTGAATCATCATGAGGGTTTTGAAACCCTCCATGTGATCAGCAGGATCTCCCTCGCCGTCGTAGGTCTCGAATTGAGGGGGTCGGAAGTTCCTGGGTATTTCTGCCTGGAGGATGGGGGCGGAGAAGGGAGGACGGACAGGTCTGTACCCCTGAGCCGCTCTTTGGCCGCCGTCCCCTATGTGATCGAGGCGATCTTCCATTTCTTGGAGGCGCCTTAGGAGTATGTCATCGTCCTCTGGCTGGATTGTTGATGGTCGGGACACGCTGGTCTCGGTGTCCGACCTGGTTTGGGAATGGAGAGTTTCTCCCCTGGGGGCCCATCGGAGAGCCCCAAGAATTTCTCTTCGGAAGTCCTGGAACTCCTTGTGAGTGACGGGGGCTCCCTCGACCCTGTTCGGTCGGTCTGAAGGTTGCCTTCCGACGCGGCTGAGTGCTGGCCTCCGTCCCTCGGGCGGTGGTCTTGGATGGTTCGGGGCCGGGTTGGAAGCGGCCCTTCCCCTGCTGCGGGTGATCTGACGGTTGACGATTATTCCTCGTAGGTCGGGTTGGACTTGCTGGGTGACACTCCTCTGGGACTCCTGATGGGGAGCCCTGTGTTTTGAAGTATGTGGCCCGGCGTTAGCAGTTGGTGGGGGCGAGTCCCGTCGGTTGACGGAGGAAGCAGCCCCCTTGCCCTTGGAGCCCATGAGAGTTCGGCTGTCGAGGTCGCTCGATGGTCGGGCTCGGATCGGCTTCTGAAGCAGTTTTCCCACAGACGGCGCCAACCTGATGCGGTTTATTTCTGGGAGACGTGTGGATGCACCAGGTGTGAGTTCGGACTCAATTTGTATTTGAAGGAGAAAGCTGCTCGTCTGACGACCCTCGGCTGACCGGGCGGAACCTGCGACGACCTCGGAATGAGGCGGAGATCTGGGCTCGGATCAGAGGGTTCGGATCCGAGGTCTTGTGTACCTGCAGACGGTCCTGAAACACCGGGGTTTATCCCGGTGGCGGACCCTCCGACGATCTAGTCAGTCTCTGTGAGAGAGTAGCAATAACTAGGTGAATTTAAGTGGTAAAAGATTGATTACCTCAAAAGGTGGGTGAGGGTCTAGTATTTATAGAGAATCCTAACCGGGTTTGGTTCCGCTTGGGGGCCGGGTCTGGATCCGAAAGCCCCTGGGCCTGACGTGGCAGAAGGCCCAGGGGGTTTAGGGCAGACGTGGCAATACTAGGAGCGGTATAGGGCTGACGTGGCAGAACTCTTGGTGGTATTCGGAGCTGACATGGCTGATCGTGGGTCTCCTGCGCTTCTGGGAGAATCGGAGGGCCTAGGCTGTGCCAGGTTATCCCCATGCTTCGCCAGAAAGGGGAGACGGCCCGTGGGGTTGTCACGGATCGGAGGCCGAGGACCACTGAGGCTCGTCGGATACGAGGAGGCCAGTTCTGCGGGGGTGAACTTGAGGTTCGGCGCCGACCCTGCAGTGGTTCGAAACCGAACTAGATTGCTATTTTTACCTTTCTTGAGTGAGAGTTGTATTGGGCCCTAAGCCATTTTTACCCTACCACAGTTGCTATTGTCAATAGCGGCATTGTCTAACTAAGGTTAATAGCAACCTTAGGTGAGACTAAAAGCGATTGCACCAAGCTGTGGTCGCGGCCTTAGTTATATAAGATCGCTAATACAAGGTCGCTATTGACAATAGTGATCTTAGTTACACCATGTCTGTTCATTATACAATATCCTCTCTAGTGTGAGAGGTCGCTATGAAGATGTTGCTATTCCCAATAGCGGTCACTGCTGATGGGACACTGGGTAGCCAAAAGTGCTAATAGTTTGTGAACTGGCCTAAAATCGTAAATAGTTTAAAAAAGTGGCCTAGTACCGCAAATCATTCCCATTTCCCTTGCCGCCGCCAAAATCAAGGGTTTCATTTCCCCCAAATCCTCAACCATGGCTGACGTGGCGACGGGGCAGCCGAAGAGGAGGACGTTCAGCTTCCGAATCGTCGATCTCGATGAGCTTCTCGACATGTCCACTGACGAACTCGTCAAGCTCTTCACTGCTCGCGCTCGGAGAAGGTAACCATCGTTATCGGATCTGAGTTCGCTCTCGGACCCGACCCGATTCGAATTCCCATTTTAAAATGTTCTTATTTTTATTTGTAATTTTTTTTTAATTTATAGGTTTCAGAGGCGCTGAAGAGGAAGCCGATGGTGCTGATCAAGAAGCTTCGCAAAGCGGTACAAGTTTTCTTTAATTCTTGCTTTTACTATTATTTTAATGTCTTTAGTTCAAATTTCTGAAAGGTGTAAGATGATTTTTCAGTTACATCATTATAATTATGTAAATGAATATTTGGTAATCGGCAGTGTCGTGCCGATGATGAAAGCATACAGCATGAGCCACGTCAACATTAGTGCGTGAGGCTTATTGCCTTGGTCGTCGTGGCTAAGATTAATGTGCCAAAATGCTAATCTGAGGTTCTGCATTTGATAACTAAGTATATTTAGCGTACCTAATTGCATACCAGCTAAAGGACCGGATCCGGTCAGAACTCTCCGATGTTTAGCGAGCTTGGCCGAGAGAATACTAGTGTAGTACAAGGATAGTTGACTTTTTCGGAAGTCCTCATTTTTCTGCCCCGCCTTTTGCAGGTGCCCTAGTAGCCTTGTGGTAAGCCTCTTCTCTAGTGATGAAGAGGCTGGAGTTTCGATCCCCCACTTTCCCCTAATTATAGGATGTGTGTGCGTACGGCCTTGTTTCAAAAATAAAATAAAATAATCATGATATATTCAAAAGGATATGTGAACTTTTCTCTTGATTTGAGAATGTATGATAAGCTTCCCTCCATTTTAATCATGGAGAAAGCATGCAAACATTAGCCACATAAATTGTATGACCCAGAGTGAGACATGCTTTTGGACATGATGCGGCACTGATTATTTTTTGCATGCGTAGTTATGTTCCATTTATAATAGCGAATTTGCAATTTTTTACCTGTCTAATCATTTGTCATGTAAGTGGTATGCCCCAGAGAGATGCGTTTTAGGCATGCTGCTCTATTGGATGTCTTCTGCACATAGTTATGTTCCATTTCTATTTGCAATTTTCTACGTGTGTGTGCATTATTCCTGTTGCATTGGAAACTTGCTACACCTAATGTTCACTACCTTCTATTATATAAAACATGGTTCAGACAAAATTAGAGAATAACTCCTATCAAATGTCAAGTGGAATATTTTTAAAGAAGTGTACCTTAATGTAGCTTATTTACATGGAATTGGTTGGATAAAGTGTATCTTAGACATGTTGTAACTCATAATTTCCTTGTGGGATAACACCCTTCACATAAACATTAGATGGCAGATGTCCTCAAAGAATATTTTCAAGTTTGAATTTCCCTTTGAGCCTCCAAGGTTCAGATGATGCTTTAATTAAACTGCTTAATATAGTTCTCCATTTGAAGTGTTCCAATCTGTAATCTAATTCCCGAAGAATTTAAGTGTGTTATGCCATTGTTCTAGTGGATTATCCAAGTTTTTATTCCTTATTCCTAACCCCCCCCCCCCCCCCCCCCCCCCCCCCCCCAAACACACACCCCCCCCCCCCCCCCCCCGCATCCGTTCTTCCCCTTCTCTTTGTTAGTTTTGATGGTTTAACATGCTTAAAAATTGATGCCTGCCAATGATGATGACAGAAGGCAATGAGCCATGACAACATTAGTGTATGAGGCTTCGGCCTGTTGTTGATGGCAAGGATTAATGTGATTTTTTTCCGTACTGAGCCACTTTGTGAAAAAATTACTGTACTGACCAACTTTCGAAAATATTTACCAAACTGGCTCACTTTTGGGCACGGCAGCAAATAAAACACTATTGGAAATAAAGGCATATGTTATTTTAATGTCGTTGTTGCCAATAGCGGCACCTGTAAAATTTTGTAAAATTTTTTCTTCTTCAGATGCCGCTATTGGCACTAACGGCATAGGTACATTTGGCTTGAAAAAAATGTTAGTGAGAAACATCTTATAACCTTTTTTATTTTTAAGTGGGAATTGGGAAACGTCACTAATGGCATGGATACATGATGGCATAAGGCAAAGGGCTCGAGAAGGAGAGAGAGAGAACTGGCTATTGGGAGTCGCACACATCATTCTTTCCTTTCTTTTTACGACCATTTTTTATCTGCCTCTCTTTCTATCAATTATGCTGGTGGCGCTATTTTCAATAGCGGCATCAGGTTCAGGTTGCCGTTATTGAAAATAGCGGCATTAGTCATAAGATGTTTCTCACTTACAATTTTTTTCAAGTCAGAGAATTTTTAATTGGATGTGAAATGTTCATCTAATTTTTTTTACATGTGTCGCTATTGGAAACAACGACATTAAAATAACATGCTATTATTTCCAATAGCATTTTGTGCTGACATGTCCAAGATAAGTTAAGAAAGAATCGTCTCAGGTGGTTTGGACGTGTGATACGTAGATCTAGTAGTGCTCCCATTAGAAAGAGTGATTTGATAAGTATTGAGGGTAGAATTAGGGGTAGAGGATGACCTAAACTAACTTGGGTGGAAACGGTGAAAAAAGACATGATAGTTTGTGACCTCACAGAAGATATTGCGTTAAACCGAGCAGAATGGAAAACCAGAATTCATGTAGCCGACCCCAACTAGTTGGGAAGAATGCTTTGTTGTTGTTGTTGTGTCCAAAAGTTAGCCACTTTGGTAAATATTTTTGAAAGTGGGTCTGTTTGGTAATTATTTTCAAGAAGTGGGTCAGTTCGAAAAAATTCGATTAATGTGCCAAAATGCTAATCTGAGGCTTCCCTTTTCCCCATTTCCCACATAGTTCTGTAGTAAGATCTTCTATATAATTCATTTTGAGCTGGTTCTACTTTCTAGTCCTTTTCACTATTTAACTGGATTATGAAGAAAAAAGGCGCTTAAAATGTTTTTTTGTTCTTAGTGAAACTAGTGTTTAGTACAATCTGATTTTCCTTTATTTTTAAATTTTCTGTGTTGACTATTTTCAATGACCAAATTTGTTTTCTCAATTGTATCATGTACTATGTTTTGGGGAAATTTAAAAATACTATGAATTTTGAAATTTTTTAAGAAGCTCAAATGAAAATGCTTTATCGTGCGTGGCTATCTGGTTTTTGATGTTTGGAGTATTAGGTTGCACCATTCATATTTAGATTTTCTAGGCAGTTAAAATTGATTTTTGGAACTAATCGGTTAATCGAAAAATAATTGGGTATTAAATCGTAAAAATCATTATATATATATATATATATATGGCAAAATGGGTGCGTTTTCAACGGGTTGGAAAAGGCACCCGTGCGCCTGTGAGCCGTTGGATCGTGCAAGATCATGATGGAGCATAGAAAACGGGTGCATTTTCAACGGGTTGGAAAAGGCACCCGTGCGCCCGTGAGCCGTTGGATCTTGCAAGATCATGATCAATGGCTCAGATCGAAACCCACTAAAGCCTCCCACTAACAGTTCTAAAAGCGGAGGGGCAATTTCGGAACTTCACGCCAAAAAATATTTCAGACTTGGCATTTTTTTGGCGTGCAGTTTTTTTTTTGGAAAAACTTATACTTGGGCCATTGTTGGAACAACGGCCTAAGTTGTTTGAAATTTTTTTTGAAGAAAATTATACTTAGGCCGCTATGTACATGCTCAGATCTGAGCCATCTCCCCCACAAGTCTTCGACAACTCTCTCTCTATCTGGAGCTCCCCAAACCCAATCCCCAAACCCTAGCTCTACGCCAACTTGCTCTTTCTCTCGATTTGAAACTCTTCTCGATCTTCCCCTCTTCCCGATCTATCTCTATCTCTCCCTTTCTCGAATACCCCTAAACCTTAATCCAATCCGAAATCTCCCCAACTCACCTGAACCATAGCACGAATTCTACGATACCGTAGAATTTACAACTTGTTCGTTTACAGCAGTGGCTCTTCACATCTTTGACAACTCTCTCTCTCTCTCTGGACTAGGTAGTCATTTTTTCACAATTTAGTATAATGAACTATGTTAATTTATTGAAATTTTTTTTTCAGTTTTTGAGTTTGATTTTTTGTATTATGCATAGTAGTCTTCAATTTAGAGTGTACAACTTTTGTAGCATGTGTGTTGTATATACTTTGTGGACATTTTTGTAGATGTAGTGTTAGTTGTAGTTATAGAATATAGGAAAAGCAAACATACGAGATTCAAAAATTTCAAAATTTGACGACTTGTTCGAGCTCACCACGCAGAAGGCAACGCAATTTGTAGTGGCAATTTTCGTCTCACGGTTTGCAAAATACGTCCGTTTATCATTTTTATTAAATAAAATAGATATAGAGCGATTATATTACAAACCGAGAGTCGGGACTCACCTCTGCAAGTTGCGTTGGCTTGTGTTTGGTGTGCCAGACGTAAGGGCCAAATTTCGGAATTTTTGCATCTCGTTTGTATTGTACTGTCGCGTATATGAAAGAACATCTATATACCTTGGAATTTTGTTAGGTTGAGCTCATTAGAAAACTGCTTAAACGAATTCCAAAAAATACGAAACTGTGGGAATAGGTCGGGCTAACCACTCACAATCCAACGCAACTTGTAGTTGCGAGTTCCGACCCACGGTTTGCGAGATACGTCAATGTATCACTTTCCGCTCTTTTTCAAAGATTGAAAGCGATACACGGCCGTATCTTTCAAACCGTCGGTCGGAACTCGCTTGTACAAGTTGCGTTGCCTTGTGTGCGGGAAGCCCGACCCAATTGTAAAGTATAATTTTTTTACCGTCGTTTTTGTGGTTTTCTCATGAATTTTGTTATGTATTTAACGCGTTTACAATAGAGAAATGGCTCAAAAAATATGAAATTTTGCGGGTAGGCCATTTATGCACTCACAAACCAAAACAACTTGTGGCTAGGAGTTCTCACCCACGGTTAGATATACGCGTCCGTGGATCGCATTTTGCTCTTTTTTTCAAAAGTGGAAGCGATATACGGCCGTTTCTTGAAGACCGTTAGTCAGTGAAGTCGAAGGCGTGCCTCAGGAGCAAGGCGAAGGCGTTTTGGGCTTTTGCGCCTCACGCCTTGGCTGAAGCGTCGGATTGGTTCGAAGCGTCATCGAAGCGTGCGCCTCACTGCGCCTCAGCACTTTGCGCCTCACTGCGCCTCAGGAAAAAACGACCCATTACCCATTAACCCCTACTGGCCCATATTCGCAAACCCGACCCATTACCCATTACGCCTCAGCCCTTTCCCCTTCCCTGTTCTAAAATTCCATTCCTATTCTCATTTTCAAAGTTCGAACCCTATCTTCAACCTCTTCTTCCTCAATCTTTGCCCCCCTGACGGCGATGAAGCTCCACCAATGTCGACAAAGCTCCATCGACGGCGGCAAAATAGGGTTTTTTTATTTTTATTTTTTATTTTTTATTTTTTCCCCTTGTTTTCTTCTTGTGTTTTGCTTTTTTTTGTTGGTGCATCAGTGTATGTTTGAGATTTGGTTTCCCCCCCTTTTTCCCCCATTTTTTTGTTTCGACGAAGCAGTTTTTTTTTTTTTTTGCTTTTTTTTTTGTGTATCAGTGTATGTTAGTTTGAGATTTGGGTTATTTTTTCCTTTCTTTTTCCCCCTTTTTTTTGTTTTTTTTTGTTTTTATCATAGAGTGCCCATTGATTATTGGTAGTATATAAATGTTTAAGGATGAAATGTTAGTCCTGCCAACAAAGATTGGACGTGCATGCGAATATATGTATACTACTAGTCTAGTAATCCTTGTTATACTTGTTATACTAGTATACTGTTCTGTTTGTTGTGGTTGACTACTTGACTGGTTGTGGATCAATTGTTATACAATCACAAACTCATGAGTTGCTCTTGATAGTATATAAATGTTGAAGGATGAAATGTTAGTTCTGCCAACAAAGATTGGACGTGCATGTGAATATATGTATACTACTAGTCTAGTAATACTTGTGCCCCTGTTATGTTTGTTGTGGTTGACTACTTAACTGGTTGTGGATCAATTGTTATACAATCACAAACTCATGAGTTGCTCTTAATCTTACACACTTACACTTACACATGGTTGTGGGTCTAATACTTGTGCCCTTGTTATGTTTGTTGCGGTCGCAAACTTGTAATACACAATTACACTTACACACTTATATTTACAAGTTATAGTGTTTCACAGTTACACCTACAAAATAAATTTGCATTGTACTATTTTTGTTTTAATGTTTTACAAAAAACACATTAAATCATTTTTTCTTTGGATCAAGAAAATAAACTTGCGTTGCGCAAATCTTCTCATTGCCGATTATTCTCATTTCTCAATTATCTGCATGAAAACAAAAATATACATTTGATTAATAGATAGATACTAAATATGTGATAATGCGACAATTAAAATTTAAGGCAAAACACAAAATATACATTTTCGATTATAGCATGTTAGATTTTATTTCATATTTGCTTTTCATTGGTACTAAGTACTAACTTGTAAATATATGTGTTTCATATTTGTATTTAACTTTACCTTTTTAAGTATATGGTCATTGTATGCAATATATTTTGTTATTATGATGTTATCTTATTTATATGCTCTAATTTAAAATTTTTAAAACCCCCAAAAAGTAATAGTGCGCCTCAGTTAACTAAGGCTTGCGCCTCAAATTGCGCCTCAGGCTTTTTACGAGTAATTGAAATTACTTGCGCCTTACGCCTTCGACTACATTGCCGTTAGTCCGAACTCGCTTCTACAAGTTGCGGTAGCTTGTGTGTGGCATTTTAGACCCATTCGCAAAGTTTGGTATTTTTTGAAAGTTGTTTTTCCGGTTGTCTCATATATTTTGTTTCGTATCTATATATATGGTTTTTTGTGAACAATTTGTTTTATATATGCGAACTTTCTTACAGAGAAATGGTTAGAACGAGGGGAACCGGAAGGTTATCTGTTAGTGGTCGGGGCGAATATTTCACAGAAATAAGAGAACTATTAATTTGTATCGTGCATTTTGTATATAATGGTATTGTTAGTACACTAATAATAATTGTGTTTTGTGTTCGTATAGGTCGGTGCATCCTCTTCGAGTCCACGTCGAGGTCCAGGACCAATATATGACGGTGAACTGACCTTGCAAGACCGCCACAGATCCGCGGCAGTAAGGGGTGGGACGATGCAGAGGTGTAATTTCCGCACCCACGAGACCATGACGGTGCACCCACGTATCGTCGAGTACCTAATTCCGGTCAGTTTCTACGGAATCAGCATGATGGGTCAGGTGAAACTCGACTGAGCACTTCTTTCAGCACTCGTGGAGCGATGGAGGCCAGAGTCTCGCACACATTCTATCTACTGGTCAGAGAGATGGAGGTGACGTTACAGGATATAGCAATGATTTTCGGTTTTACAATAGATGGGATGGCCGTGACCGATAATTTGAACTTTGATAAGTTAGAGTTGTGTAATCAACTTCTCGGTACAGAGTTTAATGAGGAGATCGCGGAAGATAGGGATATTTTTATCAGACAATCAACCTGACTATTTTGGTTGAAGGGACATTTTGAAGGGATGTTGAATGATGCATCGATCGACCACGATGTACAGTCCTACACGAGTGTACATTCTAACGGTGCTCGGAGGGGTTCTTTTGCCTAACTTATCCGGAGATATGGTACACCTTATGTATCTACGATTGTTCGCCTACCTAAGCTTAGCTGGCCGGTACAGCTAGAAAAGTTGCACGTTAGCAACGCTGTACAGGACGTTGTGTTCTGTAGCGTTAGATGAGATCGAGATGACCGGTCCGATGGTCTTGTTACAAATTTGGTAATGAGAGCGTCTGCACTTGGGTCGTCCCTGAATTACGAGACCGGCGGACGCTTGGATGGCCGAATCACCAAATGCTCATATGTTAGCACCCTTAGGGATATATTGGGCAGGTAGATGGAGTTACAAAGACAACCCAAAAGGTGTACTAACGTACTAAAGAGACGAGCTCGACTAATTACGAGAAGAGTTCGTGATTTGGGTGCCGTATACACCCGAGCAGGTTGGAAGATTACCACCGATCGTAGTGACCGGGTCGCAGTTGTGGATGACGAAGGCTTCACTCATCAACTTTGGTATAGTGGAGCATCCGCGGCTGGAGAGAGTCATTCGGCAGTTCGGTTTTTACCAAAATAGTCATCCAAGCTGTGCAAAGCTATATTACTATGAGTTACACGCCGTGAGAGGTACCAGTCATATGCCTACCCATGATTGGGCAGATTTTCACCGTGTTCACATTGCAGAATGGAACGAGCGACGGTTTGAACTTGTAATTAATGTTGTAGGGTACGATGACACACTATAAGCGAAGTACATGCAATGGTTCAGAACATATACACGTTTGTACATCTCTCTCGATACTGAACTACCTGCTGGTATTCAAGTACCAATTGAGGAGAGGGAGATTGAACCACCACCTGCATATTCTAGTTCACAACGCATGTTCCAACCGAAGGCCTCAGCTATACCTACATTGGTGAGTATAATGTTCAAATTTTGTTGAATGTTCGTTATATTTAAAGTGATTAAATTGTTTACTTATCCAAATATGTTTATTTTTATTTTTTTTGATTTTTTGATTTAGATCGATAATACGTTGGACATGGTAAAAGAATGAGCGGAGTAATCAAAAGTAATGCTGGCACGCCTATGAAGAAGTTCGCTCAGAAGATGTTTTCTTCATGTCGTACTAATTTGGATGTTTTGGGAGAAGGGAAAGGTTTGCAACGATATTTTGATAGAACAGTACGTTCACAGCGACATAAGAGCGTGAGGGGTAGGCCATCTGCCCCGGGGCAATAACGGCAACAACAAGCTTGATCTCCACCTCAAGAAGAAGAGCAACAAAAAGAGAATCAAGAAAGGGTTGTTGGAGACGTACAAGAGGAGAGAGAAGAAGAAGAAATTGCTGAGGCGTCATCCCCATACCCTGCTGCTTCTTTCGGTTCCAACAATGATAATGGCTAGCTTTGGTACCTGCAAAGTGATAGATTGCTACAGTTCAACATGGATCTTGAGAGGAAGTATTGAATCATAGTTGAATTAAGGAATATTGCTTTGTTGTTGGATTAGGGTTCTTTATTATAAATTGAATGAATTATAGCAAGTCATTAAATGCGTATGTCGATTTTCATTGAAGGAGATTGTTCATAGTCTACGATATTGTCACACCTCGCTTCCCAAAAGGAATACGAGTACGTGACAAAATCCAGCGAATGATTTTTATCATTCATAAACTATAGGATCGACTCAACATCATAACAAGAAATATAACAAAATATACTCAACCAAGCATGCATGAATAATTTATTAATCAACAGAAAATATTTGAAACAAATATAAATATTTCAAATAAATTCAAGATCTGGATCAAAAGTAAAAACTTTGGGACTATAAGCCCGTTACAAGTTTTAAATAGCAACAATTTTAAATAAACTCGAATACAAATAACTGAAGCAAGCTTTTCCAAGCGAAGCCTAGAAGGTTTGCTCACCAACTCGAGTAGGCAACTCGTCTCCAAAGTCTGTATTATCATGCAAAAGAAAATGGAGAAATAAAATAACTGTCATTAGTGTAAGTTAGGACCGCAAGTAGTACAAGCAAGGACATGAAAATAAGTGTAAGAAAATACGAAACAAAGATATGGAATCATGAATATACAACATGATTGACAAGGATGCAACAAGTAGTGAAGTTCAAGAGACTAGCTAGCAAGTAAGATAACTCAAGTAACAGGATTTAGTAACAAATACTAGTAGTGATATAAGTAACAAGTGAACATGTAACAAGTATCAAGTATCAAGTAACAGTATCAAGCAAGACAGGTGTCAAGTGTGAACAAGTAACAAGTTATTATTAAGTCTATTTTTAATTCTATATAGGTAGCACTTTATGCGTCCCAACTATTTACCACATGGTTGTTCCTTACAAACAAGTTACATTTAGGCCTAGTGGTAGATTTTATAGGGCGGTGTACTCATGCATCATGTATCAAGCAAGCGAGGTTCATGAATACAAAAATAATGTAATAAGTTCACGAACCAGTTCGTGAATGTACTAACTCCATAACAAGTTCATGAACCAAACCATGGGCTTATGAATGCACTAAAGATACAGCAAGTTCATGAGCCACGTAATGGATTCATGAATGCACTCAAGATACAACAAATTCATGAACTAAGTAATGGAAAACACGAACCTCCTTCCGAGTACACTTACCTATAATGTCTACTATTATGGTCTTTCCCTTAAACCCTGACTTGTTATTTATTATTATTATCAACCAAGCATGAAGGTGTGGGAAATAAGCAAGAATACGTGATCAAGAACAGGGAATAAGTTTAGACTAGGTTGGATATATATTCAAGAGTCAAAACAAATTAAAATATCAAGAACGATGAGAATTCAAATTCTGGACAGTGTGACGTTGCTGCACCAAAACTGATATTCCCACCACCACAGAAATGCAAATCTGGATCCGTCAGAAAATCTAGAAACTAGACTCTTTGCCAAATCCACCGATATAAACAAGATACATAAAAGTTGTAGTATCAGGTGTCAAAACAGCAAACTACACATGATTCGTGTTCGGTCAGAATTTGTAAAACCGTGTTTTTAAATGTGAAACAGGTCTGAAACTTCATTAATTAATTCCAGAAAAATTAGAAAATGCTCTCTAATGTGTCTAGTATCAGTATGCAAAATTTTAAGTCATTATCTTACATGTAGCATAATTAAATTAATTGTAAAACAAAGTGACATCAAAATTGTGAATCTGAAATTCTACGGCATAGCAGTAGTAAAACCGCGATAACTCAAACCATAACTCGGAATTCAATTCCGTCAAAAGGGTAGTAACTAGACATCTGGGGTTAATTTTCATGTTTATGACTCAAGTCCAAATTCTGATGTTATCGGAGTTAAAACAGCAAGCAAAGACAGGAGTAGCGACATATATGAATTCTTTTATATAACAAGTGTCATGATAAATGACCATTGAGTCTAGATGAGGGTATGATGCAAATATGGATGTAATAGATATCAAATCAGCAAGTTAAATTTATTTTTTAACTCAAAGAAAGTGAGATCAACACATACATTATACAACACATCTACAAGTCAAGGAGGTTTTTAGTTTCATGTGTTCAAGTAATTAGGAGATAAAATGGATCATCCTGCGAGCGGGAAGACGAAGCATTCTTACGAGTCATAGTCTGCACAAAATCAAAAACAATTAGTATCCAAATCAAGTTGATTATCAATTTTTCATGCAATGGAATGGTCTGTTAATAGCTGAGTTAGTCCTGACAAAGTCAAGCCCATCTAACGTATTAGTCAAGCTAACACATTAGCCAAACCTGGCTCTGATACCACTAAAAATCTGTCACGCCCCGCTTCCCAAAAGGAATACGGAATACGAGTACGCGACAAAGCCTAGCGAATGATGAAAATCATAAGCTGTAGCATCGATCGACTCGGCATCATAATAAGAAATATAGCAAAATATACTCAACCACGCATGCATGAATAATTTATTAATCAACAGAAAATATTTGAAACAAATATAAATATCCCAAATAAACTCAAGATCTAGATCAAAAGTAAAAATTTCGGGACTATAAGTCCGTTACAAGTTTTAAGTAGCAACAAATTTTAAATAAACTCAAATACAAATAACTGAAGCAAGCTTTCCCAAGCGAAGCCTAGAAGGTTTGCTCACCAACTCGAGCAGGCAACTCGTCTCCAAAGTGTGTATTATCATGCAAAAGAAAATGGAGAAATAATGACAAACGTCCTTAGTGCACGTTAGGATCGCAAGTAGTACAAGTAAAGGTATGAAAATAAGTGTTAAAAAATACAAAACAAAGATATGGAATCAAGAATATACAACATGATTGACAAGGATGCAATAAGTAGTGAAGTTCAAGAGACTAGCTAGCAAGTAAGATAACTCAAGTAACAGGATTGGGTAACAAATACTAGTAGTGGAACAAGTAACAAGTGAACATGTAACAGGTATCAAGTATCAAGTAATAAGTATCAAGCAAGACAAGTGTCAAGTGTGAACAAATAACAAGTTATTCTTAAGTCTAATGTTTAATTGTATATAGGTAGCACTTCATGCGTCCCAACTATTTAGCACATGGTTGTTACTTACAAACAAGTTATGTTTAGGCCTAGTGGTGGATTTTATAGGGCGGTGTACTCAGACATCAAGTTCATGAACTAAACCATGGATTCATGAATGCACTAAAGATACAACAAGTTCATGAGCCAAATAATGGGAAACATGAGCCCTCTTCCGAGTACACTTATCTATATTGTCCATTACTGTGGTTTTTCCCTTAAATCTTGACTTGTTATTTATTATTATTATCAACCAAGCATGAAGGTGTGCGAAATAGGCAAAAATACATGATCAAGAATAGGGAACAAGTTTAGACTAGGTAGGATATATATTCAAGAGTCAAAACAAATTAAAATATCAAGAACGACGAGAATTCAAAGTCTGGACAGCATGACGTTGATGCACCAAAACTGAAATTCCCGTCACAACATGAATGCAAATCTGGATCCGTCATAAAATCTAGAAACTAGACTCTGTTGAATCCAGCGCAAATAAACAAGATACATAAAAGTTGTAGCATTAGGTGTCAAAAACAGCAAATTACACAGGATTCGTGTTCAGCCAGAATTTGTAAAACTGTGTTTTTAAATGTGAAACAGGTCTGAAACTTCATTAATTAATTTCAGAAAAATTAGGAAATATTCTCTAGTGTGTCTAGTATCAGCATGCAAAATGTCAAGTCATTATCTTACAGGTAACATAGTTAAATTAATTTTAAATAAAATATCGCAGCAAAATTGTGAATCTGAAATTCTACGATACAGCAGCAGTATAATTGCGATAACTCACAAACCATAATCCGGAATTCAATTCTGTCATAAGGGTAGTAAACTAGATATTTGGGGCTAAATTTCATGTTTTGGACTCAAGTTCAAATTCTGATGTTATCAGGGTCAAAACAGCAAGCAAAGACAGGAATTGTGGCATATGTGAATTGTATAACTAGTGGCATGATAAATGACCATTATGAGTCTAGATTAGGGTATGATGTAAAATGGATGTAATGGATATCAAATCAGCAAGTCACATTTATTTCTCAACTCAAAGAAAGTAAGATCAACACATATATCATAAATATGGATGTAATGGATATCAAATCAGCAAGTCACATTTATTTCTCAACTCAAAGAAAGTAAGATCAACACATATATCATACAACATACATCTACAAGTCAATAAGGTTCTTAGTTTCATGTGTTCAAGTAATTAGGAGATAAAATGGATTCAACTAGTTGTGAAACGAATATGTATCAACGAAAGATTGTGACTCTTATGATCATGGAATTGATAAGGAATAAAATAAGATCGTCAAACGATAAGTCAAAGGGGAGTCACAATTACGATCTACTTGTAATATTTTCAAATAAAACTTGTACTAGAACAATAAAATTATACAAGAAGATACTTGCCTTGATTGGATGAGGGCGTTGATTGACGATCGAGATCGGATTGATCGGATCGGCACGGATATTGATGACGATCAAGATCAAGACAAGCGGACGACTGAGATCACTATGATCTGATCAAGATGATGGAGATCAGATCAGATCTGATGATGGTCACGATCTTGATGAGATCAGATGACTGAGATTCAAACAATCAATCTTCTTCCCTCTCCTTTGATCAACAACAGCAACGGTGGGAGCTTCGACTGGTGACAAGCGGTGGGCTGTGGGCGACTACGGCGGCGAGACGGCAACGACGTCGAGGCTCGACTGGGGAGCATTCGACGGAGGGCGACGACGGCGATGGGGAGAAGGCGAGGCTCTCTGTTTGGAGAGGAAAACAAGGGACCGATGTGGTGAGGCGACGGCGAAAGCTAGGGAGTTCGGCGATGGCGAGGCGACGAGGGGGTGTAGAGGTAGAGGATGACGACGTGGACGAAACACCAGGCGAGAGGTAATGGGTTCGGTAATGGCGAGGCGATGGGTTCACGAAGAGGAAGACGTTGGGTTCGATGGTTAGCGATGAGGCGGTGGCGACTCAACGACGGGGTGTCGAGGAGACGGGGATGAGGATGAAGAGGTGATGGGTCGACGGGGGAACGACGGTGTGTCGAGGAGACGGGGATGAGGATGAAGCGGTGACGAAGACGAAGAGTCAGGAGGTGAAGAGGCGGGGAAGACGAACAGTAAGGAATAGGAGGGGGTTGGCGGCTAGTGTGAATTAGGGGTTGAACAGTATTTTAGGATTAGGGTTAACCTAGGTTAGGGTTTTTATATAGTAGGGTTGCAGGTTTAGGGTTATCGGATAACGGGTTCCAAAAGGAGATTGAGTCAAAAATCACTATAATTAGGCCATATGGATTTGATGAGATGAATCAGTCAATTACCCTAGAAAAATAGCAAATTGAGTTATAGACAAGATGCAAATGAAATTGATTGGGCACAAATTTGAGTTGAAACAACATAAATGACTTTATTAGAACTAGAAACAAAATACAGAATCTTGAATTGATTAAAGAGTACAGTGAAATGAAATACCACAGAAAGTACAAATACAGAAAACAGGGGTTACAGATACTATGCAAATTGAGGAGTGTTACAGGTACTTATTGTACCCATTAATGTAATTGATGTGTTGGAATCCTACCTAGAATCCAGTTGGCATGAACATGTTATGGTATGTATCATCAGCTAATCAATGATTGGTAAAATTAATTAATTTTTTTAAATTGTACCTACCATAGTAGTCTACCATAGTAATTTGTGCCAATTGGATACAAAAAAAAGTACTTATAGCATTTCTCATACAAATTTGGGTATATTGTTGGATTCGTTTAATTGCGCCCAACTTCTAACTAGATTTGTCTCTTTCGACTGACCTTTGTTTTGCTTTATTGTTTGGCCACTATGCATGCATCTTCACCTACAAGTATGTTCCAAGTTGTGTGCTTCTCTGTATGTTAGGCAATGCTAGTCCTTAATCATCATTTCTATTACTTTCTCTTTGTCAAAGTAGTTGTTGTCGTCTGTAGTATTAGTCTTTTGAACATTCCAACAACGCACGATGAAATTCACTAGATCTATTGGCATCCAGAACTACCTAGTTTAATACTAGGTTGACTCTGTTTTTTTCATCGTGTGTCAGAAATGTGGGGGTATATTGTCCATGCGTACCATTGATATTCTGAACACAACATTTGCCTGTGTTCTGCATAAGAATAAGCTTTGGTTCAGTATTACCACTAGCAAGATGAACAGTTGAAGTTGGCTGTGAACATCAATTGTGATGATACTCACCAAGCAATAGTAGTGTGGTGGAAGATCTGTATTGGACGAGAAGAAATTTCAACGGTTGAATTTAGCTTGAAATATGTCTTACTTCTACATATACTACAATTAGAATAGTTTAGAACTAAAAATCATGGGGTGCTGAACCGACGCCAAATATATATAGTGTGAATTCTGTTGTACTGGGTATGCAAAAGAACAATCGTCCAGAGTCTTGCTTGCAGTATCCTAATCCTTATATAACATGTTTGTGTATATTCAATGTGAATGTGGGAATGATCCGCTATCTTCATAAAGTTGGCACATGGTTGAGCAAATTATTTCTCCTATCTACTTAGTGTAGTATTATAGCTTTATATAAAACTAATGGAAACGGCAAAAATTGAGCTAATCAGTATATATAATTACTTCTTTGGTCCATGCAAATTAGATGTTATCATTATTTTCATTTCCAGATTTGCTTAATATTAAAAATCTGCCTTTTGTATCTTCTTTGTTCTGTACTTTCCCCTTCAAGAAAATGTAGATCACAGAATTTGTTTACATGTCAGTTTAATATTATTGCAAATCACCTAGCATAATTAGTATCCTGCTTGCATGAATATGATCACACTCAAACTATTATTATATTTTCTAATGTGTAATCTTACAGAAAAAGGATACACTACCTGGGGAGAAGCCTGAGCCGGTGAGTAGCATTGGTATAAATACCTGAAACCCGATCCGACCCGGACCCGGCATTGGACCGGACCGACCCGGCCTATCCGGGTCCGGGTCGGCTCAAAAGAGACCCGACCTGGACCCGGACCGGACCCGTTACAAAACCCCCCAAAAATCAACATAAAAAAATATATTCTATCGTCAACCCTCCTTTCCTTCAATTCTAAATCTTCCTCGTCCAAACTCAAAACTCATGTCTTTTTCTTCTCTACTCTATTCTAAATCCTCGACTCACCGTTTCCGCTTGCTGCTCACACTCCCGCTTCTACCCGAACAGATAGAAATATTTTAACAGGATCCGGAACCGGATCCGGTCTTCACGGGTTCGGATAGTGAAGGACCCGACCCGACCCGACACCAATACTACCGGTGAGAACTCACCTCAGGAACATATGATCACAGTACCCGAGATTGATAGGCAGCATAATTGGGGTGTACAACGGCAAGACCTTTAACCAAGTAGAGATTAAACCAGAAATGATTAATTCTTCCTTGCTGGGTTCTCCATCTCCTACAAGCCACCACCCACTCTTCCATGTTCATTCCTCAAGTGAATCAGAGCCTTGTTAATTAAGACTAGCATTTCTTGTTTTGATGTGTATGCATTGTTAATGAGATTTGTTCATGAACCCTTTAAATCTCCTCTTTCTCTGAATCGCTTTTAGAAGTTAGACTGATCTCGGCATTCTTGGAGATTTTTTTAAATTCATATATTCTGCCAATGGCTTTTTTTTGTTGTTGAAGAGTGTCCAACTGGTGTTACACAATTCTCATTTGGTCTTCAAAATATTTTTGAGCTTTGGAAAGCTTTGTGATGAGAATGCAAAATGTCATATTTTTCTTCTTCAATGTTTAGTCTTTTATACTTATTTAGTGTTTAAAGGTACTCATTATTCTTATATTTTTATTTAGGATGCAAATGGAGTTGTTAAATACAAAACGAAGTTAATTGGGAGATTTTGCACAGTTTTGACAATGCTTCTTAATCTGGGCATAATTTTATTATCCAAGCTTCGATTGAGATGATTCAAAATGCTATGCAACATCAAGAAAAAGTTTTACAACACATGTTTTGAGTTTTGAGATATATTGGGTGCAGGTTGAATTTGGGTTTGAAGTTGACGCGCCTGCACTATGGATGTTTTGAGATCTGGTGCATAAAAGTTTTTGTTGGAAATATTACTTTTCTAGTTATATTAAGATTTTATTTTATTTTTAATATTTTTCTTAATATGTCAAATTTGGAGATCCTTATTTGAGGATAATACTTAAAAGTTTTGAAGGAGATTTGAGAGGTTCAGAAAAATTGAATTGAACATGTATAAAATTGAGAGAAATCAAGAGACTCAAACACATCTCTTTGCTCTTATCTCCAACTTTTTATTTGAGTTTTCATCAGGGTCTTGTGAGGCTAAGCTTTTATAATTGGTCAAAGTAAATGGGAGCTTTAGAATCAATAAAACTATGAGATCCAATTTGTTTTTTAGTATTCAACTTATTCTTTGAATATTAGAGATGTTATTCTGTTTCTATTTTTATGGTTGTCTTGTTTAGTAATTATGAAGTTTACTAGTTTATTATTTGTTGCAATGTATGCAATGTTAGATATCAAATCTGTAATTATTTGATCCCTTTATAATTTATGAAGCAACTAATATTTAATGATTTGTTGCGTTAGAAATAATTAGATCTTAAGAAGAACGCTCGACAAAATCAAATGTAACCTTTTGTACTTGTGTAATGTAGCTTCATCGATCTCTCTAATTCTTAAGGCTGCTACTAGATTAAATTTTTAGCGCTTGTCTTGGGTTGTTTAGTAGTTGAGGTTAATTGGATCTAATTAACTGTGACTTAGGAGAGAGATGAAAATAATTCCAACGGTGAATATTCAGAGCATGAATTAATATATACTTGCATCGATATGAAAATAATTGTTTAATAGTTAAGGTTAATTGTTTAGTAGTTAAGGTTATATTGTTTTCTAATTAGCTGTCACTAAATAGAGATGAAAATATTTCTAACGGTGAATATTCAGAGTATGAATTAATATATACTTGCATTGATAATCCGTTGTAGAATTTCGATGGAGGATGTTGACTTAGCCAATATTTGATCTTTTGATTGATCTTTTGATATTTTAATTCGAATTGTTTCTTAGTTGCTCTTTTTAAATTTATTTTCGTTATACCCAATTCCCCCCTCCCCCAAATCATTGTTCACGTAACATAAAACTAGGCTAAATATTCTCCATGTGAACGATCCTTACTTGCATTACTACACATTTTCAGGGGTGTCGGTTTTATTTTTAGTTGCATGCGATAGGACACCACTTTGTTACTTGTTAGATCTTTAGATCTCATGTTTGTAGAGGATGTTTTCCTGCCATTCTGTCTCTACGATGTTATTTGCTTCTATCCTTCAGAAAATGTATTTGATTATATGATTAATACTGTCCCTTTTTTTTTTGTTATTTACTCCTTTTTTTATTGTCAAAAATTTTCTAAGCAGCTTTCCACTTGAACATGAAGTCTTAGGTTTATTTTACTTGTAAACGTTTTTATAAATATATTTGTTTACATGTTGACTGATATTAAGCTTAAGATCTCCTTTATATCAATTATGCATGTGCATTGTACATATTTATTTGATTATAATATAAATGCTTGTTTAATTACATAACCCCAATTCTCCTATTAAAATATTAGAGATGGTGGATATCTGTTTCCTGCAATGTCATCAGAATTCAGATTCATCTCATCTACTATACTGGGACTTGGCATGGCCTTGCATGTATGAAGAACAGTACTCAATAATTTGAGCAACTTCTGATGAGATGAATCTGATGAAGAATACTCTATTTGCTATTCAGTATGCCTTACATTTTTGTCTTACCCAAATTGGTCTAGTTAGAATTATGTATAGTATATTAGTCGTTCAAATTAGAAAAAAGGTACGATAAAACACGGATGTCGAAGCGTCGATTAGAGTAGAAGTGAAACAGCAACAACAACTACACCTGAAGAGGACAATTGACCGTCCTTGGGGGCGGTCGACCGGTCCATGTACAGGGTTTTTCCGAAAAGAGGACCGTCGATCTCAACTTTAGTGCAATCGACCGATTGCGGCAGTTGTGTTATTTTGAGTCGCAATTTGTTAGGTTGCTTCAGTCCAATCTTCAACTCTAAGTTGGATCGTACGGTTCCTATTCAGTTACTTATTTTATATAATATATCGGACGACTGAGAATCAAGACTAACATCGGGTTATTTCTATTCTTCTTTTATTTATTGTAATCACCTCCAATATGAGAGGTAGTACTTTATTGACATTATTCTCTATTGCCAAGAAAGCTTTGAGAGAGTTTGTGGTGAGTGATTTTAATTTCTTATATTGAGTGAATCATTTAACTCTTTATAATATCTTCTAGTTGAATATTATCTCTCTTTATATTTTTCAGTCGGATTAAGCAAAAGCTAACCGGGATAAATTCTCGTTGTGTTTGTGTTGGATTGGATTGGTGAATCTATTTTCTTGGGTTGTCAGTTGATTCGTCTTATCTATTTCGCCATTCTCATTACTCTAATCAGTTTCGCTGCGTCATCGGGATGTTCGTAGACACCCATCTCCCAACAGGTTTGGCACAGGGTTGGCCCCCACCTTGAGGCGGGTGAGGCGGCCGCCTTAGGCCCCCAATTTTTTTGTAATTTAGGGCTCCCAAATTTGTATTTTTCATGTAAATATAAGCATGTATTTGGGCGTAAAATAATTTTATATTGTAATTAGGGGTTTTCAAAAATAATTATCTGGGCATTTCGCTTTGGGCCCTTGGAAACTCAGGGCCGGCCTTTGGTCTTGCATTCATGATTTCAAGACGAGGTATCGTAAATGTACTCCTGTTTGAGTCTGGTTTGTTTGTCTTTGGTTGAAGTGTTTGCTTCCTTCAGTTAAGCCTTTGTTGAAGTTTTTTTGGGATAATTAGGGTTGGCAAACGGGTCTAATGGGCTGGGTCGGATCGAACCCATCCGGGTTGGAAACCAACTTGGACAGGTTCGGGTCGGGTCGGTAGGTTAACCGGGTCGGGCCAGCTCGATAGCTCTAATTCACGACCCGCCCAACTCGTGAACCCTTTCGGGTCCAATCCGGGTCGGGTCGGGTCGCGGGTTGGCCCGTATATATATATATATATATATATATATATATATATATATATATATATATATATATATATATATGGAAAATGCTCCATTGAAAACACAAATGTTGTGAAAACACCCTAGTTTCGGCCTAGGTGGTTTTCCACGTTTTCACCGACATTTGCGTTTTCAACTGAGCATTTCCTATATATATATATATATAGACACACACTTAAACAAAAAATGGAATGTAATTTTAATAATAAACAAAAATGTAATAATAATAATAAGATTGAAAGAGTGAAATTGTCAAAAAAAAATTATGTATTATTAATATGATTTCAACTTATACAAGTTTCACAATTTGTAATAAGAATTAAATTTTTTTTACAAATTTGTTTTATACAATAACAAATTTCTTAGATGCAATTTCAATTTTCTTTAATTTTCCTAATTTTAAATAACAAACAAATATTTTTTACAATTTTTTATACATTTACAATTGTCTTCAATTTGTTGGTCTTCAATTTGTTTTTGTTGTTGTAATTGAATTCATCATTATGGTTGATGCTGTTGTTGTTGTTCTTCTTCTGGCGAGGTGCTCCCACTTGTGAACGGGTCAAACGCTTTTCCTTAAGTCCTATTTTCGGCTTTCAGCCAGTCTTCTGTGCAGATAAACATCTCCAACGATTGGGGTTTCAAACGATTCCTGTAATCAGGTAGATTTGTGCCACTTATAGAAAATGCACTTTCTGAAGCAACTGTAGAGGCCGGGGGAGTTCCTAGATCTGTAGCCATATATTTAAGAATACTATAAGTGTGTTCATGGTCTGTCCACTATTGTAAAATATCTACTAAAGAAGAAAAAGGCTTAGAATCTTGTTGATTATACCAATGTAATTCATTTGGTTGATTAGTTCTAGATTTTTTTGATTGAATTTGTGCAAGTAAATTAAATGTTCTATCATCTAATTTACTTTTACCATTACACAAATTCAATAAAAAATGCATCTAAAGAAGTTGTACTGCTATACGCAAAACTTCTATCATAATAATCATACAAGTTATTTAATATCGATTCAAATTTAACTTAAAATGTTGCGCAATTAATTTCATATTCATCTGGTCTAAGTAAAGCAAAAAACATTTCAATCAAACTCTTCGTACCTTCTAATTTGATACAAGGATCCATTACAGTAGCACAGTAGCAACACAATACAACATAGGAGGAGGTTTAAAATATTTAAAAAAAATTATATATGCAGGTTTCACAATATGACCAATAAAATCATCATCGATCATTTTTTTGAAAGTTTGCATCATAGTAACTATTGAAATAAAAATGCTACTAGAAGTAGATTCATAGGATTTTGAAATTTTGAAAGTTGCCATTTTAAAATGTTCTAAAAATTTCAACAAAGATTCGGCATAATACCAATGTTGCGGAGTCATTTCAAAATTCAGCATATTTTTTGCAATACAGAAATTATTTATATATTCTTTACATTCAGTATCAACTTGTAGCAAATAAAAAGTAGAGTTTCATTGGTATTTAACATTCTTTGGAAATTTTTTAAAATGTACATTTTTAAGCCTACATCAAGCTTTTCATTCTTGAAATATGGTGCCACTTAATGCAATAAAATGTACACAAATCCTAATGTTAACTATATGTGGTTCGGCTATTTTTAATGCATCATGAACACACGAATTTAAAATGTCATGTACAACAAACACGAAAAATATTGTCAGATGGAGGGTTTAATGCGGTTTTTAAAATACTAATTGATGCATTGTTGTTAGATGCATTATCAAAATTTATACACATAATTTTATCACGAATATGAAAAATATCACAAATTTTTTAAATACGGTTTGCAATTTCATTACCCCCATGGGGATAGGGCAATGCGGTAAGTGATATGATCATTTTTTGAATAATCCAATCACTGTCGATCCAATGACAGGTTATTCTCATCATTGAAATATTGTTGCAACCCGTCCAACAATCAGAAGTTAAAAAAATTCTACAGGTTGAATTCCATAAAATTGGAATCAAAGCTTTCCTCATTTCATTGTACATTTAAAACAATCCGATTTGCAAGTATTTCTAGGGATTCTTTTAAAATGAGGGTTTAAAGCGGTTTGATTAAAATTTTTTAAGTCCCTACTCTCGGGATAGGAAAATGGTAACTCTTTCTTGATTAATAATTGGGCAATTTTCCAACGAAGAAGTTCGGGATCAAAAAAATGATCATCAATTACACCGGTCCTAGGGTGGATTTTTTGTTAGTCGGGTAGGTCAACAAGAAAGTTCTTTATGCAAATTTTGGATGTGCCGTCTAATTGTACCCGTGTTCTCACCCCTCTTCCATTTGTTGGCCGGGTAGATCAACAAGAAGTTCTGTATTCACATCGTGTGTACCAATGTGTTGGGTCATAAGATTAGGGTACTCTTCGGCGGGCTCATTTTGTGGGACAATTAGAGGCCTACGGAAAGTGTCGGTGGAATCTTGTCCACTTTGGCTACGGTTGCTACCTCGTGATTTTGACATGTTGATATATAGTAGTGTATGTGAAAAAATTAAATATAATGTAGGCTCGATAAGTTACAAAAAAGAATCTAGAAAACAAGAAGGTTGTGACAGGGAAGATAGAAAAATCAACAAACAAATATGATACAAAAAATTATAACTACAAAATAAATAAAAATAGAAGAAGTGAGTTGTGAAATTTTGATACCGTTCATCGCATATAGTCGTATATAAAATGAGAGTGAAAATAAGAATAGAAGTAGAAGTAGAAGTCCGGAATTGAAGACTTGAAGAGAACTTCTTTGTTTAATCACTTGGAGGAGTTAAAGACTTGAAGACGTAATTGAATGTTGAATTCGATACGATCGAAAATTGTCATTTGATCGTTTATATTTTGCTACCTTCTTTGTTCAATTGTTCACAAAAATTGAAATGAATTGAGTAATAATAGTAGAGTAAGAGAGTAAGGTGTGAATTTTTAGTGTGGGTTTTAGGGGTATTTATAGGGAAAAAATGAAAAAACAAAAAAAAAAACAAAACAAAAATCAATGGCTAAAAGAGCCGTTAACGCTCTCGGTAAGGGGTTAGGCCCGTTGGACCCGCACTGGTCGAACGGTTCGCAACCCGCGGGTTCGCGGATGGGTCGAGAACTGTTCATCCGGGTTATCGGGCCGGGTTCAACGGGTTGAATTCGCTATTTTGAGGACCCAAGTCGCCCCGTTTACATTAACGGGTTTGACCTGAATCCGAACCGGTCACTCACGGGCCGGGTTAGGCGGGCAGTTCGCGGGTCGACCCGGCCTGTTTGCCATCCCTAGGGATAATGTAGTATATATATTATTTATTCAGACGGATTATGTCTTGCGAGCACCATGTACTCCTGTTTGAATTCGATTTCTCAGTGTCATCGTCCCTCAACCATGCAATTCTCATGAACTACCAGTAACATCCTCCTTTAGATTTTTATTGCAAATGTTCAAACATTATGTTCTTTTTAAATGCCTTCAGTATTAGATTTTGCTGCCTAGCTACCCTTGGGCTGTGTTGAATATTCTGGATGTTTATTGTCCCAGTGAGGGTAGATAAAAATACTCGGCCTTTTGCAATGCTGATACAGAAAGAGGTTAAGAGAGTATTGTGGATCACAATTTCGAAAAATGTGGTTCACGAAAGAAAGAGTGGGCCTACGGCTTCAGCTGTTACTGTGAACTGAAGTCATCTTCTTTGAAAAATTGAACACATTGATGTTTAATGGCATCAACTACTCCACTTCAAATTTCAGAAATGTGAAGACGAGTAGCAACCATGACATGGACCGGCACCAGGGTGGGGCCCACAAACCCAGCACTCCAGCAGCATGAACACTAGTACTACTGTAACGTGGTCCAGTCCCGCCTCACCTCACACGTGTTACGTGCGTACCGCGTTTACGTGGGTGATATGGACGGCATACCGTGTTTATGTGGGTGATATGGACGGCGTGCACACCCTCTTTTTTGTCTTCATTTGTCACCATACTCGCACAGTCCCACAGCTTGAATGTGACATGTTGCGTTGCTTCTTGCATTATCGACAATGCTTATGTATGTATGTAGGTATATTCCTTGATTTAACTAACCTATTTATGTATGTAAATTATATTTGTGTACTCTACTGGGTCATGTTTGAAAACGGAGGTATGTGAATATTGGTGAAGAAATAAATTTAGTGAGGGTGAAGTTTTGTTAATATATTCTCCTATTTTTTTGTTTAAATAAAGGTTGAAGTATAATCACCTTGTTTAATTAATAATAATAATATAAAATGGTTTCTTTGTGAAATTTGCAGGGTTTTTATTAGCCAGCCTTATAGTATTGAAGAGAAATGTTCTAGATGTTGACAATAAGAGTAATTAAATCTAGGTCCGAGTGAGTGAGGTAGCTCAAAGAAAAACCTCTAATATTATATTGGGAGAGTTGGAGTTGTAATATTGTCAACATACAAATCCGTGCGTTGCACGTGCAACTCCAATTCTTTCATTAATTACAACAAAAACAAACAAATAAATAAAATTTTACATATTTAAAACGTGCAATGCACGTACAAAATAATTTTACAATATTTTTTTAACACTAAACATACACATGTTGCACATACAACTCAAATTTACATATAAACACGTGCATTGCATGTACAAATTGTAGGTTTTTCTTCAAAATTATTTTTACCAATTACATGTAATGCACGTCCAACTCCAAAACTATTTCTTAACACATAAATCGCACGTGACAATTTTTCAATTCTTATCAAAACATGCATCGCACGTGAAAAATACTAGTAAGATTAATAACAAAAACACTAGCCATAATAAAGAGTTTTGAATCCTCTCCTGTGAATGAATTATTCATTACAGCATTCACTATTACAGCATCCACACTATTCGTTGCTGTTAAATTTTGCAATTTTAACATTTGGTAAATAGCTTTGGGTGTCAAGTGCTGCAGTCGTTTAATGATAAATTTAAAAGAGTAGACAATATATTTTTTTAAAGCTTCTTTTGGCTGGAATCCGAGCATTTTTTTTCTTTTTTGGTTTTTTAAAATTATTATAATGGCATTTTCATAATTGTTGTAATGGTAATTTAGTAATTTTTTTGAAAAATTCTGAACAAATTGTCGGACGGAAGATGAGCATTTTTTTTCTTTTTTGATTTGATAAATTATTTAAATGACATTTTTGTAATTTTGTTAGATATCATTTTAGTAATTTTTAGAAAAAATATATATTAAAGAACTTGGTGTACAGAAGTCTGACCAGATTTTTAAAAAGAAATTTAACAAATGGAGCAGCAGTCGACTGTTCACTTCTATTTTAAATTTTGAATTTTTAGCAAACCGACAGCGAGAAATTATTTCAACTAATTGTTAAAATTTGAGAGATAGCCTTAAAGATTCGGTACCTCCATCGAACCACACATAACATCAAATCACGTGTACTCTTGTATTATCAATTTGATGTGTAGTTGGATGGACATGTTGCAAGTTCTCCCCTAAAAAAAAAAGACATGTTGCAAGTTCTCTTTTCTAAGCAAATAGTAAAATAACAAGTGGGCATGTATCATTTCTTAAATATTTTCAGTTAGATCTATGTATCATTTCTTAAATGATGGCAGTATTAGAAGTGCTCATGCAGATGTTATTTGGAATTCGAAAATCCCAAATAAAGTGAAAGTCTTCCTATGATTGGTGGACAATAACGCAATCCTGTCTGAAGTGAATCTAAGAAAACGCAGTCTTCCAATTGATACGAGCTGCCCAAGATGCAATAGTGGGGGGGAAGACACTGATCATATTCTGCTGTTTTGTCCAAAAGCTAAACTAATTTAGGAAACTATGGGGTGGGGATTCGGGGTGTCAGAAATACCTAATAGTGTTGACGACGACTGGGGAGGGTGGAGGTCGAGGTTCATTAAGAAAGAGTGTAGATTAGTATGGGATATTACAGTTGTAGCTTGTATGTGGACCCTATGGCTAGATAGAAACGATACATGTTTTCGTAACATCAATTGCGCATTTCAGAAGTTGATCCACAAAATCTTAGCTCTTATTCATGATTGGACAGGTACTGCAGGGGTGAGGAAGAAGCCATTACGGAGGGACAGGAGTAGCATGGGCGAATGGGCTACAGCCTACAAACACCGACGAGTGTAGGTCCCGCCACAAAAGAGCATGCACTCATGCATGCAACGTTTGGTGCATGCTGATGCATAACAACGTTTGATGCAAGCATGGTGTCTTTTCCGAAGCATGGTGTCTTTTCGAAGCATGGTGTCTTTTCCGAAGCATGGTGTCTCTTCCCCTCCTATAAATTTTCACTATTTTCTTCATTTGAAGATACACTCAACTGAAGAGAAAGATAGAGATTGATAGCCACAGAGAGCTTATAAAGATTGAGAGTTTTTTTTTGTAATCTTTTGAGATTGAGAAATAATATTTGTGTTGTTTTCTTCTCAAATTTATCTCTGTTGTTTTTCTCTCGATCCTAACAAGTGGTATCAGAGCGAGGTTGAGTTGTTGAGTGTCAAAAGCCTTTGCAGATCAAGATGTCGATGGAGGAATCAATTTCATCATCATCATTTGGAGCCATGATCAAGCTTACTGCCACCAACTATACACTTTGGAGACCTCGGATGGAAGATCTCCTAAGTTGTAAAGATCTCTTTGATCCTATTGAGGAGAAGGGAGAAAGACCTGAAGCTACCAATGAGGCGGACTGGAAGAAGATGAACAGGAAAATGATCGGTCAGATTCGACAGTGGATCGATCACAGTGTCTTCCATCATGTTGCCCAGAAGACGGATGCTTTTGCCCTTTGGAAGAAGCTGGCGGATATGTACCAGGCCAAGACAGCTCGAAATAAGGCCCTGCTGATGAGACGGTTGGTGAACCTGAAGCTACAGGGAGGAACTTCTGTAGCAGAACACACCAGCGAGTTTCAGAGCCTGGTGAATCAGCTGTCTTCAGTGGAGTTACCACTTGAAGATGAGTTACAGGCACTTCTACTTCTCAGCTCTCTTCCAGACAGTTGGGAGACATTGGTGGTCTCCCTCAGCAACTCGGCTTCGACTGGCAATCTTACCATGTCTATGGTTAAGGATGCCCTATTCAATGAGGAAGCTCGGAGAAAGGATGTTGGCACAGAAGCACAAGCCTGCGTCACAGAAGTCCGTGGGAGACAGCGAGAGGAAGATCGAGGCAGGTGGAGAGGCAGGAGCCAAAGCAGAGGCAGATCGAGAGGCAAATCAAGTGATGGGAGGAGGCCTGCATACAACTGCCATCACTGTGGCAAACCAGGCCACATGAAAAGAAATTGTTGGAAGTTACAAAAGCAAGGCGATCAGGGAAGGTCACAACCAAAGAAGGAAGGAGATGCACAAGTCACAGTACTAGAAGATGTGGCTCTTTGCTCTCATGAGGATGAGACATGCCTCCATGTGTCGAATCAGGGCGTAGAATGGGTGGTAGATACTGCAGCATCTTGCCATGCCACTCCTCGAAAGGACATCTTCACGACGTACAAAGCTGGAGACTTTGGCTCAGTGAGGATGGGCAATTCTAGCTTTGCTAAGATTGTCAGAATTGGTGACGTTCGGATGCAGACTGATGCCGGGTGCACAATCACACTGCAGGATGTTCGCCATGTACCTGAACTTCGACAAAATCTTCTTTCGGTGAGAGCCCTAGATGAAAAGGGCTATGATAACCGTTTTTGCAATGGCTCGTGGAGGATGCTGAAAGGTGTAATGGTGATCGCTCGTGGACATCTCTACAGCACTTTGTACAAGACTCATGTGAAGATCAATGTGGAGAGTCTCAATATTGTTGAACATGAAGCTTCGCAGAAACTGTGGCACCAGAGACTCGGTCACATGAGTGAGAAAGATTTATCAACCTTGATGAAGGAAAATCTTATCTCCATTACCAAGAATGCAGAGCTTCAACCTTGCAACAGCTATTTATTTGGCAAGCAGCGAAGAGTCTCTTTTAGTTCCTCTTCGACAAGGAGATCAGAGTTGCTCAGTCTGGTACATTCTGATGTTTGCGGTCCTATGGAGGTGGAGTCGCTAGGCGGTAACAAATACTTTCTGACATTTATTGATGATGCTTCTCGGAAGGTGTGGGTGTATTTTCTGAAGACAAAAGATCAGGTCTTGGAAAGCTTCAAATCATTTCATGCCATGGTAGAGCGTGAAACGGGGAAGAAGCTGAAGTGCCTCCGCTCAGATAACGGAGGCGAGTATACATCCAGGAGTTTTGATGCCTATTGCAAGAGTCAGGGCATTCGGCACGAGAAAACGGTTCCACGTACCCCGCAACACAATGGGGTAGCAGAAAGAATGAACCGAACAATCATGGAAAGAGTCAGAAGTATGCTCAGCACAGCAAAGCTGCTAAAGCCATTTTGGAGAGAAGCTGTTCACACTGCCTGCTACTTGATCAATCGTTCTCCATCAGTCCCGCTGAATTTCAACATCCCGGAGAAGAAATGGACCGGCAAAAACCCCTCCTACTCTCACCTGAGGACATTTGGATGTCTGGCTTATGCACATGTCTCAAAGGAGCTCAGGCAGAAGCTCGATGCGAGAACCACTCCATGCATTTTCATAGGCTATGGAGACGAGAAATTTGGATATAGGCTATGGGATCTAAAGACGAAGAAGCCCATCAGAAGTAGAGACGTGGTGTTCCATGAAAATCAGACATATGGGGACACTGAAAAGCCTACAATTGCTAAAAGTCCTGTCAGTACTCAGGACTTTGTTCCAGATACAGTACCAGTACAAGCTGCCGCAGATAATGCTGTGTCTGATCAAGAACTAGAAGCAGAACCAGAGGAGGAGGAAGAAGGGATTGATGAGCCTGGGGAGCCGCAACCTTTCACAGCTGCAGAACCAGTACAAGATAATGATACACCGCCTGAGATGAGTGAGCCTCAGCTACGTAGATCTGAAAGAGGCCATGTTCCGTCTACTAAATATCCAGAATCAGAGTACATTCTTCTTACTGATGAAGGGGAGCCAGAGAATTTCCAGGAAGCATTGTCTCATCCAGACAAAGACAACTGGCTGCACGCTATGCAGGATGAGATGGACTCTTTAGAGAAGAACCAAACCTACGATTTGGTTAAGCTTTCAGGAGGGAAGAAGGCACTAAAGAACAAGTGGGTATTCAAGCTCAAGAAAGATGGCAGCGGAAAGGTGGTGAAGCACAAAGCTCGGCTAGTGGTCAAAGGATTCCTTCAGAAGAAAGGCATCGATTTTGGTGAGATTTTTTCTCCAGTTGTAAAGATGACTTCAATCCGAGTCATGCTCGGATTAGCAGCTAGCCTAGACTTGGAGCTTGAACAAATGGATGTGAAGACTGCATTTCTTCACGGTGATCTGCATGAAGAAATTTACATGGAGCAGCCAGAGGGATACGAGGTTCCAGGGAAAGAGAATCTCGTATGTAAGCTGAAGAAGAGTTTGTATGGCCTCAAGCAAGCACCAAGGCAATGGTACAAGAAGTTTGATTCATTCATGGTGAGTCAAGGCTACAAGAGGACTGCTGCAGATCAATGCGTCTACATTCAAAGGTCCCCTGATAGAAATTTCATTGCACTGTTACTATATGTCGATGACATGTTGATCGTCGGACAAGATGCAGTGAAGATCAGACAGCTGAAGATAGAACTCTCTAAGGTCTTTGATATGAAGGACCTTGGGCCAGCTCAGCAGATTTTAGGTATGAACATCTCTCGAGACAGAAAGGCCCGAAGATTGTGGTTATCTCAAGAGAAATATGTTGAACGGGTGATCAAGCGATTCAACATGGAGGGTGCCAAGCCAGTTAGCATCCCACTGGCTAATCATTTCAAGTTAAGCAAGAGTTCGTGTCCCTCATCCAGGAAAGAGATCGAGGAAATGGAAGTTGTGCCTTATTCTTCAGCGGTTGGAAGTCTGATGTATGCAATGGTGTGTACGAGGCCGGATATTGCACATGCAGTAGGTGTGGCAAGCAGATTTCTCTCCAATCCAGGAAATGAGCATTGGGAGGCTGTGAAGTGGATTCTCAGGTATCTTAAGGGTACTTCAAAGATATGTTTGTGTTACGGGGGAGCTGATCCGGTTTTGGAAGGCTATACAGATGCAGATATGGCCGGAGATCTTGATGGTAGAAAATCGACTTCTGGTTTTATCTACACTTTTGCAGGGGGAGCTGTGTCATGGCAGTCAAGGTTGCAGAAGTGCGTTGCACTATCTACGACAGAAGCAGAGTACATTGCTGCCGCTGAAGCTGGCAAGGAGATGTTGTGGTTAAAGCGATTTCTACAAGAACTCGGGATCAAGCAGAATGACTACAAGGTACATTGTGACAGTCAGAGTGCTCTGGATTTGAGCAAGAATTCAATGTACCATTCCCGAACAAAACATATTGATATTCGCTATCACTGGATACACGAGGTGATGGATCAACAATTGTTGAAACTGATGAAGATCCACACGAAGGAGAACCCAGCAGACATGTTGACAAAGATTGTGTCTCGGGAGAAACTAGAGTTATGCAGAGACATAACTGGAATGGATGAGAGATGACGATTGGTGCAGATGTGGCGTGAGGGGGAGAATTGTAGGTCCCGCCACAAAAGAGCATGCACTCATGCATGCAACGTTTGGTGCATGCTGATGCATGACAACGTTTGATGCAAGCATGGTGTCTTTTCCGAAGCATGGTGTCTTTTCGAAGTATGGTGTCTTTTCCGAAGCATGGTGTCTTTTCCGAAGTATGGTGTCTCTTCCCCTCCTATAAATTCTCACTATTTTCTTCATTTGAAGATACACTCAACTGAAGAGAAAAATAGAGATTGATAGCTACAGAGAGCTTATAAAGATTGAGAGTTTTATTTTTGTAAATCTTTTGAGATTGAGAAATAATATTTGTGTTGTTTTCTTCTCAAATTTATCTCTGTTGTTTTTCTCTCGATCCTAACAACGAGGAGCGGAGGATTGGTGTAGGATTTTTGTATGCTAGTCTTTTATTTCATACTGGTAAATGTTTTTGGATTTTCTTTTCAACTTGTATTTTCTATTAGATGGTAGAATATACTAAATTTGGGCTGCAATATGTCGAATTTTGTTTCGTTAATTATTCATTAATAAAGCAGATAACTTCGATCACTCTTATTTAAAAACAAGTGGGCATGCAGTAACATCTTAAAACAAGCAAAAGGCAAGACATCAATCAATACCTTAGAAGGATAACATTGTAAAAATTCATTTGATGGTTACATGTCTTCTGTCGGCCACCATTGCCTGATTTCTCGGTATACGCTCACTCTCTTCTACTTTTAGTTTTGAATATGATTGATCTAGTTCTCGTTAGGTGATCCATTTCTTATTCCCACCTAGCGGTGACGATAGTCTGGTGGGCCCACCGATGTTGACCGTCACGGCGAGCGCAATTCTCATGCGCTCCCGGTCATCTATGGATCAGCTGTTGTGTGTCTAATAGCAAAATTAGAGGCTGTCTGCATTTACATGTTGTGCGCGTGTGTTAGAGCATCTGTAGTCGTTATCTATAAAATTATCCATATATCGATAAATAGAAATAGATATTACGTTTCCGCTGCACTCGTCGTAAGCTATTTTATAGCAAACAACTATAAAATATTAAGAGACGGCATACGAAATACCGTTGGAGGCAAAAAGCGGCTGGCGAACTGGTCGGACGGCATACCAAATGCCGTTTGTGCCGCCGGATGTCTAGGACGGCACACGAAGTGCCGTCCGACACCGTTTTTGGCGTGTAGCGCCACTTTTGTTCCGCCGGATGTCTAGGACGGCACACGAAGTGCCGTCCGACACCCTTTCTTTGGCGTGTAGCGCCACTAACAGCATGGTTCCCTACTTTATGTCTAATTACCCTAATTTCAAGCCCCAAATCCCGGCTTTTAATTTTTTCTTGGACCAAAATACCCTCGGATTGATTCTATATATATCTAGATCATTTGTTGAACTAATTAACACACTCTTCACAAACCGACTCCTTTCCTACCACACTCTCTGTCTCTCTTCTTTGTGTAAACTAGCTCCTCTCGGCAACTCCTCCAAAAAAAAATTTTTTGCTGAAAAAAATGTCTTCAATACGAAGATTTATTGGTCGGTTAAAATCAAAACGAGAGCAGGTGCCAGCTCAACCCGGTACAAGTACGGAAGGTGAAGCAGATATGTCCAATGTCAACTACGCCGATCAGTCCAACTGGAATCGTGTAGTAGACGATTCGAAACATATTAGTCAATATGTTATTGTTACCCCTGAGGGTGGCTTCTGTAAATTCAGGGGAAACTGGAAGGAACCGATCAAAATGTACAATCAGTACTGCTCACGGGTTCCACTGATCCAACTACTAGTAGAGCGGGCGGGATGGAACCGATTCATGACCATCAATACAAATAAGTCGTCGGTTCGGCTCGTAGAGGCCCTCGTAGAGAGATGGTGGGACACTACCCACACTTTCCACTTTCCGTGTGGTGAGTTGGGTTTCACTCCATTAGATTGGGTAATGCTGACGGGAATTTCTATCGGTGTCGGCGAGTTGCCTCCATGCGACGATGAAATGTATTCTTTTGAAGTCGTTCAGGAACGCTTCTTTCCAGAACTAACAAATGATGATTGGAAATCACAAGGTATACGGGTTGCTTTTTTCAAGAATTATTTTACTAATGCTTTCATTGAAGAAGCCCAGACTGACAGAATTGTCGAGGTTAAGCTCGCTAGAGCATTCTTCATGTTCTTTCTCGGTGCATTTCTTTTCACGAATGGTTCTTCATTAGTAAGATGTGGTTGGCTAGCCGCAGTTGTAGACCTCAATGCTGTTGGCAAATATGATTGGGGTAGTCATGCACTTGCACTGTTGTATTTGTCTTTGGATTCATGCAGCAGACTAAAAGTGAAATCATTTAATGGGCCGTGGCAAGTGCTGGAGGTAATACAAATCATTTTAATTACTAATTTTATATGAAATATTTCATGAATTAATTTCAATTTATTTATTTGTTATGCTTTTTTCAATTTATTTAATATAATATAACGAATTACTAATTCGTTATATTCGACGCGAAAGACAGGAAGGCCATAGAAGGATGTGGAACGACTACTTCGCCGAAAATCCAGTTTATCCAGATTCAATTTTTCGACGTCGATTCCGTATGCGCCGCCAACTCTTCAACCGGATCTTGAATGCCGTTGTTGGTTACGATCAATATTTTCAACTGTCCCAGGATGCATGTAAGCAAGTTGGGTTAAGTCCCCATCAGAAAATTACGGCGGCACTGCGTTGTTTAGCGTATGGAGGGGCGGCTGATGCTGTTGATGAATATGTACGTATAGGCGAAACAACGGTATTAAAAAGTTTACGTCGATTTTGTTTTGCAATTGTAACTTTATTTGCTGCACAATATATGAGAAAACCAACACCAGGCGATGTGGAAAGACTACTAGCAGAGAATAGCGCCCGAGGATTTCCTGGAATGTTGGGTAGTGTAGATTGCATGCATTGGAAGTGGAAAAATTGTCCGGCGGCATGGCACGGGCAATACACAGGACATGTTCGAGAACCAACTATTATTCTCGAAGCAGTTGCGTCTTATGATCTGTGGTTCTGGCATTCGTTCTTTGGTATGCCAGGTTGCAACAATGATCTAAATGTGCTGAACCGGTCTACTTTATTTAATGAGATTCTTGACGGCCGTGCACCTCCAGCCAATTATGTCATCAACAACAACAATTACAATATGGGTTATTATCTTGCGGATGGTATATACCCACCGTTGGCAACCATCGTTAAAACTTACACCGCACCAGATACCCAAAAGAAAAGAAAATTCGCAGAATTACAAGAGGGTGCGAGAAAGGATGTCGAGCGTGCTTTTGGTGTACTACAATCACGTTTTGCAATAGTGAAAGGTCCAGCACGCATGTGGGATGCAGATAGTTTGTCTTACATTATGAAAACATGTATCATCTTACACAATATGATTGTCGAGGATGAACGTGACGATGAAAATATCGACTTCGATTATGATCAAATTCCTGACTCAATTGGGGTCGAACCTACCACATGTGGACCGATTGATGAAGCAGGACGAACGTTTCGTAATGTAATTCTACATGATCGACAAAGACATCATGCTCTTCGTCAAGATCTTGTGGAACATATTTGGAACCAATTTGGAGATGAGTAATTGAAGAAATTGTAATTGTTGTAACAAAAAATTTCCATGAATTGTAACTTTAATTTCCTAGAGTTGTATTCCTATAATTGTAACTTTATTTTCCATGGTAGAAACCAAAAATTAGTTATTGTTGTTTTTTCATCTGTAGTTGAGTCAATCGTACTATTTTAATTAATTCTCGTTTAGAGCTATGGTATTCATTTTAAACAAACAAGATGTTCTCACTGCCCCAAAAAAAAAAACCTTCCCCATTTTAAACATAATGTCTTCACATGTACTAATTACCCCATACATATTATACAAGATGTTTTTATTGTTGCCGAAACATCTCTTCATTTCAACTTAATAAATTGCATGTACGAAATACCGAAGACTTTTTTTTTCATTTCAACTTAATAAATTGCAGATAGTTCAGGGAACAATTACATCACCCATCGTTATAACCACGTTTTTGCATAATTTCATTTTGCCTACACATAAAATAATATCGCTGAGTCGTAGGTAACGTGCTAAGATCTATAGCCATAATACGATCTTCCTCGATCCGTTCTCTAAGCTCGCATTCTCGAGCTTTAATCGCATTCCTTGAAACCTGCGATTCTTTGTATACAGCGGTAAATATGGCTGTTTCTTCAGCCATATCTTTGATCCCTGATGGTTCGGCAACACTTTTCCCTTTTCTTTTGGACGCTTTGCGACCAGGTGGTCGGGTGAGGGGTGTTGGTGAATCTGTATCCATGGGTAGATCTGAGTCCAAGTTGATTGTTGGGGAGTTTGGGCTTTCACTACCTTCACCGAATTGGGTATTTGGTACTCGATCAAAAATTTGTGTTGTGCGCAATGAAAACTTTGGCTGGTCTTTCAGGATCTCATAACATTCATCAAACTTGAAAGCTTTCCCTGAAGAAGCCAAATACTGTACCCTGGCCTCGCGAATCTGAAAACACATTTATATTCAAAATTTTTATTTGCTAAACCAATTATACAAATAATGACAACTTAATATTACATTTATTTATACAGACCTTATCCGCCTCTGTTGTTCCGCTACCGGCTCGACTAGTTGCATTGCTCAATTTTCCTATGAACAGAGCAACTTCTTTGGAAATAATTTGAAACCGACTAGTGAGTGAGGCCGCTGTTCTGTCGGTGGGATAGCCTAATAATACCTTAAATGTTGAATAAATACGTTCCCAAAACTGTGCTCCGGATTGATCAGTACCGACAATTGGATCTTGAGTAATACTAACCCAACTCTGGCATAACAGAAGATCTTCCTGAGCTGTGTAAGCTCTGCCTCTTGCACTTTTAACGTTTGCCATTATTTCTCTATGGCAACTCAAATGAAGACCGAGAAGAGAAGCTCAATTGGAAACCGAGAAGAGAAGCCCAATTGAAAATCGAGAAGAGACTAATTTTGACAGAGAAGAAATATGAGAAGTAGGATTTTTTGTGCTGAGATCTGATTGAGATTAAGTACTATATATAGGCCAATTTTATAAACGACTATCGAAGAAAAAAAAAATAGCCGTTCGATAACAATAATATTGCCGTTGGATAGATTCCTGACTCAATATAGCCGTTGAAATGGAAGAGGGGCAATCTCGTCATGCGCCCATTTTGTTTGTCGTTATTGAGATCCCAACGGACGGCACTCGATGTGCCGTCCGGGAAAGGCGGCGAGGGCACAAACGGCATACGAAGAGCCGTCCGAGGTGTGTACTTGCTTGCGGCGCAAATTGAAACGGACGGCATTCGATATGCCGTCCGACGCTCCAAACAGTGTTTTTCACGCGTGGGACGCCTCTTCGACCACCGTCGCTGACTTATTCATAAAGCTATTTCGTCTCTCATATATAGCAATCGACTGTAGCGATTTATCGATAATATCGATATATAGCAAACGACTGCAGCAACTTTTTAACCTATATATCGATATTATCGATATATAGATAACGACTACAGATGCTCTTAGATATCTTATCCATACATACTCGCATTAACCTATAAGCAAATTACTGTAGATTCTATTTTTGAGAAACTACAATGTTTAAGACCTGGTTTGGAAACAGAGGTTAGCAAAAGTGCTTTGTCTATCTATAGTTATCTAAACCAGTTTAGATAATATTTTGAAAGACGCTGTCTCTGATTTTTAATCTGAAAGTTAAGGGAAAAAAAAAAGATTATGATAGACATCTAAACTCCAATTCAGCTAAACTTATTTTTAAATCAAATGAAAGTATGAGTATGCAACTTATATGTTGCATTCATCTATTTTCATTTAAAATTAGCTATATGTATCTTACATTTATATCCACGTACAACCTAAATGTGACAGTGTTCTAATTCGTGAAGCTTGCCTCATTTCAAATCTTCGACCATATTTTTGTACATCGTAGCCGTATCTTTCTACAAGATAAATACAGCTGAGGATCCACATAAAAATATGGCGTTATCAAGCATCAATCGTTTTACTTTTTTGAAAGTATACGATATACATTTCATAAATCTAATGTTGTGTAAAAAAATAGGACGAGATGCTCTTAAGTTTTAGTCCATCTCTATCCACGTTAGTCATCTCTCATTTTTAGTAAAAATAACAGATTTATGGAGAAAATTTTGTTCCAATGAGAATCGGCAAATCACTAGCCAAAATATATATCTCACATTACTTGTCAGATCTGGCGAGTTTGTATCCCTCGCTAAACATCCCTTCCGTTGTTTTCGCATCTCAAAACTCACGTGATCAGAAATCTCGATTGGAAGAAAGAAATCGCCCAAAAACAAAATCGCAAAAAAATATCTTGCCAGTTCGTTGATTGCAAGATCCCGTTCTCATAAAAATACAAAAAAAAAATAAAAATTGGGCTTTAAAAATTGGCCTTTGTTTTAAAAAAATATATGTTTGGGCTTTAATTGTGTGTTTTTTTTAATGTTTAGGCTTTAGCTATTTTTAAAAAATTTATTGCTAACTAAATTAGCTAGCATGATTGGAGCGAAATGTTTTCGATAGCCAAATTATCTTATTGCTTTCAACTTTGTCTATTCTAACGAATCAAAATAGCTAGCATGGTTGGAGATACCCTTAGTAATGTGTATTTAAAAGATAAATAAAAAGAGCTAAATGAACACATTTTTGTTTGACTGTGTGACAAATGAAACTGTAACTATTTTTTAAGTAAAAAGGTATATCGAACTTGGGACAATCTTATGCGTATCTGTTTTTGCTTTTTTTTTTTTTTACCACGTGAATTATAACTCACTTATTAGAGCATCCACAAATTGTGTTATTGCTATTTTTTTTGACAAAATAACAAAATTGGTGTGCTTTGTAGTGGTCATTTGTCAAATTTTGAAAAGGAAAAAAAATCGGACGAAGTATGTGTTGGAATTAATTTTTGCAGTTTTCCGGGCCGGATTCCGGCAGGCTCTGGCCACCGACGACGCCGGAAAATGAGTGGATTGCGATCCTCTCGACGAGTACTATTCCGTAGTATACTCACTTGCCAAAAACGAATTCCGTATGAATGAGAAATGTTGATCCAAAGTTGGGTACTTGAAAGGTACTAACTTGGCAATTTGGAGAAAATGGATAGTCCCATGTCGGAAATTGGAAAAGATTTTTTCAAGTATATATACTAGAAAACTGGACTAAAGGGCGTGGCCCGGGGGTTACCACTAACGTGTAGTGGAGAGAGGACTTAACCAAAATGACAAACACATACACGCGCGCGCCCCCGCCCGGCCCGGCCCCGACCTCGGCTTCGACTTCGGCTCGGTTTCTAGGAAATGGGGCCGTTTCTAGGAGAATGAAGAGAGGCTACATTCTCCAAGTTCACTCACGATTAACCAGGGATGTTCAAGGCCAAAATGAACACAACAAGAGAACTTAGTTCTGTGAGGAGATGAAACTGTATGATAGTTATTGTCTAGGTTCACATCAAAGCCCGGGTAGTTCAAGACATCATGATCACTACCTGGTCAAGTGAATCCGATAGCTAATTACTAAGGGTAGTTCAAAGTTGAAAAATTACTACAATTCCTGATGCAGTGATTTTCCGATTGTACTTTCAGAGTCTTTCTGTCATGTTTTTTGTTTTTTCTGTCGTGTCTGGATTACATGGTCTTGTAATTTCCATTCATGTGGAGGATTGTTAGAATTAATTTTTGCAGTTTTTCGGGCCGGATTCCGGCAGGCTCCGGCCACCGGCGGCACCGAAAAATGAGTGGATTGCGATCTTCTCGACGAGTACTATTCCGTAGTATACTCACTTGCCAAAAACGAATTCCGTATGAATGAGAAATGTTGATCCAAAGTTGAGTAATTGAAAGGTACTAACTTGGCAACTTGGAGAAAATGGATAGTCCCATATCGAAAATTGGAAAAGATTTTTTCTAGTATATATACTAGAAAACTGGACTAAAGGGCGTGGCCCGGGGGTTACCACTAACGTGTAGTGAAGAGAGGACTTAGCCAAAATGACAAACACATACGCGCGCGCGCCGGCCCGGCCCCGGCCCCGGCCCCGGCCTCGGCTCGGTTCGGTCTGGTCTGGCTTAAATTTTTTTTTACCCAGACAAAACTCTTTCCCTACTGAATTGAAATGGCTTTTCAGATTCAGTAACTGGTACCTATCACTCTGTAATAGCAGAGTAATGGCTCACCAGTTATGAATCTGAAGAGCCCTCGTTACTCTGCTGTTACAGAGTAATGGCATCTGAACAGTCTCCATTCTCCAATTTTTTCTCTATAAATCCAGACAGAGTCTTTTATATAGCCAGAGAATTTTTTGATCTGTTCTTCTTCTTCTTCTCCTCCTCTGTGTCAGTGTCAACTGAGAGTACATCACAGGCAACGGTTCGCTGAATCTCTGAAGCAAGGGTGCTGCGTTTTTCAGAGAAGGTACAGTTGTATCCTGGGAAGCAATTCGCCAGTAACCATCACACTACGGGACGAATTCTGCTTTAAGGACAGAGATTATCAGTCTCGACTCTGTGCAAATTCTTTGACTTACTGTTTTCTTTCCTGTATTTCATTTTCTTCGCAATCTCTGTTGGGATTTTCTATTATTTATATATTCGGGTACTAACAATCTTAAAGCTGAATTTTTTCCTCACAGATTCTAACAGTTTTGTGAAGTCTGTTTACAGGTGCTGTTCGGAAGAAAAAAAAACAACAGTTTCTGTTTCAAACAATTTCAGAGAAAATAAAAATATGGAGAACACACCAACTGACATTGCTAATGGGCTTCTCAGTACCGAAACACCGGTGACCCAAAATGTGACTGCACAATCGGTTGCGGCACATTCGGTCGTTCTGCCCACGCACATAACCGTGGGAGAAAAACCGGAGAAGTTCAATGGAACTGGATTCAAAAAGTGGCAAGGAAAAATACAGTTCTACCTGACCACATTGAAGCTGGACAAATTTCTCACTGAATCTGCCCCGATGCTGGCGCCAATGGATGCACACCCCGTTGCTGCAGTTGATGCGTGGACTCAGGACGACTACATCTGCAGGAACTATATCCTGAATGGCTTGGTAGACTCCCTGTACAATATCTACTGTGTCTTCAAGACGTCCAAACTCCTGTGGGGATCCTTGGAAAGAAGTACAAAACAGAAGACGTCGGGTCCAAAAAATTTGTTGTCAGCAAATTTCTGGATTACAAGATGATTGACTCCAAAACTGTGGTGAGTCAAGTCCAAGAACTGCAGGTTATAATGCACGATATTGCTGCAGAGAATATGACGTTGTGCGAACCATTCTAGGTTGCAGCGTTCATTGAAAAACTTCCACCTGGGTGGAAAGACTTCAAGAACTACCTCAAACACAAGCGAAAGGAGATGTCTTTTGAAGACCTAATTATTAGGTTGCGGATCGAAGAAGAGAATCGCAAGGCTGACAGGTCCTATGGAAATCAGTCTATAGAAAAGGCCAATGTGGTGGAGCACGAACAGAAGGGCAAGAAGAGGAAGTTTCTGCCACAGGCCTCAAACAAAAAACATCTTGCAAAGAGGTTTGCTGGGAAATGCCACAAGTGTGGTAAGCTGGGGCACAAAATTTCTGAGTGTCGCAGCAAGGACAGTAATAGTTCAGGAACAGGACATGTAAAAGGGAATGAAAAATCCTACGCACACATAGCTGAGAACTTGTCCACTGGTCTCTCTGACCTGGACCTCTGTGCTGTAGTATCGAGGTAAATCTTGTGGGAAGCAATTCTCGTGAATGGTGGTACGATACTGGGGCCACCAAGCATATCTGCTCGGACAAGGAAATATTCACCTCATACCAGAAGTGCAACAAAGATGAACCGCTGTTCATGGGAAACTCTTCCACCTCCAAAATTGAAGGAACAGGGAAGATAGTGCTGAAAATGACTTCAGGCAAAAGAGTTAACACTCACAAATGTGCTGCATGTTCCAGACATTAGAAAGAACTTGATATCAGGTTCTTTGCTAAGCAAGAATGGGTTTAAGGTTGTTCTTGTTTCTGATAATTTTGTCCTGTCTAAGAATGGGGTATACTTGGGTAAAGGATATGTAAAGGATGGACTGTTCAAGTTTAATGTAATGACAGTCATCCCTAAAACTATTGTTCCTGCTGTTATCAAAGTTAATGAAATAACTCCTATTGCCTATGTTGTTGAGTCTTCCTCTGTTTGGCATGAAAAAGTAGGCCATGTTAATGTAAATTTTATGCGTAGATTAATTAACATGAATTTGCTACCAAAATTTAAGGTAGATAACTCAGAAAAATGTGAAGTTTGCACGGAGGCCAAACTCACTAAAACTCCATCACGTTCTGTAGAAAGAAACACAGAAACTCTAGGTCTAATTCACACAGATCTGTGTGACTTAAAATATGTGCAGACCAGAGGTGGCAAAAAGTACTTTGTGACTTTCATAGACGATTGCACAAAATTCTGTTATGTATATTTGTTACATAGTAAAAATGAGGCTTTGGATAAATTCAAAGAATATAAACTTGAAGTTGAGAATTAACTTGGCAAAACGATTAAAATCGTTAGAAGTAATAGAGGAGGAGAATATGATGCACCATTTAACATGTTCTGCTCGGAACATGGAATAGTTCATCAAACAACTGCTCCCTACTCACCCGAATCAAACAGTACTGCCGAGCGCAAGAATCGAACTCTAAAGGAGATGATGAATGCCTTATTGTTGAATTCTGGCTTACCCCAAAACATGTGGGGGGAAGCGTTGCTGACTGCCAACTACATTCTTAATAAAATACCTCTAAAGAAAACCGGCAAGACACCATATGAAATGTGGAAAGGTAACTTACCTTCGTATAAATACCTCAAAGTGTGGGGGTGTCTAGCAAAAGTGGCAGTACCTAACCCGAAACAGGTCACCATCGGACATAAGACGATTGATTGCATATTCATAGGTTATGCACACAACAGTAGTGCATATCGGTTCTTGGTATACAAATCGGATATACCGGATATCCATGTGAATTAAGGAATGCTTCCTTTTTTGAACACGTGTTTCCGTGCAAGGATACTACGTACCCCAAACATACACATGAACAAGGGACTGCAAGCACTTCAGTTGATGAACCAGAACATGATACTGATGAGCCTAGACGAAGTAAACGGGCTAGAACATCAAAATCATTTGGTCCTGACTTTGTGACGGTCTTTCTGTTAGAGAATTAGCCCAGAACTTTCAAGGAAGCCATGTCTATGCCTGATGCTCCTATGTGGAAGGAAGCAATCAAAAGTGAAATAGACTCCATTATGCAAAATCATACATGTGAGTTAGTCGACTTGCCTTCTGGATGTAAAGCTCTAGGATGCAAATGGATTTTCAAACAAAAATTGAAACCATATGGTTCAATAGAGAAGCATAAGGCTAGACTTGTGGTACAAGGATTTAGGCAAAAAAACGGCCTAGATTTCTTCGATACATATTACCCAGTTACAAGAATAACATCTATAAGAATGTTGATAGCTATTGCAGCTCTACGTAACCTGAAAATACATCAAATGGATGTTAAAACTGCATTTCTAAATGGGGACTTGGAAGAAGAAATATACACGAAACAACCTGAGGGTTACGTAGTTCCTGGACAGGAAAACAAGGTGTGCAGGCTTGTAAAATTACTGTGGCCTGAAACAAGCTCCAAAACAGTGGCATATAAAATTTGACAATGTTATGATGTCAAATGGTTTCAAAATAAATGAATGCGATAAATGTATCTACATCAAAGATACTCCAATTGGATACATTCTGGTCTGTCTGTACGTAGACGACATACTCATTATTGGAAGCAATAACGACATTATCAAACAAACTAAGAGCATGCTTAGTGGCAAGTTTGACATGAAAGATTTGGGAGTTGCAGATATCATACAAGGAATCAAAGTTTCCAGGACATCTGAGGGGATTACTTTGTCTCAAGCTCATTATGCTGAGAAAGTACTTGAAAGATTCAAGAATTACTTCAATGGGACAGCAAAAAGTCCCGTCGATCTAAGTTTTCACTTGTTCAAAAATACAGGCGAAAGCATATCACAACTGGAATATGCACATGTAATAGGTAGTCTGATGTACCTAACAAATTGTATAAGACCGGACCTAGTACATTCGGTAAACGTACTGAGCCGATACACGGGTAATCCAGGACGAAGTCACTGGAAAGGAATAACTAGAATATTGAACTACTTGCGACATACTCAGAGTTATGTGCTGCATTACACCAGATATCCAGCAGTACTGGAAGGCTACAGTGATGCCAACTGGATATCGGACTCCAAGAACTCAAAATCCACAGGTGGATATGTCTTCACACTTGGTGGTGCAGTTGTGTCATGGAAATCCTCTAAACAAATACTATTGGCCAGATCCACCATGGAATCTGAGTTTATTGCTTTAGACAAAGCGGCAGAGGAAGCAAAATGGCTTCGAAACTTTTTAGAGGATATTCCTATGTGAAAAAAACCAGTGCTTGCCTTATGTGTACACTGTGACAGCCAATCGGCTATAGCACGGGCACTGAGTTGTATGTATAATGGTAAGTCTCGTCATATCAGAAGGCGACACAAAACCATTAGACAACTGCTCTCAAATGGAGTAATCTCTATAGAATATATAAAATCGGCCGACAACCTAGCGGATCTATTTACTAAAGGTCTGTTGCAAGAGCAGGTTGTGAGATCATCAAGAGGAATGGGTTTAAAGCCTATGACGAAAGAGGATACTTGATGGAAGCCCTACCTAGGAATTGAAGATCCCAAGATCTAGGTTCAAAGGGACAACTAAATCTTGTTGAATCGACAGAAGCACCGAGAGATTAACATCTCATACCCACTTTTAGGATGATAAAACAAGTGCTACCTGCAAATAGTTAGGATAAGCTTGGCTTTTAATGATTCTCATTGCTTTGAAATAAAAGTGGGGTATAGCAGGATACTCTTTATGGGCAATCACCATGTGAGTGTGAAATGAGGCCATTTCTAGGAGAATGAAGAGAGGCTACATTCTCCAAGTTCACTCACGATTAACCAGGAATGTTCAGGGCCAAAATGAACACAACAAGAGAACTTAGTTCTGTGAGGAGATGAAACTGTGTGATAGTTATTGTCTAGGTTCACATCAAAGCCCGGGTAGTTCAAGACATCATGATCACTACCTGGTCAAGTGAATCCGATAGCTAATTACTAAGGGTGGTTCAAAGTTGAAAAATTACTACTATTCCTGATGCAGTGATTTTTCGATTGTATTCTCAGAGTCTTTCTGTCATGTTTTTTTTTCTTTCTGTCGTGTCTGGATTACATGGTCTGGTAATTTCCATTCATGTGGGGGTTGTTGGAATTAATTTTTGCAGTTTTTCGGGCCGAATTCCGACAGGCTCCGGCCACCGGCGGCGCCGAAAAATGAGTGGATTGCGATCCTCTCGACGAGTACTATTCCGTAGTATACTCACTTGCCAAAAACGAATTCCGTATGAATGAGAAATGTTGATCCAAAGTTGGGTACTTGAAAGGTACTAACTTGGCAACTTGGAGAAAATGGATAGTCCCATATCAGAAATTGGAAAAGATTTCTTCTAGTATATATATTAGAAAACTGGACTAAAGGGCGTGGCCCGGGGTTACCACTAACGTGTAGTGGAGAGAGGACTTAGCCAAAATGACAAACACATACACGCGCGCCCGCCCGGCCCGGCTCCGGCCCCGGCTCGGCTCGGCTCGGCTCGGCTTGGTCTGGTCTGGCTTAAATTTTTTTTGCCCAGACAAAACTCTTCCCTTACTGAACTAAAAAGGCTTTTCAGATTTAGTAACTGGTACCCATTACTCTGTAACAGCAGAGTAATGGCTCACCAGTCATGAATCTGAAGAGCCCCCATTACTTTGCTGTTACAGAGTAACGGCATCTGAACAGTCTCCAGTCTCCAATTTTTCCTCTATAAATCCAGACAGAGTCTTTTATACAGCAAGAGAATTTTTTGATCTGTTCTTCTTCTTCTTCTTCTCCTCTGTGTCAGTGTCAACTGAGAATACATCACAGGCAACGGTTCGCTGAATCTCAGAAGTAAGGGTACTGCGTTCTTCAGAGAATGTACAGTTGTATCATGGGAAGCAATTCGCTGGTAACCGTCACACTACGGGGCGAATTCTGCTTTAAGGACAAAGATTATCAGTCTCGACTCTGTGCAAATTCTTTGACTTACTGTTTTCTTTCCTGTATTTCATTTTCTTCGCAATCTCGGTTGGGATTTTCTATTATTTATATATTCGGGTACTAACAGTATGTTGTTCCGTCCGAGATGTATATTTATAATTTTTAGAAAATTAAAATGGTATTAGGATTAAATAGACATTTGGGAATTAAATAGTTATTAAATTAACTCAAAAACTTTATTAAATTAAAAAATCAAGTTAAATTAACTCTAATCCAATGATTAAAAGTGATTTGGCTGAAATGTTGTCCTGCCATGGAATTTTTTTTGTTTCGAATTTTTTAAATTTCATTTGGATGGTAGAACATGTACTGTCAGTTCGAATAAAAAAATTTCTAAAAAATCCTTGGACGACAAAATTAATATCGTTCGATTAAATATATATATATATATATATATATATATATATATATATATATATATATGAGTAATGTGAGCCTCATATTTGTATGAAAAAATTTTCCTCATACAAAGTGATTATACTCACTTGGCAGGGCCGGCCCAACCCTGATGCAAGTGAAACATTTGCATCAGGCCCCCAAATCAAAAACAAAAAAGGGGGCCCTCGTTTTCAGGAAAAAAAGAAATTTTTTTTTGGAAATGTGTACATCTAGGGTATATGTGAAAAAAATTCTAATACATGAATCGATATTTTTTTTTTATAATAAAAGGGGGGCCCCGTTTTCAGAAAAAAAAAAAATTGGAAATGTGTATATATGGGGTATATGGGAAAAAATTCTAATACATGAATCGATTTTTTTTTTTTTTTGGGTATATGTGGGGCCCCTTTTTGAGAGTGTTTCAGGCCCCCAAAATCCTAGGGCCGACCCTGTCACTTGGTAGGACCATTATGGAAGATCAACTCCGTCCATCATGTTTATCATACTAATAGATGTAAGTTTAGAAAAAATCAAGTTGTTTGAGGTCATTCACTCATGCATCGTGTGGGTCTAATTTGTGGTTCGATTTATATTACTGTTGAAATCGTTCATTTTTCAACTACATGATGCATTGGTGAATGACCTCCAAACTACTTGATTTTTTATACACATACATCCATTAGTATGATAAACATGATGGACGGAGTGGATCTTCCATAATGACCCCACCAAGTGAGTATAATTACTTTATATAAAAAAAATTTCAAAAATTTCTGTAAGGGGGTTAAAAGTAAGATAGGAATTATATTATAAACACGGGATATAAATCATATTTATACATTAGGAATTTTGGATTGGTATAATGAAAAAACCAAGAATGAATCCTGGGTTTCTTGACAATTTCAATAGTTTAAATCACTTTCCATTCCGATCTGAAAGCCATATATGCAAAATTTTAACATAAAACTGGTCTCCCAGGCATGTTACAAGTAAGCTTCTATAAATAACCTGTTTTTATCCCAAATTTTCAGATATTGTGCACAAGTAAATATTATCGGTACCAATTGGTAGTATTGGGAAGTGGGTCGAGAGGGGACCATGCCAAGGTGGGATACACGACGACAGGGACGGAGCTTAATGAGGGCCCGGGGCCCGGGCCCCTCCGAAATTTTCAAAAAATCCCTTCACACTATAGAAAATTTTATATATCCTTCAAAAAAATTTATAATTTAACCCCATGAAAACTAAATTTTATTGTTTGGCCCCCCTAAAAATTATGAAAAATTTCTATATTCTTACATGTAATCATAGAATTTTACCTTGGCCCTCCCAATAAAATTATTTTGACTTCACCCCTGCACGACGAACAAGGAGCAGGGCGTTGGCAATGGATCTGCCCAAAGCAAGAGAGGCACAGGCGTTGATGCCTCTGCGCTCGAACAGAGGAAAGCTCGAAGAGAAAATAAAGAAGATGAAGTTGGTAATGGTAACGAAGACGAAAGAGAAGGGAGGGATAAGGATTTCAACGCCTCGTCTCTCATGCCCTTTGTCTCGACCGCAGACCCAGCCACACAGAGCAAGCCATGTGGCCCACTACCGCAAGCGGCAGGCTCAAAGCGCGAGGAGGGCATTATGCTGCCGCGCGGAGGAGTTGGGGAGTTAAGTGACTCCCACATAAGTGAGAAGAGTGTACCGGGGGGGGGGGAGCTTTTTATAATGTTATTGGGCCCATAGAGGGGTCCAAAATGCATTACTCTGTTGTCGAGCCTTCTGAAACTACGGTTAGTCACAATGAGCAGCGGCATAGGGCGAATAGCGGGTCCACAGAGGGGTCTGCTATGGAAACGCTTCCAATTATGGAACAAGCAGATAGTGATGAGGATATGGAAGGGTGAATAAACTTAGACGAGGAGTTCTAACTCACGGATGAGGAGTCAGGGGAGCTTGATTATGTGGCGGACACACAGAGAGACATCTCTCCCGAGATGGTCTTATCCACCTTGCCAGAATCAGCGTCTACCTATAGCTCTGGTACGTCAGGCAAGGCAGCCGGAGTCAGGATACAGCGGATACCTAAGAGGGCTCACGTGGAGTCCCTAGATGACTATCTAAAGGTAGCTGCGGCGGCCAAAGCTACAAAATTCGATGATGAAGCTGCTGCCACAGGAGCGAGAGGGAGGATTGCCAGAATCTTTCAGGTAGAGAAATTTGATGATGAGGAGGTAGAGTTTGGACTAACACTGGACTGAGGGGTAGGCATCCCCCAGACACACATGGACTATGCTACGTTGGATTTCCATTAGCCGCAATTCCCTCTACAGTGTTTTTTGTCAGGATCTATTGTACTTTAGGTTGCACTCAGTATGGATGATTAGACCCACCCCCCAGGATTTTGTTGGGGGTTATATTTTATTTCCTGCACTGCACTTATGTTATACACCCGGTACGCCGGGGTTGTTTTATTAATTTCTTATTAATGAAACAGAGTGTCGTTATTCCACCTTTAACCTTTAAAAAAAACATTTACTCCAGTAATGAACTGTTGAGTGATTGATCCCCACCACCTCAGGATTTTATTGGGATGAGTAGTTGTTTTTCTTTGTTTGCTTGGATGCATGTATATTTGTACCGTCTTTTGTCCCGCTCCCCATGTTTAGAGTGGATTCATGTACTTTTGTGTCGTAGGTTTTATATTTGGCTCAGTACTTTGAGTTTATTTTATTAACTGTTTATTAATGAATCGGTGTGTTCATACTTGACCTTCTCCTATAAAAAAAAAAATATATTTACTCCAGTAATTGTCATTAATTTCTACTCTCGTAAATAGAGGTGAAAGATAAAAAAGAACAGGAAAATTTGCCGGCAATTGCGGAGGGAAGAAAAAGTCACGAGTGATTGGTGTGGGGCCGACACGTGCTGACCGCAGGAGGAGCAGGGAGCGTCTCCGGTGCACGTGGCCGCAGCAGAGGATGCATGCCAAGAACTGAAGTAGCGGAAAAAGCAGAGCAGGTTTGACGTAACGCAGTGTGGGCCCCTTAAAGGAGACAGCGCCTCAACAATTGACTTCATTTAAAAGATAAATTTGAAATTTATGTTGTGTAAATTGGAGGGACATTTCTACTAAAGTTCACACGGGAAGGGCATTCTGGTAATTACCATGCAGCACAAAAGTGACGGGCGTCGTGAAACGTGGCTTCCGATGTACGCGGCCGCCTAGGCAGGGGCCCACTGTTTCCACCATGTACTTAACGTCACACGCAACGCCTCGTTTCCACCAAAATATATATATTACTCTAAAGTTCGCGTTTATTATCAACACTCCAACTGGGTTTGAAACCCACAAACCCACTCCAGTTTTCTCATCTCACATGGGACCCACACAGAAACTATACGTAGCAGAAAGCTATCGAGCGTATTTGCTGTTTGGTGTTTTAAAGGTGACAGCACATCGGGAAATCCTGTCGCGGGGTTAAGGGAGTCAAGTTTGCTGGCTGCGGCCGTCTTCTGCTCGAACATAATTACGACATTATCTTAATGTTATCCACTAACAACTCTCCACGTCATCCACAATTAGTCTAGTTTTTTAATCTCCGACCTGTAATAATAGCCGATATTTGTAACGGGACCCATTTTGATTCTCCGTTTTGACGATTTAAGAAATCTTATCATCACTTTAAATCTTTAATGTTGTTCGCTTCTTTAGGTATTTGCTACTCTGCAATAAGTAAATCTGAAAATAGTACAGTTTTGCATATTAATTAGTATGAGAGCCGGCCCTTACCTTAAAACCGGTGAGGCAGCTATCTCAGATCCCCAAATTTTTTATAATTTTAGAGGCTTTTAAATTTATATTTTTCTTGTAAATATAGGTACATATTTTGCGTGTAAAAAAATTTCATTAATATTAGGAGCCCTGAAAATAGTTATTTGAATCTTTTGTCTCGGGTACTCGGAAACTGAGGATCGGCCCTGATTAGTATTGGTTCTTGCTTTTGAATTCTTATCAGTTAGGAGATCAAAATGCATTAGAATTTTAAATTTGTATGCTGAACCATAATATAATTTTAGCAAATGAAGGTTCATCTATGCGTCAAAATCCTTATATAAGCTTGTGAGTAATCGACTTTAATATGGTTTTTATTTGTTGATGAATGAATGACCTAGCATTTTCCTGATGGAGAGCGTTCAACCTACAAACCGTACGTTATGTATGTGTAATAACGTTGTTACGAATTTTAAGACTGGTAACTGAACTTAGGACGGCTAATTATGTCTAAATCAAACAGTTATCTTTCCGCAATTCTATATTCAGTACATACTGACGCGTGTCAGTATCAACCCAGATCTGATGTTGCACGTACTAGACAGACCCATTCGTGGCCCACTTAAAGCATCTCCATCCATCCATCCATCCATCAAATCAGGGTCCCACTTCTATTGTTTGACTGGGTCCATTTCCCCAACAGCGGAGGACAGTGCATTGCTTGCTCAAGTTCACCCAGCACCTGCAGACCGCGACCGTCACGGGTCCAACTAGGGTTGGCTATGGGTCTCGGTCGGCAGAAAAGCACGTGGACCAGCACGATATTTTGCGTTACATGTACTAGTACCACTTGAGAACGGGTAGACTTGAATTTCTAAATTGAGGTCCAAATTGAAACAAGTTGAGCCTGGACATGCATACATCCAAACCCAGCCCGTGGGCGGCCCATGCACTATATCTATATATCATATGAAAGTCTTGTAAATAGTAAAACAATAATTATGTATCTCAAATTTGAATAGTATGACAGTAATTAGTTGTAAATAAAAGTCCATATTTCATTAGTATATATTAAAAAATAATTATAAATAAGAGTATAAAATCTAACTTTTTAAAACTTTGAGAGTGACAAATGATGAAATTTAACTATACAGAAGATATTTGCTATTTTCAATGTAACATGGGCAAAAAAAATATATAAAAAATCAGAAATTTTACAAACCTGGTCTCTGAAAAAGCGAAATTTCGAAGTAAATAGAGAGAGAGAATGAGAGAGAGAGAGAGAGAAAAAAAAATAAAAATAAATAAAGAAGTTGTTTTGTGGAGGGGGGATTTGAATTTGAGTTTTGGGGAAAAACTTTTGGAAAAAAAATTGTTCTGGAAGCTCAGATCTGGACCATTGATTTTCTTACTATTGAAGGAGAGTCACTTGATAGATTTCTTAATAATAATATTATTAATAATTTTATATATATATATATATATATATATATATATATATATATATATATATATATATAAATATTATGATGGGAGAGTTGGGGTTGTCATTTGTCGACATACAAACCCGTGCGTTGCGCATGCAACTCCATCTCTCCCATTAATTAATTACAAAAAAAACAAACAAATAAAAAAATTTCACCAATTTAAAACGTGCAACGCACGTGCAAAATAATTTCATAATATTTTTTTAACACTAAACATACACATATGTTGCACGTACAACTCAAATTCTATTTATAAACACGTGCATTGCACGTGTATATATATATATATATATATATATATATATATAGAGAGAGAGAGAGAGAGAGAGAGAGAGAGAGAGAGAGAGAGAGAGAGAGAGAGAGAATTAAATAAATAAATGAGTTGTTTGGGAGGGGGGATTTGAATTTGAGTTTTTGGGGAAAACTTTTTGCGGGGGAAAATGTGTTTTGTGAGGTTAGATATGGGCCTTTAATTTTGGGGGGATTGAAGGTGAGCCACTTGATAGCTTTCTTTGTGTTTTATTATATAGACAAGATTTTCTCGTGGGCATGTGCCTACGGCACGTCTTCGAAACGATACAGCATATGAAAGTCTTGTAAACAGTAAAACAACAATTATGTAGCTCAAGTATGAATAGTAAAACAATAATTAGTTGTAAATAAAAGTCCAATTTTCTATTAGTATATGTTGCAAAATAATTATAAATTGGGGTGTAAAATCGAAATTCTTAGAACTTTGAGTGTGGAAAATGATGAAATTTAAATGTTGATGAGATCTTTGCTATTTTCAATGTAATATGAGCAATAAAAAATGCATCAAAAATTCGAAAATTTACAAACTTGAAATCTGAAAATATAAATTTCTGAGTAGAGAGAGAGAGAGAGAGAGAGAGAGAGAGAGAGAGAGAGAGAAATAAATAAATAAATAAATAAAGGAGTTGCTTTGGGGGATTTGAATTTGAGTTTTGGGAAAAAACTTTTAAACAGAAAAATATGTTTTGTGATGTTAAATCTGGACAATTGATGTTAACCTTATTGAATGAGAGACACTTAATAGCTTTCTTTGTGTTTTATTATTATTATTATTATTATTATTATTATTATTATTATATATATATATATATATATATATATATATATATATATAGCTTCGTGCAACTTTTACCGTTTTAGGCCTATGATATATGTATGAGAACTTCAGTTTTTTTATGTTTATTTCTTGATGCATATGTTTATCTATTTGTAAAATATCATGACTCATGGGAAAATGTAATTTTCTCAAGTATACGTATATTTGAACAAAAATTGGTTTTGGAATATAGATAATTAACATATTAATTTTTTCCTCTCGTTTGCACACTGTTGCCGCTAAATTTGGTGTGGGGGGCAAACAGATAGTATTTGTGGATTCTTAGGAAAACTGAATAGTAAACCTGTATACCTGTTCCGTCGGGATCTGATCGTTGCGCCTGCCGTACACCTGCAAAAAGTGCGAGACACCGGGGTTGTTCCCTCCGACGCACCCTCCGACGCTCAAGTCAGTAATCTAGGAAGACTATGAGAGAGCGCAAAAACTGGTGAAAGATTGATTACCTCTAAATGGAGATGGGTGGGGGGTATTTATAGGCATCTTAGGAAACAGATTAGGCATGTAATTCCTGTGTATAGATAAGGAATGTAATCCCTAATCCCCAGTGAAAGGATAGATATGGATCAGGGCCGTTGATTAATATTAATCAGAAACCCTAATTCTATCCTGGTGGACCGGGTTCGTTGCGGGTTGAAACCTGCACCCAGTGGAGGTGGATCCGTTCGCGGGTTATTGGATCTGTGGGGAGGAGACCCAGCACCTGTTTCTGACCCGTTTGTAGGTGAAATTACTGTTTTACACCTAGACTTTAGGATTCGTGCCCGATTTGGACGATCTCGATTAAACCCCTATTTTTAGCCACATCACGAGCCCCCCATACCTAAAGGCTGAGGGCGATCAGACTTTGAGAAGTAGTTTGACTGTTTTAGTGGCTAGTGGAGTTGTGTCGGAGTCCGAATGGGTGATTTTGAATCCTGAAGTGTGGGGGTAAGGTAGCTCCTTCTTTTTGGAGCCATACGATGTTCCGAGGCTGTATCGAGTTTTTATCTATTTTTTCGGGCTATTTATTTAATTTTGCGATGCGTTGACTAATCGTTCGGGGGTCTTAGCCGTATATTCTAGGCAATAATTGTTCGTTCGGGGGCTCAAAAATATCCCCCCGAATTTTTAATTATTTCCTAGAATTTTTAGCTAATTTTTCCGAATTTTTAGCAATTTTTCGCAATTTTTCGCAATTTTTAAATAAATAAAATGATTTAAATAAATAAAAATCAATTTTTAAATACTTATTTATGACGTGGCGTCATCTGGGCCTTCGATCAATGCGGAGCGCGAACATCTGAACGATCAGACGATCCTTGTTTCTCGGCAGACTTTTTCGCCGTATATGAGGGTCGGCACCTCGGCACCTCGGCTCGGAGAACCAATTCCCCGGCTCGATGGGTCGGTTCCTCGGTTCGGAGGATCCGAGGGACGTGGCATCATCTGGGCCGTCCGTCTCAGCGTGGATCCCCATAAAACGCTATCTTGTCGTTTAGTGGACGTGGCAAGATCTGGACCGTCCATCATGACGAGCGCGTTTTTTTACAAGATCCAACGGCTGATATAGATCGGCATATTTTTTTTTGCCATATACGAGGGTCGGTACCTCGTCATCTCGGCTCGGCCTTACCCTTTACGAGGTGCACGGGTCGGTTCGGAGGATTGGTACCTCGGCTCGGAGGATCAGCGCTTCGGCTCGGAAGATCAGTGCCTCGGCTCGGTAGATCCGAGGTACGTGGCATCATCTGTGCGGTCCATCTCAGCGTAGATCCCCATAAAACGCTATCTTGTCGTTTAGTGGACGTGGCAAGATCCGGGCCGTCCATCATGACGAGCGCGCTTTTTTACAAGATCCAACGGCTGATACAGATCATCGTGTTTTTTCGCCATATACGAGGGTCAGTACCTCGTCATCTCGGCTCGGCATCTTCGCGCTGTTGGCCGAGGTGCTGAGTTGGCCATTTTGGAGGAAGTGTTTCTTGAAGGTTCCACCCTTCCGTGCCCAGTAGCTCGGCTGCTCGGCTGAGCTGTTCGGTAGCTCGGCTGAGCAAGCCGATGGCAGGCAGCTCGGAAGGTACGCGTGGCCGGATCTGGGCCGTTCATCATGGTGCGCATCACGAGGATGGGGTTCAGATCACGAGAAAACGTTATCTTGTCGTTTTGTGGGCGTGGCGCAATCTGGACCGTCCATCAGATTCTGTCGCGAATTTTGGGGAGATCTGACTGTGACTTCGCCTCAGGATGATTTTTCTCCATATACGAGGGTCGGTACCTCGTCATCTCGGCTCGGCATCTTCGCGCTGTTGGCCGAGGTGCTGAGTTGGCCATTTTGGAGGAAGTGTTTCTTGAAGGTTCCACCCTTCCGTGCCCAGTAGCTCGGCTGCTCGGCTGAGCTGTTCGGTAGCTCGGCTGAGCAAGCCGATGGCAGGCAGCTCGGAAGGTACGCGTGGCCGGATCTGGGCCGTTCATCATGGCGCGCATCACGAGGATGGGGTTCAGATCACGAGAAAACGTTATCTTGTCTTTTTGTGGGCGTGGCGCAATCTGGACCGTCCATCAGATTCTGTCGCGAATTTTGGGGAGATCCGACGGTGACTTCACCTCGGGATGATTTTTCTCCATATACGAGGGTCGGTACCTCGTCATCTCGGCTCGGCATCTTCGCGCTGTTGGCCGAGGTGCTGAGTTGGGTGTTTGGAGAGAACTCAGTAGCTCGGTTGCTTAGCCAGCTGTTCGACAGCTCGGCTCGGTAAACCGGTGGCCGAGTTGTTTACTTGAGTGATTTGAGGAGTTTTTTCGCTTCTCGTAGCGTTGCAACTTTCCGCTTGGCGCTTTGGCTTCTTAGTGGGCCTTTGAGGTTCCCAAGGAGGCCCACTATCCCCTAGGGTTATAAGTTTTCACTCTCCCACTCCTGAGCTCATTTCTTTTCACTCCAAGATTTCACTTTTGTTCTCTGAGTTCTCTGCTAGCGGCGATTCTCGCTCCAAGGTGGTGACGTTAGCTGTCGCGTGGGCCAGGCAATTTCCGGCGAGCACTTTCCGACCGCGAACGTCACTTCAAAGGTCAGTCCACTTTGCCTTAGCTTTTTCTAGAGATGTCAAGAGTGAACTCGGGGAGTGGTGCCTCGTCTTCGGGCGATGATGGCGCCGAGGAGAGGAGAAGGGCGGAGGTCCGAAGGAAGGGAAAGCAGATCGCCGAGCCGTCGGCTGCCGAGACGAGGCAGGAGAAGAAGAAGAGGAGGGTAGCGACCCAGTCTCCCGTGGTTGAGGAGATTGTGGTGAACCCGAAGCAAGCCCCCGAGATGGGACGGTATCCCTCTGTTCTGTCTGGGCATTCGGGGGTCAGGCAGTACGAGGGTGACCTTTTGGAGAAAGCGATCTACGGAAAGTCGAAGGTCATCGAAGAACCTAACCCGGCCCTTCCCACCGAAGCCGACGAGCTCCTTTCGGTGTTATCCGAGAAGGATCTCCTTCGGATCAGAAAGGGATTCGCCGCCCCTCCGGAGTACAAACTGATGATCCCCGGTCCGGGATGCGAGCGAATTCCAAGCTGTCGTCGTCGGATATGTGCATGTTCGACTTCGACTCTTTGAATGCCGGACTACGTTTCCCGCTGCATCCTTTCATCCTCCAGATCCTCGGCTGGTTCTGCCTTGCGCCGACCCAATTCATGCCGAATACATGGCGTCACGTGAACGCTTTCCTGCTTCAGTGCTACCGAGCTGAAGTAGAGCCGGACCTAACGGTCTTCTGAGGCCTGTATCGTATAAACTGGCAGCACAAGACGGAGCATCGGTACTACTTGGGGCCGAGGAAGGGCGTTAGGATTGTAGAAAACCCGGACTCAATTAAGTGTTGGAAGGAGAAGTATTTTATAGTAAGGGGTGAGGCGATACGGCACATTCCGACCCGGTGGAAAGTGGAGGTGCCGAAATTTGCCAGAGCCGACCTCGTACTGTCTGAGGCCGAGGAGGAGGTGGCGAGGAAGTTCATGGCCCTTCCCCTGTTGAGTTGGAGGGAGTTGACGGAGGAGGTGCTGTTCGGGTCCAGCCTTAGCCCCATCGACCCGAGTATGCTCCTGACATCTCATTTATATTCGTTTTTCTTTCAAGTCTTTAGTTCGTCTCGCTAACTCGTTTCTTTTTTCGTTGTCCGTTGCAGAAGCAATGAAGATTGATTTCAACGCCATGATGGCCGATAGGTCGAAGTTGGCCGGGGGTAGGAAGAGGAAGAGGGCGGCCGCGGCTGCCTCGTCGACTCCGCAGCCCACGGTCGCCTCTACCATCACCCCGCCTCCTCCGACCACTGAGGTGCCCTCGGAGGTGGTTGTTGCCGAGGAGCCCTCGGCCCCTGTGGCCCCGAACGTGATTGAGGGGGCCTTTGATGTCAACGCGGCGCTGACGCTCGAGGCTCCGCCGTTGACTAAAGCGGCCGAGGAAATCCTGACTGTTGCCGCTAAATTTGGTGTGGGGGCAAACAGATAGAACTTGTGGATTCTTGGGGAAACTGAATAGGAAAACCTGCGTACCTGTTCCGTCGGGCCTCGTTCGGCGTTCCTGCCGTGCACCTGCAAAAAGTGCGAGACACCGGGGGGGATCCCGGCGACGCACCCTCCGACGCTCAAGTCAGTAATCAAAGAGATTATGAAAGAGCGTAAAAACTGGTGAAGAGTTGATTACCTCTTAATGGAGATGGATGGGGGGTATTTATAGGCGTCTTAGGGAGCGGATTAGGAATGTAATCCCCGTGATTCGATAAGGAATGTCCTCCATCATCAGATGAGGAAGGTAATCTGACAATATATATTCCCTGTAATCAGATAAGGAATTTAATCCCTAATCCCCCGTGAAAAGATAGACGTCCATCAGGGCCGTTGATCGTATTTAATCAGGAACCCTGACTCTATCTTGATGGATTGGGTACGCAGCGGGTCGAGACCCGCACCCTCTTGGTGGTGGATCAATTCGCGGATTATTGGGCCCTAGGAGGGCAGATCCAATATCCGTTTTGGTCCTTTTGTGGGTGAAATTACCGTTTTACCCTCAGGTCTCGAGATTCGCGCCCGATTTGGACGGTTCCGATTAAACCCCATTTTTAGCCATATCACGAGCCCCCCACTCCTAAAGGCTGAGCTTGATCGGCCTTTGAGGAGTAGTTTAGCAGTTTTTTAATGGCTGGTGGAGTTGTATCGGGGCCCAAACGGAAGGTTTTGAATCTTGAGAGAGGTAGTTTGGTGATTTTTCAAGCGGATTGAACTCTGAGTCGCTCCTGAACTCTGATGGTCATGTGGTGTTCTTGCAGGGATATCTTATTAACTTCGCAAAGTGTCAATTCGTCATTCGGTGGTCTTGTATACTTGGAGCACGCTTTAGACCCCCCTAGAGTTCGCTGGCGAAGGGGGCGAGGTCCATATGCGGTTCGGCGAGCTTTTCCAGAGAGGGAAGTGAGTTCGGCAGGACTGCGAGCGTCAGGAGCGAGTTCGGCGGTCCGCCGAACTTGTCTTTCCCCTATAAGAGGGTCGGTGCCGCGAACGCTCGGCAGCGGTGCCGAACCGGTTTTTTCCCTATAAGAGGGTCGGTGCCGCGAACGCTCGGCAGCGGTGCCGAACCAGTTTTTTCCCTATAAGAGGGTCGGTGCCACGAACGCTCGGCAGCGGTGCCGAACCGGTTTTTTCCCTATAAGAGGGTCGGTGCCACGAACGCTCGGCAGCGGTGCCGAACCGGTTTTTTTCCCTATAAGAGGGTCGGTGCCACGAACGCTCGGTAGCGGTGCCGAACCTGTTTTTTCCATATAACAGGGTCGGTGCCACGAACGCTCGGCAGCGGTGCCGAACCGGTTTTTTCCCTATAACAGGGTCGGTGTCACGAATGCTCGGCAGTGGGTGCCGAGCGTGACTTTTTCCCCTATAACAGGGTCGGTGTCACGAATGCTCGGCAGTGGGTGCCGAGCGTGACTTTTTCCCCACGAATGCTCGGCAGTGGGTGCCGAGCGTGACTTTTTCCCCTATAACAGGGTCGGTGTCACGAATGCTCGGCAGTGGGTGCCGAGCGTGACTTTTTTCCCTATAACAGGGTCGGTGTCACGAATGCTCGGCAGTGGGTGCCGAGCGTGACTTTTTCCCCTATAACAGGGTCGGTGTCACGAATGCTCGGCAGTGGGTGCCGAGCGTGACTTTTTTCCCTATAACAGGGTCGGTGTCACGAATGCTTGGCAGTGGGTGCCGAGCGTGACTTTTTCCCCTATAACAGGGTCGGTGTCACGAATGCTCGGCAGTGGGTGCCGAGCGTGACTTTTTCCCCTATAACAGGGTCGGTGTCACGAATGCTCGGCAGTGGGTGCCGAGCGTGACTTTTTCCCCTATAACAGGGTCGGTGTCACGAATGCTCGGCAGCGGTGCCGAACCGGTTTTTTTCCCTATAAGAGGGTCGGTGCCACGAACGCTCGGTAGCGGTGCCGAACCTGTTTTTTCCATATAACAGGGTCGGTGCCACGAACGCTCGGCAGCGGTGCCGAACCGGTTTTTTCCCTATAATAGGGTCGGTGTCACGAATGCTCGGCAGTGGGTGCCGAGCGTGACTTTTTCCCCTATAACAGGGTCGGTGTCACGAATGCTCGGCAGTGGGTGACTTTTTCCCCTATAACAGGGTCGGTGTCACGAATGTTCGGCAGTGGGTGCCGAGCGTAACTTTTTTCCCTATAACAGGGTCGGTGTCACGAATGCTCGGCAGTGGGTGCCGAGCGTGACTTTTTCCCCTATAACAGGGTCGGTGTCACGAATGCTCGGCAGTGGGTGCCGAGCGTGACTTTTTTCCCTGTAACAGGGTCGGTGTCACGAATGCTCGGCAGTGGGTGCCGAGCGTGACTTTTTCCCCTATAACAGGGTCGGTGTCACGAATGCTCGGCAGTGGGTGCCGAGCGTGACTTTTTCCCCTATAACAGGGTCGGTGTCACGAATGCTCGGCAGTGGGTGCCGAGCGTGACTTTTTCCCCTATAACAGGGTCAGTGTCACGAATGCTCGGCAGTGGGTGCCGAGCGTGACTTTTCCATATAACAGGGTCGGTGTCACGAATGCTCGGCAGTGGGTGCCGAGCGTGACTTTTTCCCCTATAACAGGGTCGGTGTCACGAATGCTCGGCAGTGGGTGCCGAGCGTGCAGACTTGTCGTTTATGTGAGTTTGTCTCTTCTGTGCGCCATTTGAACGTCTGACAATTCTGACAATTCTGACAACCCTGACAGATGGGACGCCCATTAAATGCTGTGACCTCTGGGATTCCATCAGATGGGATAGCATTAAATGCATCTCATGATTCGCTGCGGTTAACGAGGTAACGATTGGGATCGCTCCGCCGCTTGGTTTAGATGGGCCGGCCGTACAAGCCCATTAGCCTCGTGGGGCGTGCCCCCCTTCTATAAATCCTCACCCCCCCCCTCATTTCTCACTTCTCCTCTCATTTGCTCAGGCGTTCTCTAGTGTCTCAGACGAGTTTTTCCGGCACGGCGTTTGACTCAGGCGAGGTTTTTCGGCAGCTCCTTCCTTTCAAGGTAATTTATAAGTTATGTCTGTAGCTTCTGTCTCAGATGAAGTCTCTTGGTCCGAGCCCTCCCTTCAAGGCGCCGAGGCCTCGTCTCCGAACCCGCCTAAGGGGAAGGTGTTCGGGAAGGATTCCATCGTCGAGGAGCCGAAGAGGATGGGGGAGTTCGGACAGCTACCGGGTCCGTTGACGGGTCTGCATAGGGTCAGGGAGCTCCCGAAGGACCAGGCCGAGCGGATTGTCCATGGGAGGGAGAGGACCTTCGAGGAGAATGAAGCGAGGGAGACGACGGAGGCGGATGATGCAGCGTCGATCCTTCGCGAGGAGGAGTTGGCGGCGATCCGGGATGCTTTTTTCATCCCGGAGGAGTACGAAATCATGTTGCCGGGCCCCGGAGTTAGGGCCAATTCGCCGCTGCCAGTGACCATGTGTTGCTGGCCGGTTGATGCCTTTATCGCCGGCGCCCGGCTACCTCTCCACGCGTTCGCAATTACCGTGGTGAGCTGGTATGGGGTCTGCCCTATCCAGCTCATGCCGAACGCGTGGCGAGTGATTAATGGCTTCGTTCTTCATTGCCAGGCCGCGGGGATCGAACCGCAGCTGAACGTGCTTCGGACGATATACCGGCTCCACCAAGGGAACAAGTCGGAGTACCGGTATTATCTGACTCCGAGGCACGGCGGCAGGCTCGTGGTCTGCCCAGACTCTATCAAGCATTGGCGAGAGAAGTGGGTCGTCGTGCGGAGTCGAGAGGCCTGGCCGATCCCCACCAATTGGGTAGAGGGGGTGACCAAGAGGGCGACGGCGCTGCCGAGACTCTCAGTAGAAGAGGAAGGGGCGGTTCGGACCCTTCTCGACCGGCCGAAGTACGACTGGAAAGAGTTGACGGAAGACGTTCTTTACAGGGGAGGGCTCGGCCGCGTAGATCCTAGTACGCGGCTTTTCGCCAAGTTCTTTTTTTTGTACTTGTTGTCCTGTTCTTCTTTTGTGCTAATCATTTTTTTTTTATTTGATGTAGAATCTATGGACTACGAAGCGGTGTTGGCGCTCCGGGCTGGGCTCGCCAGTAAGGCGCCGAGGAAGCGGAAGAGGGTCGCGTCGAAGCTGCCCTCGACTCCGAAGGTGCCGAGGATTGCGGCACCCGACCAGGCGGTGGAGGTTGCTGACGACCCGGTCGTCACCGTGGCGGGGCCTTCGGCTACTGCTCCTGAGGGGGATTTCCCCATTGCCGCCGCGCTCGCCATGCCGACCCCGCCGCTAACCGTAGCAGGCGAGGAGCTCCTGACGGAGGAGCACAAGCGGATCCACATTCCGGACTGGCAGGTCCGGAGGCACGATGGGTTCCTCGGGAACTCGTTGGCGAGTATGCAGGCTGTCAAGCATCTCGCCACCCCGAAGGACCGCGCCGCCATGGACGCGGGGAGGCAGGGCGACGACGTGATCGAGATCGCTCGTTCGGCGGTATCGGTAAGTCCCGAGTTCCCTTCATTCGTTTCATCTTGAATCACAAAATTTTTCTAACTCTCTGAGTTCTTCCTCTTTCCCTTGCAGATCGTCGTCCACTTCGGTCACCTCACCGAACGGCTGACCGCCCTCGAGAAGGAGCTGAAGCAGGAGTCCGACCAGGCTCGGAACGAGAAGGCTCGGATGTCGAACCAGCTCGACAAGCTCCGAGTCGAGCATGAAGGCCGGTCTGCGAGGATCCAGCACCTCGAGGCCGAAGTGAAGAGGCTGGAGGACGAGCTGCGTCGGGAGAAGGAGGGATCGGCCAATCAGTTGGCCGAGGCCGAGGCGAAGCAGGCGGCGGCTGTGAAGGAGGTGGAGGACGCCACCTTGAAGAAGGCCCAGGGGTACCTCGCGCAGAACATGGCGAAGGCCTTCGCCACCGCCCTCGACCGGGTGCGAGAGGCGTACCCCGGGGTGGACGTCTCGGGATGGCGACTCTTCCCCGGACACGTCGAGGGCTTCGACCCCGAGTCCGAAGGGGAAGAGGAGGAGGAGGAGGAGGACGGCGCTGATGCCGATGCCGGGATTACTGGCGAGGTCCCGAGCGTCACGGCCACTCCACTGGCGGCGGCGTCTCCTTCGGCGAAGTCGACCCCTACTCCGCCTCGTCGCCCGGGGAAAGAGGTCGAGCACTGATCCGCCTCTCGTTTTATTGTTTTTGGCTGTTCTGCTCTTTTTCTCTCTTTTTTTTTTTATCGAACTTTGTAATGCCTAATAGCGGACTGGCCACCGCTTCTTTTGACGTAAATGAAATCAAAATTTTTGCAAGTGTTGGTGCTCGGAAATTTCTGTTTTATGCCCCCTCTTTTGCCGAACTGTCAAACTTTGTTTTTAGAGATGAAAATTTTTCCAAGTGCGGTGCTTCGGCCACGCTCAACGTTTTCGCTGATTGCTCCGATTTCTTTGCAGCTTATGGTGATCCCCCAAGGCGTCGAGCTTTCCTGCCCGGACGAGGAGGTTAAAGCCGAAGCTGGCCTAGGGGCGACGAGGCTGTGTCTGGCTAGGTGAAGGGAGAAACTTTATGAGGTCGAGCTCGGATTGCGCCGAGCCGAGAGCGAGAGGAAGCATCTCCAGCTCGTCCTTGGCCGGCGTGATATCGAGATTCGTCGTTTGGAAAGCCGAATCGCCGAGCTCATACCCGAAGGTGAACACTTGCCCACTGATTTCAGTAATGAGATTCGTGTTCAGTGCATTCGCCATAATTTGTCCAAAATAACAGCGGAGAAGGACGAGTTGCTTTCCGAGATACAGCATCTGCAGTCCGTAGAGGCGAAGCTCCGGAGTGAGGGCGAGGGGCTGACGGCCGAGGTGGCCAAGTTGACGACCGAACGAGTCGAGTTGACTGCTGAAGTCGAAGCGCTCAAGAGGGCGACGGTGGATAAAAGCATCGAAGTCACCCACCTTCGGCGCCTCGTCGCTAGTCGATCTGGAGTGCCGGACTCCGCGGTACCCCCACGTTTCGAAGTCGACGTTAAAGACGACTCGTTGCGGGACAGGATCTCAGAGTTGGAGGCGGAAGTGGCTCGTCTGAAGCCACATTCAGGGCCGATCAACGTTCGAAGCACGTCATGCACTCGTGCTGAGAGTGAGCGGGGCATCACTTTCTATGAGATGGCGACCCGTCAGCGGATCGGCCAACCCAGCCCGGGGGACGCGCAGAGCTCGGTGGCAATCTCCTCGAGCGGGGCGTCTGTCGGCGTGGCTGCCAGGAGCGGTGCCGAGGATACGTCCCAGTTTGCTGGCTTGGGGTCGCGCTCCGGGGACAAGCGTCGTCACTCTCGAGTGTCCTTGAAGCGGAATGCTCCAGCTCCGAAGAAGCGCTGAAGTGGTCGGTTCCGCGCGTTCTTTGCTCTCTCCTTTTTTTTTTCCTAAGTGTGACGAGTCGGTATTGTAAATACCCTTGTTGAGTCGTGCTCCTGTTTGTGTTTGCCTTTGTATCACATCTGTTTCATTAATAAATGCGTTATTGCCGAACTTGCGTGTTTCATTGCTGTGAATGTTGTTTGTCATGGGGTAACTTTTGAACTGTCGAACTCCGAATGGCGAGCTTCTTTTAGGTCGGTCATGAGTGGAGTCGCGAAGTAACGTCGAGCCGAGTTGTGCACTTGCTTGATTAGGTTAACGTCGTCGGAGCGTTTTTTAGGACGGTGAGCTGTCCCTAGCTCGTTTGGCGGACTCCGGAACCGTTGTCGGTTTAAGGGGTGTAGGAGCAATTTCGAATGGCGAGCTACCCCTAGCTCGCTTAGGAGCGAGCTTGCGGAGTAGGGTCGAACCAAGTGTTGGACTCCGTACCATTCAACGGCTGTGGGAGCATTTTCGAATGGCGAGCTACTTCTAGCTCGCTTAGGAGCGAGCTCGCGAAGTAGAATCGAGCCAGGTGTTGAACTCCGGAACCATTGTCAGTTTAAGGGGTGTAGGAGCAATTTCGAATGGCGAGCTACCCCTAGCTCGCTTAGGAGCGAGCTTGCGGAGTAGGGTCGAACCAAGTGTTGGACTCCGTACCATTCAACGGCTGTGGGAGCATTTTCGAATGGCGAGCTACCCCTAGCTCGCTTAGGAGCGAGCTTGCGGAGTAGAATCGAGCCAAGTGTTGGACTCCGGAACCATTGTCAGTTTAAGGGGTGTAGGAGCAATTTCGAATGGCGAGCTACCCCTAGCTCGCTTAGGAGCGAGCTTGCGGAGTAGGGTCGAACCAAGTGTTGGACTCCGTACCATTGTCAGTTTAAGGGGTGTAGGAGCAATTTCGAATGGCGAGCTACCCCTAGCTCGCTTAGGAGCGAGCTTGCGGAGTAGGGTCGAACCAAGTGTTGGACTCCGTACCATTCAACGGCTGTGGGAGCATTTTCGAATGGCGAGCTACCCCTAGCTCGCTTAGGAGCGAGCTTGCGGAGTAGAATCGAGCCAAGTGTTGGACTCCGGAACCATTGTCAGTTTAAGGGGTGTAGGAGCAATTTCGAATGGCGAGCTACCCCTAGCTCGCTTAGGAGCGAGCTTGCGGAGTAGGGTCGAACCAAGTGTTGGACTCCGTACCATTCAACGGCTGTGGGAGCATTTTCGAATGGCGAGCTACCCCTAGCTCGCTTAGGAGCGAGCTTGCGGAGTAGAATCGAGCCAAGTGTTGGACTCCGGAACCATTGTCGGTTTAAGGGGTGTAGGAGCAATTTCGAATGGCGAGCTACCCCTAGCTCGCTTAGGAGCGAGCTTGCGGAGTAGGGTCGAACCAAGTGTTGGACTCCGTACCATTCAACGGCTGTGGGAGCATTTTCGAATGGCGAGCTACCCCTAGCTCGCTTAGGAGCGAGCTTGCGGAGTAGAATCGAGCCAAGTGTTGGACTCCGGAACCATTGTGACATTTAAGAGTTACAAGCAGAGGGATGTAATAGTAGTGAAAACATGAAGAAACTTCATTTATTAACATCTAACGATCGGCTGCTTCTAAAGTTGCTAGCCGTTATTACAATAATAAAAGAAAGCACAAAAAGGACAAACTATGACTAGAGAAAGGAGGGGAACGGTTCGGCATCTCGAGTTACTTGGAGAGACGTAGTTGCCTTCTCCTGGTATTTCAAAAGATGGTCGGCGTTCCAAGTCCGGGGAATTTCTCTGCCTTCGAGATCCTCTAGCTTGTAGGTACCGGGGCGGATTACTTTCGAGATCTTGTACGGTCCCTCCCAGTTCGGGGCCAGCTTGCTTTTCTGCCCGGGGAATGATATGGCCAACTTCCGAAGGACTAAATCCCCTTCTTTGAGGTCCGTTGGGCGGACTCTTTTGTTGTATGCCAGCTCGATCCTTCTTCGGTAAGCTTGCTGGCGTATGGCAGCTCTCTCTCGGATTTCGTCTATCAGGTCTAGGCTTGTTCTGAGTTCTCTAGCATTCTGCTCTTCTTCATAAGCGATCAGGCGAGGAGAGGGTATCCCGACTTCTAGGGGGATGATGGCTTCGGCCCCGTAGGTGAGATTAAATGGGCTCTCGCCTGTTGGGGTCCGCTTGGTGGTGCGGTGATTCCAGAGTACGTTCGGCAGCTGATCGACCCATAGTCCCTTGGAACACTTGTCTAACCTCTTCTTGATTCCTGCAAGAATCTGTCGGTTGGCATTCTCAGCCTGGCCATTCGACTGGGGATGGGAGACGGAGGAGAATCGGTGTTGTATGGAAAGGTCTTCACACAAGGCTCGGAAGGCGGCTCCAGTAAACTGTGTCCCGTTATCTGTGACTATGACTCGGGGAACGCCGAACCGGCAAATCACATTCTTCCAGAAGAACTGAACGACCCTATGTTCGGTGATCGTAGCCAGGAGTTCGGCTTCTATCCACTTAGAGAAATAGTCAACTGCCACGACTAGGAACTTTAGCTGTCCGGGGGCTGGAGGGAATGGTCCCAGTAAGTCCATCCCCCACATAGCGAAGGGAACGGGACTTGATAGGGAGGTCAGCGGTGCCTGCGGAAGACGTCGGATGTCTGCATACTTTTGGCAGGAGCTGCACTGCCGAACGTGTCGTTCGGCGTCCCGTAGGAGAGTGGGCCAGTAATACCCATAGTTCAATACCTTGCGCGCCAGAGCCCTGGATCCAGAATGGGCTCCGCCGATCCCCTCATGGAGCTCTTGTAGGGCGTAGTCGGCTTGCTCGGGGGAGAGGCACCTTAGATACGGTCGACCATCCGCTTGGGTGAAGGAGCGTTTGTATAAGATGCCTTCGAGTAAAGTAAAACGCTCGGCTCGGGCCCTAATTCTTCGTGCTTCCCTCGGATCTTCAGGGAGGAGTCCGTTCCTCAGGAATTCGACAATGGGTTTCATCCAGTTGTCTTCGAGGAGGACGGGCAATGCTTCAACGGAGTCTGGCGCTTCGTCCTCTATGCTCGGCTTTAGGAGGACTTCTATCAAAACGGTCTGTTCCAGACCTTGAAGGGAGGAGGAGGCTAACTTGGATAAGGCGTCGGCCTGAGCATTTTCTTCTCGAGGGATCCTTTGGATGAGAGCCTCGTCGAACAGCGCCATGAGGCTCTTTACTTTGGACAAGTATTTAGCCATTCTATCGTCGCGGGCTTCATACTCGCCGAGGACCTGGTTAACAATCAACTGGGAGTCGCTGAAAATCCGTAGCCGACGTGCTCCAGCATTTCGGGCCATTCGAAGCCCGGCTATTAGTGCTTCATATTCGGCCTCGTTGTTCGAGGCTTTGAAATTTATCCGGAGTGAGTATTGGAGGACGAAGCCATCTGGTCCTGCCAGGATGACTCCTGCCCCGCTACCCTCATTACAAGAGGACCCGTCAACATAGACCGACCAGACGGGGGGTCCCTTTGCTGCTTGGCCAGACTCGGGGATTGTAGTCTCAACTATGAATTTGGCCAGTGCCTGCGCCTTGATTGCAGTCCGAGGCTGATAAGTTATATCGTGCTGGCTCAGCTCGATCGACCACTTCATGAGGCGACCAGAAGTCTCGGGTTTGTGAAGAATCTGTTTCAGTGGCTGGTCGGTAAGGACGACCACCGAATGAGACTGAAAGTAGGGTCTAAGTTTTCTTGCGGCCATTACCAGGGCATACGCCATTTTCTCAATTTTCGGGTACCGAAGTTCGGCATCCCGAAGCACCTTGCTGACGTAGTATATGGGCTTCTGAGCCCTTTCTTCTTCTCTGACTAAGACCGCACTGAGCGTCTGCTCGGAAGCCACGAGGTAGAGGTAGAGCGGTTCGCCGGGTACTGGTTTGCTAAGGAGAGGGGGATTGACGAGGTAGGCTTTAAGCTGGTCAAAGGAGTCTTGTTGCTGCTGCCCCCACTCGAATCCTTTAGCCCCCCTGAGGGCTTTGAAGAACGGGAGGCACTTCTCCCCGGACTTCGACAGGAAGCGCCCTATGGCGGCTAAGCGACCAGTCAGCCTCTGAACTTCTTTGACATTTCTAGGGGGGCCATGTCTAGTATGACCTTGATCTTCTCCGGATTCGCCTCTATTCCTCGTTGGCTAACCATAAAGCCGAGGAACTTGCCTGATGAGACGCCGAACGCACATTTGTTCGGGTTGAGTCTCATGTTGTTCCTTCTTAAAACATCAAATGCTTCTTGGAGGTCGGTCACATGATCAGCACCTCGGATGCTTTTCACCAGCATGTCATCGACATACACTTCCATGTTTCTGCCGATCTGAGCCTGAAAAACTTTGTTGACGAGGCGCTGGTATGTTGCCCCCGCGTTCTTTAGGCCGAATGGCATGACCCTGTAGCAATAAAGGCCTTGGTCGGTTACAAAAGACGTCTTTGGGATATCTGGCGGGAACATCCTTATCTGATTGTAACCCGAGAAAGCGTCCATGAAGCTTAGAAGCTCATGTCCCGAGGTTGCGTCAATCAGAGTGTCGATGCTCGGTAGAGGGAAGGGATCTTTGGGACAGGCTTTGTTGAGGTCGGTGAAATCAATGCAAATTCTCCATGTTCCGTTGGACTTCTTCACCATTACTACGTTCGATAACCATTCAGGGTAGTTTACCTCCTGTATGAATCGGGCCTTCAGCAATTTATCTACCTCTTCTTTAATAGCGAGCTGTCGCTCGGGGGCGAACTTACGCCTCTTCTGCTGAACCGGTTTGGACCCCGGATCAACACTCAAGTGGTGGACTAAGAGCTCTTCGGAGATACCGGGCATGTCAGCTGCGGACCATGCGAAGAGGTCTTGATTGTCTCGGATGCATTCCACAATATCTGAGTATAGGGCGGACGGGAGGGCCTTGCTTACGAAGAACTTGCGGGTCGGCTCTTGTTCGGAGAAGAGCACCTCCTCCAATTCGTCCGCTGGCTCGGAGGTCGGTCTTGTGGAATCTTGGGGAATTTCCAGGGTCTCTAAAGAGAGGACGGGCCCAAGGGTCGAAGTCATGTAGCATTTCCTGGCCTGCTCCTGATTTCCCCTTACTTCTCCGACCCCGGATCGGGTGGGAAATTTCATCTTCAGATGATATGCCGAGGGAACCGCTTCCGGAGCCGCGAGGCCGGGCCTGCCCAAAATGACGTTGTAGGCAGCGGGAACATCCACTACCATGAAGTCCATTGGCTCCGTTCTGGTGGTAGGGGTTTGTCCGGCAGTTACATCGAGGGTGATCACCCCTTCTATAGTTACCGGAACCCCCGTGAACCCATGGAGAGTGTAACCGGCGGGTTTGAGTCTGTCTCTGGAGAGCTTTAGGCCTTTGAAAGCGGAGAGGAATAGGATGTTGACGGAGCTGCCGTTGTCGACTAAGATCCTCTCCACTTTGAAATTTGCCATGTGGAGGCTGATGACGAGAGCGTCACAATGCGGGATACGGACTCCCTCGAGATCTTCGTCGGAGAAGGTAACTGGCACTCCGAGGCCCTTGGGAGGAGGCGTGGTTCGGACAGAATTGACCTCTCTGATAAATGCTTTTCGGGAGGAGTTCGAGAAGCCTCCCATCGGACCCCCATGGATGAGGTGGAGGACTCGCTCTTCCTCGAAGTCTGGCGTCTCTTCTCTTTCCGGACGCTTGTTAGCCCCCCGAGGTGGGAGAGGGGGCTCGGCTCGGTCCTTTTTTACAAACTTCGTCAGCTGTCCCCTCTGGATAAGGGCTTCGATCTCGTTCCTCAGAGCACGGCAGTCGTTGGTGTCATGCCCGTGGTCCCGGTGATAACGGCACCATTTCTCTTTATCTCTTCTCTTGGCGGGAGTATTCATTTTGGGAGCTGGAGGCAAGACCCCGTCTTTTTCGACCTCCATGAAGATGGCCGAGAGGTTAGCGTTGAGGGGAGTGAACTTCTCAAATCTAGGGGGAGGTCGGCGCTGGCCGGCATTATCCTTCTGGAGCTTCTTGGCTCCTTCTTCTTCTGCCCCCTTCCTTTTGAGCCCGGAGGCGGGCGCTTCCCAGTTGGGGGGTCGCTCGGCCTCTTCGGCCCGAATGTACTTTTCGGTGCGAAGAAGAAGGTCGGAAAAGTCATGTGGGGGTTTCTTGGCAAGGGAGGAGCGGAGGTTGGAATTGAGAATGTTGGATTGGAATGCTGCGGTAGCGACCGATTGGTCGAGGGAGGCAATAGTTCTAGCTTCGGCTGTGAATCTCTTCACGTAGTCCCTCAGTTTTTCCCCCTTTTGCTGACGGAGGTGCAATAGTGAGATGCTGGTTTTCTCGGTCCTTCGGCTGCTGATGAAATGGGTGATGAACAGGGTCTCGAACTGTTCGAAGGAGAATATTGACGCCGGGGCAAGACGAGAGTACCATTCTCGAGCCGAGCCTTTCAGAGTTGCAGGGAATGTTTTGTAGAGGAGGGCATCGGACGCTTGATGGAGGAGCATCAAAGTCTTAAAGCCTTCGATGTGGTCAACTGGATCGGTCTCCCCAGTGTAGTTCTCGAACTGGGGAGGTTTGAAACCAAAGGGAACAGGAGTATCCACTATGGTCCGGGAGAACGGGGGTCGGCTAGGACGGAGGGTCCTCCCCCTGAGTTCTTCTTCTCGGTTTATCTGTCCCAAGAGTTTTTCCACCTCGTTCAGGCGGCGGTTCATGGTGTCATCTCTCCGGCGGTGATCTGCCGAGCCACGGGACTCGTCTTCGTATGATGGGGAGCGAGGGCTGCGGCGACGGTAGCTTCGGGAACGACGAGGACTTGGGGTGCGTCTGGAATTGGTAGGAGCGGGTCGAGGAGAAGGGGAACGTTGGCGAGGGCTCCGGACCGGAGCTGGGGAGGGGGCCCTCGGCTCATTGGGATTCTGACGGAGATTGAGGGCCTGTTGTACCATTGCTTGGAATTGCTGGAACTCGGCACGGGTGATGGGTGCCTCATTGTCCCGATGCTGCTGCCGACCTGCCGGAGAGTGCCTCCTTCGGTAGTGATCGGGGGAGTCTTTTCTCCCTCTTCGGGCGGGGGACCCCCTGTGTCCCCGGTGTCGGGGGGATCGCTCTTGGCGGGAGGCTTCTCCCCGAGCCCGCTTTTCGTCCAGATGGCGACGAAGGTCCTTATCCTCCGAGCGTTTGGGATGGGCATCGTGGCGACCAGAGGCTCGGGGATGATGGGAGGCCATGGAGGCACTGGAGGCGTTGTGGATGGAGAGGTTCTCTTGGTGAAGAGGCTGTTTCTGAGGGTTAGGACCCTTTGGATCAGGAGGGGGGTTCTGCTGAAGCGGCTCTTCCATGGTAGGAGGGAGTTGCCCTTGTTGCTGAGCGGGATCAGGATGGACTTCTTGCTGGTCAGGGTTGGGCGCTCGGTTGGAGCCCCTAGATCTAACTTTGCGAGGCGGCATGGTAGGAGAGAACCTGTTCACCGGGAAGAGGAGAGGTCCCTATTCGTTAGTTTCCCACAGACGGCGCCAATCTGTTGCCGCTAAATTTGGTGTGGGGGCAAACAGATAGAACTTGTGGATTCTTGGGGAAACTGAATAGGAAAACCTGCGTACCTGTTCCGTCGGGCCTCGTTCGGCGTTCCTGCCGTGCACCTGCAAAAAGTGCGAGACACCGGGGGGGATCCCGGCGACGCACCCTCCGACGCTCAAGTCAGTAATCAAAGAGATTATGAAAGAGCGTAAAAACTGGTGAAGAGTTGATTACCTCTTAATGGAGATGGATGGGGGGTATTTATAGGCGTCTTAGGGAGCGGATTAGGAATGTAATCCCCGTGATTCGATAAGGAATGTCCTCCATCATCAGATGAGGAAGGTAATCTGACAATATATATTCCCTGTAATCAGATAAGGAATTTAATCCCTAATCCCCCGTGAAAAGATAGACGTCCATCAGGGCCGTTGATCGTATTTAATCAGGAACCCTGACTCTATCTTGATGGATTGGGTACGCAGCGGGTCGAGACCCGCACCCTCTTGGTGGTGGATCAATTCGCAGATTATTGGGCCCTAGGAGGGCAGATCCAATATCCGTTTTGGTCCTTTTGTGGGTGAAATTACCGTTTTACCCTCAGGTCTCGAGATTCGCGCCCGATTTGGACGGTTCCGATTAAACCCCATTTTTAGCCATATCACTGACCGAGCAGCACAAGCAATTGTTTGTGCCGAACTGGCGGGTGAGGAATCACGACGGATTCCTCGACAACTCGCAGATGTCAGTGCAGGTCGTCAAGCACTTGGCGACCCCGAAGGACAGAGCCGCGCTGAAGGTAGGGACGGTCGGCGACGACACCTATGAGGTGGCTCGGTCACTCGTGTCGGTAAGTTTTTCTTCTGCAAATTCGTTCAAGTTTTTTGCCCGGTTTGCACATTGCTCTGACCGTTTTTGCAGGCCACCTGCCAATTCGGCCACCTTCTCGAGGCGTTCACCAAGCAGGAGAAGGAGCTGAAGGCCGCCAGTGACAAAGACAGGACGGAGAAGGTCAGGGCGGTTCGACAACTCGAGGCCGAGCAGCGGCGGGTCGAGGCTTTGGAGATCCGGGTTGCCGATCTTGAGGCGGACTTGGAGAGGGCTAAGGGGCGACTCGACGCGGAGTCTGCCAAGGCCAAGAAGGCTGCCGAGGAGCTGGCGGCGTCGGCGAAGTCTCTGGCCGACCTGAAGGCGGAGAAGGAGGCACAGGCCCTCAAGATTAGGGCCGAGGTAGAAATCGAGGTCGAGGCTGAGGCGAAGAAACACATGGCCGAGAACATGGAGAGGTCCTATCAGAGAGCCCTCGACCATGTTCAGGATCGTGTCCCCGGGTTCGAGCGGGTCGGCTACCGACTGTGGCCCGGGTCGCCCTCAGGCGGTAAGGAGGAGGGGGACGAAGGCGACGAGGTCGAAGGCGAGGACGAGGAGGAGGAGGCCGACCCACCTGTGGCGGACGGCCAGGTCGAGGGGAGGATCGAGGGGCCATCTGTCGATGCGCCCGTGGTCGAAGCGGCGACGCAGGTGGACCCCTGATCCCCTCGTTAAACTTTTTTGTAGTTTTTGTTTTGTTTTTTCTTCCAAGCATTGTAATGCCTTTTGCGGACTGGCCACCGCTTCTAATGAATGAAAAATGTTTTGACTTCGAAATTTTGTCTAAGTGTTTGGTTCGGCAATATAGTACTTCAATGTTATCCCTTTCTCATTTCAGATTGCCGAGCAGACTCTTATCACCTCGGCTGATCGGTGCCGAGCCGAGTTGTTTAAGCGGTCTCGGGAGGATCGTCTCGAGGGTGAGGTTCATCTGACGAGGAGAATACTTTATAATGTAGAGAAGAGGAATAGCGAGCTGTTGGTCGAGCTGCATCATCTGCGGATAGTCGAGGCCGAACTATCTGCGAGGGAAGAAGAGTTGATTCGGGTTTCGGCCGAACGAGACGACTTCGCGAGGAAGGTAGAACAGTTGCAAAGGGTGACGGTCGACAAGAGCATCGAGGTGACCCACTTGCGTCGCATTATATCCGACAGTGCCGAGTATCCTGGTTCGGCCAAGCTTCCTCGGTTTAAAGTAATAGTAACGGATGACACGTTGAAGGATCGGATCGTCGAACTGGAGGAAGAGGTTGCTCGGCTCAAGCCTCAGCCGGTGAGGGCCAACGTCCGGAGCACCTCGTGCACTCGCGAAGAGATCGAGCGAGGGATCACGTTTTATCAGGCCGCGAGCCGGACCCCCATCATAGGTAGGGCAGCAGCCGATGCCCAAAGTTGGGTAGCGGTGTCTTCAAGTGGAGCTTCGGTCGGAGCGACTGTGAGGGTCAGCGGCGAGGGGGCGTCTCGGTTCGTCGGTCTAGAGACGAGTTCGGAGGCCAAGAGGCGCCGACCCAAAGTGTCGCTGAACCGGAGCGTCCCCCTTCCTCGGAGGCAGTGAACGGGTCGTGTCTTGTCTTCGGACTTTGCAAACTTTGTTTTGTTGTAATCTTTTTTGTAATTTTATCCAAGTTATTAATAAAATTGGAGTTGATTTATTCGAACTATCCTCTGCTGGCTCCTTATTGTGCTGTAGTTGCGCTAGCTAAGGTAGGCTCGAAATGAACCGCGAGGCAGGTGTTCGCTTCGTCGAGCACCTTGACCTCGAAACTCATACTTTTGCCGCGGTTCTAAATCTTGCTCGGCCCCTTCAGGCACGGCTCGGTTCGGCCGCTAAGGTACAGCTGTTTCTAAGCTGTGGCCACGTGGCCTGATCGTAGCTTGATGACCGGAGTGACTTTTGCTGAAGGCTGGTTCTGGTTGCCTGTCGCTCGGCGCTTGGTGCCGAGCGAAGTGAAGTGATCATGGCCGTTGAACGGTGGCACGAATCTTGAGACGGATCCAGTTCCCAAGAAAACGTTATCTTGTCGTTTTGTGGACACGTGGCTGAATCAGATCCGTTCTTCACACTCTAGCACACATTTTGAGATGATCTGACGGTGGTTTCGTCTCGGGAGGTTTTTTCGCCATATACGAGGGTCGGTACCCCGTCCGCTCGGCTCGGTGGTCGTGGGGGTAGTTCGGAATGGCCATCTACCTCCGGCCCGCTTGAGGACGAGCCGGTGCAGTAAAGACGAGCCATAGGACCTCGACCATCGTTAGGTTTGTTTAAGGGTTGTGGGAGCAGTTCCGAATGACGAGCTACTTCTAGCTCGCTTAGGAGCGAACTTGCGAAGTAGAATCGAGCCAAGTGTTGGACTCCGAACCGTTCAACGGCTGCGGGAGCAATTCCGAACGGCGATCTACTTCCGGCTTGCCTATGGGCGGGCCAGGGAAGTAGAGTCGAGCCGAGTGTTGGAATCCGAACCATCGTGAGATTAGTTTGTCGGCTGTGGAAGCAGTTCCGAATGGCGAACTACTTCTAGTTCGCTTAGGAGCGAACCTGCGAAGTAGAATCGAGCCAAGTGTTGGACTCCGAACCATTCAACGGCTGCGGGAGCAATTCTGAACGGCGATCTACTCCCGGCTCGCCTATGGGCGGGCCAGGGAAGTAGAGTCGAGCCGAGTGTTGGACTCCGAACCATCGTGAGATTAGTTTGTCGGCTGCGGGAGCAGTTCCGAATGGCGAACTACTTCTTGTTCGCTTAGGAGCGAACCCGCGAAGTAGACTCGAGCCAAGTGTTGGACTTCGAACCATTCAACGGCTGCGGGAGCAATTCCGAACAGCGATCTACTCCCGGCTCGCCTATGGGCGGGCCGGGGAAGTAGAGTCGAGCCGAGTGTTGGACTCCGAACCATCGTGAGAATAGTTTGTCAGCTGCGAGAGCAGTTCCGAATGGCGAACAACTTCTTGTTCGCTTAGGAGCGAACCCGCGAAGTAGACTCGAGCCAAGTGTTGGACTCCGAACCATTCAACGGCTGCAGGAGCAATTCCGAACGGCGATCTACTTTCCGCACGCCTGTGGGCGGGCCGGGAAAGTAGAGTCGAGCCGAGTGTTGGACTTCGAACCATCGTGAGATTAAAGAGTTAAAGGCGGAGAGATGTGATAGTAGCAAAGATATGAAAAAACTTTATTTATTAACACCCAATGATCGGCTGCTTCTAAAGTTGCTAGCCGTTATTACAATGAAAAATAAAGGAAAATTACTACAAGTAACAGGAAAGGAACGGTTCGACATCTCGAATTACTTAGAGAGGCGTTGTTGCTCTCTCTTGGTATTTTAAGAGATGGTCGGCATTCCAAGTCCTGGGAATTTCCCTGCCTTCGAGATCTTCTAGTCTATATGTGCCGGGGCGAATCACTTTTGAGATCTTGTAGGGTCCCTCCCAATTCGGGGCCAATTTGCTTTAAGCTGGTCGAAGGAGTCTTGTTGCTGCTGCCCCCACTCAAATCCTTTAGCCCCCCTAAGGGCTTTGAAGAACGGGAGGCACTTTTCCCCGGACTTTGACAGAAAGCGCCCTATGGCGGCTAGGCGACCAGTCAACCTTTGGACTTCTTTGACATTTCTAGGAGGGGCCATGTCCAATATGGCCTTGATCTTCTCCGGGTTTACTTCAATTCCTCGTTGGCTAACCATGAAGCCGAGGAACTTCCCTGATGAGACGCCGAACGCACACTTGTTCGGGTTGAGTCTCATATTGTGCTTTCTTAGGACGTCAAACGCCTCTTGTAGGTCGGTCACATGATCAATGCCCCGGATGCTTTTCACTAGCATGTCGTCAACGTACACCTCCATGTTCCGGCCGATCTAAGCCTGGAAAACCTTGTTGACGAGGCGTTGGTATGTCGCACCCGCATTCTTTAGACCGAACGGCATGACTCTGTAGCAATAGAGGCCCTGGTCGGTCACGAACGATGTCTTCGAGATGTCCGGAGGGAACATTCTTATCTGATTGTAACCTGATAAGGCATCCATGAAGCTGAGGAGCTCATGACCCGAGTTTGCGTCAATCAGAGTGTCAATACTCGGCAGAGGGAAGGGATCTTTGGGGCAGGCCTTGTTGAGGTTGGTGAAATCAATACAAATCCTCCACGTCCCGTTAGACTTTTTCACCATTACCACATTCGATAACCACTCAGGATAGTTCACCTCCTGTATAAACCGGGCCTTCAAGAGTTTGTCCACCTCTTCTTTAATGGCGAGCTGGCGCTCGGGGGCGAACTTGCGCCTCTTCTGCTGAACCGGTTTGGACCCCGGATCAACGCTCAGGCGGTGGACCAAGAGTTCTTCGGATATACCGGGCATGTCTACGGCTGACCAAGCGAAGAGGTCTTGATTCCTGCGGATGCATTGTACAATGTCTGAGTATAGGGCGGACGGGAGGGTCTTGCTGACAAAGAACTTGCGGGCCGGCTCCTGCTCAAAGAAGAGCACTTCTTCCAATTCGTCCACCGGCTCGGACGTTGGTCGAGCCACATCTTGGGGGATTTCCAGAGTTTCTAAGGAGAGGACGGGTCCGAGGGTAGAGTTCATATAGCACTTGCGGGCCTGCTCCTGATTGCCCCTTACTTGCCCTACTCCGGCCCGAGTGGGAAATTTCATTTTGAGATGGTAGGCAGAAGGGACGGCTTCAAGGGCGGCCAGGCCGGGCCGACCCAAAATGACATTGTAGGCTGCTGGGACATCTACGACCATGAAGTCCATCCACTCCGTTCGGGTAATAGGAGTTTTGCCAGCGGTTACGTCGAGGGTAATCACCTCTTCAATAGTCACTGGCACTCCCGTGAACCCGTGGAGCGTGTAACCGGCGGGCTTGAGTCTGTCCCGGGAGAGCTTTAGGCCTTTGAAAGCGGCGAGGAAGAGGATGTTTACGGAGCTGCCATTATCTACTAATATCCTCTCCACTTTGAAGTTTGCCATGTGGAGACTGATGACGAGTGCGTCACAATGTGGGGTGCGAACACCTTCGAGATCTTCATCCGAGAATGTGACGGGCACGCCGAGGCCTTTGGGAGGAGGGGTGGTTCGGACCGAATTGACTTCTCTTATAAATGCCTTCCGAGAGGAGTTCGAGGAGCCCCCCATTGGACCCCCATGAATGAGGTGGAGGACTCGCTCTTCCTCAAAGTCTGGCGTCTCTTCTCGTTCCGGACGCTTATTAGCCCCCCGAGGCTGGGGAGGGAGTTCGGCTCGGTCCCTTCTTACAAACTTCGCCAGCTGTCCCCTCTGGATGAGGGCTTCGATCTCGTTCTTCAGGGCACGAAAATCGTTGGTGTCATGCCCATGGTCCCGGTGATAACGGCACCATTTTTCTGTCCCTCCTCTTAGCGGGGGTATTCATCCTCGGAGCAGGAGGTAAGACCCCCTCCTTTTCGACTTCCATCAGAATAGTTGAGACATTAGTGGTAAGGGGGGTGAACTTCTCGAACCTGGGGGGAGGTCGGCGCTGGCCGGCATTATCCTTCTGGAGCTTCTTAGCTCCTTCCTCTTCTGTTCCCTTTCTCTTAAACCCGGAGGAAGAGCCCTCCCAGTTGGGTCGCTGCTCGGCCTCTTCGGCCCGGATGTATTTTTCACTTCGAAGGAGGAGGTCGGAAAAGTTCTGTGGAGGCTTCTTGGCGAGGGAGGAGCGGAGGTTGGAATTGAGGACATTAGATTGAAATGCTGCCGCAGCGACCGACTGGTCGAGGGATGCTATGGATCGAGCTTCAGCTGTGAACCTCTTCACATAGTCTCTCAATTTTTTCCCCTTCTTCTGGTGGAGGTGCAATAGGGAGATGCTGGTCTTCTCAGCCCTTCGGCTGCTTACGAAATGGGTGACGAAAAGAGTCTCGAACTGCTCGAAGGAGAATATTGAGGCAGGGGCAAGGCGTGAGTACCATTCTCGAGCTGGGCCCTTAAGAGTTGCGGGGAAGGTTTTGCAGAGGAGAGCATCGGAAGCTTGATGGAGGAGCATCAGGGTCTTGAAGCTTTCGACGTGATCAACGGGATCGGTCTCCCCAGTGTAAGTCTCAAATTGGGGAGGTTTGAAGCCGAACGGCACAGGTGCATCCACTATGATCCGGGAAAAAGGGGGTCGGCTAGGACGTAGGATCCTCCCCCTAAGCTCCTCTTCTCGGTTTATCTGACCCAGGTGCCTCTCTACTTCATGAAGACGGCGGTGCATGGTGTCGTCTCTTCGACGGTAATCAGCCGAGCCTCTAGACTCGTCTTCGTACGAGGGAGAGCGAGGGCTGCGGCAACGGTAACTTCGGGAGCGACGAGGACTTGGGGTGCGCCGGGAGTTGCTAGGAGCAGGACGAGGATATGGGGACCGTCGGCGAGGGTTTCGGACCGGAGGGGGAGAGGGTGATCGTCGGCGAGGACTTCGGACTGGAGGAGGAGATGGGGCCTTCAGCTCATTGGGATTCCGACGGAGGTTGAGAGCCTGCAGGACGGTCGCTTGGAACTGCTGGAACTCGGCACGGGTGATGGGTGCCACATTGTTCCTGGGCTGTTGCCGACCTGCGGGAGAGTGCCTTCTTCGGTAATGCTCGGGGGACTCTTTTCGTCCTCTTCGGACGGGGGACCTGTAGTACCGGTGGCGAGGAGACCGCTCACCTGGATGGTGTTGGCGGGAGGCTCCCTCTCGGGCCCGCTTTTCATCCAAATGACGGCGAAGATCGTCTTCCTTTTGGCGGTTGAGGGAGGTTTTGTGGAGACCAGAAGCTCGGGGATGATGGGAGGCCATAGAGTCCGAAGAGGCATTGTGGATAGAGACGTGGTCTTGATGAAGAGGCTGCTTTTGAGGATTAGGACCTTTAGGAGGTAGCTGATTAGGAGGAGGAAGGTCCTGTTGGAGCGGTTCTTCCGCTACAGGGGGGAGTTGCCCTTGCTGTTGAGCGGGATTAGGGTGGACTTCCTGCTGCGGATCAGGGTTGGGTCCTCTGTTGGACCCTCTTGATCTGACTTTCCTGGGAGGCATGGCGGGAGAAGATCTGTTTATCGTGAAGAGGAGAGGTTTCTATTCGTTAGTTTTCCACAGACGGCGCCAATCTGTTGCCGCTAAATTTGGTGTGGGGGCAAACAGATAGTATTTGTGGATTCTTAGGGAAACTGAATAGTAAACCTGTATACCTGTTCCGTCGGGATCTGATCGTTGCGCCTGCCGTACACCTGCAAAAAGTGAGAGACACCGGGTTGTTCCCGACGACGCACCCTCCGACGCTCAAGTCAGTAATCTAGGAAGACTATAAGAGAGCGCAAAAACTGGTGAAAGATTGATTACCTCTAAATGGAGATGGGTGGGGGGTATTTATCGGCGTCTTAGGGAACAGATTAGGCATGTAATTCCTGTGTATAGATAAGGAATGTAATCCCTAATCCCCAGTGAAAGGATAGATATGGATCAGGGCTTGTGTGGTGGGGTAAAATGGCTTAGGGCCCAACCAGGGCCCAATGCAACTCTCACTCAAAAATTGGTGGAAACAGCGGTCTAGTTCGGCACCGAGCCACTGCAGGGTCGGCACCGAACCTCCAGTTCACCTCCACAGATCTGGACTCCTCGTATCCGATGAGCAGCGATGGCCCTCGGCCTCCGATCCACGACAGCCCTCCAGGCCGTCCTTCCATCCTGGTGTAGAAGGGAGATGACTTGGCGCACCCTACGCCACCAGATTCTCCCAGAAGCACAGAGGCCCCACGATCTGCCATGTCAGCTCCAAATACCACCAAGGGCTTTATCGCGTCAGCCCTATACCACTCCTGGTACTGCCACGTCAGCCCTAAATCCCCTGGGCCTTCTGCCACGTCAGGCCCATGGGCTTTCGGGTTCAAACCTGGCCCCCAGGCGGATCCAAACCCGGTTGGAATTCTCTATAAATACTAGGCCCTCACCCACCTTTTCAGGTAACCAATCTTTTGCCACTTAAATTCACCTAGTTATTGCTACTCTCTCACAGAGACTGACTAGATCGTCGGAGGGTCCGCCACCGGGATAAACCCCGGTGTTTCAGGACCGTCTGCAGGTACACAAGACCTCGGATCCGAATCCTCTGATCCGAGCCGAGGCATCCACTTCACTCCGAGCCCATCGCAGGTGCCGCCAGGTCACTCCGAGGGTCGTCTGAAAAGCAGCTTTCTCCTTCAATATAAATTGAGTCCGAACTCACACCTGGTGCATCCACACGTCTCCCAGAAATAAACCGTATCAGCCGTTGATTAATATTAATCAGAAACCCTAATTCTATCCTGGTGGACCGGGTTCGTTGCGGGTTGAAACCCGCACCCAGTGGAGGTGGATCCGTTCGTGGGTTATTGGATCTGTGGGGAGGAGACCCAGCACCTGTTTCAGACCCGTTTGTAGGTGAAATTACTGTTTTACACCTAGACTTTAGGATTCGTGCCCGATTTGGACGGTCTCGATTAAACCCCTATTTTTAGCCACATCACACACGTTTAACACCTGAATTTAAAGTTTGATTCTAACAACTAAAAAATTGAATTAGATTTTAAAGTTGTATTACTTTAACAAGATATTAAACATTAAAATAAACAAAAATAAAGAGTAATGCTACATCCACTACAAATTTCATTATATTTCTCTTCACTATCTTAGGTGGCACACTCCAATAGGTAGGGGAAGATAGAGTAGGTGGGGAAACTCTCCAATAGAAGTATGCCATCTAAGGTAGTGAAGAGAAATGTAGTGAAATTGGTAGTGGCTGAAGCATTACTCAAAAATAAATGTCTCAGTGAATCTATTGTGTGGGCTTATCGATTTAGATTCACAATGACTCATGGGTTGGACCCGAACTAGGCTAGGCACAACCCAGGTACCGCCTACATCCACTCTTAGGTCAAATCGAATTGTATTGTATCTATCTTTAATAATATAATATTATAATGGGAGAAGGTCTTAGTGTCATTTGTAAATCTACCAACTAGCATGGGTATCGGGTCGGGTCGGGTCGGGTCCTTCACTACCCGGACCCCGACTCAGTCCCGTACGGGTCAAAAATTGGACCCGGACCCGGAAGGACCGGGTCCTATTAAAATATTCCTACCCGTTCGGGTAGGAGCGGAAGTGTGAGTGGCAAGCGGAGGCGGCAAGTGGAGGGTTTAGAATAGAGGAGAGAAAAAAATGTATGAGTTTTGAGTTTGGAAGAGAAAGTTTTAGAATTGAGGAGGAAGGAGGGGAGGGATGAGGATTGAATATTTATTTTTATGTTGATTTTTTGGAGTTTTTTTAACAGGTTCGGGTCCGGGTCCGGATCGGGTCTCTTTTGAGCGGATCCGAACCCAAACCCAAAACTACAACGGGTCCCAATTTAGGACCTGGACCCGGACCCGGATAGGCTGGGTCGGTTCCGGTCCAATGCCGGGTCCGGATCGGATCCGAATTTCGGGTATTTATTCCAATGCTACTACCAACACATGTATTGCACGTGCATAACTAATATAAAGGAGGTCTCAGGTTCGAGTCCTCATTACGTCAGTATTTTTTACTTTAATCTTCTTTTAATATATTAAATGTGTACCACACGTGTAAATTATTATCTATCTATCAATCTATCTATCCATCTATCTATAATATAATATATAATAACTATTTTTTTTTTAAAGAAAAAGTGGAGTATGGTCACCCTGTTTCATTAATAAGGGATTAATAAAATAAACTCAGAGTACTGAGCCAAATACAAGGTCCTACAATCATAACAAAAGTACATAACCATATTTATAATAGAAGAGTTGGAGTTATATATAATCATATTTATTAAGACATGCATCGTACGCGTAAATCAAAATTTTTTACTTTAAATTTTTTTAAAATCTTAATACGTGTGTGTTTATTAATACTATTCAATAATTACTCGTATATTCCTAGATATTGATTTATACAAAAAATTGATATATTCAATTGCCACCAACTTTTAATATATAGTAGTTATTTGTGGTCTCCACAGCACTCTATAACATCCAGCAGTAGCAACGCAATTATAGTTGCTACTGTATATAAATTTGTGGAAGTACAAAGGTTTTTTGTGTGGCTATTTAGTATCATTATGGTGTCCCAAAACTTGTCAGTTGTTTGCCTCCCCAAAACATGCCAATTAATATTGCTGGTGTGTTTGGATATGGTAATTTGTAGTGGGTCGTGCATTGTTTCTTATTAGACCGTTCAGTTTGGTCGACGCAAAAATAAGTATATTGATTAAGCAAAGTTTTTGATAAACCGGATAGAGTCTTGCGACTCCAGCCCTATCAAAAATATATATAAAAGAAAATCTGTACAAAAGAATTTCACAAGCAGTTAAACCGACAAAAACAACGAAAGACACAACGGAAAAAAGAAGACGACAATATTGGCATACAAAAGAAGCAAAACGAAGCTAAAGACGAAGCAGCGCATGACAGCGGGAGGAACATCAAGCTGAAGAAACGCCTGCAAGACGCGCGGCACACTCGCACAAACACCCTCACCAAACCAGGAATAGGCCCGATGCGACAAAAGCGCGCATCAGCCTAGCTGCTGCCGCACGCCAATAAGGGCCACGGCGGGAGAGCCTCAACCGCTAGACAAGCCTCAAAATGCCTGAAGAACATCCAGGGACAAGCGGCGCCCCCCCCAACAGCACCACAACAGCCAACCACCACAACAGATCACACCGGAGCAGAACCAAAGCTTCAGCCCAAAGAAGAGAGCATACATGAACCACAAAGCAAGCAGGGAATGACGACCTCACAAAGAAGCCCCAACCAATAAGAGAAACAATAAGACAAAGTCCTCTAAGGCCATCGCACTAAGCGATGCTATGATCCAAACAAAATGGAGAAGAAATAGGCATCGCAACAATAACCACATCACCAACAGAAACATCGCCACTGAAAATCGAGCAAAAAAATAAAACATAGACATCGCAAGGCAATAACCACATAACCCACAGCAACATAGGAACAAACTCCATTAAAAAGGACCTGAAAAGCCAAAGTCCCATGCAAACCACAATATCAGTTACAAACTGCCACTCTGGCAAGAAATGCCACGTCCACAAAAAACCAGGGAGCCAACAAAAGAGAAGAAACTTAACCAATACATTGATTAAGCAAAGTTAGAATCAAATAAGAATTAGAATTGTTTTACGTAGAAAAGAATCGAAACCGTATGATGGTGAGGAGTTCCCTTGCTGAATCTTGAAACTAGAAAGATAAATTTTGTTTGAAAAACTTTCACACAATGTTCAATGATTATTAAAATCTAGGGGTTTTCCCACATGGGTCACTAACAAATATGAAAATTTCGTATATATCACTCAAAAATTGATATTTTCATATAACTCGGTCATAATATTGACCAATACAAAAAAATGTACTTTTTTTGTTGTTATTGTCACTCTATATGTTAAATCTTACTTTGAGTTTAAAAGTAACTATTTCCCTCTCTTTTTAAGGTTAGGATTAGAGATTTAGGGTATAGGGTTTAGGGTTAGGACTATGTTAGGGGTAGGGTTAGGGTTTTAAAAGATGGCAAAATAGTCATTTTTAAACTCGTGGTAAAATTTAACATAAGAATAATAAGAATAGCAAGTTAGTGAGTTATATGAAATTTCCACATTGTTAGCGACCCGTGTGGAATTGACCGTAAAATCCAATAGTTTCCATATTCATATATTCTGATTGCCACATACCCATTTGTACACTATGCTATAATGACACTTTAGTGACTTAGAGTATTTGTAGTCGTTGTTAGCCAAAATTTGTATATTTGACATATAGCCAATAGCTATATAACTTACGTCAGTAGTCATTGTTAGACAAAATTTGGCTTTTCGAAATCTTAATAGAATGGACGGTATATAATTTTCCATCCGACGTTTAAAAAAAAGAATCTTAATAAAAAATTTCCCTTCTCTCCTTTTTCTTTAGCATTTAAATTCTTTAAAACAAACTAGGTTACACTTGTGCAATATTGTACAAACTTATATAATATAATATGTAGTATAACCAATGTAATATTGTACATAATTTTTTCAAAAATAAGAAAATAATAAAACTTTTTTTGAAAAATTCATCTCATAACATCTATAAAATAATGAAGATTCCAATTCCAATTTGGATGGAGTAAGAGTGGAGAGTTATCTTCTACATTTGCCCAACATTTATATAACTTTTTTATTTGCCCAACTTAGAAAAATGAGAAAAGTTATAATCCAAAGTGGTTTAACATAATATATTGTATAAATTTCAAAATTTTAATTATTTTTCAGAATTTCTAATTAAATTTTCATATTTAATAATATTTTCTGGAATATAATTTAATTTCATAATTTTAAATTATTTTTTGTGATTTTTTATTAATTTATATAACTGGTGCAATTTTTAGAACGATCTGGATGTGATGACGTGGCGCGACCTAGGACGTTGATCACGTGATGAGCTCGCCCGCTGAGTGAATTGGACATGCGTAATTGGGTGGCACGATCGGGAGCCTCGATTACACATGTCTTCGTGCATCTGGACGATCGGACGATCGAAAATTGAACGGAGGTAATGGCTAGGTTTGTGCACGTGTTAAGGTATGTGCCAATTCCTACTTTTGCTCTGATTTCTCTATTTCAAAATGGAGAAAGGAGATGAGGGGTACATTCTCTCTCCTATTAGCATAATATATAGATATAATTCTGTAGTCTTTGATAGTAACGTTTAAAAATAAATCAAAAAATCGAAAAAATTCCCCCCAAAACAAGGGCGGTAGAACATTTACTTCTCTTCTTTTTTTTATATTTAAAGTATGGAACGATAAACCATTTACCGTCCCAAAACTTTGTTTAAAAATTTAAAAAAAAATCGGACGGTGTATAATTTCCCCTCCGATTTTTTTATTAATAAAAAAATTCACACAGTAAATTATACACCGTCCGATCAACTAACGAAAAATAATGTTTCGTCGGACTATTTTATCTATTTAGCCAAATCGTGTGCCAAATATAGCTCGCTACGGTTCCCCAAAAGCCAAATTTTGGCAAAATAGCCAACGACTACAGATGCTCTTAGAGCATCCACAGTCATTTGCTATTTATTCATAATATATATATTTTAGCTTAAAAAGTGTTGCAGTCGTTTGCCATTTATGCATATTTTGATGATTTTACGACAGTAGATTGCTATATACGAGAGCAGATATAACAAAAATGCATATTATACACTAAAAAAATACTTTTTTATTCGTCAGACGGAAGTCACGGAACTAGACAGTCCGTCCGACCTTTATTTTTTTTTTTAAAAAAAAATGCTTAAGGCTGAATCCCTTGGACTTTGAAAATCCGTCCAAGTGAAGGGGGGCCAAAAAAAAAAAAATTCAACTAAAAAAGTCGTTTAAATTATTCAAAAATTCTAAAAAATTATTTTAAAATTGTGGGACGGATTTTCAAATTCTGTTTGTCGTTTTTTTGGGTTTTTTCCCCCTTCCGACGGATCTTCAAGATCCGTCTAACGAAAAATATATATTAAATAATTCATTTTATATACATTTCGCCCTACGACGGATCTACAAAGTTCGTCTGATATTTTTTTAACTTAAATTGCTATAAAATAGCATTGGACGACTGCAGCAAACGCTCAATATGCTATATGTAAATATGTATTTAGCTATTTTTTGACAATCACGACTGTGAATGCTCTTAGTAATAACAAATAAGTTTTGACTTTTGAGATGCTAATTATAAATTTCTACTATTATAATGGAAAAAGGTTTTAGTATCATTTGTAAATGTATCAAAGTATGTTATGCACCGTATATAACTAATATGAAGGAAATTTTTGGTTCAAGACCTCACTACGTCAGAATTTTTTATTTTATTCTATAAAAAAAAAATGTGCATTTACATATATAAATTGCTAGTACAGTTTATGAAATAAACAAAATCTCAAAATCTCAAAGCAAACATGCCAAAAGCATTCAAATAAAAAAGAGGATGACTACATATACATGAGTTTGTACTCCAAACATATATTATAAATGTATTGGGGCCCATTTCTTACTAAAAGACAAGATTTTAACATTGTCTTTCAATGAGAAGTGAGCCCTAATACATTTATAATGTATGTTTGGAATAAAAACTCATATATATCTAGCATTTTGCAATAAAAAAACACCTCATCCGGCAAATTCACAAAGTGTCCAAGGTTTTCTTGGAAAAAAAAACCACCTTAAAGAATTAAGCCGAAATTCCTGTCACCCAGAACTAAGACCATTCCTTCACCCTATAAATACCTCCCCTATCCTCCCTTGCCAAATCTCATCCCTCAACCCCAAATCCCTCTGCAAGTCTCTCATGGCCGTCGAAACCCTCCGCCTCCGCAAAGATTCCCTCACTGCCACCGCCGGAGATTCCCTCCCCCCTCCCCCCTCCGCCAAGCAATCTCACTACCGCGGCGTCCGCAAGCGCCCCTGGGGCCGCTACGCCGCCGAGATCCGCGATCCTCGCAAGAAAACCCGCAAGTGGCTCGGTACCTTCGACACCGCAGAAGAGGCGGCGCGCGCCTACGACGAAGCTGCTCGCAGCCTCCGCGGCCCCAAAGCGAAGACCAACTTCGGATCGCCCGAATCCGAACCCGATTTCGCCGCTATCCGTCCCGCAATGGTTTCCAACTCGCCGATCTGGTGGCGATCTGACGTCATCGACGGTCGCGATCTCTTTCTCGGACCCCCCGGAGCTCCGGCGGCGGCTGCGTTATTTAAAGAGGAACCGCCGAAGAAGCCGTTCTTGATCGACCTGAACCTGCCTCCGCCGTTGTTTTGAGATCGGACGGCTCAGATCTGGTTTTGGATTTCTTTTTTTCGTTGTACGCTGATCCTTTTTTGTATAGAAGCTTTGATGAAGCACTAATCATGATGTATTTAATTAATTGAAAGTTAATGGTGATTTTATTTTTTCGAGGGTATTTTGGTAATTTAGGGATTCGCCGACAGCGCTTTGAACGGCGCCATAATTAGGATATTGTCTTGCATGCGACGCCCCATAATTAAATTTCTTTTCCGCTAATTTCGGTGGCAGTTGTTGTAATTTGCGGCAAAAGCTGTGGGTGTTTAATGAGTAGTTTTAAAGCGGTAGACACCAAAAGTTACGCGTGTCGATGCGGGAGAATCGCGGCGCCTACCAGCCGCTGAAAGTAAATCACGCGTGTGTTGACTCTGATTATTGCGTGGGGGGCGCGGCGCACGTGAGCGTACCTAGTTGGTGAATTGCCGACAGGTGTTGAGGGGAATTGTGACCGTTGGATTTGTAAGGATGGACGGTTGAGATTGTTTGCATTCGATAGGCGGTACTGGAGTTGGTTACGTACGGCTGATCCGCAGGATCATGGGATCAAGGTTAGAGTGTGAACTGAGCTATTGTGTGCGGTCCCCTAGTTTGGTTTGGACTTGTTTGTTGGCTACTTTTGAACATTTATGTCCCTGTTACTTGAGTTACTGATTTGCAGTGTATTCAGCTGCAATTACATAACTTTTAAAAGAATTGTTATAAGTGGGGGTGATGATTTGAATCCGACCCCCAGGGAATGGATCCTAAGACTAGATCTTTTTTTATTTTTATTGGATCAGTATATGCATCCTTAAGGATCCAAACCTAATCCGAAATATGTATATATATTATTATATGTTAATTTAGTTACACATTTCCTAATGTATATAGAGTTTAATACTTACACGTTCCACTTTTTTTTCTTCTTCAGAATCCATATAAAACAAATTGTTTAAAATAGGAAATACAAATATTAGTGATGCTGTTTGTTTTTGTGGGGTGTGGGGGCCAGTGGTATGAGTTCTTGTAATTTGTGTAGCGGAATATATGGTATTGGCGCTAGTCCGACCTTAAGCCGTAGGACCGGTTGGGAGTAGCAGGGGAGAGGTAGAGGCTTGAGTAGCTCGGTTCGGATCTACTTGTCTGCGTTGGATGAAGTTGCTCGGCTCGGATGTTGTAACCCCTGTTTTCCATTTTCTGTATTTTTTGATGTATTTTTTTTTTTTGTGTATTTATTCAGTTTGTATCTTTTTTTGAACCGTATATTGGATCTTCATTTTCAATATAGTCATTTATTTGAATTATCGTCTTTTATTAGATCTTCTTGATCCTATTGATCCTGAGGGGTCTACACGGAGCGACGAACCTAAACGACATAGCTTGTGAAAGCTACCCCTGTGCTCGAGATCACAGTCGAGCGTCGAGGACTGAGGGGGTCGGCACGGAGCGACGAGCCTACAGCGATTTAGCTTGTCAAAGCTACCCCTGTGCGCGAGATCCAGTTGAGCGTCGAGGGCTTAGGGGGTCGGCACAGAGGGACGAGCCCAAGCGACTTTTAGCTTGTGGAAGCTACCTCTATGCTCGAGATCACAGTCGAGTGTCGAGGCTGAGGGGATCGGCGCGGAGCGACGAACCCTAGCGACTTAGCTTGTGAAAGCTACCCCTGTGCTCGAGATCCTAATCAAGTGTCGAGGGCTTAGGGGGTCGGCATGGAGCGATGAACCCAAGCGACTTTAGTTTGTGGAAGCTACCCCTGTGCTCGAGATCACAATCGAGCGTCGAGGGCTGAGGGGATCAGCGCGGAGCGACGAACCCAAGCGACATAGCTTGTGGAAGCTACCCCTGTGCTCGAGATCATAGTGGAGCGTCGAGGGCTTAGGTGGTCGGCATGGAGCGACGAACCCAAGCGACTTAGCTTGTGAAAGCTACTCCTGTGCTCGAGATTACAGCCGAGCATCGAGGGCTTAGGGGGTCGGCATAGACCAACAAACCTAAGCAACTTAGCTTGTCAAAGCTACCCCTGTGCTCGAGATCAAAGTCGAGCGTCGAAGGCTTATAGGGTAAGCACGAAGCGACGAACCCAAGCGACTTAGCTTGTAGAAGCTACCCCTGTACTCGAGATCACAGTTGAGTGTCGAGGGCTTAGAGGGTCGGTACGGAGCTGAGGCTGCCGATCCACCCCTTCATCCGTGAGGTACTGAATTGGGCCTCGTTATGCCCGATGTAGTACGATCCATACTCGTGGAAGTAGATTGTGAGCTTCGTCTTGCTGTGCGAGGAGAGAAGGGTGTCGCTTTGGCTGAACATCTTCCGAGCGATGCTGGGTGTTAGCTCATCAGGCGAGTTTGAAGGAATTTTTTACGTATCACCTCAGAGCGGGGGCAAGGTCGTGCATAGCCAACCGACTCAATCAAGGAGTGGGAAAAGAAATATTTTGTCGTCAGAAGCGAAGAGCCATGGGAAATTCCGACGCGTTGGAACTTCTATAAACCTAACTTCAAGGGCTCTAAGAATAGCGAACTTTCGGCCGAGGAGTGGGGCTTTGTAGAGCGAAGAGTAACAGCATAAGTTGGCCGAAGGTGATAGAAAGTCACATAGCCTACGTTGGACTGAGCCCCGTCCCATCTCGTATGTCTTTCGTTCATTTTTCTTTTGTGTAATTTTCTTTTGTGCTCGTCGCTCTTTAATGGGTTTTCGTGCAGAGATGGACCCCGAAGTGATCAAGGAGAGGAGGCTCGCCCTGAAGAGGCAAAAAGAGGAGCAATCTGAGAAGGGGAAACAGACGGGGGTTTCTTCCAAAGTAACTCCCGAGGGTCAGCTCGAGCTGAGGGCGAAGAGGGTGCGGTCCAGTCAGACAGGGAGACTGCGCTCATGCCGAGCTCCAGCGCCTTGAAGGTAACGGAGGTCGTGCACGGGGGTGTCCCACCTCTCCGTGCCAACACCCAAACCATGGTCGAGGAAGAGGGGCTTCAGCCTTGGGCCCCCGACTGGGCCATCCGCAAGGGGGATACCCTAACTGAGGGTCCCATCGCTGTGGAGATCGTGGACAAGATGGCCCCGCCTCGGGATCGGTAGAGCATGAGTGTTGACACCATCGAGTCGGCTTACATGAGGTGGGCTCAGGCGAGCATGCATGTAAATTCCAAGGCTCTGTACTTTAGTTTTCACGCATTTGTTTTTCATGTTGTTGCTGCTGATTTTGGTGTGGGAGCAAACAGATGAATTTGTGGATTCTTGGAGAAAATAATAAAGCAAACATGTTGACCTGTTGACCTTCACCAACTTGTTGGCCAGTCTCTTGCTGCTGCCGCATACCTGAAAAATGTGTGATACACCAAGATGGATCCCGGCGACGCACCCTCCGACGCTCAAGTCAGTAATCAGAAAGATTAAGAAAGAGTTTTAACTGGAAAAAGATTGATTACCTGGTAACAGTAGGGGGTGGGGGTATTTATAGTCATCTTAGGGATCCGTTTCGAGATAAGAACATATCTCTACTTCCCGGTGTGAATGAATAGAAGCGGTTAAGATCACTTCTTAGGGATAATTATGAATTTCAATTCTTCTTTATCCTTCTGAACTGGTTTGTAACTGGTTAGGACCCGTACCCAGTAAGACAGATCCGTTTATGGGTTATTGGGCTTTGAAGAAAGACCCATTTCCCATTTCAGACCCGTTTGTAGGTAAAATTATCGTTTTACCCCTGAGCTTTAAGATTAGTGTCCGATTCGAACGGTCCCGATTTAATCCCATTTTTAGCCATATCACGAGCCCCTCACTCCTGAAGACTGAGTTTAACAGCTTTTGAGGAGTAGTTTGTTGTTCTAATGGCGTACATGATTTTATCGGAGTTCTCGGGGAAGTTGGATTTAGCTCGGGGTGTCACAGCGATTTTCTGAGCTTGTAAAATATCCAAAATTATTCCCAATTTTTTTTGGTTTTTTTGTGATTTTTCCATATTTTTCTGATTTTTTTCGAATTTTTTATTTAATTTCCGAATTAAATAATTAATTATCAAAAAATTTAATTAATTATTCTAATTTAATAATTATTATTTTCAGAATTTAAAAATTATTTTCAGAATTTAAAAATTATTTTCAGAATTAATAATTATTTTTAGAATTTTTAATTAATTTTTTCCGATTTTTAAATATTTTTTCGAATTTTTTAAATAATTAATTCGATTATTTAAATAAATAAATAAATAAATACTTGGTGACGTGGCGCAATCGTGTGCATTGATCATGATCAAGCGAGCGCGCATCGGGAGGAGGCCATTTTTTCTCCAATGTGAACTCCGGTGCCAAGAATGCTCGGTGAGGCGTGTTGAAGTCCAAGTGAGATGTTTTTCTCACATTTGAGCGTCGGTGACAAGAACGCTCGGCGAGGCATGCCGAAGTCCAAGTGAGATATTTTTCTCACGTTTGAGCGTCGGTGGCAAGAACGCTCGGCGAGTTGTGCCGATGTCCAACTGAGATGTTTTTCTTACGTTTGAGCGTCGGTGGCAAGAACGCCCGGTGCATGTTGCCGAAGTCCAAGTGAGATATTTTTCCCACGTTTGAGCATCCGTGGCAAGAACACTCGGCGAGGTATGCCGAAGTCTAGGGAGAGTTCTTCTCGATGTTCCCAGTGCTACGGAGGTCGGGGCGTATGACCCCTTGTTTCGAAGCTATTTCGAAGATCTACAAGTTCTCTTCAGAGATGAGTTAGAGGATCCTCCTTCTTCAAGGTCAAGATAGTCTCGCAACATCTTTGTCTTCACGGAGTTGAGAAGAGCTTTGCATGGCTCCAGGGAAAGTCCGTTCTTGGAGGACAAGTTTGAGGAGCACCTCTCGAGGAGAGTTTTAGCTCCGAACTCGTTGAGAAGAGGTCCACTTTGGAGGTGAGCGGAGCGAAGGGCTTGACTCTAGGAGAGAGCTATTTGGGAGACAAGTTTGAGGAGCAACTCTAGGAGAGAGTTGTAGCTCCGGACTCGTTGAGAAGAGGTCCGCTTTGGAGGCGAGCGGAGCGAAGAGCTCGACTCTAGGAGAGAGCCATTTGGGAGACAAGTTTGAGGAGCATCTGTAGGAGAGAGTTGTGCTCCGAACTCGTTGAGAAGAGGTCCACTTTGGAGGCGAGCGGAGCAAAGAGCTCGACTCTAGGAGAGAGCCATTTGGGAGACAAGTTTGAGGAGAAACTCTAGGAGAGAGTTGTGCTCCGAACTTGTTGTGAAGTGGTCCGCATTGGAGGCGAGCGGAGCGAAGAGCTTGACTCTAGAAGAGAGTCGTTTGGGAGGCGAGTGTGAGGTGGTACTCTAGGAGAGAGTTTTAGTTCCGAACTCGTTGAGAAAAGGTCCGCTTTGGGAGTGAGCGGAACGAAGAGCTTGGCTCTAGGAGAGAGCCGTTACGGAGGCGAGTGTGAGGAGGTATTCTAGGGGAGGGTTTTAGCTCCGAACTCGTAGAGAAGAGATCCACTTTGGAAGTGAGCGGAATGAAGAGCTTGGCTCTAGGAGAGAGCCGTTTGGGAGGCGAGTGTGAGGAGGTACTCTAGGGGAGAGTTTTAGCTCCGAACTCGTTGAGAAGAGCTCCTTTCTGGGAGTGAGCGGAGCGAAGAGCTTGGCTCTAAGAGAGAGCAATTTTGGAGACAAGTTTGAGGAGCAACTCTAGGAGAGAGTTGTGCTCCGAACTCGTGGAGAAGAGGTCCGCTTTGGAGGCGATCGGAGCGAAGAGCTTGACTCTAGGAGAGAGCCGTTTGGGAGGCGAGTGTGAGGAGGTACTCTAGGGGAGAGTTTTAGTTCCGAACTCGTTGAAAAGAGGTCTGCTTTGGATGTGAGCGGAACGAAGAGCTTCGCTCCGGGAGAGAGCCGTTTAGGAGGCGAGTGTGAGGAGGTACTTTAGGGGAGAGTTTTAGCTCCGAACTCGTTGAGAAGAGGTCCGCTTTGGAAGTGAGCGGAACGAAGAGCTTGGCTCTAGGAGAGAGCCATTTAGGAGACAAGTTTGAGGAGCAACTCTAGGAGAGAGTTGTGAGCTCCGAACTCGTCGTTTAAGAGAGATTCAATGGTTGTGGGAGCAGTTCCGAATGGCGAACCACTTCTTACCCGCTTATGAGCGAGTAATTTGAAACAGAATCGAGCCAGGTGTTGGACTCCGAACTCGTCGTTTAAGAGAGATTCAACGGTTGTGGGAGCAGTTCCGAATGGCGAACCACTTCTTACCCGCTTATGAGCGAGTAATTTGAAGCGGAATCGAGCCAAGTGTTGGACTCCGAATTCGTCGTTTAAGAGAGATTCAACGATTGTAGGAGCAGTTCCGAATGGCAAACCACTTCTTACCCGCTTAGGAGCGAGTAATTTGAAGCGGAATCCAGCCAAGTGTTGGACTCCGAACTCGTCGTTTAAGAGAGATTCAACGGTTGTGGGAGCAGTTACGAATGGCGAACCACTTCTTACCCGCTTATGAGCAAGTAATTTGAAGCAGAATCGAGCCAAGTATTAGACTCCGAACTCGTTGTTAGAGGAGGTTAACGAAGGGTAGGAGCAATTCTGAATGGTGAGCTGCCCCGCCCTTGCTTATTTGCAAGCGGCTAAAGCAACGTCGAACCACGCGTTAGACTCCAAACTCGTTTTTTGAGCTTAGTAAGTTGCGGGAGCAGCCATGTAGGAGAAGCTGGATTTTGAACTTATCATTTAACGAGTCGTAGATGTGACTCGGAGAGATAGAGATGAAGCAAGAGCAGTAATTTTTAATAAAAAAATGTAAAGTTTTATTGAGATAAACTAAGTGGCCGCTTCAATAGGGCGAGCCATTATTACATGTTATTGGCCGGGTTACAAGCACCGGCCTTATTGAAAATCAAGATCCTATTTCTACGATAAGGTGAAGACCTCTTGGGAGGAGCTGGGTTCTCCCTCCATTGGACCTCCTTGGATGAGGTGGAAGACGGCCCCAGGTTCTGAGTCTTGAAGCTCGGCGGGCCTCTTTGTTTGTTTGTACGCTCCTCAGGGGAAGCTTGGCCCCATCTTTTTGGACGAACTTGGTCAGGTGTCCCCGCTATATGAGTTCTTCGATCTCCTCCTTGAGAGCCCGACAATCATCCGTGTCGTGGTCCCTGTGAAAGCGGCATCACTTATCCTTATTTCTCTTCTTGCCAGGGGTATTCATTCTAGGGGGAGCACGGAGTAGCCCTTCCTTGTCCACTTCCATAAGAACTTCTGATATATTAGCAATGAGGGGGGTGAACTTCTCAAAACGAGGAGTCAGGCGACGCTGGTCATTGTCGTCCCTCTAAGATTTTTTGGACCCCACTTCGCTCGTATTCTTTCGTTTGTTCCCGAAAGATGACTCCTCAAGAGTAGGGGGTTGAGAGCCCGTTCCACTCGTATGTACTTCTCCACCCTAAGTAGGAGTTCTGAGAAGTCCCGAGGAGGCTTCTTGGCAAGGGACGCCTTAAGGCGAGCGTTAGTGATGTTGCACTCGAATGCGGCAAAGGCTATTGATTGGTTGAGGGAAGGAATGGACCGGGCATCAGCGGTAAAGCGTCGAACGTAATCCCTTAGGCGTTCACCATTTTCTTAGTTGAGGGTCACCAGAGATACTAGGGTTGGCATTCGGGTCGAACGGGTCGGGCCGGGCCAAACCCGCCCGGGTTGGACCTTGGCTTGGGCGGGCTCGGGCCGGTTTGGCGACTTAACCGTGCCGGGCCGAAAGTTGTTTTAGGCGACCCGCCCAACCCGTGAACCCTTTAGGGTCCAACCCGGGTCGGGTCGGGTCGACCCGCGGGTTGGCCCGGTTAGATAGATAGTTTTTTTTTATATAAATATTTTTAACTTAAAATAATAATAATAATAATAATAATAATAATACTAATAAACATTAAAAATCGTAATAATAATAATAAGATTGAAAGAGTGAAATTGGCTAAAAATATTGAAATATTATTCATATAAATTTAAGTTATACAATTTTCATAATTTCTAATGAAATGAAGAATTCAATTCACAAATATGTTTTATACACTAACATATTTCTTATATACAATTTTAATTGACTCCAATTTTACTAATTTAACATAACAAGCAAAGATATAATACAATTTCTAACGTGTCGGTCGAGTTGCTATTACAAGCAAAGCTATTGTTGTTGTTGTTGTTGTTGTTGTTGTTATTGTTCTTCCAGCGAGTTGCTCCCACTTGCGGACGTTGATAGTGCTTTCCCTTGTGTCCTATCTTCAGCCTTCAGCCAGTCTTCTGTGCAAACGAGCATCTCTAACGTGTCGGGCTTCAAGCGATTCCTGTAATCAGTTAGAACTCTGCCACTTGAAGAAAATGCACTTTCAGAAGCAACTGTAGAGACAAGAGGAGTTAGTAAATCTTTAGCCATAATTAACAAAATACTAAAAGTGTGTTCATGGTCTTTCCACCATTGTAAAATATCTAGTGGAGAAGAAGAAGGCTCAGAATCTTGTTGGCTATACCAATTTAATTCATTTGGTTGATTAGTCCTAGGTTTTTTTGATTGAATTTGTGCAAGTAAATTAAATGTTCTATCATCAAATATACTCTTACCCTTACCTTTAGAAGTACCAGAAGAAGAACTAACTACAGAAGTTGTACTACTAGAAGCAAAACATTTATCATAATAATCATACAAATTATTTAATGTAGATTCAAACTGAACTAAAAAAGTAGCGCAATCAATTACTATTTCTACATTTTTCCTAAGTAATGCAAAAAAAATTTCAATCAAACTCTTCGTACATTCTAATTTGATACGAGGATCCATAATGGTAGCAACACGAATCAACATAGGAGAAGGAAAATAATACTTCAAAAAAATTTTGTATGCAGGTTTTACAATCTCACCAACATGGGGATCATTTAACATTTCGTTAAATGTTTGCATCATGCTAACTAATCAAATAAAAATGCTACTAGAAGTAGATTCTTATGTTTTTGAAAATTTTAAAGTTACGGTTTTAAACGGTTCTAAAAATTTCAACAAAGCTTCGGTATAATACCAATCGGTGGGAGTCATTTCAAAATTTGGCATATGAGATGCGATACAAAAATTATTTACAACTGCTTTATATTCGGTAACAACATGTAGTAAATCAAAAGTAGAATTCTATCGGTGTCTAACAACCTTTGGAAATCTTCTAAAAGGTACATTTTTAAGCCTACACCAAGCTTTCCATTCTTGAAATACGCTTGGACTTAATGCAATGAAATGTACACAATTTCTAATTTTAACTATATATGGATCGGCTATTTTTAATGCATCTTGAACACATAAATTTAAAATATGACATGCACATTTAACATGAAAAATATTATCAGATGGAGGGTTAAATACGGATTTTAAAGTAGTAATTGCTACATTGTTGTTAGATGCATTATCAAAACTAATACACATAATTTTATCACGAATATGAAAAACATCACAAATTTCTAAAATACGGCTTGCTATTTCAGTGCCACTATGGGGATATGGCAACGCCGCAAGTGATATGAATTTTTTTTGAAGAATCCAATCAATGTCGATCCAATGACAGGTTATTCCCATCATTGGAATATTGTTGACACCCGTCCAACAATCCGAAGTTAAACTTACTCTACAAGTTAAACTCCATAAAATTACAATCAAAGCGTCATTCATTTTGATGTACATTTTAAAACAATCCGATTTGCAAGTATTTCTCTGAATTTTTCTAAAATGAGGGTTTAAGGCCGTTTGGTTAAAATTTTCCAAGTCCCTACTCTCGGGATAGGAAAATGGTAACTCTTCCTTATGACTAATCGGGCCATTTCCCGACGAACAAGATCGGGATCATAAGGATGGCTATCAAATTGACCGGTCCTAGGGTTGATTTTTTGTTGGCCTTGTAGGTTAGCAAGAAGGTCTTTATGGTTATGTTGGATGTATCAACTAATTGTACCGGTGCCGTCACCCCTCTTGAATTTGTATGTTTTAGAACATATTGTATAAACTTTCAAACCTATACCCGGAGTTTGTTCGTCTGGGATATAATCGTAAAACTTATGCCAATCACTACTTTCTCCTCTACTTTTCCTACTACTACGGGGTTGTGTGGTTTCGGTTGGTTGTTGTTGTTGTTCTTCTTCTTCTAATTGTATGTCACCTACAAACTTGTCGTGTGCACCTCATTGTTGGGTAGGAGGATTATGATACTCTTGGGCGGGCTCACTAATTAGGACAATCGGTGGCCTACGGGAAGAGGAGGAGGAATCTTGCCCGCTACGACCGCTACCGCGTGATCTAGACATAATGTAGTAATGTACTAATGTATGTAAAAAAAACTACACAATGTAGGAACGGTGAATTATAAAAAAAATCAAAAAAACAAGAAGGTTGAGATAGAGAAGATCAAAAAACCAACAATAATTATAACTACAACACAAAAATAAAATAACGGGAGAGGTATGAAATTTTGATACCGTTCACCGCCGATACGCGTATATAAAATAAACCGTGAAAATAAGAATAGAACTAGAACTAGAAATAAGCGATTCCGGAATTGAAGAGTTGAGGAGAGCTTGAACGAGAATTGACGACTTGATCACTTGGAGTTGGACGAGAGTTGAAGAGTTGAAGACGTTGTTGAATTTTGATTTAGATACGATCGAAAATTGATCGTGTATATGCCTTGAAGATTTGCTTGTTGAATACTTGAATTTTTGAAAAAATCCTTAGAAATGAGTTATAATAGTAGAGAGAGTAACAGAGTAAGGTGTGATTTTTTTTTTATGGGGTTTTGGGGGGTATTTATAGGCTCAAAATAAATACCCAAAAAAACCAAAAAATCCAAGCAAAACGGCTATAATAGCCGTTTTTCTCTCTGTGCTACAGTGCTGCCCCCCCCCAATGGCTTGTTTGACCCGCGGGTCAACGGTCGACCCGTGACGGATCTAACATCCAACAGGTCGCGACCCGCGAGTCGACCCGCGAGTTGGCATACGGGTCGGGTGAACAGTAACGGGTTTGTGGGCCGGGTTGTACGGTTCGAATCGCTATTTACGCGACCCGGGTCGACCTGTTACTATTCACGGGTTCGACCCGAACCTGCCGAACGCTTTCACGGACCGGGTTCAACGGATGGGTCACGAGCGGGTCGCCGGTTGACCCGGCCCACTTGCCATCCCTAAGAGATACACTTGTTTTCTCAGCCCGGCGGCTAATCACGAAATGAGTAAGGAAGAGCCCTTCGAACTGATCGAAAAAGAAGATGGAGGCCGGGGCGAGTCGAGAGTACCATTCTCTCGCAGGCCCCTTCAGCGTGGTGGATCATCATGAGAGTTTTGAAACTCTCTATGTGATCCGCGGGGTCCGACTCCCCAGTATACGCCTCAAAGTGAGGCGGCTTGATGTTCTCTGGGATGGGGGCCTCCATGATGGTGCGGGAGAATGGAGATCTGCTCAGACGGAGGTTTATCGCTCGTTGCTCTTCTTCCCTGTCAATTCGGCCGAGGCGCCTCTCCATCTCGTGGAGACGGTGGTAGACTGAGTCTTCTCTTTGATCATATCTTACCGAGCCCCGGGACTCATCTTCGTACGAGGGTGGACTGAGGCTGCGGCAATGGTAGCTTGGAGATGGAGGAGGACTGGGATTGTGAAGGCGGTGGCTCCTAGCTAGCTCATGAGTAGGTGGCCTCTGGTTGTTATTTGGGGCAATATTGAGGGCCCGTAAGACTGCCGCTTGAAAGTCTTGAAGCTCTGCCCTTGTGACTGGTGCCTCTCCAACTTGGCAGTCCCTATGTGTGGCTTGGCTTACTAGAGAATGAGTTCTCCGCCGATGACGCTGAGGGGACTCTCTTCGCCTCCTCGGGGGAGGGGATCTTCTGGTCCTCGGTCGGCGGGGGGTCCGGACTCTTGAGGCCCCTGGGTACTCAGGTTGATGGACTCCCCCAAGGGCTCACCATCCATTCAGGCGAGTTCTGAGGTCGACCCCCTTTTGGCGGTCGGCAATCACTTGACGAAGATCCCGCTCGGGGGGGCTTTGAGAAGCCATAGATTCAACTGAAGGATTGGGACCCGCGACATGGTCATGAGGAGGATGTTGCTTCGGATGACTCCGACGGGAGCCCCCCTGGGCAGCCCCCCGAGACCGTGGATGGGCCTGTTGAGGAGGAGCACCTTGAGCTGAAGGAGGGGGAGGAGGAAGAGAAGTGGTTCTTCGGCTAGAGATCGCTGCCTTCCCCTTCTGTTTTGGATGCATGGCTTGAAACTAATCTCGTTGATGAAGTTAGGTCGGGTTGCTTTTTCGGGTTCCCACAGACGGTGCCAATCTGTTGCTGCTGATTTTGGTGTGGGAGCAAACAGATGAATTTGTGGATTCTTGGAGAAAATAATAAAGCAAACATGTTGACCTGTTGACCTTCACCAACTTGTTGGCCAGTCTCTTGCTACTGCCGCGTACCTGCAAAATGTGCGATACATCGGGATGGATCCCGGCGACGCACCCTCCGAAGCTCAAGTCAGTAATCAGAATGATTAAGAAAGAACTTTAACTGGAAAAAGATTAATTACCTGGTAACAGTGGGGGGTGGGGGTATTTATAGTCATCTTAGGGATCCGTTTCGAGATAAGAACATATCTCTACTTCCTGGTGTGAATGGATAGAAGCGGTTAAGATCACTTCTTAGGGATAATTATGAATCTGAATTCTTCTTTATCCTTCTGAACTGGTTTGTAACGGGTTGGGACCCGTACTCAGTAAGACAGATCCGTTTATGGGTTATTGGGTTTTGAAGAAAGACCCAGTTTCCATTTCAGACCCGTTTGTAGGTAAAATTACCGTTTTACCCCTGAGCTTTAAGATTCGTGTCCGATTCGAACGGTCCCGATTTAATCCCATTTTTAGCCATATCACACGCATTTGTTTTCACTTAAATGTTTTTACCTCGGCTGTAGGCTTGTCTGTCCGGCGCTCAGGTGATGAGGCTCCATGACCAGGAGCTGAATTACGAGCAGAACCAGGCCAATCGCTTCAAGCGCGAGATGATGGACCAGAAGTTCGCTCTGGATGCCTCTATGAAGCAAGAGCAGGCCCTGAAGGCTGATATGGCCTCGATGGCCGACGACAGACTGAGGAAGGAGGCAGCGCTGAAGAAGGCATTTGAAGTGGAGAAGGGGTTGCTCACCTTGAAGGCCCAAGACATGGTCATCGAGGCCCAGAACGAGGTGTATGACAAGGCGTTGAGCCACGTCAAACACTTCTATCTGATCTTGGACCTGACGGGCTTCGAATTTGATTTGGAGATCAACGAGCCACCGAGGACCCCTGGGGGCGATGCTCCAGTTGAAGGGGAGGCCGGAGCCGAAGGGGCCAGCGCCGAGCCAGTTATCGACCCCGACGTCGCTGCCGACGCCGAGGGAGAGGTTGGCCCTACGCAGTAGTTGTTTTTTTTCCTTTTTCTTTTACTTTTGTTTTCGAAAGTGTATTTGCCGAAGGCGGACTGGCCACCACAGTATTTTGTAAAGTCTTTTAATTTATGAAAAGGGGTTTTTGTTTGGCCAAGTGTTTTGACTTTAACTTTTGCTTTGATTTTGGGATGACCTTCTTTGCCTGCACGACCCATCTAACTTGTGTATCATTTTTAGATTAGAAGTTTATGGACTGTGGGTCTCATAATGATTTTTTGTTTCACTTCTGTCAGATGCCGACATCCCTCCTTGAGTCGAATCCCCGAAGATCCGAGGTGACATGGCTTCGGAGCAAGATCAAGGTATTGGAGTACATCCTTGGTCGATATCGGAAGGAAGCTCATGATCACGATGCTGCTTTCCACTGCTTCCGAAACAAGTTACAGGAGCTGAGCGCGGAGGCGGCTTAACTGAAGAAGGCGATAGTCGACCGCGACCTGGGAGGTGTTGGTCTTGGATTTTCCATGTCGAGTGCCTCGGTTCAAAGGCCTACCTCGTGTAACACCCCGAATTCCAAATACGACTGAATTCGAGATTTCACAGGATCTTTACTTCACTTCGTACAATTTTACAAGGAAATTAAAACTTTTCAATAACATCAGAGTTTGTTACAATTGTTACACAGCAGAAAACAATAAATTACAATGAAACATTTACAACATCTTTAAACAAAACATCATATGCATATCCAATTTATAGCTTCATGAACATCCATTACCTGCTTGTAAGACTGTGGGCACGTCAGTCGATTACAACCGACGAAATGTTATACACGGCTATTCTTTCTATGCCAGAAACAGTATAACGATCTCAATACTTTAACAAACCACAAAAATTGAATCAACAATAAAGTGTCAAGAGTGATTATTCTAAACATATAAGTGTATGTCATGCCTTAATGCCTGATGCACATATTTTATTCTAAGATGACACTAATGCACACTTGTTCGGATTCTATGCATCCCATACTACACAGGTCCGAGGGCAAGCGCCTACGTTCTTCACAATAAAGGGCTCGATCCCTCGCCATAAAACTACCCAGTAGAAAGAATAAGGTTCAGGCATTCCATGAGTACGGATGCCAGTCCTAGAGTACACTGCCCGACTGTTATACAGACTCCTCATCATGCGAATCCCCCGCAAGTGCCACTCTAGCCCCGGTATACGTATATACACTAGAGAACGAAAACTATCTGCCTGACTATGCATAGTCCCGGATTAAAAATAAATTTGTCCCCATCAGAGCAACCACAGTCCCAGAGTACACTGCCCAACTGGGTCTATAGTCCCGAAGTACATTGCCTGACTATATAGAGTGCCCCACTTACGTTTGCCCAGGTTTACTACACTTCTCTTAAGTGCCTAACTCATAATGTTCAAGATATGAATAATCTTTCAAGCCTAGAATTAGTATTACCTACTACCGGACTTAATCAATATCCACCGAGATGGCACCATGGAAAATCTCAAAATATAATAATCATTTCATTTAAAATTGCCGGTATACAAGGTCTTACTAACGCTAAATCAAAATTTCTCATGTACAAGAATCATGGGTATTCATACCCTTTAATAATCATGTCTATGTCTCCAACTTATTCTTAAACAATTATCCATGTTTCAACTTAGTACTTTTTCATGCATTTTCAATTATAGAACAAATAATCGCTATCTTGAACAAAAGATTCAACATTAAAATCTTCTACAAGCAAATTAAACAAATCCATATCTTCAACATGAGTGTTTATTTACAAAAGAGAGTTTTATACTTGTTACCCATCTTTCCTTCAAAAGATCTTTTACAAAGAAAATTAATAATAATTTTTTGGAGTTAGAACTCATTAAACAACTTATATTTCAATTTTTTATTTCCTCAAAATATACCATAAAATCTTATAACTTACTCCAATAATTATCACTTCAATTTTATAGGAAGAAATGAGTTTTTAATTAAGAGTCCTTCTCAAAAATGTGAAAAACAAAGAAAAAAAGAAAACCCTTTAATAATCATGTCTATGTCTCCAACTTATTCTTAAACAATTATCCATGTTTCAACTTAGTACTTTTTCATGCATTTTCAATTATAGAACAAAATAATCTCTATCTTGAACAAAAGATTCAACATTAAAATCTTCTACAAGCAAATTAAACAAATCAACATGAGTGTTTATTTACAAAAGAGAGTTTTATACTTGTTACCCATCTTTCCTTCAAAAGATCTTTTACAAAGAAAATTAATAATAATTTTTTGGAGTTAGAACTCATTAAACAACTTATATTTCAGTTTTTTATTTCCTCAAAATATACCATAAAATCTTATAACTTACTCCAATAATTATCACTTCAATTTTATAGGAAAAAATGAGTTTTTAATTAAGAGTCCTTCTCAAAAATGTGAAAAACAAAGAAAAAAAGAAAACCAAAGGCCGGGTTTTGAACCCCTGAACCCAGGCCAAGGCACACACAGAGCCCAAGCCATGCCGCTCTAACCAATAAGTCCACTTGGACTTTGTGTCTAAATCGGTTTCATATTATTTAAGAATACCTTTTCAGTTTCGGAATAAATAAAAAAAATATATAAAAGCAACTATCAAGTTTTAAATCTAGAACCTCTTTCAACTAAGCTCTACATTGCACTGGCTAACCAGTAAGACCAAGTATATTTTTTGTTTAGAAATTTCATTATTGCTCTTTTGTTCACATTATTTTGAAATCTAATTTTTTTTCGAAAAAATTATTTATCTAACGATCCAATCCTTTAGGAGTAATAGATAAATTTTTCTTATGGAACTGAAATGAATCAAAAATACAAAAGACAAGTTCAACTTATTATTTATATATATCTTTTCTATTAGTTTCTCCTTATTTTAAAAAAGATTTCATTTCTCAACAAAACTCGAAATTATAGAAATCATGTTTAATTTAAAATCCATCATCATAAAAATAAAATTCTTGTGGAAGACTTTTTAACGGGGAGAATCTTTGGCAAGGGCCACACCTTTTGACGAGGTCTTTGGCGTCTTGCAACATGGTCGACAGTAAAGCGTATTTGGCCTCATCGGGGGCCAGGCAGCGGAGGTAGGGCATTCCGTCGGTAGTTGTGTACGAGCGCTTAAAGAGGGTCTTGTTGATTATGGTGAACCTTTCTGAACGGACCCTGATCATTCTCGCCTCGGCCCGATCTTTGGGAAGCTCACCCTCCGCCAAGAACTTACTGATGGGAGTCGTCCAGTCCTCTGGTGGAGATTCAGTTGTGAGGCAGAGTGCTTCTGGGAGGTCGATGCTGGGCTTCAGAAGGACTTCGATCAGGACAGTGTGGTCGAGGCCCTCGAAGGATGAGGAGGCGAATTTTGACAATGAGTCAACCTGGGCATTTTGCTCTCTGGGGATCTATTCTACTCAGGAGAAATCGAAGGTCATCAAGAGCTGCTGGACTATCGCCAAGTATCGGATCATCCGAGTGTCACGAGCCTCGTACTCCCCGGTGATCTGGTTGACCATGAGTCTGGAGTCGCTAAAGGCCCTAAGTTTTCTAGCCCCCACCTTGTGTGCCAGGGTAAGCCTTGCGATCATAGCTTCAGATTCGGCCTCGTTGTTAAAGGCAGGAAGTTCAGGCGAAGAGAATACTGGAGGATGAAGTTGTCGGGGCCTTTGAGGATGATGCCCGCGCCGCTTCCCACCTTGCAAGACGAGTCGTCGACATAGACTTCCCAGATCGGATCTATCTCCTGAGTGTCGGATGACTCGAAGATAGTGCACTCCGTGATGAATTCGGCGAGGGCCAGTCCCTTAATGGCTGTCTTGGGCTGGTAGCTGATGTCGTACTGGCTTAATTCGATCGACCACTTGACTAAGCGGTCAGAGCTCTTCGGCTTGTGGAGGACGGCCTTCAGAGGCTGGTCCGTGAGTACCTGAATAGAGTGGGTCTGGAAGTAAGGACGGAGCTTTCGCGTGGCCGTTATTAGTGGCTATGCCATCTTTTCCATCTTTGTGTATCTGGTTTCGGCCGAGAGCAAGACTTTACTCACATAGTAAAGAGGCTTTTGAACACTGTCTTCTTCTCGGACTAGCACGGTGCTGAGCGCGCTTTCCGAGGCTAAGAGGTACAGAAATAGAGGTTCGCCCGGTTCAGGTTTGCTCAGGAGCATGGGTTTGGAGAGGTAGGACTTTAACTGGTCGAAGGCCTATTGCTGGGGGTCGCCCCATTCGAAGCCTTTTGCCCCCCGCAGGACCTTGAAGAAGGGAAGGGACTTCTCTCCTGATTTGGAGAGGAAGCGGCCGATGACCGCCAGTCTTCCCGTAAGCCGCTGAACCTTCTTAACGTTTCTGGGAGGGGCCATGTCGATTATGGCCTGGATTTTCTCTGGGATGACCACTATGTCGCGCTGGCTAACGTCGAACCCAAGAAATTTTCCCGAGGAGATGCCAAAGGCGCACTTGGCGGGATTGAGCCTCATGTTGTCAGACCGTAGGATGCAAAAAGCTTCCTTGAGGTCAGTGACATGATCCTGCCCCCGCCGGCTCTTGACGAGCATGTCGTCGGCATATACTTCCATGTTGCGCCCGATCTAATCTTTGAAGACCCGGCTGACAAGTCTTTGGTAGGTGGCCCCGACGTTCTTGAGCCCGAAGGGCATGACCCAGTAGCAATAGAGGCCCTGGTCGGTAACGAAGGACATTTTGGCGATGTCCGGAGGAAACATCCGGATCTGATTGTAGCCTGAAAAGGCGTCCATGAAGGTTAGGAGCTCGTGACCCGACGTTGCGTCGATCAGCGCGTCGATGCTCGGGAGAGGGAAAGGATCTTTGGGGCACGCCCTATTGAGATCCGTAAAGTCTATACAGATCCTCCAGCTCCCGCTGGCCTTCTTGACCATCACGACGTTAGCCAACCACTCAGGGTAGCTAACCTTCTGGATGAACAGGGCAGACAACAGCTTGTCCACTTATGCTTTTACTGCTTGTTGCCTCTCCAGGGCAAACTTGCGCCGCTTCTGATGGATTGGCTTGGAGCCTGGGGCGACACTGAATCTATGCATGATTAGATCTTTAGAAATTCCGGGCATGTCGAACGGAATCCAGGCGAAGAGGTCGATACGCGAACACAATCAATTAGACCTGGTTTCAGGTCGACGGAAAGGGTGTGGCTCACACGGAACCACTTGGACTTATCTTCCGCTTCGAATGAGACCTCCTCCAATTCATCCACCGGCTCTGACTTGGGCTGGCTTCTTTCAGGTGGATGTTCGACTGCATCGAGAGGGAACACCCCGCCCCGGACCGCGGTCATGTAGCACGATCGTGAAGACTCCTAATTTCCTCTAACAATGCTGACCCCGAGGTCAGTGGGGAATTTCAGCTTCAAGTGGTAGGCGGAGGGAACTGCCTGGACGAACAGAGGCCGGATCGGTCGAGGATGGCATTGTACATGACCATGACATTGACCATCATAAAATCCATTAATTCAGTCCGTGTGATAGGGATCGTGCCAGCCGTTACGTCCAACGTCACGATTCCTTCAATTTGTACTGGAACACCTGAGAACCCATGCAGGGTGTACCCGACCGGTTTCAACTTATCTCGGGGGAGCTTGAGGTTCTCAAATTCTTCCAAGAAGAGGATGTTGACTGAGCTCCCGTTGTTCATTAGAATTTGGCGGACATCGAAATTTGCCATGACGAGGCTGATGACGAGGGCATCGCAGTGCAGGAGCCAAACTTCGTCGAGGTCTTCCTCGGAAAAGGATACCGGTCGCTGCTAATCTGCAAGGAGGGATGGTTCCGGACGGAGTTAACCTCTCGGACGAAGGCCTTACGGGAGGTGTTGGATCCCCCTCCCATGGGTCCTTCATGGTCGCAGTGTAGTATGGCCTGCCCCCCGGTCTCCTCGGGCTTGGGGTACTGCTCGGGCCGACAGTTGATTGTTCGAGGAGGAGGCGAAGGCCTCGAATTCCTCGGATCCCTCCGGTCTCTCAGATTATCCCGGGTGAACTCTCTCAAGTACCATCGTTGGAAGAGGGCCTCGATCTCGTCCTTAAGGGCCCGACAGTTATCCGTCTCGTGTCCGTTGTCTCGGTGGAAGCGGCAGTAGAATCTCTGGTCCCGCTTCTTGTTGCTGCTCGGTCGGGGAGGGAGTCGGACAAACCCTTTATCCTCGATCTCCCTCAAGATTGCCGAGACGTTCTGGGTCAGAGGCGTAAACCTCTCGAATCGAGGGACCGGAGGAACTCGTGAGATTGGCTATCTCTTTCGTGGTTTTCTTGATGGACTCGCTGTCGTCGGCCTTCCGCTTCCCCTTGGCAGTGGATTCTTTTGTGTCCTCCGAATTCAGGGTCTCTTCCACTCGAATGTACTTCTCGACCCTGTTGAGTAGGTCGGGAAAGTCGCGGGTGGTTTTTTGGCCAATGAAGCCTTCAGCTGACCGTGCCAAACGTTGTGCCAGAAAGCCGCCAAAGCGATGCCCGCGTCAAGAGAGGACACGGACCTGGACTCGGTGGTGAACCTCCGAACGAAATCGCAGAGTGACTCCCCTTCCTTCTGCCTGAGGTCCAGAAGGGACACGCTCGTCTTCTCGACCTTTCTGCTGGTCACGAAGTGGGCTAGGAAGTTCGCTTCCAACTTGTCGAACGAGAAGACTGAGCCAGGAGTGAGCTTTGAAAACCATTCCCGGGTCGGACCACGAAGGGTAGCAGGGAAGGCGCGGCAGAGGAGGGGATCCGCAGTGCTGTGAACCATCATGAGGGTCTTGAACCCCTCCATGTGATCAGCGGGATCACCCTCGCCGGTATAGGTCTCGAATTGGGAAGGCCTGAAATTTCGGGGGATCTTGGCTTCCAAGATTTTGGGGGAGAATGGGGGTCCGATCGGCCGATGACCATGACCTGGTATTGGTCCGCCCTCACCGAGATGGGCGAGGCGGTTCTCCATCTCCTGTAAACGCCGAAGGACAGTGCCTACTTGTTCCTGGGGACGGGCCGATCCGTAGGATTCGCCGCCCCTTACTCCTGACCGAGGATCAGTGCTGTTGCGGACCTCGGTTCCCTGGCCACCCTGGATTGCTTGGAGGACCTCATCCTGAATTTGGAACTCGGCCCTCGTAACGGGGGCTTGCCCCACCTGGTCCTGCGGGAGCGGAGGTCGACGGGGCGAGCGGCTGTGTTCTGGATCGCGATCAGGGGACGGCCGTCTACTATGGTTCGAGATCGAGTTGGAAGCGGCCTCTCCCCTTGTGCGACTGACCTGTCGATTCAAAATGACGCGTCGCAAATCAGTCGAGTTCGAGTGAGATGCACCCGGCCCACATCCGACCGCGCCATGGACCCGTGGTCGGTTGGAACCCTGGGCGTCTACGCGGCTGTGATGTGGGGGGTCCGCATGTCGTGCCGATGTGACGACCCTTCTGGCTTTGGGAGTCATGGGAGAGCTCAGACTTGGGATGACGTCCCTGGCTGGGCTCAGATGGGCGACAGTACCTGAGTTTCCCAAAGACGGCGCCAACCTGATGTTGTTTGTTTTTGGGGTGTGGGGGCAACATGTGTAAGTTCTTGTAATTTGTGTAGCGGAAGATATGGTACTTGCGCTAGTCCGACCCTAAGCCGTAGGACCGGCTCAGGAGTAGTAGGGAAGAGGTAGAGGCTCGAGTAGCTCGGCTCGGATCTAATTGTCTGCATTGGATGAAGTTGCTCGGCTCGGCTTTGTGTACCTACGAACTGCCTAGAAATACCGGGAGAAGTCCCGGCGACAGACCCTCCGACGATCTAATCAGTCACTGAGAAAGCAACAGTAGCTAGGTTTCAGGTGGGGAAATATTTATCACCTTCAAAAGTGAGGAGGGGGGCTTGTATTTATAAGCAGAGGTAAACAGGTCTGTGATCCTAACGGACCGGGTCGTACCCGTTTACCCATGGGCCTGAATGGGCTGAAGCCCGTTTAACTTGTTTGACCTGATGATCACAACGGAGCGAGATTAAAGGACATCTAAGGGTCCTGATTGCACCACTCTTTTTACCCCTATCAATTAGTATACATATAGCGACAACACTCTTATTTCCTTTTTGTATAAAGTAAAAATTTGTGCTTAATTATTTAGATTAAATTAATATATAGTCATATGATTGTTGCATGACTATTGATATTTTGAATATGTAATGAGATACATTTAATTATTTTCTACAAATTGTTATTTTTTTATAGAAATTTAACAATTATGTTGAAAGAAATAATGAAATTGGATAAATATGAAATCAGAATCCGGATCTAAAATTTTCGTTGGTTTGGACCTCAAATGGATCCTTTAATTTTTAGTGAGTTTGTATTCGCATATGAATTCTATAAAATCTTAGCATATTCGCGTATGAATTTTGTAGGATCTGACCCGGACCGGACCTATTGCCATCCCTAGTTATAAAAGTTGCTATCACTACTACTTTTTTTTTTTTTTAAATTTTTTTTTTTAATTCCACCGTAGCCACGCATTTTAAAGAAAGAGATTTTCTAACATCACTACAAGTGTTTGGCAATAACTACTTCATATAATTCACCTGCAGCTCAATTAAACTCAAAATAGATACACGTTTGAAAGTGAAAGTCGTTTGCAACTTGGATTGTAACTTTGCTTTTAAGCAGGGCCGCCCTGAGTTCCGGGGGCCCTAGGCGAACTTCCGAAATGGTCCCCCCCTGCCCCATATTAAAAAAAAAAAAAAATTACACGCGAAATGCGTGCCTATATTTACAAGGAAAGTTTGAAATCGGGGCCTCCAAAAATGACAAATTCCGCGGGGGCCCGAGGCGGCCGCCTTCCCTGCCTTCATATCAGGGCCGGCCCTGCTTTTAAGTCGTTTGAAAGTTCGTTTGCAATAAAGTTGCAGTGTACTTACTATTGAGGTCTGTGGTATTAATTTACAGTAACAGATGGATCCTTGCTACATTTCAATATCCTAGACCGAAAGAGAGGTCTTTAGCAATATAGATAAAAATCCAACCAGTTGATTAATTCTCGAGTATGAAAGGTTTTATTGTAGAGATGAAAATAGAAAATTTACAAACATTGTCATCTTCCGTTAGTTTAATGTGTCTATATATTTCTCTTTTTAATCGGATACCAAGAATCTGGTTATTGAACATTTGAACATGATATTTTTACATTTATCATTGAATGAAATCAATTAGTACAAATATTAGCTTACAAATTACGTGCACTACACTCGGCCATTCCACCTTCGTATCGACGATCCGAACCGTTCACATTGATATACACATCTAAATTAGTCTAAATATATAAAATCAAATCATTTGAAATTTATTTGTCCATCCATTGAAGTGTTACAAAATTGTATGGCTGAAAATCGTTAAATGATTTGATTTTACATATTTAGACTAATTTAGATGTGTAGATCAATGTGAACGATTCCGATCGTCGATACAAAGGCGGAAAGGTCGAGTGCACATAAAAGCCTAGTACACAAGGAAACATTTCTCTCTCTATATATATATAAAATGAATAACCACATAAAAATGAGATCAATGTCCGTGATAGGTACAAGGTGGACCTCCTTGGTTGTGGGCGAAGTGAGTGCAGGTGGACGGCCCCGACGGCGGCACCGGCCCCTTCGGCAGCACCATCATCAGAAGCCCATTATCTATCGGGTCCCGTAGCGGCCTCGAAGCCGTCATTAATGTCACATTGAAACCCATAACAACCACAACTAGAACCAACAGCCACAGCCTTAAGGAGAAAAATCTCATCATCTTCATGGCAATGAGGTGATCAAATTGATAAATTTGTAGGAATTGATGCAATTGTGAATTGAACTCGTAGAAGGTTTATTGCTGTACTGCAACAACACTTGCAAGGACAAAGGAGATGATATGAAAAGAATGAGGATAAGAGAGGGGGGTTGAAATGCTATATATATATAGTAAAGTTAAGTGGTCTAGTCCTTTGTAAGAGGTTTGTGGATTTGAATTCAAAATCAACGTTTTGCTGTTCTTCGTAAACACTAGACTTTGAAAAATGACAATCTCAAGCACTCAATAACGCGGCTTATGTAAGTCCCCTTATTTACTTTTACTTTGAAGAGACAACTGATGAACGTTTCAACAACAACAACAAAAACTGATGAAAGATTCAAATAACTAAATTCTAGTCCTAAAAGTTGAAAGAAGGAAGAATAATTCTTGTGGATTATTCAAGATCATTTAGTTGGATTCCAAATTAGTGATAATCACTCATGTACTGTGGCATGTGACGTATTAGAATCAACAATAATAACAACAACAACAACAAAATCTTTTTCTTAACTAGTTAGAGCCGGCTAAATGAATCCTGATTTTCTTTCTACTCAGTTTAGTACAATTTTTTCTACATGACAACAAACTGTCATATCTTTTCTCATCGTTTCAACTCAAGTAAGCTTAGGTCTTCCCCTACACCTAACTCTACTCTCAATACTTATCAAATCACACTTTCGGTACTATTAAGTCTATGTGTGACATGTTCAAATCACCTAAAACAATTCTCTCTTAATTTATCTGGGATAGGAGCTACTGTGGCATGTGACGTATCTATATAATAAAACACAAAGAAAGCTATCAAGTGGCTCTCCTTCAATCTCCCAAAATTAAAGGCCCAGATCTAACCTTACAAAACATATTTCCCCTCCAAAAGTTCCCCCCAAAACTCAAATTCCAATCCCCAAAACAACTCATTTATATATATAATAAAACACAAAGAAAGTTATCAAGTGGCTCTCCTTCAATCCCCCCAAAATCAAAGGCCCGGATCTAACCTCACAAAACATATTTTATCCCCAAAAGTTCCCCCCCCAAAACTCAAATTCAAATCCCAGAACAACTCATTTATTTATTTAATTTTTTTTTTCTCTCTCTCTAACTATAACTATTATAATGGGAGAGATGGGGTTGTAAACAAATAAACAATTTTTTATTCCTTAGTGTGTGTGTCAACACGTGCAGCGCACGTGTTGGTAGATTTTTTTTGTCCTTTTCATTCCCCTCCCCATTTTCTCCACGTGCATCGCACGTGCATTAAACTAGTATATATATATGGAAACATGGACTTTTATATCTCAATTTATAATTATTTTTCACCATATACTAATGGAAACATGAACTTTTATTTACAACTAATTATTTCAAACTTTAACTACATAATTGTTGATTTACTGTTTACAAGACTTTTCATATGCTGTATCGTTCTGAAGACGTGCCGTAGGCACGTGGCCACGGACAAATCTAGTTAGAATATAAATGCTAAACAACCCTCAATTCTTACCATAAATTTGGTGTTTTGATCGATTGATAGGGTTATCCATATGGTATCAGAGCAATGCCCTTTGCCTTTCAAATTAATACTAGTATTTAGCACGTGCAGTGCATGTTTTAATAAATATATAGTTTTTTAAAGTAATATAATATAGCACGTGTGAAGCTCGTGTTAATAAATATATATTTTTTTAAAGAATGTGAGTTAGAGTTGTACATACAATGCACGTAAGTTGATGGATTTAAAATGCAAATGGGAGAGTTGTAGTTGCACTTGCGATGTACGTGTAAGGAGGTAATCTATATAATAAAACACAAAGAAAGCTATTAAGTGGCTCTCCTTCAGTCCCTCCAAAATCAAAGGCCCAGATCTAACCTCACAAAACACATTTTTCCCCCCAGACCTCAAATTCAAATCCCCCACCCAAAACAACTCCTTTATTTATTTAATTATTTCTCCATTTCTCTCTCTCTTCTATTCAAAAGATTAAGACAATAAAAATTTTAAAATTTTTTAAACACTAAAAAATTTGAAAACTTTAAAAATAATTCAAAAAAATAAATAAAAAATAAAAAACTTATTAAAAATTATTTTAAAAATTAAAAATAATAATTTTTTAAAAATATTTTAAAATTTTAAAATTTTGTAAAAAATTTAAATTTTGGAAATTTTTTAAATTTTCTTGAAATTTTAGAAATTTTGAAAATTTAAAAATGAAAAAAAAAATTAAATTTTAAATTTGAAATTTTGAAAATCTCAAAGCAAACCCAAATCCAAATCCAATGTCAAATCCCAATCAAGAGGTCGTCGCCGATATCTGATCCACTGCTGATTCCGTATCGATGATTCCCCTCCACCAAATCGAGCGCAAATATCAAGCGACTCCGTATCGGCAACTACCCTCCACCGAATCGAGAGCCTCTGTATGCGATGAGACGACTCTAATTTCATCTCATTAACCGAATTTTCATTCTAATTTTTAATTTTGTGTGTGCAGAGGATTACTCAGTTTTTTGCTGACTCGAATTTGTGTGTGCATGGTATTTAAGTTCAAAGATGTATGATTGTTTTATTTTTGGGTTTAAATTTTTTTAAATTTTGTGATTTATTTGGTGAGTTTTTTATTGGTTTTGATTTAAGGTGTACACAAGTGAGATATGGATTATTTGGTGGCCTAATTTGAGCTTCCAAACCATAGCAGAACAGGTAAGCTGACTAGCAACCTAAAATAACTTGGCAAATATGCAATATTAATTTCTTTACTGCAAGAGAAAATACTATCGTGAAGTGTTCCCTTCACTGATTATTAGAAACCATGGATAACATAACATATAAGAACTTTTAGTGTATGTTTGGATATATAGGGATTAGGATGACTGGAATTTACCAGTGAAGGGTGCAAACTCTCCACTCAAGAAAGACAGCTAAAGTAAATTTGTTATTTATCCATTTTGATTTTTTTTTATAAAGGTGCAATGGGGAGACAAAGTGGAGATAAAAGAAATGATTAGTTTGGATTAGAGTTTTGAGAACTTCATGTATTTCATTTTGGTTGAAATAATAATAAGAGATATTTCAATTGCAAACTGAGTTACAGACAAACAAATATTTAGATTATTGGTATTGTAGATACCTTCACACATGCACTTGCGTTACCATTATATCTAGACATGCTCATAGTGATTATGAGATTAGAGTAAGCTCTATAAAACCTATATGATAATGTCATTGCATAACTATTAGTCTATTACAAGCATCTAAAAGTGATGCTGATGTTAAAAAAAAACTCTATACAGTGTTTCTAACCAACTATATGCATTCCAAGTAAGTTCAAGCAAATGATCAAGAAAGCGATGGTTGAGCTTAAAGGTAATATGTTTGCTACTTCAATTAATTTGCTGAAACTCCAAAACTATTTTATATAATTAATCCAGGTACATCGTTCCGAAGACGTGCTGTAGGCACGTGTCAACGGGCAAACCTAGTATATTTATAAATGACAACTCCTCTTTTCCTTTTAAAATATTACTAGTAATTTACACGTGCGATGCACGTCGTAATAAATTTTATCTTTTAAAGGGTTTTTAACATGTATTCCCCTAATAAATATGATAATATCATATATATCCCTCACAAATATATATTTTCGTATATACCCCTAACAATTTGGACTTTATTTCATATTTACCCCTATGTTAGATATCGCTAAGTTAACTATGATTCTACTCTTACAAGATAAATAGAAATCAAATTAAAAGATCAGACTAGACAATCAAATGATCAAAAATTTAAGAGTTTTAAGGAAAATAAATGAGAAAGCTTATAATCTATCATTAAAAACAAGATTGAAGACAATTTTGGAGAAGTAACGTGAGGAGGAATATGTAGTTTTTAAAGATGTACTATTAGTTTGTCCATTTCTTGAAAAAAAATGAAGAAAATTTGAGAAAAGTTAATGAGTCTCGGTTAGATTAACAATTGCCCGGATTTACAAGGATGAAGAATATGTAGTTTGAATGGTAGAGAAGAAAATATTTCAGTCATTTTTCATCAAGTCCATTTAAAAAAAACTGAAAATTTCCATTGTTTTGAGTTTTTTTAACTAGAGGGATAATTAAGAGATGTGGTATATATTGTTGAGGACAAATATGAAAATACATATTTGTGAGGGGCATACATGATATTCACATATTTGTTAGGGGCATATATGTTAAGAACCCTTTTTTAAAAGTAAAAATTCAGATACAAAATAAGTTTGAACCTGAAACCTTCTTTATATTAGTTATGCACGTGTGTTGCACATGTTGTTAGATATACAAATTGGTAGATTTACAAATGACACTATGGCTTTCTCCCATTATAGTATTAGAGATTAGAGATAAATATTAGAGATATATACTTGAATTTATTCTGAAAAATATTAATATAATAGAGTAAACCATGAGAACGAATGGAAACTTGAATCGGGTTTATTGAGCGGGCACAGCGCTTATATGAACATGATCCTCTGCACTCAAAAATGTACATCAACAATAACAATCCAATTTGAACAACACCAGAAACGAATAGAAAATGGAAGTCAACACATACATAAAATGCATGGAACAGATTAAATAGTTCCTGCTCCTTACTCAACCAAAATACTGAACTTGCAAGTTGCAAACCATGCAGCAGAAATCGCAGACTCCGAAATTGTACGTCCTTACATAATAAACATCGATCGCATGGAACACACAAAGTGATACAGTACTTCCTTTAGCAGAAAAAAAACGCAGGTGTAAAATGAAACTAAGAAAGAAAAATAATTATATCACTTAGATGGATTAAACAGCATAGCGAGAAATTAATTGGTTAGTGTACGTACAAGGATACCTCGCCTACAAAAGACAGTTTATTTGCATTACTAAAACTAGTAATTTACAGTGATGTACGTCTTAATAAATATTTTTAAACTAAAATTACGATGTAGTCTGTCCTTGAACTTGAGACTGCTTTTATATTAGTTATGCACGAATAATACACGTCTTAATAATTTTTTTATAAAAAAAAAAAAAAAAAAAAAAACTCTGGCGTAGTGAAGACTCGAATCTGAAACCTCCTTCATATTAGTTATGTACGTGCGTCACACGCGCTGATAGATTGGCAAATGTTACTAAGGTCTTCTCCCATTATAATATTGGTGACTAGCGTTCCTTGTTAATTTGAAAGGACTGATAAGCCTTTTATTGGTAAGAAAGAGGTCGGGAGTTCAATGAATTGCTGCATTTGCTTAGTAATTATGAATGGAAAGTGAGAAATGACTTTAGATAGAGATGGAATGAGAATGGCACCTTCACTGTTAAATCTTTTTATCTGTTTTTGAATTCTAGTGGACAATTTTGTCCTTCCTATAAAATTATTTGGCAGAATATTAACCCTTTAAAAGTTAGAATTCTTGTTTGGCTTACTATTCATAACAAAATTCTTAATGTTGATAACCTCAACAAGAGAAATCTAGCTATAGGTCAAAAATGTGTTTTTTGTTCTAATGAGACTACCAATCATTTTTTCATTAAATGTAGATTTGTGAGGCAAATCTGGTTTATTTTGAAGGAAGGTTGGAATATTAGAGATTATCCTTCTTCAGTTAAATCTTAGTGGAATTTATGGAGAGAAAAAAAAAAGAATTAAACCTTCCTTTAGAATCCAATGGGATATTGTTGTGATGGCTATGATTTGAGTGATTTGGAAGGAGAGAAATCGAAGAATTTTTTGTAAGAAAAGTTCTGATATTATTGTTATCTTGGAATCTATTTATTACTTTGCTATTTTTATTTTTTTTTTGATAAGAAGATGACTTCTGTCATCGTTTCATTAATGAGAATTAAAGAAACAAAGTAGTGCAACAGTACATCCAAAAAAAGGGTCCTACTGGGCCCTTAATAACAACCAACGACTAGCAACTAACTAGTCGACACAAAGTAAGAACATAGGTACATCATAATAATCGAAATACATAAAAAGCAGTAATTGAGGCCCATCCTGTAACGATCCTGATGGCGCTCATTCCCCTCCCCGCTCTAGCACTCTACTCCTCCTCAGACAAATTTAGCTTCTTCTTCGCTCCCACATAACCTGCCCAATCATGTGTGAGAAGGAAAATTTTATTCATAGAGGTAGTAAATCTGTAGTTGATATTTCTAAAACATGAGTCGTTGCGGTCTAGCCATAGACTCCTAATGGTTGCTGCTACAGTTAAATAACTTAAATCCCATGCTCGTTTATCCTCTAATCTAATAAACTCTTCTCTCCAAGTCCGCCACTCGTCTGCGGTGGAGGTAGGACATCGTGTACACCCGAAACCCCTACAAACTATTTTCCATGTGAGCACCGCCTTAGGACATGTGAAAAAAGGTGTGTAGAGTCCTCATCCGCTTCGAAGCAAGTCCCGCAAGTGACGTCAATCTGTAGGTTTCTTCTCTTAAGGTTTATTTTGGTTAAAATAGCGTCGTTGTGAACAAGCCAGTTGAACACTTTTACTTTTAAAGGATCTTGAGTACCCCAGATGATGCTCTCCTCATTGCACCTTAAACCCCCGTCGTTAATCCATTTGTACATTGACGCTACTGAGAAAGTGTGTGATCCTTCGTCATTCCACCATCTTTTGTCTGGTTCGTTCGTCATTTGACCCCCTTCTGCTTGAATGAGCCTGTTTAACTCTTCGAATTGACTAATGGTTTCCTACGTCAAGTCCTCTGAGACCGTGAATGTTAGTTTTCCCCTTTTCCACACGTCTGCCACTAATGCGTCGGAATTGATTGCTGCTAACGCCGCTTGCGGGAATAGGTTACTAAGTGTTCTATTCCCGCACCATTTGTCTCTCCAGAATCTGGTACTCTTCCCGTTCCCAATTCTGCACCTTGTATTAGTGTTGAAGATCTCTCCCTGTTTGGCAATCCCTTTCCAGAGGAATGACACCCTCCCGCCTGTGCTCCGCCCGCCGAAATGGTATTTTTTTCTTTTTTGACAAAGGTCGAACGAGTAATACCACCATCCTCTTTTTCTGTTGTAGATCTTCCACCACCACTTGCTAAGCAAAGCTCGGTTCATATCGTGAAGGTTCAGGATACCCAGCCCTCCGAATTCTCTTCTCTTGCACACTCTTCCCCACTTTACGAGAAGCAACCCCTTGTTCCCCTCAGCAGTTCCCTTCCATAGGAATCGTCTTCTCATCTTGTTTATCTTATTAATCACCCACTTTGGTAGTTTGTAAATTGACATTAGATATAGCGGAATTGCGTTTAGCACCGAGTTGAGCAAAGTGATCCTTCCTCCTAATGATAGGAATCTACTCTTCCACCCTGCCAACTTCTTCGCAATTTTTTCAATAAGTGGCGTCCAATCCTCTCTAGAAAGTGGACCCGGCCTAATGGGCATCCCCAGATATTTTATTCGGAACTCGGAGGCCTCACAACCTAAAATATCCGTGATAGTGTTAACGGAAGTCAATAGCTGCTCGCTAATTGGGTTGACACAGCTTTTCTGTAGGTTTACCTTCAACCCCGACCATCCGTGGAAGCAAGCCAAAGCTGCCTTAATAGCCACCACTTCTTCCACTTTTTCCCTTCCGAATAAGAGAGTGTCGTCGGCGTATTGAAGAATCGTCATAGACTGCTCTATTCCTTTTATCTCTATTCCTTTGATGATATTGTTGTCCTGGGCTCTTTTAATCATTTCGGCCAGTCCATCAGCTACAATGGCGAATAGAAGTAACGATAATGGATCCCCTTGCCTGAGACCTTTTTTGCACCGGATTTCTTTTCCTTGCCATCCGTTTACCTGAATAAACGACTTCCCTACTTGAAAACATCGTTGTATCCTAACTCTCCATTTCTCTCCGAAACCTTTTAACCGAAGTGCCTCGTCTAGACATTCCCATTGCACCGAGTTGTAAGCTTTTTCGAAGTATAGCTTTAGGAGAAAATCGTCTACTTTTCCTTTGTTACCCCTGTAGACGATCTCATGTGCGGCCGCTATGCTGTCCATGATGTCCCTACCACGTATGAATCCACTTTGTGCTTGTGCAACCACGTCTACTAGATTAGGGGCCAGTCTTTGAGCCAGAACTTTTGTGATAATTTTAAAAGATCCATTTAGTAGACTGATAGGTCTAAAATCCTCCGCCGTGCGGGCTTCTTGTTTCTTGGGGATGAGAATAATTGAGGCGTAGTTAAGCCTATCCAGATTTATGATTCCGTCGTAGAACTTCTTGAAGATGTTCATTAGATCATCCCTTATAAATTGCCAATAGATCTTGTAGAAGAATATAGGCAACCCATCTGGCCCCGATGCCTTGTCCTGTCCCAGCATCTTGATTGCCCCGTAAACTTCCTCTTCCGTGAATCTATGTTCAATTCCATCACTCCCGTCTATCTTAGGGTCACTCCACATGTCGTCCATGAGTCCACATCTAGCGTTGCTTTTGCTTCCCAGTAGATCAAGATGTTTGCTGTCTAAGTGTCTTCTAATTAGGTCCTCATCTTCTGTCCACCTTTCGTCAATAAGAAGCCCCGCTATGTGGTTCTGTCTTCTCCTTCCGTTTGCCACCTTATGAAAAAATTTAGTATTGCCGTCTCCTTTCTTTAGCTACTGAATCCGTGATCGTTCTTTCCAGTGCATTTCCTCCCATTTGCCAATTCATCCTTCTCTGGTACTGACAGATCTCTGTCCTCCTATAGCGTTTCTAGTTCGAAGATCCGATCGCCCAGCGTGTCTCTTCTTAGGCTTACGTTACTAAATTTTAGCCTTGCCCAGCCTTTCAACTCTCTCCGTAGCCATCTTGTCTTCTCCACCCAAATTCCAACCGATGAGGTTTGGGTTGTTGTACGAGTCCACGATTCCTGAATCACCTGTCTCGTTTCTTCAAATGTAGTCCAAGACTTTCCAAATCTAAAAGGAAAGTACTTATTCCTAGAGTCCATTTCGCAGTCAATAACTAGGGGCGGATGGTCCGAAGTATAGCGCGCAACGAACCTAACTTTTGCTCTCGAAAACATATCCTCCCATTCATTCGATATCAGGACTCTATCTAGTTTCGCAAGTGTTGGGTTGATTTGCATATTGGACCAAGTGAATTTTCTATCAGTCATCTCTAGCTCCAACAATTCTAGATCATCAATAGTTCTATTGAACATCTCTTGTTCAGTGCGTGTGTGGCCTCTTTCTCTACGTTCATCCTGAAATCTAGTGACATTGAAGTCTCCTCCCACCATCTATGGTCTATCCCATCTCCTCTTGATGTCTTTAAGCTCATTCCAAAACTCTTTGCACGCTCTCGAATCGTAGGGACCGTACACCGAAGTCACTACGTGTTCTCAATCATCACTTCTCCTCCTTAATCTAATAGACACCGAAAAGTTACCTATAAAATCGTCTAGAATCTGAAAGATCCTAGTATCAACACCAACTGCTATACCCCCGGAATATCCAACCTCCGATTTAAATCTCCAATCAAAGCGTTCCGCGCATCTAAGCGTATTGAATTCCTCTAAGGTATGGTTTTCAATTCTGGTTAAAGGTTAAAGGTTGATTTTCACAACATCAATATTGCTATTCATCGATTTATTAACTCTTTGCCTATCCCAAATTCTAATTTGAGTTCTTCTCAGAATCCTAACTTTGCTGATCAAGAGGCTCATGATTCTCTTCTTCTTTTGCCTTCTCAAGATGATGCTATTATTATCTCTCTTGATACTATTACAGTGTTAATCCCTCGTCAACAAGAATTCATCCCAGGGTTCTACTGGTTACTTCTCTTCAAGCTGCGTACGAGAGAAATGAGATTACTTATGAGGGAAATCCTTTGTGGTTTCTGGTTTCTGCTATGTTTGTATGTTTATCTCTATAGTGTTGTTAGTATCTTTCATTCCGGATGCAATTTTGCTTTGTTATGGTTTTGTGCCTCATTTTGCTCCAATTTGGGATCTTAGGATTTCGGTTGTATTAACTTTTTTTGGTTTATGCAAGTTTGGCTAGAATTCCTTAGGATTTTATCCTTTGTTAAAATTAAAAAAAATGATCGGGAGTTCGCATCCCGCTCGAACTAAAAAATCCCCAATTAATATACATTCGGGGTAAGGAGTGGATGTACGTGACTATGGCCTTAATCCAAAAGATGAAGAAAAAAAGAGTTGTCTATCGATTTTCAACGTTAGGATGGCAAAAAGGGCGAATGTGCACACAGAAAAGCAACAAAAAGAGTACAAATATACTACAAATTGATATGGCAAAATTCAAAAGTTGGGTGTTTGTTTAAGGAGCTATTTGTGTGTTCTCTTCCGACCTGTAGAACTGGAAGCAACGACATTTTCTGATGTTGTGGTGGCAAGATCATCCTCCCCTTCAGTGTTTTCAACATCATCATCATCATCACTTTTATCATGATAACTCGCGGTTTTATCACTAGATTCACCATCCTCCTCAGGAGCTTTGCCAGCAGCTTCTAGTTTTGCAATTCGATCTCTCAGCTCTCTCAATTTGGCTTTTTTAGAGTTCAGGTTGGCAACAAACTAAGCAAGAGAACAAATTCACATGGTAAGTCAAGGTCCAGTCATTCAATCATTAATTAAAATCCATATGCTTGCACAATTCAAGAAGATTTTGGAACATTTTGTCAAATCTAAGACCAATCTTAAATAAGTTGGGTTTTGAATGTTGCGAAAGAGCTTCACACGCATTTTCCTTATATATAGTTAGATATGGTTCTGGCAGTGTTTCAAAGATGTTTAGATGGATGCAGAAACATGGATGTGCAATAACACATCAATAACATATTGAAATCTATATGAGTTTTAGATGGAAAACTTGATGCACTATTCTAACAGCATGCTTAAACTAAGACATTTTCATTATTAACCTAAGATATATAATATAAAAATCAATAACACATCAAAATTTTGGAGGTTACTGGCATCATTGGTAATCTTCCCATGCCAAGAGCTAGTAAGGACCTCATATTAGACTTAGGTACTGCCAGATCCAATAAATATACACCAACATTGGCACTTCAGTATACATTGATGGTATTCCAGCCTAGGTTAAAAGAAGATACTGATGGACAAATGTTACAATGCAAAAAATTGCAGTTTAAATAAAAATTACTTCAAGCAAATTACTCAAGAAAGTAGTATAGGTCGCTGCGGTGCAAATATGCAATGCAGATTTAATAATTCAAAATTTTCCATATCTCCAGCTAAACTTCATCACAGAAATCAAACATGTCGCAAAGCAAAAACAGAACCAGACTATGAGGACAACCATAACATATTAAGATACCTTTGCATAGACAGCAGATTCGAACTCAGTCTTTTCATTTTTAAACTTTTCGCTTTGTGATAAGCATCTTTCAGCTTCTCCTTTCAATTTCTCAAACGACCTTGTCTTTCTAACAACTTCTTCCTGTAAGAAACTACGAAAATGAACATTTTCCTGTGCATGCAGTAACAACATACAAGAGCACAACTGGTTGTAAGTTTAAAAATAGATGCAGATGAATCTCTTGAGGAGAAATCCGAGCCTGATAACAATAGAATTGATTCTGTGAATTTGTTAGAGCTGGAAGAGGGTGAAGTTGCTTTTACTGATGCTTCTAAAAATCAGATATTAGCCCTCACTGCTGTTAATAATTCTTATTTCCTTTTCGGATCAGTTCTTAATATGTTTGCCTAAGAGTTATATATTCATAATCTTCCTTGTGCTTTTGTTGATCATTCCATAATGAATTTAAGCATTCAGCGTCTCAATGATCAACATGCTTTTCCTAATTCTAAAAGTCTTTTTGAGAATTTATAAGAGAAAGTATCATGACAAGTTTATCATGACAAATTTATTCTCTGTATCATCCACTATAAACTTGTCTGAGTATCATGACAAGTTTATAGTGGATGATACAAAGAATAATTTGAATGAGAACTTACCCTTGGATCCTGTCTATGACAATCATCCTGATTCTCAAGACAATTTAGCTGCTGATAATTCTGTGTCTCCTGACTCTCATTTGGATGTCTCTCCCTGGCTACTATTTCTCCTTCTTCTGTGCCCAAGAGAATTTATAAGAGAAAGAAGTATCATTTCATTCGATCTAGTGCCAGAATTAAAACTAAGAGGTCTTCTTCTCTTTCTGTTCCTGACAAAGCATCTCTTGTGGCTCAGGCTAAGAACTTGGAGATTCCTCCTCTCTCTGACTTCGAAGGATTCGAGGATTCAGGTAATGATGTTGGTTCTATTTATAAAATTCATTTTGATGCTTTTTCCGATTCTGATATTACTAGTTTAGCTGCTGAAATGGGTCTTTTAGTCCCTGATTCCTTTGATAAGAATTTTGAGTCTCTTAAACAATTGGAAATTGATAGAGCTGGTGTTTCTTCATATTCATCATGATTATTACTTCTTGGAATATTAGAGGTTTGGGGTGGGCTTGAAAAACAAGAATCTATGTCTGACATAATTAACTCCAGTAAGTGTGATATTAAATCTTTACAAGAATCTGAACTTTCTTCTTTGACCCCTTCTATCAAGAGGAAATTGGGCCGTTCTCTCTTGACTGAATGGGTTGCCCTTGATTCTTTAGGTTTTTGTGGATGTATTTTATTAGGTTTCAAAAATTCTTTGTTTAGTGTTGTGTCTGTTCATAGACTTAAGCAGTATTTTATGATTGTAGTTCTCAATTGGTGTGAGTACAATTGCAAATTGAATATTGTGTCTGTCTATGGTCCTTATGTTAGCAATATCAGAAGTAAGTTTTGGAAAGAGTTGAAATCCTTCTGGTATAATTGATGGTTTTTGAATTTTTTGTGGAGATTTTTTATGTAACAAGATTTGCTTACGAGGGGAGTACTAATCCTAGTAATAATTCCAATTCTTTTATATTTTATAACTGTATTAGAGCCCTTGAACTCATAGACTATCCTATTAGAGGCAAACTCTTGGTCCAATAGCAGGATTGATCATTCCCTTGCCAAACATAATAGGTTTTTGGTCTCCCCAGATTGGGCTTTTACTCTTCCTCAGTCTTTCATTAATGCTCTCCCTAATCATGTTTCTAATCATGTCCCTTTGTCCTTCCTCACATGCTTCTTTCTACAAATCTCACAAGTTTATATTTGAAAAATTTTGGTTAAGAGGATCAAATTGTTATCAATATGATTATACATTGATATTTGTCTTAATTCTGTCACTTCGTCTTTTGGTTTATCTTAGATTTTTCTTAAGTTGCTTACTGTTAAATGTGGTTGCAAAACTTGGAGTAAAGTTAGATTTGGTAATAATCATACTCGAAAGAAATTTTACTTGAGAGACAATTTCTACCATTGATAGGTTAGAAGAAACTAGTCATATCATTTTGTCTGATAGAAACAAAAGAAATGATTGTCAGAGAGACTACCTTAAATTTCTCAATGAGGATCGTATTAAATGGGCTCAACGAGCTCAAGTTAAATGGCTCAAAGAAGGTGATGGTAACACCTCTTTACTTTCATTAATTCGCTTCATACAGACAAAAGATCAATAGAATTAGTTCCTTAGATGTAGATGATCATGTTGTAACTTCTCTCTCGGATTTTCATGCTTCCCTTCTATCATTTTTTAAGGGTTTAATGTGGACTACCTCTTCCATACCCTTTCTTATCAATTGGAATTCTTTGTATGATAATGGGCATCATGATTTATCTTCTCTTGAATTACCTTTCACCATTGAAGAAATTAAAAGTGTAGTTTTTTATATGCATATTGATTCTTCCCAGGACCTGATGGTTTCCGTGCCCTTTTCATTCAAAAGTTTTGGGATTTTTTAAAGTCTGGTATTGTCGATATGTTTAATAATCTTTATTTGGGTAACTTTTCTTTTGATTGCATTAACTATCCTCATATTGTTCTTATTCCAAAGATAATGAGTGCCAACAAAGTTTCTTCTTTTAGACCCATTAGTCTTTTGAATGTTATTTTCAAGATTATTATGAAGGTTTTGGCAACTAGATTGAGCCTTGTCTCTCCTCTTATTGATTCTGCTCAATCTGGTTTTGCTAAGGATCGATTTATTTTGGATAGTGTGGCATGTGCCAGGAAATTATTAATACTTGTCATAAGAATAAAACAGATGGTACTTTACTCAAAATTGTACTTGAAAAAGCTTATGATGAAGTTGATTGACAATTTCTCTTTGATCGTTTATATGCTTGAGGTTTTGGTCCTAGATGGGTATCTTGCATTAAGTTAAGTCTTTATTCTTATACTTCTTCAGTGATTATCAATGGTGAAGAATGCCATAAATTTAAGGGTTTTTCTCACATCGGTCACTAACAAATGTTTCAATTCCATATACATCACTCACAAATACATAATTCCATAAAACTCACTTACAATATCAAATCAATCCCACATAACCACCTTTGTTACCAAAATTTAATTCCATATAACTCACACAATAGTACTTATATGGAATTAAATATTTGTGAGTGAGGTATATGGAATTAAAATATTTTTTAGTGACCCATATGAGAAAAATCCTAAATTTAAATGTAAAAGAGGCTTCCGACAGGGTGATCCTATCTTCTCTTTATTATTTGTTAGTTGCTAATGTTTCTAGAAAAATGCTTAAGAAAGCTTGGAATAATAATTTGATTGAAGGCTTAGGGGGTTTTAGAGGTTTTCAAGGTGTCTTTACAATATGTTGCTGACACCATTTTGTTTGCTTAGCCTAATAGTCGTTCTCCTCAAAATCTTAAGTTGTGTCTTTATTTCTTTGCGAGTGCTTTAGGTATGAAGATCATTTTTTAAAAAAATTTGTTATTTGGTTAGGTGGTGACTCTAGTAGACAACCAGAGCTGACTCATTCTTTTAATTGCAATACTGGTTCTTTTCCTCTGAAGTATCCAGGTATCCCTTTGAGATGGGGTAAACTATGATTGATAGGATTGAAGCTTGGCTTAATCCTCGGGTTGGTACACAATTATGGAGGTAGACTTACTTTGATTAGTTCTGTTTTATCTGCTATGCCTCTCTATATAATGTCTTACTTTTATGTTCCATCTTGGATTATCAAAAGAATTGATAAAATTCGTAGGAATTTCTTTTGGTTAGAGACTTGTACTATTTCTATTGGTAAAAATTTGTGTAACTAGGAAAAAGTTTGCAAAGGAAAAAAGGAAGATGGTTTAGGCAGTATTAAATTGAGAGATCAAAATATTGCGTTACTTGGGAAATGGATTTGGAAAGCTCTTAAACATGATGACTTTAGTTGGATTAGGCTTGTAAAAAAACAAATACCACTAAAGCTATAAAATTTGGGATTTATATCGTAAGTTGAGATCAACTACTTCATCTTTTTGGAAAGGCATTTGGAAAGCTGTGGAACATTTTAAATGTGGGCTTCAAAGATTATGTGTGGAAGGTTCCACTATTAGATTCTGGAATGATTTTTGTTTATGGTTTATGTTAGGGATTGCTGACTTTGTATATTTTGTTTGAAGCCTTACTTTGTTGTCTGGCTTTGGTTGATGTAGTGGTGATAATCTGTACCCGAATTATGTTCTGATCTTTGTTTATAATATATTTAAGAGGCTGGAGTTCGGTTATATAGAATTCCATCCTATTATGTCAAAAAAAAAAAGGTGAAGATGGAATTCCGAAATTCACTTCAAGAACCATTTAGTAATAAATAACATTAAATTAACTTCTAATAATTGCCAATATTAAGGTAAGATGACTGATTAGTAGGAAACAAATTCATCAGCACAGATGGTCATACCATTAGCAGACCTCATTATATATGACCTATCATGATTTAAGTTTGGGTCCAGATGAGGGAGAAGAGTGAGATTATGAAATTGTACAGGAATCTACTAAGATAATAAATTTTATAAGAAGAATAATAAGACATTAATCTAGATATAAGCTGAATGTAGGCAATGCCTATGCTAGTAAATTAAACCTCATTGATCCATGATCTACCCAGTACCCACTCCGAATGAAGAATATCCTCTATTATTATAACTAGAGAGTTGGGGTTGTGTTTATTTTGGACAACCATCTACTTATAAATCACAACACATCTATAACTCCTACGATATAAAGCATCCACTTAATTTAAAGATGAACAACTTTTCTTTTTTTTTTTATATCAGAAAAGGTTGGCCTAGGCCCCCCCTAGTTTCATTAAAAAGATTTTAATAAACCCCAAAATCCATCAATGGACAATGATGTTCATGTCACCCACATTCGGGCCATGATACTCATTGTCCAACCAAAAAAATAGGTCCTCTACATAGGTCGCACCCGAACCCATGAATCCCATCAAGATACATACAAGTAGTTTAAACAGACCCAAAATACATCAAAATCTATTCCTGAAAAACATGAAGCAATTCTCCCGGTTGCATGTTCCACCCTCCTGATACCATGGAGTCAAGCCTCTTCTGCTGTGCCTCCCCTTTCCTGTACTTCTACCTGGCTGGTGGCAATATCCTTGTAAATGTCCTTGATCTTCTTTGACTGTTCGTCACCTGCCGTTTTAGACCAGAACATAATATTGGCAATTATCTTGAGCAGCAATTGTTGATGCATGATGTGTCTGTGTGTGCTTCTAAATATTCTATTGTTCCTTTCTAGCCATATGCCCCAACATATAGCTGCCACCCAGGTATCCCAAATACATGATATGTTTCTATGGATGTGTCCTCTCCACCTACCGTCCCCCCCTCCCCTCCAAGCGTGGAGTACCGTTTCCGGACCTGTCCCGCAGATACCCAGTCTTGTAAGTAGGTCCTTCCAAATTGGCCTCGCAAAGATGCACGTTACCAGTAAATGGTCAACCGTTTCATCCTCCAGATTGCACATAACGCAGTTTACCGGTCCTTGCCACCGTCTCCTGACCAAGTTATCCCGTGTTAGGATGGCGTTTCGACATGCTAGCCAGATAAAAGTCTTCACTTTAAGTGGGGCCTTTGCCTTCCATACTGGATCGAAAACTCTAACCCCCCCCCCATCGTTTAACCTTTTATACGCAGATTTAACTGAGAAGACTCCCCCCCGCCTCCCATTTTAGTTTGTCCTCCTGATCATTTCCCGTTGGCTTCCAATCCTGTAAGAAGTCAATGATCTCCCGTTTCTGTCTTCTAGCCTCGTTAGTGAGTCTGCCTGTTAATCTTGGTCTCCACTCCTCATTCCTCCAGTTTTTAGCAACCTGATCATATTTATCCGTAGCAAACCTGTATGCTTGTGGGAATCTCCTCTTTAGGTTAATAGTGCCACACCATTTGTCCTTCCAGAAGGACGTCGATTCTCCGTTTCCAATTGAAAAAGTTGCCCCGCGTATGAAGAAGTCTCTAGTGTTATTCACCCCTCTCCAAAACCCGGATGCTGAATCCTTATTTTTTTGTTTCTGGTGTATGCAGTCATTCTTCAAGTACGACGCTTTTATCATAGAACCCCATTTAATCTTTGTTTTAGTTTTGAGTTTCCACCACCATTTGCATAGCAAGGCTTGGTTCATTTGGTGAATGTTGACGATCCCTAACCCTCCAAACTCTTTTCGTCTGCACACTATGCCCCATTTGATTAAGGCATACCCTTTTCCATTTCCCACCCCATGCCATAAGAACCGTCTCCTTAGTCTGTCAATCTTTTTGACTACCCAAACCGGAATTTGGAAGAATGACAAAGTATAATGGTATAGAGCTGACGACGGAATTAAGCAAAATAAGTCTCCCTCCGAATGACAGCATTTTACCTTTCCATCCCTCTAGCCTGCTCGCGATTCTGTCAATGATGCCATGCCAATCCCCCCTCTTAATATTTCCTGTCCTGATCGGCAATCCCAGGTATTTTATCGGTAGTTTCTGGATCGGGCAATTTAGAATATTTGCAATAGTGATCCCTGCTTCCCCTTATTCCCCTAAGAGTGTAATGGAGCTTTTGTTATAGTTCACTTTTAATCCTGACCCTTCTTCAAATAAGTAGAGGCCCCATTTTATGAGAACTGCTTGCGTAGTATCACACTCCCCAAAAATGACGGTATCATCTGCATATTAGACATTCATAACCGCAGAGATACCCCTCCTCATCCCTAGGCCATTGATAAGACCATGTTCTCTGTAGGCGTGGAGCATTCTATGCAGTCCGTCCCCTACAAGGGTGAACAAGAGTGGTGATAGTGGATCGCCTTGTCTCAGTCCCCTCCTGCATCTGATTTCCTTTCCTGGTTCCCCATTCACCAAAACACTGAACTTGGAAGTAGATAGCCAAGCCTGTATCCATCCAATCCATCTGTTACCAAAGCCTCTTCTCTGGAGGATCTCCAATAAGCATTTCCATTCGACCTTATCGTACGCCTTCTCGAAATCTAGCTTTAACATGAAGCCCGTCTTCTTACGTCTCTTCGTGTCCTGTATGACTTCCCGTACTAGCGCGACTCCTTCCAGGATGTCTCTTCCGGCAATAAAGCCCGTCTGATAGTCCTCTATGCTGTCCCCGATAATGCTTCCCAGTCTGTTAGCGAGTACCTTCGTGATGATTTTCACCGAGCAGTTAATCAAACTGATCGGCCTGAAATCATTTACATCTATTGCTGCTAGTTTTTTGGGGATAAGGCACACATTAGCGTAGTTGATTCGCTCCAGGTTGAGAGTACCGTCGTAGAAAGCATTCATGATAGCCATAACATCATGCTTCACAATTTCCCAGAATCTTCTGTAGAAAAAAAAAGGGAATCCATCTGGTCCCTGTGCTTTGTCTTGTCCCATCCCCCACACAGCTGCCTTCACCTCCTCCATTGTGAATGGATCTTGCAGGGCCTCCACTCTGTGTAGGTTTTCTCCTTGTAGAACCTCCCATAAATTCTCATTGGATTCGCTTTGTCCCTCCCTGTGCTGTCCAAGGAGTTCTTTGAACTTAGCATCCACATGGTGCCGTATCTGAATCTCATCTTCCACCGAAATGCCGTCGATATCCAATGAGTAGATGAAGTTGTTTCTACGCCGCATACTTGCGATTTTGTGGAAGTATTTAGTGTTAGCATCCCCTTCTTTCAGCCACCTGACCCTGGATCGTTGCCTCCACATTATTTCCTCGTTGATGTATGTTTGCTGGATTTCTTCTCTGCATGTCGTAAGTCTGTGGAACTGAATCTCATCCAGGACCCCAACTTCCTCTTTTTTTTCCAGTTCCTCAATCTCGAGCATTACCTCGTTTTTCTTTTTGGATATATCCCCGAACATCACTTTATTCCACCTTCTGAGTCTCCTTCTAAGACAACCCAGTTTTTTGTTCAGTCTGGCTGCTGGCTCATCCTGCTCCTATTCCTCTTCCCAGCACTTGTTTACAATTTCTTGACACTCGTTGTTTGTCAGCCACATCTTCTCGAACCGAAATATCCTTGGTCTTCTTCTTTCCTCTTCTCGCATGTCGACCAAGATAGGTACATGATCCGATATATTTCGGATACATGACCTGGCCATCGCCAATGGAAACTTGGTTTCCCATTCTGTAAAGACTAAGATCCTATCTAGTTTTGCAAGTATCAGCTCCCTACGTCGGTTGGACCAGGTAAAGCGTCGATCATTAATGGGAATGTCCATCAACCTCAAACCTGATATGACCCAGTTGAATTTCCTCCTATCATGGCCATTGCCCGTCCCTCCACTCCTCTCATAGGTGTGCCGAACGATGTTGAAGTCCCCCCCACAACCCAAGGTAGACTCCACCTTCCCCTTATGTGTTGGAGCTCATCCCAGAACTGTTGCCTTAGCGATCTATCGTTTGGGCCATACACCGCCGTGATGGTTTGCTTCCACCCGTCGTGCCTTCTTTGCACCACAATCGAAACCGTGTATTCCCCCACCCAGTCATCCAGTAAATCAAATTTATTGGAATTGACCCCCACCATGATCCCCCCTGACGCCCCTACGGCATCCCTTACCTTCCATACCTGTATGTAGTCTATCTTTAGACCCCTGAGCACCATGCTCATTGGTTGAGATAATTTAGTCTCTTCCAAACAAACAATGTCAACAAAATTATTTCGAATAACTTCACCTACCATCGTACGCTTGGCCGCTTTGCCAAGCCCTCGAACGTTCCAGAATAGAATTTTACACATTAAGAGTTACTACCCCCCCCCCCCCCATTTTCCTGTATCGTTGCGTCCAGATCTACCAGGTTTCTAGACACGCAATCGACGCTCGTACCCCCATGTACACCCGTTTGAACATTCACAACGTTAGCCAGTTCTCTACCCCGAATATCGTCAATAATATTGGTGTGAGAGTTATGATGCAAGTCTAAACCATATATATTGGCAAGCTGTATTAACAAATGATCAGGAATAGAACCAAATATAGAGATATTCGATTTTGTACCTGTGATGTTATCATAGGCTTTACGCTTTCCAACCCTTTGGTAAATTTCTTTGACGGTCATCGGCCTTTCCCCTTTGTTCCGCTGCCTGACGCTACGTCTAAATCCCTCCTTCGCCTTTAGTGTGATTTTCTTCTTTCCAGGCTCTGTCACCGCTGTTGCCTCATCCATGTTTATTGAGTCTCTCTCATCCCCCGATTCTTGCTCTTCCGACTTGTTAGATTCAGAGTCTGAGTCCGATGTGACCTCTGCTTTCTGTTTACTGTTCGCAGCCCAATTTTCCAGCATCGCCTTCATCCTCTTTTGAATTTCGCGTTCAACTCTTTTTTCGACCTCCTGATTTAGTAAATCTTCAATCTGTGTTACTCCCTCCTCGTTGGAATCCTCCACTTGCTGCGCAGTCGGCACCGTCTTACTACTCTGCTCTCCGCCAAACTGAAAAGTCGAATTTGCCGCTTGTAAAAAGCACTGTCCTATTTCTTCCCTCCCCTGCCTGCTAACGGCCTAAGCTGGCCCAGTCCACATCCGAAGCCCAGTCCACCTAAAGTTGAGTTTTTCTGGCCCAAACCCATGTCGAAGCCCATACCGAAGCCCACATCATCCTTATCGAAATTCGAATTCGCCTCAATCGCACCCTTACCCTCGAGCCCACCGTTCCTGACTCCACATCCATCTATCTCTCCGTGTTGCAAAACAGCAGATGACTTGACTGTGTCGTTTTCATTGGGCCCCACACTTAGCGCATTGATTAGGTGACAACTGTCCTTGGAGGGCCCCACCTGCTGAGACGTCTTCCGCAAATCGCTCATGAATTCAGGAGTAGCTTCTGCTGATCTGTCCTGCTGGGTCCCCCATCCCGCAGGTTTACTGAGCTTGTGGGACCCATCCGCAATAGCTGGCACTGGTTTAAGGATTGTATTATGTTTGCCGAACGAGAATTCGTCCGCCGTTGGATCTTCTCCCTGTTCGATGTGGACGTTGATGAGCGGTTGGGACATAATTCCATGAACCGGTACTTGAGGCGAAGCCGGTTCACGATGACGTGAACCGTCATCTTCAACCTCACGCTGAAGCTTCCCTGCGGCAATCTCCGCCCAACTCCTCGCTTTACCATCGCTGCTCTCTTCCCCGAACAGTCGTTTTGACACCGTCTTCGTCCTCCGTACCTCCTCCCGCACTTCCCCCAAGCCGTCATTCTCCACCGTAATAGCGACGATGAAGGTTTTATGCTCTACCATCGTTGCAATTGTTTTGGGTAGCTCGCGATTCCCATGACGAAAGATTCGAACCATAGCAACGCCTCCAGACTTCCTTGCCGTCGCTATATCTATCTCAAGAACGTCGCCATAGCTCCGCAGCACATCTTGAAACCCACCCAATTCCCAACAGTGTAGTGGGAGCCCCGCTAACGAGACCCACGTACCTTTCTCTCCTTCGTGACAAAAGATAAACAACTTTTCATGACTACATAGTTGGGGATGTGTAGCCTCGAGTATTGGTAGCCCATGCTTCACAAGTTCCATTGACAAGTCCACAACTACAAGTATGGTATAATGGTATTCACCTGAACATATTAGAGGTGTACAAATTAGAGATGGATTTCTGACCCAATATAAGTAATGGCAATGATCCAAAATGGTATAATTAGACTTTCAAACCCTCTTGTCCCAGGAGAAAGCATATCCCAAGCAACAAAATGATTTTTACCTAAGAAATTAATTAAGACTTCTACCTTTAATAGACACTCCTCTTTCCCCAAAAGATTAAATACCGATCCGCAATAGTGTAGTTTAGTGTAGTGCGCACATACATTCACGAACATGCACACCTAGAAGTTGTTATGAAACCTTTTATCCAAATTAATCAACGTATATGCATTGGACTAATGCTTATGAAGTAACTTCCAACATGTCAGATAACCCTTTACACCCAAGTAACCCTCATTCTAAGGTCAAAGGTCAAGACTGGCTGAAATTTCCCCAAGTCCCAACTGTCTGACAAATCCCATAGTATGGTTCTGTCATGGTTTGTTGTCCTCACTTCTGAGAGAAATCCCATCTACTACTCAGTTAATGATTAACTGACATTTGTTTTATCATCAATCTAAAGCACTTTCAAGTTCCAACCACTACATTTGTCAATCCTTCAATTGCAGCTAGTGAGACTTTCAGAAAAAAACAAACTAATACAAATATCATATCATTACATACATTTAAAGATAGTTAAAAGAAGATAGCTTACGCTTAGTCGGATGTTTGCATCCATTAGAAAATCCAGGATCCCTGCTGTGGTTTGCTTGCTATCAGATGCTGGATGGCACTTCCAACGCCATTCCAATTTTGTACCTTGTTTCTCAAATGTCCATGACAACTTCAAAAACCCACAAAATTTAAGAAAGAAATATCAATATTCCGTATACTTCTTAGTAGGAAAAATAAATTCTGCTTCTACTCACTAGTGCATACTAGCAGAGGCCAAGAGTAACCACATCAATTATCACAGCTCCTAGCCAGAATGACAATTGACAAGTATAAAGATCTTAAGACTTTCACTTGTCTTCAAATCATGCTCAACAGTAGTAGACGAGATAACCAATCAGGTTAGTTGGTTATGCTGATCAAAATACATTGGATTACCATACAGAAAGATTAGACTATTATACTCCTCTAGACCTCTCTATCTATTAGAATCTTCAATAGGGTGATGTGATAGGATTTTTTGGCATTTCCATCTATCTGTTACTCTTAATGCACAATCTATGCATCGGAGGTATTTTATCTTTTCCTATAAAGTAGTGACTTGTGAGTTTATGTTTGGGAACAAAGTTAGACAACTAACTTATTTAAGTGAAGATAGATGTTTACAAACTTTGGTCTAGCAAATTTCTAACTTCACCCAAAGATAACTCCATTCCCAAACATGAAATGTTGTACAACTCAGATTAATGAAATGTCGGGGGCTTCTACCCAATGGTTCTTGTAGCAAACAATGACCACTCATTGTCCCCCACTTACCCAACGCACTCTTTTAGGCTTATCTACGTTATGCTTAATTCTACTTCGGTTGTGCTTACACCAATGACACTCTAAGTTGCTCAAAGTCGAACACTTTAAGACATCAACTAAAATTGCCAAAACATTCACAGACTACATCAAAATTCGTGCTTTAACCTGCAAAAACCACAAAAATCAAATGCACAACTGACCCTCTTCGATCCATTTCCGGCATCTTGGAATCCGTACACCGACCCTGGTTGTTGGAACCCTAAGTACTTCTCCCCCAATTCCACGTACTCCGACACCGGCTGGTCACACTGCTCCGCTCTCTGCCTCATCTCCGACTCCGACGCTGCAACAAAATCAAGAACTGAAAACTTAGAGAGAGAAACAAAGATAAAGTTAGGGTTTCTAAGCAGAGAAAGCGACCGTTGCAGGTCCAGGCGTTGAGACCGTCGGTGACGGCGATGTTGAAGTGGGACGGGAACCACGTGCCTTTTATGAAGACGTGTGCTTTGAATTTCGCGTCATCGGATTTGGGGATTGGGAGTTCGAGCTTTAGGCACGTGTGACGAGGAGTGGAATCGGCGTCCGCCATTAGCGAATCTATGATTTGGTAAAAGAATCTTTGATTTGGGGATCGAACGGGAATTCGGAGATGGGTCATCACCATCAGCTCATAAAGCTTATACAAATCAAGCAGTGATAATAATTGAGTACACTACCAGTAGTCATTACAAGAGCAATGCCCTTCCCTGAAAGTATGAAATCGAGTTCGATCTCTGACAACTATCTCTCGACCAAAAACACGGGAAATAGCTCTCATTGCAGAGTGGCAATCTTCGCATATCCTCAAGTTCTTAACAATCCTAATACTGCACCCTGCTTCCAAGCTCATCATCCCAAACGCAATTGCCAACTTCTCACTATGCCAATAAATAGCATGTTCCCTATCTTCTCCGCTCAAATCAAATAGCACATTCCTAGTATTCACAGAATACCCTCCCTTCATGCTAACCTCTCTCAACACTTCTTCCAGCTTTTTCCTTATTTCATTAATTTGAGGGTGTAGTTTATCAGCTGCCAAAAATTCATGAACCACTCCATCAATTTCAATCCAACTGCACCCAGGAGGACTAGATCCTTTGCCATTTTCCTGCATTTGACTCCTCACTCTTGCTACCTCATCCCATTGGCCAACGGAAGCATACATATTAGAGAGCAGTACATGACCACCCTCTCGACTATTAGAAAGGTCCAACCTAGCAATGTGGTCTGTAATGTGTTTGCCTAGCTCGACATTCTGATGGGTTCTACAAGCACTAAGCAAAGCCCTCCATATTGCTATATCAGGTTCAATTGGCATCTTTATAACTATCGCCAATGCCTTCTCCAACTGCCCTGCACGTCCAAGAAGGTCAATCAAACAGCCATAATGTTCGATCTTGGGCACAACTTTCCACAACCGAGTCATGCTGTAGAATAGAGAACAGCCTTCGTCTACGAGCCCAGAATGGCTACACGCATTGAGAATGCCAAGAAGTGTGATGCTGTCAGGCCTAATTCCTTTATCTACCATTATGTCAAACAATTCCAATGCATCATTGCCAAGGCCATGGAGGGCTAACCCAGATATCATGCTAGTCCAAGTCATCACATCTCGAGTAGGAAAACTGCAGAACACTTGCTTTGCAGATTCCATTCTCCCACATTTTGCGTACATGTTAACGAGAGCAGTACTAATGTTGGAACTTTTGTGCATCTTAATCCTATCAATATAAGCATGAATCCACTTACCTTGATCCAATGCACCCAAATGCGCACAAGCCGTCAAAGCACAAACAAAAACCACCTCGTTTGGAACAATCCCCTTCGACCCCTTCAACATAACGTTGAACACATCCAATGCATCGTTATACATTTCTCCATTAACATACCCTGCAATCAAAACACCCCATGAAACGACATTCCTACACGGCATCTCACCAAACACTCTCCTCGCCACGCCCATCTGCCCTGCATTGGCATACCCTTTGACGAGAGTGGTCCACGAGACCACATCTCTGTGGGGCATTTCATCGAAGACCTTGCGTGCACTATCCAAGTCAGCGAAAACGGAGTAGAGGTTGAGAAGAGAGTTTGCAACGTTGATGTGGGAGGTGAGGCCAGCTTTGAGGGAGAGGGAGTGTGAGGAGTGGCCGAGTCGAGGGGAGAAATGGCGGGAGGAGGAAGAGATGAGGAATGTGAAGGTGTATTGGTCGGGGGAGAAATGGCGAAGGTGGCGGAAGAGGTGGATGGTGTGGTTGTAATGGAGGAGGGACTTGGAGTAGGATTGGAGGAGGGAGTTGAAGAGGGGAGGAGGGAGGGAGGAGAGGGAGTGGGTGGTGAGGAGGTGGGAGTGGATTTGGAGGAGGTGAGGGAGGGAAGAGGAGTAGGTTTTGAGGAGGTGGTGGAGGTGGTGAGGGAGTGAGACAAGTTGTGTGTTCATGAGATATTGCACAAAAACTGAGTTTCTTTTTTGTTGTTGTTATTGGTGGTGGTGGTAAAGGGAAATCGTATATGCCTTTACATTTAAAGGTGTATATAGAACCGAATTGAAAACTTATAGATTTGTTGTTATTATACCATATCTACGATCTCCATCGGCAGAAAATGCTCACTTCTCAATCGTTTTCTTCTTTAACCAATTAGCCCCATCAGCATTGGTTGCTTCAAGTTGTGCCATCTTTTCCTTAAATTTCTTCAACTCACTCTGACACGCGATCACCTCAACTTACTCATCAAAAACTTGCAACCAAATTTTTTTATGAAAATTGCTAGCAAAATGTCGCATACAGAACTGATGATATGCAAATAGTTCCTTCCATGTTCCGAACTCATTTTGCATTGCTGATAAAATACCTGCATGGCGATCAGAAATGACACAAAGACCCGCACAATCTGTGACGAAGCACCGAATACAGTTCATGAACCATGTCTACGTCTCTATGCTTTCACCGTCAACTAGTGCAAACGCAAATGGAAACAACCTACCGTTTGCGTCCGATGAAACAGCAATTAACAAACAGTCTTTGTATTTCCCGTACAAATGAGTGCCGTCTACACTTATAACTGGTGTGCATACCTTAAATCCCTCGATGGAAGGCCCGAATGCCCAAAAAACACCCTTAAAAGTTTCTTTGCCCGGACCGGACGCAATCTTCGCCCAATGTACAGCCGTACCCAGATTGGAAGCTTGAATTGCATTGAGAAGATACGACAATTTAGTGCAAGCTTTTTCGAAAGAACCATATAGTCGCTCAATTGCTTTATGTTTAGCCTTCCAAGCTTTCAAATATGAAATTGTGTAATGGAACTTACCCTTGACTATTCCAATTATGGCTCTTGGTGTTATTGCGAGTTGTGCTTTCACAACATCCAATATGACCGTCGATACAACCGTGGAATCAATTTTGTTGTGATCCTGAGTCAATGTAGGATTAACACATGTGTATGTACCTTCAACCTTCTTTACCACGAAATAATTACGACCTTTTGGAACAATTGCACGCAACCGCCAAGGACAACCAACTGTTGGAATTAATTTTTGCAGTTTTCCGGACCGGATTTCGGCAGGCTCCGGCCACTGGCGGCGCCGGAAAATGAGCGGAATGCGATCCTCTCGACGAGTACTATTCCGTAGTGTACTCACTTGCCAAAAACGAATTCCGTATGAATGAGAAATGTTGGTCCAAAGTTGGGTACTTGAAATGTACTAACTTGGCAACTTGGAGAAAATGGATAGTCCCATATCGGAAATTGGAAAAGATTTTTTCTAGTATATATACTAGAAAACTGGACTAAAGGGCGTGGCCCGGGGGTTACCACTAACGTGTAGTGGAGAGAGGACTTAGCCAAAATGACAAACACACACGTGCGCCCGCCCGGCCCGGCCTGGCCCGGCTTAAGCCCCGGCTCGGTTCGGATTGGCTTGGTCTGGTCTGGCTTAAATTTTTTTTTTTTTTTGGCCCAGACAGAAAACTGTTCCCCTACTGAGCTGATAAGGCTTTTCAGATTTAGTAACTGGTGCCCATTACTCTGTAGCAGCAGAGTAATGGCTCACCAGTTATGAATCTGAAGGGTCTCCATTAGTCTGCTGTTACAGAGTAATGGCATCTGAAGAGTCTCCAGTCTCCAATTTTCCTCTATAAATCCAGACAGAGTCTGTTATACAGTAAGGGTTTTTTTTCATCATTCTTTTTCTTCATCTCCTCTGTGTCAGTGTCAACTAAGAGTACATCACAGACAACAGTTCGCTGAATCTCTGAACAAGGGTGCTGCTCTTCAGAGAAGATACAGTTGTATCCTGGGAAGCAATTCGCCAGCCACCGTCACACTACGGGGCGAATTCTGCTTTAAGGAGAGAGATTATCAGTCTCGACTCTGTGCAAAGTCTTTAATTTACTATTTTATTTCCTGTATTTCATTTCTTCGCAACTTCTGTTAGGATTTTCTCTTATTTATAAATTCGAGTTCTAACAATCTTAAAGCAGAATTTTTCCTCACTACTTCTAACAGTTTTGTGAAGTTTTTTTGCAGGTGCTGTTATCGATTCGGAAAAAACAACTAACAAGTTCTATTTCAAACTATTTCAGATAAGAACATGGAGACCCAAAATGATATTGCCAGTGGGCTTATCAGTACCGAAACACCGGTGACCCAAAATGTGACTGCACAATCGATTGTGGCACATTCGGTCATTCTGCCCATGCACATAACCGTGGGAGAAAAACCGGAGAAGTTCAATGGAACTGGATTCAAGAAGTGGCAAGGGAAGATGCAGTTATACCTGACCACCTTGAAGCTGGACAGATTTTTCACTGAATCTGCCCCAATACTGGCGTCAATGGATGCACACTCCGTTGCTGCAGTTGATGCGTGGACTCAGGGCGACTACCTCTGCAGGAACTACATCCTGAATGGCTTGGTAGACCCCCTGTACAACGTCTACTGTGTCTTCAAGACGTCCAAACTCCTGTGGGGGTCCTTGAAAAAGAAGTACAAAACAGAAGACGCCGGGTCCAAGAAGTTTGTAGTCGGCAAATTTTTGGACTACTAGATGATTGACTCCAAAACTGTTGTGAGTCAAGTCCAAGAACTGCAGGTCATAATGCATGACATTGCTGCAGAGAATATGACGCTGTGCGAACCATTCCAGGTTGCAGCATTCATCGAAAAACTTCCACCTGGATGGAAAGACTTCAAGAACTATCTCAAACACAAGCGAAAGGAGATGTCTCTTGAAGACCTAATTGTCAGGTTGCGGATCGAAGAAGAGAACCGCAAGGCTGACGGGTCCTATGGAAATAGTCCATAGAAAAGGCCAATGTGGTGGAATACGAACAGAAGGGCAAGAAGAGGAAGTTTCTGCCACAGGCATCAAACAAAAAATCTCTTGTACAGAGGTTTGCTGGGAAATGCCACAAGTGTGGTAAGCTGGGGGACAAAATTTCTGAGTGCCGCAGTAAGGACAGTAATCGTTCAGGAACAGGACATGTAAAAGGGAATGAAAAATCCCACGCACACATAGCTGAGAACTTGTCCACTGGTCTTTCTGACCTGGACCTCTGTGCTATAGTATCAGAGGTAAATCTTATGGGGAGCAATCCTCGTGAATGGTGGTACGATACTGGGGCCACCAAGCATATCTGCTCGGACAAGAAAATGTTCACCTCATACCAGAAGTGCAACAAAGATGAACAGCTGTTCATGGGAAACTCTTCCACCTCCAAAATTGAAGGAACAGGGAAGATAGTGTTGAAAATGACTTCAGGCAAAGAGCTAACACTCACAAATGTTCTGCATGTTCCAGATATTAGAAAGAACTTGATATCAGGTTCTTTGCTAAGCAAGAATGGGTTTAAGGTTGTTCTTATTTCTGATAATTTTGTATTGTCTAAGAATGGGGTATACTTGGGTAAAAGATATGTAAAGGATGGACTGTTCAAGTTTAATGTAATGACAGTCATCCCTAAAACTATTGTTCCTGTTGTTCCCAAAGTTAATGAAATAACTCCTATTGCCTATGTTGTTGAGTCTTCCTCTATTTGGCATGAGAGACTAGGCCATGTTAATGTCAATTCTATGCGTAGATTAATTAACATGAATTTGCTACCAAAATTTAAGGTAGATAACTCAGAAAAATATGAAGTTTGTACGGAGGCCAAACTCACTAAAACTCCATCACGTTTTGTAGAAAGAAACACAGAAACTCTAGGTCTAATTCACACAGATCTGTGTGATTTAAAATATGTACAGACCAGAGGTGGCAAAAAGTACTTTGTGACTTTCATAGACGATTGCACAAAATTCTGTTATGTATATTTGTTACATAGCAAAAATTAGGCTTTGGATAAATTCAAAGAATATAAACTTGAGGTTGAGAATCAACTTGGCAAAACGATTAAAATCGTTAGAAGTGATAGAGGAGGAGAATATGATGCATCATTTAACATGTTCTGCTCAGAACATGGAATAGTTCATCAGACAACTGCTCCTTACTCACCCGAATCAAACGGTACTGCCGAGCGCAAGAACCGAACTCTAAAGGAGATGATGAATGCCTTGTTGTTGAATTCTGGCTTACCCCAAAACATGTGGGGAGGAAGCGTTGCTGACTGCCAACTACATTCTCAACAAAATACCTCACAAGAAAACCGGCAAGACACCATATGAACTGTGGAAAGGTAACTTACCTTCGTATAAATACCCCAAAGTATGGGGGTGTCTAGCAAAAGTGGCAGTACCTAACCCGAAACAGGTCACCATCGGACCTAAGACGATTGATTGCATATTCATAGGCTATGCACACAATAGTAGTGCATATCGGTTCTTGGTATACAAATCGGATATACCGGATATCCATGTGAATAAAATAATGGAATCAAGAAATGCTTCCTTCTTTGAACACGTGTTTCCGTGCAAGGATACTACGTACCCCAAACGTACACGTGAACAAGGAAATGCAAGCACTTCAGTTGATGAACAAGAACATGATACTGATGAGCCTAGACGAAGTAAACGGGCTAGAACATCAAAATCATTTGGTCCTGACTTTGTGACGGCCTTTCTGTTAGAGAATGAGCCCAGAACTTTCAAAGAAGCCATGTCTATGCCTGATGCTCCTATGTGAAAGGAAGCAATCAAAAGTGAAATAGACTCCATTATGTAAAATCATACATGGGAGTTAGTCGACTTGCCTTCTGGATGTAAAGCTCTAGAATGCAAATAGATTTTCAAACAAAAATTGAAACCAGATGGTTCAATAGAGAAGCATAAGGCAAGGCTTGTAGTACAAGGATTTAGGCAAAAGGAAGGCCTAGATTTCTTTGATACATATTCTCCAGTTACAAGAATAACATCTATAAGAATTTTGATAGCTATTGCAGCTCTACGTAACCTGGAAATACATCAAATGGATGTTAAAACTGTATTTCTAAATGGGAACTTAGAAGAAGAAATATACATGAAACAACCTGAGGGTTACATAGTTTCTGGATACGAAAACAAGGTGTGCAGGCTTGTAAAATCTCTGTACGGCCTGAAACAAGCTCCAAAACAGTGTCATGCAAAATTTGACAATGTTATGATGTCAAATGGTTTCAAAATAAATGAATGCGATAAGTGTATCTACATCAAAGATACTCCAAATGGATACATTCTGGTATGTCTGTACGTAGACGACATGCTCATTATTGGAAGCAATAACGACATTATCAAACAAACTAAGAGCATGCTAAGTGGCAAATTTGACATGAAAGATTTGGGAGTTGCAGATGTCATACTAGGAATCAAAGTTTTCAGGACATCTGAGAGGATTACTTTGTCTCAAGCTCATTATGCTGAGAAAGTACTTGAAAGATTCAAGAATTACTCCAATGGGACAGCAAAAAGTCCCGTCGATCCAAGTCTTCACTTGTTCAAAAACACAGGCGAAAGCATATCACAACTAGAATATGCATTTATAATCGGTAGTCTGATGTACCTAACAAATTGTACAAGACTGGACCTAGCACATTCGGTAAATGTACCGAGCCGATACACGAGTAATCCAGGACGAAGTCACTGGAAAGGAATAACTAGAGTATTGAACTACTTGCGACATACTCAGAGTTATGCGTTGCATTACACCAGATATCCAGCAGTACTGGAAGGCTACAGTGATGCCAACTGGATATCGAACTCCAAGAACTCAAAATCTACAAGTGGATATGTCTTCACACTTGGTGGTGCAGCTGTGTCATGGAAATCCTCTAAACAAACGCTATTGGCCAGATCTACCATGGAATCTGAGTTTATTGCTTTGGACAAAGCAGCAAAGGAAGCAGAATGGCTTCGAAACTTTTTAGAGGATATTCCTATGTGGGAAAAATCAGTGCCTGCCTTATGTGTACGCTGTGATAGCCAATCGGCTATAGCACAGGCACTGAGTTGTATGTATAATGGTAAGTCTCGTCATATCAGAAGGCGATACAAAACCATTAGACAACTGCTCTCAAATGGAGTAATCTCTATAGAATATATAAAATCGGCCGACAACCTAGCGGATCCATTTACTAAAGGTCTGTCGCGAGAGCAGGTTGTGAGATCATCAAGAGGAATGAGTTTAAAGCCTATGACAAAAGAGGATACTTGATGGAAACCCTACCTAGGAATTGGAGATCCCAAGATCTAGGTTCAAAGGGACAACTAAATCTTGTTGAATCGACGGAAGTACTGAGAGATTAAAATCTCATACCCACTCTTAGGATGATAAAACAGTGCTGCCTGCAAAGAGTTAGGATAAGCTTGGCTTTTAATGATTCCCATAGCTTTGAAACAAAAGTGGGGTATAACAGGATACTCTTTATGGGCAATCACCTTGTGAGTGTGAAATGGGGCTGTTTCTAGGAGAATGAAGAGAGGCTACATTCTCCAAGTTCACTCACGATTAACCAGGGATGTTCAAGGCCAAAATGAACACAACAAGTGAACTTAGTTCTGTGAGGAGATGTGTAACGCCCCGAATTTCAAATAAGGATTAATTCGAGATTTCACAGGATCTTTACTTCACTTCGTACAATTTTACAAGGAATTTAAAACTTTTCATTCACAATACATCAGAGTTCCTTTACACTTGGTTTTTACACAGCAGAAGACTAAAAGATTACAACAATGAAATACAACTTGTATAACTTTAACATCATTGGCAACATCTTTAACTTCTAAACAGCAACAGCATATCCACTTTATAACTCCATGAATAGTCCATTACCTGCATGTCAATCTGTGGGCACGTCAGTTACTTACAACTGACGAAATGTTATACACGGCTATCCTCTCTATGCCGGGAATAGTATAACGATCTCATACTTTAACAGATCACAAAAAGATTGAATGAACAAGTAAAGTGTCAAAAGTGATTATTCTAAACATAAGTGTATGTCATGTCTTAATGCCTAATGCACACATTTCTATACTAGGATGACACTAATGCACACTTGTTCGGAATCTATGCATCCCATACTACATAGGTCCGAGGGCAAGCGCCTACGTTCTTCACAATACAGGGCTCGATCCCTCGCCATGAAAACTACCCGGTAGCAAAAACAAAGTTCAGACTATTCCACGAATTTGAATCCCAGCCTTGGAGTCCACCGCCGGCTGTTATAACAGATTCCACATCGTGCGAATCGTCCCGTATGTGACCCTCTAGCCCAGTATATATATATATACATTGGAGACGGTAAATACAAAACTCATCCGTCCGACTACTCAAGATCTTGGAGTCCACCGCCGACCCGTCCTCATAGTCCCAGATTAAAATATAATAATCCGTCTCCCACAGGGCAACCTCAGTCCACCAACTGGGTCTATAGTCTTGGAGTCCACCGCCGACTATATAGAGCACCCCACTTACGTTTTCCTAAGTTTACTACATCTTCACTTATGTGCCTAAATTTTCTTAAGTTCAAGACATGAATAATTTCCACACGTAGAATTAGTTGTTACCTCCTACCGGACTTAATCAACAAATACGAGATGGCTCCTTAGCCATATCTCCGAATCATTTCTCAAATCTTTTCTTTTAATAATGCCGGTACCGAGGTCTTACTAACTCTAAATCATAAACTTTCATGTACATGAAACATGGGTACACATACCCTTTAATAATCATGTCTTCATACCTCTAACTTATCCATAATTTGTTCTATGTCTCATTCTAGCACTGTTCATGATTCCGTAATAATAATAATTCTTTTTCATGAAACCATTTCATTCAACATCGATCTCACAAAAATTTTTCCTTTTCACAAACATAATTTTATCACTTGCAACCTCACTTGCAAATTTAAATTCATATAATAATCAAGTATTCAACACAAATGAATAATCCCATCAAAGACAACTATAATCAAGCACTCATAGATTTACAAGAACAGAAAGCCTAACATCTCACAACCTTACTACTAAGGAAGCACTAGACATAATCATTACACAATTAAATTTGACAAGTAAGACACTGGATACTACAAATCATCAAATATTAGTTACTCAGAAAAATCAATATTGAAAATAATAAAGACAGCATTGACGAAAGAATGAGTCTCGAAAAGACAGAGAGAGTGAGTAGGGCAAAAGAAGGAAAATAGCAGCAACTGTTGGAGTGTTGAAAATAAATTGTTTCCCACTCTTATGCTGCAACCCCAGTCTATAGTTTTATAACCAAAATCATCAGGTAAATATGAAGGGCAGAATTGTTAAAAACTGGTCTTCACATATACACCATGTACTTGTTATTCCTTTTCAAATTTTCTAAATTTCCTTTCACCTACTAGTTTCTCGTTACTTATAATGACAAAAAAAGATATTTTCTAAGTTGCTTGATTCAACAACTAATGGCTTCTAATAAATACTCATTTCCCCATTATGGACCTAGCTTTCCTACGTTCTAGTCCTTTGATACCTGTCATGATAAATAAAAGTAACTTGTAAATTTCTTCATTAACTAATGGCTTCTAATATACAATTAGAAGTAGAATTATAGGCTTTGCACAACGCATATCCTAATGAAGAGTACATCATAATATAGAAATCTTTATACCTGGAATTTGGACATATGTCAAACAACTTCAAAGCCTAAAACTTAGATAATGTGTCAAATAGACCAAACTGTATCTTCATCACACAAGATATTATTTGTGATAGAATATAGCTCTAACAATCTATAACAACAACAATAACACCTCAATAAAAAATCTTTAGGTTAGGCACTCTCCAATTATAGTTTTAAATATCGGCCGATACCGATCCGGATCACCCGCAAACATAATGTTAATCCAATTGTCAACATAGCATGATTCACTATTAGTCTCCCCACATCATAGCATAGTTATTCTATTTTATCAAAACTACTCATTCACTTTTATTAGCACGTACATTCTAAAAATTAGAAAGTAGGAGAACGCCCACCTTGATTGAAAGCTTGAAAAATTGAAAGGAAGAACACCACTTCTAGCTTCAAGGGCTCCTAACTCTTCTCCTCCTAGCAATGGCCTCCAAGCACAAAACTCTCTTCTCTCTTCCTTTTTTTTTTTTTTTTTTTCTATTACTTTGATTCTATTTTTTGATGTGTGAAATGAAAAGAGGTATGGTGCTATTTATAGGATATGTGGAGGGTTCAATGTGCAAAATTACATACCTAATAAATTACTAAATTTAATTTTCCAACCTCTCATTTTCTTAACTTCCAAAACTCCCAACTTTTCAAGTTCTCCACCTCTTCAAAACCTAACCCCCAAAACTCCCACCTCTCTCTCTTCCTAAAACTCCCCACCCGGATCCTCCTCTCAACCAACCGAAAACAGGCCCAGGGAGCCCAAAACTAACACATGCATGCACTTATAATATACAATAGGTGCAAATAATTAAATGGTAGGTATGTAGGCAATATTGGAAATGGTCCATGGTGAAACTGGCACATCTGTGTGATGTTCTCCAAATGCAATATATATATATATATATATATATATATATATATATATATATATATATATATATATATATCTACACTTTAGAATGTAAGTAAAAAAAATCGATTAATTAGAATTTATAATGTATCATAAAATAAATACACACATTCTAAAATTTTATTTTGAAAATGAATATGCCCAAATACGTTCATAGAAAACACGTGTGTCGCACGTGAAAACATGAAAATGCGAAAATCGACTTTATTAATGAAAAATATAATCGAAAACAATATAAGAAAAATCATATTTATTAATATATACATTTCACGATGAAATCACTACACGTAGAAAGCACGTGCATTATACGTGCAGAAAATCGAAAAATGCATTTTAATCAAAATAGGGGGGAAACAAATTTCCGTTTTATAAAAATAGATTTGAAAACATAAAATAAATAATTAAAACCCAGAAATTATCACCCGCGGCGGCGAAAAATATGTAATTAATACGTGCATTGAAAACACGTAGAAACCACGTAATATACAAGGATTGAAATATTATATTTTTATTGACTCAGAATATGGGAAAATCAATACGGAAAATGTATAAATAGTTGGTAATCAAAATACATGGTGAAAACATGTTACAGAATATACGTGCGTAACACCCAGGGGCAAAATTGTAATTTCCAATTTTGCGGGGTGTTACAAGATGAAGCTGTGTGATAGTTATTGTCTAGGTTCACATCAAAGCCCGGGTAGTTCAAGACATCATGATCACTACCTGGTCAAGTGAATCCGATAGCTAATTACTAAGGGTGGTTCAAAGTTGAAAAATTACTACCATTCCTGATGCAGTAATTTTTTGATTGTACTCTCAGAGTTTTTCTGTTATGTTTTTTGTTTTTCTGTCGTGTCTGGATTACATGGTCTGGTAATTTCCATTCATGTAGGGAATTGTTGGAATTAATTTTTGCAGTTTTCCGGGCCGGATTCCGACAGGCTCTAGCCACCGGCGGCGCCGGAAAATGAGTGGATTGCGATCCTCTCGATGAGTACTATTCCGTAGTGTACTCACTTGCCAAAAACGAATTCCGTATGAATGAGAAATGTTGGTCCAAAGTTGGGTACTTGAAATGTACTAACTTGGCAACTTGAAGAAAATGGATAGTCGCATATCGGAAATTGGTAAAGATTTTTTCTAGTATATATACTAGAAAACTGGACTAAAGGGCGTGGCCCGGGGGTTACCACTAACATGTAGTGGAAAGGGGACTTAGCCAAAATGACAAACACACACGCGCGCTCGCCCGGCCCGGCTCCGGCCCCGGCTCGGTTCGAATCGGCTTGGTCTGGTCTGGTCTGGCTTAATTTTTTTTTTTTTTTGCCCAGACAAAAAACTGTTCCCCTACTGAGCTGATAAGACTTTTCAGATTCAGTAACTGGTGCCCATTACTCTGTAACAGCAGAGTAATGGCTCACCAGTTATGAATCTGAAGGGTCTCCATTACTCTGCTGTTACAGAGTAATGGCATCTGAAGAGTCTCTAGTCTCCAATTTTCCTCTATAAATCCAGACAGAGTCTGTTATACAGTAAAGGTTTTTTTCATCATTCTTCTTCTTCTTCTCCTCTGTGTCAGTGTCAACTGAGAGTACATCACAGACAATAGTTCGCTGAATCTCTGAACAAGGGTGCTACTCTTCAGAGAAGGTACAGTTTATCCTGGGAAGCAATTCGCCGGCCACCGTCACACTACGGGGCGAATTCTGCTTTAAGGAGAGAGATTATCAGTCTCGACTCTGTGCAAAGTCTTTAATTTAATGTTTTATTTCCTGTATTTCATTTCTTCGCAATTTCTGTTGGGATTTTCTCTTATTTATAAATTCGAGTTCTAACACCAACTACATTTTGAAGTGCTGAATTTTCTGCAATGTCCTCGGCTGAATGGTTGATGGGCCCGTATTTACATTTCACATAGTATAGACCGGGGGTTGATTTTACCGTCACGAATTCTCTGTGGTTCTTCACGGCGTACATCTTCACTTGATGTTGTAGAGAATCTTTAGTTGGAAATCTTTGACCTATGAAGAGTTCATCCAAGTTGGAAGAGCTAACGGAAGACTGTCCATATTCATGTATGGTGGTACGAGACATCCAATCATTCGATTGAGATCCATGTATAGTTGCACTTGTACCCTGACTTGGCAACACACGGACATTGTTAACCGGCACATCAACATTGACATCATCAACCGGAGCTTCATCGGCAACCTCCTCCTCATCATCTTGAAGATCGCGTTCCTCATCTTCTTCCTCTTTGACCAAATTGTTATTTACAACGGCATTGTCAAAGTCTTGCATTGCCATACCGGCTCCGACAATATTTTGTGACAATATCAGCGGATGTACCTACTCGTATTCAGAGGTCATAGGTTCCGTTGGAGTTGTGCTAGTATCTTCTTCTATATTTGATATTCTTGCATGTGACTCGGTAGATGGTTTCAAAGTCCGTGCGGGCCTTGGACTTTCAATAACAACTCTTCTAGTATTTGGAAGCCTCGTTTGGTCAATATATAACTCAACTGCGTTTCAACTATAATTTGGATCAAGTGTCCTACCCATCATGGACCTCAGATAATTGTCATTGTCTACGAGTACCAACATGAAATATTACACATTCCCTTTATCGGCAGCATAACGGGCTTTGATTTTCACACTCATTTCACTTCTATCCCAATTGGTGACTTTATATATCTTATCTATTAATTCTGAGTACATAAAGTTGCGGGGAGCCAAAATAATAACCGGTTCAACATCACTATAAGAATATCCAATCTTGGGATCTTTAATTACTTTATCCCCAAAATATAACCAAATAGGGATATCATATTCCATACCTAAGCATAAAAATTCAACATGTTCAAGTCATTCACTACTCATAAGTATATGGGAATACATATCAAACATACAGTTAAAATAATAATACCTTCAAATTAGACCGGACTGTCGATAGCTTGAAAATTCATTGTGGATGAAGAATGAAATGAGAGTGGGAGTAAGTATGTAGGATATATAAAATTTGAGAGCACTCCAATGGTTGGAATTTTTTAATTTAGGGATCGAGGGTTTGTGGGTTACAAGAGTGAAGAAAGAGAGAGAAAAAAAACGAAGTACAAAGGGATAGGAGAAGAGTTGGGGGCACTGATTATAGGTAAGTGTGCAAAATAGAAAGTAACTGATGCCTTTATTCAAAATAACGGCATCAGTATAAATCATGTCGTTCTCTCAGAGAACGGCATGGCATAGGTTAATTTACTTTTACAATTCTCTCTCAGCTCACAATTGAGACTATTTGCTCTTTAGACAAAAAATAACATATGTCGTTATTTGAAATACCGTTAAACAAATGCCATTATTGGGAAGAACGGCATTGAAATGACCTATGCCGTTTTTCCCAATAACGTTTCTTGCTGACGTGTCCTAAACTGGGTCAGATCGCTAATTGTTTCCGGAAGTGGATCATGACGCCAAATATTTTCAAAAAGTGGGTCAGTATGGCAAAATTTTCTCAAATTGGTCAATGATTCCATTATTATAATCAATCTGATCAATAATAGAGATTTGGTGTAATATGCAAGCGGCTCCGGTTATGGCCAAGTTGGACAGGATCTTAGTATCATTGGAATGGGAAGCTAAATTTCCTCTGGTTACTGCTAGATCGGTCCCTAGACCCACATCAGATCATACCCCGATCCTACTCGATGTGGGGATCTGCGGACACCACAGGCCATGGAAATTCAGATTTGAGAAGGCGTGGCTGGAAATTCAGGGATTCCATCACATGGTAATGGAGAATTGGGTGCTCCCAACTGCTGGCAGGGACGCAGCTTCCCGATGGTGTGAAAAAACTCGTAGATTGAGAAAGAGGCTGCGCAGATGGAATCAATCTAGATTCTCGACCATCTGGCATGCAAAAGACTCCTTTCTGGAAGGAATTGACGAGCTTGAAAGGGTGGAAGAGACGAGAATTCTGTCACAGGAAGAAAGAAGCAAGCTGCTAGAGCTTCGAGAAAATGTCGCCAACCTGTACAAATTGGAAGAGATCAAGTGGCAACAAAGATCTTGGATTTCGTGGCTCAAAGAGGGAGACGCGAATACGGCCTACTTTCACCGAGTGGCAAGTGCAAGACGTAGATCCAACATCGTCCTCTCACTTCAGACGGATACAGGAACACTACAAGATGAAAATGAGATCTCCACAACCTTTCCAAATTATTACAAGGGCCTCTTTGAAAGAAAAAATGAATTCAGAATCCCGTTGCGGGAGGAGTATTAGCAGGAATACCAGAACGACTCTATGCAAATTTTCACCTCTTTGGAGGCACCTTTCTCGGAAATAGAAGTGAGGACGGCCATCAACCAAATGGGAGCGAACAAGTCCCCTGGGCCAGACTGCTTTCCAATGATATTCTTCCAAGTGTTCTGGGAAGAAGTTAAAGGGGACATTATGGCACTGATGGAGGAGTTTTATCATAACAAGCTCAGGTTGGGCATATTCAATTTTACGGAAGTGGTCCTTATACCCAAACAGGAGAAGTCTAAGCGAGTGGGGGATTTTAGACCAATTAGCCTCATCAACTGCTCGGTGAAGATCATCACAAAGGTCCTCGCCATCCGCCTGGGGAGCGTAATGGATAGTATTATCAGCAAAACCCAAACAGGCTTCATCAAGGGCAGGTGTATCCTAGATTGTGTAGCTACGGCTGAACAAGTTATACACCACTGCCATAAGAGCAATTCTAAGAACTTCCTCCTAAAATTGGATTTTGAGAAGGCATACGACTCGGTCAATTGAGAGTGCTTGTTGGAAGCTCTCAGAGGGAGAGGATTCGGGGACAAGTGGGTTAGATGGATCAAACAGTATTTACAAGTAAAACGGCAATATCGGTGAATGGGAGGTCAGATCCACCATTCCCGTGCAAGAAAGGTCTCCGGCAAGGGGACCCTTTATCACCGCTCTTATTCACGATTGTAGCAGATGTCCTGAGGGGAATGTTAGAAAATTACCTGAAAAAGGGTTGGATTAAGCTCGTAGCCAGCAGCAGTTCCAATCAAGGGTGCACGATTCTCCAGTACGCTGATGACACCATGCTCTTTGGAAATGGGATCAGATCAGAAACAATCTGCTTTAAAGAAACCCTCTACTGTTTTGAAGCCTGGTCAGGACTACGGATAAATTTCCACAAAAGTGCACTGATCCCCATTACACTTTCCGATGAAGAAGCGAGGGAACATGCCACCATATTAAACTGTGTGAGGAATGAGTTTCCAATCAAATACTTAGGGCTTCCACTCAGGCCAGGGAAACTTACTAAGTCAGATTGGCTACCTATTATTGACAGGGTGGAGGACAGACTAGCTGGCTGGAAAGGAAAATCGCTTTCGCTAGGAGGAAGAGTTGTACTCATCAATTCAGTACTCTCCAATCTGCCCATCTACTACATGTCTTTTTTTGAGCTCCCTAAGTAGGTTATCCAACGGATTGACCGAATCCGAAAGCGATTCCTCTGGAAAGGGGCAGAAGCAAACAGGGGAGGTTATCACCTGATCAAATGGAATATCGCTTGCATGAAGAGGAAACATGGATGGCTCGGCATCATCGACCTTAGAGACATGAATCTTGCCCTGTTGGGAAAATGGTGGTGGAAGGTTTTTCACCACAACTGGGAAGGATGGCAGGACTTCATTCAGCCGTACCTTCGAGGAAAAGGCACGAGAAACCTGGGCTTCCGAGTAGGGTCCAGAGTGTCGCATTTCTGGAAAGGAATTATCAAAGCTAGTGGGCCGTTCAATTCCGCAGTTACGTCGACTATCGGTAATGGGCGATCCACCAGATTTTGGTGGGATAAATGGTGTGGTGCACATAACTTGAAAGAAACGTTCCCCGAGTTGTATGACTATACGAATCGGCCTAATATATCTGTAGTTGAGGCTTGGAGGAGGGGAAGTTGGAAGCCGTCGTTCCGAGGAGCTCTAACTCCAAGGTTACATCAGCAACTGCTCGAATTACAAGCACACATCACACGGACCGGGACGAAATGCGGCCAAGGCCCAGATCAGATGAGATGGGGACTCGATTCCAAGGGAGCATTCACGGTCAGGTCCCTGTACCATCGGATTCACTATCGGGGATGCAGACCCAGTTGGGCACAGGTATTATGGAAGGCAAAAACTCCTCTTAAAGTCAGAGTCTTCCTTTGGCTAGTGCTCAATAACACGATTCTCACCAGAGAGAACCTGGCCAAAAGACAACCCCAGATTGTGACCGACTGTGGATTCTGCAACGTGCACACGGAGAACTTGAACCACCTTTTTATCCACTGTCCAAGGAGTAAGACGACTATGGTTGAGGTTTTACGAGCCCTTGGAACAAGTGAATATCCCTGCGAATATGAGGATTTGTGGGCTGGCCCCAAATTTGCAAAGATTCGCCATGAAATGAAGGATGCGTGGTACATTGCCATTGGGGCAACGACATGGGTGTTATGGCTAAACAGAAATAACTTTTATTTTCGTGCTTCATGTAATAGTATTTCTGGTAATCTTACTCATATCATGCATCTTATTTCTTTTTGGGCTACAGCTGCCGCCACAGGAGCGCGAGGGAGGATTGCCAGAGTCTTTCAGGTGGAGGACTTTGATGATGAGGAGGTAGAATTTGGGCCGACACTGGACTGAGGGCCGGAACCGTTTTAGTAGCTGCGCTCCATGCTAGCTTGGTCTTGACCTACTGTACTTTTGGTTTTTGTATGGAGGATTCGACCCACCCCCTAGGGTTTTGTTGGGGGTTTATATTTTTATTTCCTGCACTGGTTTGTCTTTCATGATTTGTACTGTTGTATCCTTCCGGTACACCGGGGTTATTTTATTAACTGCTTATTAATGAAACAGAGTGGCTTTATTCCACCTTTTCCCTCAAAAAAATAATAGAGATTTGGTTCTACCATGGAGGATTAAGCACGCTATTATCAATAGCTGAAATTGCTTGAGAATGTCCCAAACTTGAGAATTACTCATGAAAAGTGACGTGTAATAAGGCTGCTTACGCATTAGTTAAAGTTTCTATTTAGCAAAATTTATTTGGTTCTTGGGACTTAATTTCGCTTCATGCTCCTATTTTGACTAATAGATGGAAGAAGGAAAGGGCTTTAGAGCATCAGTAGTCATTTAGAGCTATATTTTGCATATTTGGTATATAGCCAATAGTAAATGGAGCTTGCTTGTAGTTGTTTTAGCCAAATTTTGGCTTTTCGTTCATTTAATTGGACGGACGAAAAATTATGTATCATCCCAACAAATATCTATATAATAAAACATAAAGAAAGCTATCAAGTGGGTCTCCTTTAATAGGGTTGAAATCAATGATCCAGATCTAACCTAAGAAAACATATTTTTCCGTTCAAAAGTCCCCCTCCCCCCCCCAACCCCCAAAACTCAAATTCAAATCCCCCAAAACAACTCCTTTATTTATTTATTTCTCTCTCCCAATCTCTCTTTATTTACTCAGAAATTTATATTTTCAGATTTCAGGTTTGTAAATTTCCAGGTTTTTTTATACATTTTTTACTGTTCATGTTACATTGAAAATAGCAAATATCTAATCAACAGTTAAATTTCATCATTTTTCACATTCAAAGTTCTAAGAAGTTGAATTTTACACCCCGATTTAAATTATTTTTCAACATATACTAATAGAAACATGAACTTTTATTTACAAATAATTATTATTTTACTATTCAAACTTGAGCAACATAATTGTTATTTTACTGTTTACAAGACTTTCATATGTTGTATTGTTCCGAAGACGTGCCGTAGGCACGTGCCCACGGGCAAATCTAGTATATTTATAAATGACAACTCCTCTTTTCCTATTAAAATATTACTAGTAATTTACACATGCGATGCACGTCTTAATAAATTTAATTTTTTAAAAGTAAAAATTCAGATATAGTATGAGTTTAAACCTGAAATCTTCTTTATATTAGTTATGTACGTGTGTTGCACATGTTGATAGATTTACAAATGACACTAAGGCCTTCTCCCATTATAATAATAGAGATTATAGATAAATATTAGAGATATATACTGGAATTTATTCTGAAAAATATTAATATAATAGAGTAAACCATGAGAACGAATGGAAACTTGAATCGGGTTTATTGACCGGGCACAGCGCTTATATGAACATGATCCTCTGCACTCAAAAATGTACATTAACAATAACAATCCGTGAAACAGGGTGGCCATATTCCATCTTTTTCTTCACACAAAAAATAAATAAATAAATAAAAATAAAAATAAAATAACAACCAATATGAACAACACGAGAAACGAATAGAAAATGGAAGTCAGCACATACTTAAAATGCATGGAACAGATTAAATAGTTCCTGCTCCTTACTCAACCAAATACTGAACTTGCAAACCATGCAGCAGAAATCGCAGACTCCGAAATTGTACGTCCTTACATAATAAACATCGCATGGAACACACAAAGCGATACAGTACTTCCTTTAGTAGAAAAAAAACGCAGGTGTAAAATGAAACTAAGAAAGAAAAATAATTATATCACTTAGATGATTTAAACAGCATAGCGAGAAGTTAATTGGTTAGTGTACGTACAAGGATACCTCGCCTAGGGCTGCAATCGAGCCGAGCCGAGCCGAATATCTTCAGGCTCGAGCTCGGCTCGTTTACGAAACGAGCTCAATTTTGAGCTCGAGCTCAGTTCGAGCCGAGCTTTGACCGGGCTTTGACCATATTCGAGCCGAATAGCTCGCGAGCTTAGCCGTAAAAAAAAAAAAAAACTTGAGCTCGGCTTGTTTACGAAACGAGCTCGGTTTTAAGCTCGAGCTCGGTTCAAGCCGAGCTTTGACCGAGCTCAAGCCGAATAGCTCGCGAATAGCTCGATTCATTTGCAGCCTGAGGTCCTCGCCTACAAAAGACAGTTTATTTGCATTACTAAACTAGTAATTTACACGTGTGATGTACGTCGTAATAAATATATATTTTTTAAAGTAAAATTTTGACGTAGTCTAGCCTCGAACCTGAGACTGCTTTTATATTAGTTATGCACGGACAATACACGTCTTAATATTTTTTTGTAAAAAAAATAAAAATAAATAAATAAAAATAAATAAATAAAAAAAAAAACTCTGACGTAGTGAAGACTCGAATCTGAAACCTTCTTCATACTAGTTATGTATGTGCGTCACACGCGTTGATAGATTGACAAATGGCACTAAGGCCGTCTCCCATTATAATATTAGAGACTAGCTTTCCTTGTTAATTGAAAAGACTGATAAGCCTCTTTATTGGTAAGCAAGAGGTCGGGAGTTCAATGAATTGCTGCATTTGCTTAGTAATTATGACTGGAAAGTGAGAAATGACTTTAGATGGAGATGGAATAAGAATGGCACCTTCACTGTTAAATTTTTTTATCTGTTTTTGAATTCTAGTGGACAATTTTGTCCTTTCTATAAAATTATTTGGCAGAATATTACCCCTTTAAAAGTTAAAATTCTTGTTTGGCTTACTATTCATAACAAAATTCTTAATGTTGATAACCTCAACAAGAGAAATCTAGCTATAGGTCAAAAATGTGTTTTTTGTTCTACAGCTGATGAGACTACCAATCATCTTTTCATTAAATGTAGATTTGTGAGGCAAATCTGGTTTATTTTGAAGGAAGCTTGGAATATTAGAGATTATCCTTCTTCGGTTAAATCATAGTGAAATTTATGGAGAGAAAAAAGAATTAACCCTTCCTTTAGAATCCAATGGGATATTGTTGTGATGGCTATGATTTGAGTGATTTGGAAGGAGAGGAATCAAAGAATTTTTTGTAAGAGAAGTTCTAATATTATTGTTATCCTCGAATATATTTATAACTTTGCTTGTTCTTGGTCTGATCCTGCCAATAAGAAGTTGAAGGTTGATTTTCACTACATCAATATTGCTATTCATCAATTTATTAACTCTTTGCCTATCCCAAATTCTAATTTGAGTTCATCTCAGAATCTTAACTTTGCTGATCAAGAGGCTCAGGATTCTCTTCTTCTTTTGCCTTCGCAAGATGATGCTATTATTATCTCTCTTGATACTATTACTGTGTTAACCCCTCATCAACAAGAATTCATCCCAGTGATTCTACTGGTTACTTCTCTTCAAGCTACGTACGAGATAAATGAGATTACTAATGAGGGAAATCCTTTGGTTTCTGGTTTCTGCTATGTTTGCATGTTTATCTCTATAGTGTTGTTAGTATCTTTCATTCCGGATGCAATTTTGCTTTGTTATGGTTTTGTGCCTCATTTTGCTCCAATTTGGGATCTTAGGATTTCGGTTGTATTAACCTTTTTTGGGTTATGCAAGTTTGGCTAGAATTCCTTAGGATTTTATCCTTTGTTAAAATTTTAACAAAAAGATCGGGAGTTCAAATCCCGCTTGAACTAAAAATCCCCAATTAATATACATTCGTGGATGTGTGTGACTATGGCCTTATTCCGAAAGATGAAGAAAAAAAGAGTTGTCTATCGATTTTCGTGTTAGGATGGCAAAAAGGCCGAATGTGCACACAGAAAAGCAACAAAAAGAGTACAAATATATTACAAATTGATATGGCAAAATTCAAAAGTTGGGTGTTTGTTTAAGGAGCTATTTGTGTGTTCTCTTCCGACCTGTAGAACTGGAAGCAACGACATTTTCTGATGTTGTGGTGGCAAGATCATCCTCCCCTTCAGTGTTTTCAACATCATCATCATCATCACTTTTATCATGATAACTCGCGGTTTTATCACTAGATTCACCATCCTCCTCAGGAGCATTGCCAGCAGCTTCTAGTTTTGCAATTCGATCTCTCAGCTCTCTCAATTTGGCTTTTTTAGAGTTCAGGATGGCAACAAACTAAGCAAGAGAACAAATTCACATGGTAAGTCAAGGTCCAGTCATTCAATCATTAATTCAAATCCATACGCTTGCACAATTCAAGAAGATTTTAGAACATTTTGTCAAATCTAAGACCAATCTTAAATAAGCAAGTTGGGTTTTGAATATTGCGAAAGAGCTTCACACGCATTTATTGCCTTATACATAGTTAGATATGGTATAGCAGCGTTCTGAGGGGGAAGGGAGACGGATGCCGTAATGACTTGGTTCTGGCAGTGTTTCAAAGATGTATAGATGGATGCAGAAACATGGATGTGCTAGTGTGTGGAATTGAGTTTTAGATGGATAACTTGATGCACTATTCTAACAGCATGCTTAAACTAAGACATTTTCATTATCAACCTAAGATATATAATATAAAAATCAATAACACCTCAAAATTTTGGAGGTTACTGGCATCATTGGTAATCTTCCCATGCCAAGAGCTAGTAAGGACCTCATATTAGACATAGGTACTGCCAGATCCAATAAATATACACCAACATTTGCACTTCAGTATCCATTGATGGTATTCCAGCCTAGGTTAAAAGAAGATGCTGATGGACAAATGTTCAAATGCAAAAAATTGCAGTTTAAATAAAACTTAAAGCAAATTACTCAAGAAAGTAGTGTACAGGTCGGCCGCGATGCTAATATGCTATGCAGATTTAATAATTCAAAATTTTCCATATCTCAAGCTAAACTTCATCACAGAAATCAAACATGTCGCAAAGCAAAACAGAACCAGACTATGAGGACAACCATAACATATTAAGATACCTTTGCATAGACAGCAGATTCGAACTCAGTCTTTTCATTTTTAAACTTCTCGCTTTGTGATCCGCATCTTTCAGCTTCTCCTTTCAATTTCTCAAACGACCTCGTCTTTCTAACCACTTCTTCCTGTAAGAAACTACGAAAATGAACATTTTCCTGTGCATGCAGTAACAACATACAAGAGCACAACTGGTTGTAAGTTTTAAAAATAGATGCAGATGAATCTCTTGAGGAGAAATCCGAGCTTGATAACACTAGGATTGAGTCTGTGAATTTATTAGAGCTGGAAGAGGGTGAAGTTGCTTTTACTGATGCTTCTAAAAATCAGATATTAGCCCTCACTACTGTTAATAATTCTTATTTCCATTTCCGATCAGTTCTTAATATGTTTGCCTAAGAATTATATTCATAATCTTCCTTGTACTTTTGTTGATCATTCCATAATGAATTTATGCATTCTGAGCATCAATGATCAACATGTTTTTCCTAATTCTAAAAGTCTTTTTCAGATGTCTGAGTATCATGACAAGTTTATAGTGGATGATACAGAGAATAATTTGAATGAGAACTTACCCTTGGAACCTGTCTATGACAATCATCCTGATTCTCAAGACAATTTAGCTGCTGATAATTCCGTGTCTCCCGACTCTCATTTGGATGTCTCTCCCTGGCTACTATTCTCCTTGTAAGAGAAAGAAGTATCATTTCATTCGATCTAGTGCCAGAATTAAAACTCAGACGTCTTCTTCTCTTTCTGTTCCTGACAAAGCATCTCTTGTGACTCAGGCTAAAGAACTTAGAGATTCCTCCTCTCTCTGACTTTGAAGGATTCAAGGATTCAGGTAATGAAGTTGGTTCTATTTATAAAATTCATTTTGATGCTTTTTCCGATTCTGATATTACTAGTTTAGCTGCTGAAATGGGTATTTTAGTCCCTGATTCCTTTGATAAGAATTTTGAGTTTCTTAAACAATTGGAAATTGATAGAGCTGGTGTTTCTTCTTATGCATCATGATTATTACTCCTTGGAATATTAGAGGTTTGGGGTGGGCTTGAAAAACAATAATCTATGTTTGACATCATTAACTCCACATGTGTGATACTAAATCTTTACAAGAATCTGAACTTTCTTCTTTGACCCCTTCTACCAAGAGGAAATTGGGTGGTTCTCTCTTGACTGAATGGGTTGCCCTTGATTCTTTAGGTTTTTGTGGATGTATTTTATTAGGTTACAAAAGTTCTTTGTTTAGTATTGTGTCTGTTCATAGACTTAAGTAGTATTTTATGATGGTAGTTCTCAATTGGTGTGAGTATAATTGCAAATTGAATATTGTGTCTGTCTATGGTCCATTGGTCCTTATGTTAGCAATATGAGAAGCAAGTTTTGGAAAGAGTTTAAATCCTTTTCTGGTATAATTGATGTTTTTTGGATTTTTTGTGGAGATTTTTTATGTAACAAGATTTGTTTACGAGAGAAGTACTAATCCTAGTGATAATTCCAATTCTTTTATATTTAATAACTATTGGAGCCCTTGAACTCATTGACTATCCTATTGGAGGCAAACTCTTTACTTGGTCCAATAGCGGGATTGATCCTTCCCATGCCAAACTTAATAGGTTTTTGGTCTCCCCAGCTTGGGCTTTTATTCTTCCTCAGTCTTTCATTAATGCTCTCCCTAATCATGTTTCTAATCATGTCCTTTTGTCTTTCCTCACATGCTTCTTTCTACAAAGCTCACAAGTTTATATTTGAAAAGTTTTGGTGAAGAGGATCAAATTTTTATCAATATGATTATTCATTGTCTTAATTCTGTCACTTCGTCTTTTGGTTTATCTTAGATTTTGCTTAAGTTGCTTACTGTTAAATGTGATTGCAAAACTTAGTAAAGTTAGATTTGGTAATAGTCATACTGAAAAGAAATTTTACTTGAGAGACAATTTTTGCCATTGATAGGTTGGAAGAAACTAGTCATATCTTTTTGTCTGATTGAAACAAAAGAAATGATTGTCACAGAGACTACCTTAAATTTGTCAATGAGGATCGTATTAAATGGGCTGAACGAGCTCAAGTTAAATGGCTCAAAGAAGGTGATGGTAACACCTTTTACTTTCATAAATTCGCTTCATACAGACAAAAGATCAATAGAATTAGTTCCTTAGATGTAGATGATCATGTTGTAACTTCTCTCTCGGATTTTCATTCTTCCCTTCTATCATTTTTTAAGGGTTTAATGTGGACTACCTCTTCTATACCCTTTCTTATCAATTGGAATTCTTTGTATAATAATGGACATCATGATTTATCTTCTCTTGAATTACCTTTCACCATTGAAGAAATTAAAAGTGTACTTTTTTATATGCATAGTGATTCTTCCCCAGGACCTGATGGTTTCCTTGCCCTTTTCTTTCAAAAATTTTGGGATTTTTTAAAGTGGTATTGTTGATATGTTTAATAATCTTTATTTGGGTAACTTTTCTTTTGATTGTATTAACTAGTATTGGTAGCCCATGCTTCTCAAGTTCCATTGACAAGTCCACAACTACAAGTCTGGTATAATGGTATTCACCTGAACATATTAGAGGTGTACCAATATAAGTAATGGCAGTGATCCAAAATGGTATAATTAGACTTTCAAACCCTCTTGTCCCAGGGAAAAGCATATCCCAAGCCACAAAATGATTTTTACCTACGATATCAATTAAGACTTCTACCTTTAATAGACACTCCTCTTTCCCCAAAAGATTAAATACCGATCCGCAATAGTGTAGTTTAGTGTAGTGTGCACATACATTCACGAACATGCACAACTAGAAGTTGTTATCAAACCTTTTATCCAAATTAATCAACTTATATGCATTGGACTAATGCTTATGAAGTAACTTCCAACATGTCAGATAACCCTTTACACCCAAGTAACCCTCATTCTAAGGTCAAATGTCAAGACTGGCTGAAATTTCCCCAAGTCCCAACTGTCCGACAAATCCCATAGTATGGTTCTATCATGGTTTGTTGTCCTCACCTCTGAGAGAAATCCCATCTACTACTCAGTTAATGATTAACTTACATTTGTTTTATCATCAATCTAAAGCACTTTCAAGTTTCAACCACTACATTTGTCAATCCTTCAATTGCAGCTAGTGAGACTTTCAGAAAAAAACAAACTAATACAAATATCATATCATTACATAAATTTAAAGATAGTTAAAAGAAGATAGCTTACGCTTAGTCGGATGTTTGCATCCATTAGAAAATCCAGGATCCCTTCTGTGGTTTGCTTGCTATCAGATGCTGGATGGCACTTCCAACGCCATTCCAATTTTGTACCTTGTTTCTCAAATGTCCATGACAACTTCAAAAACCCACAAATTTAAGAAAGAAATATCAATATTCCGTATACTTCTCAGTAGGAAAATTAAATTCTGCTTCTACTGAATGGTCCATACTAGCAGAGGCCTAGAGTAACCACTTCAATTATCACAGCTCCTAGCCAGAATGACAACTATAAATATCTTAAGACTTTCACTTGTCTTCAAATCATGCTCAACAGTAGTAGACGAGATAACCAATCACAATCAGGTTAGTTGGTTATGCTGATCAAAATACATTGGATTACCAAACAGAAACATTAGACTATTATACTCCTCTAGACCTCTCTATATAGTAGAATCTTCAATAGGGTGATGTGATAGGATTTTTGGCATTTCCATCTATCTGTTACTCAATGCACAATCTAAGCATCGGAGGTATTTTATCTTTTCCTATAAAGTAGTGACTTGTGAGTTTATGTTTGGGAACGAAGTTGGATAACTAACTTATTTAAGTGAAGATAGATGTTTACAAACTTTGGTCTAGCAAATTTCTAACTTCACCCAAAGATAACTCCATTCCCAAACATGAAATGTTGTACAACTCTGATTAATGAAATGTCGGGGGCTTCTACCCAATGGTTCTTGTAGCAAACAATGACCTCTCATTGTCCCCCACTTACCCAACGCACTCTTTTAGGCTTATCTACGTTACATATGGCTTAATTCTACTTTGGTTTTGCTTACACCAATGACACTCTAAGTTGGTCAAAGTCGAACACTTTAAGACACCAACTAAAATTGCCAAAACATTCACAAACTACATCAAAATTCGTGCTTTAACCTGCAAAAACCACAAAAATCAAATGCACTACTGACCCTCTTCGATCCATTTCCGGCATCTTGGAATCCGTACACAGACCCTGGTTGTTGGAACCCTAAGTACTTCTCCCCCAATTCCACGTACTCCGACACCGGCTGGTCCCACTGCTCCGCCCTCTGCCTCACCTCCGACTCCGACGCTGCAACAAAATCAAGAACTGAAAACTTAGAGAGAGAAACAAACAAAAAGTTAGGGTTTCTAGGCAGAGAAAGCGACCGTTGCAGGTCCAGGCGTTGAGACCGTCGGTGACGGCGATGTCGAAGTGGGACGGGAACCACGTGCCTTTTATGAAGACGTGTGCTTTGAATTTCGCGTCGTCGGATTTGGGGATTGGGAGTTCGAGCTTTAGGCACGTGTGACGAGGAGTGGAATCAGCGTCCGCCATCAGCGAATCTATGATTTGGTAAAAGAATCTTTGATTTGGGGATCGAGCGGGAATTTTGGAGAGGGGAGGAAAAATGGGCCGGTTTTGACAAGTATTAACGAGCCCAGGCCCACAAACTACCAAATTGAAGATCTCTAATCTAATCTAATCTAATAATGGGAGAAATAATGAGGAATTGTCATTTAACACGTGTAACACACTAACACATGTGCATAACTAATAACTAATAAAGAAGATCGTAGGTTAAGCACAGATAACATCTGAATTTTTACTATATAAAATCTATATTTATTAAGACGTGTATGACACATGTAAATTACTATTATAAAATAAATAGAAAAGTGAGTCTCATATTTGTATAAGAAATTTTTTTAATACAATGTGAGGTATCCAAACAATAACTCTTACATCATAGGTTTGGTAAAGAATATCTTGGTTCATCTTAATTATTAAGATTCTCTATTGCAACTTGCAAATAAGTCTTTTAATCAAACATATGATACAAGAGTTCTTGTTTTGACACCTCACTTTGCATGAAAATTTTTTCTCATACAGATATGAACCTTTAGAATATAGATTTGTTAAAAAACATCTTGGTTCATCTTGATTGTTAAGATTCTCTATTATAACTTGCAAATAAGTCTTTTGATCAAACATATGATCTAAGGGTTCTTGTTTTGACACCCCACTTTGTATTTTTATATGAGAAAAAATATTCATATAAATAGAGGCTCACTTTTCTCTAAAATAAAATAAAGTAAACCAAATTAAATTAAAACCTGTCGACCTTTTTTTTAAAGGAAAAAACTTGTGGACCTTTTTAGACTCACTGTACAGTTTTATTTTAGTAAACTATATGTTAAAAAAATTGTGAATGACATCTTCTATTTGTTTAATGGTTTTTCTCATTAATTTGCTACTAAAAAATTGCACGTGCAATGCACGTCTTAATATTTTTATTTTTAAAAAAAAAGACTACGACTTAGTCTTAGTCTGGCCTTGAACTTGAAACCTCTCTTTACCCATATCAAAAAAAATTCTTACGCTTTACAAATTATCCTTAGTGACACTAATTTTTATTTTATATGAGTACCACTTTGTAGATGATTATGTAGTAAATAAATTTAAAATTGAAGATATTATGGCAACTGATAAAATTTGAGTAAATTGATGATTAATATAACTCTCATTTAGAAATGAGTGGTTGAAATTAGATGGTTGGTTGTCTATTAATTACAGGTTGTCTACGAATTACACAATCTCAACTTTAGCATTATAGTATTTCAGATAATTTGACTGAACTTTGCATAAGTCTTGTTTTTAAGGACAATCACACACCTATTTCCCAAATGCTGCTTCATCTTAGGTCTTTTGCACGTTATTGCCATTCCCATTCTTCTTCCCTTCCCCCTCCTCCTCATCCATTTCTCCCAATTCTGGCGTGATCACACACCTAAATTGAGAAAATTTTGAGACTTAATGACTTGCGGCTGATCACACCATTGTAGAAAATAGTTAGGTTTTGTTGGATGTATGTCTTACATACTAAGTTTGATGTGAAAAGAAACGAGCAAAGTGAGAAGAGATTCAAACTGAAGATGGAGACCAAATGAGGTTGTTGTTTTGGGTTGTCGATGAGTGATAGTCGACTATAACCAGCTAGAACTGTTCTCAATTGCAGGTGCAGTTGACTACTCGTTTGAGCAGTCGACCGCAAATAGGCAGCAGCTGCAGATAGCCCGATTCTGCAGGGATTTAATTGAATCTAACTTGTCTCCAAGATAGATCGTAGGACTTCTATTGTGTGCCTTTCTCTCCGAGATATATCAGACGGTGAAGGACAAGACTATAACATAGAGTTTCATCTCTATATAACTAGTAATGTGCACGTGCTTTGCACGTCCTAATAAATATATATTTTTAAAGTAAATACTAAGACGTAATCTGGCATCGAACGTGTGACATCTTTTTACTCATCACATACTCTTTACAAATTACTTATAGTGGTACAAACTTTTATTTTATATGAGTAACACTTTTATAAATAATTATATTATAAATAAATTTAAATTTTGAGGATATTATGGTAACTAACAACAGTTGAGTAAATGAATGGATAATATAACTCCCACTTAAAAATGAAAATGAATGGTTGAGATTAAGTGGTTGAATATCTACAAATTACAGGTTGTTTACAAATGACAACCCAACTCTCCCATTATAATATTAGAGATAATGTGATGGCCTCCATTGAGAGGTGTGCAAATACTTCATCCGCGAGTTTTTTATTGTAAACAACAGTGTCTTATAGTGAGACATACGAGATAGATAGGTTTTTGATGAGAGTAGTTAACTCTTGTATATTCTCTAGTTGAATAATATCTCGATTATTTCTCTTCCGGATTATGTTTACCGAACACGGACAAATATAGTGTGCTTCGTGTGCTTTGTGTGCTTTGTGTGGTGTATGTTACTTAGTTGTTTGTTGTAATCTGTTGTCACTACTCGGTCTAATCACTCCGATTTGCCTAATTCCCTAACAGATTTCTTGTTGAGAAATATATCTAATTACTACATACCGAGTAGTTTGAAGCTTTTATTATTTCAGTCCTGCTTATGCGACTAATACTGGAAGAATTATTTTGCATATATGTCACACAAGATATATGTTCATCTGTATATAAGTCCCTTAATGCCTTTAATTGTTGCAATTTAGAATGCCTGTTTTATTTGCTTCAATTTGACTAATCTTTTCAACATTTAATATTCCAGAAGAAAAATAAGTGGCTCTCTCTGTTTGTGGAGTCCTGGTGTCAACTTGTCAAACTCGTTTTGGTAACACTACAAAGCTAATTAAGCTGAATTCAATTCAATAGACTCAGTCTTCTTTTTATTCAACAAATATGGACCCTAATACAAGTTAGTTAGCATTTGAAACATTGCTATAAATTTATTGTTTCCTCCAAACAAACAGATCATTAACCAAAGTTATCTTACAATATTGATCAAGTACATTAACTGTAAAATCAAGATGAGTTCTTATAAGAAGGCTGTCATTGTTGCAGTATTCATCATTTCTGTTATGTGGGCTTTTAGTGGCTTGAAAGCAGTCGGAGCAGCGAGGCTTTTGGAAGAAGACGAGCAGAAGATGATGGTCAGGCTGCTCGGGTCGCTGCTGAGGGGCCCAACTGGCCCTCCAGGACATGCTGGTTCTTGCACCAATGGCCCGGCCTCGGGTGTGGGGCCATGCACGCCCTGAAGACGTTTCGGAGTCTGATAATTATTTGGATATGTTAGGATTGAGAAATTGAAATTATTTAGATGTATTGATTTGTTGTTTGTTATTTGTACTGACAAGGTTGAATAAATACAAAATAAAATTTGATGCTACGTTTTCATTTTTTAGCTCTATCATCAGTTTTTGAAATCCTACACTCCGAATGCCCAAAACCATGCATTCATTTAAAGATTCCAAACCATAACATGCCATCTTCAGTTCAATGAATTTTTTCCCAAAATGACCCTCTTTTTGAAAGTTTGGGAAGCCCTACTTTTTTTTTCTTCCCTAAACGACCCACTCGCTTTTTGAAAAAGCGAGTCTGGGATTATTCCCCTCGCTTTTTCAAAAAGCGAGTCTTGAGATGCTGATTTTCGTCATCTCAAGACTCGCTTTCGGAAAAAGCGAGGGGATTTATCCCACGCTCGCTTTTTCAAAAAGCGAGTCTTGACTTTTTTTGCCCAGCACTTATTCATTTGACCTCAAACCTCATAATCCCCTCTTCTTAGTTCTTACATCTTAGTTCTTTAGGCACATATATCAGCATCCAACTCTTTAAGGATTTGTTCAGTCACCACCTTCACTATGTTAGCCTCCCGCACCTCCTCGCACGCTTTCTCGTACTCGAAGCTCATCTTCACTGCACACCCCTCGTCCTTGGGAACCACCTGGTACGTCGCCTTGAAAACTTTGTAAATTCCAACCAGCTCCCCGTCGATCACACTGTATCCGATAATCTTGTTCTCTTCGTCAGCAATCTCGAGCGTTTCCTTGGCAAATTTGACGATCGGCATCTCTGAAACCACTCATACATTTGTTAGAATTCATACTCAGCTTTCGCAAACAGTAACTGTACGATTTGTTCAGCAATGATCGACTATATATGACTATCATACTTTAAAAAACTTGAACTTTCGTCATATTGTGAAATAAAGTTTGTACACTATGACCCTAATGTTACTCTTCTCGTAAGTTACCTTCAGCATAAGTCAAAAGGGATGTGAAAAAGCAAGTCATAAGTTGCTTCTCAAACTGATGAGAACCGACATGATTCAAATATGAAGTTTGGATGATTTGTGTGTTGAAAACAAAAGGATGTGTCGCATATAAATACTACTGTGAGTTCACTTATTTTGCTGACACATTTATTAGGCTTAAAACCCACCGCAATCTACTAGTGTACTAATTTTTCTTATATATATATTATTTTTCTTTGATTTTTGCTCTCTCATTTCATTACTTAAGCAAATTAGAAAATGATTTGAAATTTTGAGTGAGATTGACGGAGATTAATGAGTGTGTTAGTCTTTGTCATTGTTCCCAATTTAAGAGCTTGAACTTGTAATCTTGTTTCACTTGCTGTGTTAAGTTCCCAATCTCCCGCTCTCTCTCTCTTCCTCCATCTCCCGCTCACTCTTCCTCTGTCTCCCAACGACCACAGAACCCACGCTGCACTCCACCTCCTCCGCTCGCCTCATCTTCCTCTCGACACCCCACCATTGAAGTCATTAACGCGAGCAATCTAACCCACGCCGCGCTCCTCCTCCGTCGCCATTAACGCGACCCCAAGGTGCCGTCCACTCCCCTCGTCTCAGTCGAGCCTTCCGCTCTTGCAGTCGCGTCAACCCTCGCCACCCCGAAGCACCACCCTTCCACCAGTCGAGCCTTCCGCTCTTGCTGGGCAGAAAAACTAAAGACTCGCTTTTTGAAAAAGTGAGTCTGGGATGATTTCCCTCGCTTTTTGAAAAAGCGAGTCTGGGATTATTTCCCTCACTTTTTCAAAAAGCGAGTCTTGAGATGTTCAAAATCTGGAACATAAGACTCGCTTTTTGAAAAAAACGATGGGAATAATCCCAGACTCGCTTTTTCAAAAGGCGAGTGGGTCGTTTAGGGAAGAAAAAAAAGTACGGCAGTTTGGGAAAAACTTTCAAAAAGAGGGTCATTTTGGGAAAAATTCCAGTTCAATGTACGTGCATTGTAATTGTGAAGTAACAACTAACCAGCATATTGTCGTACATTAATGAAGTATTATTTTGTGATTTCTCATGAATGAAACTATGTGACTTCTAGCTGTCTTTTCAGTATTAATAAGCATTCTACGCAACACCAGCAGCAAAAATGGATTCAGGAAGCGATTGTCATCTATGTTAATGAAAAGATGAAGATTCAGTACCAATTGACCTCAAAACAGACTCCCCTCATCTTAATGTCACACTACTTACGCAACATTTTCCTGAATCAACAGTAACAAATGAACAATCCTGACCTCAAATTTGCAATACAATATGAAAAAACATACATTCCAACACCTACCCTCGGCCCCCAACACAAGAGTTCACAATTCCATAAAAAAATTAAGACAACAGCAGTTATACAAAAGAAGCCGCTAAACAGCAGATAATATCCGAAAGAAAGGCAAAAAGAGTGCATAGTTTGACATGCATACAAAACAAGATAGCATAACGATTCTTGAATTATTATAAAGGCTCCACAGGGACTATAGCAGACGCAAAGCAGTGCCACCAAATCCCTGAACGCGAAAGAGAGATCTGTTAGAATATAAATATTAAAATTCTCGCCCCTTACCAAAATTTCGTAATTTTGGTCCATCGGTAGGGTCATTAACATGGTATCAGAGAGCTGTGCAATTTAAATGCGGATTTTTTAAATAAAAAAAATACTGCTGCGTACAGTCCAGATTTTGACTAAAAAAATGGCCCTCCACCTGCGGGAGGGTGTTAGAATATAAATATTAAAACCCTCACCCTTACCAAAATTTCGGAGTTTTGGTCCATCAGTGGGGTCATTAATAAGATCCACCAAGATATTAAATTGAGTTGTCGAGATAAAGTTTGCAGGAGAATAAGAAATTTTGCTGTGAAAATAAAAAGATTATTACGATAAGGCCAGATAACCCATAAGATTATTGCAGCTGAGGTAATGTCCCAGGCCCCCAATATTTTCCTTCTTAACTCTACTAACCATCAATCTAGCCAAAAACTATGTCAGATGGGATCCCTGTGGTTCCAAAAATTCCGACATGCTTTTAAATAGTACACGACAACAGAAAAGGAAATTCCGGTAAGGATATAGCGAGAGCCGATAATCGATCACACCGAACAACCAAGTAACGTAGACCAAACAAAACACACAAACACACAATCAAGGCCGGCCCTGAGTTTCCGGGGGCCCGAGGCGAACTCCCGAAATGGGCCCCCCACATTAAAAAAAAGGAGAAAAAAAATATGTATACAAAAAAATTGCACATTGTTGAAAGCAAAATATGCAAAATATATAAATTTGTTTTAAATCACCCAAATTTAAAGTCTCAAATTCAATTTAAATCTTCAAGTCTAAACCCAAATAATTTTTTTAAAAAAATTAAAGGCTCAAATAATTATTTTTTTAGGCCCCTAATAACAATATTTTTCTTTTACGCGCAAAATACGTGTCTATATTTACATGGAAATTACAAATTTGGGAGCCCCTAAAATCGCAAAAATGCCGAGGGCCTGAGGCGGCCGCCTCACCCGCCTCAAGGGTGGGGCCGGCCCTGCACACAATTTTGTCCCGGTTCGGTGAACCTAATCCGGGGAGAAATAGTTGAGATATTATTCAACTAGAAAGTTACAAGAGGTACAATACTTCCATCAAGAACATATATATATCTCAAGCCTCACTAGAAGATACTCTGATATTTATAATAGAGAACTCTCAAATGAAGTAATTGCACATTTCTCAGTGGAAGGCACTACATTATTATATAGTGATCTAGAGACACCCAAGGTTGTAGTCTTGATCCAACACTGTCTGATATACTCGGTAGAGTAAACCACGTGATAGGAGTCGTATAATATAGCTTGGAGAAACAACTGAGCTCAAACAGATCCCCAAGAATCGGCCCAAAATTTTATGGTTGATCACTTGCGGTCGACTGCTCAAAAGACCAATCCATTGCACTGCAAGTCGAGCGCTTCCTGCTTGGTTGCAATCGACTGTCGACACCTTCCTAGCCAGCCTGCAATTCTTTCTTGTGTGCATCTTTGCGTCTAGCCTCTTATCGCTTCACTCGTTTCTCTTCACATCCAACCTAGAATGCAAGACATACACCGAACAATCTGCACATTTGCTTGCATACACATGCTTCTATACCTATGTGATTTAATGCTTCTAAACTCTTCAATTTCTCCTTTTGTAAACAATATGATTCAGTGATTTCTTCTACTAGTCGAATTTACCTCATTTGTTATTTCTCCAATTGTATGCCCCCTCAAGGGCATACCCCACTATGCGTCAACAACGAGGTGCCACCCTCCGCACGAGCTCCACCTACCCTGAGGCATCCTCCACTTCTAGACGATATTCAAACGTCGTGATCTCGCTTTAGTAATTCTAGTGGCATGGAACTAGATGTTTTAGGAACAATAGACATTAAAACACTTGGGCAAGTCTTCCCGTTCCCACAAAGCTTGTAGAGATTGTGCTGAATACCTCTCCTTCCCCTCATCACCTTACGAAAATCTTCCCAAACTGATAGAACTCCATCTCGAACTGTGTACCTGCAGCTTCGTGTTTCCAGAGTTGCCAAGGATATTAGGCTACGCTTCAACAAAGGAACATGCATGACCTTCTCTAATGTGAACCCCTTTCCATCTGGCATCTCTAACTCAATTGTTTCATCACCCACTACGTTACAATTCTCACTAGTCTCCATCCTTACAGAACGACCTGTTGTAAACTTCTAAGTAGAAAACATCTCTATCTCGGAGCAAATATGATAAGAATTATCCAAATCAATAAACCAGCCAGAATCCACATCCTTAAAACTTGAAACAAGAAGATAGTCTAAGTTATCACTTGATTCATCAGCACTAACTATGTTGGCACCCTTCTGAATCAACTTGCTGCAATCCTTTTTATAATGTCAAATCCTTCTGCAATGATGGAAACAGCCTCCACCCTTACGTGTACTATCCCTTCCAATTGAAGTTTTGTTCATCTTCATGCAACTCATAGAAGTAGACTCTAATTTATGAGTTTCATTCCTAAGTTCATCTTCCTTCAAGCACTTGATCGCACCAGGCACTGAGAGCTTCTCATTGGCAGATCTCCTGTGTAGCATGGTCGTTATCAAATGCTTATTTCGGATTAGGTGATTGTTTAAACAACAGCGAATGGTTGGAGAAGGCTTAAGAATAGACTGATTTGGCTGTGGAGGATACTGACCCATGTTTTGTTCCGTCTACGTCAAGCGGCCTTGGCAAGCTGGGGAAGGTATGAATCTAGGAAAGAGTATATCAAGTTGAAAGTTTTATCCTCTTTGCCTAGATCATCTGTGTTTATCGTCTTTAATTTGGATTATACCTTATTGAATTGCACTATATGATCATGAAGAGCGGTACATTCCTTTATTGAGAAGCGAAACATATTTCTTTTTCAGTACATCTGATCCAGTAACGACGATTCCGAATAGTCAATTCTGAGTCTCGTCCACAAACTCGCCGCACTTTTCTCTCCAAGAAAATTGCACTTGACATCGTTCGTCAATGACAACTGGATTAAACTCAAGACTTTTAAACAAATCTCATCCCACTTCTCTTGCTCTATGTCGGATTACTTCACTTTATCTCCCGATAGGGTAAGATGCAAACCTCGTTAAACCAATACGTCGTACATGTTCACATTTCAAAGATTGAAGTTCATCTTACCATCGAACTACTTGATTTTCGGAAAACCATGATCTGCCATCTTCACCAAGAAACTCGTGCAACCTTTGCTCTGATACCACTAACATCGGGACAAAAAGAATTTGTACTGATATAGTCAGAGGGGACCACCGATCATAACGAACAGCCAAGCAATGTAGATCAAACCAAACACACAAGCACAAAAATTTTGTCCCGGTTCAGTGAATCTAATCCGGAAGAGAAATAACCAAAATATTATTCAACTATAGAAGATACAAGAGTTACAATATTCACTGAGACTAAAACTGAAGCAACAATAAAGAAATATGTTACCTAATAAACACGTATAAATGTGGGCTGGAGTCTTTTGACTCTATCCGATTCATCAAAAAAAAAATTAAAAAAAAATAAACACGTATAAATACGTATTTAACAAAGCATCCATCTAAAACTGTCAAACTACGTAACATGTCATACATTCTAGCTAGTAAAGTAACAACGGTTAACCAACATAGCATTCTACAACATCACCACCAAAATGGATTCAGAGATGGCCCGATCGCCATCTTTGTTTAGGGAAACGCTGAATATTCCGAACCAAGTAGACCTCGAAACAGACTCTCCCCTTCTTGCTCTTTTCATTTGTCGACCTTAATCTCTTCGTCAGCTGCCTCCTCCTTGATCGGTTGCGTCGCCTTTTGAAATGTCCCCCGTTCTTTCGTGTTGTCTTTTTTCCAGTTTTTTTGTTTTTTTGAGAATAGCTTTTTGAAGTTTTCAGTCTTCCCTAGAAAAATTTCAAGCTAAACCAACCCCAAAATCATTAGTTTGATCTCAATAAATTGTTCGATCAACTAAAAACCAAGGATTCAACCGAAGAAAGAGATTGATCACCTTGGCTTTGCGTATGAGCCGACCCTTGGATTCATCCTTGGTGTCCACAGTGGATGCCAGAATCTCTGTTTCATCCAAGATATACAATGTTAAAACTTCAACAACGATCGAGAATGCTTGCTTATAATTATATCTTATTCTTACTCTTCTGATGGGCCAAGCCATTGTTCTTGAGAATCTCGGCAACTGTGACAACCGTGCCAATTGCTGGAATTAATCAAATGAAGCAGATATTGTTAGTTCGACAAAAACAAATAAAATCAGACACTTCAATTCATATTTTAAAAAATATTCAAGAAAATCAAACAAAATTATGGGAACAACTTACGTACGTACCCATGCCAACAGCGGAAAGTTCAATCTCATTGTTCTGCTGCATGTACCTCTGCCATTGCTGCTTGATTGTTATCTGCCACCTCCATCTCTGTATAAAAATTTAGCTTTCTTTCTCTGATCAAAATATTCTCTCAAAAATACAATTACAATTCAAGAATGAGGAAAGCAAGGGGGGAACTGGACCAATTGCCATTTTTATAGGAGATGTTCGTGGAAAGCTTACTCAATGAGAGATTGCCACGTTTCAGTAACTCACATACTCACAGACTACGAGTTTTTTTCTTCTTTTGTTCTACATCAAAATATGGTCTGAAAATAACCCAAACCAAACAAGAGTACAAGTCTGTTATTGTATGGGAGATTCAAATTTACGTTGTCTAAGTGCCCCAAACCTTTGATTTTAACTACTAGAAATTGTGGTAAATCCTATGCATTTGGGTATATAGGATTTCCGATAAGCTTGCATTCGGTACCCTTGGATTATGGAAGACACTGATCCTAAAGTATCCCTCTACATGATTTCTGAAGAACATGGTCATCAAAATCTCAAAATCTCATGATTTTCGAATGTAGCAAGTTATATTACCTAGATTTTAAGGGTCCTATTTCAGACTCCTTGTACTTGTAATATGCTCGACCAAAAATTAACATATCTCTAATATCTAATATTATAATGGGAGAAGACCTTACTGTCATTTGTAAATATTTTGTCAATCTACCAACCTGTATAATACACGTGCATAACTATTATAAAGGAGGTTCTAACTTCTAAGTTCAAATCCAGACTATGTCTAAATTTTTATTTTAAAAAACTATATTTATTAAGACATGCATCGCACGTGTAAATTACTAGTAATCCAATCTCTAATATTATAATGGGAGAAGGCCTTAGCGTCATTTGTCATTTTGTCATTTTACCAATATGTGCAACGCACGTACATAATTAATATAAATGATGTTTCCGGTTCAAATCCTTCCTACGTAAGAGTTTTTATTTTTATTTTTCGAAATTATTAAAACGTGCATCGCACGTGTAAATTACTAGTATAATAATAATAATAATAATAATAATAATAATAATATAATGGGAGAAGGCTTTAGTGTCTTTTGTCATTCTACCAATATGTGCAGCGCACGTACAGAACTAATATAAATGAGGTTTCCGGTTCAAATCCTTCCGATGTCAGAGGGTTTTTTTTTTGAAATTATTAAAACGTGCATCGCAGGTGTAATTACACTAATATTGAATTAAATAGATCGTGGTTTGCTTTGTGCGTCGATTCTCAGATTGTAATAGGTCACATATGGCAACTACATGCTACTTTTTCATGTATAGATACTATCTCACCATACTGATAACATTTCTAATATCTGGCTCTTTATAAATTTCTAACATTTTTGAAAAAATAATCTATATAATAAAACACAAAGAAAGCTATCAAGTGGCTCTCCTTCAATCCTCCAAAAATCAAGGGTCCACATCTAACCTCACAAAACATATTTTTTCCTCCCAAAAGTTTTTCCCCAAAACTCAAATTCAAATCCCCCACTCAAAACAACCCCTATATTTATTTAATATTTATTTTCTCTCTCTCCCTTCCTCTTCTATTCAAAAAATTAAGAAAATAAAAAATTTTATTTTTTTAAAAAAAAATTAAAAAACTAAAAAATTTAAAATTTAAAAACTTTAAAAATAATTCAAAAAAAATAAAAAAATCATATAATATGTTTTTTGCTGAACCCCAAAAGTTTATTATATAATATGTTTGATACTTCAGTTAATTTGCTGGACCACCAAAACTATTTTATATGATCAAACAAGTTGCACCGTTCCGAAGACGTGCCGTAAGCTCGTGTCAACCGGCAAACCTAGTAATAATATAAAACACAAATTTCTGATATTTGGTGATAGAATTAGTTTAGTTGTTCATAATTGGGCCGTCCACAATAAGAATAGTTGCGCTGGGCCGAGTCTTCGTCAACAAGCAAGAATAAAGACAAGTTTGGGCTTCTAGCAAAAGAAAAAGTGAGTCATTTAAGGAAAAATTAAATCAGTAGTGCTGATCAGGATTAGTATAGACTAATTATAGATTGATTAACCTAGCAAAAGAATATTATAATCCTATTATTTCTACTAATGTTACCCTGTGCAAATTGCACATACTAAAACAATTTTGAGGAACTCATAAAATTATATAAAACTTAAAAATGTAGAGATGTCTTTTAACTATTTCAATCACAATATAATCAAAATATGACAAATCTACATATTAACCAGTTCACACTTTCAAATAAACCAACATCATTTTATATTTCTATTATTGAAAGAAAATGGAAAAAAATTCGAATAATTATCAATGTTGGGTTGTGGCACTTGTCAGACTCATTGATGTACTTCTATCTTCTTCTCGATTGTGTGCTTTTTAACCGTCTTCCCTATCAAAACATACATTCTCTCTCAGATCAAATATAATCAACTTAAAAAACACTTAGAGGGAACAATACGTGATAATTAGCTATATCAAAATATGACAAATATATAGATTAACCAATTTATATTTCGAAACCAACATCATTCTATATTTTCTATTCAATTGAAAGGAAACTCCAAAATTTTCGATGTGTAAGAAGCGCCGTCGGGAACCGCAGGGCTGCGGCGAGGCGCGTCAGAAGCGGCGTCGGGTAGCTAATGAGTGGGAACGGCAATGGCCGGGGTGTGTCAGAGGTAGCATCGAGGACATCAACGTCGGTGGGAGGCAGAGTTGTCGAAGGCAAGGATATGCGCGCAGGAGGTGGGAGGCAACGATGACGACAGTGTGCGTCGGAGGTGGTGTCAGGAATATATAAGAAGATGAGATTCTGAAAGAGGAATGAGAAGATAGAAGGTGAAGGGTTTTTTGTTTTTTTTGTTTTTTGTTTTGGTTTTTTCTTCTATAAATTGAGTACACGGATTAGCATTAGCACTTGTTACTCCATGTTTGACCCTGCTCTCTCTCTTTCAAAATGGAGAAAGAAAAGTGGGGGTAGTGATATTTATATAATATATAGTATAAAGTATAATGGCCCAAACCAGTATCTCTAATATTATAATGGGAGAAGGGCTTAGTGTCATTTTTCATTGTGTCATTTTGTCAACACGTGTAGCGCACGTGTTGATATTTTTTTGTCCTTTTCATTTCCCTCCCCATTTTCCCCCGTGCAACGCACGTGTATAATACTAGATTTTTTTTGTTCTTTTCATTCCCCACTTCCCATTTTCTCCACGTGCAACGCACGTGTATAATACTAGTATTATTTAGAGACAAGCAGGAATCTCTTGTGAGCCTATGAATTTTCCTACTCAAATGATACTCTACTCAAATGATACTCGAGCAGCCATGTGCTAACACTTATGCTTTAAAGTTGAAACATTAACATGCTTGAAGAAACCTTAAATTCCACAAACAATGTTAGTTGATCCAGATATTCATGTATTGTGTACATATTTCTCCTTTGCCCTTTTACATTCTCAGCTTACAACACTGATAACAGCCCAAATTTTAAAAATTACTGGGATAAAAGTTGGTAGAGAAGAAAGGAAAAAAAACTGGAGGTAAAATTATTAATCAGGGCCGGCCCGCTTTGAGGCGGGCGAGGCTGAACCCCCCCCCCCCCCCCCCCCCCCCCCCCCAAAAAAAAAAAAAAAAAAAAAAAAAAAAATCGGTGTTTTTATATATAGGGATTTTATGCGTAATATTTTTTTAGGGGTCCCAAATTTATTTTTTTTGGCTTTTTTTTTTTAAGTAGTATTTGTGCTGGCTTATTTCAGTTGGGTTTGAGTTTTTATGAATATATTTTTTTTCTCAAATTCCTAAATTTCCGTATATTTCTTTATTTATATTGGTTTTTAAGAACCGTAGAACAAAAAATAAATTTAAAAATTTTGTATGAGAGGCCCATTTTAAAAATTCACCCTAAACTCAGAGCCGACCATGTTACGAATAGAGATTAAAATTTATTAATTTTACGAAGAATGTGACCATTAATCTCTACTATTTTAATGGGAGAGTTGGGGTTGTAAACAAATAAACCCTAATTTTGTAACTGAACAAGCCCGTGCAATATACGTCCAAATTAAATTCAATTAATAGAAACATTTGTAGACAAACAAATCCGTGTGTTGCCCGTGCATATCTAATCTAATATAAAGGAAGTATTAGATTTAAGGCTAGACTTCATTAAAGTTTTTACTATTAATAAAAATACATTTATTAAGACGTGCATCGCACGTGAAAATTACTAGTATTGTTAAGTGGAAAATAAGGGTTTATGAAGTATATCTCAAACTTTTGTAATAAATGTTATGTTGTTGATGCTACTACATTCTGACCTTACCAATTTCGAAGCTCATGAGTTTTTTAAAATAAAATTTAACATGTATTAAATGGTAACAAATATTTCTCTTTTGCGCGCATCAGTTGGTGATAGCTTCAGTGAGAACCTTTTAACACTTTTACCGTAAGTTCGGGGGTAGATTCTGAACATTTTGTGTCTAAAAGCTCAAAATTAGTATTAGCTCTATAATACAACAAATATCCTACATTAAATCAGATTAATTCGAATATTTTTACTATCTTTTTAAGGATTCATATTTGCAATTTTGCACTATTTCATGAAAAAAATAATTCTAGATGCAAGTTCATGATGTTCCTTATAAACATGCATTCCACGTAAATTGAATGCAGATTCATATCATATCTCAAAGCTATGAATCCTTTTGTCAAACTCGTTTTGTGTCAACTTGTCAAACTCGTTTTGGTAACACTACAAAGCTAATTAAGCTGAATTCAATTCAATAGACTCGGTCTTCTTTTTATTCAACAAATATGGACCCTAATACAAGTTAGTTAGCATTTGAAACATTGCTATAAAATTTATTGTTTCCTCCAAACAAACAGATCAGTAACCAAAGCTATCTTACAATATTGATCAAGTACATTAACTGTAAAATCAAGATGAGTTCTTACAAGAAGGCTGTCATTGTTGCAGTATTCATCATTTCTGTTATGTGGGCTTTTAGTGGCTTGAAAGCAGTCGGAGCAGCGAGGCTTTTGGAAGAAGACGAGCAGAAGATGGTGGTCAGGCTGCTCGGGTCGCTGCTGAGGGGCCCAGATGGCCCTCCAGGATATGCTGGTCCTTGCACCAATGGCCCGGCCCGGGGTGTGGGGTCATGCCCGCCCTGAAGACGTTTCGGAGTCTGATAATTATTTGGATATGTTAGGATTGAGAAATTGAAATTATTTAGATGTATTGATTTGTTGTTTGTTATTTGTACTGACAAGGTTGAATAAATACAAAATAAAATTTGATGCTACGTTTTCATTTTTTAGCTCTATCATCAGTTTTTGAAATCCTACACTCCGAATGCCCAAAACCATGCATTCATTTAAAGATTCCAAACCATAACATGCCATCTTCAGTTCAATGAATTTTTTCCCAAAATGACCCTCTTTTTGAAAGTTTGGGAAGCCCTACTTTTTTTTTTCTTCCCTAAACGACCCACTCGCTTTTTGAAAAAGCAAGTCTGGATTATTCCCCTCGCTTTTTCAAAAAGCGAGTCTTGAGATGCTGATTTTCGTCATCTCAAGACTCGCTTTCTGAAAAAGCGAGGGGATTTATCCCACGCTCGCTTTTTCAAAAAGCGAGTCTTGACTTTTTTTGCCCAGCACTTATTCATTTGACCTCAAACCTCATAATCCCCTCTTCTTAGTTCTTACATCTTAGTTCTTTAGGCGCATATATAAGCATCCAACTCCTTAAGGGTTTGTTCAGTCACCACCTTCACTATGTTAGCCTCCGACACCTCCTCGCACGCTTTCTCGTACTCGAAGCTCATCTTCACTGCACACCCCTCGTCCTTGGGAACCACCTGGTACGTCGCCTTGAAAACTTTGTAAATTCCAACCAGCTCCCCGTCGATCACACTGTATCCGATAATCTTGTTCTCTTCGTAGCGTTTCCTTAGCAAATTTGACGATCGGCATCTCTGAAACCACTCATACATTTGTTAGAATTCATACTCAGCTTTCGCAAACAGTAACTGTACGATTTGTTCAGCAATGATCGACTATATATGACTATCATACTTTCAAAAACTTGAACTTTCGTCATATTGTGAAATAAAGTTTGTACACTATGACCCTAATGTTACTCTTCTCGTAAGTTACCTTCAGCATAAGTCAAAAGGGATGTGAAAAAGCAAGTCATAAGTTGCTTCTCAAACTGATGAGAGCCGACATGATTCAAATATGAAGTTTGGATGATTTGTGTGATGAAAACAAAAGGATGTGTCGCATATAAATACTACTGTGAGTTCACTTATTTTGCTGACACATTTATTAGGCTTAAAACCCACCGCAATCTACTAGCGTACTAATTTTTCATATATATATATTATTTTCTTTTGATTTTTGCTCTCTCATTTCATTACTTAAGCAAATTAGAGAATGATTTGAAATTTTGAGTGAGATTGACGGAGATTAATGAGTGTGTTAGTCTTTGTCATTGTTCCCAATTTAAGAGCTTGAACTTGTAATCTTGTTTCACTTGCTGTGTTAAGTTCCCAATCTCCCGCTCTCTCTCTCTCTTCCTCCATCTCCCGCTCACTCTTCCTCTGTCTCCCAACGACCACAGAACCCACGCTGCACTCCACCTCCTCCGCTCGCCTCGTCTTCCTCTCGACACCCCACCATTGAAGTCATTAACGCGAGCAATCTAACCCACGCCGCGCTCCTCCTCCGTCGCCATTAACGCGACCCCGAGGTGCCGTCCACTCCCCTCGTCTCAGTCGAGCCTTCCGCTCTTGCAGTCGCGTCAACCCTCGCCACCCCGAAGCACCACCCTTCCACCAGTCGAGCCTTCCGCTCTTGCTGGGCAGAAAAACTAAAGACTCGCTTTTTGAAAAAGCGAGTCTGGGATTATTTCCCTCGCTTTTTGAAAAAGCGAGTCTGGGATTATTTCCCTCGCTTTTTCAAAAAGCGAGTCTTGAGATGTCGAAACAGACTCCCCTCATCTTAATGTCACACTACCTACGCAACATTTTCCTGAATCAACAGTAACAAATGAACAATCCTGACCTCAAATTTGCAATACAATATGAAAAAACATACATTCCAACACCTGCCCTCGGCCCCCAACACAAGAGTTCACAATTCCATAATAAAATTAGGACAACAGCAGTTATACAAAAGAAGCCGCTAAACAGCAGATAATATCCGAAAGAAAGGCAAAAAGAGTGCATAGTTTGACATGCATACAAAACAAGATAGCATAACGATTCTTGAATTATTATAAAGGCTCCACAGGGACTATAGCAGACGCAAAGCAGTGCCACCAAATCCCTGAACGCGAAAGAGAGATCTGTTAGAATATAAATATTAAAATTCTCGCCCCTTACCAAAATTTCGTAATTTTGGTCCATCGGTAGGGTCATTAACATGGTATCAGAGAGCCGTGCAATTTAAATGCGGATTTTTTAAATAAAAAAAATACTGCTGCGTACAGTCCAGATTTTGACTAAAAAAATGGCCCTCCACCTGCGGGAGGGTGTTAGAATATAAATATTAAAACCCTCACCCTTACCAAAATTTCGGAGTTTTGGTCCATCAGTGGGGTCATTAATAAGATCCACCAAGATATTAAATTGAGTTGTCGAGATAAAGTTTGCAGGAGAATAAGAAATTTTGCTGTGAAAATAAAAAGATTATTACGATAAGGCCAGATAACCCATAAGATTATTGCAGCTGAGGTAATGTCCCAGGCCCCCAATATTTTCCTTCTTAACTCTACTAACCATCAATCTAGCCAAAAACTATGTCAGATGGGATCCCTGTGGTTCCAAAAATTCCGACATGCTTTTAAATAGTACACGACAACAGAAAAGGAAATTCCGGTAAGGATATAGCGAGAGCCGATAATCGATCACACCGAACAACCAAGTAACGTAGACCAAACAAAACACACAAACACACAATCAAGGCCGGCCCTGAGTTTCCGGGGGCCCGAGGCGAACTCCCGAAATGGGCCCCCCACATTAAAAAAAAGGAGAAAAAAAATATGTATACAAAAAAATTGCACATTGTTGAAAGCAAAATATGCAAAATATATAAATTTGTTTTAAATCACCCAAATTTAAAGTCTCAAATTCAATTTAAATCTTCAAGTCTAAACCCAAATAATTTTTTTAAAAAAATTAAAGGCGCAAATAATTATTTTTTTAGGCCCCTAATAACAATATTTTTCTTTTACGCGCAAAATACGTGTCTATATTTACATGGAAATTACAAATTTGGGAGCCCCTAAAATCGCAAAAATGCCGAGGGCCTGAGGCGGCCGCCTCACCCGCCTCAAGGGTGGGGCCGGCCCTGCACACAATTTTGTCCCGGTTCGGTGAACCTAATCCGGGGAGAAATAGTTGAGATATTATTCAACTAGAAAGTTACAAGAGGTACAATACTTCCATCAAGAACATATATATATCTCAAGCCTCACTAGAAGATACTCTGATATTTATAATAGAGAACTCTCAAATGAAGTAATTGCACATTTCTCAGTGGAAGGCACTACATTATTATATAGTGATCTAGAGACACCCAAGGTTGTAGTCTTGATCCAACACTGTCTGATATACTCGGTAGAGTAAACCACGTGATAGGAGTCGTATAATATAGCTTGGAGAAACAACTGAGCTCAAACAGATCCCCAAGAATCGGCCCAAAATTTTATGGTTGATCACTTGCGGTCGACTGCTCAAAAGACCAATCCATTGCACTGCAAGTCGAGCGCTTCCTGCTTGGTTGCAATCGACTGTCGACACCTTCCTAGCCAGCCTGCAATTCTTTCTTGTGTGCATCTTTGCGTCTAGCCTCTTATCGCTTCACTCGTTTCTCTTCACATCCAACCTAGAATGCAAGACATACACCGAACAATCTGCACATTTGCTTGCATACACATGCTTCTATACCTATGTGATTTAATGCTTCTAAACTCTTCAATTTCTCCTTTTGTAAACAATATGATTCAGTGATTTCTTCTACTAGTCGAATTTACCTCATTTGTTATTTCTCCAATTGTATGCCCCCTCAAGGGCATACCCCACTATGCGTCAACAACGAGGTGCCACCCTCCGCACGAGCTCCACCTACCCTGAGGCATCCTCCACTTCTAGACGATATTCAAACGTCGTGATCTCGCTTTAGTAATTCTAGTGGCATGGAACTAGATGTTTTAGGAACAATAGACATTAAAACACTTGGGCAAGTCTTCCCGTTCCCACAAAGCTTGTAGAGATTGTGCTGAATACCTCTCCTTCCCCTCATCACCTTACGAAAATCTTCCCAAACTGATAGAACTCCATCTCGAACTGTGTACCTGCAGCTTCGTGTTTCCAGAGTTGCCAAGGATATTAGGCTACGCTTCAACAAAGGAACATGCATGACCTTCTCTAATGTGAACCCCTTTCCATCTGGCATCTCTAACTCAATTGTTTCATCACCCACTACGTTACAATTCTCACTAGTCTCCATCCTTACAGAACGACCTGTTGTAAACTTCTAAGTAGAAAACATCTCTATCTCGGAGCAAATATGATAAGAATTATCCAAATCAATAAACCAGCCAGAATCCACATCCTTAAAACTTGAAACAAGAAGATAGTCTAAGTTATCACTTGATTCATCAGCACTAACTATGTTGGCACCCTTCTGAATCAACTTGCTGCAATCCTTTTTATAATGTCAAATCCTTCTGCAATGATGGAAACAGCCTCCACCCTTACGTGTACTATCCCTTCCAATTGAAGTTTTGTTCATCTTCATGCAACTCATAGAAGTAGACTCTAATTTATGAGTTTCATTCCTAAGTTCATCTTCCTTCAAGCACTTGATCGCACCAGGCACTGAGAGCTTCTCATTGGCAGATCTCCTGTGTAGCATGGTCGTTATCAAATGCTTATTTCGGATTAGGTGATTGTTTAAACAACAGCGAATGGTTGGAGAAGGCTTAAGAATAGACTGATTTGGCTGTGGAGGATACTGACCCATGTTTTGTTCCGTCTACGTCAAGCGGCCTTGGCAAGCTGGGGAAGGTATGAATCTAGGAAAGAGTATATCAAGTTGAAAGTTTTATCCTCTTTGCCTAGATCATCTGTGTTTATCGTCTTTAATTTGGATTATACCTTATTGAATTGCACTATATGATCATGAAGAGCGGTACATTCCTTTATTGAGAAGCGAAACATATTTCTTTTTCAGTACATCTGATCCAGTAACGACGATTCCGAATAGTCAATTCTGAGTCTCGTCCACAAACTCGCCGCACTTTTCTCTCCAAGAAAATTGCACTTGACATCGTTCGTCAATGACAACTGGATTAAACTCAAGACTTTTAAACAAATCTCATCCCACTTCTCTTGCTCTATGTCGGATTACTTCACTTTATCTCCCGATAGGGTAAGATGCAAACCTCGTTAAACCAATACGTCGTACATGTTCACATTTCAAAGATTGAAGTTCATCTTACCATCGAACTACTTGATTTTCGGAAAACCATGATCTGCCATCTTCACCAAGAAACTCGTGCAACCTTTGCTCTGATACCACTAACATCGGGACAAAAAGAATTTGTACTGATATAGTCAGAGGGGACCACCGATCATAACGAACAGCCAAGCAATGTAGATCAAACCAAACACACAAGCACAAAAATTTTGTCCCGGTTCAGTGAATCTAATCCGGAAGAGAAATAACCAAAATATTATTCAACTATAGAAGATACAAGAGTTACAATATTCACTGAGACTAAAACTGAAGCAACAATAAAGAAATATGTTACCTAATAAACACGTATAAATGTGGGCTGGAGTCTTTTGACTCTATCCGATTCATCAAAAAAAAAATTAAAAAAAAATAAACACGTATAAATACGTATTTAACAAAGCATCCATCTAAAACTGTCAAACTACGTAACATGTCATACATTCTAGCTAGTAAAGTAACAACGGTTAACCAACATAGCATTCTACAACATCACCACCAAAATGGATTCAGAGATGGCCCGATCGCCATCTTTGTTTAGGGAAACGCTGAATATTCCGAACCAAGTAGACCTCGAAACAGACTCTCCCCTTCTTGCTCTTTTCATTTGTCGACCTTAATCTCTTCGTCAGCTGCCTCCTCCTTGATCGGTTGCGTCGCCTTTTGAAATGTCCCCCGTTCTTTCGTGTTGTCTTTTTTCCAGTTTTTTTGTTTTTTTGAGAATAGCTTTTTGAAGTTTTCAGTCTTCCCTAGAAAAATTTCAAGCTAAACCAACCCCAAAATCATTAGTTTGATCTCAATAAATTGTTCGATCAACTAAAAACCAAGGATTCAACCGAAGAAAGAGATTGATCACCTTGGCTTTGCGTATGAGCCGACCCTTGGATTCATCCTTGGTGTCCACAGTGGATGCCAGAATCTCTGTTTCATCCAAGATATACAATGTTAAAACTTCAACAACGATCGAGAATGCTTGCTTATAATTATATCTTATTCTTACTCTTCTGATGGGCCAAGCCATTGTTCTTGAGAATCTCGGCAACTGTGACAACCGTGCCAATTGCTGGAATTAATCAAATGAAGCAGATATTGTTAGTTCGACAAAAACAAATAAAATCAGACACTTCAATTCATATTTTAAAAAATATTCAAGAAAATCAAACAAAATTATGGGAACAACTTACGTACGTACCCATGCCAACAGCGGAAAGTTCAATCTCATTGTTCTGCTGCATGTACCTCTGCCATTGCTGCTTGATTGTTATCTGCCACCTCCATCTCTGTATAAAAATTTAGCTTTCTTTCTCTGATCAAAATATTCTCTCAAAAATACAATTACAATTCAAGAATGAGGAAAGCAAGGGGGGAACTGGACCAATTGCCATTTTTATAGGAGATGTTCGTGGAAAGCTTACTCAATGAGAGATTGCCACGTTTCAGTAACTCACATACTCACAGACTACGAGTTTTTTTCTTCTTTTGTTCTACATCAAAATATGGTCTGAAAATAACCCAAACCAAACAAGAGTACAAGTCTGTTATTGTATGGGAGATTCAAATTTACGTTGTCTAAGTGCCCCAAACCTTTGATTTTAACTACTAGAAATTGTGGTAAATCCTATGCATTTGGGTATATAGGATTTCCGATAAGCTTGCATTCGGTACCCTTGGATTATGGAAGACACTGATCCTAAAGTATCCCTCTACATGATTTCTGAAGAACATGGTCATCAAAATCTCAAAATCTCATGATTTTCGAATGTAGCAAGTTATATTACCTAGATTTTAAGGGTCCTATTTCAGACTCCTTGTACTTGTAATATGCTCGACCAAAAATTAACATATCTCTAATATCTAATATTATAATGGGAGAAGACCTTACTGTCATTTGTAAATATTTTGTCAATCTACCAACCTGTATAATACACGTGCATAACTATTATAAAGGAGGTTCTAACTTCTAAGTTCAAATCCAGACTATGTCTAAATTTTTATTTTAAAAAACTATATTTATTAAGACATGCATCGCACGTGTAAATTACTAGTAATCCAATCTCTAATATTATAATGGGAGAAGGCCTTAGCGTCATTTGTCATTTTGTCATTTTACCAATATGTGCAACGCACGTACATAATTAATATAAATGATGTTTCCGGTTCAAATCCTTCCTACGTAAGAGTTTTTATTTTTATTTTTCGAAATTATTAAAACGTGCATCGCACGTGTAAATTACTAGTATAATAATAATAATAATAATAATAATAATAATAATATAATGGGAGAAGGCTTTAGTGTCTTTTGTCATTCTACCAATATGTGCAGCGCACGTACAGAACTAATATAAATGAGGTTTCCGGTTCAAATCCTTCCGATGTCAGAGGGTTTTTTTTTTGAAATTATTAAAACGTGCATCGCAGGTGTAATTACACTAATATTGAATTAAATAGATCGTGGTTTGCTTTGTGCGTCGATTCTCAGATTGTAATAGGTCACATATGGCAACTACATGCTACTTTTTCATGTATAGATACTATCTCACCATACTGATAACATTTCTAATATCTGGCTCTTTATAAATTTCTAACATTTTTGAAAAAATAATCTATATAATAAAACACAAAGAAAGCTATCAAGTGGCTCTCCTTCAATCCTCCAAAAATCAAGGGTCCACATCTAACCTCACAAAACATATTTTTTCCTCCCAAAAGTTTTTCCCCAAAACTCAAATTCAAATCCCCCACTCAAAACAACCCCTATATTTATTTAATATTTATTTTCTCTCTCTCCCTTCCTCTTCTATTCAAAAAATTAAGAAAATAAAAAATTTTATTTTTTTAAAAAAAAATTAAAAAACTAAAAAATTTAAAATTTAAAAACTTTAAAAATAATTCAAAAAAAATAAAAAAATCATATAATATGTTTTTTGCTGAACCCCAAAAGTTTATTATATAATATGTTTGATACTTCAGTTAATTTGCTGGACCACCAAAACTATTTTATATGATCAAACAAGTTGCACCGTTCCGAAGACGTGCCGTAAGCTCGTGTCAACCGGCAAACCTAGTAATAATATAAAACACAAATTTCTGATATTTGGTGATAGAATTAGTTTAGTTGTTCATAATTGGGCCGTCCACAATAAGAATAGTTGCGCTGGGCCGAGTCTTCGTCAACAAGCAAGAATAAAGACAAGTTTGGGCTTCTAGCAAAAGAAAAAGTGAGTCATTTAAGGAAAAATTAAATCAGTAGTGCTGATCAGGATTAGTATAGACTAATTATAGATTGATTAACCTAGCAAAAGAATATTATAATCCTATTATTTCTACTAATGTTACCCTGTGCAAATTGCACATACTAAAATAATTTTGAGGAACTCATAAAATTATATAAAACTTAAAAATGTAGAGATGTCTTTTAACTATTTCAATCACAATATAATCAAAATATGACAAATCTACATATTAACCAGTTCACACTTTCAAATAAACCAACATCATTTTATATTTCTATTATTGAAAGAAAATGGAAAAAAATTCGAATAATTATCAATGTTGGGTTGTGGCACTTGTCAGACTCATTGATGTACTTCTATCTTCTTCTCGATTGTGTGCTTTTTAACCGTCTTCCCTATCAAAACATACATTCTCTCTCAGATCAAATATAATCAACTTAAAAAACACTTAGAGGGAACAATACGTGATAATTAGCTATATCAAAATATGACAAATATATAGATTAACCAATTTATATTTCGAAACCAACATCATTCTATATTTTCTATTCAATTGAAAGGAAACTCCAAAATTTTCGATGTGTAAGAAGCGCCGTCGGGAACCGCAGGGCTGCGGCGAGGCGCGTCAGAAGCGGCGTCGGGTAGCTAATGAGTGGGAACGGCAATGGCCGGGGTGTGTCAGAGGTAGCATCGAGGACATCAACATCGGTGGGAGGCAGAGTTGTCGAAGGCAAGGATATGCGCGCAGGAGGTGGGAGGCAACGATGACGACAGTGTGCGTCGGAGGTGGTGTCAGGAATATATAAGAAGATGAGATTCTGAGAGAGGAATGAGAAGATAGAAGGTGAAGGGTTTTTTGTTTTTTTTGTTTTTTGTTTTGGTTTTTTCTTCTATAAATTGAGTACACGGATTAGCATTAGCACTTGTTACTCCATGTTTGACCCTGCTCTCTCTCTTTCAAAATGGAGAAAGAAAAGTGGGGGTAGTGATATTTATATAATATATAGTATAAAGTATAATGGCCCAAACCAGTATCTCTAATATTATAATGGGAGAAGGGCTTAGTGTCATTTTTCATTGTGTCATTTTGTCAACACGTGTAGCGCACGTGTTGATATTTTTTTGTCCTTTTCATTTCCCTCCCCATTTTCCCCCGTGCAACGCACGTGTATAATACTAGATTTTTTTTGTTCTTTTCATTCCCCACTGGCCCACTTCCCATTTTCTCCACGTGCAACGCACGTGTATAATACTAGTATTATTTAGAGACAAGCAGGAATCTCTTGTGAGCCTATGAATTTTCCTACTCAAATGATACTCTACTCAAATGATACTCGAGCAGCCATGTGCTAACACTTATGCTTTAAAGTTGAAACATTAACATGCTTGAAGAAACCTTAAATTCCACAAACAATGTTAGTTGATCCAGATATTCATGTATTGTGTACATATTTCTCCTTTGCCCTTTTACATTCTCAGCTTACAACACTGATAACCGCCCAAATTTTAAAAATTACTGGGATAAAAGTTGGTAGAGAAGAAAGGAAAAAAAACTGGAGGTAAAATTATTAATCAGGGCCGGCCCGCTTTGAGGCGGGCGAGGCTGAACCCCCCCCCCCCCCCCCCCCCCAAAAAAAAAAAAAAAAAAAAAAAAAAAAAAAAATCGGTGTTTTTATATATAGGGATTTTATGCGTAATATTTTTTTAGGGGTCCCAAATTTATTATTTTTGGCTTTTTTTTTTTAAGTAGTATTTGTGCTGGCTTATTTCAGTTGGGTTTGAGTTTTTATGAATATATTTTTTTTCTCAAATTCCTAAATTTCCGTATATTTCTTTATTTATATTGGTTTTTAAGAACCGTAGAACAAAAAATAAATTTAAAAATTTTGTATGAGAGGCCCATTTTAAAAATTCACCCTAAACTCAGAGCCGACCATGTTACGAATAGAGATTAAAATTTATTAATTTTACGAAGAATGTGACCATTAATCTCTACTATTTTAATGGGAGAGTTGGGGTTGTAAACAAATAAACCCTAATTTTGTAACTGAACAAGCCCGTGCAATATACGTCCAAATTAAATTCAATTAATAGAAACATTTGTAGACAAACAAATCCGTGTGTTGCCCGTGCATATCTAATCTAATATAAAGGAAGTATTAGATTTAAGGCTAGACTTCATTAAAGTTTTTACTATTAATAAAAATACATTTATTAAGACGTGCATCGCACGTGAAAATTACTAGTATTGTTAAGTGGAAAATAAGGGTTTATGAAGTATATCTCAAACTTTTGTAATAAATGTTATGTTGTTGATGCTACTACATTCTGACCTTACCAATTTCGAAGCTCATGAGTTTTTTAAAATAAAATTTAACATGTATTAAATGGTAACAAATATTTCTCTTTTGCGCGCATCAGTTGGTGATAGCTTCAGTGAGAACCTTTTAACACTTTTACCGTAAGTTCGGGGGTAGATTCTGAACATTTTGTGTCTAAAAGCTCAAAATTAGTATTAGCTCTATAATACAACAAATATCCTACATTAAATCAGATTAATTCGAATATTTTTACTATCTTTTTAAGGATTCATATTTGCAATTTTGCACTATTTCATGAAAAAAATAATTCTAGATGCAAGTTCATGATGTTCCTTATAAACATGCATTCCACGTAAATTGAATGCAGATTCATATCATATCTCAAAGCTATGAATCCTTTTGTCAAACTCGTTTTGTGTCAACTTGTCAAACTCGTTTTGGTAACACTACAAAGCTAATTAAGCTGAATTCAATTCAATAGACTCGGTCTTCTTTTTATTCAACAAATATGGACCCTAATACAAGTTAGTTAGCATTTGAAACATTGCTATAAAATTTATTGTTTCCTCCAAACAAACAGATCATTAACCAAAGCTATCTTACAATATTGATCAAGTACATTAACTGTAAAATCAAGATGAGTTCTTACAAGAAGGCTGTCATTGTTGCAGTATTCATCATTTCTGTTATGTGGGCTTTTAGTGGCTTGAAAGCAGTCGGAGCAGCGAGGCTTTTGGAAGAAGACGAGCAGAAGATGGTGGTCAGGCTGCTCGGGTCGCTGCTGAGGGGCCCAGATGGCCCTCCAGGATATGCTGGTCCTTGCACCAATGGCCCGGCCCGGGGTGTGGGGTCATGCCCGCCCTGAAGACGTTTCGGAGTCTGATAATTATTTGGATATGTTAGGATTGAGAAATTGAAATTATTTAGATGTATTGATTTGTTGTTTGTTATTTGTACTGACAAGGTTGAATAAATACAAAATAAAATTTGATGCTACGTTTTCATTTTTTAGCTCTATCATCAGTTTTTGAAATCCTACACTCCGAATGCCCAAAACCATGCATTCATTTAAAGATTCCAAACCATAACATGCCATCTTCAGTTCAATGAATTTTTTCCCAAAATGACCCTCTTTTTGAAAGTTTTTCCCAAACTGCCCTACTTTTTTTTTATTCCCTAAACGGACCTACTCGCTTTTTGAAAAAGCGAGTCTGGAATTATTCCCCTCGCTTTTTCAAAAAGCGAGTCTTGAGATGCTGATTTTCGTCATCTCAAGACTCGCTTTCTGAAAAAGCGAGGGGATTTATCCCACGCTCGCTTTTTCAAAAAGCGAGTCTTGACTTTTTTTTGCCGAGCACTTATTCATTTGACCTCAAACCTCATAATCCCCTCTTCTTAGTTCTTACATCTTAGTTCTTTAGGCGCATATATAAACATCCAACTCCTTAAGGGTTTGTTCAGTCACCACCTTCACTATGTTAGCCTCCGGCACCTCCTCGCACGCTTTCTCGTACTCGAAGCTCATCTTCACTGCACACCCCTCGCCCTTGGGAACCACCTGGTACGTCGCCTTGAAAACTTTGTAAATTCCAACCAGCTCCCCTGTCGATCACACTGTATCCGATAATCTTGTTCTCTTCGTCAGCAATCTCGAGCGTTTCCTTGGCAAATTTGACGATCGGCATCTCTGAAACCACTCATACATTTGTTAGAATTCATACTCAGCTTTCGCAAACAGTAACTGTACGATTTGTTCAGCAATGATCGACTATATATGACTATCATACTTTAAAAAACTTGAACTTTCGTCATATTGTGAAATAAAGTTTGTACACTATGACCCTAATGTTACTCTTCTCGTAAGTTACCTTCAGCATAAGTCAAAAGGGATGTGAAAAAGCAAGTCATAAGTTGCTTCTCAAACTGATGAGAACCGACATGATTCAAATATGAAGTTTGGATGATTTGTGTGTTGAAAACAAAAGGATGTGTCGCATATAAATACTACCGTGAGTTCACTTATTTTGCTGACACATTTATTAGGCTTAAAACTCACCGCAATCTACGAGTGTACTAATTTTTCTTATATATATATTATTTTCCTTTGATTTTTGCTCTCTCATTTCATTACTTAAGCAAATTAGATTATGATTTGAAATTTTGAGTGAGATTGACGGAGATTAATGAGTATGTTAGTCTTTGTCATTGTTCCCAATTTAAGAGCTTGAACTTGTAATCTTGTTTCACTTGCTGTGTTAAGTTCCCAATCTCCCGCTCTCTCTCTCTTCCTCCATCTCCCGCTCACTCTTCCTCTGTCTCCCAAAGACCACAGAACCCACGCTGCACTCCACCTCCTCCGCTCGCCTCGTCTTCCTCTCGACACCCCACCATTGAAGTCATTAACGCGAGCAATCTAACCCACGCCGCGCTCCTCCTCCGTCGCCATTAATGCGACCCCGAGGTGCCGTCCACTCCCCTCGTCTCAGTCGAGCCTTCCGCTCTTGCAGTCTCGTCAACGCTCGCCACCCCGAAGCACCACCCTTCCGCCAGTCGAGCCTTCCGCTCTTGCTTGGCAAAAAAACTAAAGAAAAAGCGAGTCTGGGATTATTTCCCTCGCTTTTTCAAAAAGCGAGTCTTGAGATGTTGAAAATCTGCAACATAAGACTCGCTTTTTGAAAAAAACGAGGGGAATAATCCCAGACTCGCTTTTTCAAAAGGCGAGTGGGTCGTTTAGGGAAGAAAAAAAAAGTAAGGCCAGTTAGGGAAAAACTTTCAAAAAGAGGGTCATTTTGGGAAAAAATTCCAGATCAATGTACGTACATTGTAATTGTGAAGTAACAATTAACCAGCGTATTGTCATACATTAATGAAGTATTATTTTGTGAATTCTCATGAATGAAACTATGTGACTTCTAGCTGTCTTTTCAGTATTAATAAGCATTCTACGCAACACCAGCAGCAAAAATGGATTCAGGAAGCGATTGTCATCTATGTTAATGAAAAGATGAAGATTCAGAACCAATTGACCTCGAAACAGACTCCCCTCATCTTAATGTCACACTACCTACGCAACATTTTCCTGAATCAACAGTAACAAATGAACAATCCTGACCTCAAATTTGCAATACAATATGAAAAAACATACATTCCAACACCTGCCCTTGGCCCCCAACACAAGAGTTCACAATTCCATAATAAAATTAAGACAACAGCAGTTATACAAAAGAAGCCGCTAAACAGCAGATAATATCCGAAAGAAAGGAAAAAAGGGTGCATAGTTTGACATGCATACAAAACAAGATAGCATAACGATTCTTGAATTATTATGAAGGCTCCACAGAGACTATAGCAGACGCAAAGCAGTGCCACCAAATCCCTGAACGCGAAAGAGAGATCTGTTAGAATATAAATATTAAAATTCTCACCCCTTACCAAAATTTCGTAATTTTGGTCCATCGGTAGGGTCATTAACATGGTATCAGAGAGCTGCGCAGTTTAAATGCGGATTTTTTAAATAAAAAAAATACTGCTGCGTACAGTCCAGGTTTTGACTCAAAAAAATGGCCCTCTACCTGCGGGAGCGTGTTAGAATATAAATATTAAAACCCTCACCCTTATCAAAATTTCGGAGTTTTGGTCCATCAGTAGGGTCATTAATAAGATCCACCAAGATATTAAATTGAGTTGTCGAGATAAAGATTGCAGGAGAATAAGAAATTTTGCTGTGAAAATGAAAAGATTATTACGATAAGGCCAGATAACCCATAAGATTATTGCAGCTGAGGTAATGTCCCAGGCCCCCAATATTTTCCTTCATAACTCTACTAACCATCAATCTAGCCAAAAACTATGTCAGATGGGATCCCTGTGGTTCCAAAAATTCCGACATGCTTTTAAATAGTACACGACAATAGAAAAGGAAATTCCAGTAAGGATATAGCTAGAGCCAATAATTGATCACACCGAACAACCAAGTAACGTAGACCAAACAAAACACACAAACACACAATCAAGGCCGGCCCTGAGTTTCCGGGGGCCCAAGGCGAACTCCCGAAATGGGCCCCCCACATTAAAAAAAAAAGGAGAAAAAAAAATGTATACAAAAAAATTGCACATTGTTGAAAGCAAAATATGCAAAATATATAAATTTTTTTTAAATCACCCAAATTTAAAGTCTCAAATTCAATTCAAGTCTTTAAGTCTAAACCCAAATAATTTTTTTAAAAAAAAATTAAAGGCTCAAATAATTATTTTTTTAGGCCCCTAATCACAATATTTTTCTTTTACGCGCAAAATACGTGCCTATATTACAAGGGAATTACAAATTTGGGAGCCCCTAAAATCGCAAAAATGCCGAGGGCCTGAGGCGGCCGCCTCACCCGCCTCAAGGGTGGGGCCGGCCCTGCACACAATTTTGTCCCGGTTCGGTGAACCTAATCCGGGAAGAAATAGTTGAGATATTATTCAACTAGAGAAGTTACAAGAGTTACAATACTTCCATCAAGAACATATATATATCTCGAGCCTCACTAGAAGATACTCTGATATTTATAATAGAGAACTCTCAGATGAAGTAATTGCACATTTCTCAGTGGAAGGCACTACATTATTATATAGTGATCTAGAGACACCCAAGGTTGTAGTCTTGATCCAACACTGTCTGATATACTCGGTAGAGTAAACCACGTGATAGGAGTCGTATGATATAGCTTGGAGAAACAACTGAGCTCAAACAGATCCCCAAGAATCGACCCAAAATTTTATGGTTGATCACTTGCGGTCGACTGCTCAAAAGACCAATCCATTGCACTACAAGTCGAGCGCTTCCTGCTTGGTTGCAATCGACTGTCGACACCTTCCTATCCAGCCTGCAATTCTTTCTTGTGTGCATCTTTGCGTCTAGCCTCTTATCGCTTCACTTGTTTCTCTTCACATCCAACCTAGAATGCAAGACATACACCGAACAATCTGCACATTTGCTTGCATACACATGCTTCTATACCTATGTGATTTAATGCTTCTAAACTCTTCAATTTCTCCTTTTGTAAACAATATGATTCAGTGATTTCTTCTACTAGTCGAATTTACCTCATTTGTTATTTCTCCAATTGTATGCCCCCTCAAGGGCATACCCCACTATGCGTCAACAACGAGGTGCCACCCTCCGCATGAGCTCCACCTACCCTGAGGCATCCTCCACTTCTAGATGATATTCAAACGTCATGATCTCGCTTTAGTAATTCTAGTGGCATGGAACTAGCTAGATGTTTTAGGAACAATAGACTTTAAAACACTTGGGCAAGTCTTCCCGTTCCCACAAAGCTTGTAGAGGTTGTGCTGAATACCTCTCCTTCCCCTCATCACCTTACGAAAATCTTCCCAAACTGATAGAACTCCATCTCGAATTGTGTACCTGCAGCTTCGTGTTTCCAGAGTTGCCAAGGATATTAGGCTATGCTTCAACAAAGGAACATGCATGACCTTCTCCAATGTGAACCCCTTTTCATCTGGCATCTCTAACTCAATTGTTTCATCACCCACTACGTTACAATTCTCACTAGTCTCCATCCTTACAGAACGACCTGTTGTAAACTTCTAAGTAGAAAACATCAGAAAACATCTCTATCTCGGAGCAAATATGATAAGAATTATCCAAATCAATAAACCAGCCAAAATCCACATCCTTAAAACTCGAAACAAGAAGATAGTCTAAGTTATCACTTGATTCATCAGCACTAACTATGTTGGCACCCTTCTGAATCAACTTGCTGCAATCCTTTTTATAATGTCAAATCCTTCTGCAATGATGGAAACAGTCTCCACCCTTACGTGTACTATCCCTTCCAATTGAAGTTTTGTTCATCTTCATGCAACTCATAGAAGTAGACTCTAATTTATGAGTTTCATTCCTAAGTTCATCTTCCTTTAAGCTCTTGATCGCACCAGGCACTGAGAGCTTCTCATTGGCAAAACTCCTGTGTGGCATGGTCGTTATCAAATGCTTATTTTGGATTAGGTGATTGTTTAAACAACAGCGAATGGTTGGAGAAGGCTTAAGAATAGACTGATTTGGCTGCGGAGGATACTGACCCATGTTTTGTTCCGTCTACGTCAAGCGACCTTGGCAAGCCGGGGAAGGTATGAATCTAGGAAAGAGTATATCAAGTTGAAAAGTTTTATCCACTTTGCCTAGATCATCTGTGTTTATCGTCTTTAATTTGAATTATACCTTATTGAATTGCACTATATGATCATGAAGAGTGGTACATTCCTTTATTGAGAAGCGAAATATATTTCTTTTTCAGTACATCTGATCCAGTAACGACGATCCCGAATAGTCAATTCTGAGTCTCGCCCACAAACTCGCCGCACTTTTCTCTCCAAGAAAGTTGCACTTGACATCGTTCGTCAATGACAACTGGATTAAACTCTAGACTTTTAAACAAATCTCATCCCACTTCTCTTGCTCTATGTCGGATTACTTCACTTTATGCAAACCTCGTTAATCCAATACGTCGTACATGTTCATATTTCAAAGAATGAAGTTGATCTTACCATTGAACTACTTGATTTTCGGAAAACCATGATCTTTCATCTTCACCAAGGAACTCGTGCAACCTTTGCTCTGATACCACTTTGTAGCGAACATCGGGACAAAAAGAATTTGTACTGATATAGTCAGAGGGGACCACCGATCATAACGAACAACCAAGCAACGTAGATCAAATCAAACACACAAGCACACAAATTTTGTCCCGGTTCAGTAAATCTAATCCGGGGGAGAAATAACCAAAATATTATTCATCTATAGAAGATACAAGAGTTACAACATTCAGTGAAACTAAAACTGAAGCAACAATAAAGAAATATGCAACCTAATAAACACGTATAAATACGTATTTAACAAAGCATCCATCTAAAACTTTCCAACTACATAACATGTCATACATTCTAGCTAGTGAAGTAACAACGGCTAACCAACATAGCATTCTACAACATCACCACCAAAATGGATTCAGAGATTTCCCGATCGCCATCTTTGTTTAGGGAAACGCTGAATATTCAGAACCAAGTAGACCTCGAAACAGTCTCTCCCCTTCTTGCTCTTTTCATTTGTCGACCTTAATCTCTTTGTCAGCTGCCTCCTCCTTGATCGGTTCTGTCGCCTTTTGAAATGTCCCCCGTTCTTTCGTGTTGTCTTTTTTCCAGTTTTTTTGTTTTTTTGAGAATAGCTTTTTGAAGTTTTCAGTCTTCCCTAGAAAAATTTCAAGCTAAGCCAACCCCAAAATCATTAGTTTGATTGCAATAAATTGTCGATCAACTAAAAACCAAGGATTCAACCGAAGAAAGAGATTGATCACCTTGGCTTTGCGTATGAGCCGACCCTTGGATTCATCCTTGGTGTCCACAGTGGATGCCAGAATCTCTGTTTCATCCAAGATATATAATGTTAAAACTTCAACAACCATCGAGAATGCTTGATTATAATTATATCTTATTCTTACTCTTCTGATGGGCCAAGCCATTGTTCTTGAGAATCTCGGCAACTGTGACAACCGTGCCAATTGCTGGAATTGATCAAATGAAGCAAATTGTTAGTTCGACAACAACAAATAAATTCAGACACTACAATTCATATTTTAGAAAATATTCAAGAAAAACAAAATTATGGGAACAACTTACGTACCCATGCCAACAGCCGAAAGTTCAATCTCATTGTTCTGCTGCATGTACCTCTGCAAATTTACATCATAATTGATAACCTTTCCTTTTACTACCACAAATAGAAAACAAACTATTAATCAAAACATAGATGGAAATATAATCAATTAAGATGGAAAAAAGAACCTTAGCGAGATTGACGTAGAAGTAAAGTGGCTTCTTGTCGTAGGACACTTGAATCCGGTTCTTCTTCTGCGGGCCGACCTTTGCCATTGCTGCTTGATTGTTATCTGCCACCTCCATCTCTGTATAAAAATTTAGCTTTCTTTCTCTGATCAAAATATTCTCTCAAAAATACAATTACAATTCAAGAATGAGGAAAGCAAGGGGGGAACTGGACCAATTGCCATTTTTATAGGAGATGTTCGTGGAAAGCTTACTCAATGAGAGATTGCCACGTTTCAGTAACTCACAGACTCACAGAATACGAGTTTTTTTCTTCTTTTGTTCTACATCAAAATATGGACTGAAAATAACCCAAACCAAACAAGAGTACAAGTCTGTTATTGTATGGGAGATTCAAATTTACGTTGTCTAAGTGCTCTACTAGAAATTGTGGTAAATCCTATGCATTTGGATATATAGGATTTCCGATAAGCTTGCATTCGGTACCCTTGGATTACGGGAGACACTGATCATAAAGTATCCCTCGACATGATTTCTGAAGAACATGGTCATCAAAATCTCAAAATCTCGTGATTTTCGAATGTAGCAAGTTATATTACCTAGATTTTAAGGGTCCTATTTCAGACTTCTTGTACTTGTAATATGCTCGACCAAAAATTAACATATCTCTAATATCTAATATTATAATGGAGAAAACCTTACTGTTATTTGTAAATGTTTTGTCAATCTACCAACCTGTAAAATACACGTGCATAACTATTATAAAGAAGGTTCTAAGTTCAAATCCAGACTATGTCTAAACTTTTATTTTAAAAAACTATATTTATTAAGACGTGCATCGCACGTGTAAATTACTAGTAATCTAATCTCTAATATCTTTAATCTTTAATATTATAATGGGAGAAGGCCTTAGTGTCATTTATCATTTTGTCATTCTACCAATATGGGCTACGCACGTACATAATTAATATAAAGGAGATTTCCGGTTCAAATCCTTCCTACGTCAGAGTTTCTATTTTTATTTTTTGAAATTATTAAAACGTGCATCGCACGTGTAAATTACTAGTATATCGCTAATTTTATAATGGGAGAAGGCCTTAGTGTCATTTGTAAATATTTTATCAATCTACCAACCCGTGTAACACACGTGCATAACTATTATAAAGGAGATCCTAGGTTCAAATCAAGACTACGTCTAAATTTTTATTTTAAAAAACTATATTTATTAAAACGTGCATCGCACGTGTAAACTACTTGTAATAATCTATATCTATATTATAATGGGAGAGTTGGGGTTTGTAAACAAACAAACCGTAATTTGTGTGTGAGTCAACCCGTGCATCGCACGTGTTGGCTCAATTATAAATTAGGGTTTGTTTGTTAACCCGTGCATCGCACGTGCATTATACTAGTAATATTATAATGGGAATGAAGCAGAAGTAGTGTATTAATTAGTGTCATTTGTCATTTTGTCATTCTACCAACATGTGCAGCGCACGTACATAACTAATATAAATAAGGTTTCCGGTTCAAATCCTCCCTACGTCAGAAGTTTTTTTTCTTCTTGAAATTATTAAAACGTGCATCACATGTGTAAATTACTAGTACTGAATTAAATAGATCGTGGTTTACTTTGTGCGTCGATTCTCAGATTGTAATAGGTCACATATGGCAACTAAATGCTACTTTTTCATGTATAGATACCATCTCACCATGCTGATAACATTTCTAATATCTGGCTCTTTATAAATTTCTAACATTTTTGAAAAAATAATAATAATATAAAACACAAATTTCTAATATTTGGTGATAGAATTAGTTTAGTTGTTCATAATTGGGCCGTCCACAATAAGAATAGTTGCGTTGGGCCGAGTCTTCGTCAACAAGCAAGAAAAAAGACAAGTTTGGGCTTCTAGCAAACGAAAAAAGTGAGTCATGTAAGGAAAAATTAAATCAGTAGTGCTGATCAAGATTAGCACAGACTAATTATAGACTGATTAACTTAGCAAAAGAATATTATAATCCTATTATTTCTACTAATGTTACCCTGTGCAAATTGCACATACTAAAACAATTTTGAGGGACTCATAAAATTATATAAAACTTAAAAATGTAGAGATGTCTTTTAACTATTTCAATCACAATATAATCAAAATATGACAAATCTACATATTAACTAATTCACACATTCAAATAAACCAACATCATTTTATATTTCTATTATTGAAAGAAAATGGAAAAAAATTCGAATAATTACCAAGGTTGGGTTGTGGCACTTGTCAGACTCATTGATGTACTTCTATCTTCTTCTCGACCGTGTGCTTTTTAACCGTCTTCCCTATCAAAACATACATTCTCTCTCAGATCAAATATAATCAACTTAAAAAACACATAGAGGGAACAATACGTGATAATTAGCTATATCAAAATATGACAAATATATAGATTAACCAATTTATATTTCGAAACCAACATTATTCTATATTTTCTATTCAATTGAAAGGAAACTCCAAAATTTTCAATGTGTGTAAGAAGAGCCGTCGGGAACGGCAGGGTTGCGGTGAGGCGCGTCAGAAGCGGCGTCGGGTAGCTAATGAGTGGGAACGGCAATGACTGGGGTGTGTCGGAGGTAGTGTCGAGGACATCAACGTCAGTGGGAGGCAGAGTTGTCGAAGGCGAGGATATGCGCGCAGGAGGTGGGAGGCAACGATGACGACAGTGTGCGTTAGAGGTGGTGTTAGGAATATATAAGAAGATGAGATTCTGAAAGAAGGATGAGAAGATAGAAGGTGAAGGGTTTTTTGTTTTTTTGTTTTTTGTTTTTTGTTTTGGTTTTTTCTTCTATAAATTGAGTACACAGATTAGCATGTGTTACTTCATGTTTGACTCTGCTCTCTCTATTTCAAAGTGGAGAAAGAAAAGTGGGGGCAGTGATATTTATATAATATATAGTATAAAGTATAATGGCCCAAACCAGTATATTATTTAGAGACAAGGAGGAATCTCTTGTGAGTCTATGAATTTTCCTACTCAAATGATACTCAACCATGTGCTAACACTTATGCTTCAAAGTTGAAAGCTTGGGACTAACACTGACATTTGGGTGCATCTTAGAGAGTTACACATCAAATTAGAAGATAGGAAAGCTTGGGACTTAGCAACAGCTGCCTCCTTATGGAGACTTTGGATAGAAAGAAATGATCTTATTTTCCGCAATAAAAGTTACAGATTTCCATAATCTATGAATAAAATATTTCTTTTGATTCATGATTGGGCAGGTGCTCAGGAGCAGGCAAAAAGGATCAGGAACAGCTCTGAAGAGTAGAGAGGATCGCCCAGGGGGAAGGGAGGACTGTTCCTCGAGGGTTTTATGTTTTTCCTTCTACTAATGTTGCTTTTCCTTTTATTGCTTAGGGTATTTTGATGTATGGAGATGTTGTATTAGTTTAGTTTGAGCTTGCTGTTACGACAGCTCTTTTGTAAATATTAGTACTGTGTAATGCTGTGTTTCCTTAATCCTATTAATGAAACGATGGCTATGGCCATCTTATTATCAAAAAAAAAAAGTTGAAACATTAACATGCTTGAAGAACCTTAAATTCCACAAACAATGTTAGTTGATCCACATATTCATGTATTGTGTACATATTTCTCCTTTGCCCTTTTACATTCTCAGCTTACAACACTGATAACCGTCCGAATTTTAAAAATTACTGGGATAAAAGTTAGTAGAGGAGAAAGGAAAAAAAAACTGGAGGTAAAATTATTAATCAGGGCCGGCCCGCTTTAAGGCGGACGAGGCGGCTGCCTCAGGTGCATTTGCCAATTTTTATGGAAGCCCCCCCCCCCCCCCCCCCCCCCCCCCCCCCACAAAAATAAAAAAAAAACGGTGTTTTTATATATAGGGATTTTATGCGTAATATTCTTTTAGGGGTCCCCAAAAATTTTTTTTTTTTGGCTTTTTTTTTAAAGTAGTATTTGTGCTGGTTTATTTTAGTTGGGCTTGAGTTTTTATGAATATATTTTTTTTCTCAAATTCCTAAATCTCCGTATATTTCTTTATTTATATTGGTTTTTAAGAACCGTAGAACAAAAAAAATTTAACAATTCTGTATGAGAGCCCCATTTTAAAAATTCACCCTGAACTCAGAGCCGGCCATGTTATGAATAGAGATTAAAATTTATTAATTTTACGAAGAATGTGACCATTAATATTGTTAAGTGGAAAATAAGGGTTTATGAAGTATATCTCAAACTTTTGTGATAAATGTTATGTTGTTGATGCTACTACATTCTGACCTTACCAATTTCAAAGCTCATGAGTTTTTTAAAATAAATTTTAACATGTATTAAATGGTAACAAATATTTCTCTTTTACATCAGTTGGCGATAGCTTCAGTGAGAACCTTTTAACACTTTTACCGTAAGTAAGTTCGGGGTAGATTCTGAACATTTTGTGTCTAAAAGCTCAAAATTAGTATAAGCTCTCTATAATACAACAAATATCCTACATTAAATCAGATTAATTCGCATAATTTTACTATCTTTTTAAGGATTCATATTGGCAAAAAAATAATTCTAAATGCAAGTTCATGATTTTCCTTATAAACATGCATTCCGCGTAAATTGAATGCAGATTCATATCACATCTCGAAGCACCTCCTACACGATCTCTTTGAAATGTCGAGAGACGCACTCTTCTTTTATTAGCGATTCTCTAAATTCAGGTTTATAACAAATCCTATGAGCTATGCCCCACGGGTTTTAAATTGTTCCCCTATCTGTAAGCTACTGCAGTCTGCAGTAGTACGAGTATCATAGCAATTGGCAAATTAACTTGGAGTGTCAGTTGTCCTTACTAGCTGGATGCAGCGACATTCCATGCTCCCCATGTGACATATTCATTCCATATGTGAAACCTATTAAACAAATTGGACTTTAACTTCTCTTGTAAATGAAAATGCATTGATGATGTTTTTTACACTTTGATTGGGACAAAAAACCATCAACACAATGCCCTGAATCTTTATTTTGTCACAATTTTCATGTCTTACATCCACATTAAAGCTCTTCTTTGATGTGAAAAAGCATGCAGAGGGAGTGAATTATAGAAGTTTTAAGAGATGATTAATATGATGAGGGGTTAGAATTTCCTACATACATGTTAGTATTTGTCTTGATGGGCTATGAAATGTCCTCATCACTGCTGTATCAAAACTTCAACGTTTTCATTCTGCAGGTTAAATAGAATTGGGTCAGCAAATTTTTTTTACTGTATAATTTGTTTTTGATATGTGTTTTTGGTGGAATGGAACCACGACATAAATAGTTTTGATGCGATGTACCCATGTGGATGTTTCTGCATTCATATAAATTCCAAAATTGTGATAAGAATATTTCCTTTTTTAAAGCAAACTCCAAAGTAATGGATTTTTCCCCAAAAAATGACCCACCTTTTGAAAGTACTTATCAAGTTAACCTACTTTCGAAACTATTTACCAAATTAACCTACTCATTGTTTCGAAGAGAAAGTTAATTAAAATTAGCTTGATGTTTCAAAGAGCGAGTGTAGTTCTATAATTTCCTCAAACACTTGGAGAAATATCGCGAAGATACAAATGTCTAAAGACAGACTCGCTATTCTGAACAGCAAGCTTGGTTGAACCAAACTCGCTGTTGAAAACAACGAGCACTGTTTGGTTTGTATTTTTTTTTTTTAACTAGCTCTCTAAAAAAATGAGTACAACTAAAGAGTTCGGTTGAACTAGACTCGCTATCTCAGATAGCGAGTGTAGTTGTACTCATTTTTTCTAGAGAAATTTTGAACATACAATTTATATCTGAAATCTATACAACTACACTCACTATCTGAGATAACGAGTTCATTTGAACTAGACTCGCTAGTTGTACCCATTTTTTCAGAGAAATTTTGAATATGAAATGTATACAACTACACTAGTTATCTGAGATAGCGAGTCCAGTCCAATTGACCTGGCGAGTGTAGTTGTACTCATTTTTTTTCCAAAAAAAATTGAACATGCATTTTCTACCTAAAATGTATAGACGTACACTCGTTATCTCAGATTGCCAAGTCAATTGAACTAGACTCGCTATCTCAGATAACGAGTAGAATAAATAATGAACATATCCCCCCCCCCTCGAAAAACGCTAGAAGATTATTGAACTCGGGATTTTTTGGGGAGGAAATATTCAAACACGAGATAAAAGTATTATCAAAACGCCTGCATTTTCAACACTAACATAACCTTCCTTCGATCTGCCTTGTTCCAACAACCCTCGTACATTTTTTTTTTTTTTTTTTGAGAAAAAGGTGACATCATCACTGCTTCATTAATCAATAATTAACGAAACAAGTAGTACAATAATATACATCTATATGTTCCTAAAACGAAACAATAAAGAACAATTACAAAGCAAAGCTTACATTCCTAACTAGTCCATCCCCTACCTAAACTTGTAGACAAGATCTCTGCACCATGTTCTCCTACTCAACCCTCTCAGATATAATTTGAATTCCAAAAAATCTAATCTGAAATTCAAAATTCATCAAAATATCTCTCTACCCCAGGGACTCCCTTCATATTCCCCCAAACGTCCACCATGGCAACAACCACAACGACCATCTCCTGCTAGCATGCTTATTCCTCTCCCAACGACGTTGTCGTCGTCAATCCGCCAAACCAACCCCACCGCGACGCCATCTTCCGATTGCGTCAAATCCAGCCATCAACAACAGTCGTAATTCTCAACCGATAGGCCGGTGCTGCTGACGAACTTCTCTACCAACTAACACCACCGCCTAACACATGTGACGCTTGAACTCGTCGATCTCTCCACAAATATAATTTGAATTTCAAACAAAATCTAGTTCGAAATTCAGATTACATAAAGATAATCTCTTCCTGCTCCCCAATCTTTAACTTGAATTTCAAAAATCTATCTTGAAAATCAAATTTCGTTAAATTCTCCACATCCACTCTACAAAACAAATTTGAAATTGAATTTCAAAAACCCAAATTGAAATTCAAAATTTATCAACAAGAACACTCTCTCTTATATGTTTTGAATTTCAGAAGTCTAAATTAAAATTCAAACATGATCCAAATCTTCCCCCACATCTCATCCCCATATATAATTTGAATTTCAAACCCTAATTTGAAATTCAAATTTAAAAGATCAATCAATCAATCAATCAATCTCAAAATTTTCACCTTTCCCTAATTTCTTCTCCGGCCAACCTAGCCACCTTCAGCCATCACCACCCCACCCCCCTTCTTGACGCCCCTTCGAGTTCGGCCACCTCACCTCCCGTTGACGCCAACACCTCACCACTTGCCTGCTGAATCGCCAGCCGACCACTGAGAGAAGTGTCGAACCATCTCGTTCGCTGGCAGACCACACCATCAACAGCTGACGATCCGCCTCCATCGCCAGCACCACCAATCACCGACTAAAGCTACTCCCTTCGACGACACCCATCAAAGTTCCATCGACGTCGTCAACACCCCGACGATCCACCTCAATCGCCATCACCGCTAATCGTCATCGACAACAACTCCCACTGACAACAGTCATCAAGGTCGCCGCGATGCCGCCTCCACATCACCCGACGACGCAACAACCACCCTCGACGCCAGCCACCACATCACCCTCGTACATTTATTATTTCATCACATCCAACTTTTCGTTAACCCAAAGTTAAATAATCTTAGTCAAATTAATTAACAAACTATACCTGATATGGCTAAAAATAGGATTAAATCGGGACCGTTCACATCGGACACGAATCTTAAAGCTCAGGGGTAAAATGGTAATTTCACATACTAACGGGTCTGAAATGGGTACTGGATCTCCTCCCCAAAGATCCAATAACCCACGAACGGATCCACCTCAACTGGGTGCGGGTTTCAACCCGCAGCAAACCCGGTCAAGCAGGATAGGATTAGGGTTTCTGATTAAATACTAATCAACGGTCCTGATTCACGTCTATCCTTCCACTGGGAATTAGGGATTACATTCCTTATCTGATCACAGGGATCACATTCCTAATCTGATCCCAACGGCGACTATAAATACCCCCCATCCACCACCATTAAGAGGTAATCAATCTTTCGCCAATTTACGCTCTTTCATAATCATTCCTGATTACTGACTTGAGCATCGGAGGGTGCGTCGCCGGGATTAACCTCGGTGTCTCGCACTTTTTGCAGGTGAACGGCGGGAGTCAACGGTCAAACTCCGACGGAACAGGTATCAGGTTTGCTATTCAAGTTTTCCAAGAATCCACAAATACTGTCTGTTTACCCCCACACCAGATTTAGCGGTAACAGATTGGCGCCGTCTGTGGGAAACACCACGAATAGCAGCCTTTCCTCTTCCCGTTGGTCAGATCTTCTCCAGCCATGCCTCTAAGAAAACTCAGATCCAGAGGGTCCAACCGTGGACCTACCCTTCTCCAACACAACAAGAGATTCCCCAGCAAACCGTTCTGCCGACGGGACCTTCCCCTCAGCCTAATCAGACCCTTCAGCAGAACCAACCTCCTCCTCAGAATCATCAACCCCCTCACGATCAAACCGATCCCCAGAATGCCGGTGCGGGGGGCTCCCGAGTCGATCCTCAGAAGCAACCACTCCATCAGGACCGCGTCTCAATACACAACCCCTCTTTCGATTCCATGGGATCTCACAATCCCCGAGCCTCAGATGACCTCCGCAACACCCTCGACAATCGGCGGAAGGAAGAGGACCTTCGCCGCCGTTTGGATGAAAGGCGGGCCCGAGAGGGAGCCTCCCGCCAACAACGTCCAAATGAGCGATCTTCTCATCGTCGAGACTACAAAAGATCCCCTTCTTGAAGAGGGTGGAGAGAGTCCCCTCGGCACCATAGGAGAAGACCCCATTCTCCTAATGATAGGCAACCTCCGAAGAATGACGAGGCACCCATCACTCGTGCCGAGTACCAACAATTCCAAGCAACTGTTTTGCAAGCCCTCAATCTTCGACCCAACAACAGCAATACTCAAAGGGTCCCCACTCCTCCTCTAGTCCAAAGCCCTCGCCACTCCCGGAGCTACCGCCGTCATAGTCCCCGCTCTCCTTCTTATGAAGACGAGTTCAGAGGCTCACTTGACTACCGTCGGAGGGACGATGCTCTCTATTGCCGTCTCCACGAGATGGAGAGGCACCTCGGCCGAATGACAAAGATGAAGAGCTAAGAGGAAGGACCCTCCGTCCGAGCAGGCCTCCCTTCTCCCGAACCATCATGGAGGCACCTGTCCCGGCAGGCTTCAAGCCCCCGCAATTCGAGACTTACTCGGGGGAGTCAGACCCCGTAGACCACATCGAAAGCTTCAAGACCCTCATGCTAATCCACCAAGCCTCCGATGCCTTGCTATGCAAAACCTTCCCCGCCACTCTTAAGGGTTCGGCTCGGGAATGGTACTCTCACCTCGCCCCATCCTCTATATTCTCCTTTGAACAATTCGAAACCCTCTTCGTCACCCATTTCGTGAGTAGCAGACGCACGGAGAAGACCAGTATCTCGCTGCTCTACCTCAGACAGAAGAAAGGCAAGAAACTAAGAGATTATGTCAAGAGGTTCACTGCGGAAGTTAGGTCCATCGCTTCCCTCGACCAGCCAGTTGCAGCGGCCGCCATCCAATCAAATGTCCTCAACTCTAGCCTTCGCTCCTCCCTTGCCAAGAAGCCCCCACATAATTTCGCCGATCTTCTTCTTAGGAGCGAGAAGTACATTCGGGCCGAAGAAGTCGAGAATCTCCCGGGCTTTGAGGAGACATCTTCCGGGAACAAACGGAAGAGCACAAGCGAAGAGGGGTCCCAAAAATCCCAGAAGGACGGCAATGGACAGCGTCGTCCGACTCCTCGTTTTGAGAAGTTCACCCCCCTCATTGCTAATATATTAGAAATTCTTATGGAGGTGGACAAGGAAAGGCTACTCCGTGCTCCCCCTAGAATGAATACACCCGGCAAGAAGAGGAACAAGGATAAGTGGTGCCACTTTCACAGGAACCACGGCCACGACACGGATGATTGTCGGTCTTTCAAGGAGGAGATCGAAGAACTCATACAGCGGGGACACCTGACCAAGCTCGTCCAAAAAGAGGGGGCCGAGCTTCCCCCCTGAGGAGCTTATAAACGAACCGAAGGGCCCGCCGAGCTTCAAGACTCAGAATCTCCCAGCTCCTTCCAAGAGGTCTCCACCTTATTGTAGAAGTAGGATCCTGATTTTCAATAAGGCCGATGCTTGTAAGCTGGCCAATAGCATGTAATAATGGCTTGCCCTATTAAAGCGGTCACTTAGTTTATTTCAATAAAACTTTACATCTTTTCATTGAAAATTATTGCTCTTGCTTCTCTATCTCTCCGAGTCATGACTCGCTATATGGTGAGTTCAGAGTCTAGCTTCTTTTACATGGCTGCTCCCGCAACTTACTAACCTTTAACAACGAGTTCGGAGTCCAACACTTGGCTCGATTCCGCTTCAAATAACTTGCTCTTCAGCGAGTTAGAAGTGGTTCGCCATTCGGAATTGCTCCCACAACCGTTGATACTCTCTTAAACGACGAGTTCGGAGTCCAACACTTGGCTCGATTCCGCTTCAAATAACTTGCTCTTAAGCGAGTTAGAAGTGGTTCGCCATTCTGAATTGCTCCCACACCTCGTTAGCCCTCTCTTAAAACGACAAGTTCGGAGTCCAACACTTGGCTCGATTCCGCTTCAAATAACTTGCTCTTCAGCAAGTTAGAAGTGGTTTGTCATTCGGAATTGCTCCCACAACCGTTCATACTCTCTTAAACGACGAGTTCGGAGTCCAACACTTGGCTCGATTCTGCTTCAAATAACTTGCTCTTCAGCTAGTTAGAAGTGGTTCGCCATTCGGAATTGCTCCCACAACCGCTAATACTCTCTTAAACGACGAGTTCAGAGTCCAACACTTGGCTCGATTCCGCTTTAAATAACTTGCTCTTCAGCGAGTTAGAAGTGGTTCGCCATTCGGAATTGCTCCCACAACCGTTGAATCCCTCTAACGACGAGTTCGGAGTCCAACACTTGGCTCGATTCTGCTTCGGATAACTTGTTCTTAAGCGAGTTAGAAGTGGTTCGCCATTCGGAATTGCTCCCACAACCGTTGAATCCCTCTAACGATGAGTTCAGAGTCCAACACTTGGCTCGATTCTGCTTCGGATAACTTGCTCTTAAGCGAGTTAGAAGTAGTTCGCCATTCGGAACTGCTTCTACACCCGTTGATTCTCTCACTTAAATAGCAAGTTCGGAGCTCACAACTCTCTCCTAGAGTTGCTCCTCAAACTCGTCTTCCAAATGGCTCTCCCCCAGAGCCGAGCTCTTCACTCCGCTTGTAGAATCCCGTATTTTCAAATATTATTTTAATTATTTGAAAATGAATTTTAAATGATTTTTGAGTATTTGAAAAATATTTTCTAAAAGATTTATCTTGTGTACACGTGCAAAACACGTGCAAATGACTTTTGAGAAGTTTGAAAAATTTAGTTTTCCTTATGAAAAATCATTATTTATTATTTAAAAATTATTTAATATTTTTCCAGATTTTTCTGAAATTAATTATGCCTATTTGCAATTTTTGAGAAAAGAAGGACTTATTTGCAAAATTGACATTTTGAGGGTTTAAAGCGCAAAAATGCATTTGCTGGACATTCCGATCAGTATTTGTTGAAGTTTAAAAAATATATTTTTCTATTAGATCCTAACTTAAATGATATTTGATTTAAATTTCAAGAATAGAATTATATATGCAAGATGTATTTTGGAAAGGAGTATTTTGCAAAAGAGGGAATATAACCCTAATATTCTATCCGGCATATATAAGGGAAATCCTTTTCCCAGACGTCATTGAGAACTCACAGAATTTTGAGATTATTTTGAGGAGCAAAAAGGAGGATTCTTGGATCTAGCAAGGAGGAGCTTTTGTGGATCTTTTCTTCAAATCAAAGGTGAGTGGTTTGTTTTGTTGTTTTGTTTTGCTTTGCTTGTTTTGTTTGTCTTGATTGATGAATGACGTAAGATCTTGTTATGCTTGTTTGTGATCATTATGCCATTATTTTGTTAGTCCCATTGAATGTATGGTATGGATCTTTTATTTGTTATGGTGGATGAGAACTCTTGTTGATATTTGAACCATGTATGAGAAAATATTAAGATTTGTTGAGGAAATGTTGATCTATGAGATCGTATTGTTGGGAGACATATTAAGAATTGATTTTGTTGTGATTAGATAGTAAACACCTGGACCTTATGGTTGTAAATCAGATTTGGATTAAGTTATGGAAGACATTTTGTTGAGAAAAAACCCTAATGGGAGAATTAAGAATTGAGATCATGAGAATATGAGATTGGAGAAATTGATTGATTGAGTAATGTAACCATGATGGAGATTATTGAGAATTGTTTATTTGCCTGGATATAAATTAATTTTATGATCGATGAATCTTTAGAATACTCCCGTTTGATTTGTGTTCAGACCTATACTTTTTGTAAATCTGTAGCCGACAGTCGACTGGACTGCGAAGCAGTCGACTGGTACGAGCCTACTGTGTATTTTCAGTCTTTGAGTTTTGTTCGGGACAGTCGACCTAGACTGAGGTCAGTCGACTGATCCTCTGTTTGTGATTTTGTTCAGTCCTTTCGGGACAGTCGACCTATGACCTTTCAGTCGACTCAAATACTTAGATTATTTTGATGAGGACTATTTGAATTTGTCTCGGGGCAGTCGACTGATGACTTGTCAAGTCGACTGGTCATGCCTTAGATTATTTTTGTAAAATGTTGGGATATGTCCTCTGGACAGTCGACTGGTCCTTTATGCAGTCGACTGGTCCTGAAGGATCTTTGTATTTGATTGTGAGATATTTTGTTTAGTGTTTGATTTTAAGATGTTCAGTTAAGTATTTGTTTTTGAGATGTTCAGTTAAGAACATGATTTTGAGATATTTTGTTGAGCCACTTGTTAAGTGGAATTTGTTCAGATATTTGTTTTTGAGTCTCTAGAGGTAGGTGACCCTAGTATACCGGTGTTTGTTCAGTTATTTGTTGAGGCCCATCGAGGCAAATTTTCAGTTATTCAGATTTTTAGTCCGGTAGGGTACACTGCTCTAGGAGATTTGTTCAGTAACCCAAACTAATAAGGACAGGCATTAGTAGTGTCATGACGAATGGGAACTTGAGTTATGCACCTCAGTATGGCTTTTGATGTAAGATTTAATCTCCTGAATTATCCAAGTAGTTAACTTGTGATGTGTGATTTATCTCCGGAATTATCCAGGTAGTTAACCTGTGATGTGAGGTATATCTCCTGAATTATCCAAGTAATTATCTTGTGATGTGGGATTCAACTACGGAATGATCGGAGTCGAGGCGACGCTTTTGGGGTATTATTGTGATAAGGAACCTATGTTTAGATGTGGGATGATCTCCTGAATTATCCAGGGAAAATACCTGTGATGTGGGATCAATCTCCGGAATGATCAAGCATGGGCAAATTATCATAGTTTATCTTCATCTCTTAGTAGTCATCGTTGTCAGCATGTAGTCATGATGTTTTCTTGAAACATTTTTATGCATTTGGATTTCCTGTTTTTACACACTTGGCTTTTGGATTTGATATCACCCTTTATTCTTTTGGTCGTTACTTCATACTTTAGTGTTTGAGTATTATTTGTTGGATATTATTATTTCAGTGCATTCATGATGTTTTGTTTGATTTGTTACCACTCACACCATTTATGGCTGACCCCGTAGTTTTTGGGGTTAGGGTTCAACTCTAGCCTCACATGTTGCAGGTTATTGCTTAGATTGGAGGTTGGATGCTTGAGTGGGCAGTTTGAGATAATTGGATTATTTGGTGATTGGTGTAAGACTGTAAAGGATATTTGAGATCATTATTGAGTTGTAAATAAAATATTAATTTGCGTTGAGATGTTTAGACTTCCGCTGTAATTGTAATAATCGTTGTAATAAAGAAGCAAAATTTTAGTGGTGTTGTTGGTGTTTATTGTTGTATTGAAGTGGATTGCTGGGATTTCGCCACTTATTTTCTAAGCTCTCATATTAGAAATTTGGGGCGCTACACCGCTCGCCTCCATAGCGGACCTCTTCTCAACGAGTTCGGCTCACAACTCTCTCATAGAGTTGCTCCTTAAACTCGTCTTCCAGATGGCTCTCCTAAAAGCCGAGCTCTTCACTCCGCTTACCTCCAAGGCGGACCTCTTATTAAACGAGTTCGGAGCTAAAACTCTCTCCTAGAGTTGCTCCTCAAACTCGTCTTCCAGATCGCTCTCTCCCAGAGTCGAGCTCTTCACTCCGCTCCCCCTAAAGCGGACCTCTTCTCGACGAGTTCAGAGCTCACAACTCTCCCCTAGAGTTGCTCCTCAAACTCGTCTTCCAGATGACTCTCTCCTAGAGTCGAGCTCTTCACTTCGCTCGCCTCCAAAGCGGACCTCTTCTCAAACGAGTTCGGAGCTAAAACTCTCTCCTAGAGTTGCTCCTCAAACTCGTCTTCCAGATCGCTCTCTCCCAGAGCCGAGCTCTTCACTCTGCTCCCTCTTAAGCGGACTTCTTCTCGACGAGTTCGGAGCTCACAACTCTCCCCTAGAGTTGCTCCTCAAACTCGTCTTCCAGATGACTCTCTCCTAGAGCCGAGCTCTTCACTCCGCTCGCCTCCAAAGCAGACCTCTTCTAAGCGAGTTCGGAGCTCACAACTCTCTCCTAGAGTTGCTCCTCAAACTCGTCTTCCAGATGGCTCTCTCCTAGAGCCGAGCTCTTCACTCCGCTCCCTCTAAAGCGGACTCCTTCTCGACGAGTTCGGAGCTCACACCTCTCCTCTAGAGTTGCTCCTCAAACTCGTCTTCCAGATGACTCTCTCCTAGAGCCGAGCTCTTCACTCCGCTCGCCTCCAAAGCGGACCTCTTCTAAGCGAGTTCGGAGCTCACAGCTCTCTCCTAGAGTTGCTCCTCAAACTCGTCTTCCAGATGGCTCTTTTCTAGAGCCGAGCTCTTCACTCCGCTCATCTCCAAAGCGGGCCTCTTATAAGCGAGTTCGGAGCTCAAAACTCTCCCTTAGAGTTGCTCCTGGCACTCACTTCAAAGAATGGATCTTCCCATGGCTTGTACGAGGATCTTCCTAGCGCATCTTCTCCACCCCTAGGAGTAGAGCTCCTCTTCAAAAATCTCCAAAAACAGAGAGCACATCACCAGGCCTTGGAGCTCTTCACCTCTCCAAATATGCCGACCCCCTTCCTCGTTTATATCCGACCTCTCCTCCGTCGTCGAGCTCCCCTCGATGAGCTCCGCTAGGGCCGAGCTCCATTACGCCGAGCTACCGAACAGCTTGGCCAAGCAACCGAGCCACTGGGTCGGAGAGTTGCGACGATTCAAGACAAGAACTAGTCAAAACGCTTAACTCCATCACTCGGCAACCAGTGCCTCGACGTGCCACCGAACTGCCGTTCTACCGAGCCGAGGTGCCGAGGTACCGACCTCCACATATGGAGAAAAATGCCGCCGAGCCAGTTTCACCGTCAGATTGTCGCAAATTCATGTCCGAATTTGATGAGCGGCTCAGATCGTGCCACGTCTCCACAAAACGACAAGATAACGTTTTCTCAAAATTTGAGCCTCTTGTCTCGTGATTCGCGCCATGATCGTGATCAACCGTCCAGATTGAGCTGCTGAAATCTGAGCTACCAATCTACCGAACTGCAAAGTGGCAAAAAATGTGCCTCAAAATCCGTGCTCGGATTTGCCGAACAAGCAAGAAGAAAAAGAGGCTAACGGGTCGGGGTCGGATCCGATACCGATCCAACCCATACCCTTCTTGGCATCTTCATTCTTCTCCTTCTTCTTCAGTCTTCCCGCCAAAAGTACCCAACAATTCTCCTCTTCTTCACTGTGCGAAAGAACAAGGCAGAGGAGAGAACCCGAATGCCTCTCCTCCCCCTCTTCTTTATTCTCAGGGCTGAGCTCCGCCATGGCCGAGCTACCGAGCCGAAGGGACGAGGTACCGACCTCCACATATGGAGAAAAATGCTGCCGAGCCAGTTTCACCGCCAGATTGTCTCAAAAAACGTGCTAGAACATGATGAACGACTCAGATCGTGTCACGTCTCCACAAAATGACAAGATAACATTTTCTCGAAATCTGAGCCTCCTGTCTCGATTCGCGCCATGATCGTGATCAACCATCCAGATGGAGCCACGTAGCTCGGATCTGAAATCCGAGCTACCGATCTACCGAACAGCAAAGTGGAGAAAAATGCTCCTCAAAACCCGAACCCCATAACCACTTCACCTCCTTCTTCTTCATCCATTTTGGCGCCAGAACCAGAGGAAGAAAAACACAAAGCTCTGAAGCTCCGAACCCAATTCTTCCGCTGACGAGCTCCACCTCCGACGACCACCTTCTAGCTCCACTCCTCTCGCTGAGCTCCCTCCGTCGTCGAGCTCCAAAACCCAACTCCTCACCAACACCGACAGCTCCTTCAACTCCGAGCTCATCCAAGCTCTCGAACTGCCGAACTCGCCACAGTCGGAGTCGCTCAATGGCGAAGCCCCCCGTGTTCGCCGCTCATCCTCGTCGACTCCAAAAGCTCGACCTCGGCTCACTGGCGAAAGTCTGAGCTTCGACTTCGACGATCCTCGCCACCTTCACCGAAGAGCTCCGCACTAAGCTCGACCTCTCCATCCCCTTCGTCAACTCGCCTAGCCACTCCCCTTCGTCGAGCTCCGAAGCACCGAGCTCCACACCTTCGAGCTCCGAGCTCCAATGCCGAGCTCACAAAGCTTCGAAGCTCCGAACCCAACTTCTCGTCGAACTTCGCCGAGCTCAGCTTCCCCTACGCAGAACTCCAAACCCATCGACGAGCTCACTCTCCGCGCCATGCTCCTGCTTCGTCGAACCCATCGCTCGAGCTCCTCTCCTCCCCTACGACGAGCTCCATCCTCGAGCTCCGCACCAGTCGAAGACGGGGTGAGACGAAGGAGAAGTCGTCGATTGAGGTTTCGACGAAGGTTGAAGAAGAAGGAGAAGGGAAGAGAAGAAGCAGCGGGGAAAGACAGAAAAAGAAAGAAAGAAGAAAAAAAAACGCCACGTGGCATTGCCACGTGGCATCATCTCGAAGGGTCGGCAGATCCGAGTTGGCGAGCCGAAGTGCCGAGCTGAGTGGACGAGGTACCGACCTTGAAATTGGAGAAAAAATCCTAATGAGCCACACGATCCGTCCGATCGTCTCAAAATTCGCGCCGCGACACGATCGACGCTCAGAAACGCGCCACGTGTCCGAACGTGATCTGCCTCGCGATGCGCGCACATCTGATCATGATCGACGCTCAGAAACGCCCCACGTGTCCAGGTAATATTTAATTTATTTATTTATTTGTTTATTTGTTTTAATTATTTTAAAAATCCGAAAAAAATATTTAAAAATCGGAAAAAATTAATTAAAAATTCTAAAAATAATTATTAATTCAGAAAATTTACTTTAAAATTCTGAAAAATATAATTATTTAATTAGAATAATTAATTAAAATTTTTGGTAATTAATTATTTAATTCAGAAAATGAATAAAAAATTCAAAAAAATGAGAAAAAATTCAGAAAAATCTGGAAAAATTACCAAAAATCCAAAAAATTCTGAGGATATTTTTGGGTATTCTACAAGCCCAGAATAACACCGTTATACCCCAAGCAAGATTCCAAACTCCCTTAAGAACACCGATAAAATCTCGTACGCCATTAGAACAACAAAACTACTCCTCGAAGACTGTAGAACTCAGTCTCCAGGAGTGGGGGGCTCGTGATATGACTAAAAATAGGATTAAATCGGGACCGTTCACATCGGACACGAATCTTAAAGCTCAGAGGTAAAACGGTAATTTCACCTACTAACGGGTCTGAAATGGGTACTGGATCTCCTCCCCAAAGATCCAATAACCCACGAACGGATCTACAACTGGGTGCGGGTTTCAACCCGTAGCAAACCCGGTCCAGCAGGATAGGATTATGGTTTCTGATTAAATACTAATCAATGACCCTGATTCACGTCTATCCATCCACTGGGAATTAGGGATTACATTCCTTATTTGATCACAGGGATCACATTCCTAATCTGATCCCAACGGCAACTATAAATACCCCCCATCTACCACCATTAAGAGGTAATCAATCTTTTGCCAATTTACGCTCTTTCATAATCATTCCTGATTACTGACTTGAGCGTCGGAGGGTGCGTCGCCGGGATCAACTCTGGTGTCTCGCACTTTTTGCAGGTGAACGGCGGGAGTCAACGGTCAAACTCCGGCGGAACAGGTATCAGGTTTGCTATTCATGTTTTCTAAGAATCCACAAATACTGTCTGTTTACCCCATACCAGATTTAGCAGTAACAATACCTTTTAAAAGTAAATTACCCTTTATGAAGTGAAAAATCGAGCTTTATTAGATATTGATAAACCATAACAAACTAACGTAATTTTGTCTGTTCAAATAAACACACAAATCTAAACCACAATACAGATCTATACAAAAGAGATACTTATTACAACTAACCAATGTCCGTATTGATATTTCTCCGTTTTTCCCCAAAATGACCTACTAAAAAAAATTTCCAAAATTACCCACGGGCTATCTCAAAAAACGAGTTTGGTAAAAATCTCATCGTTTTTTGAGACAGCGAGTGTGAGGCTTGAGTTTTTTGATTTCTTCCTGGCCAAGACTCACCGTCTCAAAAAACGTGTGAGTTTTTCTCAAACTCGTATTTTGAGATAGCTAGTGTCGTTTGGGATTTTTTAATACCTCAGACTCGATTTTTTTTTCCTCTCGTTATCTCCATTCTTACTCTTTCTTATCTCCAATCTTACTCCCAGCTTCCCAAAATCGACCTCCTACCAAAAAAATCTTCTATAAATCTAAATATATTCACTTAATTTTTTCCAACCCTCTTACCTTCTAATCTCAAAACCCTAAACTCATTTTCTGAAAGATCCATATTTTGAAATTTCGATAAACTTCAAGATGATAGCAATTTCAATTCTTCTACCCATACAGAAAGATCCATAATTTTTTCCCCCTAAACTCGCTTTCTCAGAAAGGGCGCTTTCTGAGAAAGCGAGTTTAGAGTTGAGAGATTTTCAGAGCATAACTGGTCTCTGAAAATTTCTCAACTCAACAGTCGCTTTCTCAGGAAGCAATTGGATTTTGCCTACGGTCGCTTTTTGAAAAAGCGAGTGTAGGCAAAACCACATCACTTTATCAAAAAGCGAGGACGTTTTGCCTACAATCGACGAGAGGAGATCGACAAAATGGGTTAAGGTTTCGGGGTTAGAAGAGGAAGAGGGAAATAGAGAGTTGAAAGAGAGAGTGGGGTCGAAACAGCAAGCCTGGGTATTAAAAACCCCCAAACGACACTCGTTGTCTCAAAAAGCGAGTTTGGAAAAAATCCACTCGCCGTTTGAGATAGCGAGTCTTGGCCAAGGAGAAATAAAAAATACCCCAATCCCACACTCACTGTCTCAAAAAGCGATGAGATTTTTTACCAAACTCGCTTTTTAGACAGCGAGCAGGTCAGTTTGGAATTTAAAAAAAAAATTAGGTCAGTTTGGAATTTTTTTTTCAAAAAGTGGGTTATTTTGGGAAAGAAATTCATTTCTCCTAGAAGAAACTAACTACAATAAAATTACTTATTTTTCCTGTTATTACCGAAACTACTCAATGCTTGACTGTGTTTCCACACATGGTAAACAAACAAGAATATTTAATACTCCGTTGCATATTCACATGCAACTCGCACGACCGTACCTGCTTACACGAATCTTCATCTTATGAGAATCTTACTAAAAAACAATAAGTAAAGGGTGAAAATTTTCGAAACGTCCCAAACGTCTAAATTACCAAAAGCAAGAGCTCACAATACAAATCTTTACTAATAACAAACAAAAAAAAGAGGAGAGAGAGAGAGAGAGAGAGAGAGGGAGAGAGAGAGTCGGCGCCGCGATAAGTGGAGGAGCGAGGGAGGAACCGAGCTGGAAACGGAGGAGAGAGAAAGCTAGGGTTTCTGGAAATAATCGAGATCGGTTTCAGATCCCCAAATCGCAAGATTGTAACAATCCCTCTCTCATTTCTTCAATCTCGTTCGTTCTTGAAGTTCTTGATCTAATCGAAGTGGTTGTTAGTGTAATGTATGAGCTTGATTTGCGGTTGATTTGGTGGATCGGTTGTTTGTGGGGTCGCATTTATTGAGTTCCTGAGTTTCGGCGGTTTCTGTTTAGGGTTAAGATCGGTAGATCGGTTGTTTGTTCGTTTGATTTGTGGAGTGATTCTTCTTTTTGTTATGTATTTAGTTTAGTGAAGATTTGTGGTTTGTAATTACTTGATTTAAGTAGTTGCATGTCGAGTTTAGTAGCTCGTTCGGTCACTCAGACTCACTGAATGTGGTGTCTGGTCGCATTGCGGGTTCTAAGTAATATTTGCATAAATACACTGTCTATTTTTTATTTGGGAATGAAGATTTGTCAAGTTATGTAGAGTTGAGAGATGAATCTACTGTAAGTAGGTTTATTTGGTAAAGGGTGTGTTTGGGAATGGAGTTAAGCTACCAGAACTGGAGTTTTGATGAAGTTATCTCACTTAAGCTTAGTTATCTTAACTTTGGGGGGGTTGGAGCTTTCTAGGAGTTGAGATAACTGTAGATATCTACTCCTACCTTTTTTCTCGACTCTACTTCACTTGGGCCATGTTTGGGAACATAGCTAAGATTACATGCTAACTTTGGTTGTCATACCTTTACCTCCAATCTTAAAATTATCTTTTAACGTGGTGTTTGACAGTAGTGCCACTATTTATAAAAAATTAGATAAGAGTGGAGTTTAGACAGCTGAAGTTATCTTAACCCCAAAATGAGTCCCAAACAGGTTAATGTTAGGATCACTAGAGTTTTGTAAACTTATATGAGATAACTGAACTTATCTCTGTTCTCAGACATGGCCGTAATTACAGAGTAACTTAAATTGCGTTCGAGTGAAGGTACTGGGTAGACGTTTGCTGATCAGACTTTGTGAACCTCTACGTCAACTTAATAATGATAATAGTTATCATAGATATGTTACCAAACAGACCCTGTGTCCACGAAATCCAGTTATCATAACTTAGCCTCATTTCCAAACACACCCTTGAAAGTTATTAATATAACAGTTTTGCAAGTAATGATAAAATTGAAGGTGGATAGTTGCAGTGTCAACTGGTTTGGTTTGCTTTGATCGTTTAACTGATAGTTAGGGTTACACGAGTAGCCTCCGATTATCATATAACAATGTCTTTTTGTTTTCGTTTTAAAAAAATGAACCAAATTTATAAGCGCATTTACGCTTATGAACATACACTTATCATCTTTTAGCATAAATTTTCTTGGCTTTACCAAAAGAGAAAATGTCTCTGCCTCCACTTAAAAGATAACTCTAGTTATCCTTACTTTATTTCCACACACCATAAAATGTACTGTACAGCGTTCTAATGTGACTTTAGCATTAGCCTATAAAAAAAAAGAAAATATCTACTACCTTGAAACAAAGAGAGTACAGCAAAAAAATGATTTCCGAAGCACCTTTCCTTATATACTGTACATTGTTTCTACATTTGTAACTTCAGTTAGATGATTCATGTGGACTTGCAACTGCCACTAAATCATGACTATCTATTAAGAGCATTCCTTCTAAATTAATTATAATCGTCAATTTTGATTAATAACCTTGTAAGGAATTTTACTTTTCCAAAAAATCCTCATTTATTAGATATGACTCTCATGAGACCTTTTGTTTTTGTCAAAAGATGGTTTTCGGTTAATTAGGAATAGTTAGGAAAGATGCTTCCACCACTTTACACGATGGACTTTCTTCACTGTACCATAATCTGCTGTTGCATAAATCATCTATCAACATGCAGGTGAAGAGCAAGATGTCAAGCTTGTATTTCAAATCAGTTTAATGCATTTAGTCCTATGCTTCTTTGGATTTTTTTAAATTTAATTGAATTCATGTTTCACTCATGGTTATGCTTCTTTTTCTGTAGTTTTGTCATTCCTTTTTTCTTTGTTTGACACTAAAAGCTGACATAAGCATCCTGCATTGCTTCATTTGTAAATTATTTATCCTTTGATGGAACATAGCACTTTTGCTGACTAGTCACTTTAAGCTGAACAACATAGTATCTTTTTCATGACATTAATTTTTTAAATATTTTATTTTTTAATTTTGAGCATCAGCGACACAAAAGTAATCAGTTTATGGATACAGTTGATGGTTTTCATATCTTGCACAAATCTTGTTCAGGATTTATCTTGTGTAATAATGATTAGGTAACCCTAAAAATTCAGTCATCCCGCTTGGATCTTCATTCTGGATAGGGGTTGCCATGGTCAGTAAGTGTGAACTATATGATCTTGCAGGCTACTCAGCATATATTAGAAATTTCGTAGTATATTTTGCTTATAGGCTGGCTATTCTTTCTTCGTTGCCAATACTACAATCTTCTTTGAATATTTTAGTATGAATTGTTAGGTAGTGCATCACTTTCATTCTATAGATCCAAAAGATTTTCATTTAATTGAAGTGTCATTTCTTTTATGTTTTTTGTTGTGACCAGGCAATAGTATGCTTTGATACCTTATGGTTTATATTGCTGAGCATTCACATCACTGGTCCCCCATTAGGTAGTATATCTCATTAATGCACATCACCAACAACATTTGATCAGTATTTATCTTCTATATTTTTTCATTTTATGCTAACTGTGCATTATAAATACTTAGTTATCTAACCAAACTACTGCAGTGTGATTATAGAAAATATCTTACATAAGTAGGTAATGCTAGGGGGGTTGGTTTGATCTATGGTCATCTCTTTAGCCTTTTACATTAGACTGTTTGTCATTCAGCGGAATGGGTGGCCATGACCCTTTGATAAGTCTATACAACAATGCTGATGTGAATTGTTCTGTGGAAACAAAAAATCCCACCGTGTAATTAGCCTGCTCCATTTCCTGTTTGCACGCTTTTCATGTTTATCATTGGGATGGCCTGAAATCTTTGTTTTCCCCCCATTTCCTATTATGAATGAATCCATTTTGTCATAGTATATCATTTAGAAATGCATAGATAGAATACTCACTATTAAGTATTAACTTTAAGAGTAGTTCTTTGTTTGCTTTGCTTGACACAACTTTATGCTAATTTGGGATCAATAGCATAAGTAGAAACAAGAAGATAGTGACGTTGTATATTAGTAATCCTGAAGTCTTGTTCATTTATATAAATAATATAAGAACATAGAATGTTGTTGTCTGTTCTTAATTGTCAATTCTTTTAGCATGTAATTGCAGCATGTGATGCAATCTGGTAGAAACCTCCGGTTTATTTTCCTAGACTATAAAATGGATGGTAGCTTGATTCTGCTAGATAGCCTAGATTCGTTCTTTACCTAACATCTGTTTTGTTTTTCTGTAGCTCAATGGCTAAGGAAGTTATTGACATGTGCTTAGATGAGGAGTCTGACTGTGTTCTGATTTCGTCAAACCACAACAACCACGAAAGACCTGATGATTATGCATTAATGTCTTCTCAGCTTTCTGAGCCTGAGGAAGGTGCTAGGGGAATCTCTGATTCTCATGTTTCCCCTCAAGAATTAAATGAAGCTGAAGTGAAGATACATACGACAAAATATCCAATGAGGATATCTCTTGGTGGAGATATTAATTGCCAGGAGGAGAAAAAACTTCCTTGCATTGAAAGCTTGAATTTGGATGCTGACAGCCAAGAGAAGAATAAGCTGCACATGGAATTGCAAAAACCAACAAATGCCAATAATTTGGACCAGCCTGTTAAAGTGAGGTCCACCCACACTATTCCCCAACCCTTTGCTCTTGCCACTGACAAGCGTGCTGCAGACGGTAATCGTTCATTGGTTCCTAATATGGTTTGGGACGGGAATAAAAATGGCAATGCACTTAATTTGCAGTCAGAGATTCTGCCAAAGAAGATTCAGGTAAACTTTTTGTTTCTTCTTTTAGTGTGTTCATTGGTTTCTGATGCCAGAATTATTCTTTAGAAGAGTCTCATATGTTTCAAATCAATAGGAATGTTCCGGGGTTCTATCATGTTATTCTTCATATATCTATTTTGGGATGTTAGGTTAATATCCTATAGTTTATTGCCACTCTTTGTCAATATAATTCTTATTGGAGTTAACAAGGTCAGTACGTCCCTCAGTGCCATCCTGTCTCATATATTTTTTTTTACGTAATACTATAGTGCCCTGCCTTGAAGGCTTGAACCTGTGATTACTCTCTCAAGCAGGAAGCAACTTTATGAGCTCTGAAAGTCCCAACCAACCCCCCTCCTCCTCCTTCCTCTCCTCCCCCCTTTCTCTGCCAGCACACACAATACTCTTTTGAATGTTTAGTTTCTGCATGTTTTATTTTTTGATCACACACAAGCACTCGTTTAATTTCTTCGTTACTTCTGTATGTTTATCCTTTTTATGCTTGATTTTGTAAGTACCTATGGGCAGTAGTGATGGTGGGCGGCGCGGGCAGTTGGGGGGGGGGGGTTAATAATCCAGCAGTTTGATTCCCATGGGAAATCCGCTAGTCCCTCGCTTTCTTAGGGGGAATAGTATTCACAGAGACACCCCTATATGAGGGGAATATGATTCCCAACGGTTTCTTCCGCATTTTAGATACATCTACATCTATATGTGATTGGTGACATTAGAGCTGCTTGCATGAATCCATGATGTGTAGCTGTTATTCTTTTGAGACATTGGAAGGTTCACATAACTTCTATAAATAGTTTGGTAGGAAGTGAATGAAATTTGTATATCAGGACACTGCGGTGTTGATGTTCAATTACTAAGTTTGCAATGTCTTGCAGGGTAACATGTCTCTTACTTCAAAGAAGCCTCAACAGCCTGACAACACAAAACACATTGATGAAGAAGATTCATGCTCTGTTGCATCTTCGTATCCTATTGCTGGTTGTTTTTAAGAATTTATGTACTGATCTTTTTATTCACCAGATTCTTTTTCCTGAACAAATATAGAACTGCTGCATCTGTTAAAACATTGAAAGGCAAGATAACTGTAGCATCTGCACCTACTTTTAGGTCCAGTGAGCGTGCTGAGAAGCGGAAAGAGGTACTCTACTTTTGATCTTATTCCTTGCAAACACTAAGCATTCTGTGTCCACTATTACCATAGTAATACTAATGTTTTTGTTGTTGTTGTTGTAATCTTCTCTTAGTTTTACACAAAGTTAGAAGAGAAACACCAAGCTCTGGAGGCAGAGAAAAACCAGTGGGAAGCTAGAACGAAGGTATATTCTTATTTTTCTACAGTTTATCCTGATGGTCCATAGTGTTTGCAAAATCAACTCATTTATCATTGCTTTCCTTGGATTCTTCTTAATAGCATTTGTCCATATCAAAATATATTGAACTTAATAATTGCAAGACTCTAAAACATTTACTTTAAACTGTTTGAGTTCTTGTTTTCATAAATAACCCTATGCAACGAAAAGTTCCATGAAATGTTTAATTTGTTATATTGCTGTATTCTACAGTGTTTATTCAATTTTTCTTAATTGCAGAATATAGCTCATTTTTTAAATTTTATTATGCAATAGTTAACAGATGTGTGAAACCTTGGAAGTTCATTAACAATTGAAAATTTTCTTTATCAACTTGGGTTTAAATTTGAAACTCCTTTCATTAAACAAGTAGGGTTGATTGTGAGTTCTTAATGCTATCAATATACTAAGGGTGTGTTTTGATTGATAGGCAAGCTGAATGTGAGCTTGGATTTTCTCCCAATTTTTTGATTCAATTACCGATAAGTTTATTTGTTTTGGGGAGAAGTGGTGGCTCTAAATCTAATATAAATAGTTAAGGTTATGCTGGAATTGAATAAAAAAATTAGAAAAGAAATTCAGTTTTTCACTTGCATTTGCAACTTCACTTACACTTGCATCTCAAACCAAACACACCCTACATGACTTGCTAGTCAGAAATTATATATCTCAAGAAATTCCCGTTGTTAACTTGTTACCACCTGGTACTACTGTAGTGTAGACTTTTAGAATATTCAAAATAGATTGTGTCAAAACTTTACAGCACAAAAAGTCAATTATTTAATTAAAAACCTATATTAAACAGAAAATGACCATACACATTTGAAAAACTAAATTTTATTAGATGAATCACACAGTTCCCTATGTTTTCTCTGTTAGAGAGATGTTTTCTCCTGGTTACATTTATTTTTCAACGTTTTAGTAACTTTCTTAGATTTAATGTTTATTGGTGTATGCAGTAAATTTATCATTTAAACATGTGAGTATACATGATTGATGAACTAGTATATACAAACATATTTGGGATTACTATGTGATTTTTCCACCAAACTTTGTGAAGAATATATATCTATAAGCTTCAATCTATTATTTTCACGGTTATCCTCTACCTCTTAAGGTTTCAAGAACTAGATTTCCCCCATAAGGATACCCCTTGAAAACATACTTTTACTCAGTTTTAATTTTTCATTCAAGTTCTGTAGTTGTCTTTTGACATTTTTTTGGGATGAAAGTGCCCTTCCGAAGGAACTACTGAAGGTTAGAATATGACAAAAAAACCCAATGTATTTTATCTCTTGAGCTTTTTAATCTCTCCAGCTTCTCATTATGGTCCTCTGAACTTATTTGATGATGACATCGGTTTTGTTTTATTTTGTTTTGAGATTTAGCCATATGTAGTAGTTTTGCAATTTGCACCTTTTATTTTCTGTATTAGAATATTTTAAAGATTTGTATTGAGATTTCGTTTTGAGCCTATATATAGGCATTGAGAATAATGAGAAGGAATGCTATTCTTGATTAAAAAAAATACTATGTTGAGTTATTGCTCTTCATTTATCTTTTTGTGTGAGACATTGAGATAAAATTATTAGGGTTTGTGATAAATCATAAGGAAGTATTAGGATTTGTGATAAGCTCTAATTACACCCCAAATTCCCAATTAATCAAAACCCTAAAATCAGTGTTCTAAATGGCGGCCACCTCGGACGCCTAGGCGGCCCTATGCGCTCAAGTGGAGGAGAACGAACCGCCTTTGCCATAGGCGGTGGTCTGGGCGGTCGGAGGCGATTAGGCGGTCATCTTGTTGAGTAGGCATCCGTGGCGCTGATTAGGCGGACGCCTGATGTCCAACGCCCAGGTGTTTTCTATTTTTTTAAATTTGAAAAACTATAAAAAAAAACACAAAAAAAGAGAACTACTATTAAACTATTATATACTATGTATGGATCTTTAAAGCAGTTGAATTGTTTTTACTTTTTTTTAGTATTATTGGTAATGGATTGCACATATTACACCTATTACATATATTAAAATAACACATATTACACATATTACACTGATGCGGTTTATTTCTGGGAGACGTGTGGATGCACCAGGTGTGAGTTCGGACTCGATTTATAATTGAAGGAGAATGCTGCTCGTCTGCCGACCCTTGAATGACCGGGTGGAATTCGAGGCGACCTCGGGGTGGTTCGGAGATCTGGGCTCGGATCAGAGGATTCGGATCCGAGGTCTTGTGTACCTGCAGACGGTCCTGAAACACCGGGGATTGTCCCGGTGGCGGACCCTCCGACGATCTAGTCAGTCTCTGTGAGAGAGTAGCAATAACTAGGAGAATTTAAGTGGCAAAAGATTGATTACCTCCACAAGGTGGGTGAGGGTCTAGTATTTATAGAGAATCCCAACCGGGTTTGGATCCGCTTGGGGGCCGGGTCTGAACCCGAAAGCCCATGGGCCTGTCGTGGCAGAAGGCCCAGGGGGTTTAGGGCTGACGTGGCAATACCAGGAGTGGTATAGGGCTGACGTGGCAAAACCCTGAGCGGTATAGAGCTGACATGGCTGATCGTGGGTCTTTTGTGCTTCTGGGAGAATCGGAGGGCCTAGGCTGCGCCAGGTCAACCCCCTGCTTCGCCAGAGAGGGGGGGGACGGCTCATGGGGCTGTCACGGGTCGGAGATCGAGGACAACTGAGGCTCGTCGGATACGAGGAGGCCGGCTCTGGGGGGGGGTGCACTTGAGGTTCGGCGCCGACCCTGTAATGGTTCGAAGCGGAGCTAGATTGCTATTTTTATCCTACCACATTACCTTTCTTGAGTGAGCGTTGTATTGGGCCCTGGTTGGGCCCGCAGGCCATTTTTTCACTACCACACAGGCCCCCCACTCCTGCGGGGGTGCGGGAGCTAGCCGGGGAGGAGTGTTCATGGTCGTGGAAATGGGATGGCAAATCAGGGCGATGCGAGACGTTGTTTCTTCCTGAGAAGAAGGCCCTGGTGCACGACCGAACCTCGAGATGACGAGGGTTTATGTGTCGGCAAGGGTGATGGCGAGCCGTTGCTTCTTCCTGAGAAGAGTACCCTGGTGCCAGACCGAACCTCGTGATGAGGAGAGATTATGGGTCGGTAAGGGTGATGGCGAGCCGGTAATTCTTCCTAAGAAGAAGGCCCTGGTGCTCGACCGAACCTCGAGATGACGAGGGATTATGTGTCGGCAAGGGTGATGGCAAGCCGTTGCTTCTTCCTGAGAAGAGTACCCTGGTGCCAGACCGAACCTCGTGATGAGGAGAGATTATGGGTCGGTAAGGGTGATGGCGAGCCGGTGATTCTTCCTAAGAAGAAGGCCCTGGTGCTCGACCGAACCTCGAGATGACGAGGGATTATGTGTCGGCAAGGGTGATGGCAAGCCGTTGTTTCTTCCTGAGAAGAGTACCCTGGTGCTCGACCGCACCTCGAGAAGACGAGGGATTATGTGTCGGCAAGGGTGATGGCGAGCCGGTGATTCTTCCTAAGAAGAAGGCCCTGGTGCTCGACCGCACCTCGAGATGACGAGGGATTATGTGTCGGCAAGGGTGATGGCGAGCCGTTGTTTCTTCCTGAGAAGAGTACCCTGGTGCACGACCGCACCTCGAGAAGACGAGGGATTATGTGTCGGCAAGGGTGATGGCGAGCCGGAGATTCTTCCTAAGAAGAAGGCCCTGGTGCTCGACCGCACCTCGAGATGACGAGGGATTATGTGTCGGCAAGGGTGATGGTGAGTCGGTGATTCTTCCCGAGAAGAAGGTTTGGACCGTGTGGTCTGTCGCTTTAGCGGAGTCTTGATGGTGCTTCCGGGATTCGTGTGATGGTCCATTTTTCTAGGGGCATTGAATGACGCTGCCAGCCTGGACGTAGGTGGCGCATGGGCTTCCGTAGATTGGCTTTCCCAATGTCATAAAGGCGGGTCTTGGGGGAGGCTATAAATACCTCTCCCTCCCCTAGCGGGTTTAATCACAGCAAGGGTGGTTCAATGGCCACCTGAGGTGTCTGCTTCGGCGGGCGTCTCTCTTCTAGAAAACTTTGTTGGGGCGCCAAGGGGCCTCGAATCGGTGGCGACTCTGCCGTCTGGATCCTTTTTCGGGTCAGACGACTCTCATACGGATGTCTGGTCCGAGAAAGATCGGGACGGGAGGGGCATCCATCGTGTCCTGGCTCTGGGGGTGAAGAGCCTCGGATATGCGGATCGATCTTTATTCTTGGTAGGGTTCTAGGTGATGGTGGCTTTTCTCCCACCCTCGAACAATTCGGGGTTTCGGTCGACGAGGCCTTAAGTCCCGATCTGTTCGAGGGTGAGAGAGGAGCCGACCGAGCTCTGGAACCTGGGGCGCAGACGGTGGTGGCTTTCCTGCCACCCGGGAACGATTTGGGGTTTTCGGCTGCTGAGGCTGTAAGCCCCAAGTTGTTCGCGGGTGAGAGGGGAGCCTGCCGAGTCCTGTAGCCTTAAATCTTTAACAAAAAATTTTTTCGCCGAGCGCTTCATCCGGCCCGACCCCTGTGTCTGGTTGCCAGCCTGGCACTGGATGACGTCAGAAGCCCATGTTTCGAGGACGTGGCACGGTTTTCTAGGCGGCCGCTACACGCCAATTGGTGAACAGTAATTGCAGAAATCGAGGAGTCGTTTCTCCCCTCTATAAATGTTCCCCCCTCTCCTCCTATCGTCCACTTCTCGTTTCGCCTCTTTCTCTTTCTAACAGATCTCCCAACATCTCAGTCTTCGTTCATACCCGTCGCTGTACCAAGTTCGTTCTTCCGAGGCGACCCCCGGTTTGTTGGTAAGTTTGTTTTTAGTTTAGGCACAGATGGATAGGGCTCAGTCGGGCTCGTTGGCATCGACGTCTGGGGGGGGCAAATCCCGCCTCCAGACTGACTTCGCGGGAGGAGTCGGATCTCGAGGGGGAGTCTTTTGGTGAGGAACAGCCAGTGTATGACGTGAAGCCGCTGCGGTCTCGGAGGCTTTTTGTTGTGGAGAGTAGTGATTCTGAGGAGGAGGGGGGCGGTAGTTCTGCCGAAGTTCAGATTCTACGGATGGTTTCTGGAGAGGAAGGGGGAGCCGAAGGGGCTCAGATAGGAGGTCAGGGCGTGGGCTCGAGCTCCATGCCGATAGGTCTGGGGCGATTATCTACCCTCTCCCCTGAACGGACCAAGAAGAAGAAGAGGGCTCCGAAGAAGAGGGGGTCGAGGATTGGGGGCTCAAGTCAGGCGCCTGTTGACTTGACGACAGGGTCACCCGTACGGTCTAAGCCGTTCCGTTGGTACCCCGACGATCTTTCTGATAAGGAGTGTGGGGTCCAACCGTCGTCGCCGAGCCGGAAGAAGGTGATAATGGACGCATTTCCGACCGTTCTGGAGGCAGGTAACTTAGAGGCTTTGCGGTTGTCATACCATATAGGGTCCGGCTATGAGCTCATATTGCCGAGCTCCACTCTTCGACCGACCGACCCTCTGCCGGATCGGTATTGCGTCTTCCCCGTGGATGCCTTTATCTCCGGCTTTAGGTTGCCCGTTCACCCGTTCGTCCGAGAGGTGCTGAACTGGGCGTCCTTGGCGCCGATGCAGTACGGGCCCAATTCCTGGAAGCAGATCATCTGCTTCGTGTTGTTGTGCGGGGAGCAGAGGGTACCTCTTCGGTTGAACGTCTTCCGAGCGATGATGATGATTGGCTCGTCGGCTGAGGGTATCTATTACATTTCGCCTCGGGGCAAGTCGAAGTTTGTTCATGGTCACCCGGACTCCATCAAGGAGTGGAAGAAGAAGTATCTAGTGATCCGTAGTGAGGAACCTTGGGATATTCCCACTCGGTGGAATCACTATAAGCCGAGCTATAAAACGCCGAGGTCGAGGGACCTGACTGCCGAGGAGTGGGGTTTTGTTGAGCGTCTCCGTTTGTCATATAGCGTCGACTGGGCGAAGGTGACCGAGGGCCACTTGACGAATGCCGGACTGAGCCCGGCTGATCCATGTATGTAGTTGTTTCTTTCTTTTTGGCTTTGTTGTTCCTCCGTGCTCATTGTCCTTACTGGACTTTTTCACAGGTATGGATCCTGAGTCGATCAAGGCGAGGAGGCGTGAAATGAAGAAGGAGGAGGCCGAGAAGAAGGCGAAGACGAGGGGGTCGTCCCAGGGGGTTTTCGAGGCCCCTGTTCAGCCGAGGGCAAAAAGGACTCGCTTGGAGACGGTCAAGGACGCGGCGGTTCAGGGCGATCCGGACCAGGGTAGGGTAACCGATCTTGATAAGGGGAAGGGCCCTCAGGCGGATCCGGAGATAGAGGAGAGGCTCCGGCGACCGTGGGTGCCGGATTGGTCGATTCGCGAGGGAGACAGTTTGACCCGAGGGCGGCAAGCCGTCGAGGTGGCGAGTAAGTTGGCGACCCCCCGGGATCGCTCGGAGATGAAGGCCAAGTCCCTGGACGCGGCGTATACACGCCTCGCACAGGCCAATGTGCTGGTAAGTTTGTCAACCTCTCTTGTTCCGCAATTACTTTGTAAAGGAGGCTTCCTTAGTTGTGCTTGGTGATTACAGGCGACCGTGCAGGGGGCCCACGTGAAGGGCCTTTACGAGGCTGCTTTGAAGCGGGAGCGTGATAGGGCGGACAAGGCCGAGCAGGAGACGAAGGTAATGAAGACAGAACTCGAAGGCTCTCAGAAGAGGGAGCAAGAGGTGAAGGCGGCATTCGACAAGGAGAGGGGGGAATGGGCGGAGAAGATGGCGGCTCAGGAGAAGGAGTTTTCCAAGGAGCTGAAAGAGTTGACAAAGACGAGTCAGCTTCTGGTGATCAATGCCCAAGACGAGTGTTATGCGAAGGCACTCAGCCACGTGAAGCACTTCCACCCGGCCCTTGATCTGTCGAACTTTGAGTATGATATGGAGGTCAACGGGACACCGAAGATTCCCGGCGAAGGAGCTGTTCCTGACCCGCCTGTCGACCCCCTCGTGGACCCGCCTACCGATGCAGAGGTGGGAAAACAGACTGTGTAATTTTCGTCTTTCTATTTTCTCCTCTCGATTGTATTTGCCTTCCGCGGACTGTCCACTGCATTTTTTGTAAGAAGTGATTCAATTTTCAGAATAAAAATGATTTTTGACCGGCCAAGTGTTTTGACTTCGGGTGTTTTCTGGCTCTCCTTGCCTATGCGTTTTGAGTTGGCCGGTTTTCTTGTAGGCTGCGGATCTTCTTCCCGAGGCGGACCCCCGCCGCTCCGACGTGGCGTGGCTCCAGAGCAAAGTTGAGTCCCTGGTGGCCACGTTGGTTCGCTACCGAAAGGGGGCTTGTGATACTGACGCCTCTTTTAATTATTACCGGAATAAGTCCGAGGCCTTGAGTGAGGAGGCGAGCCGGCTGAGGAGGGCGATGGTGGAACGGGACCTAGGAGGCGTCGGTCTTGGACATACCCTGTCGAACGCCTCGGTGCAGAGGCCTCCCTCCGAGAGGTTACTTCGTGATGTCATAGTGGAGAAGGAGATGGAGATACACCGCTACAAGACGATGCTGGGCGTCTCGTCCTCTTCTTCCGTGGGTCGGCGAGCGGATGGAGTTCCTTCCGCGCTGCTCCTGCTGGAGCGCATGCGACCGGGGGATGCTCAGAGCTCCGTGGCTGGTGCGTCGACCGCGGCTGAGCCGGTGGACCGCCTTGACGAGGAGAGGGCTCCTAGCCATTCGGTCGGAGGGGTCCCGCCCTTTGTTGGACCCCCGGGGCCCTAAGACGGTAGCTTCCTTCGGCTTGAGATGAGTGGAGCGGTCCTGTAACGGTCATTACTTGTTTTCTCATAATCAACTAAAGGTATGAATAAAGAATTCTTTTTTCCCCTTCGCTTTACTTAGGAATGTGGTAAGCGTCGGCGGAGGCGCGGTTCGGCTTCTTCGATTCGTGAGGGATCAACGCGGGGCCTTGGGAAGGGCCCCTGGCCCGAAGCTAGGTTGGGCCTACCGAGGCACTGAGGACGATACCGGTGTGAGGGTTCGGGGACCGATCTCGATGTTTGGCGTTTAAGTTGGATCTGCCGAATCATTTGGAGTTTTGACAAAAGAAACAGGGGGATTCCTTTCATACCAGATGGGGGGGGGGTCGTCGAAGCCGCCCTTTACATGTGAGAGTTTACAAAGGGTTTTTTCATACATTAGCCAAGCTAGACCCTATGTTCGCTTCTCTAGGAACTTCGTTAGGGGCTCGGTGTTTGATTAAGAATCTTCGGATGGGAGTGGCCCAGGGTTGGTATTATCTGACTTCTATGAGCACCGTCTGATCGAGACCCTCGAAGGAGGAAGGGGCGAGTTTGGACGGTGCGTCTGCTTGAGCGTTCTGTGCCCGGGGGACTCTGCTAACTGTGGCGCAGCTGAAGGATGCCAGGAGTCGTTGGACTGTCGTCGAGCCTCCAATCATGCACTCATCGCGGGCCTCGTATTCCCCGGTGATCTGGTTGACCATGAGCTGGGAATTGCTGAAGAGATCCCAGATACGTCGGAGGGCTTTTAAGCGAAGAGATCTTCGTTGCGGCGGACGCGGGCGATGCTGTGAGCGGCTTATCCGGAACTACTTTGATTCCTCCTTGGCGTCGAACAGGGCCTCTTCTGGTTCGTCGAAAGGCTCGGGAGCTGGGCCATCTCTCTCGGGTGCGAGTTCAGTGGCGTCGAGAGGGAACACACCCTCTCCGACGGCAGTCATACAGCACGCCTGCGCGACTTCGTGGCTACCTCGGGCGACGCCTACCCCTTGGTGGGTGGGGAATTTGAGTTTTAGATGGTAGGCCGAAGGCACCGCTTGTAGGGAGGTTAGTCCAGGTCGGCCGAGAACGGCGTTGTAAGCTGTCTTGAAGTTGACAATCATGAAGTCCATGAATTCGGTCCTCTCGACAGGAGCCGACCCTGCGGTGACCTCGAGGGTAACAATCCCTTCTATTGCGACAGGGGCGCCGAAGAATCCATGCAACGGGTTTCTGGCGGGCGTGAGCTTTCCATCGGGTAATTTGAGGCTCTCGAAGGTTTTGAGGAAAAGAATATTAACTGAGCTACCGTTGTCAACGAGGATTCGGCGTACCTCGCAGTTAGCCACGTGGAGGCTGATGACGAGGGCATCGCAGTGGGGTAGGTGAACGCCTTCGAGGTCTTCTTCTGAGAAGCTGACTGGCCCCGGCTGTGGCTTGGACGAGGGGTTGTTTTGGACAGCATTCGCCTCTTGGAGGAGGGCTTTTCGGGCTGTATTTGACCCTCCTATCGGCCCTCCGTGGACATAGTGCAAGATGAATGGCGTATCCGTGGTTCCCTTGGACCCGAGATCCTGTTCACGGAGGTGGGCCGTCGTATGGTTCGGGGGCGAGAGTCTCCGTCTCCTGTCGTCTTGCCGATCCCGGCGGCCTTCTCGGGTGAACTGTCGGAGGAACCCTTGTGAGACGAGTTCCTCAATTTCGTCTTTCAGGGCTCGGCATTGATTGGTATCGTGCCCATGGTCTCTGTGGAAGCGACAGTAGAAGCGCTGGTCTTGATTCCTGTTGCTATTAGGTCGGGGAGGTAGTCGGACGATGCCTTCGTCTTCGACTTCCAAGAGGATGGCGGATAGGTTGTGGGTCAAGGGAGTGTATCTCTCGAAGCGGGGGACCGGCGGGACCTTCTTCATGGCCCCCGCGTCCCTCGGAGCTTTCTTTGATGGTTCGACCTCTCCGACCTTCCTCTTTCCCTTCATGATGGCCTCCCGGGTATCTTCGGGATTAAGGGCCTCTTCTGCCCTGATGTATTTTTCGACCCTGTTGAGGAGATCGGGAAAGTCGACGGGAGGCCTCTTCGCCAGCGAAGCTTTCAGCTGTCCATGACGAACGTTGTGCCGAAAGGCCGCAGAGGCGACGCCTGGATCAAGAGAGGAGACCGACCTCGCCTCCGTGGTAAATCTTCGGACGAACACTCTGAGGGATTCTCCCTCTATCTGCTTGAGCCCCAGTAAAGAAGCGCTAGTTCTCTCCGCCTTCCGGCTGGTGACGAAGTGGGCGAGAAAATTGCCCTCTAGCTGGTCGAAGGAGTAAATGGAGCCGGGAGCGAGTTTTGAGAACCATTCACGAGCCGGACCTCGAAGGGTGGCCGGGAAGGCTCGGTACAGCAGGGGATCTGAGGCGCTGTGAATCATCATGAGGGTTTTGAAGCCCTCCACGTGATCAGCAGGATCTCTCTCGTCGTCATAGGTCTCGAACTGAGGAAGTCGGAAGTCCCGGAGTACTTCTGCCTGGAGGATGGGGGCGGAGAAGGGAGGTCGGATAGGTCTGTACCCCTGAGCCGCTCTTTGGCCGCCGTCCCCTATGTGATCGAGGCGATCTTCCATTCCTTGGAGGCGCCTTAGGAGTGTGTCATTGCCTTCTGGCTGGATTGTTGATGGTCGGGACACGCTGGCCTCGGAGTCCGACCTGGTTTGGGAACGGAGTGTTTCTCCCCTGGGGGCCCGTCGGAGGGCCCCGAGAATTTCTCTTCGGAAGTCCTGGAACTCCTCCTGAGTGACGGGGGCTCCCTCGACCCTGTTTGGCGGGCCAGAAGGTTGCCTTACGATACGGCTGAGTGCGGGCCTCCGTCTCTCGGGTGGTGGTCGTGGATGGTTCGGGGCCGGGTTGGAAACGGCCCTTCCCCTGCTGCAGGTGATTTGGCGGTTAGCGATTATTCCTCGTAGGTCGGGCTGGACTATACGGGTGGCGCTTTGCCGGGATCCCTGACGGGAATCCCCGTGCCTTGATGCGCGTGGCCCGGCATTGGTATTTGGTGGGGGTGTGTCCCGTCGGTTGACGGTGGACGCGGCCTCCTGGCCCCTGGAGGCCATGGGAGTTCGGCTATCGAGGTCGCTCGATGGTCGGGCTCGGATCGGCTTCTGAAGCAGTGTTCCCACAGACGGCGCCAACCTGATGCGGTTTATTTCTGGGAGACGTGTGGATGCACCAGGTGTGAGTTCGGACTCGATTTATAATTGAAGGAGAATGCTGCTCGTCTGCCAACCCTTGAATGACCGGGTGGAATTCGAGGCGACCTCGGGGTGGTTCGGAGATCTGGGCTCGGATTAGAGGATTCGGATCCGAGGTCTTGTGTACCTGCAGACGGTCCTGAAACACCGGGGATTGTCCCGGTGGCGGACCCTCCGACGATCTAGTCAGTCTCTGTGAGAGAGTAGCAATAACTAGGAGAATTTAAGTGGCAAAAGATTGATTACCTCCACAAGGTGGGTGAGGGTCTAGTATTTATAGAGAATCCCAACCGGGTTTGGATCCGCTTGGGGGCCGGGTCTGAACCCGAAAGCCCATGGGCCTGTCGTGGCAGAAGGCCCAGGGGGTTTAGGGCTGACGTGGCAATATCAGGAGTGGTATAGGGCTGACGTGGCAAAACCCTGAGCGGTATAGAGCTGACATGGCTGATCGTGGGTCTTTTGTGCTTCTGGGAGAATCGGAGGGCCTAGGCTGCGCCAGGTCAACCCCCTGCTTCGCCAGAGAGGGGGGGGGACGGCTCAATGGGCTGTCACGGGTCGGAGATCGAGGACAACTGAAGCTCGTCGGATACGAGGAGGCCGGCTCGGGGGGGGGGTGCACTTGAGGTTCGGCGCCGACCCTGTAATGGTTCGAAGCCGAGCTAGATTGCTATTTTTATCCTACCACATTACCTTTCTTGAGTGAGCGTTGTATTGGGCCCTGGTTGGGCCCGCAGGCCATTTTTTCACTGCCACATACACATATTGACATATTGCACATATTACAATTGGACAATTGTTTTTTTTAATTGCACATATTGAACATATTTACACACTATTTGCACAAGAAAGTTTTTTTTATGCATACACACCTTTTAATTACACATATTATATAAGAACATGATGAATATTTGCAATTGCATTGCATAATTATACTTACGATTGAAGAATATGGGTTGAAATTAACTAAATCAGCAAAAAAAAAAATCATCCTAGGCGCTAGGCACCCCTTGACCGAGCCACCACCGCCGAACGCCGTTTACAACCTTGCCTAAAATACACCTCTCATCCCCTTCACCATCACAGCCGCCACTACCCCCTTCTCCTCTTCCTCTCCTTCGTCGTTTCCGAAACCCAACATGACGCCACCTCAGCTTCACCTCGACTCGACCACCTCCGAAACCCACCGACGGCATCGCCTTCTTCTCCTCTCCTTGTTCCCGACCGAAACCCAAGCTCCTCTCAAATCGATAGCACCATCGACCTCCTCCTTCCCCTCACCGTCGCCTCTACCTCCCGAACCGCCACTGTCCTCCTCCCCGCTCCCTCCTCTTGAACCCAACAACCCGACGCCCTTGCTCCTTCGTCGCCCAGATCCTCTTGCCGCCGTCAGCCGCCACCACTGCTTCCCCTCTTCTCCGTTGCATCCCGACGGCGACCGTCAGTCACCAACACTAGTCGACTTCTCAATTTTGGTGGATCGCTGTGCTTCAACTCAGATCCAAGGCACGTTTTTTGCACCGGTAATTTCTTTCCGTTCTCCATTATTTGTGTGATACTGTTTTATCATCTCTAAATTATTATCTGAATTTTCTGCCGTCCACAAATATTGAGTGTGTGTGCTTTTACTTGCTAAGTAGAGTACGAATTGTCATTGACTATTTTACTTGCTAAGAACGTTTATGTATAATTATTGATTGTTAGAATGGAATCTTTAATTGGGCTTGTTAAACTATTCCATATCTTGAAAATCTATCAAACCAATTAATAGTTTAATTTCTGACTTAATCTGTATTACGTGTTGGTAAACTTAATCTTTTAAAATTTTTGGAAATTCTCTACTTAAAGTTAATCTTACATCATTATTCCTAACTAACCACTATATCATTATAGATCGTTCCTTTTAGCTTATTTCTCCGCAATCTCTCTTAACCTTTTCTTACTCAATTTCTCACTAATTTCTTTTTTCTCAATTTTTCTCATTTGCTTATTTGTCTCTTACTAATTTTTTAAATCCATTTCTTGTCTCTTCCTCTAATCTTTTTTTCTCGTTACTCCTTTGTTTTCTGTTGTCCTCCCTCTTTTCTCTCTTAAATGGTGGAAAAGGATAGGGGGAAAGGTTAAGAGTGTCAAACTGTGTTGCATGGACACGAACATGGTACACGAATACGGCATGGGCATGATGAAACGACCACTACCAGAATGAGTTGATAGATGATATGTGACATAACTCTGTATATATCCTTAATAATAGATCAATCACATAGCTATCAATGATGCACAATACAGATGACTCAATTTTAGGCTTTGACTTTCAAGTATTGGATTTACGTTATTAATGGGTAGATCATATATGCTATTTCCAGTTTTTTGATAATGCTATATACTTTGAATAGGATTAATAACCAGTATAGTGCTACAATAAATTAATAGCCAGTATGCTATTATCATATAATGCTATATAGTATATACTCTAAATTACTATAACCGACATTGAGTTTTTGTTCTCATTCACAAATCACCTCTCATACGTGGTGCCCCCATCCATCTCTCTGAATTGTCTCATGTCTTGTACTCCTAACATGACGGTATGACTGCAATTGTAAGGTTGATAACAAAGGCATATTTCTGATACGGTGTGACATGTCTATTCGGGTAATCTGACACACATTTGGCATGTCTGATACATGAACCTAACCTTGGTGATAATGAGATTAGAGAAATCTTTTGAAGGATGGACTTGGAGGATTAAAGATCTGGAATGGAAAAATAGTGATAGGGTAAAGACTGGTATAGAGAGATTTAGAAAGAGAAAAATGCTAGAGGATACTGAAACAAAAAGATGTGAGAGGTAGGGGTGTAAATTGCGCTGAGCAAGCTCAACTCGAGCTCGGCTCAAACTGGGTTATGAGCTGGTCGAGCTTGGATGAATTTTTTTAGAAGCTGACTCATCCATTTAATGTTACAGAGCTCGGTTCGCTTTGAGATCGAGAGTCGTGAGGAAGGAAAGAAGAGGAAGAACCCAACTAGAAGCAGAGAAGAGGTAAAAGATTTGGTTAGAATACGACTTGTTCACTTAATGTTCAAAGCTTGACATGCTTCGAGCTAGATAGTTGTGAGGAAGGAAAGAAGAAGAAACCAAAGAGCAGCAAACAACAAGAGGTTATAAAAGGAAAAAAACAATTTATTTTTATCAGACTAAAGAGTGAAATGGATGTTAACATCTCAAATCTCCCATCAAATTCTTCTTCCCATGGTAGTCGTCTTCTCACCAAGTTCGAGCTGCTTAATGTTTATTTTGGGACGTATTTGTCAAAGGCATAACTTTAGGATTTGGATGGAAATTATAAGTTGTAGTAATAGTGTTAGTGACTAATCCTAAGGGCATCTTTAACTATTCGATTTAGGGAGTCCCACGATGTTAGGGATTTAGATTGGTTAAGAAACACTTGGATATTTAAGTTATAGGAGTTTGTTATCTAAATTTTCATTTAAAAAGAATTTTCTCTTCCTGGTGCAACCCATTACGGTATTTTAATACAAGCGGTTTAAATTGTTTTGGGCATTAACACAACATATGCAGCCAATTCTCTTAGTTAAATGCTGGAACTCCTTCGGAATACCGGTTTGCAACTTGGAAGTCAATGAGACAGATAAGCATGAAAGAGTGTTTTTTTAATTGTTTCACACCATTATGGTGTTATATGGGGAAGTGTTCACTGTAGTTGTAAATCTTATCTTAAGTTCATGGTAGATTTCTGGGAAGGTAAATGAACTTCATGGTAATCTATATGACCTTTTAATCATCTGCTAAAAGAAACTTGAACATAGTCATTTAAACTCTGTTATTTGAAATCTAATGTGTTTATGCATATACAGGACTTTACGGCCTAAATTCTCAGAGAAAATTGTTTGCAGGTTGTAAATGTAACAACAATGGGTCTAGGGTATTAGTATCGGGTCAGAATTCGATTACTTTCTCCACCCCCTCCCTCTCTTTCCTCTTTTGTTGCAGTCAATCTGATGTCCAATGTAGAGCACACATTTCCTTTCAAAGCCTTGTTATGTTGGACACATGTATTAAGTAGGACATTCTGTGCTTTGTCATTGTTGGAAGTTTGTTCTATTTTAAAATTTGTATATCGGAGTGTGTTATTGTGTTTGTTTCCTGTCTCTCCTCACCATGCGTCTTAGCTTGTTGCATTAAACATAGGAAATTGAAGTATATTCTCTAACGTTATTACTCAGGATGTCGATGTGTAATGTGGAAGAATAAATAATTTGTTTCTTTTTGTATTTGATGGTTCTCGTCTTAGTCTATCATTATCATTAGTAGGTGCATGCTCCTGGTATTCACCCAATATTTTGGTCTAGTTTCAGTCTGGTGTTATCCAGATTGTCATATGATGTAATTCTTTTTAGATTCTAGCCCTTCGCCCAACTGTGCAAGCAAAGTTAACTTGATGAGGACATCGGTTCAAGACGATTCAGGCGTTTCTATCAGCGTAGACATCGTCTAGGACAGCTACTTCATTAGTTTAGAATTTTATTCAGTAATCATATTTGTTTTTTGCAATTGTAGCCATATGTAGTAGTTTTATGATTTGCACCATTTTCTTTTATGCATTAGAATATTTTTGAGATTTTAGAATATTTTGATATTTGTATCAAGATTTGTTTTGAGCCTATATATAGGCCTTGAGATTAATTAGAAGTTATGCTATTCTTGATTAATTTTTATTTATTGTGTTGAGTTATTGCTCTTCATCCATTTTTTTGTGTGAGACAATTGAGATCCAATTTTAGAGTTTCTGATAAACTCGCAAAATACCCTCAAATCCATACAAATGTCAAACCCTAATTCCCAAATTACTTATAACCCTAATTAATCCTCACATCTTCCCTGCCGCTCTCTCCCTCTCTCTCCCCTGTTCGAGTTTGGAACCCAACCTCCTGATCACCCCTCGTCTTCCCCGTCAACCACCACCGTCTTCCTCACCCTGAGCACCTCGCCATCCCAGCTTGCACCTCGCCATCCCAGCTACTTCCTCGATGCCTCCCTGTCCTGCACCCGAGCACCTGCACCCTCGTCGAGCCCCTTGCCACCCTCTCCAACAGCACCCACTGTCGCATCCCCAATCATCGCCACACCGCCACCGCAACCCCCACTGCTACCCATCGCCTCACCCCCAACCGAGCACCAACCCTCCAACCCACGTCTGCACCCTCGTCGCCACCCGCAAGCCCAAGTCAGCAACTCCGCAGCCGACATCTTCGCTCTTGTTTGTTGCCGTTGAAGTTCATGCTCGCTGTCGTCCGCTCTTCTTGTTTCTTCACTGCCGCCAACCCTCGTCTGCAACCCTGGTAAACTCTTTCCACTTCTCAAATATTTGTGTTACTGCTTTATCATCTCTATAATATTATTTGATTTATCTGTCGTCCACAAATAATTGAGATTGTGTGTTTCTACTTGCTAATTAGGGTACAAATCTTTATTGCATATCTTACTTGCCAGAACGCTTAGGTATATAATTATTGATTAGTAGGGTTGAATTTTAATTGAGTTTGTTACACTTAGTTCATATCTTGAAAATCCATCGAACCGATTAACTGTTTTAATTTCTAACTTGATCCGCATTACATGTTGGTAAACTTAATCGTTTAATATTCTTGGAACTTCTTTATTTAGGATTAAGCTTACATCATAACTATGTTGTAACTATACAAGCAAAATTGGTGAATATAGTATGTTACTATTCTGCTTAGCATCCTGAAATTATGCAGCTTATTATCTTAAAATTATGCGGGGGAGTCTTCTTTTGTACATCTTATTACAACAACAAAGCCTTTATCCCAAACTTTTGAGGTTGGCTACCTGAATCCTTCCAGTCAACTAACTCTACTGAGGGCCTTAGGATTCATTGCATGTATAGATCTGGCTATCTTTTATAACTGTTTGGCTTGTTGTTGGCTACCTGTCACCACTCCACTCATTTACCGGGCTTGAAACAGATAGTTAAGGAAAAGATTGAGACTTGGAGAGCAACACTGGCAGAGTTCTTTGTTACATCTTAAGTTATACTCTTTTTTATTCTTTCTGGGAAATCACTGTTTAGCGATCTAGCCAAATATTTGAAAGGTCCATAATAACACTACCTTCAATATTTTCTCTCTTTTTTCTTTTTGTCTCAGGAAGAAAAAGAGGCAGCACTAAAGCAGCTTAGGAAGAGTTTGACTTTTAGGGCTAAACCAATGCCGAGCTTCTACAATGAGGGACCTCCTCCAAAGGTCGAACTTAAAAAGGTAAATTAAATTAGGTTTTTTGTGTTAAAGGTTTATCTGCGTGTATCTCTGTACCTATAATATTCATCATCATCATTAGGTCATGCCCGTGATACTTTTTACTTTAAGATGAAAATTGTCCTTCTAAGACTGTCCTATTCCTATGCAACACTCATACCAAATTTGCTAGGTTTCCCCCTGGTTTTTGGTGCAGAAGTTTGACATTTACTATGTCCTGCTGATGAACTGAATTATTACATTGAAATTCTTTTTTTATTTCGCTTTTGGCTTCGCATGTGCCTTTGAATTGAAGTAATTGCCTACACCCTCCTTCTAGCCCTTAGTCTATGAGAGTTTGGAGAATGCCAAATGGTCTTCTTAACAATTAAGGCAAGCTCCTGTTTTGTCCAAGTTTTCCTGGGATACAATTTTGGCCCTAATTTTGGCAGAGTTGATGTCAGATCAACTATTGTAATTTGTGTCAAATTTTTGTAGTGCTAAATTTTTAGCTTTAATATAAATGAATTTTTTTATGTTGCGGTGCCAAAATCACATGTAATTTTTTAAAAAAATATTTATTTCTATCACAATAGACTAAACAAAAGCTGCCTATAGTTTTCATCATCTTTTAAAAATATTATAACTCGATAAACTCTTCACTCTTGAAATCAATGCAATCTTACTTTGTGCTTTTCACATGGAAGCTTCCCACAACTCGCGCAAAATCACCCAAACTTGGTCGAAGGAAGAGCTGTGGTGATACCACGAATCCATCTCGAGGAGAGAATAACAATAGCAATGGTGTATGTGGACGAACAACTCGTCACAGTTTGGGAACCTACAAAGTCAGCAACAAACTACAGAGCACTACCAAGGATGGGAGTCCCCTTTCCAAAAACAAAGACAAAGAAGGCCCCAAACTGGCAAGAGAGGGATCAAACAAGACAATTTCTTGCAAAGTAACTGAACAGAGAAGCGCTGATATTGCAGTGCACTCTTGACCTTGGAGTTTTGGACTCTATTTCCCCTTTTAAGCTATTGCTGTCTCGATCCTGCATCACAGAAATGACATCGATATATAATTTATCGCTGGGAGAATTTGCTGCGAGAGTTTTGTGTGATGTATGATGGTGTAAATTTTTAAGTTATAGAGAAGTTTGCAAGTAACCCGACTTTTTCGCTGAAAGACTGGTTTATGCTGTTGTTACATTTGGCCATAACTTGGCATGTGAGACTTCAAATGTACTTTTTGAGTTATATTTCAGCACTACGGGCTATGTACTTCAATTAGGCTTCTTCGCTGTATTTGTATGTAATTGACTTAATTGCACTTCTCTATATCAGTGGCTGTTTCTTCATTTCTTCCATACTTGGCGATCCATCGTCTGAAGTAAATGGCATCATTTGCCATTTGACAAACACAGGCGTAACATGGTGTCAGTGTGCATCGTTAGATTCATTACACCAACTACATTTGATATACTTAATTGATGCGTATGGTTTTGTTCGATACACTATTGTTTCACTTATTGTACGATTGATTCATGAGAGATTGGATCAGAAGCTAGAGATTAGCTGGATATACTGGGAGCACAATGAGTAGTTTCTTCAGGCATAGAAGTGGCTTAATACACAAGGCACTCAGCATTGTTGAATGCTTGAATAGTGATAATAATGAGTAGTCTTTCGTTACATTTACTTGAGCCTTAGACCACAACGTTCCCCAAGGCCATAATGTTCACTACTTCAAAACAAGTTCCAATCACAAAAGCCATTTAAAGTTCTGTCAAAATTTAGCTCCATTACCTAATCAAACCATTTTATGCTGTTAGGATATGAATACTCAATTCTTACCACAACTTCGATATTTGATCTATTATTAGGTTCTTTTACATGTTATTAGAGCAATCCATATTTGAATTTCACTAATTATGTAATATTAAATGTGGCGTTGTATGCAATCCACATCTTAGCCCACAAAAGAAGGCCCTCGTCCTAAGTGGACATGTTAGAATATAAATACTAAAAACTTAACTCTTACTATAACTTCGGAGTTTGGTCTATTGGTAGGGGCTTTTACATGGGAGTACACCTTTCAGACTAGTGAGATCTTTTGCATTTCAATCATCTTCATTTTCACCTAGATCTATGTCCTTTGCATTGAGTCAGGTGTTCGCTCTTGTATTGCTTGGTACTTAAGCTTGGAATCAATCAACAACTTGGCTTGTATTGCATTACTCATTTTATGAATGGTTCTCCCATTCCTCCTTTTCCCAAATGGGAAGCAAAAGAGATGATCAAAACTTTTGCTTGAGAATAAAACTCATTAATTCTCAATATCTCTTATTTATGTCTTGACCTTCAACAAGGTTAACAAATTCTGACTAATAATTAGTTCTATCCTAAGCAAGAACATAATCATACATATCTCCTCTTTTCTATATACACTGTGTCATTTACAATGATGGATTTGTTGGATAATGGCTCGATTCTGGTTCAGTTGTTTATATCCGTCGTATCTACAGCAATCGAAAGTTCCAGTATACCAGTCGACTGTATATGGGTCTCAGTCGACTGTCCCGAAGGAATTTTCAAAGGAGCTAAGGATACAGCAGCAGGGATTCACCAGTCGACTGAATATGGATCTCAGTCGACTGTCCAGAACAATTACCAGTCGACTGATAAGAAGACCAGTCGACTGTAGGCGGGTTTGTAAATCAGAATAAGCCCATTTCGAAAGGCCCAGTAGTTTCCCTATAAATACACCTGTTAGGGTTTTGTAAAGAGTAACACCTCTATTCGAATTTTGCAGCCGTCATCTTTGTAAGGGTTTGTTTTCGCCCATTGGTGATTATAGTAAAGAAACCCCAACCGCCCCTGTGGATGTAGGCACTTGTTTGCCGAACCACGTAAATCTTTGTGTCCTTGTGTTTGTTTTGTTTCTGGTTTTTCGCTATTTCTCTCTTTGATTGGTGGTTAATTCGTATTCCGCATTCGTCTTCCGCACAACAAGTGGTATCAGAGCGTTTGGTTCGACCTAGAGGGAGATGGCGAGTGAAGCAGATGCAACCAAGGATGTTGCGGGATCAAGTTCGTCCAGAACAACGATTCACAACGCAAAATTTGAAGTTGAAAAATTTGATGGGACAAATAATTTCGGGATGTGGCAGTGTGAGGTGTTGGATGTTCTTGTTCAACAAGATCAAGATGTTGCTTTGGAGGTAAAAAACCAAAAGAATATGTCCGAAGCAGATTGGAAGAAGTTGAACCGAGTTGCGTGTGGGACTATTCAGCTCTTTATCGCGAAGGCTCAGAAGTACGATTTGATGAGGGATACCATTGCTGCGGTGTTGTGGAAGAAACTCGAAGACAAATACATGAGGAAAAGTTTGGAGAATCAGCTGTATTTGAAAAAGAGACTTTTTCACCTATACTGAAGGTATGTCTATGAACGCTCATGTTGAATCATTTAATAAATTATTGGCTGATTTGTTAAATTTGGATGAGCAAATTAAAGATGAAGATAAAGCCCTAATTCTGTTGAATTCATTACCCGAATGTTATGATCATTTAGCAACAACTTTAATATATGGAAAAGATACTGTTAAATATGAAGATGTTGCAAATGCTCTGTTGAATAATGAAACTAGGAGAAGGGATAAAATGGTTGATAGAGAAACTTCTGAAGCATTGATTGTAAGGGGCAGAACGGAGACCAGATCTGAGACCAAATCTAGAAATAAAGGAAACAAATCTCATTTCAAATCGAGAGGAGTTTCAAAGGACAGAAAGATACCAGCCAGAGATGAATGTGCTTTCTGTCATGAGAAGGGGCATTGGAAAAAGGATTGTCCGAAGCTACGAAATAAGGGAAATTCGACTGCAAATGTGACTGTTGATAATTTAGATAGTGATGATGATTTTTCCTTTGCACTTGCTGCTAGTCCCTCACTTTATCAAGAAGTATGGTTTCTTGATACAACAGCCTCCTATCATATGTCTTGGAAAAAGGAGTGGTTTACTTCTTTAGAGTATATGGATGGTGGGGTAGTTTTGATGGGAAATGATGCGCCTTGTAAGAAGGTAGGAATCGGGAAGATTGAATTGTTAATGCACGATGGTCTTATTAGGGAGCTTTCAGATGTATGCTATGTTCCAGATTTGAAAAAGAATTTGATTTCACTTGGTGTTTTGGAGGCCAGTGGATTGAAATTTGCTAGTGAAGGTAGCATTCTGAAGGTGACTAACGGATCACTCGTGGTGATGAAAGGGAAAAGAAAAAGGAACTTGTTTTTCTTGCAGGGAAAAACGTATTTGGGTCAGGCTGCCAGTGTAACTGAAAAGCCTAAACAGGTTGTTCCCGACTCTACAAGGTTGTGGCATATGCGACTCGGGCATGCAGGAGAAAAGGCCTTGCAGGGGCTTGTGAAGCAAGGGTTGCTTAAAGATGCTAAAGGTTGCAAGCTGGAATTTTGTGAACATTGTGTGTTAGGTAAGCAAACCAGGGTGAAGTTTGGTACAGCTGTACATCAGACAAAGGGTATCCTCGATTATGTGCACACAGATGTTTGGGGCCCTACTCAGACACCTTCTATGAGTGGTAGACACTGGTTTGTTACATTTGTAGATGACTACTCCAGACGAGTTTGGGTATATACCATGAAACACAAAGATGAAGTTTTGACATTGTTCACAAGCTGGAAGAAGAAAGTTGAAAACCAGACTGGAAGGAAGATTAAGGTTCTGAGATCAGATAATGGAGGGGAATACAAGAACGATCCGTTTCTGAAATTGTGTGAAGATGAAGGGATCCAGAGGCACTTCACAGTTAGGAAGACTCCACAGCAAAATGGGGTTGCAGAAAGGATGAACAGAACCTTACTTGAGAAGGTGAGATGTATGCTAGCACAGTCTGGATTGAAGAAGACATTTTGGGCAGAAGCTGTTATATATGCAAGCCACATTGTCAACCGTTTACCATCTGCAGCACTTGGAGGCAAAACGCCTATTGAGGTATGGAGTGGTAAACCTGCATCTGATTATAGTTCTTTGCATATATTTGGTTGTCCTGCTTATTTTCATGTAACTGAAACTAAACTTGATGCAAGAGCCAAAAAGGCTATATTTGTTGGTTTTAGTACTGGTGTCAAAGGTTACAGGTTGTGGTGTCCAGAACAGAAAAAGTTAGTAATCAGCAGGGATGTTACCTTTGATGAGACCAGCATGAGTAGCTCGGGACAGTCGACTGGGACTCATCCTCAGTCGACTGGTGATCAGGAGAAGCAGAAGATTAGCTCGGGACAGTCGACTGGCAAGTGCTCTCAGTCGACTGGTGCGAGAGTTCTCCAACAGGTGGAGTTAGAAAAGCTTTCAGTTGAAAATCCTTCTCCTGCCCAAAATGAAGATGATGTGGTTGATACTGAGGATGAGGAAGAAGTTCCTATCCAAGACCCTCCCCAGCAGGAAGAATCAATTGCAGCAAGAAGGCAAAGAAGAGATATCAAACGACCATCTCGCTTTACAGAAACAGTTGCATTTGCTCTTCCCATTGTTGATGATGAAGTTCCCTCCAACTTCAAAGAAGCCACTAGAAGTTCTGAAAATGCAGATTGGAAAGTTGCTATGGATGAAGAGATGAACTCTCTTCATAAGAACAAGACTTGGGATCTAGTGCAATTACCAAAGGGGAAGAAAGCCATCGGTTGCAAGTGGGTGTATACGAAGAAAGAAGGTCCAAAAGACAGTGTTCGGTTCAAGGCTAGACTAGTTGCAAAGGGGTATGCTCAACAGGAAGGAATTGACTATAATGAAGTGTTCTCTCCGGTTGTGAAGCATCCTTCTATTCAGATTTTGTTGGCATTGGTAGCACAGTTTGATCTTGAATTGACACAGATGGATGTGAAGACAGCATTCTTACATGGGGATCTAGATGAAGAAATTTATATGTTGCAGCCAGATGGGTTTAAGATTGCTGGGAAGGAAAGTTCTGTTTGCAGATTGAAGAAGTCTCTCTATGGGTTGAAGCAATCTCCAAGGCAGTGGTATTTGAGGTTTGATCAGTTTATGAAAGTGCAGAGATATTCCAGAAGTGAGTATGATCATTGTGTCTATTTCAGAAAATTGCAGGATAGTTCTTTCATATATCTGTTATTATATGTGGATGACATGTTGATTGCCTCTAAAAATGCTAAGGAGATTCAAAATTTGAAGAATCAGCTGAGTTCTAAATTCGAGATGAAGGATCTTGGTGAAGCCAAGAAGATACTTGGGATGGAGATAGCTAGAGACAGAGCAAAGGGCATAGTGAGTTTGACACAGAAGCAATATCTCTTGAAGGTGTTGAAACGGTTTGGTATAGATGAGAAAACTAAACCAGTCAGTACACCCTTAGCCACTCATTTCAGAATTAGTGCTTCTCAGTCTCCAAGTACAGATGAAGAGAGACAGTATATGGCTAATGTACCTTACACTAGTGTGGTTGGCAGTTTGATGTATGCCATGGTTTGTACTCGACCAGACATCTCTCAGGCGGTGAGTATGGTTAGTCGATATATGCATGATCCAGGCAGAGAGCATTGGCAAGCGGCTAAGTGGATTTTGAGGTACATAAGTGGCACCACAGATGTGGGTTTGAAGTTTGAAAGGGATAACAATATTAGCAGGTTATTGGTGGGTTATGTTGATTCTGACTATGCAGGTGATCTAGATAAGAGGCGGTCTACTACAGGCTATTTGTTTACTATGGCTAGGGCACCTATAAGTTGGAGGTCCAATTTGCAGTCCACTGTAGCATTGTCTACTACTGAGGCTGAATACATGGCAGTTGCTGAGGCCATGAAGGAAGCCATTTGGATTCATGGACTTTTGAAGAGCTTGGGAATTCATCGGGAGAAGGTGGAGGTACACTGTGACAGTCAGAGTGCTATCCATTTAGCGAAGAACCAAGTTCATCATTCGAGGACCAAACATATTGATGTCCGTTATCATTTTGTGCGTGATTTGATAAAGGATGGTGATATTCTTCTGGTGAAGATTGGGACAGCTGATAATCCTGCTGATATGTTGACCAAAATTGTTGGGGCAGCCAAGTTCAAGCATTGCATGAACCTGGCTAATATTTTGCATGCTTGATGATTTGGAATGGGCGGTTGGAATGGTGCTTCGCTATTTGTTTGCTTAGTATGTGATATCATACTAAGGTGGAGTTTGGTTTGTTGTTACATTTGGTGATGAGCATTTGTTTTGGAGTATTTTTGGAGATTGCTTGGGCTACTTGGAAGATCTCGCCAAGGTGGAGATTGTTGGATAATGGCTCGATTCTGGTTCAGTTGTTTATATCCGTCGTATCTACAGCAATCGAAAGTTCCAGTATACCAGTCGACTGTATATGGGTCTCAGTCGACTGTCCCGAAGGAATTTTTAAAGGAGCTAAGGATACAGCAGCAGGGATTCACCAGTCGACTGAATATGGATCTCAGTCGACTGTCCAGAACAATTACCAGTCGACTGATAAGAAGACCAGTCGACTGTAGGCGGGTTTGTAAATCAGAATAGGCCCATTTCGAAAGGCCCAGTAGTTTCCCTATAAATACACCCGTTAGGGTTTTGTAAAGAGTAACACCTCTATTCGAATTTTGCAGCCGTCATCTTTGTAAGGGTTTGTTTTCGCTCATTGGTGATTATAGTAAAGAAACCCCAACCGTCCCTGTGGATGTAGGCACTTGTTTGCCGAACCACGTAAATCTTTGTGTCCTTGTGTTTGTTTTGTTTCTGGTTTTTCGCTATTTCTCTCTTTGATTGGTGGTTAATTCGTATTCTGCATTCGTCTTCCGCACAACAGGATTGACCTTAATAGCATCCGAGATGAGTTACTTAAATTATCGTTCATGACACAGAATGTTGCACTCTGTTTCAAACCAATATATAATGATGCAAATATGTACTTTTAATAGTTTTTTGATGCATGTTAGTGTTTTTTATCTTTCTCATTGTGGACTTTATATCAGTCCATGCATCTTAGTTGTGTAGAAGTAGCTTAGAGTGTGAAAAGCATTTTGAAAGTGTATCTTTCTCACTGTGGACTTTATATCAGTCCATGCATCATAGTTGTGTAGAAGTAGCTTAGAGTGTGAAAAGCATTTTGAAACTCTCTCTCTCTCTCTCTCTCACATTCATTCATGATAGTTGAGGGGATTGTCGTCTGGTTCGAGGCCTTTCACATGAAAAGAGAATCCCCGGCCCGAATCGCAAAACCTCTCCGATGAGAGTTTTCGGACCAGGCTTCATTCCCCCTAACTCTTGCAATCCATCACCATTGACCGCTATCTCTGAAGAGAGGAACTCCCTCCCCTAGCTAGCAAGTAAGTTTATTGATTCAATCTTATAAACTACTGTGACAGTGTAAAAATGGCCTGAGGCCCAACCAGGGCCCAATACAATTCCCACTCAGAAAGGTAAAGATAGCAACCTGGTTCGGCTCCGAACCACTTCAGGGTCGGCGCCGAACCTCGTGTTTTCCCTCACAGTACTGGCCTCCTCGTACCGACGAGCCTCAGTAGCCCTCGGAGTCCGATCCGGGACAGTCCCCCGGGCCGTCCCCCCTCTCTGGCGGGGCAGAAGGATGACCTGGCGCAGCCTAGGCCTTCCTATTCCCCCCCCGCAGCACAGGAGACCCACGATCAGCCACGTCAACTCCAAATACCGCCAAGGGTGTTGCCACGTCAGCCCTATACCACTCCTGGTATTGCCACGTCCGCCCTAAACCCCCTGGGCCTTCTGCCACGTCAGGCCCACAGGCTTTCGGATCCAGACCCGGCCCCCAAGTGGAACCAAACCCGGTTGGGATTCTCTATAAATACTAGACCCCCACCCACCTTTTGAGGTAATGAATCTTTTGCCACTTAAATATACCTAGTTATTGCTACTCTCTCACAGAGACTGACTAGAGCGTCGGAGGGTCCGCCGCCGGGATAAACCCCGGTGTTTCAGGACCGTCTGCAGGTACACAAGACCTCGGATCCGACCCTTCCGATTCGAGCCCAGCCTTCAACATCTTTCCGAGCCCATCGTAGGCCCCAGAAGGTCAACCGAAGATCGGCAGACGAGCGGCATTCTCCTCCAATACAAATTGAGTCCGAACTCACACCTGGTGCATCCACACGTCTCCCAGAAATAAACAGCATCAGGTTGGCACCGTCTGTGGGAACCAGCTGCTCCAGAAGCCGATCCGACCCAGACCCTCAAAGGCCATCAACAGCCGAACCCTCATGGCCTCCAAAGGCAAGGGGGCTGCTTCCTCCGTCAACCAACGGGACTCGCCCCCACCCACTGATAAAGCCAGGCCACGCACGTCGAAACACAAGGCTCCCTCTCGGGAGTCCCAAAGGAGCGTCGGCCGGCCAGCCCAGCCCGACCTCCGGGGAGTAATCCTCAACCGCAAGATTATCCGCAGCAGGGGAAGGGCCGCTTCCAACCCGGTCCCGAACCATCCGAGGCCGCCGCCCGAGGTGCGAAGACCCGCGCTCAGCCGAGTCGGAAGACAACCCTCGGACCGGCCAAACCGGGTCGAAGGAGCCCCCGTCACTCATAAGGAATTCCAAGACTTCCGAAGAGAAATTCTGGGAGCCCTCCGACGGGCCCCCAGGGAAGAAACCTTCCATTCCCAAACAGGGTCGGACGCCGAAGCCAGCGCGTCCCGCCCTTCAACGATCCAGCCGGAAGACGATGACGTACTCCTAAGACGCCTACAAGAAATGGAGGACCGCCTCGATCACATAGGGGACGGCGACCAAAGGGTGGCTCAGGGGTACAGACCTGTCCGTCCTCCCTTCTCCGCCCCCATCCTCCAAGCGGAAATACCCCGGAATTTCCGACCCCCTCAATTCGAGACATACGATGGCGAGGGAGATCCTGCTGATCACATGGAGGGTTTCAAAACCCTCATGATGATTCACAGCGCCTCGGATCCCCTGCTCTGCCGAGCCTTCCCTGCCACCCTTCGGGGTCCAGCTCGCGAGTGGTTCTCGAAACTCGCCCCCGGCTCCATTTACTCCTTCGACCAACTCGAGGGCAATTTTCTTGCCCATTTTGTCACTAGCCGGAAGGCCGAAAGGACCAGCGCCTCATTACTTGGGCTCAAGCAGATAGAGGGGGAATCACTCAGAGTGTTCGTCCGGAGATTTACCGCTGAGGCAAGGTCGGTCTCCTCCCTCGACCCAGGCGTCGCTTCAGCGGCATTCCGACACAACGTCCGCCCCGGACAGCTGAAGGCTTCTCTGGCCAAGAGACCCCCCGTCGACTTTCCCGACCTCCTTAATAGGGTCGAGAAATACATTAGGGCAGAAGAGGCCCTTAATCCCGAAGATGCCAGGGATGCCACCGGGAAGGGAAAGCGGAAGACCGAGGAAGTCGAACCACCAAAGAAAGCTCCAAGGGACCCGGGGGCCATGAAGAAGGTCCCGCCAGTCCCCCGCTTCGAGAGGTACACTCCCCTGACGCATAACATATCCGCCATCCTCCTGGAAATCGAAGACAAGGGCATTGTCCGACTCCCCCCCCCCCCGATCTAATAACAACAAGAATCGAGACCAGCGCTTTTACTGCCGCTTCCACAGAGATCACGGGCACGAAACCGACCAATGCCGAGCCCTGAAAGACGAAATTGAAGAACTCATTTCCAGAGGGTACCTCCGAGAGTTTACCCGAGAAGGCCCACGGGATCGGCGAGACGCTAGGAACCGGAGGCAATCGCCTCCGAACCCTCCTCCAAACCAGACCCAGGGTCGGGACCCCGATTCCGAGGGAGCCGCAGATATCCCTTTCATCTTGCACTGTGTCCACGGAGGGCCGATGGGAGGTGAATCAAACACTTCCAGAAAAGCCTTCATCCGAGAGGTGAACGCTGTCAGAGACAACCCCTCGCCCAAACTGCAATCAAGGCCGGTCTCCTTCTCAGGGGAAGACCTTGAAGGTGTTCGCTTGCCCCACTGCGATGCCCTCGTCATTAACCTCCACATGGCTAATTGTGAAGTCCGCAGGATCCTCGTCGACAACGGTAGCTCGGTGAATATTCTTTTCCTCGAAGCCTTCGAAAATCTCAGGTTACCCCGAGGCAAACTCAAGCCAGCCGGGTACACCTTGCACGGGTTCTCCGACGTCCCGGTCGTAATAGAAGGGATTGTTACCCTCGACGTTACCGCCGGGTCGACTCCTGTCAAGAGGACCGAATCCATGGACTTCATGGTGGTCAACGTCAAGGCGGCTTACAACGCCATACTTGGCCGACCTGGACTATGCTCCCTACAAGCGGTGCCTTCGGCTTACCATCTGAAGCTCAAGTTCCCCACCCCTCAAGGAGTCGGCATCGTCCGAGGCAGCCAAGAAGCAGCGCGATCATGCTACATGACCACCGTCAGGGGAGGTGTGTTCCCACTCGACGCCGAACGAGCATAGATTATGGCCCGGCTAAATGTAAATCTGTTTTTGTGTAAACCCTCGTATGTAAAGGGCTGCCTTAGCGGCCCTCCCTACCTTATACTAAAAATACCCCTTTTTGTCCGAACCCAAATGTCTCGATAGTCTCAGTGCGAGTTCGGACCGAGGGTCCTTCCTAAGGCCCCACTTCGATCCCTCGCAGAGCGGTGGAGCCAGACCTCGCCTCCGACAATGCGCGCTACGCTACTGGCCGGTGCGAGGAAGGAAAAGGATTCTTTGTTCATACCCTTTTATTTTCATTCCAAAGAGAAAAAATAAAAACGAAAGAAAAACAAAGACCGTTACAAGACCGCTCCACTCATCTCAAATCAGGAAGATCAGGGCCCCTCGGGCCCAACGAGGGACGAAGAGTACTCCGACCAAGCAACTAGGGGCCCCTCTCCTCGTTGTGGTATTCCTTAGCCTCAGCCCCAATCGACACTCCAGCCACAGAGCTCTGGGCGTCGTCCGGTCGCGTCCGCTGCAATAGCAGCAGCGCAGAGGGAACCCCCTCCGCCTGTCGACCCGCGGAGGAAGAGAACGAGGCACCCAACATCGCCTCGTAACGAGGCATCTCCGTCTCCTTCTCCACAAAGACGTCGCAAGGTAACCCCCCAGGAGAGGGCCTCGGCACCAAGGTACTAAGCCCGGCCTGTCTAAGGTCCGCACCACCGAGCTCCCGATCCCACATCGCCCTTCTCAACCGGCGCGCCTCCGCACTTAAGACTGCGGACTTATTCCGATAAAAGTTACAAGCCGTATCGGTATCCCGAGCCCCCCTTCGATGACGAGCCAGCGCGGCCTCCAGGACCTTAACCTTACTCCGGAGCCACACCACATAGAAACTACGGGAGTCCCCCTCAGGGAGGAGAGCCGCGACCTACAAGATAACCAACCAACTCAACACACATTCTCAAGAAGATTTAGAAATGTCCGAGGTCAAAACAACCGGCCGGTCAAAAAACTTTTCTTGCCACTATAAATCCAGGTGCTTCTTACAAAAAATGCGGTGGCCAGTCCGCGGGAGGCAAACACAATCGAGGGAGAGAAAAAGAAAGACAAAAATTACACAACTCATTGACCCACCTCCGCGCCGACGGACGGATCCACGGGAGCGTCGGCCGCTGGGTCGACGGCAGGCCCTTCTTCGCCAGGAGTCTTCGACGTCCCCTCGATCTCCATATCATACTCAAACTTGGACAAATCGAGGGCCGGGAAGAAGTGCCTCACGTGGCTGAGGGCCTTCGCATAGCTTTTGTCCTGGGCCGCGATCACCATCAGCTGGCCCGTAGTCAGCACCTCCTTCGCCTCCTTGGTGAACTTCGTCTTCAGGGAGGCCATCTTCTTCTCCCACTCCACATCCTTGGCCTTGAGCTGGAGCTCCAGCTGCTGCTCCCTCTTATGCGAACCCTCGAGTTCGATTCGCATCTCTTTCATCTCCAGCTCGCTCTTTTCCGCTCGAGCTCGCTCTTGGGCCAGGGACGCCTCGTACAGGTTCTTTATGTTGGCCCCCTGTATGCAAGCCTACAGCCAACGGCAGACAAAGATCAGGCCTCCGCACGAAAATCAACAAGGAGGGACAGGGTCGACAGACTTACCTGCATAGTGGCCTGCGCCAGGCGGGCGAACGCCACCTCCACGGGCTCACCCTCCATCGCCTTGCGATCGCGAGGGGTCGCCAGCTTTTCCACCACTTCAACGGCTTGGGCCTCCTCTGTCAGGCGGTCCCCCATCAGAACCGACCAGCCCGGAGCCCACCGCTGCCGCAACAACTCCACCACCGGATCCTCTTCCTCGGCCTCGACCCAGGGACCTTTCCCCTTGTCGAGAACAGGGGCCCCCACTAGGCCCTGACCCTTCGAAGAAGCCACACTCTTGCTCGTCTCGGAGCGACCCCTCTTGGTCCTCGGCTCGAGTTGGACTTCCGAAATGATTAGGGACGACCCCCTCGGCCTCTTCGCCGCCTCCTTCTCAGCCTTCTCCTTCCTCATGGCGAGCCTCTTTGCCTTGATCGACGCCTCGTCCATACCTGCGAGAAAAACCATTAAGAGCAATGAGCAAGAAAGCAAGAAAGGACCCAGAGAAAAGAAACAACTACATACACATAACAGCTGGGCTCAGTCCAGCGCTCGCCAGAGTGGTCTCCGTCACCTCCGTCCAATCAATACTAGGTGACTGGCAGAGGCGCTCGACGAACCCCCATTCATCGGCCGACAGATCCCCCTGCCTCGGCGGTTGGTAGTTCGGCTTGGAGTGGTTCCATCGAGTGGGAATGTCCCATGGCTCTTCACTCCGGATCACCAAATATTTCTCCTTCCAACCCTTGATGGAATCCGGGTGGTGGCGAACGACCTTCCCCCCACTCCGGGGAGAGACATAGTATACACCCTCGGCCGACGGGTTGACCATCAACATCGCGCGGAACACATTCAGCCGCAGGGGTACTTGCTGTTCCTCGCACATCAGCACAAAGCAGATAATCTGCTTCCAAGAGTTCGGCCCGTACTGCATGGGCGCCAAGGAGGCCCAGTTCAACACGTCCCTAACGAACGGGTGGATTGGCAACCTCAGGCCAGAGATAAAAGCATCCACTGGGAAGACACAGTACCAAGCGGATAAGGGATCGGTGGGGCGCAGAGTGGAGCTCGGCAGCAGCAGTTCGTAACCAGGCCCTATATGATACGCCAGCTGCAGAACCTCCAAATCCCCGTCCTCCAAAACGGTCGAGATCGCGTCCATCATCACCCTCCTCCGGCTCGGCGAAGAGGGTTGCACTCCGAAGAGCTCCCGGTCAGAAAGGTCGTCGGGATACTGACGGAAATGCTTCGGCTGAACGGGCGAACCCGTCATCAGATTACGGAAAACAGGCGCCTTGCTCGAACCGCCGGTCCTCGACCCCGGTTTTCTTGGGGCCCTCTTCTCCTTCTTGACTCGCTCCGACGGTCCTCGACCCTGAACGGTGGATCTCCTCGCTATATCACCCTCGCCTCCCTCCTCATCAGAAGACAACTCCAGCACGCAAATGCCCTCCGAACCGTCGCCGGCTCCCTCCGACCCGCTACTCTCCACCACAAAGGGACGTCGGGAGCGCGACAGCCTCGTCTTGTGTACCGCTTCCCCCTCACCTACTGAGTCCTCCAAAGAAACCAAGCCAGTAGGGCCCACAACGGGCACCGACTCCTCCTCGAACACGGGCTCTTCCCACGACGTCGACGGAGAGTCAGGCTTTACTTCCCCCCTGGACGACGACGCCGACGAACCGGACTGAGCCCTATCCATCTGTGCCTAAAGATAAAACAAACTTACCAAACTAACCTGGGACCGCTTCGGGAGGGCGAGCCAAGTACGGCAAACTGCAAGAACAATCGCTGAAGGGTTGGGAGATTTTTTGAAAAAGAAAGCAGCAAGATTGAAGTGGGCGAAAGGGAAAAAGGGGGGAATACTTATATAAGGGAAGAACGACTCCTCGACTTCCGCGATTACTGTTCACTGATTGACGCACAACTGCCGCCTGGAAAATCGCGCCGCGTCCTCGAAACCTGTGCTGAGGACGTCATCAGACGCCAGACTGACAGCCCAACTCTGGGGTCGGTTCGGATGGAATACGCGAAGGAGAAAACATTTTTACTTAAGGTTTAAGACGCCGTCATATGACAGACGCCCCGGGCTCCAGCACTCTACCAGTTCCCCTCTCACCCTCGAGCAGCCCGGGACTTACAGCTTCGGCAGCCGAAACCCCGAACAGTTCGAGGGTGGGACAGAAACCGCCATCGCCTGCAGCCCTATCAAGACGGACTGGCCGACCCCCGATGGGAGGTGGTCCCCCCATCCGAGGCCCTTCAGCCCCAAGACCGGAATACGGTTGGTGTATCTTATCGTCCGGATCTCTCCCGGGCCAAACATCCATGACAGGGTAGTCTGACCCGAAAAAGGATCCAGACGGCAAAACCACCACCAATCCGAGGCTCCTTTTCCACCAGCACGGATCTCGGCCGTTACCCCTCTCGCCCTGATCTCCCATAGATCTGGCTGCCGTATCAAGGTCCATCAGATCCAAGAGAAGATCCGGGCGGCAGAAGTAACCACCTCTCCGACGCTGCTAGGGTCGGAATTATTAGCAAAAGACAGGCGTCCGCCGAAGCAGACACCTCTGAGGGCCAATGGGCCACCCCTGTTTTGATCATACCTACGATGGAGGGGGGAGGTATTTATAACCTCCCCCAGGAACTAACCGTTGGGGCGCGGGGAAGGTCAATCAACGGAAAACCATGCGCCATCTACATTTATTAGGCGGCGCCATTAAATGCCCCTAGGAAATTGGACCATCACACCGTTCTCGGAGAGCCTTCAATGCTCCACAGGAATGGCGGGATATCCCCGCTCAATCACTCTAGGGCGCCAACCGATCGCCATCCCCCTTGTTGGCCCGTAATCCCTCGACCAGCTCGAGGTGAGGTCTAGCACCAGGGTAGTCTTCTCAGGAAGGCTTCACGGCTCGCCATCGCCCTTGCCTTCCAGTAATCCCTCGCCAAGCTCGAGGTCAGGTCTGGCACCAGGGTGGTCTTCTCAGGAAGGCCAACGGCTCGCCACCCCCCTTGTTGGCCCATAATCCCTCGACCAGCTCGAGGTCGGTCCGGCACCAGGGGAGTCTTCTCAGGAAGGCTTCACGGCTCGCCATCGCCCTTGCCTTCCCGTAATCCCTCGCCAAGCTCGAGGTCAGGTCTGGCACCAGGGTGGTCTTCTCAGGAAGGCCAACGGCTCGCCACCCCCCTTGTTGGCCCGTAATCCCTCGACCAGCTCGAGGTGAGGTCTAGCACCAGAGTAGTCTTCTCAGGAAGGCTTCACGGCTCGCCATCGCCCTTGCCTTCCAGTAATCCCTCGCCAAGCTCGAGGTCAGGTCTGGCACCAGGGTGGTCTTCTCAGGAAGGCCAACGGCTCGCCACCCCCCTTGTTGGCCCATAATCCCTCGACCAGCTCGAGGTCGGGTCCGGCACCAGGGGAGTCTTCTCAGGAAGGCTTCACGGCTCGCTATCGCCCTTGCCTTCCCGTAATCCCTCGCCAAGCTCGAGGTCAGGTCTGGCACCAGGGTGGTCTTCTCAGGAAGGCCAACGGCTCGCCACCCCCCTTGTTGGCCCATAATCCCTCGACCGGCTCGAGGTCGGGTCTGGCACCAGGGGAGTCTTCTCAGGAAGGCTTCACGGCTCGCCATCGCCCTTGCCTTCCAGTAATCCCTCGCCAAGCTCGAGGTCAGGACTGGCACCAGGGTGGTCTTCTTAGGAAGGCCAACGGCTCGCCACCCCCTTGTTGGCCTGTAATCCTTCGACCTGCTCGAGGTCAGGTCTAGCACCAGGGTAGTCTTCTCAGGAAGGCTTCGCAGCTCGCCATCGCCCTTGCCTTCCAGTAATTCCTCGCCAAACTCGAGGTCAGGTCTGGCACCAGGGTGGTCTCCTCAGGAAGGCCAACGGCTCGCCACCCCCCTTCTTGGCCCGTAATCCCTCGACCGGCTCGAGGTCAGGTCTAACACCAGCGTAACCCTCTCATGAAGGCCCAGTGACTCGCCATCCCATTTCTACAACCATAAGCACTCCTCCACGGCTAGCTCCCGCACCCCCTGCAGGAGTGGGGGGCTTGTGTGACAGTGTAAAAATGGCCTGAGGCCCAACCAGGGCCCAATACAATTCCCACTTAGAAAGGTAAAGATAGCAACCTGGTTCGGCTCCGAACCACTTCAGGGTCGGCGCCGAACCTCGTGTTTTCCCTCACAGTACTGGCCTCCTCGTACCGACGAGCCTCAGTAGCCATCGGAGTCCGATCCGGGACAGTCCCCCGGGCTGTCCCCCCTCTCTGGCGGGGCAGAAGGATGACCTGGCGCAGCCTAGGCCTTCCTATTCCCCCCCCCCCGCAGCACAGGAGACCCACGATCAGCCACGTCAACTCCAAATACCGCCAAGGGTGTTGCCACGTCAGCCCTATACCACTCCTGGTATTGCCACGTCCGCCCTAAACCCCCTGGGCCTTCTGCCACGTCAGGCCCACGGGCTTTCGGATCCAGACCCGGCCCCCAAGTGGAACCAAACCCGGTTGGGATTCTCTATAAATACTAGACCCCCACCCACCTTTTGAGGTAATGAATCTTTTGCCACTTAAATATACCTAGTTATTGCTACTCTCTCACAGAGACTGACTAGAGCGTCGGAGGGTCCGCCGCCGGGATAAACCCCGGTGTTTCAGGACCGTCTGCAGGTACACAAGACCTCGGATCCGACCCTTCCGATCCGAGCCCAGCCTTCAACATCTTTCCGAGCCCATCGCAGGCCCCAGAAGGTCAACCGAAGATCGGCAGACGAGCGGCATTCTCCTCCAATACAAATTGAGTCCGAACTCACACCTGGTGCATCCACACGTCTCCCAGAAATAAACAGCATCAACTACTAATATGCATATTGTTTCATGTTTGTCATATAGCTTTCTTGATTTCACTGCACTGTAAAGTTCTAACTCTTTCAGTCTTAAGTTCCCTATATATATATGTATATATATATATATGCATAAGAATGCTTTGTTAATTTCTTTTAGTCGAGATTGAATATTACACTTCTGAGTGTGAAGATAAGATCAGAATTTGATTGTTAGGTTAGGTATAGCTACACCCAAGAATAATATTTGGTGAAGGTGTGGGCTTTGCTTTATTTTACTAAACATATATCTAATATCTAATATTATAATGAGAGAATGCCTTACTGTCATTTATAAATCTATTGATGCATGCAATACACGTGCAAAACTATTATAAAGGAGGTCTTAACTTCAAATTCAGACTACGTCTAAATTTTTACTTTATATAAATTACCAGTAGTATTAAGTAGAAGAGAATATATGTACTTGTTGAGAGTGAGTAGACTAAAAAAACTTGTGCAGTTCAACAACACTACTGTTTCACCAATATAAATAAACACAGAAAATGTACGTAGTGATTGACTTAACATTAAGAAAATCACATTGGCTTCCTTCTAAGGAAACATAAAATCTTCTAACATATTAAGAGATTCAGAATAAACACATTCATACTATAAATAAACAAATGATGACATGCATTTAGAAAAACCATGTTAAAATCTTTTCTTCTGAAAACTCCTAAAAACAAAAAAACAAAAAACTTTTCTTCTGTACTATATTGAAGTTGTAAATCATAGACCGAAAGCCCTCTCTAATTTTTTAGATTACTCATCATATACTCTTTACAAATTATTCTTAGTGTACAAACTTTTATTTTATATGAGTGACACTTTTGTAAATAATTATGCCGTAAATAAATTTGAACTTTGAGAGTATTATGATAACTAACAAAAAGAATAGTTAATATAACTCCCACTTAAAAATAAATAATTGAAATTAGATGGCTGAATGAATGAACTATAAATTACAAATTGTCTACAAATGACAACTCCTACTCTCTCATTATAATATTAGAGATGAGAAAGCAAAATAAGGTTTGAAGATAATAATCGACATTATTAATGCATAGAGGCAGTTGAATGCAAGCAAAGGAACTTCAATTTCAAATTATATATTTTACACAAACCTCTGTACAACCAAACTAAAATGGTTAGTAAGAGGGCACCCAACTATATACTTGTATTTGTAGTGCAGTTGATAAGGCTTTCGACTCTTATGTGAGAGCTGATATATTCAATCTTAACGCTAGGCATAATTAATTTAAAATATTGAAAAATCTCTCTTCCGGCGAATGCCAGCTAATTTTCACTGAAGTTTCTTTCAAGCAAGACAAGGTACATGACAAGTATCGCTTTGGTTGATCAGTCAAAGAAAGGAAATCCAACTTCAGTAGTACTGTACCCAAAGACAGATGGAAGAAATGATTATTTTTTTCCCTTCTCTCTCTATCTTCCTACTAACTTTTTTAATTTGCTTTAATCCTTGAATTCTCTAAGACTAATCCTTGAATTCTCTAATATGAAGAAGGAATATAGCCCTACAAATCATCAAAGAAATATCTCTGATGAAATCTTGTTGCAGAACAAACAGTATTTGTATACATGAAAGCTGAGTAACAGAGCTTAATGCACTTGAATTTTTTTACCAAAATGATCCACTTTTTGAAAGTACTTACTACAATAACCCACTTTCGAAAGTATTTATCAAAACGACCCACTCGCTAACTCACTTAGCAACCCTAGTGAAAACAGGTGAGTTAGCGAGTGTATACTTGAATTTTTTCTTTAGGTTTTTTCCCAAGTGGTGAAACCTGAAGAAAAAAGTCAAGTATACACTCGCTCGCTCAGTTAGCGACCCTGTTTTCACTAGGGTCGCTAACTGAGATAGCGAGTGTAGATTGAGATTCACTTAATACCACACGTTATCTCAGTTTCTTCTATCTCTCTCCACACTCCTTCTCACACTCCGAAACCCTAATGGCCCAAATCTCATCCTCGTTCTACCCAGTGTTCGTGTGGTATTTATTCATAACTCTTGCTAGTTGATTTTTGTTCATTTTGATGAAGGGTTAGATTTAGAATTGTGAGTTAATTTGAGATGTGTTCAACAATAAATTGAGTGTTTTGGTTATACGAATTATGTCTATATTGTACTAAGTGTGGATGATTGGTACTAAATTTATTTGTATAATTAACCTAAAATAACTTATATTGTACTAAGTTAGTGTTATTCATGTATTTGTACCACACTTTGGAGAAAAAGTAAAGAAAAATACTAAGTTTAGCCTTGCTATCTCAGTTAGCGAGTGTGTTTGTATTACACTGACTAACTGAAATAGCGAGTGTATTGGCTTGAATTATAAAAAAAAATCATTGGGGTTAGACTCGCTATCTCAGTTAGCCACACTCGCTAACTGAGATAGCGAGTGTATTGGCTTGAAGAAAAATATATTTTGGTTTAGACTCGCTATCTCAGATAGCGAGTGTGTTTGTACCACACTCGCTAACTGAGAAAATGAGTCTAAACCCAATTATATTTTTCTTCAAGACAATACCTCGCTATCTCAGTTAGCGAGTGTGTTTGTATCTCAGTTAATGAGTGTGGTACAAACACACTCGCTAACTCAGTTTACGACCCTAATGAAAACATGGTCGCTAACTGAGATAACGAGTGTATACTTGGCTTTTTTATTCAGATTTTTCCCCAGTGGTGAAACCTGAAAAAAAAAAACCAATTATACACTCGCTAACTCAGTTAGCGACCCTTTTTTCACTAGGGTCGCTAAGAGCATTTGTAGTCGTTGAAGTTAAAAAATGGATATATGAAAATTTTGGAAATAGCAAACAGCGTAAACGCTGCAGTAGTCTATACTCAAAAAATAGGTATTTTTAGACGAAACGAAAGATGATCTACCGGCGAAAGAGAGCGAAGCAAAAAAAAAAAATTTGTGAAGGACAGGAGATCATCTCCCGTGCCACACAAAAATTCTAGTTTTTTTTTGTTGTTTTTTTTGTCCGCAGTGTGTGAATGAACGAAATAATAATAATAATAATAATAATAATAATAAATTCAACTTTCCCATTTTTTCCCCCCTCAAATGTCAACATCTCAAGTTGACTTATGGTTTTTCTAATATTTTTTTTTCCTTCAATCGGTAAATTATATAACGTCTAAGACTTTCACAATTAAATAATTTCTCTGAGACAGCAGATGATTTACCATCCAATATAAAGACGATAAATTATCTTCCAATTTCTATAATATGCATATTACCAAATTTGCTATCAAATATAAACGGCTACTATAGATCAAAAACCCAAAAAATAGATATTTAGAAAACGACTACAGATGCGTTTTTCCATTTTTTGCATATATAGAAAGCTACTACAGATGCTCTAACTGTGGCAGTTTTGGTAAATACTTTCAAAAGTTGTCCAGTTTGGTAAATACTTTCAAAAGGTGGGTCATTTTGGTAAAAAATTCAATGCATTTAACCTATTTTTTATTTATTTATTTATTTTGGCATTTAGCCGTAGCGGTCCATATTGAGAAGACAGAGATTTTCCAACATTCGCCGAAACTGAACCAGTGACCAAACCTTGCCACTTGCACCAGAAGTGCTTGGCCATTAAGCATAATCAGACCCAAATATATCACTCGGTGTCATCGAACACAAATAGCATAACAGAAAAATTAAGGTCCCAAAGTATTCCCCACATAATACACTTTTAGTGGGCATCACAGATTCTTATTGACAAAATTGATGAACATAAGTATCATAACTGATATTCATAAATAAATTCCCTTTCAAATCCAAAATTGATGACAAAACTGGCATCACTGATTCACAAAAATAAACAATAAACTCCAAGTTTCCAACAATAATGCTCGGTTAGGCATTCAATAGCAGTATGCTCCGATTATTTTGCAACACAACTAAATTCCATTTGGAGTAAACAGATGCCATTACATACAGGCTGAGCAAGCTTGACAACTCTAAAGTTTGATTCTGAAACTCCTCTTCAACTTTATCTTCTTATCATCACCCAAGTTCATTTGGGGATACTAACCTAAACTCCCCCAATCAAATCAAATTCTATATTGTTCATATACTTTCTCAAGACTGCAAAACTCTTTTTCCACAGATATTCTCAACCTCGATCTTGGGTAGAAGTTGAGAGACCACAGTTTTTAATGGTATTCGGGTAAAACGGTCACTAGAACCATTTATCGATGTTCCAGATAGAAGCGAAACTTCTGGTACCTCTAAATTTGCGTCAATCAACTCACTCCAGAACCTGTCATCCTCATTGAGATTTGATTGCTTCAAAAGCTCCAAAACTTTATCCAGTGTAGCAACATTTCGACCTGCTCCAGTACCCGTGGCAGTAGCAGCACCCACAGCATTGGCAAGTGTTAGTGTATGAATTGGTGGCATGTCATGTAAGAAACCGAAAGCTATAGCTGCAGTATAACTGTCTCCACAACCAACGGTGTCAACAACATTCACCTTCAAATAATGCAAGTTTTAATACTTACAACAAAATAACATCTGCATGCTTCTTCTGACATAGGTAGTGGCAGATATGATACCTTAAATGCAGGTGCACAAGAGATACTTGACTGGGTGATTAATACTGATCCTTTATATCCCATTTTGATTATGACCCATCTCGTTCGGGTTCCTTTCCTGATCAGCTCTTGTCCTGCCAAAACTGGGTTTTTTATTCCAGTCAATGATTCAGCCTGGTGTTCAATTTGCATCAGTAATTTGAAATACAAACAGATGCCTGTTATACAAATTTGAAAGCGACAAATTTGGAATGAGGATCCTGAAAGACAATTGATCTGTGTGATTTGGAAACAGTGCAGGCAAATAATTCATGAGGATGAAAATTTGGCTCAAATCATGTGAGATATACAAATGATGTGACTTCAAAGATATACCTTAATTTTGCTCTCTCTCTTAAGGATACACAAGGGGAAATAGATTGAAATGGAGGAAGGGATTCATTAGGAAATTGGATGATACTGGACCGGAATGGATAAGGCTGGTCCAACCTTGTACAAGAAGTGTGCCAAGCATTAGATTTGAAGCACAAAAACAACAGAGATTATTTATTGCTACTTATCTACATTAACTAGCCTAGCACTAGATACATTAATAAACAATCTGTTTTTTAGTGTTCAAGTACATTATATTTTAGAATGATCGGGACACTATGTTTCAGGTTGTTTGACTTCAAAGTTAATATTAAAAGTTATACATACATCTAACAAATGTGGCCTATTTAAGGATCTTTAGGTTGTACATAGTTTGTAGGTTACAAAACATACTTTTTATACTAATTATTTTTAGGGTTAAGGACCCTAAAGTTCACCTTAATTCCCTGCACACCTAAAGTGGAAAAAATTACCCAATAGCACCCAAAGTTGTTTACAATTGGACCTAAAGGGACCCGCCGTCTATTTCTCCGTTAAGAAAGAGGAATATTCCAGGAAAATGTCACTTCACGGGTTTAAACCTGTTAAGAGGAATGTGAAATGACAAAAATGCCCTCCTTCTCCTTCTCCTTCTCCTTCATAAACCCCCTATCCCTCTCTCCTTTTTCCCGAACGAGCGCTCTCTCTGTCTCCCATTTCTCCCCTCCAAACCCTAGCCTCAACTCCACCTCAGCGCCGCTCCATCTCCATCTCACCACTGCCGCCACCATTCTCCATTTCCATCTCCCGCTCTCAAAATCCCCCCCAATCCCGAAACCCTAGCTTCTTCATCTTCTTCGCCCCCTCAAATTCAACCCGCAAATCCGACAACCTCCTTCTCTTTCTTCGAAACCCAGCCCGAATTTTTGCCGTACTGACCCACTTTCTGAAAATATTTGGCTGTCTGACCCACTTCCAAAAATAATTGGCGATCTGACCCAGTTTTGGACACGTCAGCATAAACTGTTATTGAAAATAATGGTATAGGTTATTTATATGCTGTTGTTTCCAATAACAACATCTGTTAAAAAAAAATCACATGCCGCTATTTGGAGTAACGGCATCAGTTAACTTATTCACAATCGTGTACTCTGTTTGACTTGAAGAAAAAAATGCAAGTGTAAAAAAATCCTATAGCTGATGTCGTTGTTTGGAATAGGGGCAACAACATTACAGATGCCGTTGTTAGGAATAGCAGCATCAGTTATAATATTCATTGTTAGAGATAACTGATGCCGTTGTTTGGAACATCGGCAACAGTTCATTTTATTACTTATACTTGGCTAATCTATTTCTGTGAACTGTTTAATGAGTATTATAACTGATGTCGTTATCTCCAACAACGACATCAGTAATTTGAATGTCGTTCTTGGGAATAACGACATTATTTATAAGTTGTTTTAACACTTGAAATTTTTTCCAAGTCAGAAGATTGAAACTTTTATAAAAATGTACTGATGTCGTTTTTCCAAACAGCAGCATGCTAAAAAAAATTAAACTGATGCCGTTTTTTTGGAAAAACGGCATGGCAATCACCTATGCTGTTATTACCAATAATGGTTTATGCTGACTTGTCCAAAATTGTGTCAGATCGCTAAATATTTCAAGAGTGGGTCAGATCACTAAATATTTTCAAAAAGTGGGTCAGTACGGAAAAAAAAGTCCCTTAGCCCTCCCCTGACGCCCCTTTCCACCATGGATCTTGATGTCCCCAACTTGGGTTCTATGTCAGGCTCGGATTTGGGTTCTCCATCTCCAAACTGCCATTTCACAATATTTTGGAGGGAAGTGTTTGATTCTCATACATGTTTTTAAGATTTTGGTTCAATTTCTTGCATTTTCTTTTGGTTGTGTGTGTAGGCAATGATGCAATTCTAAGTTTGTGTTTCATGTTGAAATTCTAGGTTACTATGTTTTCCCAAAGACAGTTGTTGTATTCCTGATGTATGTTTGTAGTCTGTAGAAAGCAGCGAAAGCTAATAGTTATGGATTTACATTTTACCTTGCTGATGAAGCAAAAATCTGAAGTTATTTAGATTCCTTGTCTCGGTACTTCTTTATTTGGCAAAGCCCTGATACCTATTTTGTGCATTTATGTACCTGGAAGCACTTCTAGTTTATTGGAAACATGATTAGTTATGTTACCACAGGTCCTGTAAACGCAAGTTGTTATGATCATGACTAAGTGGAAGTGTGTAGTGTAAACATGGGTATTAAGTGCTTGGAAGATCGTAATCAACCTTCTTTGCTAATCAAATTTAGAAGACAAGGAATCTAAATTATGATCTTAACCTGGTAGAAGTGTCTTTTGATCTTGAGGAGTATTGTTTACTACCACAAAATTATGAGTTTGTTGTATCATTTATGAACTATGAGTTATGACTATTAAATGCTTTTGCTTTTGCTGCATTTTGCTTGATTATTTGGTAATTATCGTGGAGATTTTGATAGTAACTATTATTGTTTTATTAAACTGATAAGTTGTGGAAACTTTAGGAAAATGTAATTGAGCATGGATTAAGAAAATATAGTCTTTGTTGATTTATTTGGAGAAGATTTGTGGTAGTAAAATTCTTAGGAGATAATTGGTTTCACAAATGAAACTGCTGCCTTGTAGTTATATTGATATAGTTACCGTGATGAGAACAACAGGCGGGAAATGGAGCCTTTTTGTAACCCCTGTTTTTCATTTTGTGTATTTTTGAGTGTATTTTTCGTTTTGGTGTATTTTCTCTCTTGTATTTTTTTCTGAACCATATATTGGAGTTGTTTTCAATATATATTCATTTTATTTCACTTTGAGCTCCTTGTGTTTGATTGATTGTCTCTTTTGTTCCATTTTTCATTATTTTGATCTTTTCCATATTTTTGGTCTCATTATCTTTATTTTTATTTTTTCTTGGTGTTGTGGTGGTGTTTTGGGTTGTCCTTTCCCACTCCTATTAAATTGATCCCTAATAAGATTTTCATAGCCAAAGAAATTCCCAATCCTATTTGCATTCCTATTTTTATTTGACCCAAAATCCAAAATCCATTTGTAAACCTACTACTACTCCTAATACCCATTAACCCATTAACCCACATCTAAACCCTATATATATATATGCAACCCCTTACAAACCCAAAACTCTAACCCTTGACTCTCTCTCTCTCTCAATCCCGGCCCCTATCCCTCTCTCCCTCTCCTTGCTCCCGACCTGCATACCCAACCCAATCCCAACCTGCCCCCAGGCCGACCAGCAGCACCTCCGGCCATCCACACTAGGCCGAGCCATTCCCCCTCCGGCCTACTCTCCATCCCGACACCATCTAACCCGAGCCCTCTTCCCTTGACCACTCCGATCATCCCCCACACCACCATATCAACCCTCTTGCTATTTACAATCCCTAGTTCTCTTCGTAGTGTTCTCTTGTGGCCGCAAGCCACTTTGATCATCTTTCGCTTTAAGGAGTTTCGCTCGTGTGGAGATTCTTGTTCGTGTTGCTTGGATTCGTGGATTTATGGATTTTCGTTCGTGGGTTTTGATTCTATTCTTGTTTGCATCGTTCTTCATCCCCAAATTAAGGCAACTTGTACTCCAATTCATTTGTTTGATACAAATCAAAAAGTTCACCTATATTATAGTTGGGTCCATAGACGTCTCTTGTCTGTGTTTTCCTTGATGAGTTTTGTCTCTATTGTGAAAATATGACCATAGATGTCTCACGACACAATCTTGACATAGTTTAACCTAGGATTCGCCCGTTCTTGATTTTAGATCGTGTATGTGAGACTTGTGTGTGAAATTGTGTTTTGGTTGAGACCCATGTGAAATAATTGGCGTGGACATGTTAGATAACCCAAAATCATGATGTTTAGACACTTGGCAGACTCGATTTCATGTTTGGATGTGTTTGGATTAATTTTCTTGAATCTATGTTGATTTTGTTTTTAAGGAGAAATCTGTATTTTTGTCATTGTTCTGTTTTGTTTGTTGTTTTCGACCGTGTTACAGTCAGTATCTTAATTTCGGTATAAAACATGAGTTTTAGATAATTTCGTCTATTTTCAAACCCCTCTGACCTTACTTGATTTTGATTTCGTATGACTGAGTTATACTGTTTTAGTACAGAGATGTTGATCTTTTCCAGATTCTGTTTTTTGGTAATTTTGATAGCAAACTATTTTTAAGAACCATGCTATACATTATTTTGATCCAAAACTTTAGTCGGTGTTTCTTTATCTAGTTAAGGATTACCCAGAATTTTGGTAAATTTTATTGACAAGTTTTATGTGATGTTTCATGCTCGTTTATAAAATCTATACTTACTGTATTTTGTTCGCTGTTCGGTAAAGAACCTTATTTTCACTATGATTCCTTTTACTGTATGAATAATGTTTGTGAAATGTGAAAGTATATTCTATTTATTTTCATATCCCTTTGGCGGAAATGGATTTCGTTTCACTGGTTGCGAGATATCATAGTTTTCGTACAGCAGTGTTGGGATTTCCAGATTTGCCAAACTATGTTTTCTTGATGCTTTCTTATTTTTGATGACTAATCTAATTTTGCTGGATAATTCTGAAACTTTACATTTAACTACTGGACATATAGGAGAATATCCCAGATTTTTCGTAGATTTATTTAATGTGTTTTCATGCTGCTTTCCTGTTCTTGAATTCGTTTTTCCGTTTTCTGGATGAACCTAATTTCTGTATTCAAATCAGTATTGAGCTGTGTTTTTGTGAATTAATATATGACTTATTTATATTCGCTGGATTCGTGTGTAAGTCTAGTTTTCAGATCCTTCGACGGATCCAGATTTGCTTGTTTGTAACACTGGGAATCACTGTTTTACTACAGTATGGTCTTGCTGTCCTGAACTTGAAATGTGTTTATTTTAGTCCTTTATGAGATATCCTGCACTCGTACATGTTTAGTTTGCAACTTGCACTTGTCACCTGATCATGTCATGTTATTCTTGATATGTTTTGCGCATATACATGCTTGTTCGACATTAATAATAAATAACCAAGCCGAGGTTTAAGGGACAGATCTAATAGTGGATAATTCAGAAATGTGTACTCAAAAGGGGATCCACTGATCCTACGTGATTACTTGAGACATGATACTTGACACGTGATTACTTAATACTTGCACGCAAGACACGATACTTGCCACTTGCACAACTTGGCACGTGATACATGATACATGACACTTGGAGCTTGGAGCTCGATTACCTGACTTGTCCCCGAGTATACTGCCATCTATGGTCCACTATGAAATCTAAAGCGAACCTGTTTTGATGTAGCAACCATATCGTATGGACTGCATGAAGTGCAACCTAGATAGCAATCACTACAAGACTTGATACATGCTACTTGAACATGATACTTGAATATGAAACTTGAACATGATACATGCTTGCTTGATACTTGAGACTTGTTTACATGGGACTTGAATTTTAATACTTGATACATGATTACATGATATTTGACATGTGTTGCATGTTTACATGATACTTGATTACTTGACACTTGATTTATGCCATGTACACTTGATCACTTTTACCGTGCTAATTATTTACTTTGACATCATACTTATACCATGTTGCTAGTTAGTTTTTTCCATGTGCTTGTATCCTACATTATAAGTGACCCGTAACTTGCGATTGACGGGTACTTGTGTTTTCTCTTTTCCTCTTTCCTGCATTCGTTGAATTGCAGATTTTGGAGAACAAGTTCCAGATGGTATTGAAGATATGAAGTAAATTCGCTGCAGTTATTACAATTATTTCTTGTATCTTGCTTGAACAATATTGTATTTTTGAGACTTGGAATTATTCTTGTATTTGGGCAATGTGACCCAAGATATGTGTTTTATTCAGATCATGACTATTTGAAATTTATGTATTTGGTTTCAAGTACTCTTGTTGGTATTTTGACTCATTGCGTGCATGTGGTTGATTAATTCGCTTCTGACTCTGATGTTTCTTGTGCATGTTGTAAAGATTTCTTGAACAGCTTATGGATTATGAAAATCATTCGCTGGGCTTTTGTTACGTATCCGTATTCCGTATTCTTTTTGGGAAGCGGGGCGTAACACTTTTCCTATCAACATAGACGTGCTCTCTAGATTAGCATGACAACAATTTCTTTTGCATTTAATTTTGCATACTTGACGAAGTCCATTGTGCATGATTATTCAGAGTATTGCATTAGGCGATAAGAGTAAAAAGGGATTGTTATTGCAAAGTAGAAAAGAGGAAAGGTGTAAAATCAGGATTTAGCAATTTTGCTGAACTTAAGTGAGATTATTTGGCTGCATTTGATTTTGCTTTTGTTGCATTTGCTTTTGCTAAACTTAAACTTGATTATTTGGCAATTTTGATATTGCTGATAGATGACAAGTGTGTTCTGAGCCTACAATGCATGAGAATCAAAAATTTGGTGATGTTAATAGATTTGAAATCATGTAACAACAAATACAAGTTATTCCTAATCTTTGTTCTGATTCAGCAGATGGGGAGTAGCTACATAATCTATCAGAAGGAAAAGTAGAAGGTGCAGAAGCAGCAGCAGCAGCAACATAAGAGAGCAGAAGGAGAAGAAGAATAGGTGCAGAAGTAGGAGAAGTAGGAAATTTATTTGAATTTGTGTGTTTGTATTTTAACCGACTTTAAACCTTATCTTGATAGTCAATGAGAATAGTATGATGTATATATGGTTCAAGTTGATTGTAAGGGATATTTGAGTTATAAACACCATGTTTTGGATACATTGATTTCTGAAGTGAATCATTTTCTTCATTTTGTCAATGTTTAGTTGTGAAATGAATGAGAATGAATAAACAAGAAAATTTTAGGGAATTTGTAAGGATTTTTAAAGGATTTTTAAAGGACTTTTTAAGGATTTTAAAGGATTTTTTATAGGATTTTAAAGGAATTTTATGGATTTTTAAGGGAATTTTAAAGGAATTTTAAAGAAAATTTTAAGGAATTTTAAGAATTTTTAAAGAGATTTTAAAGGATTTTTTAAGGCATAAGGGTAAAAAAGTAATTTCATCCTATATATGTTAATAATTTAACGAAAGTGGACGACAGGTGCCTATATGTCAAATTTTTAAAAGTTTGAGTACTATTGGGGTATTACTATAACTTCAGCTGTGTATAGGGTATTAACATTAACTTTAGATGTCGATACATCATTAATCCATTATTTTTAACTTTAGTTAGTCATATACTTGTCAGGACATATTAGTCATATACTTGTCAGGACATCCTGCATTTCTAGAGTTCAATACGCAAATTCATTGGCTTTGTACTCTGATATGACTAATATGGCATAGTTCAGATTGGCACAGCTGAAAACTGATCCAGAACTAAAACAACAATACAAGAAACATCGTACAAGGCACAAACACACATATCTCAGCTAATAAGCATGGCAAACATTTATACCTAAGGTGTAATTATTAGTTACAGAGGTGTCAAAAAGCCTCGAAGAGAGTAGGACAAATGATTGCCATATTTTTCACACGATTCGAGCACATGCAATATTTAGAGCCACTCAAAGGAAAGATTCCAAATCAAAAGCAAGAGAAGCTTAATTTTATGATTTAAATATATCCGTCTGGCGGAAATATAAACTAAGAGAAAAACTGAATCTTGTGTAAATAACTTTTTTTTAATGCTCATAATCCCTACTAATTATTACCAGTTCATTATACTATAGGAGCTCACCTGTATTGTTTACTTAATATATACAAAAGCATGATGCAGCTGTGCTTAGAATAAATACCTACATATTAGTAAACATCGGTGTGCAAAGGCCAATATTTTTTGGCAAGACAGAGACAATAGAAACATGCTTGTAACAAAGAAGCCTTGAACCTATGGTTCAGAACGTCAGTAGTGAGTTGGGTGTCAGCCTTTTAATTTTGGTATCGGTTTTCAGCATTCTCAGAAATATAGGTACCAACTCAGCATATCAGATATTTTAGTGTCAACTTCTTAAAGTGATAGAAAGCTCATTAAAAATTCTAAAAAGAAGTTACAAGTTAATCTTACAATAAAGATTCATTGCATAATTTTGTTAAATAAGAAAAAATATATATCAAAAGAGAATAAGGGGGTAGTTTGTCAGCCTAGCTAACTTTACTAGGGAGACATCTCAAACTTCATATTTCAACTCTCCAAAAATAAAGATACATACTGTTACATGTGATTTACATCTTAAAACGAAAGTGTACAAAACTTCAAACGAATTTGAAGAGTTTTAACCATTTACCAAACGACCAAAAAAATATAGTTTTAGGTCATATAGTTAAATGGAGTAAATCTATAATTACTCCATTTTTAGGTCGCATGATGAGGGGTTAAAACTCATTGAATTCATTTGAACTTTTGTTCACATATAGTTTTGTAATGTAGATCATATCCAATGGTGTGAATTTTCATTTTGGAGGGCTGTACTGTAATATGGATTTTGAGATGCTCCCTCACCAACTTAGCTAGAGTGACACATTAGCTACCTTATTCTCTTATAATTATTATTGTGTTTGTGTTCATTTTGATTTTCATATACAACAATATATTCTATAACAGAATTTTTTTGGTAAAGTATACCATAAAATATAGCTTAAGAATTTTTAAATTACTCTTGACATATCATTCTTAAGATATAAAGAATAAATATACTTAAATGATTCTCTGTCATCTTCTCCTTCTTACACTCTTGTTTGTGTTGTGCCTACTACTTGCTCATTAGGGATAGGGGCGATTGATAGCTCTGCAGTCTCCAGTTTCAATTTCTTTCTACCAAACTTTTTTGTTTTTCTTCTCATGTTGAATTCAGTATTATCGAACAAGAAAAATACAAGACGACTCAGGAGTACCTGTCTAGGTCTAGGCAGATATTTGATCCATGCTTGAAACTATAAGGGGTAAATTCGTTTTAGACCTCATATGAAATCATCTACTAATAATTCCAACAACAATTATTGGTTAAAGTGTTGTGATTGTAAGATTGGGTTAGTTTAAGAATGAACCTCATCCAAAGTTAGAAGAAGAACATCACTGAGCTTCAAAAAGAGTTCCAATGCCTTTTGTTGTTCAGCTGTCCCATGAGCAAGAGTTCTTCCACGTGGACCCGGATCAAAGAAGACAGCTGTTCCAACATCAATAGCACAATGAAGAGCTGAGCTGATTACATCAGGGAAAAGTTCATCAAATGCATATCCATTGCAAAAAAGGATCTTTGACTGCTGAATGGCTGCTTTAACTGGTCCCAATAATCTATTCACCCAACTGAATGCAGGGTCCTCGCTAAAATCAGCACGGCTGACATTACAAAATACAAGCACGCATAAGAAAACGATTATCAACATACATGGGTAAGAAAATCCAATGTAGAATTCACCTGCAAAATCCATGCTTTTGGAATGGGTCTACTAAAACCCAACAAAGAAGGGTTTCATATGAAGCACTACCATTAGAAGCTTCAGAATCTTCATTCATTCCAACCATACTAATGCCTTCATGTTGCAGTACATCAATAAGAAAATGCCCATAAATCTCATTCCCAACATGACCAAGAGCGAAGACATTAAGCCCTAGCCTTGCTGCAGCAACAGCTAAGTTGCAGTTACCACCAGCCTCCCAGAACCTCTATGCATGATCATAAAAAAAACATAAGCATTTGAAAACGACCCAATACAAATTAAATAAAATGAAGGTCTTCATAATCAAGATTCATCAGACAAACAAAAGGATTAAACTAATCGAAAGACAGATTACTGGAGCAACAGAATCAAATAACTACTCCTTTCTCTCCTTTTGCAGGGATTTAAAAAGGACAGTTAATCGATGTGAGTAAAACTGTACCAGTTCATCTGTACGTCCATCTTCACAGAGAGGAATTTAATAACTTTTTTTTATCTCACACCGCTAGAGACTAGAGTTATCCTTTTGCTATTATAATTATCATAAGTTTGTTTTCATTAAAAGACAGATGTTTTGTCAAAACATGATTTTTGGGTGTTATTATCTTTTCTCCGAGATTAAAAAAAATAACGCTCATCAAAATTCAAAATCATTCAATTATTCACCTCCTACTCCAAATTTCACTATTAATTGCTGATATGGCTAAAAATAGGACTAAATCGGGACCGTTCGAATCGGGCACGAATCTTAAAACTCTCGGGGGTAAACGGTAATTTCACCTACAAACGGGTCCGAAATGGGAACTGGGTCTCTTCTCCAAAGCCCAGTAACCCATAAACGGATCTGTCATAGTGGATACGGGTACCAACCCGTTACAAACCAGTTCAGAAGGATAAAGAGGGATTCAGATTCGTAATTATCCCTAAGAGGTGGTTTTAACCACTTCTATCCATCCACACCGGGAAGTAGAGATTTGTTCTTATCTCGAAACGAATCCCTAAGGCGACTATAAATACCCCTCTCCCCCCACCCTTACAAGGTAAGGAATCTTTGCCTACCTAAAGCTCTTTCTTAATCATGGAGATTGCTGCCAAGAGCATCGGAGGGTTCGTCGCCGGGATCCATCCCGGTGTATCGAACTTTGTGCAGGTTCGTAGCAGCGACAAAGAACGAGTCAACACATAGGGGGAGTCAACAGGTTCGCTTTACTGTTTTTCTCAAAGAACTCACAAATTCATCTGTTTGCTCCCACACCTGAAATCAGTAGCAACAATTGCATTATTAAATTCATATGCTCTTATGACCTTTATGAGCTATCACAAACTAAAACATTATTCAAGATATTTTGGAGTAATTTCAATAAAAATTGAGACCGAACATACCTAGTTATTAAAATTGCGAATCCAAGAGCCGCTCTATACCTGCCTTATTCTAAACTCTATACCCTGCCTTACTTGTGCTTGTATACCTGATGCATCCTATTTACAGAATCCATAAAGTATTCCCATCAGTTCTTGACTTAGTTATACCAAAAACCTTATGTTTAATTGAAGATACAAGAAAACTACCTTCTCCTCATTCACAAAGATGGAGGCAAATTGATTATGGTTTTAAGGGTTCTGTATGAGTTAATAAATATAAACATAATCACTCATTCCCGCTGGATTCTGTCAATAAAAAGTGTTATTAGCTTTAAGTTCCAGGTTTTGTAACCCAAATGGACAACAATACATTCTGATTATTATGAGAATAAAATTTGTTATTGAAAGTTAGTAAGAACACATAAGTGAGCAAGCATACAACATGGCATGCATGGCAAAATGTGCTATTACATACTTCCACGTCTATTATTTTTATTATTTCTTTCTGGAAGTACTAATGACGGAAGAAGTACCTGTTCAGTTCCTAATCAGAAACTCTAGTGGATAAAACAAAGTTCAATGTCACTTTCTGGATCCTTTCATTGTCATACCTTCAAACTTCTACAGATGCGATTGAAATTGTTCAAAAGAAAAGGCTGCAGAAACTAGAAACTGCTAGTTCTCATAGTTGTTTTTCTGCTTTAATCTTTGTTCTTAAAATATAACCAATCACAAACACATCATAGCCATTTGCACGTCCCCTTATCCTACAAAATTCATATCAGCTATCCAAGTAAGTAGACTACTTATCCAGACATTCCAAAAACTATGTGAAGTTGTGAACTATCAGTAACTCACGAGTCACAAGTTGTAAGAGCAAATTTAACCCAAAAGGGACAATACAAGACAAATAATTTGCACAAGAAAAAACTAATTCCAAGTCCTTTTTTTTTCTACTCAGTCATTTCTTGTGCCTTAACAAATTCTTGACATTTCATACAAGTTGTATGTTATGCTTATATCCTCAATAATTTTCTAATTTTTCATTTCACAATGCACCTAACTTTTCAGTTCATTCATCTGCTTCGCAACCTTTCCTCAATTCCTCCAATACATTACCAAAGATTATTTTAAGATTATTTTCCTATGAACTTTAATAGGTGCACTGCAGCTTCTGTCAAATAAATGCATTTTTTCATGACTAGGGCTTTGTCAAAATAATGAACGTTTTTGTCAAAGGGCACAAATATGAATAACGAATAATTAAAAGTAGATAGAATTAATGTAGTGTAGGAACCTTTAGTAATTAGGGCAATCTTGTCAGACAGTCAGTGTCAATCCACCAATCGTTAAGTACAATATCAGCAAAATAGGTGCTCTAACATTGACACTGTTCAAGAAAAAGAACAAAAACTCTAATAAAACATTATACCTACCTTGTTAGGAGTTACAAGGATAGACCCACTAGTGAGCATCCTATCATCTATAAGAAGCCGGCAGGAACAGGGAGAACAGGGATTAAAATTAAACCATCTACAAAATCTAATTCCAAAAACTCGCAAGTAGACAAAAGCCCTTCCTATAAGCATTTAACTCCAAGAGACCTTTTATTTTTCTGCTAGTACAGCTAGAATAACCTAGGAAGGATTCACTATTCAGTTTCATCTTAATCCTGGAAAATGCTGTCTTATCATTTACTTTAATCAGTAGACATAGCATACACATGGTAAATGAATTACAGCTACAAAATAAACTTTGGATGTGCACTTAGGTACCTTTTCTCGAGGTGTGAACCTTGACTCACTAGTTAGCAATTAGACTCTTTGGCATCAGGTGCCAAGCCTCCTACAGAATTATGTTGAAGTGGCTTTAATGAAGCTAGCATTTTGTCTATCATGGCCGTCTTCCTTCAAATGTTATACAGAAGTGAACCTACTTACGATCATCATGACAAGTCAATAGATTTTAATTTGACGAGTCAGTCCCTCGATGTCACACTCTCAGTTTTCTTATGTCCTTTCTACCATAAGATACACTAGAAATCAACGTAATGATCATCCTTTGGTATTTGCTAAAGATAACTTTAACAGTCACTTCGGATCCTTATTCAGCATCAGAAATATTGAAAACCAATATGAACAACTTTGCACAATATTAAGCATACAAACTATGGAATGCAAGACTTAAACACCTAAACGGCATGTGTTACAACTCGGATTAGTATCCATCACCTTAAGCATTCAATTGCAAGCAATCCAAGAGAAATACCTCTAACCGTAAACCTACCACTTTCAGAAAAGATTCTTATTGGCCTGTGTGCACAACTTACATTCACTCTATCCATTCCATTCTCCATAGGTGATGCTTGTGCCAAACATCTCACTTCATCAACTTCTCTAAAACGTTGCTCGATAAAGGAGTTAACTTAATCGTCTATCTATCTTAACAATATATTTAACTAGGAATCCAAAGAAGGAGTCAGCAGTTAACTTTCCCCAACTCCTTCAATCACACAATCTCTACCTCCCTACACCCATCCTAAAATCATAAACCTATCTCTAAAAAAATACTATATCTATCAAGTATCAAATGACAAACAGATAAGATCACCATTAACCTTTTAAACGGAGTTAGCTTACTTAAACCCCAAAAGAGGTAATACTAGCTACAGTGTTGTTTTCCTAAAAAGGAAAGTGGGGTTATGGGACATTACCAAACAAACAGGATAAACTCAATAAAAATCCCTCCTTTCCACAACAATTCGCCATAAAAAAACACAACTTGTTATATCTTGAGTAGGCAAAATTAATTTTGTAATTAAAATTAATAAAAGAAACTAATTAAATTCCTACTCGAATTTAATAACAATTATATTGTTACAACAACAGTAAAATTCACAATCAACAAAGAACAAACGGAATATAATATATCTTCAATTCGAACCTTGATAATTGTGAATTAAGGAACTGTTTCACAAACAGTGTATATCACTGTACACAAAGCACAGAAAGAAGATATGTTATCTTCAATTCCGACCTTGAATATGGTGAAGAAATTATAGAAAGGCTGAGGCTTGTTGAAACAATGTCCTTAAGACGTTTAATTATGCCACTGCGACAGTGTATACAAGTTTTATTCGGCAGTCGTCTCCCAAGATACAACAGTCAAAACTCCATTAACTTACACTAGAATAATGAAGACTCGGTCGAGAAAGGATATGACGGCGTTTCTGTGATATGTCTACACTAATACAGGGATACAGGGTGGTAGGGAAGATGTAAATTGAACTCGGATTTGATTAAAATCCAGTCCTATTTATAGCTCTAGACCCTTGGCGGTTTTTATAACTGTTCAGACAAAAACTGTCATGACAGTTGCAATTGCTCGTATCAAATCAGAACTGGAATTTGCAAAAAATATAAGTTCACTGTTTTAAGCCCAAACCCAAGCCCAAGTTGGGTGTGTTCTCCCTCCGGAGAAAATATTCCTACCCCTAGGGGTACACCCCTTTGGCTCAGTTTTTAACTTATAACTTGATTTGTTTTTTGCTCCTTTCCGATATAGGACTAACTTTCAATGTCACATATCAAGCAAAAGTCCAATTCTTCATTTTAACAAGCTAACTTCGGAGGCGAGTATTTCATTCATTTGAAATCCGTTTTGGACATGTGAGTACATCATTTTATACGTCTTGATGAGTAGAATACGATGTAACCGATTTCCAACACAACTTTCATCCAAAAATCCAAACTTTATTCCAAAATAACCCAGCAGCTCTAAAACCCTATAATTTTTTTATCGAAATTAAAAATAAATAAAAAATTCAAAATGAGGGAAAACCTTGTTAGGAGGAGACGCTGCCAACCGGTCCATATAGGCGTTCCGCTCCTCCCTGTTCGACGGCGGCAATTTGGGCACGTTTAAAACGATGTCGACGCATAGATTCCCGAGCGTGGCCAAGTCGACATCCTTGGAGAATTTAACGGTTTGGGTTAGGGGGGCGGCGCGGTTCTTGATGGAGAGAAATGGGTTTGGGTTGGGACCCGGATCCGTTAGGAGGCGGCAGCGGCGGCGGTCGAGGGAGAAAACTGGCTGGGGGTGGAGGGTTCGAAGAGCCATTAAAGTTGGGTTTTTTATTTTTGGGGGGTTTTCTAAAACGGAGGGGAAAAAGATAGGAGTTTTGGCCTTTTGTTTTGAGAAGAGAGATCCTTCCTTTTCTAGTAACAAAAATCTAAGCAAGTGTTGATAATGATTTCAAGTGTAAATTTTGTTGCAAATTTGCATTTGACCATGATTTTATCCGTTCGGAGCATTAAAATTTAGATATTTAACAAATAAAAATAGAAAATTTGAAGAATGCTTGTAGTCATTTAAAACCAAAAAAATATTTTGATTAAGATTCTTAATTAAATGTTAATTTAATTATAATTTAATCTTAATTAAATATATATTAAATCCTAATATGGATCCATAATTTGTTTTATAGGACTAAATCTATAGATTTTATTCACAAAAATTGAGAAGTCCAAGCTCCTTTCTTTTTTTTAATTAAAAATAATTTTTTGGACCGGAAATCATATCTTGTCCGATATTTTTTTTTTTTAAATGAGTAGAGATTATTTAACACCTGAGATATTTTCGGTGAGTGATTTTAGAATGGACAGGCCATCATCATATTTTGGAAAATGCGATCTTTTTTCTCTAGCCAACAACTGTTCACCTCAGACTCAAAAAATGAAAATTTGGCCAACAACTGCAGCATGTTTTTTGCCAAAATTTTGAAATTTTGAAAATTTGGCCAACGAATACATATACTATTAGGCTTTGCCTAACGAGTATTCTAGGATTTTTATTTTTATTTTTATTTTTTGAAGAAAATATGGAATCTACGTTTCATTAATAATACTAGAAATTTACACGTGCAATGCACGTCTATATATATATATATATAAAAGTTATGCACACCTCAATATAATATTATTATAGTAATTTATACGTGTTATGCACGTCTTAATAAATATATCTCTAATCTCTAATAATATTATAATGGGAGAAGGCCTTAGGTATTGTTCTTTTTTTTGCCTCTTATAAGAGATTTACAGTAAGAGCCTCTTTTTGAGGTGTTCTTTTTATATAAAAATAACCTCTTATAAGAACCTCTTATAAGAGATTTCTGTTCTTTTTTCACTTCTTATAAGAGTCTATATTACCCCAAAGTCTATATTACTCCAAAGTATAAAAATAGTGAGATGAAGGACAAGAAAAGATAAGTTCAAATTACTAACATATAAACTAGTCTAATGGCAAGTTAAATTCACAAATCAGTGTAAATCATCAATTATAATTCCGGAACCAAGATAGAGAAGTAGAAACATAGGAAAACAAAACTTTAAAAAAATAAAAGGAAATTTCTAAGTAGCGAAGTGGCTTAAGAATATACATCTGTCACTAAAGATGGAGGCAACTAAACAAAATGATCGGTAAATGTTGTCACTAAAGACTTTGTTTTTTAAAGACATAATTTATCCATCCACAGTCCAATGATTTCACTATATATATCTCCTGATACATTTTCTCTACAGAATTACTATTCCTGACTTCCTATCGGTAAATGTTGCAAGCACTAATAATTTTAACAAACAAGATTCATTGAGGTCTTACTGTGTGCAAGAGAATGCGGAAATTTGAGATTGAAATTAGTAACAATTATAATATAGACTTTAGGGTAATATAGACTTTTTAAGTGATAGAAGGCTTATAAGAATTTGAAAGAGGCTACTAGAAGCCTTTTAAGCTTATAAGCGATTTTGGAAAAAATTGCTTATAAGAGGTAAAAAAAAGAACGCTAAAAAAACTCTTGTAAGAGGTGGACCACCTCTTACAAGAGGTAAATCACTTATAAGAAGAGAAAAAGAACACTACCTTAGTGTCTTTTGTCAATCTACCAACATGGGCAACACACGTACATATCTAGATGACGTTCCTGCATGAACCTGCCCCAAATCAAGCCACTTTATGCATGAACCACGCCAACAACATATGGCGGCTGTCCTCAGAGTTGTACGATACTTGAAATGCTCTCCAGGCCAAGGTTTACTGCTGCAGTACTCTAATAGTTCATTAAATTTAAAAGCTTTTTGTGATTCAGATTGGGCGGGTTGTCCCATCACTCGCCGCTCAATCACTTGTTACTGTGTGTTCTTAGACAATTCTTTAATTTCATGGAGAACAAAGAGACAAAAGACCGTGTCATTATCAAGTGCAGAAGCAGAATACATGGCCATGGCAGGTACTTGCTGTGTACTCACTAGGTTACGTTATTTGTTAGCAGATTTGCATTTTCCTGTTTCTATGCCTGCCATTTTTTATTGTGACAATCAAGCGACATTGCACATCGCTGCGAATTCGGTGTTTCACGAAAAAACTAGGCACATTGAAATGGACTGCCACTTTATTAGAGATAAAATTCTGGAAGGTAAAATTGTGACTAGGCATGTTGCTTCATCACAATAATTGGCTGATGTATTTACCAAGGCTTTGGGGAAAGACCAATTTAATTCTTTATTGTGCTAGTTGGGAGTTATTGATATACACTCTCCAACTTGAGGGGGAGTATTGGAAAGTATGCTTAATTTGGTTATGTATTAGGAAGATTTGATAGCCTAGAATTCTACCTTAATTGTAGTATAATTATGTTTTGCTTGTAATAGCTAGTATAGGCCAGTATAGGCTGTTTTTCCTTTTTTGTTCTCCTGAACATGAGTCTTCTTGTTGTACAAGAATACCACTTTGTATATATTTACATTGATCAATGAATAAGAAACCAATTTAGCCAAATAATGAGTTTTGATTGGATTAACAATTGGCTGAATTTACAAGGATGAAGAAGATAAAAGTTTGAATAATAGAGAATAAAATATTTTAGTCATTTTCATCAAGTCCATTAAAAAAACTGAAAATTATCCATCGTTTTTGGTTTTGTTCGCTTAGACAGGTAATTAAGAAATGTGTCATATATTGTTGGGGATAAATATGAAAATACATATTTGTGAGGGTTGTATATAATATTTACTTATTTGTTAGGACATGTTAAAAAATCCTAAATAATAAGAAAATTTTGTCCCAAATTTTCTTAGAGAAATCGTCATAAGAAAATCAAACTTGAGACAAATATTCCAATTTGTCTCCTTCAGGAGAAAATCCAATTCCGGTATTTATATGAGTATTTGAAGATTGAAGAATAATAGGAGGATTACATAATAATAATGTGAGCTTTTGTTGTTTTGTGATGCTTCTTTATTCGAGAAGGACTAAAAAAACAATTGGGCATGGACCTCATTACATAGCTATCGACTCTTTATTGCTCATTGCAAGTCCAATTGGGAATCCGAAGGGAATCCCATTTCTTCACTTTTGACATTGGATGAAAATGACAACTGATCTTAGCTTAGCCAGCTATTGTACTCCACATATTTTTCGCACTTCACTACACATATTTTCTTTTACCAAATTTGATTAACACAAAAATTTAGTCACCAGCGCATTAAACATCGAACATATAATATACTAAGTATAACACAATTATTAATGTTATAAAAAAAATTAGAAAAAAATACATGCGTATTATGCATATAAACAAAATGCACTGCATATTCACATAATCTCCTTCAAATTGCATGTATACGGGTTTTTCTTTCTTTCTTGATCTCGGTAACGATCTTCTATTAAATCTGTTTTGTCTCCTTTTATATTCCTTTTTTTTCCCTTACATTTTCATACATCTTACATCCAAACAAATACTCCCTAAATTGCATAACTCATAGTAGTATTCTACACAATTTTAGCGTCACCTCCACGTATGAGGTGTATTCTTAGGATGTTCAGGTTCAGGGATATGGAGACGAGCTAGTGATCCATTCAACAACTTCACCACCTCCACCACGGATGGTTGGTTCTCTAGTGTTTTGTGGTACATGTTTTAGTATGTGGTTTAGTCGTATCTATTTTGGGTTCGATGCTTTTACGTATAGGGTTGAATGAACATCCTATGACGAGTATGTTGGTCTGATATGAGTATCATTTGTTCTTTGGTTGTACCTGGCCGTTTTATGATAAAATAAAAATTTGCACAATTTTCAGGAAATATGCCAAACTACAAATAAAATTTTAAAAGAGGGGCCTGAATGAAAATTTCCGCACTCAAATTTCTCGCTTCCTTTCATCTCGATCTCCTGGTTTTAGGCAATCCACCTCTTCCAGCTTCCACTCCTCCTCCGAACTTTCAGCTCTGGTTTCCTTATATTCCTATAATATTCTTCTCATTCCCATTTTCCGTTCAAAACTGTTCGTTAAAAATTGATTAAAGTCCCCAATTTTTTTCAATTTTTAACGAATATTTTTGACGGAAAAACCATATTCTTCTCAATTCCGGAGAGTGAGACTTACCTCCTTTGTGAGATATACATTATATTCTGATTTCAAAGAAGAAACCCTGCAAATTTCATTCGTCGTTCGTTGAATTAACAAGGTGGTGGTGGTTTTTTTTTTAATTTTAAATTTTTAATAGCAAATTTGGTTTGATTTTGCGTTCCGAGAATTGGTCGTAGCAAATGTAGTTTCTTTTCCACGATGTACAATGTTTCATTAATTAATCGTTAATAAAGCGATGACAGTAGTCATCTTTTATCAAACAAAAAAAAATGTAGTTTCTTTTGAATTATGTTTGTAATGTCCTACAAATTGTTTAATTTCAATAGGGAATAAATCTCTAATCTCTAATATATTAATGGGAGAAGACCTCAGTGTCATTTGTAAATTTACCAGCATGTGCAACACACGTACATAACTAATATAAAGAAAGTTTCAGGTTCGAGTCCTCCCCACGTCAGAGTTTTTATTTTATTTATAAGAATTATTAAAACATGCATCGCACGTGTAAATTACGTGTAATAATAATAATAAAACAGAGGAACTTGAGAACAATTCGTATTCCTAATATATGATTTGTAAATGAAAGTTTAAGATTATGCCCTAAAAGGAACAAACTATGTATTTTGGAGTTTGGTTGTACTGTGGGTTTCAGCATTAGTATGATACTATGTATTTTGGGTGATGGCATTAGTACGGCACTATGCATTAGTGTCGGTCCTTGTACTTTAGTATGTTCTTGGGTTTTGAGGATGTAATATTTTGTACGCTTGGTTTCGTTAATTTTTCATTAATGGAACGGGTGGCTGATGGGCCACTTTTAAAAAAATATAGATACACCTTATATTGAAACAGTATTTACATTTGGTCGTTTCAATAACCGCAAACTTTTGGTCCAGAAACCGCAAACTGTTGGTCCTTTTGCAGGAACGAACATCATGCTTTATGGTTGAACTATGTTTCTTTTAAATGCTTTAGCCACTACCAATTTCACTACCATTTCCTTCACTTCCTTAGGTGGCATACTCCTATTGGAGAGTTCTCCCACCTACTCTATCATCTCCTACCTAAAACTCCGGGGAGTCTTGTTCTCAACAAACAAACAAACAAACGGAAAAAAAAAATGCAAATTATGATATAAATTTGATACTTGATGTTACCTATGAACTTAAAATGATTTTTTTTCTTTTTCTTTCCTTCTTTGAATTACAGTGTTGATCATAGAGCTTGGAATTCGACTTCTGTTGGTTAGGGAGTGTATGACAATTTTCTCTTGTGTGGATTTGAAATAAATTCTCAATTGAATAAGGGTTTAGGAATGGGTACAAAGATTCCAACTAGAGCGCGGAAGGGACAACGCCATTTCAAGTCTGCGCTCTACTCTGCATTCTTCGAATGGATACTGATGATTCTATTATTCATCAATGCCCTGTCATCCTACTTGATGCACAAATTTGCTCGCTACTGCAAGCTCCCAACTCCATGCATACTATGTGCAAGGCTTTATAGTAAACAGCCATGCCTGTTTAAAGAATTGACTTGTGAGGGTCATAAGCTGGAGGTCGCGTCGCTTGCATACTGTCATACTCACCAGAAGCTCGCCAGTGCCAACAAGATGTGCAATGGCTGCCATCATGCATCGGAGGGCAGAGTTGGTGCAGATCATAATGATGGTCCAAGGGAAAAAAAATTGAAACTTCCTGTAGTACCAAAGAAGGATGTTGAGACCGAATTAAGGCGCTGTTCATGTTGCGCTGTGCAATTCAAGAGTAGGCCTCGTACATTGCAGAACAAACCACCTAAATGTATTGAGGTTGCTTCCTTACCCGGTTCATTCCGTAGAAATAGAGTTGGCAGGGGGATTATTATTGGAAAGTCTACTAGGTCGCTTGCAAATTATCATACAGGCGATCAGAGTTTTGAGAGGCCACCTCAGGTGGTTGGGTTTAAGATGGCTGCAGCTTCCGACTCTGACTCAGAGCTTCTTCCTTTCTGCGATGAGGATGATGTGCGATCACAAGCTAGTGGCGCTGATATGAGGGAAGAGCTTCTATCTAGGTGTTTACAAGCAACAGCACCTACCAGTACCGAAACTTTGATTCAAGAAAACCCCGATGATATGATCCTCGAGAAGAAAGTGATTCACCCATCTTCAATCATGCCAGAGAGTACTTGTCATTTGGTCAATGAAGGAAAATTGCGTTCCATGATGGAAAATGGGAATGGTCTTGATGAGGATGTGAGGCCGAGTCTTCCTAAATCATCTGAAATTACGAATGAACATGTTGGTACAGAAGCCTTCAGCTCAAAATGTAAGTTATTTGTTAATATAATATAACTATTTTCCTATTTCATGACCTATATTGGTGTACGTATATGTTTTTTCATAAGTTCCAATCATGAATATGTACGTTGTTGTTTGTATCTATCGTCTCTTTTTCTATTATGCTTTTACTAATAACTTGTTTTGGGTTTTTTTACAGTAGATTATCCTGATGTCTCTGATTCGTTATCAGCTGGAGATGCTATCCGAGCTCTAAGTCCTGCTGATATAACCATGAGAGTGAACCAAATTATGAATGATAAGCTTGCAGCTGGTACTAGGAGCCCACTTCCATCTCCAGCGTCGTCCAGTACTGAATTTTTATCTCGAGAGACTTCAACAAGAGTTCCTGAAGAGTTAAGGTCTCGACTGTCTCAAATATCTAGTGCTCGGTGGATGGAGTTTCCTAATGAAATGAATTTCAGCCCTCGAATAAATGGACAAATAATGGATGAATCCAAATACATTATGGATTATCCATTCCAATTTAAAAAATCCTTGAGTGATCAATGTGAGTCGGTCCTGGATTCTCTGGATGGAAGCCTTATGTGCGAAATAGAAGGGGAAGGTGCAGTAGATCGGTTAAAGCGACAGATTGAGGTGGATAGAAAGTCAATGTGCATTCTGTACAAAGAATTGGAGGAAGAAAGAAATGCTTCAGCTATTGCTGCGAACCAAGCTATGGCGATGATAACTAGGTTGCAAGAGGAGAAGGCAGCAATGCAAATGGAGGCGTTGCAGTATTTGAGAATGATGGAAGAACAAGCTGAGTATGATCAAGAAGCACTTCAGAAGTTGAATGATTTACTTGCTGATAGGGAAAAGGACATACAGGATCTTGAAGCAGTGATCGAGACCTACAGTAAGCAGTTTGGAGGCGAACCCTTGATGGGGATGGGCAGCAGAGGAGTTGTTGATTCCGCATTTGATGCAGAAGAGAGGGAGTACACCGAGTATACTCCTATTAGCACACCAAAGTTCATGAGATCCCGAGGCCGTGAGAATAGAAAGACCTTAATGAGGAATACAATGTTGGATTTTGATGATGAGAAGGCCTACATTTCGTCGTGCTTGAGAAGATTGGAGAGAAAGCTTCAAATGATTGCAAATGGTGGAACGACTGATGTCGGTACTGCACTTAATGCAATACAAGAAGAGATCTTTACTCCTAAGAGTTCACTTTTGGAGATTGCAAGGCCTGAGTTTTCTGTGCCATTCGAGGAAGATGATCAGAAGGGAACAACAGTTGTACCTGAAAGGGAGTTGTCTCCATTTAGAGAAGACTCGATGCTTAGGACATGCTCTTCTCCTTCTTTCGCTCATTCTGTTAAATTTTCCTTAAAAGAAGCTCTAAAAGAGAGTAGACTGCGCTCGTTTTCATGCAATGCAAGGCAGCTTCAACTGCTGGGAGGCAAAGGGAGCGACATCATTTCTCTTGGGAATGAAGTTTCGCAGCTGAGTGTGAGGTTGGAGGCACTTGAAGAGGATAGGAATTTTCTCGAGCATACTGCTAGTTCACTCAGAAATGGGAGCGACGGGTTACAGTTCATTCAGGAGATAGCTTCTCACCTAAGAGAATTACGAAAAGTTTGTGCCATACAACAGGAGGGTACAGTTGCTTGATCTTATTGCATGCGGATATATAGATATTAATGGTAATCCATTCTATTCCACCATTGCTTTTTTTGTTTTTGTTTTTTCCTTTCATTAAGCAATGTTGACCGTATTTTTGTTCCAGTATAGAATCATATTGTTCTTTATATTTACGTAGTTTTCTAGAGTCGCGTAGGTGCTAATCTTATTTAACGAAACAGCGTTGTTCATAATTTTTACATATTTTCATGCTAGCTGTTACATAGTGCAACATGATTTTTTTGTTTCTACCTTGACAATCTTATTCTTCAATGTCGACCTTCTTAAGAAACCAAGAATCAATAGAATGTAGTCTTCTTTATTCAACTCAACGATGTAGTACTATAAATCCATTCAGTTATGATCTGATGATGCAATAATTTTTACTTTTCTTTCTTACAAATCCTTACTTTTGTTGTTTTAATCGATCTTGTATCATTTTCAATGTCGTATACTGTAAAAACATTTAGCTGTAAATTAAGAAGGATATCTTTTAATCCAACCTAATATTTGTGTTTACCCCGATCATTTTACACTCTAGTCAAAAGGAAGCTCTGGCTCAAACATGTACAGACTCACAAGAAACGATGCAGAATATACAGTTTTAAAGCTTCCTTTGTATGGAGCTGTTCAATTGGACACTCACTGCACAACTCTGGAGTGGTGTTTTCGTCATGGAACGAACGGGCAAGGCTTGTATGTACCACTACTCGATAGGTTTTTAGATTATTGTAGCAGAGGTTTCGCTCCAGGCTTTTCAAGCTCATCGGTGAATAGTTTTCTAATAGCTTCCCAAGTTTGGAATCTTTTTGAGTTCCTTTTTAATTTTGCAAATGCTGTAATGAGCTTGAGTATATTCCAAGCGAAGAAATATGTATATCTCAACAAACAATATAATTCATATTTTCCCGACAAATAATGAATTTGTTTGGTGGTACTGTTCAATTCTTTTATTTGTCTGTGATCCTCTTCTTACCAGTGCTTACCTCAAAGACTTGTTCATCTGATTGTGGCCGGGTTAGGTTCCTCATTTTACTCATTGGTTTTTTTTTATGCGTGAATGATGGCTGGCCGGCGGCATATTTAAGGGTACATAGTAGATTTGTTCGGAATATACTATGTTCTATTGTTAGGAAAGTTCTTATACTATATTATAATTGAAAGATTCTACTTAGTAGAAGCAGCAGTAGTTGCCGTCTTGAATATCCTATAAATACCAGACCTCTTACGATAATTTCCTCACTCTCAAACTAACTTGGAAAGCTAGAGATGACATCAAACAGTAAGTACTGATTCATTAGCTATATATCTAGTTAGTTACTTTCGAAAATATTGTTTGTTTGTTTGTTTTTTTTTGAAATAAAAGTGACCGAAGTCACCAATCTCATTAATGATAATTAACGTGATTACAGAACCAATCCAAATACATCATCTAGTACTCGACGGTACCACTAACAAAAACTCACAAACAGTGCTCATCGGCACACAAAAATTGTCTAAAAACAGGTAGAAAATAACATAGCATCTATACAACAACGATGGTTTCTGAAAACCGAAATAGTTGCTGAATTTACTGGACACCTCTCAGACCTCCCTGATAGTGCTGAAAAAGGTACTACTCCTTAGGTGTTTGCGTGGCGAATCACACTGCCCCATCTCCTCTGCTTCTCTTCCTCGGACCTGTATGACCTGCCCAATCATGAATGAGGACAACAATTTTTCGAAGCAAAATATGAAATTGACATCTAATGTTACGAAAGCAAAAGTCATTTCTATCCCTCCATAAAGACCAGATAATCGCTCCCGCAGTAATATCCCATAGATCCTTATGTTCTTTACTAATATGGTTTGTTTGTTGTTGTGCCTATACTGAATAGTATCATTTTCGGTTCTCCATCCCATTATCATCGGGAAACAATCACTCTTTGATATATTAATTATAGCATGCAGTGCACATGTATATTCCTCTTCAACTATAGTATTCATTCTTCAGGATGAAAGATTTTACTGTAATCACAATCTAGCTGAATGCAGAAAGCATACAACTGAATTCAAAGATCTGAAACAATCTCTTTCCTGTTACATACTTTTTTTTCTCGATGTAGAATGAAATATGGCCACCGGCCTGCTTTATCAAAGAGAGCATAAGGAAACGAGAGTAATATGATCATAATTCATTTTTGTACTCTATTGTTGTTATATTCAGATGGTCATTGCATTGGAAAACAAAGCTGGCCGGAACTAGTAGGGGGCAAGGCTAAAGTGGCAGTGGCCACAATTGAGGCTGAGAACCCGAAAGTGCAAGCTATCGTTGTGCCTGCTGATGCTGTCGTCACTACTGACTTCCTCTGCAATAGGGTTCGGGTTAGGGTTGACAAATACGGTGTAGTTGTGGCTCCTCCTACTGTTGGATAAGTTATCAGATCGATAATACTTATGAAGTTTGTGCGAGGAATGTGGGTTAAATTTCTATACGTATGGCAATTGTTGTTATCGCAAGTGAGTGAAGAATCTTGGATCTTATGCTAGATTACTAGCTTTAAATAAATTTCTGTGGATTGTTTGCAAAGATTAATAGTGTTACTAGTTATCATCTTGAGGCCACCCCAATTCTCGTTTAGATTAATTTGTTTGGTTGTTCCCCGAAAAGGAAGGTATAGGGCATACAGTACACTGATACACAATTTCGCTTCTGCACTTCAATTTCTTTTGGACGAAGACCGGAAATTAGTAACTACTTCAGAAAAATCAAAGGATGTGTCTTTTTGATAATGGAAGTCTAACAAACGATGATTCACCCAACTGCTCACAAATCTAATATTGAAAGCAAGATACACAGAACAAAAGGTTTATATGGTACCAAGCACTTTCGATATGCCAATCATAAGCCAGAAAGGCAACCAAATAACATCTCATAGATGTCTGATAACATTAATAAACAGTTGGTACACAATCATTCAAGAAAGACTTCTACAAATATAATCAATTGTAGGATTGTATCTAACTTCTCCAAATTTAAGAGTGACAACTACAAATATGATCAATTGTAATGACCGTATCTAATTAGGATTATTTGGCAAAAATTAGTTACTGAATAATACAATGAATGCGGTGACTATCATCAATAACACTTCCATCCTACAATCACTTCTTGCTGTATAACATCATCTTTGACCACATGGTTCTCTGTCACACTCTATATCAGTTAGAAAATGCTTCAAACCCCTCATTCTGCTATTCTTTAAATTATTCAGAGCACACACTGCATCCCTACGCAGCAAATATCATTTTTGTAGTAAAGTATTGATAGATTACACGATGCATATAAGAAACCATCTTTGAATGGGTTTCATCCTCAGAATCAATCAAGAGTTCCACTTGTGCTGGTTGAAAACTCAGCTTTGGCGACTGCCAAAAGTTTCTTCACGCCACTTCTTAGCAAATGTTGCAGCCACAAGCAGAGGAAAAGCAATAGTAGCATCACAATGGACCTGATCATAAAAGAAACACAATTATTAGCACTGCTTTCAATGTACTAGAGAAAGGTTAATTGACCGAGCGACTTCTAATTCTCAACACATTGGATGTATGGCTTGTTTGGCGCATGGAATTTAGAGGGAGAGTTGGAAACTAGAGGTTCCCAGAGGGGGATGTGGAAAGTGAAACTTGGAGAGGATGTGGGAAAATCTATGATATCTCAACTCAAATTCCATGAGGTTCATGTCTGGCACATGAAAATTACGAAAATGAAACTAGAAGCCTGACTTCCAAATTTTGTGGTCTAACAGATGAGATTCCACAAATGACTTCCCTCCTGAAGATGAGGGAAGTCACTGTATGGACACCTCTCCATTCTACCTCTTTCAACAAATCCATGTGTAAAAACAAGAGTTTCTCTCTCTAGATTTTCTAGAGAGAGGAGCAGCCAGCGACTGGGAAGGGGGGAGGCCCCCCCCCTCCCTCGTGCCACTGGTAGGTGTTCGTCGGAGTCCCTCTGACTAGATGATTAGATGTGTTTTTGGAGTCAATGGTGTCCGGTCGGCGCGGCGGGGAAGATCGACGACATGAGGGTTGGCGTCAAGGGCAAGAGCGGCGCCGCCGTGAGAGAGGGTGGATGCGCGGCTAAAGGAGTGGTTGCCATGGCCAGGACTGGCTCTCAGCGTTGAGGTTGTTGCTTGCGGATTGGAGGGGTTGGGGGTGATGGGCGAGGTTGACGACGTTAAGAGTAGGGGATGGGAGCGGTGGTTGCGCGGGGGAGGGTATGGATGACGGAGCTTGGCGATGTTCGATGTGGGCTCGCCTGGACTGCGTGTTATCGACGACAACGTAGATGGTTATCGGCGAGGGATGCAGTGAGAGGTGGAAGCAACGTTCGTCGGGATTTGGTGGCTGTAGTGGACAAGAGCGTCGGGCATGGAGAGGGTGGAGGGATAGATGGAGATGAAATTTGATTTTTGAATTTCAAATTGGATTTTTGAAATTTAAAATCAGATTATGGGGAGTGTGGAGAGGAAAATTTTGAAGTGAGTTGGTGTGGAGGACGAGATCAACGGCAACATCGAGAAGGGGGGAAAGGTGTAGAGGTGGGCGAGGGTGGCCGGGTTGGTCGGGGTTGATGTTGAGTAAACGTGGACGAATTTTAGATTGAATTTTGAAATTCAAATCAGGGTTTAAAATTCAAATTATATTTGGGGAGGTGGAGGGGGAGAGATTTGGATGTTTTTTGAATTTCAGTTTAGATTTTGAAATTCAAAACATATGTGGAGGGGGAGATTTGGATCATTTTTTAATTTCAATTTAGATTTTTGAAATTCAAAATATATTTGGAGAGTGGGGAGAGAAAATTTGAATGGCATTTGAATTTCAAATAAGATTTTTTTGAAATTCAAATTAGGTATGGGGAGTAATGGGCTTGACTGTGGGATCTCCAAAAGTAAGCTACTACGGCAGGGGTGTTCGTCGGCAGGGAATTTCGTCGGCAGTGTCGGCTTGTCAGTTGAGAACAACTACTGTTGAAGGCTGAATTTGATGCAATCAGAAAATGGCATTGCGGCAGGGATGGATTGACAGATAAGTACGACAGCAACGTCGTCAGGAGAGGAGGCATGCCGGCAAGAGATGGTAGTTGTGATTGTTGACAAGGTGGACGTTTGGGGAAGGAGGAGGGAGCTTCTGGGGTGGAGAAGATTTTTTTTATGGAATTCGAATTTCAAATTAGATTTTTTTTAAAATTCAAATTACATTTGGGGGGATGGGTGGGAGAACATGGTGCATATATCTTGGTCGACAAGTTTAGCTAGGGGAGGAACTAGTTAATGTTGTAGGCTTAGCTATGCAATTGTTTTTCGTTGTTTCGTTTTAGGAACAGATAGATGTAAATTATGTGTAATACTTGTTTCTTTAATTATTTATTAATGAAGTGGTGACGCGGTCATCTTTTTTTTCAAAAAAAAACAAATCCCTATGTACACAAGGAAATTAGAATCCATTAATCCAAATACCTTAGTGAAATTACCTACTAGTATATAAGTTTTAATTTGAGAGACGTAGAAGTTTGGAGGTGACTGGATGAAAGATTCAAGAAAAAAAGGAATTAGAAGATTTCATATTTCCTCATTTAGAGGAGGGAAGTCATCTGCACAATCTCATGCTGGGGACGAAAAGAAAGAACAAACAAAAATGAAACTCAAATTTCTTGTAAATTCTTCATTGCCCAAGAGTATGCGGTCTCATTGGGATTTGAACTGAGTTTGCATGAGTTTCCCACGTTCCCCTCCAAGACACACTTGCCAAACATGGGCTCTCAAGAAATTTGATTCAAGATTCCTTAAGTTCCCCTCTTGAACCCTCACTTCCCTCTCCAAATTACAGTTGACAAATATACCCAATGGATAACACAAGCAAGACTTGTTAGATCTGATTATTTTACCAGAAATAACTGAAGTTGATTGTGGGATTCATGCACATTTAAACGACTTAATGAAATAAATTGAAAAAGGCCTTTTTTCTTCTCCACTTTCAGGATCCCATCTCTTGGGACTATGCAGAAAGTTTACTAGCCAAAATGGCAACATCCATACTTGATTTCGTAGTTTACATACATCACCAAATGGCTTATTGTTAATTTGGCAATAAACTCACGAAATATGAACATGACCACATGGCTAGTTAAACAATGTATCCCAAGTCAGTGAATTCAGACCATGATATAAAAAAAAGGGCTCAAATATAAACTAGTCATAGTAAAATTAAAGCTTAAGATTCCCCCTATATTAGTATGCTAAATCATATCAAATTAGTTTCTATAAGCTGAAAGAGATGAAGATGATTAAAAAAGGTTATAGAGACTCTGAGTGCAAGAACATACTTTAATACTTTTTGCAGATCCTTTTATTTTCCCCATGAAAACTCTGAGTGCAAGAACATACTTTAATACTTTTTACAGATCCTTTTTATTTTCCCCCATGAAACTGCCTCATCAGGCTGAGCTCCAGAGCCACTTCCATCAAACTCCTGTGCTGTGTTGATAATAACAGCAAAATCAGCACCATTCCGCATCATATTGGCATTACAAATGTGATGCATTGGGAGCCCACCACCTAGAATTATCGTTCCAGTTTTTCTAAGACCAGCTCAAACTGCTTCCTCGTTCATTGCCCTTATATCTATATATAATAAAATAAGATTGACCTTTATCAAAACAACTACTATTATGAGTAGGTAATCAAGTAGGGGAAAGATGTACTGCACCTTGAACAATATCTATAACTAAACCAGGATTGCATATGGAATGGCAGTATAACATATCCCCTAGTGAGCCATCAGTCAATGCAGGGCAATAGACAGAAACACCATTCTGGCAAAGTGCAATGAGTTACAAATACTGGAGATTCACATGTACAATGCAAGAAATTTTTTTGAAAAAGAAAAAGCCAGTAACCAACTTAATAGAATCATACTCTTGAAGGATAAATGAAAAGGAGTAATTTATTAAGAGAATAAAAAACTAAACCATTTTTGCTTTATTAGAGGTAAAAAAAAGTGTTCCAAAGAGGACATTAAACATGATAGGGAATTTGTTACCTTATTGAGTATGAAACACTCGATGAAGTTCCCTAATTGCTTATATATGTGCATAAAATGAGAAATCATGTGCAGTAATATCTACATAAATCTAATAGCATGGGAAAGGTTGGTTTATATTCAACAATGTCCACCAAATAAGTTCAATCTAGTACACGAAACAAGAAGAAATGTGGTCACTAGGCATGTTATGACTGTTTATTTAGTTATTCTAAGAGAAAGGGAAATTAATGAGCAGTTCTACTACCATGTTATAAAATGCATAGATACAAAAATATGAGATTAAAGTGTTTCCACAGTAACAAAAGAACATGAGTACCACACAACAATCTGACAAATGGGGCTATGTTCTTGGATGGTCAAACTTACACAATCTTAGTATCATTTATATATGTAAAATGATAGCATAAAGACTGAAAAAAATACTTTATTGAGATACTCATAACTGAATACACTGCCTCTTATATATAAGAGAATACAAGGATTAATTCTAAATTTATTTCAGATGTAGGATTAAAACTAAGATTACTTTAACACTCCCCCTCAAGCTAATGTGTAGATATTGTCGAAGCCAAACTTACTGAAGAAAGTTTGAAAAAACTTAGGAGGTAGTGCTTTAGTGAGGATATCAGCAAGTTGTTCACTGGACCGAACATATGAAAATGAGATCACTTTCTTCTCCAACTCATCACGAACGAAGTGATAATCAACCTCGATGTATTTTGTACACTCATGAAACACTAAATTTTCATAAATATGCATAACAGTTTGGTTATCACAATACAGTGAAATTGGAGATGGTACTGGAATTGCCAAGTCTCGAAGGCTCGGTATCCAAATTATGCACTTGATTTAGCTACAACATGTTGTTTCTTGCTTTTCCAAGATACCTGATTTTCTCCAAATAACACAAAGTATTCACTAGTATATCGTCTATCATCAATTGACCATGCCCAGTCAGCATTAGAATATCCTCGTAAAGAAAGAGATTCACTAGGCTTGAAGAGAAGTCTTTGCACTGGAGCTTTCTTAAGATAGCGAAGAATGTGAATCACTGCTTCCCAATGAGTGATAGTCGACTCGACTAACAGTAAAAGCAATATTTGGCCGAGTCACTGAGAGATATATGAGTTTGCCAACCAGTATGCGATATCGTCATGGATCAGAGAACAATGCATCATTAGAGATGAAGGATAGCTTAATATTGGGATCCATAGGTGTGTCACTAGAGCAACATCCCAACATTCTTGTCTTGGTAAGAATATCAAGGACATACTTTCTTTGAGAAAGAAAGATATCATCCTTTATGCGTGCAACCTCAATGCCAATAAAATATCGAGGAGGGACCAAAATCCTTTGTTTGAAATGTTTGAGCTAACTGCTACTTGATGTCTGCAATACCTTGGGAATCACTGTCTGTGATAATGATATCATCAACATAGACTAACAGAATAACAATATTTTTACTTCCTTTTTTTGTGAAGAGAGAATGGCTGCCTTACTTCTTGAGAATCCATAAAAGCACACAGTTTTGCCGAACTTCTCAAACCAAGCTCATGAAAACTGCTTGAGGCCATAAACAGACTTTTGAGCGAACATATAAGATTCTTCTCATATCGCTCAAAACCAAGAGGCTGCTGCATATACACCACCTCTTTCGGGTCTCCATTGAGAAATGCATTTTTGATATCAAGCTGATACGAAGTTTCATCATTTATTTCTTTGCCAAGACGAGCAATCACCTTAGATGGTGTCCAAAGTACACCCTGAGATTAAACCATTCATGCATAGGAGTCAACAAAATGATGACAACAACTATAAGATCAGAACATGTTCAAAGAAACAAGAAATTCCAGTTTTTATGGGGCATAATCAAATTAAATGAAGAACATATTTATACCAAATTTTTTTTTTTAAAGAATTATACTTAGTCGACAATGTACCTATACAGAACTCTTTAGACATTCAATTATAATAGGCAACTGAATCACACTATAAGGAATTAAAATATATTAAACTATGATTTTTAGTTCGTGAGCTTTCACTACAACCTGAAAATTTATTGCAAGTGTATGCGATTATCTGTACAGACCATTTGAATTTGGAAAAACTTTGAACTTTACTACATCTTCTATAAGGAAATCCACCTTTTCATTCTATCTATCTAGTCAAGTTGCAAACTGATGTAGTAAAATTAGTGTAAATTGCATAATTATGCTACATGTGCAGGAAGGCATATTATATGCTTAAAAAGATCTCCTTCATCTATGTTCAACAGGTACAAATATGGATGATCTGAACCTGCCAAGACAAGGACTGGACCATGTATTACTTGCACCCTAGTCAGCAGATATAGCGAACTTTACTGAGAAACATTAAGTAATCATAGCAATCTACTAGTCCTACGTCTAATTTGACACTGCCTATGTTCCAAGGATAAAATTTATCATTTATGTAGAGAAGTGCGTGCGCGCGCGCGGACACACACACATATAGAGAGAGTCCCCTTCCGTTGTGCACTAGCCATGTTGTGCACTCGGTCTTCGGGCCTTCGTATCGACGATCCAAACCGTTCACATTGATCTACACGTCTAAATTAGTCTAAATATGTACAATCAAGTCATTTAAAATTCATTTACCGTGGTTCGGATCGTCAATAGAAATGCCCGAAGACCACTCAAATAGATTCATCGATAGGAAGGCCCGAAGACCATTTAAAATTCATGTACTAAGACAATGAGTTCAATATCTCAAACTTGGAACCACTTAAATAGATTCATCGAAAATAGTAAAGTATTTGAAACATAGCATAGAACTTCTTTAATATGGTAGAAAACGATTACCTTTGTGGACTGTTCTTCTAACATCTGGTTAAGGATTGGGTTAATCCAATCCTCAAATTTGCAATAATTGTCATTAGGCACCAAAAGATTTCCAATCCGATTTAACCCTTTTGATCGCAAGAAAGCTCCAGGAAGAGGAAAGTCACCTTTATATGTTGGTGCAAGGCATTTGATAAGGTCCTCTTCTATACCACCGGCTGTTGTAACTATAACATCAACCTATAAATGCCAAAAAAATAAATAAATCCAACAATCTTGTCATATACACTCATCGTAATAATAAAATCTAGAGGACCAGCTTCAAAAGCAAAAAAAAAATTCTTCCCTCAGGTAAAAACATAAATATGTAGAGCAGTAGCAATAAAGGTATATATCTCTACTACTAAAAGTACAAGTTTAAGAAATATCCGAGATTATGTTGGTCACTTTTGCCGATGATGGGATTATTTGAGGAAGTTGATTGTAACATGAGAATTTCAAAAATAATGATAAACCATAAATAAGTTGAGACCTAGATATTTATTTTTAATAATATAAAAATAAAAGATAATTTTTTATGAATCAAAAATACCCTACCCTGTATACTTATTTTTTTTTTTATCATAAAAGGTTGGCCGCAGCCCTCGTGTCTTGATTACTTATTACCCCATCACTCTTTAAATTCGTTAAGTTTTCTTGTCTTTAATAATATTGTCATAGAAAAGGCAACTATAGAATAACTGTAAATGATTGGCAAGAATACATGTACGTAATAAACGTGCATCGCATGTCTAACTTACTAATATCGACTGAAGTAATGACATCCAGATTCTCAACTTCCTCACTGAAAAACGACATCTTACCTTCATATTACACTTGAAATTTTTAATAATTCAAGCTCCCAATTGGTATTTAACCCTCAATATGCAAGATTTCTATGCACTTCACTTAAGATTACTACAAACCAGTCTCCTAACTAACATTCAACCATACATAAACTCATTATACCAATAACTACAAGCATTCAGTATTAATCATCACAAGTTCAAATTCACTCACCCTTCGATGCTCGACAAGAAATCGAATAATCTCCCTAACTACCGACGAAATGAGGTTCGAAGTAAACCCCAGAAATTTCTTACACCTCACAGATTCTCTGAACTTGGGATCCCTCTCCTCTTCACTACAATCCTCTGCTACTTCGTCATCAGATAACCTCCATTCTAACTTCATTAAAAAAAGATTCATTCATTTTGGGTAATTGTGAAATTTCTCACCATCTGATTGACGACTTGGATGGGGTCACCGAGGTAGGAGGCTTGGAATCCAGTGGAAGCCATGGAGGAGAGGAGGCCGTTGAGATCGATTCCGTTTTTGAAATCGTAGCCATTGATTTTGGTGAAGTTTTTGTCAGATAAGGTTTCGGATTCTTTGAAGACGACGGAGCGTACCGAGTCCAGGGTTTTGATGTCGGATGTGGACGCCATTGTTGGAGAATCTCGAACTTTTTTTTTTATTATTTTGGAGGGAGAGGGAGACGGGATTCGGAGTGATTCTCACATTTAGGCCACTTGCTGGAGGAAACTATTTGCGTTTTTAGACCACAAGCCAAACTATTTGCGCAGAAAAGCTAGTAGAAGATAATCTTACAAAAGCAATTCTATCTTTAAAGATATTTGTACCACATAAAAACAGAAAAATTGCATAATACACCTTATCCTTATAAAAGCTGGAAAATTTACAGAAAATAAAGAAACTTAAATTAAAAAATCATTCAAAATTCAAGATCAGATACGTTGATAAAAGATTAACAGAGAGTAAGCATATTGCTAGTAAAGAAATATCAGAAGACCTATTACTATCAATAAAAATAACTAATCAACTACCTAAAGAGATACAAAAAGAAATAGCATACAAAGTGTTAGATTACAGAAACGTAGAAGCAAGTTGGTATTATCAATACCTACTAGTAGATAAAATAATAGGACATGGATCCAAAAAATTATATGATAAACATACAAGAGTTGGAAGAATATTACAATGGTCCTGAAATGTTCAGTGTTATAAGAAAAGATTTAAAAATCATAAATAAAAATATAAAAGAATTAGGAAGATATATGACAGAATATCCAGAAGAAGAATTGGGCATAACAGAAGAAGGCATGAAGGAGCTAGAAGCCATAACAAAACTTAATATAAATATCTTGGAAATAGAATATTTAATGGCAAATCCTAATTCAGAAGAAGTGCAAGAAACCTTGAAAAATCTAGATATAGCAAACGAAGAAATAAAAATGGACCAAGACAAAATTATTGAAAAACCTTCAGAAATCCCAAGTAACATGTATGAATTCTTAAGACCACCACCTAACAAAAAACCATACCAATTACCATGGAAATGGCAAAATACAAAAAGAAGAATGCAACTAGGAAAAGATAAAGAAAAAGAAACCCCAAAATACGAACCAACAGAACACTACGAAAAAGGAATAGCAGGAAATGGAGAATGGTTAGACCTAGATTGCGTAAAAAACGTAGATAGGACAATTGAAGAATGGGTAAAAGCGTCACTAATAGTAGGATTTAGGCAAAACCTTAACGGAAATGCATTTGAGAAATTTATAGAAGCTACCTTTATGGGAGTAGTAGCAAAATAGTGGAATGGGCTAGAGGAATAAGAAAGAAATACTATAAGAAAATCAAGACCAATTGATGATAAAGGAACTGAAGAAAGCTCAACACAACGAACCTTAGGTTTAAAAGAAATAATTACAAATTACGAAAAGCAATAAGAACCGAATTCAGTGTATACGATAAAGGAGAAAAACACACTATATATAAAAAGAATCAAGCAAGATGGAGACTAAGTAACTTAGAAATATGCGACATGTACCATTTTGACAATTATGCTTGTGAATTCCGAGAATATTATCAAGATAGTTATTATACAAAAGAAGAACGGAGTCCAATTTTAGACTCATTCTTTCTAAAACTACCTGACCCAGGGAGTATAAATATATATAGTGCATACATAAGTGAGAAAGTGAAACCAGAAGTGGACACTTTAGGGTATAGAACGCAATTTGTAAAAGATTATAGAGACAAAGTATGCCAAGATACTAGAGCAACAATGAAATATTATAGAACATATAAACAAAGAATCTGCTGTAAAGATGCAAGACCGAATCATTGGGGATGCAATAATAACTATAGATACAATAACTATAAATACACAAAGAAGAATAATCACAAATTCCAAAAATATCAACCAAAATATAGGAAAACTTTTAAGAGATATAGAAAACCTTTTAAAAAATACTTTAGAAAAATGAATAAAATAAAAATAGGCAATATACGAAAAATCCAAAAAAATGTAATTGTTACATATGTGGAGAGGTAGGACATATATCACCAAATTGTCCTAAAAGAATGAAAAAAGAAAATATAAAATACGTAGAAGAAATTGAAGAAATGAATAACATAAATTACGAACCCATAGAATATGATGAAGCTTGGTCAGAAATAAGTGAAGATGAAGAAATAATGGTAATGGAAGAAGATATTGGAAGTAGTGAAGATGAAACAGAAGAATGTGAAATAAACATGTTAACTAAGCTAACAGAAATAGGAGAACCCTCAGAAAGAGAAGAAAACAATGAAGAACTAAGAGAAAGAATGTGCTTTGACATACAAAAGTACGATAAAATAAGGGAGACCAAATTATATTTAAATCCAAAAGAAATCTTTAAACTACCAATATTTGAAAGAAAGAAAAGTACCATAGTAATAGCTAGGAATAATGAACAACCTATAGACATTGAACAAGCACAAGGTAAAACCATAATCCCATTAATAACAGAAAGAATAATAAGACAGGAGATGGAAAAGATAAGCGAAAAGACAAGAAAAACATTAAGACACATATGTTTAGGAGTTGTACAAATAATAATAAAAGCCTATTTTAAGGAAGGAATAAATACACCCCTCCAAATATATCTAATGGATGATAGGATAATATCAAGTACACAAGATGCCTTAATAGGAATAATGCAAGGAAACCTAATGTACCAAAAGATAAAGTTCACAATAAAACCTAATTTCTCTATAAGCATGACAGAAGAAAATAAAGATAAAAATCTAGTCATGTATCATAGATTATCACGTATAGAAATGATAGAAAAAAACAAAGTTATGAACATACAAATAAAAAATATTTACGCTTTCACTAGTAAGCACGAAGTAAAGAATAGAAATACAGACAATTTTAAAATAGAGCCGCTATTCAGCGAAATCATAAGGTACAAACCAGCTAGAGAAAACCCTGAAATGACTATACCAAATTATATAGAATTCGACTTTAATAAAGCAAAAAAAACCGCAAGAGAAGCACAAATAATGTTCGGAAAGAGATCACTATCAATAAGAAATAAACAACAAGCATTGGAATTAATATTAATAATAAATACATTAGAACACCAAAACAATAACCAATTTAAAATAGAAATAAAATATTATGACAATGGAAAATGGAATAAACAAATAGCCTTAGTAGATACAGGAGCTACGAATTCACATATTAAACAAGCAAATATAAAAACCACTGAATTAATAACATTATAAAACCTATATTACTACCTGAACTATTACAATAATAGACATCCAATTGTACATAAAATCATACTACCACTAAGGATAAATGGTAGAAATGAAATATTATTACACTTACATGTAGACCCAGAATAACATGTCAATGACATGTTATTAGGAACTGACTTCCTTACATCAGTACAACCTTATTCAATTGAAGAAAAAAAAATCACAATAACAATAAACAATGAAAGCATGATAATAAATAGGATATTGGACAAATGAATCCATTAAGAGCAACAAAAAAACACATTATACATTCTAACAGAATTTGTTTACGAAGGATACAAATCAAGAAACTATCACAGTCTAATAGACACCAGAGCAGGTACTAGTATATACCGCGAAAATATACTACCAAAATGGAAACAAGATGGTTTTAATAAAAAAGCCATAACTGGATTAACTGGACAAATTATCATACTAGACAAATATCAACAAAATGTTAATGTACAAATAGGAAGTTACGTACTAAAAATACCTATAATATACCAGTTTGACGATATGAATAATGATGTACTCTTAGGAAATGACTTTTTCCAACAATACTATCCCATAACTATATCACATAAATCAGTTGTATTTACAACACCTTGCAGACACCAAGCAATAGCAATTAGAATAAACCAACCGTATTCCATAACTGACCTGTCCCACATCAGAGTTTCTTCAACCCAGCATGGTGAATACCAATATTTACCAAACAAAACTAGAATACAACAAGTTCAAGTAACAACTACAAAAGAAATTCTACAAAAACAATTAGAAGATCTGTGCGGAGAAGACCCCTTGGCAAAATGGAACTTAAGTGAACCCACCGCACATATCGAGCTAATAGATGCGAACAAAATAATAAAAATTAGACTTATAAAACATACTCCAACAGACCTAGAAGAATTCAAAATACACATAAAAGAATTAGTGGAAAATAATTTCATAAGAAAATCACAAAGTCCACACTCATCACCAGTATTCATAGTAAAAAAACATTCAGAAGAAAAAAGAGATAAATCTCGAATGGTAGTAAACTATATGGAACTAAATAAAAATACTAAGAGATTTGGATACCCTCTACCAGACATGCAAATAATACTTAACACAGTGAGAACATAAAAAATATACTCGAAATTTGACTGTAAATCGGGATTTTATCATGTAAAACTAACAGAAGATTCAAAACCTTTAACAGCATTTAGCATGCCTCAAGAATTTTATGAATGGAATGTATTACCATTCGGTTATAAAAACAGCCCAGAAATATTTCAAGAATACATTGTAACTCCTGTTCCCCCGTATTTGTATTTTGTACTGTTTTGTGCCTCATTGTACTCTTTTGTCTATTTGAGATCCCGTATTTTATTTCAGTTCGAATAAAATCATTATTTTTTTGTCTCAACTCAATTGTGGATCCTTTGTCAAATTCAATTGTGTGCCATTTGTACCGTTCTTCATCAGAAATAGACAAATTCTTCTCATTTATCTTTTTAATCCTCATTTTTAGTGCATTTTGACCATTTCTCTTGTTGGGCTCTTTTTGAAACGGATCCCCTAAACTCTCAATCTAACCTAGTATTTAAACCCCTAACCCTACCCCTAATCAAACCCTAATACTGTTTTAACCTAAAACCTAATCTTCCCTACCGCCGCTAATCACCTCCGAATCCTTCGCATCACCATTACCCATCTCCCCATCTCCGGCCTCGCTCGCCCCAATCTGTCTCGTCTCCCTCTCGTCTTCACAGCCACCACCAGACCACCGCCATCGTCCCCACTCCATCGCCATTAACCCAACACTCCGAACCCATCGTCTCCCTCAACCTTCGAATCCACTTCCGAACGCCTCGCCACCTCGACCCCTCATCGCCTCGTCGACCCCCACAGCAACGCCACCTCCACAAACTCCATCGACGCCGCACGCCGCCGAGTCATCGAATCCGACTTCTCCCCTGTTCGAAACCACGAACAGAGCACCCGCCGCGCCGTCGCTTCTCGACGTCGTCGCCGCCGTCGCCACTCCGTCACTGCCGCAGTCGCCGCCAACGAAGCAGCCACGCCGTCGCTCCTCTCTCGAGCTCTACTCAGTCGAACGAAGAAGGAAGAAGGAGATCGAACGAAGAAGAAGGAGGAAAAGGGCGGGAGCGAATCACCGCCGTCAGGTCGCATCAAGATTCGCGCCGTGATCGCCGTTCCGTGTTTTGCCTCAGCAGATCCTGGACCCGTGTTCGCTGTTCTGGGATTGGATCCGGTGCACAGGAGAGATCTGATTGGATCGTTCTGCCGTTCCGTGTTCTACCCGCAGCCGATCTCACTTGCTGTACGCTGTTTTGGGCCGATCCTGTGTGCGGGGAAAACGCGATCTCCGATCAATTTTTGCACGCGCTTTTCGAGGACATTTTCGGGGATTTTTCTTCTCAATTGCTTCAACAAGCGGAGTTTATAATCGTCGATTTAAGGCAAGTATTCATCTTGTACATTTTATTGCTCTAGTACAAGTTTTCTTGAAAATACCACATATAGTTAGATTGTGACTTCCTTTGAAATATCATTGTAAATCAATTTTGAACCTTCAAACCCACAATCTAAGAGTCACAAAACTTCCTCGTATTAAATAATAATCAATTGGACTCTTTTATCTCCTTGAACACATGAATCACATGGACATATGAATTAAGAACCCCTAAAATTTGTAGACGCATATAAAGTTAGTATTTTGACGAATTTGCGACTATTATGACTTGAAAAATATTTATTAGTTGCTGTTTTGACATCCATGATTATGTATTTATGCTACTTAATAACTTAGACACCAAATTACATATTTCCATGAAACCTACATTAGTAAATAAATTCTGAATGTTGCTGTCTGAATATTCTTTTGCTGTTTTGACCCTTTTATCATTGGAATTTGGGCCCGAGCCCTGAATATGAAATGTAGATCCGGATGTGTAGATATCGATAGACTCCAAAATGATCGAATTTGGAGCTACGGTCTAGGAGTTATGGCAGTTATACTGCAGCTGTGTCAGTAGACGCAGTTTTGCGAAACTGCTGTATATATTTACTTTACAAATTATTTCAGCAGTGTAAACAGCGAGCGTTTGACTCCAAATTTTATATGTAGTTGCTGGACACCCTATGGGATATCCCCAATTTTTCTTAGAATTAATTTATATTATTTCACCCCTGTTTCACATGTATAAATACAAGAACACAAAATCTGCCTGAACAAATGTAACAAGCCGGGTTGAGGGAAAGACTATAGAGTGGACAACATAGGTAAGTGTACTCGGAAGGGGGCCCGTGTTTCCCAAGTTGTATGTTAAATGGAACTAAGTGCCACGTAGAACTAAGTGCCACGTCATGGGTGACGGGGGCCACCTCTAGAGCCTACGGGGGCCACCTCTAGAGCCCATTATATGATTACATGATGTATGTTTGAGATCACATGGAACTAAGTGCCACGTAGAACTAAGTGCCACGTCATGGGTGACGGGGGCCACCTCTAGAGCCTACGGGGGCCACCTCTAGAGCCCATGGTTGATCACCTGCTAGTTTGATGCCTGAGTACACCGCCCTATAGACTCCATTACTAGGTCTACCTGACATTCAAAATAACATATGACACTAGACTTGAGGTTGTCGCTTGATATTAATTACCTTTATAGGTGTACCTGACATGTGATTCACCACTAGCAGTTGTTATCCAATCTAGTCATTATGATGTTCCCTCTTGCCAGCTAGTCTTTGAATTTGCAACTACTTCTCATAACTCTGCTTATTCTTGATTCCAATTCTTGTTTTCCCTTTCTTGTACTTGCTTTTACTATTTGTGGCCCTAGCTTGCACTAAGGGCATTTTCTCTTGTTTCCCCTCTTGTTTCCTGTTTATCTTTTATTAAACAGACTTTGGAGACGAGCTTCCCATAGGAATTGCTGAGCAAAGGTTCTAGTTTCCAAGTGGAGAAGGACCTGACTAGAATATTTAATTTCTTGCATTATTTGTTTATTTTGGATTATTATTTCTTGAGATTTGAGAATTTGTAACGGGCTGATGTTCCCGAGTTACTTTGATTCAGACTTGAAACTACTTGGATGTTTATTCATATTTCAGTTGTTTCTGTTGCTAATAAAGTATTCATGCATGCTTGGTTTTATATCTCTCTTGTTATATATACTTGTTGTGATGCTGAGTCGATCCTACAGCTTATGGATGATGTAAAAATCATTCGCTGGGTTTCGTCACGTGCTCGTATTCCGTATTTTGGGAAGCGGGGCGTGACATACATAGATAAATTTTTTGAAAAATATAACAGTTTCATATTAGTATATGTAGATGATATTTTAATAGGATCAGAAAACGAGGAACAACATAAAGAACATCTACTAAAATTCATAGAAATAGTAAAAAAATGCAAGTATTATACTATCAAAAAAGAAAATGGAATTATTTAAAACTGAGATAGAATTCTTAGGAACGAAATTATCACATGAAGGAATAGAATTACAACCACATATAGCATAAAAGATAAAGACTTTTCCTAATGTCTTAAAAGAAAAAAGAGAAGTGCAAGCTATAATAGGATTACTAAATCAAACAAAAGGTTACATACCAAATCTATCAGCAAAAACCAATTGGTTACAACAAAAACTAAAAAAGTTTAAGAAATGGGAATGGACCCGAGAGGATGAAGAGAAACTTAAAATATTAAAACAACAAACTTCAGAATTACATAAGCTAAGACTACCTGTTAAAGAATGTTCTTGGATAATAGAAACAGATGCATGTGAAACCAATTGGGGAGCAGTATTAAAATTTATTGAAATAGGAGAAAAGGAAGAAAAACTAGCTAGATACTCTAGTGGATCTTTCACACAAACCCAACAAAATTATCACATAAATGAAAAAGAACTACTAGCAATCTTAAAAGCTATAAGAAAGTTCGAATTATTTATAATACATACGAAATTTACTGTAAGAACAGATAATACCCAAGCAAAGAGCTGGATTAATAAAATAATAGACCCAACCATAGCAAACAAAAGATTGATAAGATAGCAGATGGAATTAGCACATTACGATTTCTTAATAGAAAACATAAAAGGAAAACATAACATTTTAGCCGAATTTTTATCAAGAAATTAACTATTTCACTTGTTGCAGAATGGAAACCAGAGTTCAGCAGATAGAACAAGATATAGTCTACCTAAAGGAGACACTGGAGAAATTAAAAGGAGTATTTAATCAGTTACAACTACAAATATGTGGACTCCAAAGTCTGTTCTACCAGCATATAAGCCAGCATGTAACCACAGAAAATATGACGGACGAAAAAATGAGTGAGATAGGTGAACATTCTCAGTCAGTAAAAGAGGAAGCAATTACATCTTCAAATAAAACCACATACAAGGAGACACTTCTTACTGAGAAAGTTCCTACCAAAGTATCGAAGAAAATATTATTTTTACAATATATTCAAAGGCTATGCCAAGTAACAGAGGTAAACCAATTCATCAAAACCATATCTCAGCAGCACATGAACAAGGCCATCATCCTACCAGGAGCCAATCCGAGAACAACTAGGGCACTGTTCGAAAGAGGACTTATTTATTGCATTTACCCATCCAAAGAATGTGAAGAACTAATCCACTTACCAAGAGAAATTTACAAGGCAGCTAAAAGTTATTTTGGGCTCACGAAGGCCTCAAAAATATATGTTAGAATGTATTCAGCCATCCCCAATTATCTTAATAATGAGGAAGAATTCCCAGCGGAACATGTTATAAAAATAGGGATGACCACCCAAATAATCTATGGAGCATCAAACATTGTACCATTTGAAAATGAAGAATTTGAGAAAATAATCCCAGAAAGAAGGGCAATGGGCTTTAGGAACATGTACTGTGAATTAAAAGATATAAAACAAAGAGATAGCAATATATGGATCTATGACAGCCCAGATCCAGATAAGATCATAATGTATAGTATAGCAAAGATCAAACAGCCACAAGAAAAACATGAGCTGTTTGACAGCTGGTATCAGATACTATCTACTGGAGCAATGACAATGACAGCAGAGACAGCTGTACATTACTGTAGCCTGATGAAGACTGAACACCAACATAAATGTGCAGCATGTGAAGATGTCGGCCAAGAGGAATCTCTTTTTCTAGAATAGGCCAAAATGTAATCAGAGCATTTATTGTAACCTAATGTAAGCACTTACGTATTCATCCAATTATTGTATATGTGATGTTAGCAGTGACGTATGTAAAACCTGTTGTAAGCTAATCCCTTGGTCTATAAAAGGGAAAGCAAAACAAGAGAGGATGGCAGACTATCTTGAAAAGAAATAATTCCTCATAATCTTGAAGAGTCCGTAACAAGTCTAAATGAAATAAAATATCTTTCATGAGTTCATCTACCAGATCTTGCAGAAAATAAGGTATGAATAACTAAATTCTACTTTCCCTTAGAGAGAGTTTTGTAAGGCTCTGCCTGACTAATCTTACAAAAAGACTCATTTGCAACCTTCTATAGTTAGACTATTGTGGTTGTCTGTACCGAAGTGCTACTAGTTGTTCTAGACGTATCTCTCGGATGAAGCTCTATTGAGGGCATAGTAATCTTGAGATGGGAAGAACGTAAAAGGAGCATAGAAATTGGGGTGCATACCAGGGGTATTTTATCCACTGGTAGTAAATGGTACAGAACAGATCAAAGAAGTTTAACTAGGTCGGAAGCATGATGGGCCGTTTTGTTTTGATTTTTAGGTATCCTTAGAAATCTCTCTTTACTCATAATCTTATTATTGTTCAAAAGAAATAATGGATAATAATGATTTTGGTATTGCCTCACCGATTTTTGAATTAATGATTAATTACCAAGGAAGTGATAGAATGCTAGTATTTGATGTTTATTATCCTCGTAGACAAATAAGCATGGATGATTGCTATGAATTTAAATTATTCTTTTTTAGTATACAACGAGTAATAATCATAACAATAAACCAAATAAATCCTGGAGAAACTAGTAATACAAATGTTGAAATAATTGACGACCTAACTTATCACGAAAGATCTTTGTTATTTTATGAAAATGGAATATTTAGTAGTTACGTATGGAGTCCTACGACTGCATACAGACAATTTCTAGAAGAAAATGAACATATTGGAGGAGAAAACAGACATACAGAAGAACTCGAAGAACCCCCATATGACAGTAATAGTGAAGGATATGAGACAGAATCAGAATATATGAGAGAACTTGACGACAATGACGACGATATTCCCATCATTCCTAATTACTTTTTTAGAATTGACAATATCCATTATTTCGACGAATATTATTTTACACCAAACTTTGATCTTTATTTTAACTCTTTAGAGTTTTAAAGTTTTTGATACTCTCTTCCTTCTGATTTTCAGGTCTTCAGGAGATTACGCGCTACTCAAACCTACCAGTTGAGAGAATTTACCCACACTCCCACTACAGTGGTATCAGAGCCTCGCTTGGCAAGTAAGAAACTCTTACCTAATTTTCTCAAGATTTTAGTAAATTATTTAATACATTTTTAGCAATTAAAAAATCAATTATATAAGTAAAATAGAAATAATTGCAAAAACAAAATTTAAAATTACAGAAAGGTCACACATCCTATAAGAAATAGTATACAAAAGAAAGTATAGAAATTTAATTTTAAAAACTAGCCCTTAATCGCAAATACTTTTGAAAGGTTAGGCCTTCATCGCAAATACTTTTAAAACTAGGTCTATTCTGTAAATAATTTCAAAAAGTAGCCTAAATCTCTAAATTGCTCCGGGATTCGCATGTGAGGGTTTAGGAAGGTAATGGTTTAAGATGGGCCGGGTCGGTTCAAATTTGGCCCGGTTAGCTAATGGGTTAAGTGGGCCAACCCAAATTTCCATATTTCTCTTTCTAAAATAGGTTTTTTGTGCTCAGCTTGCTCTTAAATTTTAAAATTGTGGATTAGTCCCTACAAATCACTCCTTGCATATATACAAACTAGTATTATACACGTGTTGTGCACTTGGAAAAAATTTCGGTGAAGGGGGGGGGGGAGAAAAGGGCAAAAAAAAAATCTAGCAGGACGTGCGTTGCACGGGTTGGGATATGAACAAATTACACTAAGGTCTTCTCCCATTAATATAGTAGTAGATATATATAAAACACTAATACACTATTGAGAATTGACCATGTGGGGTCATTTACAATAATTGTTTTACTAAAATGACCCACTTTTTAAAAGTATTTACATAACTGAACCACTTTCAAATGTACTTACCAAAATAACACATTCGCTATCTCATATAGCGAGTTTGATAAAAATATCATCGTTTTTGTAGATAGCGAGTGCATACTTAGGTGTTTGGAGAAAAAACTTGAAGAAAAAATATCAAAGTAAGACTCGTTGTTTGAGACCATGTATCTCTCTCCTCTTTAAAATAACGACATTCTCAATACTGATGCCGTTGTTTGAAATAACGACATATGTTATAAGGTTTTCACCATTGCAATTTTTCCTCTAAATGGAGACTACAAGGTGTCAAAAAACAAAATAACCTATGTCATTACTCCAAATAACGGCATGATACTTTTTTTAAATACAGATGTCGTTATTGGGAAAAACGACATGTAAATAACCTATACCGTTTTTCCCAATAACGATTTTTGCTGACATGTCCAAAAGTGGGTGTAACCCCTGTTCCCGTACGTATTTCTGAATATTTGATTATTTATAAACTTGTTTTGTGCTAAACTGATTTCGGGTCTTCTACTAAGTATTTTTCTAATAGACAATTACATTTACCGTAAACAACAATGTATTTTTCTATTTATAATTGATAGACTATTTATATGTTATATTATTACTGTTTGGATTCTAATAAATTGGTTAATCTCAAATTCTACTTTTATACACTTTATTATCATTATTATTGTTACTTCTATTAGTCTTATTATTATTGTTTTTGGTTAAAGCTCATTGATCTTTGATATATGTTATATTATTTAATTATTTGGTTTGAAGCCCAAACCCAAGCTTATCTCCTATTGGACTCTAACCCAAACCCACAAACCCTTACACTCACCCGTATACAATTTTCTCCACTATTCCCCACTCTGCACAATCCCCCGTATCCCCACATTCCCCACTACCTCTAACTACCCCCTTATTTAATATTATATTTATTATTATTAAACACCCCCACCCCCTTCATCGACTCTTCATCTTCCCCTCTCTCTGTTTCAACAACCGCCCAAACCTAACAGGGATCCCCATCAACTTTTCCTTCGTCTTCCTCGCGTCCCGCTCCTTATGCCCTTGTCGTCAACCTCCCGCCTCCACTGCAACTCCTCACCATCTCCAGTACCCTCTGCTTCTGCCATTGTTATCGACCCCGCTCTTCCTCGATCTCGTCATCGCACGCCAGAACCCATCGATCTTCGTCACCATCTTCACCTCTGCAACCGCTTCGCGACCACAGACGACTGCTCCGCATCCCTTGACAGCCTCGGCCCGCTGTCGACGCCACCACCCCAATCATCTCCGACATCTCCAACCATTGCTGCGACATTCTCTTCTCACTGCCTCGACCATCCGCTGCTCCTTCTATCACAGTTGCTTCCGAACCCCGACACAGCCAAGCTCCACCCTCGCATCACTGCAACAACTCAGCCAACCACCGTCGAACTTCCGACGCCATCATTGTGAGACCCCCGAGCTCCTTGCCTTGCCTTCGCTTCCGTCGCCGCCTCTTCATCTCCCCGCCATCCTCGTCATTTTCATCGCCGATCGCTAATGCCCCCGCCTCCTGTTGCGACGCCGTACTCGCCCTCGCTGCTCTCTCCCAGTCCTGTCGAGCCAACAGTGAAGACACAAACCCGTGTCCTCTGTTTTCAGCTCGAGCCAGCAACAGACCCCGACCGCCTCGACGTTGATCTCCAGTCACAGTCGCCGCCGCAATCTCCCTCCTTGACTGCTCGGCAACCGTCTCCATTGCTCGCAGTGTCGCCATTCATGTCGTCGTTCGTTACCGGCATCGACCTTGTCGCTACTGTTGTTAATTCGCAGCGACTGTTGGAGAAGAAGAAGAATAGGGAGTGGGTTACTGGGTTTGCTGTTTGGTGTTGTGGTGTGGGGAATCCAGGAATATGGTGTTTGGTGTTTGTGAGAAGGTGATTGGAAGTTATGGCGTTGGGTGTTCTGTGTGTGCTGTGTTGTGGGGTAGAGGACGTGAGTTGCTGTTTTGGGCTTCATTGTTGCTGTTGCTATCTTGTACGTAGAGCGCATGTGCCGCCTCCCCGGAATTCTGATCCCGTTATTCTGGTTAATCTAATCTAATCGTCCACAAAAATAAAAGTCCATTTGAACTCATTTAATTTTTCTAGTTCAAGCTTATTGACCTCCTGCAAGTAGTTTCTTTCAATTATCTTAAAATTGCCTTGTGCCCTTTCCGTTGGGAGTATCGAGGGTTTACACAAGCTAACCCGACGTACTCTTGCCATCGTATTATTATCCATTGACTCAAACCCAAGCCTACATACACACTTGACATAAATAAAATGACTAGGAATTGTATATAAGGAAAATGAATGGTGATTGGATACATTGATTGATTGAGATATTGTGACTTGAACAATGACATGATAAATTGACTTGTACACTGAAAATACATTCTAATTGTTGTACATTAGTGTAGTGCATTTCATGTTACTATAGCATGTTGATTATCCACCTTGATGAACATGTATGTGATGACATTTTATGAACTCTTGTTGCCTGTACTGTTTTGCACAGAGGTTTCGACCCTGTTACAATAAGAATTAACAGAAACTTACTGAATATAAATTGTAGCCCTAAGTGTCTAGTTGCTGATAGCATCCTGGAACTTCGAATTTTGAATTGTAGTCTATGAGTTATCACTGTTTTAGTGTAACTGTGTCGGCTGTTTCAGATTTACTATTTCATGTTATTATTGTGCAATGCATCATATTGCTGCATTATTATCATCCCCTTGACATTCTTATAACCACTTGCATATACATGAATGACTGAATAAAATACTAAACAAACTGGGGTTAATAAGGGTTGACTTAGTAGTGGATAATCTCAAAAAATGTACTCGGTAAGGCCTATCGTAATATCATATTGACATGGATGGAGAAGTATTGATTGTGAATGATCGATTGTAAATTGTAAATGATTGTTATTGACACCGAGTACACGCCCTGTAGATCCCACCACTATGTCTCAAACGTACACTGCTTTACATGTACCGAACCTATGGTATGAGACGCAGTAGTACGTGCACTAGATAGGAGAAACAACATACTAATGAACTTAAATTGACACGTATATACTTGATTATGACCATTGTCTATTAATACCATTATTGTCTTTGTAATTTGATCTTGATCCATATTTCTTCATGTACCTTATCCCTTACTTTCTGCTTTTCACTACTTGCTGTCTGTACTTGCTTTAAGGACAAATTATTCTTTCTTTTTAGATGAACAGGTACAGGTGCACAAGGAGAATTACTAGAAGGCATGGGTGAGCAGTTTTTCTACGATGGGAGCATGAGCCTCTCGAGCTATTTGGTAAGTTTTTATATTCCAGATTTGGTTATTGAATTTCATTCTCGTTTATGTGATTATGTTTTTTGCGTGGTTGTGATTCATTTTTCTTATATTGTTGAGTTAAGACTGGTACAACTTATGGATGATATGAGTTGGCATACTTATATCATTCGTTGGGCCCCAGTACGTGCCTGTGTTCCTGTATTTTGGGAAGCGGGACGTGACACTGGGTCAGTTCGCTAATTGTTTTCGAAAGTGGGTTAGAGCACCAAATATTTTCAAAAAGTGGGTCAGGACGGCAAAATTTTCCCTTTAGTGATCTATTTTTCTCTCTCCTTATCTTATACTTGTCTAATCTTTGTACCACCAAGCTGCTGCAACAATGCTTCATCTTTCCTCCAACACCTCCTCTCAGTTCCTATACTAAATTTCGTGTAAAAGAAGATGAGATATAGATGAAGATAAGATAATTCTTCTACGTAATCTTGGTTAATTTAATAATTACTAAATTAGTACAGGACCCAACCATAGTTAAATCATAAGAGAAATAAACAAATCTAACCATTTCCAAAAAGGGAGAAAAAGAAAAAAACAAACAAACAAAAAAGAACCAAAATAGCTATTGATATGGCTAAAAATGGGGTTAAATCGGGACCGTCCAGATCGAGCACGAATCTTGAAGTACGGGGGTAAAAAGGTAATTTCACATACAGATGGATCCAAAACGGGTATTGGGCCTCCTTCTCACAAAACCAACCACCCGCGAATAGATCCACATCAACTGGGCACGGGTCCCGACCCGATGCAAGCCCGGTCCACCAAGAGGAGAATCAAGGCCACTGATTTGATTAAATCAAATCAATAAGCCTGATTGACTCTCACCAGGGAATCAGGGCCAGACTTCCCAAAACAGAATAGGAGGATTTTCCTCCTGACTGTTAGGCAGGAAATCAGGACCCTAACCGCTCCAAAGGCGACTATAAATACAACCCCTCTACCACCAAGACCAGGTTAATCACTCCTTCACCACTTAAGCTCTTTCTTAATCTTTATCTGATTACTGACAAGAGCGTCGGAGGGTGCGTCGCCGGAATCAACCCCGGTGTCTCGCACTTCCTTGCAGGTCGCGGCAGGAGCAACAAGGCCGAGTCAACTGTTCAGGTTTTTTCCAGACTCACAAATTTTATCTGTTTACCCCCACACCGAAATCAGCGGTAACAGATTGGCGCCGTCTGTGGGAAACAAGCCACACGAACAGCCTCAGTCCATTCTCCGTCGTCCCCTGCAGTCATGCCGCCGAAGAAGAACAGATCCAGAGGGTCGAACCGTGCGGGCAACCTCGCCGACCCGGCGAGTGAAGCCCCAGTCAATCCCATTCCTCAGTCCGACCTACCTCCGACGGCCCAGCAAGTCCCACCTCCTCCTCCCAAGCAGCAGCCTAACAATGGTCCGTCAGGTCATAACGGTCGGAAGGAGAAGCAGCCCCTCAATCCGGGCCATGTCTCGGTCCATAATGGGTCTTCGGACTCGATGGCCTCTCATCATCCCGACCTCCGTATCACACTTCTGAACCGCCAGAAGGACGACGACCTCCGTACCCATCTTGACGAGAGGCGGGCCCGAGAGGGAGCCTCCCACCAGCGTCAGGGTGAGCGGTCGCCACGTCGTCGGGACGGCAGAAGGTCCCCGGACCGCAGAGGCCGAGCGGCGTCCCCCGAGCGCCGAAGGAGGAGGTCCCGTTCTCCCAGGGATCAGCGTCATCCGAGGGACCGAGATGTACCTATCAGTAGGGCCGAATTCCTCCAGTTTCAGGAGACCGTTCTGCAGGCTCTCAATCTTCGGCAGAACGCCCAGAATACACAGAGGGCTCTGACGCCCCCCGGAACCCCAGTCCTCAGCGCCGAACCCGGAGCCCGTCTCCGGCTCCCAGCCTCCAGCAGCGGGAACAAAGCCCTCGCCGGTCCCAGGATTACCGGCACCGCAGTCCACGCTCCCCTTCCTATGAAGAGGAGTCCGGGGGGTCATACGATTACCAGCGGAGGGACGACGCCCTCATCCGCCGTCTCCATGAGGTGGAAAGGCGCATCGGCCGCATGGACAGGGAGGAAGAGTCCCGAGCAGGAACCTTCCGTCCCAGCCGACCCCCCTTCTCACGGTCGATCATGGAGGCCCACATACCGAGGAGTTTCAAACCGCCGCAGTTTGAAACATACTCAGGAGAATCCGACCCGGTCGACCACGTCGAGAGCTTCAAGTCCCTGATGCTGATCCATCAAGCTTCCGACGCGGTGCTCTGCAGGACCTTCCCTACCACCCTCAGGGGGTCGGCTCGGGAATGGTATTCCAGGCTCGCCCCCTCATCCATCTTCTCATTCGAGCAGTTCGAGACGCTGTTCATTACTCACTTCGTGAGTAGCCGGCGAGCCGAGAAGACGAGTCTTTCCTTACTGAACCTGCGGCAGGAGAAGGAAGAAAAGTTGCGGGACTACGTGAAAAGGTTTACCGCAGAAGTCAGGTCAATTGCCTCCCTAGACCAGTCAGTGGCCACCGTGGCGTTCCAGTCGAACGTCCTTAACGCCAACCTCCGATCTTCCCTGGCCAAGAAGCCCCCGCATGACTTCGCCGACCTCCTCCTAAGGTGCGAGAAGTACATCTGAGCAGAAGAGGCCGAAGCCCTTCCCAGCTTTGGGGGGCCCTCCGCAGGGTCGAAAAGGAAGGCGACAGGGGAAGAAGGGTCCAAGAAAGCTCAGAAGGACATGGGCGGTCAGCGCCGCCCTCCCCCCAGGTTCGAGAAGTTCACTCCCCTCACCACTAATGTCTCCACTATCCTCATGGAGGTGGAGAAGGAGGGGGTCATCCCTCCAGCCCCGAGGATGCACACCCCGGCGAAGAGGAGGGACACAGATAAGTGGTGTCGGTATCACCGAGACCACGGGCACGATACGAATGACTGTCGGGCTTTGAGAGATGAGATCGAAGCCCTCATTCGAAGGGGGCAGTTGGCCAAGTTCGTGAAGGCTAACGATCGGACAGACCGCCACTCCCCTCCGCCTCGGGGGGCTAACAAGCGCTCCGAGCGGCGCGAAGGGACACCCGAGTTCGAGGAGGAACGGGTTCTGCACTTGATCCACGGAGGCCCCATGGGGGGCTCCTCTAATTCCTCCCGGAAAGCCTTCGTCCGAGAGGTCAACTCGGTCCATAGTGCCCCTCCCCCGAAAGGTCTCGGCGTCCCTGTGTCTTTTTCCGATGCCGACCTGGAAGGAGTCCGAACCCCCCACTGCGATGCCCTCGTCATCGACCTCCGCATGGCAAACTTCAAGGTGCAGAGGATTTTGGTGGACAACGGGAGTTCGATCAATATCCTTTTCCTCTCGGCCTTCCGAGGCCTGCAGCTGTCCCGAGACCGTCTCAAGCCGGCCGGTTACACTCTCCACGGGTTCACGGGGGTCCCGGTAACCGTCGAAGGGGTGATAACCCTGGACGTTACTGCGGGAAGCACCCCTACTACCCGGACCGAGCCGATGGACTTCATGGTCGTCGACGTCCCAGCAGCATATAATGTCATCCTAGGCCGCCCCGGCCTAGCCGCCCTGGAGGCTGTCCCCTCGGCATACCATTTGAAAATGAAGTTCCCCACTCGATCGGGAGTAGGGGAAGTCAGGGGAAGCCAGGAAATAGCTCGGAAGTGCTACATGACTTCCACCGGGGGACCAGTGCTCTCGCTCGAGACACTGGAGATCCCCGAGCCTAAGGCTCGCCAGACGTCCGAACCGGCGGACGAATTAGAAGAAGTGCTCTTCTCGGACGAAGATCCGAGCCGGAAATTCCTCATCAGCAAATCCTTGCCGACGGCATTATGTTCGGACCTGATTAAATGCATCCGGGACAACCGTGACCTGTTTGCATGGTCAGCCGCGGACATGCCCGGCATTTCCGAGGAGCTCCTCGTCCATCGCCTAAGTGTCGAACCGGGGTGCAAACCGGTCCAGCAGAAGAGGCGAAAGTTCGCTCCCGAGCGACAGCAGGCCATCAAAGAGGAAGTTGATAAGCTTCTAAAGGCCAAGTTCATACATGAGGTAAATTATCCCGAGTGGCTGTCGAACGTTGTAATGGTCAAGAAGTCCAATGGCTCGTGGAGGATATGCATTGACTTCACCGACCTAAACAAGGCGTGTCCGAAGGATCCCTTCCCGCTCCCGAACATCGACACCCTTATCGACGCCACCTCGGGCCATGAGCTACTCAGCTTTATGGATGCCTTCTCGGGGTACAATCAAATCCGAATGTTCCCTCCGGACATTCCGAAGACCTCCTTCGTCACCGACCAAGGCCTCTACTGCTACCGGGTAATGCCGTTCGGCCTGAAGAACGCGGGCGCCACCTACCAACGCCTCGTCAACAAGGTCTTCCAGAACCAGATCGGCCGAAACATGGAGGTGTACGTTGATGACATGCTTGTCAAGAGCATCCATGGCACCGACCATGTCGCCGACCTCCAGGAGGCCTTCGGCGTGTTGAGGAAGCACAACATGCGGCTGAACCCGAACAAGTGTGCGTTCGGGGTCTCCTCGGGAAAATTCCTCGGCTTCATGGTGAGTCAACGAGGAATCGAAGCTAACCCCGAGAAGATTAAGGCCATATTAGACATGGCCCCGCCTCGGAACGTCAAGGAGGTGCAAAAGCTCACCGGCCGGCTCGCTACTATCGACCGGTTCCTTTCCAAGTCGGGGGAAAAGTGCCTTCCCTTCTTCAAAGCCCTCAGGGGAGCCAAAGGTTTTGAATGGGTTCAATCGCAGCAGGAATCATTCGACCAGCTGAAGGCTTATTTGGTGAACCCCCCGCTGCTCAGCAAACCGGTCCCGGGCGAGACCCTCTTCGTCTACTTGGCAGCCTCCGAGCAGACCCTAAGTGCTGTCTTAGTGAGGGAGGAGGACCGGACCCAAAGGCCTATCTACTACGTGAGCAAGGTGCTCCGGGACGCCGAGCTCCGCTATCCGAGGATAGAGAAGATAGCCTACGCCCTGATCATGGCTGCGAGAAAGCTTCGGCCGTACTTTCAATCCCATTCGGTCGTTGTCCTCACCGATCAACCCCTCAAGCAGGTCCTCCACAAGCCGGAGACCTCGGGCCGGCTGACGAAGTGGTCCATAGAGCTAAGTCAGCATGACATCTCCTATCAGCCTCGGACGGCAATTAAGGCACAGGCTCTCGCCGACTTCATCGTAGAGTCCACTATCCCCGAGGTCGGCCACGTCCCGAATGGGCCCCCCATTTGGACAGTTTTTGTGGACGGATCCTCTTGTAATGAAGGAAGCGGCGCCTGAATCATACTGAATGGCCCTGACAACTTCGTCCTCCAGTACGCCATCCGCATGAACTTCAAAGCCTCGAACAACGAGGCGGAGTACGAAGTGCTCATCGCCGGACTTGGTCTCGCCCGAAGTGCTGGAGCGCAGCGCCTCCGGATTCACAGTGATTCCCAGCTAGTCGTGAACCAGGTCCTGGGCGAATATGAGGCCCGGGACGAGCGAATGGCGAAGTACCTCGCCAAGGTCCGTGATCTCATGAACCGGTTCGAAGAGGCCACCATCGAACGAGTCCCTCGGGAAGAAAATTCACAGGCCGATGCCCTCTCCAAATTGGCTTCGTCCTCCCTTCAAGGACTTGAACAGACCGTGCTGATTGAAGTCCTCTCAAAGCCAAGCATCGAAGACGAGCCACCTAGCTCGGCGGAGTCATTGCCGGTCATGCTACAGGACAATTGGATGAAGTCACTGGTCGAATTCCTAAGGGATGGAGTTCTGCCCTCGGATCCCAAGGAAGCACGCCGAGTCAGAACTCGGACCGAGCGCTATGTCTTGATCGAGGGCATCCTATACAAGCGCTCCTTCTCTCAAATAGATGGCCGACCATATCTGAGGTGCCTCTCTCCGGATCAGGCCGAATATGCCCTACAGGAGCTTCATGAAGGCATCGGAGGGGCACACTCCAGATTTGGGTCTTTGGCCCGGAAAGCTTTGAACTATGGGTACTTCTGGCCGACCCTTCTCCAAGACGCCGAGCAACATGTTCGGCAATGCAGCACTTGCCAGAGACACTCCAGCATCCGACGCCTCCCTCAGGCCAACCTCGCCTCCCTGTCGAGCCCTATCCCCTTTGCAATGTGGGGAATGGACTTGCTAGGGCCTTTCCCTCCGGCTCCGGGTCAGTTCAAGTTCTTGGTCGTAGCCATCGACTACTTCTCAAAGTGGGTCGAGGCCGAGCCCCTCGCCACTATAACCGAGAACAAGGTGGTGCAGTTCTTCTGAAAAAGTATCATCTGCAGGTTCGGAGTCCCCCGCGTCCTCGTGACGGACAACGGTACTCAGTTCACTGGTGCGGCATTCCGAGCTCTGTGCGATGACCTCGTTATCCAACAGCGCTTCTCGTCCGTCTCCCATCCTCAGTCGAACGGGCAAGCCGAGAACGCTAATCGGCAGATCCTTGCAGGCATCAAGAAAAGGTTGGACAAGTGCTCCAAAGGGTTGTGGGTCGACCAACTCCCCAATGTCTTGTGGAATTACCGCACAAGCAAGCGGACCCCCACCGGGGAGTCCCCTTTCAATCTTACATACGGGGCCGAGGCCGTGATTCCCCTCGAGGTCGGGATACCTTCTCCTCGCCTCGTTGCCTACAGCGAGGAACAGAACGCCCGAGACCTCAGAGCAAGTTTAGATTTGGTGGACGAGCTGAGGGAGAGAGCGTCAATTCGGCAGGAGAATTACAGAAGAAGAGTCGAGTTGGCCTACAACAAGAAGGTCCGACCCGCCAACCTTAAGCACGGAGATTTAGTCCTGAGGAAGCTAGCCATATCCTTCCCCGGTCAGAAGAGCAAGCTAGCTCCCAACTGGGAAGGTCCGTACCGGATCACAAAAGTTGTTCGGCCTGGGGCATACCGTCTCGAAGACATGGAAGGCAGAGAGCTTCCGAGGACCTGGAATGCCGACCACCTCCTAAAATACCAAGAGAGCGTTCCGACACCACTCTAAGTAACAAGGAGTATCGGGCCATTCCAATCCTCCGACTTGTAACCCATTTTTTCATAAATTGTACTATGTAAAACGGTTCGCCGTCGAATATCAATAAAGAAAGCTCTGTTATGTTTGTGAATCTGCATGTTTTTCTCCCCCCTTACCACCTGCCTTTTATGTTGTGATTTCAACCAATGGTTCGGAGTCCACGTTCGGCTCGGCCCCATTCCCTCGGTTCGTCTCAGGACGGACCAGAGTAGGACCGCCGTTCCGAACTGCTCCCACAGTCGTTGAACTATACCGATGGCTCGGAGTCCAACACTCGGCTCGACTTTACCTCCTCGGCTCGTCTCCGGACGTACCAGGGGTAGATCGCCGTTCGGAATTGCTCCCACAGCCGTTGAACTATATCGATGGCTCGGAGTTCAACACTCGGCTCGACTTTACCTCCTCGGCTCGTCTCCGGACGAACCAGGGGTAGATCACCGTTCGGAATTGCTCCCACAGCTGTTGAACTATACCGATGGTTCGGAGTCCAACACTCGGCTCGACGTTACCTCCTCGGTTCGTCTCCGGACGAACCAGGGGTAGATCGCCGTTCGGAATTGCTCCCACAGCCGTTGAACTATACCGATGGTTCGGAGTCCAACACTCGGCTCGACTTTACCACCTCGGCTCGTCTCCGGACGAACCAGGGGTAGATCGCCGTTCGGAACTGCTCCCACAGCCATTGAACTATACCCAAGGTCCGGAACACATAATCCGAACTCTCTTAACTATTAGCCGAAGCCCGAAGACACACGCATTCGGTCGGCTCCCGAGCAAGTGCCTTCCCGAGCGTGTAAACGGGGAAAACACACTTTCCCTTCAACTTTCGTGCGTGATCTCGATCAGACGGCTCAGATCTTGCCACCTGCACTAAACGACAAGATAACGTTTTCTTGGAGACCGAGCCACCTCGAGATTCGCACCAACATTCAACGGCTCAGATCTTGCCACCTGCTCTAAATGACAAAATAGCACTTTCTAGAGCGCGGAGCCGCCTAGGAATTTGTGCCGTACCGCGACAGAGCTGCTAAACGACAAAGTACCATACTCATGAGGACCCGTTCGGTTAAACAAACACGCTCGGTTCAAAGGTCTCGGTGCGACCAACATGGTTGCAAGCGAAAACAAATATACGAAGCGACGAAAGGAAATTTTATTAATTGTCGGCGCATAATACAAAACATTCCATTACAAAGTGTTGGCAAACAAAACACACAATGCCCGACCCACTACACTTGTCTCTCATATAGAAACATCCTCACTGGACTGTTCGTCCTCCTCGGCTGGCAACTCCTCTGCCTCCCCTCGGAGCTTCGCCATCACAGCCTGCAAGTGCCGCATCTCCGAGAGCAAGTCATCCCGCTCGGCAATAATCTTCGACTGGTTGTGCCGAATGCATTTGACCCGAAGAGCATTGCTGAATGCGGTCTGCAAGTCTTCATCCTCTCCTGCGGGGCTCAGCTCGACGATCCTATTCTCCAAGCGTTGGATCTCGGCTTCCCGGAGACTGAGGACAGACGAAAGGTGGACCCACTCACTCTCGGCTCAGCGTAGCTTCAGATCGGCACTCCTAGGGCTCAGAACCACCGTCCCAGAGGTGGCCTCGGATTCGGAGTCATCATTCGAACGTCCGGAGTCCGAGTCATGGATCGTCACCACGAGCTGAAAGAAAGGAAAAACGAATAACTCAACTCCAATACATTGCCGAAGTCTAACACTTGAAAATTTTTCAGAACTATTCGCATTCAGACATAATAGTGTTACAGAGGGTCGACCGACCCCGCAATTAAGTTGTTACAACAACAAACAAAAATGGAAAACGACATGATCAGGGCCTCTTCGGAAGGGGAATGCTTCGGTTTAGGGAAACGCGAGGACGACGAGGCCTGCCCTCCGAGCTCGACCCTAAACCAACGAAGCGCGATCCCCCTTCACTGCTAGTCCTAACAGCGGCGCCGACCGAAGCCCCGCTCGACGAAACAGCCGCGCTGCTCTGAGCATCGGCCGGACTCCGCCTGGTCATAGGCGAGCGCGTCGCAAGTTCGTAAAACTTGATCCCCCTCTCGCTCTCCTCGCGAGTACACGACATGCTGCGAACGTTAGCCCTCTCCGGCGCAGGCTTGAGTGACGCAATCTCCTCCTCCAGTTCGACAATTCTATCCCTCAAGACGTCGTCCTTCGCCAACTTCTTCGGTCGAGGGGCCCTCAACGAGCCCGTGGCGTTGACACTATCAGTCACAAGCCGTCGGTAATGGGTGACCTCGATCCCCCTATCTATGGTGATCCTTCTGAGCCTGTCGACTTCGGCCGATAGCCTCTTGCGCTCGGTTGACGCTTTCTCCAGTTCGGAAGCCAGCTTCTCCCCCTCCGCCGAACGTTCTTTTTCCGCTAGCTCCAAGTATTGGACCTCGGCCAAAAGGTCGTCATTCTTCTGCTCGGCGGCAGTAAGCTCTCTACGGAGATTCTCGACTTCACTTTCGGGATAGGGAGCTGAAGAGCGCTTTCGATACTGGTACAGCTCGCGACCATACCTCCGCAGAGCTGCCTTCGTGTCCTCCAGCTTGCCGAGCAGGAGATATCGATTATATCGGCTCTGAAAGAGCTCGTCCTTCGTTTTCGCCAGCTCCTTCCGAAGGTATTCAACCTCCGTGATCGGACCAAATCTCACCTGAAAAGCAGAGATAAATCCGAGGCCCAACACTTGGAGAAATTTACGCCAAAACAGACACTAAGTCCGAGACTCAACACTTGGACAAATTTTGGCCAAACAAAACATTTTTTCATTCAAGATTCAAAGAGTTCTACAACAGCGGTGGCCAGTCCGCAGTTAGTCTTACAAAAACAAAAAAGAAAAAAGACAACCGAGTCAGGGGTCGACCTTTTTGTCGTTCGGGTCCGTCGACCCCTCGGCCTTGTCCTCGCCCTCGCCCCCGCCTCTGCCTTCGCTCCAGCTCTCCTCCTCGGAGTCGCCCTCCTCTTCCTCCTCGGCCTCGGCCTTCCACGGGTCCTCGACGGGTTCCGTCTCCCCCTCGGGGCCGATCAACCCCTCGGGGACAACCTCCTCCCCTTCCACGAGGTCGTAGAAGTTGTAGGAGGACGTATCGAAGCCCGGGTTCTTAGCGACCACATGTTGCAAGGCTCGACCGTAGGCATCCACCATATTCTGGAGCATGTGCAGCGCGGCCTCCTCCTGCACGGCCTTCTTCACCCTCTTCACCTTCCTGAGGAGTTTGGCCTTGATCTTCTCGGCCCCCTTCCGAGCGTCCTCCGCCTCCGACCGAGCCTTGGCCAGCTCCTCCCTCAGCTCGGCGGCCTCCTTCACCGACGCCTCGAGCTTGGCCGCCGTATCCTTCAGCTCGGCCACCTCCTTCTCCGAGGCCTCAAGCTTGGCCGCCGTGTCCTTTGACAGCTGAACGGCGTCGGCCAGATGCTTCTCCAACCCCTCCATTTCGGCGGCTCTCTTCGTCGAGAGAAGCAGCTCGGAATCAAGCTGCTTCGCGACCTTGACGCGCTCCGCCCTCTCCTTCTCCTTCTCCTGATCCTTGTTCGCCAACTCCTCGGCCAAGAAATTAAAGTGGCAGAGGGTCTGAAAGAGAACAACCCGTTAAAATCCGAGTCCAAGAACTTAGAAAAATTCTAAGGAAGAAAATTGGATAAAGAAGAGCTCAGCATACTCACCGACATGGTGTTCCGGGCAATCTGCATCACGGCGTCCCCTGCCATCCCGGCCTTCAGGGTCGCCCGGTCCTTCGGGGTCGGCAGGTGCCTCACCGCCTCCATGCAGATGTTCCCGTCGCCCAAAAATCCGTCGGCGTTCATCACCTGCCAGTCGGGGACGAAGATCTGCTTATGACGCTCGGTCAAGATCTTCTCCGTGTCGGCAGTAAGGGGCGAAACTAGGAGGGACATCGCATCCTTCGCCCCGAACACGCTGCTCGACGAACCGGGAGCACCCGCCTCCGGGGTCGGTGCAGGCGCATCCGAGGTGAGGGGATCGGAGACCACGACTCCCCCCTGCTCGGGGACCACGACCTTCGTCGGGGAGACAAGGACCTCGATCTCCCCCTCCTTGAGGACCGCAACCTTCGGTTGGTCGGCAGTCTTCACAACCGAGGCCTTCTTCGAAGCTCGGCTGTCCTGAGGCGCTGCCGACGGCCTCTTCTTCTTCTCCTGCTCTGCCCTGCCCTTCGCCACCAGAGCCTTGTAATCTAGCTTCATCGTCTCTACAAAGGCCGAATGAAAAAACTTAGAAAAATTTTCATAAACTTTAAACAAGGAGTATAAATACCAGATGCGTACGAGGGTCGATCGGACTGAGACCCCCACGGAACAGATGCTCCTCCGTAATATCTTTCCAGCTTAGCGCTGGCAGGGCGAGGAGCTTCTTCTGGACCTCAGCCTCCTCAGCATTCAACGGGACGTCCTTCTTTGTACGCTTGGGCAGGCCATCCTTCGCCCAAACTGTCGGTATCACCCATGGCGTCAGGGCTCGGACGAGGAAGTACTTGTCCTTCCAATGTTTGATCGAGTCCGGGTTCTCGATCAACTTAACTCCCGTCCGAGGAGAAAGGAAAAACCTCTGCTCGTCCCGCCTCGGCTGGCAAGGTCGGAAGAGACTCCGAAAGAGGTACATGGTCGGCTTGGCGCCGATCTCTTGGCATCGGAGGAGGAACGCCACGACGTGCCTCCATGTGTTCGGCATCAGTTGGGCGGGACTCAAACCGTACCAGACCAAGACTTCGACCACGAACGGGTGGAGGGGAAAGCGGAGTCCGGCAATAAGGGAGTCGACCGGAAAGACACATACGTCCGACGAGGACTTTGTGTTGGCTCGGAACCCCGGCCCGGGAAGGAGCAGCACATACTCAAGCGGGATCCGGAAACCCTCTCGGATCATACGAAGATCGGACTCGGTAAGAGTCGAGATCCTATGGTCAACCTTGGACAGCTCCCTAGGCTCGTTCTCCTCCACCAGCTTAGCCGTACCTTGCGTGACCCTCTCCAAGGTATCCTCGGCGTAATCCCGGACGCCTCCCACACTCGACACGGCGATGGGCTGCCGACCAAACGCCCCCGCTCTCTTCGGCGTCTCCACTATCGTGACCACGCCTTTGCCCTTTCGGGACTCGGCCACAACTTCCTCGGGCACTTCGGCCACTTCACCCTCTTTATCCGGACGAACGACGTCTTGCTCGCTCGGCTCCACTACTCCCTTCCCTTTATCCCCTCGGCCAACGGCTTGCTCCGAGGCGGGGGTCTCAGCCGAAATCTTAACCATTTTTTCCTAAAAAGAGAAGGGAAAGAGACTGACCTTGAAGTGACAGGTGCGGTCGGAAAGTTTGCCGGAACTAAGAACGCTACCGCGACAGCTAGCAACGCCACCAAGGGAGCTAAAAACTTCGAAGCAAAGTAAAAACGGAAGAGAGAGAGTAAAAGTGAAAAGTGAAGACTTGGTCTTGGGGGGGGGTGAAGATTTATAGTAAAATTGGGATGTCCCTTGGACTTCCAAACGAAAGTTCGCGACTTTTGGGCTGCTCTCGAAACGTCGCGAAGGCCCATCACCACTGCCCCCCTCACCAAGTCAACTTGCTCGGCTCCAGGGGATCCAAATCCGAGCAACAAGCAATCCGATACACCGACAGTAGGGTCCGATCGGGATCCGAGCAAGTGCCTTCCCGAGCGTGTAAACGGGGAAAACTCACTTTCCCCTCAACTTTCGCACCTGATCTCGATCAAACGACTCAGATCTCGCCAAGAGCACTAAACGACAAGATAGTGTTTTCTTGGGAGCTGCGCCCGTCTCGAGATGCGCGCCGTCATCCAACGGCTCAGGGTGCACCACGTCGCTCGGACGATTGAACCCTCGGACGCCCCACCTATGACTAAAGGAACCAGAAAAATTTTGATTTAAAGTTTTAAGGCACCGCCCTCGGCGAGCACCCCCGGGTCCCGTGCCTCAGTCGGTATTCCGCCGACCTACGGGCCCCGGTCAAAAACAGATCGACACTCCCCCCATCTCTAACTCCTCCGGGCTGACATCCATCAGAAGCCATCAGCCCGGAAGGAAGACAGAGATGGGAGGGGGCCCATCAACACTCAGAGAACAGGAGAAGCGGACCATTCCGAGCTAGTTGGTTGCGACTGGAAGGCTCGGTTCGTCAGAGGACTCTGACAACAGCGCCTTCACAGCTGCAAACAACGGGCTCGGATGGTCCGAAAGCCCGAGCCACGACTCATGGTGGAGAAGCGCACCATCCCGAGCTAGTTGGTTGCAACTGGAAGGCTCGGCTTGTCAGAGGACTCTGGCAACGGCGCCTTCATAGTTGCAACAAACGGACTCGGATGGTCCGGAAATCGGCCCCGGAAATGGATCATCACCTCTCCCACCAAGATCTCCGCCTACCTAGGCACCCGCTTGGAGCGACCAAAGAAGGCCGAAGATCTTGGTGGAAGAACGACCACCCGTCCTTCCGAAGTGGCCCACACCCCGGGTCCGGACTATAGTCGTCGCCACTACTGCCTTATCCCCTCCCGCTCCTGACATCCCCTTCGGAGCAGTGAGGAACGGGAGAAGAATAAGACAACAGGGCGACCACCCGTCTTTCTGAAGTAACTCATCCCTCGGGTCCGGACTATGGTCGTCGCCACTACTGCCTTGTTCCCCCCCCGCTCCTGACATCCACTTTGGGGCCGTCAGGAACAAAGGGAAAACCAGGCAGAAGAGCAACCACCCCGGACCTCAAAAGAGAAGCTACTCAAGGCAGATACCTCCGAGGTGTGAAACTCTATGCTGATGGTGATTGAAATGACAAGGGGAGTGGGGGTACTTATAGCCTGCCTCCAAGAACCAGCCATTATGACCCTCGGAAGTTGAAACGCCGCGTATTAATTAAGGGAATTATCCTTAACGACATTGGGAAGGCGGAACGCCGCGCAAGTCCCGAAGCACTGTTAATGCCATTGGGAACAGAGCCATCTCGGATTGCCGAAAACCGCAGGCCCTCGGTCGGCCGCCGAGCAAGTGCCTTCCCGAGCGTGTAAATGGGGAAAACTCACTTTCCCCTCAACTTTCGCGCCTGATCTCAATCAGACGGCCCAGATCTCGCCGAGAGCACTAAAAGACAAGATAGTGTTTTCTTGGGAGCTGCGCCCGTCTCGAGATGCGCACCAATATCCAACAGCTCAGATAGCGCCACGTCACTCGGACGACCGAAGCCACGCCCCCTCGGTCGGCATCCGAGCAAGGGACTTCCCGAGCTGGTAAATGGGGAAAAAAAGACACCAAGCTACTTAAACCGTTGGATCTCTCAGAAATTCGCGCTCCCAATGATGAACGGCCAAGATTGCGCCACGTGCGCTAAACGACAAGATAGTGTTTTCTTGGAAACCGCGCCGGTCTCGAGATGCGCACCAGCATCCGACAGCTCAGATAGCGCCATGTCGCTCGGCCTGCCGGACCCCCTACCTCCGGTCGGCAGCCGAGCAGGCGCCTTCCCGAGCTGGTAAACGGAGAAAAACGCTGCCGAGCAGTAACAACCATCAGATCTTTTCGAAATTCACGCTCGTCCATGATCAACGGCTCAGATCGAGCCACGCCATTAATCGGTATTTAAATCGTTTTTTATTTATTTAAATCGTTTTATTTATTTAAAAATTGCGAAAAAATTGCTAAAAATTCGGGAAAATTAACCAAAAATTCTGGAGAATAATTGAAAATTTGGGGGCACATTTTCGAACCCCCGAACGAACAATTATTACCCAGAATGTACAGTTAAGGCTCCCGAACGATTAGTGAACACGTCGCAAAATTAAATAAATAGTCCGAAAAAATAGATAAAAACCCTTGAATACCCGATGTGACCAGAGAACAGCCAGCGACTTCAAAAGTTACCTCACTACCCCCTTTCTAGATTCAAAATCCCACATTTGGACTCCGATATAACTCCACAAGCCACTAAAACAGCTAAACTACTCCTCAAAGTCTGATCACGCTCAGTCTTTAGGAGTGGGGGGCTCGTGATATGGCTAAAAATGGGGTTAAATCGGGACCGTCCAGATCGAGCACGAATCTTGAAGTACGGGGGTAAAAAGGTAATTTCACATACAGATGGATCCAAAACGGGTATTGGGCCTCCTTCTCACAAAACCAACCACCCACGAATAGATCCACATCAACTGGGCACGGGTCCCGACCCGATGCAAGCCCGGTTCACCAAGAGGAGAATCAAGGCCACTGATTTGATTAAATCAAATCAATAAGCCTGATTGACTCTCACCAGGGAATCAGGGCCAGACTTCCCAAAACAGAATATGAGGATTTTCCTCCTGACTGTTAGGCAGGAAATCAGGACCCTAACCGCTCCAAAGGCGACTATAAATACAACCCCTCTACCACCAAGACCAGGTTAATCACTCCTTCACCACTTAAGCTCTTTCTTAATCTTTATCTGATTACTGACAAGAGCGTCGGAGGGTGCGTCGCCGGAATCAACTCCGGTGTCTCGCACTTCCTTGCAGGTCGCGGCAGGAGCAACAAGGCCGAGTCAACTGTTCAGGTTTTTCCCGGACTCACAAATTCTATCTGTTTACCCCCACACCGAAATCAGCGGTAACAGCTATTTTTACTGTGACACTATCAGAAGTGGACTAGTGTTATCCTGTGTAAATTGCACGGTCTAAGATAATTTGTAGGGACTCATAAAATTATATAGAACTTCAAAACACTGCAAGAGAATTGTAAGAAACTTATAAATATCATCCCTACTGTAAATACTGAAATCTTCATTATCATCCTCACATAAGCAAATGATTCAGTAAATCACTGTCAAACCATAATGTTATCTAATTGATTATTACTAAAACTGCTATAAGGCAGGAGAGGGGGGGGGATGGGTGCGGGAGTAGGAGAGGGGGGGTGAGTTTGGGAAGAGCCGTGAGATTTTATGTGATTGAGAAAGCAGAAAGGAAGAAACTGTGTTTTAGGGATTGAAAATTTTATTTTGTTTTGGTTTTTTAATAAAATTGTGCATAGTACACGCGTTAGTTAAATAGAAATCCCTACTTTTCATCTCCTTTCTCTATTTCAAAATAGAGAAATGAGAAAGAGGGTAAACTCTCTCTCCTATCTGAATTTGAACGTAATACCTCATTTATAATAGTTATGCACTTGCATTACATGCATTGATAGATTTACAAATGACAACTCCTCTTCTCCCATTATGATATTACAAACAACCTCTCACATTCTCACCTCCCTCGTAATATGCAGTAAGAGATACTAATAATTTACACGTGTGATGCACTTTTTAATAATTTTAAAATTAAAAATAAAAACTTTGACGTAGAGAGGTATCGAAACTGAAACCTCCTTTATATTAGTTATGTACATGCGTTGCACATGTTGGTAGATTTACAAATGACACCAAGGCCTTCTCCCATTATAATATTAGATATTAGAGATTACTAGTAATATACACGTGCGAAGCACGTATTATTATTTTAAAAAAATTAAAGTAAAAACTCTGAATTACACCTAAGATGCATGTTGTAATAATAAAATTATATTTTATAAGTAAATGTGAAGAATATAATGGGAGAGTTGGAGTTGAACGTGCGCTACACGTAAGTAGGTAGATTTACAACTCAAACTCTTCCATTCTAATAGTTATTAGAGCATCCAGAATGGTGTTTCTCATTTTTTAGAAAATGGCAGCTACAATAATAGAAAATAAGGTATTTTCCTGCAGTGGTTGTTTGCTAAAGTTTTGCTAAAATTTGAGAAAGACGAGACATGTTGTTCCGTCTGTTTTTTTTTACAGTTAATTAATTATTAATTAGATATTAAAATAAGTTAATTAAATTAATTAAATAATTAAATATACCCTAAAACCTAACTAATGACACACTAAACCTAATTAAATCCACTAACCTAAGCCACCTATGATGGATGGGACATGTTGTCCTGTCCCAAGAAAAAATTGCTTGAGACGAGACATCATGTCTCGTTTCACATTTTTTTTGATTTTTTTTCCAGACGGTACATGTTGTACCGTCTGATCAATTCTATATATAAAAAAAAAATGTCAGACGAAACAACATATCTCGTTTGACCCCATTAAAATATTGAAAAAAGTTGGGACGAAACATGTTGTCTCGTCTCTTAAAATTTGAGAATCGCAATTTTGTTTCTAAAAAATGAGAAGCGACTGTAGCTATTTTGCCAAAATATGGCAAAATTGCAAACGACTGCAGCACCTTGTTTGCTAAAAAATGAGAAATGGGCAAATATAGCAAACGATTGCGGATGCTTTTATATATTATATTATAGATAGATAATTTACACGCGTGATGCACATTTAATATATTTTAAAAAAAATAAAGTAAAATATATGACGTAGTAAGGACTCAAACCTGAGATCTCCTTCATATTAGTTACGTGCAATGCACACATTGCCTTGATAGATTTACAAATGACACTACGGTCTTCTCCTATTATAATATTACTAGTATTTTACATGTGCGATGCACGCTTTAATAAATGTAGTTTTTTAAAATAAAAATTTAGACGTAGTCTTGATTTGAACCTAGGACCTCCTTTATCATAGTTATGCACGTGCGTTGCACGGGTTGGTAGAATGACAAAACATTTACAAATGACATTAAGGCCTTCTCCCATTATAATATTAGAGATTAGAGACTAGTATTATACACGTGATGTGCACGTGGGGTAAATTGAGGGGGGGGGGGGGGGGACGAAAAGGGCAAAAAAAATTATACCAGCACGTGCTTATAGTAGTATATAAATTACACTAAGACCTTCTTCCATTGTAGTAGTATATATAGATAGATTATAGATTAGAAAATAGATTAGAGATTAGAGATATTAGAGCATCCACAGTGGTTTCTTATAATTGACAAAATTGCCATTTTATAAGAAACGATCGTCTGCAATGGTTTCTCATTTTGCCAAATTTTAGCAAACGTGCTATACTTGTTTCTCAAATTTGAGAAACGAAATACCCATTCTCAAATTATATAAGGACGGGATATCATATACTGTCGCTCCCATTTTAATATATTTTAATCGCGTCGGACGGAATATCATATACCGTCCCTCCGAAATTTTGCTTTTTTTTTTAAAAAAAAACTCCTCAAACGAGAGATCATATCCCGTCTGAGAGGTTTTCATTTTTGTATTTTTCCTTTTTTAATTTTTTTTTTAAATGAACGGCCAAGATTTGGCCGATTTAAAAAAAAAATACAAATTCTCGGACGGTACATGACCTTGAATTCTGGATTGAGTGGGTAGGTTTAGGATAATTAATTAGGTTTAGGTAGGGGTGGTATACCGTACCGTACCGTATCATCAATACTCTAACGTCTACCGTACCGGAATACTTGGTACACAAATTTCTCTACCATTACCGTGCCAAGTTTTTGGTACTACCGAGTTCGGTATTACCGAAATATTGGTACGGTATTGGTAATACCATGGTACTACCGGACATCAATTAGCTTAAAAAATTAACATTCATATAAATGGTAAAAGAAGGATAAATAAGCTCAACATATATATATATATATATATATATATATATATATATATATATATATATATATATATATATATATATATATATATATATATATATATATGAGAAATGCTAAGTTGAAAACGCAAATGTCTGTGAAAACGTGGAAAACCACCTAGGCCGCTGTTCCCAACAGCGGCCTAGGTGGTTTTCCTCGTTTTCCACGCTATTTGCATTTTCAATGGACCATTTCCCTATATATATATATATATATATATGAAGAAGTTTCAACATAAATAATTAAATATATATATACGAAGAAGTTCCAATAATCAGCCAATATCAATTCTCAAACAAGACTCAGCTAACTGTCCATAATTTAGTCTAACATCTGTGTTTCCAGAGCCCAATCACCAGCAGTACCAAATAATATAAGTTTCTGTTTAACAATGAAGGAAGATAGCTCATATCATCACAAAACTCCATTAAAATAACTAATACCTTCATGCATGTTCCTTTCCAAAAGCTCTAAAATTCTCACTCAAAACGAATTAAACATATACAAGAACAGAGAAACACCAGCACGAATAGTATACAAAAACCTACAGTTCAACTGATTAATGGAAAACAGATTCACATAAAAAAATTATCCTCACAAATAAACATACATCACCTGATATAGTGAAGAAGAATCGACACAAAATTTAAGATCATGGATAAAAAAACATCGACATCACCTTCTCATCCCCTAAATAGTTTAACCCTCAATAAAAGAGTTAGTTAAAGACCTTTTCTGCTCAATCCTTAATCTACCCAGGCCAAACAACAAATCAGGGTTGTAGACTTTATTGTTGTTCAATTTCAGAGATGTATAAGTTTCAATATAATGTATCTTTATGTATGAAAATTAGTTTCAGCATTCTGCAATATGATTGATTCAATATGCTACTCTATTAGATTCAACATTCTGCAATATGATTGATTAGATATAATTGGATAGCTTCAGCATATAGAGAAAGAATGACAACAATACCTGAAATTAAGAAGATTCATATATAAAGAATGACAACAGTATTGTTATTTTCCTTTCATAACATTCATGATATTTGATGGTTCTTTCATTTCTGTGTATTGTTTTACTCCTTTTTTTTGTAGTATGTATCTCATTCAGTAGATTCATATATAAATCAATTTCAAGATTATGATACAAATATACTACATAAATAAGATTTCATCTATATTAACCAGTAAAAAAAACTCCTAAAAAAACTCAAAAATCAATTTGATAAATCAAATCAGAAGATCTTTTACATCCTAAATTCCTAATTACTTGTGAATAATAATATGCAATATCTCAAGAAAACCCAACAAGAACAAGAAGAAGATTGATCTTATATTAATACACCAACTAAACTCTAAAGTTCCCTTAATTAGTCGAAAAAATCCTCTAAAAATACCCGATGGGGGCTGAAGAAGGTAGGCGGCGTCGCGACAGTGTGGTGCTTCGGCAGCGTAGTGCGTCGGTCAATCAGTGCATGTGCCCTAGATTCAAAGAAGAAAAAAAGGAAGAAGGGAAAAAGGAAGAATAATTGAAGTAGTAGTATAACTGGGGTGAAAATTTGAAAAAAAAAAGAAAGAAAAATGGGCATGGACATAGTCTGGGCCTGGTATTTTAAATATAAAAATAAAATTAAATATATATTAATTACTTGGTATGGTACGGTATACCATGGTATCAGTATTGGGTACCAGTACCATACCATATAATTTCGGTATGGTACAATACCGAGATTTCGGTATGGTATTACCAAGATTTCGGTAATATATGGTATGGTAACGGTATGGTACAGTATGGTACGGTAATATGATATTTTTTGACACCCCTAGGTTTAGGTAGTTAATTAATTAGGTTTAGGTATTATTATATAATTTATTTTATTTAATTAATATATTTTAATAGTTAATCAGTAATTAAAATTTTTAATTTTTGTTTTTAAACCAGAGACGGTATATGATATACTGTCCCACGCAATTTTTTTTAAAAAAATTGTGCGGCGGTATATGTTATACCGTCCCACGCATTTTTTTTTTAAAAAGCGAAGAATATAGCGAACAAGCACTGCACCCTTCGATCCTATTTGCTATTATTGTAGCAGCTATTTTTGACAAAATGAAAAACACCATTGTGGATGCTCTTAGAGATTAGATTAGAGATTAGAGACATCTCTAATATTATAATGGGAGAAGGGCTTAGTGTCATTTGTAAATATTTGTCATTTTGTCAACACGTGCAGCGCACGTGTTGGTATATTTTTTTTTTGTCCTTTTCATCCCCTCCCCATGTTTTACACGCACAACGCACGTATATAATACTAGTTTTTTTTTGGTCCTTTTCATTCCCTCTTTTCCTATTTTCCCCACGTGCAACGCACGTGTATAATACTAGTAGATATAATATGCAAATGTTAATAAGAGATCCGCAATTACAAAATTTAACAATAACCAAAAATAAATAAATAAATAAAATAAATAAATAAATAAAAATCCCGCACACTGCACGTGGCACGTCTCCTCACCAAGCGGCGGCCAGTCCCGCCTCCAATCCAGACATTCCCCGCCACGTGTCCCCTCTGGTCCGAAATCCAGGTCGTCTTCTTGCTCCCTTCAAACTGCACTTCACTTTCTCAAATCCAAAATAAAAAATTCCCCCAAATTCCCAAAACCCTAATTCCCCAAATCGTCATGTCGTCTTCATCATCATCGTTGTCGTCGTCTTCAACCTCCGAAACCCTAATCCCGGGCCTCCCAAACGACATCGCAACCCTAATCCTCTCCGCCCTCCCAATCCCCACCCAATCCCACCTCAAATCCACCTCCAAACCCTTCTACTCTTTCCTCTCCTCCCCCTCCCCTTTCCTCCTCCGCCGCCGCCTCCATCACCTCCGCCACCGCCGCCACCTGCTCGCCCTCTTCCCTTCCGACCCCTCCCTCTCCTCCCCATTCCTCTTCGACCCCCTCTCCCTATCCTTCTCCCCTCCCCTACCCCCCCTCCCCGTCCACCCCCACCTCTTCTCGCTCTCCAACTTCACCCCCCTCTTCCTCTTCCCGCACCTCTACCTCCTCGGCGGGTCCCACTTCGACGCCCGCTCCTACCCCCTAAACCACCCCCTCCCTTCCTCCGCCTCCTACCGCCTCAATCTCACCGAAAAGCTCGGTTCTTGGTCAAGAATTGACGACATGCACTTCCCCCGCGGCAGCGCAGCTGCTGCAGCGGATGAGAGGAGGGGGAGATTGATTGTGGCGGGGGGTGGGTCGAGGCATAGGATGTTTCCAGCGGAGGGGAGTAGGATTGGGAATGTGGAGGTGTACGATGTGGAGAGAGAGGAGTGGAGGGAGGGGGAAGGGATGGGGAGGAGGCGGGCGGGGTGTGTGGGGTTTGTTAAGGAGGAGGAGTTTTGGGTGATGGGTGGGTACGGGGAGTATAGGACGGTGGGAGGGGTGGTACCGAGGGATGTGTACTGTAGGGATGCCGTGGCAATGGGGTTGGGAAGTGGGAAGTGGAGGGAGGTGGGGGAGATGTGGGAGGAGGGGGAGAGGAGGAGGTTGGGGAAGGTTGCGGTGGTGGGGGAAGGGGAGGAGGTTGCGGTGTTTATGTTGGATCGCAACGAAATTTTCAGGTGATGTTTTGACTATGCCGCGTTTGTTATTGGGATTGATTGTGTTTAATTTTAGAAGGTTTGTGATAAGCTATTTTTAGATGTGGTATGATCATATGAAGCATGAGGGTATTATGATTGGTTGATACATTGATGTTAACCCTTTGAATAGATGGAAAAATTCTACTCGAGCAATCTATGAGGATTGGCTAGATACTTTTAGTAGTTCCTCACTTCCTTCTTTGCCAATTGTTCCTATTAGTTATTAGCTAGAGGAGGGAGGGAGGGAGGGGGGGGGGGGGACTACATGACATGGATATGGTTGACATTGATAAGTAGACATGGCAGTGTGTACGATTGACTTGAATCATGACTAATTATGTATAAGAACATAAATGGGCAAGTGCCGGGGAAGCGAGATTTGATGGAGTAGATTATGTTGATTAATACTATCAATATATATATATAATAATTCTAAATAGTCAAGACCAAATGAACCTGAGACTGTAGAACTACTGATATGTAAACTCTATTTCTAGGGCCTAATAAAAGGACTATTGTAGGACCGAAATGAAAGCGAGTTTTCATATATTGAAAGAAAGTAGACCATGCTTGTGTACTTTATATTTTCCGTCTAGAGTTCAAATTTAAAGCTGTAGTATTTAATATTGGACAATAGATATTTGTGCAGATTTCTCGGCTCTGGTCCTCATACTATTGGAATTGAATGTGCTTATAGTAGTTAGGATTTAAAGCAGTTAGGGTATGCTTTCTATATAAGTTGTTTTCAAGTTAGTAGCTTCCATTTTTTCTGTAAAATAGCTTAATTTTCATATTTAGAACTTGGAATTCTTTGCTTCAGACTATACTTGTCTGTCATCTTGGAGGTAAACTCTGTTTCGTCTTTTTATTTGGTTGGAAAATGAGGAACTAATCATGTTTGGTCTATGATAGTTAAATAATAATTTTATTTTGTTACTGTTTGGAAGTAATAAACAGATATTCCATGGTTATTATTTACTTGCATTGCAAATGGGAAGCCATCCTGATCCATCGATATATTTAGAAGTTATTGCACTTATTCAGATCAGGCTATGTTGGGAAGTCGTAGTTGTTTATGTATTAGATGCCAAGGTCAAGGCACATAGATGGTTTGAAGATCATAAGATGTGTGTTAGCTATTCTTTGATAACTTGTGATTCTCACATTACCTAAAAGATAGTTGAATCTAAGTGGTCATGCTAAATATGCTAAATATGCGAGTAAATGAAAATCATTAGTTACAGATTCTGGAGTTTTGTGGAATTGCTATATTATTCTTTGTACTTTGTTAATTATATGGCTGTTTAAATTGATTATCTCTGGAGAATGGATTACTAGGGCACTTTACTACTACTATTACCATCTTCAGCTTTTAATATGCACACAACAAGTGGGTTTTCAATTTTGTATTTTAGATAATGGTATATTAACTAAAAGATATATAAATCATAAAGACCAGTTAATTAATATACGTTGTTGACTTTAATATTCAAGATTAATTAGCAATACACGAGCAAGTCTAATTGTGCAACCTGACTTGAAAATCAGGGGGCTTAATAATGTCATAATGGATTTTGTAGCGTGCGAGCTTGCTATTAAACCTCAAGGAATTGTGGAAGTCTTGTCAATTCTCTCGGATATATCATTTGCAAGGATGCATTCCATGATAATACGATATATATAGTCCAATTGGAGTTTTCAATCTATGATTGCATCATTGTCGTAAAAAGCTGCTGAATCTTCACTTTTAGTTCTTTGATTCGGTCAAGCTTTTTCGAGCACCTAGCCTCACTTGTAGTCCTTGCTTTTGCTAAACACATGCCTTTAATCCGACGGGACCAATGGCAACTGATGAAAGAAGAGAAAAAGCTATCTAACCACACTAACTAATTGGCTTGGCCTATCCAGTTCTATAGATATACTGCAATGTGCCAAGCTCTAAACTTTTTGGGAAATGGAAAACTTAATTTAGCAACTTATCACCTGAAATGAAGAAATTCATCATTCTTAATTATAATAGAGAAAGGATTAATTTTGGTTGAATTGAATCAAGAAGTTCAGATAAAAACTTAAATATAAAGATAATGAAAAGACGGATAACTCAACGTCCATAGGGTGTAATGGTCAAAAGATGAGAGAGTATAATTCAACATCCAACAACAACAACAACTTCGAGACCGAAACACACACACACACAAAACCTCGAGACCACAAGTAATTAATCCGAGATTAATCCAGTTTCATCTTTACTTTGGCTGTTTGAGTAGAATAGCCCTAAGACACACGAGCATGACATGGATATGATGTAATTAGACACCGACACAATGACAGACATGAGACTTCTTCTGAACATAAGTTTCACTTTTTTGTGGATTAAAACATTTTTTCAGAATGTGGATTATGATGGGCATATCAAATAAGAAATTTGATTTTAAAATCATGATATGATAGTTTTTTAGCACATACGAATCAGAATGTTTGTAAAATTCTCAATTCAGCGGGGTAGCCACTCTTAATTTATAAGTCGGCCACTGTCGACATTCTCTATGAATAGCTGCGGGGTTTTTTTCTTAACAAACCAATTTTGATTAAACAAGGCTATTTTGCTTTGAATTTTTGGAAGGGATTTGGCGAACATGTTTAGCTATCCTTTCAGTTACTTACTATGAGCTAATGTAAATAAGAATATATCTGCCACATTCTCATTAGTTTGATAGATCTTTAAATGCCGAGCATTAATTGTTGTATTCAGTATCCATCTACATTGTAGTCATCAAATTAAGCATATTACTAACTAAAATACCTTACTAATATTTTAACAATGTGATTTTAAACAAGGTTCTAAATCTTGGATATGTAATTCTATGTCAGCACTTAATCATATCAAAATATCGGACAATATAACACGAATATGGGATCATATCAGACATTCCTATCGGATACCCAATAAATAAATATTTTGACAACGTTTGGAAATATCGTTTCGTTTAGATGTCATTTCTCTGAGTAAATGTTATATAACTCAATCTAACACATCATTCAAGCACAATATACATTCTCGCATAGTGTAAACAAAATACAAAGTAAATCATTAAAGTTAAAAAAAATAATCAACATTATGAGTAATTATATTAACTCAATTAGCTCCAAGAATACAATGTGAATGTTACTCAATTAACTCCAAAGATGTGATATGAGTCTATCTGAAGAGTGTGATCGCAGTCGATAGTCTCAAATCTTGATTGTTGGACGCTGCAAGGTCGATTTTGGAAGGCAGGAAGAAGGGATTTGAGTTTTAGGTTTCGTTAAGTGTTAAGATTTTAACCAATGCATTTAGGGATAGATTTTTCAGTAGTTGGGTTTGAGCTTCGAAGTAAAACTGTAGTGTGTGTATATTGGACCTAGTTATTCTTTTCTGAAAAAGAAGTCCTGTTGGTCACGTATCGCGTTGATATAAATATCGGTCAACGTATGTGCTTATCGGCCAATAAATTGCAATTATCGAATCAAACAGTAATTCTTCAAAATTGCCAGTATCCTAGTGGAGATCCTCTCCATCGATCATCTCGGCTGCTATATGGGAAGATATTGAAAAACAAAACAGTGATTAAATATTACCAAAGGAGCACATCATTATGTTCAGCTCGTCATGATTTGGTGAGTTAGCTCATGGTGATATTGCCTTATGCATAGCTATTCTGTAGGTAAATTACTACATCTGTCTGCATGTATGCATGCATGTGTTGCGATGAGGTATAACAACAAGCCATGGTAAGGTTCTTCGCTTTGCATCGAATTAAACCACATGCTCTGCCGCTTATGCGGCCCCCGTCAATTTCTTGGAGTTTCATTCTTGCGAATGTACTCCCCAGGCAGGATACTTAACGCGTTAGCTAGAGCACTGCACGAATCGATACACATAGTGCCTAGTATCCATCGTTTACAGCTAGGACTACTGGGGTATCTAATCTCATTTGCTCCCCTAGCTTTCGTCTTTCAGTGTCGATCGACCCAGCAGATTGCTTTCGCCGTTGGTGTTCTTCTCGATCTCTCCGCATTTCACTGCTCCACCGGAAATTCCCTCTGCACCTACTGTACTTCAGCTTGGTAGTTTCCACCGTCTGTCCAGGGTTGAGCCATGGGATTTGACGGCGGACCTGAAAAGCCACCTACACGTATCCAAAATTGATCCGCAGTAGGATTTTTTTTCCTTTTTCTGCTTTCTGTGATTTTTTTATTTTATGTACCACAATAATTAGGAATAAACATTAATTTAATTAGGAATAGAGATTCTCTTATCCGACCTAATTTAATACCAGACGGAGTCTCGATACATTGCTTTTTTGGCTCCGCTCAAATTTCTCGAATTAGATCGACATGATAAAAAATCCAAACAATCTAACACTACCCTGAATACTCACAATCATAATCGAATTCATACACAAGTTTTGGGAGATTTAGTGCACTACATAGTGAGTAAATGCAATCCTTTTTTAAGAAATAAATGAGCAAACAAATAAACAAGAAAATAATAAGTGCAAATGTGCTAAAGTTGGTAGTTGGATTAGTTGACGAGGAAGGAAGATTACTAAAATTGGGAAATCTCCTTTGATTGAAGGTTGGATTAATTTGGTGTTGGTGAAATTGGATGTATGTAGAATTGGACAGAGGCTAATCTGTGTATGGATAAGAATTGAATGAGCAAACAAATATAAACAAGAAAATAAGTGCAAAATGTGCTAAAGTTGGTAATTGGATTAATTGAACAGGAAGGACGAAGGAAATAAAATTAAGGAATCTTGGTTGGATTAATGTGGTATTACTGAAATTGGATGTATTTAGATTCAGACAGAAAGGCTAATCTGTGATTTGGATGTGACTTTACTTAATTGTTTGTTGGATAGTATGAAGCAGGACAAATGGAAGAAGAATTAGCTAGTCAGGGGCGTATCTGAGTTTTTGGGGGCCCTAAGCAAATTCTCAAATGGGGCCTTTTGCAAGTTGACAAAATAATAATGACATTTATTTAAATGCAAACAAATTTGGAGCATTGGAGACCAAACTATATAAATGAAAACAAATTTATATATATGCTTCCAAAAAAAAGTTAATTGATAACGTACGTTTTTTATATGAAATGCCTCGTGGCCAACAGGAATCCGGACAAACTCTAACAACAAAAACGAAATATGTTATCTCAAAGAGATAAATATGATATATTAGAGCACACGATCATAATGAAATGATGATGATTATAAGTAAATGAGAATACTAGTTAGAAGCTTAAAATGTAGAATAACTATATGCACTTGAAAATTTGGTTAGAAATTTATCATAAACAGATAAATATAATATACCATAGAACACTGAAAAAATATTATAGAGTGACATACATGGGCTAAGTGAAAAATAATATTAAATTCATAAAATGGTAAAATGACATGTATAGCTATGTGGAAAAAAAATAGTTTTAAAAATAAAAATGATTGAAAAATTAATTGGCTCATGCAAGTGTTGAACCTGCAACTTTCACATTACTAACACAACACTCTAACCAACTAAGCTAATAAGGCAACTATTAATATAATGTAATTATATCATAAAATATTACATTTTACTTTTTTAACATTGTAAATACTCGGTGCAAAAAGTAATTCAAATCCAAAAATTTAACGTTTCTCTCCTTCTCCTTCTGGCTCCCTCGGCCTGCTCTTCCCAGATCCGGCCGTCCTATTCATCGAAGTTCCCTCAGTCCTTCATTAATTCTTCTCCATTCCCCATCTTCTTTATACCCTTTTCGTGGTTTATCCGATCTGGAGTTTTCTATCCTCTCTCCTCAACCTCTCTCCGCCGCAGAGGTTGCTGTCCTCGGTGATTCCCCGTCTTCCATCTGGAGGTGTAGCGCTCCGACCTATCATCCAGAGGGTTCCCAGTTGTTCCGAGCTCTTTTCGTCTGCTACTCGGTGCCCCCATTTTTCGTCGTAATCTCCATTTCTCTCACCGGTGGCGTGCCGTCCTCTGATTCTCAGTAAGGTGGGGGCTGTCCCGAGTATCTGTAGATCCATTGGTAAGTTATCGCGATCTCCTTCCACTGTAAGTGCTCCCCTAACCCTGGTTTAGTTATTCTGCGATTTCCGGTGTGTGTTGTTGTTTCGATCCTTTTGAGGTTGTCTTTATTGGGTTTTTTTTTCCTCGCTTTGATCAGCGAGACGACTCTCTTTTCTCCGATTCTGGTGGGTCGAGACATCCCGTTCTTTGGGTTCGCCTTAGCCCTCCCGAGCTATCGTTATCGATAGTATTATCGATCTAGTGAAGGGATTTTGTTCTCCTCTTGAAGTATTCTCCTTCGGAGGATTGCTTATTGCTTTCGTTTTTCCACATCATCTTCTCCCCCTCCGTTCTCTATCTCCGTTATCAACACCTTCGTTCATCCTCTCGAGACTGATCTGTTGCTATCTGTCTCTCTATTCCCAGGGTATCGCTAGCTGCCAACGCCTCCTCAGTGAACGTTGGTTTTATTTTTTCCCGTTCTGTTTTACGGCCTCCACTGTGGCTGTCCTCTGTGGATTGAAGATCGTCTTCCCTCTGGTAGCGCTATCTCTTTTAGTTTTTGGGCCTTTTCTTTTGTGAGCCAGTAGTGTGGCCCATGGCATTATCGTGGGTCCAAGTTGTTAAAAAGAATTCTAAACTCAGGCCCCTTTCTCAATTAGCAAGTAGAGATGGGCCTGAGATTGATTTAGGTGCTAAGACTGGTTATCGGAAGCTGCCTAGAAACTTCCCCTCCATCTTTTCCCGCCATTATAGCCCTAAGTTGGCTTCTCCTTCTAGACCTCCCCTCCGCTCCTCAGTTCGTTCGTCTATCTATTGCTTCCTTTGCTTGCAACCTGGGCACATCAAAAAATTTTGCGTTGCCACCATGAAGTGTCTCTTCTGCCTCAAACCGGGTCACTCTCGTTCTAAATGTTTCGCTCTGCAAAGATTGCTAGGTCTTTCGATTGGGGTTCCTATCTCGGAGCCGGTGCTAGCTGCTCTCGATTTCCCGGCGTTACAACGCAAACTTTCTGAAGAAGCACCCGTTCGCTCGAAGCTCAAAAAGCCCTCTACCAGATCCCCGATTCTTCCCACACCGCCTGAGCTCAGCCGTGGGATTGAATCCACAGTTCATCCGCCTGTCCCTAAGGACGTTCCTCAGGCAATTTCATCCAAGCCATCCGTTCTTCAGGTCTTCACTCTTCCTTCCGACCTCTCTGAGCGCCTGAAAACTTTCGACCTTTACGGCGCCATCTCTTTCATCGGAGGTTCAATTCCCATATTCACTCTCAACTCTTTTCTTTGTATTTCTTGCAACGTTAAAGACTGGGATTGGTATCTCAGTACGTGCTCCAATGGCGACGTCATTATCCGTTGCCCTTCTCCAAAGATGCTACAGGATTTAATAGAAAATTCCTCCTTAGCTATTGGTTCTATTTCGCTCTCGATCCGCAAGTGGGTTCAGGTGGCTCCTCCCAAACTATCTCCTAGGGTGATCCCTACCAATGTCACTCTGTTGGGTCTGCCGCCGTTTTGCGACTCTGTGCAGCGCATGGGTGATTTGGCTATTTGTGTGGGCAAGATCATCAGTTTCTCATCGGTGTCTAAACTCGCTTCTGGGTGTTTGCAAGTGGAAGCTTGTTTTGACATTCCCGAGAATCGAGAGCATATCGAGGCTTTTGTTCTTTTGGACGGTCTCGTATCCTTTCCGGTGTCTGTTCAATACCACCATGCCATCTCCTTGGGAGCCTCGGAGCAAGGAACCTCTTCTCTCCATCATCGTGCTGAAATCTTGGCCCTCTCCAACCCATCCTCTTTCCACCCTGGTTCCGTTTCAGTTTCTAAGCCACATTGGAAGGCTCCGGTGAAATCGACATCCAAAAAGAAGGTCCCTTTTCAAAGCAAACCTGTTTCCGCCACCCCCATGACCAAGATTTCCCCCGCCAAGCCACCGAACCTTGTATGGATCAATCCGGATATTGCCTCTTCTCAGTCTTCGAAGACCGTTCATAAACTCCCCTCTCACTCGAATGTTCCTCTTTCGCCTCAGGCGACTCCCAGTTTATCTAAAGATATCATGGCGACCCCTCCTACTGTTCAGAGGGCTGCTGTTACAGCCTCTCCTACTCTTAAGCAATCTGAGGCCTCCGCTCTGTGGCCCAAGTGGGATATTAATCCACACTTTGAATCCGATTGGCAAGCTTTTCAAAGGCTAGCGCATTCCTCCATCACTTCTTCAGACCCGGTTTTGCCAGTCATCAAGACCAAGAGCGATAAATCCTCGAATGTGCCATCCTGGACTGATCAAGACAATCTGTTGGACGATGAAGAGGAGGACCGCAAGAGGGACTGCGCCAACCGTAAGGTCAGTGTTTATTTTTATGGTTTTTCCAGCATTGTTGATTTTCGTTTGCTATCTTTAGCTTCTCGTTTAGTGTATAGTAGTGATCTGTTCAGAAAAGTTCTTTATCATCCTCGCCTTCATCTTTCTTTCTTTTTTTCTCCGAGAGGGAGATGCTCTGTTTCTTCTGATGCTCTAATGGCTATGCAATCCTTCTCGGATGCATCGACCTTCAACCTTTCTATTAAGCCTTTGATATTTCCTTATCATGGCTTCACCCCCTCGTCTTTGTCTAGCCTAAATGAGCTGCCCTCAGAGTCGAATCCTTCCGATTTGGCTGGGCCAACTTCTGTGCCTTTTTCCAGTCCTCCCAAGTTAGGACCGGATGGGGGATGTTTCTCCTCTCCCAAGCTTATCAGATCAAGCGCTCGATTAAGAGCGAGACATTCTCATTTTCGTAAAGACCTCCCATCCCCTTTAGCTGTAGAGGAAGGATCGCCATTGGGTTCGATCTATCATTTACAATTTGACCATTGCTCTGATATTGAGCTCATTAATATATCTTCCAAATTAGGTTTCTTATCTATCCAATCCCCTTCCAAGGTAGCTGTAGCCATCAGATCTAAGGAACGTTCTAGAGTCGTAGAGTTCAATTGTTTTTAATGATAGCTATCTCCTGGAATATTAGGGGCCTTCACTGCCCAGACAAGCAAAGATCGATTTTTCAACTAATTAGTTCTTCTCGCTGCGATCTCATCTCCATCCAAGAATCCAAACTGGATTCACCGTCTCCCTCAATCCTTAGAGCAATCGGAGGGTCTATCATCTCTAAGTGGATCTCCCTTGACGCTATTGGATCGAGGGGCGGCATCCTGTTCGGATTCAAAGACTCTATGTTCTCGGTGGTTTCGATTGATCGGCTTAACTACTTCCTAGTTGTTCAACTCCTTTGGTTACCTCTCAACACCAATTTAACGGTTATTTCGGTTTACGGTCCCTCCTCCTCCGATGGCAGACAGTTGTTTTGGTCCGAATTCCAATCGCTCCAAACTTTCTCTAATGAACTGTGTCTTTTTTGTGGCGATTTTAACGCGACGAGATTTGCCTCCGATAGATCTAGTCCGGCATCGATTGGTAATCAGTGGTTCAATGAGTGCATCCGTTCTTTACAATTGACGGACATTCCGTTATCGGGTAGATCATTTACGTGGTCGAACCTTCGTCGTCAGCCTACGATGGCGAAGCTCGATCGTTTCTTGGTTTCCAATAAATGGATCGATCGCTTTCACAATTCTTTTGCCCTTGCGCTCCCTAATCCATCATCAGACCACGTTCCCATCGCGTTTCATTCCGATTTTGACTTTCAACGTCAACATCGGTTTAGGTTTGAGAAATTCTGGTTGGAAGATCAGCTTTTTGTCAACCTCGTTACCGAATGTCTCTCGGCGATTTCTGGATCTTCCGGTTTGGGATCCATTCTCGTCAAGCTTCACGCGATTAAATTCGGGTGCAAGATTTGGCGCAAAGAAAGGCATTCTAATACTAATTTCCTAAAAAATTTTCTCCTCTCCACCATTGAATCTATAGATAAAATGGAGGAAGGGGGCCCGATATCTAATGAGCTTTTCAATGAACGTGTTTCTTGCAAACAAGAGTTTTCTTCGATTCTCCGCCAAGACCACCTGAAATGGGCTCAAAGAGCCAAATTCAGGTGGCTCAAAGAAGGAGACTGCAATACGTCTTTTTTCCACAACTTTGCCTCTCACAGACAAAGGTCTAACCACATCTCTTCGATCGTCCAAGATGGTATTGAGGTCTCTTCCACCAAGGACATTCACCATTCTTTTCTTCTTTTCTATAAAAATCTGCTTGGCTCGCCCAAGCCTAAGGCTCTGAGCCTAGACTGGAACCATCTGTACGGAGCGAATCCGATTGATCTTTCTGCCCTTGAGGACCCTTTCTCGGTGGACGAGATCAAATCCGCTGTCTTCGCTTTAAAGAGTGATGCGGCACCGGGTCCGGACGGCTTCCCAGCGTTCTTCTTTCAAAAGTTTTGGAATTGGTTCAAAGATGATTTCGTTCAGATGTTCTCTGATCTTCATAGGGGTACATTTTCTTTCGATCGCATCAACTACGCGCATATAGTTCTCATCCCTAAATTTATTGGCGCGAACTCGGTAGCGAGTTTTAGGCCGATTAGCCTTATCAATACCACGTTCAAAATTATCATGAAAGTTCTCTCTGCGAGGCTTGGAGCGATGATTCCCCCCCTTATCGATCCGGCTCAATCTGGCTTCATCAAAGACCGTTTCATCCTTGACAGCGTGGCTTCGGCCCAAGAAATCATTTCCTATTGTCATCACTCCAAATCGGAGGGTATTCTCCTCAAACTCGATTTTCAGAAAGCTTACGATAACGTTAGCTGGGAATTCCTTCTCGATATCCTAATCCACAGGGGTTTTGGACCCAAATGGATTGCATGGATTAAATCCAGCCTGTTCGCAGGTACTTCTTCCATTATTGTGAATGGTTCGGAGGGTCACAAATTCAAAATCAAGTGCGGTCTTAGGCAAGGTGACCCCCTGTCCTCCCTCCTCTTCTCTCTGGTTGCTGACGTTTTCAGTAAGCTTCTCCGCAACGCTTGGGAAGCCCGGGTTATCGAAGGCCTGGGAGAATCTCGGTATTTCAATGGCGTTCTTAACCTTCAATACGCGGATGACACCATCATCTTCGCTAAGCCTAACCTCCATACTCTTAGGAATCTTAAACTTCTGCTCTATTGTTTTGAGCTAGCTTCTGGCCTCTCTATCAATTTCCATAAATCATCTGTTATTTGGTTGGGAGGAGAACCTAATAGGCAGGATGAAATTTCCGCCTTTTTTAACTGCCCGGTCGGTTCTTTTCCCATTACTTATCTAGGTATCCCCTTGAGATGGGGGAAACTTCATAGATCAGACTGGGCTCCAATGATTGATAAGGTGGAATCCAGGCTTTCGGTTTGGTCCGGGAGACTGCTTTCTCGTGGAGGTAGACTGATTTTGCTCAATTCGGTTCTATCCTCGATTCCACTCTATATGATGTCTTTTTACTTCATTCCTTCTTGGGTCATCAGAAGAATCGATCAGATCAGAAGTAATTTCTTCTGGTCCGGATCAGCTCTCTACAAACCAGGTTCACACTTGTGTAACTGGAATATCATTTGTTCGTCAAGAAGTTCTGGTGGTCTGGGGGTTTTGGACCTGAGGCATCAAAACATGGCATTATTAGGTAAATGGCTTTGGAGATTCCTCAAATATGAGGATCTTCCCTGGATCAATTGTATCAAAGCCAAATATTTCGTGTCCAACGCCTGGTGGAGCTTTCCGGAGCACCCCCATCGGCAGGCATCTCCGTTCTGGAAAGGAGTTTGGAAAGTAGCAGCTCCTTTTCTCGTTGGATTATCCCACGGCTGTGCCGATGGATCTATGACCAGATTCTGGACTGATATTTGGATTGATAACTCCTCCTTAGCTTCGGCTTTCCCGTCGATCTTCCGTCTAGCAGTAAACCCTTCGGCCCTGGTTTCTGATTACCACTTCTTTAATGATCCTAATCATGGGTGGTCTATCCCGTTAACCGAAAATCTCCCCATCCACCTAACCCCCGTATTTAATAATCTTATGGTCACTATCAACAAAGCGGTTTGGAGTGAAAAAGAGGACTTCTTCTGGCGATGGAATTCGTCAAAAACCTTCACGGTTCGTTCTTTCTATCGTTTTCTTAATTTTAGAGGTTCGTTATCGCCATTCTACGACTTGGTTTGGAAATCTTGTGCTCCTTTAAAAGTGAAAATTCTCTCTTGGTTAGCCCTCAACAATAAACTTCTGACTGTTGAGATTCTTAATAAAAGGAATCTAGCCTGGGGACAATTATGCCCCCTGTGCGCTTCCTTCCCTGAGAACACCAATCACCTATTTATAGAATGCGATGTCTCTCGATCCCTCTGGAAAATTCCCATCCTTGCCTGGGAGATGGCTGACCTTCCGATTAACCTGGTTGACTGTTGGACGAAGCGTCCTCCTTCCGTTGTTCTTCACAGATCGTGGTTCCTTTCCTTCCAGATTATTATTTGGATAATCTGGAAAGAAAGGAATCAGAGATTATTCCGTCAAAATCTCTCCTCTCTCCGTTGTTTATCAGAAGAGCTGTTGTTCTTATTCAAACTTTGGTCCTCTACTCTGCAGGATAGCTCTAGAGTCGCCCTGAACTTCGAGCGATTGGAAAAAGCTTCCAATTGTCTTATTAGCCTCAACATTATCTAACTTCCTCAGTACATCGTGACAGGAGTTTGCAAAGTTCCCTATTGTATTTCTGCAAAGTTCCCAATTGTATTTCTGTTATTTCCTTTCCTCTCATGTTTGTTCTGATGTTTCTACTTGGTTTTCTGGCTGCACTATTATATGATTTGCGACTTTGTTTAACCCGATGTTTTTGGGTGTTTGTGCTCGCAGGAATGATAGGGTGGGCCCCCTCTATTAGCTTACCTTTTGGCAGTCCTGCTATATGCTTTTGTTCCATAGCAATCTGATGCATTTTGGTAGTTTTGTTTGGGGCGCTTTTGTGTTTTGGCTGGATCTTCTCCAGCTCTCCCGCTTATCTTTGCTAACCCTCAGTCTGTGCTACTCAGGATATAGTTTATCCCTGACTTTGGTTTTGTTATTCTGTTTATGGTCGTATACGGCCTTGTAATTATGTTGGCTTTAATGGCTACTGTTGTTCTCCTCTCTTTGGTTGGGATCTGGTTTGGCTGGACGTTATCGTTTTTATTATTAAGCTGTGTTCTTGCTTTTCGATGTTGAGCCCTGGTTCTGTATGCTTTTCCTCTTCTTGTTTAGAGGAGGCGCGCCGTATGGGCTCTTCTTGTTTGGGATCTTTGGGTCTGGAATGTGTTTTATTACCTGTTTCATTGCGATCCGCTGTAGTGTATTTAATCCCTGCTCGGTTTTTTTTCTCGTGCCTGGTGTGTGGCGCCTATCTGTCTGTTTTAATCGATCCATCGCGATGGCGATGTTAGCTGCTTTACGGCTGCTATTGTCCCATGTTCTTCTTGGAGGGTGCTGGGTTGGTTTTCAGCGTAGGAGCTGCGTTTCCTCGCGGCTGCGCTCCAGTGGCAGCGTAGGGGCTGCGCTCCATTTGCAGTGCGCCCACGAGGTAGCTCGGTGGCGGCATCAGCCCTCGGGAGCATTAGCTTTGGCTGCTTGCGCTGTCAGTTTGCAGTGCTGGGTCCCCCCGCGGCGTTCGAGAGTTGCATTGTATCTGTTTTTTTGGCTACATGTTCTGATTGTAATTGTGGTCATTTCTTGTTTGCACTGTATTTTTAGCTATATTGGATGGTTTTGTTTTACATCTTGTAAGACCCTCTTATTGTAATATTTTTTACATCAATACATGGCTGGAGTCTATGACTCTATCCGTTTCATCAAAAAAACATTGTAAATACTTAAAAAATATGGGGCCCTATAAAATTGGGGGCCCAAAGCAATTGCTTGGGCTGCTTGGGCCCAGATCCGTCCATGTAGCTAGTTACCAACTTGACCTAAAAGCTTGCACTGTTTGACTTACTATTAGATACCAATGATCAATTGATCATCATTGCGGGGAGCACTTTTCACATTTGACATCATGCTAGAGGTCTCTGATTTAAACATTATAATCTCAGCACATCTTACAGCAATATAGGATCATCTTCATTCAGTCAAAACTTACTCAGGGTTAGGGATGACTATTGGGTATTATCAAACATGCAATGATGTACATACTATGGGTAATGTAACCAACCTGTTAATAATTGAATGTACTCTTATGTATATATACTTGGATCTTTGTATCCTTTGTTTTCTTTTCTTGAAATCACTGTTTTTGTGTCCTCATTGCGTCCTTTCCCCTTATGTGTTCCCATTCAACATAGAAGATAATATTTGAGAACAAGATTAATAATATCCAATTACGCTGCTTTCAACTTTAGTGATACATAAAGATAAACGCAGACAAATCAACAGTGCTTGCTTGACATGACCTTCATATCCATAGGCAACTATGTGCGATAGTGCTTTGCTATCTCATAATTAAGAACTACAATTGGGCAAAATAAGATACGTTTGAAGGGGAAAGACATTTTTTTTAAATGTCTGGTAGTACAATTTAGTAAGAAGTTCCACAAATTATGAACTTGTCTCAGTCTGTATATATCAATATCTTTATAATATGATAATGTTTTCTCTGGTGGATTTAACGATATCTTTCCGGAAGCATTATGTAAACCTTGTGTTTTAACCTACTAGACTGTGATCTAACTTCCTGGTTAAGGTGCACTTCTGTTATGCTCACTGATGTGGTATAGAGATAGAATTGTCCATTAAGATGTCACTAGATCCAACTCTGTATGGTATATCATTTTATACTTTAGTACCTGTAAGACTCTTATAACTAAGTACTCCAGCTGTAGACTGAAGAAATATTGGAAAGTCAACAGTTTATGCCCTGAAGTCAACCTGGCTTCAGTTCTTGTTGATGTAATACTTTTGGTAATCAGCAGATGACAAGGGCTTGGCTATATGTTGGTTGTTAGAAAACCTACCCTGTTGGGCAACTAAGGAGCACCCTTTAGATTTTGGCACTGAAATTCTAGGAGGGCAGTAGGATGGATTTTAGGTGGTTCTAGTTTGTTTGTGCATGCATTTGATGTTATCTTTCCTTTATTTTCTCAAAAGATCCTTACCGCTTTTGTGTGTTTTATTATTATCTGTTGCTCTTGTAGCTTTGCTCTCTAGTTGACACTATTTTTCAGCATCACTGTTAGTCACAATATATCATTAGTGTAAGTGGTTTATAAATTTTATGCTCAAACTGGAAGCATATAACTCTATGAACTCATTGCAGAATATGAATTTTAATTGTATTTATTAGACCATCCACAACGGTTTGCTATATTCTCATATTTGCCATTTTTTTGATAAAAAGTGATCCACATCGGTTTGCTATTTTGCCATAATTTGAAAAAGTTGGAACAGTAACTTCTCACATTTGAGAAACTTGTTGGTGGATTCTCAAAATATACCCAATTTTTTTTTGTTAGGATCGGACGAAATAAGTTGGATGGAACATGTCCTGTCCGAAGCAAAAAAATGCTTGGCCGGGACATGTCCCGTCCATGAATCCGGGGACTTTTCCCAACCATAATTCTCTTTTTGTATTAATTAATCACTAATTAATCTAATTAATTAATTACTTAGTAATTTAATATAAATCTAACACTAATTTACTAACTAAGAGCATCCACAGTCGTTTTTCTCATTTGGTATAATATGGCAGCTACAGTAATAGCAAATACAATCGTTCACTGCAGTCGTCGTTTGCTATATTTTTTCTATTTTTTAGAGAGACGGGGTATCATACCCCGTCCGATCGTTTCAAATAAATTAAAAAAAAGTTAATTACTTATTAACTATTAAACTATATTAATTAACTAAATTAAATAATATAAAACTAACTAAACCTAATTAATATACTAACTTAACCTATTAATATACTAACTAATCCTAATATACTAACTAAAAGTACCACACTAACTAATGCCAGCATTAAATGCTCTCCTGAAAATCTGGACGGGGTATGTGTCCCCGTCCCACACTATTTTTTTTTTTTTTTCCTATCGCTTACATCGTGGCCGTTCGTTTTATTAAAAAAAAAAAAACAAATAAAAAAAAGGGAGAGGCGGGGTTTGATACCCCGTCCGGGGTATCATTCCCCGTCCGACCTTTTAAAAAAAAAAAAAATTAATAAAATAGGAGAGACGGTATATGATCGTCCGTCTGATACGATTAAAAAATTATTATATAGAAGAGACGGGGTATCATACCTTGTCCTTTATAATTTGAGAAAGCTCAGATCGTTTCTCATATTTGAGAAATGGAAATAGCAAGTTTGCCATAATATGGACATTTGAGAAACGACTGCAGCGTCTCTTTTGTATTCGTTTGCTATAATTTGGAAATATGGGAATTTTAGAAAACGACTGTGGATGCTCTAACTTAACCTAATCATTTGTTAATATATATATATTTTTTTGAAGTGAGACGGGACATGTCCCGTCCACTAAGAAAATTTTTTTGTTGTTGAGAAAATTATAGCAATGAACTGTTGCAAGGAAATTGCCAAATTGCTATTTCTCATTTGCCATTTTGCCATATTTGAAGAACAACCGATGAGTATGCTCTTAGTATGTTGTTACCAAAAACTGTAACGGGGAAGACCCCCTACCCACTTATTTCTTTATAATGAACAAAGTCCAACTCATTATGTATTGCAACTCTGTGATACTGCCTTTCATGGAGAAGGTTTACGAAACAGATCGGATATAATCTTTATAAAATCTTTGAATGCTTGGTTAGTTAGTCTTGCTACTCTATCGTTTTCCTTATGCCAAATTGATATCTATATGCAGGTATGATTTTGCTGCAAACCGATGGGTGAAAGAGACAAGCTTACGTAGAAAGGTCTCTGATGATTCTTGTTGCTTTGTTGGAATGAATGCAGAGCTTTATGTGCTGACTGCAGACCCCCCAAGATCTCCCAAGAAGAGGCTTACTCTCGAGATTCAAGTGTACTATCCAAACAAGAAGAAATGGAAATTTCTGACCACCAGTCCCCCTTTTCAATATCAAGTTGATTTCAAGACTGCTATTTCATGCACCATCCAATTATGATCTGCCAAATTAGTAGTTGTCTGTTGCTGTTGTTTGCTGTGAATATTACTTACTCGAGTGTTATTGGTAAATGTGAATCGAATTGTCTAGCAAACCAGTTGTTAATCATAGTGATCACTGTAAATAGTAAACATGTATGGGTTTGGATTGTACCTTTGTACTTATTACAGATATTCATATGTTTGCCTTTATTCTTTTGCAACCAACAAACAAACCAAATCCACCAACGACACACAAAATATACTGCAGCGTCCTTAACACATTGCTGCTTGCGCAGGTCGGTCGGTCTTTCTCCTGTTCTTCTACAAAAGGTAGGATGTCATGAAGAGATGGATGTAGTTGTAGATCTATTTTGTTTATAAACCATTTGAATGATTAACAGATGAGGAACATTAAAGTTCGAGTCCCCTACCTTTTTTGTTTCATTTTACTCTATTTTAATCATAACTCAAATTATGTTTGAACTTAACTAACATTGACATTGTAATCTGATTGATCTGGAGTTTAGTTCTCTCCTAACTGAATTTGTTTTAGTAGGCCTATACAATATAATTGTTTCTAAACTGTTTGTATGTCAATCAATAGGAAAGTAGTTCATTTATGTTGTTGCTATTAAAATATGGGAGATGCTTATTAAAGTATGGTGGTTTGATTGGGTTATGAATGAGCTTAAATTGAAGATTACTCTGACAGTCCGAGACATCCATGAGTATTACTTGACAGCCAGAGTCATCCCTCACATCCTTGTACTATTAACAGATAGAATAAACAATGCATATAGATTATAAATAGCATTGGTATGGGTCGGGTCGGGTCCTTCACGACCCGGACTCGGTCCCCTACGGATCCAAAAATTGGATCCGGACCCGTGAGGACCGGGTCTGGTTCTGGGTCCGGGTCCTATTAAAATATTTCTACCCGTTCGAGTAGGAGCGGGAGTGTGAGCGGTGAGCGGAGGCGGTAAGTGGAGGATTTAGAATAGAGGAGAGAATAAAAATGCATGAGTTTTGAGTTTGGAAGAGAAAGTTTTAGAATGGAGGAGGAAGGAGGGGAGGGATGAGGATAGAATATTTATTTTTATGTTGATTTTTTGAGGTTTTTTTAACGGGTCCGGGTCCGGGTCGGATTTCTTTTGTGCAGACCCGGACCCGGATCCAAAACTAAACGGATCCCATTTTAGGAACCGGACCCGGATAGACCGGGTCGGTTCCGGTCCAATGCCGGGTATGGATCGGGTCCGGATCGGATCCGGATTTCGGATATTTATACCAATGCTAATTATAAATGCACAAGATGGTAGCCTTGCAACTTTGCTCCGCACACATAGTATGAATCATCTTCATAAAAATTGGGAGAACCTCTTTCTCCTATTACATCTGATATTTCCCGGCACTAATGAATCACAAACATTGCCATAATCTTCGACAAATCCATATCATGTCGAACTTCTTCTGAAGAAAATAAATTAAAATAAGTATGTGACTTAATTTGCAATAAATTTCATGATAGGAACAAAAGTTGATCTCCTCCGGTATCCCATTATATTCAAATAAAAAATAATTAACATTTAATTAAAATAACAGTATTCATATTAACGATCAAAGTAGACACTACTTGATAAGAATGTTCAATGTGAGGAGTACGTTCAAACTTAAAGTTTTTCTTGATTATTGATAAGTTTTACACGTAGTCTGCTAAACCCATATTGATTCTTTCTCTCATATAATAATTTTCAACAAGATTTTTTTCTTTCTTTCTTTTCATTTCTTTTCTTTTTGGAGTAGGTGCAGAAAGAGACATTTAAGATGACTGATGAGGATCCATGTTAGTTTTAGTACCCTAGCTGTAATCCTTTTTAAAAATTTTAAAAAATGTATTATGTAAGATGAAAATGTAAGATGAAAATTGGCCGGCTACAATTTCATTTTGCCATTGCAGAAGTTATAATATTCGCTACTCTAAAAAGAGAAATAAAAATCACTTGTCAGCCCTTGCGTGCGTCTTCTTCACATTCTTGGGGATCAAGTAATTTTTGACTCCTCTAATTTAATCTGGTTCAACCAGGACTCATACGTAATTAATTATATATATATATATATATAATTAATCTTGGGAAACAAGTACTACAATTGGGTATATAAAAAGATTGCTCTATAAAAGCCGGACGGGTTACATATCTCGAATATCATAATGAGAGTTGGAATTGTCAATTTGTAGACATTCAATCCCGTGGATAATTAATATAAAAGAGGTACGTTTAAAAATGTATATTTATTAAGATGTGTATCGCACGTGTAAATTACTAGTTATGGGAAAGGGAGCCTCATATTTGTAGGAGGATAAATTCCTCATAAAAGAGTTGTTGTACTCGTGTGGTGTAATTTAGGGTCGACCCTGAGTTCTCGGGGGCGCAAGGCGAAAGACCCAAATAATTATTTTTTGGGGCCCCTAATTATAATATATATTTTTGTTACGCGCGAAATACGTGTCTATATTTACAAAGAGAATACAAATTTGGGCCCCCCTAAAATTACAAAAAAAATTCGGGGCCTGAGACGGCCGCCTCACCTGCCTCAAGGTGGGGGCCGGCCCTGGTGAAACTTTATATAGACAATTTATACCGTTTATTAAATTTATAATGTCATAAAACATATATATACAAAAAAATCAAGTCGCTTGGAGACTTTTTTATATGCATCGCATGGTGCCAATTTGTTATGTTATAGAAAAATCGTTTATTTTGCAACCAATTAAGTATGGATAAGCAATCTCCAACCACTTGATATTTTATATGCATACATATTTTGACTTAAGAACAAAATGAAAGGTGCCGATTGTCTATAGGTAGTCCCACGAAGTAGATATAAGTACACTATAGGAGAAAATTATCCATCTCCTATAAATATGAGGCTAACTTTTATCATACTAGTAATTTACGCGTGCGATGCACATCTTAATAAATAAAACTCCAGTGTAGTCTGACCTTAAATCTGACACATCTTTTATTTACACACACACATATATATAGGGAAAGCTTCGGTTGTGCACTCCTCTAGTGCACACGGCGTGTGTACTCCTCTAGTGCACTAGGCCTTCGGACGTTCATATCGACGATCCGAACCGTTCACATTGATCTACACATCTAAATTAGTCTAAATATGTAAAATCTAATCATTTGAAATTCATTTGCCCATCCTTATGTAACTATAAAAAATAATGATTTTCAGCCATACAATTTTGTAACACTTCAATGGATGGGTAAATAAATTTCAAATAATTTGATTTTAGATATTTAGACTAATTTATATATGTAGATCAATGTAAACGGTTCATATCGTCGATATGAACGTCCGAAGGCGTAGTGCGCTGTATATATATACTAGATTTGCCCGTGGGCACGTGCCTACGGCACGTCTTCGGAACGATATACAGTAAAAAACCTTGTAAACAGTAAAACAACAATTATGTAGTTCAAGTTTGAATAGTATGATAATAATTAGTTGTAAATAAAAGTTCATGTTTCTATTAGTATATGTTGAAAAATAATTATAAATGAGGGTGTAATCCAACTTCTTAGAACTTTAAGTGTGGAAAATGATGAAATTTAACTGTTGAAGAGATATTTGCTTTTTCAATACAACAAGTGCAATAAAAAAAGTATAAAAATTCCGAATATTTTACAAACCTGAAATCTTAAAATCTAAATTTCTAAGCAATAAAGAAAGAATGGGGGAGAGAGAGAGAAAAAGATAGAAATATGAAAAAGTGAAGAGAGAAGAGAGAATAGAGGGGGTTCAAATCAATATAGGTCATTGATTTTATGGGAGATTAAATGAGAACCACTTGATAGCTTTCTTTGTAATTTATTATATAGATATATTGACATGGCTTATTATTGGTCTATTCTGTCTCTCTTTCTGTGTTCAACCATGTTGGTGGACTTCAGCGTTAAGTGAGTCACATAGTCAACATGTTTGAACTCAATGATTTGAACAATTAATATATAGTCAACATAGGATGAAAGTTTGCATAATCACGTGAGCTTAGAGATACCGCAATATTAACAAACGTGTAGCGTGTCAAAAAAAACCTTTCTTCACGACCAAGACCTAAACTTTTTTTTTTTTTTTTTGTAAATATATTTTTTAAGATAATAGTGATATGGTCACAATGAAAAGAAGACCTATGTTACTATGATAATCAAAAGCTAACTTGCTCATCAAAAGTTCTTTTATTAATTGGTTTAAATATTTGCATTTTTCATATATTTAAAAATCTTTGGTATATCTATCTTATTATTAGATGTCATAAACTACATTGTCATTTTTTTTTAACTTATTGCAACTTGCGAAATGAATGTTAGTTGGCCTTGTTATGTATATGATTTCCAGGCAGAATCTTACACTTCCTCGGTACATCTATATAATAAAACACAAAGAAAGTTATCAAGTGGCTCTCCTTCAATCCTCCAAAAATTAAAGACTCAGATCTTATCTTACAAAACATATTTTTCCCCAATAGTTTTTTCCAAAACTCAAATTCAAATCTCCCACTCAAAACAACTCCTATATTTATTTTTATTTTTTTTCTCTCTCTCCCTCCCTCCCTCTTCTATTCAAAAAATTAAGAAAATAAAAATTTTAAAATATTAAAAAAATTAAAAAAATTAAAATTTAAAAACTTTAAAAATAATTTAAAAGAATTCAAAAAAATTCAAAAAAAATCATATAATATGTTTTTTGCTTTATGTTTGCTACTTCAATTAATTTGCTGGACCTCCGAAACTATTTTATATAATCAAATAATGTGCACCGTTCCGAAGACGTGCCGTAGGCACGTGACAACGGGCAAACCTAGTGCTCTTATAACTCACTTGCACCAGGTTTAGTATCTTCTTAGGTCGATATCCAAGCATCGGGACTGCTTTCGTGATAATGCCAGATCCGTTTGGGAGATAAAGACCTCTTCATAATTTTTTTCTCTGACTAAGCAACTACAATATTTTTGGGCTACCCTGGCGAAACTACCCCGGCGTTTCGGTAGTAGCGCCGACGTAGACTTGAACCAGAACGAGTTTCGAAAGTTCTAGTAACCTAAACCGGCGTTTTATAAAAACGCCGGTGTAGGTATATCTACACCGGCGTTTTTTAACAAACGCCGGGGTAGGTACATACTACATCGGCGTTTTTTATTGGAAATGCCGGGGTAGTGTCTGCAATAAATACCAAAAAATTCGAACCCCTAACATATCACTCATTCCCCAATTCTTTCTGCCCTTTTTTATTTTCCCGCTCTCTCCCACGCTCTCCATCGGCGACTGTCATCCCCACCGCCGCCCTAGCAAGCCGTCGCCGTCCCCGCGCTCTCATACCCGCTCACTCACTCTCTCTTTCTCTCTCTCTCTCCCTGTTCCTTGGCCGTCGTCGCCGTCCCCTCCGTCGTCGTCCCCGCTGTCGTCGTCGACATCCGCATCGTGAAAGGTATAAAAATCAAATCTGTGAGACTGTGATTATGTGAGAATATTGATTTTGGATTTTGGATCTTGATTTGTGAAAATATGTGATTATGTGAGAATATGTGATTTTGGATTTTGGATACTCCGCCCCTTCTCAAAGTCCCTCATAAATAAAAATCTCTTCTCAAAATCCCCAAAAATCCGAGGTATAACGCACTATCAATTTTTTCTGCCCTTTTTTTTGTTTGAATTTTACGGAAGTTTTTAGAAATTTATTAGAATTTGGTTAGGTTTGATTAGATGCACGTGGTTTTTTTTTGCTCTGATTCTTTAGTTGGGATTGTGATCCGAAGTGTTGCATTAAGAAATTTGTGATTTTGATTGTTGAATTGAGGGTGATTGGTAGTATTAGATGTGGTGGTTGTTTGAATGGTAAAAAGTTAGATGTTTTTTTGGTGCTAAATTGGGTAAAGTTTGTTGGGTTTTCTTCACATTTCATAAAGATGTGAAATTGCTGACGTTTAAAATTGCGACCGTATACACTGGTTGGTCAGAAGCACAACCCCCTTGAAGAAGTACTGCGGCTAGATTTTGTGTCCACCGGTTCTTGTTTCAGATAAACATTGGTATGCTTCCTTGTCTACTATATCTTGTGATCTGGTTTCTTCTTGGCAGAGAGAACCCTTGAGAATATTTTATGAATCATTGTCGAAGCAGATTCCAACTAGTGAATTGACAGAATTATGGTAAGCAAATCTGTATCTTCATGAAATACTTTCATCTTTTCCTCTTTAATGCAACAAATTATTAAGCATTCATCTTTTTGCTGTACTTATGTTACATTCTTTATGGTTGGATAATACAAAATTTCCCCCATTAGTCTAGATGTAGGTGAGATTAAATTTAGGAAAATTTCATTAGTTTCAATAGAAATTGAATATAGGGAACCACTTGGCATAAATGGCTTTTATGGATTTATTGGCTTATTGAATATGTTATCCTGTAGTTATTTGATGCTTGTAAGTATTGTTTTTTCTCATTTTCAGATTTTCTTGTTCTGCACTTTATAATTGCAGATACTATTGAATAACACATTCTTTTTCTTTCTTCTCCCTGCAATAAAAAATTGGAAATCGATGCTGTTACAGCCACAGCGAATTCAAACCTTTGCACTTTTCTGTGATGCTCACAATTTTTTGTCAAATAATTGCATGGAAGCTTGTGTTTAGCTAATACTCCATAGAAATCTTGGATGCTCTGTTTGGGACTCTATTATGAACTGGAACCAGTTCTTACAGATCTGTTCGTTCAATTTTATGTGATGCACTGCTTATTTGTAACTGATAAGAACGAACTAGACTCACCATGCTGCAATTTTTACTCACATAATGTTGACCTACAGCCCGAAGTCCTGTACCCATCTCATATGGACTCACTGGATTTTTTACTTGATCACGTCACATAGGTTTAGTCATGTGCAAGAAGTTTCACTTTTGATGAATGCATATCAGCCAGATGGCAACAAGAACAACCAACATATGTCATATCAATATGAACGACAGATATTTTAACCAGTTCTTCCACTACACTCTGAGACTATTTTCTGTCAACCTGGAGTTTCTATCTTTTCAGATAAAGACGATCTCAAGTTCTTTTACTCCAGTGGTATATGAAACTTTTTGTAGAGTGTAAACCATGACATACCCCTTTCCGGACTTTTAAGTTTTTGTTCTTTTTCTACAGGACTTGCATCATCCATTTCTGGCAAATGCCATTCAAGGTATTTGATTCTATTTCCCAATTAGTTTGTGTGTCGTACTTTAGCTACACTATCTTTATATATGGTATAATTCAATCATCAAGATCTATCATCTTCTATCAATGTTTGTCGTAAGAGATGGCAAAATTTCATGTCTCTTTTGTTCAGACTCGAATTCGGATATCAATTTTGCAAATGCTATACAAATCAGAGTTTATTTTAAACTGATTCTCCCAGTTATGATGGCCTTTGACATGATCAGCTAATATCTTATTCTGAACAGAGCTTTTATGGAAGGAATTTATTTGGTTTTGTCTGATTGTAATTGTGTCCTGGCATTATTTTCTTCACTGCAGCACTTGAAGGACTTGATTTTCGCAAAGTTCAAATCATGTTTGCGCTCCTGCTGCTCGACACATGTCTTTATGGTTAATTGTTAATTGTTGGTGATCTTTATGATTGATTTTGAGATTGGGTCTGATGTTTGCACTTGATGGTTGTGTTTAGTTTAACAATTATTTGAAAATAGCAAGATTAACAATTCTTTGACAGTGATAATTGAGTTGGGTTAGTTGCTTTTTTGTCTGAATTTGGAGATGAGATGGATCATGTATCTGAAGTTGCACACTATGATTTTTTGAGGAGTGACTAGTGATGGAATTTTTTTTAATCTAAACTTTATATACAATTATATCATGATGTCTAGATGAGTATCAGTTTCTAAGATAATGTTCATGCTTGTTGCTTGGGTTTGAAAAAGAGATTGTTCTTTCTCATTGGTTTTAAGTGATGATGAGATGGATTATGTAACTGAAGTTGCATACTATGATTTACAGAGGACTGACTAGTAATGAAATAATCATGTTTCAACTTGTGTTGTGGTTTCAATTGACAGTTATCTTATGAGTATTATGAAAGTATAAGTTTCATCTCATTTAGTAGCATTTTTGTCTGAATTTGACACTGAAAATATTATTTTTCACTCTTTGTAACTCAATAATTTGAACTCCATGTTTTGATTTTGGTTGTAAGAGTGCTGCAGGTTTTGGGGGTTTTTTTTTATCAATTTATTTTTTTTAAAAATTATTTACCTACCTCGGTGTTTTTACAATCGTTGGGGTAGATTTTAACCAAAATTGAAAAGCCTACGCCGGCATTTTACAAACGCCGGGGTAGGTGGTAGCTGAAAACAAACCCAAAACGTAGACACCCATACGACGGCGTTTTTAAAACGCCGGGGTAGGTTTTGACCTATACCGGCATTTATAGTAAACGCCGGTATAGACCCCAAATCTACTGCAACGCCCGCTTTCCCGACATTTATACCAGCATTTTCAAAAATGCCGGTGTGGGATACACCCGCGTTTATAAACGACGGGGAATCGAAAAAAAAAACCGCCGGAATAGACGTTTAGTGTTGTAGTGAGCTTTGCATACATTTTTCTTTCTTTTTTTCTTCCCAAAAAGCTTCATCTACATAGTTTAAAGAAAATCTACATTAAATAGTCTATAATAACCCAAAAAATTGAGTTAATATGTTGAAATTTCATAATTCTTCGAAAATGTCCAAAATTAGTGGACTATATAGCCAACAAAATCACTGAATATAAAAAAATTTGAGATTTTCTCGTAAACGTTCAAAATCAGTAGACTATATAAACCACGAATTTGGGCAAACATATTGAAATTTTAGAATTTCTCAAAATTAGTGATTCTTTTTCTTTCATTTGCAAATTAGCAAAAAAAAAAAAAAAGAAAAAGAAACGAATATAAAATAGCAAGTTCAGAGTCTACCCTAGTCTGAAAGACCAAATCAAACGGTATGTAATTCCATCCAAAGAAAATTAACATTGACTACAATATAGTAGTTGGACAAAAACGATGCAAACTCTCTATATAAACTCCCGCCTACACCAACCTCTTCATCATCACTTCTTCAAACCCCAACAAGTGCAATCATATCAAAGAAAAAAAAAAAAGCTTAATTACCGTCCAAACTCTTAGACAAAGATAAACCCATTTTTGAGAGAGAATTACAAGATGGTTTATTTAAGAGTGATGCTTATGATATTGGTGATATCAGCAAGCTTTCAAGAAATACACTCCATAAGGCCATTAATGGAGGAATACAATATATTGTCATGGGGTGATGAGGTAATTGGGAGTTTGCTGCTGGAGTCTCTTCCGAAAGGGCCACCGGCGAATCAGGGGCCTTCTGGGTGCACCCACAACCCGAACATTCATGGCCATTGCCCTTGATTAGTTGGGCTGGCCTCATCAAATATTTCATGCCAACGATTCTTTATTATTATTATTTTTATGTGTAAAGAAAAAGAAAAAGAGAAGACGGAAGAGTCCTTTATTCTTAATTTAATTCTAATTTTTCTTTTGTATTTCTCATTTTTTTTTTGCACATTGTATGTGCATGGTTAATTAATTAAATGTGAATAACAATTTGCAATTCATCAAGTGATCTTGTTCATTGTCAACTCCTTCGCACCCTACTTATTATCACAGATGATCGATCATATTAGTTTGCCGTTCAACATGTTTGAGGCTTTATTAAGCGGCTTAAATCGTTCAACAGCTTAAAGTTTCATGTCTACTCCTTAATTTGCACCCTACTTATTATCAGAGATATATGGTCTTATTAGTTTGCCGTTCAACCGATTTTGAGGATTTGAGCTAATCAAACTGTTGATCTCTGCTTCAAGCTGATTCATGTCATTCCAATTTCAGCCTAAATCATGTAAAAACAACTCTTATTATTATGTTTAACGTGTATCTAGGTTTGACTCTAAATGTTTTAAGCAATAAACATGTTGTGGAGAAAAATAATAGATTTTTCTTCTTTTTAAGTACTCAACATGACAGGAGTTGTTGGAATTGAGTATACATTCAAAACACTCTTCTTATTTTTTTTTTTTTTTGTGATGAATCGGATAGAGCCAAACGGCTCCAGCCATCAAAATATATATAAATCAATAAAAACCGTTAATTTACAGACAATAATCAGAGGTTTTACAAGGAGTAAAACAGAAACAATAATACACTAATAATACAAAAATGGCTGAATAGCACGCCAAGCGGAGGGTGCGAGATCAAAACGAAGCGCCACACCGAAAAAAAGGACGGGGGCAGAGCCATCATCCGGGAAAATCAAGCTTCTGATGGAGCCAACCGAACTACCCGAACCCGAAGGAAGATCAGGACGACAGGAAAGCGCCAAGAGCGAGGAGGCCAAAACTCCCCACTCGAAAACTACCAACTCCACTAGCAGTCCCTGGGAACTCTAGCAGCTCAACGGAGGCCAAAACAGACTGCCTAAACCGCAGATGGCAAAGCATAAACAAGTCTCAACTGAGCACCAGGTGATGACCTGACACAGAAGCTGCCTTCCGCGCAAGAATACGGGCACTCACTCGAATCTGAGAAGTATTATAGACTTTCTTATTGTATCTCCGCTTCACGGGGAGGGTTGCTACCATCGCTGAAGGGGGCGAAGTAGACTCAAGGTCAGAAGAACTAGCTTCGACGTGGAGAGATGGGGTAAAGAAGCAACTTGGGGCCACCGACGAGGCGATAGGGACGTCGCTAGTAATAAAGGAACGACGGGGGAGAGAAGTGTCATCCGTGACCGGGGGAGACTTAGGGTGGATAGAGCACAAGAAGGGTTTAATATCCATCAGGAGCTGATTGAGCCACGATTGGACTCCTAAATGTTGATACAAAGAAAATAAGCATCCCGGAAAATGAAACGAGAACTTAGACCATTTGGGATAAGATATCCCTAAAGTACAAGGAGTATTAAAAACTAAAGAGGGGACCTCAACAGAAACAATAGTCTTGATAGGGTGCATTTGGGGAACCGAAGATCGGCTGAGCCGAGTGAGCCCCCTCGCACAACGAGACCAATAAAGAGAACAGAAGTATGATGAAACCAATCTAGGATATTTACTAAAGTTCCAACTCAACGAGGGGGCCCCTAAGATAGATCGTGGATGAACCTTGAAAGAAAATGAGCGAGGGAAGGAAACGAGTTTCGGATAAACCTTACGATCCATCAATAGGTTAGCAGTATTAGAAGGTCGACGAGAAGCAGGAGAAACATAATCGGGAGAGAAGGACGAAGTGAAGTTCTTAGCTGGCAGCGAATCAACTACTGAGGAGACGAGGTCCTTTCCATTAACAATAGTGAGATTACTAGCCAAGCAGGCGTGAAGCTTGCGTTTTAAGAGGGGATAATTAAGAAAGGCAAGGAGTTTGGCCGGAAGGGGATGGCCTCTGGGAAGACCCAGGAGTTTCTGAAGGGAGAAATATCGACTGCGAGAGTGACCAAACTTATCACAGAAGAAGCACTTCAGTTTGTTAACACACTCGCGTTTAAAATGCCCAGGAAGAAGGCATCTGAAGCAGACCAGATGAGGGTCAGACCAATGCGGAGAACGGGAGTTAGAGGAGATGGGAGAGCTTCGGCGATCATCTATGTCAGCCAAAAGTTGGAGAGATGAGTCCCCCATCAAATCCAGAACTGAATCTAAACTGGAAGAAACTAGCTACGGACTCAGAGAGAGCCAAGGTAGAAATCAGCCATAGATAGGCTCCAATCTAAAAACTAACAGAGGAAAAGAACATAACGATGGAGCCCAACAATGAACAGAACCACACCCACCAATACAGCACTGCCAAGAAGTATACAACACAGACCACAGAGTGGCAATCACACCCTCCAATAGAAAGATAAAGGGAGAGGATGAACTAGATGTAGAGAGGAAGAACAGAACAATCGAACTTGCTCAAGTTCTAGCAGCTCAGCGCTGAGCAAACCAAAGAATGTATTAATCCCCAAGAGGAACACAGTACAGGGAGAACGTTAGAACTGGCTACTGAGAGGAAGACCAAGCCAGTAATCCCTGGCGAAGAGAAGAAGAGGAGAGGAATTCTTGTAAACGCGATTGCGATAGCAACCATAAGAGACCAGATCTCTAGTGATCCTCCTAGCCAGAACTCGCTAAGAAAATCCCAGAGAACAGATCTAAGATACGATCTAAAGCAAGGAGAGAAAATATAATAGACGAAGAATGGGGGTGAAGCTATAAGAAAATGTATACTAGTAAAACGTTGAGCAACTCAAGAAAATTACACCGGTGAGAAACACACCGGAGAAACTAAATAAATAACAGCGACCAACAGTAAACACCTCTCGAAGTATATATAGCCCAACAAAAGAGGCTAGAGAAAAGGTCCGGAGGAGACTTACAGTGCTTGGAAGCCTTTGAAACAACTTGGTGCGGGAGCTACGGAATGGGAGGAGAGACCTTACCACGGAAAATCCTCCGATGACCTCCAGGCGCTAGCGGGAAGTAGGACGGGATCAAACCACGGACGAGCTACAGCTGGCTCTCTAAGGAACAATGCACCACAGGTCGAGGGAGCACACCTGATGGGAAGGGGGGGGGGGGGAGGATCCACGCCGGACACTGGGGAGGAGGGAATAGAGGCGGGAGAGGGGTGGGAAGAGGGGAAATGGGAAAAAAGACGAGATTGGGGAAAAAGGAGAAGGATTTGGAGCTAAGGATGAGCTGAGGAGATTTAATGAAGGAAGATGGGGAGAGGGGAGATGGATTGGCCGGATCTAAGGAGAAAGACAATGAGGGAGGATGAAGAGCTGAGGAGATTTAATAGCATTGTTTTATAGCCCAACGGTTAAAGTTTTGAGTTCATAAGAGGTTGGGGATTCAATTCGTACATAATATAATGGGAGAGTTGGGGTTGTCATTTGTAGACATTCATTCAACCATTTATTTTTAAGAAGGAGTACGTTATATTAACCATTCATTTACTCAACTATTGTTAGTTACCATAATACCCTAAAAGTTCAATTTTACTTACGACATAATTATTTACAAAAGTGTCACTCATATAAAATAAAAGTTTGTGACACTATGGGTAGGTCTAATTATTTATTATTTTAAAAAAATTTAATTAGAACGTGCATCGCACATGCAGTTACTAGTCTATATGGCCAGGCCTTAGGGTCTTGGGGTCTTTTGAAAAAAAAAACTAGTTCTATCCAATTAATAATACTAGTAATTTACACGTGCGATGCACGTTTTAATAATTTCAAAAAATAAATATAAAAATTCTGACGTAGGAGGATTTGAACTGGAAGCATTCTTTATATTAGTTATGTACATACTTGCACATGTTGGTAGAATGACAAATGACACTAAGGCCTTCTCCCATTATAATATTAGAGATTAGGTCTTGGGGACTCTTGAAAAAAAAACAGAATTCTTTTGAAAAATTTTTGAACTATCAAATTTCAAACGTTCTTTCCAATTAATAATACTAGTAATTTACACGTGCGATGCACGTTTTAATAATTTCAAAAAATAAAAATAAAAATTCTAACGTAGGAAGGATTTGGACTGGAAACCTCCTTTATATTAATTATGTACGTGCGTTGCACATGTTGGTAGAATGACAAAATAACAAATGACACTAAGGCCTTCTCCCATTATAATATTAGAGATTAGAGATTAGAGAATATTAAAGATTAGGTCTTGGGGTCTCTTGAAAAAAAAAAGAATTCTTTTTAAAAAAATTTGAACTATCAAATTTCAAACGTTCTTTCCAATTAATAATACTAGTAATTTACACGTACGATGCACGTTTTAATAATTTCAAAAAATAAAAATAAAAATTCTGACGTAGGGAGGATTTGAACTGGAAACCTCCTTTATATTAGTTATGTACGTGCGTTGCACATGTTGGTAGAATGACAAAATAACAAATGACACTAAGGCCTTCTCCCATTATAATATTAGAGATTAGAGATTAGAGATTAGGTCTTGGGGTCTCTTGAAAAAGAAAACAGAATTCTTTTTTAAAAATTTTGAACTATCAAATTTCAAACGTTCTTTCCAATTAATAATACTAGTAATTTACACGTGCAATGCACGTTTTAATAATTTCAAAAAATAAAAATAAAAATTCTGACGTAGGGAGGATTTGAACTGGAAACCTCCTTTATATTAGTTATGTACGTGCGTTGCACATGTTGGTAGAATGAAAAAATGACAAATGACACTAAGGCCTTCTTCCATTATAATATTAGAGATTAGAGATTAGAGATTAGAGATAGAGATGACTGTTTCGAGAGATAAATAGACTTTATGTTATAGCCGTTTTAAGAATTAAAGGATCTTCATTATGTAGCCATTTTTTTTATTAAATGCATACAGTAATTATTCCTTTATGGTCACCGGTTATAAAAATGTATCATTTTTCTTGAAAAAAAAAGAGAATAGAAAAAAACATCCAGTCATTCTCTTCTTCTAATCAATTTTGAGCAGTTTTTGCCTTGGTTTTGGAGGTGCAAATTGGTACGTGTTGCTATTGGAGCATTGACAACACTGTAGGAAGAAGCTCTTTGTAATCCGGGAGAAGTTTTTGGTGATCAACGATTCATCTCAAGAATCGGCCAAATATCTTTTTAAAGAAAGTGCAACCCACGCCTCGAGTCACTTCTCACTTTCCTCATGTAGCAGATCAACTCCAGATCCATTCTCATAAGGTTTATTTGGTGCACTAAGGTTTAATCATTTTTAATTAACAGGGGTCAATTGAACCCTTTGAAATTTTGGAAAATTATATAGTACTATACTTTTTGGGTGTTTATATAATTATTTACAATAATTGACCCCTTAAAATTTTTATTTTTGATAACGCGGATAGAGTGTTAAGACTCCCGCCCAAAATTGCATTAAAAAAGAATGATATAGTACAAGTAAAATTTTACAGGATGTAAAACTAGAAGAGACAGAACAAAACCAACAACTACCAAAGCTAAAATACACAGGGAATGGAAAGCATAGCCACAACATGACCCAATAGGAAACAAGCAAACAGGTAGTCCGCGATGCAAACAGCACAAAAAAGGAGCAGCATCAAGCACAACCAAGGAACTCCGGCACTGGAGCCACCGCTTGAACAGAAAAGACCCGCATGCAGATGGGGCAGCCACATCGAACAGCCCACACCGACAGACTCACGCCAGTCTGTGCGTAAGAGCAGCAGAGAAAAAGGGCCACCATCCAAAATAAAAAGCAGCACACACCTCTACAGCCTAACAAGGCCAAAGCACCCTACCAGAGGGTGACCTAAAGAAGAGGAAGACAGACGAACAGCCATATAACTCAACAAAAAGCCTTGGTATAAACCCAAGGCAAAATTTCTTCACGCGATCAAATGCGGATCACGTACTTACTGCGATTCAAACAGCAAGCAATCCCAACAATAAAGGGGACACAAAAATAAGATAGAAAGAACGAATTCTAACCCTTGCACTTTTCTGTGATGCTCACAATTTTTTGTCAAATAATTGCATGGAAGCTTGTGTTTAGCTAATACTCCATAGTAATCTTGGATGCTCTGTTTGGGACTCTATTATGAACTGGAACCAGTTCTTACAGATCTATTTGTTCAATTTTATGTGATGCACTGCTTATTTGTAACTGATAAGAAAGAACTAGACTCACCATGCTGCATTTTTTACTCACATAATGTTGACCTACAACCTGAAGTCATGTACCCATCTCATATGGACTCATTGGATTTTTTTCTTGATCACGTCACATAGGTTTAGTCATGTGCAAGAAGTTTCACTTTTGATGAATGCATATCAGCCAGATGGCAACAAGAACAACCAACATATGTCATATCAATATGAATGACAGATATTTTAACCAGTTCTTCCACTACACTCTGAGACTATGTACTGTCAACCTGGAGTTTCTATCTTTTCCGATATAGACGATCTCAAGTTCTTTTACTCCAGTGGTATATGAAACTTTCTGTAGAGTGTAAACCATGACATACCCCTTTCTGAACTTTTAAGTTTTTGTTCTTTTTCTACAGGACTTGCATCATCCATTTCTGGCAAATGCCATTCAAGGTATTTGATTCTATTTCCCAATTAGTTTGTGTGTCGTACTTTAGCTTCACTATCTTTATATATGGTATAATTCAATCATCAAGATCTATCCTATCACTGTTTGTCGTAAGAGATGGCAAAATTTCATGTTTCTTTTGTTTAGACTCGAATTCGGATATCAATTTTGCAAATGCTATACAAATCAGAGTTTATTTTTAACCGATTCTCCCAGTTATGATGGCCTTTGACATCAGCTAATATCTTATTCTGAACAGATCTTTTATGGAAGGAATTTATTTGGTTTTGTCTGATTGTAATTGTGTCCTGGCATTATTTTCTTCACTGCAGCACTTGAAGCACTTGATTTTCGCAAAGTTCAAATCATGTTTGCGCTCCTACTGCTCGACACATGTCTTTATGGTTAATTGTTAATTGTTGGTGATCTTTATGATTGATTTTGAGATTGGGTCTGATGTTTGTACTTGATGGTTGTGTTTAGTTTAAAAATTATTTGAAAATAGCAAGATTAACAATTCTTTGACAGTGACAATTGAGTTGGGTTAGTTGCTTTTTTGTCTGAATTTGGAGATGAGATGGATCATGTATCTGAAGTTGCACATTATGATTTTTTGAGGAGTGACTAGTGATGGAATTTTTTTTAATCTAAACTTTATATACAATTATATCATGATGTCTAGATGAGTATCAGTTTCTAAGATAATGTTCATGCTTGTTGTTTGGGTTTGAAAAGGAAATTGTTCTTTCTCATTGGTTTTAAGTGATGATGAGATGGATTATGTAACTGAAGTTGCATACTATGATTTACAAAGGACTGACTAGTAATGAAATAATCCTGTTTGAACTTGTGTTATGGTTTCAATTGACAGTTATCTCATGAGTATTATAAAAGTATAAGTTTCATCTCATTTTTGTCTGAATTTGACACTGAAAATATTCTTTTTCACTCTTTGTAACTCAATAATTTGAACTCCATATTTTGATTTTGGTTGTAAGAGTGCTGCAGGTTTTTGGGTTTTTTTTTTTATCAATTTATTTTTTTAAAAAATTATTTACCTACCCCAGCGTTTTTACAAATGCCGGGGTAGATTTTAACCAAAATTGAAAAGCCTACGCCAGCGTTTTACAAACGCCGGGGTAGGTGGTGGCCGAAAACAAACACAAAACGTAGACACCCATACGACGGCATTTTTAAAACGCTGGGGTAGGTTTTGACCTATACCGGCGTTTATAGTAAACGCCGGTATAGACCCCAAATCTACTGCGACGCCCGCTTCCCCGACATTTATACCGGCGTTTGCAAAAATGCCGGTGTGGGATACACCCGCGTTTATAAACGTCGGGGAATCGAAAAATAAAACCGTCGGAATAGACGTTTAGTGTTGTAGTGAGCTTTGCATACATTTTTCTTTCTTTTTTTCTTCACAAAAGGCTTCATCTACATAGTTTCAAGAAAATCTACATTAAATAATCTATAATAATCCAGAGTCATGGACTATATAGCCAACAAAATCACTGAATATAAAAAAATTTGAGATTTTCTCGAAATCCTTCGAAATCAGTAGACTATATAAACCACGAATTTGGGCAAACATATTGAAATTTTAGAATTTCTCAAAATTAGTGATTCTTTTTCTTTCATTTGCAAATTAACATAAAAAAAAAAAAACCCGAATATAAAATAGCAAGTTCAAAGTCTACCCTAGTCTGAAAGACCAAATCAAACGGTATGTAATTCCATCCAAAGAAAATTAACATTGACTAAAATATAGTAGTTGGACAAAAACGATGCAAACTCTCTATATAAACTCCCGCCTACACCAACCTCTTCATCATCACTTCTTCAAACCCCAACAAGTGCAATCAAATCAAAGACAAAAAAAAAAGAGAAAATAAAAGCTTAATTACCGTCCAAACTCCTAGACATTTTTGAGAGAGAATTAAGAGATGGTTTATTTAAGAGTGATGCTTCTGATATTGGTGATATCATCAAGCTTTCAAGAAATACACTCCATAAGGCCATTAATGGAGGAATACAATAATATACTGTCATGGGGTGATGAGGTAATTGGGAGTTTGCTGCTGGAGTCTCTTCCGAAAGGGCCACCGACGAATCCGGGGCCTTCTGGGTGCACCCACAACCCGAACATTCATGGCCATTGCCCTTGATTAGTTGGGCTGGCCTCATCAAATTTTTCATGCCAACGATTCTTTATTATTATTATTTTTATGTGTAAAGAAAAAGAAAGAGAGAAGACGGAAGAGTCCTTTTTTCTTAATTTAATTCTAATTTTTCTTTTGTATTTCTCATTTTTTTTTTTGCACATTGTATGTGCATGGTTAATTAATAAAATGTGAATAACAATTTGCAATTCATCAAGTTCTTTGTTCATTGTCAACTCCTTCGCACCCTACTTATTATCACAGATGATCGATCATATTAGTTTGCCGTTCAACATGTTTGAGGCTTTAAACGGCATAAATCGTACGTTCATCAGCTTAAAGTTTCATGTCTACTCCTTAATTTGCACCCTACTTATTATCAGAGATATATGGTCTTATTAGTTTGCCGTTCAACTGATTTTGAGGATTTGAGCTAATCAAACTGCTGATCTGCTTAAAGATTCATGTCATTCCAATTTCAGCCTAAATCATGAAAAAACAACTCTTATTATGTTTAACGTGTATCTAGGTTTGACTCTAAATGGTTTAAGCAATAAACATGTTGTGGAGAAAAATAATAGATTTTCCTTCCTTTTAAGTACTCAACATGACAGATTCACCTTGTAGACAAAAGAGGGTGTTGGAATTGAGTATACATTCAAAACACTCTTCTTGTTAACAACATTGTTTTATGGCCCAACGGGTTAAAGTTTTGAGTTCACAAGAGGTCGGGGGTTCAATTCCTACATTCCACATAATATATATATATATATATATGACCCGACCGGGTCATGGGGTCTCTTGAAAAAAAACCCAGTCCTTTCCAATTAATAATACCGGTAATTAACACGTGCGATGCACGTTTTAATAATTTCAAAAAATAAAAATTCTAACGTATGGAAGATTTGAAATTAGGTATTGGGGTCCTTGAAAAAAAAAATAGAATTCTTTTTTAAAATTTTTGAACTATCAAATTTCAAACGTTCTTTCCAGTAAATAATACTAGTAATTTACACGTGCGATGCACGTTTTAATAATTTCAAAAAATAAAAATAAAAATTCTGACATATGGAGGATTTAAACTGGAAACCTCCTTTATATTAGTTATGTATGTGCGTTGCACATGTTGGTAGAATGACAAAATGACAAATGACACTAAGGCCTTCTCCCATTATAATATTAGATTAGATATTAGAGATTAGAGATTAGAGATTAGAGATAAAGATGACTATTTCGAGAGATAAATAGGCATTATGTTATAGCCGTTTCAAGAATTAAAGGATCTTCATTATGTAGCCGTTTTTTTATTAAATGCATACAGTAATTATTCCTTTATGGTCATTGGTTATAAAAATATATCATTTTTCTTGAAAAAAAAGAGAATAGAAAAAACAACCAGTCATTCTCTTGTTCTAATCAATTTTGAGCGGTTTTTGCCTCGGTTTTGGTGGTGCAAATTGGTACGTGCTGCTATTGGAGCATTGGCAGCACTGTAGACAGAAGCTCATTGTGTTCCGGGAGAAGTTTTTGGTGATCAACGATTTATCTCAAGAATCGGCCAAATAGCTTCTTAAAGAAAGTGCAACGCACGCTTCGAGCCACTTCTCACTTTCCTCCTGTAGCAGATCAGCTCCAGAGCCATTCTCTTAAGGTTTATTTAGTGCACTCAGGTTTAACCATTTTTAATTAACAGGGGTCAACTGAACCCTTTGAAATTTTGGAAAATTACATAGTACTATACTTTTTGGGTGTTTATATAATTATTTACAATAATTGACCCCTTAAAACTTTTTTTTTGATAACGCGGATAGTCTTAAGACTCCAGCCTAAAATTGCATTAAAAAAGAATGATATAGTACAAGTAAAATTTTACATTAAAAATCTCTTCTCAAAATCCCAAAAAATCCGAGGTATAATGCACTATCAATTTTTTCTACCCTTTTTTTTGTTTGAATTTTACGGAAGTTTTTAGAAATTTATTAGAATTTGGTTAGGTTTGAATAGATGCATGTGGTTTTTTTTGCTCTGATTCTTGAGCTGGGATTGTGATCCGAAGTGTTGCATTAAGAAATTTGTGATTTTGATTGTTGAATTGAGGGTGATTGGTAGTATTAGATGTGGTGGTTGTTTGAATGGTAAAAAGTTAGATGTTTTTTTGGTGCTAAATTGGGTAAAGTTTGTTGGGTTTTCTTCACATTTCATAAAGATGTGAAATTGCTGACGTTTAAAATTGCGACCGTATACACTGGCTGGTTAGAAGCACAACCCCCTTGAAGAAGTACTGCGGCTAGATTTTGTGTCCACCGGTTCTTGTTTGAGATAAACATTGGTATGCTTCCTTGTCTACTGTATCTTGTGATTTGGTTTCTTCTTGGTAGAGAGAACCCTTGAGAATATTTTATGAATCATTGTCGAAGCAGATTCCAACTAGTGAATTGACAGAATTATGGTAAGCAAATCTGTATCTTCATGAAATACTTTCATCTTTTCCTCTTCAATGCAGCAAATTATTAAGCATTCATCTTTTTGCTGTACTTATGTTACATTCTTTATGGTTGGATAATACAAAATTTTCCCCATTAGTCTAGATGTAGGTGAGATTAAATTTAGGAAAATTTCATTAGTTTCAATAGAAATTGAATATAGGGAACCACTTGGCATAAATGGCTTTTATGGATTTATTGACTTATTGAATCTGTTATCCTGTAGTTATTTGATGCTTGTAAGTATTGTTTTTTCTCACTTCCAGATTTTCATGTTCTGCACTTTATAATTGCACGTACTATTGAATAACACGTTCTTTTTCTTTCTTCCCCCTGCAATAAAAAATTGGAAATCGCTGCTGTTACAGCCACAACGAATTCTAACCCTTGCACTTTTCTGTGATGCTCACAATTTTTTGTCAAATAATTGCATGGAAGCTTGTGTTTAGCTAATACTCCATAGTAATCTTGGATGCTCTGTTTGGGACTCTATTATGAACTGGAACCAGTTCTTACAGATCTGTTTGTTCAATTTTATGTCACGCACTGCTTATTTGTAACTGATAAGAAAGAACTAGACTCACCATGCTGCAATTTTCACTCACATAATGTTGACCTACAGCCTGAAGTCCTGTACCCATCTCATATGGACTCACTGGATTTTTTACTTGATCACGTCACATAGGTTTAGTCATGGGCAAGAAGTTTCACTTTTGATGAATGCATATCAGCCAGATGGCAACAAGAACAACCAACATATGTCATATCAATATGAACGACAAATATTTTAACCAGTTCTTCCACTACACTCTGATACTATTTTCTGTCAACCTGGAGTTTCTATCTTTTCAGATATAGACGATCTCAAGTTCTTTTACTCCAGTGGTATATGAAACTTTCTGTAGAGTGTAAACCATGACATACCCCGTTTCGAACTTTTAAGTTTTTGTTCTTTTTCTACAGGACTTGCATCATCCATTTCTGGCAAATGCCATTCAAGGTATTTGATTCTATTTCCCATTCAGTTTGTGTGTCGTACTTTAGCTGCACTATCTTTATATATGGTATAATTCAATCATCAAGATCTATCATCTTCTATCAATGTTTGTCGTAAGAGATGGCAAAATTTCATGTCTCTTTTGTTCAGACTCGAATTCGGATATCAATTTTGCAAATGCTATACAAATCAGAGTTTATTTTTAACTGATTCTCCCAGTTATGATGGCCTTTGACATGATCAGCTAATATCTTATTCTGAACAGAGCTTTTATGGAAGGAATTTATTTGGTTTTGTCTGATTGTAACTGTGTCCTGGCATTATTTTCTTCACTGCAGCACTTGAAGCACTTGATTTTCGCAAAGTTCAAATCATGTTTGCGCTCCTGCTGCTCGACACATGTCTTTATGGTTAATTGTTAATTGTTGGTGATCTTTATGATTGATTTTGAGATTGGGTCTGATATTTGCACTTGATGGTTGTGTTTAGTTTAAAAATTATTTGAAAATAGCAAGATTAACAATTCTTTGACAGTGACAATTGAGTTGGGTTAGTTGCTTTTTTGTCTGAATTTGGAGATGAGATGGATCATGTATCTGAAGTTGCACACTATGATTTTTTGAGGAGTGACTAGTGATGGAATTTTTTTTAATCTAAACTTTATATAAAATTATATCATGATGTCTAGATGAGTATCAGTTTCTAAGATATTAATGTTCATGCTTGTTGCTTGGGTTTGAAAAGGAGATTGTTCTTTCTCATTGGTTTTAAGTGATGATGAGATGAATTATGTAACTGAAGTTGCATACTATGATTTACAGAGAACTGACTAGTAATGAAATAATCCTGTTTGAACTTGTGTTGTGGTTTCAATTGATAGTTATCTCATGAGTATTATAAAAGTATAAGTTTCATCTGATTTAGTAGCATTTTTGTCTGAATTTGACACTGAAAATATTCTTTTTCACTCTTTTTAACTCAATAATTTGAACTCCATATTTTGATTTTAGTTGTAAGAGTGCTGCAGGTTTTGGGGGTTTTTTTTTATCAATTTATTTTTTAAAAAAATTATTTACCTACCCCGGCGTTTTTACAAACGCCGGGGTAGATTTTAACCAAAATTGAAAAGCCTACGCCGGCGTTTTACAAACGCCGGGATAGGTGGTGGCCGAAAACAAACCCAAAACGTAGACACCCATACGACGGCGTTTTTAAAATGCCGGGGTAGGTTTTGACCTATACCGGCGTTTATAGTAAACGCCGGTATAGACCCCAAATCTACTGCGACGCCCGCTTTCCCGACATTTATACCGGCGTTTTCAAAAATGCCGATGTGGGATACACCCGCGTTTATAAATGTCGGGGAATCGAAAAAAAAAACCGCCGGAACAGACGTTTAGTATTGTAGTGAGCTTTGCATACATTTTTCTTTCTTTTTTTCTTCCCAAAAAGCTTCATCTACATAGTTTAAAGAAATTCTACATTAAATAGTCTATAATAACCCAAAAAATTGAGTTAATATGTTGAAATTTCATAATTCTTCGAAAATGTCCAAAATTGGTGGACTCTATAGCCAACAAAATCACTGAATATAAAAAAATTTGAGATTTTCTCGTAAACGTTCAAAATCAATAGACTATATAAACCACGAATTCGGGCAAACATATTGAAATTTTAGAATTTCTCAAAATTAGTGATTCTTTTTCTTTCATTTGCAAATTAACATAAAAAAAAAAACCCCCGAATATAAAATAGCAAGTTCAAAGTCTACCCTAGTCTGAAAGACCAAATCAAACGGTATGTAATTCCATCCAAAGAAAATTAACATTGACTAAAATATAGTAGTTGGACAAAAACGATGCAAACTCTCTATATAAACTCCCGCCTACACCAACCTCTTCATCATCACTTCTTCAAACCCCAACAAGTGCAATCAAATCAAAGACAAAAAAAAAAGAGAAAATAAAAGCTTAATTACTGTCCAAACTCCTAGACATTTTTGAGAGAGAATTAAGAGATGGTTTATTTAAGAGTGATGCTTCTGATATTGGTGATATCATCAAGCTTTCAAGAAATACACTCCATAAGGCCATTAATGGAGGAATACAATAATATACTGTCATGGGGTGATGAGGTAATTGGGAGTTTGCTGCTGGAGTCTCTTCCGAAAGGGCCACCGATGAATCCGGGGCCTTCTGGGTGCACCCACAACCCGAACATTCATGGCCATTGCCCTTGATTAGTTGGGCTGGCCTCATCAAATTTTTCATGCCAACGATTCTTTATTATTATTATTTTTATGTGTAAAGAAAAAGAAAGAGAGAAGACGGAAGAGTCCTTTTTTCTTAATTTAATTCTAATTTTTCTTTTGTATTTCTTATTTTTTTGCACATTAATTGTATGTGCATGGTTAATTAATTAAATGTGAATAACAATTTGCAATTCATCAAGTGATTTGTTCATTGTCAACTCCTTCGCACCCTACTTATTATCACAGATGATCGATCATATTAGTTTGCCGTTCAACATGTTTGAGGCTTTATTAAGCGGCTTAAATCGTTCATCGGCTTAAAGTTTCATGTCTACTCCTTAATTTACACCCTACTTATTATCAGAGATGGTCTTATTAGTTTGCCGTTCAACCGATTTTGAGGATTTGAGCTAATCAAACTGTTGATCTCTGCTTCAAGATTCATGTCATTCCAATTTCAGCCTAAATCATGAAAAAACAACTCTTATTATTATGTTTAACGTGTATCTAGGTTTGACTCTAAATGGTTTAAGCAATAAACATGTTGTGGAGAAAAATAATAGATTTTCCTTCTTTTTAAGTACTCAACATGACAGATTCACCTTGTATTACCTTAGTGCCGTATTTTTTTGGCGGCCTTTATATCGTTTATTTCATATTTTCATTGAGATTCCTTCGACCATGGTCGGTTGGGTGTCTTCCTATTCTCGGCTCTCAGTGGTGAGGAGTCAGAGGTGTGACGTTGTCGTCTCTCTGTTAGGCGTCTCCTTCATTCTGGATTGCTCTTCGATGGAGCGATCAGCTCGGAGTTCCTCTCTGTTTCCCTGCGAGCATCGGTCGCTTTGTTGACGGTGCTGCGAATAGGCGTCGAGGCAATCTGTGCGGCTCTTTTGGTCCTGCTTCATGTGGATTATGCTCTTTGGTCTGTATTATTTTTGATCATCGTTAGGAGTTGTGGCTATTGTACTTTTGTTTTACGTCTTGTAAAACCCAACTATTGTATTATCTTATTATTAATGTATGGCTGGAGTCTTTCGACTCTATCCGTTTCATCAAAAAAAAAGACAGATTCACCTTGTAGACAAAAAGGGTTGTTGGAATTGAGTATACAATCAAAATACTTTTATTGTTAACAACATTGTTTTATGGCCCAACAGTTAAAGTTTTGAGATCACAAGAGATTAGGGGTTCAATTCCTACATTCCACATAATATATATATATATATATATATATATATATATGACCGGGCCGGGTCTTGGGGTCTCTTGAAAAAAAACCCACTTCTTTCCAATTAATAATACCGGTAATTTACACGTGCGATGCATGTTTTAATAATTTCAAAAAATAAAAATTCTGACGTAGGGAGGATTTGAAATTAGGTCTTGGGGTCCTTGAAAAAAAATAGAATTCTTTTTTAAAAATTTTGAACTATCAAATTTCAAATGTTCTTTCCGATAAATAGTACTAGTAATTTACACGTGTGATGCATGTTTTAATAATTTCAAAAAATAAAAATAAAAATTCTGACATAGGGAGGATTTGAACTGGAAACCTCCTTTATATTAGTTATGTACGTGCGTTGCACATGTTGGTAGAATGACAAAATGACAAAATGACACTAAGGCCTTCTTCCATTATAATATTAGAGATTAGAGATTAGAGATAGAGATTACTATTTCGAGAGATAAATAGGCTTTATGTTATAACCGTTTGAAGAATTAAAGGATCTTCATTATATAGCCATTTTTTATTAAATGCATACAGTAATTATTCCTTTATGGTCACCGGTTATAAAAATGTATCATTTTTCTTGAGAAAAAAAGAGAATAGAAAAAACAACCAGTCATTCTCTTCTTCTAATCAATTTTGAGCGGTTTTTGCCTTGGTTTTGGCGGTGCAAATTGGTACGTGCTGCTATTGGAGCATTGGCAGCACTGTAGGCAGAAGCTCTTTGTATCCCGGGAGAAATTTTTGGTGATCAACGATTCATCACAAGAATCGGCCAAATAGTTTCTTAAAGAAAGTACAACCCACGCCTCGAGCCACTTCTCACTTTTCTTATGTAGCAGATCATCTCCAGAGCCATTCTCATAAGGTGTATTTGGTGCACTAAGGTTTAATCATTTTTAATTAACAGGGGTCAATTGAACCTTTGAAATTTGGAAAATTACATAGTACTATACTTTTTGGGTGTTTATATAATTATTTACAATAATTGACCCCTTAAAACTTTTATTTTTGATAACGCAGATAGAGTGTTAAGACTCCAGCCCAAAATTGCATTAAAAAAGAATGATATAGTACAAGTAAAATTTTATAGGATGTAAAACTAGAAGAGACAAAGAACAAAACCAAACAACCACCGAAGCTAAAATACACAGGGAATGGAAAGCATAGCGACAACATGACCAAATAGGCAACAAGCAAACAGGTAGTCCGCGACGCAAACAGCACAAAAAAGGAGCAGCATCAAGCGCAGCCAAGGAACTCCGGCACTAGAGCCATCGCTCGAACAGAAAAGACCCGCATGCAGACGGGGCAGCCACATCGAATAGCCCACACCAACAGACTTACGCCAGTTTGCGTTAAGAGCAGTAGAGAAAAAGGGCCACCATCCAAAACCAAAAGCAGCACACACCTCTGCAGCCTAACAAGGCCAAAGCACCCTACCAGAGGGTGACCTGAAGAAGAGGAAGACAGACGAACAACCATATAACTCAACAAAAAGCCTGGATATAAACCCAAGGCACAATGCCTTCACGCGATCAAATGCGGATCACGTAATTACTGCGATTCAAATAGCAAGCAATCCCAACAATAAAGCGGACACAAAAATAAGATAGAAAGAACGAAAGCACCCGGGAATACGAACCTGAACGAACTTAGTTAGAGTTCACCAAAAAAGGGCGGATAATTATAGTAAAATGCACAGTAGCACAGAGATGAGTTTAAGCCAAAATGGAGATATTAACAGAGCAACAGCAAACAACAACAACGAAAAAAGAAACAGACAAGAGCAAAGCCGCAGGCTGAACCCAAAAATAACCAGCAAAAGGAGCAAAACATCCCATAACCAGAGGGATGCGAACAATCTAGAGCCAGACATTGCAGCCAAGCAACAACAAACAAAAGAGACATCGCATATGAGCGTCTCAATTCTGCAAAGAAGAAAAGAAAGACAGAAATATTACAAGAGAATAGAAAACTTAAGGAAGAATAGAAATAGAAGAACTCTAAATAAATGTAGCTTCTTCAAAACAATGAAGATACAAGCCCTCCAATTTTTTTAAAAAAAATGAGGAGGGCCAAAACTTGGTGAGGACTAAAAACTCATCAATAATAGTGTCAATGGGGCGAGAGATATTGGAGAAAATGCGGTTGTTTCTTTCTTTCCAAGTTACCCATATGATGATCACAATGGAAAGAATCCAAGAATTTCGATATTTATTCCTAACTTGATGTGAACTCCAGCTAGTAAAGAAAGAGGAAGGGAAAGAAGGAACCCGGCAAGCGTGTAAACAAATAACCCATAATGGACGAATGAAAACACAGTGTAAAAAAAGATGATCAGCATCTTCATGGGAAGCCATACATAAAGAACATAATTGACCCTTTAAAACTTTTAAAAATTATACAGATACTATGCATAATTTAGGTATTTTTGTAAAATTTTACAACAATTACACTTTTTTTTCTCTAATTTTTTGAAGTGTTGTTCATTGGACTCATGGCTGAGAATGTTTCCTGGCTTTGTCCTACCTGTCCACGTGCCGACCTAATACTAAAGGTAAGCGATTCTTGTTCACTCATGTAACAGTGTAAAAATTATGTTATCTAGTTAAATCACAACGACACATGTGCGATTTACCGGCGTATATTCCCCGGCGTTTTACCATTCACGCCGGGGTAGGGAGTGACCATACATAAAGAACATAATTGACCCTTTAAAACTTTTAAAAATTATACAGATACTATGCATAATTTAGGTATTTTTGTAAAATTTTACAACAATTACACTTTTTTTTCTCTAATTTTTTTGAGTGTTGTTCATTGGACTCATGGCTGAGAATGTTTCCTGGCTTTGTCCTACCTGTCCACGTGCCGACCTAATACTAAAGGTAAGCGATTCTTGTTCACTCATGTAACAGTGTAAAAATTATGTTATCTAGTTATATCACAACGACACATGTGCGATTTACCAGCGTATATTCCCCGGCGTTTTATCATTCACGCCGGGGTAGGGAGTGACCAGGAATGGGGCATTAGATTGGATGGTTATACACCGGCGGCCTCTATAAAACGCCGGGGAATCATGATATTCACCGGCGTTTTCTTTAAAAACGCCGGTGAAGGGTATTATTTACCGGCGTTTTAATAAAGCACGCCGGCGAATATACAGATACATTCACCGGCGTTTGTAATTTAAAACGCCGGTGAATTAACTGAGATAAATTCCCGCGAACCCTAACATTTCGCTCGCTAATTTCCCAAACCTAATTTCGCCGCCTTCGTTTTCCCTCCTCCCTCTCTCTATTTCTCGCGCTTCGCCTCCGTCCCTTCGTCATCTTCGACAGCCCAATTCGATTTTCCTCCTCCCTCTCTCTATTTCGCGGTGAATTTGCGATCGAAAACCACCGCTCGTCGCCCCGCTCTCTCTCTATCTCCTACGCCACCGCTCGTCGCCCCGCTCGTCTCCCCCTCTCTTCGGTAATTTCTCTTGATTTCTCTCCTTTTCACTGTCAAAGATGCTGAATTCATGCATCTGATTGTCATCTTAGCATGATTTTTTTACCAAAATGGGTTAACTGTCAACTAAGGATGCTGGTTGTATACCAAAATTCTCCAAATGTGTACAAGAATTGGGCTGAACAAACCTTGTGCAGGTTTATTTTGGAGCCACAAACATCATGATTTAGTTGGGATGAAGAATTAATAGAAAAACATATATGCTTAGATACTGGAAATTTTCATTTTCTTTTACTGTTAAAGAAGATGAATTCATGCATCTGATTGTCATCTTAGCATGATTTTTTTTACCAAAATGGGTTCACTGTCAACTAAGGATGCTATATGTATACCAAAATCCTCCAAAACTGTACAAGAATTGGGCTGAGCAAACCTTGTGCAGGTTTATTTTGGAGCCACAAACATCAATGGTTTAGTTGGAATGAAGAATTAATAGAGAAACATATATGCTTAGATACTGGAAATTTTCATTTTTTTTTACTGTTAAAGAAACTGAATTCATGCATCTGATTGTCATCTTAGCATGATTTTTTTACCAAAATGGGTTCACTGTCATCTAAGTATGCTAGCTGTATACCAAAATCCTCCAAATCTGTACAAGAATTGGGCGGAACAAACCTTGTGCAGGTTTCTTTTGGAGCCACTAACATCATGATTTAGTTGGGATGAAGAATTAATAGAGAAACATATATGCTTAGATACTGGAAATTTTCATTTTCTTTTACTGTTAAAGAAGCTGAATTCATGCATCTGATTGCCATCTTAGCATGATTTTTTTACCAAAATGGGTTCACTGTCAACTAAGGATGCTGTAGGTATACCAAAATCCTTTAAATCTGTACAAGAATTGGGCGGAATAAAGCTTGTGCAGGTTTATTTTGGAGCCACAAACATCAATGGTTTAGTTGGGATGAAGAATTAATGGAGAAACATCTATGCTTAGATAGTGAAAATTTTCATTTCCTTTTACTGTTAAAGAAACTGTATTCATGCATCTGATTGTCATCTTAGCATGATTTTTTTACCAAAATGGGTTCACTGTCAACTAAGGATGCTGTATGTATACCAAAATCCTCCAAAACTGTACAAGAATTGGGCTGAACAAACCTTGTGCAGGTTTATTTTGGAGCCACAAATATCATGATTTAGTTGGGATGAAGAATTAATGGAGAAACATATATGCTTAGATACTGGAAATTTTCATTTCCTTTTACTGTTAAAGAAACTGTATTCATGCATCTGATTGTCATCTTAGTATGATTTTTTTACCAAAATGGGTTCACTGTCAACTAAGGATGCTGTATGTATACCAAAATCCTCCAAATCTGTACAAGAATTGGGCTGAACAAACCTTGTGCAGGTTTATTTTGGAGCCACAAACATCATGATTTAGTTGGGATGAAGAATTAATGGAGAAACATATATGCTTAGATACTGGAAATTTTCATTTCCTTTTACGGTTAAAGAAACTGTATTCATGCATCTGATTGTCATCTTAGCATGATTTTTTTACCAAAATGGGTTCACTGTCAACTAAGGATGCTGTATGTATACCAAAATCCTCCAAAACTGTACAAGAATTGGGCTGAACAAACCTTGTGCAGGTTTATTTTGGAGCCACAAACATCATGATTTAGTTGGGATGAAGAATTAATAGAGAAACATATATGCTTAGATACTGGAAATTTTCATTTCCTTTTACTGTTAAAGAAACTGTATTCATGCATCTGATTGTTATCTTAGCATGATTTTTTTACCAAAATGGGCTCACTGTCAACTAAGGATGCTGTATGTATACCAAAATCCTCCAAAACTATACAAGAATTGGGCAGGACAAACCTTATGCAGGTTTATTTTGGAGCCACAAACATCAATGGTTTAGTTGGGATGAAAAATTAATGGAGAAACATATATGTTTAGATACTGGAAATTTTCATTTTCTTTTACTGTTAAAGAAGCTGAATTCATGCATCTGATTGTCATCTTAGCATGATTTTTGAACCAAAATGGGTTCATTGTCAACTAAGGATGCTGTATGTATACCAAAATCCTCCAAACTGTACAAGAATTGGGCTGAACAAACCTTGTGCATGTTTATTTTGGAGCCACAAACATCATGATTTAGTTGGGATGAAGAATTAATAGAGAAGCATATATGCTTAGATACTGAAAATTTTCATTTCCTTTTACTGTTAAAGAAACTGTATTCATGCATCTGATTGTTATCTTAGCATGATTTTTTTACCAAAATGGGTTCACTGTCAACTAAGGATACTGTATGTATACCAAAATCCTCCAAAACTGTACAAGAATTGGGCGGAACAAACCTTGTGCAGGTTTATTTTGGAGCCACAAATATCAATGGTTTAGTTGGGATGAAGAATTAATGGAGAAACATATATGCTTAGATATTGGAAATTTTCATTTTCTTTTACTGTTAAAGAAGCTGAATTCATGCATCTGATTGTCATCTTAGCATGATTTTTTAACCAAAATAAGTTAACTGTCAACTAAGGATGTTGGCTGTATACCAAAATCCTCCAAATCTGTACAAGAATTGGGCTGAACAAACCTTGTGCATGTTTATTTTGGAGCCACAAATATCATGATTTAGTTGGGATGAAGAATTAATAGAGAAACATATATGCTTAGATACTGGAAATTTTCATTTCCTTTTACTGTTAAAGAAACTGATCGCATGCATCTGATTGTCATCTTAGCATGATTTTTTTACCAAAATGGGTTCACTGTCAACTAAGGATGCTGTATGTATACCAAAATCCTCCAAATCTGTACAAGAATTGAGCTGAACAAACCTTGTGCAGGTTTCTTTTGGAGCCACAAACTTCATGATTTAGTTGGGATGAAGATTAATGGAGAAACATATATGCTTAGATACTGGAAATTTTCATTTTCTTTTACTGTTAAAGAAGCTGAATTCATGCATCTGATTGTCATCTTAGCATGATTTTTTAACCAAAATGGGTTAGTTGTCAACTAAGGATGCTGGCTGTATACCAAAATCCTCCAAATCTGTATAAGAATTGGGCTGAATAAACCTTGTGTAGGTTTATTTTGGAGTTGTAAACATCATGATTTAGTTGGGATGAAGAATTAATAGAGAAACATATATGCTTAGATACTGGAAATTTTCATTTTCTTTTACTGTTAAAGAAGCTGAATTCATGCATCTGAAGATTTAAGATCTAGGATGGCAAATTTTGATTTGATTGTGATTGGATTGTTTAGTGGCTGTCGTCTATGTTCTTAATTGGGCTGTGATTAGAAAGAGAGGGCTCGAGTGGAGATCTGGAAACCCATATAGAGACATCTCGTTTATAATAATTTATTATTATTGTTGTTCTTGCCGCTCTTGTTGTTGTTGCCGATGTCTCTTTGTGTGCATGTGCTGAAAGGAAAGAAGGGATGAGAGAGAGATGAGGAAAATGCCGCTATGTTAGCCTGGTGTATCCTCATTCTCTGTTTCCATTTCTGGCTTCTATATTTGGTTTCCTTCCACGATGACAGTTCCTTAAAACTACACTTGATATGAGCCCCTTCTTATTTTTCTTATTTTTTTTATATTTGGTTTTCTGTTGAACTAAATTATTGTTTTTTTTTATAGAGCGGTCACCCAGATGAAGGAAATTCTGATGATCAGCACTAAAGCTACTCGAGGGGTATGGATCTGTGGTCGGCCTACTCTAGTTGTTGTTGTTATGTTGTCCTTGTTGTTATTATGTTCTGGATTGTTGTTTTAAGTAATTGTTGAGATATTTGGGATGTTAATTACTGTATTTGTTAATTATGACACTGTGTTAATTATGCGGTGAATTTGGACGATTAATGGACTATGTGTGAAACTTTATTATCTTAATTAATTCTTGTGTTTTGTTGTGATTTGCGCATTAATATGCCTGAAATTGGTTGAATCAGTTGTGAATTAGTTTACAGGTTTTTAAAATGAAATTGTGAATTGAAATCGAATGAAAAATTGGAGCAGGAAAAACCAACGGGCATACACCGGCGTTTTATAGAACGCCGGTGTATCTAATTGTTTAGTTGAAAATTTCGTTAGGGAGGCGTTTCCACGCACGCCGGTGTATCCATATATCTATAGCGGCGCGTCATAAAATGCCGGTGAATATCTATATACCGGCGTTTTATAACACGCCGGTGATTGTAATTAGGAAAATAAGGGCGCTCAGAAACAAGCATACACCGGCGTTCAATGACCGCCGGTAAATATTGGACATCCACCAGCGTTTGTAGAAACGCCGGTGAAAGATATATACCTGCAGTTTGTGACCGCCGGTGAATGTATATTGGGGGAAAGAACGACACTCAGAAATTCGCATATACCGGTGTTTGTCTGGTCGCCGATGTATTTTCAAGATATACCGGCGTCCAGCAGAAACGCCGGTGAAAGCACCTATCTTTCCGCGACGCGGGATTCGGCGGCATTTGTACCGGCGTTTTTATAAACGCCGGTGAATGTTTCACCGGCGTAAAAAACCGCCGGTGTAGGTCTAAAAAAACGCCGGCGAATAACTTCTGTGTTGTAGTGTATGCATTGTTTTTTTGTTAAATTTTTTTTATTTTTAAAAGAACTGATTCTTAGATTAATTCGGTCATATATGGTTAGCCAAATTCTAAGGATTTGAATTGATCTAATTCAGTTATACATGCTAGCCAAATTCTAAGGAATCATTGATACGTAACTTAAATTATAAGTCATTGCTATTAAATCTACTGCAAGCCACTAAAACGACAGGAATGTTCACATGTATATATAGAACCTAGTCAAACCCAGTTCGACTTTGTAGTTTGAATGTTAAAAGCAAAAATGTACTTCATTTAAATGCATAGCTTACGGCTCAACTGGGAACGTAAAAAATCATATGACCACGTGGTCATAGAAAATTATATGACACTATAGATTGAGTCTCGATTCTTCTTTAAAATTTTAAAAAATAAAAATAGATATCTACACACTTCATTAATTTTATATATTAAAATATAATCAACACGTGTATAGTACATATAGCTAAAATATATTTGAGTTGGCTCAAAAATAAGAGAAAATGAATTTAGAGAGAACGAAAAATATTCATATGCAATCAAAATATAAAATAAGTAAAATGTTTATATTAATAATGTTACGGATATTATCCGTAACAATACAAAATATATGTAACACATGTGCCGTAAAACTGTAATAATTCAATTTTGCGGGATGTTACACTCTTTCTCCTTTAGAAAAGTTGAACTTTATAGGGTAAAAGTTGTATTTTGAACACACCACATAAGGAATTTGAAAAATAAGCATGGTATAAAAATACATAGTATAGAAAACAAAATAAACTTAAAATTAAATAGATATATCAGAAAATATGAGTATCAAGTAAAAAAATACGAGGATGACAAGAATACAAAGTAAAAGAGAAAGAGATTAATAAGAATAAAAATATTACAGCAGATAAACTTATATCTAACATCAAATTCTGATTTTCTCATTGGCTAGATAGCTGCGGAGACTCAAAGAAGAAAGCTATGATTCTCCAGGAGATTGAGGATACGGGGATAGAGATCTCATGAGGCCGCGGGAAGACTGCTCGATTCAAAGTATGGGTCGCATCCAAGGATAGTCATCAGGATCTGTGCCTCTGTTAGTAGGTTATTTTGTTCTTTTTGGGGACTATGCATGTCCCGACTCTTGTAATATTTCAAACTTGTTTGTGTACTACTGTTATTAGGGGGGAATGGTTCTTTTGTTTGGGGAGCTATCCTTGTTGCGTGTAGGGGGGATGAGATCATAGCGTTGAGTCTAGTTGAGGAGTACAACAATAGTCCAATGCCCTCTCTACGCCTCAGTGCTATGCCATCTCAAACTCAGACATGCACAGAGCTCACCCCGCCTCCAATCCCTTCCCTTCTACTATAATTGTTTTACTCTATTTATATATATATATATATATATATATATAAAGATAAACAGAGTAAAACATATATATATATATATGTGTGTGTGTGTGTGTGTGTGTGTGTGTGTGTGTGTGTTTTACTCTGTTTATCTTTATATATTACTCTGTATGTTTTACTCTGTTTATCTTTATATATATATATATAAGTGTTATATATAAAAGTGTGTGTGTGTGTGTGTGACTTACACACACACACACACACTTACACACACACACACACACACTTATATATATAACACTTATATATATAACACTTATATATATATATATATATATATATATATATATATATATATATATATATATATATATATATATATATATATATAAACAGAGTAAAACATACAGAGTAATATATAAAGATAAACAGAGTAAAACACACACACACACACACACACACACACACACACACACACACACACATATATATATATATATATAAAGATAAACAGAGTAAAACATACACACACACACACACACACATAAACAGAGTAAAACATACATACATACATACATACATACATACATACATACATACATACACACACATATATATATATATATATATATATATATATATATATATATATATATATATATATATATATATATATATATATATATATATATATATATATATCTATATCTGTGAGGTAGGTTCATCCTACCTTTTAACAGTAAAAAAAATAAGAATAAAAATACGAAAATATTAAACGAAACAAAAAAAAACTTGGGAGAAAAGAAATGTGATAGTGAAAGACGATATGGATGGAAAGAAATTTTCATACAAAATAATATTAGGTTAAGTACTAGATTATAATAGTAAAAGAAAATATAGATTAAGTCATCAACTGTAAAAGAAATTGAAAAACACAATAACTTAGAAAGAAAAAAGAAAAGCATAGTAAAATAAATGCTTTAATAGATCAGTAATAAGCTTAGTAAGCAAAATTAATGAAAGTAATAAGAAGTAGAATGAAAAATATAATCGAAGAAAAAGTAAATAAAGATTTTAGTGAGAAAGTTATAAAGACACAAAGGCAAAAAAATTTATTTTTTTAATTTTTTATTATTATTTTAATGTAGGGATTCATGCCTAAAGTTGTATAAGAGTTAAGAAGAAATATAGTGAAATTAACACGATTAAAATACAACGTAGACGTATAAAGATCATAAAAAGAAAATGAAAATAAAATAGAAAGCTTAGCATTATAGAGTATAGTAAAAATGTAAAATAACTTAGACAAATGAGATCAAAAGACTACAAAAATAGAAGAATTGAAATAGTGTAGACAATTTACAATGCAGTAGGATTTTTTATAAAATAAATAGACTAAGAGCGTAAATAAATATTAAGTAGTTTGAAATCAACTATGATAAGAAGAGCAGTATTATGATAAGGAAATAAATAGTATAAAACAAAATGAAAAGAGAAAAAAATTAAAATATAAAGCAAACTGATAAATGATTGGGGAGAGCAGAATAATTGAAAAGTATTTAGCAATAGCTAATAAGAATTTGAAAAACTAAAGGAAGGAGAAGTTAATTAAAAGAAAATATGAAGAATATAATGATTAAAATCGTAAACTAAACTAGAATTATATATTAAGAGATAAGATGGAAATAACCAATTAAAAGAATACTGTTATATGTGAAAGAAAAAAAATCTGAAAGAATATATGAGTGTTAAATTTGATTAAAAGTATATACAATATAAGATAAAAATAATTTATGTATATCAAATTTATATTATAAAATAATTTGTAACATAATATAATAAGTATATATACGATTTAAATTAAATATATAGAAATAAAATGCAAATAGTAGATAAAAGTATAAATAATAAAAAATTATATTATATGAGTAGCCAACGATATAAGATACGTCAGCAATAAAGTATAAAAAAAGATTAGTATAAAAATACGAAAATACTAATACATGTAAAAATAAAGTATGCAAAATAATAATAATAAGGTAGCAAAATAATTAACAGGTAAACAGTAAAAATATAAATTGAAAAAATAAAAATAAAAATAATAATGATAATGCGTATATTATAAATATAGAAATAAGTATAAATAATAAAGTAGTTGAGTAAATCTCTAATATTACAATGGGAGAAAGTCATTTGTCATTTTGTCATTCTACCAACATATGCAACGCACGTACATAACTAATATAAAGAACCAGTTCAAATCCTCCTTACATCAAAGTTTTTATTTGTATTTTTTAAAATTATTAAAACGTGCATCACACGTGTAAATTACTAGTGTGTATATAAGTATAAATATATTATAGATAACAAAGTTGAAATAGTATAGAATAAGTTGTAAACCATTATAAAATTATATAAACTAGTACAAAAGAATAAACAATGATAAGTAATACATATAAAAATAGAAGTAAAAGTGTAGGATAGTAAAAGTAGAAAATGAAGTAAAAAGTTACAATGATGAAATATTAAAATAAAAATATAGATTATAAATATCTAATTAATATAAAATATCTAATTTAAAACAGTGTACCCCTATATAAATTTTTGGTATCTAAAACTATCTTGTAGGGAAACAATCTTTGAAGAGAGTGAATACAAATTAAAGGTTCAGATCTAGTTGTCATATGATTAGGGCCGCAAACGAGCCGAGTCGAGCCGAGTATCATGAGGGTCGAGCTCGGCTCGTTAAGCAATCGAGCTCGGTTTCGAGCTCGTTTCGAGCCGAGCTTTGACCGAGCTTTGATCGAGTTCGAGCCGAGTACTCGCGAGCTTAGCCTAATAATCACAAAATGCTCAAGTTCGAACTCGGCTCGTTAAGCTGTCGAGCTCGATTTCGAGCTCGAGCTCGTCTCGAGTCGAGCTTTGACCGAGTTTTGACCGAGCTCGAGCTGAGTAGCTCGCGAGTAGCTCGGATAGTTTGCAGCCCTATATATGATTATATATTTAGTCTATGACCATGTGGTCATGAAATATACTAGTCTAACAATTCACATGTGATGTGAACTTATGTTGGTGGATGCTGAACTCTAACATAAATATTATTGTTTTACACATTTTTAAATAATAGTGTATGCATTGCATGTTTTTTATCCATATTTTATCAAACACATGCAAATTAAATATTACTAAGCACAAAAAAAACATTTAACAACAAGTTTAATATTCTATATTTGCCCCCTCTAACTCTAAAGTCAAGACTTCTTCTGTTCTGGTCTCTCTCCCTCTCTGTCTTAATCTGAAAATGTAAAGAGTGTGTATTCAATTGCCAACTTGTCTACTTTTTTGAACGACATGAATTCTCTTCTACTGAACTTGTCAACTTTTTTGAACGTAAAAGCCTACACAATATTCTTCGATCAATAGATTGAACATTCTGAACGCGCGTACACTTTGTTCTTAATTATACCAGTGAAGAACCATACTTGACTGGGTCCTTAGAAAGTTACTCAATTTATTATTGTCTAATTTACATCTTCTAGCAAGTAAAAAGCTATACAACTAGGTTAATCATTTACATAAATTATTTCAAGATATGATTATAAGTACGTTTCCAAGCAGTTCCGGGGGCCAAAGGCAAAAAGTCCAAATAATTATTTCTCCCTAATTACAATATAATTTTTTACGCACAAAATACGTGTCTATATTTATAAGGAAAATACAAATTTAGGAGCTCCTATAATTGTAAAAAAATCGGGGTCTGAGGCGGCCGCCTCACTGGCCTCAAGGTGGAGGCCGGCCCTATTTCCAAATATAGAGTGTTTCCTAGCTCTATATATTAAGTTAGCTACGAGTCATTTATTATCCTCCTTGCATGAGGAACTTAACAAGTAGTACGTACAATACAATACAAATTAAGCTTGTAATTCATAAGTGATTCACAAGATGAAACTATGCATGCATTTAACAACAAGCTTGTAATTCATAAGTATTTAGTAGTCTAGTGATAATAAACATTTTCACTAATAAGACTATTTCCTTATTATGGTATAAAAGTGTGTGTGACTACGACCTTGTTAATTCTCATCGAAGAATATATACCAAGTTACTTTTCTAGGTATCATATACCTAACTCGAGCCCTCACCACCACCACCTCCGCCCCTCCCTTGCCCACTCTCCTCCATCACCCTCCCGGCCTTTTCCTCCTCCGCTCCCTCCGCGCCCCCTCCTTTCTTCTTCCTAAAAATTAGTGTTAAATGAGTTATATAAAAATAGTGATTTATAAATGTGTTATATCAAAATAACCCTTTAGTTCAATTTTTGAAGCCTGCGGGCTCTCTCAAACGTACTCAAATCATGTTTGATATGCTTGGGGAAGTTACCTAGCTAGTACATACGTACAAAGCTATGCTGAATTCAATAGTCAGTCCTTTCTATTATTCTATATTCAAACAAGGACCAAAGTTTTGTAGCGAAAATGATAAAACACGCAGTCGTTACGGTAGCTGATTCTTGTATCTCAGTTCATATAGAGATCACTAATCAGACAACAAAGACAATGACTAAGCCAAAGCTTTGTAAAACTGTCTCTAATGTCATCAAATTAATGAGCTTCGAGTCCGCTACAACTTCAGAAAAAAAAAGTTATGTAGCGAAAAATAAAAGGACCAAATTATACGTGGTAGTAAATGAAATCAAGCCATAAATATACCCTTCAACACTTTTTTGATTGATAATCAAGTGCATAACAAAAAATGACAAGATCTCACATACCACTTAATTTTTTTTTTTAATTTTTTAATATTTTAGAGGAAAATCAGCGAAAAAAGGGTCAAGAACGGCTGCTATTTCCCTATACGTTCATTTGCAATTTAACCTAAGACAGAAGAAACTATATATTATATAAATAGTGAGTTGAATGTCGACCTACTGGGGTAATATGGAAGACCAAATCAAAGGGGTATGTAATTCCATCCAAAGAAAATGAACATTGACCACAATGTAGTTGTGTTGAACAAAAACCATGCAAGCTCTCTATATAAACTCAAAACCCAAGATCATAGTGCAAAAACAAATCTTAGAAGAAAGAGAAGAAAAAACTTCTAATTTCATAATCCAAACTCTTAAGCAAAGATAACCCTTTTTTTTTGTCTTTTTAGAGAGAATTGAAGGATGGTTTGTTTAAGAGTGCTGCTTCTGATATTGGTGATATCTTCATGCTTTCAAAAAATACACTCCATAAGGCCATTAATGGAAGAGTACAACATATTGTCATGGGGTAATGAGGTTGGGAGTCTGTTGCTGGAGTCTCTTCCCAAAGGGCCATCGACGAAGCCAGGGCCTTCTAGCGGCACCCACAACCCGTAACATTCACGGCCATTGGCCTTGATTCAATGCATGCCCTCGTACGTGCCTATAATTTTTTATTATTTGAAGTGTAAAGAAAAAGAGAAGGAAGAAATCTTATTCTTTTATAGTTTATATTTATTTTTTCATTTTTAAAATTCTAATACTTACCGACAGGCAATGTCCTGATTGATATTGGGTGGGGTGGGTAATTGAATGGCGACTCGAATCCAGAGTTACTGGTTCAAGACACACGCTTTTCCCTCAATTTTTTTAAATACTTTTCGAAGTTTGTATTATTTTTTTTTTCTTTCTTTCTTTTGTATATTGTATGTGTTTGGCATGTGCAGTAATCATGTTTGGTAATAACATTGCCATCATCACTTGTTTGCCCCGCCCCTTATTTACTTGTTTGTTCTCTTTGAATGCCCGTGTGTTGGCGACTCCTTTGGTGTGTTCTCTTTTTCACGTGTCTGTAATATGTCTTGTATTATTTTTTTCTGTATTGTTCTGTATTTTTCGGTGCGTTTTATATATATTTATTTGTTCGGGCCAGAGTCTTTCGACTCTATCCTTTTCATCAAAAAAATTTATCAGAGATGGCCGTACGTAGTCTTTACCCTCAATCTTTACTGGTTTGAACCGGCTTAAGCTGATCTAACTGTACGCAGCTTTATATTTCGTGTCCTTTTAATTTCAGCTGCAAACACGAGAGAACAACTCTCGCTATGATGCAGTATTAGAGTATATACTTAAGAGCCCTGCTCCAATGGTCCTTGACCAAAGTTAAGGAACAGATCGATCTTGAAGCATTTTGATGGCTGCAGAGCTATGAACATGACTCTTCTAGAGTTTTGCTCCAGTTGACGCTACCGGAGCAAAACTCTATTTTTAATAATCTGTCTTTTTGAATAGATCGATCTTTGACTGTGAATGGGTGGAAGTAGCTTCAAAAGGAAAAAAAAAAAACAATCGTTCTATTTCTTTTCTCTTTAAATTAACCACTGGGCTATGGCTGTTAGTTAAGTTCACATGTATTTGATCGGTTAGGGATTCTGATAATCAGACATGGTTTGGAATTGTGATTGACATGGGCGGCTGACCTAAGAGCATCCACAGTAGTTTGCTATTTTCGTCAAATTGCCATTTTATGAGAAATGAACGTATGCAGTCGTTTGCTATTTTGGCAAAATCGCTAACGAAATGAAGATTATCAAATTATAGGGGACGGAACATGTTGTTCCCCCCTTCCTTTCCTTTTTTTTTAAATCTCATCGGACGAAACATGTTGTTTCGTCCTGGATTTTTTATAATTTTTTTCTTATAAAAATGTCACCCCAAAAAAAATAAAAATTCAAAGAAATGGAACGGGACGGGACATGTTGTCCCATCTGATCACAAAACTCATCAAACGGGATAACATGTCCCGGTTGTATAGAAATGTCGCTTTCAAGCCTAATTAACTCATTAATTAGGCACTAATCACTCACTAATTAAGTCTTAGTATTATTTTAATCACTAATTAATTAAGTAATGACTAATTAATAATTAACTATTTAAAAAAATTTACGGGACGAAACAACACATGCAATTTTTTTAAAATAATTTGGAGGGACGCGACAACATGTACCGTTTGCTTCAAATTTTGACAATTTATAGCCAACAACCGTTCCAGACAATCTCCCTATTTGCTATTTCTATTTGCCATATTGCCATATTTTTAAAGAAACGATTATGGATGCTCTAATTCTAGTCAATTGGAAATGTGATTCACATAGGTAACTCACATAATTCTAGTTGAAAAGTTTGAACTCACTTAATTTGTAGTTGAAAAGCTTGAATTGTAACACCCCGCAAAATTGGAAATGACAATTTTGTTCTTGTGTGTTATACACGTGTATTTTGTAACGTGTTTTCATTACGTATTGTGATTTCCGACTATTTATGCATTTTCCATATTGATTTTTACCCTACTTTGAGTCAACTAAAATATAATATTTTAATCTCTGTATTTTACGTGCTTTTTATGTATTTTCGATACACGTATCAACTACGTATTTTTCCATCACTAAGTGTGATATTTTTATATGTATTGATTATTTGTTTTACGTGTTCGAACTCGTTTTATAAAATGAAAATTTATTTTCCCTTATTTTGATTAAAATGCATTTTTCGATTTTTGCACGTATGATGCACGTGCTAATTTTTCATCTCCATTTTTTAACTCAAATTTCTTATTTTAGTATGCTTAAGTTTTTATATTAGTCTTCTTTTGATCCATGGACCTAAAGATTAAATCCTAACCCATTAGACTAATTAAAAGGAGAGCCCACTAGAATAATTAAGTTAGTTAAATAAAAGCCCATGGGACAAGCCTATTAATAAAATTCTATTTTTAAGTTGTGCATGGACTATCACATGACATGTTAAAACTTTTAATATACATTTTTAAACTACAGGATTTGTATTTATTTTGTATATGTGTGTGCATTAGTGCACAACACGTGCACGTGTAAGATGAAGGGGTGGGAGTTGGCTTGTTTTGTCATGAAGAGGTGGGGGTTAGGTTTTTGAAGAGGTGGAAACATGAAGAGTTGAGAGTTTTGGGAGTTAGGGTTTTGAAGAGGTGAAAAATGAGTTAGAAATGTGAAACGTTGGAGGTTTTGTGAGTTAAGAAAGTGAAGGGTTAAAAATTTAAAAGTGCAATTTATTAGGTTGAGAATTTTACAAATTAGACCCTTCCATTTTCCTATAAATAGCACCCCATTTCTCCTTCTCTTTTCACACAAAAAACAAAATCAAAATAAGAGGGGGAAAAAAATAAAAAAGTAGAGTGTTCTTATTTGGAGGAGTTCTTGCTTGGAGAAGTTCTTGCTAGGAGAGAAGGAAGTACTAGTGGAGCTAGCTAGGAGCTAGAAGAAATCTCTTTTCATTTGTGGTCTTCTTTCTTCTTAAATGTGGGTGTTCTCATGCTTTCTAATTTTAGAACTATGCATGCTAGTATTAATAAATGAGTAGCATAGAAATTTTGATGAGATTATGTAGATCAAATACATGCTTTTATTTGTGTCAAGAAATGTGGAGAATTTTGCTATGATTAATACACAAATTATCACCATGTTGTTTGCAAATGAGGAAAAAAATAATAATTGATTAGTTGTCATAAACTAGTATACTTGAATGTAGAGATTTTTTTTGATTATGTGAATGATTGTTGAGTTTTCCCTTTTTGATAAGCAAATGAATTTTTTGTAAAAATTGTATTTTTGGTGTTCATAATTTCATTGGTTGTTGGAAATTGCTAGTTGATTAAAATGAAGAAATAAATTGCTTATTCATAAAAGAGAAGAGACGGATTTGAAATTTAGATATATTGTCAAAATATTGATTTTTTTCATAGGTTACTGTTAAAAGAAAATTTATTTTAGATAAACTAAGTATAATCTAATGAAAAATTAAATTGAATAAAAAAAGAGTTTTTATAAAAATAATTGAATGACAGAAAAGTTGAACAAAAGTATAATAGTATATTTTGATATCAGAAATCACACTTGGACTTATTGGTTAGCTAGTGCAACACAAGGCACTGTTTGTGAGAGATCTTGGGTTCGAAACTTGATAGTTACATTTATTTTTAATTCTTTTAAATTAAACCCGAACCCGAGACTGTGTACTTAGGGATTTCGGTGTGGAATTAGAACACCAAGTCCATTTGGACTTAGTGGCTAGTGGAGTGGGACTTAGGTGTTGACTGGGTTGGGCTTGGGTTCGAAACCCAGTGGTCGCAATTTATTCTTTTTTTTGTGCTTTAAATGTTTTAAAGGAATTTCTAATGCAATTAAATTTGGAAGAAAATTCTCATACTCTTATAATTTGATTTGTGTCAAGACTAAGAAATAATTACTTTGTAGATAAGTGTCAAGACAAGTTATTGACCATTTGTGCATGAGTTGAAGATGAATATATCTAGGTTTAAGACATGTTTATTGAAGGGTATGTGTATCCATGGATTCTTGTACATGAAAATGTTATGATTTAGAGTTAGTGAGACCTCGGGTACCGGCACTATTGAATTGAAAAAAGTTGAGATATATTTGAAATATGGCCATGGAGCTATCTCGTATTTTTTGATTAAGTTCGGTAGGAGGTAAAACTAATTCTAGGCTTGAAAATTTATTCATGTCTTGAACTAAATAACTAGGCACATAAGTGAAGATGTAGTAAACCTGAGCAAACGTAAGTAGGGTGCTCTATATAGTCGGCGGTGGATCTCCGTGGCTATAGACCCAGTTGGTGGACTGAGGTTGCTCCGTGGGAGACGTGCTTTTATATTTAAATCCGGGACTATGAGGATGGGTCAGCGGTGGACTCCGGGATCTTGAGTAGTCAGACGGATAGTTTTTTTTTGCCGTACTCCAATGTATATGCGTATACCGGGGCTAGAGGATCACTTGCGGGATGATTCGCACGATATAATAGCCAGCGAGGCTGGGATCAGTTATAATAGCCGGCGAGGCTAAGATCCGTATCTGTGGAATGATCTAAACCTTGTCTTATTACTGGTTAGTTTTCATGGCGAGAGATCGAACCCTTTATTGTGGAGTACGTAGGCGCTTGCCCTCGGACCTATGTTGTAACGACCTGGAAAATAGCATATGGCTATTTTGCATCAAAATGTGTGTGCGATTGAGAATTTCGCGCGAATATGTATTTTTCGATAATAATTATTTTTATCGAGAAATATAAGATATATTGTCTACTTTATTTTATCATTATTATTTTCGAAAATGAAATTATTTTATACGGATTATTACAAAGTCATTTTAATATATTTTGTATTGTTTGGATTATTAAAGAATGGAGTGGGGCTTATTTGAAATAATTTTGGAGATGGGGGCTTATATGTAATATTCCTATCTATTTATCTATTTATTTAATTATTCAATAAAACCCCACCCCACCCCTTTTCTTCTCCTTCTCCATCTTTCTTCTCCCGTTCCTTTCCCCAACCGAACCCAGCCGAACCCATGTCGGCACTCTCTCTCCCGCTCAAATCCCTTCCTTTTCTCCATGGTTTTTCAATTAAATTTGGGGGTTGACTAATTGGAGGGTCCTCTACGTCGTGGCGGAGTCCGTTTTTCGAAAGGGTTTCGAAAAGGTAAACCCTAGATTCTATTTTTGTATAAAATTTAGTGTGGTTACTTTATTTTAAGTAAGAGTATTATGGTAGGGAGATTGGAAGATGTTGAGAATGGTAGAGACGAGAAATTAGCAAATTCTTGGAGGTTTTACAATTTGCTTATAAATTAGGGTTTTGGGTATTATAAAAAGAGAAGTTAACATGTGAGTATTTTCTCTTCATGGTAGTAGAATTTTTGTGAGCCATTAGGTTATTTTAGGGATGATTTTTGTTATTGTTTGGGAAATAAAAGCCCCGTAGGATTTTGATCATTACGTGCATCGCACGTGTATCCCGGACATTTTATAAAACGTCTGTGTGATATTAATTAGTATTATTGTTTTCCCGCAACTGGTTTGGATGCTTGAGCCTTGATTGCTTCGAATTTTGATGATAGGATATACTAGCGGCTTTGGATGCGTTGTGGCACTTCGAGTCTTTGCGGGACAATTTGTGAGTATGATATACGTTATTTTTACACATATGGTGTGTTATGAAGATTTTAAATTATGATTTGCGGTGTGTTTCTGCTTCCGTATCTTAGTATAGCATGGGTGTTTGAACTAAGGATTTGTGTGGACACTCTTGTATGTGTCCACGCTATAGGTTAAATTTCATAAATTATCGAGGTTGGTTGATACCTCAAAATAAATTGTGGAGTGCAGCTGGTCTGAAAGGACAGAGCTGAAGCCGATTGCTTTTGGACCGAAGTCCGAAAGGTCATAACCAATTGTATACGTATGATCTTGCTATGAACATTGAGAGAAGTTGTTGGTATGGGTTCGTTTGATGATTCTCAAATTTAGAAATTCTAGAGTTCGTTTGGTAAAGGGTAGTAAACGCCCTGCTGAAGGAGTGATTGAATTTGTGTGCTACGTTGGAAAAGTCATAGCTCATGGTGTGAGATGAATCTAAATGTGAATTGGGGACTTGAGCTCTTAAGTATTGAGAGAGTCGCCCACTAGGGGATTGTTGTGGATCTCCCTACCCTTCTAGAAGTCTGATTGTGTTAAATTCCGATGAGCGTAGCCTGGGTCACAGCTACTGCTACTTCTTGAATTATTTCATCGGATAATTGATGAGGAGCCCTCTGCATATCGCAGTGTGGTGATTATGCGCTATCAGGTTTTAATGGTGTTTTAGCATTTTATCTGGGACTTAATAAGTTCCTGTACTTAGTACTCATAGTGGACACGAACGGGTTGTACGGACTGCGGTCCGATAGAAAGACAATGCTATAGGTATACTGCGGTATATCTTTAAGTTCGTCACGACTGTTGAATAGGACCCAGATATATGCTAGTGGACACGAACAGGTTGTACGGACTGCGGTCCGATAGAAAGACAATGCTATAGGTATACTGCGGTATGTCTTTAAGTTCGTCACGGCTGTTGAATGGGATCCAGGTATATGCTAGTGGACACGAACGGGTTGTACGGACTGCGGTCCGATAGAAAGACAATGCTATAGGTATACTGCGGTATATCTTTAAGTTCGTCACGGCTGTTGAATGGGATCCAGGTATATGCTAGTGGACACGAACGGGTTGTACGGACTGCGGTCCGATAGAAAGACAATGCTATAGGTATACTGCGGTATATCTTTAAGTTCGTCACGACTGTTGAATAGGACCCAGATATATGCTAGTGGACACGAATAGGTTGTACGGACTGCGGTCCGATAGAAAGACAATGCTATAGGTATACTGCGGTATATCTTTAAGTTCGTCACGGCTGTTGAATGGGATCCAGGTATATGCTAGTGGACACGAACGGGTTGTACGGACTGCGGTCCGATAGAAAGACAATGCTATAGGTATACTGCGGTATATCTTTAAGTTCGTCACGACTGTTGAATAGGACCCAGATATATGCTAGTGGACACGAACGGGTTGTACGGACTGCGGTCCGATAGAAAGACAATGCTATAGGTATACTGCGGTATATCTTTAAGTTCGTCACGACTGTTGAATAGGACCCAGATATATGCTAGTGGACACGAACAGGTTGTACGGACTGCGGTCCGATAGAAAGACAATGCTATAGGTATACTGCGGTATATCTTTAAGTTCGTCACGACTGTTGAATAGGACCCAGATATATGCTAGTGGACACGAACGTGTTGTACGAACTGCGGTCCGATAGAAAGACAATGCTATAGGTATACTGCGGTATATCTTTAAGTTCGTCACGGCTGTTGAATGGGATCCAGGTATATGCTAGTGGACACGAACGGGTTGTACGGACTGCGGTTCGATAGAAAGACAATGCTATAGGTATACTGCGGTATATCTTTAAGTTCGTCACGACTGTTGAATAGGACCCAGATATATGCTAGTGGACACGAACGGGTTGTACGGACTGCGGTCCGATAGAAAGACAATGCTATAGGTATACTGCGGTATATCTTTAAGTTCGTCACGACTGTTGAATAGGACCCAGATATATGCTAGTGGACACGAACGGGTTGTACGGACTGCGGTCCGATAGAAAGACAATGCTATAGGTATACTGCGGTATATCTTTAAGTTCGTCACGGCTATTGAATGGGATCCAGGTATATGCTAGTGGACACGAACGGGTTGTACGGACTGCGGTCCGATAGAAAGACAATGCTATAGGTATACTGCGGTATATCTTAAAGTTCGTCACGGCTGTTAAATGGGATCCAGGTATGTGCTAGTGGACATGAACGGGTCGTACGGACTGCGGTCCGGTGAAATACGATGCTATCGGTATACTGCGGTATATCTTTAAGTTCGTCACGGCTTTGAACCCGACCATGTCATACTATCAGGAACAGGAAGTAGACCAAATTAGAATGCATTGCATAGCGAGGGTTCGAATCCCTAACTTAGAAACAACGGCTTGATTTGGAAAGTATGTAGTATGGGATGCATACACTTCCAAGTCTCGCTTGCATTGGACTAAGCATGTTGGCTTGACCTGGGTCACATGTAGTATGGGATGCATGTGCAACCAGAATCTTGCTGACATTAGATTAAGTACATCTGTTCTATATTCTGTATTGTTGCATTAGACTCAGGTCATGGCATACACAAACACTAGAAAATTAGGATACACGTTTATTTTCCATTTAAGATGAATTATGAGTGTGAAAGTGATGTATTGCGAGACGTGATGATATGTGTTGTAAGAATGAATGAATACGATGTTATGTGATATGAAATTGGAAAGGAATATTTGCAAAAGGCGTAAAGTGATGGGCCTTAAGCAATTAATTTGGAAATGATTTTCCAAAATTAAAGTTAAGTATGTTTGTGAGCAGGTGTGGATATGCATACAGGAAGTGATGCAGCGAGTATTTGATGTGAAATTCCTTTTATGATATTTACATGCTCAGGTTTATTTTGGTATTCGTAAGTTCATTTTGTTTTACTTATAAGTTTAATTGAGTTGCTTATTAATAAATTATACTCACACCAGAAATGGCTAACCCCTTAGTGTTTGGGGGGTTAGGGAGTCTCTGGACTACCTAGGCCCCTACTGTTACAGGTCCTCAGCGGTGCAGAGGTGAGGTGTAGACTCTGTGGACGGAGCTTCATTTTACCATGGTCACTTAAGGTTTAATTGTGTGAACAGTGCATTTTATGATTTAAATTGTATTTTTGCTGTATAAGTATGTGGATGATGATGGAGAGTAGAGTGTGGAGTGGCATGGTATGGTTTGGACCCGTACCCATCTCGTTGTGGGGTACCAAGCGATGTGGTAAGCTTTTATAAGTTATTTTCTAAAAACTTACTACGTTTTCAAAAGGATTTATGGTTTTTAATTAATAATTGATAAACCGTCATGAGTTTGGCCCCCAGAGCATATATATATATTGCCTGTGTGATGATGCTCATTTTGGCCTGGGGAGCCCGTGATATTATTGCCTGTGATGTGAGCTACGGAATTTAGAGCAGAATTCCGTAAACTTTTTGTGTTTCGGGGTAAAAATTACAGGGGAGACTCTGTCGAAATTTTCCCTGAAACACAACTATCTTAGTTTATGGTTAAAGTGATATAGAAATTGGAAGAATTGAGTTTGGAGTCAAAAAGGAAAAAGGGCAGGCGCTACAGTTGGTATTACAACTGATATTTGTAATTACTGCGGGGTAACTCTGTATTGAATAAAAAGTTTTAATTTCCAGCATTTTGTGTATCGTGACTAATTGAAGGAAAGATCTTGGCATGTGTCACGGTTTCCCAGTCATGTGGGAATCGGGGCGCTACAGAGTGGTATCAGAGCTGACTTCAATTTACAGTCCAACACAATAGGAAAATTAAACTTGAATGCCCTTTAGGTTTCGGGTTTTAGCTAGTTGTAGATAGTTATAATTCATATTGTTGGCTCTTTCAACTTATGTTTTATAATGTTTCTATATCTGGACAAATCCTAGTGTATGTGTTACCATCCTTTAAACACATGAATGATGTTCGAGGATGTCCTAACCAAGGAGGTGTTGTTGGAAGAGAGTGAACCGATATCGATGGATGATCCGATAACCTTGAGCGAGGAGCCAAGGAGACTTCTCCACTGCAAGGACTAAGTGTGGATCAATGCACAGTGGCTGCAGCCAGCATACATCGGAAATGAGGAAGCTTAGGAAGTACGTGATTAGGAAAGGTCGTCAAGTTAAGAAACTGGGGGATGCCTTCGGAGCTATATCAGAAGGCCTGGCAAAGGAGCAGAGACACCTTGATTCCAAGATTAGCACGACTACAACATGAATGGGAGCAAATCCCAGAGACCACCAAGGTTGTAGTATGCAACCTTTGTGAGAGAGTCGGGCACAAGAAATTAGCCTATCCATGACTACAAGGGACAAGATCTGCACCAGTATTAGGGTTCAAGAACCAAGGTCAGAAGCAGAAGACTCAGAAAATGGAGGGCAAACTTGGAGGCAACTCTAGATTTGGTTCGTCTGAATACACTATCTGGAGCGTCAGCTTGGAGCAAATTACAGGAGAGAATCCTGGAAGTTTGAAGTAATGATCGTAGGCCATGCCCTATTCTAAGGAGGGAGTGGCTACTGAACTGCAAAAATCGAGATAAGTGAAGGATTGACCTTAACCAAAGACCGTGAAAGAAGCAAGAAGCTAGATGATGAGATCAAGTAAGTCATTATTAGAGTGATTACTCAAGTTTAGAGCTCAGTTTTGGCACGATGGGAGCTACAACCGAGCCCGAGTGAGCAAGTCAGAAGGCTTAAGCAGGAGATGCAGGGATTGAAGCGCTGAAGCGACAGATTCTCCAAGATCAGCTTATGATTAAGCAGCCACTAAGAACACGCCCCGGGAGGAAATCTCGCTCAGACAGGGGGCAATCCTGTTAACAATTCAGCAAGGTCACCGAGAGGAGCTGCTCAGGGGCTGAAGTAGCAATGTGTGACTTCGTCCTTTCTAAGGAGGGAGTGGTCACCAACCAATAGAAGTCGTAATCAAGGAGTAAATCAACATCACTTATAGACAAGGATAGAGCAAGGTAATGCAGCCATTGTCTACTCTAGAGCAAGAGCAGAGGAAGGTCAGCATCAAATTCCTAGTGGGTCTGTCCAGAAGGCTGAAGGACGACAGTTCAACTTGGTAGAAGACCAGTTTTCGAGAATATCACTCGAGAAATTGGAGATGGCTTAGAAAAATGTCTCGTGAACCATTGATGTTTGTGGTTGTTTTCCTCTCCACTAGTAGCGTTCTGAGGACAGAACGATTCTAAGGAGGGAGTGATGTAACGACCTGGAAAATAGCATATGGCTATTTTGCATCAAAATGTGTGTGCGATTGAGAATTTCGCGCGAATATGTATTTTTTGATAATAATTATTTTTATCGAGAAATATAAGATATATTGTCTACTTTATTTTATCATTATTATTTTCGAAAATGAAATTATTTTATACGGATTATTACAAAGTCATTTTAATATATTTTGTATTGTTTGGATTATTAAAGAATGGAGTGGGGCTTATTTGAAATAATTTTGGAGATGGGGGCTTATATGTAATATTCCTATCTATTTATCTATTTATTTAATTATTCAATAAAACCCCACCCCACCCCTTTTCTTCTCCTTCTCCATCTTTCTTCTCCCGTTCCTTTCCCCAACCGAACCCAGCCGAACCCATGTCGGCACTCTCTCTCCCGCTCAAATCCCTTCCTTTTCTCCATGGTTTTTCAATTAAATTTGGGGGTTGACTAATTGGAGGGTCCTCTACGTCGTGGCGGAGTCCGTTTTTCGAAAGGGTTTCGAAAAGGTAAACCCTAGATTCTATTTTTGTATAAAATTTAGTGTGGTTACTTTATTTTAAGTAAGAGTATTATGGTAGGGAGATTGGAAGATGTTGAGAATGGTAGAGACGAGAAATTAGCAAATTCTTGGAGGTTTTACAATTTGCTTATAAATTAGGGTTTTGGGTATTATAAAAAGAGAAGTTAACATGTGAGTATTTTCTCTTCATGGTAGTAGAATTTTTGTGAGCCATTAGGTTATTTTAGGGATGATTTTTGTTATTGTTTGGGAAATAAAAGCCCCGTAGGATTTTGATCATTACGTGCATCGCACGTGTATCCCGGACATTTTATAAAACGTCTGTGTGATATTAATTAGTATTATTGTTTTCCCGCAACTGGTTTGGATGCTTGAGCCTTGATTGCTTCGAATTTTGATGATAGGATATACTAGCGGCTTTGGATGCGTGGTGGCGCTTCGAGTCTTTGCGGGACAATTTGTGAGTATGATATACGTTATTTTTACACATATGGTGTGTTATGAAGATTTTAAATTATGATTTGCGGTGTGTTTCTGCTTCCGTATCTTAGTATAGCATGGGTGTTTGAACTAAGGATTTGTGTGGACACTCTTGTATGTGTCCACGCTATAGGTTAAATTTCATAAATTATCGAGGTTGGTTGATACCTCAAAATAAATTGTGGAGTGCAGCTGGTCTGAAAGGACAGAGCTGAAGCCGATTGCTTTTGGACCGAAGTCCGAAAGGTCATAACCAATTGTATACGTATGATCTTGCTATGAACATTGAGAGAAGTTGTTGGTATGGGTTCGTTTGATGATTCTCAAATTTAGAAATTCTAGAGTTCGTTTGGTAAAGGGTAGTAAACGCCCTGCTGAAGGAGTGATTGAATTTGTGTGCTACGTTGGAAAAGTCATAGCTCATGGTGTGAGATGAATCTAAATGTGAATTGGGGACTTGAGCTCTTAAGTATTGAGAGAGTCGCCCACTAGGGGATTGTTGTGGATCTCCCTACCCTTCTAGAAGTCTGATTGTGTTAAATTCCGATGAGCGTAGCCTGGGTCACAGCTACTGCTACTTCTTGAATTATTTCATCGGATAATTGATGAGGAGCCCTCTGCATATCGCAGTGTGGTGATTATGCGCTATCAGGTTTTAATGGTGTTTTAGCATTTTATCTGGGACTTAATAAGTTCCTGTACTTAGTACTCATAGTGGACACGAGCGGGTTGTACGGACTGCGGTCCGATAGAAAGACAATGCTATAGGTATACTGCGGTATATCTTTAAGTTCGTCACGACTGTTGAATAGGACCCAGATATATGCTAGTGGACACGAACAGGTTGTACGGACTGCGGTCCGATAGAAAGACAATGCTATAGGTATACTGCGGTATGTCTTTAAGTTCGTCACGGCTGTTGAATGGGATCCAGGTATATGCTAGTGGACACGAACGGGTTGTACGGACTGCGGTCCGATAGAAAGACAATGCTATAGGTATACTGCGGTATATCTTTAAGTTCGTCACGACTGTTGAATAGGACCCAGATATATGCTAGTGGACACGAACGGGTTGTACGGACTGCGGTCCGATAGAAAGACAATGCTATAGGTATACTGCGGTATATCTTTAAGTTCGTCACGACTGTTGAATAGGACCCAGATATATGCTAGTGGACACGAACAGGTTGTACGGACTGCGGTCCGATAGAAAGACAATGCTATAGGTATACTGCGGTATATCTTTAAGTTCGTCACGACTGTTGAATAGGACCCAGATATATGCTAGTGGACACGAACGGGTTGTACGGACTGCGGTCCGATGGAAAGACAATGCTATAGGTATACTGCGGTATATCTTTAAGTTCGTCACGACTGTTGAATAGGACCCAGATATATGCTAGTGGACACGAACGGGTTGTACGGACTGCGGTCCGATAGAAAGACAATGCTATAGGTATACTGCGGTATATCTTTAAGTTCGTCACGACTGTTGAATAGGACCCAGATATATGCTAGTGGACACGAACAGGTTGTACGGACTGCGGTCCGATAGAAAGACAATGCTATAGGTATACTGCGGTATATCTTTAAGTTCGTCACGACTGTTGAATAGGACCCAGATATATGCTAGTGGACACGAACGGGTTGTACGGACTGCGGTCCGATAGAAAGACAATGCTATAGGTATACTGCGGTATATCTTTAAGTTCGTCACGACTGTTGAATAGGACCCAGATATATGCTAGTGGACACGAACGGGTTGTACGGACTGCGGTCCGATAGAAAGACAATGCTATAGGTATACTGCGGTATATCTTTAAGTTCGTCACGACTGTTGAATAGGACCCAGATATATGCTAGTGGACACGAACAGGTTGTACGGACTGCGGTCCGATAGAAAGACAATGCTATAGGTATACTGCGGTATATCTTTAAGTTCGTCACGACTGTTGAATAGGACCCAGATATATGCTAGTGGACACGAACGGGTTGTACGGACTGCGGTCCGATAGAAAGACAATGCTATAGGTATACTGCGGTATATCTTTAAGTTCGTCACGACTGTTGAATAGGACCCAGATATATGCTAGTGGACACGAACGGGTTGTACGGACTGCGGTCCGATAGAAAGACAATGCTATAGGTATACTGCGGTATATCTTTAAGTTCGTCACGACTGTTGAATAGGACCCAGATATATGCTAGTGGACACGAACAGGTTGTACGGACTGCGGTCCGATAGAAAGACAATGCTATAGGTATACTGCGGTATATCTTTAAGTTCGTCACGACTGTTGAATAGGACCCAGATATATGCTAGTGGACACGAACGTGTTGTACGAACTGCGGTCCGATAGAAAGACAATGCTATAGGTATACTGCGGTATATCTTTAAGTTCGTCACGGCTGTTGAATGGGATCCAGGTATATGCTGGTGGACACGAACGGGTTGTACGGACTGCGGTTCGATAGAAAGACAATGCTATAGGTATACTGCGGTATATCTTTAAGTTCGTCACGACTGTTGAATAGGACCCAGATATATGCTAGTGGACACGAACGGGTTGTACGGACTGCGGTCCGATAGAAAGACAATGCTATAGGTATACTGCGGTATATCTTTAAGTTCGTCACGACTGTTGAATAGGACCCAGATATATGCTAGTGGACACGAACGGGTTGTACGGACTGCGGTCCGATAGAAAGACAATGCTATAGGTATACTGCGGTATATCTTTAAGTTCGTCACGGCTATTGAATGGGATCCAGGTATATGCTAGTGGACACGAACGGGTTGTACGGACTGCGGTCCGATAGAAAGACAATGCTATAGGTATACTGCGGTATATCTTAAAGTTCGTCACGGCTGTTAAATGGGATCCAGGTATGTGCTAGTGGACATGAACGGGTCGTACGGACTGCGGTCCGGTGAAATACGATGCTATCGGTATACTGCGGTATATCTTTAAGTTCGTCACGGCTTTGAACCCGACCATGTCATACTATCAGGAACAGGAAGTAGACCAAATTAGAATGCATTGCATAGCGAGGGTTCGAATCCCTAACTTAGAAACAACGGCTTGATTTAGAAAGTATGTAGTATGGGATGCATACACTTCCAAGTCTCGCTTGCATTGGACTAAGCATGTTGGCTTGACCTGGGTCACATGTAGTATGGGATGCATGTGCAACCAGAATCTTGCTGACATTAGATTAAGTACATCTGTTCTATATTCTGTATTGTTGCATTAGACTCAGGTCATGGCATACACAAACACTAGAAAATTAGGATACACGTTTATTTTCCATTTAAGATGAATTATGAGTGTGAAAGTGATGTATTGCGAGACGTGATGATATGTGTTGTAAGAATGAATGAATACGATGTTATGTGATATGAAATTGGAAAGGAATATTTGCAAAAGGCGTAAAGTGATGGGCCTTAAGCAATTAATTTGGAAATGATTTTTCAAAATTAAAGTTAAGTATGTTTGTGAGCAGGTGTGGATATGCATACAGGAAGTGATGCAGCGAGTATTTGATGTGAAATTCCTTTTATGATATTTACATGCTCAGGTTTATTTTGGTATTCGTAAGTTCATTCTGTTTTACTTATAAGTTTAATTGAGTTGCTTATTAATAAATTATACTCACACCAGAAATGGCTAACCCCTTAGTGTTTGGGGGGTTAGGGAGTCTCTGGACTACCTAGGCCCCTACTGTTACAGGTCCTCAGCGGTGCAGAGGTGAGGTGTAGACTCTGTGGACGGAGCTTCATTTTACCATGGTCACTTAAGGTTTAATTGTGTGAACAGTGCATTTTATGATTTAAATTGTATTTTTGCTGTATAAGTATGTGGATGATGATGGAGAGTAGAGTGTGGAGTGGCATGGTATGGTTTGGACCCGTACCCATCTCGTTGTGGAGTACCAAGCGATGTGGTAAGCTTTTATAAGTTATTTTCTAAAAACTTACTACGTTTTCAAAAGGATTTATGGTTTTTAATTAATAATTGATAAACCGTCATGAGTTTGGCCCCCATAGCATATATATATATATTGCCTGTGTGATGATGCTCATTTTGGCCTGGGGAGCCCGTGATATTATTGCCTGTGATGTGAGCTACGGAATTTAGAGCAGAATTCCGTAAGCTTTTTGTGTTTCGGGGTAAAAATTACACGGGAGACTCTGTCGAAATTTTCCCTGAAACACAACTATCTTAGTTTATGGTTAAAGTGATATAGAAATTGGAAGAATTGAGTTTGGAGTCAAAAAGGAAAAAGGGCAGGCGCTACAGTTGGTATTACAACTGATATTTGTAATTACTGCGGGGTAACTCTGTATTGAATAAAAAGTTTTAATTTCCAGCATTTTGTGTATCGTGACTAATTGAAGGAAAGATCTTGGCATGTGTCACGGTTTCCCAGTCATGTGGGAATCGGGGCGCTACATATGTCGTACGGGATGCATAGAATCCGAACAAGTGTGCATTAGTGTCATCCTAGTATAAAAATGTGTGCATTAGACATTAAGGCATGACATACACTTACATGTTTAGCGTAGTCACGATTTAACACTTTATTGTTCTTTCAACTTTGTGATTTGTTAAAGTAATGAGATCGTTATATATACGGCATAGAGAGGATAGCTGAGTATAACATTTTCGTCAGTTGTCAGTGACTGATGTGCTCACAGCTTAACATGCAGGTAATGAACTTTGCCATGAAGATGTTATGATGCAGTGATGATTTATATTGTTAAAATTGTACAAGTTGTATTTGATTTCATTGTTGTACTTTTCTGCTATGTAAATAAGTGTATTGAACTCTGATGTATCATTAAAAAGTTTTAATTTCCTTGTAAAATTGTACGAAGTGAAGTAAAGATCCTGTGAAATCTCGAATTCGGTCTTATTTGAAATTCGGGGCGTTACATGAATAAGTAAACATAGGATGTGTCTATAAATAGACATGAATATGGGTGAGTTAAATGAGTGGAAGAGAAGAGAAATAGAAGAGAGAAGAAGACAAATAAAGAGAGAAGAAGAGAGTTTGTATCAGGTATTTTGTTGTATTTTGTAGTAACACTAGTGAAAAAAGAAGAGTGAGTTATTTTGTTGTTGTAAGAAATTATAATACAAGTTCCGAATCTTGTTTGTCATTTAGCCCACAAAATATCTGCTCTCTTCCAACAAACTGGTATCAGAGCTCTGTTCGATCTATTGTAGTTCACCGAAGAGCTCGTCTATGACATGGCAAACATGATCCAACCACGGATCCCTAAGTTGATGAAGGCCAATTATGACAACTGGAGCATCCAGATTAGAGTCTTGCTGGCCTCGCAAGACTTGTGGGAGCTGGTTGAAAATGACCACACTGAACCGGAGTCGCACACTGCCGAAGCAGCACTTTCAGCCGTTCAAAAGATTGAGTTAAAGGAAACTCGGAAAAGAGAGAAAAAAAAGCTTTGTTCATAATCTACTAAGGAGTTGAAAAGTCCGCATTCGAGAAGATCTCCAATGCAAGTACATCAAAACTTGCATGGGAGATTTTAAAAAGTTTGTATCAAGGAGCCAAAAAAGCAAAGAAGGTACGACTCCAAGCCTTGCGGGTTGAATTTGAAATTTTAAAAATAAAAGTTGATGAGAATATTTCCGACTTCTTCAATAGAGTGCAAACAATTACTAAACAAATGAAACGAAACGAGAAAAATTGATTATACTAGAATACTTGAAAAAAATTCTTAGATCATTAATTCCAAAATTTTATTACGTAGTTGTTGTTACTGAAGAGTCAAAAGATCTCTCAAAAATTTCCATTGATGAGTTACAAGGTTTACTTCAAGCCCATGAACAAAGGATGAATCAGAACAATGGCAAAAATTTAGAGCAAGCCCTTCAAAGTCAACTAACAATTTCAGATGATCATCAAAAAAGTTGAGGTCAAAGCTATAGAGGAAGAGGCAGAGGCAGCTACAGAGGCAACTCAATTCAACGAGGTCGTGAAATGCAGTACACATGACCAGGGTCGTTATGCCGATCGTGAACGATTCGCCTTTCAAGCAAGAGGGAGAGGCACACAAACAAGAGGACGTGGGAGATATAACCAAGGAGACAGATCCCAGTCGCAGTGATTCTGTTACAGAAGATATGGCCATTTCAGTTATGATTACCCAGAAAAAACTGAAAGCGTGGCAGAGAAGACGAACTTCATTGCAGAAAATTGAGGAGACAACTCGGTAGTCCTGCTCGCCTACAAAGACCATGAGAACAAGAGCCAAAATATTTGGTACTTGGACTCAGGTGCTAGCAATCATATGTGTGGCGTCAAAGAATTCTTCAATGAGCTGAATGAATCAATTAGAGATGAAGTTACTTTTGGTGACAAGTCCAAAATCTCTGTAAAAGGAAAATGCAATATTATGATCCAGGCAAAAGTCGGTGATCATATATAGGTACATTTCTGATGTTTATTATGTACCTGCATTACGTAATAATATTCTAAGTTTGGGACAACTTCTCGAAAGAGGCTACGACAGCCACCCGAAATGTTTCTCTCTTACCATCAAAAGCAAAGGAGAAACAATTGCAAAAGTTTACATGTCTAGAAATAGGCTGTTTACTTTAAATCGTAATACAGATTCTATAAAATGCCTACAATCTATCATCAAAGACGAGTCTTGTCTTTGACATTTTCGATTCGGACATCTAGCATTCAATGGCATCAATCTCCTATGGAAGGAGAAAATGGTGAGAGGCTTACTACAAATCAAATATTCAGACCAATTATGTGAAGAATGCTTGAAGGGTAAGCAACACCGAAGAAGCTTCGAGGTTGGAAAATCCAGAAAAGCAACACATTTTCTTCAGTTGGCACACACCGACATAGGAGGACCATTTGAAGTGGTGTCACTAATAGACATTTTCTCACATTTATTTGTTGGATCCTGTATGCAAGGAAAAAAACACTAGAGGGGGGGGGGGGGGGAGGGGGTAATAGTGTTTTATAAAAATAAATAATAATTTAAAGTTGACGCAATTGACGCAACTGTTAAGTCGACTGGAAACTAAATACCAGTCGACTGCATTGCCAGAAAAAAAGAGTAAATGAACTGAAGAAAAGCGAGTCTGTTAAGTTGACTTAAAGCGGAAACCAGTTGACTGAACATACACAATTTACAATAAAGTGCAGCGAAAATAAAATAGCAAGTTAGAGAATTCAAACCACAGAGAATCAACAAAGCTAACACGACGATATATCCTGGTTCGGTCCTCTCGACCTACATCTAGTCCCTAAGCAATCCACCTGAGATTTCCACTATTCTTGAAACAGTACAAGAATACTCTATGACCTTTGACAACAACTATGCCAATTCCGTAGACCTCTCTCACCACTAGAGAGAGCAAGACCCCACTCTACAACCTAGAGTGACACTAACTCTATACCAGGAGTCATTCTCTCCAACCGATAGGACCACTCTCACAACCCGAGAGTGAACAACAAAAATTGAAGATTACAACAACCTAAAGCCTTGATTTTGAGTGTACTTTTTGCATAGAGGTTATAGGTCACCTTCTAACTTCAGTCTAGAACTTAATCTTTGTTATGCAAGATTGAAATTAGAGAACCAAGTCTAGAGAAAGAAAGTGCTTTGAAAATTTTTGTTCTTTTTCACACAAATAAACAAAGACTTGATAAAACAATAGGGTAACCTTTTCCAAGTTGATTCTTAACTCTATTTATAGAGTGAGAATCTCCAAGACGTTAGAAAACGGTTCCTTAACTGCCATTAAACGGCAACAAAAATTTGAGTGTTTAAAAAAACAGATTTTAAACTTCAGAAAATTATCAAAACTTCTTGAACAGTCGACTGGGTTGCCATAAGAGTCGACTGGTCAGAGCTTGAGTGAGTTTAGTCTATTTCGTACTAGAACAGTCGACTGCTTACCGAAGTAAGTCGACTGCTACTTTGACAGCTGAACTTATACAAGCTTTATTTTGACATTTTGATTTTAATAAACTTTATTTTCATTTCTAGGGGATGTGTGAGTGTGTGTATCAAGGCTTTTACAAAGTTTCTAAGACACAACAAATATTACAATGAAATTACAAGACACTTGTTCTGATCACTTGTTCTTTAGCTGATCACTTTTGATCTTGTATCTTGATCTTGAGTCGATCTTGAGTCTTGAAATCTTTCTTGTCTCTTTGGCTTGATTTAGAGCTTTTGAAAGGTTTCTTGTACTATAGACTTGAGAGAGTTAAGTACACACTGCAAGAGATAATAGAACAATTGTGTATTGTGTTGTAGTCATCAAAATTAAGAATCTACATTATTGATGATTACAGCAGAAAAACTTGGATTTATTTCTTGAAGAAGAAATAAATAACTCTAGAAAAGTTCAAAGAGTTCAAGGAGATGGTCCAGAAGCAAAGCGGCCACTACATTAAAGTACTTCGTTTAGATCGTGGAGGAGAATACAACTCGAAGGAGTTCCAAGATTTTCTCAAGAAGCAGGGGATAATTCATCAACTTACTACTTCCTATACTCCGCAGCAGAATGGCATAGCAGTGAGGAAGAACCACACAATCCTCAACATGACAAGAAGCATGCTGAGGAGCAAGTTCCTGCCCAAGATGTATTGAGCTGAACCAGTAGACTGCACTGTCTACCTCCTTAATAGATGTCCAACGAAGGCCGTCAAGTTCATTACTCCAATAGAGATGTGGAGTAGTTTCAAGCCAAGTGTCAACCACCTGAAGGTGTTCGAGTGCATTGCATATGCACATATTCCGGAGCAGCAAAGAAAGAAGCTCGATGATCGTGGAGAGAAATGTATATTCATCGGCTATGACAGAAGGACAAAGGCATCCAAGTTGTACAACCCAATCACTAAGAAGTTGATTATTTCAAGAGATGTGAAGTTCGACGAAGGAGAACACTGGAGATAGAGTGATGAAGAATGAAGCAACTAATAATTGTTCGTTGAAGAAAAATACGATGATCTAGAAGAAGAATCAGAAGGTCCCCAACAAAGTCCTCTTAATAGTCCATCTCCAGTAACACCGTCACCGACATCAGCATCAGCATCAAGTTCTAGCTCAAGCGAAGACAATACTTCTGGGGGAGAACCTAGAAGATTTCGAATCCTTAGAGATCTTTATGATGATACAAAACCAATCGAGATGATGGAGGCCTACATACTGTTCTTCTTGCTTGCAGAATGTGATCCAGTCACCTATGGAGATGTTGTGCAAGAATTCAAATGGAGAAAAGCCATGGAAGAAGAAATTGAGGGAATACAAAGAAATGACACGTGGAAGTTGACAACACTTCCAAAAGACCACAAAGCAATTGGTGTAAAGTGGGTGTATAAAACCAAAACCAACTAAGAAAGCAAAGTGGAGAAGTACAAGACCAGACTAGTAGCCAAAGGCTACAGTCAACGAGAAGGCATTGACTACGAAAAATTCTTTGCACCAATAGCAAGTGTAGACACTATTTGACTGCTCATCGCACTAGCTGCACAGAACAAATAGAAGATATACCAAATGGATGTCAAGTCTGCATTTCTCAATGGCTACTTGGAGGAGGAAGTCTTCATTCCACAACCTCCCGGTTACGAGACGAAAGGCCAATAAAATAAAGTGTGTAAACTGAAGAAGGCTTTGTATGGTCTCAAGCAAGCACCCCGAGCATGGAACAAGAGAATTGATGATTACTTTCAACAGAATGGATTTCAGAAAAGTCCATATGAGCACTCCCTATACACCAAGAAGAATGATGGAGATATCATGATCTTCTGCCTCTACGTGGACGATATGATCGTCACCGGCAGCAATCCAAAAATGTTCAAAGAATTCAAGCAAGCAATGAGTTCAAAGAATTCAAAGAGTTCGAGATGACGGACATAGAAGAAATATCCTACTTCCCAGGCGTAGAGGTGACTCAATTTAAGAAGGGAATATTCATCACACAGATGAAATATGCAGACCAGATACTGAAAAGGTTCAACATGAGTAATTGCAATTCAGTCAACACACCAGCAGAGGGGTTGAAGCTTCGCCGTGACGCACCAGGGACTTCTGTAGATCTCACACTATTCAAAAGCTTGATTAGAAGTTTGCGATATTTGACTATCACAAGGCCTGACATCATGTATGTTGTTGGGCTAGTTAGTAGATATATGGAGGAGCCGAAGCAGGAGCACCTTATGGCGGCGAAAAGAATATTGCGATACATCAAGTGTAGTATCAATGAAGGACTACTCTACACAAGGACAAAAGCTGTCATGCTAGTCGGCTACACAGGTAGCGACTATGGGGAAGATTTAGATGAAAGGAAGACCACAAGTGGCTACGTTTTCAACATTGGACCAGCAGCATTTTCGTGGTTATCAAAGAAGCAATCCGTTGTTGCACTCATCATGCGAAGCAGAATACGTAGCAGCATCGTCAGGAGTTTGTCAAGCAATATGGCTAATAAATATCATGAAAAAATTGTACCATTCACAATAAGAGCCGACAGAGTTATATATTGACAACAAGTCAGCAATAGAATTAACAAAAAATTCAGTCGCACACGGTAGGAGTAAGCATATCGAGACAAAATATCATTTCATTCGAGTGCAGGCCAAAAAAAAGAAGGTGAAGCTGATATACTGCAAGACAAAATATCAACTTGCAGATATTTTTACTAAGCCATTGAAAGCTGAAATTTTTCATAAGCTGAAAGAAGAACTCGGGATGAGCAAACATGTTTGAGGGAGAGTGTTAATAATCAAACATAGTTTGAAAATGTGATTCACATAGGCGACTCACCTAATTCTAGAATTTTTTTCCCAAACTGTCCCACTTTTTGAAAGTTTTTCCCAAACTGCCCTACTTTTTTTTTTAATTCCCAAACCATCCACTCGGTCTTTGAAAGACCGAGTTTAGTTAAAACTAACTTGGTTTTTCAAAGACCGAGTGTTAGTTTTGGATTTTTCGAATTCTAACACCTGGTCTTTGAAAAACCGAGTTATTTTTAGCTAAACTCGGTCTTTCAAAGACTGCATGGTCATTTTGATAAATACTTTCGAAAGTGGATCAGTTTGGTAAATACTTTCATAAAGTGGGTCAGTTTGGTAACAAGTTCGGTTTGTAGAAGGAAAAAACACCAATTAAGAACTAGAGACAATTTAATTATGTAACAAGTGTTACATAATACTAGCAAACCACAAGCACCAACTTGATTATTTGGAAACTATGTCTAATATGAAACTATTTTAAACTATTATTGTACAATCAAATTAAACTTTATCGGAACCTAACTAATAGTAATAATACTTTAACACTAGTTAAAACACAATATGAACAGAGAAATATGAAATAAATGAAAATAGTGAATATTATAGTTAACTATGAATGTCAATAATAATTACTTAACAACCACATTTTAATATTGAACATAGATTGACATTGTTGTAGTACTTAATAATTACTTAATCACTGAGAATTTTCAAGATTCTTTAAGGTAAAAAAGGAAAAAGAAGAAGATTGACATTGTTGCAGTACTAAAGGAATTTAAATATTATTGACATTCATAGTTAACTATAATATTAAAATGTTCAATATTAAAATGTGGTTGTTAAGTAATTATTATTGACATTCACAGTTAACTATAATATTCACCATTTTCATTTATTTCATATTTCTCTGTTCATATTGTGTTTTAACTAGTGTAAAAGTGTTATTACTATTAGTTAGGTTCCGATAAAGTTTAATTTGATTATACAATAATAGTTTAAAATAGTTTAATATTAGACATAGTTTCTAAATAATCAAGTTGGTGCTTGTGGTTTGCTAGTATTATATAACACTTGTTATATAATTAAATGGTCTTGAGTTCTTAATTGGTGTTTTTTCCTTCTACAAACCGAACTTGTTACCAATATGATCCACTTTTTGAAAGTATTTACCAAACTGACCCACTTTCGAAAGTAATAACCAAAATAACCACGTGGTCTGTCAAAGACCGAGTTTAGTTAAAAATAACTCAGTTTTTCAAAGACCGGTGTTAAAATTCGAAATCGAAGACTAACACTCGGTCTTTGAAAAACCGAGTTAGTTTTAACTAAACTCGGTCTTTCAAAGACCGAGTGGGATGGTTTGGTAATTTAAAAAAAAGTAGGACAGTTTGGAAAAAAAATTCAGAAAGTGGGGCAGTTTGGGAAAAAATTCCTAATTCTAATTGAAAAGTTTGAACTCACCTAATTTGTAGTTAAAAAGTTTCAATAACTAACCATAGAATCTATATAATAAAATACAAAGAAAGCTATCTAGTGGCTCTCCTTCAATCCCCTCAAAATTAAAGGCCCAGATCTAACCCTACAAAACACATTTTCCCCCAAAAGTTTTTCCCAAAACTCAAATTCAAAATTTCTCCCAAAACAACTCAAATTCAAAATTTCTCCCAAAACAACTCATTTATTTATTTAATTCTCTCTCTCTCTCTCTCTCTCTCTCTCTCTCTCTCTCTCTCTCTCTCTCTCTCTCTCTCTCTCTCTCTCTCTCTCTCTCTCTCTCTATATATATATATATATATATATATATATATATATGGAAACATGGCCTTTTATACCCCAATTTATAATATTTTTTACCATATACTAACGAAAACATGAACTTTTATTTACAACTAATTATTGTCATACAATTCAAACTTCAGCTACATAATTGTAGATATACTATTTACAAGACTTTTCATATGTTGTATCATACTGAAGATGTGCCATAGGCACGTGACCACTGGCAAATCTAGTGTGTGTATAAATAGATATGAAAATGGGGGAGTTAAATGAGTCGAAGAAAAACCCAAACTGCATGGCACTAGCTAATTAAACCAACTGCATGGCACTAGCTAGAGCAGGAATATTCATGGTTCACGTGTGAACTCGTATTTGGCATACGAATACGATTCACATGAGAATTGAACTTATGCTTACGTACTTATATTAATACATTTCAACTCATATATATATATAGAGAGAGAGAAAAAAATGCAGGATGGATATTAATATTTTTCTTCATCCTTCAATTAAACATTGACAGGCACAGAAAGGTATTTAACCACATGATTAATTACTTCCTTAAATTCAAACTTCTTCTGTTTTGATCAGTCTCTCAGTTTGAAAATGCAAAGAATGTACGTGTAGTCAGTTGCCCCAATTGAAACGACATGAATTATCTTCTTCTAAACTTGTCAACCAAACCCTTCAAAATATTCTTCGATCAATTTAGTGAGTATTAATCTCCATCAATTCTTTGTTTTTAATTATACCAGTAAACCTACTTGGCTGGGTCCTTACTCTTACAAAATTACTTTATTTATTATTATCTAATTTCCTTCTTCTAAGCATGTAAAAACTACAAAAATAGGTTATTAATTTTGTGAAAGACCTTACACTAGACCGTTAATTCTAATATGCCTCGGCTCCACAGGTTGAAGACCATCTATACGGCTCAAGATGTGTATGCAGTGATATTTTTTTGGTCCATATTTAATGTAGCGTAATTAAAAATGCAGTGAGATTCGAACTGAGTTGTTCTGATACCATGTAGAAAAGACCCAACAGGTAAACCATAACCTCAAAATTGTAGTAAAAATTGACGGTTTAACATTTATATTGTAACATTTTTTAATAATTTTTTTTCTAGATGTAGTTAGGTACATTTCCAACTATAATGTTTCCTATATCTATCTATCAAGTCTCATTTCTTAGTCATCTAGCATGCATGAGGAACTTACCAAGTATAATACCAAGTTCTCCTGAATTCTATGGTCTAGTCCTCTCTTCCCTTCAAAGTTCAAACAAGCATGTAAGACTCAAGAAATGAAGAGACGAAACCATGCATGGATGCCAGCTATAAATAATAACCCCCCTACCTTGCTTTCTTCCTCAAACTAACCGCAGAGATCAATAAGTTACTGCAGTTGAATACATTGTCTAGCTAGTTACATTGATTATATATTGAATTACTTGTGAAGTTAAGAGGAAGAATGATGAGTTCTTATAAGAAAGTTGTCATCGTTGTGTTGCTCATTTTTTTCGTTATGTGGGCTTTTAGTGGTTTGAAGGCAGTTGGAGCAGCGAGGCTTTTGGAAGAAGAAGAGCAGAAGATGATGCTCGAGGCATCGCTGCAGCAGGGCCCAGTTGTGCCTGGTGGAGGGAGTAATCCCTGCACCACCGGCCCGGTGAAGAATGGGACACGATGCCCACCTACTCCTCCTTCCAACTGAAGTTCAGAACAGTAGCGCGCATGCAGTGATAAATTGATTGGATATTATACATACTAGTATTGTGCACTAATTTTATTTTATTTTAATTTATTATTTTGTTCATTATTTAGACGACAATCAAGGTGGAATGTTGTTGAATATAATTTGGAAATAGTGAATAAAGGTTGATGCCATATTTGAATTCAAATTGGCATTTTATTTCATGCACATCTAAAGATGAAGATTAAGATTCTCTCTTTATTTTATGTAATTAAGAAAATTGAAGTAGTGACTAAAGCTAAGAGCCGTCTCGTTTCATAAAGAAATTAACAAAACCAAGACAGGTGCAACTTCTGCTTCTATGTTCATGTAATGATATTTCCCGCGCGTACATTTGTTCATATATTGTTACGACGAGTCAATCAGATTCTATTGATCATGTTTAGTTCACGGCCAGCTAAGTATAACCAGAAAATTAATTTTCTGGTTGAACATGGGTTAGTCTGGACACAACATGATCCGGCCGTAACTTGCAAAACATCTCGAACTAGGCGCTTAGGTGAGATCTTTGACAAGTACGTGACAACTACATAGAGTCCACATAAAAGACTTTCAGACCCAAAAATACTCAAAACTCGAAAGTCTACTGTGAGCCCAAATATATTCAAACTTGTAAATGTAAGAGAATATCTACATAATTGATTGGATTCTTCATAACGTTTGACGAACTTTCTCCTGCTATTTTGGAAAATTAAATATTCATATTTGGTTTGTAATTTTTTTTATTTTTTTAATTTTACTTACCATGAAAATATGATTTGTTTCCTGTAGAACATCTCATATACTTTTGGTTAGTAAATTTTTTTAATTTTTTTAATTTTACTTACCATGAGATATGATTTTGTTTCTTGTAGGACATCTCTCATATACTTTGGAAAAAAGATTGAAATATCATCTCTAATCTCTAACATTATAATGGGAGAAGGCATTAGTGTCATTTGTAAATGTTTTGTCAGTCTACCAACCCGCGTAACACACGTGCATAAGTATTATATAGGAGATCGTAGGTTCAAATCAAGACTACCTTTAAATTTTTATTTTAAAAAACTATATTTATTAAAACATGCATCGCACGTGTAAACTATTAGTATATAGAGAGAGAGACACACACACACTCCGTTTCAAAATATAAGTCATTGTAGCATTATTTTTGTTTCAAAATATAAGTCATTTTAAATTTACGAGGCAAATATTTTGTTATTCTTTAATGTCAATCAAGTAATTTTTTATGAGATTTTCAATTTTACTCTTATCTTTTTTACAAAAGGAGTAATACTAAAATTATAAAGGATGGCAAATTGGACATTTTATAATTGATCACTCATTTATGAGCTTCAAAAATCGATAATGTTAGTGATTCTTGTCAATCCTAGGTTTTTCTTAATAGAAGTGTAGAAACCTAAAATGACTTATATTTTGAAACGGTTGGAGTGTATACATATATATATATATATATATATATATACTAGTAACATGCACGTGTGATGCACGTTTTAATTAAAAAATTTTATTTTTTATTTTTTATAAAGTAAATAATAATACATAATTTGTCATCGAACCTGAGACATTTGTTTACCCTCACAGTCGAGCTCCTCCCCTCACACAACCCGAGCTCCCGCCAAACCCAAGCTTGCTCACTGTCTTCATCCCGAAAATAATCAAAGTAACATTAGTTCAACACTATACGATTTCTTGCATTTACTTACATGTGAAGGTGCTTCTTCTAGACATTTAGATTCATTTCAAGACCCCCTAATTGTTACACTATAAACCAACATGCCAATCCAAATCCTACATAAGTCAAATTAGCAAACATAGATTATATACCTGGTCAATCACCGCATGAGTGATCAAATCCCCAGCCACCTCCTTCTACTTTGTATCCACCATCAACTCATCGACCACCCACTTCCTCCCACTCCCCACTCCCCCCACCACCGCCCCGGCAAACCTCACCAGATCCCCACACTCCTTCTGCATCACCCTCGCCACCTTCTTCCTCGCCACCGCCATCTCCACATGATCCATCGCCTCCTCATTCATCACCACCTCCACCGTCACCACATCCTTCTTCGGCATCACCAGATCCACTGCCCTTGCAATCAGATCATGCCTCCCATTCAGCTCCATCGTTGCCAGCAGCCCCTGATAGAACCTTCTCCCACTCGCATAAAATTTAAACACATCATGTCCTTCCTTGAGTAACAGAGGGGAGTCGTCGGCGCTGTCGCTGGTGCCGAGGAGGCAGAAATTTTTATCAAAGATGGAGTATTTGGTGGCAAAGGCAGAGGCGAAGAAGAGGGCAATGAGCTCGTTTTGGCGCTTGCAGGTGAAGTAATTGGCGGCGAACATGAAGAGGAAGCTGATGCAGACGATCTCGATGGTGAAGGAGCGGATTGACGGCGGTGACGGCGGAGATGACGTGGCGTTGAGATCGGACGGTGAGGATGGATCGGGGTTGGGGTTTTGGGAGGGGATGCCTTCGAACTCATCCTCGTCCCAGTCGTCGAGGCCGGGGTTGTGGGATTCGGCGGAGGAATCGAATAGCTGAGATTGGACAGGAGGAGGGAGGGGCGATTCATATTCGGCGGTGAGGGTTGAGATTGAGGATGGGGTTTGGGGGAGGGGGAAGGAGCGGTCGTCGTCGTCGTCGAGTTCATCACCGTCGAAGCCTTCGAAGTGGGCGGCCGCGGCGAGGAGGAGGAGGAGGAAGAGGAAGAAGATGGAGGTTGGTTTCGTCATGGCTAGAGAGAGAAAGAGGAGAGAGAGAGATGATTAGATTGATCTGGATTTTGAGGGCGGTGGGGATTTAGAGAGAGAGGGAGAGGAATTGACGGGAGGGGGGATTTTTTTTGAGAGAGATAGAGTTTGATTTGAGTAAAAATTACGGTTGTGACCTTCGGGATCAAGAGTAAAATTTGACAGAGTTAACCCTACATAATTTTTTAGTTTTTTATATTTATGAGGGCATGATAGTAAAAAGTTGTTAAAATAGAACTTTGCTTAATAATAATAAATATATATATATATATAGATATAGATATATAGATATTTATGAGGGAATGATAGTAAAAAAACCGTCAAAATAGGGCCTTGCCTAATAATAATATAGATATAAAGTATGAATGTATGTTAGAACTTAGAAGCATGAGCATTTCTAACGGCTAGTAAAAATGAAAAGGCATAGACATATTTGGATAGCCACACCCATTTTGCATCGCCAACGACTAGACATAATAGCTAGGCATTTTGCCTAGCCATGAATATGAAGAAATAAAATGGAGAGCAAGTAGCAAAATGGGGAGGAAGAAACATGGTTGGAGATGAAGCAAAATGACTAGTTAAATTCACTAGGCAAAAATACTATTTGAACAATTTTGCTAGCCAATTTAGCTGGTATGATTGGGGATAAATGTTTTCTCGATAAGGCACGATATGTACGGTCTAGCAATGCATGTTGGGTAGCCTGAAGTTTGTACTAGATATAGAATGCAAGACAAGTTATTCTAATTAATTAAGTGAGAAGTGGTAGTGGCAGAACAAAATAAGTAGTACAATTAACACTACTTGATTTTTTTTTCCTCCACATTCATTATTAAAATTATCAAAAAAACAAATAAAAATAAAGAAGTAAATATAATTACAATAAAACCATTTATCTTTCATCCATGTACAACACAAGTATCACTTTTGAATCCAAATGTATCAGAAATCTTACTTTCTATATATTTGCAATTTGTTCTGTGTCAACAAAAGACCTTGACAAAAAAAAGAATAAATCAAATACAACATAATAAAATTGAATTGGTGAACGCTAGGCTAGGTAGAACCTAGTTTATCCAAATAATTATCAAACATATTTGCTGTAACACTACAAAAGATACTGGTTTTACCGGCAAATATTCTCCGGCGTTTTACTAGTAGCGCCGGGGTAGGGAGCGAAAAGAAATTGGGTGCCAGATGGGATGGTTATACACCGGCGGTCGATTTAAAACGCCGGTCAATCTTCGTATTCACCGGCGTTTTATTTAAAAACGCCGGTGAAGTGTTTTATTCACCGGCGTTTTTATTATAAACGCCGGCGAATATGCGGACACATTCACCGGCGTGTCTAATTGAAACGCCGGTGAATAAGCTGCGATAAAACCCGCGAACCCTAATCTTTCGCTCGCCATTATCCCAAACCACCAAAAAAAAAAGGGGGGGGGGGGGGGGGGGGGGGGGGGGGGCGCTTCGTTTCCCTCCTTCCTCGCTCTACTTCCCGCGCGTTTGCCTCCGCCGCTTCGTCCTCTTCGACAGCCTTCGACCTTTCGAAATCATCCCTTCTTCCCTTCGTCATTTTCGATTTCCCTCTTCCCTCTCTCTATTTGGAGGTGAATCGGCGATTGCCCCGCTCTCTCTCTCTCCTACGCCCCCGCGCTCATCGCCCCGCTCTCTCTCTCTCTCTCTTCGGTATCATCTCTTGATTTCCCTTATTTTTAAAAAAAAGCATGGTTTTTCAGATTATGCATCTTGATTTCGTTAACATGAATGGTTTAGTTGGGATGAAGAATGAATAGAAAAATATATGCTTAGATACTAGAAAATTTCATCTTCTTTTACTGTTAATGAAGCTGATTTCATGCATCTGATTGTCTTCATGGCATGTTTGTTTTTTTTTACCCAAAATGGGTTCACTGTGAACTGAGGATGCTCTAGGTACGCATGCCAAAATCATTACATGCCGGATATGCACAACAATTGGATTTTAGATTTAGTTGGGCACAGTGAATTAGTAGAGCAACATATAAGCTCAGATAATGGAAATTTTCATTTTCAGATATTGATAAAGTTACCTGTTTGCCCTCGTTGGCATGATTTTTTAACAAAAAATGGGTTCACTTCCAAACTAAGTATGCTGCTAGCATCCTCATTTTCTTTCACTGTTAATGAAGCTGATTTCATGCATCTGATTGTCTTCTTGGCATGTTTTTTTGACCAAAATGGGTTCACTGTTAACTGAGGATGGTATAGGTACGTATGCCAAAATCCTCCGGCCGGATATGCACAACAATTGGGTTTTAGATTTAGTTGGGCACAGTAGTAGTAGAGCAACATATAAGCTCATATAATGGAAATTTTCATTTTAAGATACTGTTAAAGTAACCTGATTGCCATCTTAGGCATGATTTTTTAACCAAAAATGGGCTCACTTCCAAACTAAGTATGCTGCTAGCATGTCCATCTTTTTTTACTGTTAGTGAAGCTTATTTTTCATGCATCTGATTGTATTTTTGGCATGTTTGTTTTTTTACCCCAAATGGGTTCACTGTGTACTGAGTATGCTATAGGTATGTATGCCAAAATCTTCCGGCCGGATATGCACAACAATTGAATTTTAGATTTAGTTGGGCTAAAGAAGTAGTAGAGCAACATATAAGCTCAGATAATGGAAATTTTCATTCTCAGATACTGTTAAAGTAACCCGATTGCCATCTTAGGCATGATTTTTTAACATAAAATGGGTTCACTTCCAAACTAAGTATGCTGCTAGCATCCCCAGTTTCTTCTTTTACTGTTAGTGAAGCTTATTTTTCATGCATCTGATTGTCTTCTTGGCATGTTCTTTTGACCAAAATGGGTTCACTGTGAACTGAGGATGCTATAGGTACGTATGCCAAAATCCTCCGGGTATGCACAACAATTGGGTTTTAGATTTAGTTGGGCTAAAGAATTAGTAGAGCAACATATACGCTCAGATAATTGGTATTTTCATTTTCAGATACTGTTAGATAACCTGATTGCCATCATAGGCATGATTTTTTAACCAAAAATGGGTACACTTCCAAACTAAGTATGCTGCTAGCATCCCCAGTTTCTTTTTTTGTTGTTAGTGAAGCTTATTTTTCATGCATCTGATTGTCTTCTTGGCATGTTTGTTTTTTTACCCAAAATGGGTTCACTGTGAACTGAGGATGGTATAGGTACGTATGCCAAAATCCTCCGGCCGGATATGCACAACAATTGGGTTTTAGATTTGGTTGGGCTAAAGAAGTAGTAGAGCAACATATAAGCTCAGATAATGGAAATTTTCATTTTAAGATACTGTTAAAGTAACCTGTTTGCCATCTTTGACATGATTTTTTAACCAAAAATGGGTTCACTTCCTAACTAAGTATGCTGCTAGCATCCCCAGTTTTCTTCTTTTACTGTTAGTGAAGCTTATTTTTCATGCATCTGATTGTCTTCTTGGCATGTTTGTTTTTTTTACCCAAAATGGGTTCACTGTGAACTGAGGATGGTATAGGTACGTATGCCAAAATCCTCTGGCCGGATATGCACAACAATTGAATTTTAGATTTAGTTGGGCACAATAGTAGTAGAGCAACATATAAGCTCATATAATGGAAATTTTCATTTTAAGATACTATTAAAGTAACCTGATTGCCATCTTAGGCATGATTTTTTAACCAAAAATGGGTTCACTTCCAAACTAAGTATGCTGCTAGCATGTCCATCTTCTTTTACTGTTAGTGAAGCATATTTTTCATGCATCTGATTGTCACTACCACCATGTTTTTTTGACCAAAATGGGTTCACTATGAACTGAGGATGCTATAGGTACGTATGCCAAAATCCTCCGGCCGGATATGCACAACAATTGGGTTTTAGATTTGGTTGGGCTAAAGAAGTAGTAGAGCAACATATAAGCTCGGATAATGGAAATTTTCATTTTAAGATACTGTTATAGTAACCTGTTTGCCATCTTTTGCATGATTTTTTAACAAAAAAATGGGTTCACTTCCAAACTAAGCATGCTGCTAGCATCCCCAGTTTCTTCTTTTACTGTTAGTGAAGCTTATTTTTCATGCATCTGATTGTCTTCTTGGCATGTTCTTTTGACCAAAATGGGTTCACTGTGAACTGAGGATGGTATAGGTACGTATGCCAAAATCCTCCCTCCGGGTATGCACAACAATTGGGTTTTAGATTTGGTTGGGCTAAAGAAGTAGTAGAGCAACATATAAGCTCAGATAATGGAAATTTTCATTTTAGGATACTGTTAAAGTAACCTGGTTGCCATCTTTGGCATGAATTTTTAACCAAAAATGGGTTCACTTCCAAACTAAGTATGCTGCTAGCATCCCCAGTTTCTTTTTTTGTTGTTAGTGAAGCTTATTTTTCATGCATCTGATTGTCTTCTTGGCATGTTTGTTTTTTTACCCAAAATGGTTTCACTGTGAACTGAGGATGGTATAGGTACGTATGCCAAAATCCTCCGGCCGGATATGCACAACAATTGAGTTTTAGATTTAGTTGGGCACAGTAGTAGTAGAGCAACATATAAGCTCATATAATGGAAATTTTCATTTTAAGATACTGTTAGTAACCTGATTGCCATCTTAGGCATGATTTTTTAACCAAAAATGGGTTCACTTCCAAACTAAGTATGCTGCTAGCATGTCCATCTTCTTTTACTGTTAGTGACGCTTATTTTTCATGCATCTGATTGTCTTCTTGGCATGTTTGTTTTTTTACCCAAAATGGGTTCACTGTGAACTGAGTATGGTATAGGTATGTATGCCAAAATCCTCCGGCCGGATATGCACAACAATTGGATTTTAGATTCAGTTGGGCACAGTGAATTAGTAGAGCAACATATAAGCTCAGATAATGGAAATTTTCATTTTAAGATACTGTTAAAGTTACCTGGTTGCCATCTTAGGCATGATTTTTTAACCAAAAATAGGTACACTTCCAAACTAAGTATGCTGCAAGCATCCCCAGTTTCTTCTTTTACTATTAGTGAAGCTTATTTTTCATGCATCTGATTGTCTTCTTGGCATGTTCTTTTGACCAAAATGGGTTCACTGTGAACTGAGTATGCTATAGGTACGTATGCCAAAGGCCTCCGGCCGGATATGCACAACAATTGGGTTTTAGATTTGGTTGGGCTAAAAAAGTAGTAGAGCAACATATAAGCTCAGATAATGGAAATTTTCATTTTAAGATACTGTTAAAGTAACCTGTTTGCCATCTTTGGCATGATTTTTTAACCAAAAATGGGTTCACTTCCAAACTAAGTATGCTGCTAGCATGTCCATTTTCTTTCACTGTTAATGAAGCTGATTTCATGCATCTGATTGTCTTCTTGGCATGTTTTTTTTGACCAAAATGGGTTCACTGTGAACTGAGGATGCTATAGCTGTATGCCAAAATCCTCCGGGTATGCACAACAAGTGGGTTTTAGATTTAGTTGGGCTAAAGAAGTAGTAGAGCAACATATAAGCTCAGATAATGGAAATTTTCATTTTCAGATACTGTTAAAGTAACCTGATTGCCATCTTGGGCATGTTTTTTCCCCCTAAAAATGGGTACACTTCCAAACTAAGTATGCTGCTAGCATCCCCATCTTCTTTTGTTGTTAGTGAAGCTTATTTTCATGCATCTGATTGTCATCTTGGCATGTTTTTTTGACCAAAACGGGTTCACTGTGAACTGAGGATGCTCTAGGTACGTATGCCAAAATCATCCGGCCGGATATGCATAACAATTGGATTTTAGATTGAGTTGGGCACAGTGAATTAGTAGAGCAACATTTAAGCTCAGATAATAGAAATTTTCATTTTCAGATACTGTTAAAGTTACCTGTTTGCCCTCGTTGGCATGATTTTTTAACATAAAATGGGTTCACTTCCAAACTAAGTATGCTGCTAGCATTCTCATTTTCTTTCACTGTTAATGAAGCTTATTTCATTAAGATCCAGGATGGCAAATTTTGATTGGGCTATGATTGGATTGTTTAATGGATGTTGTCTATGTTCTTAATTGGGCTGTGATTAGAAAGAGTGGGCTCGAGTGGAGATCTGGAAATCCATATAGAGACATCTTGTTCATAATAATTTATTATTATTGTTGTTCTTATCGCTCTTGCTGTTGTTGCTGATGTCTCTTTGTGTTCGTGTGCTGAAGGGAAACAAGGGATGAGAGAGAGATGAGGAAAATGCCGCTATGTTAGCCTGGTGTATCCAAAGTCTCTACCTTTCTTCTTTCTGTTTCCATTTCTGGCTTCTATATTTGGTTTCCTTCCACGATGACAGTTCCCTAAAAATACACTTGATATGAGCCCTATCTTATTTTTCTTATTTTTCTTATATTTGGTTTCCATCCACGATGACAGTTTCATGGATTGTCTGAACAATCCATGAAGGACATGCTTAGATACTGAATTTTCATTTGTTTTACTGTTTTAGATAGTGGATATTTCCAATCAGAGGAGAATATAAAGGTTTCAAGTTAGATACTGAATTTTCATTTATTTTGTTATTTTAGATATATTTAAAAACAAAATTAAGTACTAGATTTTTAGCATTGCAATGTAATTATTTTACCTCTGTATATATCATTAACAATTCCATTTGCAGTTGGCACTTTGATCTTATAATTTAAGATACAGGTAGTTCTTTTTGCAAGTTCAAAAAATATGTATATTCTGTATTGTGGTCTACTGTTGAATTAAACTATTGTTTTTTTTTCACAGAGCGGTCGCCCAGATGAAGGAAATTCTGATGATCAGAGCTGAAGCTACTCGAGGGGTATGAATCTGCGGTCCTCCTTGCTGTTCTTATGTCCTCCTTGCTGTATGGTTGTTGTTCTTATGTCCTCCTCCTTGCTGTTGTTATGTCAGACTGGTTTTTTTTTATGAGAGTTATGTCAGACTTTTAATTTGGGATATTTTGGATATTTGTCAGACTGGTTTGTTTGGATATTTGGGATGTTAGTCCCTATATTAATTTGTTAATTATGACACTGTTAATTAATCAATGAATTTGGACGTTGATATGACACGTGTGAAACTTGATTATCTTTAATTATTCTTGTGTTTGGTTGTGATTTGCCCAGTAATATGTAACGAAATTGGTTGAATCAGTTGTGAATTAGTTTACAAGTTTTGTAAATGAAACTGTGAATTGAAATCGAACGGAAAACCGGAGTATCGAAAATAAACGGGCATAGCTAGACCGGCGTTTTAAAGAATGCCAGTCTATCTAATCTATTTGTTGAAGTGTGCGATATACCGGCATTTTCACACATGCCGGTGAAGGTCGTCAGCTGTAACGGCACCGATATACACTGGCATTTTATAAAACGCCGGTGTAGTTATATACACCGGCATTTTTTTGTCACGCCGGTGCTTGTAAGTAGGGAAAACCAGGCACTCACAAACGCACATACACCGGCGCTCTATGACCGCCGGTATACTTTCGTTCTACACCGGCGTTTCTATAAACGCCGGTGAATGTATAAATACCGGCGGTTTACGACCGCCGGTGAATGTGTATAGGCTGTAAAAGAACGGCACTCGGAGACCGACCTACACCGGCGTTTTATGATCGCCGGTGTAGTTATCACATTTACCGTCGTCCATTGAAACCGCCGGTGTAGACCCCTTCGTTTCCGCGACGTTCGCTTCGGCGGCATTTGGACCGGCGCTATTATAAACGCCGGTGAAAGTTTCACCGGCGTAAAAAAACGCCGGTAAAGACGTAAAAAAACGCCGGGAAAGCTTGTTTCTTTTGTAGTGTAATCATAAACTTAATTTTAGTTCAAGGAGGGCCGTGTCCACCGCGTTAAAATAAGTATAGAATTGAAAAGATGGAGCAGCGCTTTGCCGATTCCGCAATTGAAGAGTTGAGAAAAGGTTGAAGTAGATTTGACGAGAGTTGAAGAGAGTTGAAGACGTTGAATTTTGATTCCGATACGACCGAAATTCGATCGTGTATATGCCTTCTTGTTCTTTGTTTGATGAATACTACAATTGTTCAAATATTCTTTACAAATGAGGTATAATAGTAGAGAGAGTAAGAGAGTGAGGTGTGATTTTTTATGAAAATTTTGGGGATATTTATAGGCTAAATATGTTGGAAAAAACAAAAAAAAACAAACAAAAAAAAACCCCAACGACTCAAAGAGTCGTTCTGTCCCAAGACAGAGCGCACCAGCCGAACAAGCGGAATTTCGACCGTTTGACTCGACTCGCGGGTTGAACGTTCGACCCGTACAGGTCGAAACCCACGGGTCGACCCGCGGGTTGGTGGGTCCAATTCGCGAGTTGGGCCGGGTTCGTGGGCCGGATTTTGCGAGCCGAATTCGCGTAAATTACGACCTGGGTCGACCCGGTACTGTTCACCGGGTTCGATCCGAACCCGCCTAGCAACTAAGCGGGCCGGGTTGGCAGGCCGGATCGCGGGAGGGTCGCCGGTTGACCCGGCCCAGTTGCCATCCCTAGGATGACATTGAGGGTTTAACATTAGTATATTCTAACATTATTTAATAAAAAATTTCAAGATATAGTTGGGTACATTTCCAACTAGAATGTTTCCTATATCTATCTATCAAGTCTCATTTCTCAGTCATCTTGCATGAGGGACTTACCAAGTATAATACAAAGCTCTGCTGAATCCTATGGTCGATCGAGTCCTCTCTTCCCTTCAAACAAGCATGTAATTAAGACTCAAGAAATGAACCAATGCATGGATGCCAGCTATAAATAATAACCCCCCAGCTTGATTTCTTCCCGTACATTTAGTTCATATATTGTTCCGAACGGGTCAACCAGTTTCTATTCATGTTTAGTTCGCCAGCCTAACCACTGCCAGAAAATTTTGTGCAGGTTCAATATGGGTTAGTCTAGACACAACACGAGCCGGCCGGCTGTAACTTGCAAAACATCTCGAACTAGGCGCTTAGGTGAGATCTTTGACAAGTGCCAACTACATAGAGTCCACATAAAGACTTTCAGACCCAAAAGTACTCAAACTCGAAAGTCTACTGTGAGCCCAAATATATTCAAACTTGTAATTGTCAGAGAATATATAGAGTCCACATAAAAGACTTTCAGACCCAAAAACTTGAAAGGCCCAAATATATTCAAACTGGTAAATGTAAGAGAATATCTACATAATTGATTGGATTCTTCATAACGTGGTCGAACTTTCTCCTGCTATTTTGGAAAGTTAAATATTCATATTTGGTTTGTAATTTTTTTAATTTTTTAAATTTTACTTACCATGAAAATATGATCTGTTTCTTGTAGAACATCTCATATACTTTTGGTAAGTAAATTTTTTTAATTTTTTTAATTTTACTTACCATGAAATATGATTTTGTTTCTTGTAGGACATCTCTCATATACTTTGGAAAAAAGATTGAAATATTATCTCTAATCTCTAACATTATAATGGGAGAAGGCCTTGGTGTCATTTGTAAATGTTTTGTCAATCTACCAACCCGTGTAACACACGTGCATAATTATTATAAAAGAGATCTTAGGTTCAAATCAAGACTACCTCTAAATTTTTATTTTAAAAAACTATATTTATTAAAACGTGCATCGCACGTGTAAACTACTAGTATAGAGAGAGAGACACACACACTCCGATTCAAAATATAAGTCATTGTAGCATTATTTTTGTTTCAAAATATAAGTGGCAAATATTGTGTCATTCTTTAATGTCAATCAAGTAGTTTTTTATGAGATTTTTAATTTTACTCTTATCTTTTTTACAAAATGAGTAATACTAAAATTATAAAGGAGGGCAAATTGGACATTTTATAATTGATCGCTCATTTATGAGCTTCAAAAATCGATAATGTTAGTGATTTTTGTCAATCCTAGGTTTTTCTTACTAGAAGTGTAGAAACCTAAAATGACTTATATTTTGAAACGGTTGGATTGTATATATATATATATATATATATATATATATATATATATATATATAAAGTATGAATGTATGTTAGAACTTAGAAGCATGGGCATTTCCAACGGCTAGTAAAAATGAAAAGACAGACATATTTGGATAGCCAGACCCATTTTGCATCGCCAACGACTAGACATAATAGCGAGGCATTTTGCCTAGCCATGAATATGAAGAATAGCTAAATTCACGAGGCAAAAATACTATTTGAACAATTTTGCTTGCCAATTTAGCTAGTATGATTGGAGATAAATGTTTTCTCGATAAGGCACGATATGTACGGTCTAGCAATGCATGTTGGGTAGCCTGAAGTTTGTACTAGATATAGAATGCAAGACAAGTTATTCTAATTAATTAATTACGATATAGAATGCAAGGGCTTCCTGTGGGGGCTCCGATCTCAGACCAAATCCTTAAAGCGGTTGATCTATCTTCTCTTCGTAGTCAACTGCCTCCTGCTAAGCCCCCAAAACCCCAAAAGTTCTCCTCTTCGTCTCCTTCCCCACTGCTTCCCACCCCATCTTCTGAGCTGCGCGCATCCAAGAGCCCTCCTCCCCTTCCTGCTGCCTCAGATCAGTCTCCTCGCCCCGTCAAGCAAACTGTCACTCAGGTATTTATTCCCAAAGCGGAGTTGACAGATCGTTTGGCTTATTTTGGTACTTATGGGGCTATTTCCTTCTCTGGTAGTTTTGTTCCCTTTTATACATTGAACTCTTTTCTTAGTAATTATTGCAATGTCTCTGATTGGGACTGGGTGCTTTACAACTGTTCGAATGGGGACATGGTTATTCACTGCCCTTCCCCTAAGATTTTGGATGATCTCATTGCTAATCAATCTCTGTCTATTGGCACCATCTCCCTTGCGGTGCGGCAGTGGGTGAGGATTCCTTCTTCTTCCCTAAGGCGTGAATCCCTTGACACCAAAGTTTTCCTTGTTGGACTCCCTCCTTTTTGTGATTCTCTCCGGCTGATTGGAGATATGGCTAAATGTGTCGGTGATGTCGTTAGCATATCATCTAAAGCCAGGTTGGCTTCGGGTAGTCTGCAAGTTGAGGCGACTTTTCGCTGTCCTTCCTCTCCCCCCCGTATAGAAGCTTTTTGTCTCACCGATGGTGTTTCATCTTTTTCGGTCTCGGTGCATTATCATGACTCTTCTACGGGTAGTAAGCCCACTCTCACCCCTCTTTCTGAGACCAAGTCTCAAGCTTTTGGCTCTGAGCTCTCCACTCAATTTCACCCCGGTGGTTCCTCTACTGCTAAATCCAAGGGTCCTAAGGCGAAATTGGGTGGAGTGAGTGTTGTTCGCAGTAAGTTGTCGGCGCCTAATAAACCTTTAGCTCCCCCTTCCATTCCTAAAATCTCCCCCTCCAAGTCTCCCAACCTGGTTTGGATTAATCTAGAGCGTCATGCCTCGAAAATTTCCGCCGGCGCTTCTAAACCGGTCCTTCCTCTTCCCCCTAAAGAATCGCAGACCATCTTTTCTTCAGCTGCTGCTGAGATTGTCTCTCCTTCCCCACCTATTAAGGATAAGAATGTTTCTTCTCATTGGCCTGCTTGGGAGGTCAATCCGAACTTTAAATCGGATTGGGAGCAATTTCAACAGTTAGCGCATTTTCCTACTCCAAAGAAGTCGGATCCAGCTTTCTCTCCCTCTAATCTCAAGCACTCTTCATCCCTTAAAGATTCGAGTTGGATAGAGCAGGATTCTCTCTTATCTGAAGAGGAAGCTGAGCTTTCTCGAGATCAGGCGAAGAAGGTATTTTTTCCTCCTTTTCTTGAGCATGTTTCTGCTTTTCATTACTTTTCTGCATCATGTTTTTTTAAACTGTTTCAATTGGGTCTCTTTTATATTGAATATTCTGCTTTACTTAGCGTTCGACCCTGTATTACAGTGTTTCCGTTTGGAATATCTCATCGTTCCTGGTCTCATTCTTCTCGATCTTGTTACTAAAGGCCGTGATTATCTCGTTTCCGCTCTCCCCTCTCCCTTAACGCCTATTAATTGTACTACTACAATTCCTGTGGTATCAATTCAGGCTTCGCTTTCCTCCTCCTATGTTTCTCCTACGAGGGTTTCTTCCTTCCATTCTTCTCCTTCCCAGGATCTGGAAGTCCTTTTCCCTCTTATAGAGCTTTCCTCCAGGAAACCTCATCGTTTCATTAGAACCAGTGCTCGTCTTAAAGCTAAAAAAGGTATTCGTACCGGTTTTACCTCGCCTCCCGTTGCTGCTAGCCCCATCAATGGTGTTCAGCAGCAACCTGAAACCCCTCTCCTTTCACCGATCTCTTTAGATCAATTAGGATCCATTTACTTCCCCATTTTTGATTCCCTTTCTAATACCGAGCTTGCGGCTTCGGCGCAGAACCTGGGTTTTCGGTTAGACCCAGCTGACTCTCTCCGTATCCTGTCCCTTAGGACGAAAGAAAATTCTAGAGTCAAGGAGCATAGGTTACTTAATGATTAGCGTGTCGTGGAACATCCGTGGCCTGAACTGCCCTTCTAAGCAAAGGGCGGTTTTCGATTTAATTACTTCTTCTCATTGCGATCTGATTTCTATTCAAGAATCCAAACTGGAATCCCTCTCCCCCGCGATCTTGCGATCCTTAGGTGGTTCCACTATCTCTAAATGGATCTCTTTGGACGCGGTTGGCTCCAGAGGAGGAATCCCTTTTGGTTTCAAAGAAGCCTTTTTCTCACTTATCAATGTTCAACGCTTGAACTTTTTTCTTATAGTTCAACTCCAATGGACTTCTCTCAGTTGCCCGTTTACCGTTATTTCAGTGTACGGCCCTTCTACTGCTGATAGGCGTACTTTATTCTGGAACGAATTCCTTTCGTTACAGCATTTCTCTAGCGGACTCTGCTTCTTTTGCGGGGATTTTAATGTCACTCGCTTTCTCATGAAAGATCCAACTTGGTTGTATCTAACTCTCAATCCAGCCTTTTCAATGATTGCATTCATGTCCTTCAATTATCGGACTTATCAATATCCGGTAGGTCTTTTACCTGGTCCAACCAACGCGATCACCCTACTCTTGCGAAACTTGACCGTTTCCTGGTCTCGCATCAGTGGATGGTGCGTTTCCACCAGTCTTTTGTGCAGGCTCTCCCCAATCCTTCTTCCGATCATACTCCGATTGTGCTCCATTCCAATTTCCACTTTAAATATCACCACAAATTCCGTTTTGAAAAACTCTGGTTGCAAGACCAGCTTTTCGTCAACCTAGTCTCGGAATGTCTTTCCGCTGTTTCCGGTTCATCTGGACTGGGCAACCTCCTCCTTAAGCTTCATGCCATCAAGCATGGTTGCAAAATTTGGCGTTCTGAGAGACAGGCTAATACCAATTTCCTTAAAAACTTTCTCCTTCAATCTATTGAGTCCATCGATAAGATGGAAGAGATAGGTCCCTTATCTGAATCTTATCGGTTGGAAAGACGATCTTGTAAGCAAGATTATGCTGACATCCTCCGTCTAGACCATATTAAATGGGCTCAAAGGGCCCGAGTCCACTGGATGAAGGAAGGCGATGCGAACACTGCTTTTTTTCATAACTTCGCCTCCTATAGACAACGTTGCAATCGGATTTCTTTTCTATCTGTTCAGGGAACGGATCTCACCTCTGATGAGGCTATTCACCGGGAATTTCTTTCTTTCTATAAGAACTTGATTGGTTCTCAGAAACCTTGCTCTATTGAGCTCGATTGGACTCACCTTTATGGCCCCCAATCGCACGATCTTTCCTCGCTCGAATCTCCCTTCACTCTTGAAGAGATTAAGTCGGCGGTTTTTGCGCTTAAAAGCGATTTCGCACCAGGACCCGATGGGTTCCCTGCTTTCTTCTTTCAAAAATTATGGGATTTGCTTAAGTTCGATCTTCTCAAAATGTTTCAAGATCTTCACTAGGGTTGCTTGTCCTTCGACAGGATTAACTACGCTCACATTGTTCTCATTCCCAAGATTGCGGGAGCTCACCTGGTCTCTGACTTCAGACCGATTAGCCTCATCAACACCTCCTTCAAAATCATCATGAAGGTCCTTTCTTCCCGTTTAAGCTTGATCATCTCTCCTATGATTGACTCTGCCCAATCGGGCTTCATCAAAGACCGTTTCATTCTCGATAGTGTTGCTTCGGCTCAGGAAATCATTTCCCATTGTCACAGATCACAAACGGAGGGCATTCTTCTCAAGCTCGATTTCCAAAAAGCCTACGATAATGTGAATTAGGATTTCCTTCTGGACATCCTTACTCATAGAGGTTTTGGTCCCAAATGGATCTCCTGGATCAAATCTAGCTTATTCGCTGGGACATCTTCTATTTTCCTCAACGGTACGGAAGGTCACAAGTTCAGGATCAAATGTGGCCTCCGTCAAGGGGACCCTCTCTCTTCTCTTTTATTTTCTCTTGTTATAGATGTTTTTAGCAAGCTCCTTCGGAACGCTTGGCATTCGAACATGATTGAAGGTCTCGGCAGCTCCCCTTTTTTTGAAGGAGTGCTCAACCTTCAATTCGCGGATGACACGATTATTTTTACCAAACCAACCACCCACTCTCTTCGTAACCTTAAACTTCTTCTTTATTGTTTTGAAATGGCTTCCGGTTTATCTATCAATTTCCATAAATCCTCTGTCCTCTGGCTGGGTGGATCTCCCAACCGTCAAGTGGAAGTCTCCAATTTTTTTAATTGCCCTATTGCGTCCTTTCTTATCCTTTACTTGGGTGTTCCCCTTCGCTGGGGGAAGTTGAAAAGGTCTGATTGGTTTTCCCTTATTGATAAAGTTGAGGCAAGGCTTAATGTTTGGTCAGGCAAATCCCTATCTAGAGGTGGTAGATTGACCCTTATTAACTCTGTGATTTTCGCATTACCTCTTTATCTTATGTCCTTTTATTTTTTACCCTCCTGGGTGATCAAAAGGATAGATCAAATCAGGAGTAAATTTTTCTGGACTGGGACTTCCGATTTTAAACCAGGATCTCACCTGTGTCAGTGGAAATTAGTTTGTTCTTCTAAAGAGGAAGGAGGTCTAGGTGTTTTGGACCTTCGTAATCACAACATCGCTTTACTTGGTAAATGGTTATGGAAACTCCATAATTCCGATCATTTACCTTGGATTCGATGCATCAAAGATTATCGGTCTATCTCTACTAAGTGGTGGGAGTTTCCCGAGATGGTTAATCCTCGCGCCTCTTCTTTCTGGAAGGGTGTCTGGAAAGCTTCGCCTGCTTTTCGTTGCAGTATTTATCGTACCTGTTATGATGGTTCTAGAGCTAAATTTTGGACTGATCTATGGATCGGCAATTCCACTTTAGCGACTGCTTTTCCTTCTCTCTATCGTTTGGCGGCTTTTCCATCCGCTTCTGTGGAGGACTCCTTTAGCTGGATCGATAATTCTCGTAATTGGAGTATACCTTTTACGATTGACCTTCCACAATCTTTGTCCGAGATTTTTAATGATCTCATTCACTTACTCGATACCTATGCTTGGAGGCCTGCTGAGGGCATTGCTTGGCGTTGGTCGCCATCAGGCACCTTTTCGGTCAAATCCTTTTATGGCTTCCTGAACTCAAGAGGAGTTCAATCTCCTATAGCTAATTTCTTCTGGGACTCGTGGGCTCCCCTCAAAGTGAAGATCACATTTTGGTTGGCTTTTAACATCAAGTTGCTCACCGTGGATGTGCTTAATAGAAGAAATTTAGCCTGGGGACAACTTTGCGCCCTGTGCATTCTGCACTCAGAGGATGTTGATCATCTTTTTGTTCAATGTCCTGTCATCACTCCGTTATGGAAGATTTGCTCACTAGCGTGGGGTACGGGATCCTTACCCCCAGTTTTAGCCTCTGTTTGGTCGGCTAGCCTTCGAATTCTTCGTTTCGAAGTGCTTGGATTTTGTCGGTTCATACTCTCATTTGGATCATTTGGAAAGAGAGGAACTCCCGAGTTTTTCAACATCGTGTTTCTTCTATTTCTTTGATGATTGATGATTTTTTATTTCTTTTCAATCTTTGGGCTTCGGGTTTGAAACCCAAAGACATCGACTCAAGTGCTTTCCAAAGATTAATTGATGTAGTTCATTGTCTGCACACTCTTCATGCTTTATAATTTTGCTTTCCTGTGACTGTGAGCTTACCTTTTCTCTTCTTCTTCTTTACTTATTTGCAAGATTAACTTTCTCCCTAGCGGAGCTTCTGACCCTTTGCTTCAGTCCATGCTGTTGCTCTTCATCTGAAGCTTACTTCTGGTGTTAGTTGGGGTTTTTGTGAGGCTGTTGCCTTCTCCGTCTGTGGGATGTTTTCCCCAGATGTTTGCTTCTGTTCTTACGATGCTATGGGCTTCGTTTTTTTTGTAAACGCTGCTTATATTATTTTCTTTTAATCTAGTCTGTGGATGTTTCTTTTGTTATAGCTTTAGCATGATATTCTCTTTTTCTTATCATTTTTTCCCTGAGTGTGTTGTGTGCCTATTTGCTTCTAATGGCTGCATTGGTTGTGCTTTCTGGCCTTTTCTTCTCCGTCCTTAGCATTTGGATGGCTTGTTTTCTAAGCTTTTGGTTTGGTCTCATTAGTGCTTCTGGTGATGTTGTTACTCATCAGCTGTTTGGAAGCATTTACTTTCGATGATGGGTTTTTCTAGCCTGTGGATGGATTGTTTTATGCTCTGCTCCTTTCTCTTTATGGGGCTGGCTTTTTTTGATGGTAATGCTTCGGTTAGAGGTTTTTTTCTTTCCTCTTTCTATTCTTTATCTGGGTGTGAAGAGTGGTATGCGGTATCCGTTTGGTTTTGGTTGAGGGACTGTCTAATTGTGCCCATTTGTTGCTGTTCTCTTCGCCGGCCCGAGTTCGCTTTCCTTGTCTCGTGGTTTGGATCGCCGGTGTGATGTGCGTTCAGCTTCCCGTTCAGTCGTGGTTTTCAGAGGCGTTGTGCTGTTGTGGTTGCTTTCGGCACCCTTGTGGCGGAGTTCCTCGATGGGAGTTGTCGAGGAAGCTCGGGCCTTGTTTCGGTTGGTCTCCTTCTGCATTTCAGCTCGCTGATCGCTTGCTTGTGGTTCGTTTCCAGCTGAGATGGAGAGGCCCTTGATTCGGCGAGATTCTTATTATCGTTTCTCTAGCGTTGTTCTTTGATGTATTTCTTTTCTTTTTCGCTGTTATCAGTTCTCATTTTACGGCTTGTAAAATTTACATTTTGATTAGTTTTAATATATTATTGATCTGATGGCTGGGGTTGCAAGACCCTATCCGATTCATCAAAAAAGAAGTGGTAGTGGCAGAACAAAATAAGTACGTAGTACAATTAACACTACTTGATTTTCTTTTTCCTCCACATTCATTATTAAAATTATCAAAATAATAAATAAAAATAAAGAAGTAAATATAATTACAATAAAACCATGTATCTTTCATCCATGCACAACACAAGTATCACTTTTGAATCCAAATGTATCAGAAATCTTACTTTCTATATATTTCCAATTTGTTCAGTGTCAACAAAAGACCTTGACAAAAAAAAAAGAATAAATCAAATACAACAAAATAAAATTGAATTGGTGAACGCTAGGCTAGGTAGAACCTAGTTTATCCAAATAATTATCAAACATATTTGCTGTAATCATAAACTTAATTTTAGTTCAAGGAGGGCAGTGTCCACCGCGTGCCGGGCCACCGGTGCAGCCAGAACCACTTCCTCCGGCAGGCCCAGTTGGGCCCCGGGACAGCCCGAATCCGAGCAACCTCACCAACAGCTGCTCCTCTTCTCCCAAAAGCCTTGCTGCTTCAACCGGTTGCGAACCACCAAAAACCCAGAAAAGAGAGAGTATTAACAGAGCAACAAGGATAACCTTGTTATAGTTAGAAGCCATGATCGATCTTCGAGTTAATTAAAGTGGTGAGCTTTTCCTCTGTTTTAATTTGTGGTTTGGGCTAGCTTCAACTTTGCAAGAAAACTTTTGGTTGGTTATTGATGTGTTTGTATAATTTGAGGAAACTAGCTAGTTTAAGGGCTTATATATATATACATAGCATGATTTCAACCATACATAACTTGTGAAGCTTGGTCCTGGTTTTGAATGAAGTGAAGACCTGACTATTGAATTCAGCATATGTTTGTTTTTACTTGGTAAGTTGCGTGATGTAACAATGCAAGGATCGAAGAATAAGTATTAATTGCATCCTTCCAAATATTGAACAAATTAGCAAAAATAAATAAATTCCAGTCAAGTAAAAGAGTAGTGCTAATTGTATACAGATTTTGTACTACTTTTGCAGATAGTGTAAACAAAAAGGTTTTTTTTTTCCTCCGACTTTTAGTGTATTTTGTACTCTACATTACATTACTTTATTTAAAATAAATATAATGCATTTTGAAGAAAAACAGAACATTTTAACAACTAATATGAGACCGGTGAGGGTTTACGGTGTGCATGAAATAACCAAATGGCCTAATCGAATTGAAACCCATATATGTTCACACTAAATTTTGTAACGACGGAAATAAAAAGAAATTTTTTTGTTTAGTTCTTCAAACAACAACAATAACAAAATCTTTTTTCCAACAAATTTGAGTCGGCTACATAAATCATGCATGATTTTAGCATAATATTTTTTGTAAGGTCATAAGCAAGCTATCGTATCTTTTCTTATCATTTCTACTCAAGTATGTTTAGGTCATCCCTTCCCGGCCCCTACCCATATCTCTATATAACTATGTACGCATTAGAGCATCTCCAACGGCTAGCCAAAATGAAGAGGCATAGGCATATTTGGAGAGTCACACTCAATTTGCATCTCCAACGGTTAGGCATATGGCTAGGCATTTTGCCTAGCCATGAACATGAAGAGGCAAAATGGAGAACAAGAGGCAAAATATAAAGGAAGAAGCATGGTTGGAGATGAAGCAAAATGGCTAGCCAAATTTACTAGGCAAAAACACTATTTGAACAATTTGACTAGCCATTTTAGCTAGTATGGTTGGAGATGCTCTTACTTATCAAATCACTCTTTCTAAGGAAAGCGAATCTAGTTATATACGTGTAACATGTCTCCTTTTGTTTAGTTCTTCACTTAACAAATTCTTTGGTAGTTGATATAGTCAATCACATGTGTGGATTCTTTTTTCTCTGGTCCGTCTCTAAGAATTAATATTCACACAGTGTGCACCTAATTGAACTTGAAATAGTCCAACATAAAACGTTATGAATTCATATGAGTAAACTTGTCAACCTCTCTTAATTTGAACACGTACGATCACTATACAATTCTTCCAACTCTAAAGACTGAATACCGTGACCCAATACATATATATATATACACTGACGTGACTCGCGGGTCTTGTAGAAAATTTCTTCATGCTAGCTGTAATTAATAACATAAAGTATATGGTAGAGGTTAAGCTCCACGTTTTAAATTTTAGCATTTAATTAATTATTCCAAAACACAAATTATTTCAATGTTCAACACATTTTTCTTTACATTCTAAATTCAATAATAATAATATTTTTTGAAATTTTTGCTTAGCGAATTTTGAGAGGTTTGAATTTTCATCCATGGGCGGTTTAATTACATTTTCTTAATTCCTCAATCATGACTTTAGCCCTTAGTTTAATGTTGAATATATTTATTTATTTATTTGTATTCAAACTTAACTTAGCTGATCTCCTAATATTAGCGTATGAAATTAATTGATTGTTCTCTCAAATTATTTTATTTTTTGAAGCCACTGGCTCTGTCAACACAAATCTTGGGCTGATGTGTGTATGTGGAACCTGCCCAGTACGTACGTACATACAAAGCTATGCTGAATTCAATAGTCAGCCCATTCTATATTCAAACAATGACCAAATTAAATCTCACACGTTAGCAAAACTAATTCGAGCTATAAATACCCTTTTAACTTTTGAGATTGATAACCAAAGTTTTCTAAAAATCAAAGTGCATGCGCACAAAAAAAGGGGGGAAGATCTCACGTACCACTTTGATTATTATTATTATTATTATTTTCCTTCTTCTTTAAGAGGAAAAACAGCTAAAACAGCGGGTCATTCACTACCACTTTGAGTACTTCGTATAAGAGAGCTGCCATTGTTGTGCTTTTCATCCTTTCCCTATTATGGGGTTTTAGTTCGCAACCGGTTGAAGGTGCAAGAATTTTGGTAGAAGAAGAGCTTATGCTAGAGAGAGTTGTAGGGTTCGTGCTTGAATCCTTGCCCAAAGGGCCGGTGACGCCTTCCGGGCCTTCGGGCTGCACCAACGGTCTGACTCGTAGTGGAGGGACCTGCCCTTGAAGGCTTGAACAAAAAGTTTATGTCTTTTGGTAGTGTGTCGTAGTTATTTGGATACAGTAACACATTAGGAATTTGAAGTGTATTTAGCAGAATTTTTTTGTTTTTTTTGTTTTTTGTTTAATTTTTGTTATCAAGGTTGAATATGTTGATAACTTTGGAAATGTAACTAAAAGTTGATGATATAATTGGATTCAAAATTTCAAATTGGCAGTTGGGTCGTGCTAAGAGAATTGGTTCTTCATATGGACAGGGGTGAAGCCAGAACAAATTTTTCGGGGGGGGGGGGGGGCAAGAAAAATTTCTATAACTATATATAAATATATAGATATTTTTTCATAATTTTTAGGGGGGGCCAAATAATAAAATTTAATAGATTCAAGGAGGGTTTTTAAAAAATTTCAAAAATTTTAAGGGGATTTTCAAAATTTTGGGGGGGCCCGGGCCACCTCGGGTCCCCACATAGCTCCGCCACTGCATATGGATAAATAATTCGGCTCAGTCTGAGCGGTATAATCCCCTCAGAATTTGCAGATTCCTACAAAATCAACCCTACAGCTCCCGTGGACCTTCTGCTGTTTCAGGCCCACAGAAGAGGGTCATCCAGACTATTAGGGTTAGGGTTTCCACTCTCTCTGTCTATAAATACCAGATCCCCTGTCTCTTACCGTCGGTAACAAAAATTTCTCCACCTCAACCCTATCTTTTCTTTCTTTCTGTGACTGACTAGATTGTCGGAGTGTTTGTCACCAGGATCTCTCATTTTGTGGTGGTGATGATGGCGGTGAAGAAATCACATTAATTAATTGTTTGTGTTATCTTTGTTTGGTTGGATTGAATCATGGACTAGACATTGTTTAGATATACTTCATAAATAGCTTCCCCTCAAAAAAAAGAGATAATTCATAGTTGTTAAAAGTTTTTATATAAAAAATTTAAAGAAAATTGTTAACATAGGTAACATAATTCTTAATAAAAAATAGAATAAACTTTTTTAATAATTAAATAATTAAAAAAAATTCTATATCTCTAATATATCTCTAATGTTATAATGGGAGAAGGCCTTAGTATCATTTGTAAATGTTTTGTCATTCTACCAACCCGTGTAACACACGTGCATAATTATTATAAAAGAGGTCTTAGATTCAAATCAAGACTACATCTAAATTTTTATTTTAAAAAACTATATATTTATTAAAACGTGCAACGCACGTGTAAACTACTAGTATAGTATTAATGGGAGAGTTGTGATTGTGTAATTTGTAGATAATCAATCATCTAATTTTGAACAACTCAGTTTTAAGTGAAACTTATATTAACCATCCATTTAGTTAGCTCTTGTTAGTTACCATAATAGCCTTAAAGTTCAAATTTATTTACGCCATAATTATCTCCAAAAGTGTCACTATAAAAATAAAAGTTAGTGCCACTGGCATGCATTGCACGTGCAGATTGGTAGTCGCTGTAAAAGATCATGTCAGGTCGTCAGCGTCAAAGATTCAGCTTATTAATATGAAATATTTAATATATTCACTAATTCTGCCAGCTGGCCCATTAGCTCAGTTGGTTAGAGCGTGGTGCTAATAACGCCAAGGTCGCAGGTTCGAGACCTGCATGGGCCAAATGTTTTTTTGGACTTTTTTGACATGTTGGCACAGCAACTGTTACTACTTTCAAACATTTTTGGCATAATAGCCCTTACAGTTTTCACATTTGCCTAATTACTCCTGAGTTTATGTACAGTTCCCTCCTAAACATAAAATTTTGCATCGCAGCCACTTCATCTTTTATCTCAAAGCATCGCATGACATTTAGGGTTTAACATTAGTATATTCTAACATTATTTAAGAAAAAATTTCAATATATAGTTAGGTACATTTCCAACTAGAATGTTTCCTTATATCTATCTAGCAAGTCTCATTTCTCAGTCATCTTGCATGAGGGACTTACCAAGTATAATACAAAGCTCTGCTGAATCCTATGGTCGATCGAGTCCTCTCTTCCCTTCAAACAAGCATGTAATTAAGACTCAAGAAATGAAACCATGCATGGATGCCAGTTATAAATAATAACCCCCCTAGCTTGCTTTCTTCGCGTACATTTAGTTCATATATTGTTTTTTTTGAGGGAATAGTTCATATATTGTTCCGAACGAGTCAATCAGATTCTATTGATCATGTTTAGTTCACGGCCAGCTAAGTAAAACCAGAAAATTTTCTGGTTGAATATGGGTTAGTCTGGACACAACCTGATCCGGCCGGCCGTAACTTGCAAAACATCTCGAACTAGGCGCTTAGGTGAGATCTTTGACAAGTACGTGACAACTACATAGAGTCCACATAAAAGACTTTCAGACCCAAAAATACTCAAACTCGAAAGTATACTGTGAGCCCAAATATATTCAAACTTGTACATGTCAGAGAATATCTTCCTAATTAATTGGATTCTTCATAACGTTGATGAACTTTCTCCTACTATTTTTGAAAATTAAATATTCATATTTGGTTAGTAAATTTTTTTTATTTTTTTAATTTTACTTCCCATGAAAGTGTGATTTGTTTCTTGTACCTATAACATCTCTCATATACTTTGGAACAGAGATTGAAATTATATATACTAGTAATTTGCACGTAAGATGCACGTCTTTATAAATATATATTTTTTAATAAAAAAATTCTGTTGTTGTCTGATATTGAATCTAGGACATTCTTTATATTAGTTATGCATGTGTATTATACGTATTTATTGGATTATAATGCACGTATTTGTTTAGTTACAAATGGAGTTTGTGTGGTGACAAACTCTCATATTAAAATAGTAGAGATATATTTTTAAAAAAATCTAAAATTGTATCAAAAAACTTAATATAGTAAAGTTAAGAAGGTATGTTAGAAGCATCAAGCATGTAAGGGAATAAACATTTTCTCGATAGGGCATACTTTATACGGTCTAGCAAAGCACGTCCACTAGATTGAAGTTTGAATTAGATATAGAATGCAAGGCACGTTCTCCTAGTTGAGTAGTGGCAGTACAAATAAGTAGTACAATTAACACTGCTTGATTCTTTTTCCCTCCCCGTTCATTATATATTGATATAGGTTAGATCACGTGTCACTGTCTGGACCATCAGATCGCCTTAAATTCCGTTCTTCCCTAATCATCAGGTCAAACAGAAGTCCAACAGACCTCTACCATCTCAGGCCCACAAACAAACGGGTCTGACCCGGCCCATCTAGGTCCCAAACCCGTTTGCCTCTGCCTATAAATACCAGACCCCCTCCACTCTTCTACAGGTAATCAATCTCTCCCCACCTGAACTCTAGCTCCCCAGTCTCTTTCTCAGTGACTGACTAGATCGTCGGAGGGCCTGTCGCCGGAACTTCTACCGGTGTTTCTAGGCAGTGTGCAGGTACAGAAGACCGAGCCGTGCCGAGCTACCAGATCCGAGCCGAGCTGCTGGATCCGAGCCGAGCACCCGGCCTCTACCTCTCCGTTCCTGCTTCCGAGCCGAGCCACTCGCCTCTACCTCCCGGCTCCTATTCCCGAGCCTGTCCCGCTCCCCGGGGTCGGACCGACGCCAGTACTACGGTTTCCATTTCACAAATTATAAGAACTCACACCTGTTGCCCCCACACTCCAAAAACAAATAGCATCAGGTTGGCGCCGTCTGTGGGAAACCGCTCTTAGTACTGTCGCCAGTCCGAGCCTGCTCAGGAACGTCACCTCGAGTCCGAGCCCTCCCATGGCTCCCAAAGCCAGAAGGGTCGTCACCTCGACAAGACATCCAAACCCTCCGCATCATAACCACGCAATTACCCAGGGTTCCAACCGACCTCAGGTCAACGGCGCGGCCAGACCTTCGAATGCGACTGAATTATGCCGCGTCATCTCTGACCGGCAGGCCAACCGGACCAGGGGAGTGGCCACTTCCAACTCGGTCTCGAACCATTGCCGACAGCCGTCTCAGGCGCGCGATCCAGAACACAGCAGCTCACCTCGAGGGCATCCACCCCCGCAGACCCGGTGGGGCAAGCCCCTGTCACAAGGGCCGAGTTCAAAAATTTTCGGGACGAGATCCTCCAAGCTATTCGAGGTGGCCAGACCACCGAGGTCCACAACAGTTCTGACCCCCGGTCAGGAACAGGAGCCGGCGAATCCTGCGGATCGGCCCGCCCCCAAGAATAGGCATACGCCGTTTTTCATCGTTTAGAGGAGATGGAGAACCGCCTCACCCATCTCAGCGAGGGCGGACCGGTACCAGGTCATGGTCATCGATAGACTGGACCCCCTTTCTCCCCCCAAATCCTAGAAGCCGAGATCCCTCGGATTTTCCGGCCTCCTCAATTCGAGACCTACAACGGCGAGGGTCATCCCGCTGATCACATGGAGGGATTTAAAACCCTCATGATGATTCACAGCGCTGCGGATCCCCTCCTCTGCCGCGCCTTTCCCGCTACCCTCCGTGGCCCGGCCCGGAAATGGTTCTCAAAACTCGCCCCCGGCTCGGTCTTCTCATTTGAACAACTAGTGGCGGGCTTCCTAGCCCACTTCGTTACCAGCATGAAGGTCAAGAAGACGAGCTCTTTCCTTCTGGACCTCAAACAAAAGGATGGGGAATCCCTCCGTGAGTTTGTTCGGAGATTCACCACCGAGGCGAGGTCAGTCTCCACCCTCGACGCAGGGGTCGCCTTCGCAGCCTTCCGACACAATGTCCACTACGGCTAGCTCAAGGCTTCCCTGGCCAAGAAGCCACCCGTGGACTTTCCCGACCTACTCAATAGGGTCGAGAAATATATTCGGGCCGAGGAGGCCCTCAATCCCGAGGGTGCCAAAGAATCCACTGCTAAGGGAAAGCATGAGGTCGATGAGGCTGAGCCTTTCAAGAAACCCGTGAAGGACGTGGCTGGTCTCAAGAGGTATACGCCCCTGGCCCAGAACGTCTCAACAATCTTGATGGAGATCGGGGATAAAGGGATCGTACGCTTCCCTCCCCGACTGACCAATAACAACGGCAAAAAACGAGACCAAAGGTTCTACTGTCGCTTCCACCGAGACACAGGGCACGAAACGGATCATTGCTGAGCCCTTAAAGACGAGATTGAAGCCCTTATCCAACGAGGGTATCTGAGGAAGTTCTCCTGGACCAATCCCAAAGATCGGAGAGAACCAAGGAGCCCAAGGCCTTCGCCTCCCCCTTGAACAAACAACCGCTACCCCGAGCGGGACCCCGAACCCGAGGAAGCGGGGGGACCGGCTATCCTCCACTGCATCCATGGCAGACCCATGGGAGGGGACTCCAATACCTCCCACAAGGCCTTCGTCCAAGAGGTCAACTTTGTCCGGGACCATCCCTCCCCTCGCATCTAGCAGCAGGCTGTCTCCTTCTCGAGAGAAGACCTCAAAGGCGTCCGGCTCCCGCACTACGATGCCCTCATCATCAGCCTTATCATGGCCAACTTTGAGGTCTGCCGTATCCGGGTGGATAATGGCAGCTCGATCAACATCCTTTTCTTGAAGGCATTTGAGAATCTCAAACTCCCCCGAGAAAAGCTGAAGCCGGCCGGTTACACCCTGCATGGGTTTTCGGCAGTCCCCGTACAAATTAAGGGAATTGTTACACTGGATGTGACGGCAGGCACGACCCCTATCCTCCGAACCGGGTCGATGGATTTCATGGTGGTCAACGTCAAGGCGGCATACAACGCCATCCTCAGCTGTCCTGGGCTCTACTATTTTTAGGCCGTCCCCTTGGCCTACCATCTGAAGCTAAAGATCCCCACCGACCTCGGAGTTGGTGTCATCCAAGGCAATCAGGAGTCAGCACGATCGTGCTATATGACTACGGTCGGAGGCGGAGTATTCCCCCTCGATGCAGTTGAGCTCTCCCCCTCCTGAAAGAAACAACACTGAGTCAGAACCAGCAGACGAGCTGGAGCAGGTCTCATTTGAAGCGACAGACAAATCTAAGTGTTTTCGTATCAGCAGCTCTCTTTCCCCCGACCTCAGGCCGAGTCTGATTGATTGCATCCGTCGCAACATTAACCTCTTCGCCTGGACTCCGTCCGACATGCCCAAAATTTCTGAAGATCTCATCATGCACCGGCTGAGCGTCACCCCAGGCTCCAAACCCATTCATCAGAAGCGGCGCAAGTTCGCCCCAGAGAGGTAACAAGCCCTAAAGGTGGAGGTAGACAAACTGTTGTCCGCTTGGTTTTCCAGGAGGTTAGTTACCGCGAGTGGTTGGCTAACGTCGTGATGGTGAAAAAGGCTAGCGGGGGCTGGAGGATCTGTATCGACTTCACAAATCTCAACAAGGCGTGCCCCAAAGATCTGTTCCCTATCCCGAGCATCGATGCCTTGATTGACGCGAAGTCGGGTCATGAGCTACTGACTTTCATGGATGCCTTTTCGGTCTATAATCAAATCTGCATGTTCCCTCCTGACCAAGGTCTGTACTGCTACCGGGTCATGCCCTTCAGGCTCAAGAGACTCGTCAACCGGGTCTTCAAAGATCAGATCGGCCGCAACATGGAAGTCTACGTCGACGACATGCTCGTCAAGAGCCAGCAAGGTCGGAATAATGTGGACGACCTCGAAGAAGCGTTTTGCGTACTCCGATCCCACGACATGAGGCTCAATCCCGCCAAGTGCGCCTTCGGCGTCTCCTCCGAAAAGTTCCTTGGGTTCGTGGTCCTTCAGCGGCATAGAGGCGAACCCCAAGAAGATCCAGGCCATTATCGACATGGCCCCTCCAAAGAATGTTAAAGAAGTTCAGCGGCTAACAGGGCGGCTGGCGGCCATCGGCCGATTTCTCTTAAAATCTGGGGAGAAATCACTCCCCTTCTTCAAAGCTCTCCCAGGGTCGAAGGGCTTCGAGTGGGGGGATCCCCAACAACACGCTTTCGAACAGCTGAAGTCCTACCTAGCCAACCCTCCACTTCTTAGCAAACCCGAGCCAGGCGAATCACTCCAGCTGTACCTCTCAGCCTCGGAGAATGCCCTCGGCGCCGTTCTCGTTCAGGAAGAGGACGGTGTCCAGAAGCCTCTCTACTATATGAGCAAAGTCTTGCTTTCGGCAGAGATCAAATACGTGAAGATGGAGAAGGTAGCCTATGCATTGGTAATGGCCATGCGGAAGCTTCGCCCTTATTTCCAAGCCCACTCTATCCAGGTCCTTACAAATCAGCCCCTCAAAGCCGTCCTTCGCAAGCCCGAAACTTCCGGTCGTTTGGTGAAGTGGTCGATCGAGCTGAATCAGTACGACATCAGCTACCAGCCCAAGACGGCTATCAAGGGGCAGGCCCTTGCCGAATTCATCACAGAGTGCACTATTCCTGAGCCTTCAGACGTCTAGGAAATGGACCCATTCTGGGAGGTCTATGTCGACGGCTAGTCTTGCGAGGGAGGAGGCAGCACGGGTGTCATCCTAAAGGGCCCCGATAACTTTGTGCTCTAGTACTCTCTCCGTCTGAATTTTCCGGCCTCGAACAACGAGGCAGAGTACGAAGCCATAATTATTGGGCTCACCCTAGCGCAAAAGGCCGGATCCACACACATCAAGGCCTTTAGCGACTCCCAACTCGTGGTCAATCAGATCACAGGGGAGTACGAAGCTCGCGACGCTCGGATGGTGCAATACTTGGTGGTGGTCTGCCACCTCTTGGTGTCTTCTGAATACCACTTGGTAGAAAGAATCCCCAGGGAGCAGAATGCCCAGGCAAATTCACCATCAAAGCTCGCCTCGTCGTCCTTCGAGGGGCTCGACCGCACCATTCTGATCAAAGTCCTACTCAAGCCCAGCATCGACCTCCCCGAAGCCTTCTGCTTCACAACGAATCTTCAACTAGGAAACTGGACGACGCCCATTCGAAAGTTCCTTTCGACGGGTGAACTCCCTCAAGACCAGTCAGAGGATAGAAGAATCAAAGTCCGCTCGGAAAGATTCACCCTAATCAACAAGACTCTCTTCAAGTGCTCATACACCTTATCCGACGGACAAAAACTTTCAGAAATTCTGCAAAGACATTGGCGTCCAGCAATGCTTCTCATCGGTGTGCCACCCCTAATCAAACGACCAAGCCGAGAACAAAAACCGTCAAATCCTGGACGGTCTCAAAAACCGGCTGGATAATTCACCCAAGGGTCAATGGGTCGATGAACTGCCCAGTGTACTTTAAGCGCACTGGACCGCTAAGAGGATCCCCATGGGCGAATCCCCGTTCAACCTCACCTTCGGCACCGAGGCCGTCATCCCCCTGGAGATCGGCCTCCCCTCGCCCAAGGCCATGGCCTTCAATGAGGAGGACAACTCCTCAAACCTCAGAGCCAATGTCAATCCCCGCTTCCCAAAACATGGAATACGAGCGCGTGACGAAGCCCAGTGAATGATTTTAACATCATCCATAAGCTGTAGGATCGACTCAGCATCACAACAAGAATATAACAAGATATATATACAACCAAGCATGCATGAATAATTTATTAGCAACAGAAACAATTGAAACACAATAATAATATCCAAAATAGTTTCAAGTCTGGATCAAGTTAAAACTCGGGAACATCAGCCCATTACAAGTTCTTAAGCAGAAAGAATAAATAATTCAAGAAAAATAAATATTCTAAACAAGTCTTTTTCTCCACTTGAAGGATAAAACATCTGCTCACCAATTCCAGTAGGCAACTCGTCTCCAAAGTCTGCTTAAAAAAATATAAAAAGGAAAAGAAGAGAGAAAACAAGACAATGTCCTTAGTGCAAACTAGGGCCACAAATAGTAAAAACGAGTACAAGAAACATGGAACAAAATTTGGAATCAAGAATATAATAGGAATGCAACAAGTAGTGGAAATTCAAGAACTAACTAGCAAGAAGGACAACTCAAGAGGTCAGGTTGGGTAACAAACACTAATAGTAGATCAAGTGGCTAGTGCACACGTGAAGGTAATCAACATCAAGAAACAAGTATCAAGTCCAAGTGTCAAGTAACTAGTCTTAAGTCTAGTGTCAAGTTGTCAAGTTCAAGTATCAAGTCGCAAGTGTCAAGTATTATATTCAAGTATCAAGTCTCATGTAACATGTCATCAAGTATCAAGTAAATATGTATCAAGTTCAAGTTTCATGTCTCAAGTCTCATGTATCATGCAATCAAGTATCGAGTAAGCATATATCAAGTTCAAGTTTTATTTATCAAGTCTTGTGGTTATTACTATCTAGGTAGCACTTCATGCATCCATCTTTTTACTACATGATTGCTACAGGCAATGCAATTTCGTTTAGACCTAGTAATGAAGTCTATAGGGTGTCGTACTCAGGTATTAAGTATCAAGCAAGTATGGTTCATGAATCGAAAAATAAATAACAAGTTCACGAAACAAGTTCGCGAATCCACTAACAAGTTCAAGAACCGCACAATGAGTTTATGAATCAAACAAGTTCATGAGCCAAGTAACGGGTTCCATGAATCGATCAAGATACAACAAATTCATGAACCAAGTATTGGAAAACACGGACCCCCTTCCGAGTACACTTACCTATATTGTCCACTACTATGGTCTTTTCCTTAAACCCCAACTTATTATTTATTATTAACATCAAGCATGCATGATAGTGTGCGAAACAAGTTAAGAAATCATAATCATGAACATGGAACAAGTTTGAGATATTCATATAGCATATTCGAGGGTCAACACGAATAAAAACATCACGAACAACGAAAATCTCAAATCTGGACAGCACGACGTTGCTGTACCAAAACTGTGATTCCCATTGCTATGAGATAGCAAATGTGGATCCGTCAAGAGGTCTAGAAACTAGCATCCTGCCCGGTTTCAACGCATATAATTAAGGTACATAAAAGTTGTGGTAACGTGTGTCAAAACAGAAAACTACACAGCTAATGTGTTCAGGCAGAATTTGTGAATCTAAGTTTATACATGTGAAACATGGTTGAAATATTGTTAATTAATTCTGAGATAATTTGGGGATTTTCTCTAAGGTGTCCAGCAACAGTATGTAAAATTTCAAGGCAACTACTTAATGGTAGCATAGTTAAAATAATTTGTAAACTAAAGAAGTGCAGCAGTTTTGTGAATCTGCGACTACCGACACAGTTGCAGTAAAACTGCGATATATCCTAGACCGTAACTAGGAGTTCAAAAATTCTGGAGGCTATCGACATCTAGACATCTAGAGTTACATTTACTGTTCAGGGCTCAAGTTTATATTTTGATGTTAAAGTGGTCAAAACAGCATAGTAAGGTCCAGGACAGCAACGAGTGTGAGTGTCTAGCATGTTTTAGGTTACATGATAATTGGTTGTTAGGCGTCTAGATTAATGTGTGATATAAATACGAGGTAATGGTTATCAAAACAGTAAGTAATATCTATTTCTCAACTCAAATTGGTGCAAGTTCATCACGTACAAGATATAACACATGTCTACAAATCTAGGTTCCTTAATTTCATATGTTCATGTGTCTAGGGGGTAAAATGAGTCCAAGTAGTTGTAATAAAATACAATGAAATTGTTGTGACTCTTAAGATTATGAAATTGATGAAGATTAATATTTGATCAATAACGACGAGTCAAAGAGGAGTCACAACTTCTAACTATTTGCGGTATTTTCAAATTAACGCTTGTACTAGAACAAAAATATGTACAAGATGAATACTTGCCTTGATTGGATGAGGCGTTGATCGACGATCGAGATCTGATGGATCGGATCGGAGCGGATCTTGATGGAAGATCAAGATCAAGACTATCGGGCGGCTGAGATCTAATCTGGCTGAAAAGATCAGATTTGATCAAGATCAGATCTTGATCGAATCCAACATCCAAGATTAAATCTCCCCTCCTTCTGTTTCTTCTTCCCCCCTTCACTGTACAGAGAGCGAGAGAGAGTAGCACCGGCGGGGTCTTCAACGGCGGTGACTGTGGTGCAACTGCGAGGCGGCGCGAGGCGACGTCGACGGGTAGCGGTGCTATCGTCGAGGGGCGTCGACAGCGACATCTCGAACTAGGCGCTTAACAACCAATTATCAAAACATCTCGAACTAGGCGGCCGTAACTTGCAAAACATCTCGAACTAGGCGCTTAGGTGAGATCTTTGACAAGTACGTGACAACTACATAGAGTCCACATAAAAGACTTTCAGACCCAAAAATACTCAAACTCGAAAGTCTACTGTGAGCCCAAATATATTCAAACTTGTAAATGTCAGAGAATATCTTCCTAATTAATTGGATTCTTCATAACGTTGATGAACTTTCTCCTACTATTTTTGAAAATTAAATATTCAGATTTGGTTAGTAAATTTTTTTTTTTTTTTTTTATCTTACTTCCCATGAAAGTATGATTTGTTTCCTGTAGCTATTACATCTCTCATATACTTTGGAACAGAGATTGAAATTATATATACTAGTAATTTACACGTAAGATGCACGTCTTTATAAATATATATTTTTTTATAAAAAAATTCCGTCGTTGTCTGGTATTGAATCTAGGACATTCTTTATATTAGTTATGCATGTGCATTACACGTATTTGTTGAATTACAATGCACGTATCTCTACTATTATAATGGGAGAAGACCTTTGTCCTTAACCCAACCCGTGCAACGCACGTGTAGGTAAAATTTTTTTTTTTGCCCTTTTCATTCCTCCCAATTTTTTTCCACGTGCACAGCACGTGTATAATACTAGTTTGTTTAGTTATAAATGGAGTTTGTGTGGTGACAAACTCTCATATTAAAATAGCAGAGATATCTATATAATAAATTACAAAGAAAGCTATCAAGTGGCTCTCATTCAATCTCCCCTAAAATCAATGGCCTAGATTGATTCTTACAAAACATATTTTCCCGCTCAAAATTTCGAACCCCAAAATTAAATTTTTCCCCCCAAAACTAAAAAATTCATTACTTTATTACTATCTCTCTCCTCTCTCTTCACTTTTTCATATTTCTCTCTTTCTCTCTCTCCCTCTCTCTCCCATTCTTTCTTTATTTACTTAGAAATTTAGATTTTAAGGTTTCAGGTTTGTAAAATTTTCAGAATTTTTATGCTTTTTCTTATTGTACATGTTATATTGAAAATAACAAATATCTTTTCAACAGTTAAATTTCATCATTTTCCACACTTAAAGTTCTAAGAAGTTGGATTTTACACCCTCGTTTATAATTATTTTTCGATATATACTAATAGAAACATGGACTTTTATTTACAACTAATTATTATCATACTATTCAAACTTGAACTACATAATTATTGTTTTACTGTTTACAGAGCTTTTCGTGTGTTGTATCGTTCTGAAAACGTGCCGTAGGCACGTGCCCACGGGCAAATCTAGTATTTTTAAAAAATCTAAAAATGTATCAAAAAAACTTAATATAGTAAAGATAAGAAGGTATGTTAGAAGCATCAAGCATGTAAGGGAATAAACATTTTCTCGATAGGGCATACTTTATACGGTCTAGCAAAGCATGTTCACTAGATTGAAGTTTGAATTAGATATAGAATGCAAGGCACGTTCTCCTAGTTGAGTAGTGGCAGTACAAATAAGTAGTACAATTAACACTGCTTGATGGAGATCGAGGATAAAGGGATCTACGCTTCCCTCTCCGACTGACCAATAACAACGGCAAAAAACGAGACCAAAGGTTCTACTGTCGCTTCCACCGAGACACAGGGCACGAAACGGATCATTGCTGAGCCCTTAAAGACGAGATTGAAGCCCTTATCCAACGAGGGTATCTGAGGAAGTTCTCCTGGACCAATCCCAAAGATCGGAGAGAACCGAGGAGCCCAAGGCCTTCGCCTCCCCCTTGAACAAACAACCGCTGCCCCGAGCAGGACCCCGAACCCGAGGAAGCGGGGGGACCGACTATCCTCCACTGCATCCACGGCAGACCCATGGGAGGGGACTCCAATACCTCCCACAAGGCCTTCGTCCAAGAGGTCAACTTTGTCCGGGACCATCCTTCCCCTCGCATCTAGCAGCGGGCTATCTCCTTCTCGGGAGAAGACCTCAAAGGCATCCGGCTCCCGCACTACGATGCCCTCATCATCAGCCTTATCATGGCCAACTTTGAGGTTTGCCGTATCCTGGTGGATAACGACAGCTCGGTCAACATCCTTTTCTTGGAGGCATTTGCGAATCTCAAACTCCCCCGAGAAAAGCTGAAGCCGGCTGGTTACACCCTGCATGGGTTTTCGGCCGTCCCCGTACAAATTGAGGGAATTGTTACACTGGATGTGACGGCAGGCACGACCCCTATCCTCCGAACCGGGTTGATGGATTTCATGGTGGTCAACGTCAAAGCGGCATACAACGCCATCCTCAGCTATCCCGGGCTCTGCTATTTTTAGGCCGTCCCCTTGGCCTACCATCTGAAGCTAAAGATCCCCACCGACCTCGGAGTTGGTGTCTCCGAGGCAATCAGGAGTCAGCACGATCGTGCCATATGACTGTGGTCGGAGGCGGAGTATTCCCCCTCGACGCAGTTGAGATCTCTCCCTCCTGAAAGAGACAACACTGAGTCAGAACCAGCGGACGAGCTGGAGCAGGTCTCATTTGAAGCGACGGACAAATCTAAGTGTTTTCGTATCAGCCGCTCTCTTTCCCCCGACCTCAGGCCGAATCTGATTGATTGCATCCGTCGCAACATTAACCTCTTCGCCTGGACTCCGTTCGAAATGCCCAAAATTTCTGAAGATCTCATCATGCACCAGCTGAGCATCACCCCAGGCTCCAAACCCATTCATCAGAAGCGGCGCAAGTTCACTACAGAGAGGTAACAAGCCCTAAAGGTGGAGGTAGACAAACTGTTGTCCGCTTGGTTTTCCAGGAGATTAGTTACCTCGAGTGGCTGGCTAATGTCGTGATGGTGAAAAAGGCTAGCGGGAGCTGGAGGATCTGCATCGACTTCACAAATCTCAACAAGGCGTGCCCCAAAGATCTGTTCCTAATCCCGAGCATTGATGCCTTGATTGACGCGAAGTCGGGTCATGAGCTACTGACTTTCATAGATGCCCTTTCGGGCTATAATCAAATCCGCATGTTCCCTCCTGACCAAGGTCTGTACTGCTACCGGGTCATGCCCTTCGGGCTCAAGAGACTCGTCAACCGGGTCTTCAAAGATCAGATCGGCCGCAACATGGAAGTCTACGTCGATGACATGCTCATCAAGAGCCGACAAGGTCAGAATAATGTGGATGACCTCGAAGAAGCGTTTGGCGTACTCCGATCCCACGACATGAGGCTCAATCTCGCCAAGTGCGTCTTCGGTGTCTCCTCCGAAAAGTTCCTTGGGTTCGTGGTCCTTCAGCAGCATAGAGGCGAACCCCAAGAAGACCCAGGCCATTATCGACATGGCCCCTCCGAAGAATGTTAAAGAAGTTCAGCGGCTAACAGGGTGGGTGGCGGCCATCGGCCGATTTCTCTTGAAATCTGGGGAGAAATCACTCCCCTTCTTCAAAGCTCTCCGAGGGTTGAAGGGCTTTGAGTGGGGGGATCCCTAACAACATGCATTCGAACAGCTGAAGTCCTACCTAGCCAACCCTCCACTTCTTAGCAAACCCGAGCCAGGCGAATCACTCCAGCTGTACCTCTCAGCCTCGGAGAACGCCCTCAGGGGCCGTTCTCGTTCGGGAAGAGGACGGTGTCTAGAAGTCTCTCTACTATATGAGCAAAGTCTTGCTTTCGGCAGCGATCAAATACGTGAAGATGGAGAAGGTGGCCTACGCATTGGTAATGGCCGCGCGGAAGCTTCACCTTTATTTCCAAGCCCACTCTATCCAGGTCCTTACAGATCAGCCCCTCAAAGCCATCCTTCACAAGCCCGAAACTTCTGGTCGTTTGGTCAAGTGGTCGATCGAGCTGGGTCAGTACGACATCAGCTACCAGCCCAGGACGGCTATCAAGGGGCAGGCCCTTGCCGAATTCATCACAGAGTGCACTATTCCCAAGCCTTCAGATGTCTAGGAAATGGACCCATTCTGGGAGGTCTATGTCGACGGCTCGTCTTGCGAGGGAGGAGGCAGCACGGGTGTCATCCTGAAGGGCCCCGATAACTTTGTGCTCCAGTACTCTCTCAGTCTGAATTTTCCGACCTCGAACAACGAGGCAGAGTACGAAGCCATGATTGTTGGGCTCACCCTAGCGCAAAAGGCTGGATCCACACACATCAAGGCCTTTAGCGACTCCCAACTCGTGGTCAATCAGATCACAGGGAGTACGAAGCTGGCGATGCTCGGATGGTGCTGGCGGTGGTCCGCCACCTCTTGGTGTCTTTTGAATACCACTCGGTAGAAAGAATCCCCAGGGAGCAGAATGCCCAGACAAATTCACCATCAAAGCTCGCCTCGTCGTCCTTCGAGGGGCTCGACCGCACCGTTCTGATCAAAGTCCTACTCAAGCCCAGCATCGACCTCCCCGAAGCCTTCTGCTTCACAACGAATCTTCAACCAGGAAACTGGATGACGCCCATTCGAAAGTTCCTTTCGACGGGCGAACTCCCTCAAGACCAGTCAGAGGCTAGAAGAATCAAAGTCCGCTCGGAAAGATTCACCCTAATCAACAAGACTCTCTTCAAGCGCTCATACACCTTATCCGACGGCAGGCCCTACCTCCGCTGCGTAGGCCCTGACGAGGCCTGGTACGCTCTAACGGAACTGCACGAGGGGATCGGCGGATGTCACATGGGGAGCAGATCGCTCATCCGAAAGGCCCTAAATCATGGGTACTACTGGCCGACCATGCTGCAAGACTCCCAGGACCTCGTCAGGAGATGCGGCCCTTGCCAAAGGTTCTCATCGGTGAAATACTCCTGCAGGACAATCTTCGATCCCTAGCCAGTCCGACCCCCATTGCTATGCGGGGAATGAATCTGGTCGGTCCCTTCCCACAAGCAACGGGCCAAAGAAAATTCTTGGTGGTGGTCATCGACTACTTCACCAAGTGGATCAAGGCAGAACCTCTGGCCTCCATCACCAAGCACAAAATTCAGCAATTCTTCTGGAAGCACATCATCTGCCGATTCGGGATCCCTCAGGTGCTCATCACCGACAACAGGACCCAGTTCGCGGACAAAAACTTTCAGAAATTCTGCAAAGACATTGGCGTCCAGCAATGCTTCTCATCGGTGTGCCACCCCTAATCAAACGACCAAGCCGAGAACAAAAACAGTCAAATCCTGGACGGTCTCAAAAAGCGGCTGGACAATTTACCCAAGGGTCAATAAGTCGACGAACTGCCCAGTGTACTCTAAGCGCACTGGACCACTAAGAGGATCCCCACGGGCGAATCCCCGTTCAACCTCACCTTCAGCGCACCGAGGCCGTCATCCCCCTGGAGATCGGCCTCCCCTCGCCCAAGGCCATGGCCTTCAATGAGGAGGACAACTTCTCAAACCTCAGAGCCAATGTCACTCCCCGCTTCCCAAAAACATGGAATACGAGTGCGTGACGAAGCCCAGCGAATGATTTTAACATCATCCATAAGCTGTAGGCTCGACTCAGCATCACAAAAAGAATATAACAAGATATATATACAACCAAGCATGCATGAATAATTTATTAGCAACAGAAACAATTGAAACACAATAATAATATCCAAAATAGTTTCAAGTCTAGATCAAGTTAAAACTCGGGAACATCAGCCCATTACAAGTTCTTAAGTAGAAAGAATAAATAATTCAAGAAAAATAAATATTCTAAACAAGTCTTTTCTCCACTTGAAGGCTAAAACCTCTGCTCACCAATTCCAGCAGGCAACTCGTCTCCAAAGTCTGCTTTAAAAAATATAAAAAGGAAAAGAAGAGAGAAAACAAGACAATGTCCTTAGTGCAAGGTAGGGCCACAAATAGTAAAAACGAGTACAAGAAACATGGAACAAAATTTGGAATCAAGAATATAATAGGGATGCAACAAGTAGTGAAATTCAAGAACTAACTAGCAAGAAGGACAACTCAAGAGGTCAGGTTGGGTAACAAACACTAATAGTAGATCAAGTGGCTAGTGCACACGTGAAGGTAATCAACATCAAGAGACAAGAATCAAGTCCAAGTGTTAAGTAACTAGTCTTAAGTCTAGTGTCAAGTTGTTAAGTTCAAGTATCAAGTCGCAAGTGTCAAGTATTATATATATTCAAGTATCAAGTCTCATGTAACATGTCATCAAGTATCAAGTAAACATGTATCAAGTTCAAGTTTCATATTTCAAGTCTCATGTATCATGCAATCAAGTATCGAGTAAGCATGTATCAAGTCTTGTGGTTATTACTATCTAGGTAGTACTTCATGCATCCATCTTTTTACTACATGGTTGCTACAGGCAATGCAATTTCATTTAGACCTAGTAATGGAGTCTATAAGGTATCGTACTCAGGTATCAAGTATCAAGCAAGCATGGTTCATGAATCGAAAAATAAATAACAAGTTCACGAAACAAGTTCGCGAATCCACTAACAAGTTCAAGAACCGCACAATGAGTTCATGAATCAAACAAGTTCATGAGCTAAGTAACTGGCTCCATGAATCGATCAAGATACAATAAGTTCATGAACCAAGTATTGAAAAACACGGACCCCCTTCCGAGTACACTTACCTATATTGTCCACTACTATGGTCTTTCCCTGAAATCCCGACTTATTATTTATTATTAACATCAAGCAAGCATGATAGTGTGCGAAACAAGTTAAGAAATCATAATCATGAACATGAAACAAGTTTGAGATATTCATATAGCATATTCGAGGGTCAACACGAATAAAAACATCACGAACAACGAAAATCTCAAATCTGGACAGCATGACGTTGCTGTACCAAAACTGTGATTCCCATTGCTACGAGATAGCAAATGTGGATCCGTCAGGAGGTCTAGAAACTAGACTCCTGTCCAGTTTTAACGCATATAATTAAGGTACATAAAAGTTGTGATAACATGTGTCAAAACAGCAAACTACACAGCTAATGTGTTTAGGCAGAATTTGTGAATCTAACTTTATATATGTGAAACAGGGTTGAAATATTATTAATTAATTCTGAGATAATTTGGGGATATTCTCTAAGGTGTCCAGCAACAGTATGTAAAATTTCAAGGCAACTACTTAATGGTAGAATAGTTAAAATAATTTGTAAACTAAAGAAGTGCAGCAGTTTTGTGAATCTGCGACTACCGATACAGCTGCAGTAAAACTGCGATATTTTCTAGACCGTAACTAGGAGTTCAAAAATTCTGGAGGCTATCGACATCTAGACATCTAGAGCTACATTTACTGTTCAGGGCTCAAGTTTAGATTCTGATGTTAAAGGGGTCCAAACAGCATAGTAAGGTCCAGGACAGCAACGAGTGTGAGTGTCTAGCATGTTTTAGGTTACATGATAATTGGTTGTTAGGCGTCTAGATTAATGTGTGATATAAATACGAGGTAATGGTTATCAAAACAGCAAGTAATATTTATTTCTCAATTCAAATGGGTGCAAGTTCATCACGTACAAGATATAACACATGTCTACAAATCTAGGGTTCCTTAATTTCATATGTTCACGTGTCTAGGGGGTAAAATGAGTCCAAGTAGTTGTAATAAAATACAATGAAATTGTTGTGACTCTTAAGATTATGAAATTGATGAAGATTAATATTTGATCAATAACGACGAGTCAAAGAGGAGTCACAACTTCTAACTATTTGCGGTATTTTCAAATTAACGCTTGTACTAGAATAAAAATATGTACAAGATGAATACTTGCCTTGATTGGATGAGGCGTTGATCGACGATCGAGATCTGATGGATCGGATCGGATCGGAGCGGATCTTGATGGAAGATCAAGATCAAGACGATCGGGCGGCTGAGATCTGATCTGGCTGAAAAGATCAGATCTTGATCGAATCCAACAGCCCAGATTAAATCTCCCCTCCTTCTGTTTCTTCTTCCCCCCTTCACTGTACAAAGAGCGAGAGAGAGTAGCACCGGCGGGGTCTTCAACGGCGGCGACTGTGGTGCGACTGCGAGGTGGCGCGAGGCGACGTCGACGGGTAGCGGTGCTATCGTCAAGGGGCATCGACAGCGACGGGGACAGGCGCGATGGCGGCGACTCTGTTTTGGGTTCGAAAACAGGGGAGCGATGGCGGGGGATGGGTTCACGGTGTTGATTGACGATGGTGGTCGGAGAGGAGGTCGAGGGGATGAGGAGATAGCGGTGAGGCGATGGGTGGAGGAGACTGGCGATGGTAATGGGGATGGGTAGTGGGTTCGGGAGTTGGGTTCGGTGGTCGAAGGAGTGGGGACGATGGTGGATGATGGCGGTGGTGGTGATTGTGGGGTTCACGAGGAGCGGCAACGGTGAAGGCCGTGGTGGTGAAGACGAGAGGGAGGCGAAGGCGATCGGGTTTGGGCAGAGGAGCGTAGAAAGAGACGGGAGACGATGCGAGCGGGAGGAAGAAGATGGAGAGCGGCAGGTTGGATGGGGGTCTGCACAGTAATTAGGTTAGGGGTTAGGGTTAGGGTTAGGGGTGTTTAGGGTTAAATAGTATAAGGTTTTGGGTTTTTGGGTATTAGAGTATCCGATTTGAGTGGGATCCAACTAGAGAATTGGTCAAAAATCTATAAAAATGGGAAAAAAGAGGTACATGAAATGAATTGTCCATTTCTCCATGAAGAACGACACGAAAGAGCAGGACGGACATACAATTGAATCAGATATAGGCACCAAAAATTGAGTTGAAACAAAATAACGATTTTATTTGAACGGAAACAGAATACAGGATCTCAAATTGAATACAAGAATACCAGCCAAAGAAAATATAGTAGAAAAAAATACAGATACGGAAAATTGGAGTTACAGCCAACCTGGACCTCATCGACGAGGTCAGGAAAAGATCCGTCATTCGAAGAAGCATATACCAACAGCGGATCAAGAAATTCCACAACAAGAAGGTCCGTCTGACGAACATCAAACAAGGTGACCTCGTGCTCCGAAAGTTCGCAGTATCCAACCCTGGAGGAAAGCGGAAACTTTTGCCTAATTGGGAGGGCCCGTACAAGGTCTCCGAAGTGGTCCGTCCCGGCACGTATGAGAGAGCTGCCATTGTTGTGTTTTTCATCCTTTCAATCCCTATTATGGGGTTTTAGTTCGCAACCGGTTGAAGGTGCAAGAATTTTGGTAGAAGAAGTAGTGGCGGAGCTTAGTGAGGGCCCGGGGGTGCCCGAGCCCCCCAGAATTTTTAAAAACCTCCTTCACATTATTAAAAATTTTATAAACCATTCAAAAAATTATAATTTAACCCCAATGATAACTAAGTTTTATTGTTTGGCCCCCCTAAAAATTATGAAAAAATTTATATATATATATATATATATATATATATATATATATATATATATATATATAATCATAGAATTTACCTTGGCCCTCCCGGTAAAATTGTTCTGGCTTCGCCCCTAAGAAGAAGAGCTTATGCTAGAGAGAGTTGTAGGGTTTTAGTTCGATCGCAACCGGTTGAAGATGCAAGAATTTTGGTTGAAGAAGAGCTTATGCTAGAGAGAGTTGTAGGGTTCGTGCTCGAATCCTTGCCCAAAGGGCCGGTAACGCCTTCCGGGCCTTCGGGCTGCACCAACGGTCCGACTCGTAGTGGAGGGACCTGCCCTTGAAGGCTTGAACAAAAGGTTTATGTCTTATGGTAGTGTGTCGTAGTTATTTGGATACAGTACACATTAGGCAATTGAAGTGTATTTAGCAGAATTTTTTGTTTTTTTTTTGTTTTTTACTGTATCCAATTGAAGTGGATACAGTAACACATTAGTAGAGTTTCGAGGTTAAGCATTTTTGGGTCTGAAAGTCTTTATGTGGACTCTATGTAGTTGGCACTTGTCAATTAAATCTCACCTAAGCGCCTAGTTCGAGATGTTTTGCAAGTTACAGCCGGCCGGCTCGTGTTGTGTCTAGACTAACCCATATTGAACCTGCACAAAATTTTCTGGCAGTGGTTAGGCTGGTGAACTAAACATGAATAGAAACTGGTTGACTCGTTCGGAACAATATATGAACTAAATGTACGGGAAGAAAGCAAAAGCTAGGGGGGTTATTATTTATAGCTGGCATCCATGCATGGTTTCATTTCTTGAGTCTTAATTACATGCTTGTTTGAAGGGAAGAGAGGACTCGATCGACCATACGATTCAGCAGAGCTTTGTATTATACTTGGTAAGCAGGGGCGAAGCCAAATTTTTTTTACCGGAAGAGCCAATGTAAAATTCTATGATTACATGTAAAAATTTATATATTTTTTCATAATTTTTAGCGGGGGCAAATAATAAAACTTAGTTTTCATAGGAGTTAAATCATAATTTTTTCGAAGGGTTTATAAAATTTTCAATAGTGTGAAGGGGGGTTTTTGAAAATTCTGAAGGGACCTGGGCACCCCGGGCCTTCACTAAGCTCCGCCACTGTTGGTAAGTCCCGCATGCAAGATGACTGAGAAATGAGACTTTGCTAGATAGATATAGGAAACATTCTAGTTGGAAATGTACTTAACTATATCTTGAATTTTTTTATTAAATAATGTTAGAATATACTAATGTTAAACCCTCAATGTCATGCGATGCTTTGAGATAAAAGATGAAGTGGCTGTGATGCAAATGTGAAAAGTGTAAGGGCTATTATGCCAAAAATGTTTGAAAGTAGTAACAGTTGCTGTGCCAACATGTCAAAAAAGTCCCAGAAAGCATTTGGCCCATGCAAAATGTCATGCGATGCTTTGAGATAAAAGATGAAGTGGCTGTGATGCAAAATTTTATGTTTAGGACTTAGGAGGGAAGTGTACATAAACTCAGGAGTAATTAGGCAAATGTGAAAACTGTAAGGGCTATTATGCCAAAAATGTTTAGAAGTAGTAACAGTTGCTGTGCCAACATGTCAAAAAAGTCCCAGAAAGCATTTGGCCCATGCAGGTCTCGAACCTGCGACCTTGGCGTTATTAGCACCACGCTCTAACCAACTGAGCTAATGGGCCGACCGTCAGAAGTAGTGAATATATCAAATATGTCATATTAATAAGCTGAATCTTTGACGCTAGCTAATTAATATGATCTTTTACACCGACTACCAATCTGGCACTAACTTTTATTTTATAGCGAAACTTTTGTAAATAATTATATCGTAAATAAATTTAAACTTTAAGACTATTATGGTAACTGACAAGAGCTAACTAAATGGATGGTTAATATAAGTTTCACTTAAAAATGAGTGGTTGAAATTAGATGGTTGATTGTCTACAAATTACACAACCACAACTCTCCCATTATACTATTAGAGATATAGAATTTTTAAAAATTATTTAATTATTAAAAAAGTTTATTCTATTTTTTATTAAGAATTATGTTACCTATGTTAACAATTTTCTTTAAATTTTTTATATAAATACTTTTAACTTACTATGAATTATCTCTTTTTGAGGGGAAGCTATTTATGAAGTATATCTAAACAATGTCTATTCCATGATTCAATCCAACCAAACAAAGATAACACAAACAATTAATGTGATTTCTTCACCACAATCACCATCACCACCACCACAAAAGAGAGATCCTGGTGACAGACACTCCGACAATCTAGTGAGTCATAGAAAGAAAAGAAAGATAGGGTTGAGGTGGAGAAATTTTTGTTAACGACAGAAAGAGGCAGGGATCTGGTATTTATAGACAGAGAGAGTGGAAACCCTAATCCTAATAGCCCAGATGACCCTCTTCTGTGGGCCTGAAACAAAGGCCCACGAGAACTGTAGGCTTGATTCTGTAGGAGTCGGCAATTTCTGAGGAGATTAGACGGCTCAGACTGAGCCGGATTATTTACCCATATGAAGAACCAATTCCCTTAGCACGACCCAACTGCCAATTTGAAATTTTGGATCCAATTATATCATCAAATTTTTAGTTACATTTCCAAAGTCATCAACATATTCAACCTTGATAGCAAAAAAAAACAAAAAAAAACAAAAAATTCTGCTAAATACACTTCAATTGCCTAATGTGTTACTGTATCCAAATAACTACGACACACTACCATAAGACATAAACCTTTTGTTCAAGCCTTCAAGGGCAGGTCCCTCCACTACGAGTCGGACCGTTGGTGCAGCCCGAAGGCCCGGAAGGCGTCACCGGCCCTTTGGGCAAGGATTCGAGCACGAACCCTACAACTCTCTCTAGCATAAGCTCTTCTTCAACCAAAATTCTTGCACCTTCAACCGGTTGCGATCGAACTAAAACCCTACAACTCTCTCTAGCATAAGCTCTTCTTCTTAGGGGCGAAGCCAGAACAATTTTACCGGGAGGGCCAAGGTAAATTCTATGATTATATATATATATATATATATTCATAATTTTTAGGGGGGCCAAACAATAAAACTTAGTTATCATTGGGGTTAAATTATAATTTTTTGAATGGTTTATAAAATTTTTAATAATGTGAAGGAGGTTTTTAAAAATTCTGGGGGGCTCGGGCACCCCCGGGCCCTCACTAAGCTCCGCCACTACTTCTTCTACCAAAATTCTTGCACCTTCAACCAAAATTCTTGCACCTTCAACCGGTTGCGAACTAAAACCCCATAATAGGGATTGAAAGGATGAAAAACACAACAATGGCAGCTCTCTCATACAAAGTACTCATATTTTCTTTTTTTCACTATCAAAGTACGGTACAATTGAAAAATGTTACAACACTCTCCCTACTGCCTAAGAATCTCTCGCAAGGCCCCTCGGACACACAAGGGCCATCTCAAGTCCCGCCGAACGGGTCCCCCCTCCAACGACCTCGTTTGGCATTATAGGCTTGGCCGTTGTCGACGCTCCGGCAACGGAGCTCTGCGCATCGGCGGGCCTCGCCATCACCAGAAAGTGGGTCAGTGTGGAACCCAGAACAGAGTGACCTCCTCCCCCAGGATGGCCGAACCGAGACCGACCCGCGCCCAGCAGGACCTTCAACCTTTGGATCTCCAGTTCCTTCTCAACCACGACCTCACGGAGAACAGACTCGGAGGTCATTCGCCGAGTGGAGGCATCTGACAGGGCCTAGTTCGTTTCGACACTCCCCGAGTCACGGTCGGTAATTGCCTTCTTCAAGCGCGTCGTCTCCAAGCTGAGCTCCTTAGATTTTCGCATGAAATAGCTCACGGTGGCTTCCCGATCGCGGGCCTGCTTACGGTAACGGATTAATACACCCTCCTTGGACTCCAGCCTATTCCGGAGTCACCTAACCTCGGCAGAATTGAGGTCGGTAACCGGGGCCTCGCTCATCTAGCGAAAGAGAGGAAAACCACAATTAACTAAAAATCACAAGTCTAAGAAGGTCGGCCAAAAAATCTAGTTGTATTGATTCAAAAATTGATTACAAAAAGCGGTGGCCAGTCTGCATTCGGCAATACAAAAAATATAGATACAAAAAAAAAGAAACATTCTAACTAGTGCGAAGGGTGGTCCTGCACCTCTTCGTCGGTCGCCGCGCCACCTGCCTCTGGCTCCACGAGATGGTCCTTCGAAGCCTCGTCTCCATCACCCCCGGGGGTCAGTAGATGCACCGGGGGCTGCCACCCAGAGTGGAGGTGGTCGATCTTCGCCTCGGGGTAAAGATGCAGGAAGTGCTCCTTCTCCCGATCATACGCCTCATTTTGGGAGCTGATCATCTCATCCGAGGCCGCTATTGCCAGCTCATCATAATCAGCTTGCACCTTCCCCCGGGCCACGGCCAACTCACGAAGGTACCCATCCTGTTTAGAGGCGAGCTGGGCCTAGAGGGCCTGCGCACTAGCCCGAGCGTTCGACAACTCAGCCCTCAGATCCTTCGCCTCTCGAATGTACCGATCGGCATTCTGCTTCTCGTTGCGGACCTCCTTCTCCAGGCACCTCCTCATCTGGTCCCCTTCCATCAGGGCCAGATCGAGATGGAAAAAACTTAGTAGATATTAGCATAAAAAGTAAAAATTCAAAAAGCCAACACTTACTACCACTTGAGCCTGAGCCACTTCATGTGGGCAGTCTCCGCGGTCTCGGTCGCCAAAATGTTTCGGTCGTGCACATGTGGCAATCTTGGTGGCCACCTTCATGGTGATCGGGCCCTCAGCCAGCAAGTCTGCCTCCTTCACTGACTAGTTCGGGGCGTACGGCCTTAGCCCCCCCTTACCCACCATCTGTTCGGCATCGGGACGAATAGGTGGGGTCCCCGACTTCAGGACCTCAGTAACCTTCAGGCTACCCGAACTCGGCCCCGCCTCTGTCACCTCTCGGGATGAATGCTTCTTCTTCTGCTTCTTATAGGGCGGCTCTGGGCCAGCACCAAAAGGGCCTTCCTCGCGTCGAACTTTGTCGGCTCCATCACTACAACAAAAAGAAAGAATGTTAAGACAAAGGTGAAGAGTTAGACAAAAATGAAACAAAAATATACAGGGGTTGGCTGGGCTCAGTCCGGCTCGAGCAAGATGAATCTCGGTCAGGCGTTGCCAACCAATGTTGTGCCCTTCCATGATTTTATCCACATCTGCCCACTCCGCCTCCGTCAAATCCCTCTACCTCGGGGGCTTGAAATTCAGCTTACAAAAATTCCAGTTCATGGGAATTCGCCAAGGCACCGCACTCCCGACCACGAAGTACTTCTCCATCCAGCCCTTTATGGAGTCCGAGTGGCCGTGCATCACTCACTTGTGGGGGTGGGGAGACATGTAGAAAATTCCCTCCATATCCCCGAGCGAGCTTACCCCCAAGACCGTTGAGAAGTATTTCAACTTCAGTGGGACCTTCTTCTCTTGGCACTTGAGAATGAAGCAGATCATATGCTTCCAAGAGTTTGGATCGTAATGCATCGGGCTCAGCTCCCCCCACCTCAGCATCCTCTGGATAAATGGTGCAGTGGCAACCTCAGCCCCGAGGCAAAGGCATCCTCGGGAAACATGCAAAACCCTGGGGCCAACTCGGTGGTGGGGCGGATACCCGGGCTTGGGATCATCAACTCGTACTCCTTGAGGATGAAGTAACTCGCCCTTATTATCGGCAGAAAGTCGGCCTTCAGCGCACATTAGGTGCTGTCCATTTTGATCTGGGGTCGGGTATTCGAAGGCACGTCCATGTGAAATTGGACAAGGCCCTCCACGTCGTCAGGGTACATCCTGATCGACCCTGGTCTCTTGGAGAAGGGGACGTCAAAACCGGGCTTTGGTGCAAAGGAGGAATTTTTCGTATTGCTTTATTATCTTCGTTTGATCTCTTCAATAAGGTGAGTGACATGTTTTGTTTTGTTTTGTTTTGTTTTATGTATGTTGTATGTGATGTTCTATCTATTAGAAAGCATACTAGGAGTTTGTATGATGGTATGTGAAGTTTTGATGAGTAGATGAAATAAAAATTGAATCTTTTCATGAAACCTATGCTTTGATGATTTAAATTACATATAGATGACTTGAGATTGTTAAAGAACTGTATAGAAATCATGAGTAGGATGCTTTCCTTCATATACTTGCTGTTTTAACATATCATGATGTGTTGTATGATGATATTGCATAAAAGTAGATAAAAAGATTACTTTTACTTATATATAAATGCATAAACTCTATTTGGGGGCTTTTCTTTGAGTAGAAACTTGATTAGTGATTGTTATAATTGCTCATATGCATGGATAAATTATTGTGAATGATTGTGGATGAGTTTAATGGCTATTGAATCTAAAAATCGAGTCTTGGAGTTTTGAGAACGGGGTTTAGATTTGGATCTATGCATTATTATCAATTTGGTGATTTCGTGATTTTGTGAAGTTTTTACTTGAAATTGAATTTGCTCAAATACTAAGTTTTAATCTGAATATTTTTTATTTTTTTAATTGATAAATTTGTGAAGTTTTCTTGGCGTACAAACATGTGTACATATATCTTATTTCGCTGTTTTCGAAGAAATTGGGTTTTCGTGTGTTTTGATGGAGTTTTGATTGGATTTCAATTGTTTTGGTTCTGATATAGTTTTAAACTCTTTACTACTCTTATTGATGGATTTTTTAAGTCTAAACTGATGTTAAAATTCATATTCGAACATGTATGTATATAAGATGTTATTTTGAAATATTTTCGTATAAAACTCCTATTTCGAGATCTTGATATGTTTTGATGTGTTTTAATAACTCCTATATGTTATACAAGTTATGATTAATTATTTCAGGAAATTAGTTCTTCAAATTTGTGATTTTACAAAGTGGAATCGTGTATCGGTTAAAACAGGCACAACCTTTAAACTGCAGTCTGGAGGTCTGACAGTCGACCGACCAATGTCGACAGTCGACTATCGGGGTCCTGGCTGAAGTATTTTCTTGAGTCTCGAATTTTCCTGCGGGATAGTCGACTGTCTCTGCTCTGAATCAATGTTTTCTTTAAGTATTGGATTTTCCTGCGGGACAGTCGACTGTCCAGATTATACAGTCGACTGTCACTGCTCAGATTTGTGTTTTCTTGAGGTATTGGATTTTCATGTGGGACATTCGACTGACCACTTTACACAGTCGACTACTACTGCTCTGACTGATGTTTTCTTGAGTTTTTAATGCTTCTTTTGATCGGTTATTTCTTCAATATTATATTATTTTAAAAGATGTTTTGCTACAGATTAAAAGTGTTTTACAGAGATTTATATTGGATTTTTAAATGTATTCTTTTGGACCTTATTTGAGTTATACGTGTTTTCAAAGGAATTGGCGTTTTGTGATATTCTACAACTTAAAAATATGTTTTTAGTTATTTAATAAATCTAATATTTATTTGGATTCTGGAATTTTATATAAGATTTAGATTTTTTTGATTTAAGAAGTTTCTTCATATAATCGTTTTGACGATGGATTTGTGAGTTTTATTGAAAGTTTTGGTCTTGATGGATGAGTTGTGATTCTCTAGAAGTTAAGTGGGAGTCCTGTAAACCGGCAGTTGAGATTTGTGGATTTAGACTTGCGGGGTCTTGGGTTTGTTGTTTTAATAACCAACTTATGTCCGGCAGGATACACTAACTCTAGAGATGAGACATCTTGTGTTTTAATAACTAACTTAAGAACATGCACTAGTAGAGATGTGATAGAACTTGGGAAACGTGAGTATATGCTCTTGGTCTGTTTAGTCCAATGGATGCGTTCCAGGACTATTTGTGTTCGGTCTCGAGAGGACATTTGTATGTTCACGTGTCGAGGGTCAGCGGGCCTATTCACGAAGCATGCAGGGTGCATTCGCGTGTCGAGGGTCGGCGGGCCTATTCACAGGATGTACATGGTGTATCTGCACGTCGAAGGCCTCGCAAGCCTGTTCGTGGGGTATACGGTTGGGAGGTGATTCTCCAGTTTTAGAGCTATTCTTACATGATGCTTGCACGTCGAGGGCTGTGGTGCCTATTCGTGGAGTATTCTGGATCTTGTTTCCATCACCATAGTAGGATTAGTTGCATAACGAGAGATTTAACCCTATAAAGTGGAGAACGATAAGGACTTGCACCGGACCTATGTCGTACGAAATGCATAGAATCCGACAAGTATGCATTAGAGAGTCATCATTTAGCATTTGTGTTTTCTTGACTTGGTTTTATGCATGTTGTTTATCTGTTTTTCTACACTTGATACTTAGTCTAGTTTCACTTGTTGTTTTCATGCTTTACTATTTACTATCTTATATTCCTTGATGTTTTCATACTTTGCTTATTGTTATTTCTCATTTCATTTATTCTTGCTGTTAATACATGTTGTTTATGACTCTATACTTTATGTTTTATTTATATTGTTTTCTCTTAATGTCACTCACACCGTTATGGCTGACCCCTGTAGTTTTGGGAATTAGGGTTATCTCTAGCCTCATGTTTTACAGGTAGGTGCTTATAACTTGGGATTTGGGTGCTTGTGCTAGAATGATAATAGAGGTTATGTAAATTGTAAAAGAAAGTGTTGTACAGGAAAGAGTTTGTAATTCAAGGTGTTTTGTATTCCACTGTGTTTTGTAAATAAGTGATGTAATTTAAGTTTGAAATAAAAATTGTCTTTGTTTTTGCCTATGTTTACTATTGCAGTTGAAGTTGATGCTGGAAATTGTGCAACGTATTTTTGATATATCATATTGAAAATTCGAGACGCTACAGGATCACCCAGCCATCCAAGAGTGGGGGGCTCCTGATATGGGTTAGATGACGTGGCAGCGCCTGGGCCATCAGATCCCCTCAAATCCCGCTCTCCCCTGATCATCAGGTCAAACAGAAGTCCAACAGCCCCCTACCGCCTCAGCCCACAAACAAACAGGTCTGACCCGGCCCATCCAGGTCCCAGACCCGTTTGTCTCTGTCTATAAATACCAGACCCCCTCCACTCTTCCGCAGGTAATCAATCTCCCCACCTGAACCGTAGATGCCCAATCTTTTTCTCAGTGACTGACTAGATCGTCGGGGGGCCTATCACCGGAACTTCTCCCGATATTTCTAGGCAGTGTGCAGGTACAGAAGACCAAGCCGTGCAGAGCTACCAGATCCGAGCCGAGCTGCTGGATTCGAGCCGAGCACCCGGCCTCTACCACTCCGTTCCTGCTTCCGAGCCGAGCCACTCGCCTCTACCTCCCGGCTCCTATTCCCGAACCTGTCCCGCTCTCCGGGGTCGGACCGATACCAGTACTACGGTTTCCATTTCACAAATTATAAGAACTCATACCTTTTGCCCCCACACCACAAAAATAAACAGCAACATATATATATATACAAAATATATATATATATATATATATATATATATATATATATATATATATATATATATATAATCCATTGAAAACGAACCCGTTTTTAACGGAGAAAAATCCATATATATATATATAACTTGTGAAGCTTGGTCCTGGTTTTGAATGAAGTGATCGAAGACCTGACTATTGAATTCAGCATATGTTTGTATTTACTTGGTAAGTTGCCAAATGCAAGAATAAGTATTAATTGCATCCTTCCAAATATTGAACAAATTAGCAAAAATAAATAAATTCCATTAATCTCTACTACTATAATGGAAGAAGGTCTGGGAGAAGGCCATACTGTAATTTGTCCATTTACCAATTCGTGCAACGCACATATTTAACTATTGTAAATGAAATTTTAGCTCAAATTCGAACTACGTCTAAATTTTACTTTTAAAAAAATTATATTTATTAAGACGTACATCGCACATATGTAAAGTACTAGTAAATTAATTAATCAGCAGTGCTAATTGTATACAGATTTTGTACTACCGTACATTTGCAGATAGTGCTAACAATAAGATAATTTATTTTTATTACCTCATCAAAAATATGGTAATTTTTTTTTTTTTTTTTTGACTTTTAGTGTATTTTGTACTCTACATTACATTACTTTATTTAAAATAAATATAATGTATTTTGAAGAAAAACTGAACATTTTAACAAATAATATGAGACCGATCCTAATCGAATTGAAACAGACATATGTTCATAGTAAAAAAATTAACGACGGAAATGAAAAGTATTTTTTACTCGATAAAATAAAAATAATTTACTCACCAACATTTGTTTAGTTCTTCAAACAACAATAACAACAAATCTTTTTTTCCAACTAGTTGAAGTAGGTTATATGAATTATGGTTTTCTATTCTGCTCGGTTTAGCTCAATACATACTGTAAGGTTACAATCTATTTTATATTTCCTTACTTGTTTTCGTCCAACTAAGTTTGGTCTTCTCCCCTATCCCTATCTTTAACTTTTTATCTTCAATATTTGTCAAATCATTTTTTTAAATGGAAGCACTTCGAGGTACTTGGAGATATACGGGTGTAACATGTCTACTACTTTTGTTCAGTTCTTCACTTAACAAATTCTTTGGTAGTTGATATAGTCAATCACATGTGATTCTTCTCTCTCTGGTCTGTGTCTAAGAATTAATATTCATGCAGTGTGTACCCAATTCAACTTCAAACAGTCCAACATAAAAGGTTATGAATTCATATGAGACCGAATACCGTGACTATAAAATTCTTACAAATCTAGAGACTGAATACCGTGACCCAATATATATATATATATATATATATATATATACACGTTACTCGCGGGTCTTGTGTGGAAAATTTCGTCATTCTAGCAGTAATAACATGTATTATTTCAATGTTGATCATTTCAATGTTGATCAACACATTTTTCTTTACATATTTTTTTGACGAGTAATATTTTTTGAAGTTTTTGCTTAGCGAATTTTGAGAGGTTTGAATTTTCTTAATTCCTCGATCATGACTTTAGCCCTTAGTTTAATGTTGAATATATTTATTTATTTTTTGTATTCAAACTTAATTTAGCTGATCTCCCAGAATTAGCGTATGAAATTAATTGAATATTGTTCTCACTAATTATTTTATTTTTAAAGCCACTGGCTCTGTCAACACATGCAAATCTTAGTTGATGTGTGTACGTGGAACCTAGCTAGTACGTACGGACATTCAAATCTATGTAGAATTCAATTGTCAGTCCTTTCTATATTCAAACAATGACCATATTAAATCTAGCTCACACGTTTGCAAAACGAAATCGAGCTATAAAAGAGCATCCACAATGGTTTCTTATAAATGACAAATTGTCATTTTATAAGAAAGGAATCGTTGTAATGGCTTTTTATTTTGTCATTTTATGGTAAACTTTCTATTCTAGTTTCTCATATATGAGAAACAAAATACCAATTCTCAAATTATAAAGGGCGGGATATCATATCTCGTCGCTCCGATTTTATGATTTTTTAATCAAGTGAGACGGGAAAAGATATGCCGTCTGAATATTTTTTTTTTTTTTTTTAAAATGGTCGGACGGGGAAACATACCCCGTCCGGGATATGATACCCGTCTCTCCACTTTTAAATTTTTTTTTTTTTAATATGTCCTCAGACGGGGAAACATACCCCGTCCGGGGTATGATACCCCGTCTCTCACATTTCTTTTTTTTTTATTTTAAATATGTCAACTTGCATGTGGTTTTAATATCTTTTTAAATATGATACCTTGTCAACTTGCATGTGGGACGGGGAATGTTTCCCCGTCTCTCGCTTAATTTTTGCCACCCACGCATATGAGAAAAAAATAACAAACAACCGTTGCACAATCGTCTTCCATTTGCTTGTCCTCCATTTGCTATTACTGTAGCTGCCATATAATAGCAAATAGCAAATACCATTGTGGACGCTCTAAATACCCTTTTAACTTTTTAGATTTTGACTTCGGTCACTTTATTTTCAAAAAAAAAAAAACTTTTTAGATTGATACCAAAGTTTTCTAAAAATCAAAGTGCATACGCACAATTGTAACAAAAAATCGGAAAAACAACTAAAACAGCAGTCATTCACTACCACTTCGATAGTGAAAAAGAAAAGATGAGAGTTTCCATTGCTGAGCTTTTCATCCTTTCACTGTTATGGGGTTTTCGTTCGCAACCTGTTGAAGCTACAAGATTTATTTACGGTATTTAGTCAGATGTTGTCAGTTACCATAATACCGTCAAAATTTAAATTTATTTACGGCATAATTATTTACAATAGTGTCAGTTATATAAAATAAACTAGTATAATGTACGTGTGATGCACGTCTAAAAAAAGTAAAGTCATCAAATTAAATGAATATATATTAAATAAAAAAATAGTTTATATTTGAATGTTTTGATTTGGGCTACACGTGCGGTGCTATATTTGTTGGATATAGTTTGAATGCATACTACACGTGTTTATATAGTTACAAAGTTAGAATTTATTTCTTAGAAACCCCAACTCTCCCATTAAAATAGTAGAGATAAAAGTTAGTGTTACTATGGATAATTGTAAAGAGTATGGCAAAAATTTGAAATGGGTAAATTGAGTTCTCAGATTCGATGCCAGACTACGTCGTAGTCTTCACTTTAAATAAATAAATTCTTATGCGTGCATCGCACGTGCAGATTGCTAGTCACTTTGAATCAATAGTAATAGATCATACCAAATAGCTGGCCGCAAAGATTTAATTTATTAATACTACATATTAGACATATTAACTCACGTTTTCAACAGGCCCATTAGCTCAGTTGGTTAGAGCGTGGTGCTAATAACGCCAAGGTCGCAGGTTCGAGACCTGCATGGGCCAAATGAGGTTTTTGGGTTTTTTTTGGCATGTTAGCAGCGCCTACGGGAATTTTAACAACTGTCACTACTTCCAAACATTTTTGGCATAATAGCCCTTACAGTTTCCACATTTTCCTAATTACTCCTCAGTTATATTATGCACAGTTCCCTCTTAAACATAAAATTTTGCATCACATTAGCCCGTATGAGTATTTTAACAACTGTTACTTCTTTCAAACATTTTTAGCATAATAGCCCTTACAGTTTCAACATTTTCCTAATTACTCCTGAGTTTATTACGTATATTATGCACGGTTCCCTCCTAAACATCAGATTTTGCATCACATCCACTTCATCTTTTATCTCAAAGCATCGCATGACATTAAGCAATCAAAACTTTTTAAAATTTAGTTACCGGCCCTAATGCTGATGATTAATGATATAGGTCCGATGACGTGACTCCTTTTGGGCCACAGGATCTCCTCAGAAAATGTGCATCGTCGGATCATCCGGATCCGCCACGTCAGCATCAGAAAACCGCCCGGGCCTCTGCCACGTCAGCCTGGAAACCGTCCAGACCGTTGCCACGTCAGCCCTATACCACTCGGATTTCTACCGCTTCAGGCCCACGGGCTACCGGGTTCAGACCCGGCCCCAAACGGGTCCAGATCTTGTTGACTTCTCCTATAAATACCAGACCCTCTCCCCCTTTCTCAGGTAATCAAATTTTTCCCTCTCAAACCCTAGTTACTGTTATTCCCCCTCAGTAGCTGACTAGATCGTCGAAGGGTCTGCCACCGGGACCAATCCCGGTATTCCTAGACCGTCTGCAGGTACACGAGACCTCGGATCCGAGCCTCCTGATCCGAGCCGAGCATTCAGCCTCCACCTCACTCCCGTCTACTTCCGTACCGTTCGCCCGGCTGAGGGTCGTCCACACCGGAACTTCCTCCACCAATACAAATCGAGTAAGAACTCATACCTGGTGCATCCACACGCCTCTCAAAAAACAAACCGCATCAATTAAGATTCGATGGAGATGGTTTAACTTTGTTTTTATATTATTTAATTAATAGAACTAACATAATTTAGTTCAGTTACTGATCTAAATATCAAACCTAATTGTTAAGCTACAAGTGTATTTTCCTACCTCCTTTCTACAACTTTAAAGTTTTAGCCGCTACGGGGTGATAATTACAGTGTTTCACACTAATCATTCCTGCCATAGCACTATATAAGGTTAATTTTGTTTTTAAAGATCGATTAAATAAGTTACCTGTTGCCAATTCATACCTTAAGATGACTGAGGGGATAAATGAGATACAAAAAAGATGAGAGGGGTTTTATACAAGCAGGAAATTAATGAAAGACTTAAGCATAGTCTTCCACAAAAGGCTAACACTGCTAATCAATGCAATTACTTATTTTCCAGGTTTGACCATTATAAACTTGAGCATAATCTCCTATAATTAAAGGCTTTGGATGATCATGAACTTGAGCAGAGTATCTCTTAAAGAGGCTTTGACTTGTCAATCTCTTCAATTAATCTAGGGACTTACTTTCCTAATTCAATCCACCATGCATAAATTTGAGTATAGATAGTCTTGTAGTCGCTGATAGGAATAGCGACCACGGTTGAATAAGATCGTTATTCTCAGTAGTGACCATCATTAGAAAAAATTGTTTATTTCTTTTTAAAGAGCAACCAAATGTCTCAATACATTCATTTAAAATCGTTATTCTTATCAGCAATTTCACATATGTTGTGATCGCTAATGGAAATAACTATAGTAAATAAAAATTTTAAATAAATTAAAAAAAGATACTGCTATTCTCATTAGCGACCTTAAAAATGAAGCGGTAAGTAACTAGCCCACAAATACTACTAGTTTGGAAAGTGGCCCAAAATCGCAAATACTTTCAAAAAGTGACCCCGCAAAAAATTCGAAAGCTTTTAGGGTTTGATTTAAGAATTGATTGAGAGATTCAGAGGATTTCGATTTGAAATTATTGATCGAAGGATTTTAGGTTTTGTTTTGGAATGGGATTTTGTAACTTTGGTATGAAAAATGATTTCACGCATTAAGCACATGGCAGCATAAATTTGTTATTATTTTTTAAAACAAATTGGGGACATAAAATAAAAACAAAATTGTCTCTCATGCATACACAAACAGAGATATAAGTTACTTTGTCTCGAATGATACTATTTAATGTATTCTGTCTCTTTAATTGATTCTTATGTACAAAATTGTGGTGGTGTATTATAAGGTCCAGCTTGTTATCAAGCATTCTCCTCACATCAAATCCAGAAATTAAAACACTCTTCCGATATTGATAGTAACAAGTTTTTTTTCTTTTTCTTTTAGGTTAATGGTGGAATAACGTCACCCTGTTTCATACTAAGAGATCAATAAAACAAGCTCGGCATACAGGGAGAAATACAAAAATAAGGTACAGAAAATAAAACATAACTCCCCAACAATACCTTGGAGGGTGGGTCTAACCGCACATACACAAGTACAGCCAAAAGTACAATAGACCGAAACAAAATACAAAGTAGAGGTAAGTGCGAACTGTGGATATCTAATTGTAATGATAGCAACAAGTTGATGATATTTAGATTGTCACCTGCTAGCTAGAAAATGTCTGATCTCTTAAAATAAAATAATATCAGAACACTTTGTTTGCATATAAAAGCTTGTAATCTAAAACAAGTGGATTCATGGTCCTCCTATGTATGGCTCCTTTGATTAGATGCACAAAATCGGAGATGTCATTAGTTAATAGGGGGTTAGTTGGGATTTTATCACTAATTTATGGAGTAATATTCTAACAGTACTAGTCTTTAACTCGTACCGACGTAACTTGCTTAATTAATATTGTTACGATAGTAATTTTTTTAAGTTAAGTTCATTCTGATTTACCACAATCAGTGATGTGGTATATAGATGACATGGCCCAATTAGGGCTATCATATCTCCTCAGATTTCGCTCATCCCAGATCATCAAGTCAACAAGTCCAACAGGCTTCTGCCAGCTCAGGCCCACAGGCAAATGAGTCCGCCCCGGCCCGATAGGATCCCAAACCCGTTTGCCCCTGCCTATAAATATTAGGCCCCTCTACACTGCAGAAGGTAATGAATCTTTTCCCATCTGAACCCTAGCTACTCAGTCCCTTTTCTAGTGACTGACTAAATCGTCGGAGGGCCTGTCGTCAGGACTTCTACCAGTATTTCTAGGCCTTTTGCAGGTACTCCGGTCGACTGAACCTCCAGACTCCCGACCGAGCTTACATCTCCCCGACCTAGCTACTAGCCTCTCTTCTGAGCTTCCAGCCTCCCTTGCGAGCCGACCCTCAGGAGCCGACCTTTAGGAACAGATCCGAGCCTTGGTCGAGTTCAGTCCCTTTTGCTTCACAAATTACAAGAACTCTAACATGTTGCCCTCACGTACACTCAAAAACAAGCAGCATCAATCAGCTACTTCTAATTAACAACTATATGACTGCATGGTTTTAATTGTCATTTTTTGACGTGTACATATTACATGTGTTCATAATCGAAGTATATACCAATTGTATAAAAAGTGTGTATCTTTTTTTTCAAAACACCCACTATATCAACCCCCCCCCCCCCAATTAGTAGAGAGAGAATTTCTGAGTTCTCCATAAAATACGTGTATCAGGACAAAACCACATTGCTGGATTATTCATTGATGACGTATGGACAGAGAATGAAGGGTTGGTTAGGCAACACATCGACAAAAGAGATTACGAACTTCTGGGAAGAAGGAAGGCCTCTAGATGCAAGCTCCTTCTAGATATGTGGAGACAGTGGAGTTCCTCAAGAATAGACGGAAGCGATGGAATTGAAATCATGTTCACTAAAAAGGAAGTCTTTAAGGCGGTTAAAGAATTAGGACAAGATAAGGCGCAAGGACCAGATGGATTTTCAATTCCTTTCTACATGATCTATTGGCACATCATCAAGAAGGACGTCATGAATATCTTTCGGGAGTTCTACAATGGAACCGCAAATTTGGATAGACTGAATTATGCAAACATCATTCTCATCCCAAAAAAGCGAGATGCTCTCAGGGTTGAAGATTTTAGATCAATTAGTTTGCTCAATGGTGCTTTCAAAATTGTAACTAAAGTGTTAGTTCAAAGACTGGCGGCACACCTAAACGATGTGGTCAGACCTTCCCAAAGTGGATTCATAAGGGGTAAAGATATAGTGGACAGTATTGCTTCAGCCAACGAGATTGTCTACGGAGGAAGCAAAAATAAATCGGATGGTTTTCTCCTAAAACTAGACTTTCAAAAAGGGTAAGACTCTGTAGAATGGGAGTGTGTAGATGAAGCTTTAGGGCTCAAGGGCTTCGGAACAAAATGGAGAGCATGGATTCAAAGGTGCATCCAGGGGGGAAAGTCTTTCGTACAAGTGAACGGATACCAAGAGAAAGAAATCAAATGTTGTAGAGGAATCAAACGAGGGGACCCCCTCTAATCACTATTATTCGCCATTGTGGCAGACGGGTTGGCTAAAATTATAAGAAGGGGTAGGGAGCATAATGTTATCGAAGGAATCCAAATTAAAGGAATTTTAGAAGCAATCTCAATTCTACAATATGCAGATGATACTCTGATGTTTGGAAGGGCAAAAGAGGAAGAAATTATGGCGATGAAACTGGTGTTACAATGTTTCGGAGCGTGGACAGGGTTGAAGGTAAACTTAAAGAAGAGCTGCATATTCCTCATCGGTGACCAATTATCTACCCCATCAACAAAATTAAAAGATGCGAGATTGGCGAATTTCCAATGACCTACCTGGGTACTCCAATTAGACCGGGTCCTATGCGAAGAGAGGATTGACATCCATTAATAGAGAAGATAGAGAAAAGACTGGCGGGGTGGAAGGGACGTTTCTTGTCACTAGGTGGAAGAATCATGCTTCTTAACTCGATGCTCAGCAGTATCCCGATGTATTAAATGTCTACTTATGAACTTCTGAAATGGGTTATCAGTAAAATCGACAAACTCAGAAAAAGATTTGTATGGAAAGGAATGGACGAGTCTAATAGAGGATATCATCTGGTCAAATGGAGGATAGTGTGTAAGAGGAAGGAATTTGGAGGTCTTGGAATTATGAATCTTCAGGATATGAACAGAGAGAGCGCTACTTACCAAATGGTGGTGGAGGATGAAAAAAAAGTCACAACAGGTGTAACACCCCGAATTCTAAAACAAACTGAATTCGAAGTTCCACAGGATCTTTACACTTCTCTTCGTACAATTTTAAAAGAAAATTTAAAACTTGCATTATAACAGAGTTACATCTTTAAATTACATTTAAACAGTGGAAGCAAATTACAATAATTACATGAATAAAATGTACAACACTTGAAACATTCTTTAAGCAGCTTGCATACTTATTCTTGTCAATCTCTTTACCCTGTATAGAAACTGTGGGCTCGTTAGTTCATTCAACTGACGCAAGGATATAAAACATCAATTTTCTCTTACTTAGAAAACACACACTTGTCACAAGCAAAACTATGGGGACTATCTTATAGATGTCGTGTTGTATTGTGCACTTAGTTCTTAATGCAGTTGTTATGTTATATGACACTAATGCGCACTTGTTCGGATTTTATGCATCCCATACTACATAGGTCCGAGGGCAAGCCCTTAATCGTACTTCATCTTATAGGGTTCAATCCCTCGCCACGACTTAAACTTCTACGGTGACTACGGTAAGTATCCTAGATGTTCTACGATCTATGAGCCCATGTCCAGGTAGTCTAGAGGGGAATCCCACGCACTGACGTGACGTATCAAGCAGGCAGACTATGGACAATTCAACATTCGCCATGGAACGATGGCACCACCCATAGTCGCCAAACACCCCACAACCGTTGCCACCGGGACGATAATTCCGAAGTAGTGCTTACGCCATGTCATGACGCATCAAGCAGGTAGTCTGTGAATCACTCTCACACCGCCAATCCGATGGCCCTCATACTCGTATTTTTCTTTTACTTTCGTCACATCACCACTATGTATCTAAATCCTTAGTTTATTTGAATCATGAATAAAATCAACCCCTAGAGTTAGCTCTTTCCTCTATACCGGTCTCAATCAACAACATGACCAACTTGATCTTTCATCTCAATAATTCAACTTTACAATTTTAATTCATTCAATTACCGGTAATAGGATTTTAGCTACCCTCTAGTTCAAAATCTCATTTCATGTCCATAGCATTTGTGTATTCATATTCATAAGACTTTTCATAATTCATCAGGATATTTGATTTTACTTTCATGCTTAATTTTATGCATAAGACAAATAAATTTATTTTCTAATTTGTCACATTCATAATTCATTCTTTCCACATCATTCTCTTATTCTCTTTGCCAATACTAAATCAAACATTCATACCTTCAATTTTCTTTTTATCAAAAAATCTCTTTTCGAACTCTTTTAAACAATACACTTTTCTTTATCCAAAAATACTTTAAACTAAGAATTTAGAATAAGTTCTTTCTTGCAAAAGTCTTGATTTCTCCTTTACACTAGGCCAAGGGTTATAGAAAATTTTTCTCATGAAATCTGGATATCAATTAAATCGTCAGGATAGTCGACTGTTAAAGCACAATCGATCGACTGCTCTGCGAGGATTAAAAGTGTTTTTTTTCTACAACTGTATATAAAACAATCACATAATGTTCTATTAACAATTTCATTTTCAAAGATACATTTTTCTTGGTTTCTTCCAATCATATTTTAGTTCTTCTTTATTAGACTAATGCGTTTTTCTTCCTCCCTTTTGATTTACACACAAAATGATCATTTCTTGAATTTGGCCTAAATAATAAAATGTTCATTTTTCCCAACAAATAACATACAACTTTTAGGATTATTTAGTAACAATCATACTAGCCATAAACATGCATAATTTACTAATCAATCTTATTTTAATAACATGGAGATTCTGACCATTTGTATTTTTCACATAAGCATACTTCTTAAATTGTACTTTTCCCACATACACGAATATTTCGACATGGAGAAACATTTATTCTAATTTAGCATGCTAGATCAATATCAAAATATCACAACAACAATCATATCATTCAATCAATTTTACTTAGTCATTTCATGCAATTTCACATATGTTCCATTTTTACCTTAATCATGGTATTATCAAAGAGCAATATTTTCACTTATTTATTCTAGCATGATTAGCACACCACATAGCATGATACTACTTAGAAGTTAGAGAAAATTGCCCACCTATTTGAAGAAACAAAAGAAAGAATTCCTAGAAATCTCCTTGAACAAAGAGCGATCCTTCTCCTCCTAGATCGAGCCGCAAATTGCCTTCACCTCCTTGTGCTTGATGGAACCCGAGCTCCCCTTCTTCTTGTCGATTTGGCCGGCCTCCAAAGGTGCACACACACACTAGCACACTCAATCTTTCTCTCACTTTCTCTCAATCTTTTTCTAACTCTTTATGTTTCTTTCTTTTTCAAGTGCAAAAATGAGTAAATGAGAGGGGGTATTTATACACATTTTTGAGTGGATTGAATGGCTAGGATTAGTCAAAATAGTTAAGGATCAAAGACTAGGATGAGTTTGGGAGTTGTAGCAACCACCCATGAATGAGATAACCACCTCACCACTACTCCCATCTCTCCCTCTCTCTTTGCACTATCCGGCCTACTCCCCAAAGGTGCATTTGCACGTGCAAGCACTACAAGACTAATAGTCTTTACCGGCATTTATAAACCCCGCTATAGATATCACCGGCGTTTTATAAATCACCGGTGCAAGTGTCGCTGAATCGTGTGTCGCTGTAGCTTAGGGACATTCACCGACATTTTTTACGACCGCCGGTGTAGGTTAAAACTACACCGGCGGTCGTAAAAATGCCGGAGAATGTGTAATTTTGTTTGGAAGTACTGTTTTCGGCCATCACCTACACCAACGTTCTTAAAACGCCGGTATAGACTGTCAGTTTTTTGCTGAAAGCTACACCGGCGCTTGTAAAAATGCCGGTGTAGCTATATTTATAAAATAAAAAAAATAAAATTATAAAAAAAAATTACTTGAGCACTCTTGCAATCAAAACCAATTGCAAAACTAAAAGAGCCCCAATAAAATATGAATGAAGCATAATAGTATAATATCATCAAATTGTAATCTCATAATGAAACATAATAATGTACATGATCTCATCACATTCATAACCAAAATATGGAGTTCAAAATATTGAGTTACAAATACTAAAAAGAATATTTTCACTGTCAAATTCAGGCAAACAAGATACTAACTGAGATGAAACTTACACTTTTATAATTCTCATGAGATAACTGTTAATTGAAACCACAAGATAAGTTCAAACAGGATTATTTTATCACTAGTTACTCCTACAAAAATCATAGTGTGCAACTTCAGTTACATAATCCATCTCATCATCACTTAAAATCAATGAGAAAGAACAATCTCATTTTCAAACCCAAGCAACAAGCAACAATCTCATTATCTTAGAAACTGATACTCATCTAGACATCATGATATAATTGTATATAAAGTTTAGATAAAAAAGATTCCATCGCTAGTCACTCCTATATAAAAAAAATCATAGTGTGCAACTTCGGATACATTATCCATCTCATCTCATCTCCATTTCTGGGTGGACACTAAGTGGAAAAGAGAAGCTTTGAAACAAAATTAGATACCACCACACGAGTTAATAGCATCAAGTGCTACCCCTTCAAATCAATCCGAAGAAATAAATAAATGACTCAATTATGGGGGCACACTCAGATCAATCTGAAGCTCTGCATGAATTACAAAGCAGGCTCAGGCTCAAAATAGAGCAAATAAATGACTAAACAGAGAAAAAGAAATATCTGCTCACTGATAAAGAAAAGAAGTGACTCAATTATGCAAGCAGGCTGAAATCAGTCAGAGCTCGGCATGCATCTTTTGCATTTGAAGCAACTAATATACTAAGCAGAGAGGTAAAGGAATATTTATTTATTAATACAGCAAAGCATCCTTTCTAAACATTCGTTAAATGCGCAGAAATTTGAGAAATAAAACTGAACCTGAATGCATGTGCATTCAGGGCTCTACAAACACTGGAATAAGAAGCCAGCTAACCTTCCTTTTTTCATCAAAAAATGAATTGCTTTACAGAGATCATATTACCGTTTTAGGTATTTCTCCTATATGAAAAGCAATCCATAAGAATCATATATACAACTTAAGAAAAAAATGCACAAGGAGTTCCATCGTTATAAAATATGCAATCCATAGAGATTTGGAGTTGCATCTTCAACTGAGTATGACATATGAAATAAATTAGTTTTAAGTTTTAAGTTTTAACCAAACCAAACTCATACCATCTGGCTAACTAATACTTAAATGTATATGCAGAGCATAATTTTGCATTAGAAACATATTGCTTTAAAATCACACTCATAATAACCCGAGTATTGCTTTTGCTGACTGAAAATTATATTGCTTTAAAGGAAGGGAGAGAAGGGTCTGGACAATTAAGCTTCACGCCCAAGTGAAGCTTATAACCCGAGTATTCCTCAGGAAATTACCAATTCATAATATCAGCTAATTTTGCATTCAGAATTATTTCGTGCGTATATTAGAAGACCATTTGAAGGTTTCTGAAATTTAATATCCCTTTAAATATATATTTGGTTGATATATGTAATTTATGAATTTATGCTACATCATACTGATACATATAAATGGTGTTGTTGGGATTGCTTAGTTTTAGAGATGGGTGATAACAGGTTGATCCCATAAGATTGATAAGAGAACCCATTTGCAAACCAAGCCCATAAGCAATGTAGGGTCCATAATTTTATCATACTCAAATTCAGACACTATAATTTATTAGATACGTAGATTCAGGTTCAGGATTGGATTGAGATGCAATACATTAACACATGATTCTATAGTATATCTTCTTTTTTTTAAATAGGAGATAGTAGGCAATTACCTTCTTCTAATGGTTTCTATTCATATTATCACCTTTTGCAATATTGGATTAGGTATTAACACATGGCATGTAAGTCATTACCCAAACTGGCTTGGAAAGGGAATTGATCTTTAGCAGAGGTTTACTAGAATTGATGTAGCGCATAAGCTCTATTGAGTCATTGGCTTGGATCTATATCCAAAAGGAGTATATGAAATTTTCAGCTTATAGCTCCTAGATCCTGATCCATTAATAATGAAATTTATGTTTTTACTGAACATATGCTAAATCTGGGTTAGGTTGTCTGGCCACTTCCCGAATTTTGAAAGTCTTCTATGAAAACACAGTAACATAACTGGCTTATGTAGAAATAATGAAGATGATATTACTATAACCTTTTCTATAACCTATTGTCCATAAATATTACTTTGTTTAATTTATAAAGCCAACACAAACAATATGTCACCATTGAGTTAATCTAAAACCACCAATTGGATATGTTGCAGTTAAGGAAAAATATTCTTTTCCAAATTCTCTGAATCCCAAATTGACTAACCATGACTGTCATGCAATTCCCACCACAACACCAATTAAGGCTGTAGAGGTATTGGGTGTGAAATACACACAAACACTTGGTGGGCATTTCACACTCAAATTCTACAACATACATCAAGTTTATTCTTGTTTTCATCAAAACTCCAAACCAAAATCTTGGGCACCAAATGATTAAATTTTCAATATGATAAACCCTAGCAATATTACTATCCCCAAGTGATTAAACCCTAGCAATACTACTAAACCCTAAACAAGATTGATTTTATTACCGAAATATGCCGATTAGGGAAAAGAGTGTCGGCTGAGGGAGAGAGCACCGGTGGCAGAGTTTGATGGCAGAGCGCCGACGCAGATAGCCGACGGAGAGAGTGAAGGTGGCCTATTTAGATAGTTGCGGCAGAGGTAGAGGCAGGAGAGCGCGGGAGAGAGGCGCCAAAAATTGGGGTTTTTTTTTGGGATCGAAGGAGGAAATGGTATAGGGTTTGGATTTGGGGGAAATTTATTCCAAACCCTATACCGGCGTTTTAACTAAAAAACGTCGGTGAATGGGAGAAAATTTTTAGGTACATTTTATCTGTACATTTACCAGCGTGTTTTATTAAAACGTCGGTGAATATGGCCTTCACCAGCATTTTTAATAAAAAACGCCAGTGAATATCATAATTCCCCGGCATTTTATAGAGGCCACCGGCGTATAACCATCCAATTTGACGCCCCATTCCTGGTCTCTTCCTACCCCGACATTTCTGGTAAAACGCCGGGGAATATACGCTGGTAAATTCATCGTGTGTTGTAGTAAAGTGCAATACACATGCAAACTGGTACCCCTACAAAATTTTGTTCATGCACTTTTAATTAATTGTTTATTAAGTTGGTTTACATTACAAGTTGGGTTAATTAAAAGGGAATTTAAATTAATTGGGCTCACTAATGGGCCAAAAGACCATGGGCTCAAGAGAATTAATTAATAAATAAATTATAATGGGGTAGAATTAGGCCTAGGATTTTATTTAGACTTTAAAAATAGATCTTTTAGGAAACAAGGAGAATAATTAATAGCTTAGGCTATGAAGAAAATATTTGTCTCTAGAAAAATGCATATGAGATCATACATACAAAACATTTAAAATCTCAAACTCTTATAAATAAAAATTCAGGATGTTACAACAGGTGTGCTCAATCTTTTGTAGTTTATCGAAAGAGGAAAAAATATCGCTTCAGGGGGAGAAGTGAGTTCGGGAAAGCATCATTTCTGTGGAAAGGAGTGCCGAAACAGGGAGAGGTTTACCATACTAATACGAGCTGCAGGATAGGAAACGGAAGGGACACAAGATTTTGGAAGGAAAAGTGGTGCGGGGATAGATCACTTATTAATTTATTCCCAGAAGTGACTGCAAATGCCATCAACAACGATTTGTTGGTGGCAGATGTTTGGCATAACGGAAGACTTACGCTTACCGTAGCCGAAGGATTAACGCAGGAAGATTTGAATCAGTTTGAAAACCTAAACCAGTTTATACAGACGAAAGGTCGTTACACTACGGAAGCAGAGGATGAAAGAGCTTGGAATCTCGATAACTCCAAAAAGTTTTTTGTAGCATCTATGTACAAGTGGCTTAATAATGGAGGACTCAAGTGTAAGGAGGTGAACATTATTTGGAGCATCATCGCGCCACTGAAAGTCAAGATTTTTACCTGGCTTGTGATGAATGATGCGATTATGTCCAAGACCAATTTACGGAAAAGAAATATGCAACTTGATGTTAGCCTCCCTAACTTTCGTAGTGCTAATGAGGACTCAATTCATCTTCTATTCACATGTCCTAAGGCCGTGCTGACCTGGGAGGTAGTTAGTAGAGGCTTCAATTGTATAGAGGGTCCTAGGTCGAGTCGAGATGTTTGGGGATATTGGAGGGTAGATCTAGTCAAGAAAGATGATAGAAGGGCCTGGGATATTGCTGCAGTAGCAACCATGTGGGGTCTATGGCTAGACCATAATGATTTGTGTTTCCATAATATTAGTTATAGATTTCCTGTCACTGTGCATAAAATTTTCCTTTTCATTAATGATTGGACAGACTATGCAGGGGCAAAAAAGAAACTGCGTATGGAAGAGGAGGCGTAGATGTGGATCGGAACAGGAAGAGGGACATCCTTCCTATTGTTGGAGGAGTTGGCTTATGTATCTTTTATGTAGCTTTCTTTATGCATTAGAATCTTTTGTCTAGGATGTTGTGTATGGACCTTTGGATAGTTTGTTGGTGGCTTGTAATTGATCCTACTTTGTTTCATTAATTGTTAATCATTAATAAATGATGACGATGTCATCTTTTAATTCAAAAAAAAATATGGAGTGAACGGTCCCGATCGATGTCTACATGTATGCATGCATGTTCCATCTCAAGTACACAATTAAATGTTTCATTTCTAAGCATGGTAATATTATTTCAATTTAAAGAAGATTAAGTCCTTGCAAACCTTAAGCTAGATACATACATCTGTAGGAATTAAAACAAAGTCTTTATTAATTGAGGTACTAGCTAGCTAATTCGATAACATGTTGAGGGTCAAGATCAAAGAACTAGTTGCTACTATAAATTAAATGAGCCTATTTATAGACACCGCATATATATATCAACTTTGAGCAGAGACCCAGTCGAGGTGCAAGGTAACGTGACATCAAGGTATTTTTTTGTATCAACTAACTGATGTAAAATCCCCTACATGCAAATTTAAATTTCATGACATCTACACGTGCCCGAAGAATTTTCTCCGATACCCTCATCATGTATATGACTCATTACATATGAAATAATCCTGAACTTGTTGTCCAAGCAACCGATCAAACGCGTTTTCATGCCCTAGCTAATTAATTAACTACCCACGCCGTTTACAAATTTCCTATACATTTTCTAACCCTAATCCCACTACAATTACATTCCTAAAACCCGATATTTCGCCGAAACATACCAAACTCTTACACTCCGCCATCACCTTTATAATAAACCCACAGGCCGGCCAAATTAACCTAAAAACAAAATCTCATACTACTACTACTACTCACAAAGCTCAACCCCATTAATGGCTTCTCAAAAAGCAACAACCATCTCCATCCTCATCTTGCTACTTTTCTCTCTTTGTCTGTCGAATCTGCAACCGGTGGAGGCCGCGAGAACTCTGAGAGAAGAGAAGGAGAAAGTGGTCACTTGGTTTGCTGAGCTCACAGTGGTGTCTCTGATGAGGAGCAAGGTCACCCCTCCCGGCGGTTCGGGCTGCACCTACGGCCCAGCTAGGGGGGGTCACTGCCGCCGCCGTTGATGACGATTCCGGGGTCTCTATCGGAATTTGTGTTGCTGAAAAATATATAGCCCCTACTGGAAATTCATACTTTTTATTTCACTTATATTTCTTGATTGTTTATAATTACTAATATTAAGTAGATATATATATACATATAGGTTAGGAACACGTACTAGTTATTTTTGGGTTAGTTATCCTCTCTCTTTTTTTCCCTCTATTTGTAATTATGTGTGCTACTCGATTAATTCTAATTTCTAGTTGGAGTTCTGGGTACAAACTTTTTACCACTCACAAAATTACTGTGGGTGTTGCTAATTGTATATATCTGAATGTATGATACAATTATATATATTTGTTATTATTCGCTGCGCTCGTGTGTTAGTGTTTCTACTTCCTTTTATTTGCAAATTAATTAATGATTCAAGTATCTTGAGTTGTTTATTCTCTGTAAACTTTTTCATCCAATAAATGAAAAGCCTTACAAAAAATCAGATCTGAATATTCTTTAGTGCACATGTATGTTCCGATCATTTATTACCTTTGAATAAAATATGTATTATAATTATGAATACGGGAGAGGATGAATGCAACATGAACTCTCTCGCTCAAATTGTCTTACAGTGCCATTCATAGCAATGTGCTGTTGTTTTTAATTATGCAAAAAATACATAAATGACAAATGACTGCAGCTCATCGTTTACTATAAAATGTATTTTTTGTATAAATAGCACATGACCGTGGATGCTCTTAGATGGTTTGTTTGACCCTTTCTTCATAAACGCAATGCTAATTTGATTTTTTATTTTGTTTAATAAATTGCGAAGTCAATAACTAAAAACATGGCCCCATGCATGCAGCAGCATCAACTGGCTCATACACTCGCTGTCATACGGCAATAGCTTACCAGGTCAACAGCTTAGATATCGATCGATCACTTGCAAAAGTCGTCGAAGACTTTATGAAAATTCTATAGTGGGCTTACTCTATGGGATTTCTATAGGCCCCATAAACTGAAGAGCATGCGTTCATCAGAAAGCGTGCTCTTGTATGATTCTCTCTCGATTCTGAGCAGATCATTCATTTAAAGTGCAAGCTCCATAGGATTTCTTTTTAACTTCCTATTTGAATTTGAAGCACAGACGTACCTTTCTTCTTTGCATGGGATATTTATGGGAATATTTCATGTACTCTCAACTAAGAAGTAGTACTCCTCACCAAATATGTTAACCCAGCTAGAAATTGTAACTCAAAGAGCTTGAAATGGATATATAAGTAAATGTGTCGGATTCGGATGTAGCTCTTTATTATTAAGAAGATATATGTATGTATTTTCTAAAAGGTTAATTCTTATGCTGATTTATGAACCGAAAGTCAGGTGATCAAAATTTTCTTCAAGGATTTATGCAACAACAATTGAGTCTTTTATCAAAAAAAAAACAATTGAGTCCACATATGAATCTCTCATGTTATTTGTTTCTTAGAAGAAACATTAAAAAAAGCTTTTTTTTTTCTAAACCTCTATAAGTCTATAATTTGACCTTAATATTATATATCTTGCCTTTGACGGGTGATCAAAATTTTCTCCAAGGATTTATGCAACAACAATTAATTTATTGATTTATTAATTGAGTCCATATATGAATCTCTCATGTTACTTCTTAGAAGAAACTTTTTTTTTAAAAAATACTAATAAACCTCTATAAGTCTATAATTTTACCTTAATAGTATATATCTTGCCTTTGACTGTCTTTTTTTAATAACTTTTTTTTCTCATCATTCAACAATATTTTTTTGAAGATAAAGGTGAAGTATGGTCACCCTATTTCATTAATAAGGAGTTAATAAAACAAACTCAAAGTACTGAGCCAAGTACAAACACCTACAATACAACAAAAATATATAAATCCACCCCAACCATGGGGGGTGGTGCAAAAACATACATGGTACCAAACATACATGCCTATGTGGTACAAAATATTACCCAAGCAAAAGTACATGAAAACAAAGTACATAACAATAGACAATCAAAGTACATCAAAACATCTAAATCCTGATAACAGTGAAAGTCTGACAGCCAGGCCACGCCCCTCAGTCTAGTGTCACGCCCCTCAGTCAAGAGTCGGTCCAATCTCGACTTCGTTATCATCATATTCCTCCACCTGAAACACGTTCGCGATCGAATTTTTTGTCGTACTGACCCACTTTTTGAAAATATTTGGGGGTTTGGCCCACTTTCGAAAACAATTAGCGATCTGACTCAGTTTTGGACACATCAGCATAAGCTGTTATTGGAAATAACGGCATATGTTATTTATATGATGTTATTTCTAATAACGGCATCATTTTTTTTGCATGCCGTTATTTGGAGTAACGGCATCAGTATATTTTTCATACGAGCGTGAATCTTCTGACTTGGAAAAAATTCTAAGTCGTGTTCTATAAAAAAGTGCAAACCCTAATTCTCTAGTCGTGTTCTATAAATATCAACCAAGAAAGAAAAAGAGAAGGGGGATCCATCAACAAGAAAAGCCATCTACAGCAAGCATCAAGAAGGAGAACAAGTCGACTGCTGACTGGGCTCAATTTCAACATCATACAAATCTGTGTTCTTCTGTTCTTCCTTTGAATCTTATTTTTATTGTAGTCATGAACTCTATTTTGTCAATCAATAAAAAATTTATTATGTGGAACTAACTTTCATAGTTGGGAAGATTGAAACCGTAGTTATGTAATGCTTATATTCTTCTGAATACTACTCTATTACTTATTGATTAAACCTGAGTAAATTGGAATGGATTTATAATAATCAAACTTGTTCAGAGTCCTAAGGGCAGTCGACTGAGGTGACAGCAAGTCGACTGGTCTGAATCTGAGATTATTAAGTTTGTGTAGTATAGATCTGAATCTGTTATATGAGCATATTGAGACGACCCGTATCTCGTGTTCATATCTTGTAACAAAGGAATCTTTCGGGGTTCTTGGTTTAATTAACTTGGAGGATCTAGATCTGATACCAATTTCTAGAACTTCAAGTGTTTGTTCGTTTCCATTGTTCATATGCTTCCTTCAAGTGCAACTTAGTAGATACCATGCTAAATACTTAAGGAAAGAAATGAATTAGAGTAGATACCATGCCTGATTCTTGGCTTAGGGAAACATTACTTTAAGGAGTAGATACCATGCCCTTAAAGGAACAAACATGAGCAATTGGAGTAGTATACGACTTGGCATTACTGACTATAGGTGGAAATCAATACCCAACTACTTTAATAGACATTCGTGACTCAAATTGTGATGCTATTTAATTTAGATTTTTATCCTTACATTTCCTTAGACTTTTAGATCAACACTTTAAGATTCTATTTTTTATTTTATTGATTAGTGAGTTAAGTACTACAATCTCTGTGGGATCGACCCTTGCTCGTCACTACGCTTCTCTAAATGATTCGTACACTTACGAGGTTTTTAATTTGTGTCTAGTTTATCTATTTATTTAGGTAGCTAGATTGCACAACAAGTTTTTGGCGCCGCTGCCGGGGATTGTTTAGTGTTTTAACTTACAAATCAGTAAAATTCTTTTTCTTTTTTTTATTTCTTCGTTTCCTTTTCCTATAATTTTCTTTTTACTCTCTGCACAGACAGGTTCAGACCAGTCGACTGTCTCCACGGATCAGTCGACTGTACAGAGGATTCTCTTTCAAAAGCAACAATGGGTGAGAATGTATTAAATCGAGTACCAATGCAAGACAAATTCATTCCAAAAAATATTGAGCAACCGTCTTGCATAGCTTTTCAACCGAAAGTCACAGGAAATATGTATCTGTCACTTCAATTACTTAGCATGGTTCCCCACTTCACTGGTAGAATCGACGAGGATCCGCATCTACATTTGCAAGATTTCTTTGATCTTTGCAAAACACAAAGCGTCCAAGGGCTTACCCCTGAACAAATCAGGTTAATTTTGTTTCCATTTTCCTTAAAACTTGATGCTAAATTGTGGTATAATTCTTTGGAACCAGGATCAATTCAATCATGGGAGCAATTGGCGACAAAGTTCTTGAAGGAATTCTTTCCAGCTCAGAAGACCATGCAACTAAAAAGGAAAATCCTACTCTTCTAACAAAAAGATGGCGATTTATTCTTCGAGGCATGGAAGGACTTCAAGAACAAGCTTCTCAAGTGTCCTACGCACAACATACCTAAGGATGATCAGGTACAAGCATTTTATGAGGGTTTAAATGACACTAACAAAGCAATTGTAGATTCAGCTTGCGATGGAATCTTGATGAGGAAAAGTGGTGAGGAGGCCATCGAGCTATTTGAAGAACTCAGCGAGAACTCACAACAATTCTCAACAAGGAGGGGCCTTTCGAAAAAACAGGGAGTTTACGAAATTTCTAATAATAACTTGCAATCAAAAATGGAAACTATGAACAAAAAGATTGATATGCTTGTTAATACAATTTCAACGTTGGGTGGCGTAAAAAACCAACCAAAAGAAATTTGTGCAATTTGTTCTCATTCTAATCATACAACTAATACATGTCCCATGTCTTCTTTCACAGATCAGGAGTACGCAATATACCCGTCGCAGAACAACCCTTTTTCAAACACATACAACCCAGGGTGGCAAAACGATCAAAATTTCTCATGGAGCAATAATCAAAACCACCAAAGCACTCAATTCGCACAAGGGCATGCACATCAACTCCACATTGAGAATGGGTTTGATCGGCTAGTACAAGAACAGAAGAAGTTGGATTTCGAATCCACCATTCTTCAATTGCTCCAACAGCAATATGAAACAAGCAACCAGCAAGGGCAGGCCATTCAAAAATTAGAAATGCAAATTGGTCAAATCGCTAAGGAGCTAAGTGAAAGAAAGGCAGGAGAACTCCCTTCACAAACCATACCAAACCCTAGAGGACAAGAACAGCCCCAATCGGTGACAACACTAGAGGACGAGATTGAGTTTAAAATGTTTGAAGCACCAAAATTGGCATACGATGATCATGAGTGTTGTAATGTTAATGTAGTTCAGGAAGTTTGTGACCAAACATTTCAGGAACATAGTGTTGAACCATTACAAGCAACAATTACACACCCTCTAACATTATCTCATGTTGAACAGGAATATTATGATGGGAGAATTGAAGAGACAGCACATTACCTTGGAACTCCAAAACCATATTCAGGTAAGCTTGCACCTGCATTTGAAAATTTTGTGTCTGATAACATTTGTGTTTTCCCAGACCAGTCGACTGGTGCATGGAGCCAGTCGACTGCTACCAGGACCCCAGACGTGGAGCTGAAGCCACTACATGAACACCTGAAGTATGAATATTTGGGGGAAAACCATACATTACCTGTGACAGTTACTAACCTAAGGATGCAGGAAGAAGAGAAGCTGCAGGGAGTCTTGCAAGAGCACAATGGTGCATTAAGATGGACCATTACTGATAAACTGATGTCAAGATGGTATGGTCCATAAATTGTTGCAAAGGTTTCCCCCACATGGAGCATTGGCGAATAATCAAACGTTCAAGGTGAATGGGCATAGGGAAAAACCTTATAATAAGATGAGTTGTGAGCCACGAGCCATTCAATACATTGCACAACTCATCGAGTCTAGCTGAAGACAGGAAACACAGCGCTTATTGGGAGGCAACCCAATTTTTCAGGGGAGTACTTATACTCTCTTCCTTTATTCATTTCTTTAGTTATTCCTTTATTTCTTTTTCCTTCAAACTGGGTGGTAACACATGCCTATTTTAAGTTTTTGCGCGAACATTGAGGACAATGTTCCATCTAAGTTTGGGGGTAGTTAGTTACATTTGGAGTCTTCTGATTTTTTTAGGATAAACAATTTCTTATAAAGTAAGAGTAAGGATACTTATTTACTTTAGGATTGTTGAGTTTCATAATTCCTTACAAAATTATATGAGTCATGCCATTATACATAAAAAAAAATGTGATGCTTTTTCTAGTGATTATTCCCTTGGATCTAGTCCTAAACAGAGTTTAAGTAAATAGAGTAAAAACAAAAAGAAAATGTATATATGAATAAAGTCAATCTACTCCAATGTTTTGAGTGCTTAGTAACTAGGGGTATTCATCACCAATGTTTACCTTTACGTCAAACGGCAACTTGAGATATGAGTATGCAAAGCACTTAAAGTTTGTGACTTGTTGAGTAACCAGGTGGATTCATCACAAATGTCTTGCACTCGCGTCAAAAGGCAAGTGACAACTTAGAGAAGAGACTAAAAAAAAAAAAAAAAAACTCTAGTTTGCTACTCGGTTTGTAGTAGAAAAAAGGGATAATCACAGATGGAGTGTTACATACTATAACTATAATTAATTGCATGACAAGTGTGGTTGGATTTGGAGTTATGAATAGACAATTGCACTAGAGAAAGTGGGTATGCTTGTTTTTACTTTATTTGCAAATTGTTTATAATTTTGATTGCAAAATTTTGATGCTTGCATAATGAGACATTTTCTTGGTACGAAGGGTTGAGACTATTATTTTCCCCTTGTTCATAATTTCACTTTTTGCTTGAGGACAAGCAAAAGCTAAGTTTGGGGGTATTTGATGAACTCAAGAATATTCACATTTAGGAGTAATAATCTTATTGCAATTAGACATTTAAATGCTCTATATGTGGTATTTTACTCTTCTTTTCTCTTTTCCATAGGAAACAGCCTAAAAGCAGCAAACGATGCAGATTCAAGACTAATACAGACTGAGAGGATGATACACAGAATACTGCAGAACATCAGTCGACTGTTTTCCCCACACAGGCAACTGGACAGAGAAGTTGATTTTCCACAGCTGCTCGGTAACAGTCGACTTGGCTGATCAAGTGTAAAATCTTCAGACAGTCGACTGGTTACAAGACAAGTCGACTGGTATGCGGCGGAGTGAAAAGATAAGATCCATCCGCATCTAAATCCAAATCTATCCAAACCCAGGCTATATGCGAATAACAAATCAAAGCCAGAGACTGGGGATTGGCAAGAGCACGTGGTTAGCAGATAAGGAAGAAAAGAAGAAAATAGAAAGAAATAAAACGCAGATCAAATAAGGGAGGAAATAAAAAAAAAAAAAAAAAAAAAAAAAAAAAAAAAGAGGACCTTTCTTTAAAAAAAAAGTGCAAACCCTAATTCTCTAGCCGTGTTCTATAAATATCAACCAAGAAAGAAAAAGAGAAGGGGGATCCATCAACAAGAAAAGCCATCTACAGCAAGCATCAAGAAGGAGAACAAGTCAACTGCTGACTGGGCTCAATTTCAACATCATACAAATCAGTGTTCTTCTGTTCTTCCTTTGAATCTTATTTTTATTGTAGTCATGAACTCTATTTTGTCAATCAATAAAAAATTTATTATGTGGAACTAACTTTCATAGTTGGGAAGATTGAAACCGTAGTTATGTAATGCTTATATTCTTCTGAATACTACTCTATTACTTATTGATTAAACCTGAGTGAATTGGAATGGATTTATAATAATCAAACTTGTTCAGAGTCCTAAGGGCAGTCGACTGAGATGACAGCAAGTCGACTGGTCTGAATCTGAGATTATTAAGTTTGTGTAGTATAGATCTGAATCTGTTATATGAGCATATTGAGACGACCCGTATCTCGTGTTCATATCTTGTAACAAAGGAATCTTTCGGGGTTCTTGGTTTAATTAACTTGGAGGATCTAGATCTGATACCAATTTCTAGAACTTCAAGTGTTTGTTCGTTTCCATTGTTCATATGCTTCCTTCAAGTGCAACTTAGTAGATACCATGCTAAATACTTAAGGAAAGAAACGAATTAGAGTAGATACCATGCCTAATTCTTGGCTTAGGGAAACATTATTTTAAGGAGTAGATACCATGCCCTTAAAGAAACAAACATGAGCAATTGGAGTAGTATACGACTTGGCATTACTGACTATAGGTGGAAATCAATACCCAACTACTTTAATAGACATTCGTGACTCAAATTGTGATGCTATTTAATTTAGATTTTTATCCTTACATTTCCTTAGACTTTTAGATCAACACTTTAAGATTCTATTTTCTATTTTATTGATTAGTGAGTTAAGTACTACAATCTCTGTGGGATCGACCCTTGCTCGTCACTACGCTTCTCTAAACGATTCGTACACTTGCGAGGTTTTTAATTTGTGTCTAGTTTATCTATTTATTTAGGTAGCTAGATTGCACAATAGAGACTAATAGGGCGGAAATCACACACTCGCAGCGAGTCTTCTTTCTTAGGAATCAACACCACTTCGACAAAATTAATTCTTCCTAATTTAAGTTTATGTTCATAGAGATCAGCGAACAACCTAATTAGCAGGTCATCCATGATTTCCTCCCAGAACACCTGGTAGAAGAGGTTTGGGAACCCATCTGGACCTGGGGCTTTGTCCTTTCCTAGTTGTTGTATTGCCTCCTGGATTTCCTTTTCCGTAAAAGGAACTTGGTGAAGGGGAACTCTCAAATCTTGCCTTCTGTCAGACTCGTTTGTAAAATCTTGCAAGAATTCGTGGTGAAGGGGAACTCTCAAATCTGCCTTATGTCCAAAGACCTATTTAAAGTGGGAATGGAATGCTCCCCTAATATCTTCGTCCCCCTGAATCTCTCCAGACTCCGAGTGGACCGAATGGATGAGGTTAGATCTACAACGTGCACTAGAAACACGGTGGAAGAATGTGATATTCGCGTCTCCTTCCTTGAGCCACGAAATTCTGGATCGTTGTTGTCATTTGAGTTCTTCAAGTCTATAAAGCTGGTGAATGTCTTCTCGCAACTGAATCAACCTATTTCGCTCCTCCTGTACCAGTATCCTAGTTTCCTCCATCTTTTCCATCTCCTCAATACCTTCAAGGAGGGATTTTTTTGCTCTCTAGATCAGTACAAATCTTGTCCAGTTCCATTTTCTGAGTTTGACCCGCAGTCTTCTGGTTTTTTCGCACCAGATTGCAGTTGTATCAATCCCTCTAGTCGGGCGGGACCAGTTCTCGTTTACCATGTGATGGAAGCCTTGGATTTCCAACCATGCTTTCTCAAATCTGAACTTGGGTGATTTTCTCGGATGCACTTCTCCGGATGAGAGGATAATAGGGACATGATCCGAGGTTGGTTTAGGGAGGGACTTGGCCCAAGTCAATGAGAATTTGGCCTCCCAGTCTGCGGAGACCAAAATCCTATCAATCTTTGCTAAGATGGGCACAGCTTGCATGTTGGACCAGGTAAAAAGTCTATTAGTGATGGACATGTCCACCAGTTCCAAGTCTGTTATGACCTCGTTAAACTTTTCTCTATCAGAGTCACTAGATCCTCTGCCCCTGTGTTCAGAGGCAAACCTCGTGATGTTGAAGTCGTCTCCACAACTCAGGGGTACGGCCATTGTGCGTGAATTGTTCGTAGTTCATTCCAAAAATCCAACCTAGCTGCAGTTGTGTGCGGACCATAAACCACTGTAATTGCCTGGGTCCACAAGTCGGATTTACATTGGAGCAGGACTGACAACGAGAATTGATCGTGGATTACCTCCAGGCACGCAAACAACTCGGGATTAAACCCTAAGGCCATACCCTCAGGCCCCGAAAGAGGGGCAGATTTTCCATTCAGAAATACGATACCCCCCTAGTGTAAGCCCTATTTTTAGATTTTATTATATTTTGTTTTCTTTGATTATTGTATTTGGATTCATTTGTTATAGTATATTTTGTCTTTTATTGGGTAATTCTATTAAACCCTAATATTTTTATTCTACTCTCTCTCTCTCTCTCTCTCTCTCTCTCTGCCGTTACTCTCTCTCCCCGATCCCAAAACCCCCCTACCCTCTCTGTTATTTTCGTTGCACTCTAAACCCAACTGAAACCCTACTCCCGTTGCCGTTCCGATTGCCTTCCACCACCATCACCACCTTCATCATCGTCGTCCCCTCGTCTCCACCATCTCACCATCACCCGTTCATTCCCTGTCCTCGCCGTAACCCATCGCTCGACCCACCATGGTGTTCTCGTCGCCATTACCCATCACCGTCGTCTTCATCATCTCCGTGCACTTCACCAGTGTCGCCGTCGTCCCTCGCCGCTCCATCGAGTCCCCTAGCATCGCCATCGGAGTTCCCTAGCGTTGCCGCTGTCGTCTCTCTGTTTCCGACCGCAAAACAGAGTTAGTCGGAGTTTCATCGAGGTTGTCGTCACCGTCGTCGCTTCCCGACCGTGGTGCCGATGACGCTTCGACCCTGCCCCGTCACAGTCGCCGTCGAAGATGCCACTCTCTCTATCTCTCTGTGCTAAGGAAGGAGACGATCCCTGAGTGGTTGGCACCGCTGTTCGGTGTTCGGCCGTAGCAGATCTCCTTCTAATGTCCCGTGTTTGGGCCAGATCCGGTGTGAAGGAGGCTTTCCATTGGACGAAGTCGCTGTTCTGTGTTCTGGGCGCATCAAATCCCTTTTTGCTGTTCTGTGATCATCCCGATCCGGTGTGAAGTATTTCTTTTGGCTGTTGCTGTGGATTCATTTGCTGTTGGTTCTTCGCACGTATTTTTGGGAGATTTCGCCCAGGATTCTGATCCCGTTATTCTTACTAATTGTATCTGCAATATAACAGGCAAGTCACTTCTTGAACCTCTTTATTGTTTGTGTTCAAGATTATTTGATCTCCTGCAAGTATATCTCGTCCATTTTGTTATCAAAAACTGCTTTTGACAATTCCGTTAAGATTATCGAGGGTTTATACGAGCTAACCCGACATACTCTTAACATCGTGCTATCTCTTTGATCTTAAACCCAGTCTCCATTATTTCATGTATATGCACATTTAAATAACTAGATTTATGCATAGGATTGCTTAATAAATTGGACATGTTAAATTGTATGTGCTAGTTTGAAGATGCTCGATGAATTGACACCATGACTATGATAATTGTATCTTAAACTTAGAAATTTGCATGTTGACACCTAGGATCACTTTGATTACCAATTTGCATGCTATATGTGATCGTATGATTTATTTGTTTTCTTTTTATGTTAAGTTGATTTCTGGTCTGCTGGATGTTTCACTTTGAATCATATTTTTAACCATACTAATGACATAATTTGAAAGAACTTGCTAAATATAAGCTGTAGCCCTGGATGTCTAGATCATTTTTTCCTGGTGTGAATTTAAATTCTAATTTTTTATCTGCTAGATATCATCTTTTTAGTACAACTGTGTTAGTAATTCCATATTCATAATTTCATGCATATCCTGCTATTCCTTATTTTATTTGACCCTGTTAACAGTAAAAAAAAATCTGAAATAAATTAAGCTGGACCTAGACATGTATAGGTATGTCCCTGAATTTTTATAGATTTTATTAATGAGTTCTCTGACCCGAAATAATTAGTTGAACACAACTTACTGAATGCTGACTAAACATAAAACCTGATTAGAATAGAGTTTTCACACTAGTTTCGGTATCCTTTATCTCTACTACTATAATGGGAGAAGGGGTTAGTGTAATTTGTCCTTCTACCAACCCGTGCAGCGCACGTGTTGGGTTGTGGACTAACTTTGGTAAATATTTTCGGCAGTGGACCAGTTTGGTAAATATTTCCGAAAGTGGATCATTTTGGAAATTATTTTCTTTTTACCCTTTTCATTATCCCTTCAATGGACTAACTTTGGTAAATATTTTCGGCAGTGGATCAGTTTGGTAAATATTTCCGAAAGTGGATCAGTTTGGAAATTATTTTCTTTTTACCCTTTTCATTATCCTTCAATTTTTTCCACGTGCACGTGTGCACGTGTATAATACTAGTATGCCTTAATTATACTCTCTGGAACCGTGTGGAAGTCTACTTTCTAGACTTTCCGGCGGATTCAAGTTATCTATTTTTTAGTGACCATGATCCATGTTTTGGTACAGCAAGGTCATGCTGTCCTGATTTTGTGAAATGCATTTATATGATGTGTTTGCCTCATGCTTTGTCTGTAATACTTAGAATTAGTCACACATAGTAATATACAACATTGACACCCTCTTTCATGCTCACATAGGATGAAAATAAACTATTAACAAGCCGGGATATTATGGGTAGATTTGGTAGTAAATGATCGGGAAATGTACTCGGTAAGGCCTCATCGTTATATTGTATTGTCTTGGAAGGAGGAGTATTGATTGCAATAATTTATTGATGATCCATGATTGTAAATTATTGTTATCAATGCCGAGTACACAATCCTTGAATTCACCATCGGTCTAAAACGATCACTGTGCTTGCGCCGAATCTGTAGAATGGGACACAGTAGTACGTGCACTAGATAGGCTAATAAAATACTTAACAACCTGCATCTCATGCTTGATCTTGGCTTGACATCACTCATTACATGCGTGATTATTATACACCTTTGATATTATTTTCTGCTCTTTGTTTTGTTCTTTGTCTTTGACCATGTCCCTATTCTTGATATATATGCTTTTCTTTACCTTCTGTTTTTCTCTACTTGTCGCCCACGACTTGCTCTAAAGGCACTCTTTTCTTTCTTTTTAGATCAAGATTTTACAGGTACTGAAGGATCTGTTCCTGAGGGAATTGGTGAGCAACGTTTCTAGTTGGAACCAGTCTCCGCTGCATAGTTTTTTTATTTGCTGCTAGATTTATTTTCTTGAATATTGTTATAACTTGTACTTTGTTTTGGGCATTATGACCCGTAGTTTGTTTTGATCCCGGATGTTGGATATTTATACTGTTGAATTATTTCATTATTATTGGAATTTATCTTTGTTTCATGTGGTTATCTTTCTTGCATGGCTGTATTTTGTTGTTCTTATTGCTGAGTTACTCTGGTACAGCTTATGGATGGTGTTTACATCATTTGCTCGGCCTACGTTACGTACTCGTGTTCCGTATTTTTGGGAAGCGGGGCGTGACACCCAGTCTACTAATTCTAGCAATATAGGTTAGTTTGGTTTCCTACATACCAACAATGTTAACTTTCGATTTGGCGATGACATCCTAACCATTTCCCGTTTGCCTCGTCTGCCCAGGCCCCTATCATTTCAGAATAGAGCCTCCATTAACTACAGTTAAGCGTAGGACCATGACTCGCTTTGGAAGACGAGTTGGAAATGAGATTAGCTCTATCGCTCTCCCACCCTCTAATCTTATTAAGGAGGAAAGCATTCCTATCAGAATCGCTCACCGCAAGACCACATGTTTTGGGTAGACTAAAAACCCCAGAATCAGTCATGAAATTAAAAATAGATGCTAGGAAGGAACACGTACCTCCGTCGCTTGTCTTAACCGATTTAGCAGCTGCCGCATTCTCTAAATAATCGTCTAAGGACTCCTCAATAGCCCTCTTGGCGACTTTCTGAATCCTAAAACCTGTACCGCCTTGTTTAGAGACTGGAGCCTTTGGTTGCGAGGGAGGGAATGTGGAGGGTACCAATTCATGGAAGATACCAGTTGGTTCGTCAGCCAGTCCATCAGATGCAAATGACTCCCCTTCTGAATACACATAATTATTTTCGAGATTTAGTCTATCCTCACGATCTTCTTCGTCACAGAGGACATGAGGCACTACGGGGCAAGAGACACAATTAGATGGGCTTGTGCATATGGGCCTACTCCAAATAGTAGGTATTTTCGTCACCCTAGACATGGGCCCCTCTTCAGGGCCATTTAAGAGGCCCACAAGAGTCGACCTCCCCTCTGAGTCCAGTAGCTCTGCTTGAGCATTGATTCCCTCATCGAGACCACGATAGGATTCCCTGTCTGTGCGAAGCAACCTATCCTCAATTCTGACGCCTTCGTCAGAGCTCTTGCGACGTGGCACTTCTTGAGTGGCTGGCACTTCACTCGATGCTTTGGGCGTAGAAGACGAGGGGCTTGGCATTGGATTCGAAGTTTGAAATGGGGTTCTCGGAGCTTCGTTGCCAAGAATCAAGCTTTTACCCTTAGGGTTATTACCACATTCGTCTTTCCCCTTTCCCTGAACCTCTTCCCCCAACCTTGTTTTTATCTCTTTTGGGTCGAAATCCCTATCTACAAGCAACCCCTTGCTCGTCGTCTTCCCAAAAATGGCACCCTCCCATACCAGCTCTTGACCCAAAGCTTTTAGCTTTTTCCCTTTTGGAGTTCGACTTTGCATGTCGTTTCTCAAGGGGCTCTTGCCATTTCTTGCTTTTGTACGGTTTGTCTCCACTCTCTGCTCCACTCGCCGTAGTTCCTCACCAACTTCAAGGAGTTGACTTCCTCTTTGAGCTTCCTTTTGGCCTCTCTTTCCAAGGGACGGTTCTGAAGCAGCCAAGCTACCCAAATCTGGTAATGGGTGCAGATCCACTGTCTGTCGTCCATCCCGACCGTTGGATCCACTGGTCGAGCCTCGTTCTTGACCAACGGTGACCGGAGAAGACATTCTTGGTTCTGATCCCTCCGTCGCCTGGCACTGGCGTGCCTCCTTCCCTCTTGCCACTTTATTGAGTTCATGGTGCGCATGCTCCACTTCGTGAGCCCCATCCACTTCGGTGTGACCACCTCCTTGTATGAGCGACCGTCTCTGAGTTAGGGTGAAGGAGTAGGGGAAGTGATGGTCAGGAGCTCCGCCTCCGTCTTCGCTCGCTTATCAAGCACAAAGCGAATGAGGTATGATTCCGGGAACGAGAAGACTTTTGCAAACCGCAGCATAAGTGAGATGTCGGCACTCCTGATCAGCATCCTAGCTTATACGATTTTCGAGCGGCGCACCGTCTTCTCATCGATATCTTCAATAGTTCCAAAACCGGAGATGATCTCTTGTAATGCATCCTTTTTCTAGAAGTGTAGCGGCACGTTGTGGATCCAAATCCAAAACTTTTCGCCTAGTGGTAGCTCCGCTCCGAAACTTGGTGACCATGCAAAAAATTCCATCTTAAAGTGATCAAAGTCCACTGATATGGCTAAAAATAGAACCAAATCAGGACCGTTCAAATTGGGCACAAATCTAAAAGTTCTCAGGGGTAAAACGGTAATTTTACCTACAAACGGGTCCGAATTGGGAACTGGGACTTTCTTCAAAACCTAATAACCCATAAACGGATCTGTCCTACTGGGCATGGGTAGCAACCCATTACAAACCAAACCAGAAGGATAAAGAGTAATTCAAATTCATAGTTATCTCTATGAAATGATTTAAACTCTAGATCTTATCCAAAAATACTGAAAAGTAGAGAAACATCCTTATCTCAAAACGGGTCTCTAAGGCGACTATAAATATCCCTCTTCCCCCACCATAACAAGGTAATCAATCTTTTTCTACCTAAAGCTCTTTCTTAATCTTTCTGATTACTGACAAGAGCGTCGGAGGGTTCGTCGTCGGGATCCATCCCGCTGTATCCAACTTTGTGCAAGTTCACGACAACAGCGAGAAACAAGTCAACACGTTGGTGAAGGTCATAGGTTTGCTTTATTATTTCCAAAAAGAATCTACAAATTCATCTGTTTGCTCCCACACCAGAAATCAGCAGCAACAGATTGGTGCCGTCTGTGGAAAACGAAAAAGAAATCCAACCTTACTTCATCAGCGAAAGTAGTTTCAAACTATGCATCCAAAAGAGAAGGGGAAGGCAGCGGTCTCTAGCTAAAGAGTCACTACTCTTCCTCCTCCTCCTCCAGTTCAAGATGTTCTTCCTCAACAGCCTCCTCCTCAACATGCCCCTCCAGGGTCTCGAGGGGCTGCCCAGGGGGGCTTTCGTCGGAGTCATCCAAAGCAACATCCTCTTCATGACCATGTCGCGGTCCCTAATCCTTCAGTTGACTCTATGGCTTCTCAAAGCCCTCCTGAGCAGGATCTCCGTCAAGTGATTGTCAACCCCTAACATGGAGTCGACCTTCAAACCCGCTTGAATGAATGGCGAGCCCTTGAGGGAGTCCATCAACCTGAGCACCCAGGGGTCTCGAGAGCCCAGACACCCCGCAGACCGAGGACCAGAAGATCCCCCCAGCGAGGAGGCGAAGAGAGTCCCCTCAACGTCATCGACGGATAAGTCATACTCTAGTAAGCCGAGCCACACATAGGGACCGCCAAGCTGGAGGGGCACCACTCACAAGGGCAGAGTTCCAGGATTTTCAAGAAGCCATTCTGCAGGCCCTCAACGTCGCTTCCAACCACGAGCGACGGGCGCCTAGTCCTCAACCTGCCCCGAGCCATCACCACCGGACTCTTAGTCCCCTTCCGCATAGGAAAGAGTCTCGGGACTCGGCAAGATATAACCGAAGGGAAGACTCGGCCTACTGCCGTCTCCACGAGATGGAGAGGCGCCTTGACCGACTTGACAGAGAAGAGAAACAACGGGTAAGGAATTTCTGCCCGAGCAGGCCTCCATTCTCCCGGACCATCATGGAAGCTCCGATCCCAAAAAACTTCAAGCCCCCTAACTTTGAGTCATATAACGGGGAGTCAGACCCCGCCGACCACATCGAGAGTTTTAAAACTCTCATGATGATCCGCCAGGCGTCGGATGAGCTCCTTTGCAAAACCTTCCCCGCCACGCTGAAGGGGCCTGCGAGAGAATGGTACCCTCAACTCGCCTCGGCCTCCATCTTCTCCTTCGATCAGCTCGAAGGGCTCTTCCTTACTTATTTCGTGAGTAGCTTCCGGGCCGAGAAAACAAGTGCATCGTTGGTGACCCTCAGCCAAAGAAAGGGTGAACGCCTAAAAGATTACATTCGACGATTCACCGCCAAAGCCCGATCTACTGCCTCCCTCAACCAATCAGTAGCCTCGGCGACATTCGGGCACAACATCACTAACGCTGACCTCAAGGCATCCCTTGCCAAGAAGCCATCTCGGGACTTTTTAGAACTCCTGCTTAGGAGTGAGAAGTACATCCGAGTGGAAGAGGCTCTCAACCCCCCCCCCTCTCGAGGAATCATCTTCCGGGAAAAAATGGAAGAATACGAGCGAAGAAGGGTCCTAGAAATTCTAGAGGAACGACAATGGCCAACGCCGCCCATCTCCTCGTTTTGACAAATTCACCCCCCTCAATGCTAGTATATCAGCAGTTCTTATAGAGGTAGACAAGGAAGGGCTACTCCGCGCTCTCCCTAGAATGAATACCCCTAGCAAGAAAAAAAAAGGGATAAGTGGTGCCGCTTTCATAGGGACCACGGCCACGACACGGATGATTGTCGGGCTCTCAAAGAGGAGATCAAAGAGCTCATACAACAGGGACACCTAGCCAAGTTTGTCCAAAAAGATGGGGCCGATCTTCTACCCCGAGGAGCCTACAAGCGAGCAGAGAGGCCCGCTGAGTTCCAAGATTCTGAACCTGGGGCCGTCCTCCACCTTATCCATGGAGATCCAATGGGGGGAGAACCAAACTCCTCCGAAGAGGCCTTCATCCTATTGTAGAAGTAGGCTCAGTTTTCAATAAGGTCGATGCTTGTAACACGGCCAAAAGCATGTAATAATGGTTCGCCCTATTGTAGCCACCACTTAGTTTGTTTCAATAAAACTTAGCGTCTTTCTATTAAAAATTATTGCATTTGCCTCATCTCTATCTTCTGGGTCACATCTACGACCCATTAAATGGTAAGTTCAGAGTCTAGCTTGTCCTACAGGGTTGCTCTCACAACTTACTAAGCTCAAAAGACGAGTTTAGAGTCCAACAATTGGTTCAACATTGCTTTAGCCGCTTGCAAACAAGCAAGTGCCGATCAGCTCACCATTCGGAATTGTTCTTACAACTCGTTAACTCTCTTAACAATAAGTTTGGAGTCCAACACTTGGTTCGACGTTGCTTTAGCCGCTTGCAAACAAGCAAGTGCGGGGCAGCTCACCATTCGGAATTGCTTCCATAACTGTTGAAACTCTTTTAAACAACAAGTTCGGAGCTCAACTCTCCCATAGAGTTGCTCCTCAAACTTATCTCCCAAACAGCTCTCTCCTAGAGCCAAGCTCTTCGCTCCGCTCGCCTCCAGAGCGGACCTCTTCTCAACAAGTTCAGAGCTAAAACTCTCCCCTAGAGTTGCAACTTAAACTTGTCTCCCGAACGGCTCTCTCCAAGAGCCAAGATCTTCGCTCCGCTCGCCTCTAGAGCGGACCTCTTCTCAACGAGTTTGGAGCACAACTCTCCCGTAGAGTTGCTCCTCAAACTTGTCTCCCAAACCGCACTCTCCTAGAGCCTGACTATGCTCCTCCCGCTCACCTCCTGAGCGGCCTTATTCTCATCGAGTTTGGAGCTCAACTCTCCTCTAGAGTTGCTCCTCAAACTAACCTCCCAAGCGGCATTCTTCTGAAAGAGTTCGGAGCCTAACTCGTCTAGAAATGCACCATAAACTCGCTTCCAAGAACGGAGCTCCCCTAGAGTCATGCAAAGCTCTTCTCAACTTCGTGAAAGCGAAGATGTTGCGGGACTATCTTGACCTTGAAGAAGGATGATTCTCCAACTCATTTCTGAAGAGAATTTGTAGATCTTCGAGATAACTTCGAAACAAGGGGTCACACGCCCCAATCCGACCTCCGTAGCACTGGGAACGTCGAGTACAATACAGCTGCACCAAAGCCTCTCTGGCCCTCGGCACCTCTCGCCGAGCGCTCTTGCCACCGACGTCCAAATGCGAGAAAAAAGCTTTCCTGGACTTCGGCAACGTGTGCCGAGCGCTCTTGCCACCGATGTCCAAATGCGAGAAAAAACTCTCCTGAACTTCGGCAATAAGTATCGAGCACTCTTGCCACCGACCCTGAAATGAGAAAAAAATTTATCAAAAGGTCAACGGCAACCGTTGGCTTGGTCAACGGCAACCGTTGACCGCCACGTGTCAAGCCGCCGAAGCATCTCATGAGTTCAGAAACTCGATCCGAGTGTTCTTGCCACCGACGTCGAAATAAGGAAAAAATTAATCAAAAAGTCAAGGGTCAACGTTGGCTGAGTCAATGGTCAACCATTGACCGCCACGTGTCAAGCCGCCGAAGCCTCTTTCATTTGGGGGTCGGTACCACTCGTGCCACCGACCCCCAAATGAGAGAAAAAATGGCTCCTCCTGATGCGCGCTCGCCTGATCAAGATCAACGCACAGGATCGCGACACGTCATCAGATATTTATTTATATATTTATTTAATTAACTAATTATTTTTTAAAATCCAAAAATTTAATTTAAAATTGAAAAAAAATAATTAAAAAATTCTTAAAATAATTTTATTTCTGAAAATAATTTTAAATTCTAAAAATAATAATTATTAAATTAGAATAATTAATTAAATTTTTTGATAATTAATTATTTAAATTCGGAAATTAAATTAAAAAATCAAAAAATAATTAAAAATTGGAAAATTTTCAGAAAAATCTGGAAAAATCACAAAAAATCCAGAAAAATCTTAGAATAATTTTGGGCATTTTAGAAACTCAGATTGACACCATTACACCACGAACAAGATCCAACTCTCTTAAGAACTCCGATAAATTCTATTAGTCATTGAAAACGGACAAAACTATTCCTTAAAGACTGTAAAACTCAGTCTCCAGGAGTGGGAGGCTTGTGATATGGCTAAAAATAGAACCAAATCAGTACCATTCAAATCGGGCACGAATCTTAAAGCTCTCAGAGGTAAAACAGTAATTTCACCTACAAACGGGTCCGAATTGGGAACTGGGTTTTTCTTCAAAACCCAATAATCCATAAACAAATCTGTCCTACTGGGCATGCGTAGCAACTCGTTACAAACCAACCCAGATGGATAAAGAGAAATTCAAATTCATAGTTATCTCTATGAAACGATTTAAACTCTAGATCTTATCCAAAAACATCGGGAAGTAGAGATACATCCTTATCTCGAAACGGGTCCCTAAGGCGATTATAAATACCCCTCTCCTCCTACCATAACAAGGTAATCAATCTTTTTCTACCAAAAGCTCTTTCTTAATTTTTCTGATTACTGACAAGAGCGTCGGGGGGTTCGTCGGCAGGATCCATCCTGGTGTATCGAACTTTGTGCAGGTTCGCGGCAACAGCAAGAAACGAGTCAACACATTGGTGAAGATCAATAGGTTTGCTTTATTGTTTCCAAAAAGAATCCACAAATTCATGTATTTGCTCCCACACCAGAAATCAGCAGCATCATCCACTGTGCCCAAGTCGGTGACCTCGACCATCTTCTCCGGCGATGGGAAGGAAACCAGGAACTGAAGGTGGCACATCTTTTTCGCTGCCCAGTCCCTGTGGGCCCTCATTGGCCACTTGGAGTTTAGTGCTTGGAGGAGATGGGTCTCTGATGGGCTCCCTGATTTAACTTTGGCAATGGCACACCACTGACGAAGCCACTTTTCCTCATTTTTTATAGTGTCTAGGCTATTTGCAAGTCTGATTAGGGTTGGGTTATCTGGTGATCTGCCTCTGCTCACTGGGCGATCATCGTCGTTGTTAGTGTCAATGACATTCATGCAAACATACGACAAATGCCCCCCATTTCATAGATTAAAGGCAACGAACCTCTTTCGTCCAATCTTTTAGATAGTGGCCCAAATCACCACAGTTGAAGCAAGGTACTGGCTTGCGTTTTCCTTTCCGTTGTCTTTTTTTATTTTCCAACTGAGGAAGGGGAGAAATGCTGTCTCTTCTTTGCTTTACCGACAACTTCAATCCACGGTTCCCCATTCTCAACTGGATCTAACTCCACTGTAATCTCGTTTGGTGGATCCTAATCTTGGGCCCGCTCGACGGTGGATTTAGGTGGAGCTTTAGCAATCCTTTGAGGTGGTGGGGGAGGCTGGGGGGTTGTGGTGATGGTCGGCAGTAGGGGGTGCGTTTGGGATGGGTTTGATGACTGGGAGACAATGGGAGGAACTGTGTTGATGGTCGGCAGTAAGGGAGGTAAATTTGTGGTGGCTTTGATGGTTGGGAGGGTTGTGGTGATTTCTGTGAAAGTTAGGGTTACCCTGTTTAAGAATTGTAGATGTGGGTTGAAGGTGTTGAGAACTTTGCAAATAAACGTTCTCATTGTGGTTACGGTGCCTGTGGTTGAACCTAACTCCGTGGGAGTAATGCTGGCCTGGGAGGGGGTCTCTTTTACGCTCGAAAGAGCCTGTAGGAGGACCCCTTCTTTGGGCCCATCCTCGGGGGGTATCGGCGATGATGACTGAGCTCTCTCTCATACCGACGTTGATGCACACTATGGTGTGCACGCACGATCGAATATCTGAGCCTCCAATCTCCCTTTTCGAGAGGGCAAACCATGCGGTTAGGGTGGGGAGGGTGGTGGTGGGTGGTAGCAGGGTTGAAGATAGAGGTGGGGGGAGAAGGTAGCCTGGACGTAGATGGTGGCTGCACAAGGAGAGGGGGTGGGGAGTTCTCAGTAGCGGGAGTGGTTTGGGGAAGGGGGTCGTTCATTGTGGGAGGCAGTTGATGGTGGAGGACCACCTCATTGGGCCCACAACCGCTCAGTTCTAGTTTCGACAGTGTTGTAGAAGTCATTTTTGGGGTTCTTGGAGCTGTTGGATGTATATGTATATTCTCATTATAATAGGATAATATTGTGTATATTATTCTATGGGGCAACACGGGTTTACACGTGTTATGTATTAATATTGGAACGGGTTGAGTGGGCTAAAAGCCCAGTACCCTAAACCCAGTCTAATCTCTATATAAGCTGGTCTAGAGGTAGTGCCCTGTGATATTCCAATACTGATAAGCAGGGTATAATATCTTAAACGGCTAGAGATTAACCCTAACCCTAATTTCCCCAAATCAGTATCAACAGGAGCTTCGTTGCTGTGATTCTGATTTGCGGACATCGGAAGGTTAGGAAGTGGTGGAGGAGAGGGAGGAGGTCCATCATTTAACAATATTGTCGAGCTTCATCTATAATGTGGGACCTAATTAGTGGAGATCATAATAAATACAATATGTGTTTTAAGAAATTAGAATATCTTATACATATTTCATTCATTTCATCTATATATACGTCATACGTGCATTCATATTGACCTTGTCGAGCTTTGCTTTAATCTTCGCATCCCTATGTACTGGAAATACTTTGGTTTCTATGACTAATCAAAATTTTATAGTTTAAAACTTACGCCAATGTGTATACCTAATACTTTCTGCCATTAGTCAAAGGTGTCATGTGTGGACAGAGACACAAGTATGCTAAGTTGGTGAAGCTCTAAAATCAACTCTTTCAAAGTCCCACTAACATCAACCTAAAAGTGGACAAGAAATTGGAGTCCAAATTCTTCGATTTTGGTTATAAATGCAAGTTGAGTACAAAATAGGCATGCACTGCTACTCCTACTATTACTATTACGTACCTCATACATGTACAATAAGCACCGGTTCAAGCCCGGCCGACAAAATGTGCTTAATTAATTTGTTCCGCGTTGCACGTACATTTCCATATTCCATGCAAACGTACAAGTCGATCGATCAGCTCACTTTTGCTGCATTAATTTTCTACTTGTATTTGGTTCATTTCCAACCTATCTAGCTAGCTAGCTAGCTAGCTATAACTCTATTTTCTCATGCTCCTAACTTTTCTAGGCGCACCTCCGCTTCCCAAATCCGTTCTACGTAATTTTGTAGGTACGTGCATGCAAGTAAGTATAGCTGCTATATATGCTAGGTTGATGTACGTAGTACTGTTAAGCCAAATCTTTAATGAAAAAGCTTTCTTGCTGTTGAGCTAGCTTAACAATTATTTTGAAAACATATATATAACGTACCAAGTTATTTTTTGGGAGAAATAATAATAATAATTCAAATCAAAGGTCAATTTTTGAAAGCAAAAAACCCTCCATATATGTGTATAACTCCAAGAGGAATTACTAGCCTCTAGCACATTATTATTATTATTATTATTATTATTATTATTATTATTATTACTAGCCTCCATATTATTATTATTATTATTATTATTATAAATAAAGAGTCACATTGTAGTCTGATCTCGATACATAGATATAAATAATTATGCAATGGCGAAAATCATGATGCTCTCGATCAGCTTAAATTATGAAGGAAGAACATATATTATTATTATAAATAAAGAGTCACATTGTAGTCTGATCTCGATACATAGATATAAATAATTATGCAATGGCGAAAATCATGATGCTCTCGATCAGCTTAAATTATGAAGGAAGAACATATATATATATGGTACGTGCAAGCATCCACAAACCGCAACACTTAGGTGTCATCAATTCCTCCATACCAACTTCTAACTCAGATTTTGGACCCCTGAAAAGATGTTCATAACTTCAAACAACATATACGCAAAACTCTACATGCCATGAACTATCCCCACTTAAAAAGTAAAACTCTATGCCATGAACTATCCACTTAAAAGTTGCAGTAGCTTCGCAGTTTTCAGATATAGGTACTTCACTCAAAATATAAACAGAACAACAATTACTCTTGCAGTCGTAAGCCTTATAATAGTACAACTACTTTTATCCAAACAATGTGAGGCTCTATAGCACTCAAAATAGAAACTGAACAGCCAATATAACAAACAAATTGATCGATCACCTGCGACAATTCCTCATCCTAGCTAATCATACCAATGACAAACTCTTCAGGAACTATATCACTTATATCTATCATATATAAGTGTTCTGCTATGAATATCTGATACATGAGAGCTTTCAAAAACAAATAACAGAAACTAGTAAAAACAGAAATAAAAATGCAAAATTAAATAAAACTTTTAGAAAAAAGGAAAAATATTATCTTAAATAACTAGATTTTCTTGCCACAGATAATTTGTTTATAATCTCAACTACAAAGAAAACCAGGGATGGGAAGAAAAAGCATATTGATATCAATCTACACTACTGGTTCTATTTCTCCAACTGTGTAAGGAATCACAGACCTCACCCAAGCTCCCAAACCCCCGAAAGATTTAACCTTGGAGATACAATTCTTTTATTTCTCTTAATTAATCACATTAATCAGGGACCATTTGCAGGTTGGTACATCATGTTGTATCCATTAACCCCACTTGTTGGGTACTCTGGCAGTTGGTACCCATACCCATACCCATTAACATCCATTGCATTACCGAAATTCATCATTGACAAGTCACCACCATCGATTGGCCACTGATTCTGAAGAATTGCATCCATGCCATTCCTGTAGACAGACAAGTCACTCAACCCAGGGAACGGCACGAAAGAGACCATTTGGGATAACTCGTCATAGTAATATTCAGGCAGATCAAACTGGCACGAATCCTGAGGGAAGGCGTATTGCTGGTTCATGGAGTAATCATCATGGTAGTGGTGGTAACCACTAATGGATGCTCTTCCGACAATCTGATCCTCATCGAGCAAGTCATTGATGATGTCGAGATGAGGGAATTCATCAGGCATTACCCCTTGAGACTGACGCGAGGATGATGTGTTGTCATTAAATTGACAGTGCGAGCCAAAGAAACCCATATTTAGTGAGGTTTGGCCAATATTAGATGACATGGAAAGAGAAGTTGACGGTTGGTATATAGAACTTGAAGAGGGTTCAGGAGTGAATTCAGACCGGTTTGTGGCAGTTTTAATACCCACTATGGCATTTCGGTAAGATTGAGGTTCAAAACTTTGAGCAAATGGAGATGGCTTGGTGTCTGAACAGTTAATGGAGCTTAGCGTTCGCGATAATACTGGCCGTGCCTGTGATGAGGAGATGAGGGGAACAGTTCGCTTTTGGGAAAGGATGACAGGGGTGCTTGAAGGCCTTGACACTGAAGAGGTTGAGCTAGTTGTTGCTTCAAAATTGTGTTTCAGTGCTTCGGGTTTGGGAAGGGCTGGTTTTTGTAGGGATTTTAAAGATAGAGAGACTGGCTTCTCAGTTTGGGTTGTGGAAGTACTAGAAGTCAGCCCACGAGTGGAAACCTTGTCATTTTTTGCAGAAGCTGAGAGTGGCTCTCTACTGGGTTCAGAGGATGAAGGTGATGGTTCTACTGCAGCACCAGACTTGGAAGAAAGTTTTTCCTCAACTGGATCACTGTCGATTAATATATTTCCGAGTGTAACGGCTACCTCTTCCTTCAAGAGAGGAAAAAAAATCACAAAGTAGAACATTAGGTAGACAGAGCAGTAAACACACGAGGGAAACTAATGAAATACTCTAGCAGGAAATTTAAAAGAAATAGAAATTATACCACAAGCAGTTATGAGAAACAATAAAATAAAATAAAAGATGCAAAAGGGTAAAATGATATTTGAGGCATTCAAATATGATTTGTACGGAAACCAACCTGAGTCATGTCAAATTGTATCAAAAGTCATTGCCTCATTGGACAAGTTAATTCAGGATAACTTGAAGTAAACTACATTGTCCAAAATATATTAAGCAGTATAATATTAATCTCATAGATATGAGAATTCTAGACATACCTTTTCAACATGTGGTTCAGATTTCTGTATCTGATTCTTTAAGGCACCTTCATGTTCAGGCTCAGTAGCTCCACAAGTTCCACTGGCATAAAGTATTTGATCTCTATTGTGAGTGGAACTAGTTCCTATGTCCTTATTCCGCTGCTTCTTTCCCCTGAAAAAATATCATAAACTCATATAGAATAAACTGATTCATCCATAAAAAAAATGGAAGGAAAACAAACCGAAGATCAATTTTACCTGTTAGAAGTTCGTTTCTTTTTATTATTGCGAGATGAATTTCCCTCGAATTGGGTATTCACCACAACAGAAGGAACAGAATCAGTTGAACATGAGGACAAACTGTCATCCGTAGAAGTGGACTTTTTCTCCATGTGCCCATTTTGTACCTCAGTGGCAATAACTTCAGTTCTGGAATTAACTTCTGATGTCTCTGCATCCCAACTGAGACTGCTGGTATCTCTACCTTCGGTGTCAGGCTCTAGAGCTTCAGCATCATCATCTCCACCATCACAAACATCAGAAACATCGCCCCTCGGGTCAGTCTCTCCGTTAACGGGACATGTTTTATCTGAAGAGAACTCGTCCGAGATTCTTTCAACAGGACTTTCAGGTAGTTGATTCTTCTCATCAATCATTTCAACTGACTTCTCACTCTTCCCTCTATCTTTACCTTTTCGATTGTTTCGCCTCTGTTTAGCCTGGTGAGAAAATCAATGAACAGAAAAAAGGTTTTAAAAAAAATATCGGGAGAAAGATATTTCAACAAATAATCGACAGCTAAATCAAAACGGAATAGAGAAAAAGTATATACAACCTTGGATCATGATTAATTAAATAGAAATGTAAAAAGAAAAAGGATGATCAGTGCATATGAGAAATCAAAAGAATGGATAAAGAAAAAGGAACAGAAGTGTACATGGAGCAAAACTGATTGGCTGATAGGAGACGCATGGAAAAAAGATAGGAAACATAGAGATCAAGTTGCAGAGTTCATATGAATCAAGATATGAATAAAGCTAGTAATCAGCAGTAATGAACTCCAAAACTTTTAGAGCTCGGAAACAGTCACTCTCTTGAACTATTAAACAAAAAAGTAAGCGATAAGAAGGATTTATTTTTTTAAAATTCCACGACAGATTTCATAGAACTTTGACACATTTGATCAAAGATTAACATTGAAGATGTTTTTATGCAAGCAAAGATTAACACAAACAACCAATGATCCCCCTACTGAAACACCAGATAGATAAAAGAATGACATAGGTACCCCACATCACTAACTGCCAAATTCTGACACGAGGATTAAAGCACAGCGAAGGCCGAAATGAGAAATAGTATTACAAGATAAAGTTAAGACGATTGAGATTAATTTTGCGCAAACCTGCTTTTTCTTCGTTCTCCTTTCCCTCGTCACATTTTCAGCTTGCTCAGCTGCTTCTTCACGAATAAGCTCTTCTTGTCTCTTCAGCGCAACAGCTTCTTGATAGGCTATTTCAATTTTACTGCTGCAAGAAACATGGTAAAATAGAACTGTTGAGCAAGGAGGAACTATATATATGCAAACTATAGTTTCCACTTAAAGATTATAATTCTAAAAAATTGCTCATCAAAGTTCTATTTCTTTCTTCAACAAAAATCAAAAGAAAATTATGTAAGTTTTAGTATAAGATTCAAAGCTCAACACCTCAAATATAAACAAATCTCCTATAAATTAGCCCTTCAAGAAAATTACTTTGCACAGATTTCCTATATTTATTATGCACTCGGAGGCTGATATACGTTGTCAATAAACTTGAGATACATTATGTTTCCTAACAATAGTTTATATCAATAAAGAATTTGGGTTTACAATGGGAACTCCCAAAATTTTCCATATGAGATAACAAATATTATAGTATACCATATATCCGAAACCAGAAATTCACGTAACTTTTAGACACTCACAATATCAACCAATATTATCGTTCTCAACAATTAATCTAGATCCATAATATAACAAAGACTTTTTCTAAAGATTCCAAAAGGTATTAAGGAGAATAAAATTTTAGCCGACTAACCACTAACATAACCAAACAAAAGCAGCTGCAACTATGTTATTGTTAGAATGAGCGCTAGGATGCTATACAATCTACCTCAGAACCATGAGGTAAATGAGATGCAGGTTACCTGAATATATGGGCTAAAACAAATATTTCAAGAGTCCTTCGGCCAAGCTCTGTAAGACGTCTTTCATCACGTATAATAGAGTCTTTATTAAATTCTTCTCCAGAACACCCATCCTACAATTATTACCACAAGGAAATATAAATCATAGAACCCTCAAATTCTACGGAATGAAAGCAAGATCTATAAACAACAGAATTCTTAATGAAAACAAACAACATAAAACCAATAACAAAACAACATCAGAAAAAGCATGCCAGTTATTCTGCATTACATACAAACAGTACGGCAAATAACAGAGACCATGTATATAACAAACCTGGCAAAATAAAACTGTATATACTATCAAATTTCTGGACTCCGGTATTACTACAACGAATAATCACAAGGCCATATGGTAGTAGGCAACAGATATTTCTAAAAAAATCTCATGGTCATATAAAATCAGTGTTCTAAAAGTTGCTAGGCGGTAATCGGGCGGCCGATGGGGGCCTAGCGCCTAGACCTTGGGCGCTAGGCAATTTTTTTATATATTTTTTAATCTATTTATAAGAACACAAAATATTGCATAAAATATAATATATATAATACTAAAAAGATGACTCACAAATCATAAATGGGAATTAGCTCAATGGTAGAGTGCTCGTTTTGCATATTGCCCATTATCAAGATTCCAAAGAGAGAAAGGCGATCGATTTGAGATTTTCAGGATTGGGAAAAGCATGATCGATTTGGGGAAATTCTGATTTAGGGATTTGGGTTTTTTTTTTTTTTTTTTTGGGGGGGGGGGGGGGGGGGGGGGGGGGGGGGGGGGGGGGAGCACGGGTTTTAAGTATGTGGGGATTTAAGTGAACCAGTTCACATAACACGAAAAAAAACCCATCCAGACTCACCTAGACCTCTGCTCCAAACTGGCCTAGGCAGCCAAACCGATTTTTCAAAAATCCCAAGCCCTAGGTGAATCCGCTGGGACGGTCTAGTGCCTAGGCAGGGCCTGGGCGGCCGCCTAGTTGGATTTTTAGAACAGTGTATAAAATAGACACAAGCTAGCAAGAAGCAAACTTCCAAATTCCCCTTTCTAGGACAAGAAGCTGTTCCATCGAAGAACCCATTTTATTACACAGATACAATATCTGGAGAAAAGTAATCCACAACAAGGCCTTGTCTTATTTGATCCTTTAGAGCAGCTACATGAATTCGTACTCCATTTGACTCTATTGAAGATCAACTTTAAAGAAACAGATTCATGAAGCTCATCCTGATGATTTTAGAATTTAGATGAAAACTAAATTGGATGTGGTACCGAAAACCACATGACTGATTCCATAGTCAACAACACATATGACCAATTCCACTGTTAACAACACTCACATGCAGCTCACATCAAAGTGACTAGTGAGCTAATTACATGCCAATAAGGTCCAGTCGAACCCATACACTCTAAATGCCGCCGGAAAAAGGAACACCCATTCACAACGATAATGTTAAATTGTTAATCCTTCTTTTGCATCCATGGTGTATCTTATTTGAGAACACGGAAACAAGCAGCACATTCCAACTCACTGAAAGGCAATTTCAGAAAATGTATACAACAAGACAAACCATCTACATATTTGTTTTGCGAAAAAAATGTACATATCACTTTGGTTTTTCAATGTTTGACTTGGTATTTCTCTTGAAAGACCCTCATGCATAAAATAGTGTCAGAACTAAATTACTGTGAATATATAATTACTTAGTAGAGCATCATATACATATACTTTTTATACATATCATAAAGAAAAAGGAGGCAGGTAGACTAAACATTGGACAAAAGTGGATGTATGTTGGGAAGAAAAATGATGAAGAAAATAAAATTCGGAAGAAATGGGTATCCTATATTTAGGTTGTATCCTGCAGACATAAGACAAACGGGATACTAAGATAAACAGTTACACAATTTGAAGCGAGAAGGGCAAAAACATGATGCTGGCATAAGCTTATTTCTACAGCCCTCCTTGTTAGTTTATGGATGTGACTGCATTTGTATTCAATGGAAAAATATGTCCATTGCAAAACCTAACAAGTTTTGTTTTCTTCATAAACAATTTAACATAAATAATTATATTTCTTCCACACTCATGGACCTTGATAGGTTCTTACTACTGATTCAATGGTATTGTCCCTCTTAGTCCTTCCTATCTCGAATGATTTTCTTCCTCCAGTTCTTTTCCAACTTTCATATCATTTTCCTCACAACTTTGGGTAGATCTCGTATCCCACGGTTGTAATATCACCTGTTTCCCTCTCTCCTTTTTGAACAACATTAAGAATATGATACCTAATCTCAAGCCAACCATAACCATGATTGCAGCCAAGAATATATCCAATATAAATAAACTAAATTACGCTGTTCAAAAACAAGTCAAACACAAACACAAAAGCAAGACAAGAAAACTGCCTACTGTAACTGGAGCTAATTTCCAGATCTCGATCAAAAGACCTGGTCTAGATGTATATATAGAAATACAGACCTGTTTGAACAAATATAGGATGGAGTTCAGTGGAACTACTAGGAAAAGGTTCTGCAAGTGTTATTGTCTCCAACTATTGCCACCAAGTATGTTGACAAAATTAGGGAAAAGAAAAACTGTAGTTATAAGGATCTAAGATGTCCACATTGCAATCTAACAAAATGGGTGGCCCATAACAGAGTTGAATGGAGGAATAGAATGCATAGGACAAAACCCAAAGATGGAAAGCTCTCGTCAGTGTACCAACCCTTTATACAAAATTTTCGTGACCTAAATGTTTCCATGCTCATGGGAAGATACCATGAAATTATCAAATTCCAGATATATGGAAGAAGAAAAAAAACATAAAGTAAACAAGTGATTTAATAATGAGCAATTATACAATCTCGGACTTACTTTTGATCGATTTGGTAAACCCTTCTCCTCCTTTGCAGGCAACGGGGGGTGAGGCAACTCTGATGCAGCTCTCTCAAGCAACAGGAACACATCATCGGCCAAAATGAACATGTCATTCTCAATAACGATAAAAGGAGCGGGAAATTCTTCCTTTTCCAATAAGCTCATCCTCACCTTTTCAATCTTGGACTGGCTTTCAAGAGCTTTCAGACCAGTGTAGAGAGAATCCATTATCAGTGTAGATGCCACCTCCTTCTCTATGAAGAAATGTTTCACAGCTACTTTCAAAATAAGATCTGTTTTATCTCTAGACATGCACCGTCGTGTAGCTTGATCAATTCCAAGCCAAAAAGCACGAAAACTACAACCAACCAAAAAAGTAGGTAAATTCTATATAGCAATGAGCCAGACATGGTTAAAAATCTTGAAGAAAAAAAAAAGAAAAAAAGAACTTTTATTGCGAAAACCAGTGACAATTTGACAAACAATAATTTATATATCACCTTGACCACTTTGCTTTATCGTTAAGCAAGTCTTGAAGTTTTTTCCTTCTCTCTTGAATAAAATGTGCATAAGTTTGTTCTACATTGGACAGATATACTCGAATGATCTCTCTCCTGTACTGACAATCAAGACATCGGAATGGACGGTGTGCTTTCTCCCTTAAGAGATCAAACCGCAGAACAATGTGTGGTTATCATCTAAGAACACATTCAATTATATGCACAGCAGTAGTAAAAGTAGATCATTTTAAAAAGAACAAGTCACCAAACTATAGAATATAATTTGAACTATAGTACACATATAGGGGTCTAACAAAGAGCTACTTAAGATGATAACCAATAGAGATATGAAAACGTCTAATTAAAATGTCCAGCACATTATGACTCATCAAATGATCGATAAAATAAATCAGAAAGCAGCCTCCAAATAATGTGTTTAAAGACTAATATAAAAGAGAGCATATAGAAACACAAAAGTTAAGAGAGTGCATATTTTTGCCTCAAGTGCAACCTAAGCACTTGTAGTATACTTGGCAAGGCTTCTCACTCTGAAGTGAGAGGTCAAGGTTCAAATCCGGCCTAAGATGGAACCAATTACGGATGTTGGAAAATCCTCTCTCAAATGTGGGCGGCTACGGCTGAATGCCAAAAAAAAAAATTTAAAAATATATACACATTCTTTTACAAAGTTAGTCTACAATAATTAATTCTGTAAAATTTACTGTAAAAATAGAAAAAAGAAGAAGCTTTACTTTCCTTGTTAAGAGAGGTGACTTCAAAGTTCAAACACATTGGCCAACCAAGAAGCACTGAAAGGGCATCTAGTTACATTCATTATAAACATTATCTAACTTTAAAATCTGCAATTACTACCACAAAGTGGTACTCCCTCCATTTCGAAATATAAGCCATTCTAGGCTTCTACACGTCTATTAAGAAAAAATTTAGGATTGACAAAAAAGTACTTGCATTCTTGATTTTTGAAGCTCATAAATGAGCTATCAATTGTAAAATGTCTAATTTGTCCTCTATAATTTTAGTATTACTCCTTTTATAAAAAAGATAAGGGTAAAATTGGAAATATCATAAAAAATTACTTGATGGACATTTAACATTTAAGAATGACAAGACATTTGCCTCGAAAACCTGAAGTGACTTATATTTTGAAACAAAAAAAATGCTAGAATGACTTATATTTTGAAACGTAGGGAGTATATAATATTAGATATTATTGTCCAACTTGTCTGATCAATCATTCAAATAAATCACTTGCCTACAAATGAAAATTTACGAGAAAGAAGAAGATTACATCAAAAAAAATGTTTCAAAATTGAAATTGTAATTATCAAGCTCATCAACAGTGACATTATCTAATAATAACCTTCTGGTAGTTTAACAAGATTGCACACATTTGATGAACCAATCAGCATCATTTTCCTCTAAAGTTTGCATTAGGTAATAAACAGAAGAAAATTTGAACTATGTACTAAATCTCAGAGCCATCAAAATAACTAAGCATGAATAGCCAAATATGGAGATGTGTAATACGACAAGTCCTCTCCGCAAAAAAAAAGGCATTTTAAGAGTAGTTTCATTTTTAAACCGTATTTGAAGTAATTAAACTTAACCATGAACTGATGTGCATATCTCTTTTAGTTGTTGATGAAAAGGTTAGTGAAGTTTCCATTGATTTATGAACTACCTGATAACTTGGACTTGAGCCTTAATCGTAAGACTGCCGTCATCAACAACAAAGCCATCCATCACTTTTGTTAACTCCATAAATTTTTTCCACCCCCAGTCATGTTCTTTCTTCCAAAACCGGTGCAATGTATCTGCAGAGCTCCCTTAAAAATGTGTGAGCTCATATCACTATTACACAGAAACATAAACATTTATAGATAACTGTAAACTAATCAACAAATAATATTCAACTCACCGGAGTACTTGTTTTTCTTTGGGTCCTTGTTTAATACAGTTATGGTAAACTGCGCAAAATGACTCCATCCTGTATATAAAAAAATGATCAGAGAAATTCACTTCATATGCAATCAAAATATAAGTAATAGATAACTGTTTGCCAATTAACACGACGCAGACCTGGGAGAAGTTTATCATGATTAGCAACACAGAGAAACAGCGAGAGATGATTACAGACATCACAACCCTGAGGATAAACCAAGATATACCTGCCAGACACAATTTGAATTACATGTGACAGATCATACTGAAGTCTCCAAAATTCATAAACTATTAAGGAGCATATATTCTAGATTAGGCAAGTGGCTAATCTATACCCACATAAACTATAATGGAGCACATGGTTGTCCCTCATCCAACCCTATTAAGTGCACAATCCAAGCTCAGTCAAGTGCCCAAGTAATTAATTCAATTTGCAAAACGATTTCAATAATTGTGCGAAGATGCAAATCAATTTATTTGATTAACAATAGCTACTACAATTTCCATTGTGTCCATATCTTTTCTGAAATTTACTTTTATCAATTCTCATTACCAAAGGGTCTTTTATTGAAAGAGTTAGCATGTGTATAACATTTTATATACCATGTAACAATTAGTTGTCAGACGTGCATAACTATACATTTTTTTAAGTCTTAAATCAGGTAAGGACAAGTAATTCCCATTAGTAAACAAATAACTGGAGTCAACTATGAAATATTTGCCTTTTTATGTATATTTATTTATTTATTTACGACTTTTTTTTTGTAAACTATAGTGTGCCATGATTGAGTACCCAAGTTACAGGAAAATCCTGGCTCCACAGCCGATGACTGCTATATGCTTCCAATATAAAATAAATCAACCATAGGAGATATACACAAATTTTGCACATATTATAAATTAACTGCATTTACCTTAAAAACTACATTATAAATTAACTGATGTTTCCATTATGGCAATCACCATTATGATAATCACCACATTCACTTTTAATTGACCACTGAAAAGCACAAAATTTGTTTTGAGGAATTTTTACTAGATGAAGTAGGTTCAACAGTGAAAAATCGATCGTGAGTATCAACTGAAGCTATCAACATGAAATTACAGATTTGACATGTATCAGCACAAGAGCATAAAAAGTAAGCCAATGGTGGAAAAAACTGCCAAGATGAAGAATACACAAGTTCAAAATTAAACATCAAAAATTTCATACCACTTGTAACCACCAACTTCAAATACTTCACTTTTCAGTTCGCGTTTGCTGGTCTGTGAAAAACTTTCAATCTTCCAAGTATACTTGACAAATAAATCGGAAGGTTTTGGTCCTGCAACCAAAACAAGTAAGAGGTTAGCTTTTATATGTGCATGCATGTTTCACGAGAGATTGAAGATTATCTAGACTATTTTGTTTACTTATCATTTTTTTTTGTAAGAATGAACAGGAAAATTAATTTGTAAATAGGTACAGGCTCAAAGATATCAGTTTCCAATTTTATGATCAGTGTACCTAAAATAGGAAAAGAAAACACGGATTTCATTCATATTTTCTTGATCTAAAATTATGAGCATTACACAGTTCTAATAATTCTTAAATTTCACAAATTCATGTCCAAACAATCTCCATTTTTTCTTTCACAAGGATTTACAGGAACATAAACTTTAGAACCCGTTAATTCTATTTTTTGTCACACCTTTAACCGTCACATAAATGTTTGAAATTTATCCAACTCAAACTAGCCATATTACAATGACCCAATTTTTACAATACAGGCTGACTACACTATCCAAAAAAAAACTTTCTACTGTCTAGACTCTCAAACAAACATTATTCAATAGGAAATTCAGACCCTTTGCAAAAAGACCGAAGTTGTAATAGCACTGCAAAGGCTCGAACTTACACAAGAGTAAGATGAGTTAGAATATTTCTCCTTCCTTTTCAGCAAATAGAACAACAGAATATATGCATAAATTGATCCATAAACAACAAAAGTGAAGCCTTTATCCCAAAATGTAGGGTTGACTACATGAATCCTTCTCCGCCACTCAACTCTACTAATAGCCACTTCATCAAATTCACACTTCTCAAATCCCTATTAAAGCATTAACAACTTCAAGCCAAGTTTGTTCGGGACTTCGGGTCTATCCTTAGTTCTTTTAGCTCCCTAACTACCATCCTATCAATTTTCCAAACTGGAGAGGTTATCTGTCATTGTTGTGTGTATCCAAACCACCTTCTATCATTGTTGTGTGTATCCAAACAACCTCAATCACTTCTCGCTTATTTTATCTTCAACTGGGGCAACCTTTATTCTTTTGTGTGCATTTATTTCTTACTTTGTCTTTTAGTGTGTTCCCATTCAACCATCTTAGCATCCTCATTTCGGTTACACTCATTCTTTAAACATGTTGTTTCCAAACTACCTAACCACCTAACACTCAAATCCATAAAGTATAGTTGATCATATAGCTATCTTGTAAAATATTTCCTTCAACTGTGTCTTCTCATCATGCAATGCATTTTGACGTTTTAACCAACCTGCTTTATTTGTACGTGCAACATCCTACACAATTCCCTCATCCGAATGGACGATTGATCCTAAGAACTCCTAGGTAATCCTTGATCCTCGGTGCAATCTACACTCCCGTCATCTCTCATACTTTTGCTAAACTTACATACTCTGTCTTAGTCCTAATTCTAATTTCTAAATCCCTTAGATTTTACTGCTTCTCTCAATCTCTCTAAGTTGATCTAAAGTATCCCCAAAATATTCATCATTAAAACTTGAAAAAACTGATATGTTTAGCTATTGCACAATTTACAATGCTCACCTCCCTTAGAACTTTGAGACAAATAGACACTTTTAGCTAAATTTAAAGAGAGGTCCTCGTCAAAATATGGAAACACTATCATAAATACATCCACGGTAGAAATAAGACCTACACAAATTTGTCCAAACATCCTCTATAACAATAAACCTACAAAATTTCATATAAATAAATAGCATGTTCCATGTTTCCAATCTTAGAAGCAATTATAAACAATCATATTATGGTTAAGAATCTAACCAACTTCAGATGAACCCTATTAACAAACAAATAATAAGCAACCCAGATGATTATGTAAAGCTTATTGGCCATTTCCGATTTTTTTATCAGTGTCCCTAACGAAAACATAGAATTCATCCATGTTTCTCCAATCTAAAATGAGTTGTCCGCAGTAGACAACTTTCGATGTTCTTAAGTCTCAGCCAGCAATAATCCTACCGTATTTCAAATCCACGTGATCTCTATTTACCATGCCAAGCTAAAAGATTTTCGAGTGTCCAGAGAATTTAAGAACCCATTAAGTCTATATTCAGCCACACCTCTTATTGTCACTAATATCTATGTTTGGAATTAACCAACTCAAAGTAGTCGTATTATAATCAACCAATTTCCTAATTTAGCCTTCTATAATACAGAGTGGTTATATTATACTTCGAGACCATAACAAAAAACAAAAAGTATGAATAACTATCCAAAAACACCCCTGCAGTCGATATTGACTGTCAGCAAAACCACGTTTTCAATAGGAAAGTTGCACACTTCAAAAAGACCATGACTGAGTATGATGTGACGGTGAGTATGATGTGAAGGCACAAATTTTACATAACGATAAGACAACTTTGAAGGTATCCTCTTCCCTTTTCAGTTTATAAAAAAAAACAGAAGCGGTACATAAGTTGCTCCAAAGTGTCTCCAAAATATTCATCAATACAACTTGAGCAAACTGACTTATATTGCTATTCTTGTGATATAGCATTATAATGCTTGCCTCCCATAGAATGTCTTTTGAGCTAAATTTAAATAGAGGGGCATGTACAAAATAAGAAAACAATATCACTAGCACGTCCACTGTAGAAAAAGATGCACTGATTCGTCCAAACATCATTTATAACTAGAAAGTCAACTCACAAAGTTGCCTACATGTAAACAGTACATTACCACTCCTAGAACTTATTATGAAAGATAAATAGAATGTAGTCTAGCCTCAAAAGAAAAACAATACGGTCTAAGCAAATTCCAAATGAAACCTATTAAACAGACACATAATAAAGAAACCGAATAAAATTATATACCAGAGTCATCCCCGTCGTCTGAATCCCAATAAGGGGGTGAAGTTGAAGGCACCCCATTCTCAACTTGATCACAAGACCTCCATTCAGCTAGAGACTCCACAGACTGACAATGTTGCATGCTCGTCGACCACTCAACAGGGAGAGAACCGCTGGGCGGCAAATAATCATCGCTTAAACTCCCAGCCATTGTCATCAATTAACAAACAACAAAAGCTATCTTATATCAACTACTCTGCTCTTCTTCACCTACAATAATTAAGATATCAATCGTGAGACTTTCTCACCCACGCATCAATCATTCTCAAACAATGTATACCCTAAAACCCTAAACTTCCTAGATTAAAATTTTGTTAAGCCATTCACCGCTGAATCAAAACACAAGGTAGACAACAACAGTCCTGAGACTAAATTGCCCATTAGTGAATTTCCTTTTTTTTAAACCCTCTTTCTTTACCACATGGATTTCCATAAAGCAATAGAATCCTTAAACAAAATCAATTAAATTTAAACAAAAGCATCCCACTTATCAGCTAAAAACACTCCTAATTCCCCAAACTCCCAATCGAAATAACTGAAAAGAATCAAAACCCATTAAACCCATTTCCCCCTTTTGCCCAATCGAGCTAAATATCGATTTTCCACCCAATAAACTCAACCCCAATCGGCAAAAATCAGACATCGACCCATCTCAAAAGATCAAATTTTGTACCAACCCAGATGACGCAATCATCACAAATCGCAAAAAAAATTCCTAAAAATCAAATCAGAAATCGAAGGGGGAAAAGACCTGAAAAGGGATCTAAAATAAGAGGCTTGGGCACGAATATTTGCGCACAAGGGAGGGATTTGAGATTCTATTAAGGAATGGAATGACGGCTACCTTCGCCTCCAACAAAGAGGAGAGGAGAGGAAAAAAAAAACCAGAAGATCGAAGAGAGAGAAAAAAAAAGGAAGAAAATAAGAGAAAGGGGGAATACATTGGGGTCTAAGGGGTATTTTGGTCAATTTAATAATTGGGTGAATATATGGGAACACTAGTATATGCTTAATAAATGCAAATGGGCCGAGAACCACCGAGAATTTACTGGTTAAATTTCCTTTTTTGGCCTTATAATTATTATCGGATTTTTTTCTTCCATTCACATAGGATGACAATTAGGGCAATAAATGATTAGGGAGAAGGATGATATCATCCTTTTCTTATAATTAATTTGTTTTTTTTAGGTTAATTGAATAAAGTTCTTTGTGATGTGATTAATATAATATCTTTTGTGTTTGCATGAAAGGGAAGTTATGAATAAAATCCAAATTCAAATCTAAATCTAAAATCTAAAAAATTCAAATCTGAAATTTAATGTTTATGTTCTTATTGATTTTGTTTTTTATTATGTTCCTCAAAATCAGAATCAAACTCATCATCATCTCCTGATTTTGTTCTTGATTTTGTTGGGTTCTCTTTGTGCGTGTGTGTTTTTTTTTTTCGGATCTGAACGAGGGCGGCAGCGGGGTTGCAGGGTCAAAAGGAGGGTTGCGATGTCAGGTAGTGTAATCCCTGTGTTCATTTTCTTGTATTTTTTTATGTATTTATTTTTCATGAGTATTTGTTCTAATTGTATTCTTTTGTCTTTTCTGAACCGTGTAATCATTTCTCCATTCTCAATAAACTATTTTTCATTTTCATCAATTCAATTCTGTGACTTCAATCTTTTGATTTAATTTCTTCTGCTAATTATTATCTCTGGATGATTTGTTTGATTCTAAATCATATTAATTGTTTATTAATTGATTTCTACAATTTTGGATCCGGTTTCTAACCCAATCTACCCTATTTAGACCCAAATCCCTATAGTCCGGCCTATTGGATCCTAAACCCGCTACCCAATAACCTCTTTTACCCAGTCTCCCTCAAATCTCTCATCACCGTTCACATTTATTTGTCTAACAAGCATATCTCTTCCCCCATTATCTCCCCTTGATTCCTAAAATCTTAACTTACCAAAAATCTCATTAAAACCTAACCAAATTTGTTACTCTTTCTCTCTTCTATGAACAATTCCTAAACAATACACACACACACTCTCTCCAACTCACCTTCTCTCTCCCTCTTCACTGTGCCGACCATCAACCCCCGCCGCCCGTCGCACCCCCCGTCGCGCGCTTCTTGAGATCACCTCGACATCCCAACCGCCAGTCGCGCCACCTCCCTTACCCACAACCCCTCATCCCCCGACCCATCATCTTCCTTGTTCTCCTCACCGCTGCCCTTTCCCCGGTCGACTGCCCTCGATGCTGCCACCATCTCGCCGCCAGACAGCCATCGCAAGCCGGTCGACCTTCATCGACCATCACCGCGGTTGTCGCAGTTGTCCTTGTTGTTGCCGACTTGCCGTTGTTGTGCACGCGTTGCACGTGCTTTGCAGTTCGTGCCGATGTGTTGCATGTGCGTTGGGATTCGCACGTGTTGTTGTGTTCATTGCTCGGGATCCATTCCCGTTATTCTTTCTCGCCGGATTCATCATCTACATCAAGGCAAGTAACTTGTATATTATTTTGTTCGTATACAAGTGCAAATACCGCATGTACTCTTGCTCTCATTTTGTATTCGTTCTCATGATGACCTCTTGAAAATATTGGTCTCATTGCTTGATCCGTCTCCATAAATTGTAGTCATGATCAATCATAATAAGTTGTAACACACACACTACATGAAAATAAATTAGATCTAGATAAACTTCTTGATGCATATATCCTTATTCGTGATCTATTGTATGTTGTGAATTTTTGTTACAAGATTGATGTGCTAGATGGGTTATCTCGTTGTGGATTTGTTAATACCCATGTCATGTTGATTTGAATGTCTAATATATCATGTTTTACATCATACTCTAATTTGGATCCATTGTAGATTAATTGTTTGATTAATTGCATGAGAGAAATTTCTCCTTGTTGCTGCCCTGATTTGGTACAGCAAGTTAGACTCTGTTAAAGTTAGTAAAATGAATTATTTTTTGAATATGATTTGTAGGCCTCGATGTCTATTTTTCAGAACTTTTGACGGATCTCAATTTCGATTTTTTATGTGCGAGTTATCGCTGTTTTACTGCAGCTGTGTCGTAATTTTCAAATTTTGATTTATGAGATCGCTACGTGTTTTATTATTATATAACTGATGTTTAAAGTAAAATTTGAATTTAATATTATTTTGGGTATGTCTAGATATGACTGGGATCAACCCCTATTTTTTGTAGAATTGTTTAATGACTCTTATAACTTATTTCATGCTTGTGAAACCAATCAATATATTTTCCAAACCGCATACTGTTTAGTGAAGAACTCTGTTTTCAACCTGATTCTAGTCACTTTTGATTAAATATTTGTGAATATGAAATATGGCCTAATATGTGTCACGCCCCGCTTTCCAAAAACATGGAATACGAGCGCGTGACGAAGCCCAACGAATGATTTTAACATCATCCATAAGCTGTAGGATCGACTCAGCATCACAACAAGAATATCACAAATATATATACAACCAAGCATGCATGAATAATTTATAAAGCAATAGAAACAATTTGAAATAAAAATAATGATATCTCAAATAGTTCTCAAATCTGGCTCAAAAGAACAAAACTCAGGAACATAAGCCCGTTACAAGTCTTATATAGCGAGAGATAATAATTCAAGAAAAACAAGTAATTCAAGAGAACAAGTATTCTAATCAAGTCCTTTCTCCACTTGAAAGCTAGAACCTTTGCTCACCAATTCCAGTGGGTAACTCGTTTCCAAAGTCTTCTTAATAAATATAAAAAGGAAAAATAGGGAAAACAAGAGAGAATGCCCTTAGTGCAAGCTAGGGCCACAAATAGTAAAAACGAGTACAAGTAATGGGAAACATGAATTGGAATCAAGAATGTAATAGAGATATAACAAGTAGTGGAGAACTAAGAACTAGCTAGCAAGAGGGACATCCTAGTAAACAGGCTTGATAACAACTGCTAATGGTAAAACACATGACCAGTGAACCTGTAGGGTATCTAACATCAAGTGACAAATCTCAAGTCTAGTGTCAAAATGTTGTTTCAAGTGTCAAGTCTCAAGTCTAGTGTCAAATATTTTATTCAAGTGCCAAGTCTCAAGTAACAAGTTGTCAAGTATCGAGTAACATGTATCGAGTTCAAGTTTCCTGTTCAAGTCTTGTGGTGATTACTATCTAGGTAGCACTTCATGCATCCATACTTTTACTACATGGTTGCTACAGGCAAATCAGTTACGTTTAGACCTAGTAATGGAGTATATAGGGCGGCGTACTCAGGTATCAAGTATCAAGCAAGTCATGGTTCATGAATCGGAAAATAAATAACAAGTTCACGAAGCAAGTTCGCGAATCCACTAACAAGTTCAAGAACCGCACAATGGGTTCATGAATCAAACAAGTTCATGAGCCAAGTAACTGACTCCATGAATCAATCAAGATACAACAAGTTCATGAACCAAGTATTTGGGAAACACGGGCCCCCTTCCGAGTACACTTACCTATATTGTCCACTACTATAGTCTTTCCCTTAAACCCCGGCTTGTTACAATTATGAATTTTTATCAAGCAAGCATACAAGTGTGCGAAACATTGTACGAGAAAGTGGTGGGAACATGTGTCAAAACAGCGAATTTCACGGCTCAAGTGTTCAGGCAAGATTTGTGTATTTGTATTTATACATGTGAAATAGTATTGAAATAATGTTAATTAATTCCAAGAAAATTTTGGGACGCTGTTTAGGGTGTCCAGCAACCGCATATAAAATTTCAAGTCAAATGCTTGCCGTTAACATAGTTAAATTAATTCGCGAAGTGAAGGTGTGCAGCAGTTTTACGAATCTGCATCTACCGACACAGCTGCAGTAAAACTGCAATAACTCCTAGACCGTAACACCGAATTCAAAATCCCGGAGGTATCGATATCTAGACATCCAGAGCTACATTTTCTATTCAGGGCTCGGGTTTAAATTCTGATGTTAAAGGGGTCAAAACAGCATAACAAGATTCAGGATAGCAACATGTGGGAATATCTTACTAGTATAGGTTACATAAAAATTGGTTATTAGGCATCTAGGTTAATGTGTGATATAAATACATGGAAATGATCGTCAAAACAGCAAGTAATGATTGTTTTTCAAGTCAAATGGGTGCAAGTTCATCAAATGTAAGATATAACATATGTCTACAAATCTAGGGCTCCTTAATTTCATGTGTCCATATGTTCAGGAGATAAAATGAGTCCAAGTAGTTGTAATATAATACAATGAAATTATTGTGACTCTTAAGATTATGAAATTGAGGAGGTTTAATAATTGATCAACAACGACAGTCAAGACGGAGTCACAATTTCTAACTATTTGCAGTATTTTTAAGGAATGCTTGTACTAGAATAAAAATGTGTACAAGAAGAATACTTGCCTTGATTGAAGATGATTAGATCCGATTGTTGAAGAAAATGGGATCGAAAAATTCCCGGGCAAAGTCTCCCAAAAGCACGTGTGAAGCACTTGCAAAGATCATCCGTTGAGCAAATTTTCTCCATACTGGATCGGGGCCGAACAGCACACAACGAGTTCGGATTCGCTGCGCCAAAACACCAAAACACCGAAACAACCATTAGAACTCCTTCCTCACACCGGATTTGGACAAACACGGGACAGCGGAAGAGGGATCCGCTACGGCAGAACACCGAAAGCATTTTCAACCAACCAGGTTTCGTCTTCTTCCTCACTTCGGCAGCACGCGGGAGAGAGGGCGGGACTGCGGCACAGGCTGGCGATGGCTTCTACAGTGACTAGGCGGGGCTCGCTACGCTGGCGACGGCGCGACGTCGAGAGGGAACTCGTCGCGCGGCGGGCGACTCTGCCCTGGGTTCGAAACAGAGGAGTTGGGTTCGGGGTGTGTGGCGACGCGACGGAGGGTGAGAGGGTGAGGACGACGCGGCGAGGAAATGACGAGGCAATGGGGGTAGTGACTGGCGATGATTAATGGAGGTTGAAGGCGAAGATGATGGAGATGGTGAAGTGGGTTCGAGAGTTGGATGAGGTGAGGAAGACGGTGATCGGATTGGCGGTGGGCGATGGAGGATGAGAGGGTGACGATGCGACGGTGGTTGCGAGGCGAGAGCGACGAGGATTGGGTAGGGTTTTGGGTCGAAGGGAGAAGGAAACGGGAGTGGGGACAATGGAGAAGGAGACGGGTGAGGAAGAAGGGAGGCGGCGGTTTGATTAGGGGGGGTTTAACAGTAAACTAGGGTTAGGGTTAGGGGTTAGGGTTTAAATAGTGTGGGTTATTGGGTTTGGGTTATCGGGTATTAAAATAGATCCAATAGGAGATTGGGTAGGGTTTTGGGTTTATAGGTTTATTGGGTTTATTAAAAATATCCAATTAGAAGCAATTAGGAATATAGGGTTTATAAAAACACACACACACACACACACACACACACACACACACACACACACACACACACACATATATATATATATACACAACGAGTCAAATAACGAATACATATAAAATAAAGTATGTTTGGCTTAAAATAAAAAAATGATAATTATAATAATAACAATATAAAAAAAATGATAATGCAGATAAAAACATTTGCAAAAATAGTACTGATAATAGTAATAATAATAACATATGTATATCAAACTGCGAGTCAAATAACGAATACATATAAAATAAAGTATGTTTGGCTTAAAATAAAAAAATGATAATTATAATAATAACAATATAAAAAAATGATACTGCAGATAAAAACATTTGCAAAAATAGTACTGATAATAGTAATAATAATAACATATGTATATCAAACTGTAGACTGAGTTTAACAGATTATTAAAATAATCCAACCAATATAATATACAAATAGACGATCAAATAAAAATAGAAATTAGAGTTGGAATATTATTCGAAATAAATAAGGTTCTGATTAGAAAATATTTTAAATAGAGGATCCAAAACGAATTTCACACAAGGTAAATTAAAATAAATCAAATAAAAAAATATAAAAATATATATTTATTTATGAAAACGAGGGTTACAGTATGTCTATTTTACAACCCTTTTGACGGATTTGAATTCCGAGTTGTATTTTGTGAATTATCACTGTTTTTGTACTGCTGTATCTAAAATTTCAGATTCATAAATTTGCTGCATCAATCTATTTTCCAAGTTAAATTGACTATGCTATCTGAAATGGAATTCTATGAAATTTTATATGTTGAGACTAAACATATTAGAGAACCTTCCAGATTTTTTCTGGATTTAATTATGGTGTTTTTATACATTTTTCATGCTTATAAATAAAACTTTGGGATTTTTGACTGAACATGAATTATGTATAAAACACTGTTTTGAGCCCTGTTTTTGTTGTTATATGACTTGTGTATATGCATTAGATTCAGCAAAGAGTCTAGTTTCTAAAATTTATGACGGATCCAGGTTTGCATACTTGTGACAACGGGAATCTCGATTTTGGTGCAGTAACATATTGCTGTCCAGAATTGAAGGTCTCATTGTTCTAACTATTATAAGTTGTTTCGTTACCCCCAGAATTGAAGGTCTCATTGTTCTAACTATTATAAGTTGTTCCGTTACCCGATCATGTCTTTTATTGTAACACCCCATAATTTCTAAATAATAATATATATATATAGTGTGTGTGTGTGTGTGTGTGTGTGTGTGTGTGATATAAGAGTATGATGGCAATATATGTAATTATTTGGTCTGGAGGGGGGGCTTGGTGCTTGAAACAATCAGAGTTGGCTGTTGTTGCATTTGTTGGTGACGTCATGGTGACTTCACCATGGGGGGCCACCGGCTCTGTGTAAAGACAGAGCTGCTATCTCTTTGATGATGATGTGGCGTCGTGTACACGAGAATTAAGAGAGAGTTTGAGTGTGGGATTTGTCCCACATCAGAAATACAAATGAAATTAAATATTAATAAATAATAATGCCTACGATCAAAAGTCACCAATCCGGTTAACCACCTTTTGAGAGGCAGCCTGTGGTGGGCAGTTGTACTATACTATAAATAATTTGTGTGATAAATTGTATAAATTGTCTAAGCTAGGGGTCGGAGCGTTACATCTATCCAACTCGAACTTGATCCCTGTTTCTTGTCATGTTTTTCTTGCCCTGTTTGTGCACGTCTATGTCTGCTTTGATAATAATAACAAGTAACCAAGCTGTGGTTTAAGGGAAAGACCTTAGTAGTGGACAATATAGGTGAGTGTATTTGGAAGGGGGCCCATGTTTCTCACTTGATGCTTGATTCATGAACCTGTTATACTATTATTCAATTCATGAACCTGGTATATTACTATTGATTCATGAACCTGTTATAATACTACCTGATTTATGAACCTGTTGCCTGTTACATGATGCCTGAGTACACTACTCTATAGAAATCCACCACCAGGTCTAACGTAATTTGCATGTATGTAGCAACCATGTGGTAAAATTTGGAATGCATGAAGTGCTACCTAGATTGGATTAAATACAAGACTTGAGAATAACATGATCACTTGCACGTTCCTGTTACCTGTACATGCTACCAGACACCTGTTACATGTTTGTCTGCTTGCATACTACTTAATACCTATTACATGTTACCTGCACCATGTTATCGCATCATGTTACTTGATTTTGTTCTTGATTAAGAGTTAGTTGCTCTACTTTGTTGTCACATTTCTTCAATGCTTACTTCAGTACTTGCTTCTTGTTGCTACTCTATATTTTGTTTATCTATTTTTCGTACTTGTTGTCTGCACTACATGCGGCCCGTAACTTGCACTAACGGGCGTATTGTTTTCTATTTCTCTTTTCTTACAAATTTATTAATTTGCAAACTTTGGTGACCAGCTGCCCGAATGAGTAAGTGACCAAGTGTTCTAGGCTTGCCTAGAGTTCGTGCTTTAATTATTTTTCCTGTTTTGAATAAATTTGTATTTATTGCTACTTGGATCTTGTATTGGGCATTTTTGTCCCATAACTTATTACTTGTTATTTTCAGATCTGGTTTATTTGAAATTAAGTATTTTTGTTTCAAGTAAATTCTGTTGTTTTGGAAATTTATTCATGCATGCGTAGTTGATTATTCTGTGCTTATTTCTTGTTTATTCCTGTGTATTGTTGAAAAGATCCTTACAGCTTATGAATGATGAAAGCCATTCGCTGGACTTTGTCGCGTATCCGTATTCGGTATTCCTTTTTGGGTAGCAGGGCATGACAGGCAGAGGAGGCGATGGCGACAGTTTGAGGTCGGGGTCGGGGTCGGGGTCGGGGTCGGATCTGAAGAAGGATGGCATGGTGTTGGTGATGATGGGTCCAAGCATCATGATGGTGATGGGTTCAGTTTGTTTTTGGATTTAGATTTGGGTTCAGTTTGGATAGTAACATTGGATTTTAGTTCAATTTGGATCCGAACAAAATCAACAACAACAAAATTGAGAACAAAATCAAGAACAACAAAATCAAGAACAAAATCAAGAGCATAATCGGGTTTGGATTTGGATTTTGATTTTGATATTGGATTGGGATTGGGATCTGCAATTTTACGTTTTTTTTTGTTGAAAATTGTTTATTAATATAAGGGGCAATTTAGACATTTTACCCAGGTTTTTAGGGTTCCCGTACGGGGTTTGACCGCAATTCATAAATGGAGGTTGGGGGGGGGGGGGGGGGGGGGGTTATCACTTTGATTGGTAGTTTATGGGGTCTGCCGCTTTGACCTCATATATTAGGATTGTTTTTTGCTATTTACCCTTTATAATTTTATCTCAAACGAGGACAATCCTAGCATAGGACATAAGATTTGTAAAGCATGTATCAAAAGTTATAAATGGAAGAAGGGGGAGGGGACGGGTACAATTAGTCAACACATTGCAAATGTACACTCCGAACTATTAGAAGACCATCAAACCAACAAAAGACCAATCCTAGGACCGGGCAAGTAGATAGCCATAGCTGTGATCCCGAAATAGTTCGTTGGGAAATGACTATATTAGTTATTAGAGCTGCTATTAGGTCGTCGGGTCCTCCACTACCCAGACCTGGTACCTCACGGGTCAAAAAATTGGACCCGAACTCGATCTTGCAAGAATCGGGTCTGGGTCCGGGTCCTAATTAAAAAAATCTACCCACCGGGTCTGGTAGCGGTGAATAAATATTTGCACATAAGTATTTTTGCACCCGATGCCCTACGGTGTCAACAATTTTTGCACTTAAGAACATGAATAAATATTATATTTACACAATTATCTTCAACAATTACTATTTACATGTATATCCCTATAACTCTATTATTCAAAATTCATATTTTTTGGGGTATTTTTTAACGGGTCCGGGTCCGGGTCGGTTCTATTTTGAGTGGACCCGGATCCGGACCCGATAGTACATCAGGTCTTATTTTAGGACCCGGACCCGTATAAATCGGGTCGGTTTTAGTTCAATGTCTGGTTCGGTCGAGTCCGGGTATCGGGTAAATGTGACAGTGCTATTAGTTATTAAGGAAGAGTTACCATTTTCCTATTCCGATAGTAGGAACCTAGAGGCCTTTAACCAAAATGCATGAAATCCACAATTCAAAAGAATTCCTAGAAATACACTTAAGGCCGATTGTTTTAAAGTTTATTCTGAAATGAGAGACACTTTAATTGCATTTTTGTATTCTTTAACTTGTAGAGTATCGTTAACGGCCGATTGTTGAAAAGGTTGTAACGATATTCCGATGATGGACATAATTTGTCATTTGATCGATATTGATTGACTCATTCAAAGGAGAAATCATATCACTTGCCGCTTTACCGTATCCTCATAGTGGTATGGTTACTGCAACACGTATTTTAGAAGTTTGTAATTTATTTCATATTCGCAATAAAAAATTTCGATTAGTTTTGATAATGTCTCCAACAAAACTAGTTCGATTAGTACATTAGAACAACAATTAGCTCCACCATGTCTTGAAATTTTTCATATTAGATGTGCATGTCATATTCTAAATTTATGAATACAAGATGCTTTGAAAGTAGCCGATCCATATGTCAATGCGATTAGAAATTGTGTACATTTCATCACTTTGAGTTATATTAAGCTTCAAAATTTAAAGAACGGTGTAATCTTAAACGAGTACATTCTAGAAAGTTTCATAGAGATCTTAAACAATTAGGTGACTCTAGATTATCTTCTTAAACATGTAATTCAATAAATATGTATAATTTTTTAGTTTTTATTACATATATTTGTATGTAATTTGATTATTGTAAAAACTTATTCTAAATTGAAATGCATAATATCTATAATTTTGTTTCCGTTTTAAACTTGCTACAAAATTTTTTTGGAGTTAAAAAATACAAAATACAAAATAAAAAACACGGCCCGATCCGGGTCGGATTAGATCCATACGGTTCGCAGGTCGGTTCGGGTCGAGATTTTGGAATTCAAACCCTACCTGACCGGCCCGAGTTTTCACCCTACCCAGCCCGGCCCGCCCCTTACTCGGGCAGACCCACGGGGTTAGCGCCCGGACCGGCCTACCCTGCCCGAATGCCAACCCTAAATCCATATTATTACTAAATGAAAAAAAAAATGCTCCGATCAAATAAAATTAAAAAGTAAGTTGCTAAATATTTTTAAAATAAAAGATGTTTCATTTGTTTTTTTTTTTTTTAAAATCCATTGAAAAATTAAAAATAAATTAATTAATAACTATAATTTTACTTATCTCATTTTTCACATGCATTGGTGTGCTCAATTACATCTCTCTCTATATATCTTTGTGGCTAGAAACACGAGTATCTACGGACTACGGTAGTCTTCTACATACATTCTCTCTCTGGCTAAGACGTGGTAAATTGCTATTAGTGTCTACGGTAGTCTTTGTACATACATGAAAGAAAGTAGAGTATTAAAAATAAAAAAAATAATAAAAAAAAACAAACAAAAAAAAAAAAAAAACCTTAACCCTTAGAGCATCCATAGTTGTTGATGGTAAAAATATACAAAAATGGATAAATAGATATAGCAATCTCTCATTTTGCTCCAGTTGTAGAATGCTATTTTTTACCTTTTTAAATTAAAATAATAACAGACGGTGCTTCATATTTCGTTGGAAAGAAAAAAAATAATTAAAAAAATATTTTAAAGGGTGTGACGGCATATCATGTTCCATCGGAGAGAAAAAAAAACAATTAAATGGTGGGACGGCACTTCAAGTGTCGTCCGAGGGGAAAAATCGTACTCGAAGTGAAAAAAAAAATTACAAAAAATTACAAAAAACTACATAGAGGGTGGGATGGCACTTCAAGTGCCGTCCGAGAGAAGTGAATTTTTTTTTGTTTTTTTATTACGAAATTAATTTTTTTTTGGAGGGATGGCACTTCAAGTGCCGTTTGACCATTAAATTTTTTTTCTTTGTGCGACAGTGCCGTCCGATCATTAAAAAAAAAATTTTTTTTTGCGACGACACTTCAAGCTCCGTTTCTCATATATGCATATTTCTCATTTCCATTCTCATTTATAGCAATCTCCTGTAGCGATTTATGCATAATATGTATATTTGGCCAATGATTGCAGCGCTCTTTTTGATCAAATATGCATATTATGCATATTTAGCAAACGACTACAGATGCTTTAGAGCCATATCCTACTATTTGATCTGTAAGTGACATAAGTGACAATGCTCGTAGGTGGCAGAGATGGTGGTGATGAAGGTGGTGGAGGAGTAACCGGCAATGGGGAAACAAAACTTTTTGCAAGTTGATTCTCATAAGAGTCCAAGATTTCCACATAACATAGAGAAAAACGATTACCATGGGAATCGATTAATCATCCCTCGTAAACTTAACTTTGTCATTAATTTGTCAAATAGCTATTCCATAAATGATGTGGTTCGGCAATGCCTACATCCACGGGAGAAGAGGAAAGCTTTTCATTAATTTCACACATACAATACAAGGAGAGAGAGCCTAAATATATAGGTACGTTTGGGATCATAAACTATTGGTTAATTGTAACCAAATCAGTTATAACAAGATGGGAGTTGGTTGTAACAATTGTCACAAGATATGAGTTGGTTGTAACAATTGTAACAAGAAGCACTCTATCCTCTTCTCCAACACTTCCCTTCAAGTTGGTGCGAAAATGTCAATTGATCCCAACTTGGGCAAAATCTCTTGAAGCCGATCTGTTGTCAAACCATTGGTAAAGATATTGACTAACTGATCTTTGCTTCTTGTGTAGGGTGTGCAAATAGTATTCTCTTCCACCTTCTCACGTACAAAGTGGCAATCAACCTCTATATGTTTGGTCCTCTCATGAAACACAGGATTAGATGCAATGTGAATGGTGTTAGAACCTGAATATATAAATAATAGAAAAATCCCAACAGAAATTGCGAAGAAATGAAATACAGGGAAGAAAACAGTAAGTTAAAGAATTTGCACAAAGTCGAGACTGATAATCTCTGTCCTTAAAGCAGAATTCGCCCCGTAGTGTGACGGTTACTGGCGAATTGCTTCCCAGGATACAATTGTACCTTCTCTGAAGAGCGCAGCACCCTTGCTTCAGAACCAAGCCGAGCCGAACCGAACCAAGCCGAACCGAGCGGAGCCGAAGTCGAGGCCGGGGCCGGAGCCGGAGTCGGAGCCGGGCCGGGTGGGCGCGCGCGTGTGTGTTTATCATTTTGGCTAAGTCCTCTCTCCACTACACGTTAGTGGTAACCCCCGGGCCACACCCTTTAGTCCAGTTTTCTAGTATATATACTAGAAAAAATCTGTTCCAATTTCCGATATGGGACTATCCATTTTCTCCAAGTTGCCAAGTTAGTACTTTTCAAGTACCAACTTTGGACCAACATTTCTCATTCACACGGAATTCATTTTTGGCAAGTGAGTATACTACGGAATAGTACTCGTCGAGAGGATCGCAATCCACTCATTTTCCGGCGTCGCCGATTGTCGGAGCCTGCCGGAATTCGGCCCGGAAAATTGTAAAAATTAATTCCAACAATCCCCCACATGAATGAAAATTATCAGACCATGTAATCCAGACACGACAGAAAAATAAAAAACATGACAGAAAGACTCCGAGAGTACAATCGAAAACACTACTAAACGAAATGCCTATCGCGGCGTTTTTTTCTGTCTATGGCGGCGTTTATAAACGCCGCCATAGATGGTAGCGGCGTTTTAATTACCGCCGCGAGAAGCGCCGTTGCATCGACCGTCGTTACAGATCACGGGTCTATCGCGGCGCTTTTGTAGACCGCCGTTACAGACCATAGGTCTACAACGGCGCGTCTGACAAGGCGCCGCTATAGGCCTATGACCTGTAACGGCGGCCCAGAAAAGCGCCGTTATAGATCGGACGCCTATGCCGACGCTTCTTACAAACGCCGCTATATGTGTACTGCTTGTAACGGCGCATTTTTAAACCGCCGTTACAACTCGTAGCCTATGACGGCATTTTTTAAAAGCGTCGTTACAATTCGTAGGTCTATTATGGCGCTTGTTAAGTCCGCCGTTACAGCCCGTAGGTCTATTAAGATGCTTGTTTAAAACGCCGTTACAAGTCGTAGATCTATTACGGCGCTTCATAAATGCCGTGATAGACACATGCGCGTATATTTTCTAGATCATTTCGATATGCTATGCCGGTGTTCCTAAACGCCGGGATTGGTTCTTTTTTTTTATAATTCACCACGATTGGTGGATCCTCCCGGCATATTTATCTCAAAACTGATTGATAGGGGGTTTCAGGTTTTTCCCACTATTTAAAAAATATCACAAATTCAAAATATCTGTAGTCATATCAAATTTGAACGTTCAAATCTTTAAAACACTAATAGCAGCATAATAAACAACTATATAATCATAGACCACAATAAACAATAATTATTTGTCTAAAAATGGTTATACGAAGAGTTAAAAATATACTTGTTATACATCAATTTCTTTGACAAAGCATAAATTCAGTTTCAACAAAACATAAAAAGACTAAAGTCCAAATTTAACTCAACAATGGCAAAGTCTACTGAAACGGCTCGGCATTGCTTTGATTCCCACTGATATTTTGCCCAGATGTATGTGCGTGACTAGAAGTCGATGAAATTCGCTGGCCCTGTATAATTCACAATAATGTCATTTATTAGATTATTCACTACACTAGGCACCACACAAGTAAAATGCAATAAGTAAATTTCATACTAATATCATAAAAGATTGCTGAATACTTACAGTTCCATGTACTGGATTGTTAGAGTTCTGGTTTTGTTGGGAGATTAAAGAAACAATCTTATCTTTCAAGCCGTCAATCTCTTCCTGCATCTTGGCTTGCATCTTGAACACATCCGGATAGGATGTGCGACTGGAGGTAGATGCACAAGAACCAAATACCTGTGATTGAAACCATGTCAGTCCAATTTTCACAGGGTCATAACTATATAACCAATATGAACTACTATGAGACATATATAGAAGTTTAAAAGACAACCAAATAAAAGCAATGCAAATTAATTTTACTAGAAACTCTACAGTTCATTGATAATAAAGGAAACAAGACATGTTTATAAGTACATTCGTAACTAGCCCAGTAACTAACATAAGTTGAAGTAGTTTACCAGACAACCAAATCAACATGGTATTAACAGACTATTAGTTGTATTTAGGAGGTAAAGTGATCTTCAGTTCATGAAATCTGGTTTATTGGTCATCTTCAGTAAAAATTCTTTTGTTTGTAAAGTTATGGATGCTTACTTGATCATTTATGCATGCAGTGCAAGTCTTTTTTTATATCATGCTTCTTATATATCATTTCCTGCACTTATAATATACAGGTGTAAAATATGGCAAGACTTGAACTAAATTAATATACATACTTGAACTGATTCCATAGAGATGCTGATAATGATCCTTTTGCAGGATTACTTAGGTACTAGATGAAAGAGCAAGGACTCAAAAATATGAATGTATCTCCCAAATATCAAATTAAATAACTAATAAGATCAGGCCTAAGCTAAGTGATGACATAGATGCTTAGTGGTTAGTACTCATTTATTTCTATTGATAATTATTATTTCCTATTGTATGGTGGATCATGTAGGATCCATATTATTCTAAATAAAATATCATATCTGCTATCACTAAACAACTATTTATTATATTACATTATAGATCATATAATCCTATTACCTTGCATTAAACTAAGGAAAGATGGTTAGCAGACTCCATTATCAGTAGTAAACAAAAAAATGGTAAACAGGAAAATGTTGTACACCTTGTGCATGTTGTATTTACCGAACCAAACTCAATCAAAGCCATGTCCTATATATGCTGTACACCATATATAGGACAATACATTTACCGAATTAAACTCAATCAAAGCCATCATTGCACTATTAAATTTACAGATATATTTGAACTTTTTTTTTTGTTGACAAATTTACATAATAAGAATTTCTAAAATTTTAGCATAGTTTGAACAGCCGGCAGCTAGTCAACTAAGATTGTGTCAAAGTGAAACTGCCAAGCTGAACCCAGATTTGTCAAATTGAACAATCACAACAAGTACATCATTATCAAGCAGACAATTTAAAGAGCAGTTGCTGACATCGTGTCAGCTGCAAATGTAAGAATCACAAGTGACAAGCAACGTCGAAGGAAAAGCAGGATATAACAGAGGTGAAGAGTTTCACTTAAATTCACCCTAAAATAGCATAAATACGGCATATCTTCGTGCTATTTTGGTATAACAAATGTTTGCTATTTTAAATTATAAACACTATCGCCATTTAATTAGTGAATACTGAGATGGAATTTGAGAACATATGATGCTATATCAACAACAATTTTTGTGTACCTTAAGTACTTATTAGCACAACTTGTATATTTAAAGAAGTGGGAAAGATCTTGGGTTGTGTTATAGAGCCATAACTAAACCTATTGACAGGCAAGGTGAAATTTCTGTTTCTAGATAATTGAATCTCATGCCCCAAGTACTTTTTGAACTTTCAGGACACTGTATATAATCCTCTTCAAAGATGGGTTATTGCAGTTGACTTGATGATCCCAATGTGCTAAATCCACCGTGTTGACTTTCTCAGAAACTCTTGATTGTTCGTGCCTACTCATCAGTGATAATGCCCCAATTAGATAGGTTGTATGATCTAGATCTTCAATTGCTACTGTCTGATTTCTAGTTTTTTTTCCTTATTAACTTCAATACTAGCAGATAGCGAGTTTTTGAGTATCATATCTAGTAAGCCAAAAATTGAGAAGACTCGGATTTAACATCTCAGTCTCCATCAATATTTAAAATTGAGAAGACTCGGAATCAATACTATCGCATTTCATACAAATGCTTATAAGTTTAACTTCCTAAGGAAAGGTTATCACACTTTGACAAGAATATCATAAACCTATTCTTAATTCAGTAGAAAGGAGTGGAAATTGAAGATAAATAATTTCAGTAATCAGAACTTCTAATTAATAAAAATGTCTTGTGTCATCGAGCATTGAAAACTCTAATTCTACATAGCCATTCAGTGAGCAAACTAACCGTAGGCATTGATGAGCTCACTGATCAGACTAGTGGTACCAAACCAATTAATTGAAAAAAAATGCTTAAGATGACAAAAAAGTTGAATTGTCATGAACTATGTAGCAATGGCACTTCTATCTACGACTGCTATCTAGGACTCATATATGTCAGGTAAACCTACTGATTATATATATATATATGTTTACCTGTGAGGGTGTTGGCCCCAATCCCATTCCCCGCACACGACCGGGTCGCTCTTTCCCCCTCACATCAGTCATAGCTTCACGCTGGATGGTTAATCGATCTGCTGAAGATGTCGACCTCTCTTCAATTAATTTTCTAGCTTCTTTCTAGAAAAGAGAGCAAACAATACATTAATACCAAAAATTGGGCTGAAAATTAGTTTGAAATTTTGTAAGTTATGACCAAATTAAAATCCAAATTTGAGTTGTGAATATTATCCAAATTTTTGTTGCAGAATGAAAATTGGAATTCGAAAGTTTCATGTATACCACTATATCAGCTGCAAATTCATCCCGATATGTCCCATCCTTACTTGTGTGGGTAGATTCAAAAAAATCTACCTCACTGACACTCTCTCCCTCGACTGTCGTATCCTATATATGAGTCAAATGAAACAGTTAAATCATACCAACGCAGAAATTGGCACAAAAAAAACAGACTTGCTATAAAATAAAATTTTCATTACCATCTCATCCCGCACAATCGCAAAGCTGCAGCTCCCCGTAGTGTGCTTGATCTTCAACTGCCTACGGCTGCTTTGACCAATCTCAGCTTTCGTCTATACCATTTTAATAATTGAAATAAATGCTTATGTTTACCAAAATTAATAATTTATATCATCAATTTAAGATATAAACAATGAAATATGATTACCTTTCCAGTTTTCGATTTCCAATATTTGACAAGAAAATGTCAATCCTGTGGCGTCACGCATTCGGGGACTGACCTTGCATTTTCGACCTCGGTCTTCTCCTCATCATAGTACTTTCCTTTCAAGAAGCTCTTGTGATCCCTCCATTTTTTCGAAATCGATTTATTGAGCCATCCATCAGAACCGTTAGGGATTGCAAACTTTTGCTACAAAATGAGAAAGATGATGGAGCACAATAAATCAATGTAACTTCAAAAATCAATTTGATATAAGCAAAGCCATTAAGGCATATCACAAGGCATATCACAAGGCCTTCATTAATTCTTGCAAATCACTGTAAATTTAAGTGACGGCTACATTTAGAACATTTCATATCATTCAGAAAATCCATCTATGTAGTTATAAAATCTAATGAGAAGTTTGTAGTCCAGCTCTTTTTCTTAGTTGCAACTTTTCCCTTGACCGGAAGTGGAGAAGTTTTCTAATAAATCTCTTCTTTAATATTCTTGTTAAATATGGTGTCTTGTAGAAGGGCAGTGCTGTTTCCAGAGTCATTTTCCACTAACTTCACCCCATAACCTGATATTGAATAATATTCACCAACACTTCTAGTCTCTAAAGATCCAAGCAATTTAATGGAGATTGTGCTACCTTAGATTCTGGATTATAATAGTGCAAAATGGTTGTAGAATAAACAAAAAGCATATAAGGTAGGTAGTAAACAGATGATGTGTCTAATCCTTACCATACTTGCTACTGCTTGTACATAGTTGGCTTAGAGAATGATGCATGTATCAGCTTGGGGTCTCCTAGATTGTCCACACCAGAAAAAAATCAGCTTGGATTTTGTAGATATGCAATATTATTTTTGGTAAAAGGCATATCTTCTGATAGTATAATGGGGGTATGCAAGGTGTTGAAGATAAAGTGATAAAATTAGATTGTAGAGCTGCAGAGCTACAGGTATTGGTTAACCCATTGATGTGTTGGGTTTCAACGTGAACTCCAGTTGGTACAAACAATTACGGTATGTATCATCACCTAATCAAATATTCTTAAGATTATTTATCTTCTTTATTATACTTACCATAATATACATAATAGTTTGTGCCAACTGAATTTTACTTAGGAATTAAACCCATCAACTAACTAAAATGTTAGATACAGGTACTGATAGCATTTCTGAAAAGCAGAAGGAAATGTTAGATACTTAATCCTTGACTAGCCAAGTATCCTTGAATATTCAGATGTGTACTTTTAACCTTGAATATTCAGGAATTTTATAGTTATATATTTGTTTACTTGTTTGCTTCACAATTAGAATACCTTTTTATTGTCATCTTTAATTTATACTTTACATGTTACTAACTTTCATTACACTTTCTATTTGATCATTGAGAACACATTACAAGTATTCATCTATAAACATGGTATTTAGTTATAATCGACCAAAGAAATTGAAAATTTCTAATCTTGTGAGAATAAGTCACGCAAAACCTAAAACTAATGAGCTGTATGCACCGAACTATCAGATTAATCTTGCTGGTTATCTCATAGATATGTAGGCGTCATCAATCTATTATCTATTATGTTTGAATTAATACTTTGAATATTCTTTATCAATTACATATACATAAGCTGGATATGTAATAAACTAAAACCTAAATAATTCTTTTTAACTTTCTACATGATATATCATATATTTAAATATGCGTATTTCTAAAATATTAAATTTTTGTTTATTTTAAAATGTAAATATAGAATATCATATTTTGTTTGTTTTTTTTTTCTGGTAGTTGCAGTAAAGATAGAAATAGCATTATGCAGTTGCAGTTAAGATCAAGTGCAGTATCTAAGATCAAGTGCCAGACTTGAAATGTCTATTCTAAACTTGGCAATTCGGGGCTGGAATGGACCAAACAGATACCGGTTTTGAGAATAATATGGCCACCAAAGCCTGGTCTGAGATACATGTACTATGCCAAAAAGAATATATGACTAGATGTTAAAATTAGATTCATAAACTAACTGAACTGATAAATTAGTATATGAAAGTGCAGTATACAAAATAAACAGACACACATACACTGATTATCAGTTCAGTTAGTATATGAATCTAGTATACACATAATGGCCATAGCATTAGTGTGGTCGAGTGTCCCAACACATGTCTGACACGACATGGCTACCAAATAGCAGTGTCCATGCTTCATAGATAATCAAATACAAATTTTCTTTTATTAAAACTAAGGCCCAGTTTGGGAACATAGTAAATAACAAAGTTATGTTAATTTTCGAGGTACATGGTATGCTAACTTTGGTTATCACCTTTATCTCTAACTTAAAGTTCTCATTAAACATGGTGTCTCGCAACTCCAATTAGATAAGAGTGGAGTTTAGATAACTACAGTTATCTCAACTTTTAGGGTGAAATAACTACAACTATCTCAACTCCAATAAAATGAGCGTAAAACAGGTCAAACTTAACTAGAGTACTATAACAGTGCATGATAACTCCACCAGTTATCCTAAGTCAACTATGTTCCCAAACATGGCCTAAAATGCATCACTTTTTTACCGTAGACCTTCAAAAGCTATATCACATATTTACGAATAATACATTACCCAAATTTTAAAAAAAAATCCCTTCACATAATTTGCATCTAAATGGTAAACACATCAATCTTTTACTAAACAAGTACTTTAAGATTCACTTGGGCATTTTCACAAACAAGAACCACGCAACAATCAAATCCAACCATATTTATCATCTAAAGTAAACTGTGAATCTAAAGTAAACTGTGAATGCACAGCTATAATTCGATGAACTAATCAAAAACTAAACCAGAAAAAACTACCTATGTTATGAACCTCAAAAGATGAGAATGGTGTCAAACTTAAACAGGATTGGTCCTCTATGGGTTTATTATTCAGCAAAGTTAAACATCAACAACAACAAGAAGGGATTTTGACAAAAGTAAATATAAACATCAAATTAAGCAAAGTAAAAACAAGTAAATATAAACATCCCACTCCAAATTCTATGGAATTTTACAAAAAGAAGGGATTTTGACAAAAACCCATTTCAAATTAAGCAAAGTTAACAGAACCCTAATCCCAATAACATGAAAATGAGATCAGAAGTAAGAGAATGTGAAATGTACCAATCAAATAGAGAATGAATCCCCACGGAGCTTCTTCTTGAATGGAGAAGGGCGACTGACAAAATGATAGTATACTTCTGCAACCGTGTGGGGAGACGAAGCCGAATGGGGAGAGGGGAAGATGGGCCGAATGGGGAGAGGGGAAGATGGGCCGAATGGGGAGAGGTCGACTGGTCAGAGAGAGGGAGAGAGAGAGAGAGAGAGAGATTTTGGAGACGGATAGTGGAGCGGCGCTGATGTATTTTCGATTAGGGTTTTCGATTTTGGGGGGAAATGAAGAGCGGAGCGGAGCGGGATGACGATTTTGGGGGGAAATGAAGAGCGGAGCGGGATGACGATTTTGGGGTGAAATGAAGAGCGGAGCGGGATGAAAAATTCGGCAGGCGGCAGAGCTGAAAATTACTGATTAGCGCTAGTTTCATGAAAATTACTGATTAGCGCTATATGTTTCTGCTCTAATGAAAATTACTGATTAGGGTCTATAACGGCGGTGTCTATACCACCGCCGTTATATATTATATATATAACGGCGTAATATAGCACCGCCGTTATAGAGGCCCGCTATTAAAAAATATTTTATTATGCCGATCTATCGCGGCATTTGGGCATAGACGCCGGTATAGATACGCCGTTATATCCATTCCGATTAGTAGTGAAAATCACTGCATCAGGAATGGTAGTAATTTTTCAACTTTGAATCACCTTTAGTAATTAGCTATCGGATTCACTTGACCAGGTAGTGATCATGATGTCTTGAACTACCCGGGCTTTGATGTGAACCTAGACAATAACTATCACACAATTTCATCTCCTCACAGAACTAAGTTCTCTTGTTGTGTTCATTTTGGCCTTGAACATCCCTGGTTAATCGTGAGTAAACTTGGAGAATGTAGCCTTTCTTCATTATCCTAGAAACGGCCCCATTTCACACTCACAAGGTGATTGCCCATAAAGAGTATTCTGCTATACCCCACTTTTATTTCAAAGCTATGTGAATCATTAAAAGCCAAGCTTATTCTAACTCTTTGCAGACAGCACTGTTTTATCATCCTAAGAGTGGGTATGAGATTTTAATCTCTCAGTGCTTCTGTCGATTCAACAAGATTTAGTTGTTCCTTTGAACCTAGATCTTGGGATCTCCAATTCCTAGGTAGGGTTTCCATCAAGTATCCTCTTTCGTCATAGGCTTTAAACCCATTCCTCTTGATGATCTCACAACCTGCTCTCGCGACAGACCTTTAGTAAATGGATCCGCTAGGTTGTCGACCGATTTTATATATTCTATAGAGATTACTCCATTTGAGAGCAGTTGTCTAATGGTTTTGTGTCGCCTTCTGATATGACGAGACTTACCATTATACATACAACTCAGTGCCCGTGCTATAGCCGATTGGCTGTCACAGTGTACACATAAGGCAGGCACTGGTTTTTCCCACATAGGAATATCCTCTAAGAAGTTTCGAAGCCATTCTGCTTCTTCTGCTACTTTGTCTAAAGCAATAAACTTAGATTTCATGGTGGATCTGGCCAATAGCGTTTGTTTAGAGGATTTCCATGACACAGCTGCACTACGAAGTGTGAAAACATATCCTGTAGTGCCCCGAATTTCTAATATGATATCTTAGAAAATACGTGGCACAATCCCAGCATCAACTTCAATGTAATAGTACACATAGCCAAAAAACATAAATAATTTTATTCCAAACTTTTATTACATCAATCTTTACAATCACAGCGGAATACAAAACACCTTTAATTGCAACAATTCTTTTTACAACACTTTCTTTTACAAATATTACACAAAAGCTCTATTACATCAATTTATCTCAAACATCCAAACCTCCAAGCTCTAAGCAACAACCTGTAACACATGAGGCTAGAGATGATCCCTAACCCCCAAAACTAAAGGGGTCAGCCATAAATGGTGTGAGTGACATAAAAGCAAACAACATAAATAAACATTAAGCACGGATTCTTAAACAACATGTAATAACAAGAAGACATAAAATATGACGTAGTAAGGAAACATGTAAACAACAAGTGGAACTAAACTAAGTGTCAAGTGTAGAAAACAGGAAACCCATGCATAAAATCAAGTCAAGAAAACACAATTTCTATATGCGGACTCTCTAATGCGTACTTGTCGAAGTCTATGCATCCCACTCTACATAGGTTCGGTGCAAGCCCTTAACGTCTCCACATTATAGGGTTCAATTCCCCGCTATGCAACTAATCCTATCACGATGACTACTACGAGATAAAGATAAACTGTGAGCATTAGTCAATGCTCGATAATTTCGGAGATAAATCCCACACCACAGGTATTTTACCTAGATAATTCCGGAGATCATCCCACACCGAAACATTGACACATCATCACACGAATACCACATGTGCGTCGCCTCGACTCCGATAATTCCGGAGATCAATCCCACACCACAAGTAATTACCGTGATAATTCCGGAGATAAATCCCACACCACAAGTAATCTACCGTGATAATTTCGGAGATATATCCCACACCACAAGTAATTTACCGTGATAATTCCGGAGATTAAATCCCACACCGAAAGCCATACTGAGGTACTTGACCCATGTTCTCGTTCATCATATCACCACTAGTGCCTGTCCTTATTATTTTGGGTGACTTAATTACTCAACGAATCTCCTAGAGTTGGTGTACCCTACCGGACTTAACTCAAAACTGAACAACTGAAATGCCTCAACAGGCCTCAACAAAAGAACTCAACGCCGGTATAATAGGGTCACACACATCCTCTAGAGACCCAAACTCAAGGTCTAAGCCAACTTTCCACCATAAATAGTTCAACTGAATATCTTAAACTCACATGCTTAACAGAAAACAAAGTATAGACTAAAATATTTGAAGACTAATCATTCGAAAGAACATTCAAGTTTATGAAAACTCATCAGTACCAGTGACTTATTACTGTAGTAAGTCGACTGTCCAGAGGAAAAATGTCCATGATTTTAAGAAAATAAGTTTAAGTAATATAAGTTGACTTATAAGAGTCATAAGTCGACTTACCAAAAATATAAGTTGACTTATAAAAGCTATAAGTAGACTTACCAGAGAATAATTCCAGAAATCTTTATGAAAACATTCTAAGTGTTATAATTCGACTTGTAAAAGTCATAAGTCGACTTACCAGAGAAAAATTTCAATACAACTAAAGAACATAGCAGCAGGGTCGTATCAGTCGACTGAGAATTCACAACAGTCGACTGTCGGCCTACAGTCTGAAGAATTTAGGTTGTACATATGTCAAAACTAGGGTTTTTAAGAATCAGTCATATAACAAAATAACTTTGTATTATTTTTCCAAATCTTATTAATACCAAAGTAATTAGATTTAAACTTAGCATTTGAGAAATCCAAGTCCAAACATCTTTACAAAAAATCACAAATCCCCAATTTAAATCCTCAAAACATGGTCCTCTAAACCATTAATCATTCACAAAATTCCTCAACTCAATCTCAACTATTTTCTATAGTTGATTCATAAACAAAACAATTTTATCCTCAACATGGTCAAGTTGTTTTTATCCAACTCACCAATAATCCAAAAAATCTCATCTTTAATTTAATTAATGCATGACATCTATCAAACTCAACCAAATCAGCAATAATTCAACATTTTTAGCCTACTAATAATTTATATTAAGTTCTCAACAAATCTAAAATCATTCTCATATAAATATCTAGGATTCTTCTCAAAGATCCAATTTTTCATCCATCCAACATATTCAACATCCAAATCAATCTAAACATTCATATCATTCTCATATGACATACACAAATCAAAGAAAGCAAACAAACAACAAACAATTATGTCATTCACCTACAACATACACAAAACAAAATAAAACAAAACAATGTCACTCACCTTAGGAATGAAGAGATCCAACAAGAAAGCCATTTTTTTTTGTGAGATCCAAAATCCTCCTCTTCAGTCACCAAGAAAATAAAAGATATAATAAAACTTGTGTTGTGCAGCGAATGATGGCTGCACACCCTCTTTTATACAGGCAGGAAATAAGAATTTAGGGTTTTAGAAATACATTTGCAAAATAGTCCTTCCAAAATATAACTTTACATATATAACCTTTTCTTAGTTAAAATAGGTTAACCAAATCAAAACCAAATCAAATATTCTTATCACTGAGTTGTCCAGCAATCCAACACAGCCCAGTAAATAAGAAAAATCCGGATTTACCACTCAGGGTGGCGATTTTGCACAAAAGCCATCCCTTTTGTAATATTTGCAAATACATCATAAAATATTCATAAAATCCAGAAAAATCAGAAATAATATCTAATAATTTCAAGGAAAATATCTGACCTTTACTTTCCAGAAAAACATTTGCACAAGATTCTACATAAATTCCATATTTGCAAAAACACCCTTTTTGTTTAAATCTTCACCAAATCGACTTTAAATAAAATCTAAATATATTTAAATTTAATGATAACCATGGAAAACCAAAATATTAGTAAAAAAAAATTTTCATAATTTATTTAAGATCCAAACGGCTTTTTACATAAAAGCCCCTCTCTTTTGAGGTACTTATAAAAATAGTTTCTCTACTCAGAAAAATCCCAAAATTTAGAATATACTCCATTATAATTAGGAGAATTTAATAAAAATATAAAATTGAATATTTGAACCAAAAATATTTGCACGTGTTTTGCACGTGTAAAAAGATAAACCTTCAGAAAATATTTATTAAATCTCCAGAAAATTATTTTAATTCATTTTCAAATCTTTAAAATAATATTTGAAAATATGGGGTACTACATATCCACTTGTGGATTTTGAGTTCTTGGAGTCCGATATCCAGTTGGCATCATTGTAGCCTTCCAGTACTGCTGGATATCTGGTGTAATGCAGTGCGTAACTCTGAGTATGTCAAAAGCAGTTCAATACTCTAGTTGTTCCTTTCCAGTGACTTCGTCCTGGATTACTCATGTATCGGTTTAGTACATTTACCGAATGTGCTAGGTCCGGTCTTGTACAATTTGTTAGGTACATCAGACTACCGATTACACGTGCATATTCTAGTTGTGATATACTTTCGCCTGTGTTTTTGAACAAGTGAAGACTTGGATCGACGGGACTTTTTGCTGTCCCATTGGAGTAATTCTTGAATCTTTCAAGTACTTTCTCAGTATAATGAGCTTGAGACAAAGTAATCCCTTCAGATGTCCTGAAAACTTTGATTCCTATTATGACATCTGCAACTCCCAAATCTTTCATGTCAAACTTGCCACTAAGCATGCTCTTAGTTTGTTTGATAATGTCGTTATTGCTTCCAATAATGAGCATGTCGTCTACGTACAGACAGACCAGAATGTATCCATTTGGAGTATCTTTGATGTAGATACACTTGTCGCATTCATTTATTTTGAAACCAATTGACATCATAACATTGTCAAATTTGGCATGCCGTACAGAGATTTTACAAGTCTGCACACCTTGTTTTCCTGTCCAGGAACTACGTAACCCTCAGGTTGTTTCATGTATATTTCTCCTTCTAAGTCCCAATTTAGAAATGCAGTTTTAACATCCATTTGATGTATTTCCTGGTTACATAGAGCTGCAATATCTATCAACATTCTTATGGATGTTATTCTTGTAACTGGGGAATATGTATCAAAGAAATCTAGGCCTTCCTTTTGCCTAAATCCTTGTACCACAAGTCTAGCCTTATGCTTCTCTATTGAACCATCTGGTTTCAATTTTTGTTTGAAAATCCATTTGCATCCTAGAGCTTTACATCCAGAAGGCAAGTCGACTAACTCCCATGTATGATTTTGCATAATGGAGTCTATTTCACTTTTGATTGCTTCCTTCCACATAGGAGCATCAGGCATAGACATGGCTTCCTTGAAAGTTCTGGGCTCATTCTCTAACAGAAAGGCCGTCACAAAGTCAGGACCAAATAATTTTGATTATCTAGCCCGTTTACTTCGTCTAGGCTCATCAGTATCATGTTCTTGTTCATCAACTGAAGTGCTTGCATTCCCTTGTTCACGTGTACGTAGTATCCTTGCACGGAAACACGTGTTCAAAGAAGGACGTATTCCTAGATTCCATTATTGTATTCACATGGATATCCGGTATATCCGATTTGTATACCAAGAACCGATATGCACTACTGTTGTGTGCATAGCCTATGAATATGCAATCAATAGTCTTAGGTCCGATGGTGACCTGTTTCGGGTTAGGTACTGCCACTTTTGCTAGACACCCCCACACTTTGAGGTATTTATAAGAAGGTAAGTTACCTTTCCACAGTTCATATGGTGTCTTCCCGATTTTCTTGTGAGGTATTTTGTTGAGAATGTAGTTGGCAGTCAGCAACGCTTCCCCCCACATGTTTTGGGGTAAGCCAGAATTCAACAGCAAGGCATTCATCATCTCCTTTAGAGTTCGGTTCTTGCGTTCGGCAGTACCGTTTGATTCGGATAAGTAAGGAGCAGTTGTTTGATGAACTATTCCATGTTCTGAGCAGAACATATTAAATGGTGCATCATATTCTCCTCATCTATCACTTCTAATGATTTTAATCGTTTTGCCAAGTTGATTCTCAACCTCAAGGTTGTATTCTTTGAATTTATCCAAAGCCTCATTTTTGGTATGTAACAAATATACATAACTGAATTTTGTGCAATCGTCTATGAAAGTCACAAAGTAATTTTTGCCACCTCTGGTCTGCACATATTTTAAATCACACAGATCCGTGTGAATTAGACCTAGAGTTTCTGTATTTCTTTCTACAGAATGTGATGGAGTTTTAGTGAGTTTGGCCTCCGTGCAAACTTCACATTTATCTGAGTTATCTACCTTAAATTTTGGTAGCGGATTTATGTTAATTAGTCTACGCATAGAATTGACATTAATATGGCCTAGTATTTCATGCCAAACAGAGGAAGACTCAACAACATAGGCAATAGGAGTTATTTCATTAACCTTGGGAACAGCAGGAACAACAGTTTTAGGGATGACTGTCATTACATTAAACTTGAACAGTCCATCCTTTACATATCCTTTACCCAAGTATACCCCATTTTTAGACAGTACAAAATTATCAGAAACAAGAACAACCTTAAACCCATTCTTGCTTAGCAAAGAACCTGATATCAAGTTCTTTCTAATGTCTGGAACATGCAACACATTTGTGAGTGTTAGCTCTTTGCCTGAAGTCATTTTCAGCACTATCTTCCCTGTTCCTTTAATTTTGGAGGTGGAAGAGTTTCCCATGAATAGCTGTTCATCTTTGTTGCACTTCTGGTATGAGGTGAACATTTCCTTGTCCGAGCAGATATCCTTGGTGGCCTCAGTATCGTACCACCATTCACGAGAATTGCTCCCCACAAGATTTACCTCTGATACTACAGCACAGAGGTCCAGGTCAGAGAGACCAGTGAACAAGTTCTCAGCTATGTGTGCGTGGGATTTTTCATTCCCTTTTACATGTCCTGTTCCTGAACGATTACTGTCCTTGCTGCGGCACTCAGAAATTTTGTGCCTCAGCTTACCATATTTGTGGCATTTCCCAGCAAACCTCTTTGCAAGAAGTTTTTTTGTTTGAGGCCTGTGGCAGAAACCTCCTCTTCTTGCCCTTCTATTCGTGCTCCACCACATTGGCCTTTTCTATGTACTGATTTCCATAGGACCTGTCAGCCTTGCGATTCTCTTCTTCGATTTGCAACCTGACAATTAGGTCTTCAAGAGACATCTCCTTTCGCTTGTGTTTTAGGTAGTTCTTGAAGTCTTTCAATCCAGGTGGAAGTTTTTCGATGAACGCTGTAACCTGGAATAGTTCGCACAGCGTCATATTCTCTGCAGCAATGTCATGCATTATAACCTGCAGTTCTTGGACTTGACTCACCACAATTTTAGAGTTAATCATCTTGTAGTCCAAAAATTTGCCGACAACAAATTTCTTGGACCCGGCGTCTTCTATTTTGTACTTCTTTTTCAGGGACCCCCACAGGACGTCTTGAAGACACAGTAGACGTTGTACAGGGGGTCTACCAAGCCATTCAGGATGTAGTTCCTGCAGAGGTAGTCGCCCTAGGTCCACGCATCAACTGCAGCAACGGAGTGTGCATCCATTGGTGCCAACATCGGGGCAGATTCAGTGAGGAATCTATCCAGCTTCAATGTGGTCAGGTAGAACTGTATCTTTCCTTGCCACTTTTTGAATCCAGTTCCATTGAACTTCTCCGGTTTTTCTCCCACAGTTATGTGCGTGGGCAGAATAACCGAATATGCCGCAACCGATTGTACAGTCACATTTTGGGTCATCGGTGTTTCGGTACTGAGAAGCCCATTAGCCATGTCAGTTGGTGTGTTCTCCATGTTCTTATTTTCTCTTCTCTGAAATTGTTCGAAACAGAAACTGTTAGTTGGTTATATTTTTTTCCGAACAGCACCTGTAAATAAACTTCACAAAACTGTTAGAATCTGTGAGGAAAAAATTCTGCTTTAAGATTGTTAGAACCCGAATATATAAATAATAGAAAAATCCCAACAGAAATTGCGAAGAAATGAAATACAGGGAAGAAAACAGTAAGTTAAAGAATTTGCACAGAGTCGAGACTGATAATCTCTGTCCTTAAAGCAGAATTCGCCCCGTAGTGTGACGGTTACCGGCGAATTGCTTCCCAGGATACAACTGTACCTTCTCTGAAGAGCGCAGCACCCTTGCTTCAGAGATTCAGCGAACCGTTGCCTGTGATGTACTCTCAGTTGACACTGACACAGCGGAGAAGAAGAAGAAGAAGAACAGATGAAAAATTCTCTACCTGTATAAAAGACTCTGTCTGGATTTATAGAGGAAAAATTGGAGACTGGAGACTGTGCAGATGCCATTATTCTGTAATAGCAGAGTAATGGGCACTCTTCAGATTCATAACTGGTGAGCCATTACTCTGCTGTTACAGAGTAATGGGTATTAGTTACTGAATCTGAAAAGCCTTTTCAGTTCAGTAGGGGAAGAGTTTTTGTCTGGGCAAAAAAAAAAAAATTAAGTCAGACCAAATCAGACCGAGCTGAGGCCGAGGCCGGAGCCGGGCCAGGCGGGTGGGCGCGCGTGTGTGTTTGTCATTTTGTCTAAGTCCTCTCTCCACTACACGTTAGTGGTAACCCCCGGGCCACGCCCTTTAGTCCAGTTTTCTAGTATATATACTAGAAAAAATCTGTTCCAATTTCCGATATGGGACTATCCATTTTTTCCAAGTTGCCAAGTTAGTACCTTTCAAGTACCCAACTTTGGACCAACATTTCTCATTCATACGGAATTCGTTTTTGGCAAGTGAGTATACTACGAAATAGTACTCGTCGAGAGGATCGCAATCCACTCATTTTCCGGTGCCGCCGGTGGTCGGAGCCTGTCGGAATCCGGCTCGGAAAACTGCAAAAATTAATTCCAACAAATGGCTAATTGGTTATCACAGTACATCTTTATGGGTAAAGATGGTTTAAATCCCAAATCACATAATAGTGCATGAAGCCAAACCAATTCACTTGATGTGGAGGCCATCGACCAATACTCAGCTTTTGTACTGGAGCATGCAACCACAGATTGTTTCTTACTTCTTCACGTTACAAGATTTTCACCAACAAAAGTACGGAGGTAGAGCGTCTATCCGTCTGACTACCAGCCCAATCTGCATCCATGTATCCTTCAACATCGATATGCCCATTTTTCCTCATCCAAATGCCACGACTTGGAGACCCCTTTAAGTACTGGAGAACTCTATTTGCTGCCTGTAGATGTTTGTCACATGGTTTATGCATAAAATGACTGATCAGACTTACACCATAAGAGATATCAGGTCTAGTAATAGTAAGATAAATTAGTCTCCCTAGTAGACGTTGGAACTGCCCAATATTCTGTAAAGGCCTACCTTCGGATTTTAATTTAATAGAGGTATCTACAGGAGTTGGAACTGCTTTAGCCCAAGTTTTCTAGTTTCCTTTAGCAAATCCAAGCAGTACTTATGTTGATTAAGAAATAAACCTTTACGTGAGTAGGCAATCTCCATACCTAGAAAATATTTTAGGCTTCCCAAGTCCTTTACAGTGAATCGCTGCTGCAGATGAGATTTGAGTTCCTTGATCTCTTCCTCATTGTTCCCTGTAATGATAAGATCATCAACATATACAAGTACAACTGTTACACGACTCTCCTTCTTTTTAACAAATAATGAGGAATCATTAATACTTCTTTTGAAACCATTCGTTACAAGAGCTGAACTGAGCTTGGCTTACCAAGCCCTTAGTGATTGTTTTAGGCCATACAAGGCCTTTTGTAGTTTACAGGCCATCCCTGGTTGAGCTTCACATGGGTGTCTTGGTGGCAAATTCATGTAAACTTCTTCTGCTAAATCACCATGTAAAAATACGTTTTTAATATCCATTTGATACAATTTTCATTCATAATTTACAGCTACCGATAATAAAACTCAAATAGTGCTCATTTTTGCAACAGGTGCAAAGGTCTCCTTATAGTCTATTCCATAAGTTTGTGTAAATCCCTTAGCCACCAACCTAACTTTATGCCTTTCTATTGATCCATCACTGTTGTATTTAATTTTATATACCCATTTGCAACCAAAAGGTTTTTTTCCATAAGGCAATTTTACTATTTCCCAAGTTTTGTTATCGGCAAGAGCTTGAAGTTCTTCTTCCATTGCCTTTCGCCATACTTCATGAGCATTGGCTTCATGAAAACCGATTGGTAACAATTTTGCTAAGGAAGGTACAATGGGAAGGAGAAATGGGGGCATAGGATAAATAATTTTGTATAGAATTAGAAGAAGTATGATAGGAGTAAAAATCTCGTAACTTTTTTGAAGATTGTCGCTCTCTAGTAGATTTGCGACGAGTAGACTCGATATCAGATGGTGGTGTAGTATTGGATGCAGACACATCATCAACAACCAGTAATGGTGTGCGTGTGTTCTCCCCCTGCGGCGCATCTCTACTTGAGAAGAAAAGTATGTTCTCAGAGAAATTCACATCACGTGAGATAAAAAGTTTTCCTGATGTCGGGTCGAGGCATTTATACCCTTTTTTTGCAGATAAGTAGCCCAAAAAAATGCATTTTATTGATCGAGAGTCAAGTTTATTTCTATGGATTGGTAAAACATGCACAAAAGAAAGACACCCAAAAACTCTCAGATGAGAAATATTTACTTTATGCCCTTTTAGAACTTCTATTGGTGATCTAAAATCAAGAATTCGACTCGGAAGTCGATTTATTAAGTATGCAGCTGTGAGAACAGATGTGACCAGTATCATTTAGGTGTTGGGTTTCGGGGCACAAACGCAGCGAAAAAGACAGATCCGAAACCCTAACCCTAGGATCCGTGTATAAGAATTGGCTAATAATGGAGAAATAAAATTTTACCTTTCGGAGCTTTCGAAGGCTGAAAGATGGAGGTTGCAATCACCACGCAGCCCTAGTAGCTAGATCCGCGTCTCTAAGGCAGTCCACACGAACGTCCGATCGTCCAACGATCAAGGGAGCCGGTACTAGCCGATGATCCTTGCCTCTCTCTCTCTCTCTCTTTTACCTCTCAACAGTTGAGCGGCTAGGGTTTCTGTGAAAACAGATTTGTCAAAAGATCCAAATCAACTAATACATCTCTATGTATTTATAGGGAGAGATAAGAGGTGGGCTTAACCGTAATCAGTTTGGCTTCTGATAAGACCAATCTGATTTGGTTTTATCATTTAAATTCGAATTAACCATAATCAGTTTGGCTTCTGATAAGACCAATCTGATTTGGTTTTATCACTTAAATGATTCGAATTATCCTTTAATTAATTAAGTCCAACTCAATTAATTAACTAATTTCGAATCACTTAATTTAAATTCCGAATTTAAACTAATACTCCTTTTAAACGTTCTAAGTGTGTGACCCTATAGGTTATTATTACGTTGGCAATAATTTTATTATCTTATAATAAAATTATAAACAATGAGCGGCATCTAGTAATACATCATTGCTACCCAAGTAATAACAATAATTGGTGATTCAATTAAACCTTTCGTGATTAATGTTTCCATGTAATATAATCCTTTTAACCTTGATATTATAGATTAAACTAGAGGCATGGGACGTGTCATCCTCTTAATAATTTAATCTTTATTTTCTTGATCGATGAGTAGACTATCCAAACAAATCAATATTTGAGCATGGCCATGCATTTCATAGTCTCACTCAAACAAGAGGCCGATAATATCACTCCTAAAATTAGGAGGGTTAAATTCCCTCTAGATCATTCATATTTCTCACACGATTCATAATGAACCCAATAATTATCTTTATCATTACCCGATTAAAGATAACTTTTGATAGAATCAAAGTACATTAATTCTCGTGTAGAAATATAATGATTTCAGGTCAGAGGACCATTACACCATTATCACAGTGAGATTACTTATGACACTTATTAATTCATTCCATGTAGAATCTCACAGTGGGTCTGTCCAGTACAATGTACTCTTACATTTACCTATGTATTGATTTTAGTATCTCTATACTAATGACCCATGAGAAGTGGTCATCAATCAATCAACATACTAGTCTCAATGTATTATTACTGTCCTAATAATAATAATACTCGACTAGGGACATTTAAGATTATTATACTATATATAATCTCAAGTTCATATAGTTCGTATTAATAATCTAAGGACATTTATCATGCTAGTAATTATATCGCAGTAAATACGAAGCATAATAAATTATTAATATAAAAAGAACATAATGTCAATAATACTGATTACATAATATCATTGTATTGCCTCTAGGGCACCTACACTAACATTAGGAACATTCATTTGATGCATTTGTGCTCGTGTGACTTCTAAAAGGTGGCAATTTTTTCGTTCTGCAATTCCATTTTGTTGTGGAGTGCCAATGCAACTTGTTTCGTGAATAATGCCCTCCTTCTGAAGAAGGTTACCAAGAAGAGTCATAGTATACTCGATACCATTATCAGAGCGGAGAATTTTAATGCGAGCCGAAAATTGAGTGAGATTCATGGACTGAAAATTTTGAAAAACTGACACAACTTCATTTTTATGTTTGAATAAATAAATCCAAGTGGCTCTTGAAAAATCATCAATGAATGTTACATAGTACTTAAAACCATCATAAGATTCGGTTGGGGCAGGTCCCCAAACGTCAGAATGAATTAATTCAAAAGGTGCAGTAGTAACATTGGTCGAGGTGCCAAAAGGTAACCGAGGCTGTTTCGAAAAATGACATACCTCACAAAGATTATTTTGTGCAACAAGATGAGGAAAAATATGAGATAACGAGCGAGCAGACGGATGTCCTAAATGCTTATGCCAGAGGGTCACTGATTAAGAAACAAAAGCTTGAGGTGTGCTTTTCAAAACATAGAGACCATGCGGCAATACTCCTTCACCAATCGTCCTCTCCATGATTCGATCCTGAAATACAACATCAAAAGGGGAAAAAATGACATTGCAATTCAATTGTTAGTAACTTTAGCAACTGAAAGCAACTTTGAGGGAAATGACGGTATATATAGATCATCGGTCATAGGATGGTGATGAAAAAAAGATAGTTTTCCTGATCCAAGAACAGGAACAATAGTGCCATTAGCTATTGTCACCGTTTCTTTGTCTCGTGAAATAACATGTAGAAGGGAGCTCATATCATTTGTCATATTATCAGTAGCACCAAAGTGAATGATCCAATCAGATGACTGAAATAATGAGAAAGTGAGAGCATGGAGATTACCTGTCAGATAGGTTGATGGCTCAAAGCAAGATTCAACACTACTAAATTTTTGAAGTAGCCTGGTCAGTTCTCCAACCAAACTTTTGTCTTCAGATCCAAGTGTAGTAGTGTTATTAGCTACAGATGTAGTGGCGTTGTTAGCCACACGTCATTTTGGTTCTCTTGTAGGTCTAAGATGTGGATGCAGATCCCAACATCGATCCTTTGTATAATAGGGCTTATGGCAATGTTCACATAGTCGTCGTGAGGAGCCAACAACTTCATTATTTGAGCATTTTTCAGTTGTACGATTACCTAACACCAAGGCACTTGATTCTAGTTTGAGACTTTTGGTCTCACCACCCATTACCAAACAACGAGTTTCTTCCTTCAGGATGATAGAGCAAACTGTGCTGAGAGATGAAACTTCAGCATCAAGAAGTATTTGTCCACGTAGGGCCTCATACTCCGGTTTAAGACTCGCGAGGACCTGAAAAACTGTCTTGCTCTGCGCGTTGCTGAAGAACTTTGAGATCAGTAGTAAGAGGACGATAAATATTAAGTTCATCCCACATACCTTTCAATTTCCCGAGATGTTCGGTGAACGAGGTCTCCTCTTGTTTACAGTCAGCAATTTGTTGTTGAAGTTGAAAGATCCGAGCACCGTTCTCTTGGTGGCCATAGAGATCTTTGATAGAATCCCAAAGATCTTTAGCTGTTTCTGAAAAGGAGAAAATTTCAGAAATTTTGGCTTTCATTGAATTAAGAAGTCATGACATGACTTGATGATCATGAGTTTGCCATTCTTCGAACTTAGCATCATCCTTTTTTTAAGTCGTTCCTGTGATGTGCCCCAATCTCGATCTCCCACTTAGGGCAAGGTATGCTGCACGAGACCATGGAACATAGTTGAGGCCATTCAAGAGGACGGAGGTAAGCTTGATGTTGGACCCTCCATGCACATCAGATTCCGCCATCCGTAGTTTATGAAGTGAGAAGAGACAAGAGGAACAGGATCTCAATCACCTATACGTAACACAGATCTCCGTCCTGACCATCGACCTTGTTCATATATGAGAAATTGAGAAAACCTGCTCTGATACCATAAAGAAACAATAATTTAAATGGAGGAAGCAAGACTATAACACACAGGAATTACGTAGTTCGGCAATGCCTACATCCACGGGAGAAGAGGAAAGCTTTTCATTAATTTCACACATACAATACAAGGAGAGAGAGCCTAAATATATAGGCACGTTCGGGTTCATAAACTATTGGTTAGTTGTAACCAAATCAGTTATAACAAGATGGGAGTTGGCTGTAACAATTGTAATAAGATATGAGTTGGTTGTAACAATTGTAACAAGATGCACTCTATCCTCTTCTCCAACACATCTTGATTTTTGAACATTGGTGGAAAAAATTCAGGAAAGATAATAATATATATAAAGATATAATTATAGATAAGTTAGATAACTGAGGTTGTTAACCGCCTAAATTAATATTCTGAAACCTGTACTTTCAATATCCCCTAGCTCGGAGGTGATTATCGATTCCTCTTTTTCAGTTGTTAATTTCCTGACTACTTCATTATACATTATTCCTTTTAGCCATGTACGTATTTCACGTACTATTAGGGGGGGGGGAGGGGGGGGGGGGGGGTTAAAAATATATTATGTTGTTGGGATTGGGGCGTTGACCAACAACCGTTGTGGCAGTGGAACTAAATAGAGCAATGATGAAGTCGAAGTAGATGAGAAGAACTAATTGAGCAAGCAAGTAGATCCACCAATCTAACACAAACACAACGATGACTTATCCCGGTTAGATTTTGCTTAATCCGGAGGAACATATATAGAGATTTGATATTCAACTAGAAGAGATTACTAGGAGTTACTGATTCACTTAATATAAGGAATTAAACCCACCAACCAAGAACTAAATCTTTCTCGAGCATCTCTTTGCAATGGAGAAAATAATCTATCTACTCTCATATTAGAGGGGTTTACAATATATATAGAAGAATAGAGAGAAACCTAGGTCTAATCTTGATTCTCAGTCGTCCGATATAACCTGAAAAAAAAGTAACTGAATAGGAGTCGCACGATCTAACTTGGAATTGAAGATTGAGTTGAAACGACCTAACAAATCGAGGCTCAAAACGAACACAACGCCGCTGCCGGTCGACCGTCCAACAAGACAGGTTGACCGTTCACCTCTCGGCCAAATCCAGTGCAATTTTGTCAAGCATCCAAATCTATTCAAGTTGCAATAATATCATAGAAACATGCTACTTGGAGAAAAAAAATATTTCGAGTGGCAATTAACTTGCCGCATGCAAGTTAAGTTAATTAAACCCAAAAATATGTCAAGTCATAATAAGAAACTCAGTTCGGTTGATTTTGTTTGAGTCATATGAATTAAGCGGCATATGCATATTTCTACCGCAACAAAATTATAAGCAACTCTTGAAGTTTTACTACTTAATCTATATTCATATATTCCACCACAAACAAACAAACAAATAAAAACCTAGCATCATGCTGAGAGAATCGGTTGAGCATATTGTGGCCACAGCAGGTCCCAGAGGACGGATAGCGAGCGTTTTCCAGCTTCAGGAGTTTGACGACGAGGAGATTGAGATCGGTCCGACGATCGATTGACAGTTGGTGCAGCCGACACCGATCAGGGATGCCCACCCCCAGGGCCTTGGGGGGGTGGGGGGCGCTATGTTATTTTTCTCTTCTGCTTACTAGGTTACTTTTGATCCCTCCTCACATGTTTGGGGAGGAGCGCATGTTATTTAGTTATGTTTGTAGGTTTTTTATAGTGAGCTCAGTACGCTGAGTTTATTTTATTAATTTCTTATTAATAAAACAGGGTGGATAGACTCCACCTTTTCCTCAAAAACAGCCTCAGGTCTCACCTCAACTAAGGCAAACATTAATTAAACACCCTCTTTATGATCTGCAGTTTCTGTAGAGTTCATACTTATCCTCGACTTTGATAATACAGTAGTAACAAGTTTTAACATGTACGTAAAACATGCTCTTTCTTATTTTTTATTTTTACATCTTTCTTTCGGTTCTAATTTATTCCATCACAGTATATTGAGTATTTGATTATATTATTTCATGTGCAGGTTCTCAATTCGGTTCAACCGAGCAAATCAATTCCGGTGGCCGGCACCTAACGGTGGTGTCTATAAAGGGCGAGCAAATCCCTGTGGCCTGCACCTACCAGTATCTATAAAAGGGCGGCGGCTCAATGCATTGCCCAATATATCGGCGCATGTGAGGTGTCCAATTTCGCAAAGGATTAAGACCACCAGGTGGGGGAGGATGGCCAGGTGGAGTATGTGGCGATATATGGAGCTTACACATAAGAAAAGAAAAGCAATCACAACAACAAAAAAACTAGCTAGAAAAGCAATCACAACATAACAGTTACTATATAATCACATAAGAATAACTATCATAAGTAACTTCGTATTTCTTGTTACGTAAGTTTCTTTTCGTACATATTTGCCTGCCGATGACATATAATTGACAGTGCTTACAAACCACAAACAAGATTTCATCTTCCCAAAATAAAAATATTGTACAGCAACTAGAAAACCATCTCTTGTTCATATACGTCACTTAACTACATCTAATATGAAAAAAATTAGAGGTCCTAACATCAACCATGTATAAACTCATACTCAGCCAGCCAAAGCTTCACAGGAATGAATCTCATCATCAACAAAAATAAAAGAGGTTTACAAAATAATTGATGGCCTCATCATCAGTATATTGAATAACTTCATAGATCATTGACAGTCATCATCTCCAATATACATAGATTATAAAATTGCTGGCCTCATCATCATTATTTTCTCATGTGAATATCATCAAACACCTTGTTAGCATGTTCATCCTGCAATTAGTCAGTTGTTGCATAACCTCTCATATTTCCACTCCTTCAGACAATGATACCTAAAACAAACATTTAAAAAAATCAGCACCTATGGAACTTCAAAATAAACAATGAATTGAAAAACTTCGAAATCTTCAACACAAAAGACATTATCTACACAAGGGAAGAGAAGAGAGGCATACATCTTGGAGAAGAGAAGGGAGCTCAAGGACAATGTGAAAATATAATGAACCAAGATTCAACTTTTTAATCCAAAAACACTATAAAATGAGATCAGGATGGAAGTGAGCTAGGCTTTCTGCAAGATGGGAACAGGGACGGAGAAACGTAGGTGGATGTCAATGACGTAGTGGAGAGACGTGGAAACGAAGCGTCGGAGAGAGAGCGAGACGGACACTAGAGCAAGTGAAAGGGAATCATCGGGGTTTTCAGTGGGGGATGGCTGCTTTTTTTGGAGAACCCTACAAAGAGGAATCGGAGGAAAAATGAGAAAGGGAAACCAAAATTACCCGAATACCCTCACTCAACCCCTCTTTTAATTGTGACCGTCCGATGCAGATCACAAACAAACTCAGATCCAACATTTCAGAAATGAGTTCGCGAATTAACTGGTGAGAACGGTTCTCACCTGATCAGCTCTATATATGTATATACTCGCTCTCTATGTATATAGAGAGAGAATAAGGGGGCTAGGATGTAATCCAAGCTAATTTAGCTAGGGTATCCGACCATCCAAAATGAAAAATAAAACCGTTAAATGTGACCTACATCACAAAAACTATTTGTGTACAAATTTTGAAATGATTTTGATGAGTTTTAACCACTCATCATGAGACCTATAATATAGTAATTCTAGACCTTTTATCTAACGCCATTTTTTTTGTCGATTGCTAAACAGATAAATCTTATCGAATTCTTTTAAAATTTTGCAACACTAACTCTCTTTTTTTTTTAAGGTGTAGATCACATCGACCAGTGTAAAATTTCATTTTAAATAGTCAAGATACGAGTTTAGGATGTCTCCTTAACTAAGTTAGCTATGGTGTCACCCTAGCCCCTTTATTCTCATATATATAAATAAAATTACACTACATATACACGTGCATATACATATATATAGTCATGTCCCAGTATCCTATATTCTTCAGAATTGTTGTGAGATTGTATCTGTGTCCCATGTGCTACATAGCAAAGAATGTATCGAACACTGAGCAGATAAAAATTCTACGGCACAATAGACCAATCAAATTAGTTACCAGAACACCTATTAATGCTTTCAATTATGAGACATACAGGGCTACAAGTACAACGACCCACACGCTATAATTGTTCTCTTAATACATGTACTAACATATGTTGCTCAGTTTATATCTTGACCGGGGACTCAGAATATACAATGTGAATCAGAAACTAATTGAAACCCATCATGCCATTCAAATGAACATGCAGTCTACTTTATTGCTAACTTATAAACACTCTCCCAGTCTACAGAATATAAGATGAAAGATTCTGAAACTCAAAACTAAATGATTTCTCATTTCTAAGGTGGTATATGGGGAAAAAGTTTCAAAACATCAAGAAATCTAGTAAAGGAGCAAACATGGAAGCATACTTAATCAGAGAATAAGAAAATAAAAGCTTTTAGACACCACGTTCTGATCAAGCACTAGAATACATTAGATAAATATAGTTCAACAAGCTGCTGGTTTACCACTACTGAGCTATACTTTAATGCATATATGCAGCAAGTATAATGGAAAGGGGTCCGATAAGTTTAATAAATAAGATAATAGATGATGGAGTGAAAGAAAAACAAAAGCAAAAAGCTTTACTATGGGAGATGGTGAGAAAATTTATGAAGTGTCATGTAGTTGCATGGTTCTTATTTAATCCACACCACCCAGTACCTTAGTTTGTTTTGAGAAAACAGTGGCCGGCAGGTTTCATTGATAAGGTTTTAACGGAATTCAGTACCGTAGACTAGTATGTTAGAATTTTAGACTCTTTGCAGGTTGGGCAAAAAGATTGAGGTAAATATATGATAGAAAGATGAAAAGGCTATACCAAAACTCAAAATACTCAAATCAAGCACCAGAGACACGAACAAAATCTCTATAAATGACTAGCATTAGAGATGGAATTACATTAAACTACATATATGTAGAAACAATAAGGTTGTGTTCTTTTTCTCCTCTTATAAGAGATTTACCTCTTGTAAGAGGCGGTCCACCTCTTACAAGAGTTTTTTTAGCATTCTTTTTTTATCTCTTATAAGACATTTTCTCCAAAATCTCTTATAAGCCTAAAAGACTTCTAGTAGCCTCTTTCAAATTCTTAGAAGACTTCTATCACTTAAAAAGTTTACATTACCCCCAAAGTCTATATTATAATTGTTACTAATTAAACTAGTTTATATATTAGTCTATAGTAGCCCGGAATATGCTATCCTAGAAAAAATGTAATCATATACGTAGTTGACTATAATATGCTATCCTAGAAAAAGTGTGGGAATTCATTCTTCACAATCTCGAACAATTATGTTAGGGATGCTGTCCAAACACTGATTTATTTAAAGATATATATATTTACGTCCAGTAAGTACATTACTTGAGTTGTGGCTAGTTGATTTGTCCTGTTATGATGCCACCATGTTCAAATCCTGCAGCCGACCAGGGTTTTTTATTATTTTTTTATTTTTATTTTTTTTATTACAGCTAAGGGAGAATTTATATTAGCCCATTGACCTTAATTTTTTTTAAATCCAACTTCTTTGAAACAAATTATTTATATTTATACAAACTAATTTTCATACTAATTAAAAGTCTATAGTAGCCCGGAATTATAATTGATGATTTACACTGATTTGTGAATTTAACTTGCCATTAAACTAGTTTATATATTAGTAATTTGAACTTATCTTTTCTTGTCCTTCATCTCACTATTTTTATACTTTGGGGTAATATAGACTTTGGGGTAATATAGGCTCTTGTAAGAGGTAAAAAAAGAACAGAAATCTCTTATAAGAGGTTCTTATAAAAGATTATTTTTATATAAAAAGAACACCTCAAAAAGAGGCTCTTACAAGGGGCTCTTACTGAAAAGAACAATACTTAAGATCTGTGAAGTATGGATACGGGTACGGGGTGCGAGTACGACACGACACGGGTATGGGGATACGTGAATTTACAAAAAAGTAGGATACGGGTGCGTTGTGGGTACATTAAATATAAAATAATTTATATTATATTTGTAGATACAAAAATATTTTTCTTGTTAAAAATGCAAACATTTATCCATTTCATAGAACTATAAGAATACATTATAATTATGAGCATTTTTAAAAAAAGAAATGATAATCTAACTATCAAATTTTTGGGTAGTCTTGTTTTGTGTTTGAGCATAATTGTAAATAACAAACTTTTGAAATTACTCTAGGACCCCATGCATTTATCTAAATATAATTGTGTCTAAAAGTTGTGAAAATGCATTTAAAAAATTGGGTGCTCCTTGGGTACGCACCCGGGAGTACCCAAGGAATATCGGCACCCGATACGCATCCGACACGGGTACGTCGACCATTTGGAAGTATCCGTGCTTCCTAGCTTAAGATGGCTCTTATACTTGGGAGAGATGATAAAGCTATCAATGACTCCTCCATAAACTTAGGTAGCGTTTGGCCCAGCTTAAAATTAGCTTATCTTCTCCTTTAGAAGGAGAAGCTGAGCCAAACACATATTTTGAAAAGCTCAAAAAAAAAGAAGTAGCTTTTTTTTAATGAAGAAAAGGAGCTTCAAAAGAAGCCCTCCAGATCTACTTCTGGCTTCTCCTTTTCTCTTTTTTTTTTACCCATTCTCTTTTTTTTATCCCTTCCACATACCCTAAGATCAAAAAAAATTCCCCTGCCCCTTCCCCTTCCTCCCCTTCCTCGCCGAACAGTCGTGACCGGTGGTCGCCCTTCCTCGCCGCCGTCGACCGGGGATCGTACGCCGCAACGCTGTCGAACCACGCCGTCGAACGCCTCCGTAGATCCGCTGCTCCTAACTAGGTAAGGTTTCTCGCCGCCGTAGGTTTATTATGCCCACGTTGATAGTGTTTGTGTTTTAGTGTTTGGGTTTTCTTCACCATAAAGAGATTGGATGCCTGATTGTGTTTTAATTTCTGTTCTTTTAATTAAATATAGTGTTTGTGTTTTAGTTGTGATTGTGTTTTAATTAAATTCATCCTGTATATAGATTGGATGACTGATTGTGATTGTGCAGAGTAGATAAACATATATGGTTAAGGTTTTTCCTAAGCCAAATATGTTTTAATAATAATTTTTTTTAAACTTGGGTTCCTTCTCTCAACTTCACCATCGAAGATTTTTAACCAACAATTTTAATAATAAAAAAATTCGATTGAGTAACTTGGGTTCCTTCTCTCAACTTTGATTGATAGTTTATTTGTGTCCAAGTGATTATATTATTTTCCTAAGCCATCTCTTCAAGATTAGATCAACAAAAATGGGTCATAATAATTTATTAAATTGCTCCCTTGTCCATTTTAGTTTGACCAGTTGAACAACCACCTTCCTCTAATTATTTTTCCTTTAATGAGTCTTCTCATTTTCGCTATTTTGATAAACATTTTTGTTTAAATTTTAAGATATGTTTGAAGAAGAAAAACCTTAAAGAAAAGAACCCACTTGCTTCTTGACAAACAAAATCCAAAGAATTCGACAAATTAAGACAACCCTCAGCATAATTAATCCCTACCTCTATCTTGATCTCTCTCAAATAATATTCAATTATTCTATAACTAATCTAGTTTCAACTTGAGTGAATGGCCAGTTTCAACTTAATTTGTAGGTTCTCTTCTTTCGAAAACACCAAGAGAGTATCCAGTTTAGATATATAGTTTTAACTTGAGTATCCAGTTTTAACTTGAGTATCCAGTTTAGATATATAGTTTTAACTTGAGTATCCAGTTTAGATACTCAAGTTGAAACTTGAGTATCCAGTTTCAACTTAATTTGTATATATCAGTTGTGCATATGATCGATCACAATGAGGATGACATCAAACATTCTGGGTTAATTTGAGATCTCATGAATAATGTGATGGAAATTAATGCTATGAAACTTCTGTTGAGATTTTTACCTGTACACTTCTGTTTACTGGGCTGAAAAGATGGTTATGCAATTGTTATTGTTGAGATTTTATCAGACACATACTAGGATTCATGTAATGTAGCCGACCCCAACTAGATGGGAATCGCTTTGTTGTTATTATCAGACACATCCACATACAGAATAAAAGGTCAATAATACAAAAAAAAGTGGACCAGAAAAAGGAATTCAGCCTGTTAAACATGAAGAAAGGTCCCAATTTTTAACTCAAGTCACAACATTACAGAGAAGATATATTTTTATTAATGTAAAGAAAGAAAAGAAAATCAGAGATTTATGAATAAAGACTTAACAGTAGAAATAAAGACTTAACAGTAGAACAGAAATATGAAACCCAGATCTGATAAGAATGACTTAGCATAATGAGAAGTCACGTTTTTAACTTTGCTCATCATAACAACACTAAAAATTTTGTTATTGTTGTTATGCTATTGTTGAGATTGTTATGACCATCTAGTTTATTATGTTATGCTATTGTTGAGATTTTTCTAATACATTGCAGTGAATGGCTAGCCTGAAAATAGCAAAATGGGATTCTAATAGTACAAAAATATTGCTCGACATTTGTATAGAAGAGATTCGTACAATTGGGAGACCAGGAATTGCGTTTAAAAGTAAGATATGGGAAGAAATACGTGATGAATTCAATAAACGTACTAGTAAAGAATATACACAAAAGCAATTGAAGAATAGAATGGATACTGATGCTGTTTATTTCTGGGAGACGTGTGGATGCACCAGGTGTGAGTTCGGACTCAATTTGTATTGGAGGAGAATGCCGCTCGTCTGCCGATCTTCGGTTGACCTTCTGGGACCTGCGATGAGCTCGGAAAGATGTTGAAGGCTGGGCTCGGATCGGAAGGGTCGGATCCGAGGTCTTGTGTACCTGCAGACGGTCCTGAAACACCGGGGTTTATCCCGGCGGCGGACCCTCCGACGCTCTAGTCAGTCTCTGTGAGAGAGTAGCAATAACTAGGTATATTTAAGTGGCAAAAGATTCATTACCTCAAAAGGTGGGTGTGGGTCTAGTATTTATAGAGAATCCCAACCGGGTTGGGTTCCACTTGGGGGCCGGGTCTGGATCCGAAAGCCCGTGGGCCTGATGTGGCGGAAGGCCCAGGGGGTTTAGGGCGGACGTGGCAATACCAGGAGTGGTATAGGGCTGACGTGGCGAAACCCTTGGAGGTATTTGGAGCTGACGTGGCCCATCGTGGGCCTCCTATGCTTCTGGGGGGGATCGGAGGGCCTAGGCTGCGCCAGGTCATCCTTCTGCTCCGCCAGAGAGGGGGGACGGCCTGTGGGACTGTCCCGGATCGGACTCCGAGGGCTACTGAGGCTCGTCGGTACGAGGAGGCCAGTACCGTGAGGGCAAACACGAGGTTCGGCGCCGACCCTGAAGTGGTTCGGAGCCGAACCAGGTGGCTATCTTTACCTTTCTGAGTGGGAATTGTATTGGGCTCTGGTTGGGCCTCAGGCCATTTTTACCCTGTCACACAAGCCTCCCACTCCTGCGGGGGGTGCGGGAGCTAGCCGTGGAGAAGTGCTTTATGGTTGTAGAAAAAATGGGAGGGCGAATCACAGGGCCTTCCTGGTGGTGCTGCCCTGAGGCTTGGATAGGACCTCGAGCTAGTCGAGGGTTTACGTGTAGGAGAAGGAGATGGCGAACCGTTGTATCTTCCGGAGAAGAGTACCCTGGTGTTCGACAGAACCTCGAGAGGTCAAGGGATTACGTGTCGACTAGGGTGATGGCGAGCCGTTGTTTCTTCCTGAGAAGAGTACCCGGGTGCCAGACCGAACCTCGAGATGAGGGAGAATTACGGGCTGGTAAGGGTGATGGCCAGCCGGTGGATCTTCCGAAGAAAAGTACCCAGGTGCCAGACCGGACCTCGTGCTGGCGAGGGATTATGGGTCGGTAAGGGTGAAGGCGAGCCGTTGTTTCTTCCTGAGAAGAGTACCCTGGTGCCAGACCGAACTTCGAGATGAGGGGGAATTATGGGCTGGTAAGGGTGATGGCCAGCCGGTGGATCTTCCGAAGAAGAGTACCCAGGTGCCAGACCGGACCTCGAGCTGGCGAGGGATTACGGGTCGGTGAGGGTGAAGGCGAGCCGTTGTTTCTTCCTGAGAAGAGTACCCTGGTGCCAGACCGAACCTCGAGATGAGGGGGAATTATGGGCTGGTAAGGGTGATGGCCAGCCGGTGGATCTTCCGAAGAAGAGTACCCACGTGCCAGACCGGACCTCGAGCTGGCGAGGGATTACGGGTCGGTGAGGGTGAAGGCGAGCCGTTGTTTCTTCCTGAGAAGAGTACCCTGGTGCCAGACCGAACCTCGAGATGAGGGGGAATTATGGGCTGGTAAGGGTGATGGCCAGCCGGTGGATCTTCCGAAGAAGAGTAAACAGGTGCCAGACCGGACCTCGAGCTGGCGAGGGATTATGGGTCGGTAAGGGTGAAGGCGAGCCGTTGTTTCTTCCTGAGAAGAGTACCCTGGTGCCAGACCGAACCTCGAGATGAGGGGGAATTATGAGCTGGTAAGGGTGATGGCCAGCCGGTGGATCTTCCGAAGAAGAGTACCCAGGTGCCAGACCGGACTTCGAGCTGGCGAGGGATTACGGGTCGGGTCGTTTGTGGGCGAACCGTTGTGCCTTGGGGCTGTTTGAGTAGGGTAGTCTGTTGTTTTCGCGGAGCATTTGGGGGCGCCCTGGGATCTGTGCAAGGTTCCCATTTCCTAGGTGCGTTAATGGCGCCGCCTAAATAAATGTATGGCGCATGGTCTTCCGTCGTTTGGTTTTCCCCATGTCATAAAGGCCGGCGCCTGGGGGAGGCTATAAGTACCCCCCCTTTTTCTCGTAGTGGTTCAGATCAAAGCAAGGGTGGTCTGCTTGGCCCTTAAAGGTGTCTGCTTCGGCGGACGCCTGTTTCTTGATAATTCTTACCCCCGGTTTTGTCGGAGAGGTAGTTTCTTTGTCGCCCGATCTTCTCTTGGATCTGATGGCCCTGATGTGGCGGCCAGATCCAGGGGGGATCCGGGTGAGAGGGATAACGACCGAACTTCGAAGGGTGAGCAGTCTGCAACTGTGGAGGTTCTATCCTTCCGAGAGGAATGAAGGGCGTTCCGGGCTGGTTGTTTGCAACTGTGAAGGTTCCGTTGCTGGAGTAGGCTGGACTTTTGCAGTTGCATCAACTGGCTCGGAATGGAGCACTTCTTTCGGCCTTCGGGTGTTGATCTGCTTTTGACCGGGGTGCTTGCCGAGGGGGGCGTCTTGAAGCTTTGGGCCCCGGGTAGATGAGTAGTTCTCCGATTGGAGGCTGACTACTCTGCGTCCCAATAGGGCTCCAGGTTGAGGCGGTTTCTGTCTCACCCGGGAACAGTTCGGGTCTTCGGCCGATGACGCTGTAAGCCCCGAGCTGCTCACGGGTGAAAGGGGAACCGACCCAGTCTCGGAGCCCGGGGCGTCTGTCTGAGGACGGCGCCTTAAATCTTAAAAATAAAAATGTTCCCTCCTCCGAATACTTCTTCCGCGCTGGCCTCCTTGACTGGCTGCCAGCCTGTCAATGGATGATGTCAGCATCGCACGTTTTGAGGATATGGCGCGAATTCTTAGGCGGCAGTTGCATGTCAGATAGGTGAACAGTACTCGCGGAAATCGAGGAGTCGCTTCTATCTCCTATAAATAGTCCCCCCTCTCCCCTATCTGTCCACTCCTTTCTTTTTCGAAATAAAATTTTTCAATACTTCAGCGCTCATCTTCGCGTCTTGCTGTACCAGGCTTGCCCTTCCAAAGTAACCCCAGGTGAGTTAGCAAGTCTACTTAGTCTAGGCATAGATGGACAGGGCTCAGTCCGGCTCATCAGCGTCGACGTCTAGGGGGGAAGTGGAGCCTATCTCTGACTCGACGTCCTGGGAGGAGCCCGTACTCGAGGAGGAGTCAGTGTACGTTGATGAGTCTTCTGACACGGTTTCGTGGGAGGAACCGGTGGTTGAGGAGGAGGCACATGGTGCGAGGCGGTCGCGCTCTCGTCATCCCTTCGTGGTGGAGAGCAGTGAGTCGGAGGAAGCGACTGATGGCTCGGACGACGTCCGTGTTTTGGAGTCGGCTACCGAGGGTGAGAGAGGCGAGGGCGGCATTGTAAGGAGATCCACGGTTCCGGGGGCAGGTCCGAGTTCCATGCTGACTGGTCGGGGGCCCTTATTCACTCCCTCGCCGGAGCGACCCGAGAAGAGGAAGAAGGCTCCGAGGAAGGTAGGGTTGGGGACTGGTGGCTCGAGCCAGGGGACAGGTTCGCCCGCGCAGCCGAAGCATTTCCGTCAATATCCTGACGACCTGTCCGACCAGGAGCTCTTTGGTGTGCAGGCCTCTTCGCCGAGTCGGACGAGAGTGTTGATGGACGCAATTCTGACCGCCTTGGATGGCGGGGACTTGGAGGTCTTGCAGCTGGCGTACCACATAGGTCCTAGTTACGAATTGATGCTGCCGAGCTCTACTCTTCGCCCGACCGATCCCCTGTCTGCGTGGTATTGTATCTTCCCCGTGGACGCGTTTATTTCTGGACTGAGGCTGCCGGTCCATCCGTTTGTTCGGGAGGTGTTGAACTGGGCCTCCTTGGCGCCGATGCAGTATGGGCCGAACTCTTGGAAGCAGATAATCAGTTTTGTACTGATGTGCGAGGAACAACGGGTACCCCTGCGCTTGAACGTGTTCCGAGCGATGCTGATGATTAGTTCGGCGGCCGAGGGGGTTTACTATATCTCCCCCCGGAGCAGGAGGAAGGTTGTTCATAGCCACCCGGACTCTATCAAGGATTGGAAGAAAAAATATCTGGTGATCCGGAGTGACGAGCCCTGGGACATTCCGACTCGATGGAACTATTCCAAGCCGAGTTATCCTGCGCCGGGGCAGGGGGATCTGACGGTTGAGGAGTGGGGGTTTGTCGAGCGTCTTCGTTTGTCCCCTAGTATTAATTGGACGAAGGTGACGGAGGTTCGCCTGGCGAGCGTTGGACTGAGCCCAGCCGTTCTCCGTATGTAGTTGTTTCTTTTCCCTTGATCCTTTCGTACATTCTTGCTCATTGCTCTTAATGGTTTTTTCTGTAGATATGGATGAGGCATCGATCCAAGCAAGGAGGCTCGCCATGAAGAAGGAAAATGCCGAGAAGAAGAAGGGGGAGGCGGCGAAAAGGCCGAGGGAGCCGCCCCTTGTTATCTCGGAGGTGCCGCCCGAGCCGAGGGTTAAGAGAACTCGTTCGGAGACAGGCAAGGGGGGTGCCCCTTGGAGGGGTAAGGGCCCGGCGAGGGCATCCGATCTTGATAAGGGGAAAGGTCCCTTGGTAGGGGTCGAGGAGAAGGACCCGGTGGTGGAGTTGTTGCGGCAGCGGTGGGCGCCGGACTGGTCGGTTCGGATGGGCGACTGTTTGACCGAGGAAGCCCAGGCCGTAGAGGTGGTGGAGAAGCTGGCAACGCCTCGTGATCGCCAGATGATGGAGAACGAGCCCGTGGAGGTGGCGTTCACGCGCCTGGCGCAGGCCACCGTGTCGGTAAGCTTGTCGACCTCCTCCTTTCTGTTCGGTCTTGCCTCTGGAGTTTTCTTCTTATCTGCGTCTTTCGGTTGCAGGCTTGTATGCAGGGAGCTAATTTGAAGAATCTCTACGAAGCGTCCCTGTCACAAGAGCGTGCTCGGGCGGACCAGAGCGGACGAGAGACGAAGGAGATGCGGATCGAGCTCGAGGGTTCGCGTCAGAGGGAGCAGCAGATGAAGCTGGAGCTCGAGGCCAAGGACACCGAGTGGGGGAAGAGGGTGGCCTCCTTGAAGAGGAAGTTTGCCAAGGAGAAGGGGGAGCTGACAGCTGCGTTTGCCAATGAGAGGAAAGAGCTAACGGATGCGGGCCAGCGGATGGTGATAGCCGCCCAGGATGAGTGCTACGCGAAGGCGCTCAGTCACGTGAGGCATTTCTATCCGACCCTTGATCTGTCGAACTTCGAGTACGATATGGAGATTGATGGGACCCCGAAGATTCCTGCCGGAGAGGGGCTCGTTGACAACCCGGCCGTCGATCCTCCTGTGAACCCGATCGACGCCGAGGAGGGAAACCGAGTTGTATAGTTTTGTCGTTCTTTCTTCTTTCGATTGTATTTGCCTCCCGCGGACTGGCCCCCGCCTTTTCGTGTATATATATAAAAAAAGTAATTCGGACTTGCCAAGGGTTTTGACGCCGGTTGTTTCCAGATCTCCCCGCTTATGTGCTTCGAGTTGGCTCACTTCGTAGGTTGTGGCTTCCCTTCCCGAGGTGGGCCCCCGTCGCTCCGACGTGGCGTGCCGCTCGAGACGAGGGGAGCATTTCTGTAACGGCCTTTGCCCCGGTCGACAGTATACAAAGTGATGAAGGGGATGTGGCTCGGCCTCATTGATTCGCGAGGAATCGGAGTGGGGTGAGGTTACGCCTTGGGGGTCGACCCCCTAACCTGGTATTAGGTCGGGTCTGCCGAGGTGTTTGGAGTATGACACAACGAGATTTCCTTAGTATAAGATAGGGGGGGCCGCTAGAACGGTCCTATACAAAGGAAAGCTTTACAAAAAGGTTTACTACTAGCTAAGTTAAAGTCCGTGCTTGCTCTTTGCCGGAGTTCACTGGGTGCTAGGCGTAAAGGGGGACCCTCTCTGGCTCGTCGGTAGGTCCGGGGGTAGGGTCGTCCTTCTTAGGTTTGAACATGACGGCGTTGAGGGGGAACATTCCTCCTCCGACGGTGGTCATGTAGCACGATCGCGCTGCTTCTTGGCTGCCTCGGACGACGCCGACCCTTTGTGGGGTGGAAAATTCGAGCCCCAAATGGTAGGCCGAAGGCACCGTTTGGAGGGAGCATAACCTGGATCGGCCGAGTATGGCGTTGTAAGCCGTCTTGACGTTGGTCACCATGAAGTCCATAGGCTTGGTCCTCTTGGCGGGAGCCAATCCCGCGGTAACATCGGGGGTGACAATCCCTTCTAGCACGACAGGGGAGCCGTAGAACCCATGTAAGGTGTATCCGGCCGGTTGGAGCTTGCCTCTAGGTAACTTCCGTTTCTCGAAGGCTTCGAGGAAAAGAATGTTCACCGAGCTGCCGTTGTCGACAAGGATTCGGCGAACTTCACACTTAGCCATGCGGAAGCTAATGACGAGGGCGTCGCCGTGGGGGAGGCGAACGCCTTCGAGGTCCTCCCCTGAGAATGAGACTGGCGCGGGTTGTAGCTCGGGAGAGAGATCGCTTTGGACAGCATTCTGCTCTCGGATGAAGGCTTTTCGGAAAGTATTCGATTCCCCTCCTATTAGCCCTCCCTGGACTTAATGTAAGATAAACGGTGTGTCCGCGGCTCCCTCGGACTCGGGATCCCGACCCGGTATGCGGCTCGGAGGGGGGTTCGGGGGCGAGTGTATCCCGCTCCTAGTATCTCGTCGACCCCGCGGGACTTCTCGGGTGAATTCTCGGAGGTATCCTCTGGAGATGAGTTCCTCAACCTCGTCTTTCAGGGCCCGGCATTGATCTGTGTCGTGTCCATGGTCTTGGTGGAAGCGGCAGTAGAAGCGCTGATCTCGGTTCTTGCCGTTGTTAGTTCGGGGAGGTAGTCGAACAATGCCTTTGTCTTCGATTTCTAAGAGGATGGCGGATACGTTGTGCGTCAAGGGAGTGTATCTCTCAAAGCGGGGGACCGGCGGGACCTTCTTCATGGCCCCCAGGTCCCTGGGAGCTTTCTTTGATGGTTCGACTTCTTCTGTCTTCCGCTTTCCCTTCCCGGTGGCGTCCCTGGCATCTTCGGGGTTAAGGGCCTCTTCTGCCCTAATGTATTTCTCGACCCTACTGAGGAGGTCGGGGAAGTCGACGGGGGGTTTCTTCGCCAGAGAAGCCTTCAGCTGTCCGTGACGGACGTTGTGTCGGAATGCCGCTGAAGCGACGCCTGGGTCGAGGGAGGAGACCGACCTTGCCTCAGCGGTGAATTTCCGGACGAACACCCTGAGGGATTCCCCCTCTAACTGTTTGAGTCTGAGTAACGAGGCACTGGTCCTTTCGGTCTTCCGGCTGGTGACGAAGTGGGCGAGAAAATTGCCCTCGAGTTGGTCGAAGGAGTAAACGGAGCCAGGGGCGAGCTTCGAGAACCACTCACGAGCGGGACCCCGAAGGGTGGCAGGGAAGGCTCGGCATAGCAGAGGATCCGAGGCACTGTGAATCATCATGAGGGTTTTGAAACCCCCCATGTGATCAGCAGGATCTCCCTCGCCGTCGTAGGTCTCGAACTGAGGGGGTCGGAAATTCCTGGGTATTTCCGCTCGGAGGATGGGGGCGGAGAAGGGAGGACGGACAGGTCTGTACCCCTGAGCCGCTCTCTGGCCGCCGTCCCCTATGTGATCGAGGCGATCCTCCATCTCTTGTAGGCGTCTCAGGAGTACGTCATCGTCCTCCGGCTGGATCGTTGAAGGGCGGGACGCGCTAGCTTCGGCGTCCGACCCTGTTTGGGAATGGAGGGTTTCTTCCCTGGGGGCCCGTCGGAGGGCTCCCAGAATTTCTCTTCGGAAGTCTTGGAATTCCTTATGAGTGACGGGGGCCCCCTCAACCCGGTTTAGTCGGTCCGAGGGTTGTCTTCCAACTCGGCTGAGCGCGGATCTTCGCACCTCGGGCGGCGGTTTCGGATGGTTCGGGACCGGGTTGGAAGCGGCCCTTCCCCTGCTGCGGGTAATCTTGCGGTTGAGGATTATTCCCCGGAGGTCGGGCTGGGCCGGCCGGCCGACGCTCCTTTGGGACTCCCGAGGGAGAGCCTTGTGTTTCGACGTGCGTGGCCTGGCTTTATCAGTGGGTGGGGGCGAGTCCCGTTGGATGACGGAGGAAGCGGCCCCCTTGCCTTTGGAGGCCATGAGGGTTCGGCTGTCGATTTCCTTTGAGGGTCTGGATCGGATCGGCTTCTGGAGCAGCTGTTCCCACAGACGGCGCCAACCTGATGCTGTTTATTTCTGGGAGACGTGTGGATGCACCAGATGTGAGTTCGGACTCAATTTGTATTGGAGGAGAATGCCGCTCGTCTGCCGATCTTCGGTTGACCTTCTGGGACCTGCGATGAGCTCGGAAAGATGTTGAAGGCTGGGCTCGGATCGGAAGGGTCGGATCCGAGGTCTTGTGTACCTGCAGACGGTCCTGAAACACCGGGGTTTATCCCGGCGGCGGACCCTCCGACGCTCTAGTCAGTCTCTGTGAGAGAGTAGCAATAACTAGGTATATTTAAGTGGCAAAAGATTCATTACCTCAAAAGGTGGGTGTGGGTCTAGTATTTATAGAGAATCCCAACCGGGTTGGGTTCCACTTGGGGGCCGGGTCTGGATCCGAAAGCCCGTGGGCCTGATGTGGCGGAAGGCCCAGGGGGTTTAGGGCGGACGTGGCAATACCAGGAGTGGTATAGGGCTGACGTGGCGAAACCCTTGGCGGTATTTGGAGCTGACGTGGCCCATCGTGGGCCTCCTGTGCTTCTGGGGGGGATCGGAGGGCCTAGGCTGCGCCAGGTCATCCTTCTGCTCCGCCAGAGAGGGGGGACGGCCTGTGGGACTGTCCCGGATCGGACTCCGAGGGCTACTGAGGCTCGTCGGTACGAGGAGGCCAGTACCGTGAGGGCAAACACGAGGTTCGGCGCCGACCCTGAAGTGGTTCGGAGCCGAACCAGGTGGCTATCTTTACCTTTCTGAGTGGGAATTGTATTGGGCTCTGGTTGGGCCTCAGGCCATTTTTACCCTGTCACAGATACTATGAGAGATAATTGGAGTACATGGAAACAATTGCTGGGTAAAGAGACAGGCTTGGGATGGAACCATTACACAGGAACGATTGAAGCTGATGCCACATGGTGGGAAGCTAAGATAAGGGTGAGTATTTGATGCTATTTTATTTTTAAATCATTGAAAGGTATTGGCAAAAATTGGATTGTCTAAATATTATTTATTTTTTATGGTTATGTAGGATAATCCAAACTATAAGAAATTCCGATATCAAGGATTGGAATTTGTTAAGGAGTTGCGATTCATATTTGGGGAGTCGGTAGCAACAAGTGAAGTTGCATGGACACCAGCTATAGGTGTGCCAACTGAAAATATTGATTTAGAGGTGCCAATTGAAGATGAAGTTAATGATATGGAAATCAATCTTGATGAGGAAAGCCCCCAAGGAAACAAGAGAAGAAAGGTAACACAAGATGTAGCTGACAAAGTGGCAGAGGGTAAGTCAAAAGTAGGGACCACAACGGCTATGCGAATTTTTTTTGAAAAGTTAGTTGAAGCTACAGTAAGTAACAATGAAATTCAAAAAGAAGAGCTTGCAGCCACATCTCATTTCCATGGGCAGTACTCTATTCCCAATTGTGTTGAAGTGTTGAAAAGTTTGAAGGAAATGAGGCTTTTGAATGGTGGACAATTTTTATATACTTTGAAATTGATTAAACTTAGTGAAAATAGAGTCATATTCATGTATTTGAAAAATGATACGGATGCTTTGGTGGAATGGCTTCTAGATGAGTATGGCAATTAGAAATTATGGGTATTGTGAACTTTGTAATAATGACATTTAGTTGTTTTATGTTTGTTTTTCTTATGTTAAACATTATAGTTTATGTAATGACATTTACGTTTATATATTTGAATTATGTTTGAGACCAAATTATATTAGCCTTGTTTTTATATATTAGAATTGATAATCTTGTTGTTTTACAATTTTATGTTGATGTATTACAATTTTATGATGAGGAATTCAACAGGTGCGATCATCTTCCCGGATATATGGATGACTACAAAGGGGAAAGATACAATGACGTGGAAATGACTTCATATAATACTAGAAGAGCAGTAGATGGTGCTTATATGGATACAGTTCGCACTCAAATAGCAGTTGCATTGATGGAAAATAGAAATCGTTAATATCCCATTTTATGATATTGTAAACACTTTGTCATATTCATTGTCATTGAATAACCCATTTTGAATGGAATGATGCATTTTATAAAGTATCGTAGCCCTTTAATTTTTTTATTTACGTACATTTCAAATGTATATATATATATATATATATTTTTTCTTTTTACGAGTTTTCTAGGTTATTCTAAATATTTCATTTATTAGTAATATAAAGATTTTTTTTTGTAATTTGATAACTTACTAGATTTGCCCGTGGGCACGTGCCTACGGCACGTCTTCGGAACGATACAAAACACGAAAAGCCATGTAAACAGTAAAACAATAATTATGTAGCTCAAGTTTGAATAGTATGACAATAATTAGTTATAAATAAAAGTCTATATTGAAAAATAATTATAAATGGGGGTATAAAATCTAACTTCTTAGAACTTTAAGTGTGGAAAATAATGAAATTTAATTGTTGAAGAGATATTTGCTATTAAGAATTTTGAAATTTTACAAAACCGAAATCTTAAAATCAAAATTTCTAAGTAAATAAAGAAAGAATGTGAGAGAGAAATAGAGAGAGAGAAAGAGAGAAATATGAAAAGGTAAAGAGAGGAGAGAGATAGTAATAAAGTAATGAGTTTTTTAGGGGGGAAAATTTGGTTTTGGGGTTTGGAATTTTGGAGGGAAAATGTGTTTTGTGAGGTTTGATATGGGCCTTTGATTTTGGGGGGGATTGATTGTGAGCCACTTGATAGCTTTCTTTGTAATTTATTATATAGATATTTTATTCTTAAATAAAATCAAAAACTTAAATTAAGTATAAAAGCAGCTGACAATTGATATCTTATGCCAAACAACTTCTAGCTTGAAAGTAGCTTTAAAGTTGAAAAAAAGTTGACTATCCAAACAACTTCAGCTTTTAATTTCAAAGCTCTACTTTCTGGCTTCTCCTTCTGAAGTAGCTTTAAAGCCCAAAAAAGCTGGGCCAAATGCAACCTTAATAATATTAACAACAATGATCATTGGCTAATCAGACAAATTTTCCTTTAGTGACACATTCAATTTCCATCTGGAAGGAAAGATTTAGTAGAGAAGGGTGTCATCATGGATCATGTGAGACTGCCATGAATATTAGTAATTCAGAAAGAATTAGTTTTTGAGTGAAGATACCCAAAAATATGTAAAGAAGCAATATATAAATCTTTATAGGATCTTTAGATCAAGCAAAAAGAAAGCAAAAAACCAGTATCATAAGCTATAGCCACTTGCATAGTTGCACAATTTTTCCATTGAAGAAATTTGGCCGAAGTTACTATTTTAGTGCAGCCTCTCCTGTCTTACAATCTATATAATAAAACACAAAGAAAGCTATCAAGTGGCTCTCCTTCAATCCCCCCAAAATCAAAGGCCGAGATCTAACCTCACAAAACATATTCCCCCCCCCCAAAGTTTCCCCCCAAAACTCAAATTCAAATCCCCCACCCAAAACAACTCCTATATTTATTTAAATTTTTTTCTCTCTCTCTCCCTCCCTCTTCTATTCAAAAAATTGAGAAAATAAAATAAATTAAAATAAAATTAAAAAATTTTAAAAAATTAAAAATTAAAAAACTTTAAAAATAATTCAAAAAATCAAAAAAAATCATATAATATGTTTTTTGCTGGACCCCCAAATGTTTCTCATATAATATGTTTGCTACTTCAATTAATTTGTTGGACCTCCAAAACTATTTTATATGATCAAACAAGGTGCACTGTTCCGAATACGTGCCGTAGGCACGTGTCCACAGGCAAACCTAGTACAATAACAAAATCCCTGTCTTAAATATTTGTTACCTAATACTTGAGACTTTCACCTACCTAGCCTTGTTGATATTGTATCTTCTTGAGCCCTTAATTTATAAGGACAACTTACTGGTCAAGGTTTCCAGACTTTCAGCTAAAAAGTAATAACTACTTGTAACACCTCATAAATCAATATCCTTATTGAACTCCACATACTTCCTATCAAAATATATCTTAAGCACAAGATGAGTTCCAAAAGAAGCTTAAAAAAAAGCTTTAACAGAGTTAAGAACAGCTTAATATTTCAAAATTTCTGTGTCAGAACTAGTTTGACAATGATTTACTCTCGACGGAGCCTAATGTCCTTAGACTTTTTGTTATACTAGTGACTTAAAAGGTGGAAAGTAATTGGTACATTACACAACCATTTAGTGAGTGACATGAGCTAGCTTCGCAGTCACTCCATCCTCCCTTCTAGCTAGATAAACTCGACAACTTGAAATAGGTGAAAAAAGTGCAAAACATAGACTAAAAATAATATACAATAACAACAAACATATTAAAATTCCAGTCAGTACTAATACTGCCAGTGATGGGTGAAAAAGTTCCAACTAGGCTGTGAAAGCAAAGATTATAATTGCAGATAGAAAAATTTCACCTAAGATTTTTCGGATGGTACATGTCTTGCAATTCATCAAACAAGGCTCTTTAGTAGGCAGAGAATAAAAGTAAAACAAAGTGTTTTTTCCCCTCTGAATATAATGAGCCTACAACAAAGTTCCCAAGCTTAGATCTCAAAGTTAAGATAATAATCTTCATGAACTTCCTATTTCAATTCAAAATTGTGTATAAACAAGTAAAATGCTAATAAGGTATTATGCCTAGAACTAGAAAGTATAAGGATGCTACAATTTCAAAGGTTTACCAAATTGAATAGCATTTTCCTATCTATTTCCACCTAAAGAGAAATAGTTTTGCACATAAACTACAAAGAAAAGATGAGTGTCAATGTAGCATAACATAAGGGACAACTAAAATTAAGAAGGACAAAACAAATCTAACTACAAAGCTCAATATAACAAATGCACTTCATTTGTACAAAAGAAATGAGGAATAATAGTACTACTCAAAAGAAGGGTTCTAGAGGTTAGACATCACAAGTTCACAACAAATACACACTCAACCAACTGAATATGATAATATTATAACTAGAACACCCTCATCAACTCATTTATACTCTAAGAAGCACATACACGCCTACACGGACACAATAAGACCTGACACCAACACGAGGAAAATTTTGAAAAACTACACCAAAGTAGCTAAGTGCCGTGTTGGACTTGTGTGACCGACATGACACAGCTCCCAAATAGAAGTGTTGGTGCTCTGCTCAACCAAAATTTATGTCCAAGAAAGGTTCTTGCAATGAGGCAGCACAACAACCAAACAATCATCCTTAGGGCTGCAAACGAATCGAGCTATTCGCGAGCTATTCGGCTCAAAGCTCGGCTCGAACCGAGCTCAAGCTCAAAACTAAGCTCGTTTCGTAAACGAGCCGAGCTCGAGTTTGGTTTTTTTTTTAAGGCTAAGCTCGCGAGCTATTCGGCTCGAATACGGTCAAAGCTCGGCTCGAATACGGTCAAAGCTCAAAACTGACGTTTTGAGCTCGTTTCGTAAACGAGCCGAGCTCGAGCCTAAAGGTATTCAGCTCGGCTCGGCTCGATTGCAGCCCTATGAATCATCCTACTCATCAATTCAATTTTATTCTAAGAAGCAGCGACTGACATGACGTGACACGACACACCTACATGAAGAAAATCTCGAAATCTACACTGAAAGAGCTAATATCGCGTTGGATTCCTCTATCCAATACTAGCGTGTCCGGCACGTGTTCGACACAACACAACTTCCAAATTATTTTCTACACTGTTTCACAATTCCAATACACCAGAATTTATGTTCAAAACAAAAGTTAAATAACTACCTCATTATCATCATCATCATCACCATCCCATCATTCCAATGCCACTTTCGCGCCGATCTCCTTCAACTTCTCAACAATCTTCTCCGCCTCCTCCTTCGTCACCCCGGCCTTCACCACCACCGGCGCCTTCTCCACCAGCTCCTTCGCCTCCTTCAGCCCCAACGCCGTAAATCCCCTCACCTCCTTAATCACCTTAATCTTCGCCGCCGCATCGAACCCTTCCAGCTTCACATCAAACGCCGTCTTCTCCTTCACCTCCTCCTTCACCTCCGCCGTCGCCGCCGTTCCCGCCATTCCCCCACCGGAGAGAGACATCCCAGGTGATATCGAGGTGAGAGTCGGCATCTGTTCGACCCCGAGCTTTTGGCGGAGGAGGCCTACGAGGTCCGAGGTTTCGAGGATGGTGAGGTGCGAGATCTCGTCGGCGATGGCAGACACGCGGGGTGTAGGGTTAGCTGAGGTCGAGAGGCATCGGAGGAGAGAGCGAGTGAGGTGGATTCGGCGAATCGCCATTGTTGGATCTCTGATGAGCGAGAAAGATGAAGACGATAAACCCTAGGTTTTAATTTCAGGGGTTCGGGTCGGGTGAGATAGTAATTATATCCAACAAAAAACTTAAGAAAGTTTGGAACTTGTTAAGAATCCGAACCCGACCCGTCACGAACTGGACCCGAATAGGAAGTTAAAACCTAGAATTTGGGGATTTTAAAGGAGCCACCTTTTTCTCTCTCTTCCTCTTCCTCTTCCTCTTCCTCTTCCTCTTTTTGAAGAAGAAGAAGAAGAAGATGAAGGCAGTGAGGGGGGCGGTGACGTCATCGAGGCCGGTGTCGGTGTCGAGGGCGGCTGATAGTGTGGCCAACTTGCTCAACCACGACGTCGGAGCACGCCGCGATGTCGTGGCGTATATGAGGCGGACGTTGAGGGCGTTGGACGAGCATGTCGAAGTTCATCGCGGGTTGAGGGCGATTCGAAAAAGGCGGCAACTTGAAGGTAAAGGAGGAGCTGACGTGGAAGTTGAAGAAGAAAGGCGGGAACCTGAGGGGAATCAAGAAGTTAAGGTTGAAGTCGAAGCGAAGAAGACAAGAATTGAAGAAGTGAAATTGGAAGAGGAAGAGAGAGAGAAAAATGAGAAGGGGAAGAAGAAGAAGAATAATAAGAGGAAGGATAGAGAAGAAGAGAGTGAGAGGAAGGAGAAGAGGAGAAAAACTTGATTTTTTTTTTTTTTTTGGGCATTAGATTTCGATGTAATTTAAATGTAACATGTGTTTTAATTGCAGTAGAGAGGATTGGCAAGCTTGTGATGGGGATGTTTGTGTTTTGAAATGAGTTAATGTATCGGAAATTTGTGCCGTTTATATGTGTCTTTTTTCTTCTTGTTGAGCAGCTGATTCTTGTGATTGTGTCGTCTTGATTATTTCGTGTAGGTTAAACGGATTTGATAAAGGTTTTTGCACGGGATTGAGGCATAGAGGCGACATTAGTTACGACCTATATTGGAGGTATGATCTTGAACATAGTTTCAAATGTGTTAGTCTAGATATTTTATGTTCTTTACGATGTTTAGCTTGTATTTATGAAGCTTATATCAGAGACGTGATTTTGTTCGTAGAATATCCTTTTTAATATCTTAATTACATATCGAGCTACATTGCCGCCCCTATTCACTGATAAACACATTATTATTCACTTTTTAGAGCAATAATCTTAATATAAGGAGACATTTAAAAGCTCTATATATGGTATTTAACTCCTATTTTCTCTTTTCCATAGGAAACAGCTTATAACAGCAAAACGAAGCAGATTCAGGACTTCAAGGACAATACACAGAGAACTGCAGAGGATAGGTCGACTGGTTCCTCAACCAGGCGACTGGACAGGAGAAGCTGATTTTTCACAACTCTCGTCACAGTCGACTTATTCCCAAAAGCAGTCGACTGGCCTGATCAAAGATGAAATCTACCGAAGTCTCGACTCAGTCGACTGGTCCAGAGATAAGTCGACTGGTCTGCGGCGGAGTGAACAAATCAAATCTTCAAAGATACACCTGCATCTAATTTCAAATCTATTTGAATCAAGATTTTATACAGCGAATCAAGTCTAAAGACAGGGTATTTTCCAAGTGGACGTGGTGAACAGATAAGGAAAGAAAGGAGAAAAGAGAAAGATATTAATCATCAAATCAAATAAAGAAGGATCTTCCTGCAAAAAGTGGAAACCCTAATTCTCAGCCGTGTTCTATAAATATCAGAATACCATCTCTTGAACGGGCTCTCGCTCCACTCCACGATTTCATCCGGGATCATCAGATATATCTCTGGGAAGCGACTCAATCACCAAGTTCCTGAACAAACATCGAGAGCATCACTCCATCAACATCGAAGAAGGAGAGAGAAGATCCAGCAACCAGAAGGCAGTCGACTGTGTGACAGCCAGTCGACCATATTGCCGGAATCCATTAGTTTATTCCTTCTTCTCTCTTTATTCTTTTTATGTTGATCATGTATTCAAACTTGTTAAGCAATAAAGTTATTATTATGTGGAACTAATTTCATAGCTGGGTAGATCGAAACCGTAGTTATGTAGTGCTATATTCTTCTGAGATCTTCTAATTACTTATTGATTGAATCTGGTTGAATTGACATAGATTAATGATCATCAAACTTGATCTCGAAGTCTGAGAGCAGTCGACTGAGGTGAGAGCCAGTCGACTGACATACAGCACGTGAGAATATCAAGTTTATGTTATCATTTATCTAAATCTGTTATATGAGCATATTGAGACGACCGAATCTCGTGCTCATAATTTGTAACAAAGGAATCTTTAGGGGTTCTTGGTTCAATCAACTTAGAGGATCTAGATCTGATACCAATTTCTAGGACCTTGAGTGTTTGTTCGTTTCCACTGTTCTTATGTTTTCTTTAAGTGCAACTTAGTAGATACCATGCTAAATACTTAATGAAAGAAACGAATTAGAGTAGATACCATGCCTAATTCTTGGCTTAGGGAAACAATACTTTAAGGAGTAGATACCATGCCCTTGAAGTGAACAACATGAGTAATTAGAAGTAAATTCAGAAGGCAAATTAGCATTACTAACTATTGGTGGAGATCAACAGCCCAACTATTCAAGAGATATTTGTGATTCAACACCTCTCATCTTAGTTTTAATCTTTTAGTTCTTTTAGAATATTACAACAACCCTTATTCATTCTTATTATTAGTTTTATTGATTAGTAAGTTGAGGTCTACAATCTCTGTGGGATCGACCCTTGCTATTACTACGATTCGATTCGTGCACTTGCGAGGTTTTATAATTTGTGTCTAGTTAGTCTATTTAATTAGGTAGCTAGATTTCCAACAAACAAGTTTTTGGCGCCGTTGCCGGGGATTGTTTAGTATTTTAACTTACAAGTCAGTAGAATTTTTATTAGCTTTTCTTTTCTTTTATTAATAATTTTTCTTTTAGGTTACAGGACTTCGGTGAATGCACGGTAGACGATCACTTCGTCCAGAGTTACTACCTATTGACGCAGAAACAGAACGAACTTTGCACAAACTAGGTAAACTTTTTGCAGCCAACCAGTCGACTGGTACCAGGAGACAGTCGACTGCACAGAAACTAATCTCACAGACAACAATGGCTGAAGAAATACAAAATCGAGTGCCAATGCAGGACAAATTCACTCCTAAGAATATTGAGCAACCTTCCTGCATTGCTTTTCAACCTAATGCCACAGGGAACATGCACCTATCTCCTCATTTACTTAGTATGGTTCCCCACTTTAGTGGCAAACCAGATGAAGAACCTCATCTTCACTTGCAAGACTTTTTCGATCTTTGCAGGACACAAAGCGTCCAAGGGCTTACCGCTGAACAAATCAGGTTAATCTTGTTTCCTTTTTCTTTAAAACTTAATGCTAAGTTGTGGTATAATTCTTTGGAACCAGGATCAATTAATTCATGGGAGCAATTGGCAACGAAATTTTTGAAAGAGTTCTTTCCAGCCCAGAAAACCAAACAGCTAAAAAGGGAGATTCAACTCTTCCAACAAAAAGATGGAGATCTATTCTTCGAAGCATGGAAGGACTTCAAGAGCAAGCTTCTCAAGTGTCCTACTCACAATCTGCCTAAGGATGATCAGGTACAAGCTTTTTATGAAGGTTTAAATGACACTAACAAAGCAATAGTTGATGCAGCTTGCAATGGAATTTTGATGAGGAAAAGTGGAGAAGAAGCCATTGAACTTTTTGAAGAACTCAGCGAGAACTCCCAACAATTCTCAACAAGAAGGGGACCTACGAAAAAACAGGGAGTTTACGAAATCTCTAATAATAATAACATTCAATTAGAAATGGCAAATATGAATAAAAAAATTGATATGCTTGTTAATGCAATGTCGACGATGGGTGGAGTTAAAAATCAAACAAATGAAATGTGTGCAATTTGTTCTCATTTAGATCACACAACTGATACATGTCCCATGTCTACTTTCACAGATCAGGAGCATGCGAATTATGTGGGTCGAGGAGTGTTTCCACCAAAGAACAATCCATACTCGAACACATATAACCCAGGATGGAGGAATCATCCAAACTTCTCATGGAGCAATAATCAAAATAATCAAGGGAATCAATTCACACAAGGACATGCAAGGAACCCTCAGATAGGAAGTGGATTTGAAAGACCAGCTCCAGAACAGAAGAAGTTGGATTTTGAAACCACTGTTCTTCAATTGCTCCAACAACAACATCAAACAAGCAACCAACAAGGACAAGCAATTCAGAAGTTGGAAACCCAAATTGGTCAGATTGCAAAAGAGCTAAGCGAAAGAAAGGCAGGAGAACTCCCTTCACAAACCATACCAAATCCGGGAGGCCAAGAACAACTCCAAGCAGTGACTACTTTAAGAAATGGTAAGATAATTGACAACAAGGTTGGAACACACACAGACAAACCAGTCGACTGTTTCTACAAACCAGTCGACTGCACAGACAAATCAGAAACACAACCATCAAAAGCTTTGGTTTCAAGTAAGGTAAGTAAAAAAGTAGGGACAATTCCACCACCATTCCCTCAAAGGTTAGTCAATAAAAAGAAAGAACAACATTTATTTGACGTCTTTGAAACTCTCAAAAAGGTAGAAATTAATATTCCCCTACTTGATGCTATTAAACAAATTCCTTCTTATGCCAAATTTTTGAAAGATTGTTGTACTCACAAAAGAACATTTCAGGTTAAGGAGGATGTGGCTTTGACAGAAGAAGTGAGCGCTGTATTATTAAGAAAACTACCACCTAAACTGAAAGATCCAGGTAGTTTCACCATTCCTTGTAAAGTTGGTGAGCACTTCTTTGAAAAAGCACTGCTAGACTTGGGGGCAAGCATCAACCTTCTTCCTTATTCTGTTTACGAAAAGCTTGGATTGGGGGAACTCAAGCCAACATCCATCACTTTGCAATTGGCTGATCGCAGCATCAAAAGACCTAGAGGTATTTTAGAAGATGTCCTAGTTCAGGTAAATGATTTTATTTTGCCTGCTGATTTTGTTGTGTTAGATATGGAGGAATCTTCAATGTCATCATCTCTACCGATCATATTAGGTAGGCCCTTTATGAGTACAGCTGATATAAAAATTTGTGTTAAAAAGGGTATTATAAGTATGAAGATAAACGGAGAAAAAGTGGAATTTAAAATGTTTGATACACTGAAATTACCACAAGATGATCATGAATGCTATAATATTGATGTGGTGCAGGAGATTGTTGATCAAACATTTCAGGTACATAGCGTTGAACCACTTCAAGCCACAATCACTCAATCTCTAACTTTATCTCATGTTGAACAGGAATACGATGACTGGAGGATTGCAGAGACAGTACATCACCTTGAAACTCCACAGTCATATTCAGGTAAGTCTGCACCTTTATTTGAAAAATTGGTGTCGGATAAAAATTGTTCTTCTACAGATCAGGCGACTGATGAACAGAGTAAGTCGACTGGTGCTCTAACCAGTCGACCAAACCCAGACACCCAGAACAAGTCGACTGCTGATATGGACCAGTCGACTGTACAGAAGCGTCCAGATATAGAACTCAAGCAGCTGCCCGATCATTTGAAACATGCATTTTTAGGTGAGAACCAGACGTTGCCAGTAATAATTGCTGCGAACTTGAGTGCACAGGAAGAAGAAAAGCTGCTGAAGGTATTACGAGAACACAAGAGTGCAATAGGATGGACCATTGCAGACATCAAGGGAATAAGTCCATCCAAATGCATGCATAGAATACTCCTTGAGAACGATGCAAAACCTAGCAGAGAGGCACAGAGAAGGCTCAACCCCAACATGAAGGAAGTGGTAAGAGCAGAAATTCTGAAATTACTAGATGTAGGCATCATCTATCCTATCTCAGATAGCAAATGGGTAAGTCCTATACATGTAGTTCCTAAGAAAAGTGGAGTTACAGTGGTAACAAATGAAGAGAATGAACTTATCCCAACAAGAGTAACCACAGGATGGAGGGTATGCATTGACTACAGGAAATTGAATAATGAAACCAGGAAAGATCACTTCCCTCTTCCTTTTATTGATCAAATGTTAGAAAGATTAGCAGGATATAGTCATTATTGTTTTTTAGATGGTTATAGTGGCTATAATCAAATTGCTATTGCTCCAGAAGATCAAGAAAAGACCACTTTTACATGCCCATTTGGTACTTTTGCTTACAGGAGGATGCCGTTTGGATTGTGCAACGTACCAGCAACATTTCAAAGATGCATGATGAGCATATTTTCAGACATGGTGGAGAGATTCATCGAGGTATTTATGGATGATTTTAGTGTTTTTGGATCTTGTTTCGATGAATGCCTTAACCATTTGCAGCTTGTACTTAAAAGATGTGAAGAATGCAATTTAGTGCTGAACTGGGAAAAGTGCCATTTCATGGTACAACAAGGTATTGTCTTGGGACATGTTATTTCAAAAAGAGGCATAGAGGTAGACAAGGCAAAAATTGACATCATATCAAAACTACCCCCTCCCACTACAGTTAAGGGTGTTAGGAGTTTTCTTGGACATGCAGGTTTTTATAGACGATTTATAAAAGACTTTTCAAAAATCTCCAAACCCCTTTGTGACTTGTTGGCTAAAGATGTTGAGTTTGTATGGACAGAAGAATGTACAAATGCTTTTAATACATTGAAAACTCTTCTCATTTCTGCACCTATTGTCATGGCACCAGATTGGAGCCATCCTTTTGAGCTCATGTGTGATGCAAGTGATTACGCTTTAGGGGCTGTTTTAGGTCAACGAATCAATAAGAAACCTCATGTTATCTACTATGCTTCTCGAACTTTAAACGATGCACAGCTAAATTATTCCACTACTGAAAAAGAAATGTTAGCTGTTATTTTTGCTGTAAAGAAGTTTAGATCATATTTAATTGGTTCTAAAGTTATTGTTTTTACTGACCATGCTGCCTTGAGATATTTGTTTGCTAAAAAGGATGCTAAGCCTAGGTTAATCAGATGGGTGCTGTTGCTTCAAGAATTCGATCTTGAGATTAGAGACAAGAAAGGAAGTGACAATGTTGTGGCGGATCACATGTCCAGATTATTGCAGGAGGAAGAGAGAATTGTGCCCCCGCTGAACGAAAATTTCCCAGATGAACAATTATTTGCAATAAATATTCAAACTCTCGGGGCAGTCGACTGGTCTTTCCACCAGTCGACTGGACTCTCTGAACAGTTCCCCTGGTTTGCTGATATTGTCAATTTTCTAACTGCTCATGTTTTTCCTCCAGGTATGACACATCAGGAAAGGAAAAGATTGGTGGATCTGAGCAAACACTACTATTGGGATGATCCTTATTTATTCAAATTTTGCTCTGACCAAATTATAAGAAGATGTGTGGCGGACGAGGAACAAAGGAGTATTCTACAACATTGCCACCAATATGCATGTGGAGGACATTTTGGGCCAAAGAGAACAGCACTTAAGGTATTGCAATCTGGTTTTTATTGGCCTAAAGTATTCAAAGATGCTTTTTCTTTTTGCAGGACTTGCGACAAATGCCAAAGGACAGGCAACATCTCTTCTAGAAACCAAATGCCACTACACAACATACAAGTAATCGAGCTTTTCGATGTTTGGGGAATCGACTTCATGGGTCCATTTCCTAACTCATTTGGTTATTTATATATACTTGTTGGTGTGGATTATGTGTCTAAATGGGTCGAGGCTGTCCCCTCACGAACTAATGATCACAAAGTTGTTGTCAAGTTTTTGCAGGAGAACATTTTCACTAGGTTTGGTACACCACGAGCAATAATAAGTGATGGAGGGAGCCACTTCAATAACTACCCATTTGCTTCTTTGATGAAGAAATATGGGATTACACATAGAGTGGGAACTCCATATCATCCTCAAACCAGTGGGCAGGTGGAGATTAGCAACAGAGAGATCAAGAGCATCTTGGAAAAGACAGTCAACACAAGGAGGAAGGATTGGTCGCTACGCTTGAACGATGCCTTATGGGCCTACAGAACCGCTTTCAAGACACCCATTGGCATGTCACCATACCGTTTGGTCTTTGGAAAAGCATGTCATCTGCCGGTAGAGTTGGAACACAAGGCGTATTGGGCCATTAAAAAGTTCAATTTTGATATGAAACAGGCAGGTGACAAAAGGCGATTGCAACTAAATGAGCTTGAAGAATTGAGGCACGATGCATATGAAAATGCCAAGCTATACAAGGAAAGGACTAAGTTATACCATGATAAACAATTAGCAAGGAAGGAGTTTTATGAAGGACAAAAGGTATTGATCTACAACTCAAGATTAAGACTCTTTCCAGGCAAGCTCAAGTCAAGATGGTATGGACCATATATTGTCACAAAAGTCTTTCCACATGGTGCATTGGAAGTTCACAGCGAAGAACGAAATCAAACATTCAAGGTGAACGGACACAGGGCGAAGCCATACATAGAGATGAGTCTAGAGCCGCAAGAGGAAGATGTGAATCTTCATACCATTCAATACATAGCATGAACTCATCATGTCTAGCTGAAGACAGAAAACACAGCGCTTATTGGGAGGCAACCCAATGTTTCAGGGAAGTATTTACACTTTCCTTTATTTGCTTTCAGTTATTCATTATTATTTTTCTTTGCGTTATTTTTATTTTTTCTCTCCTACCTAGATGTGACATATGCCTATTTTTACATTTTCTTTCGAACATTGAGGACAATGTTCCATCTAAGTGTGGGGGTATTAGTTAGTTATATTTGGAATCTTTTGAATTTTTTTAGGATAAACAATTTCTTATAAAGTAAGAGTAAGGATACTTATTTACTTTAGGATTGTTGAGTTTCATAATTCCCTACAAAAATTGTGTGCGTCATGTGATTATACATAATAAACAAATGTGATGCTTTTTCTGATAATTATTCCTTTAGATCTAGTCCTAAATCGAGTTTAAGTAAATAGAGTGATACAATATATGTATATATTTGAATAAAGTCAGTCTACTCCAATGTTTTGAGCGCTTAGTAACTAGGGGTATTCATCACCAATGTTTACCTTTACGTCAAACGGCAACTTGAAATATGAGTATGCAAAGCACTTTAATGTTTGTGACTTGTTGAGTAACCGGGTGGATACATCACAAATGTTTCGCATTCGCGTCAAAAGACAAGTGACAACGTTAAAGAAGAGACTAAAAAAAAAAAAAAAAAAAAAAAAAAAAAAAAAAAAAAAAAAACTCTAGTTTGCTACTGGATTTGTAGTAGAGAAAAGGGATAATCACAGACTGAGTAGATGCATACTATAACTACATTAATCGCATGACAAATATGATTAAGTTTGGGGATTATGACTGAACAATTGCACTGGAGAAAATGGGTATGGTTAATTTTACTTTATCCGAAATTGTTTGTAGTTTCATATTTTGATGTCCACATAATAAGAAATCGTGATGGTTGAGTTTATTCTGATTATTACTCCCTTGTTCATAAATTCACTTTTTGCTTGAGGACAAGCAAAAGCTAAGTGTGGGGGTATTTGATGAACACATTATTATTCACTTTTTAGAGCAATAATCTTAATATAAGGAGACATTTAAAAGCTCTATATATGGTATTTAACTCCTATTTTCTCTTTTCCATAGGAAACAGCTTATAACAGCAAAACGAAGCAGATTCAGGACTTCAAGGACAATACACAGAGAACTGCAGAGGATAAGTCGACTGGTTCCTCAACCAGGCGACTGGACAGGAGAAGCTGATTTTTCACAACTCTCGTCACAATCGACTTATTCCCAAAAGCAGTCGACTGGCCTGATCAAAGATGAAATCTACCGAAGTCTCGACTCAGTCGACTGGTCCAGAGATAAGTCGACTGGTCTGCGGCGGAGTGAACAAATCAAATCTTCAAAGATACACCTGCATCTAATTTCAAATCTATTTGAATCAAGATTTTATACAGCGAATCAAGTCTAAAGACAGGGTATTTTCCAAGTGGACGTGGTGAACAGATAAGAAAAGAAAGGAGAAAAGAGAAAGATATTAATCATCAAATCAAATAAAGAAGGATCTTCCTGAAAAAGTGGAAACCCTAATTCTCAGCCGTGTTCTATAAATATCAGAATACCATCTCTTGAACGGGCTCTCGCTCCACTCCACGATTTCATCCGGGATCATCAGATATATCTCTGGGAAGCGACTCAATCACCAAGTTCCTGAACAAACATCGAGAGCATCACTCCATCAACATCGAAGAAGGAGAGAGAAGATCCAGCAACCAGAAGGCAGTCGACTGTGTGACAGCCAGTCGACCATATTGCCGGAATCCATTAGTTTATTCCTTCTTCTCTCTTTATTCTTTTTATGTTGATCATGTATTCAAACTTGTTAAGCAATAAAGTTATTATTATGTGGAACTAATTTCATAGCTGGGTAGATCGAAACCGTAGTTATGTAGTGCTATATTCTTCTGAGATCTTCTAATTACTTATTGATTGAATCTGGTTGAATTGACATAGATTAATGATCATCAAACTTGATCTCGAAGTCTGAGAGCAGTCGACTGAGGTGAGAGCCAGTCGACTGACATACAGCACGTGAGAATATCAAGTTTATGTTATCATTTATCTAAATCTGTTATATGAGCATATTGAGACGACCGAATCTCGTGCTCATAATTTGTAACAAAGGAATCTTTAGGGGTTCTTGGTTCAATCAACTTAGAGGATCTAGATCTGATACCAATTTCTAGGACCTTGAGTGTTTGTTCGTTTCCACTGTTCTTATGTTTTCTTTAAGTGCAACTTAGTAGATACCATGCTAAATACTTAATGAAAGAAACGAATTAGAGTAGATACCATGCCTAATTCTTGGCTTAGGGAAACAATACTTTAAGGAGTAGATACCATGCCCTTGAAGTGAACAACATGAGTAATTAGAAGTAAATTCAGAAGGCAAATTAGCATTACTAACTATTGGTGGAGATCAACAGCCCAACTATTCAAGAGATATTTGTGATTCAACACCTCTCATCTTAGTTTTAATCTTTTAGTTCTTTTAGAATATTACAACAACCCTTATTCATTCTTATTATTAGTTTTATTGATTAGTAAGTTGAGGTCTACAATCTCTGTGGGATCGACCCTTGCTATTACTACGATTCGATTCGTGCACTTGCGAGGTTTTATAATTTGTGTCTAGTTAGTCTATTTAATTAGGTAGCTAGATTTCCAACAAACACTCACTTTCGTCACTATAATATTGCTCATTTGCACTAAATTTGGTAGATAACCGTCGGTTGTACATGTTATGCATAGAGTGTATGAGTTAACTGAATGACTATCGTGCAGGTTTTTTCTCATGGTTCGATGTACACTCTCCCTTATGCAACGATGGTAGCATGTTTTTTTGCCACGATGGTAGTATTTGAAAGGAAATATAAAGAGAACTTAGGTAATTTAAATCTAGTGCTTGAAATTTTCTTCATTTTGCTACTGATAGTCAATATTCTTATAGGTCGATAAATGAAATCCTTATTCTACTTTTGTCGTAAGGTTGTCTACTTTCTCTCATAGGCAATAATCTGATAATGGGACATCATCAGGTCAATTTAACATTGGAAGAAATGGTTGACTTGTTGAGGAATCAATATCTTGAGACTTTCTTTCGATGTTTTTTCTGTTGTATCTTGTGTTTGGGCACAGTTTACTTTGAATAGATGGTATTCTTAATGTATGCTGACAACGAAAAATTATAACATTTCAACTTGAAAAACTGATTCTTCTTAGTGCATCCACTCACATAGGGATCATATTCCTCGTGACATATATTGGATGGAAGATAGGCTTGTTAGTGTGTAAAGAATATGTTATTTTCGTCTGATTAATTTTGTTCATCCTTTCTTTTATTGAACGGAATACTCTCATGCTACAAACAATTGATATGTTCTTGTAAGGTTTTTATGCCCTTAGGGGAACCTGTGGTTCAGACTGCGTTGGTTGCGACGCATTATGATCATCATAGAAAGTTATTTTCAGTTGTGGATGGTCCAAGAATATGTACTTACTTTTGATAGATTGGTCTCTTAAGGAGCAAAAATCAAGCTGGTTTCTTATACAAATAAGAACAATCAGGTGTTTGAACAAAAAATCAAAAGAAATGATATCAAGGGTTGACAGGGACAAAGACATTTATTGACACTCAAAATTGTTTACTGTATGTACCTTAGTATAAATGCTACAATTGAATCGCATATATAATATATTGATCCAATTTGATTTTTCAGAGATGTATTGTTTTTTTCCTTCATTTGTAACCTATTTTATTATCAGTGGTGAAGCCTTGTCTACACTAACCACATGAAACCTGCAATAGAGCAGCTTTTTATGCATTATGAATCCTCTTATTTAACTAGAGAAAGTGTAGGTTTACATGAAATCAAACCAGTTCAATTATTGTTGTGAAATTTCCTGCCACTAAGCTAAAACTTCGAAGTTGTAGAAGGGTTGAGGGGTGAAGCTGGAGATTCACCATCTTGAATGTAATTCTAAATTTTTAATATTTTCTTGTTTAATAGATGTTCAAAGCCAATCTTGTAGTAGGAATATTTCAGTTTTGAATGGGCTAATGTATTGGAAATTTGCTTCATTCTTGTGATTGAAACATTTTTGAAGAAAAATGATTTGAAGCTGGAGATTCACCATCTTGAATGTAATTCTAAATTTTTAATATTTTCTTGTTTAATAGATGTTCAAAGCCAATCTTGTAGTAGGAATATTTCAGTTTTGAATGGGCTAATGTATTGGAAATTTGCTTCATTCTTGTGATTGAAACATTTTTGAAGAAAAATGATTTGATGAAGGTTAAGTTGATTTGATGAAGGTTGATGGGGAGATTGGAGGAATCATGCTGGGGATTGTGGTGTAGAAGCTACATTACAGCCTTTTTTTCAAGGTACAATCCTAAATCTCGCTCCCAATTGCAATCTTACTGTGTATAATCTATGGATAGTATTTGTTTCTTACAATTCTATCTCTTATACACTCTGCAAGCTTTTAATTCAGATAGAATGAGAGTTTTTAGACGTTGGTTTTGCTTAAATGCATTTGGTTTTTGTACATAGAGCAACGTTTTTAAATAGGTAGATTACATTGAGTTTCTTAATAAGTTCAATATCTTAAAACTTCCCTTTTGTTGTTTGTGTCATTTCTATTTGTGTGAGCACGGTTTAATTTTGACATATAGTCTTCCTTGTATGCTGGCAATGACAGTTATAAGGTGATGTGCATTTCAAATTTGTAAACAGATTTCATTTTAGTGCATCCATTCGCTTAAAAATTCTATTCGCCATGACATTTTTTGGATGGAAGACAGGCTTATTAGGCTGCAAAGAAACGGTTATTTCTTACTAGTTTTGTTCACCCTCTCATAGTGAATGAGATTCTACAACAATCGTGGTTCAGACTGGGCAGGTTGCTTGACTTTGCATTGCAACCAGTCAATTAGTAAGTTACTTATTCAGTGGTAGAAGGTATAGAAATATGTACTCTTATTATTTAGAGAAGCTTTGAATGTGATATACATCACCATTTATTTGTAGTAAAAATCTGATTGGTTTCTTATGTTAAAAATCAATAGAAACAAAAAACAAAAACAAAATGTTATTATGGTGAGAAGGATACAGAGAATCATTTGTTGTTTGACAAAATTGGTAACTGTATCTTTCTAGTAGAAATTGTTTTGGAATTAAATGAATGACATATCCTATCCATGTTTGATTTTTCAGAAATGTGTCATTTTTCCTGTCTATTTTGTTATCCCTGGTGAAGTCTCATCTAGACCAACATGGAAATCTGCTATCGTGCAGTTTTTTTTAATGCATTGTGAATCCTCTGTTTACCTTGAGAAAATGTAGGTTCAAATGAAATCAAACCATGTACAGTATTGTCATTGACAAAGTCATTGAGTATCATTTTGAACACTGATTGCTTGACAAAGTCATCGAGTATCTGTTTAACCTATATTAGTTCATTCAACTGCTTGCTTTTCGAATCTGTATGAGCCATGTGCTTCATTGACTACTACTTGGTTTTCTTTATGAATTAGTAACCGATGATTATTCATATGAGATTTAGATTTTATATATCATCATCATCATTACCTTCTCTTCCAAAAAAATAGATGGGGCTTCTAAGCGACGGCATTGAGGGATAGGTAATTTCAGTATGTGAATATTGTCCAAAGATATATAATTTAGATTATTCAGAGATGACAACAAAAATGTTCTGCACACTGCATTTAGCGAACTAAAGGGAAAGAGATTATCAGAAGTTGTTTACTCCAAAGAGGGTCAGATGTTAGCACAGAAGAAGACTGGAAGTCTGGAACTGACTCAATTTAGCATGAAGTAAGACAAGATAAAATAGGGTGACTCTTGTCAGAAATTTAGAAGGTCTGAACGACAAAAGGATACATATTCTATGAGGTAATTGCGGGACATTGGTTTTGTGACTTGGTTTTTCGATGCTAGCTGATCTCCGCATCAACTGAAGTACTCTAAAACATTGCTGAAAATTGGACACAGTTGAAGGTGCATGACTGTATAACCTGTCCATGAGGAGAAATGAATCGGCCAGCAGAATATTCATGAGACTGGTAATACAATTCTTTCTAGATAACATATGAAGTGCAAGTAATGAAATGAAGAATCTTGTTGTATAAGTAGTAAGCATAATATTTTGTATTATATAACTGTTGTATTCTCTTAACATGTTCCTTTTCTGAAGGTTGGATATTTAGGTAGACAGATGTCGCCAAGTACCTCAAGTACAAGGTTGGAGCTCACCACGATGTTGTCGTCGGCTATTTGAGGTGAACCTCGAGGGCGTTGGACGATCTTGTTGATGTTCATTGTGAGTTGAGAGCGATTACAAAAAAGATGGAAACTTGAGTTCAATGAAGAAGTTGAAATGGAACTGGAGGAGAGTGAGATAAGTATGCTGTATAATCTTTTGATATGGCACGTTCTTACAATTCTTTAATCTCTTATGTATTGAGAAAGATTTTAGTTCTGATAGAACGAGCGTTTGTTTAGCCATCGGTATTGGCATTTTAATTATAACCAGCCACAACCATCATGATGTAAGCCATTTTTGTTCATCAAATTTAAAATTGGTAAGCAATGGAGGGTTACATCATTATTGAGAATTCTCTATGGAAGATTTAGTGAAAATTATGGCTTGACATTGATCCATCAAGTAATCTGTCAAAGCCCGAAGGATCGGTACAACTTACACCAGGGAGCTACCCTCCAAGATTATCCTAGATAGGCTTCAGGTCGATCAGCACCTGACCCAAGAAAGTTCGATCCAGTTACAAAATCTAAATAGCTTCATCACAGTCGAAGGCGTATACACAAACGAGGCGGAGGACGAGAAGATTTGGACGTTAGGATCCAACTCTGTATTTTCAGTTAAATCCATGTATAACTGGTTAAACGACGGGGGAACGAGGTGCTTAGACACGGACGTTATTTGGAACACTTATGCGCCGTTGAATGTCAGGATATTCCTGTGGTTGGTTAAGAACGATGCAATCTTATCCAAGGTTAATCTTCTTAAAAGAAACATGCCTATTAATGCCATTTGCGACAGATGTAACCAAAGTGAGGAAGACACAAACCATTTACTATTCTTATGTCCTAAAACTAGGTTAGCTTGGGAGGTCGAATGCCTAGGGTTCGAGTGTCTAGATTGCCCTAGTTCTAGCTCTGAGGTTTGGGGTACTTGGAAAGTAGATAGAGTAAACAAAGAGGATAGGTCAGCATGGGATATTTCTGTAGCAGCTACTATGTGGGGCCTGTGGCTAGACCGTAATGACCTGTGTTTTCGTAATGTCAGTCATAAATTTCCGATTTTGATGCATAAAATTTTCTCATTCATTCTCAATTGGGTAGGTGTAGAGGAAACGAGGAAGAGGCTTCGGGTGGACGGGGAGTAGTCTTCACATTAGAATTTCAGGGGCGGATACGGACACTGTCGTATCGTGTACCGTGGTACGCGGGGCGAAGAAGAGGCTGCGCATGGAAGAGAAGTAGCCGAGTATTCATGCGGGAAGAGGTTCTCTTAGCCGCTTATGATTTTTTTGTATCTGTATCTTTCTTTCTGCATTAGATTTTTCTATTTGAGATGCTTTGTTTTGGAGGTAGGGACATTCAGTATCTTGTTTGTAATTAGCTATACAATATTTTGTTAATTTATCATTAATGAAGCGATGACGTGATCATCTTTTAATCCAAAAAAAAAAATATTTCGTAAACATCCAAGCGAACATGGGCACGTTAATACTTCTATGCTGTAATTCTTTCTTTTTTTGTCGGTAACCTATATTCGTTCAACTACTTGCTTTTCTACTTCAAGATGACACTTATTACATCAATACTTCAGACTTTCAAGTCTGCATAACCCATGAACTTATTTTGATAACATGGATAGAATCTTATGACTCCAGCCCAATGAATAAATAAATTATAGAGAGTTACAAATTGCAATTTACCAACGGTAAAAACGAACCGCAAACAGCAACTAGAAATAAACGAAATGCAATTGGGGGAATTGCCACAGAAAACAACCGTAACAAAACAAGACCCGAAAGAAAGCTGCAAAACATAACCCATGAACTTATTGACTAACTACTTGGTTCTCTAGTAACTGATTATTCACATAAAATTTTAATTTTGTATGTCATCATCAGCATCATTGTCTTACCATAGTTTAAAGTGTCACTGTTGAGGATAGGTAATTTCACAGTTTGACTGTTCGAAAGTTTTGTAAATCAGATTATCTGGCTGCTGTGGAACAACCCTTGAGTATCCGGAAATCGAAACAACTATTAAAACAAAACAAAAAAAAGTAAATTTTTTTTTTATCAAGCGACACCCCTGGAACCTGTTGGGAACACAAACAAGACCATCATAAAATTTGCAATTTGTTGTTCATGTGAAGTGCATCGATCAATCTCTAAAGCACAACATATATGGCTTATCATCACTCATCAAGGCCAATACATATATATTAAACAAAGACTCAAACACACAGAAAAACAAGTCAAGAATCACCCACATTGGCTGCAAGGTGATGCCAGGGAATCGTACAATAGTTTACTAAAAAGGATCCATTTCTTCTCAACGGGGCAAACCATGATGGCAGAGTACAAGAAAAATTTGATCCACATGCATCCAAATATCACAAATAATAGACCTTCAATCTTTAAACACCTGTCTTACTAATAAAAGCACTTGAAAAATTACAGATTGGGTCCATAATGCATATAATATATTTTTAAACAGAAACAATTTTTATCAATCACAGCTGAATTTCTGGATCTAAAATAGAAGAAACATCCTGTTTTGAAACCAACACAGAAGGAAAGAACTACTCTTCCATGGCATCACCTTCAGCTGCTTCCACTGCCTTCTTCAATGGCGTGATTTTGGTTGTCAAAACTTCTGTATTTACAATGCAGGATATATAAATAAATGTATGAATGAATGAATAAATAAATGTGAGGATAACATAATGAAAATATTTGTTACTAGTCATTAATTACTGACCTGTATGCCCCTTGGCAAAAGAATATCCTCTGGAGCTATTATATGTTCTCGGATTCGGCTTTAGGTGATTCCTTAAGTACTCTGTATTACCCTTCATCACGAGAAAATAACATACGATATACAGGTTTTAAACACCATAATAACAGTAACTAACATAAAACCAAGAAGATACATAATTTCTTGCATACCTTGGTTATAACGCAGACATCCACATTGCTACCACTGCCCAGGTCATTGAAGATTCCAGAGCATATTGCCTCAGTTACAAGCTTTATCCCCTCATCTCTCTGCACAAAATTATAAAATTCATTGCATCTCTAATAAGTTGTTGGGGAAAAATATGACAAACATATAAGTTTAGCTAGTAATACTGCACAAGAAGTCATCTGGAGCATTCCGAATGTGAAAATCTCAAGTCTTGCACACTTACAGGTTGTAAACGCATTCTAAGCAATCCAATTTGATAATCAACTCTATTTTTCATTTTGATCAATGTCACTACAACAGGATTTGTCACACTACTTAATTGATCTCCTAAGTAATAATAGTTGGTGACTGAGTGATTGACAAAGACTCAGAAAAAAATTCTAAACTTTTGCTATTCTCCTATGCCCCATCCATTAATTCGTGCATCAACTGGTTAGAAATCAAAGTGACTTTTGTCGATACAAGTACCAACCAACTAAGTGCTTTCTTTAAAATAATTTAACAGATGATGTTTGGCATTGCATTGTCGGCATTTACACAATAACACACCATAGTTCCCTCCTCTTCAATAATGGTAAGTAAAGAAATAAACATATGTACAAATTTAAAAGTTATATGAAAATCACTAACTTGAAAAAGAAACTCGCGTAGTAAATTATAACATTGATACAGACTTTGATGCTAACAATGTTAAACTACATTATATATTGAGATAATCAATGCCACCATGATTTAGAAAGGTAACAGATCAAATAATATATGTAACGTACAGGATATGGTTACTACAAGTAAACAAAAATTTTGGCCCTATCTTTGCTAGTAAGGAATACATTTATCTAACACTTCGGTGTATATCATGCCCTAGATGATAATATAGTTCTAGCAGATGTATGTCTTTACTTCTACTGGACCCTAACTAGGAGAATCTTGGAGGGTAGCTCCTTGTTGGGTTGAGCAAAATACAGTCTTAATAGTCTTATTGAAAGCCTTCCAGTATCCATAGTCTCTAATAAACCAAGAATTTTGCACCAACTAAAAGGGTGGATGTCTAGTCATAAAATTTTGACTACATCTTCCATGCAACGTTCTCAATTATGGTTCATATCCCAACATAGGATACATTACCTGAACATATTGATAAACAAAAAAGGCTTATACAATTTGTACTTGAAGTGTCAATACCAAAATGTTTGATGAGCTTAGATCCCTAGTTCCATGTTACAAAAAATTTTTTCTTACGACAATTGTTTACTGCACGTGATGCTTGAAGGCTTTACGGTATTAATAGGGAGACTGAATGAAGGTCAAAAGTTAATAATAAAAAACTTTTCATTTGGAGAAGTTACTTAAATTTAGAAAGTAATCTGGTTGTTCAGTGACATCTTTCCATGTTTTGACAATTCCTTGTGCTGTACTTAACCTTCACACTGGAATATTCTCAGAAAGTTGTTTATTCCTAGATGCTCATATATATTCTAAACACATTTCATGACAATATTGGTTTGATATCATGTAAAAAATATACATGGTCAGCTAATAGGATTTATATTGAATAAAAAGCTGATCCACAGCTAGTACAGTGGTGACAGTGTAAACAAGGCTTCGCTGCTCCAGTAATAATAGAATAAATTGTAAGCATACAGTAGAAAAATTATACACTTCAGAAAAATCAAAACAAAGGAGATGTTGTTCATATATAGATTCAGTAACCCATTTTGAATTCAAAAAACCATGTTCATCTTTCCTGTCACTGATATAATCTGATTTGGTTTTTGCTTCAAAGAGTTTATTGTTTTAAATCATACAAGACCAAACTAGAAAGAGGTCAAACAGACGGTTGAGCTTTACCATATTTGAGGCCAATCTAGTACATAACCCTAGACCTTATACTATGCGAAAGAGGATAAAAATCCTTCTATTGGATGATTATAACGCAAACCAACCTACTCAATCAGAACCATTCTCCTAGGGATCTATCACATGAGAACATATATTATAGTATCTCATTCACAGTGAAAAGGAAGAACAAACTTAATCAGAAGAGTATCACAGTTCTTAACAGATTAGCAAGCCTATCTTCTCCCTAAAAAAATGTCATGAGGAATAGATTCTTTATGTAAATGGAAGGACTTAGAATATATCAATTTAATAATTTAAAATGCACAAAATCTTATAACGTCATTTGCTAACAAAGATACAGAATACTTCATCTGTTGAATGTAAAATATGTTTTCTCATCTCCTCTAATGCTGAATAGACATGCTTACTGCCAAGTAACTACTTAAAGATTATGATAGAGAATGCATTGCAGTAGAACACAAGCAGAAGCAAAAATAACTTTACACTTACAAACATACTTGTCAATTGGCTAGAATAAGAAAACATCAAGCGTAGCTTTAACTTACATCTAAGTCCTCTTTATATTTTGATTCAAACATGGCCATCGCAGCCAGAGAACCAGATCCCATCGTTGCATAAGGGAGAGTATCAGTTGAGCCATGAGGATAGACCTGTATGACAGTCGTGCAGTTGAGTAAATAACATGCGATACTGAAGGCTATCTATAAATAAAAAATAAAAATAAACTTTACTCACTGTATGCAAATGAGGTCCAGTTACATCAACCCCACCAAGCACCAAGGCAGCACTTACATGCCCCTGATACCTGTCAGGAATAGCAAATGATATAATCACCAAAGGTAACCAACAACGAGAAAACAAAGGAAACATTAGATGTAGATGATAACTACACTTACTTGAAAAGGTGAGACTTTAAAAGGGTAAGGGCAGTAACGACCCTTGATTCTCGCCCAGTTGCATAGCGATGAAGCTGGAGCTGGGAGCTGACCATATCTACAGAATATTATAGAAGGCCATTTCTTCTTTAGTATTAGTTTATTTTAAAAAATACTAAAAATATGTATAAAAGACAAACTTTTAACAAATTTAAGCTCCTGAGTTCATAGTGAATAACACACCTGTTACAGCCTCCGTATCCGCAGCAGTTCCTGCTCCACAGCAGTAAATGTTTGGAGCCATATAGTGAATTTTTTCACAGTTCTTGTCAGCGACAATTGGCCCTTCAGTTGCCCTAGTATCTGCGCCAAGAATAACACCATCCTGAAAAAGAAATGAAGTGTCCAATTTATATATAAATATTTGTACTCATTTACCTATTAAAATGGCTTGTTTTCGCTGAAATTATCAATAATTCATCTTATTTCTATACGTTTTCATTTAATTAATTATTTTTGAAGAAATAATATTTTTGATGCAAAAAGTAAAGAATTGTGGAAAAAATCAACAAACAAAGTAAAATAATTGATTTATCATTTTTTATTGTTTTGTTGACTTAAAAGTGTGACAAATAAATTGTAAAAGGATTTTTATACGCTAATATGAGATATAGTTAGTTTAATTAATTTTAAACTAATTAAGTTTATTTTATTTAAAAATCCTAATTTCAGGTATTATTTTGTGTATGCAGAAGCACGTGGTGAGCAGAAAAGGCAGAAAAGAAGGAAAGAGAAACAAATAAAATTCTGCATTATAAAAGGAAGGAAATAAAGGAAGAATGTGGACTTTTCTACAAAAGTGCAAACCCTAATTGTTCTTCCCGTTCTCTATAAATACAATCCAAAGAAGAGAGAAGGGGGTAGGAGGTGACGGCTAACAAACGAATAAAATATATATATATTAATTAAAGAGAGAAAGAGAGATCTCTTCTCTCTTGCGGCTGAACGAAACAAGAAAGGAGAAAGAAGCAGCACGTGGGGGGGGGGGGGGGGGCTTCTTCTCCTTCCTGCTAGCGTGGACAACAAGACAAAAACGCAAAGAATCAAAGGCATCTTCTTGACGTGTGCAACGAAGGCAACACAGGGGGCCCACGTGACAGGTGGGGAAGCTTCCCCTTGCCTCCTTTGCGTACTGAACAGAACAAAGAGAGAGAGAACTATTGTGCGCGAGCTCCAAGGAAGGACAGCTTGTGTGGGCAGTAGGGCCTGCTTCTTCTCGGCGCGGGTTTCGAAGTGCACCCAACAAGAACAACTGACTTGGCAACTCATACACCTGGCGAATTCCTCCTCTCTCTTCCATCGTGCGCTCAGTTTCCAAGGCGACAGCGCAGCAGGTGGATAGACTGCTGTATTGTTTTCGAGGCGACAGCGACTGCAATTTTTGAGACAGAAAGAGAGAAAAGGAAACTGGTTTGCATTAATTTTTTGTATCTTTTCTTCTCTATATTTTTTTGATGCAATCCCAAACAAATATGAACTGAATTTATTGGTCTAGAGGCTAAGGTGTAGCCGAGTTTTGAACACAAATTTTAATTCCTTCTTATTTCTCTATTTTTTCTGATTGTGTTTTAATTTTTATTATTTATGCGTACAACATGGTGGATAGACATTTGTATGATTTTTCAAATCATAAAGAGACCGAACAGGTTATTTGTGATTAATAAAAGTTAAGACCGTATATTGGAGGACGTGACCGTTAAGGAATCCAATTTCTCAATTAATAATTTGGTGGATATACGAATGATTAATTGAGAATAATTTTTAGACTACGTTGATAGAGTGGTTAATATCTTTAGGATTTTGGTCGACAATTTGGGAAAGATAATATTTTTATTTTTATAAGGAATAATAATTTGTGTGTGTGATAAACGAGGTGAACCAAGAGCCCTAGAACAAATTTTACCCTTAACAAATTACAAGAGCTTCAAAGTTTCACAGCCCTCTCCCTCCTCACCAATTTAGTTAGTTAATTAGATTAGAGTAATTTAGTTGTTTATCATTAATAAAATTCGACCTTCCAAATAGTGATTCATCTAGCGATATCGGTACTCAGTAAAATATCTAGTCCCTGTGGGTTCGACACTCTACTCATCTATCTATATTACTTGTGCGATTTTGTACACTTGCAAATATCAACATCAAGTTTTTGGCGCCGTTGCCGGGGATTAGTTATTCTTTTATTGATATTGAAAAATTGCTAGATTATTGCTAATTTGGATTCTTTGTAATTATTTTTATTTTTATTTTTTATTTTACATCTTTCCTTTACTAACTTTTACTTTTATTTATTTTTCTTTATTTATTTATTATTATTATTATTTTTATTTATTTGTATTTAGTTTTCTGTTTTTATTCTTCGTTTTATTGTTTGTATTTTTATTTTTATTTTTATTTTTATTTTTATTTTTTTTTACTTCTTTATCCTTTTAATTTATTTTTGTTATTTATTTTTTATTTTTTTTATTTTTTATTTTATTTATTTTACTTTTATTTTACTTGTTTTTCAGGGTTTAGGCGTGTATGCCCAGATCTTTACCATTGGAGCCTATACTCTTTGATCCAGAGATCGAAAGGACCTTACGACTTATTAGAAAGAAGAAGAAAGAAAACACCGCATCCATGGCGAACGAAGAAAACAAAGCTTTGAGGGATTATGCAATGCCCTCAGTTAATGGAACCTTATCAAGCATAACAAGGCCTGCAGTTGAAGCAAATAATTTTGAAATAAAACCATCAATCATTCAGATGGTTCAGCAAAACCTTCAATTTGGAGGACTACCACATGATGACCCAAACACTCACATCACAAACTTTCTTAAGATATGTGATACCTTCAAATTCAATGGAGTTTCTAATGACGCCATTCGACTTAGACTTTTTCCTTTCTCACTTAGAGATAGGGCAAAGTATTGGTTGAATTCTTTACCACAGGGAGCTATTACAACTTGGGAAGGTTTAGCACAGAAATTTTTGACAAAGTACTTTCCCCCAGCAAAAACAGCAAAGTTAAGAAATGACATCACAACATTCACGCAATATGAGACAGAGTCATTATATGATGCATGGGAGAGGTACAAAGATCTACTAAGGAAGTGTCCTCATCATGAACTTCCAAAGTGGCTACAAGTGCAAACTTTCTATAACGGGTTGGGGGCTACAAATCGATCCATGGTAGATGCAGCAGCTGGAGGTGCTTTAATGAGTAAAACTCATGAAGCAGCTTATGACCTTTTAGAAGAAATGGCATCTAATAATTATCAGTGGTCCTCAGAAAGAACAGTGCAAAGAAAAATGGCGGGAGTTTTTGAACTTGACCCTATTTCTAATTTAAATGCAAAAATTGATATTTTATCTAAGAAAATAGGTAATATGAATGTTAATGCTATTCAATCTCATATCATTTGTGACTATTGTGCAGGAAATCATTCTAATGCAGATTGCCAAGTGGGGAATCCTTTTGCTCCATCAATTGCAGAACAAGCGAATTATGTGTCAAATTTTCAAAGGCAAAACAACCCTTATGCAAACACATACAATCCAGAATGGAGAAATCACCCCAATTTTTCTTGGAACAATAATCAAGAAGGAGCTAGACCACAACAACATTTTCAACAACAAGAAATGAAGCCGACATTAGAAGAAATGTTCAAGCAATACATGCAAAAGACGGATCAAGCAATTCAAAATGTTGCAAATTCAACTTCGGCTTCCATCCACAATCTAGAGGTACAAATTAGTCAAATTTCTAATATTCTTAATGAAAGAGCTGCAGGAACTTTACCAAGCAACACAGTTGTAAACCCAAAGGAGCATGCAAGGCAATAGCACTAGGAAGCGGGAGGAACAAATTCAGCGTAAGCAAGTAATGTATAATGTTTTTAATTCCACAAATTTTCCTCCTGAAGAACAGTCATCTATTCAAGTAAGTGAAACTTATTTAATTGTGGGCGAGGAACATAAGGCAAAAATTGAAAAATCACCAATTGAAGTATGTCCAACAAGTTCAACAAGTCTTGAAACTCAAAAAGAAAATATTTTTGAATATGTTATGTACTTGGATGCTGAACGTTCTATTTATTCATTTTTTCAGCATAAACTCAAATGGGGGAATCAAAGACATCAACATCTAAAAGGAAACGCCTCAAATTGGAACTTGAACCTGATCCACACAAGAAAAGAAAAATTGGAAAGGATGTGTTAATGTTGTTGGATCTTAGCGTTACTTAACCATCTCACCCCCATGTCTGGCTGAAGACTTAAAACTTAGCGCTTCGTGGGAGGCAACCCATGTTTTCTTTTATTGCATTCAGTTTTTATTATCTTTTAGTTTATTTTATTTTAATTTTTGATTTTATTTTGTAGGATTGCACCAATTTTGAAAGTCGCCAAACGGAGCTGTTTGGAACACCTGCATTGATGGCTGTTTTCGAGCAGTTTGGAGTCAAAATCTGGAAAACCGATTCAAAGAGAAGTTGTAGACAATTGTCTTAGCTTTCCAGCAAAAAAAAAATCAGCCCATTTCGACATCTACAGCTCCAGATATCGCCAAAATACTGAAGGCTGCGCGTGCAGAAATTTAAAGACGAATCAGGGGAGAAATTCTAAACTTTTTGCATTCTTTTTGTTTTTCTTTTCCTTTCCCATTGAGGACAATGTGATATTTAAGTATGGGGGGAAGGTTTACAAATTCATTTTTATTTTTATTATTTTTGAAAAGAAAAACAAAACAAAAGGATTATAATTGGGCTCACCATTACACTTTTGAGTTCTTTATGGTGATAAGCATAAAAGACAATTTTTTTGGTATAAACAATTTTTTTTTATAAAGCAATATTAAGCATACTTATTTACTTTAGGATTATTGTGTTTCAAAATTCCTTACAAAATTGTGTGGGTCATGCTATTATATATAAAAAAAACAAATGTGATGCTTTTTCTTGTGATTATCCCCTTTAATCTAGTCCTAAACAGAGTTTAAGTAAATAGAGTAATAATGAAAAAAAAAAAAAATTGAATAAAGTCAATCTACTCCAATGTTTTGAGTTGCTTAGTAACTAGAGGTATTCATCACAAATGTCTACACTTACGTAGAACAGCAACTTGAAATATGAGTATGCAAAGCACTTTAAGTTTGTGACTTGTTGAGTAACCGGGTGAATTCATCACAAATGTTTTGCATTCGCGTCAAAAGGCAAGTGACAACTTAAAGAAGAGACCAAAAAAAAAAAAAAAAAAACTCTAGTTTGCTACTCGGTTTGTAGTAGAGAGAAGGGATAATCACAGATTGAGTTGTTGCATACTATAATTACATTAATTGCATGACAAATGCGGTTTTTTTTTTTTGGAATTATGAATAAATAATTGCACTGGAGAAAGTGGGTATGCTTAGTTTTACTTTATTTGCAATTGTTCATATTTTTAATTGTAATTTTGATGCTTGCATGATAAGATTTCTTGGTGTGATGGGTTGAGTCTACTATTATTATTCCCTTGTTTATTATTCTACTTTTTGCTCGATGACAAGCAAAATCTTAAGTTTGGGGGTATTTGATGTGTCGGATTTTTATACAAATATTTGTACTCATTTACCTATTAAAATGACTTGTTTTCGCTGATATTGTCTATAATTCACCTTATTTCTATATGATTTCATTTAATTAATTATTTTTGAAGAAATAATATTTTTGATGCAAAAAGTAAAGAATTGTGGAAAAAATCAACAAACAAAGTAAAATAATTGATTTATCATTTTTTATTGTTTTGTTGACTTAAAAGTGTGACAAATAAATTGTAAAAGGATTTTTATACGCTAATATGAGATATAGTTAGTTTAATTAATTTTAAACTAATTAAGTTTATTTTATTTAAAAATCCTAATTTCAGGTATTATTTTGTGTATGCAGAAGCACGTGGTGAGCAGAAAAGGCAGAAAAGAAGGAAAGAGAAACAAATAAAATTCTGCATTATAAAAGGAAGGAAATAAAGGAAGAATGTGGACTTTTCTACAAAAGTGCAAACCCTAATTGTTCTTCCCGTTCTCTATAAATACAATCCAAAGAAGAGAGAAGGGGGTAGGAGGTGACGGCTAACAAACGAATAAAATATATATATATATTAATTAAAGAGAGAAAGAGAGATCTCCTCTCTTGCGGCTGAACGAAACAAGAAAGGAGAAAGAAGCAGCACGTGGGGGGGGGGCTTCTTCTCCTTCCTGCTGGCGTGGACAACAAGACAAAAACGCAAAGAATCAAAGGCATCTTCTTGACGTGTGCAACGAAGGCAACACAGGGGGCCCACGTGACAGGTGGGGAAGCTTCCCCTTGCCTCCTTTGCGTACTGAACAGAACAAAGAGAGAGAGAACTATTGTGCGCGAGCTCCAAGGAAGGACAGCTTGTGTGGGCAGTAGGGCCTGCTTCTTCTCGGCGCGGGTTTCGAAGTGCACCCAACAAGAACAACTGACTTGGCAACTCATACACCTGGCGAATTCCTCCTCTCTCTTCCATCGTGCGCTCAGTTTCCAAGGCGACAGCGCAGCAGGTGGATAGACTGCTGTATTGTTTTCGAGGCGACAGCGACTGCAATTTTTGAGACAGAAAGAGAGAAAAGGAAACTGGTTTGCATTAATTTTTTGTATCTTTTCTTCTCTATATTTTTTCGATGCAATCCCAAACAAATATTGGTCTAGAGGCTAAGGTGTAGCCGAGTTTTGAACACAAATTTTAATTCCTTCTTATTTCTCTATTTTTTCTGATTGTGTTTTAATTTTTATTATTTATGCGTACAACATGGTGGATAGACATTTGTATGATTTTTCAAATCATAAAGAGACCGAACAGGTTAATTGTGATTAATAAAAGTTAAGACCGTATATTGGAGGACGTGACCGTTAAGGAATCCAATTTCTCAATTAATAATTTGGTGGATAGACGAATGATTAATTGAGAATAATTTTTAGACTACGTTGATAGAGTGGTTAATATCTTTAGGATTTTGGTCGACAATTTGGGAAAGATAATATTTTTATTTTTATAAGGAATAATAATTTGTGTGTGATAAACGAGGTGAACCAAGAGTCCTAGAACAAATTTTACCCTTAACAAATTACAAGAGCTTCAAAGTTTCACAGCCCTCTCCCTCCTCACCAATTTAGTTAGTTAATTAGATTAAGTTAATTTAGTTGTTTTATTATTTACAAAATTCGACCTTCCAAATAGTGATTTATCTAGCGATATCGGTACTCAGTAAAATATCTAGTCCCTGTGGGTTCGACACTCTACTCATCTATCTATATTACTTGTGCGATTTTGTACACTTGCAAATATCAACATCAAGAAACATAGGAGTCAGGGGAACTGAGAAAAGCTGAATAAGGTAATATGCCAGCGAGGGATTTGACAGTATCTGAGGGAGAGTTGACATTAGACCCTGTTTGGCACTTGAGTTTTGAAGTGACCGGCACTTAGACTTGGGTTTTGGAGTGGAAAGTGAGGGAAGTGGGGGAAACCCAAATGTAAAGCACGCTGTCCTATCTCCCACTTCCCCTCCTTCCCATTTCAAAATGCACATGCAAAAACAGGGTCTTATGTTAACAACAAATCAGAAAATTTGTCAAACATTACATGCATAATGTGCTCTATGGCAACCCTTTCTAGGGTAAAAAAGCTTAGATAATGGAGCCGCATATGCTTGATAGGAATGGTCAGCAACAAGGTTTGCAACACATGGTAGCATGAAACTACAACCAATAAAACCATATGGAGTAGACAAATGTAACTGGGCTTGTCAATTTTCTCAGAGTCGAACTGAGTCGTTTCTCCATTTGCGTTTTTATGGTGCATTCTTGAATTAGTGCCGTGATCCATGTCAATCTCATTTTAACACAAGTTGAATTAGACGACCATGACTGTTTGCTACATTTATGACTGAAAAATAAAAAATAAAATAACCACACGACTCCATTATAATTTTTTGTACAATCAAATGCGCATCTCTAACATTTTATATAAGAATGGAATTTCTTTTATCATAAAACATGTTTAACTTGGCACAATAGTATCAAACAAATGAGAGAAAGAGAGAGAGATGGTGGAATATGTGAATTTTCAAAACGATAGGCAACCAAGTGAAAGGTGTAATGAGCTACGCTGCTACGGTGTAGTCAAGGACATGTGGTACGTAGGTGGTGTGTAAGCAAATTATGGGTTCAATGTGGAACTTGTTATGGATTAAACTGTAAACAAATTAGATCAAATTGAATATTTGTGAATGCTCTCTATCTCATTATATAACGAGTAACGGAGTAAGTGCGGTAGAACCCAACCTCTCATCGATCCAACCACTTCAGATCTTATAGATGAAAATATGGTCTTTATGAACCCCATAAATTTCATCCACATTTCAAACTCTATATTCGAGATTACATATTAAGCACTATTTGGATACAAAGTAGGTAAGGGGAAAGTAAGTCGAGGTGGCTTCTATACCTGGACCTCTCAAAACATAGATCTGCTGGATCATATCTTGGAACTAACTTACCTTAAGTCATCTCACCTCAAAGTTAAGCTAACCATAGACATTTAAACTCCAATTCGACCAGATCTCTTTTTGAAAAGCCAAAATCGGACTCACGTGTAACCAGCCTACAATTCACATTCCTCTACCTCTAAACGACCTGTAGATATCCATCTGACCCTTCTCTGCAAACACAGCCTTGCAAGTTACCAACAATTACACTACCACTCACAGCTCAATCTCCATCTCTACTAATAGCATAAGCAACCTCCAATCACCAGGTAACCAGCACGTAAAATTAGGTAAGTGGAGGTCAACGAGGGTAACTTGTAAACCTCCAACAATCTAAACTTTGACCCCTATGACAATATTCTTGAGTCGACTGACCACTAGTTATCCCACCTCAAAGTTATGGTAACACTAGGTATATAAACTCCAATCCGACCAATTTTTTTTTTATGAAAAACCCAAAACGGATCACTAACATGCAACATATACACTGAATTCCTCTATCTCCACTTAGAGCATCTCCAACCACGTTAGTCATTTTGGCTCGCTACAATAGGCAAAATAAAGAACAATTGGATAATTTGGCTAGCAAAATAAGTGCACACTCCAATCATATTAATTATTTTGGCTAGCCATAGATATTTTAACACCCAAAATAAAATAAAATTAAAATAGAAAGCCCAAAACCCCCCAAAAAAAGTTCAGCCCAAGCCTAAAGAAAAAGAAACACGCGACAGCACATCGCGACTTTTGAGTTTGAGTTCACGATCTGGCAAAATCGCGATCTCAGGAAAAAAAATGGGGTTCGCGATCGCGATCACTATTTCTTCATATCTCACTTGGGTTTTGATTCTTTTGTGTGGGTATGTTTTGAATTTTTTTTTGTTTGAATTTTTTGGGTTTTGAGAGACGGAAATATAACCTCGCCAGATCTGGCAAGCAAATCTGAGAAATCTATTTTGCTGAGTTGTTTGGCGAGTCCCGTTGGAGTAGATTTTTGTTCCTAAATTTGCTATTTTGGCTAAAAATGAGAGATGGTTAGCGTGGTTGGAGATGGTCTTAGGCACTACTTATACATATCCATCCCATCAATTAAAACCAAACACAGCCTCAGGTACCAACGATTACACTAACACTTACATTTCTACTTCCATCTCTACTAAAACCACAATCAACCTCCAGTCACCATATAACAATCATGCCAAAATTTTTCCTTTGCCAATTCAATAAACTGCACGAAATCTAAAGCAGACAGTTCAAAAAGAAAGCTACCTTAAAAATAAGGCCAACGATTGTGGTTCCGGTCTTTAAGAAAGTGGGTGGATGCAGCCCCTTCGTCTCAAGCATGTGGTTTCTTCTGCATAAATCGAAGCTGAAACCCCCCTTTGTTGGCGGAACTTCGACCAGATCCCTTCCCATCCTGCAATCAACAAGCCATTAGATCTCAATCTAAACGGATCGAACCAAATATCGGAACTTTGCTGAAATCGAGGCAGATTTATTTACCTGTTGGTTTGATTGGATCGACGACGACGAAGAAGGAGAGGGTTAGGGTTGTTTACTTGAAGGAGAAGAAGAAGACGATGAGAAAAGTGGAGTTATTGATTAAAAAAATTACAAGAGTTTTATTTCATATTTTAGTAGAGTCGGGATTGGATTGAATGGGCCTGGTTCCGGTTAGGAATGGTTTTACCCGGATGTTAATTTATTAAGGATGTTTGCAATTTAGTACCTCACTTATTAGGCATTTTATATTCGATCCCCGCATTGTCTTCGCGCATATGAAGGAGTGGCTGCACAGGGCTGCAAAGGAATCGAGCTATTTGCGAGCTATTCGGTTCGAGCTCGGTCAAAGCTCGGCTTGAACCGAGCTTAAGTTCAAAATTGAGCTCGTTTCCTTAACAAGCCAAGCTCGAGCTTAGTTTTTTTTTTTAAGGCTAAGCTCGCGAGCTATTCTGTTCGAAAACGGTCAAAGCTTGGTCAAAACTCGGCTTGAACCGAGCTCGAGCTCAAAATTGAGCTCGTTTCCTTAACGAGTCGAGCTCGAGCCTGAAGATATTCAGCTCGGCTCGGCTCGATTGCAGTCGTGCTTAACTCTGCATCTTCCTTGGCAGGCTGAAGAATAGGCCATTTGTTGTTGTTAGGGCTACAAACGAATCGAGCTATTCGCGAGCTATTCGGCTCGAGCTCGGTCAAAGCTCGGCTCGAACCGAGCTCGAGCTCAAAACTGAGCTCGTTTCGTAAACGAGCCGAGCTCGTTTCGTAAACGAGCCGAGCTCGAGCTTGGAATTTTTTTTTTTAGGCTAAGCTCGCGAGCTATTCGGCTCGAACCGAGCTCAAAACTGAGCTGGTTTTGTAAACGAACCGAGCTCGAGCCTGAAGGTATTCGGCTCGGCTCGGCTCGGCTCGATGCAGTCCTAGTTGTTGTTAGTAGATAAACATATATAATCGACTTCTTCTTATACTAATCCCTTATAATTAGATGAGAGTTTGTGTGAGGTAAGTGTGTGACTGCGGTCATGTTCTAAAAAAATAAAACAAAAGAAAAAAGTTAAACTCACCGCAGCTTGTAAAAAGGTCTAGTGTTCGATTGGGTCCATACCATAGTTGACAAGAACCAGCATCTGCAACCACAAGTCAGTTATAGATCGGTTTGTATGGTATATTTCCTTGTTGACTCGGCACAAAAATGCTTCCCACCAACCCTTAGACTTGATAGATCCATCACTTGCTAACTTTACTCGATAGATCTCAATTAGTTCCCATCACCAGCTCAAGATTCTCCACCATGAGCTATGATAACACTTATACAGACTAAGGTCCATTAATTTTTGGCGCTCTAGTACATGTGGATATTTGATAAATTAGCTTAAAATTGTGGTGGAAATTCAGACATCCTAATGGATTCGATGATCTAAAATAATTTAACCATCCACCACCATTCTTGGCCAATATTCGATTTTTTTCCCAAACCGACCTACTTTTTGAAAGTTTTTCCCAAACCGACTGTTGCCGCTAAATTTGGTGTGGGGGCAAACAGATAGAACTTGTGGATTCTTGGGGAAACTGAATAGGAAAACCTGCGTACCTGTTCCGCCGGGCCTCGTTCGACGTTCCTGCCGCGCACCTGCAAAAAGTGCGAGACACCGGGGGGGATCCCAGCGACGCACCCTCCGACGCTCAAGTCAGTAATCAAAGAGATTATGAAAGAGCGTAAAAACTGGTGAAGAGTTGATTACCTGTTAATGGAGATGGGTGAGGGGTATTTATAGGCGTCTTAGGGAATGGTTTTAGGAATGTAATCCCCGTGATTAGATAAGGAATATTCCTCGTAGTCAGATAAGGTATGTAATCTGATAAGGTATATTCCCTGTAATCAGTTAAGGAATTTTAATCCCCAAATCCCAGTGAAAAGGTAGATGTCCATCAGGGCCGTTGATCGTGTTTAATCAGGGATCCTGACTCTGTCTTGTTGGATTGGGAGCGCAGCGGGTTGAGATCCGCGCCCTCTTGTTGGCGGATCCATTCGCGGATCATTGGACCCTAGGAGGGCAGATCCAATACCCGTTTTGGTCCTCTTGTGGGCGAAATTACCGTTTTACCCTCAGGTCTCAAGATTCGTGCCTGATTTGGACGGTTCCGATTAAATCCCATTTTTAGCCATATCACGAGCCCCCCACTCCTAAAGGCTGAGCTTGATCGGCCTTTGAGGAGTAGTCTAGCTGTTTTTTAATGGCTGGTAGAGTTGTATCGGAGCCCAAATGGAAGGTTTTGAATCTTGAAGGAGGTAGTTTGGTGATTTTTCAAGCGGATTGAACTCTGAGTCGCTCCTGAGCTCTTATGGTCGTGTGGTGTTCTTGCAGGGATATCCTATTAACTTCGCAAAGTGTCAATTCGTCATTCGGTGGTCTTGTATACTTGGAGCACGCTTTAGACCCCCCTAGAGTTCGCTAGCGAAGGGGCCGAGGTCCATATGCGGTTCGGCGAGCTCTTCCAGAGAGGGAAGCGAGTTCGGCAGGACTGCGAGCGTCAGGAGCGAGTTCGGCGGTCCGCCGAACTTGTTTTTCCCCTATAAGAGGGTCGGTGCCACGAACGCTCGACAGGGGTGCCGAACCTGTTTTTTCCCTATAAGAGGGTCGGTGCCACGAACGCTCGGCAGCGGTGCCGAACCGGTTTTTTCCCTATAAGAGGGTCGGTGCCACGAACGCTCGGCAGCGGTGCCGAACCGGTTTTTTCCCTATAAGAGGGTCGGTGCCACGAACGCTCGGCAGCGGTGCCGGACCTGTTTTTTCCATATAACAGGGTCGGTGCCACGAACGCTCGGCAGCGGTGCCGAACCTGTTTTTTCCATATAACAGGGTCGGTGCCACGAACGCTCGGCAGCGGTGCCGAACCGGTTTTTTCCCTATGAGAGGGTCGGTGCCACGAACGCTCGGCAGCGGTGCCGGACTGGTTTTTTCCATATAACAGGGTCGGTGCCACGAACGCTCGGCAGCGGTGCCGAACCGGTTTTTTTCCCTATAAGAGGGTCGGTGCCACGAATGCTCGGCAGTGGGTGCCGAGCGTGACTTTTTCCCTTATAACAGGGTCGGTGTCACGAATGCTCGGCAGTGGGTGCCGAGCGTGACTTTTTCCCCTATAACAGGGTCGGTGTCACGAATGCTCGGCAGTGGGTGCCGAGCGTGACTTTTTCCCCTATAACAGGGTCGGTGTCACGAATGCTCGGCAGTGGGTGCCGAGCGTGATTTTTTCCCCTATAACAGGGTCGGTGTCACGAATGCTCGGCAGTGGGTGCCGAGCGTGATTTTTTCCCCTATAACAGGGTCGGTGTCACGAATGCTCGGCAGTGGGTGCCGAGCGTGACTTTTTCCCCTATAACAGGGTCGGTGTCACGAATGCTCGGCAGTGGGTGCCGAGCGTGACTTTTTCCCCTATAACAGGGTCGGTGTCACGAATGCTCGGCAGTGGGTGCCGAGCGTGACTTTTTCCCCTATAACAGGGTCGGTGTCACGAATGCTCGGCAGTGGGTGCCGAGCGTGACTTTTTCCCTTATAACAGGGTCGGTGTCACGAATGCTCGGCAGTGGGTGCCGAGCGTGACTTTTTCCCCTATAACAGGGTCGGTGTTACGAATGCTCGGCAGTGGGTGCCGAGCGTGATTTTTTCCCCTATAACAGGGTCGGTGTCACGAATGCTCGGCAGTGGGTGCCGAACGTGCAGACTTGTCGTTTATGTGAGTTTGTCTCTTCTGTGCGCCATTTGAACGTCTGACAATTCTGACAATTCTGACAACCCTGACAGATGGGACGCGCATTAAATGCTGTGACCTCTGGGATTCCATCAGATGGGATAGCATTAAATGCATCTCATGATTCGCTGCGGTTAACGAGGTGACGATTGGGATCGCTCCGCCGCTTGGTTTAGATGGGCCGGCCGTACAAGCCCATTAGCCTCGTGGGGCGTGTCCCCCTTCTATAAATCCTCAACCCCCCCCTCATTTCTCACTTCTCCTCTCATTTGCTCAGGCGTTCTCTAGTGTCTCAGACGAGTTTTTCCGGCACCGGCGTTTGTCTCAGGCGAGGTTTTTCGGCACTCCTTCCTTTCAAGGTAATTTATAAGTTATGTCTGTAGCTTCTGTCTCAGATGAAGTCTCTTGGTCCGAGCCCTCCCTTCAAGGCGCCGAGGCCTCGTCTCCGAACCCGCCCAAGGGGAAGGTGTTCGGGAAGGATTCCATCGTCGAGGAGCCGAAGAGGATGGGGGAGTTCGGACAGCTACCGGGTCCGTTGACGGGTCTGCATAGGGTCAGGGAGCTCCCGAAGGACCAGGCCGAGCGGATTGTCCATGGGAGGGAGAGGACCTTCGAGGAGAATGAGGCGAGGGAGACGACGGAGGCGGATGATGCAGCGTCGATCCTTCGCGAGGAGGAGTTGGCGGCGATCCGGGATGCTTTTTTCATCCCGGAGGAGTACGAAATCATGTTGCCGGGCCCCGGAGTTAGGGCCAATTCGCCGCTGCCAGTGACCATGTGTTGCTGGCCGGTGGATGCCTTTATCGCCGGCGCCCGGCTACCTCTCCACGCGTTCGCAATTACCGTGGTGAGCTGGTATGGGGTCTGCCCTATCCAGCTCATGCCGAACGCGTGGCGAGTGATTAATGGCTTCGTTCTTCATTGCCAGGCCGCGGGGATCGAACCGCAGCTGAACGTGCTTCGGACGATATACCGGCTCCACAAAGGGAACAAGTCGGAGTACCGGTATTATCTGACCCCGAGGCACGGCGGCAGGCTCGTGGTCTGCCCAGACTCTATCAAGCATTGGCGAGAGAAGTGGGTCGTCGTGCGGAGTCGAGAGGCCTGGCCGATCCCCACCAATTGGGCAGAGGGGGTGACCAAGAGGGCGACGGCGCTGCCGAGACTCTCCGTAGAAGAGGAAGGGGCGGTTCGGACCCTTCTCGACCGGCCGAAGTACGACTGGAAAGAGTTGACGGAAGACGTTCTTTACAGGGGAGGGCTCGGCCGCGTAGATCCTAGTACGCGGCTTTTCGCCAAGTTCTTTTTTGTACTTGTTGTCCTGTTCTTCTTTGGTGCTAATCATTTTTTTTTTTTATTTGATGTAGAATCTATGGACTACGAAGCGGTGTTGGCGCTCCGGGCTGGGCTCGCCAGCAAGGCGCCGAGGAAGCGGAAGAGGGTCGCGTCGAAGCTGCCCTCGACTTCGAAGGTGCCGAGGATTGCGGCACCCGACCAGGCGGTGGAGGTTGCTGACGACCCGGTCGTCACCGTGGCGGGGCCTTCGGCTACTGCTCCTGAGGGGGATTTCCCCATTGCTGCCGCGCTCGCCATGCCGACCCCGCCGCTAACCGTAGCAGGCGAGGAGCTCCTGACGGAGGAGCACAAGCGGATCCACATTCCGGACTGGCAGGTCCGGAGGCACGATGGGTTCCTCGGGAACTCGTTGGCGAGTATGCAGGCTGTCAAGCATCTCGCCACCCCGAAGGACCGCGCCGCCATGGACGCGGGGAGGCAGGGCGACGACGTGATCGAGATCGCTCGTTCGGCGGTATCGGTAAGTCCCGAGTTCCCTTCATTCGTTTCATCTTGAATCACAAAAATTTTTCTAACTCTCTGAGTTCTTCCTCTTTCCCTTGCAGATCGTCGTCCACTTCGGTCACCTCACCGAACGGCTCACCGCCCTCGAGAAGGAGCTGAAGCAGGAGTCCGACCAGGCTCGGAACGAGAAGGCTCGGATGTCGAACCAGCTCGACAAGCTCCGAGTCGAGCATGAAGGCCGGTCTGCGAGGATCCAGCACCTCGAGGCCGAAGTGAAGAGGCTGGAGGACGAGCTGCGTCGGGAGAAGGAGGGGTCGGCCAATCAGTTGGCCGAGGCCGAGGCGAAGCAGGCGGCGGCTGTGAAGGAGGTGGAGGACGCCACCTTGAAGAAGGCCCAGGGGTACCTCGCGCAGAACATGGCGAAGGCCTTCGCCACTGCCCTCGACCGGGTGCGAGAGGCGTACCCCGGGGTGGACGTCTCGGGATGGCGACTCTTCCCCGGACACGTCGAGGGCTTCGACCCCGAGTCCGAAGGGGAAGAGGAGGAGGAGGAGGAGGACGGCGCTGATGCTGATGCCGGGATTACTGGCGAGGTCCCGAGCGTCACGGCCACTCCACTGGCGGCGGCGTCTCCTTCGGCGAAGTCGACCCCTACTCCGCCTCGTTGCCCGGGGAAAGAGGTCGAGCACTGATCCGCCTCTCCTTTTATTGTTTTTGGCTGTTTCTGCTTTTTTTTTTTTTTTTTTTTTTTTTATCGAACTTTGTAATGCCTAATAGCGGACTGGCCACCGCTTCTTTTGACGTAAATGAAATCAAAATTTTTGCAAGTGTTGGTGCTCGGAAATTTCTGTTTTATGCCCCCTCTTTTGCCGAACTGTCAAACTTTGTTTTTAGAGATGAAAATTTTTCCAAGTGCGGTGCTTCGGCCACGCTCAACGTTTTCGCTGATTGCTCCGATTTCTTTGCAGCTTATGGTGATCCCCCAAGGCGTCGAGCTTTCCTGCCCGGACGAGGAGGTTAAAGCCGAAGCTGGCCTAGGGGCGACGAGGCTGTGTCTGGCTAGGTGTAGGGAGAAACTTTATGAGATCGAGCTCGGATTGCGCCGAGCCGAGAGCGAGAGGAAGCATCTCCAGCTCGTCCTTGGCCGGCGTGATATCGAGATTCGTCGTTTGGAAAGCCGAATCGCCGAGCTCATACCCGAAGGTGAACACTTGCCCACTGATTTCAGTAATGAGATTCGTGTTCAGTGCATTCGTCATAATTTGTCCAAAATAACAGCGGAGAAGGACGAGTTGCTTTCCGAGATACAGCATCTGCAGTCCGTAGAGGCGAAGCTCCGGAGTGAGGGCGAGGGGCTGACGGCCGAGGTGGCCAAGTTGACGACCGAACGAGTCGAGTTGACTGCTGAAGTCGAAGCGCTCAAGAGGGCGACGGTGGATAAAAGCATCGAAGTCACCCACCTTCGGCGCCTCGTTGCTAGTCGATCTGGAGTGCCGGACTCCGCGATACCCCCACGTTTCGAAGTCGACGTTAAAGACGACTCGTTGCGGGACAGGATCTCAGAGTTGGAGGCGGAAGTGGCTCGTCTGAAGCCACATTCAGGGCCGATCAACGTTCGAAGCACGTCATGCACTCGTGCTGAGAGTGAGCGGGGCATCACTTTCTATGAGATGGCGACCCGTCAGCGGATCGGCCAACCCAGCCCGGGGGACGCGCAGAGCTCGGTGGCAATCTCCTCGAGCGGGGCGTCTGTCGGCGTAGCTGCCAGGAGCGGTGCCGAGGATACGTCCCAGTTTGCCGGCTTGGGGTCGCGCTCCGGGGACAAGCGTCGTCACTCTCGAGTGTCCTTGAAGCGGAATGCTCCAGCCCCGAAGAAGCGCTGAAGTGGTCGGTTCCGCGCGTTTTTTCTTTTTCCTAAGTGTGACGAGTCGGTATTGTAAATACCCTTGTTGAGTCGTGCTCCTGTTTGTGTTTGCCTTTGTATCACATCTGTTTCATTAATAAATGCGTTATTGCCGAACTTGTGTGTTTCATTGCTGTGAATGTTGTTTGTCATGGGGTAACTTCTGAACTGTCGAACTCCGAATGGCGAGCTTCTTTTAGGTCGATCATGAGTGGAGTCGCGAAGTAACGTCGAGCCGAGTTGTGCACTTGCTTGATTAGGTTAACGTCGTCGGAGCGTTTTTTAGGACGGTGAGCTGTCCCTAGCTCATTTGGCGGACTCCGGAACCATTGTCGGTTTAAGGGGTGTAGGAGCAATTTCGAATGGCGAGCTACCCCTAGCTCGCTTAGGAGCGAGCTTGCGGAGTAGGGTCGAACCAAGTGTTGGACTCCGTACCATTCAACGGCTGTGGGAGCATTTTCGAATGGCGAGCTACTTCTAGCTCGCTTAGGAGCGAGCTCGCGAAGTAGAATCGAGCCAAGTGTTGGACTCCGGAACCATTGTCAGTTTAAGGGGTGTAGGAGCAATTTCGAATGGCGAGCTACTCCTAGCTCGCTTAGGAGCGAGCTTGCGGAGTAGGGTCGAACCAAGTGTTGGACTCCGTACCATTCAACGGCTGTGGGAGCATTTTCGAATGGCGAGCTACTTCTAGCTCGCTTAGGAGCGAGCTCGCGAAGTAGAATCGAGCCAAGTGTTGGACTCCGGAACCATTGTCAGTTTAAGGGGTGTAGGAGCAATTTCGAATGGCGAGCTACTCCTAGCTCGCTTAGGAGCGAGTTTGCGGAGTAGGGTCGAACCAAGTGTTGGACTCCGTACCATTCAACGGCTGTGGGAGCATTTTCGAATGGCGAGCTACTTCTAGCTCGCTTAGGAGCGAGCTCGCGAAGTAGAATCGAGCCAAGTGTTGGACTCCGGAACCATTGTCAGTTTAAGGGGTGTAGGAGCAATTTCGAATGGCGAGCTACTCCTAGCTCGCTTAGGAGCGAGCTTGCGGAGTAGGGTCGAACCAAGTGTTGGACTCCGTACCATTCAACGGCTGTGGGAGCATTTTCGAATGGCGAGCTACTTCTAGCTCGCTTAGGAGCGAGCTCGCGAAGTAGAATCGAGCCAAGTGTTGGACTCCGGAACCATTGTGACATTTAAGAGTTACAAGCAGAGGGATGTAATAGTAGTGAAAACATGAAGAAACTTCATTTATTAACATCTAACGATCGGCTGCTTCTAAAGTTGCTAGCCGTTATTACAATAATAAAAGAAAGCACAAAAAGGACAAACTATGACTAGAGAAAGGAGCGGAACGGTTCGGCATCTCGAGTTACTTGGAGAGACGTAATTGCCTTCTCCTGGTATTTCAAGAGATGGTCGGCGTTCCAAGTCCGGGGAATTTCTCTGCCTTCGAGATCCTCTAGCTTGTAGGTACCGGGGCGGATTACTTTCGAGATCTTGTACGGTCCCTCCCAGTTCGGGGCCAGCTTGCTTTTCTGCCCGGGGAATGATATGGCCAACTTCCGAAGGACTAAATCCCCTTCTTTGAGGTCCGTTGGGCGGACTCTTTTGTTGTATGCCAGCTCGATCCTTCTTCGGTAAGCTTGCTGGCGTATGGCAGCTCTCTCTCGGATTTCGTCTATCAGGTCTAGGCTTGTTCTGAGTTCTCTAGCATTCTGCTCTTCTTCATAAGCGATCAGGCGAGGAGAGGGTATCCCGACTTCTAGGGGGATGATGGCTTCGGCCCCATAGGTGAGATTAAATGGGCTCTCGCCTGTTGGGGTCCGCTTGGTGGTGCGGTGACTCCAGAGTACGTTCGGCAGCTGATCGACCCATAGTCCCTTAGAACACTTGTCTAACCTCTTCTTGATTCCTGCAAGAATCTGTCGGTTGGCATTTTCAGCTTGGCCATTCGACTGGGGATGGGAGACGGAGGAGAATCGGTGTTGTATGGAAAGGTCTTCACACAAGGCTCGGAAGGCGGCTCCAGTAAACTGTGTCCCGTTATCTGTGACTATGACTCGGGGAACGCCGAACCGGCAAATCACATTCTTCCAGAAGAACTGAACGACCCTATGTTCGGTGATCGTAGCCAGGGGTTCGGCTTCTATCCACTTAGAGAAATAGTCAACTGCCACGACTAGGAACTTTAGCTGTCCGGGGGCTGGAGGGAATGGTCCCAGTAAGTCCATCCCCCACATAGCGAAGGGAACGGGACTTGATAGGGAGGTCAGCGGTGCCTGCGGAAGACGTCGGATGTCTGCATACTTTTGGCAGGAGCTGCACTGCCGAACGTGTCGTTCGGCGTCCCGTAGGAGAGTGGGCCAGTAATACCCATAGTTCAATACCTTGCGCGCCAGAGCCCTGGATCCAGAATGGGCTCCGCCGATCCCCTCATGGAGCTCTTGTAGGGCGTAGTCGGCCTGCTCGGGGGAGAGGCACCTTAGATACGGTCGACCATCCGCTTGGGTGAAGGAGCGTTTGTATAAGATGCCTTCGAGTAAAGTAAAACGCTCGGCTCGGGCCCTAATTCTTCGTGCTTCCCTCGGGTCTTCAGGGAGGAGTCCGTCCCTCAGGAATTCGACAATGGGTTTCATCCAGTTGTCTTCGAGGAGGACGGGCAATGCTTCAACGGAGTCTGGCGCTTCGTCCTCTATGCTCGGCTTTAGGAGGACTTCTATCAAAACGGTCTGTTCCAGACCTTGAAGGGAGGAGGAGGCTAACTTGGATAAGGCGTCGGCCTGAGCATTTTCTTCTCGAGGGATCCTTTGGATGAGAGCCTCGTCGAACAGCGCCATGAGGCTCTTTACTTTGGACAAGTATTTAGCCATTCTATCGTCGCGGGCTTCATACTCGCCGAGGACCTGGTTAACAATCAACTGGGAGTCGCTGAAAATCCGTAGCCGACTTGCTCCAGCATTTCGGGCCATTCGAAGCCCGGCTATTAGTGCTTCATATTCGGCCTCGTTGTTCGAGGCTTTGAAATTTATCCGGAGTGAGTATTGGAGGACGAAGCCGTCTGGTCCTGCCAGGATGACTCCTGCCCCGCTACCCTCATTACAAGAGGACCCGTCAACATAGACCGACCAGACGGGGGGTCCCTTTGCTGCTTGGCCAGACTCGGGGATTGTAGTCTCAACTATGAATTCGGCCAGCGCCTGCGCCTTGATTGCAGTCCGAGGCTGATAAGTTATATCGTGCTGGCTCAGCTCGATCGACCACTTCATGAGGCGACCAGAAGTCTCGGGTTTGTGAAGAATCTGTTTCAGTGGCTGGTCGGTAAGGACGACCACCGAATGAGACTGAAAGTAGGGTCTAAGTTTTCTTGCGGCCATTACCAGGGCATACGCCATTTTCTCGATTTTCGGGTACCGAAGTTCGGCATCCCGGAGCACCTTGCTGACGTAGTATATGGGCTTCTGAGCCCTTTCTTCTTCTCTGACTAAGACCGCACTGAGCGTCTGCTCGGAAGCCGCGAGGTAGAGGTAGAGCGGTTCGCCGGGTACTGGTTTGCTAAGGAGAGGGGGATTGACGAGGTAGGCTTTAAGCTGGTCAAAGGAGTCTTGTTGCTGCTGCCCCCATTCGAATCCTTTAGCCCCCCTGAGGGCTTTGAAGAACGGGAGGCACTTCTCCCCGGACTTCGATAGGAAGCGCCCTATGGCGGCTAAGCGACCAGTCAGCCTCTGAACTTCTTTGACATTTCTAGGGGGGGCCATGTCCAGTATGGCCTTGATCTTCTCCGGATTCGCCTCTATTCCCCGTTGGCTAACCATAAAGCCGAGGAACTTGCCTGATGAGACGCCGAACGCACATTTGTTCGGGTTGAGTCTCATGTTGTTCCTTCTTAAAACATCAAATGCTTCTTGGAGGTCGGTCACATGATCAGCACCTCGGATGCTTTTCACCAGCATGTCATCGACATACACTTCCATGTTTCTGCCGATCTGAGCCTGAAAAACTTTGTTGACGAGGCGCTGGTATGTTGCCCCCGCGTTCTTTAGGCCGAATGGCATGACCCTGTAGCAATAAAGGCCTTGGTCGGTTACAAAAGACGTCTTTGGGATATCTGGCGGGAACATCCTTATCTGATTGTAACCCGAGAAAGCGTCCATGAAGCTTAGAAGCTCATGTCCCGAGGTTGCGTCAATCAGAGTGTCGATGCTCGGTAGAGGGAAGGGATCTTTGGGACAGGCTTTGTTGAGGTCGGTGAAATCAATGCAAATCCTCCATGTTCCGTTGGACTTCTTCACCATTACTACGTTCGATAACCATTCAGGGTAGTTTACCTCCTGTATGAATCGGGCCTTCAGCAATTTATCTACCTCTTCTTTAATAGCGAGCTGTCGCTCGGGGGCGAACTTACGCCTCTTCTGCTGAACCGGTTTGGACCCCGGATCAACACTCAAGTGGTGGACTAAGAGCTCTTCGGAGATACCGGGCATGTCAGCTGCGGACCATGCGAAGAGGTCTTGATTGTCTCGGATGCATTCCACAATATCTGAGTATAGGGCGGACGGGAGGGCCTTGCTTACGAAGAACTTGCGGGTCGGCTCTTGTTCGGAGAAGAGCACCTCCTCCAATTCGTCCGCTGGCTCGGAGGTCGGTCTTGTGGAATCTTGGGGAATTTCCAGGGTCTCTAAAGAGAGGACGGGCCCAAGGGTCGAAGTCATGTAGCATTTCCGGGCCTGCTCCTGATTTCCCCTTACTTCTCCGACCCCGGATCGGGTGGGAAATTTCATCTTCAGATGATATGCCGAGGGGACCGCTTCCAGAGCCGCGAGGCCGGGCCTGCCCAAAATGACGTTGTAGGCAGGGGAACATCCACTACCATGAAGTCCATTGGCTCCGTTCTGGTGGTAGGGGTTTGTCCGGCAGTTACATCGAGGGTGATCACCCCTTCTATAGTTACCGGAACCCCCGTGAACCCATGGAGAGTGTAACCGGCGGGTTTGAGTCTGTCTCTGGAGAGCTTTAGGCCTTTGAAAGCGGAGAGGAATAGGATGTTGACGGAGCTGCCGTTGTCGACTAAGATCCTCTCCACTTTGAAATTTGCCATGTGGAGGCTGATGACGAGAGCGTCACAATGCGGGATACGAACTCCCTCGAGGTCTTCGTCGGAGAAGGTAACTGGCACTCCGAGGCCCTTGGGAGGGGGCGTGGTTCGGACTGAATTGACCTCTCTGATAAATGCTTTTCGGGAGGAGTTCGAGAAGCCTCCCATCGGACCCCCATGGATGAGGTGGAGGACTCGCTCTTCCTCGAAGTCTGGCGTCTCTTCTCTTTCCGGACGCTTGTTAGCCCCCCGAGGCGGGAGAGGGGGCTCGGCTCGGTCCTTTTTTACAAACTTCGTCAGCTGTCCCCTCTGGATAAGGGCTTCGATCTCGTTCCTCAGGGCACGACAGTCGTTGGTGTCATGCCCGTGGTCCCGGTGATAACGGCACCATTTCTCTTTATCTCTTCTCTTGGCGGGAGTATTCATTTTGGGAGCTGGAGGCAAGACCCCGTCTTTTTCGACCTCCATGAAGATGGCCGAGAGGTTAGCGTTGAGGGGAGTGAACTTCTCAAATCTAGGGGGAGGTCGGCGCTGGCCGGCATTATCCTTCTGGAGCTTCTTGGCTCCTTCTTCTTCTGCCCCCTTCCTTTTGAGCCCGGAGGCGGGCGCTTCCCAGTTGGGGGGTCGCTCGGCCTCTTCGGCCCGAATGTACTTTTCGGTGCGAAGAAGAAGGTCGGAAAAGTCATGTGGGGGTTTCTTGGCAAGGGAGGAGCGGAGGTTGGAATTGAGAATGTTGGATTGGAATGCTGCGGTAGCGACCGATTGGTCGAGGGAGGCGATAGTTCTAGCTTCGGCTGTAAATCTCTTCACGTAGTCCCTCAGTTTTTCCCCCTTTTGCTGACGGAGGTGCAATAGGGAGATGCTGGTTTTCTCGGTCCTTCGGCTGCTGACGAAATGGGTGATGAACAGGGTCTCGAACTGTTCGAAGGAGAATATTGACGCCGGGGCAAGACGAGAGTACCATTCTCGGGCCGGGCCTTTCAGAGTTGCAGGGAATGTTTTGCAGAGGAGGGCATCGGACGCTTGATGGAGGAGCATCAAAGTCTTAAAGCCTTCGATGTGGTCAACTGGATCGGTCTCCCCAGTGTAGTTCTCGAACTGGGGAGGTTTGAAACCAAAGGGAACAGGAGTATCCACTATGGTCCGGGAGAACGGGGGTCGGCTAGGACGGAGGGTCCTCCCCCTGAGTTCTTCTTCTCGGTTTATCTGTCCCAAGAGTTTTTCCACCTCGTTCAGGCGGCGGTTCACGGTGTCATCTCTCCGGCGGTGATCTGCCGAGCCACTGGATTCGTCTTCGTATGATGGGGAGCGAGGGCTGCGGCGACGGTAGCTTCGGGAACGACGAGGACTTGGGGTGCGTCTGGAATTGGTAGGAGCGGGTCGAGGAGAAGGGGAACGTTGGCGAGGGCTCCGGACCGGAGTTGGGGAGGGGGCCCTCGGCTCATTGGGATTCTGACGGAGATTGAGGGCCTGCTGTACCATTGCTTGGAATTGCTGGAACTCGGCACGGGTGATGGGTGCCTCATTGTCCCGATGCTGCTGCCGACCTGCCGGAGAGTGCCTCCTTCGGTAGTGATCGGGGGAGTCTTTCCTCCCTCTTCGGGCGGGGGACCCCCTGTGTCCCCGGTGTCGGGGGGATCGCTCTTGGCGGGAGGCTTCTCCCCGAGCCCGCTTTTCGTCCAGATGGCGACGAAGGTCCTTATCCTCCGGGCGTTTGGGATGGGCATCGTGGCGACCAGAGGCTCGGGGATGATGGGAGGCCATGGAGGCGCTGGAGGCGTTGTGGATGGAGAGGTTCTCTTGGTGAAGAGGCTGTTTCTGAGGGTTAGGACCCTTTGGATCAGGAGGGGGGTTCTGTTGAAGCGGCTCTTCCATGGTAGGAGGGAGTTGCCCTTGTTGCTGAGCGGGATCAGGATGGACTTCTTGCTGGTCAGGGTTGGGCGCTCGGTTGGAGCCCCTAGATCTAACTTTGCGAGGCGGCATGGTAGGAGAGAACCTGTTCACCGGGAAGAGGAGAGGTCCCTATTCGTTAGTTTCCCACAGACGGCGCCAATCTGTTGCCGCTAAATTTGGTGTGGGGGCAAACAGATAGAACTTGTGGATTCTTGGGGAAACTGAATAGGAAAACCTGCGTACCTGTTCCGCCGGGCCTCGTTCGACGTTCCTGCCGCGCACCTGCAAAAAGTGCGAGACACCGGGGGGGATCCCGGCGACGCACCCTCCGACGCTCAAGTCAGTAATCAAAGAGATTATGAAAGAGCGTAAAAACTGGTGAAGAGTTGATTACCTGTTAATGGAGATGGGTGAGGGGTATTTATAGGCGTCTTAGGGAATGGTTTTAGGAATGTAATCCCCGTGATTAGATAAGGAATATTCCTCGTAGTCAGATAAGGTATGTAATCTGATAAGGTATATTCCCTGTAATCAGTTAAGGAATTTTAATCCCCAAATCCCAGTGAAAAGGTAGATGTCCATCAGGGCCGTTGATCGTGTTTAATCAGGGATCCTGACTCTGTCTTGTTGGATTGGGAGCGCAGCGGGTTGAGATCCGCGCCCTCTTGTTGGCGGATCCATTCGCGGATCATTGGACCCTAGGAGGGCAGATCCAATACCCGTTTTGGTCCTCTTGTGGGCGAAATTACCGTTTTACCCTCAGGTCTCAAGATTCGTGCCTGATTTGGACGGTTCCGATTAAATCCCATTTTTAGCCATATCACCGACCTACTTTTTTTTTAATTCCCAAAACGACACACTCGGTCTTTGAAAGACCGAGTCTAGCACAAAATAAGTCGGTTTTTCAAAGACCGAGTGTTAGAATTCGATTTTTCGAATTCTAACACTCGGTCTTTGAAAAACCGAGTTATTTTGTGCTAGACTCGGTCTTTCAAAGACCGAGTGTGTTATTTTGGCAAATACTTTCAAAAGTGGGTCAGTTTGGTAAATACTTTTAAAAAGTGGGTTATTTTGGTAATAAGTTCTGAGAAACAGGGGTTTCTCTGTATTGATACAGTTAAACATCGAGAGTAATATAGAAGTTAAAAAAGAACCCTCATTGATTTTAATACTTATATTTTCTTTTCTTTTATTTTTTATCGGTATCTCTAGGTCATCCGCAATAAACAGGATTCGAATTATAATGTAAGATATGTTAAAGGTTTTCTGCATTTTTTTGGTAATTGCAGATTAAATTGGTTTCGGAAGATGCATATGTTACTCAAAATCGTGTGGGTTAAGTTTCAAAGTACTAGATGTACTGAAGTATATATGCCTTCTACGTACAGTTGAGTAACATAATTATGATTTACAGGAAAAACAGGAAAAACAGGAAAAACATTAATAAGAAGTACTGAAGATGCATACGTACTGAAGATACATTTCTCTTAGGATGATAACATTAATAACAATGCTCGACAGCTACAAATTGAAGTCGTGTAGTTGTGATTGTATGACTGCCTCTCCACTATTATAATTTGAGAAAGATCGGCATAGGATGATATCATTTCGATCAATTGTAATTTGTAAACCATGCATCAGCTACATTCGACAGGTCAGTTCAGACTCAACTCCAGATGAGTTAAAATTTCTGATCATCTTTAAATTTGTATGAAAGATGTTTTTTTCTTTTATTCTGAGAAGAATAAAGAAATACTACATTTCATGCCATCGAATACCCACATGTAACATTAAAAAAAATTGTTCTACTGAATTTTTACTGAACAGGACAATGAAATGATAATAGAAAGAGTAGATTAATTAACAAAGTTACTCATCCTCTTACAAATTGTAAAAATATTAATCTCTCGCCAATTATCAAGTAACTAGAATTACAGCGAGCTCTATTCCGGTTAAACCAAGTAAAAACCTTTTAGGCACAAGATGCTTGTAGTTCAAGTCCCCCCTTTTACATCAAGCTAGAACCTTTTTTCTCCCCAGAAAATGGAATGGTGGCACGAAAATTACTAATGGTAAAGTACGAAGATAAATGGAGAGATTATCTTCATCCGGGCCTAATGTGAGCTAAAGTTGGATAATTATGTTACTCAACTGTACGTAGAAGGCATATGTACTTTGAAACTTAACCCACACGATTTTGAGTAACATATGCATCTTCCGAAACCAATTTAATCTGCAATTACCAAAAATGCAGAAAACCTTTAACATATCTTACATTATAATTCGAATCCTGTTTATTGCGGATGACCTAGAGATACCGATAAAAAATTAAAAGAAAAGAAAATATAAGTATTAAAATCAACGAGGGTTCTTTTTTAACTTCTATATTACTCTCGATGTTTAACTGTATCAATACAGAGAAACCCCTGTTTATCAGAACTTATTACCAAAATGACCCACTTTTTAAAAGTATTTACCAAACTGACCCACTTTTGAAAGTATTTACCAAAATAACACACTCGGTCTTTGAAAGACCGAGTCTAGCACAAAATAACTCGGTTTTTCAAAGACCGAGTGTTAGAATTCGAAAAATCGAATTCTAACACTCGGTCTTTGAAAAACCGACTTATTTTGTGCTAAACTCGGTCTTTGAGAAACTCGGTCTTTCAAAGACCGAGTGTGTCGTTTTGGGAATTAAAAAAAAAAAGTAGGTCGGTTTGGAAAAAACTTTTAAAAAGTAGGTCGGTTTGGGAAAAAATTCCCAATATTCCCCCAGTCTTTACTTTGTTTATATTGATATAACCCTTGTTGGGCTTCAATAATGTTATGGGCTGGGCTTCAATTGACAAATGGGCCTAAAGTAACTAAACAGAGAATATAAACACTCTGATAGGCTTTAGTATTGAAGTAAATAATCAGAAAATAAAACATTTATTCTTGATTTTCTTTTCCAATGAATGAAAAAAAAAAAAACATTTCAGCTTATCGAAAATGTTTACTCAAAAGAAAGTATCCCATTTTCACATCGATAATAATAAATTTATAAGCAAAGGCATAAAAAGAAAGCATATAAAACTATGCAGCCACAATAGCTCCAACTTTTATCGTATGTATTCTCTCGTTACTCCTGGAAGTATATTGCACACAATAAGTACAAAACCAAGTCTACAAATAGCTCCAACTTTTATCGTATGTATTCTCTCGTTACTCCTGGAAGTATATTGCACACAATAAGTACAAAACCAAGTCTACAAATAGATCGTATTAGCAGGGCCGGCCTGAGTTCCCGGAGGCCCGAGGCGAAATGCCCAAATAATTATTTTTGGAGTCTCTAATAACAATATATTTTTTTATGCACAAAATATGTGTCTATATTTAGGAGGAAAATACAAATTTAGGACTCCTAAAATTGCAAAAAATCACTCACCTCACCCGTCTCAAGTACACATTTCACTTCACCATATTACACAAAAATATGTATATATGTATGTCTATCTTTACAACATTAATCTTAATCCTTAACCCTAAATATATCCTCCATTCCACCTCTTTCTGTTCATAAATCAATCATCAAGTACACATTACATTTTAATCTATGTTCCGTTTCCTTTTTATAACAACAATTCCAAAAGCTTATTCATAATCAACCGCATTTCAATTCATGTAGCAAATGTGACAGCCCAAACCTGTGCATTTGATTTTGATCCCCAACATTCATATACTCAAAATCCTCCATTCCATTGGAGGAAGATGCTTGGTCTGACCCATACATGTCTTCTCGTCTCATCAACATAAAGTTCTGATGTGCGTCTGATATTGGAAGACCACCACCTTGTAACCCTAGGGTTAGAGACACTCCGCTATTCCCAAACCTACTCATTTCCGCCATTTGATAAGCCATTAGCCTCTTGTTTCCATCAGCTTGGCCTAGGGCTTCCTGTAGTGTAGGATGCTGCAATTTTCTCCATTGGAGATCTGATCTCTTAGTTTAAGGTTTATGTAAGGATCGTCGATGCTAATGTTTGAATTGTTATATAAATTACCCTCGAATCTTTGATTTTCTGCAACCCAAGATAACAAATTAAAAATAAATAAGAACAGAGTTACCGGCCTATGGGGAAGTCGCGCGGAGCGCACTGCCCTAAGAGTTGATCCGCGGTCTTATGTGCAGACTTTTCGCAGATGCTCCTAGTGGTAAAACCCCCGTATCACCGGCGTCTCGCTGTCGCACACAACGTTGAGAGATTGACCCCAACTTAGCCTTGCCCAGAACGAAGATGAAATGGAAAGAACGAGAAGAAGTGAAGGAGAAGAAGAGTTATGTGGGAATACATTTTTCAGTTGTCTTAAGGGAAGAGAAGATTAGAGTATATATGGGCTGATCCCACTCACAAGGCACATCTCCCAACCGATGTGAGACTAAAAGCAAGGAAAGGAGGAGCTTGGTTTTGACCAAAAAACCAACAATCCCCCCCCCAAACCAAGATCCGAAAAACAGAGATAACAAAAGAATAATGATGGGGAAGTTCTGGGCAAGAGTATACTATGCATAAATGAGATGGACTACAGCCTTGAATCTCACGTAGTGACTATTGTCTTTGTCTGAAGAAGTGCTTGATGGACTATGCCTTGAATCAGACTTCTTGATTCAGATTCAGAAAATAGCACACATAGTACGCTAGAGGTTCTTGGGTCTATCGAGTGGCGCTTTTGAATGGCCATGCGCACTTTTTCCATATTCATAAGAGTTGTCTGGGATCGCCCTGTCCCATAGTCGCGGCCTTCACGACCTCTCATATAGGTAAGTTCTCAAAGGGTTGGTGATCGGAGTCAACCCTACATAATAATGTTTGGACCTATTAAGAGTTTAGAACTCATCCTAACCAGATCACACAGAAACACTGTCACCATAGGGATGGGATATCATTGTACAACCTCGTACAGCCACCTGGGCATTAATTTATGAGAATTTAATCTCTGAGTCAGTGTTCCATAATAGTCACCGAAGTCCAGCTTGTTTCTACCCATTGAACCGGCTTCTTGGGATCTCCAGTCAGACTCGGTTGGGTTGCCACTGCTGGTGACTTACTTATGGGCTTAACCCCATCCCCCTCGATGATTCTAGGATCAACGTCCTAGACAAACCCTTTGACAAGTGGTCTGCAAGGTTCTTTTCTGACTTTATATAGTCAAGAACCACATATTTGCCTAATAGGCTCTTGATTGACTTGAAGTGCAGCTGCAGGTACCTGTTCATCTTAGCATTCACAGAATCATGCTTTAGTAGTTCTATAATATATTTATTATCACAGTTTATGGAAACAGTAGGAACATGAATATTAGTAACAGGTATATGCATAATCAAATTTCTTAGCCATTCAGCTTCTGTACAAGTAGTGTCCAAAGCTATCATTTCAGAATCCATAGTACTTCTATATGTGATTGTATGTTTGCATGAACCCCAGGAGATTGCAGCTCCTCCTAGGGTAAAAATATATCCAGTTGTGGATTTCACATCATGTGAGTCAATTACCTAGTTTGCATCTGAGTAACCTTCTATGATATCAGGGTGTCTAGAATAATGAAGTTTGTAACCTATAGTACCCTTAAGATATCTTAATACTCTTTCTAATGCTGACCTGACCAATAAGACCGGTTTGGGTTACTAGTATATCTACTAAGTCTCCCAACAGCAAATGCAATATCAGGTCCAGTTCTATTTGTTATATACATAAGAGAATCTATCATTTGAGAGTATTTATGTTGTTCTACAGGTAAACCTTCATTCTTCTTGAGAATGATACTACTGTTAAAATGAGTACGAGCAGGTGTCTTATCAAAGTACTCAAATTTTCTTAGCATTTTCTCAACAGAATGTACTAAGGAGAGAGTATAACCCTCCTTGGATTTGGATACTTGCATTCCTAGAATCAGGTGAGCTTCACCCAGGTCTTTCATATCAACATGCTAGATAACGTTATATAGATTAATAGAATGTCTTTGTCTAAATCTTGATGTTATCCATGCTAGATTTAAAACTGTCATCGTTATCATTTGCCAAACAAGTGTGTAGCTGATATAATTAAATTTTGGTATTGTTCCAAATGATTGAAGGTTTGATTTGCTTCCAATAGCAGATCACGATGTAAGTTAGCATTTCTACTAACAATTGAAAAATTGAATTGTTTCCAACAATATATCAAGATGTAAATGAGCAAAGGGCAGCAGCAGGAAGAATGATCGACATGTACTGTTTCAACTGAAACAGATGATAAAAATTTTAATCAATCAGGAAAAACACCAATGAGATAGAATAGACGAATTGAAGCCTATCAAGCTAGCACTGTCATTTATATTGAAGCCTTGTCCCAACAAAAGTGGTTGTTCAACGGTATACTCATTGCACACATGTTTAGACAGGTTTACAATTAGATGCCAACCTTACATGAACCTTCTAAAGTGGATGCACTGAGAACCTATCCAAGGGCAGTGTTCAACAAGAGAGGACTTTGCACTACCCAACAGGAAATTTGACATGTACACAAGTTATTGTAGTAACAGTTTTTATTTAAATCTAGTTTTGTTGTTAATTTTAATTGTTACCAGAATATTTTATACTCCCACACCCAGGACAGAGCTATGATTCTTAATTTGGAAATTACAGTACTTAATAAGATGCATATCTGCTACAATTTTGTAATCTTTCTCCAAAAGAAAATTATGGTATATCATAGTTAATTTGTTTTTTTTTTTGTTTTTTTTTATTTTTTTTTATTTTTTATTTTTTTTATTATTAACTTTCAGCTGTTCATCATACTGTTTATTGTTTTAAACTAACCATCATCAAGCAGCCAAGAGTATGGACCAACCAACCAACTAGGTCACCTATGACTAAGCTGTCCAGAATACTCAATAAAATTTACTAGGAACTTTATTAAGGACATCAACCAAGCTCAGCTTATATTGTTTACAGAGCTAGTACAATAATAGCAACACAAACATTTGTTATAGAACATGGTGTTAGCTAAATCAAGATGGCTTTAGGAAAAGATATCTTCAACAGTGAAATTAAAGAGAGAAATCAACATTGAATATAGTTGATTAATAATTTTAGTTACAGCTTCATTAGAAAGGAAGAGAGGATGATTACGATGAACTTAATTAGTTTTAGAGTGTGTCCAAACATAAACATCGATACAGTTTTCCTTCACCCATTAGGTAATCTACTTGTTTTGAGCGTGTTACTGATTTGAAATATGACCATTGAGAATCATATTTTCATCTATCTGTACAATGTTTGGTACTGAATTGTCAGTGAAATGTATTTATTCTATCAATCACTCATGAATCTTTTATCTCAATCTAATTTTTATTTTCTAATGAACCAACTTGATCTATGAAGATGAAGCACAAGGTCTTAAACCAGACTTCACACCTTTTCAAGCTTGCCTTGTGCTCCATGGTTCCAACTTCCAACATCTTGTCACAGAAGTCAATATTCATCTCATCATAAAGCACAGGATTTATTTATTTTTATTTTTATTTTTTTTATTTTTTTTATTTTTATTTTTAAAAGGTGGATTAGCAATCTTGATGACATATTTCTCAAAAGATAATGTCATAGAGATAAAGAATCCCTTCAAGCTTGTAAAATCAAGATGGCTTTAGGACAAAAGATCTTACAAATGCTTACTAGTAATCTCATAATCTAGAGTGCATTGTCAATTGTTAAAGATCTTATAAGCAATTCAAAATACGGTTGCTGACTCAATACTAATCTAATGACCTATTTACTTATTTATCTTCTTCTTCTGACTGAAGGAATGGGCTTTGTTTTGTTATTTTAAAAATTAAGTCTTAAGTTCATGAACTAGATTGTTTGTATGATTTTGTCTTTTAGGTGGATTCGGTGGACTGATATTAGATTTAATTCATAACTATGTCTCTTAACTCTCGAAGGGCCTCTGTAAATACGATACAGAGCAACAAGAAGGAATAGTATTGAATATTGGACCTCCTAGGCCTTCTTGATCGTAGATGCGTCCCTTCTAATGGACGCATTACTTCAGTGAGTTATTGATTTGAACAAAAGATACTCATTTGAGATTTCACACATATCTGATCCATACGTGATGCTAGGAAACATTAATAAAGATTTTTGACGTGTTTATTATAGAGCCTGTGAGATAAGGGTAATTCTAAGTATCTAAAGGGTTATATTTTTTTTATATTTGGATTTTTGTACCCTCAGAGTCACCCTCTGATCCATATTATCAGCTCAAAGATGCCACGTCTAAACCCACAAACACACGTAGAGTTCATCCACACTTCTCCTCTCACCACGTGTCATCCCCCCACGTTCAACATCATGAGCCTGTTAAAACCTAACCGCATCAACAGATCTCAACTTTTGTCTCTCTTCTCTTCATAATTCTCCTTCTAACTTCTTAGAATAAGAAAATACACTGGGACAGGATTCGAGCCATAGATAAAAAGATTTGAGTAATGCAATCTTTGTATAATCTAAATTCAGAATCAACTCTTAGATTGTTATATAAATTACCCTCGAATCTTTGATTTTCTGCAACCCAAGATAACAAATTAAAAATAAATAAGAACAGAGTTACCGGCCTATGGGGAAGTCGCGCGGAGCGCACTGCCCTAAGAGTTGATCCGCGGTCTTATGTGCAGACTTTTCGCAGATGCTCCTAGTGGTAAAACCCCCGTATCACCGGCGTCTCGCTGTCGCACACAACGTTGAGAGATTGATCCCAACTTAGCCTTGCCCAGAACGAAGATGAAATGGAAAGAACGAGAAGAAGTGAAGGAGAAGAAGAGTTATGTGGGAATACATTTTTCAGTTGTCTTAAGGGAAGAGAAGATTAGAGTATATATGGGCTGATCCCACTCACAAGGCACATCTCCCAACCGATGTGGGACTAAAAGCAAGGAAAGGAGGAGCTTGGTTTTGACCAAAAAACCAACATGAATCGGGCATGAGATTTGATTTAAACGGGTCGTGAGAATTGGCATGTTGGGCACCTTTCCGAGGCACCACTTAACTGTGTTTCTTCCAAATCTTCTGAGGATTTCATATCATCACGAGCTTTTGGGAGGGTTGTTGTTGTTGTTGTTGTTCTCCAACGATGAGTTGGAAACCAGCTTGGTGTACATTTCCTCGATCACTAGCTTCCAGAGACGAACACGTGCATTCTTGGAACCTACGCACAGGGATGAGCAATATAAGAATCCAGAAGAACCATATTAAACTGAACATTTATACTCTGTTTTTAAACATTAATACCCTATTAGTACATAGAATTTTTTGTTGAAGAAAAATGTGCAATCCAAAACTACCTCTCAATGCATAATAATGAATCGACACGTCTGCATCACTAATAATATGTCACAGTGATAAAGAGCCAATTAATCTCATGATTCTCTTCACCTCTCAATGCATAATAAAGTCTACCAATTCTTAATGCACACATAAAACTGCAAGAAGATTTAGGAAAGTAAAATCACGTGCAGCGCATGTTCAAGAAGTATACGACTTCAAGAAGTAAAATCACGTGCAGCGCATGTTCAAGAAGTATACGACTCAATTACACATAATTAACTAGTGTAACTGCATTCAAATACAAGAACAATCAATTCTTTATCTGCTAAATATCAATTCTTTCTCTATCTAAAACGGATATGTAAGTAGAACATATCTGGCCACATAGTCAAGCCTGTCCATTTTGCGAGCATTAACTTCTCAGAATCTTTTGGATAACCGGGAAACAAAACAAAAAAAAATTGTCAGAGAACAAACTTCGATGCGATGAAATCGTCGGAAGTCCAAAAAGTTTACTGAATGAAACTTACAGATTAAGAAAGTGCTCGAAAAGTCAAGCAGAAAGGATTGAAACAGAATTTCCAGTAAATCCCTATGAGGCCTCCAAGCATGAGGTTGCATCATGCCAAACTGCTGCACTCCTCTTTCTTGCCTTATCTGCTGCTCTATATAACGCAATCCACATATTCCAACTCCATTGTCACCTGAACTCTCTCTCCTAGGGTTTTCCGAGCATTCTTGTCTGGGTAGTGATGGCATCTCTCAAGCAGCGGCAATGGCAGGATATCGTCTAGGGTTTAGCGGCCTCTTGTCCTGCTATTGCATTGAAAGATGACAACTATTTGCATATGATGGTAGTACTGTTTGAATCTTCGATCAACCTACAATGAAAAGAGAGAAAATGTGAAATTTGTACAAATGGGGATAAATGAGAAGAACAGTACTTACTACTGCAGACTGCTACTGCTACGACCACCACCACCACCACCTCACCACCACCACACAAGAGACAATCCTACAAGAAGTCCATCTCTTCAGAAAACTTCAACTAAACCTTAGATTTGGCAAAAACCAGGCAGAAAAATGCATTCCACTAGGAGAACAGAGAATTGAAACATAAGCGTCTACTGGTTAGCACAAGTTTTACTGGGATTCAAAGACCTAACTTGGATGTTCATGATGCACAGATTTCTAATCAAATGGAAATTATTACAGGGAATAATATACACGAATAGAATCAAGACAATCAAGGATTCTGTGTGCATCTAAGAAGAATTTCAAAGCGGCATATTAAAGTGCACTTCATCGAGAAACATAGATTAAATGAGAAGAAAGATTTCCCTTTATAAGATCCATATTTAAAGAAGGGAAAAATTTATCTCCCCCACTCGGACTCTCCTTGTGAATGTAGTAAGATATTAGCCCTTAACGATGATAATTCTCAATTCTATACACGCTAGTACTTTTGTACCTAATGAATGTCATGAAAAATATGATAGCATGACCAAATGTGCAACTCCATTTGCCACTCTCTATGATTGGTCCAATTTAAAAAAGTAAGTGGTCCCCATTAACCACACTTCTATTTTTTATTTAAAAATTTTGTATGGACCAATCATGTGAGAGAGTGACAAATGGAGTGACATGCTATCATTTCTCCTTATGTCATTTAAGCACTCAAATTCATCGAGAGAAAAAGCACTATGATAACTATCAAATCCAAACTCAAATCCAAAGAGAAAACAATAGTGAAGAGAAAAGGAAATTAGGGTTTTTCATAATTGGGGGCTGTGAAAAAACAGTACCAATACGAGAGAGAGAGAGAGAGAGAGAGAGAGAGTTTTGAAGAGCCCAAATAACAAAAGACTATACTACCTTTATAACATAAGCATAATTACTCTAATATTCCCCCTCAAACTCACAATGCAGCTGCAATAAGCATCGAGAGTTTGCCAGCAAGAAAACGAAAATGGAAAATAGAATGTGACTTGGTAAAAAAGTCTGCAATCTGCATGGAAGAAGGAACAAACGGTAAAGTAATGGTGCCATGGTTGAGGTGGTGGCAAATAAAATAACAATCAATCTCGATGTATTTGATCCGTTCATAAAAAACTGAGTTGTGAAAAATCTGAATAGCACTTTGGTTGTCACAATACATAAGAGTAGGATGAGAGCGAACAATACACATATCTGCAAGTAACCAACATAACCAAATAATCTCTAGTAGTGGATGTCTGGCACGATATTCTGTCTGTGTAGAAGATTGAGAAACAACAATTTGTTTCTTGCTATTCCAAGAGATAAGAGAATCACCTAAAAAGATACAGAAACCAGTAACAGACTTGCGATCTGTCGGATCACGCCCGTGATCAGCATCAAAGTTTGCACGCAGCTCCAAGAAAGAAGTGGATGGAAGCAAAAGACTCTAAAAGATGGTCCCTCGAAGATACCGCAAGATACGAAGAACAACTGCACGATGTACGGTGGTAGGAGAAGCAACAAACTGACTGACAATATAAACATCATAAGCAATGTCTGGACAAGTGATGGTGAGGTAGACCAAACTTCCAACAATAGTGCGGTATAAAGTAGGATCTGATAAAGGAGTACTATTAGATAGAACGTACTGAACATTCAACTCACAAGGAGTATCAACAGTTCTAGTATCAGTAAGACGAGCACGCTTAAGAATATCAGTAGTGTACTTAGACTGAAAAAGAAGATAACCTTTTGGAGAAAATGCAACTTCAATACCCAAAAAATACCGTAAAGAACCCAAATCCTTCATTTCAAATTGACGGGCTAATTCTGACTTTAATATTGCAATGCCATCAATATCATCATCAGTAATAATCATATCATCAATATATAGAGAGAGTAATATACGACCAATAGGAGTACACTTAACAAAGAGAGCCGAATCGTGATTACTGGAAGAAAACCCAAGAGAAGTGATAATGGTAGAGAACTTCTCAAACCAAGCTCGAGGTGCCTGTTTGAGGCCATACAATGCTTTCTTAAGTTTACAAACTTCTTCATAATTATGAGAGACACTAGGCGGGGGAACCATATAAACTTCTTCATGCAAATCACCATTCAAGTGTTGTGTGGAATACGAATGCGGAATACAAATGATCCACCAATCAAAGAGAGAAATAGCGAAGAAAAACAGAAAACAAACAAACACAAGGACACACAGATTTAATGTGGTTCGGCAAACAAGTGCCTACATCCACGGGGCGGTTGGGGTTTCTTCTTCAAATAATCACCAATGGGTGAAACAAACCCTTACAGAGATGACGGCTGCAAAATCCGAATAGAGGTCTCATAGATTACAAAACCCTAACGGGTGTATTTATAGGAAAACTACTGGGCCTTTCGAAATGGGCCTTTTCTAGTTCACAAATCCGCCTACAGTCGACTGGTCTTCTTACCAGTCGACTGGTCTTTAGTTCTGGACAGTCGACTGAGACACATCTTCAGTCGACTGCTACTGCTGTATCCTTAGCCTTTGAAACTTCTCTCTGGACAGTCGACTGACTCCATACCTCAGTCGACTGATGTACTGAAACTTTCGATTGCTGCAGATACGACGAATATAAACAAACTAAACTAGAATCGAGCCATTATCCTACAATCTCCACCTTGGCGAGATCTTCCAAGTAGCCCAAGCAATCTCCAAAAATACTCCAAACAAATGCTCATCACCAAATGTAACAAAAACAAACTCCACCTTAGTATGATATCACATACTAACCAAACAAAACGAAGCACCATTCCAACCGCCCATTCCAAATCATCAAGCATGCAAAATATTAGCCAGGTTCATGCAATGCTTGAACTTGGCTGCCCCAACAACTTTGGTCAACATATCAGTAGGATTATCAGCTGTCCCAATCTTCACCAGAAGAATATCACCATCCTTTATCAAATCACGCACAAAGTGATAACGGACATCAATATGTTTGGTCCTCGAATGATGAACTTGGTTCTTCGCTAAATGGATAGCACTCTGACTGTCACAGTGTACCTCCACCTTCTCCCAATGAATTCCCAAGCTCTTCAAAAGTCCATGAATCCAAATAGCTTCCTTCATGGCCTCAGCAACTGTCATGTATTCAGCCTCAGTAGTAGACAACGCTACAGTGGACTGCAAATTGGACCTCCAACTTATAGGTGCTCTAGCCATAGTAAACAAATAGCCTGTTGTAGACCGCCTCTTATCTAGATCACCTGCATAGTCAGAATCAACATAACCCACCAATAACCTGCTAATATTGTCATCCCTCTCAAATTTCAAACCCACATCTGTGGTGCCACTTATGTACCTCAAAATCCATTTAGCTGCTTGCCAATGCTCTCTGCCTGGATCATGCATATATCGACTAACCATACTCACCGCCTGAGAGATGTCTGGTCGAGTACAAACCATGGCATACATCAAACTGCCAACCACACTAGTGTAAGGTACATTAGCCATATACTGTCTCTCTTCATCTGTACTTGGTGACTGAGAAGCACTAATTCTGAAATGAGTAGCTAAGGGTGTACTGACTAGTTTAGTTTTCTCATCTATACCAAACCGTTTCAGCACCTTCAAAAGATATTGCTTCTGTGTCAAACTCACTATGCCCTTTGCTCTGTCTCTAGCTATCTCCATCCCAAGTATTTTCTTGGCTTCACCAAGATCCTTCATCTCGAATTCAGAACTCAGCTGATTCTTCAAATTTTGAATCTCCTTAGCATTTTTAGAGGCAATCAACATGTCATCCACATATAATAACAGATATATGAAAGAGCTATCCTGCAATTTTCTGAAATAGACACAATGATCATACTCACTTCTGGAATATCCCTGCACTTTCATAAACTGATCAAACCTCAAATACCACTGCCTTGGAGATTGCTTCAACCCATAGAGAGACTTCTTCAACCTGCAAACAGAACTTTCCTTCCCAGCAATCTTAAACCCATTTGGCTGCAACATATAAATTTCTTCATCTAGGTCCCCATGTAAGAATGCAGTCTTCACATCCATCTGTGTCAATTCAAGATCAAACTGTGCTACCAATGCCAACAAAATCCGAATAGAAGGATGCTTCACAACCGGAGAGAACACTTCATTATAGTCAATTCCTTCCTGTTGAGCATACCTTTTTGCAACTAGTCTAGCCTTGAACCGAACACTGCCTTTTGGACCTTCTTTCTTCGTATATACCCACTTGCAACCGATAGCTTTCTTCCCCTTTGGCAATTGCACTAGATCCCAAGTCTTGTTCTTATGAAGAGAGTTCATCTCTTCATCCATAGCAACTTTCCAATCTGCATTTTCAGAACTCCTAGTAGCTTCTTTGAAGTTGGAGGGAACTTCATCATCAACAATGGGAAGAGCAAATGCAACTGTTTCTGTAAAGCGAGATGGTCGTTTGATATCTCTTCTTTGCCTTCTTGCTGCAATTGATTCTTCCTGCTGGGGAGGGTCCTGGATAGGAACTTCTTCCTTATCCTCAGTATCAACCACATCATCTTCATTTTGGGCAGGAGTAGGAGTTTCAACTGAAAGCTTTTCTAACTCCACCTGTTGGAGAACTCTCGCACCAGTCGACTGAGAGCACCTACCAGTCGACTGTCCCGAGCTAATCTTATGCTTCTCTTGATCAGGATCACCAGTCGACTGCATATGAGGACCAGTCGACTGTCCCGAGCTGATCATGCTGGTCTCATCAAAGGTAACATCCCTGCTGATTACTAACTTTTTCTGTTCTGGACACCACAACCTGTAACCTTTGACACCAGTACTGAAACCAACAAATATAGCCTTTTTGGCTCTTGCATCAAGTTTAGTTTCAGTTACATGAAAATAAGCAGGACAACCAAATATATGCAAAAAACTATAATCAGATGCAGGTTTACCACTCCATACCTCAATAGGCGTTTTGCCTTCAAGTGCTGCTGATGGTAAACGGTTGACAATGTGGCTTGCATATATAACAGCTTCTGCCCAAAATGTCTTCTTCAATCCAGACTGTGCTAGCATACATCTCACCTTCTCAAGTAAGGTTCTGTTCATCCTTTCTGCAACCCCATTTTGCTGTGGAGTCTTCCTAACTGTGAAGTGCCTCTGGATCCCTTCATCTTCACACAATTTCAGAAACGGATCGTTCTTGTATTCCCCTCCATTATCTGACCTCAGAACCTTAATCTTCCTTCCAGTCTGGTTTTCAACCTTCTTCTTCCAACTTGTGAACAATGTCAAAACTTCATCTTTGTGTTTCATGGTATATACCCAAACTCGTCTGGAGTAGTCATCAACAAATGTAACAAACCAGTGTCTACCACTCATAAAAGGTGTCTGGGTAGGGCCCCAAACATCTGTGTGCACATAATTGAGGATACCCTTTGTCTGATGTACAGCTGTACCAAATTTCACCCTAGTTTGCTTACCCAAAACACAATGTTCACAAAATTCCAACTTGCAACCTTTAGCATCTTTAAGCAACCCTTGCTTCACAAGCCCCTGCAAGGCCTTTTCTCCTGCATGCCCGAGTCGCATATGCCACAACCTAGTAGAGTCGGGAACAACCTGTTTAGGCTTTTCAGTTACACTGACAGCCTGACCCAAATATGTTTTTCCCTGCAAGAAAAACAAGTTCCTTTTTCTTTGCCCTTTCATCACCACAAGTGCTCCGTTAGTCACCTTCAGAATGCCACCTTCACTAGCAAATTTCATTCCACTGGCCTCCAAAACACCAAGTGAAATCAAATTCTTTTTCAAATCTGGAACATACCATACATCTGAAAGCTCCCTAATAAGACCATCGTGCATTAGCAATTCAATCTTCCCGATTCCTACCTTCTTACAAGGTGCATCATTTTCCATCAAAACTACCCCACCATCCATATACTCTAAGGAAGTAAACCACTCATTTTTCCAAGACATATGATAGGAGGCTGCTGTATCAAGAAACCATACTTCTTGATAAAGTGAGGGACTAGTTGCAAGTGCATAAGAAAAATCATCGTCACTATCTACATTATCAACAATCACATTTGTAGTCGAATTTCCCTTATTTCGCAGCTTAGGACAATCCTTTTTCCAATGCCCCCTTTCATGACAGAAAGCACATTCATCTCTGACTGGTATCTTTCTGTCCTTTGAAACTCCTCTCGATTTGGAACGAGATTTGTTTCCTTTATTCCACTACAAGAAATTTGCCATATACCAACGGACACCTATAGTGACGGATCTCTAAAACTGTGGGTATAGGTATCATATACCTACAAATGAGAAAACACCGTGGGTATAGTTCATAATTTATTTTCCCCCAAAATTTTTCATTTTCCTTCTCTCTTCCCCCAAAATATTTCATTTTATCCCTCCTAAATCCCTCTCTCCCCAAACCCAATCTCTAAATCCACCTCTTCCCTGCTGCCGTCGCCCCCCTCTTCCCACTGCCGTCGCCCCTTCTCCCTGGGCCACCAGCTCCTCTCTTCAAGATCCCCCATCAACAACCTCCCCATCCTCCTCTCCGTTCTTTCTTCGTCTTCTCCTCTCTTCAAGATCCCAAATAACCCTTTCTAGAGGTCAGTACAAAGACGATTCATATGTCCGAAACTAGTGAATTTGGGTTAAATGGTTTTTGTTTTTGTTTATTCCTGAACATGGCATGATCATAGTTGTATTTTCTTTCTAGGTTTATTTTTTTGTTTATTACTCATTTTACTTATTGTTTGTTCTTAATTATGATAGGTACGGTTTCGCTGTTTCGCTGTTTTAGGGTTTTTTGCTGTGTGTTCGGTTTCTTGATTGTGATGGTTAATGGTCAGGACATTCGGATCCGGAGAAGCTGAAGGAGAAGGCGAGGGAGGTGAAGAGGTTGTCGATGAGTGAGCTGAAGAAGCGGCAGCTTGAGGTGAAGGTGAGGTTTTGGATGAAATTGTTTCAAAAAAAAATTTGATTGTTGTAAATATGGTAGGAATTTATAGGAACAATTAATGTATTTTTTGATAGTTTCATTTTGGATTGCGAATATCGAAATTAATTTGTGCTCGGGAGAAACTAGAGTGTGGATAAGGAAATGGAATTGTTTCAAAAATTTTTGATTGGCTGGAGGAAGGATTTGCTTCAGCTATTCTTATTAATATTTGAGATAACTAGTCTTATTGAACAAGCGCGTGGAGTGTGAGCTATTGTATGGTTTCAATGTTTTTATATGTTGGTCATGGATGGTATGCAATCAATTTGTAGGATTGGTTCACCGTTATCGTTTGTATAGTTTGCTATTGTATGGATGAATATGCACATTACTTTAGTGGATATTGAGGTACCTCAGCTAAGTTTTTAATGGTGATGTATCCCTACAAATACAGTAAGTGTTTTTAACTGTTGGTCTTTTTCCAACTGGACACATGATTTAGGATAATTTCATATGTTTCTATGATGTATAATAATCGTATATAACTGTATCACTGTTAATGTGATAGTTGCACACATCTGGTTTGCATGTATTTATGAAAACAAATATCTGTAGAAAATTTGTTTGTTTCTTCTGTACTATGGTATCTGAATGAACTTTTGTTTGCCTAAAAATATCCTGTTGTTCATATAAAATATATTAAATGATGTTGCACTTTTATTTTGGTGGAATAGACACAATCTCTGTGTATTCTTTGTAAGCCCTATAATGTCATGCCATGTGATGTAACGGATGACGTTAAATATACTGACTGCTGGTGAAGATATAAATGAGAAGTTTCTCTATATTATCAGATTGTGTTTGTACTTTGTGATTGATCCATTTAAGCCATGTGTTTAATGACCGTTCTAGAATTTAGATTGTGCTGTTGCTTATTTTCCATTACTTTACAAATTCAAGTGCAGGAGTTGATGCAGAGATTGAAGATGCCATCAGATGCAGAGTTAATGCAAATTGCTATTGCTGACTTATATAATTCCTCGACTTCTTTGGAAGATCGACAGCGTGCATTGGATGAGCTTTTGACCCTTGTAGAGCCCATTGACAATGCAAATGGTAACTTGAAGATTCTATATGGTCTAAGAGTTTCTAATGGTTTTCTCTTCAAATTTATTGTACATTTCTCGTATTTGTCTGTGCCATATCTGATGTTTGTTTGTATCAAGCAGAGTTTCCAAGTACTCTGAAAATGCGTTCTTCTCAAATGTTCTCTTGGCATCCAACTTGATTATCTGAGTACCTAGTTACTGCTTACTAGGTCTCCTCTGTAATCACTGCAACATTTAACTTGTCTTGAAAATATGAGCATCTATATAGAAGATTAGTATATGCACTTGTACTTTACACGTTAACCAACATTCAACTTCGCTAATTTATCTTTTCCTTATAAGGAAACTTTTGAGTAATTAGCAGGTTACATTTTGATTAGTTTGGACATCTGAATAGTTAATAATGCTTTTAACACCATCTGATCTGTTCAGGTATAGTACTTGGTATATCGTCTCTTTTTACTGATTAAATTGTTTAATTGTTGTTTCAGTTTATTGGTTTCGTTGTTGGCACTGTATCTTGGTTAAAAGAGTTAATTATCAGAGATTTGGCCCCTCTAAGAGTAATCCAAGACTCTATTCAGATATTAGGGTAAGGATCTTCATCATTTAATCATATTTTTTTCCCCAGTTAATAATGATCATAAGATAATCAGTCCTTTCATAATTTAGGTGGGCGACAAGCTTCTCTGAATATATACCGAAACCTCACGCAGACAGGTCTTTCATATTTTTGTTAGTGTACTTTGTATATTTGTTGGGGTGTATGCTTTTGGCTTCTGTTATTGTATCGGTATTTTGGCATCAATGTGAACTTAAGATTTTTCTGAAGAACCGGGAACTTCCACTGACCTGTTGAATTATTCTGTTTTTCATTTTTCAGATAGGTATTTCCCTTATAAGAAGAGAAGAAAGATTTGTAGTCTTTGACTTGGAGATGCAAGTCAAATTTCTAAATGAATTTTGCTTAAGCTCAGTTTGGCCCAGTCTTTGTGCTGATCATAAACATCAAATACTTTTTCCCTTAACAGTGTAGGCCTCATTGATCCTGGTAATGAGTACGGGAAGTTCTTATGTACTTTTCCTCTTTTTTTTGGGGTTTCTTGTACCTTTTGGTCATTTCTCTATGTATTTCTGCATTTGTTTTCTTGTTTAGTGGACAGATACATTAGACTTGTATCATGTTTCCCTTTCTTTTGCTGATGTTAGTATATTTTCTACACTGTGTCTTTTTAATCATTTTTCACTGTTCCATAAGTTAATTTTTGACCGTGTGTACTCTCCAATTTAATCCAGGTATTGCATGAACTTGAGCATCCAATTCTAGAAGAACTCAAAAAAGTTATAGCAGGGAAGAAAGGAATCATCTGCGAAAGTGTTTTTTCAGAGTTCAAGCAAGTTGTTTCGAGGTGTGGGAGGTGTAACGAGAAGAAGCGGGCAGAGCTTTTATCAAAACATCTTCGGTCAGTTTCTTAATTTATTCATACATTGTTAACCCATCTACCTTGCTATTTAATTCATATTAGTATCCCTTTTAGCTATATATTACAGTAGTAGTATTTTTAAATGCATTTTTTTCGCTGCGACTTACTTGAAGACCCTAGCGAGCCTTTCATATCTCTTTTAATCAAAAAACTTGATGAAACACAAAAGGGGTTAAAACCGAACATCATGACTGATATACCTTGATACCTGATATTAGAACTACCTGAAAATACAGTATCAAAGTAATTTTTGACTTCGATTAAAAGCATAGTAATTCTTCATAAAATAGGTCCGCTATCTGCTTCCTGCTTCAGACCAATAGATATTTTGAAATGATCGCTGATAGTTAACTGAAAAAAGAGTTGACTTGAGGTCTTGATGATCACCTACGATACTTGTTGATGGTGTTGCTAACTCTTAGTTCATCGGTTACATGTTACATGATTCTTTATTTATATAAATAATCATCTTATCTAGGTAAGTATAGATTTCTTTTTCTATAATCGAAACATGATATTTCGAGAATTCACTTCATTTGACTTAAGTGCTTACACTCGCTGCAAATCTAATATTTGATAAATCTTGGAGCTCAGTTTGTCAAAGGAAGCACAGAGACTTCAATTTTATAATAATAGTCTATTAGAGAATCACTATCAACGTATTTTAAATTCACATCATTAGTGAACCTTCTAACCCAAAATTACATTACAGTATGGTTTGTTTGGCTATGTGCAAAAGAGTTCCTCTTCTCATTCACCTTCGTACTTGCCTGATCATGCATGCATACCTTGCATAACATGTGTAATATGATGTTATCTTGTTTAAACACGAATTTGTTAATCACGAAATTAATTTGCAAAATATGCATACCTTGCATATCAGTTATTAATAAAATACTTTTGTTTCTAGAGCAAGGATAGGACTGCAGATTGTTCATTCCCAGTTATCAAGGACCCAACTCAATTTACTGTTGCACATGCTCGATCGAGTAAGGTACTTTGCAAATATACGTTTCTCTGGCATTTTGAATCCGAATGACACATTTTTGCATGCTATCTGAATATTGACTATTTGTTGATGACCAAAGTTAGTTCTTTTTGCTTTGTTTTGTTTGTGAAGGGCTCTCAACAAGCGAGAAATGATTGAACTCGCTCAAAAATGCAGTCGAATTTGTGTTTGCCGACGATGAAGTGAAGAAGGTTGTAAAGGAGATTTGCAAGATGCTAAAAGAAGATTACTGCAAAGAGAATCGAGATCAATCAAGATCTGGTTGCCGTAAAATAAGAAAATTGTTAGTGTCGTATCTCAAGTGAGGATTCAGTTGAATGTTATCTTATAATGTCATTGAATATGTTGATCGTAGTTTAAAGTATTGATTCTCATGTCTGCACACATGAATTCAATTGTGTATTTGGTTATTAACTATTTTGTAATTTGACATGCTTGTAATACTTCAATAATTTTTAATATGATTGAAGTTTAATTTTTTTTAATTTTGTTTCATAAACACATTTATCTATTTTATTGTGTATTTAGTTTATAATTGGATTAATATTATAAAAGAAAACATTAAATTATCATACGCGTAATTAATAAGAATTTTTTTTGTATAGAGCGATGGGTATATATTTAAATATTTGGATGCGAAAACCATTACTAAAACCTATAGCAATGGAGTTTCAACCGTGGGTATAGGAAAGCAAGTGGTGTCCTTAAAACCTATACCAACGGATACGAAACCGTGGGTATAACCCCAAGGTTTTGTCCAACGGGTGAAAAAACCGTCGCTATAGGCTATAGTGACGGCATTTTGCCGTGGGTATAGCTAATTAAAAACGACGGAAAAAAGTGTCCGTTGGTATAGGTTTTACGGGCTATACCTACGGTTTTTCACCTTTTACCCACGAATTTTTGCTGTCACTATATGTCAAATTCCTTGTAGTGTTCCCAGATTTGGTCTCAGATCTGGTCTCAGTTCTGCCCCTTACAATCAATGCTTCAGAAGTTTCTCTATCAACCATTTTATCCCTTCTCCTAGTTTCATTATTCAACAGAGCATTTGCAACATCTTCATATTTAACAGTGTCTTTTCCATATATTAAAGTAGTTGCTAAATGATCATAACATTCGGGTAATGAATTCAACAGAATTAGGGCTTTGTCTTCATCTTTAATTTGCTCATCCAAATTTAACAAATCAGCCAATAATTTATTAAATGATTCAACATGAGCGTTCATAGACATACCTTCAGTATAGGTGAAGCGAAAAAGTCTCTTCTTCAAATACAGCCGATTCTCCAAACTTTTCCTCATGTATTTGTCTTCGAGTTTCTTCCACAACACCGCAACAATGGTATCCCTCATCAAATCATACTTCTAAGCCTTCGCGATAAAGAGCCGAATAGTCCCACACGCAACTCGATTCAACTTCTTCCAATCTACATCGGACATATTCTTTGGTTTTTCTTCCTCCAAAGCAACATCTTGTTCTTGTTGAACCAGAACATCCAACACCTCACACTGCCACATCCCGAAATTGTTTGTTCCATCAAATTTTTCAACTTCAAATTTTGCGTTGTGAATCGTTGTTCTGGACGAACTTGATCCCACAACATCCTTGGTTGCATCTGCTTCACTCGCCATCTCTCTCTAGGTCGAACCGAAAGCTCTGATATCACTTGTTGTGCGGAATACGAATGCGGAATACAAATGATCCACCAATCAAAGAGAGAAATAGCGAAGAAAAATAGAAAACAAACAAACACAAGGACACACAGATTTAATGTGGTTCGGCAAACAAGTGCCTACATCCACGGGGCGGTTGGGGTTTCTTCTTCAAATAATCACCAATGGGTGAAACAAACCCTTACAGAGATGACGGCTGCAAAATCCGAATAGAGGTCTCATAGATTACAAAACCCTAACGGGTGTATTTATAGGGAAACTACTGGGCCTTTCGAAATGGGCCTTTTCTAGTTCACAAACCCGCCTACAGTCGACTGGTCTTCTTACCAGTCGACTGGTCTTTAGTTCTGGACAGTCGACTGAGACACATCTTCAGTCGACTGCTGCTGCTGTATCCTTAGCCTTTGAAACTTCTCTCTGGACAGTCGACTGACTCCATACCTCAGTCGACTGATGTACTGAAACTTTCGATTGCTGCAGATACGACGGATATAAACAAACTGAACTAGAATCGAGCCATTATCCTACATCAAGAAAACATTCTTAACATCCATTTGAGATATATGTTATTGACGAACAGATGCAACTGCAATAAGAGTACAAACTGTGGTCATCTCTGTAACAGGAGCAAAAGTCTCCTCATAATACATACCATATTGTTGAGAAAATTCCTTAGCAACCAATCTAGTTTTGTAGCACTCAACTGATCCATCAGACTTTGTCTTGATTTTATAAACCCAACAAGAACCAACTGCACTTTTACCAGAAGGTAAAGTACCAAATTCCAAGTGTCTATCTTTTGCAAGGCAGAAAGTTCTTCATTCATGCCTTTGGGGGTCAAGAACTGCCTCTTTGTAGGATGAGGGCTCCGAGAGATAATGAATAAATGCTAAAAATGAAGAGAAATAAGTGAAATAACAGGAGTGAATAGAATCTGGTAGGCGAGTAGACTTACAAGAACGTTGAGGATAACAGGAACAGGAATCCACAGTCAAAGGAGGAACTTGGGCCGTGGCAGAAGGAGGGGGAGTATCACGAGTGTCAGACTGTGAGGCACCAGTATCTTCAAAACTAACAATGTGAGTCCTGCGAGAATAATGAAGAGGAAAGGGAGCTACAAAAGCAAAAGATGTGTCAGAGTTAAGAATGAAAGGGAATGGTGGAGAAAGGTTCTCTATATGGTCAATGAAAGGATCAATATGAATGAGATCAGATTTGGTCAAATTGTGAGGAATAGAAGGAATAGAGAAGAAAGGTACATGCTCAAGAAAGAAAACATGACGGTGACACATATAGTTTTTGCGAAGCTGGATCAAACCAACGATATCCCTTTTGTCCCTCACCATAATCAAGAAATACACAAATGGCAGAGTAAGACGATAATTTTATACGCTCTACATGTGGACGAAGGACAAAGCAAGTAGAACCAAAGACTCTCAATGAGGAATAGTCAGGAGCATGTCCATATAGTTTTTCAAAGGGTGACAAGCCTAAAGTAATTGACGATGGGATCTTATTAATTAGGTTGTACTGCTTCTTCCTAAAACTCACTAGGGACTGAAGATGACAACAAAAGAGAACGAGCAGTTTCAACAATGTGCCTATGTTTTCTTTCAGCAACACCATTTTGTTCACGAGTATCAGTACAGAAAGATTAGTGAACAGTTCCATATAAAACAAGCAAATCGCAAAATCTCAAACAAATCTAAAAAGAGTCTCAAATCTAAAACAAATCTCTCAAATAAACTACATATGACTAAATCTAAAAAAAAACAGAACCGATGTCCTCATCATTCTCTCCGGGTGGGAGAGGGCTCGACCCAGTCGAGTCAAAACCAGTATCCTGTCATTGTGCTCCAAAAAAATCTGGATCCAAGCGCTGGAACTCCTCACAATCACTCAAAGTATCATCCGACTTCGGCTTGTTCTTCTACCTCACCAAATATATATGAATACAACCATCTCTAGTTGAGATTATCTAGTCATCTAAAACATTATCCAATTTGTCTGTCGGAGGGTAAATAGTATCAGGTAGAGGAAAAAATGTGGGAAGCTCACCAGTAGTCTGCAGGGTAGGTTATTTATAAAAGGATGTTTAGGGTTAAATTTTGGACCTTCATAGAGTACTATATCCTCAATATTGTAAGTCTTACTTATGCCAAAACCTTCAAAAATGTCAACGACAAAGGCATTATCATAAGTATTCTCATTACATGTAAATTATTTGTGATATATGCTTCCGTTGTAAAATGTAAAGTGTAAAAATCTCATGTAACTCTGATGTAAAGTGAAAAGTTTTTATTTCCTTGTAAAATTGTACTAAATGATGTGTAAAGATCCATGGAATCTCGAATTCAGTTGTATTTTGGAATTCGGGGTGTTACACTTCAAGATTTGGTCTTGGTGAGGGTAAATACTCTTTTGAAGATGACCATGCCAGAAAAAGAGCAACTTGATACGGTACCCATTGACCTTGATAAAGCTGATCCAGGATGTGACTTATATATTCTACGAAGATGAAAATGCTCCAATTCATAACGATCAACATGGCAAATTGGCAATGAAGATGACGATATCAATAGTGGCGAAGAAGATGCAGCAGACGATAATGATGATACTAATGAATTGGAGTTTTTCGGATGAGAATACTTATGATTTTTATGTTTTAGTCATTTACTGAGTAATACAAAGTGTGTTTTCATTAGTTGTGGTTTATTTTTATTTAGCGCTCATCATGAGAAATATTAGAGTCAACATTAATTTCTTGAATAGCAAAACATTTAATGTTATGCATTCGTGATTAGTTATTGTCGCTTTATAAATATATTTTTAATTTGGTGATGGGTACTAACTACTAAATTGCAGTAAATTTTGTTTTTCTTTCTTTTCGAACTTATGCCGATTTTTTTCTGCGAATTTACCGATTTTTTGCCAAATGTCAAATATTAAATCTTGCCAAATTATTTCCGAACGTACTGTAACTATTTATCTAAGCGATAACCTCATTTTTCTGCGCTCCCCATCCAAAGAAAGTTTTAGCTCAAAGAGCCAACCCTACCCGTGCATTCAAGAATCTCGACAGGGTTACTATCTAAGTTCTACCTTCTCCCTGTAATAGTAGTTAACAATAATTGAAGCCAGACTTTGTTTAAGAGATGTAAGACATGCATAAACCTCCTACATTGATTAGTATTTTAAGTATTATTTTAGCTGTCTTAATTACATGATCAAGAGCATCTCCTTGTTTCTTTGGCCAAAATATGCGAAAGATACCTTGTTTCTTTGGCCAAATTAAATATGTGAAAGATACGGGCTTAGCAAAAACCTAAATCACATACATGTTGACCTAGCAACTTCAACCACGATAGGCGACAACAAGGAATGTTCCCCTTCAATATGCTTCATGCATTTCCCTCAAAAAAAAATATGCTTCATGCATGACCTATCAAGAAATGTTCCCCTTCAATATGCTTCATGCATGACGTCTCTAAAGAACAGGAAAACAAAATCGTCTTATATATGGCGGACAAGCTTATATAATTTTCTCCCTACAAACTCATGCATGTATAGAAAGATCCAAAGCATTTTGGTGTAACTGCAAGGAAAAAAAAAACAAAAAAATTTGCTTTGAGGGCTTTGAGAGGAGTCTTTTTCTCTCTCGTCAAATTTATGCTTAAGCCAATTGAAAAATGTCAAAGAAAAAAGGGCAACCACTGCCTGCAGCTTAGCTGCGAGAAAACAAGATGACAATATTCTAATCACTTGTCATTTTCAAAATGGTAGAAAAAACAATGTGATTGCATGCTAGATTATTGGTAGTATATATATATTTGGCTTGATTCTCCGATGTAATTATTAAAATGATATATGATCCTAACATTTAGGGGCTTACCCTAGCCATATATATGTAGTCATGTTGAATAATTAAAAACAGGTAATTATTAAAATGATACATGATTCTAACATTTAGGGGCTTACCCTAGCCATATATAATTTCGTTGAATGATTAACAAAAGGTTGTTTAAGTAATGAAACACGGGGTATTCAACCAACCGTTTAATGGAAAGAAAAAAAAAAAAAAACAGGTTGTTTAAGTCTAAGCTCATTGGTGATATGCAGGGCCAGTGCTATGGTAGAGGCGAGACAGGCAGCCACCTCGGATTTATTATTTTTGCACATTTTTAGTGGCCTCCAAAATTAAAAAAAATTAAATAATATATATTACATATTTTGCGTGTGCTTCTAATTACAATTTGGACATTTTTTTCAGGAGCTCCCCAAAAAATATTTTGTTTAAAAAAAAAATCACAATCATTAATGGGCCTGCATACATACTAAGAAATTAAAGAAAAAGTAGATCACTGGATCATTAATGGATCTGAGTCATCTGACTCAATCATCCGAACCCACACCTCAAACTTGATTACCTGAACCCGAACCCAATTCCCAAACCAAGCAGCCTGCTCCCTATCTCCCATAAATTTCTAAATGCACTAAACTTCATTCTCTGCCTCCTCAGGCCTCCCGACCTCCAATTGAAACACATCTCAAACTCCATCACCATTGACCTCATTGACAGCCCTAACAACCATCCCGATCTCCATTTAAAACTCATCTTCAACCTCCATACAAACCAGAACCAGGCTCCAAACTCTAAACTCCAAACTTAAGCCTCTGTTTTGTAGCCGCTATCACTATTGTCGTCGCATGCTGTTGTTGCTATCTTATAATTGTCGGCGCCGACCACCGAGAAGAACCCCCGTCGACCAACTGATAGCTCTTTCTTTGTCTAACAAAAAAAAAACCCAAATTTTTTTTTCACATTATGTATGAGGGTCCCATTTAGACAGTTTCGCTTCGGTCCCGCGAACTTAGGGCTGACCCTGGATATATGGCATCTTTGCATGCTAATAAACAGAGATTCTACCATACCACAAAGGCAACAACCTAATTTGCAAATTTTTACATATATATTTCTTGGCTTGCATTTTAAAACTAAAATAAGCCATTCTAATTTACCAAGGTAAACCAATCTATTTTGCAACTTTCTATTCAATTATTTATTTACTAGAAATTTACACGTGGTGTGATGAACGTATTTATAAATATATATTTCTTAAAGTAAAATTCAGACGTTGTCTAGCATCGAACCTAAGACCTCATTTATATTAGTTATGCACGTATTTGTTTAATTATAATGCACGTGTTTTTTGGGTTACACAACCCCAACTCTCCTATAAAAATATCCACTAGTAATTTACGCGTATGATGCATGATCTTTATATATATATATATATATATATATATATATATATATATATATATATATTTAAAGTAAAAATTCCGACATTGTCTAGCATTGCTTTATATTAGTTATGCACGTGTTTGTTTGGTTATAAAGCATGTGTTTGTTGGGTTACACAACCCCAACTCTCCCATTAAAATATCCACTAATAGTTTACACGTACGATGCACGTCTTTATATATATATAGTAATGTTCCGTTGTACACTAGACCTCCGTGTACACTCGTGTGCACTCGACCTTCCCGCCTTCGTATCGATGATCCGAACTGTTCACATTGATCTATACATATAAATTAGTCTAAATATATAAAATCAAATCATTTGAAATTTATTTGCCCATTCATTGAAATGTTACAAAATTGTATGGCTGAAAATCGTTGTTTTTTTATAGTCACATGATGGATGGGCAAATAAATTTCAAATAATTCGATTTTACATATTTAGACTAATTTAGACGTGTAGATCAATGTGAATGGTTCGGATCGTCGAGATGACGGCAGGAAGGCCTAGTGCACACGGAGGCCTAGTACACATCGGAACATTATTCTATATATATATATATATATATTAAAAAAATCCTGACGTTATTGCATTGCACGTGTTTTTTTTGTTACAAATAAAATTTGTTTGGTGACAAACTCTCCCATTAAAATAGTAGAAGTAGAGATTCGCAGCATCTTTGCTTTGTTAGCAATTAAATTTTTTCCCCCTAAAAATTGATTTTCTGTTTTTTAAACAAAAAAAGGCAAAGAATTTGTTGTAATTGTAGTGTCAGGGTCGCCGGAGGTCGCCGGAGGACAGGGCATCGCCGGAGGGTCGCCAGATCAGCCATCGTCCCTCCGGAGCTGAATGCTATAGGCTGTGTGAGAAGAAGAAGAGTGAAATGGGTCGTATCAGATGTATCAGTGTTTTACATAATAAGCACGTAGAATTTGAATAAGGGGAAGGCGGTAGGGAAAGGTGCGCTACGCGCGTAACTTCCATTTGTCGCGTAGCGTAACAGATTCAGCCTCCCTTCCCTATATGAGCTGTAATCCTTCTTTTTAATGGAATCAATGAAAATTAGTAACTAATCCTCTTCTTCTTCTTCCTTTCTCTCATCCTCTAACCTTCTTCTCTTGATTAATGGGGCATCCACGTTCAGTTCGCACTCAACACCTTGACAATTTGGTATCAGAGCTCAGCGGCTCCGATGGCGATGGACGCGATGAAGGCAGCACTGCCATGGAGGGGGATGTGGCGATGCTGAAGAGCCAGATGGCGGAGGTGCAGTTGCATAATGGGTTCCTCGCTGAGAGAGTGGATTCGATAGCAGCTAACATCGGAGAGAGGTTCACGGCGGTGGAAACTAGAATGGAGACTCTAATGGTGATGATGCAGCAAACCCAAGCCAGGCTATCCACTCTACCTCTGCTTCCCACTCCACCTCACCGAACACCACATCGAGAGGTACCTTCTTCCCACCCTTTTTCCAATCACTCTTCAGGCTTTCATGGCGGAGAACAGGGGTTTAAAACTCCATTCAAGGTTGAATTCCCTATATTCGTCGAGGGGGACCCGACGGAGTGGATTTGTGGGATCGAGCAATTCCTTGAGTTTTATGAGGTGCCGGAGGGGCAAAAACTAAGGTCCGCGGCGTTGAATCTGAGGGGTAAGGCCGCTCAATGGTTTCGACGGCACATCAAGCCCAAACTCCATGAAGTAACCTGGACAAGCTTTCTAGAAGAGCTGATTACCAGGTTTGGCCCAACGGAGTTCCAAGATTATGAGGGTATATTATCAAAACTTGAGCAGAAGGGAGAACTTGAACCATACATCCAAGAATTTGATCGACTCTCCAACTTTGTGAAGGAATGGACCGAATCCCATTACTTGAGCACCTTCATTAGCAGTCTCAGGGATGAGATCCGTTGGGATGTTCGATCTCAGAGACCCAAAAATGTGAACGAGGCTGTGGGATTAGCTCGAGGCTTTGAAGAGAAGATTGCTTGTCTCAAGAAGAACTCACGTAGCTCCTTCGTTCACAGAACCAACCCTGTTTCCAACCCCAGTCATCCTACTGCCTCTCGATACCCATTACAACCCTCCAACACCCCCTTCAGTTCCAATAACCCATCGGCTACCAATCTGATTCCCAGGAGGTTGAACTATCAAGAGATGAAGGAAAGAAGAGCCAAGGGTCTATGCTTTAATTGCGATGAGAAATACGTTCAAGGTCACTTGTGCAAAGGGCAAAAGTTCTATTACCTTGATCGTTGGGAAGAAGAGGAAGTAAGTGAAGAGGCACATTACGAAGCAATCCAGAGGGAAGATGCTGATCAACTGATTGATTCCGACTTGATGCAACCACCCCCAACTTACCAAACAACTACTAACAACTCTATTCACCCTGAAATATCCCTCCATGCTCTTGTAGGATCGCAGCTATATCCTCAGACTATGAGAGTAATTGGCAAGATCAATGGAAGAGAAGTGAATATACTGATTGATACGGGTTCAACCCACAACTATCTAGATCCTTTGACTGCTGAGAAGGCCAATCTTCCAATCGAGAAGGAGCCAAGGTATAGGGTAACGATGGCTAATGGGGAGAGTATGTACAGTGAGGGCAAGGTGACCAATGTGAACTTCAGTGTCCAAGGTGTAAATCTCCAAGCAGAGTTACTCTTACTTCTCTTAGGACCAGCTCAAATGGTATTGGGAGCGCACTGGTTGAGAACATTAGGCCCCGTCACGATGGATTTCGATCAAATGACCATGGATTTTGCTGTGGAAGGGCAAGTGAAGAGGTTACAGGGAATTATTCACCCCCAGTTGCGGAGTATGGATGCAGATGAATTGATTCTGCAGGGGAAGTATGCTTGCCAAGCCTTCTTGATTCGAGTGGAAGAAATAGCTGAGAAGAATGTGCAGCATGGTGCTAGTAGTCAAATGAGCAAGGAGGAAGAGCACCTGCGAAAGATCATAGGAGAATTCCCTGATGTCTTTTCAGAACAGATTACACTACCTCCTCCCAGGGCAGTGGACCATCAAATTCCCACACTCGAAGGGTCCAAACCCGTGTGTCTCAAACCTTATAAGCACCCACACTTCTACAAGAAGGAGATCGAGAAGCAGATAGAAGAAATGCTAGCTTCGGGGTTGATCCGACCTAGCAATAGTCCCTACGCATCCCCAATTATACTGGTAAAGAAAGGAGATGGAAGTTGGAGACTATGTGTGGACTATCAAGCCTTAAACAATCAAACTGTCAAAGCCAAATTTCTGATACCCCTCATAGATGATCTTTTGGATGAGCTGCATGGAGCAAAATATTTCTCCAAGATCGATTTAAGATCTGGTTATCATCAGATCAGGGTAAAAGATTGTGACATTCCCAAAACAGCTTTTAGAACCCATCATGGCCATTTCGAGTTCATCGTGATGCCTTTTGGCTTAACGAATGCACTAGCTACTTTCCAGGGTCTCATGAATGAAGTGTTCAAGGAGCAGTTGCGCAAATTTGTTCTAGTGTTCTTCGACGACATCCTAGTATACAGTCCTACATGGGAGAGTCATCTGGCACATTTAACAGCTACTTTAGCAGTGTTGAGAGCAAATAAGCTGGTTGCGAAGCTAAGCAAATGTGCATTTGGGCAATTGTCTATGAAGTACTTGGGGCATGTGATTAGTGAAGATGGGATTTCTGTTGATGCTAGCAAGATTGAAGCCGTAGAAACTTGGCCAGAGCCACGAACGGTGAAGGAACTAAGGGGATTCCTTGGTCTCACTGGTTACTATCGCAAATTTGTCAAGGGCTATGGGGGAATTGCTCAACCACTTACTCAACTGCTGAAGAAGAATTCTTTCAAGTGGTCTCCTGCGGCAGCCGAAGCTTTTGTAGCTCTCAAACAAGCGATGACCACCACTCTAGTTCTCAAAGCTCCGGACTTCTCCCAACCATTTGTGGTGGAAACTGATGCATCGCAGCAAGGTGTAGGTGCTGTCTTGCTTCAAGAATCTCATCCAATAGCGTATATGAGCAAGGGACTCAAAGGGAGAAATTTGGCTTTGTCCACCTACGAGAAGGAAGTTCTAGCTATTCTACAAGCTGTGAAACTGTGGCGGCAATATTTGCTTGGCAATACTTTCACCATTAGAACAGACCAACAAAGCATTAAGTATATATTGGATCAGAGGATCAATACTGAGTTCCAGGAAAAATGGCTATGGAAGTTGCTTGGGTTAACCTTCAAAGTGGAATATAAAAAAGGGAGTGATAATGAGGTGGCCGATGGTCTGTCACGAAGAGGAGAGGTGCAAGAGAGCTGTTCGACGATGACTTTTGTAATTCCGCTATGGTTGGATGAAGTTAGAAGAATGGTAGCTCAGGATCCCTACTTCAAAGAGGTGCAAGAGAAGGTGTTAGAGGGGAAGTTGGACCCCAATCTATACAAGAACTTGGGGGGAATTTGGTACCACAATGGCAGGATTCTTATCAGTCCAACTGCGGAGTTGAGAAAAACTATCTTCTTTGATCACCATTCATCGAATGAGGGGGGTCATTCGGGTTTCCACAAGACCTTGCAAAGGGTGAAAAGAGCTTTCACTTGGGAAGGTGTAAGTCGAGATATTAAACAAATGATAAAGGAGTGTTTAAGCTGCCAACAAAACAAGCACGAAACTATACTCCCCGCAGGCCTCCTACAGCCCTTACAAGTCCCCAACATGATATGGGAGGATCTATCGATGGATTTCATCGAGGGTCTTCCCAAGAGTAGAAACAAGAGCGTGGTCATGGTGGTAGTGGATCGCTTATCTAAATACGCCCATTTTATAGCTCTCGCACACCCTTACACCTCCCAAACAGTGGCTTAAGCATTTGTCGAAAATGTGTACAAATTACATGGGATGCCCAAATCCATAGTGAGCGATCGAGACCCCATTTTCATTAGTAAGTTTTGGAAGGAGTTCTTCAATCGTCAGAATTGCAAGCTGCACCATTCGACTGCCTACCACCCCCAAAGCGACGGACAGACGGAGATAGTTAATAAGGCCGTGGAGATGTACCTCCGCTGCTTTTGTGGTCAAAAACCCATAGACTGGAGCAACTGGTTAGCATGGGCAGAATACTGGTATAACACCAGCTGGCATGTCTCAACCAACCTCACGCCATTTGAAGGAGTATACGGAAGACCCCCTCCCTCATTGCTGCATTATGTCAGTGGGACAGCCAGTTTACCCATAGTAGAAGAAGCTCTCTTGTCAAGGGATGCAATTATCAAGCTGCTGAAGGATAACATGCACCTGGCTCAAGAACGCATGAAGCGTTTTGCTGATAAACGAAGAAGTGAGCGAGAATTTGATGTGGGAGACCTTGTCTTCCTGCGATTGCAGCCATACAAACAAGCTTCCTTGCGACAACTGATACCACAGAAGCTGTCCTTGAGATTCTTTGGCCCCTATAAGGTGGTTGAAAGAGTTGGGACTGTAGCTTACCGACTGGAATTGCCTCCCAATGCTTCAATCCACCCAGTCTTTCATGTATCGAAACTAAAGAAGTGCCATGGAAATCATACAGTCGCTGTAGCTCCGGATTTACCTCATTGGTGGGTTGATCATCGAGATATAGAAGAACCAGAGCTTGTGTTGGAGAGGAGAATGTATAGGAAGCAAAACAGGGCCGGCGTCCAACTTCTAATCAAATGGAAGAACTCTGGGTATGAACACACCTCCTGGATGGACATTGATGAATTTCGCAACAAATTCCCAAATTTCGAGCTTGGGACAAGCTCGCTGCTAAGGGGGGAGGAATTGTCAGGGTCGTCGGAGGTCGCCGGAGGACAGGGCATCGCCGGAGGGTCGCCAGATCAGCCATCGTCCCTCCGGAGCTGAAGGCTATAGGCTGTGTGAGAAGAAGAAGAGTGAAATGGGTCGTATCAGATGTATCAGTGTTTTACATAATAAGCACGTAGAATTTGAATAAGGGGAAGGCGGTAGGGAAAGGTGCGCTACGCGCGTAACTTCCATTTGTCGCGTAGCGTAACAGATTCAGCCTCCCTTCCCTATATGAGCTATAATCCTTCTTTTTAATGGAATCAATGAAAATTAGTAACTAATCCTCTTCTTCTTCTTCCTTTCTCTCATCCTCTAACCTTCTTCTCTTGATTAATGGGGCGTCCACGTTCAGTTCGCACTCAACACCCTGACATGTAGTAAAAGGAATTTGAGTAGAGAATGGTATTTTCCGCTACTAGATTTTAAGGGAAAAAAACACCGACTTTATGTGCATTTTCTCTCTCTATATATGTAAATTTCTATGTTTGCTACATGTTTACTATGGACAAAATACACATTGCACGCTACATTAAATAAAATATATGAATTTATTATATTTGTCTTGAAATATATAATACTAGTAATTTTCACGTGCAATACACGTTTTGATAAAAAGTTGGAGTTGAACATATGAAACATGTAAGTCGGTAGTAATCAGCATTTGTGATGAATGCCTTAAACTTTAAAAAATTGGAGTTGAACGGACACTGCACGCAATTTTTAAAATTTTTTGAAGGAAAAACCTTGAATTATACGTATGGTGATGTATTACAAAATAGATTTGGAGTTGCACGTGCGACGTATATATTTACTTTGTGACAAAAAAATTTTAAAATTATTTATTTGGTGAAGGAAAAAACATTGATTTGCACACGTGACGCGCGTGTTAATAAATAGAGTTAGAGTTACACGTGCAACATATGTGTTTCATTTGTGACAAAAAAATATTAAAAAATTGTTTGTTTGGTTACAAACTCAAAGTGGCAAAGTGGCAAAGTGACAAACTCTCCAATTAATAGCAGTATATATATATATATATATATATATATATATATATAGAATTGGGATGATGGGTTAAGTGGTGTGTCCGTTGCAAACGCTACAGTAGCAGTTCCGAACGTGCACACCACTTAACCCATCATCCCAATTATATATATATATATATATATATATATATATATATATATATATATATATATATATATATATATATATATATATATATATATAGGCTTCTTCCGTTGCAAACGCTACAGTAGCAGTTCCGAACGTGCACACCACTTAACCCATCATCCCAATGACGGGTTAAGTGGTGTGCACGGGTGTGCACGACATTTGCGTTTGCAATGGAAGATAGCATATATATATATATATATATATATATATATATATATATATATATATATATATCATCCGTTATATCATCCGTTGCAAACGCTACTGTAGCAGTTCCGAACGTGCACACCACTTAACCCATCATCCCAATGACGGGTTAAGTGGTGTGCGCGGATGTCGTGTCATCCCAATGACGGGTTAAGTGGTGTGCACGGATGTGCACGACATTTGCGTTTGCAATGGAAGATAGCATATATAAGCAATGGAAGATGGCATATATATATATATATATATATATATATATATATATATATATATATATATATATATACATATATAAAACTATTATAATGGGAGAGATGGGGTTGGTAATTAATTAACAATTTTTTGTATGTGTGCAAACACGTGCAGCGCACGTGTTTGTGGTTTTTTTTTGTCTTTTTCCTTCCTCCACGTGCATCGCACGTGCACGTGTTGATAGGTTTTTTTTGTCTTTTTCCTTCTTCCTCCACGTGCATCGCACGTGCATGATACTAGTAACTATTATAATGGGAGAGATGGGGTTGGAAACAAATAAACAATATTTTATTCTTTGGTGTATGTGTGTCAGCACGTGCAGCGCACGTGCTGGTAGTTTTTTTTGTCCTTTTTATTCTCCCTCCACGTGCATCGCACGTGCATGATACTAGTATATATATACACATGTGTGTGTGTGAGACTTTTATCAAAAAAAAATTGTGAGACTTTTATCAAAAAAAAAAAAAAATACCTATATGCTTTTTTGTACTTTTTGGGAATGTTTGGAAGTTTCCTTAATTTACTTTCCAGTGCATGAACCACTTCATTAAGGGAATGATATGTTTTGAGCAGATATGACTATATTTTACTATTTTGAGAATATTTTACTTTTTTTTTTTTTGGCATACAATGGTCTTGAGATTTCATTATTGATCATCAAGATCCATGGCATCCAAGAGAATCTTCATCACCATTACAGAAGGTGTTAATATGCGAGCAACTGAAAAGTTTTATCAAACAAAGGATATGTTAGTTGTTTGGCATATATATGCATAATTGATGAAGATATGTACATGCCTCGATCTTCATCTACCACTGATCAGTTGTAGCCAGATAATAAAAAATTTAAATGAATAAAAGGAGATCTCAAGTTCAAGATCTGACTATAATGTATAGCTCTTGATTCTAAATAGATTCACCATTAAAGAAGGTGTTCGAGATACAAGCAATTGAGGATTTTAATCAATCAAACGATCTTAGATTTTTAGCATATGAGGTAAATGAAATCATAGAAAGCGTTGGTTGTGTTGAGTTTATATTTTGCGATACTAGGTTCGATGCGAAGAAAATAGGACGAAGCGAGAAGATGTTTGAAGTAAGGATGGAGAAAAAAGAAGAACTACTGGCTGGCTGTTGAAGCGCTCGACTTGCAGTGCAGTCTGTTGGGGTTATGTCTTGCATACTATGTTGGATACGAAGGCGATGAGACGATGCAGGAAGCGATACGATTGAAAACAGAGTGGAAGCAAGATAAAACCCCAACAACGGCAACAACAGGAGGAGTTGCGGTCGACCAGTCTTTGGACGGTCGACCGTCCGACTGTACAGAGTGTCCTGCGAGGGGGACAGTGGACCGGTCTTGTTGGACGGTTGACCGAATGCGGCTGAAGCAGTTTTTCAGGTGCGGGTCTGGATGAATTCGCTAAAGCCCGAACTTGCTCTTCAAGTTAGATCATGTGACTCTTATCATAGGGGTATCTCTTCTGTAACATCCAATAACTATTTTATCAAGATATCAAATTATAGTTTCTCTAGATCTCTATATATTGTTGTTATTGGTCTCCATTGAGTGCCAAGAGAGAGAGAGAGAGAGAGAGAGTAATTCATTGAAGGAAGTTTAAGAGTTTTTTCAGTTGTAAACAATTAGTACTTGCTAGTGAGGCTTGGGAGAGGGTCGTGGTGAGAATTGTAATATTCTTGTATCTTCTCTAGTTGAATAACATCTCGAGTTTCGGATTAAGGCGTAAGCCCCAATGGGAACAAACTTGTGTGTACTTGGGTGTGCATATGTGTTCGGTAGTTTGTGTTGATTGCATCGAATAACTCAATAAGATCCTAAAAGGGAAGAGTTCCGCTAATTCCATAACAAGTGGTATCGTTGTACCGCTTGTTCATAACAATTGATATCAGGGCAATCAAGTTCGTGAGTTTGTTCGAGTTCCTTAGAGAAGATGACAATTCAAATTACGAAAATCAAACACTTCGAAGATAAGATCAACATTGATATCTTGAAGGAGGAAATGCATGAAGCATCAGTTCAACGGGATTTTGATATAGTTATAGAAGGAGATAAGGGAGACCAATCGGTACAAAGCAGGAGAATTGAAAGGAGATTTATTCATAAAATGTTCCTAATTTACTTTAACAAACGGCATATGTCCACAATCACATGTATCAAAACTCCAGACTTTCAACAAAAAGAACTAATTACACTGACAAGTGGTAACATCAATTTGTACACTATTCGTATCAATATATGATGCACGACATATTTCTTCTAACCCGAATACGGATTTTCATTTATCAATTTTAGATCGTGCAAACTTAATATCTCTGCCACTACGCAAAAACTTGTAAATTCCGAGGTTTTCTAAGAGCATCCACAGTGGGGTTTCTTATTTTTAGGCAAAATGAAAAGAATAGGAATGGAATTGATTGTATGGTCTGCAGTCATATTTGCCAAAATTTTCTTATTTTTGGTTGGAACGATACATCTTGTATCGTCCCTAAAAATGAATATAAAAACAAACCAAAAAAAAAAAAAAAAAAAAAAACTGGGAAGCCCTCGGACGGGACATCATGTCCCAGCCGATCAATAATCAAACGGGACATGATGTCCCGTTGGAGGTGTTTCCCAATTTTTTTTTTTGCAAAATTCGGCAAGGACGATACATCATGTATCGTCCGAGCCATTAACAAAAAAAAAAAAAAAAGCGACGAGACATCATGTATTGTCTTCTATATTTCTATATTCGCTGCGCGACTTCTCAAATATGAGAATGCACTGTAGATCGTTTGCTATTTTTTGACTGCAGAGCTCAATTCTCATATTATTCTCAAAATATGAGAATATGAGAATTATGAGAAACGACTGTGGATGCTCTAAAGCCCCAAATTTCATTACCATTTTTCAGAATCATTTGGAAACCCTAGGTACTTTGTCTCCAACCTAGGAAACCACTTACTCGATCCTTCCCCGCTTCTCCCTCTGACTGTAAATATCCTCAATCCAATTGAAAATTACACAGATATATAATAAAAAAAGAAAAAACAAATAAATTAATGTTCCTCAATTTATCTGCATTATCATGAAATAATGTTTTTCCTAAGGGATCTATAATCTCTTCACTCTTCTATATAAGAATCTATTCGGCCTTCTCCCTTTTGTCCCCATCTCTTCTCTCCCCCTCCTCACCTTTCTCTCTCTCTCTCTCTCTCCAGAATCTTCACTTATTTAACATTCAACCATCTCGATCACTTGTTTCCAAGAGCTCCATCACCATGATGATTTCCTCGGCGATCCCAACATCGATGCACAAGCAACCGGCAATCCAATGGCGATCATTCACCTCCTCTGCCATTATTCCCGGTATGTCCTTCGTAGAACATCGTTTTATCTCATAATCATATTTCATTAATGAAAAATTAATTTTCCACCCTTCTTCTTTGTATATCTTCAAAAATTAATTAGATTGTTATCCTCTTCTTTTCTCCTTCCGGGTTCGGGTCTTCGAACAGTGCCCGATGCGTTGGGTTAATGGCAGTCGGAGTAAATTAGATTGGATTCAGAGGGCGGAGTTTTGTGACTATCCACTGAAGTAGTAGTAGGAAGTTAGAAACTCACTATTAGAATGATACTCGGAATATTTGAGGGTGGTCATGATAGTATTCATTTTCCATTAAAAAGAGAAAGTTGAAGTGGGGGAAATGTACCATACGTGGCATGCACTCTAGGCGAGTTCGGGACCGCTAGATGCACTGGGGCACACCCAGAGCTCACGGGGGCCTAAAACAAACTCCCACATAAATTAAACTAGTATAATGCACGTGGAGGGGGAATGAAAAGAACAAAAAAGGAAAAAATCTAGTATAATGGACGTGGAGGGAGAATGAAAAGGATAAAAAAACTACCAATACGTGCGCTGCACGTGTTGACACACATACACCAAAGAATAAAAAATTATTTATTTGTTTGTGAACTCCAACTCTCCCATTATAATAGTTATAGATTTGTAGGCCCCTAAAAAATATATATATATAAAAATTGTACTTTAATTCTATGTGCAAAATACGTACACATAGGTCTAATGCAGCCGCCTTTTTAACATACCTCAGGGCCCTTTCTAACATACCTCAGGGCCGGCCTTGGGCACACATTTCAAAGCAGCCCGCAAATAAGCAAAGTCCTATATGCAACATATCGAATATTTTTTGCATTTTGAAAAGCGTCCATTTATGATTTGTATCTTGCATTTGTATGGTTATAATTTTAAATCAATTATTTCGAAGAAAATGTGTGTTATGCACGTGTTCTTTCTCAATTTTTCGGTTGTCCACAGTCGACATAAGATTTCATATTGTAGGCAGTGTAGCCAGTGCCGTCTCTTGATAGGCTCGGCTAACTTTTGTTTTGTAGCTTATGATTAGAATTATCTTTAAATTGTATATATTATTTTTGTTAAAAAAAAAACTAAAATTTGCAACTACCACCGAAGGCCAGATTTCGGTGGGATTTGAGTGATTTTTTTTGGTGAAGAAGACGATGAAAGAGCTTGTACAAGTTGGAGATTTGAGATATGAGAATGAGATGATAAGCATTGCTCTTCATATGTAAATTTTGTTGTGTAGGCCCCCACATATTTCGATTGAACACCTAGGGAACGTTGACTTTGTGTATGCTTTTCAGGTTTGAAGTTTGACTGATTACGATAAAAAAAAATGGTTCTAGATATGCATTAATTAGTTATATGTTTAGCAAATCCTAAGTTTTAATGCATATAAACAGGGCCGGCCTGAGTTTACGGCTCCGAGGAGGCGAACTTCCCGAATGGCCCCTCATACATAATTGTTTTTTTGAAAAAAATGGTATATAAAAAAAAAAAATATTCTTTTTCTTCTACAGTTTTAAAAAACCGATATATATGAAAAATAAATGACGATTTAAGAATTTGAGAAATAAATCTTCAAACAAACCCAAGTTCAACTATAATAAACAGGCCCAAATACTAATTTAAAAAATAAAAGCCCAAAAATTAAATTTGAAGACCAAAAAATATATTACGCATAAAATATGTATATATAAATACAAATGAATTTTTTAAAGAGCCCCTAAAAATATGCACAATTTGGGGTCCGAGGTGGCCGCCTTCACTGCCTCAAGGTAAGCCGGCCCTGCATATTTAACCCACCCAGTTGACTGAAAAGTCAAAAGGCATTGACTTTGTATGTGTATTTCAGGGAGATGAACACATACTAATGGATATCCGATCATTGTCTGTTTATATTAGCATTGGCAATGAAAGAATATACAAAACAAGAAACAAAACGAAAGAAACCATCTGTAGCTAAACTAGGCCAGAGTTTTTTTAGATATTAGTTGTGTAATCTCGCTCATGCATTGCACACGTCGGTTTTTTTTTTTTTTTTTTCTTTTTCATTTTATGAGTTGATGATAATTTGTGTGTACTGAAATGATAAATGAGGCTAAATCTTTAATCTCTAATATTATAATGGGAAAGTTGTAGTTGTCATTTGTAACAACCTGTAATTTATAGATAACTAACAATTTAATCTGAATCATTCATTTTAAGTGAGAATTATATTAATCATTCATTTATTCAACTATTATTAGTTACCATAATATCTCCGAAGTTCAAATTTACTTACTATATAATTATTTACAAAAGTGTCATTCATATAAAATAAAACTTTGTGCCCCTAAGAGTAATTTGTAAAGAGTATGTGATGAGTAAAATGAAGTAGCAGGTTCGAGACCAGACTACGTCTTAGTATTTAATTTTGAATTTTTTTTATTATGACGTGCATCGCACGTGTATATTACTAGTATGAGTCTAATGCAAGTCTTAATCATATAGTGGATTCAAAAGTAAGAATAATTTGTTCCATTTAGCAGATCGACATAATCTTGGAACTGTGTGGACACCCATGGAGAAGGAGCGCCTTTGTCTTTTGAAAACTCGCGTAGTATCTAAAGCCAACACTCCAGGTATAAAATTATTTATTTACATTTATACGGTTTGCAACCAATTTTTTTCCCCTTTAAATTCAGCTACATCCGAAAACCTACAATATAAGTTCGCATTATGTGCATGCAGGGCCGGTCCCCACCTTGAAGCCGGTGAGGCGGCTGCTTCAGCCCCCCCCCCCCCCCCCCAACCCATTTTTTTGCAATTTTAGGGGCCTCTAAATTTGTATTTGTTATAAATATAGGCATGCATTTTGTACGTAAAAAAAAAAATTATAATTAGGGGCTCCCAAAAATAATTATTTGGGTTTTTTGTCTTCGGCTCCCGGGAACTCAAGGCCGGCCCTGTGTGCATGAGATGTTGTAGTACAGGGCAAATAGTGGTTTGAAGTTTAAATCCTGCAGTATTTTAATTTATGACCTATTCATTAGAAAGGAAAATACCAGAGATGGAATGTGCGACAATACTCCATTATTTAACATCAACAGCGAACATTTAAAAAAAACATCAACAACGAACAATCCATAAGTTGCGTCACACGTGTTATTTACTATTTTTACAAACATTTATCACAGGCACAAGAAAGGAGCTCATCCTAAATGGTTCTACCGTCGAGCATCCAAATAACATATCCGATCTACACCATGACAATGATCTACTACTTGAGGTAACTAGCTAGGAAATTGCCATGTATTATGCCAATACGTACTTGGAGCATTTAGTCGAGATTTTAAATTTATTGGTCGAATCAGAAGCTCATGGGGGTGAAAGATCTATGGCAAATGATGAACGAAGTGAAGGGGATGTTAGCATCCATAGGCGACGGAGAGATTACCACATCCGCCTACGACACTGCATGGGTAGCCCTAGTTCGCAGCCTTGATGGTGATGACACACCCGAATTCCCATCTAGCCTTCAATGGATCATCGACAACCAGCTTGCTGATGGCTCTTGGGGCGACCACGTTCTTTTCTCTGCTCACGACCGCATGATTAACACTCTTGCATGTGTCATTGCCCTCAAATCGTGGAACCTTTTCCCTGAGAAATGCGATAGAGGTGCACAAAAAAACAATTACCTTCATTTTAAGTAGTAAAAATACATAGTATGTATTGTACTTGTGAATAAAAAACTAACACTATATATATAGATATAATCAAACTCTGTAACTATTTTCGTACTGCAGGACTTTGGTTTTTAGGGAAAAACATGTGGAGATTGGCAGAGGAGGAAGATGAACTGATGCCAATTGGATTTGAAGTCACATTCCCATCGCTTATAGACATCGCAAAGTCCTTAGAGCTGCAGATTCCTTACGATGACCCGGCTTTGCGGAACATTTACGCAAAAAGGGATTTAAAGCTCAAGAGGTAGCCTCTTGATTAATATTGGAAAAAGTGATTTTCTTTCTTTCATAATTTCTTGTGATGCGATATTGGAAAACTAGATTCAATTACACATGTACTGTGCACATGCTTGCTTGCTTTAGGATCCCGAAAGAAGTGTTGCATGAAGTTCCAACAGCCCTACTACACAGTCTAGAAGGGATGACAGGCTTGGACTGGAACAAGCTTCTGAAGCTCCAAAGTACGGAAGGCTCCTTCCTCTTCTCTCCCTCTGCCACTGCCTTTGCCCTCGCCCAAACACGCGACGACAAGTGTCTCCAATATCTTCAACGCGTCGTCGATAAATTTAATGGAGGAGGTATACTGGATCTAACTCTAAGTATGGTTTCAGATTCTTCCTGTTTTGCAAGAAAAATGGAGTGACTCCTAGCTGATTGATGTTTTATAGTGCCGAATGTTTATCCTGTGGACCTCTTTGAGCACATATGGGCTGTTGATCGCTTGGAACGGCTTGGAATTTCTCGGTATTTTGAACCAGAAATTAAAGACTGTATGGATTATGTATACAGGTACCAAATTATTAGATAAAGTTAGTTAATCAATAATCCAATAAACTTAATTTCTCAATATTCTTTATTTAAATACTAGATACTGGACAGACGATGGTATATGTTGGGCAAGAAATTCTAGGGTACACGACATAGATGATACATCGATGGGGTTTCGCATGCTTCGACTATATGGCTACAATGTCTCTCCCGGTATGTATGTATGTATGTATGTATGTATGTATAATATTGTTAGATATTATAGTCCCATATTGGTGGTAGAGTTGTTTTGATATTTGTTCACCTCTTATATATAGGTGGTATTGTACTTGGTTAAATTAAATTCAATATTCAGTATTGTTTTCACATCTCTCTAATTTATCTTAACATGCTATCAGAGCCCTCACACACATGAGCAGAATGGTGTAGCTGAACGCAAGCATCGTCACATCCTTGAGACGGCTCGCGCTCTTTTACTCTCCTCTTCTGCTCCTCGTTCTTTCTGGGCTGAAGCTATCATGATCTCTGTTAGTCTCATCAACATTACTCCCTCGTCTGCCCTAGCTGGTACGACGCCTTACGAGGCTCTTTATCATTCACCTCCCGACTACAGTATGCTCCGTACCTTTGGATGCACCTGTTACGTTCTTCTCCCTCCTACTGAGCGCACGAAGCTCTCCGCTCGTGCTGCTAAGTGCGTTCACCTAGGTCTCAGTCCCGAACACAGGTTATCGTTGTTTTGATCCATCCGCGGGTCGTGTCCGAATTTCTCGACATGTCTCCTTTGTGGAAGACGCCCCTTACTACCTGACCCCCGTCGAGGATACTAGATTTTTCGATTCCCCAGTTGTTGCTAGCCCTCCGACTTTATCTTCCCGCATTCCTTTTGATCCACTCCTCTGCCTCCATTCACATCTCCTGCAGTCCTTACACCTGTTGTTCCCCCTACCGAACCTCCACCTGCATTCCTACAGCCGCCAGCACCCATCCCACCTACTTCCCCACTGACACATGCACCTACTCCACCGTCCCCACCCCCACACCCTATCAGTCCACCACCCCTTCGTCAGTCTACCCATTCCACTTCTGGTATTCCTCCGGCACGTTATACACCTGATGCCAGTGGTCCTTCTGACCAGTTTGGTTTGGCCACCCTAGCTTCCTACTTACCACAGTTTTATGCATATCTCACTGCTATACACTCTACACGTGAGCCCAGAACCTATCAAGATGCAATTCAATATCCTGAATGGAGGAAAGCCATTGCAGAGGAATTCAGTGCATTTGATCAAACTGGCACTTGGGATTTTTTTTTTTTGATTAAAATGGCACTTGGGATGTTGTTCCTCTACCAGAGGGCGTTCAGCCTATTAGCTGCAAGTGGATCTTCAAGATAAAATATCAACCTGATGGATCTATTGAGCGGCACAAGGCCCGTCTAGTAGCCCGAGGGTTTACTCAAGAGCATGGCATTGACTATGATGAGACCTTTGCTCCCGTTGCACAGATGACTACTGTTTGCACCCTTCTTGCTGTTGCAGCCATCCGCCACTGGCCGTTATACTAGATGGACGTGAAGAATGCTTTTCTTCATGGTACCTTATCTGAGGTTGTTTATATGGATCCTCCTCCTGACCTCCCTACTCCTCCTCGTCATGTTTGCCGGCTGCGTCGGGCTATATATGGTTTGAAGCAGGTCCCTCGAGCCTGGTTTGAGTGTTTTCGCCTTGTCATCACTAAGGCTGGTTTTAGTCAGAGTTCTCAGGACCATTCTATGTTTGTGCGGTCATCACCGTAGGAGAGGGTAATTCTACTACTATATATTGATGATATGATCATTACTGGGGATGACTCCGCCGGCATTGCATCCACCCAGAAATACCTTCACCAGCAGTTTCATATGAAAGACCTTGGTAAGCTACGTTACTTTCTGGGATTAGAGATTGCTCATAGATCTCAGGAGATACTCATTTCTCAGCAGAAATACACATCAGATATTATTTTCGCTGCATGCCTCTCTGACAGTCGATCAGCTGGTACACCCTTAGAGCTTCATGTGAAGCTTCGTCCCACAGATGGTGAGCTCCTTCCTGATCCCACTAGATACAGGCAGATTGTTGGACAGCTTGTCTATTTATGCATGACCAGACCCGATATTGCTCATGCAGTTAGTATTGTCAGTCAGTTTGTTTCTGCTCCTACATCAGTTCACTACGGTGCTCTCCTTCGGATCCTCAGATATCTTCGAGACACTATCACTCGCTCATTATTCATGCCTTCTATATCCCAACTAGAGCTCAGTTCATATTCTGATTCAGATTGGGTAGGGGATCTGACTACCAGAAGGTTTACCACAGGTTTCTGTCTATTTCTTGGTGATTCGCTGATTTCATGGCGGAGCAAGAAACAGGCAGTTGTTGCATGTTCTTCCACCGAAGCTGAGTACAGAGCAATGGCAGCTACTACTAGAGAGATTGTTCATGTTCGTTGGCTGTTATCAGATATGGGTGTTACCCTTACATGAGCTACTCCACTTTATTGTGATAACCGGAGTCATTGCATATTGCAAGCAACTCGGTCTTTCATGAGCGAACGAAGCATATTGAGATTGATTGTCATTATGTTCGTGAGCGTTTTGAGGCAGGGACCATCTCTCTCCATTCTGTTACCTCTTCCCAGCAGACTGCAGACTTCTTCACCAAATCCCATACAATTCAGAGATTCTGACACTTAGTAGGCAAACTCACATTGTTTGACCCATCGTGAGTTTGAGAGGGGGTGTTAGATATTATAATCCCATATTGGTGGTAGAGTTGTTTTGATATTTGTTCACCTCCTATATATAGGTGGTATTGTACTTGGTTAAATTAAATTCAATATTCAGTATTGTTTTCACATCTCTCTGATTTATCTTAACAAATATTATAGCAAGTGTGGACTTCTTAAAATTAACTCATTAAAGTGTTGAAAATTAATTTCAAAATCTATATTGAGGCATGGTTTGTGTTGTAGATGTCTTTAAGAACTTTGAAAAGGATGGAGAGTTCTTCTGCTTCGTAGGACAAACAAATCAGGCTATCACTGGAATATACAATCTGAACCGGGCATCTCAAATAATGTTTCCCGGAGAAGAGATCTTAGATCAAGCCAAAAGGTTTTCTTACAAGTTCCTTCGAGAGAAACAAGCAGCTAATCAACTGTTAGACAAATGGATCATTACGAAGGACTTGCCTGGGGAGGTATAAAAATTTCAAATTTGTGAAAAACTAGCCGTTGCTTTACATATGTATAATTAGCTAATTTTATTAAAAATTAATGGAGAGAATTTATGATTTTGCCATAGTTAAATGTGCAAATATTTCAATAAAACAGGTGGAATATGCACTGGATTTCCCATTCTATGCGAGCCTACCCCGCATAGAAACCAGGTCATTCGTTGACCAGTACGGAGGCGGTAACGACGTTTGGATCGGAAAAACACTTTACAGGTAAAAGTGGCATCTTCCTCTTTAATCCAACCGTTGATATTTATCTAAAGGACACGCCGTCGTCGCTCATCGGAGTCAGTTGCAGGATGCCACTTGTGAACAACGACTTGTATTTGGATTTGGCTAAGGCCGACTTTAACCAGTGTCAAGCAATTCACCAGTTAGAATGGCTAGGCCTGCAAAAGTGAGCCTTTTTTTTTGTTGCATTAAGTCCTCTCTGTTCATACTGTTGATCATGTTGCATTGTGTATAGGTGGTATGAGGAGTGTAATTTAGGGATGTATGGGGTGAGCAAGAAGCACGTGTTGAAGGCGTACTTCTTGGCGTCGGCTTGTATTTTTGAGCCAGATCGTGCAACAGAACGGCTTGGTTGGGCTAAGACTGCAATTCTAGCTGGGGCTATTGCGTCGTGCTTTGAAAATGAACCATATGGGGAAGAAGCTATGAAGGAGTGTATTTATGAGTTTCGCAACAATGCCATAAGGTACGTACGTCTGACTAAATATTAATCCATCCATCCATCTATCCATCGTGACATTTCAAAGTAATGGTAGATGATTGGATTATGTGTGTCGGAATCTATTAAAAGAACAAAATGTTAAGATAAAAGAATAGAAATTGACTGAGACTAAGACTTGAGGTGCAGGTCGAGGTTTGGAGAAGGGCTGGTGAGACCCATCCTCGAACTGATTGATCACCTAGGAGCATCGATTGCACGCCAGAGGATGCAGCCCTGCCAGGAGCAAATTCGCAATAGCTTGCATCAAGCTGTAAGCAGTAACTCGATTGCTCTCATATCGTTTCATGCCATATCGTTACTAATTAATCATCTATTAGTCTATAAAAACCAACTTACCCTCATTTTTTTAGGAAAATACTTACTGTAAACAACTGTTTACTGTTATATCTAGTAATAGTTAATATTGCAGGATTCAATGCACTTTTTTTTATCGTCAATCACGACGATATGAATCTCAATATAATTATAGATGATAAAATTGTGCATTCGACTCTCTTCTGAAAAAGAGCAGAGAATCTAGCTTGATCCCAAAGTTTTACTAATTGTTTGTTGCATTGTTCTTTTGATTGAAAAAGACTACTCCATTGATGTCTATATGTAACAATATAAAATTTTGCAGTGGGTTGATTGGATGCTGAAATGGACAGGAGATGAAAATGAAACAGGGTTGTTATTAATAAGGACAATAGAATTGAGTAGAGGAGAATGCGACCCTATGCATCAACCCGACTCTGCTCGTTTGGCACAACTCGCCTCTTCTGTTTGTTGTCTCCTTCAACATCACACACTTCATTCCAAGGTAAGCCTCTTTTTTATTATAATCCGAAAACCTTTGATCTATCTCAACACTGATGTTAGTTTGGATCGTGTGCTTGACTCATATTTCAATCCAAAACTGAAGTTTGAATCACATAAAATGACAACTTGCTGAATACGAGCTCCTTCAACTAACTTAACATTTCACATGGAAACAGGGCAACATAAATGGCGATGAAATTTTATGCGACGGAACAGTGGAATCAAAGATGCAAGAACTAATGCGAAGGATTCTCCAAAGCTCAGGTGGAGTTACTATTAGCAAGCAAACCAAGCAAACATTCATGTTAGTTACAAAAAGCTTCTATTATGCAGCTTATTGTCCTTCAACTCTTAACAGTCATATCTCCAAGGTGCTCTTTCAAAGAGTTGAATAATTTCTTAATCTTTTTTATATAAAAAATTATAGATATATTTGTGAAATATGTTTATAGATTACGTAGGCTATACCGTTATAGTTTCCAAAGATGAAATATATTGTAATTCAGTAATGTGCAGTTGACTTGAACTTGAAGGAAATAGTGGAGATCTGTTTTTCTCGATCTGTTTTTCTCATATTTGGTTACAAATATCATATGTTCAAAAGTTGAAAGATTCGAAAAGAGAGAAATTTACTTAAGTAAGATATTGTAATAGAGTTTCAATAGCAATAATAATAACATTTCGATATTAATAGTCTAAATGTATATCAAAGTTACTTTAATTTAATACAACAAATATATCGGATACATTATTTGCAAGGATGATCGGCAGAATCTCTTCCTCAAATGTACCACTAACTTTGCTCCAAAGGTGGCTGTGTGACTTTGCCTTCTGTTTCGTCTGGGCTTCTGGTGCTGAGTTTGGTCTCCAGTCTTCTACCTATGCTGTTGGAGTTGGTTTCTTCTGTTTTGATTGCTTTTGTGGGTCTGTTTATTTTTGTCTGTGGATGGTGTGCTAATCTCTTATTAGCTGTATTTGGTTGTTCCTGTCGGGCTGTGGGTGTGTGTGAGCCGGTATGGGGTCTTTGTTTTTAGTTTGTCCCTTGTAAACTGTCTCTTAGTACAGCTATTTTGATTATTTATTTAGTTTAGGCTGGAGTGTTTTCACTCCATCCTGTTTCAAAAAAAAATAAAAAATTGTACCACTAACTTTTTTGCAGCTTTTAGGGACAGACTTCTTTTAAGACATGATGAGATGATGGCATGCTTGATGCGAAATTTGCACAACACATTCTGATAGGATATGGCAGGCATCATGACAAACATTCACATTCTGGATGAGCACTGAGTTGTAAATGAGGTCATGATAGATAGCATGTGTGAGTCTGAGAGCCTCATTAATCCTAAGACATCAAATCATAAGAGAAGAAGAAAAGGGCAAAGATTGAGCAGTTTATCATAGTATACAAATAGTATATAGTAGAAAAAGCCAAACCTCTTGTGTCAAAAGCACAGGCATGAGTATGCACTGGATTTTATTCTGGAATGACATGATGAATATTCTGTCCTCATCAAATGCCAGATCTGAATTCAAATCCTGTAATCAGTTTTAGAAACTTGTGATGAATCATTTTTTTTTTCCTCCTTTCACTTTTACAAGTTGCTCAAGTTCTTCCTATGATCATTCTGGCTGGGGATCGAGGTAATGTGCAGGTATTTTTTGCGAAATTGACACTCAACTTTGCAAAGATGATCTAATTACATGTTCCTCTTGAACTGCCTGATTCCGAACGACACAATTTTGCAGAATTCAGAATACATGAAGCATTTTACGGTCGCTGAGTGTACTTTTGTTAGAACCTGAATATAGAATAATAGAAAATCCCAACAGAAATTGCGAAGAAATCAAATACAGGGAAGAAAACAGTAAGTAAAAGAAATTGCACAGAGTCGAGATTGATAATCTCTGTCCTTAAAGCAGAATTCGCCCCGTAGTGTGACGATTACCGGCGAATTGCTTCCCAGGATACAACTGTACCTTCTCTGAAGAACGCAGCACCCTTGCTTCAGAGACAACGAACTGTTGTCTGTGTTGTACTCTCAGTTGACACTGACGCAGAGGAGAAGAAGAAGAAGAATAAAAAAACGAAAAATTCTGTATCTGTATAGAAGACTCTGTCTGGATTTATAGAGGAAATTGGAGACTGATCAGATGCCATTACTCTGTAACAGCAGAGTAATGGAGACTCTTCAGATTCATAACTGGTGAGCCATTACTCTGCTGTTACAGAGTAATGGGTACCAGTTACTGAATCTGAAAAGTTTTTTCAGTTCAGTAGTGGAAGAGTTTTTGTCTGGGCAAAAAAAAATTTAAGCGCGTGTGTGTTTGTTATTTTGGCTAAGTCCTCTCTCCACTACACGTTAGTGGTAACCCTCGGGCCACGCCCTTTAGTCCAGTTTTCTAGTATATATACTAAAAAAAATCCTTTCCAATTTCCGATATGGGACTATCCATTTGCTAAGTTAGTACCTTTCAGGTACCCAACTTTGGATCAACATTTCTCATTCATACGGAATTCGTTTTTGGCAAGTGAGTATACTACGGAATAGTACTCGTCGAAAGGATCGCAATCCACTCATTTTCTGGCGCCGCCGGTGGCCGGAGCCTACCGAAATCCGACCCGGAAAACTTCAAAAATTAATTCCAACAATCCCCCATATGAATGGAAATTACCAGACCATGGAATCCAGACACGACAGAAAAACAAAAAACATAACAGAAAGACTCTGAGAGTACAATTGGAAAATCACTGCATCAGGAACGGTAGTAATTTTTCAACTTTGAACCACCCTTAGTAATTAGCTATCAGATTCACTTGACCAGGTAGTGATCATGATGTCTTGAACTACCCGAGCGTTGTTGTGAACCTAGACAATAACTATCACACAGTTTCATCTCCTCACAGAACTAAGTTCTCTTGTTGTGTTCATTTTGGCCTTGAACATCCCTGGTTAATCGTGAGTGAACTTGGAGAATGTAGCCTCTCTTCAATCTCCTAGAAACGGTTCCATTTCACACTCACAAGGTGATTGCCCATAAAGAGTATCCTGCTATACCCCACTTTTATTTCAAAGCTATGAGAATCATTAAAAGCCAAGCTTATCCTAACTATTTGCAGGCAGCACTTGTTTTATCATCCTAAGAGTGGGTATGAGGTGTTAATCTCTCAGTGCTTTCGTCGATTCAACAAGATTTAGTTGTCCCTTTGAACCTAGATCTTGGGATCTCCAATTCCTAGGTAGGGTTTCCATCAAGTATCCTCTTTCGTCATAGGCTTTAAACCCATTCCTTTTGATGATCTCACAACCTGCTCTCGCGACAGACCTTTAGTAAATGGATCTGCTAGGTTGTCAGCCGGTTTTATATATTCTATAGAGATTACTCCATTTGAGAGCAGTTGTCTAATGATTTTGTGTCGTCTTCTGATATGACGAGACTTACCATTATACATACAACCCAGTGCCCGTGCTATAGCCGATTGGGTGTCACAGTGTACACATAAGGCAGACACTGGTTTTTCCCACATAGGAATATCCTCTAAAAAGTTGCGAAGCCATTCTGCTTCCTTTGCCGCTTTGTCTAAAGCAATAAACTCAGATTCCATGGTGAATCTGGCCAATAGCGTTTGTTTAGAGGATTTCCAAGACACAGCTGCACCACCAAGTGTAAAGACATATCCACTTGTGGATTTTGAGTTCTTGGAGTCCGATATCCAGTTGGCATCACTGTAGCCTTCCAGTACTGCTGGATATCTGGTGTAATGCAGTGCATAACTCTGAGTATGTCGCAAGTAGTTCAATACTCTAGTTATTCCTTTCCAGTGACTTCGTCCTGGATTACTCGTGTATCTGCTCAGTACGTTTACCGAATGTGCTAGGTCCGGTCTTGTACAATTTGTTAGGTACATGTCACGCCCCGCTTCCTACTATACGGAAATACAGGCACGCAACTGAAGCCCAGCAAATGATATACATCATCCATAAGCTGTACAATTATAAGCTCAACAAGATCTTTATAACACATTCACGCAGGCAGATATAATAATCACATGAGCTGAAAATAGAATAACCATCATTTGGATAATACATCAATATCGGGTCAAGATGCCCGGGAGTACAAGGTGCCAAAATTAAAATAATATGATAAGTAGTTCGCTATAACAACTAGATAAAATAGCGACTGAAAGAAAAACAACATGAAGTAGTAAGGAAGTAGCAACGATCGTCTAGAGAGTGCTCGTCGGGTCCATCAGTACCTGTATAATTATTAACTCAAAGAAAAATAGAAAAGTTCCTGTTATAGCAAGTTTCGGGCAGCAAGTAGCAACAAGCAGAAAAAGGAGTAATATAACAAGATATAACATGAAAGAAACAAGAAGTAGAAGTACAAATACAATATGGAAGTAAACAAAGAACTGGGACAATATGATCATGTAAGTAATAACTGTAACTAGTGTATTCTAGACTTCAAGATAAAAGCAATTAATAACCTAGGCTCAGTTAATCGATAATCATGTAATCAAGGATCGAGAGTCATGTAATCAAGAGTCATGTAATCAAGAATCATGTAATCAAGAGTCTTGTAATCAAGAGTCATGTAATCAAGAGTCATGTAATCAAGAATCTTGTAATCAAGAATCATGCTTAGTGGAAATCTCAAGTTTATCTATTTTATTAACTTATCTAATGCACGCAATCCTGTGTCCCATACCACAAGTTCGGTGCATATCAATCATGTGACGTTTAGACTTAAGTGGTGAATTCTATAGGATTATGTACTCGGGTCTTCCAGTGATAGTATCAAGACATGTAATCATGAATCATGTAATCGAGAATTACGTAATCAAGAATTGTGTAATCAAGAATCAAGAATCACTATTTCGGGAAACACGGGCCCCCTTCCGAGTATACTCCCCTATATTGTCCATTACTAAGTCGTACCCTTATAACCCCGGCTTGTTATTCTTTTATAATTAATTATGAACATGCAGTTGGTACGACTAGTGGAACGGTGTAATCAAATAGTTTAGTCAAGGAAAATATCAAGGGCAGTAATCATGGATATGAGACGTAAAACGAGTACATGTATCGAGAGTAGTTATTATAAAATTATCAAGTAGTATAAAATGCATTCTATCAACCTATTATATCTATGCAAGTTATTATTACAAGAACGATAATACATTCAGTTCATTAAATATGAAAAAAATAACGGGTTTATATGAAAAAATGTATAGATGAATTTTCAAACAACTTGACATATCTGCATTCAAATTCACTTTCCCGTTGTTACAGAAAAGCAAATCCGATTCCATCAGACATTCTAGAAAGTAGACTCTCTTTCGGTTCCAACTCATATTCACACGATACATAGTAGCTATGCGTATCAATTCATTCTTCGCTGGTTTCGATGTTTCGCGCGCATTCTGAAAATTCGGAGTCACAATACTAAAACTGCAAAATCTCACAATCTATACATCGGATTGAGAAACTATAGGATGTTTCGGATATCTAGACTCGAAGGGCTACGATTTTCATGTAGAAAGTTTTTCGATCCAGTATCGGTAACATGTCAAATTCTCAGTACAAGATACCGTTCGTAATCCCGTGCAGGTTCAGAAATTCATGATATGTCAGTACTAATATCGCGATATCTCACAATCTATACATCCGATTGAGAAACCGTAAGATGTTCTGGATTCGGGACTTGATGGGCTACGATTTCCATGTAGAAAATCTTCAATCCAGTATCGGTAGCATGGTCGAATTATTAGTGCAAGGTCAAGAAATTTAGAGATGGTAAGGTTGAATATTCGATATTCGATAACACGATTCGAAATGTGTTAACGGTTCACTCTTGAGTTGATATAGCATGGAACAAGTGACTAGAACGGAGTTTGACAATAAAACATGATGATAACTCGACTACTTGCCACGAGTCAAAGGAAAATGCTTGTACGAGAACAAAAATAGTGTACAAGGTACTTGCCTTATAACGTGACGATTTCGGTGGTGGTGTTAACCACGGAAAGAAGAAGCAATGTCGGCAACGGACGGCGGCACAACGGCGGTAAGAATGGTGGCAAGACGGTAGTGAGCGAGCAACGGTAGCAACGATGAGCGACGACAACAATAAGGTGGCGCGGCGTCGAGTTATTTTTCGGGGTTCACGGGATCGTAGAAGCGGAGTCGTTGGCTCGAAGGTGGAATGTGAAGTGGAGCTTGGGTGTTGCTTGAGCTCTCGGGTGTGAAGAAGGCAGAGGAAGGGAAGGAGAAGGGCTCTCAGGTGTGAAGAAGGCAAAGGAAGAGAAGAAGGGAATGAAGTGAGAAGTTCTGCACGTGTGTGTGTGTGTATATATATAGAAAGGAAGGGATAAGAGGGGTGTAGAAAAATCAAGGGTTAGGAGGTGGTGGTGTAGAAAAATCAAATGTGTGGAAAAAAATGAGAAGTTAGGCGTAGAAGGAGAAAATGAGGGGAGAGAAAATGAGAAGTTAGGCGTAGGATTAGGCAGGATTAGGATTAGGATTAGTATTAGGATTAGGATTAATCGGGGTTTAAAATTTGTATTTAAACTCCGGTCGAAAAATCACAAAATTATAGAATTGATCAGAAAAATATTCTGGCTTTAGATAAAGAGTTCAAAGAGAAAATAAAAACTGATCTAAAAATTGAAGTACAAAAATTCACGTAATAAAATACGTACAACTGGGACAGGGAGTTACAATCCTACCCACCTTACAAAAAAATTTCGTCCCCGAAATTTACTTAGGCGAGATATAGGATAGCTAAGAATGCAATACTCTTCAACTGAGAGTACAACGGAAGATAATAGAAACAAAGAGTACAAAGGCACGAAAACAACTAAAGACAAATTGTGCACCCTCAACTAAATGACTCAACAATTTGATGTTTGGGATCAGAATCTGAACCACCGACATCGCTAACATCCCAGTTTAGCTGAGTCACAAGCTCATCTCGCTCTGGTACATACTCCTCCAATTTTCTGAGTAACTCCTTAGGCGATGGAGCCGAAATCAAGATGTATTTGGCCTTACTGGATATAAACTCCTCAGCCATAGCTGAATCTATGAAGGATAGCAGTGAGTTGTAATATCCATCAACATTTAAAAGTCCCACCGGTTTGCTGTGGATCCCTAGTTGAGCCCATGTGATTACTTCAAACAACTCCTCAAGTGTTCCATAACCTCCGTGCAAGGCTATGAAAGCATCAGCAGCACGAGCCATTTCAGTCTTCCTCTCGTGCATGTTAGAGACAACTCTAACATCTCCCACAGTTTCCCCAGTAATCTCTTTCGGCATCAGCGGCTTGGGAATCACTCCCAAAACATGTCGGCCACCAGTACGAACAGCATCAGAAACCAGGCCCATCAATCCTATTCTCCCACCACCGTAGACGAGATCGATATTCCTTTCTACAAGCTCCTTGCCGAGCTCGATCGCGGCTTCCTAGTAGCTAGCTCTTTTGCCAGAGCTACTGTCACAAAATACACAAATCCTACCAAATCTCGATGAAGATGAAGAAAGTTTCATCTTCTTCCCTGCTTCACTTTCTTCTTCCACCGATTTTCTCTTCATCCCCGCTACCGATTTTTGATCTCTTCTTTCCATTTGCCAAGAAAATCTGAGCTCCTACTCTCTCTTTCTTTCTTGCTCCTGCCTCTACTACCAGCTTCTCACTCTCTCTTTTCTCCGAAGCTTGCTCCCGAGTTATCTTCTTCTTTCTCTTCACCCCTTTCTTCCCCCGCTTCTCTCTCTTTCTTTCTTCTCCGACGTCTCTCTCTTTCTCTCTTTCTTCTCCGACTTCTCTCTCTTTCTTCTTCCTCTTTTTCTTTCTTTCTCTTTTTTCTTTCTTCTTTCTTTGACTTCTCTCTCTCTCTCTCTCTCTCTCTCTTTCTTTTCTATTTATTTCTTCTTCTTCTTGTCTTTTCTTCATTAATGCACCGCCCCCTATAACCATCCTATGATCAGTATCTGCACTTTGGCCCCTATCCATTCCAAATATAACATCGAATCTTGAGTTGTTGATGATGTTGAAGTTTGCTTTGAAATTCATTCCATGAATCAATAAGGGACTCTGCTATGTTTTTGCTGTGCCACTCTGATGGTGATGTTTCTAGATGCTGATATCAAGTGATAGCGATCGATGAATTGAGCAGAATTAAGAGATTGGTAACACGAAGATGTTGGTTGTCAAACTTATTTGGTAAAGTGGGCCCCACCCACCAAACAATGTTGAAAAATTGTGGTAAGATTGGTGCCGCAAAGAAAAACGGGAGAAACATGAATGAAGAATTTGTCAGTTACTCATCTCTCATTTCTATAAATGAGAGATTTAGGAAGAAGAGAAAAATTAAGCAAGATAAGAACAAGAAACAAGCAGAAAAGAAGAAAAAGAATAGAGTGTATATTTGTAAGGTGTAGTAATAGCAGTTTTAGAAAATAGTGAAGAGTCTTCTTGTTGGTATTCCAGTTTCCAATTTGTTTGCCATTTAGTCCAACAAAATTCGTACACTCTTCCAACAGAAGATTCAAGAAAATAGGAATAGAAAGAAATAACTAGTATGATATCCAATAATGGATTGATCGATGAGAATGAATGCAATGTACAGAAGGTAACAAACGACGCAGGAACTGAAGTATGACTAGATCAAAATATACCGGTAACTATTTCTTTGGTGATCTCTGCTTCCTCTGTAATCAGGTTATAAGCCTGATTACACTCTCCAGTCTGTCCTCCACTGGGATTTGATCCTCCTATTGGTGTGACACTCTTTCTCTTCGGGCAATCCCGAACCTTGTGATCATTCGCTCCACATGCAAGACACAGGTTGTTGGCTTTCCAGCAGTTCTTGCGTATGTATCCAACTCGACGACAATAATAGCACTTCTGGTTCTTCTTTGGAGTCGCCGATGGGTAAGGTGATGCTCTAGTAGTCGGGGTCTGAACTGGCCTCCGTATCGGTCCACCTGTAGACTGTGCGACATTAAGGAGTTGTAATGCCCCCTGAACGGCAGTCCACCCTCTACGGATCTGCTCCTGGGTATCGAGCATAGCGGTGTAACTCTTATGCTGGTGCACAAACAAGTCTCATTGAATGGAGTTTGCGACATCCTGTACCCTATCCAGATTAACTCTCACCAGTTCATTTTGCTCTTGCTGTAACTCCATCATTCGTTGCATCTCCTGAAGAATGGCGACGATCTCCGATAGTTCATCCCTAGGTGTAGAAGTCGAAGAGCCTCCGTGAACCATAGTCTGAAATGCATATTCGAATGGGGTAAATCTCCAGATGGCAAGTTGGTTATTAACATTTATGTGATCCACGTGGTGTGTATATTGTTGAGCTTGGCATGGTTCGAGCCTAGACTCTGATACCACTAAAAACCTGTCATGCCCCGCTTCCCACTATACGGAAATACAGGCACGCAACTGAGGCCCAGCGAATGATATACATCATCCATAAGCTGTACAATTATAAGCTCAACAAGATCTTTATAACACATTCACGCAGGCAGATATAATAATCACATGAGCTGAAAATAGAATAACAATCATTTGGATAATACTTCAATATCGGGTCAAGAAGCCCGGGAGTACAAGGTGCCAAAATTAAAATAATATGATAAGCAGTTCGCTATAACAACTAGATAAAATAGCGACTGAAAGAAAAACAACATGAAGTAGTAAGGAAGTAGCAACGATCGTCTAGAGAGTCTGCTCGTCGGGTCCATCAGTACCTGTATAATTATTAACTCAAAGAAAAATAGAAAAGTTCCTGTTATAGCAAGTTTCAGGCAGCAAGTAGCAACAAGCAGAAAAAGGAGTAGTATAACAAGATATAACATGGAAGAAACAAGAAGTAGAAGTACAAATACAATATGGAAGTAAACAAAGAACTGAGACAATATGATCATGTAAGTAATAACTGTAACTAGTGTATTCTAGACTTTAAGATAAAAGCAATTGATAACCTAGGCTCAGTTAATCGATAATCATGTAATCAAGGATCGAGAGTCATGTAATCAAGAGTCATGTAATCAAGAATCATGTAATCAAGAGTCATGTAATCAAGAATCTTGTAATCAAGAATCATGCTTAGTGGAAATCTCAAGTTTATCTGTTTTATTAACTTATCTAATGCACGCAATCCTGTGTCCCATACCACAAGTTCGGTGCATATCAATCATGTGACGTTTAGACTTAAGTAGTGAATTCTATAGGATTATGTACTCGGGTCTTCCAGTGATAGTATCAAGACATGTAATCATGAATCATGTAATCGAGAATTACGTAATCAAGAATTGTGTAATCAAGAATCAAGAATCACTATTTCGGGAAACACGGGCCCCCTTCCGAGTATACTCCCCTATATTGTCCATTACTAAGTCGTACCCTTATAACCTCGGCTTGTATAATTAATTATGAACATGCAGTTAGTACGACTAGTGGAACGGTGTAATCAAATAGTTTAGTCAAGAAAAATATCAAGGGCAGTAATCATGGATATGAGACGTAAAACGAGTACATGTATCGAGAGTAGTTATTATAAAATTATCAAGTGGTATAAAATGCATTCTATCAACCTATTATATCTATGCAAGTTATTATTACAAGAACGATAATACATTCAGTTCATTAAATATGAAAAAAATAACGGGTTTATATGAAAAAATGTATAGATGAATTTTCAGACAACTTGACATATCTGCATTCAAATTCACTTTCCCGTTGTTACAGAAAAGCAAATCCGATTCCATCAGACATTCTAGAAAGCAGACTCTCTTTCGGTTCCAACTCATATTCACACGATACATAGTAGCTATGCGTACCAATTCATTCTTCGCTGGTTTCGATGTTTCGCGCGCATTCTGAAAATTCGGAGTCACAATACTAAAACTGCGATATCTCACAATCTATACATTGGATTGAGAAACTATAGGATGTTTCGGATATCTAGACTCGAAGGGCTACGATTTTCATGTAGAAAGTTTTTCGATCCAGTATCGGTAACATGGTCAAATTCTCAGTACAAGATACCGTTCGTAATCCCGTGCAGGTTCAGAAATTCATGATATGTCAGTACTAAAATCGCGATATCTCACAATCTATACATCCGATTGAGAAAACGTAAGATGTTCTGGATTCGGGACTTGATGGGCTACGATTTCCACGTAGAAAATCTTTAATCCAGTATCGGGAGCATGGTCGAATTATTAGTGCAAGGTCAAGAAATTTAGAGATAGTAAGGTTGAATATTCGATATTCGATAACACGATTCGAAATGTGTTAACGGTTCACTCTTGAGTTGATATAGCATGGAACAAGTGACTAGAACGGAGTTTGACAATAAAACATGATGATAACTCGACTACTTGCCACGAGTCAAAGGAAAATGCTTGTACGAGAACAAAAATAGTGTACAAGGTACTTGTCTTATAACGTGACGATTTCGGTGGTGGTGTTAACCACGGAAAGAAGAAGCAACGTCGGCAACGGACGGCGGCACAACGGCGGTAAGAATGGTGGCAAGACAGTAGTGAGCGAGCAACGGTAGCAACGATGAGCGACGACAACAACAAGGTGGCGCGGCGTCGAGTTATTTTTCGGGGTTCACGGGATCGTAGAAGCGGAGTCGTTGGCTCGAAGGTGTGAAGTGGAGCTTGGGTGTTGCTTGAGCTCTCGGGTGTGAAGAAGGCAGAGGAAGGGAAGGAGAAGGGCTCTCGGGTGTGAAGAAGGCAAAGGAAGAGAAGAAGGGAATGAAGTGGGAGGTTCTGCACATGTGTGTGTGTGTATATATATAGAAAGGAAGGGATAAGAGGGATGTAGAAAAATCAAGGGTTAGGAGGTGGTGGTGTAGAAAAATCAAATGTGTGGAAAAAATGAGAAGTTAGGCGTAGAAGGAGAAAATGAGGGGGGAGAAAATGAGAAGTTAGGCATAGGATTAGGCAGGATTAGGATTAGGATTAGGATTAGGATTAGTATTAGGATTAGGATTAATCGGGGTTTAAAATTTGTATTTAAACTCCGGTCGAAAAATTACAAAATTATAGAATTGATCAAAAAAATATTCTGGCTTTAGATAAAAAGTCCAAAGAAAAAAATAAAACTGATCTAAAAATTGAAGTACAAAAATTCACGTAATAAAATACGTACAACTGAGACAGGGAGTTACAGTACATCAGACTACCAATTACACGTGCATATTCCAGTTATGATATGCTTTCGCCTGTATTTTTGAACAAGTGAAGACTTGGATCGACGGGACTTTTTGCTGTTCCATTGGAGTAATTCTTAAATCTTTCAAGTACTTTATCAGCATAATGAGCTTGAGACAAAGTAATCCCCTCAGATGTCCTGGAAACTTTGATTCCTAGTATGACATCTGCAACTCCCAAATCTTTCATGTCAAATTTGCCACTAAGCATGGTCTTAGTTTGTTTGATAATGTCGTTAGTGCTTCCAATAATGAGCATGTCGTCTACGTATAGACATACCAGAATGTATCCATTTGATGTATCTTTGATGTAGATACATTTATCGCATTCATTTATTTTGAAACCATTTGACATCATAATATTGTCAAATTTTGCATGCCACTGCTTTGGAGCTTGTTTCAGGCCGTACAGTGATTTTACAAGCCTGCACACCTTGTTTTTCTGTCCAAGAACTACGTAACCCTCAGGTTGTTTCATGTATATTTCTTCTTCTAAGTCCCCATTTAAAAAAGCAGTTTTAACATCCATTTGATGTATTTCCAGGTTACGTAGAGCTGCAATAGCTATCAACATTCTTATGGACGTTATTCTTGTAACTGGGGAATATGTATCGAAGAAATCTAGGCCTTCTTTTTGCCTAAATCCTTGTACCACAAGTCTAGCCTTATGCTTCTCTATTGAACCATCTGGTTTCAATTTTTGTTTGAAAATCCATTTGCACCCTAGAGCTTTACATCCAGAAGGCAAGTCGACTAACTCCCATGTATGATTTTGCATAATGGAGTCTATTTCACTTTTGATTGCTTCCTTCCACATAGGAGCATCAGGCATAGACATGGCTTCCTTGAAAGTTATGGGCCCATTCTCTAACAGAAAGGCCGTCACAAAGTCAGGACCAAATGATTTTGATGTTCTATCTCGTTTACTTCGTCTAGGCTCATTAGTATCATGTTCTGGTTCATCAACTGAAGTGCTTGCAGTCCCTTGTTCACGTGTACGTTTGGGGTACGTAGTATCCTTGCACGGAAACACGTGTTCAAAGAAGGAAGCTGTAATGCCCTGATTTTTCATTTAATAAAAAATTATTTATTTTGCACGTAGTGTGCACGTGCAATATTTTGGTAAATATTTTCATCATGATGAGTATAGATTTTTTTTTAATTATATGCTTCTAATTATTTTTACAAAGCTTTCTTTCAATTAGACAAAAAGCCTTTTCCTTTAAAAGCCCAAAGTTAATTTAATTTATTATTTTATAATAATTATTTTGGCCCATTAAACTAAAGCCCATTAGTTAATTTATTTTTTTAAATATGACTTGTAATGTAGAATACAAAATTAAAGTTTATTTTTATATAAAATAAAATGTAAAATTTTTGGATATAGTTGCATGCACGTGCACTACACGTACACGTGCGATATGCACTCCTATGATGGCCGGTTTTGATCTTTTTGGGAGGGAAACCAAAAATTTGAGTGGAGATCATGCTTGGTGGTTACTTGGTTGTGGGTAGTTAATGTAACTCCTACTTTCATCTTAGCCCTCCATCTTATAACCAATTACTTGATCCTAGCCCTCCATTCCATCAAGATTTTAGTATAAATACCCCCTTCATGGCTAGTCATTCTTGTGCCCATTACTTTCTACAAACCTATAGTCTAAATTATATTATCTAGTAGTGATTTTGTGGGTTAAAAGATTGAGAGTGTGTGGGATTTTTGCTTGCAACTAGAAGAGGGAGGGGCCGGCATCATGGAAGGAGGAGCTCTCGGTTTGCTTGGGTGTGCTTGGAGGCTTGTGTGCACGTGTTCAAGGAGGAGCAATTCGTCGCAAGGACATTCGTCTAGGGATTGCTAGATGTATTTTTTTCTCTCCATACAAGGTGGGTAAATTTTCTATATTCTAATTAGGGATGCATGCTAGATTAAATTGAATGAATGAGGCATGAAAAATATTAATAAGAGTACACTTTTAATTGGAAAATTGACCTATGAATTGATTGGAATGTGGGTGTGCAATTGTATGTGATTTGATTAGTAGAAATCTAAGTTTGTATGGATTAATTATAACCATGGTTTGTTAAAGAAGGTCTCATTATCTACATCACAAATTATATACACAAAGTTAGTAGAATGGCAATGCTACTTCATGTGATTAAATGGATCATTGTGTGATATTGAAATAAATGAATTAAGATATAGATTAGTATGTTTGGTAAAAGGTTAAAAACAGAAAATTAATGTGAAGTTGCTAATAAAAGGATTAGAGGTTTTATTTGTTAATAAATGTCGAAATAAAGTATGTGGTAGTTATAATGTAGAATTCGGATTAATTGTATGAAAATATGTTTTAATTGTTGAAAAAAATTATTTTTTCATACTGATATGTAAATTAGACAAGAAATAATCAATCTGGAATTTTACAGTATTTTTTTTATAAAAGCAAAGTGAAATGAGGACTAGTTGAACATCGAGACATTTTAATAACAGAGAGAATTGGTTCAAATGAGTTTTGAGTTGCATTCTTGACAACTTGAGCGCGTAGCTCAAGTGGTCGGGACGGCTCTGATCGCTACAGTAGCCTTGGGTTCCCTGTGGTGGCCAGTTCGAATCCCTGTGGCACCATATTTGTTTCATGAATTTTTTTTAAAACAAAGAATCAGTGACCGAGAGCATCAAATACTCTTTGCTCTCCTTTGATACCGCTGGCACAAATGGCCTAGTGGCCGGTGTCTTTGGCTGTGTTCTCTGCGTGCTGGGTTCAAATCTTGCCCTCGGCAAGATTGAAAAAAACTTATTTTTTTAACGTTTTGGTGATCCAAAAATTGTGGAAAAAATATGATTATTCTTCTAAAAATATTTAGGACTTAAGAAAAATACTTTGGGGATCATTTTCATGAAATAAAACATGATTTGAGAATAAAATGTGTAAATAGAACTATGGTTTTATATTTATATTTTTGTGAAATTATATCTTGCAAAAAGAATGAAGGATTAGAAAATTAATTTGGCAAAAAGAAATTATATTGTGTGATGTGATGCAAATTATTCTCATTTGAGAATAGTGTGGAAATTATGAAGTGTAAATGTTCACCTTTGATTGAATAATTAATGATGTGGGTTTTTATGTGAAAATAACATTTCATGAGTTACTTGATGAATAGTTGAATTTCATGTATAGTTATGGACTATTTGAACGAATTAGAAATCATGATTGGAAAAGAGAAATATCTTTTGAGTATGATAACTCAACATGGGAATTTATGAGTTGGAAATGCTCGAATTGGAAATTGTGAATTGAAAATTGAAACAAAAAGAGTAGCTAAGTCTCCCCCGGCATTTGGAAATAAATGAAATGAAAATTTAAAAGAAAGACCAAGGTTGGTCATGTTTGAATGAATGAATAAGTCCGGTTTAGTGGAGAGGCTAACTCTAGAGCTTTGATTTTTGTTCATGATTTTGATAAAAACTAAGGATTAGTACATAGTGGAGACATGATGAAAGTAGGAGAGAAGCACGAGTATGAAGGCCATCGGATTGGCGGTGTGAGAGTGATCCACAGGCTGCCTGCTTGATGCGTCAAGACATGGCGTGGGCACTACTCCAGAATTATCGTCCCGGTGGCGACGCTTGTGGGATGTTTGAGTGGCTATGGGTGGTGCCATTGTTCCATGGCGAAGGCTGAATTGTCCATAGGTTGCCTGCTCGATGCGTCGTGTCAGTGCGTGGGATTCCCCTCCAGGCTGCCTGGACATGGGCTCGTAGATCATAGAACATCTAAGATACCTACCGTAATTACAGTAGTAGATTAAGTCATGACGAGGGATTGAACCCTACAAAGATGAAGAACGATTAAGGGCTTACCCTCGGACCTATGTAGTATGGGATGCATAGAATCCGAACAAGTGCGCATTAGTACCATGTAACATAATTAACTGCATTAAGGACTAAGTGCACAATCACAACACGACATCAATAGGGTAGTCCCTTTAGTTGATATGTGACAAGTTTGTGTTTGCTAAATATGGAAAATAAGTTATACTATTTCCGGCATAGAGAGGATGGCCGTGTATAGTGATCGTCGGTTGAATAAACTGACGTACTCACAGTCTTATATGCAGGTAAATGGCATGATAAAGATTAAAGAGGAACATATGCTTAAAGATTATTCAATGTTGTGTACATTTGTTTCATTGTTATAAAGTTTACTTCCGCTGTGCAATGTAAATTGTAAATATATTCATGTAAACTCTGATGTAAAGTGAAAAGTTCAAATTTCCTTGTAAAATTGTACTAAATGAAGCGGAAAGATCCTGTAGAACATCTCGAATTCAGTGCATTTGGGATTCGGGGCGTTACAGAAGCATTCCTTGATTCCATTATTGTATTCACATGGATATCCGGTATATCCGATTTGTATACAACCGATATGCACTACTGTTGTGTGCATAGCCTATGAATATGCAATCAATCGTCTTAGGTCCGATGGTGACCTGTTTCGGGTTAGGTACTACCACTTTTGCTAGACACCCCATACTTTGAGGTATTTATACGAAGGTAAGTTACCTTTTCACAGTTCATATGGTGTCATGCCGGTTTTCTTGTGAGGTATTTTATTAAGAATGTAGTTGGCAGTCAGCAATGCTTCCCCCTACATGTTTCGGGGTAAGCCAGAATTCAACAACAAGGCATTCATCATCTCCTTTAGAGTTCAGTTTTTGCGCTCGGCAGTACTGTTTGATTCGGGTGAGTAGGGAGCAGTTGTCTGATGAACTATTCCATGTTCTGAGCAGAACATGTTAAATGGTGCATCATATTCTCCTCCTATATCACTTCAAGTTTATATTCTTTGAATCTATCCAAAGCCTCATTTTTACTATATAACAAATATACATAACAGAATTTTGTGCAATCGTCTATGAAAGTCACAAAGTACTTTTTGCCACCTCTGGTCTGCACATATTTTAAGTCACACAGATCCGTGTGAATTAGACCTAGAGTTTCTGTGTTTCTTTCTACAGAACGTGATGGGGTTTTAGTGAGTTTGGCCTCCGTGCAAACTTCACATTTTTCTGAGTTATCTACCTAAAATTTTGGTAGCAAATTCATGTTAATTAATCTACGCATAGAATTTACATTAACATGGCCTAGTCTTTCATGCCAACAGAGGAAGACTCAACAACATAGGCAATAGGAGTTATTTCATTAACTTTGGGAACAGCAGGAACAATAGTTTTAGGGATGACTGTCATTATATTAAACTTGAACAGTCCATCCTTTACATATCCTTTACTCAAGTATAGCCCATTCTTAGACAGTACAAAATTATCAGAAACAAGAACAACCTTAAACCCATTCTTGCTTAGCAAAGAACCTGATATCAAGTTCTTTCTAATGTCTGGGACATGCAGCACATTTGTGAGTGTTAGCTCTTTGCCTGAAGTCATTTTCAGCACTATCTTCCCTGTTCCTTCAATTTTGGAGGTGGAAGAGTTTCCCATGAACAGCTGTTCATCTTTGTTGTACTTCTGGTAGGAGGTGAACATTTCCTTGTCCGAGCAGATATGCTTGGTGGCCCCAGTATCGTACCACCATTCACGAAGATTGCTCCCCACAAGATTGACCTCTGATACTACAACACAGAGGTCCAGGTCAGAGAGACCAGTGGACAAGTTCTCAGTTATGTGTGTGTTGGATTTTTCATTCCCTTTTACATGTCCTGTTCCTGAACGATTACTGTACTTACTGCGGCACTCAGAAATTTTGTGCCCCAGCTTACCACACTTGTGGCATTTCCCAGCAAACCTCTTTGCAAGAGGTTTTTTGTTTGAGGCCTGTGGCAGAAACTTCCTCTTCTTGCCCTTCTGTTCGTGCTCCACCACATTGGCCTTTTCTATGGACTGATTTCCATAGGACCTGTCAGCCTTGCTATTCTCTTATTCGATCCACAACCTGACAATTAGGTCTTCAAGAGACATCTCCTTTCGCTTGTGTTTAAGGTAGTTCTTGAAGTCTTTCCACCCAGGTGGAAGTTTTTCAATGAACGCTGCAACCAGGAATGGCTCGCACAGCGTCATACTCTCTGCAGCAATGTCGTGCATTATAACCTACAGTTCTTGGACTTGACTCACCACAGTTTCGGAGTCAATCATCTTGTAGTCCAGAAATTTGCCGACAATAAATTTCTTGGAACCGGCGTCTTCTGTTATGTACTTCTTTTTCAGGGACCCCCACAGGAGTTTGGACGTCTTGAAGACACAGTAGACGTTGTACAGGGGGTCTACCAAGCCATTCAGGATGTAGTTTCTGTAGAGGTAGTCGCCCTGAGTCCATGCATCAACTGCAGCAACGGAGTGTGCATCCATTGGCACCAGCATCGGGGCAGATTCTGTGAGGAATCTGTCCAGCTTCAATGTGGTCAGGTAGAACTGCAATTTTTCTTGCCACTTTTTGAATCCAGTTCCATTGAACTTCTCCGGTTTTTCTCCCACAGTTATGTGCGTGGGCAGAACGACCGAATGTGCCGCAACCGATTGTGCAGTCACATTTTGGGTCACCGACGTTTCGGTACTGAGAAGCCCATTAGCAATGTCAATTGGTGTGTTCTCCATGTTCTTATTTTCTCTTCTCTAAAATTGTTTGAAACAGAAACTGTTAGTTGTTTTTTCCGAACAGCACTTGTAAATATACTTCACAAAACTATTAGAATCTGTGAGGAAAAAATTCTGCTTTAAAATTGGTAGAACCTGAATATAGAATAATAGAAAATCCCAACAGAAATTGCGAAGAAATCAAATACAGGGAAGAAAACAGTAAGTAAAAGAAATTGCACAGAGTCGAGATTGATAATCTCTGTCCTTAAAGCAGAATCCGCCCCGTAGTGTGACGGTTACCGGCGAATTGCTTCCCAGGGTACAACTGTACCTTCTCTGAAGAACGCAGCACCCTTGCTTCAGAGACAACGAGCTGTTGTCTGTATTGTACTCTCAGTTGACACTGACGCAGAGGAGAAGAAGAAGAAGAATAAAAAAACGAAAAATTTTGTATCTGTATAGAAGACTATGTCTGGATTTATAGAGAAAATTGGAGACTGATCAGATGCCATTACTCTGTAACAGCAGAGTAATGGAGACTCTTCAGATTCATAACTGGTGAGCCATTACTCTGCTGTTACAGAGTAATGGGTACCAGTTACTGAATCTGAAAAGTTTTTTCAGTTCAATAGGGAAAGAGTTTTTGTCTGGGCAAAAAGAAAATTTAAGCCAGACCAGACCAGACCCAGCCGAGCCGAGCCGGAGCCGGGCCGGGCCGGGCGGGCGCGCGTGTGTGTTTGTCATTTTGGCTAAGTCCTCTCTCCACTACACGTTAGTGGTAACCCCCGGGCCACGCCCTTTAGTCCAGTTTTCTAGTATATATATGTAACTCCTGTTTCCGATTATACGGATTCCCAGTTCCTTCCTTCTTCTCTATGTACTCTTGTATTTTAAATTTTGTATAAATCCTTGCAGTGCATTTAAATCCATTTTGAATCTCCTATTGAAACCCAAATTATATTCAAACTTGAATCTTGTTCCACTTCTGTTTATTTATCTATTTTGAAGCCTAAATTAATCCATACTATCATTTATTAATTATTATTGTATTTATATTCATTTGAAGCCCAAAGAGTAGCCCATCTCTTGTTGGATTTTAGCCCAAATCCAAGCACATCTCCTATTGAACTCTAACCCTAAACCCAAACCCACAAACCCATACACTCAACCGTATACAATTTCTCCACATTTTCTCCACTCCTCCTACATCCCCGTAACTACACCTCACTATCTCTAACTACCCCTAATTAATATTATTTTACTCTTAAAAACCCCCACACTCTCTCTCCCCGTTATTCTCTCAATCCCGTTATATATCTCTCCCCCGTTACTATCTCTCTCCCTCTCCTGTTTTCTCAACGAAAACCCAAACCAAAAGAAACCCAAGCGAAACACAGAGCTTCCCCAATTTCCCCTTCGACTCTCTTCTTGCTCCTCCCGACTTCGAACCCATCAAACATCTCGAGTCGACCACCTAACGTCACTCTGCACCTCGACGGCATTGCCCCCACCTTCGCTCGTCTCCCACGTCGAGCACCGTCTCTGTAATATCCCGGACGGATATTACATTATATAAATTATTATTTTATTATTATCTTATTATTATTTTGTTTTAATTCTAAAATCGAATTATTTTGGTGATTTTCACCCGGTTTGTTCATAGACATTATCTGTACCCATATACCGGTCAGTATACATCCGTATTGTATCGAATTGGTACCGTGATCTTCCGAACTAATAATAAAAATTATTTTATTATTATTTCCGAGATTAAATTACTTTTATACGGATTATGCGAAGATTTTCGGTATACGCATATATATACACACATGTATGTAGTATGTCGATTAGTACATTATACAAATTGTGTGTTGTGTATTTTTTGGACAAAATACTTGTCTTTGTTATGACAAAACCTATTAGATTGTTAGGGTTTTATAAGTGTTTAACCTAGACTAAATGTGCATGAGAGAATTCGGAGAATTCTTCTAGAAGCTCACATCATACCTCCACCTCATCCATAGCACCATACCTCCACCTCACCCTCACCTCCCTTAGTAAAAACCGGCCATGGATTAGGGGAGGGGGGTTTTGCATATATGTGAGCAATTTTGCACTCTCCACCCTCTCCTTCATCCTATAAATACCCCCCCAATTTCACACTTGTCTCATTTTTACAAAGACCAAAAGAAAGAAAGGAAAAGAAGGAAAGGAAAAGAAAGAGGGGACTACTAACTTGAGAGTTTTATTGTAGGTTTCTTAGGAGTTCTCGGAAGCTTAGGAGAAGGAGAAGGAGTGCTAGCTAGTCCTTCCAACAAAAAAAGAAAGGTGGGGGTTCTCCACCTTCTTTTTGTTTGTTTGAATTGATGTTTTGCTTTCTTCTTCTTCTTACCTTCTTTGTTTTGTTTCCTTTTGTTCTTTTGGGTATTTATTTGTGATGGTGTTGTTGTATATGTTATAACTTGAAAAGAGAAAGAAACAAGTAGTAGTAAAGAACATAAAGATTGAATCTTGTAGTTGTAGTTGTTGTTTTAGTGTTATGAATTGGACTAAAATGAATACATGCACATGGACTTGGTACACACAACCATTTTTGGTTGTAGGACTTGAATGAGGACTCATACATAATCATATGACATAGTGCATACACCACTTTGTGGTTGTAGAACATACACTTGAACTTGGGACTAGAAAGTATGCATATAATTGGTTGAACCAAATTGAGAGTTCTTTACTTATTTATTTTGCTTGTTTCATTGTAATTTAATCTTAAGTAAGAAAGAACCATTGTAGATGTTAATTTTAAGAATGAAAAAGAACTAATCTAAATCACTAGTTGTAGAATGATTAAAAGATCTCTTTTTATGTTCACTAGTAATAATAAGAAATAGATGCTAATAAAGATTTAGTAAATATTTTAGTAGTAGATGTGTATGTTTCAAATAAAGTAGTAGTAGTAGATGGTTATGTTGTTGTAAAGATATAGTAGATGCTTATGTTTAAAATAAAGTAGTTTAGTAGTAGATGTTATGTTGTAGTAGATGTTGTGTTTAATTAAATTATAGTAGATGCATATGAATATTAAATGGATGTTTATGCTTATATTGAAGCAAGTATTATACTTAGATAATTGTAGGAAAGTAGTATACCATGCTAGATTAATTTATCTATACTTAGATGATTGTAGGAAAGTAGTATACCATGCTAGATTAATTTATCTATGCTTAGATGATTGTAGGAAAGTATTATACTATGTTTACTTCTTTGTAGGAAAAATAAATACCATGTGTAGATTATGGTAGGAAAGTATTATACCATGCTTGATTTATTGTAGGAAAAATAAATACCATGTTTGGATGATGGTAGGAAAGTATCATACCATGCTTCATTCCTTGTAGGAAAAATAAATACAATGTTTTATGGTAGCAAAGTATCATACCATGTTTCATTCCTTGTAGGAAAGTATAATCCATGCATAGCTTGTTGTAGGATTAATATTGAATTAATCTACCATGCTTAGAATGTTGTAGGAAAGTATAATCCGTGCTTAGATTGTTGTAGGATTATTGTTTAATTACCTACCATGCTTAGATTGTTGTAGGAAAGTATAATCCATGTTTAGATTGTTGTAGGATTAATATTGAATTAATCTACCATGCTTAGAATGTTGTAGGAAAGTATAATCCGTGCTTAGATTGTTGTAGGATTATTGTTCAATTACCTACCATGCTTAGATTGTTGTAGAAAAGTATAATCCATGCTTAGATTGTTGTAGGATTATTGTTTAATTACCTACCATGCTTAGATTGTTGCAGGAAAGTATAATCCATGTTTAGATTGTTGTAGGATTAATATTGAATTAATCTACCATGCTTAGAATGTTGTAGGAAAGTATAATCCGTGCTTAGATTGTTGTAGGATTATTGTTTAATTACCTACCATGCTTAGATTGTTGTAGGAAAGTATAATCCATGTTTAGATTGTTGTAGGATTATTGTTTAATTACCTACCATGCTTAGATTGTTGTAGGAAAGTATAATCCATGTTTAGATTGTTGTAGGATTAATGTTTAATTACCTACCATGCTTAGATTGTTGTAGGAAAGTATAATCCATGCTTAGATTGTTGTAGGATTATTGTTTAATTACCTACCATGCTTAGATTGTTGTAGGAAAGTATAATCCATGTTTAGATTGTTGTAGGATTATTGTTTAATTACCTACCCTGCTTAGATTGTTGTAGGAAGGTATAATCCATGCTTAGGAATGTGTAGGATTGATGTTGAATTACCTACCATGCCTAGGATTGTTGTAGGAATGGTTAAGGTTGTATACCATGCTAAATTATTAGTACTCATGCAAAGTTGTAGCAATTAACCATGCTTAAAGTAGTAAGAGATATCCATGCTTAAATCTAGTAGCTATTCATGCTTTAACTTATAGTGGATTTCTACGTAGGTTGTATCCATGCTTGTAGTTAAAGTGTATAGCAAAGAGACTAATCGTGTTGTAGTTATAGTAATAACTATCACGTTGTGGTTGTAATATTAACTATCGCGTTGTAGTTATAGCGTTAGTAAGGAACTATCATGTTATCGTAAATTGTGCTAGTAGAGAACTAGCATGATGTGGATTGTAATGTTAGTGGAGAACAAATCATGTTGTAGTTGCAATATTAAGTTGCGAGGTCGTTCTAGCTAATCCCCTAGAAGGAACTCATGTTGAGATTGCTTAGTCGTTCTAGATTCAAGAGCCATGCATGCTTGAATGGTATATTGTAGCTTCATATATAAAGGTTGTTAGGTCGTTTTGGGCTTCGCATTGGTAGAATGCCTGTTTTAGGCTATTAGTAGATTCTTCTGTTGCTTCTAATAATAGAAGATCAAGTTGCTAGAAAGCACGTTTGGTTGCTTCTAGGTTTGATTACCTGTATGGTTGTTTTTGTATGTAGTCGTCTCGTACATGGCTCACCTGGGCCGTATGTAACGGTTGGTCTCATACGTAGCTTAATTGGCTCGTATGTAGGTATTGTAGGCTGTGAGTAGATCCGATGAGATCTTGAGAAGTCTAGGTTAAGACGGTTAATTGTAGCACTCTTTAGAAGAGGGACGTGTATGGTGCTTTTCATGCCGAGTTGGAAGCACAGTGCCGTGTCTCGCTTGTTTGGTTAGAAGAGGAACACGTACAGTGCTTTTCATGCCGAGTTGGAAGCACAGCGCCGTGTCTCACTTTTTTGGTTAGAAGAGGGACACATACGGTGCTTTTCATGTCGAGTTGAAAGCACGGTGGTATGTTCCGCTTGTTGGTTAAGGGTTAGTGACATCGTTAGGGTAGTAACAGTTACTTAACCATTTTTATCTATAAATTGCCAAAGGGTGAGAGTTGGTGTCAGGGGTGATACCCTATAGTCCAACCTCTCCTATAGGCAGACACTAGGTGGTGTTATCGGGATGTATTCCCCTGACAAAGGGATATGTGCGGTGCTTTTTCATGACAAGTTGGGAGCACGGGTTTCGTATCTTGATTGTTAATTCCTGAATGTACCATGATAAGAACGAGAGGGTTCCTAGGGAAATAGACCCTACGATCCCGGCAGGTTCTATGCCTTCTCATGACGAGTTGAGAGCACGGAAGAAGGTTGATAAGTATCTTGTAGTTTGTGTTGGCTTTTGGTGTGAGGTCCGGTACGCCGGGCAACAGTCACCAGTCATGTAGTATCATGTCAGGAACAGGATGGGTAAAAAAGTAGAATTCATGGCGTGGGTTCAAATCCCTATATGGAGAAAACGGCTTGAGTGGGGCGTATGTAGTATGGGATGCATACTATTTCGGAGACTTGCTTGCATTAGAATAAGAGCATCTTAGCTTAGTTAATATTACATTAGATTCTAATCATAGCACTCACGAACACTTCAACTGCACCGACACAATTGTCATGTTTCTGCATATTGTTTTGGGAGATTCGCTGCTATGTTATCAGCCTTAAAGCGTCAGTGAATACTGACGTCCGCACTTCAATAGGTACTGGATCGTAGAAGTACAAGTGCGAGATTCAAGAGGACTCAAGGCAAGGAAGCGAGGAGTCGATATCTTTTTTAAGTTCCGCTGTAATATTTACGTTGATTATCTACTAGTTGAGAAGTACCCAAGTGAGAATTACCAAGTGTTGTTCTTCATTCATCGTACTCTGATGTAATTTGTTGAAAGTGTAATACTTGGGATTGTAAAGGTATTATAGTAACACTATTATGTATTGCAGTTGTATAACATTCAGACCTGTAATACATTGAGTGTTGAATAAAAAGTTTTAAATTCTCCTATTTTTCTGTGTATTGTGACTAATTGAAGAAAATATTCTGGCTCGTGTCACGGTTTCCCAGTATAAGGAAATTGGGCTGCTACAGTGGAATCAGAGCTGACTTCAGTTTACAGTCCAACACAGTAGGAAATTTAAACTTGGATGCCTTTTAGGATTCGGGCGTTAGCTAGTTGTAGGCAATTATAATTCATATTGTTGTTTCTTTCAACTTATGTCTTATAAATTTTCTATATCTTGGTTAATACCCATGTTTATTGTCTTCCACCAGATGTCTCACGTAACCAGGAATGGTAGGAACAACCAGAGTGAGGGCGAGGGTAGTGGAGGATATGGCACAGGGCTGGATATAGGGACGGAATTAGCTCGTATTTACCAGGCACTTGGAGACCTAGCCGAGGCGAGCAGAAACATTGTGCAGCAACACGGAGCACCCGGAGGTAATCAGGGAGCAGAAACTACCGACCCCATTAAGATGGTTGAATCGTTCCGAAGAATGAGGCCACCTATTTTTGAGGGAAAGGCAGACCCGACAGCGGCTGACGATTGGATTCGTCAAGTAGAGATCGTATTCGAGGTGATGCTGACACCAAATGAGAGCAAGGTCAGGTTGGCAAGCATTCTGCTGGAAAAAGATGCCGGGGTCTGGTGGCAGTCGGTGAAGAGGGGCATGGGTGAAGGACCCATTACCTGGGAAGGCTTCTTGGAAGAGTTCAGGACACACTACTTTCCATTAGATGTGCAGGAGGACAAGGCTATGGAGTTCTTCAACCTGAAGCAAGGAAGCTTAACAGTTCATGAGTACGAGACCAAGTTCACGCAACTGTCCCGTTATGCTCCAGAAATGGTAAAGGATGAGGTCAAGAAGACCAAGAGATTCGAGCAAGGGCTCAGACCGGCACTCAGAACGAGTATGGTACCTTTTTGCATTCGGAGGTTCGATAAACTGGTCCGTCGTGCGGCAACGACAGAGCTTGACATGAACCGAGGACCAAATCTGCAAGAGAACATTGGGAAGTGGACTGAGGGAAAGAGGTCTGCACCAGCATCGGGGCTCGGGGACAAAGGGCAGAAGCAGAAAATTCGAAAACCAGATGGCAAATTTGAAGCTGCCAAGCCAGGAAGCTGTTTTCTGTGTGGAGAGCAAGGCCATCTTATGAGCCAGTGCCCAAAGAAGGACCCTCAAATGGATACCTGTGTTTGTTACAAATGTGGAAAGATTGGTCATATCCGACCAGATTGTCCCCCGTTTCAGAGAAATAGCAGCAGATCCACCCCAGGAGTAAACCACAAGGGAAAGGAGTCGCTTCACCAAGGACGAGTATTTGCACTTGTAGAAGATGATGCCAATGAAGGCAAGAAAGTCATCACCAGCGTGCAAGGAAGGGGGTGCAACTAAGTTGAAGTTGTTTTTGAGTCTTATTTTGGACCATATGTAATACATGATATAGACGTAGGAAGGATGATGCGTATGAAAGATATGACACTGTTTGTAACCAGTTGGATTTATATATATATATATATATATATATATATATATATATATATATATATATATGTGGAATCCATGCAATGGTTTGTTCAAAAATTGTCCATCTCTTGCCATATGTCTGTGCTATTTCGTATCTGTTGTTTTCGTTTTTCCTAACTTAACGTAGTTCTGAGGACAGAACTATTCTAAGGAGGGAGTATTGTAATATCCCGGACGGATATTACATTATATAAATTATTATTTTATTATTATCTTATTATTATTTTTTTTAATTCCAAAATCGAATTCTTTTGGTGATTTTCACCCGGTTTGTTCATAGACATTATCTGTACCCATATACCGGTCAGTATACATCCGTATTGTATCGAATTGGTACCGTGATCTTCCGAACTAATAATAAAAATTATTTTATTATTATTTCCGAGATTAAATTACTTTTATACGGATTATGCGAAGATTTTCGGTATACGCATATATATACACACATGTATGTAGTATGTCGATTAGTACATTATACAAATTGTGTGTTGTGTATTTTTGGACAAAATACTTGTCTTTGTTATGACAAAACCTATTAGATTGTTAGGGTTTTATAAGTGTTTAACCTAGACTAAATGTGCATGAGAGAATTCGGAGAATTCTTCTAGAAGCTCACACCATACCTCCACCTCATCCATAGCACCATACCTCCACCTCACCCTCACCTCCCTTAGTAAAAACCGGCCATGGATTAGGGGAGGGGGGTTTTGCATATATGTGAGCAATTTTGCACTCTCCACCCTCTCCTTCATCCTATAAATACCCCCCCCCCCCAATTTCACACTTGTCTCATTTTTACAAAGACCAAAAGAAAGAAAGGAAAAGAAGGAAAGGAAAAGAAAGAGAGGACTACTAACTTGAGAGTTTTATTGTAGGTTTCTTAGGAGTTCTTGGAAGCTTAGGGGAAGGAGAAGGAGTGCTAGCTAGTCCTTCCAACAAAAAAAGAAAGGTGGGGGTTCTCCACCTTCTTTTTGTTTGTTTGAATTGATGTTTTGCTTTCTTCTTCTTCTTACCTTCTTTGTTTTGTTTCCTTTTGTTCTTTTGGGTATTTATTTGTGATGGTGTTGTTGTATATGTTATAACTTGAAAAAAGAAAGAAACAAGTAGTAGTAAAGAACATAAAGATTGAATCTTGTAGTTGTAGTTGTTGTTTTAGTGTTATGAATTGGACTAAAATGAACACATGCACATGGACTTGGTACAGACAACCATTTTTGGTTGTAGGACTTGAATGAGGACTCATACATAATCATATGACATAGTGCATACACCACTTTGTGGTTGTAGAACATACACTTGAACTTGGGACTAGAAAGTATGCATATAATTGGTTGAACCAAATTGAGAGTTCTTTACTTATTTATTTTGCTTGTTTCATTGTAATTTAATCTTAAGTAAGAAAGAACCATTGTAGATGTTAATTTTAAGAATGAAAAAGAACTAATCTAAATCACTAGTTGTAGAATGATTAAAAGATCTCTTTTTATGTTCACTAGTAATAATAAGAAATAGATGCTAATAAAGATTTAGTAAATATTTTAGTAGTAGATGTGTATGTTTCAAATAAAGTAGTAGTAGTAGATGGTTATGTTGTTGTCAAGATATAGTAGATGCTTATGTTTAAAATAAAGTAGTTTAGTAGTAGATGTTATGTTGTAGTAGATGTTGTGTTTAATTAAATTATAGTAGATGCATATGAATATTAAATGGATGTTTATGCTTATATTGAAGTAAGTATTATACTTAGATAATTGTAGGAAAGTAGTATACCATGCTAGATTAATTTATCTATACTTAGATGATTGTAGGAAAGTAGTATACCATGCTAGATTAATTTATCTATGCTTAGATGATTGTAGGAAAGTATTATACCATGCTTACTTCTTTGTAGGAAAAATAAATACCATGTGTAGAAAAGTATTATACCATGCTTGATTTATTGTAGGAAAAATAAATACCATGTTTGGATGATGGTAGGTGTTGGGTTTCGGGGCACAAACGCAGCGGAAAACCATAAAAATCCGAAACCCTAACCCTAGGATCCGTGTACAAGACATGGCTGATTGTGGAGAAACGAAATTTTACCTTTTAAGAGCTTTACGAAGGCTGAAAGATGGAGGTCCTGTTATACAATCACCACGCAACCCTTGTAGCAAGATCCGCGTCTCTAAAGCAGTCCACACGAACGTCCGATCGTCCAACGATCAAGGGAGCCGGTACTAGCCGATGATGCTTGCCTCTATCTCTCTCTCTCTCTTGCCTCTCAACAGTTGGAGCGGCTAGGGTTTTCTATGGAAAACGAATTTGCCAAAAGATAAACCCTAAACCAATACATCTCTATGTATTTATAAGAGAGAATGAGGTGGGCTTAACCCTAATCGGTTTGGGCTTCTACTAAGACCAAACTGATTTGGTTTAATGATTTAAATTCGAATTATACTTTAATTAATCAAGTCCAACTCAATTAAATAACTAATTTCGAATTTATAATCATTTAATTTAAATTCCGAATTTAAATTAAAACTCCTTTTAAACGTTCTAAGTGTGTGACCCTTTAGGTTATTATTACGTTGGCAATAATTTTATTATCTAATAATAAAATTATAAACAATGAGCAGCATCTAGTAATACATCATTGCTACCCAAGTAATAATAATAATTGGTGATTCAATTAAACCTTTCGTGACTAATATCTCCGTGTAATATAATCCTTTTAACCTTGATATTATAGATTAAACTAGAGGCATGGTTCGTGTCATCCTCTTAATAATTTAATCTTTATTTTCTTGATCGATGAGTAGACTATTCAAACAAATCAATATTTGAGCATGGCCATGCATTTCATAGTCTCACTCAAACAAGAGGCCGATAATATCGCTCCTAAAATTAGGAGGGTTAAATTCCATCTAGATCATTCACATTTCTCACACGATTCATAATGAACCCAATACTATCTTTATCATTACCCGATTAAAGATAACTTTTGATAGAATCAAAGTACATTAATTCTCGTGTAGAAATATAATGATTTCAGGTCAGAGGACCATTACACCATTATCACAGTGAGATTACTTATGACACTTATTTATTTATTCCATGTTGAATCTCACAGTGGGTCTGTCCAGTACAATGTACTCTTACATTTACCTATGTATTGATTTTAGTATCTCTATACTAATGACCCATGAGAGGTGGTCATCAATCAATCAACATACTAGTCTCAATGTATTATTACTGTCCTAATAATAATAATACTCGACTAGGGACATTTAAGATTATTATACTATATATAATCTCATGTTCATATAGTTCGTATTAATAATCTAAGGACATTTATCATGCTAACATTCATAACGCAGTAAATACGAAGCATAATAAATTATTAATATAATCAAATAGAACATAATGTCAATAATACTGATTACATAATATCATTGTATTGCCTCTAAGGCACCTACACTAACAGTAGGAAAGTATCATACCATGCTTCATTCCTTATAGGAAAAATAAATACCATGTTTTATGGTAGCAAAGTATCATAGCATGTTTCATTCCTTGTAGGAAAGTATAATCCATGCTTAGCTTGTTGTAGGATTAATATTGAATTAATCTACCATGCTTAGAATGTTGTAGGAAAGTATAATCCGTGCTTAGATTATTGTAGGATTATTGTTTAATTACCTACCATGCTTAGATTGTTGTAGGAAATTATAATCCATGTTTAGATTGTTGTAGGATTATTGTTTAATTACCTACCATGCTTAGATTGTTGTAGGAAAGTATAATCCATGTTTAGATTGTTGTAGGATTAATATTGAATTAATCTACCAAGCTTAGAATGTTGTAGGAAAGTATAATCCGTGCTTAGATTGTTGTAGGATTATTGTTTAATTACCTACCATGCTTAGATTGTTGTAGGAAAGTATAATCCATGCTTAGATTGTTGTAGGATTATTGTTTAATTACCTACCATGCTTAGATTGTTGTAGGAAAGTATAATCCATATTTAGATTGTTGTAGGATTAATATTGAATTAATCTACCATGCTTAGAATGTTGTAGGAAAGTATAATCCGTGCTTAGATTGTTGTAGGATTATTGTTTAATTACCTACCATGCTTAGATTGTTGTAGGAAAGTATAATCCATGCTTAGATTGTTGTAGGATTATTGTTTAATTACTTACCATGCTTAGATTGTTGTAGAAAAGTATAATCCATGTTTAGATTGTTGTAGGATTAATGTTTAATTACCTACCATGCTTAGATTGTTGTAGGAAAGTATAATCCATGCTTAGATTGTTGTAGGATTATTGTTTAATTACCTACCATGCTTAGATTGTTGTAGGAAAGTATAATCCATGTTTAGATTGTTGTAGGATTATTGTTTAATTACATACCATGCTTAGATTGTTGTAGGAAGATATAATCCATGCTTAGGAATGTGTAGGATTGATGTTGAATTACCTACCATGCCTAGGATTGTTGTAGGAATGGTTAAGGTTGTATACCATGCTAAATTATTAGTACTCATGCAAAGTTGTAGCAATTAACCATGCTTAAAGTAGTAAGAGATATCCATGCTTAAATCTAGTAGCTATTCATGCTTTAACTTATAGTGGATTTCTACGTAGGATGTATTCATGCTTGTAGTTAAAGTGTATAGCAAAGAGACTAATCGTGTTGTAGTTATAGTAATAACTATCACGTTGTGGTTGTAATATTAACTATCGCGTTGTAGTTATAGCGTTAGTAAGGAACTATCATGTTATCGTAAATTGTGCTAGTAGAGAATTAGCATGATGTGGATTGTAATGTTAGTGGAGAACAAATCATGTTGTAGTTGCAATATTAAGTTGCGAGGTCGTTCTAGCTAATCCCCTAGAAGGAACTCATGTTGAGATTGCTTAGTCGTTCTAGATTCAAGAGCCATGCATGCTTGAATGGTATATTGTAGCTTCATATATAAAGGTTGTTAGGTCGTTTTGGGCTTCGCATTGGTAGAATGCCTGTTTTAGGCTGTTAGTAGATTCTTCTGTTGCTTCTAATAATTGAAAATCAAGTTGCTAGAAAGCACGTTTGGTTGCTTCTAGGTTTGATTACCTGTATGGTTGTTTTTGTATGTAGTCGTCTCGTACGTGGCTCACCTGGGCCGTATGTAATGGTTGGTCTCATACGTAGCTTAATTGGCTCGTATGTAGGTATTGTAGGCTGTGAGTAGATCCGATGAGATCTTGAGAAGTCTAGGTTAAGACGGTTAATTGTGGCACTCTTTAGAATAGGGACGCGTATGGTGCTTTTCATGCCGAGTTGGAAGCACAGTGCCGTGTCTTGCTTGTTTGGTTAGAAGAGGAACACGTACAGTGCTTTTCATGCAGAGTTGGAAGCACAGCGCCGTGTCTCCCTTGTTTGGTTAGAAGAGGGACACATACGGTGCTTTTCATGTCGAGTTGAAAGCACAGTGGTATGTTCCGCTTGTTGGTTAAGGGTTAGTGACATCGTTAGGGCAGTAACAGTTACTTAACCATTTTTATCTATAAATTGCCAAAGGGTGAGAGTTGGTGTCAGGGGTGATACCCTATAATCCAACCTCTCCTATAGGCAGACACTAGGTGGTGTTATCGGGATGTATTCCCCTGTCAAAGGGATACGGGCGGTGCTTTTTCATGACAAGTTGGGAGCACGGGTTTCGTATCTTGATTGTTAATTCCTGAATGTACCATGATAAGAACGAGAGGGTTCCTAAGGAAATAGACCCTACGATCCCGGCAGGTTCTATGCCTTCTCATGACGAGTTGAGAGCACGGAAGAAGGTTGACAAGTATCTTGTAGTTTGTGTTGGCTTTTGGTGTGAGGTCCGGTACGCCGGGCAATAGTCACCAGTCATGTAGTATCATGTCAGGAACAGGATGGGTACAAAAGTAGAATTCATGGCGTGGGTTCAAATCCCTATATGGAGAAAACGGCTTGAGATGGGGCGTATGTAGTATGGGATGCATACTGTTCCGGAGACTTGCTTGCATTAGAATAAGAGCATCTTAGCTTAGTTAATATTACATTAGATTCTAGTCATAGCACTCACGAACACTTCAACTGCACCGACACAATTGTCATGTTTCTGTATATTGTTTTGGGAGATTCGCTGCTATGTTATCAGCCTTAAAGCGTCAGTGAATACTGACGTCCCCACTTCAATAGGTACTGGATCGCAGAAGTACAGGTGCGAGATTCAAGAGGACTCAAGGCAAGGAAGCGAGGAGTCGATATCTTTTTTAAGTTCCGCTGTAATATTTACGTTGATTATTTACTAGTTGAGAAGTACCCAAGTGAGAATTACCAAGTGTTGTTCTTCATTCATTGTACTCTGATGTAATTTGTTGAAAGTGTAATACTTGGGATTGTAAAGGTATTATAGTAACACTATTATGTATTGCAGTTGTATAACATTCAGACCTGTAATACATTGGGTGTTGAATAAAAAGTTTTAAATTCTTCTGTTTTTCTGTGTATTGTGATTAATTGAAGAAAAGATTCTGGCTCGTGTCACGGTTTCCCAGTATAAGGAAATCGGGGCGCTACAGTCTCCGCCGCTCGCCTCACCACTCCATCGCAGACCTCGAGGCTCCACCTCTCGCTTTCCCTCCTTTGCTGAACCCATCGGTGTGTCGCCATTGCTGCCGACCAATCGACCACTCCCCGCTCGAACCACACCTTCGTCTTCCTCCGCTCGAGCCGCTGTCGATACACTTCTGCCCGCCCTCAACCTCGTCTTCGACTTCTTCTCTGCTTACCATCGAAGACTCCTGCCATTGTTGAGACTTTCAAAGCTTCCCCAGTCGCGGCCGCTCCTGCTCTCCGTCATCTCCTCCTCCAACCGACTGCAGTACCTCCATCACTGCCTCCCCTAGCGCCAATGTCGTCGACCTCGTCGTGCTCCACCATTGCCGAAGTCAAAAGCTCCACCACTCATCATCCCCATCATTGTCAACCTTCCGCTCACCTTCGCAACCGCCGGAGATCCCCCGTCCTTGACGTCGCCGTCCAGCGCAAGCCGCCGTCGCCTCGAATCCCCTCCACCTTGTCATTCTCTATTTCGGCAAGGAACAGAGCCTCAATCGCTCTATTCCCTCGCGAGCCCTGCTACTGACGACCACCGCCTTCTCCGCCGCCTTGCACACCCCCAGTCGCCGCCGTCGTCCACGCCACGCCCGATCGCCGTTCCGCCTCGCACCGTTCTTTCTCTCTGATCGAAGGTAGAAGACGACCGTCCATTGGTCGCCCTTGCTGTTCGCTGTTCGGTCGCACTTGATCCTAGACACTGTTTCCTGTTCTGGATTGAATCTGGTGTATAGCAGCTATCTGATTGGGGGTGCTTTGCTGTTTCGTGTTCGGCCGCATCTAATCTGATTTTGCCGTCTCGCTGTTTTGCCGATCCAGTGTGGGGGGATAACTCACTGTTGCTGTTGGAATTTCTCGCACGTATTTTAAACGTGTTCTTGGGATTGCTCCTCGGAATTCTGATCCCGTTATTCTTATTAATTTATTGAATCGTCTACAATAAAAATGCAAGTCCACTTGAACTCTTTTATTTATTCTAGTTCAAGATTAATTGACCTCTTATGCAAGTAGTTCCAATTTAATTATCATTAAATTTGCCTTGTGTCCCTTTCGTTGGGAGTATCGAGGGTTTACACGAGCTAACCCGACGTACTCTTGACCTCTTATAATTATCCATTGACTCAAACCCAAGCCTATATATACACACTTGACATAAATGAAATGACTAGAATTGTATACAAAGAAAATGAATGGTGATTGAATACATTGATTGATTGAAATATCGTGACTTGAACAATGACATCGTGAATTGACTCGTACACAGTAATGAACATTCTAATTGTTGTACATTAGTCTTGATACATGCATGATACAATAACTCGATAATTGCCCACTTGATGAACATTTATGTGATGCTGCCTTGTCTGTCTTGTACTGAGGTTTTGACTCAGCTATATTAGGAATCAGTTAAAATAATATAAAGAGAATTGTTGTTTTAGATTTACTATTTCATGTTATTATTGTGCAATGCATCATGTTGCTACATTCGTATCGTTCCCTTGACATCCTTATATACACTTCATGGACATGAATGACTTAATAATAAAATACTAAACAAGCCGGGATTTATAAGGGTTGACTTAGTAGTGGACAGTCTCAGAAAATGTACTCGGTAAGGCCTATATTGATATCGTATTGACATGGAAGGAGAAGTAATGATTGTGAATGATTGATTGGAAAAATTGAAAATTGATTGATTGTAAATGGTAAATGATTGTTATTGACACCGAGTACACGCTCTGTAGATCCCACCACTATATCTCAAACGTACATTGTTTTGCGTGCACCGAACCTGTGATATGGGACGCAGTAGTACGTGCATTAGATAGGAGAAATAACATGCTAGCAGACATAAATTGACATGTATATACTTGATTAAGACCATTGCTAATAATACCATTATTGATTTTGCAATTTGATCTTGACTCATATTCCTTCATGTACCGTACTCCTTTACTCTCTGCTTTCACTATTTGCTGTCCGTACTTGCTCTAAGGACAAATTATTCTTTCTTTTTAGATAAACAAGTACATGTCCACAAGGAGAATTTCCAGAAGGCATTGATGAGCATTTCTTCTACAATTGGAGCACGAGTCTCTCGAGCTATTTGGTAAGTTCATATTTTCCAGATTCGGTTATTGAATTTCTTTCTCATTTATGTGATTATGTTTTCTGCGTGGTTGTGATTCATTTTTCTTATATTGTTAAGCTAAGACTGGTACAACTTATGGATGATATGAGTTGGCGTACTTATATCATTCGCTGGGCCTCAGTTACGTGCCTGTGTTCCTGTATTCTGGGAAGCGGGGCGTGACAATATACTAGAAAAAATCATTTCCAATTTCCGATATGGGACTATCCATTTGCCAAGTTAGTACCTTTCAAGTACCCAACTTTGGATCAACATTTCTCATTCATACGAAATTCGTTTTTGGCAAGTGAGTATACTACGGAATAGTACTCGTCGAGAGGATCGCAATCCACTCATTTTCCGGCGCCGCCGGTGGCCGGAGCCTGCCGGAATCCGGCCCGAAAAACTTCAAAAATTAATTCCAACAACTTTTGCTATACACTTAGCAACCAGAACCCGATTGGTACCGATCATGATGTCGAGGTGTTTAAACAGAAACTGCCAGCTCTTCAGCTTGAAAGACTTCAAACAGGAGCTTAGAAAAACTTGAATTTAGCGGTGATTGTGATGAAGAAAACTAATCTAAGAGCGTAGTTGTTGATACCCAAAAATTTGGATATTTGACATATAGAAAAAGAAATTTTGAGTTTGCGCGGCAGTCGTTGGAAGCCAAATTTAGAGTTTTTCCGCAATTTAATTCTTCAGACGAAATCGTCCCATAAAAAAAATAATAATCTATATAATAAAACACAAAGAAAGCTATCAAGTGGCTGTCATTCAATAGGGTTGAAATCAATGATCCATATCTAACCTTACAAAATATATTTCCCCCCAAAACTCAAATTCAAATCTTCCCAAAACAACTATTTTATTTATTTATTTATTTCTCTCTCTCTCTCTCATTCACTCCATTTACTCAGAAATTTATATTTTCAGATTTCAGGTTTGTAAATTTTCAGATTTTTAACGTATTTTTTTATTGCTCATGTTACATTAAAAATAACAAATATCTCCAAGTTCTAAGAAGTTGGATTTTATAGTTAAATTTCATCATTTTCCACACTCTGTTCTAAGAAGTTGGATTTTACACCCCATTTATAATTATTTTTCAACATATACTAATGGAAACATGGACTTATTTACAACTAATTATTGTTTTACTATTCAAACTTGAGCTACATAATTATTGTTTTATTGTTTATAAGACTTTCATATGATGTATTGTTCCGAAGATGTGTCGTAGGTACGTGCCCACGGGAAAATCTAGTAAATAAATAAAATAGAATGGACGAAGGATGATTTATGATTTATTGTCGCTAAATTATTTTTTTTATTTTTAAATTTGTTAAAAATGACGGGACGGAAAATGACCGTCAAATTTTAATTTTTTTTTTTTAATGGACTCCCGTCCGACAAATAAAAAAAACGAACGAACGGGAAATCATTTCCTGTTTGACGTTTTTAAGAAGTAAAAAAAATCAAGGACGGGGAATGATTTTCCGTCTGACGATTCATTAAAAAAAATGGTACGAACATCATTTCCCATCTGATAAGTGAATAAAATAAAATAAAAAGCGACGAAATATGATATTTCGTCCGAGCGAACTGACGAAATATCATTTTTGGTCTGCTATTTTTTTTATATTCCTATATTTTCTGCCAAATATAACCAACTATGTTCATCAAAATCTCAAATTTTAGGTACATAGCCAGCGACTAGGCACCAACTTTTTTATTTTTTGCAAATTTTGGCAAATAAGCCAACGACCTCTAATCCCATAGCTTGGTAGCTGGGCTTTAGTACAGTCCACTCTGGCCCATACTGGACCTAAGAAACAAATTCCAAATAAATTGTCTGAAGCCCAAGGTATTTTACGTAAAATTCCACATAAGATATGTCCTATTATTGGGCTACTATTGGGCCTTATCTACTACTAAAAGAGAATTGTAATGAGAATGGATAAGAAAATGAGAAGTCAAAATAAGAATAAGGCTAAATATAAAGGAAGGACACAAAAGTTTGGGTCAGTTTAAAAAAAGAACGCTAAAAATTCTTTATTTAAAAAAAGGACACAAACTTTCAAAAAACTCCACTGGGTTAGTTGGGGTTAGGGTTGGGTTAGGGTAGAGTTTAAAAAAATCACTTTTATTTTTTATTTGTGTTTAAAAAAATATCACTTAACTAATCAGATGTTTAAATAAACCTCTCCGAACTAACCCTAATCCTAACCCTAACTAACCCAGTGAGGTTTTTTGAAACTTTGTGTCTTTTTAAACAAAAAAATCTTAGTGTTTTTTTTTAAACTGACACAAAACTTTGTGTCATTTTTTTTAAAAAATTTAGCCTAAGAATAAATAACATGTAGAAAGAAGATGAGTAACTCCAATGAAATAAAAATGAGCAAGGTATGGAGGAAAAGATCGGTAAAGCTCGAAATTTGGATAATTTTCACACATCTAGACATATGTTAAGGGTTTTTTTTTTTTTTTTTTTTTTTTTTTAAAATCATAAACGGTGGATCGATTGACTCCCCGCGCATCATTAAAAAGATTTTAATAAAACAGACAACCAAGAAAAAGAAAAATAATGTTCATAAATTTCCACACGTAGGCCATGAGCCTAATTCTTCAGCAAAATAGAGCACACATCCCACACAAGATAGATCCCGCCCCAAAACATTGTGATTACAATTAGTTACAAAAAAATATTGTTATGCCTGAACAACAATAATATCTCAAAACGTGGCACTGCAACCGACCCACACAAAATGTACCCACCATCCCGCCTCCGTATGTTAATCACTCATTCTCCGTGTTGCCCTTCCTTTCCACAGTCTCTGTCTCGACGCTGGTCGTGTTGTCCTGGTTGTACATCCCGACATATCTACTATTCAATCATTTCTGTATTGAGATTTGAGTAGATCATGTAGGAAGAAACTACAAGTTCTGACCGTAAACGTTCACTTGTCTACCGTCTACCACCGGTGCCGGTGATAGCTTCTAGATTAAGAAAAAGATAAAAATAATAAAACCAAACATCTAGAAGGTTCAAAGGAACCATTACAAGTGTTAGCTTCTAGACAAGTCAGCATGACAAAGATAGGTAAAGAATGACAGAGCATTTGATAGCTTCTAGATTACAAGTGTTTTAGCTAAGCAACTTTCATAGACAAGTCAGCATGACAAAGCAAAATAATGGAGACAATTAACCATCATTAATGCATCCTTCGTCATCACATCAACATCCACATTTCATTGTCATACAAACTCTAAAACACTAATTAAATTAATTAATTCACATAACTTACATTGTTTAAACCAAAGCAACCAATAACAACAATAATTTACATATATGTGACCCACCAACACATCATAACCCTATCATTAATTCGAATATGTGCAACTTGTGTATGGAAGATGACCATACAACCACCACAAATTAATAAAGGGTTCTTGATTAATTAATGAGTTATTAGTGGTTAATTAAGCTTCAATTGGCTTAGTTGGCCTTATGGACTCCAATTCACTTCCCATCACCTTCATGCTGTTTTTGTGCTTATTCTCTCCCCATATCCCTGGTATTATGTGTCTCAAGCTGCTCAGTTCATCCACCAAGTAGTCTGCTGCTTCAATCTTCACCCTCTTCCCAACCTAGCACAAAACACAAAAAAACTCGCATTTAATTTCACTTTTTAAAGGTAATCAAGACCTTTCGACACATGGTAATTATATATATGCACGAGGAATTTTTTTTTTTATCGTAAAAGGTTAGCCTTGCCCTCCCCTGCTTCATTAAAAAATTTAACAAAATAAACAACAAAAAATAAGGCTTGTGAAGTTCAGATTCCAACAGGCTGGGTTCTGAAATTCATACACCACAACCAACAAATAAAAAATACAACGAAAACTAATCCTACTGATCGGGTGACTCGATCATGCTCGAGGAATTGAAATTAAGCAATCCAATGTTGTTAGAACCAGACCGGTTTAATGGTGGTTGCCAATCCGGTTTATTAGGGTTCAATTGCGGTCTAGTTTTTATTATTATCTATCCTTAGTACATATGGCATGTTATGTTTTTCGATGTCATAATCATTAGAGCATCCACAGTCGTTTGCTATATATGCCATTTTGCCATATTATAGCAAACGATGCGCTGCAATCGTTTCTCATTTTGCCATTTTTTGGCAAACGTTCTATTCTCATTTCTCAAATATGAGAAACGAAATGAACTTTCTCAAATTATAAAGGACGGAGTATGATACCCCGTCTCTCCGATTTAATAATTTTTTAATCGATTCAGACGGAAGATCATATCCCGTCTCAATAATTTTCAATTTTTTTTTAAAAAAAAATTGGTCGGACGGGGATACATACCCCGGACGGGGTATGATACCCCGTCTCTCCAAATAAAAAATAATTTTTTTTTATATTCCCTCAGACGGGGAATGATACCCCGGCCGGGGTATCAAACCCTGTCTCTCCCTTTTTTTTAAATTTGTTTTTAAAAAAAAAATAAAAATAAATGAACGGTCAGGATTGGGTTGATTAGAAAAAAGAAAAAAAGGAAAAATCAACAGACGGTACATGATGTACCGTCCGTGATATAAGGGGAGTGGATTGCCATTAATGCTGAGTGGTAGGTTTTAGGTAATAATTAGGTTTAGTTAGTTAATTAATTAGGTTTAGTTATTATTATATTATTTAATTTAGTTAATTAATATAGTTTAATAGTTAATAAGTAATTAACTTTTTTTAATTTATTTGAAACGATGAGATGGTATATCATATACCGCCCCTCGCTTATTTCTAAAAAATGAGAAACAATATAGCAAACGACGACTGCAGCGATCGAGTATATTTTTTATTATTGTAGCTGTCATTTTTTAGCAAATGAGAAAAACGACTGTGGATGCTCTTATAGAAGTATCTTTGTATTGTATTTAGTGGCCATAATGTTCATATTAAACTTTTTTTTTTTTTGGAACCTATCATTGAATCAAGATAGTCTATATATATCTCATCACTTACCAAAGTAGTGTGAAGACCCAAGGTTTTTCCAGCTGCAATGTTCCTCTCACTGTCATCCAAGAACAACTATAAAAAAATTGCCAAGAAAATAGTATATTTAGTTTCTAGTACTCCAAGAATAAGAAACCGAAAAACATATCGGGTTTCGGGTTAAGATCACTTACCGTGCGATGCGGATCCGACCCGGCGATTCTAATAGCAGACTCAAATGCAGAAATTGATGGTTTCAGAACGACATGAATTGAAGTATTGTTGTCGATGAAAAGGTGGGGATTGAGAGTCTCAAAGCATATAATACATTTGAAGATCTCCTCTTCTATGCCCAATTTCTCCATTGCTTTCCTTGCATGCTTCCAATCCGAATTCGTGAATATCTACTAACCCAAATTAAACAGAAGAAAAATTCGTGTACGCATGTAAGGATCCGACCCGAAATAATTAATTAGTACAAAGCATGGGCTAGTAGATATTATGGAAATTAATCAACTTACTATCTTTTGTTGAGGAATGCTAAGTAGGAGCTCCCGTAGTTGCGGGTCGGGTTGGATATTCTCATATGGCAACCTCCCGTGTACGTAACTGACAAGAAAAAGTAAAATAAATGAACATATATACAGTATTTTTAGGTGAAAATTTATGAACTCCTATTTTTTTTTTTTATTAAAAGATGACTAAAGTCATCGCTTCATTAAAGAAAAATTAACAAAACAGGTGGAAATTTATGAACTCCTATTTCGTTATCATTTATTAACTTGTCAAAATACCAAAAAAAAAAAAAAAAAAAAAAACTTTAAATGAAGTAAAATGAAAAGTTTTGTGGGGTAATGTTGATCAAGTACCTGTGGTATTCATCTGGATGAACATCATAACCAAGAGCCTACAAGAAAATAAATATTATTTTCGAGATTATTATTTATCTAATTTTTCTTAATTAAGGAATTAAAAAGAAATTAAATTACATGAATTAATAAATTAATATACCAAAAGCCCTGTAAGTGAGCTGCCATAAGTTCTGAACAGCTCAACTCGAAGAGAAGCAGCTCTTTCTTCATTCACACCACATTTCATAGCAAGAAATTCTGCAACCAAAAAAAAAGAAAAAAAAAAAAAACCCGGCCGGATTAAAAACCGAGCAATTAAAAATCAATAACTCTGAGGGGTTTTATTATACCTTCAATATTTTTTCTGCAAGCTTGTGCAATGCCAGTCCTCGACGAGTACAGAGTGTCATCAAGATCTGTGGATGCATCAAAATCAATTTAAATTCTCACGAATAATTAACAAATTTAATCCCAAAAAAATCAGAAAGAAATAAAAATATGGATCAATTACCAAATAGAATGCAATCAAAGCTCATGAATTCCTTGTTCAGTTCCATAATTAATCGAAAAACTTATACGCATGCAGAAGATTAAGATACGGGGAGAGAGAGGCAATGGGTTAAGGAAGGAGCTAAGGTGGTAGCTGTATTTAAAAGGGGAAAATATAATTATATATTAATTAATTATAAAGTTATATTTAAGGACATAATTAATATTAGAGGACAAGGCTGTCGACGCGATGGCACACCGACCATTTTTATAAACGTAGTACATTTGTTTTTGCGTGGAGGATTTCGACAACTTAATATGACGAGACTTGATCCACGTGTGAACGATGTGAAACGGAAGCTACCAAATTAGGCAGTGTAGGGAACGAAAAAGATGAGAATATGCATTGCTGTAAATTGATTGATGGTACATTAAAAAGTAAAACGTGGGAGTTAAATATTATGTTTTAACCCTGCACGAGATGTAGCCTTGTATTTATAGTTTGTTCACGGACATTGTATATATAGAGTGCACACAAGTACAATCAGAGGTCTAGTGCCCAAAGGAAGGGAACTCTCTCTTTATATATATATATATATATATATATTTATTTATTTATTTATTTATTTATATTTTTTCTTGCATGGTTTAAGTACTTAATACTATGAAGTACTAATGGTCACCATTTGTAGATATTGCTCGTTTTTTAAAATAAATGATGAACTATGGTTATCTTATTTCATTATACAGAACAATCGTGATATCTCGTGCAAATTGGATTTTGCAAACAATCTTTCAACAGTGTAGTTCATGTGTTTGTAATGATAACATATTAACTTATGAATTGGGATACTGGAAGAACATGTGGACATTTGCTTTGAGGTTGAGATAAGTGATAACCTCAACTTTGGAGACTTGGAATGGATAAAGAGAGCACTTTGGATGACTCAGCATCCATTGGACTCTTATCCTTAGTACTTTTTTTAAATGATAAATTGAAGAGGCATTGTGGTACTATACTCACTTGAATATCTTAGTTGAGGCTATACATTTTCACTTAATTCCGTTATAAAATTTGTATGTATTGGAAAATAGTTAGTAAAGAACGAGTTTAGAGCATGGTTTCTGTTAGAAAATGGGTTCCTTAACACTATTTATGAATCATTTTTGAAACAATTTTTTGAGTAAGATCTTCCATAAATTAGTGAGAGATCTTAATAGATTTGTATTAACTTCTTGAGGAGTAATGGTTATCGGGTGAATGAATAATTGTCTTCCAAAGTGAGGTAATTGATTTCTGAAAAATGAGGTGAGTGACTTTAGTCCCATATCGAAAAAATTAAAAGAATTAGAATGGTATATATATTAAACCCTTTCTTGGCATTATAAGATTTCAAGTCAAGGAGTTCTGTCTCTTGTGAATCGTGGACTGCATTACATGCGGCTTGTGTGTGTCCGTAACGTGAACTCCACCTTGTGCAAAGCTTTTTTGCTACAGTTTTGATTTTCTGATCTGTAACGGCCGAAATAAATGCAGAATGGTTTTGTCAACAATTTATTCACATTTTAAACCGCAAAAACAGTTTTGTCAGTCGTTACAACTTGGGTATTCACTCACCTGTCTGCCATTACACTGGGTGCATTCAACTACCTGTTTGCTGTCACGTTTTTTCACCTAGACCCCATATATAGAGGCCATTTCTCCGCTCATTTGACACACCAGAAAATCTCTTCACTTCCACTCTCTTCTGTTGTTTCGTCCATGTTCATGTCTAGTCGTTCGATGATAGAATTCAAACGCTGCTTATGTTCAGGAGTGTGATGTGGTGCCTTCGTCAACACTCTTCTGTCGTTGTATCCTAGAAGACGGACGCCTCTACAAACTCAAGCACCAGGACGAGACGAATATGTTTTAAGGAGATTGTGTGATACACAAGCCTCGACACAAATCAGTTTGGTTTTTTGTAATTTTTTGACATTTGCTTGTTCTTTTTAATTTGTTAGGTTTCTTCTTCTTCTCATTCGATCATTTTGTGCCTCTCAATTAAAGTTGCTTTTATTGCAAACAATATTGTAACAGTTTGTTCTTTATTAAAATACTAAGAGCATCCATAGTAATTTGAGGTAAAAAATGCATAAATGCAAATTTTACCTTTTCATTTCGCCGAAATGCTGCAATCGTCAAAAAGGCAAAAAATACATATTTTCGTTAAAAATGAACAGATGTTTCGTCTGTGATTAAAAAAATCAGTTATAAAGTCAAAAAGTGAGAAAATATTAATAAAATATATGAAACGAAACATGATGTTTCGTCCCAAAAGAAAAAAAAAATTGCAAACTAACCGATGTTTCGTCCGGGTTTTAAGGAAATTTTTTTTGCAAAATAATTTGCAAAAACAATTTAAAAAATAGTTTGTAAATTTTTTTTGCAAAAACAATTTAAAAACTTGTTAAAACGATTTGCAAAATTGCAAAATTAATTTTTAAAAAAATTGGATTGGGACAACGAAACATCATGTTTCGTCAAACCCTTAATTTCATTTTACCAGTTATTTTATTAGTTTGTTAAATTTTTTTTACTTCGGTCGTCCGATTATTTAAAAATATAATTAAATAATGAAGAAGACACATGATATTTCGTCTGGCAAAATATGCATTTTGCTATTTCGAGTTCTTTTTTTATCTGTCTACTGTAGCCAAATGGCAAAAAAATGACAAAATACCCAGCAACTGTGTCGACTATAGTACCCCTACTATGCGAAAAATGGCAAACAAGCAAACGACTGGATGCTCTAACAGATAGCATGGAAATATCTAATTAAATTAAAGTAAAAAAAAGTTTAGGAAATACATTTGTTCTAGAAAACCTGAACAATTAGTTGGTGCTTCCATAAAATTACAAGTCCAGCTTGTTTATACAGTTGGAACTTGATTCATGGTAAAAAGATAACTACGTGCATAGCAAACTGTTTGTTTAGTTTAAAAGAAGGTAATATGAAGTACGGAGGTCGAAGCAAGTAGAAGAAGAACAGCAGCAGCAGTAGGTGTAGGCTAGTTGCGATCGACCGGTCTGGGTGACAGTCGACTGCACCCCCCGATCGCACCCCCGACCGCTCGTTGTACTGGAAAGTCAGAGAGTGGTACGGTCGACCGTCCGCGGTGCTGTGTTCAGTTTTGGGCCTCGATTTGTTAGGTCAGTTCAGTCCAATCTTCAACTCCAAGTTAGATTGTACGGTTCCTATTCAGTTACTTCTTTTCAAGTTTTATCGAACGACTGAGGATCAAGATTAGACCTAAGTTTTCTCTCTATTTTTCTATATATATTGTAAACTCCTCCAATATGAGAGGAGTACTTCATAGATTCTTTTCTCCATTGCAAAGAGAGGCTCGAGAAAGAGATAGTTTTTGGTGGGTGAGTTTAATTCCTTGTGTCAAGTGAATCAGTAACTCCTTGTAATCTCTTCTAGTTGAATATCAGATCTCCCTATATTTCCCCCCGGATTAAGCAAAAGCTAACCGGGATAAGTCATCGTTATTGTGTTTATGTTAATTTGGTGGATCTACTTGCTTACTCAATTTATTCGCCCCGTCTATTTCGACTTCTTCATTGTTCTAATTAGTTCCGCTGCGACCAGAGAGTGTTTGTTGGCGCCCAATCCCAACACAAACATATAACAATCGAAGTATGCGATATTAAAAGCTAAGATTCAGATAAAACTAAAATAGATACGACTAACTAGATATAGAGCAAAAACTTTATTAGATGTCCTCCCCTTTATTTATTAGCTGTAGACTATTTGTATTTTCTCACAGTATAAGATACTTCAATTAAATAATATCATAGCTGTAAGATAATCAACTAATGATGATAAGAGCCAATATGATATTATGGTGGAATAAAATGGGGGAGGTGGAATAATATGACATGAACAAAGCCTTACTCTGTAAGTGTTGGTGGAAGATTTCTAATAAGCACAGAGGATGGTGGAACCTCTCTTTTGACCAGTTCCGTAAAAGACGCAAATTCAGATTTGGTGGAAGAAGCTCGTCGGCAAAGGTATCCCTACTCTGGAAGGGGATCTCTAAGCAAGGAGAAATATTTCACACCAATACCTCCTGCAAGGTAGGTAACGGTAAAAATACCAGATTCTGGAAAGACAAATGGTGTGGAAATACTTCTTTGCAAAACCAATTTCCATTAGCAGCGCAGGCCACGCAGAATCTGGACCTAGTGGTGTCAGACATCAGGAAGAATGGCAAATTAAACTTTATTGTTACCGAAGGCATCACAACGGAAGCCACGGCCCAATTTGAAGAAATGAATCGCCTTATCCAGCATCACGGAGGGGAGGATGATAGCTTAGAAGATGTAAGGTGGTGGGATAGGGACAGTTCAAAAATATTCTCTGTCTCATCCATGTACAAATGGCTTAACGACGGTGGAACGAAATGCCAACTTCAATCTATTATCTGAAGGATTAAAGTTCCATTCAGAGTTAAGGTCTTCTGCTGGCTCGCCCATAATAATGCAATTCTTTCCAAAACTAATCTGAAGAAAAGGATGACGCACATCGAAGTGACTTGCGAAACGTGTCGAGATTCTGAAGAAGATGTGGACCACATTCTCTTTCAGTGTCCCAAAGCGCGGCTAACCTGGGAAATAGTTTGCAGGGGGTTTGGGTGCTTCACACTGCCGAACTCTACTAGAGACATATGGGTGGATATTAGAGAGTCGCATATCAGGGTAGAAGATAGGAAGGCTTGGGACATTGCAACAGCTGCCTCTTTATGGAACCTATGGCTAGAAAGAAATGATTTTATTTTTCGCAACATAACTTACAGGTTTCCTTACTCGATGAATAAGATTTTTCTTCTGATTCATGATTGGGCAGGGGCTCAGGAGCATTATAAGAGGATCAGGAGTAGTGCGGAGTAGCAGGGTTGGAGCATAGAGAAAGGAGCGAAGCTTGGAGTCAGACGGTGCTTTATGTTAGCTTCTTTATGTAATCTTTATTTCGATGTTGGTTTAGATGTTGTATTTTGATTGCTGTGTTTACAGCCTGACTGTCTTATTAGTTCGTTGTAATTCTCTGTTTCCTTAATCCTCGTTAATGAAACGATGACATTAGCCATCTTCTTATCACGAAAAAAAAAAAAAATAAAAAAAAAAAAAAATGGGGGAGGTAAAATAGTCATCGAGCACATATGTAAAAGAATATTACATAAATGGCAGACCATTACTCTAAATTACACCTTAACATCAAAAGGAGATCCACTAACACCATAATGTAAATATGTAATAACTCATATTTTTATTCATCAAATCATTAAAGAAAATGCAACTTAAAGTGTTAATTCAGAGAGAGAACTGAGTTTTATTACACTATAATGTAATGTTCTCTTATAGCCGATAAAAATGTATGATATGGCTAGCTAACAGCTCATATAGAACAAGATATACCTAATATATTTGATCTAAAAAATACAAGCTACCATTTTTTTTTTTTTTTGAGCAACTTAAAACACTATTTAGGTCAGGAGTTGCAGTCCATCCATGTGGCTGAAATCCGAATATTCGATGATATTTTTACCGCTAGCAAGGGTGGATACATGATTGAAAGCTGAGAGAGGCTGGAGAAAAAAATTTGTACAAGGCAACATGCAAAATATATATAAAGTTGTTATAAATAAATAACATTGTTATTGATACTAGATAGAATAGAATTGGGTTTGAGCCCAAAAAAATAAATAGAAGGCTACAATACATATGGGATGGGCTTTAAAAAATATTGGTGTAGAAAAAAAAAATATTACAAAGAAATGCCAAATGTTCCGCCTATAACCGCTAGATAGCTAACTTCGCAGCTGCATGTATGGGGACGGCGCCAGACTTTTGAGGGCAAAAAACTGGGTTCATCAGACTATTCCTACATACTTCTGCATGACAAGAGTATGATAAAAGGATATAGTCAAATGACTCAATAATACTGGTTTTTACATTAGAAAAAAGATTTTTGGCAAGAAAAGTAAAAGGTAGAATGATTATTAAGACATTAATAACGGGACTAAGAAAAGAAGAAAAACATTAGTATATTTTCCATTCTATTTTTGGCATTTATTCTACATCTCGAGGTGGTAGCATGATTAATCAATGATATCTTTGACAATACAATTTTCTGGTATTGAAAGTAACACTTAAAACTCGTCTACGATATATTGATCTTCTTCTCTCTCTCTCTGCCTCACACTCTTTCATGGTACACATCCGAAACACGGAAAACATTTTTTCAATTAGAATTGAGACTAATTAAACTTTTAATAAATAAGCAACTGCCTTCAATCTTTGAAAAAAAGTCAAAATTTAAGAAGAAATCCTCACAAACTAGGTCAAACCTTATTCCACCGCAACACAAACTAGGTCAAACCTTATTCCACCGCAACACAAACTAGGTCAAACCTTATTCCACCGCAACACAGCCCTTAGAGCATCCACAGTCGTTTGCTATTTTTGCCATTTTTTCATTTTTTATGAAAAATTAGCAGATGCAGTCGTTTGCTATTTTGCCATATTTTGACAAACAAGTTACAGTCGTTTCTCATATTTGATAAATGAAATTGACGATTCTCCAATTATAAGGAACGGAATATGTTGTTTCGTCCCTAAATTTTTTTTTAGTGGGATCAAACGAAACATGTTGTTTCGTCTGACATTTAAAAAAAAAATAAAAATTTAATGATCAGACGGTACACGTTGTACCGTCTAAAAAAAAAAATAAAAATAAAAAAATACCGTAAATCGTCAAACGGGACATGTTGCTCCGTTTGAAGCCATTTTTGGCTTGGACGGGACATGTTGTTCCATCTGGCCCAAAATGTGAGTTTATTTAATTGTTAACCTTAGGTTAGTGATATAATTAAGTAGGTTAGTATATATTTTATTATTTAATTTATTTAATTAACCTATTTTAATATATAATTATTAGTTAATTAACTGTATATATATATAAATAAAAAAACGGACGAAACAAGATGTACCGTCTTTCTCAAATTTTAGCAAATCATAACTGTAGCAAATTACGATTTTTGCTATATGCTATTTTGCCATATTCATATATTTGAGAAATACCATTGTGGATGCTCTTAAAGCCCACAAAAAAGGCCCATTCATAACTCTAATCCACAAATACTCAAAGCGGGCCATGCAAGGCCGAACATTCCGGCCCATTTGCTTAAGATTGGTGCACATCATCACTTCAGACTGTTTTGCTGGGCCCCACTCCAAGCTCCCGCTGCGGTCGCCACGTCACCCAAAACCGCACCCATTTCCATCACTCCCTTTCTCGCACCCAATCTGCACCCAGCTCTACACCCACCTCAGAAATGGATCCCCTTTCCCCTTCCTCTTCCTCCTCCTCACTCTCGAAGCGAGCTAGGGTTAGGGTTTCGTCCGATCCCGAATCCATGGACCGCCTTCTAGAATCTCTTCTCGGGTTAGCGGATCCGTCTTTATCTATCGATCTCGCGTTAGAGCGAGTGGTAGATTCGAGGGTCGGGGAGTCCGATAAAGATGCGGCGATCGAGGCGGCGATGCGGGTCGGGTCGGCGTTGTTGGAATCCGCTAAGAGATCCGCGAGGAAGCGAGCGTCGTCTCATAATTTGAATTCTTGGCCGTTACCTTCCGATCTCACTATCAGGGTATTATCTAATTTTCATTTTTGGGGATTTGTTTGTAAATTTTTAGATATTTAGTATGAATTTTTAATTTTTGGGGTAACATAAATAGATGGATAATGGCAATTTTGTAAAAAGCAGGACATGAGGACACTACCATAGTTTTGTAGAGTAAAATATTGCATATCGTGATTATCTGTGAATTTGACTCTAATGACATAATTTGAGTCACATGATTGAAATTAGAGATATATAGTCAATAGGAAAAATTCGTAGTTGTTCGAAAAGAGATAAAAGTTATCTAGTATGAGGAATGTGAAAAACTGCTCCAATATGTCGATTACGTGTTCAAATAAGTGTTGGAGAAGTGTTCAATATTGAATATATTTTGTAAAGTTAAAGACATGTACAAGAAGTGTTTGACACATGTTTAGGGAGTGTCCATGAAGTGTTGGTGTTTGACACGGATACAACTCCATGATAGAAGTGTCCATGCTATACCCAATTGGGATGTGTTTCCGAAAAGGCAAAAACTTGATAGGCAGATAATATCATTTACGCCTTGTTTGAGAACAGAGGTTTGGTAAGATTACTGAAGATATGTGGAGGTATCTAAGATGCCTAAAGTTATCTTAGTTTTGGATCTGTTTTGAAACTTTTTTGGAGGTAAGATAATTGTAGGTATCTTTTAACTTTTTTGATTTTGGATCCGAACAGTTAAAATACCTATAGTTATCGCACCTCAAAAAAAAGATATTATCTTACATTCAAAGCCGGATGCTCCCTTTTGAAATTAATTATAGGTTTCTAAACTTTGTAGGTAAGGGACAAAGCTACGTATAGGTTGTATACCTCTACCTTCGCTTAAAAGATATATCTAAACTTTGTGCCAAATGGGGCCTTACTGTATAGTGATAGACTTGTAATTTTAAATTGTAAAACACATAATCTTATTGGATTGGCTATGGAATGAGTATGACCTTTTTCCATTTCCTCATACGTAGAATCTATTAGGTTGACCATACTACCATCTACTTCAATCTCATACTGGATCACTGCTCTTTTATGTATTTTGGTTTCAGATGATATATATCCTTTTGCATTCAGCTGGTGATTGTTACTGTATTTTGCACTTACTTATGTCTTTACATTTCAGTAATCTAGATTGTAATGATGGTTGTTCTCATTCCTTCCGTTTCTATTGACTGTCATTCTGGTTTTTGTTCGTTTGGTTGTCCTGTATGCGGACCTAATAACCTTAACCCTTTGTAATAAACTTGTGCAATTTCTTTTAATATTTGAAGTATGAAATATGGAGTTATTATCTAGTTCTCTTGGTGAGTAATTTGTATATTTGTATTTCATTTGGCAAAAATGAGCATTGTGTTTATTGGTTATGGTGGCTTGAAGGTATTTGCCATGCTAGATACACAAACTCTCTGCCATGCTGCAGCGACTTGCTCGATGTTCAACAAATGTGCAATAGATCCTATGTGCTATGCTGAGATTGACTTAACAACAATTGTGCCAAAAGTCAACAATACAGTTGTGTCTACAATGATACAGCGAGCAGGGAGAAACCTTCAGTGAGATTCTCTCTACCTGTATTCAGTAAAGAACATGCATTTAAAAATGTTTGACTGAACTATTGCTAGCAATGTCTGTAGTAGTTTATCATGTGCTGTTCTTATTTGGTATTCTATTTGTTATCCTTGGCCCAGTAAGATATACGACGACAGTTTAATAAACCAGACTATCCTCTTCTGTATTTTAGACAAAGCCTGTTGTTTGTGGTGGAAGTAGTTCATGTTTGATAGAAACCTTCCGTGATTCTCTCTTTCTTTACTTAGTAGACGAGATGCATGGCTGAACTATTGCAATGTTTTTATAGGTGATAATTGTGCTTTTCTTATTACTTATTCTAGCCTCATCCTAAGCTAAATTACGTTTGCCATAGTTTTAAACAAGACTATCCTGATTTAGAATCTGAGACAAAGCTTGATATTTGTGCTAGAAGTAGTCCATGTTTGATAGAAGCCTTCAGTGGCGTTCTCTACCTTTATTCAGTTAAAAACATGCACGCAAAAATATTTAACTGAACTATTGCTTGTGATGTTTGTATAGGTATGTCATGTGGTTCCTTCTCAATTCTTCTATTCTTTATATCCGGCTCAACAAAAAATGCATAGTTTTAACCAGATTAGCCTGATTTTGCATATGGGGCGATGCTTAATGTTTTTTGCTGGCTGTGGTCCATGTTTAGAGAAACATTCAGTTATGTTCGCTCTAAGTTTATTTGTAAAGAAACGTGTAATAGTTTTGAGTGAACTAGGTTACAGTGGTTTTTTAGGTATATCATGCTCTTGTCTTCTCAATTCTTATATTCTCTATTAATGTCTAAAATTCTGAACCACCACTGTTGAGGACGATTTTAAAATTATTTTTACAACAGGATTTGAACCAGAAACTTCTACTAAGAATGGGCCTCTATTCCTTCAATTTCACACTGCTTGTTTTACAAATATTAATTTTGTCTCAATGTCTATACTTTTGAACCAAATTGAGGATGGTTTTATTATTATGTTTACGACAAGATTTGAACCCGAAACTTAAATGGAAAGTGGTTTGACATGAAATTGGCTATCACCTTACTAAGTACATCACGTCTTTAAGCAGACAGTTTGAAGATTTTGTTGTCTTGCACTTGAAGTGGGTATTAGGGATGTTTTGGTACTTTAATTGTTGGCCCACTACTCATAAGCTTAAGCTTTGCATTGTTACTGACATAGTATCGGCCCCAAATCTGCCAGGACCGCTGTAATGATTTAATAAAAGTCCATCCTCATGAGAGTCTTCTAAGTGCATACTTACACGTTTGAAGTAATCCAATTACATTATAAACCAATTGTTGGTTGACTTCAACTTCCTGATAGAATGGTTACTGACATGGTTACTCATGTGATGATTTACTGACAAGGATTTACTTTATAAAACCAATGGTTGGCTTTTAACTTTTGGATAGAATGTTTACTGGCAATGATTAATCATTTGGGTCTGTAATGTAGTTTCTTAATCATCATTACTTAATGCATCTATGATGTACATGCTGGTCCAAGATTAAATATCAGTGCAAATGCTTTTGTTTTGTGGCTTATAGAATCTTGTTTTTAATTCTGGGGCATGCGTACAGAAGAATTTAACATAGGAGTCCGAGAACTCATAAGTTGACTTATAGGATTGTAGATTTTGATGATATGAAAAAGCGGCATTTGTTTGCACTAGCATGCTCAGGGGCATTTATTAGGTGTTCCAGGAATTAGATGCTGCGTTTGTGTGCAGAGGAGTGTGCCTGAGGAGGGTCTGCAGGTTTAACTTTTAGATCTAATGTTGAAATAATTAGTACTGAGGTTTTCATATTGATTCTATATAAGAAATTGGTCACTAATATCTGGTCTTTCTAGCATTAAAATTGAGTACAAGACAAAAAGAAGGAAGGAAAATAGGAGTATGTTGGAATGGTAATTAATTCAAATTTTATTTCTCAGATAATCTTCTCTTTGCAGACGAAACGTCCTACCCTTCCTTTAGGATCTACTTTACCTGTTTACTAGTTATGCTTCTTGCATTTATAAGAGTCCTGAGACAGGTTTCAGTTAGTCAGGTGCTAACGTAGCAATCTAGGAACACATAAATTTCATGTCGAAAAGAAATAATAAATTCTTATAATGCAGGGAGTATCCCTCTTTGAGCTCATATAATATGATTTCATACTTCTTATTTGTGCATTTAAAGCTGCAATAGTGACTGATATACAAATTTCCAATTATATTTTGCATTTCTTGATGAAATTAATCTATGTATGCAGCCTGTGAAGGATAGCTTCAAGCTTTAGTAAGAAATGTCAACACATAGATCATACACTGATGGAGTTAATTTTTGACGTGTGTGCTGGTTGTAATTGATCTATTTATACGCCCTGATTGCTTTCTGCCCACCTCACACTTTTGGGGACCATGGTTTAATAGACATACATCTAGACCTCATTCCACTGGGCTAAAGAAATTCTTCTTGGTATCAATAGGGATCTGTAAGTTAATTGAGTAGCTAAAGGATCGCCTGTTGATCCCTATTATAAAGTTATTTTGTAAAATTTAAGGAGGATGGTAGATGTGGATTAAGTACTGGGCACATTAAATATACTGTGTGGTAAATTCTTCTGGTGACCTTTTAATATTTGTTGAAAGGGTGGTTAGGAGCCTAGTAGGGTATCCGTTCACATGTTTAAGTACAAATTCAGCTTGTACTGAATTGTAGTGCTATTTTGCTTTCACTGCGCCACTGCACAGTGAAAGCAACTGAAATTACTATATCTTCCTGTGATCTGTTCATCAATTATTTTTTGTGTGCATAGTCCTCTGTAGTGGCATGACTCATCTCCTCTGTAAAATCTTAATTCCTTACTTTTCTGCTATCAGGTCACTGAAGATTGGGATATTGCCGAATTCGACTACAACTTCACAATATACTCGATCCTTGTCTTATTCTGCAAGAAATCCAATGGAAGCACCAGGTCTTTCATGGAATGAGAGGAGACCAAGGCAAGGGAGAGAATCATCTGTCCTTACAAGGTCATGCTTGTTGGCTTTAAGTGCAGATGGTGGTGCTGCAGGGTATGCAAATTGTCTATTCAAACTGTTAGATTAGTAAATCTTTTACTCCGTTTCTAGATATTTACTTTTTGTGTATGTTTAAAACTTTGAAGGGCTCTCTTGAGGAGGCTGCACCTGTACAATATTGACAAAATGGATAGTTCTGCTCTATGCACAGCATTATCAGCCTGTCAATCTCTCCTTGATCTGGAAGTTATTGGCCTGTAAGTACAGACATGTCTATCTATCATTTCTTACACTAGTAATGATGGATTTAGTTTTATTTGTAAGCTTTCAAAAGACTTTCTGGAAAGCTGCAGTATGCACATTTTCTAGTTGCAAGTTTTTCTATTTAAGCTAGTGGTCACAGAGGCCTGCGTTATAAACGTTTTATCTAACTCAATTTTCCAAATAAAGTTGTTCATGTTATCTGTTATCTTATTCCGTTTTTTTGTCCAACATTGTTGATTCATATGGAGTTAATTTTGAGTTTTATCAAGTCTGTACTATACCTAGTAAGTTTTCTGTTCCATATGCCTATGCATATCAAGTATCAAACATTAAGATACATGTAGAATGTATGATATTAACAAATGACAACACTATTTTGGTATCGTAATCAATTTGGAGTGATGTGGAGTTCTGAGACATTTAATTGGAGGAATCAGGGAGTATTTTAGGCAGTAATCAGAACTTATCATATTGAAAGTGATTTTGACTTGTTCTATATGCCCATGCATATCAAGTATCAAATGTTAAGGCAAAAGACAAGATATTGACAAGTGACAACACTACTTTCATCTTGAAAGTCAACTAGTAATTTGCACGTGCGATGCACGTATTTTTTAAAGCTCCCACTCTTCACGAATTACCCATAAGAGCATCCACAGTCGTTCAATGTAAAAAATGGCAAAATGCATATTTTGCCCATCCAATTCGACGAAACGCTGCAGTCGTCAAATGACAAAAAAATGCATAAGTTCGTTAAAAAAGAAACAGACGAAACATGATGTTTCGTCTGTAATTAAAAAAAATACGGGACGTCCCAAAAAGGGGAAAAAACCGGAAGTTTTTTTTTGCAAAAAAAATTTGCAAAAAAAAAATTTTAAAAATAGTTTGTAAATAATATTTGCAAAAACAATTTAAAAATTTGCAAAATAAATTTAAAAATTTGCAAAAAAAAATTTAAAATTTTACAAAATGTTCCAAAAAAATTACTGTAGCCAGACGAAACAGGGTGCTTCGTTCGGATTTGACGGAAGTTTTTTTTGCAAAAAAAAAAATTTGCAAAAACAAATTTTAAATTAAATTGTAAATTTTTTTTGCAAAAACAATTTAAAAATTTGCAAAATCAATTTAGATAATTGCAAAAAAAAATTTAAAATTTACAAAATTAATTTTTAAAATTAATTTTTTTAAAAAAAATTGGATTGGGACGAAGCATGATGTTTCGTCTCACATTGGGACGAAACATCATGTTTATTCCCACGCTTAAATTCATTTAACGGTTATTTTATTTGGTTTTTTTTTTTTTACTTCGGACGAAACATCATGTTTCGTCCGATCAATTAAAATAATAATTAAATATGTTTCGTCTGCTATAATATGCATTTTGCTATATGGAATGCTACTTTTCCCTTTCTACTGTAGCAAATTTGCCAAAAAATGGCAAAATAGCTCACGAGTGTGTGAGCTACAGTAAAAAAAAATGGAAAAAATGGCAAATAAGCAAACGACTGTGGATGCTCTAAGGGCATCAACATTTATTTTATATGAATGACACTTTCGTAAATAAATTTGAAGTTTGAGGATATTTTGGTACCTGAGTAATTAATTAGAAGTTGATGGTTAATATAACTCACTTAAAATGTGTGGTTGAGATTAGAATAATTAAGTTGGGTTGTCCACAAATTACGCAAACTCCAACTCTTGAGTTATAGTTGTAGAGATATGGAGTGACATGGAGCTCTGAGACTTATTTAATTGGAGGATCCTAGAGCATATTGAGCGATAATGAGAATTTATCATATATAAGTGACTGATCTGAAGGGTCGCGTGATAAGTTCTACATGTATTCATGTTTTGGGTATTCTCTCAGCTTAAAGTGTGTTTTAAGTGAGACCTAGTGTATTTCAAGTGAATGCAAAAAGTGAGACCTAGTTTTTAGAGACGTATTTGAACAAATCTGAGGAAAGTTCGTTTGAGAAGCCATCCAAGTGTGAGAAAGTTCATATTAGTGTACATATTATTTATTTAATTTGTTTAATCCTATTTATCCCCTGGGTCAAAAGTCAAAACCTAGTCAGGCTGCATAAAGAAAGGCATAAAATTGGGCAATCTTACTGGTATTTTAGATGGTTTTGTGATTGGGCCAGATCTTTTGGATGTCATTCTGTTGAAGCTTCATAATGTCTTTGAAGAGGAATTATGACCTTTCTTTGAGCAGTTTGAACTTTGTGATATTGAATACTGTGTAGACTATAGAGATGAAGTCCGGAAGTAAACAAAAGTTGTAGGTTAAACTTTGTAATAGTAAACAACGGTAGATTAAACTTTGTAATAGTAAATAACGGAAGACTGTCGAAGGACATATGCTTTCAAACATAGTTATCATTGTTTCCCCTCTTTAGGATTTCCCCCTAGTAAGGTGGGATTTGGAGTGCGCCAACTAGCCATCTAGGATTATGCTTATGATGCAAGACGCAGGATACAAACATGGGAACTGATAGGTGACATGCCAATTCCTTAAAATATAAGAATATGGCAACATCATTATATGCATAATGTTGTTTTTTTTTTAAATAAAATTTGATCATTTGAGCTCTTGAGCCATAGACATCATTAGTTTTTGATCCCATGTTAAAGTTTGGGGTTTTTGGACCATTGAATATTCACTCAGTTGCTAATATCTAGATCATATAAGCTGTTACCCATTGAGCTATAATGTTATATACAGTTCTGCAGTTCAATTTTTGGATTTGCAGTTAATGGACATCCTTGGTCACAGCTAGCAAATTGCAAAACATTAAGTCTAACTATGGTATAGCAAAACACAAACTGTTGTGTTAAATTTTACCTTGCATCATGTAGTTCGGTTTTATTGAATTAATATCTTACATTACCTTGTGATTGAGATAATGGCAGTTTTCCCTAATATCTGGAAAAAATCATAATTTATGAGCGCCTATATTGTACAATTTCAGTAGCATATGTGAAATGATAAATGCCATTTTTCAGGCTTATACGGATCAAGGATTTGTTTCTAGCTTTTCCTGTTATTTAAGCATAATTTGACACAGATTATTGACTTAATTGTGTTAACAGCCATGTTGAGCTGAGGAGAACATTAGACTCAGTGAGCACAAGTTGTCACTCCATTGAACGCTTGTTTATTGAGTCTTCTGATGCAGGTATGCTGTCTTCCTGCTCTCCCTCTCTCTACTCTCTACCCTAATCTCTACTTTTTAAGATTAAATATATCTTTTCTTTTTCTTTTTTTCAGGAAGAGACGATAGTTTGAATTCTGCTACTTGCTATGATTTGGTGAATAACTGCCCCCATGTTAGGTCACTGGCCCTTAGGGGGTTCAAGCTTCATGATCATAAAGTCCGTACATTGCTAAAGGTAAAGGTTCTTTTTTATTATCGTGGTTGTAAATTAAATAAATCATCACCTACAAAACACTTAATTGTGGTAGGATTCGTCGCTTCTTGTAAATGTTAAATTTATTAAAATGATGGATTAGGATAGATCTCATTTGATCTATGGAATATGGTTAAACATTTTACTGTCTTCTAGATATACTTATCTATTTCCATTCTCTCTGATTCTAGTCTGAAGTTAGATAACATTGGGTAATCTCGACTGTGTTCAACTTTGAACAAAAGGTACTTTGGTTTTGTAGGGATTCCGTTGTTTGAAAATTGCTGATTTTTCAACATCTTACTCAATTACAGGCATATTTTTGAGGTTTGTTTCTTTTACTACATTTTGAGTTTTTTAAATTTATATTTATCGGTATTCCATCTGTCATCTCTTTCTTGAATCTTTTTCGTTCCAAAATGTTATATTTCTTGTGCTCCATTTTACGAATTTCAGTTGTTTAGGCACCTTGGCGCCAGCACATATGGTCAGACACTGGAGGTCTTGATTTTGCGCGACTGTTTGCATCTTAAAGAAGTGAGAACTAATATGTGTACATTTACTCATTCCTGAAATTGCTTTAAAGTACTACTTGTACATTTTCCATACATTAAAAATCTTTAAACGATTTCTATTTGATACTACAGGTGGAAGTTACTGGATTCTTATCAGCTGTGCGCGGTGGAGATTGCAAACTTCTGAGATATTTGGTACGCACCTTAATCTCTTGAACCTTCTTATCTATATACTGTGTAATGCACAAGTTTTGAAATATGCCAAAAGGATCCTGTCTACCAAATTTGCCAGTTAAGTGGAAGAATGATAGAAAGTAAAATTGAATCCTTAACACGAAAAAGAAGCATGGGAATTTTAGTAAAATTAAATTAGCTTAATTATTCATAGGTTTCTCCGAGTTTTTTTTGTTTCCTTTATGAGATCTTTTCTCTTTAGTTTTTTCCTACATAACTTGCAATGCCGGATATTACTATATATCTTGTACCATTTTTTCTTTCTTTATTGCTATTAAAGTAAAGAGACTGAAAAAATACTTTATTGGGATTGTTATAATTGAATACATGGCCTCATATATATAGGGGAGTATAAAGAGCAATCTAAGTTTATTTCAGATGTGGGACTAATACTAAGACTACTTTAACACTCCCCCTCATGCTGGTGCGTGGATATTGTCGAAGCCTAACTTGCTCAAGAAAGTTTGAAAAGGCTTAGGAGGTAGAGTTTTAGTTAGGATATCAATAAATTATTCACCGGACCGAACATATGAAAAAGAAATAATCTTCTTCTCGTACTCGTCCCGAACAAAGTGACACTCAACTTTGCTATGTTTTGTGCGCTCATGAAACACCGAATTATCAGAATTATGCATAACAGCTTTGTTGTCACAGTAGAGAGGAACAAAAGATAATACTGAGATTGCCAAGTCAAAGAAGAGATTTGAGCCATAAAACTTCAGAAACCAAATGCCCAATGACTAGGTATTCGCTCTGCACTTGATTTGGCTACCACAGGTTGTTTCTTACTTTTCCAAGATACAGATTTTCTCCGAAGAATACAAAAACTCACTAGTTGAGTGCCTATCATCAACCGATCATGTCCAGTCAGCATCATAATATCTTTGTCAAAAAAGAGAATCACCAGGCTGGAAGAGAAGCCCTTGTCCTGGGGCTTTTTTAAGGTAGCGAAGAATGTGAACCACTACGTCCCAATAAGTGATGGTTGGTGCATGCATAAATTGGCTGACTTGATTAACTTTAAAAACAATATATGGTCTAGTCACTGAGAGATATATGCGTTTGCCAACCAATCTGCGATATCGTCCTAGATCATAGAACAATGCATCATTGGAGAATGAGAACAATTTAATATTGGGATCTATAGGTGTCACTGGGGCGACATCCCAACATTTTTGTCTCGGTAAGAATATCAAGGACATACTTTCTTTGAGAAAGAAAAATATCATCCTTTGTGCGTGTAACCACAATGTCAAGGAAATATCGAAGCAGACTAAGATCCTTTATTTGAAAGGTTTGAGCTAATCGCTGTTTGATGTCTGCAATACCTTCCGAATCACTGCCTGTGATAATTATATCATCAATATAGACTAACAGGATAACAATGCCCTTGCTTCCTTTCTTTGTGAAGAGAGAATGATCTGCCTTACTTCTTGAGAACTCATAAGAGCATACAACTTTGCCGAACTTTTCAAACCAAACTCGACGAGACTGTTTGAGGTCATAAAGAGACTTTTTGAGCGAACATACAAGAGTCCCTCCTGTCGCTCAAAACCAAGAGGCTGCTGCATATACCCCACATCTTTCAAGTATCCATTGAGAAATGCATTCTTGACATCAAGCTGATGAAAAGGCCAAGAACAATTGATGCAAAAGGTTTGATCTAATCGCTGCTTGATGTCTGCAATACCTTCCGAATCACTACCTGTGATAATTATATCATCAATATAGACTAACAGGATAATAATGCCCTTGCTTCCTTTCTTTGTGAAGAGAGAATGATCTGCCTTACTTCTTGAGAACTCATAAGAACATACAACTTTGCCGAATTTTTCAAACCAAGCCCGAGGAGACTGTTTGAGGTCATAAAGAGACTTTTAAGCGAACATACAAGAGTCCCTCCTGTCGCTCAAAACCAAGAAGCTGCTGCATATATCCCACATCTTTCAAGTATCCATTGAGAAATGCATTCTTGACATCAAGCTGATGAAGAGGCCAAGAACAATTGATGCAAAAGAGATAAGAACACGAACAGATGTAAGTTTTGCAACAAGAGAAAAAGTCTCGGCATAGTCAACGCCAAATTTCTGTGTATTTCCTTTAGTGACATGGCGAGCTTGGAGTCGTTCAACTGTGCCATCAGGATTGTGTTTGATTGTGAATAACCACTTACAACTGTCTTACCACCTACAGGGAGGCGAACTAACTGCCAAGTATTATTCTGCCGAAGAACCTGCATTTCCTCTTTCATGGCTGCTGTCCAACCAGGGTGCTTGAGTGCTTTCTGAACATTTTTATGAATAAAGATGAAATCCAATGAAGAGGTAAATGCTCGAAAAGATCTGTTCAGTTTAGAAGAAACAAACTGGGCAATGGGATAGTGAGCACAAGAACGCTTAGCCTTACGTTGAGCAATAGGTAAATCATCTGAGTTAGGAATATTACCGATAGAGGTGGTTGACACTGGTTGAACAACAGAGGGTACTGCTTGGATGGTCGAGTCTGAACGAGATTTACGTCGTCTGACATAAACCTGAAGTGGCGGAGGCGGTGGTGGGTTTGATGGTGATGGTAGTGGCAGTGGTGGTAACGGTGGTGAAAGTGTTGGTGTTGGTGGTGGAAAATCAAGACTCAACAACTGCCCTTGGTAAATCGGAAATCTTGGAAGAGATTTATTAAAAAAAAGGTTGATGTTCAAAGAATGAAACGTCGGCTGAGGTAAACATTTTCATTCGTGAAGGGCAATAGCAAAGATAACCTTTCGAAAAATGCGAATACCCAAAAAACACACATTTAGTAGCACGTGGGTTAAGTTTATTAGTTCCCGATTGGAGGTTTTGAACAAAATAAGTGCAACAAAAATCACGAGGTGGTAGGGGAAATTGATCTTTAGATGAAAAAATCAGGTGGAAAGGTGGTTGATTTTGAAGGAGAGGAGTAGACATACGGTTAATCAGTAAACAAGTAGTGAGGACAACAAAACTCCAATAAAACTTTGGGAAGTTCATTTCAAACATCAAAGAGCGAGCAATGTTAAGTAAATGTTGATTTTTGCATCCTGCCACTCCATTTTGTTGAGGAGTATATGCGTAAGAGGTTTTGTGTATAATTCCATGTTGAGAAAAGAATTGTTGAAAATCAAAACTCACATATTATTTAGCATTATCAGAACGATAACATTTGAGAGTAGTACCAAATTGTGTTTTTATCTCAAAGAAATTTTTTTGAAAAACTTTAAATACTTCAGAATGATCTTTTAAGAGAAACATCAGCATGCACTAAACGTAACAAAATAACAATATTTATTAAACGTGGAAAAACCAATAGGTTCTCAAACATCAGAATGCACTAAATCAAATAAATGTTCACTACGTTTATTGATGCGTCCTGGATAGGGAACACGATGATGTTTACCTAACTCACATGACACAAGATAACTGAAAGGAAGACGCACTACTAGAAATTAAATGTGCCACAATGCAGAATCAGTAGAAGAATGAAAGCCGAGACAGGAGAATTCGAGATGTATAATCCTTGTTGTTTACGACTGGTGTCAATCACCTTCATCATTGTAATATCCTGAAATACACAATGAGAAAGAAAAATGTTACTGAACAATTTAAATCCTTAGAAATTTTAGGAATTGATAATAAGCTGTTAGGAAATGTAGGAACATGCAAAACAGATATAAGAGAGATCTGGAGGAAGGGAAATATCGCCCTTCCCTTCAATAGGGACATGATATCCATCAGCAATACGTACATGATAATTGGGGAGCAAAGAGAAAGAAGAAAGCAGTAAAGGTGACATGTTCGGAAGCACCTTAATCAATAATCCATTGATGTGAAGAAACATGATAAGCAGTACCTGAATGAACGAAATTACTCGGAGGATAGCAAATTATGGAATGCCTGATACTCTTCAGCAGAGAGAGTATACTGGGAGGAGGTTGGCACATCTGTAGGAGCAGTAGTGAAAGAAGGGGATTCCACAGTGGAAGACTGATAAGCAGCAGGAGGACGACCAATGCGTTTCCAACATGTTGCATATTCATGAGACCGACCTTGACAATATGTACAATATTTAGTATTGCGATGACTGTCACCACAACCACGACCACGATCTCTACGGCCTCGCGAAGAATAAGAACCCTGACCCCTAGAGGATGAAGGAAACGACTGTGAGGGACCAGAAAAACCATGACCATGGCTAGAGACGAGTGCAGACGGTGTTTAGGTTTCAATAAGAGCATGAGGGGGTACTCGGGGTAGCTGAACATGAAGATCACGTAGAGAAGAACTAACGTTGGTAGCGATGATATGAGAGTGAACACCTTCAAGATATGAGAGTGAACAACTTCAAGATATGGGTGAATATTGCCCAAGGCAAGAACGGCAAGAAGAGCCTCACGTTGCTGCTGCTAGACAGCGAAATCAGCAGAGTATGGGTGATAGATTTTCCATTGGTCTAAGAACTGATTGAAGTGAGTAGATAGTCATGAATGTCACATTGTTTGGTCTCGATGGCACCACAAAAGATATCATACAGGCACTGCATGTTATTGGAAGAGTACATGTTATGAAGGGTATCCCAGATCTATTTGGCTGCGTCGAGGAAAGTGATGGAGGTGTAAATGTCCCGGTCCATACAATTTTGGTCATCATATTGACAATCAAGTTATCATCACAATCCCATACTTTGAATGTGAGATCTGTAGGTAGAGGAGCGGGGTCAATGAGGTGATGGTACATCTTGCGCCCTTTGAGGAAAACTAATGACAGAACGAGACTATGTAATGAAGTTGCTGCGACTGGAGGGGTTCTCGGTGGTTATGCGTTCGGCCTTCAAGAGATAAGGGGAATCAGTCGTCAGTTGAGGAGATGGAGTGGCATGTGGAGGAGAGGTCACCGTTGAAGTATGGGAGGTCGTCATAGGAGCAGATCTAGATTTGATCTGAAGGAGAAAACAGATAAGAGGGATGGTTGAAGAGGGCATAAAAACTCGCACAATCCAAAACAGCGCGCATCACAGGGCTTCATTTTTTATATAAAGAAAACAAGAAGAGAGAAGAAAAAGAAAAAGAAAATAGGAAGAGAGAGAGGGGGGGGGGGGGTTATAGGGTACGAGTTTCAGGTGCAAGTGGGTTCGGGTGAGGGAGAGGAGCGCTTGGAGGGGGGAGATGAGGGTTCGGGTGGGGAGAGGCGGCGGCGGCGGCAAGTATGGGAGGTGGTGGTTGAGGTGGCGGCCGCGGTTAGAGGAGGGGGTAGCGGTTGCTGTTGGAGAGGAAAGGGAAGATGAGGCCGGGAGAGGAGGCGGCTGGAGGGGGGGGGTGCCCGGGGTAGCGATGGCGAAGTCGGGAGCGACGACGGCGGCTGGAGTGGAGGGCAACGTGGAGTGGCAGCTGGTGGTAGAGAAGTAGGGTTAGGGTTTCTTTTGTGAAGAAGATAGGAAGATGATGAACATGATTTTTTTTCCTTTGAAAAGAGACCCTAATTGTTTGGGAAAATTTTGTGTGTATTTTTCCGATACCATATTAAAGTATAGAGTCTGAAAAAAATACTTTATTGGGATTGTTATAACTAAATACATGACCTCATATATATAGGAGAGTATAAAGAGCAATCTAAGTTTATTTCAGATGTGAGATTAATACTAAGACTACTTTAACAATTGCTATTATCATTATTATTTTTTATAAATATAATATTTAGTTAGTTGCACGCTTATAATTTATTTTGAACGTGCAATCACATGTGTCAATTACTATTCTGATATTCTGATGTAAATTCAATTTATTTTCATTTCATTTACGGATATCGGACATCAAAATAGGATATATCCAACAAGGATGGCCTTTCTGCTGATGACGATTGGAACGATCGCTGCTATAGTCCCAGGTAATTATGTGCCATCATGAGTACATATTTTTAAACAGAAAATTTTGCAAAGTCATTTTGTTTCGATGCAGAGTTCCAATTTTAAAAGTTATGGAACAAAGGCCTGATATACGCTTAGTTGCAGACTTCCCCCCAGATGGAAGGTCTCTCTCTCTCTCTCACACACAGCATATAGAAGTAATGCTAGCAAAATTTTAATTTAATCAACTAGAAATTTGCATGTGTGATGTACACTTTTTTCGCGTGTAGAGAGGTAATTGTAACAATTTAAGGAATTGAAAAAATTAGTTGTAATATACTTATGCACATATTTTGAGAGACATGGGTTCAAATTATTCGCAAATATGCTGTGTATCTTTTGAATATATATATATATATATATAAAAGCAATGCTCCATTGCAAACGGATATGTAAACCAGTGAAGTTGTTGTTTCCAACAACGGCGTAGGTTATAAACCTAAGTCGTTGTTGGAGTCCAACGACTTAGATTATAACCCAGGCCGTTCTCGGGAACAACAACGGCTTCAGTGGTTTGCAATGGAGCATTGCTATCTCTCTTTTTATATATATATAACAAAATTTAAGGAGTATTTTTGAAAAGCATGTGCAGTGCACTTGGTGTTGGGTTCTCGACAAATTACAACTCCAACTGGCATTAATATAGCAGAGATGTTTGGCGTTGGCTAATATAATTAATGTTTTTTATTCCATTATTATTGCAGTTTCATGGATATTGACAACATTAATGACAGTGATGTTAGTAGTACCACAAGCTTGCAGATGATGTGTAATGCAGAATTCAGTCCATATCCGAGTTCGTTTGACAGTAGCTATAGCAGTGATCAGGGAAGCGGAAATGAGGACTTCCATGATGTCAATTTTGCATTCTATGATGGGGATAGTTTTGATGAGGTGGACTTTCCATTTAATTAGCAGACTTTAGAAGTCAATGCAATATCAACTATGCGAATATGGTATTTCTTTGCGTTCTTTGTTGGTTCTTTAGTCCATTTCATTATGCATGAATCATGACCCAAATCATATTTCCAAATTATGAAGGCGGGATATTTAATTAAAAGAACATCTGCCACATTATGAACACCTTGAAACATTTCCGTTCTTTTTCTCGTCATATTCTTCACATCTCTAATCTTTGCGATTTCCATAGTCCCACCCGTATTCTTCGTATTTCCATGTTCTCACGTGTGATTCCAAAAATCCACCTAACATTACCTTTTCCATTACCTGTGAGGAATATACTTCTAATATTCTTTGGTACAAACCTGATAAGAGTATATTTTAATTCATAAACTGCCCCTAATTATTGTTCTTCATTTAAAATCCGTCTCTTCTCTTTAGTCATCTTCTTCAATTTCTCCATTAATGTCTCGTATCTCTACAACAAATCCTAACCCAACTTATCATCTAATAAAATATAAACAAAGAAAAAAAAAATTCATCCTCCCAATCTCCACTTCAAATGTATGTTCTGGCCCTTAAATGCTAGCCCTTAAATTTCCATGACTACAAAAGCTTGGAGGGAATTAAGAATCAAGGTTTTTGTTGGGGAGAATTTGAAGGAATTGGAGTTTTGATGGTTACATTGGTATGTTTTTGCAAGAGATTTGAAGGACATTGAAAAGGGTTACTTCGATTTTGTTTGGTTTGATGAAGAATTAGAGAATGAAAAAGAAAGCAAAATAGCAAAATAGTCTTTTAAACATTAGGTGTGTTTTGAGAATCGCTTAAAAAATTGAGTTGGAATATGGAAATATGAAGAATTCGGGTGGGAATATAGACAGAATAAAGATTTGGGATGTGAATATGGAAAAAACCCTTTAAATTAATTTGACGTTCTAAAACTTGAATTGTGTAACATGCCAATCTTGATGGTAGCTACAATGACATTATTGATTTGAACTCCAATTGCATGCAGCATTATTATGCAACTATCTGCAAGCCATTTGAATTGAATGCAGGATTCAATGTTTTGATGAAGCTGATGGCTGGAAAGGAGGTATTTGCCTTTTGCATTTGATTCGGACATTCGAAATTGCATACTTCGAGTTCTATCTCCATGTATTGCTGTAATAAAAATATATCCCTTCTGTCGTGAAAGTTATATATGCTGGTCTTTTATTTGGCTTTGTCTTCAACTTCTCCCACGTAAAATGTTTAATTTTGTAATATGAGTTACATTGTCTTATTACATGTGCAATTATTTTTTGCACCCCTTCGTACTATTTGTGTATCTTATATGATATTGTTCGTTTTGTCCAAATTCATTCGCAAGTCTCTACTTCCAGGGCTTGATGATTGGGTTGTGCTAGGCACTTTGTGAGGCAACCCTTGTAATCATGAAGAAAAAGGCTTAAATTAAGTTATCTTCGCCTTTTCATAATTTGCGGAAGAACCCTAAAAAGAGCGGGAATGACGATATGATAAAGAGATGTTGTGATGTTGAGGACGAGAATGTGGCGATTGTCCATCTATAGCAAAAGTTTCATTCTGTTCGGCAATCACCACCATCCCATCCTCGCGATTTTCCTCTTAACTGCAGGTACAACAAGGTGTAATCTTGCCCCAAAGATCGCTGTTTCAATACAAATGACGAGAAAAGAAACAAATATAAGTTAGCCAAGTGAAAAAAGTTTTAAACGGGGCGAGAAATGGTTTGTGTCATAACAATCAATTTCAAGTATACATCGGTTCATGGCATCATACATACTAGATCTCAAGTAACAAGTGTAGTACAAAAAGAATTCAACACTCCTTATTTATGCTTGAACATTCTGGTCCATCATTGGCTCTTTCTGAGTCCAAATGTATCTTCAACGCCGCTTGTCACATTTTTCCTCCGCTCCACTATCATATTTGAGTATTCCTGATCAATTACAAATATTTAAAACGCAAAAATAAACTGATCAAAAACTGTATCTAAGACTCAAGCGAGGCCAAAGTAGGTTTCATTTTCGATTGCATATATGGAACCAACCAACGATAGTAAGTATTAACAGTGCTTGTTCAAGTAAGAAAACTAATAAGCAATTTATCATAGATTGTGCATAGTTCATACTTTTTCCTTCAGGCTTCAGCCTATGACCTACTACTCGGTAGGCTGCAGTTTCGCTAAACTACTACTACTTCTGGCTCAATATTGTTCTTTCCTACTCGATTTCCTTTATGCAGTCTTCCTCCTTTGCTACCCTCCTTTTTTCTTGAGGTAAAATTTTGTCTCTATTAACAAAAAAAATAAAATGAATGGCCACAATGTGGCAGTTTTTCCGGTTAAGGGGCACTTTGATGGCCTCTGTAGCACTACTAGTAATATGATGAAACAAAAAACTACTAATGCTCATATTAGCAGCAATAGTAAATCTAAATCAATCATTTTTCACTTCCTAAGATGTGTATACATTAAAAAATTGTGATTTCCTTACTATATATTTGCCCTTGGATTTAAGAGTGAAAGATATTCTGTTGTTGTGGAAACTAATAATTGTTTGTTTAACAATGGCTGATTGGTTACAAGTGCAGCTTGTTTGTCTACTTAGAAAATGATGATGAAAATGGTCATGATCATTCATAGTCGGGAAAAGAATTGAGTTTTTTTGACATCCATGAGGTTCCGGTGACCGCACTTCTGCCATTTCAATTAATCATTTCAAAGGTATTAATATTGATGATTTATTGTCGTGACAAAGCATAACTAAGTATAGAACCAATTCAGGTTGACTGAATCCTTTATGACATGCTGGAACCAAATACACCATACTTGATGAGCAAAACTCTCATCAGATATATTTATGAATAACCTGATGAATTTGGATGGAAATTTGAAATATCCTCCTTCCTCCCTAATCTCTCCCCCCCAGATCCCGTCGACCATCCACCTGATCCTCTCCCCCCCGTCTCTCATCCCGCTCAGTCAGCATTTTCCTCCGGACCCATCTCGTCTTCTCCGTCTTCCCCTTGCTGATCCTTGGCCCCCCTTTCTTTCTTCCCCATCCTCTTTAAGGTGGCCTGACTGTCTGCTTTAGTGCGCCTCCCTCCTGGTTTCGGTGCTCTCCCCTTTTCAGGGCTCGGCGCATCTCCCCTCCTCTCTCCTCCGATTGCGTCTTCTCGCTCGTGTGCTCTGCTGCCATCGTCCTCTCTCTTCGGATCTGGTCCTTGGGTTTGTGCTGCTTTTCAGCTGACCCCCACAGCAGCCTTCGTCATCTCTTTGGATCTCAGCGGCGGAGCATCTCTAGCCTATCTCTCTAAGTTGTTGTGATTTTGTTTTTCGATTTCTTTTGTTTTCTTTTCCTTCGCTCGTCTTCTCAGCACATTTTCTGAGCTCGTTCAGGTTTTGTCTTTCTTGCGAGATCTCCCTGGATCTTGTCCCCTTTATCCCCTTTCGTTCTTTCTACCTTTGCTTCTTGCTTTTCTCTATCTCTGAGATCTGCATGTGCGATTTGGTGGCTGTTCTTTTCGATTATTGTTGGTGTTTGGTGTGGTGGTTGTCTTTCGTCCTCCCTGGCTGGTGATTACTTTTCTATCGCCTTCCTATTTCGGCGTCGTCGTGCAGATTTCTTGATCGCCATTTCCAGGGCGCTTCTGGAATCGTCTGATCTCTACAGTTTCGGTTTAGTTTTTTCAGTGTTTGACTTTTGTCAACCTTGCCTTTGCCCCCCTCTTTCTGTTGTGGGCTTGAGCCGTTATGGACTCGTCATGGGTGGAGATTGTTAAAAAAAAAATAATAATAAAAAATAATAATAATAAAATCATTTTCCTCTCTAATTCTGCATTACTGAATGTAGCCCGGTATCGGTTATCCCTACTCTCGTTCGGCCCACTTCGCAGAAACTTCTAGGGCGTTCAGCTTCATCCCCTTACCGCCCTTTGAGCTACCCCATTAATTCCCATTCTAAGCTTGTTTCATCTTCCAATTCTCCCCGCACTCTCGTTTGCCACCGCTGCCTTCAGGTTGGGCACATTAAAGCCTTCTGCACCGACAACATGAAATGCTTGTTCTGTTTGAAAGCTGGCCACTCCCGTAATCGCTGCTTCTCTTTACAACAGATTTTGGGTCTCTCTTTAGGGGTTCCCATTTCTGAGCAAGTGATTGCAGCGCTTGATTTTCCATCCCTTAAATCCAAGCTCGCAGACGTTCAATCTCACAAGCCTAAGAGGGCTAAGTTGTCATCGTCTTCCTCCCCTCTCCTCCCTACGCCTCCGGTATCGCAGCGCTTCTTAGCGGCAGCCTCATCCCAAGTGCTTTCTCATCCCTCGTCTCAGTTGACTAAGCCGCAGGTCACTTTTGTGTTCATTCCCACTGCTGAACTCTCTGGAAAAATATACTTGTTTGAGTGCGACGGTGCCGTCTCCTTCAGCGGAGGTGCTGTATCCAACCTTACTTTAGACTCTTTTCTTTGCAATTCTTGTAATGTGCAAGACTGGGCCTGGGCTATTAACACTTGCTCCAACGGGGAAGTGATCATTAACGGTCCTTCAACCAAAATTCTAGATGACCTTATTGCCATCAACCCCCTTTCGATCGGAGACATCAAGCTTACTATTCGCAAATGGGTGCTCCGGGGTCATCCTCCCCCATCCCTTATCCACTCTCCTGTTAAAACCACTCTAGTTGGCCTACCGCCATTCTGTGATTCACTTCGTCTTGTTGCTGAGATGACTAAATGTGTTGGAGAGTTGCGACGCATTTTGTCCTCTTCTATGTTGGCATCTGGGTGCCTCCAAGTGGATGCGGAGTTCTATTGCCCATCTGTCAACGACAGGATTGATGCATACTTGTTAAGGGACAATAAGTCAAGTTTCGCCATCTCAGTCATCTATCAAGACCGATCTAAGGGAGGTCCAACTCCCTCTCCTTTGTCTCTGGGAGCAGCTAAATTCTCAGCAGCCTCACCTACTTTGCCCAATACTTTCTCTGATCGAACCTCTTCTCAGTCGACTGCTCCCTCTTCCAAGTGGAAGGCCTCGCACAAAGCTCCTTCTAAAAAGCATTTTCCTCCTCAGCATAGAAGTTTCTTCGCCCCGGCCAAGTCTAAAATTTCGCCTTCTAAAGCCCCCAACCTGGCATGGATTAACCCGGATTTGGCTGCGGTTAAACTTAATCCCTCCCCTCAATATGTTTCAACTGAGCCTCCCTCTAAGCTTCCCGTGAGCCCAACCCTCTCTCTTCGCTGGTTAATGTTGCTCCTGCGGCCACTGTTTCTGTTCATTCTGAGGGCACTTTGGTTGATTCTGATGAGAAGTGGCCTAGTTGGGTGGTCAATCCCCCTTTTTCCTCCGATTGGGACAAGTACACTAGCGCGGTGCAATAATGGCCTTCCGCTGGGTCTAAATCGGTTCAACCTCCTCTCAAATCTAGCTCTTTGTCCACTCTGAAATCTGATGCTTGGATCGATCAAGATAACCTCTTGGACGAAGAGGTTGCAGACCTGAACCAATCCCTTCCGCCTCCGCAGGTAATCTTTTCTTTTCACTCTGTTTTTATTAAGCCTTGTTTCGTTTTTTGTTGTGCTTCCAATGGCGGCTACAATTTTCGTGTCAGCCCCTATTCTTCCTTTTCGGCTGGATACTCTATTGTATATAGTCTAGAGACTTACTGTCACTCTATTTCATTTCTTTGGGATTCTGCAGCGACGCAGGTGGGACTCCATCCACCTCGTCGATGTAGAGAGACTCCCCTCTCCCTCTACCCCAATTTCCCCCATACCCCTATTTCTCCTCCCCCTCTGTTCCCCTATTCTGGTCCTGTATTCTGGTCCTGCTGATCGTATGATGTTAATCCCCCCCTCTTTTCACCCTAATTCTGAAGCGTCAACGCCTTCAGTTGTTAGTGCTCTCTCTGAAAAACACCAACCTGCTAGTTCTCACTTAAAACCCATCTCTGTCATTCGCTCTAGTGCCCGCATTCGGGCAAAAAAAAATCGCATCAATCGTTCCCCCCTCAGCCATCCCTTGCGGCTCAGATCCGTAAGATGGATATCTCCCCTCCCTCGCTTTCGTCGGGCGAACTAGAACGACTTGGCTCCATTTACCAAGTGCATTTCGACTCTCTCTAACCTTGACATGCTTCGCCTGTCTAAGGAGATGGAGTTTCTGGTTACTTCGGATAACTTTGTTGATTTTGATTTGATTCGTCAACGTGAAATCTCTAGAGCGTTTGAGATTAAGATTTTTAATGCATAGCATCTCTTGGAATATTTGGGGACTACGGTGTGCTATCAAGCAACAAGTAGTGTTTCAACTGATTTCTTCCTCTTAATGTGATCTGATCTCCATTCAAGAATCGAAACTTGAATCCCCGTCCTCCACCCTCTTTCGTTCGATCGGTGGATCTTTAATCACCAATTGGATTTCCCTTGATGCGGTTGGATCAAGAGGAGGGATTCTCCTTGGTTTTAAAAATTCTCGTTTCTCCCTTATTTCGATACGTAGATTAACTTTTTCCCTCATTGTTGAACTCCACTGGGTCGATTTCAATTGTGATCTCACAGTGGTGTCAGTTTATGGTCCGTCCACTGCGGATCGCCGTAATGTGTTTTGGAACGAATTTAACTCTTTCCAAAACAACATTCAGGGCTTCTACTTTTTCTGTGGTGACTTTAATGTCACGAGATTCTCCTATGAAAGATCAGGTATTACCTCGCAATCTCTAGATTCTTCCCGTTTTAACGATTGCATCTGCTCCCTCCATTTGACTGATCTCTCTTAACGGCAGAGCCTTTACGAGGTCCAACATGCGTTCTTCCCCGTCCTTGGCTAAACTCGATCGTTTTCTGGTGTCCCTGGATTGGATCAACTTTTTCCACAACTCTTTTGCTTCGGCATTGCCTAATTCGTCGTCTGACCATGTTCCTATCTCGTTGTTCTCCAACTATAATTTCTCTAGACCGTTCAAATTTCGTTTCGAAAAATTCTGGTTGCAAGACCAGATCTTCGTCAATCTTATCTTGGAGTGCCTTTCCTCGATCACGGGCTCCTCCGGACTTGGCTGCATCCTAATCAAGCTGCACGCCATCAAATACGGCTGTAAAATCTGGCGGAAAGAGAGATTTGCTAATGCAAATTTTCTTTAAAATATTTTTCTGTCTTCTATTGATTCCATTGATAAACTTGAGGAACTTGGTCCTATTTCGGATTCCCTTCGTTCCGAACGTGTCTTGTAAGAGAGAATATGCGTCCATCCTCCACAACGACCACATTAAATGGGTCCAGCGAGCTAAGTTCCGGTGGTTGAAGGAGGGTGATGGCAACACCGCTTTCTTCCACAACTTCGCTTCGCATTGTCAGAGATGCAATCGTATTTCCTTTATCATTGATAATGGCGATGAACTCACTTCTGATTCTGAAATTCATGCTACTTTCCTTCGTTTCTTTAAGGATCTTTTGGAATCTCAGAAACAGCACTCCATTCATCTGGACTGGACCCACTTGTATGGTCAGCAGGAGCATGATCTTTCTAGTTTGGAAGAACCTTTTTCCTTAGAAGAGAACAAGTCTGCGGTGTTTTCACTTAAAAGTGATTCCGCTCCTGGCCCGGATGGGTTTCCAGCCTTCTTCTTCCAACGTTTTTGGGATTGTCTTAAAGACGACCTCTTCAAGATGTTCGATGATTTACACCAAGGAACCTTCTCCTTTGAAAGGATCAACTACGCGCACATCGTTCTTATCCCCAAAATCATGGGACCCAACTCGGTCTCCAACTTTCGACCGATTAGCTTGCTCAACACGACCTTCAAGATCATTATGAAAGTTCGACCCGTTTGGGTGCTATTATCTCTCCTATGGTTGATCCTGCTCAATCGGGTTTTATTAAAGATCGGTTTATCCTTGACAGTGTGGCGTCGGCCCAAGAAATCATTTTCGAGTGTCATAGATCCAATTCCGAGGGAATCCTGCTAAAATTAGATTTTCAAAAAGCATATGATAATGTTAGTTGGGATTTCCTTTTCGAGATCCTTTTTAACCGTGGTTTTGGTCCAAAATGGATCGCTTGGATTAAATCTAGTATCTTCGCGGGTATCTCGTCCGTTATTATCAATGGATCGGAAGGTCACAAGTTCAGGTGTAAGCGTGGTCTTCACCAGGGTGATCATATTTCTTCCCTTTTATTTTCTCCTGTGGTTGATGTGTTCAGTAAGTTGCTCCACAATGCTTGGGAGGCTGATGTCATCGAAGGTCTTGGGGGTTCTCAAAACTACCGTGTGCTGAATTCCAATACACCAACGATACTACCATTTTTGCCAAACCCAATGGGTGCACCTTACGTAACCTGAAGTTACTTCTTTATATTTTTGAAAGTGCCTCTGGTTTACCTATTAATTTTCAAATCTCAAAACCGCCAAGTGGAAATTGCCCATTTCTTTAACTGTGCTTCGGGCTCCTTTCCTATCCAATATTTCGGTATTCCTTTGAGATGGGGGATGCTTCATAAATCAGATTAGATACCGATAATTGAAAAAGTTGAGTCTAGGCTGAACTTTTGGTCTGGTAAGCACCTATCGTGCGGTGGCAGACTCATACTTGTTAACTCAGTCCTCTCCTCTATTCCTTTATATATGATGTATTTCTTTTATGTTCTGGCTTGGGTTATTGAGAGGATTGACCAGATCAGAAGGAATTTCTTCTGGTCGGGTGCCGATGTTTATAGAGCTGGCACTCACCTCTGTAACTGGAAGTTGATCTGCACTGCTAAGGCAGCTGGCGGTCTCGGGGTCCTCAACCTCAGACACCAAAATTTGGCCCTCCTAGGCAAATGGTTATGGAGAATTCTGAAAAATGATCAATTGCCTTGGGCTCGCCTTATCACTCTCAAATGTTTCACCCGGCATCGGATTTGGGATTTCCACCCTTCTCTTTCTAGTAAGGCCTCTCCCTTTTGGAGGGGGGCTGGAAAGCTGCCAGCCCCTTTCGTTGTGGTATATCCCACGAGTGCGCAGATGACACTAAAACCAAATTTTGGGATGATTTATGGTTCGGTAACATTAAGCTTGCGGTGACCTTCCCTTCGCTCTTCCAAATGGCTTCTAACCCCTCGGCCTCGATGGCAGACAATGTTACTATCCTAAATAACCAAAAGTTCTGGTTCATTCCCTTCAGTTGCACTCTCCCGTCACCTTTAGTGAATGAGCTTCAAGAGCTCTTTCTCTATCTCAACCTTTACTCCTGGTATCCTTCTGACGATTTCAAATGGCGTTGGACCAATTCTGGTTCCTATACAGTTAAATCTTTTTACAATTTCCTTAATTTCGGGGGGATCTTATCCAGGCGAGCTAAGTTCTTATGGAGTAGTTATGCTCCCCTGAAATATAAAATCCTTACCTGGCTTGCACTTAACAACAAGCTTCTCACCGTTGAGGTTCTTAATAAAAGAAACCTGGCTTTAGGTCAATTATGTGCTTTGTGCTCTTTAGCTCACGAGGACGCAGATCACCTTTTTCTCCAGTGCAATTTTATTCAACCGTTGTGGATGATTACAACTCTGGCTTGGCAAGCTCCTTCTATCCCCAACGAATTTTCGTCTTGTTGGTCGCCTCAATATCTCAGGACAGAGTTTTGTAATTCGTGGGTCCTTTCCATTATGGCCATCATTTGGGTGGTTTGGTCGGAACGGAACAAACGTATTTTTGCTTATACCTCGGCCACGATCGATAACATTATCGATGACTTCTTATTCTTAACTAAATTTTGGTCTTCCACTTTATCGCATTTTTCGTTCTACAAATATTTTCTCCCTTTAGCTCTGTTCTTCTCTAATCTATTTTTTTACTTCCTGTTTCTTTGCAAAACTGAGGTGGAAGTGTTGCTCCCTTGCCTCTTCCGCAGGAGGTTTTTTGGGTCTCCTTTTGATTGAAGTCGACGGGCTCGAACTTCCTCCTCATTTCTCTTTTGTGCTAGTTTAGTTTATTTTGTTCTTACTTTTGTTTACTCATTTTGGATGTAATGTTTTCCTTTACGTTTCGTTGGTTTGGTTGGCCCTTCTTGATGGCTGATGCTGCTTTTCTATTTTCTTTTCGAGGCCTTTGTGATTATTTTCGTTGGTTGGTCTGTTCTCTTGTTGTGGTAGCAGTATTTGCTCCAGGTTTGGGTTATTTTTGCTGTGATGCCTTTAGCTTTGCTCTGTTGTGCCTGGTTTTGATTTTTTCTGGTCTGAGCTAGAGGTTCGTAGCATTTAGTCGGGCTTTGGATGCCTACTGCTGTCCCGGCTGTATTTCGTAGGAAGCTATTTTTTAGTTGGGTTTTGTCCCAGCCTGTGTTGTTGGCTGCTTGCCTGTTTATTCGTGCTATCTTTTCTCCTTGCGCGTTTCGTCGCTTATTTAACAGTATGGTTTTCTTCCCTTCTCATTGAAGCAGAACAGTGTGTAGCTCTCTGTGGAGGGTTATTTAGCTATGATCCTCCACTCGGAGGTTCCATTGTTGTTCTTGGCTGTTTCCTCCCCACTGTTTCGCCGGTTTTGTTTTGTTGTTGTCGTCTGTTTGCAGGACGTATCTTCTCGTGTCGTAGGGAGGTTTTGAGCTCTTTCAATCTCGGGGGCTTCGTGATGTTTGTTTCCGTCTTGTTTCGTTGCGTCCCCTTTCTACTCAGGTGCCCCTTCGCGGTGCGCTGCTGTTTTTTCCAACCGCGGTCTTTGGTCGGCGGTCTTTGAGTGTTTCCTCGCCCCTCGGCCCTGCTTTCGCCGATGTTGCTTTCCCTACCTTGCGTTGTTCTGGCTTAGTGGTTTGCTTTGGCTATGTACTCTATTGTGGTTGTATTTGAGTCGTTTTATTGTTGTTATGATCTATAGTTTTTGGTGAAATTGTATCTGTTTGTAACCTCCTTTTTCATTTATATATTGGGCTGGAATCTTTGGATTCCATCCGCGTTATCAAAAAAAAGATATATTTATGAATAAACATATGCTCAAAGTATTTAAGGATGACCATTATTCTATTTGATGACGATACAACTTATTTAAATACAAGGAAGAAAAAAGAATGTAATGAATTTAGATAACGCGAGAAGACAGATGAACAACCTTCGGATAAGCATAAAGAAATATGTACCACCATGCACATATTAAGAAGAGAACCCCACCGCTGATAATCCATGAGTGAAGTAACAGCCAGCTAGATGCGATTACTATAACTCCGGTGAGCAAAATTGTCCATGGTTGACACCTTAAAGAAAAAAGAAAGGAAAAAAAAAACGTTACTCAAGTTAACCGTTGATGCAATTTCCATTTGGGACAATACAAATTATTCAAACCTAGCCGATATGTATATGGTGTCATTTTTGGTGCTTGGTCTTAAGACATAAATATATAGAAACATTTAGAGCGGTGTAGGTGCACCTCCCTCTCATGTATCTTTATAATTTTATTGTGATCATGAGACAAGAGGTCAGTCGAGTTGGTCTCTCTCTTTCAAACATTCGTGTAATAGCTCGTTTATCATTCTATCTATAGCGATATGCCAATGTTGTAGGCCTGAATGGCTGACCTTGCAACTAACATAAACAATAAAAAAAAAGAAACACGTATTAAACAATTAATCGTAAACATAGATTGAACTAGAAATGGGTAAATCCATAAGACCTAGGTTCTCTATTCTTCGTTTTCTGTGACATAAATTTTGATATTTAAACTTCGTGTCTTAGAGGCTTTAGGATAAGCAGAACAAAAACAGAGTATATGAAGTGTAATTTTAGTGATATTCGGAACACAACTGTGGAAGTAGTGAAACTTGTTGACCAAGAGATATCTAAGAGAGCCCGTTTCCAATATTTAAGCTCGATTATACAAAGAGATTGGGAGATTTGTGAAGATGTTATACATAGGATCCAAGCATGGTAGCTTAAGTAGTGAAGTGTCAGTGGTGTTTTATGTGACAAACGTATACCCTTGAAGTTGAAGGAAAAATTTTATAGGACAGTTGTTAGACCAACAATGATGTATGGAGCGGAGTGTTGGGCAACAAAGAAACAACATGTCCAAAAAATGAGTGTTAGCGAAAATCATAATGCTAAGATGAATGTGTGGTAAAACAAGGAATGATAGAATTAGAAACAACAATATACGAGACATGCTAAAAGTAACTCCAATCCAAGATAAGTTACGAGAGAATCGCCTCAGGTGGTTTGGACATGTCACACGTAGACCTAGTAGTGCCCCCGTCAGAAGGAGTGATTTGATAAATATTAAGGGTAGAGTTAGGGGTAGAGGATGACCTAACCTAACTTTGTTGAAAACGGCGAAAAAAAATATGATAACTTGTGATCTTACAGAAGATATTGCGCTAAACCGAGCAGAATGGAAAATCAGGATTCATGTAGCCGACCCCAACTAATTTGGAAAAAGCCTTTGTTGTTGTTATTTAAACTTCGTGTCGCTTTGAAACAGGAATACGGGTCTCCGCAATCTATGCACTCGATTCTTGTTCTTTCTAATTCTCATTAAAGTTTATCTATGCACTCGATTCTTGTTCTTTCTAATTCTCATTAAAGTTTATCTTTGTGTATCGCATGTCATCATGCTCAAAGGTTATTAGTCTCCATTTCACGCTAGTAACCTGTCCATTGATTCTCCCTTATTCTATCTGAAAATGGAGTTGCCTCCTGTAATCACACAATTCTTTCGCAGCACTGCTCCACTTTACTATCCTGCGTCGATTCTACGCATTCAAATTCATTCCAATCACTCCATTTACATTTTTTTTCCCTTAAAAAGTGACTAATCCCATTATCACAAACTTAACCCCAAACAAGAAAAGAGGTCCCAAACAATTCAGTAACTCACTCAACAAATTCAATTTTCTAAGCTCAATATTACTGTCACGTAAAAAAATTTCAGATACCCATCTAAGAATTGAAAAAACCCATTAATCAAACATGAATTTTCCAGAGCAATTACTTCATAATTAGTTACTAAAATCAAGAAAAGGGCAGAGAAATTGAAGAACTGACCAAGATGGCTTTGTGTCCCAAACAGAGTCATACTCAAGAGAGAGGTGGTTGAGGTACCCATCCATGTCTTCAACCACTGCATCTTCGTCTAGGAATGAGGACTCATCACTGGGTTGTTTTGCTTTGAGATTCGTGCTGTGGGTCCTCAAGGGTTTGGGAGAGAGAGTATGAGGAGGTGAGAGGTTTAAGAAAGATGGGTTTTTGAAGGAGGAGGAGGAGCAGGAAGGTAGATGATGGAGGAGGGAAACAGAAGAGAGAGGTAGAAGATAGAATGAACTCATCCTTTATTTTTCTTTTTCTTCTTCGTTTTTTTGCTTTTCTTTTTCTTTTGTTTTGTTTTTGTTTTCTATTTTTTCTGTTCGTTGATTTTCAAGATTGGGTTATGTGTTTCATTTTCAGTGCAATTTTGAGTAATATAAATTTCTAAAATATTTTTTTTTTGAAACAAGCCCGTAATTAGACATGCACACCACACACACACTCTCTCTCGTAATAATTTTTTATATATAGGGAAGCTGGAGCACTTAGGTAGAAAATGTCAATTAATAATTACTGGCAATAAGTTCCGACAGAGCGATTTTGAATTCTCCTCCTCATCCACCTTTCTCAGCCCAGATCCACGTTCCTCACCCCCCCCATCGACCTCCTTCCCTTCCTTAAAGTTGTAGATCTCATCTTCCTCTACACACCCATCACTCGTTTTCCCCTCTTTCGAGCTCCGATTTTTTCCACCCTCCCCAGGAGCGACATCTTCGTCGATTGTCTCCGGAACCATCCTCAGTCTCCTAATTCCTGCCATCCCCCGCTCCTTCCCGTAGCGTTGGCGTCCGTTCGCTATCAAGGTCGTCGCCTTCCTTCTTCGGGACTCCGCTCCGTTCCTCCTCCTTCTCAAGCAGAGCGATTGTCTGCGTTTTGGCGTTGGTCTGAGTACGTTTCTCCTGGTGTGCGACGACTCCTTCCCCTTCTTTGCTTTGTCCAAGTTTTCACTGTAAGTATACCCATTGCTGTCGGTATTCTGGTTGTGCGGCTTCGATTATAGGGCATCTTTGTTTTTCTTCGGTGTACTCTTTAGTGGTTTACTTTTCCTCTTACTGGAGGTGAGGTTTTCATTTTTTAGGGGCCTCGTTATTGGTCTCTACTTCGCCATTGTGCTTTACCTCCTTTCTATCTCCTCTATTAAGCTACTTCTTCTTCCTCTTCTGGGAGCGTTAGTGCTTTCCTTGAGAGGTGATTCTCTTGATTATATTCGGGAGTTAATCTTATTTGTACTACTCTATTTAATCTCTGGGTTGTATTGCACTGATTAATCACTGGCTTGTTATCCCCGTTGTGCCCCAGTTGGCACATTTTCTTCTTCTTTAGTGTGTCTTCTCTGATCTAATTTTTCTCCAATCTCTTCTAACTCTTATTTGTGAGTGTTATTGCACCGGTTAGTACAGCTCTGGATTGTTTTCTTCGGTTGTGGTTCGCTGGTGTATTTTGTTTATAGCTACTGTGCGTCTGGTTCTAGTATCTTTAGCCTTCTTTATTGTTGGTGATTGTATTAAGATATTATCACTTTGTTTCTCTGTCATGGAGCTCACCGCATCTAAAGCTAGTCATAACAGTTTAGAGTCGGTCCGGGCTTTGAATAGCGACTTAACTTCTCTTCCCCTGGGTAATACATTTCATTCCCTTAGCTCACCTTTCTCCACCTTTTCTCCTTCTCCTGGTAAGGCCGACCCTATTCGGTCCTGTCACAGGTGCCTTCTTCCAGGGCATTTTAAACGTGAGTGCGTGAATAAAATGAAGTGCCTCTTCTGTGAGAAGTTTGGTCACTCACGCAGTCGATGTTTTCGCCTACAAGAGCTTCTTGGTTTGCCCAGAGGCTTTCCTTTACCGGCCAAACTTCTCTCAGTGCTTAACTATCCTCTCTTAAAGCGCAGACTTCATGATTGCGCAACTAAGAAACTTAGGACCCATTCTGGTAAGGAGTTAGAATCCTCAGTGATTGTTTCCTGTCCAGCTAATCTCCACTCTTCATCCTCCTTTGTGTTATGTGATTCGAGGGCTATTTTACAGCCTTCTAATATTGCTAATTGTTTTAATGATCTTAAGGTTTATACGAAACTTACTTCTTTCTTCCGGACGAGCGTCCACAAGGCTCGTCCTCCTACTGTTCCACTGGCATCTTCATTATTCTTGATCTCGAGTTATAATGAAGGATTGTTTAAATCCTTCGCCTCGCGCCACTCTTGGCGCTGCAGTGCGCTGGGGCTCGCCCAGCATCGCAGCTCTTTGGTCCCTCAGGCGCCAACTGCCAATGCCAGTTGTGACATTAAGGCGCCTTCTTTAGATTATCACTATCCTTGTTCGATGTTGATCTCTTCACCCGACCTTCCTATGTTCTCCCTTCAGTTCCCGGGATGTATCTTCTCGATGTATCAAGGTTTAGGGATTCAATCTTGGATTCATGATCTTCTTTCGGGGATGAGGGATTTCCTGCACATCTTCCCCCGCAGTTGTCTCTATTCCTCGTCTTCCTTCATCAAAGAAGAAGTTTCCTTGCCTGCCCCGGATGCTATCTCATCCACTTTGGCGCAGGTAGCACTGCCCCCCATTAAGCGGAAATACAACAAGAAAGTTGTCAATACAGCTCAGATACGTGTGAGTGCTCGTATTCTTTCTAGGAAAGCTGCTTCCTTATCGTCTCTTCAGCTTGGGCACAGTTGAGATGTCATCCTCCTCGCCTCCGCAGTCCAGTTGTGTCCCTCTACGCGTGCCTTCTCTTCTTTTAGGCAACGCGTGTCCTCCATTGTGCTGCTTTAGTTCGCGTGGACTGCTAGTGCAGGTGATTATCTTCGTGTGGGGAGGTTTTGGCTCCCGGTCTCTTGGCGCAGTGGCTTAGCTCCTTGTCTTTCTCGGGTGCATCGAGTTGGCCTGCTCCACTAGTGTTTTATTTATCAAGCCCGTTCGGATTGCTGCTTCTTTTCTTGCACAGTCTCCTTGTATTCTGGTTTAGTCGGTCAACTTTGTTTGTCCTTTTTGTATGTTTATTTTCTGTTTTACATCTTGTAAAGCCAGTGATTACTGTATTGTACATTATCTGTTATTATTGATTAATATATTTTGTTGATGGCTGGAGCCTTTTGGCTCTATCCGATTCATCAAACAAAAAAATAATTTTTTATATTAAAAGGATAATGTATTCGGTGAACCCTGACATCTTGTTCACTAGCTACTAGAATATACGATGTGCAAATTGCACAGATTTTATAAAAAGATGTCGCAAATTTAACTAATTTATGTTAAAAGGTATATTAGAACATCATTAACATTCGATAAACATGTTATCTCTAACTAGCAATCTGCACGTGCAATACACGTTCTAATTAAATTTTTTTTTAGTAAATAATAAGACGTAATCTGGCATCGAATCTGATGCCTCCATTTACTCATCACATACTCTTTACACATTCCCTCTAGTGGCACAAACTTTGATTTTATATGAATGACCCATCTGTAAATAATTATGTCGTAAATAAATTTGAACTTTGAGGGTATTATGGTAACTAACGACAATTGAGTAAATGAATGGTTGATATAACTCCCATTTAAAAGTGAATGATTGAGATTATATGGTTGAATGAATGTATACAAATTACAGGTTATCTACAAATGACAATCCCAACTCTCCCATTTTAAACTTAGAGATTAGAAATGTTATAATGAGAGAGTTGGAGTTGTCATTTGTAGACAACCCAACTGTAATCTCAACCACTCATTTTTAAGTGGGGATTATATTAACCATCCATTTTAAATAATTAGTCAATTACCATAATATTCTCAAACTTGAAATTTATTTACGACATAATTATTTACGAAAGTGACATTCATATATAATAAAAGTTAGTGCAACTGAGGGTAATTCGTAAAGAGCGGAAGCTTAAGAAAAATGCATGTATCGCACGTGCAAATTACTACCACATCATTGTTAAGTTTTATGAGAAATTATCAAAGCGAAATTAGGGTTAATATCTAGATCTAAGTTGCTTGAGATATCTGCTCTAAGTATCAAAATTGGAATACCTAGACTGCTATCACAAGCCAGTATTTACAGAATAAAAACTGCTTTGGGTACTGGGTTGTAAGCCCATAAACCCGTGTTCCAATATCTAATTAATTGTACGTTCAATACATGTATTACTCATATGCACGTATAATATTTATATATAGAAAATATACCCATATATCCAATAATCTCCTCCTATATTCTCAATATATAAAGTACAGGATTATCTCATCAGTTCAGTATAAAACTGACTGGCTGGTAGCAGTCCAAAATATAAGAAATGCATCATAAAAGGGCTACATAAGATTATGCATACTAAAATAGTAAATGAGAGTAAGAAAAAGAGATGAATAAATTAGCACGTGTATCATACGGGCAAAAATGCATTTTTAAATAAAAATAAAAATGTGGGGTGTTACAATCTCTAAGAATCCTAATCATAACAGAGAATTGCCCACCTAAGGATGCTAAATTTATCTCACAGTTGGCAACAACCGGAGCATTCCAAAGTGCAGAAAAATAGAGATCAGCGCAATTAGAATTTCTAAATGTCATTCTCTAGTGACAGATTTTGAGGCTATAGCTTTCTTACTCTTTGATTTGTGAGAGGATGAGGCCATGGAGAAAGGAAGAAGAGAACACCCAAAAAAATTTGGAGAAAATTGCAAGAGATATGGAGTTTATTTGATGGATTTTGGAGGAGGGAGGCTAGGGTTTACTGTGAAGATTGAGAGAGAAGATGGAAGAGTATTTATACTAGATGACTGGGACCTGAATGTCATAGAAGGAAAGAGACCTAAGCAGCCGACCGAATCGGTCGATTGGTTCAAAGAGACGGTCGACCGCATCACAAGAGAATAGGGGTTTTGATTTAATAAGTTTTGGCAGAAAGGTGGATGGTCGACCGGTCCACATTCGACTGATACCAAATTCCTACGTATAACACGGTCGACCGGTCAGTCGAACGAACATGCAACTGACTTTTAATTTATGAAATTCATTTTTCTTCGAATCGACATATTAATTTTAGATCAGGTTATAACATATCAAAGAAAGTTGTTAAATGTTGTAAATTTCACACATTACATGCATTTCTTAGATAGATAACTGATGTTTTAGACATTTTACTTTGGAAATAAGTCATCTTAATATAAATCAATGCTAATTTAGATTTTACCCGGTGCTGTACTTATCTGAAGAACTAAAGTCCTTCTCCTTCTTCCTTGATAGAGATGCAGATTTTGTTATTATAGCTCGTTGTGACTATTGAGCATCTTCTATCAAGGTGCCTGCGATCTTTTAAGTTGGGGGCGTTGAAGCACTTACATGAAAGTTTGTTGATGTCCAAGTAGGCTTTGTTCCTGCATTTGTATTCTTTCTTACCCAAACAAAATTAGTGTTCCTTTTCACAAAGCAATTATAAGAAACTAGTATCATGCACGTGTGATGCACGTGGAGGAAGAAGGAAAAAGACAAAAAAAAACCTACCAACACGTGCACGTGCGATGCACGTGGAGGAGGAAGGAAAAAGACAAAAAAAACCACAAACACGTGCGCTGCACGTGTTTGCACACATACAAAATATTGTTAATTAATTACCAACCCCATCTCTCCCATTATAATAGTTATAGATATACCCTATTCTATAGCAGTAGTGACATGTAATACGATTATGCCTTGGGTCATGCACACTTGTATAGTTTTGTGTTGATTTGTGATTATGTTGGTGATCATGCATATGTGTATGACATGATGACTTAGATTTTTGATGGTGTATTGGCTCTTCGTAACAAAGCCCTCAATTATCATGATAAGATCTTGAATTCTTTGTAATAAAGTAACTGCGCCCTTCATATTTTTCAACAATTTTCTCGAGCTCAATTACTCTTTTACAAAGTCTTTTCCTAGTCAGATCATCGTCTTTTGTGTTTCAACGAAGAGTGTCTAGTGCAGCATCAAGTATTCTATTTTGTTCAAGGGCTTCATTACAGCCTTCTACTACCTCATCAAATTTTCTTTTGCATTTTTTTAAATCATCAGTGAGTTTAGCAATATAAACAGATTTCTCATGAATTTCACTTAGGTTTTCATCATGTATTGCTAAGGATTGTTGAATTTGTTGTTTTAAAAGCTCATTTTCCTCTATCAACACATCATGGTCTTTCCTAAATGACTTGAATTTTTTCCATAATCGAAAAAAACATTATTTTTCAGTTTTTTTATTTTTAGCGATGCAAGAGTCATGTGATTCATTTGAAATTTGTTTATATTGTCTTAATTCACGACTTTATTGCTTAGCATAATTTTTTAATCCATTAAACATGTCTACTAAATCATCGTAAGTGGGTTCTTCGATTACCTCTTCTTGAGATGATGATTGCACCTCACCATTCTCAAGAGCCATGAAACCAACATTATTGTGATCTTGCTCATCCTCATTGGAATCTAAGTCTAGCCATGTTGCCTTCAACGTCTTCTTTCTCAGTCCTGGATTGGAGTGATAGTAGTCCTTGTTCCTGTTCTGTGAGATGGGACAGTTTGCACGAATGTGTCCAGACATCTTGCATTTGTAGCATATGTCATCTTTATCCTTTTCTCTTTCTCCTTGATACCTGTCATATTTTTTATGTTTAAGATACTTATGAAATTGCTTAGTCAATAAGGCGATGTTTTCATCTGACTCCTCACGATCTCACTCTGCTTTTGATGATCGAGATTTTTCTGCTTTCAAGGCGATGGTCCTCTTTTTGGTTTTTGGTTCAATCCCGATGTTCTGCCTGTATCTTTTGGTTTCGGTCATCTCCATCTCGTATGTCTTCAGTTTTTCTTGGAAGATGTAGTAATCGAATCCCTTTTCCTCAAGGGTCTACCTCATTGCGGTAGCTTTTACGTTCCATTCCGGCGTGAGACAACTTATAAGTTTTCCGGCATTTCAGTCCTCATCCAATCCCTTACCTAAGCTCTCAAGCTCGAATGCGATAATATCGAAATGGGCAAGCATTTGATCTACATTCTCTTCTGAAAACATACGAAAAACTTCAAACTTATAAAAAATAAATTAACTTTTGCTTTTACCTTAGATGCGGTTCCCTCATGCAGTTTCAGCATGTTGTTCCAAATTTCGTATGCCGTCTTGCAGTTTCATCCACATCACATTAATTCTTCATTGTTCAGTCCTGCATAAAGAGCTGTCATAGCTTTGAAATTTACGGTTTTTAGTGCTAGCTCTGCTTGTGAAACAGCCATTTTTCCATCGCTGATAGGAATATCTGTTTTGTTTATGCACAAATTCCATACTTCTTCTCCAAGCATCTGTAAGAAATGAGACATACAAACTTTCCAAACATCATAGCATTTTCCATCAAAATATGGTGAACGTGTTAGACTTGTCCCATTGGAGATGAATGGTTCCGATGAGTACAAATTTTCGGGATGAGGGATTTCGTCCATTAGACATTTTTCTTAAGCTTTCAAGCTCTTAGTAAGCACCTCGCTCTGATACCACTGTTATCACCCTAGGGGGGGTGAATAGGGTGACTGTGCGGAAATTAAAAAAATTAAAATTAAGTTGCAAAGTAAATGATAAGAGATAGAGAAAGCAAACACAGTAAGCACAAGTGACGCAGAGATATAACGTGGTTCGACCCCCATGTCTACGTCCACACCACCTACTTGTAGCAATACCCCGCCATAAGCATTCCATTATACTCAAACCCTTGTACAATGATTCTCGAATTCAGGCTGCGAGACCTATTACACCCACAGGACTTTTAAGACAAGCCCGTCAATCTCACCGAAGTGGAAGAAAAGAAAAACTCAAGATCTTTAATGATCCTGACACTACAAGATTCGCAAACTACACCGGCGTATATTCCCCGGCATTTTACCAATCGCGCCGGGGTAGGATAAGACCAGGATTGGGTCGCAAAATTGTATAGTTATACACCGGCGGTCTCTACAAAATGCCGATGAATTATAATATTCACCGGCGTTTTTATAAAAACACGTCGGCGAATAGAAAGCGACAATATATCCCACAAATCCTCTCCCATTCACCGGCGTTTATTAATAAAAACGCCAGTGAATTTACTAGGATAAATCCCCAATCCTACCGCGAAACCCTTACATTTCGCTTGGTTTTTTTCCCCAACCCTAATTTTTTCGCTGTTCGGCGCCACTGGGCCTCCTTCCCTTCCTCGATTTTCCTGACAACTCCTCCGCCATCGGAGTGGGTTCCATGTCGATTTTCCCTTCAGTGCTGCCGTCGTTGTGCCCATGTCGACGTCCACGCACTCTTTATCCTGCTCACTCATTTCTCTCTCATTGCAAGTACTCTCTCTCTCTCTCTCTCTTTATCTACTTCTTGATTTTGTTTTGGGGGCTATGCTCAAGAACTCATGCGATCTCGAATTTCGTCTTTATTTTTGCTTCACTGTGTTATTCTGTGATTGGATCTAGGTTTCAATGTGTTACTCTGTGATTGGATGTAGATACGTTTTAATTTTACTGACTTGTTGTTCTTGAAATTTTGAGGGATTTAATCTCTGTTGATGTTTGTGGGAATTTTGTGTGTTAATGGTTTGAAACTCAATTTAAGGGAGATCTCAAATCTCTGTTTACTCTGTGATTGGACTATTTTTGCTTCGGCATTTTTGTTTCACTGTTTTTGTAAGGAGTAATTTAGGGGAGATTTGAAACTCAATTTGTCAAAAATGTGGCAATATACTCAGATTTGGAGTTTTGCCAAAATGTGGCAATATACTCAATTTTAGGGGATTGTTAACGTTAGTGATGCATGGGAATGACAAGATGAAGTGCTTTATTGTCTTGAGAGAGATTCTAGGTTTGGTATATGTGTTTACTTATTTGTTCATTTGGTTCAAATTGCTTGTGGTCAGTTTCCTTATTAATAAATGTAATGTAGTTGGTTTATATATATTCGGCAAGATATTGGGATACATACTAATGAAGTTATGTTCTCCATGCTGGCAATCTATTATATTTGGCTCATTTTATTATGATGTTATGCAAAAGGTAATGTTAGGGTATATGAATGATGGGGGGAAAATATCAGGATATATAATAGCAAATGATTTTGCTTTTGGGGACTTCTAGCTTTGATCTTCATATTCAGGTTTAGATTGAAGAAAGGGGTCTTTAGTTTGGGTTCTTTGTATAGTATGTGCTTCATTTTTTCACTGTTCAATACTTGAAGCTTATCATGATTAAAACAAAAATTGGGACCATGCAGGTTCATTTTTTTCATTCTTCAGTTTGAGTTTGCTTTCTTATGCATTTGGAGATGGGTTAGTTGCTTTTGGAGATAGGTTATTATTCATTTGAGTTTTAGTTTGGTTTAGAGTAAACTAGAATATGCATTTGGAGATGGGTTGGTTGCTTTTTTGTCTGAATTTGGAGATGAGATGGATCATGTATCTGAAGTTGCACACTATGATTTTTTGAGGAGCGACTAGTGATGGAAATTTATATACAACTAGGTATGCCCGTGGCACGTGCCTACGGCACGTATTCGGAATTGTATATAAATTTAGTTGGAGTTATTTGGCGGTTGAACTGCATATAAATTTATGCATTGTACATGCTAAGAAAAAAATCGTTCAATACACCTCTTTCTACCTCTTTAACAATTATTTGTTAAAATGTTTTAATTTTTTTTAGTGATTTATCTGTATTGCCCTTAAATATGTCAATATTGACTTATCCAATTCTTAAATAAGCTAAATTTTTGTCAGGAGATGTGAGAACATCAATTAAAAAAATGCACCATGACAGGAAAAAAAACTGATTGTAAACAAATACAACCACCTTTCTAATACAATCATCTACTCCATACAGGCCTCCTTTGGAATTATATTTCTTCCTAATAGTTTTCTAATAAGGCGCATTTAAATTGTTTCCTACGGCACGTTATCGCGAAGAATGATTAATTAATTAAGTTGTTTAGTAAAAATTTCGACAGTCTTATTTGAAATTTTACAGGCAGGATTGTAGTAAAAATTTCGACGGAATCTCTCCTGAAATATTATTCCTTTCAGAGCAAATCCTTACGAAATTCTACTCCAAATTAAAAAATTAACATCACAGACATTCAAATTGAATCCTCCATAGCCCAATCCAAGCCACATCACACATGCATCATATATATAAGGCTTTGGAAAAAAAAAAACTTCATATTACTAAAGATATAAAATAAAAGACCAAGATATCATTTGGAATCATAAAAGATTTTAGGAAATTTTGTAAAAATTTCGACAGAGCCTCCCCTAAAACATTAGCCATTTTACAGCAATTTCTTATGGAATTCTGCTCACAATTAAAAATTTAACATCACAGGCAAGAAATATAAATCCTCCCCAGGCCAATCCAAGCAACATCACACACATCATCATATATATAGGACTCTGGGAAGAAAAAATCTTCATATGACTAATATACAAAATAAAAACCAAGATATAGTTTGAAAATATAATAGATTTTAGAAAATTTGGTAAAAATTTTGACAGAACCTCCCCTAAAATATTAGCCCTTTTGCACTAATTCCTTACGGAATTCTGCTAACAATTAAAAATATGACATCACAGGCAATAAATATTAATCCTCCACAGGCGAAACCAAGCATCATTACACATGCATCATATATATAAGGCTCTGGGGGAAAAAAATCAGAATATAGTGCAAGATACAAAATAAAAACCAAAAATTCGTTTGAAAACGTAATGGATTTTTTAAAAAACCTTCGAAAATCCTTTAAAAAAACCAAACACAGAACCCAATACTCCACAAAATTGCGGGTACAGGTATTAACATAACTATATTATATCATCATTATATACAGTTACTTACATCATCTCCCAAAATCCTAAATATTACACAGATTTACTTATTCTACATAACTTAAGGGAACAAAATATACAACCAACCCTACTATAAAAAAAATTACAGGGTTGTTACAATAGGGATCAAACACAAAGCTTCAAGTCTTCAATATGTGACAAAACAGTGAGCCTACACAAACAGTAAGAGTTTTTTAAGAATTAATCAAAACCAATGATAATTAAAGAAATAAATAGTAAGAGCATGCAGGAAAATTTATTCTGAAACCAATACCTTTCAGATAGGATGATGTACAAAAGAGATTGCCTTCAAACTCGACGGTTTGAACCCAACATATCTGCATAATAAAGCTTACCATTAGCACCCAAAATGAAAGTAAGCTATCAATGAAAACATCATCAACAGAACTCAAAATGCTTGGAAACAACATAAAAATGCATGGAAGCAACATAAAAACATATTAAAATTTTCAGGAACAATATAAACAGAGCTCAATAAGCCTGGAAACAACATAAACAGAGTTGAAAATGCTTATAAACAGCATAAACAAAGCCAATACACCTGGAAACAACACTATATATGACTCAAAATGCTCATAAACCTGGTTTATATCTTTGCAAAATCATTCTATCAGTAGTTTCATATATTTTCAGTTTGGATAATTAAAAAATGATTCTGCAAAGATATAAACCAATAAATGATTCTGCACCAAATTAGTTTAACAGTGACTACTTGCAGCACTAAATGATTCTGCACCAATAAATGATTCTGCAAGTATATGAAACTACTTGCAGCACAAAATTATTTTTTTCTTAATGGCATTGGAGCTCAACATAATGGATACTGCTAGAAAAGAGGACGGAAAAGTTTAGTTAGAATTGAGAAGGAATGGATTAATCGACTCATCACAGCCCCCATCTAAACCCCTAACCAACAAAGCTTAAATGTATTCTTATGACTTCTAGATGCATGACACCAATAACTCATAATACTAATTTTAACAGTGACTGCACTTGCATATTGCAACTACAACGACTACAATCACGGAATATGTATGTACCTGTACTTTGGATAGACTGGAGCATTCAAACTACAACCCATGGCAGGTGAAGATGTAGAATGCATGTCATCGTTGGTGATGATTATCTTGGTGATCATCATCTGTAAAGCTCGGTAATGGCCCAATTTCAATGATATTCGATAAGTGTGGAATCTTGAGGACTCAAATCTGCATCACATGTTTGAAATTATAGGTATCATCACATATTCGCATGTACTAAAACAGTCATCTCTTTATTCACATTCACATGCCATACTACCACATTAATGTTTCTTCTTATCAATAAGCGAAATTTGGACAAAGGTAGGAGAATGCAAAAAAAAGTTCACTCACAAAGTATTTTTGGGTATACTAATTAATTTGCTTTAAGTCATATCCAATGTCCAAGACAGTGTACATATTACTCTAGATTTATTCAATCCACACACAGTTTGCCTTCTGTAAATTGTGGATTAGTTTGGCATGCTAGCATTTAGTAACGAAGCCGATGATTCTCTTAATAGAAACATCTTTATATTACAAAATCCCTAGCAATGTTCATGTGAATTCAATAAAGTTGGAGAAAATAGATACTTAACGATACTTAATTTAGGGGACCAATATCCTAGAAATCCTATCGCTAATAAATAAAGCTCTTTGCTTTGAATACACTATTAATAAACAAATTCCTCGGTTTAGATGGTGTTTCTTTTCACCAAAATGACATGACATATACATGATAAGATTGATTAAGCAAAACATAACAACAATTACCCAGTCTCATAAGAAAAATGATTGTAATACAAAAACAGTTACCCTATTGTCAGGATGCTCATTCTGCGAGTTGGTATGATGGTGAGGGAGATGATATATATGGATAATGTGTTTGTGTTGCTGTGTTCAGGGGTTAATGGTCAATTCTACAATAGGAATCTGCGGCGACGCGTGAGGGAGAGACATAGATGCGGAGGGAAGACTATAGAGCAAAATTGTCCATGTGATCAAGGTGGAGATATATTGCCAATATGAGTTTTAGAAAGACCTGATTAAAATTTTCTTATAGTTTTTACAGTGAAGGAAAATAATGATGATTTATTTGTTGAGTTTAAATATGTTTCTCTCGCTTTCTTAATCTTGTAAATATAGTAAAATTTCAAAGTTTATTTCTCACATATTGCTGATATTCTTGTCATTACAATTAGTCATCAGTGATCTATTTTGCAATGAAACAGTCTAATCTGACGTTCCCAGTTAAGTGGTGGATTCTTTGAAGCAGTTATGCGAGTTTGAAGTAATTCCACATTCAATGAAACTTGGGTACTCTTACTGGGGAGCAGGTCAGTTGTGAGGAAACTTTTTTAATTGTCCAAACTGACCAAAACTCTTCAGCTTCTAAATGAATGGAGACTTAAATGAACATGTAAAGTACATCATTATTCAGTCTTCTGCTATGCAAATATCGTATCTTCTTCACAGACATACTTCCGATACTTGAAGAAAATTTATGCCATATGATTGAGTGTTCTTGAGGAGAAAAAAATCTTTTTTATTAGAAAAGCTGGGTGATTGAGTCAGTGATGTCTATAGCAGTCATAGGCATGCTGTGTTTGTATGCTAATTTGGTAAGATTAAAATTTTGTGGCAAATTTATTGTGAAAAAACGAACAATCATTCCAAAATTGTGCATGGAACACATTTTGTTCACTGGGAACATTTATCAAGTATATACCAACTGTGATAGGGTAAAAATGGCCTGCGGGCCCAACCAGGGCCCAATACAACACTCACTCAAGAAAGGTAAAAATAGCAATCTGGTTCGGCTTCGAACCATTACAGGCTCGGCGCCGAACCTCAAGTGCACCCCCCCAGAGCCGGCCTCCTCGTATCCAACGAGCCTCAGTTGTCCTCGGTCTCCGACCCGTGACAGCCCCATAAGCCGTCCCCCCCTCTCGGGCGAAGCAGGGGGTTGACCTGGCGCAGCCTAGGCCCTCCGATTCTCCCAGAAGCACAGAAGACCCACGATCAGCCATGTCAGCTCTATACCACTCCTGGTATTGCCACGTCAGCCCTAAACCCCCTGGGCCTTCTGCCACGACAGGCCCATGGGCTTTCGGGTTCAGACCCGGCCCCCAAGCGGATCCAAACCCGGTTGGGATTCTCTATAAATACTAGACCCTCACCCACCTTTTCAGGTAATGAATCTTTTGCCACTTAAATTTTCCTAGTTACTGCTACTTTCTCACAGAGACTGACTAGATCGTCGGAGGGTCCGCCACCGGGACAAACCCCGGTGTTTCAGGACCGTCTGCAGGTACACAAGACCTCGGATCCGAATCCTCTGATCCGAGTCCAGATCTCCGAACCACCCCGAGGTCGCCACGAATTCCACCCGGTCATTCAAGGGTCGGCAGACGAGCAGCATTCTCCTTCAATTATAAATCGAGTCCGAACTCACACCTGGTGCATCCACACGTCTCCCAGAAATAAACCGCATCAGGTTGGCGCCGTCTGTGGGAACACTGCTTCAGAAACCGACCCAAGCACGACCATCAAGGCACCTCGACAGCCGAATTCTCATGGCCTCAAAGGGCAAGGGGGCTGCTTCCTCCGTCAACCGACGGGACTCGCCCCCACCAATCGCTAACGCCGGTCCACACACTTCAAAACACAGGGCTTCCTATCAGGGATCCCAAAGGAGCGTCGCCCGCCAAGACCAGCCCGACCTCCGAGGAGTCATCATCAACCGACAGGTTAACCGCAATAGGGGAAGGGTCGCTTCCAACCCGGCCCCGAACCATCCAAGACCACCGCCCGAGGGACGGAGGTCAGCACTCAGCCGCATCGGAAGGCAACCCTCGGACCGACCGAACAGGGTCGAGGGAGCCCCCGTCACTCACAAGGAGTTCCGAGAATTCCGGAGAGAAATTCTAGGGGCCCTCCGACGGGCCCCCAGGGAGGAGACCTCCCACTCCCAAACCTGGTCGAATGCCGAGGCCAACTTGTCGCACACATCAACTATCCAGCCAGAAGACGGCGGCGTACTCCTGAGGCGCCTCCAAGAAATGGAGGACCGCCTGGATCACCTAGGGGACGGCGACCGACGAGTGGCTCAGGGGTACAGACCCATCCGTCCTCCCTTCTCCGCCCCCATCCTTCAAGCAGAAATACCCAGGAATTTCCGACCACCTCAATTTGAGACCTACGACGGCGAGGGAGATCCCGCCGATCACATGGAGGGTTTCAAAACCCTCATGATGATTCACAGCGCCTCGGATCCCCTGCTATGCCGAGCCTTCCCCGCCACACTCCGAGGTTCGGCTCGTGAATGGTACTCAAAGCTCGCCCCCGGCTCCATTTACTCCTTCGACCAACTAGAAGGCAATTTTCTCGCTCACTTCGTCACCAGTCGGAAGGCGGAAAGGACCAGCGCCTCGTTACTTGGGCTCAGGCAGATAGACGGAGAATCCCTCAGGGTATTCGTCCGAAGGTTTACCACGGAAGCCAGGGCGGTCTCCTCCCTTGATCCAGGCGTCGCCTCCGCGGCCTTTCGGCACAACGTCCGTCACGGACAGCTGAAAGCTTCTCTAGCGAAGAGACCCCCCGTCGACTTTCCCGACCTCCTCAACAGAGTCGAGAAATACATTAGAGCAGAAGAGGCCCTTAGCCCCGAAGACGCCAGAGAGGCCAACTCGAAGGGGAAGCGGAAAGCCGAAGAAGTCGAGCCATCAAAGAAAGCTCCGAGGGACGCAGGGGCCGTAAAAAAGATCCCGCCGATCCCCCGCTTCGAGAAGTACACTCCCCTGACGCATAACGTATCCGCCATCCTCTTAGAGATTGAAGACAAAGGCATTGTTCGACTACCTCCCCGACCCAACAACGGCAAGAACCGAGATCAGCGCTTCTACTGCCGCTTCCACAGAGACCATGGGCACGACACCGACCAATGCCGGGCTCTGAAAGACGAGATTGAGGAACTCATCTCCAGGGGGTACCTCCGAGAATTCACCCGAGAAGTCCCGCGGGATCGACGAGATACTAGGAACCGGAGACACTCGCCCCCGAACCCTACTCCGAACCGCATCCAGAGTCGAGATCCCGAGTCCGAGGGAGCCGCAGACCCGCCATTTATCTTGCACTGTGTCCATGGTGGGCCAATGGGAGGGGAATCGAATACTTCCCGAAAGGCCTTCATCCGAGAAGTGAATGCTGTCCAAGACAACCCCTCCCCCAAGCTACAACCCATGCCAGTCTCATTTTCAGGGGAGGACCTCGAAGGCGTTCGCCTCCCCCACTGCGATGCCCTCGTCATTAGCCTCTACATGGCTAATTGTGAAGTTCGCCGAATCCTCGTCGACAACGGCAGCTCGGTGAACATTCTTTTCCTCGAAGCCTTCGAGAATCTAAAGTTACCTAGGGGCAAGCTCAAGCCGGCCGGATACACCTTGCATGGGTTCTCCGGCGTCCCCGTCGTGATAGAGGGGATTGTCACCCTCAACGTTACCGCAGGATCGGCTCCCGTCAAGAGAACCGAGTCTATGGACTTCATGGTGGTCAACGTCAAGGCGGCTTACAACGCCATACTCGGCCGACCCGGGTTATGCTCCCTCCAAGCAGTGCCTTCGGCCTACCACCTGAAGCTAAAATTTCCCACCCCACGAGGAGTCGGCGTCGTCCGAGGCAGCCAAGAAACAGCGCGATCGTGCTACATGACCACCGTCGGGGGAGGAGTATTCCCCCTCGATGCCGTCGAAATCGAACCGGAGAAGGACGGCCCTACCCCCGGACCTGCCGTTAAGCAAGAAAGGTTCCCCCCTGACACCAAGCACCTAGTGGATTCCTGCGAAGAAAGAGCATAGGTTTTAACTTAGCTAAGAAGTGAACCTTTTGTAAAGCTTTCCTTTGTAAAGGGCCGTTTTCAGCGGCCCCCCTATCTTATACGAAGGAAATCTCGTTGTATCATACTCAGAACGCCTCGGCAGATCCGACCTAATACCAGGCTAGGAGATCAACACCGAAGACCTCACCTCACCCCACTCCGATTCCTCATGAAACGATAGGGCCGGACCACATCCCCTTCATCATCTCGTATGCTATCAACCGAAGCGAAGGGTGAAATGATTTCCCTAGTCATGTTCCTTTATTAGGTTCAGAGGAAACCTACAAAGAGAACCAACTCGAAACACAATAAAAAGGGGGAAAAAGAAAGAAAGGCAAAACTATACAACTCGATTTCCCTCCTCGTCATCAATCGGGTTTGCCGGAGGATCGACGGCCGGGTCGACAGCGGGCCCCTCTTCGGCAGGAGTCTTCGAGGTCCCATCGATCTCCATGTCATACTCAAAGTTGGACAGGTCGATGGTCGGATAGAAGTGCCTCACATGACTAAGGGCCTTCGCGTAGCACTCATCCTGGGCGGCGATCACCATCCGCTGACACGTATCCGTCAGCTCTTTCCTCTCTTGGCGAACGCGGCTGTCAACTCCCCCTTCTCCTTGGCAAACTTCCCCTTCAAAGAGGCCACCCTCTTCCCCCACTCGGTGTCCTTGGCCTCGAGCTCCAGCTTCATCTGCTGCTCCCTCTTATGCGAACCCTCGAGCTCGATCCGCATCTCCTTCATCTCTCGCTCGCTCTTGTCCGCCCGAGCACGTTCTTGTGACAGGGACGCTTCGTAGAGATTCTTTACATTGGCTCCCTGCATGCAAGCCTGCGACCGAAAGGCACCCCTAAGAAGAAAACTCCTGAAGCAAGACTAACAGGAAGAAGGAGGTCGACAAACTTACCAACACGGTGGCCTGCGCTAGGCGCGTAAAGACCACCTCTACGGGCTCGCTCTCCATCATCTGGCGATCGCCAGGCGTCGCCAGCTTCTCCACCACCTCTACGGCCTGGGCTTCCCCGGTCAGACAGTCTCCCATCCGAACCGACCAGTCCGGTGCCCACCGTTGCCGCAGCATCTCCACCACCGGGTCCTCCTCCTCAAACTCTATCAAGGGACCTTTTCCCTTGTCAAGACCGGATGCCCCCACGGGGCCCTTACCCCTCGAAGGGGCAGCCCCCTTGCTCGTCTCCGAACGAGTCTTCTTAACCCTCGGCTCGGTTGGTACTTTCGAGATAACGAGGGGCAGCTCCCTCGGCCTCTTCGCCGCCTCCCCCTTCTTCTTCTCGGCATTCTCCTTCTTCATGGCGAGCCTCCTGGCTTTGATCGATGCCTCATCCATATCTACAGAAAAAACCATTAAGAGCAATGAGCAAGAAGGTACGAAAGGATCGAAAGAAAAGAAACAAACTACATACGCAGGATGGCTGGGCTCAGTCCGACGCTCGCCAGGTGGGCCTCCGTCACCTTCGTCCAATCAATACTAGGGGACAAACGAAGGTGCTCGACAAACCCCCACTCCTCGGCCATTAGATCCCCCGGCCCCGGCACGGGATGGCTCGGCTTGGAGTAGTTCCATCGGGTCGGAATGTCCCAGGGCTCCTCACTCCGGATCACCAGATATTTTTTCTTCCAATCCTTGATGGAGTCCGGGTGGCTGTGAACGACCTTCCTCCTACTCCGAGGGGAGATATAGTAAATACCCTCCGCCGCCGAACTAATCATCAGCATCGCTCGAAACACGTTCAACCGCAGGGGTACCTGTTGTTCCTTGCACATCAACACAAAACAGATTATCTGCTTCCAAGAGTTCGGCCCATACTGCATCGGAGCCAGGGAAGCCCAGTTCAGTACTTCCCGAACAAAAGGGTGGACTGGCAGCCTCAGTCCAGAAATGAACGCGTCCACTGGGAAGACACAATACCAAGCAGACAGGGGATCGGTTGGGCGCAAAGTAGGGCTCGGCAGCATCAATTCATAGCTGGGACCTATATGGTACGCCAGCTGCAAAACCTCCAAGTCCCCGCCATCCAAGACGGTCAGAATCGCGTCCATCAACACCCTCTTCCGACTCGGCGAAGAGGCCTGCACACCAAAGAGCTCCTTGTCGGACAGGTCGTCAGGATATTGACGAAAATGCTTCGGCTGCACGGGCGAACCTGTCCACAAGTTGCGGTAGACAGACCCCTGGCTCGAACCACCAGTCCTCGATCCTGCCTTCCTCGGAGCCTTCTTCCTCTTCTTGGTTCGCTCCGGCGAGGGAATGGATAAGGGCCCCTGACCAGTCAGCATGGAACTCGGACCTGCACCCGGAACGGTGGATCTCCGTACGGTGCCACCCTCGCCTCCCTCTCCCTCGGAAGTCAACTCCAAAACACGGACGCCGTCCGAACCATCATCCGCTTCCTCCGACTCGCTGCTCTCCACCACGAAGGGACGACGAGAACGCAACGACCTCGCGCCATATACCTCCTCCTCACCCACTGGTTCCTCCCACGAAACCGTATCAGAAGACTCATCGGCATGTACGGACTCCCCCTCGAGTATGGGCTCCTCCCAGGACGTCGATTCGGAGACAGGCTTCATTCCCCCCCCAGACGTCGACGCTGATGAGCCAGACTGAGCCCTATCCATCTATGCCTAAACTAAGCAGACTTACCAACTCACCTGGGGTTACTTTGGAAGGGCGATCCTAGTACAGCAAGCCGCAAAGATGAGCGCTGAAGGGTTGAGAAATTTTTTGAAAAAGAAAAGAAAGCAGCGAGAAAGGAGTGGACTGATGGGGGAGAGGGGGGAATATTTATAGGAGATAAAGGCGACTCCTCGATTTCCGCGAGTACTGTTCATCTATTTGACATGCAACTGCCGCCTGGGAATTCGCGCCACGTCCTCGAAACGTGCGCTGCTGACATCATCCAATGACAGACTGACAGCCAGGCAAGGAGGTTAGCTCGGAAGAGATATTCGGAGGAGGGAACGTTTTTACTTAAGATTTAAGGCGCCGTCCTTAGACAGACGCCCCGGGCCCCGAGGCAAGGTCGGTTCCCCTTTCACCCGTGAACAGCTCAGGGCTTACAGACTCATCATCCGAAGACCCGAACTGTTCAAGGGTGAGACAGAAACCACCATCACCTGGATCCCTATCGGAATGCAGAGTAGTCAACCTCCAATCGGAGAACAACTTATCCATCCGAGGCTCAAAGCCTTAAGACGCCGCCCTCGGCGAGCATCCTGGTTGAAAGCAGATCAACACTCAGAGATCGAGAGAAGGGCAACATTCCGAGCCAGTTGATGCAACTGCAAAGGTTCGGCCAACAATGGCAACGGGACCTTCGCAGTTGCAAACAACTGGCCCAGAATGCCCTTCATCTCTTCCGGAAGGACAGACCCTTCACAATTGCGAACAGCTCACCCCTCGGAGTTCGGTCGTTACCCCTCTCGCCCTGATCCCCCCTGGATCTGGCCGCTCTATCAGGGCCATCAGATCCGAGAGAAGATCGGGGCGGCAGAGAAACCACCTCTCCGACACAACCGGGGGTAAAAATTGACAAGAGACAGGCGTCCGCCAGAGCAGACACCTTTAAAGACCAATAGGCCACCCTTGCATTGATCTGACCCACTACGAAAAAGGAGAGGGGGGGTACTTATAGCCTCCCCCAGGGGCCAGCTTTTATGGCATAGGGGAGACCAAACGACGGAAGACCATGTGCCCTACATTTATTAGGCGGCGCCATTAATGCACCTGGGGAATTGGAACCTCACACAGATCCCAAGGCGCCCCCAATGTTCCACAAAGACAGCAGACCACCCTGCTCAACATTCCCAAGACACAACGGGTCGCCCACAATCTGACCGGCCCCTAAACCTCTCGCCAGCTCGAGACCAGTTCCTAGTACCAGAATAGTCTTCTCAGGAAGGCTCCACGGCTCGCCATCACCCTTACCGACCCGTAATCCCTCCTCAACTTGAGGTTCGGTCTAGCACCAGGGTACTCTTCTCAGGAAGAAACAAACGGCTCGCCATCACCCTTACCGACCCATAATCCCTCGCCAGCGCGAGGTCCGGTCTGGCACCTGGGTACTCTTCTTCGGAAGATCCACCGGCTCGCCATCACCCTTACCGACCCATAATCCCTCCTCATCTCGAGGTTCGGTCTGGCACCAGGGTACTCTTCTCAGGAAGAAACAACGGCTCGCCATCACCCTTACCGACCCGTAATCACTCCTCAACTCGAGGTTCGGTCTGGCACCTGGGTACTCTTCTTCGGGAGATCCACCGGTTCGCCATCACCCTTACCGACCCGTAATCTCTCCTCAACTCGAGGTTCGGTCTGGCACCAGGGTACTCTTCTCAGGAAGAAATAACGGCTCGTCATCACCCTTACCGACCCGTAATCCCTCCTCATCTCGAGGTTTGGTCGTGCACCAGGGCCTTCTTCTCAGGAAGAAACAATGTCTCGCATCGCCCTTATCAAACGCGTAATCCCTCGTCACATCGAGGCTGGGGCGGGCACCAGGGTACTCTCCTCCCAATGATTCCACGATTTGCCATCCCATTTTCACGACCATGAACACTCCTCCCCGGCTAGCTCCTGCACCCCCGCAGGAGTGGGGGGCTTGTGTGATAGGGTAAAAATGGCCTGCGGGCCCAACCAGGGCCCAATACAACACTCACTCAAGAAAGGTAAAAATAGCAATCTGGTTCGGCTTCGAACCATTACAGGCTCGGCGCCGAACCTCAAGTGCACCCCCCCAGAGCCGGCCTCCTCGTATCCAACGAGCCTCAGTTGTCCTCTGTCTCCGACCCGTGACAGCCCCATAAGCCGTCCCCCCCTCTCGGGCGAAGCAGGGGGTTGACCTGGCGCAGCCTAGGCCCTCCGATTCTCCCAGAAGCACAGAAGACCCACGATCAGCCATGTCAGCTCTATACCACTCCTGGTATTGCCACGTCAGCCCTAAACCCCCTGGGCCTTCTGCCACGACAGGCCTATGGGCTTTCGGGTTCAGACCCGGCCCCCAAGCGGATCCAAACCCGGTTGGGATTCTCTATAAATACTAGACCCTCACCCACCTTTTCAGGTAATGAATCTTTTGCCACTTAAATTTTCCTAGTTACTGCTACTCTCTCACAGAGACTGACTAGATCGTCGGAGGGTCCGCCACCGAGACAAATCCCGGTGTTTCAGGACCGTCTGCAGGTACACAAGACCTTGGATCCGAATCCTCTGATCCGAGCCCAGATCTCCGAACCACCCCGAGGTCGCCACGAATTCCACCCGGTCATTCAAGGGTCGGCAGACGAGCAGCATTCTCCTTCAATTATAAATCGAGTCCGAACTCACACCTGGTGCATCCACACGTCTCCCAGAAATAAACCGCATCACCAACAATTTAGTGATTACTTGTATATGTAACTACTTGCAGCACCAAATTAGTTTTTTTCTTAATGGCACTGGAGCTCAACATAATAGATACTAATGATGAACTTTGAGTTAATAATATTGTAAGTCAGCAGTTGGGTAGAGATCTAGAACTATAAGAAAAATTGAGAATAATATTGTAAGTCAGCACTTGGGTAATGATGAACATAGATGTATACACAGAAAAACTTTAAGAAAAATAGAAAAATTTACATTGATGCCCAAGAAATATTTAAGAGTTGTACCTTTGGAACTTAACATCAACTGTACCCAGTAATGGTGAGATTGTCAACATGATCAAGTGTCAAACCTGAAATGAGAACATTATATTTCACTGGATCGAGTGTCAAACCACTAAACAATATAATGTTCTCATTTCAAAATTGAGTTGCACTAAAAAATTTGTGGTCTAAGCATATGAAACAGTTTTGGCATCAGGAGATCATGTATCATTCAAAATTGTGTGTTATAAGCTTCAGGAGTTCATGCACTAAAAAATTTAATAACTAAAATGTTCTTAGTTTTGGCTTTAGGAGATCATGCACTAAAAAATGAGGGATTCAAATACAAAATACTTCACCTCATCTCATGCTCTCTCTGTATATTATTTTAGTTACTTCTTACATGAAAGCATATTTTACTCCTTAGTTACAGAGTTATACTTCTCATGATACCTACAAAGTTGCATATTCTACTCCTTAGTTACATGAAAATATATCTAGACACAACTGAGATAAGATCACAGAGTTCACAGTGGGGTAAGCAAGAGACTTCTGACATCAAAAGAAAGCAAACAACAGAAAAATAAGCCTAATCAGCAAATAGATCTAAAATTGTCAAGTGTAACAGCTAGATGTGGCATCCAGCATTAGTTTGGACCTCAAAGTAACATCTAAAGTGATTGTTAATAGAATAATTGACATGAATAAGAACTAAATTTGCACTGATTTTGGAAGGACTCATAATCGTATCAATATATATTAGGATGAAATAAAATAGAAAATACTCAAGTCATACCTTAAGCTATTGCTTCATCAATTATATCCTTGAAGCGGTGTGAGTCAAGCTTTGGCTCAGAACAAAGCATTGAACAAAAAAGCATGTAAAACAAAGACAGGTCAGATAAGCTGCAGATGTCCTCCATATACAGAGCCAACATAGTCAGACCTCAATATAAACTCTTCGGATCTTTCTTCTCTGAATCTGATCCTCTATAGTTTTAGCTTCAAACTCTTCAACATCAGCTTCTTTTGTAACCTACACAGCCAAAAGAAAAAGGGATCCGTTATGTGCAGAGTGAATACAAAAAAGTCCACGGGCAATTTTATTATCTCAGTTGTTACAATCTAACTCAATAACCAAAAATTACAGGATACGTTCTTTTTCTTCTTGAAACACATCCATATATACAAACAATAACCATGAATATTCAACACATAAATATGGAAGATATTTAGATGCAAACACACTGACAAAAGAAATTGCAACATAATTCAAACTAATTGAACAATCAGAAGAATGCATACCTCGCACAGAACCGAGGAGTACAAAAGGCCCAGAAGGTGCTAGATGATATTCCCTGCATTTGTTTCGCACTTGACTAACAAAGATGCAAAACTGAACAGAGAACGCACCAACAACCAACAGCCATGAGCATCAGATTAAAAAAGAATTCACAATTAAAAGAACAGAGTTAATATGAACAGAAAGAATTACAATTCAGAGTTTTCTGAATTGAATGAAACACAAAAAAAGTAAAGTCTTTTATAACCTTATGGGTCGGTTGAAGTGAGTCTAATTGTTAAGTAGATGTAGAATGTTCATAAAAATCTGCTTTTACAAAACAAAAACCGCAACTCAACAACAGAAGAAATCATAATTTAATAGGCTAAGATAGTTGCAAAAAATAGATCTACATAAGACTTTTTGCGTGAATTGGCCTATGTGATGGCTAAATCGGACACTACATCTTTAGATTTTAATGAATTTCTCGTTGTGGCATTTTGCCGAATAGTTAGCAAGCGGAATTTCAATAATCCTAAAACCAGGACAAATGAGAAGGAGATACCCTGATAAAAAAATGGATTGCGCACTCCAAAACCACCAATAATTAGAACGCAGAACTTGAAAACCCTAGCCATCACTTTCACTGCCGAAACCCTTGCCATCTCCTTCACCGTGTTGCCAAAACCCTAGCCCATCACTCAATTAGTTTATACCTTGAAACGCATTAGAAGAGGGCAGTGTCAGGAGGTGGGGCGTCGGGGCTGGCTTTAGGAGGCGGGGCATCGAGAGAGAGAGAAGGGGAGCGGGGCGTCGAGGCTGAAGAGCGTCAACCAGCGGGGCGTCGGGAGAGAGCGTCGAGGCTGGCTTCAGCCAGCGGGGCGTCTAGAGAGAGGGGGGTTGGGAAGTGAGGAGAGAGAGAAAGAGAGAGAGAGAGAGAGAGAGAGAGAGAGATGGGAACGGAAAGAGACAGACAGTGAAAGAGAGAGAGAGAGAGCGATGGGAACGGAAAGAGATAGACAGTGAAAAAAAAGAGAGTGTGTGTGTAGGTTTTTGAATTTGTGGAGTTTGAAATTTTAGGCGGGAAAATATGTTTTGTGAGAGTAAATCTGGTCCATTGATTTTGGGAGAAAATGAATGTGAGCCACTTGATAGCTTTCATTGTAATTTATTATATAGATTATACCATGATGTCTACATTTTCAGTTTCTAATGTAATGTTCATGCTTGTTGCTTGTGTTTGAAAATGAGATTGTTCTTTGCCGTATGGTTTTAAGTGATGATGAGATGGATTATGTAACTGAAGTTGCATACTATGATTTACAGAGGAGTGACTAGTGATGAAATAATCCTGTTTGAACTTATGTTGTGGTTTCAATTGACAGTTATCTTATGAGTATTATAAAAGTATAAGTTTCATTTCAGTTTGTAGCATTTTTACCTGAATTTGACAGTGAAAGTATTCTTTTCCACTCTTTGTAATTCAATAATTTGAACTCCATATTCTGGTTTTGACTGTAAGAGCGCTGCATGTTTTTTTTAAAAAAAATTTTTTACAAAAAAATTTATATACCTACACCGGCATTTGTAAAAATGCCGGTGTGGAATGATTATAAGGGAAGAAGAGGGCAGTCTTGAATACGCCATACACCGGCGTTTTTGCGATCGCCATTGTATCTTACAAAAATACCGGCATTCGTAAAAAATGCCGGTGTAGACCCCCCCTTTTCTGTGACGCCTTCTTCGGCGGCATTAGCACCGGCGTTTTAAAACGCCGGTGAATCTCAGAAAAAATGCCACCAAACCCATTGTGTGTTGTAGTGTGACTGAAGAAAACAAATAAGTATCACATACTCGGATTAATTGTTGAATTGATTAGTTCAGAAGATTTTTTTTCAGAGCAATAGGTTAGGATTACACAATGGGTTTGTCGAAATATATGGACTAGGAAGTGTATCTCTAAAAAATAGAAATGATACATTCCAAAAGAGAAATCTGCACGAGGTACGGTCGACCACAAATAGGGATAGTCGACCGTTCATCTTTTAATCAAAAATTCAAAAGATGATTGGTCGACTGTCTCATCATTTTAACATATGATACGGTCGACCGCAATCGTGCCGATTCTGACGAAACCACTTTATATTCTTACCATATACTAATCAATCAACAATTAATCAATTACATATAAAATCTCACATATATCGAAGTATAGAAATTGGTCTTGCTGGCTTTCTTCGGCTCTAATCAACATGTGCTTTTTTTGAATAATGTATTTTTTTGCTTGATTTTGTAATCCTTCTTTATTGCTTTTCTTCTTTTGCTTCTTTTTAATCTTTTTGACTCTCCTATTGATTTATTTATTCCTGAAAATCTGAACATCTCAATTGACACTTATTAGTATTTGTAAGCACGTTTTGTGTACACCAAACTAAGAGTCAACAACTAAAACAAAGTACATGAAGTGTAAGTTTAGTGATATTCAGAACACAACTGAGGAAGTAGTGAAACTTGATAATCAAGAAATACCTAAGAGAGACCGTTTTCAAAATTTAGGCTTGATTATACAAAGTGATGCAGAGATTTGTGAAGATGTTATACATAGGATCCAAGTAAGGTGGCTTAAGTGCAGAAGTGTCAGTAGTGTTTTGTGTGACAACCATATACCTTTGAAGTTAAAGGAAAATTTTTATAGGACAGCTGTTAGACCATTAATGATGTATGGAGCAGAGTGTTGGGCAACAAAGAAACAACATATCCACAAAATAAGTGTAGCGAAAATGAGGATGCTAAGATGGATGTGTGGTAAACCAAGAAGGATAGAATTAGAAACGAGCATATTCGAGACATGCTAAAGGTACCTCCTATCCAAGATAAGTTAAAAGAGAATCGCCTCAAGTTGTTTGGATATGTCACACGTAGACCTAGTAGTGCTCCCGTTAGAAAGAGTGATTTGATAAGTATTGCGGGTAGAGTTAGGGGTAGGGGAAGACCTAAACTTACTTGCATGAAAACAGTTAGAAAAGATATGATAGCTCGTGACCTTATAGAAGATATTCAGCTAAACCGAGCAGAATGGAAAAGCAGGATTCATGTAGCCAACCCTAATTACTTGGGAAAAATACTTTGTTGTTGTTGTTGTTATTTGTATTTGATCTCAATTAAAAAAAAAGAGATTTTTTTCTTTTCTTGGCTGCAGATCCAGATTAGGGTATGAAATAAGAAACTGACTGTATAGATTTGAAATACAGAAAATACAATGAGAACAATAACCACATATATATAGACAAGTCCTATGACAACTTACAATATACACTCAATATTTCAATATTACACCTATACATCATACAATCAACAATTCAAACCCTAGAATTTGTACATCATGTCAACACTTGTCATGATCATATATAACTTTGAACAGAAGTGGTTGCTCTCATTGACATGATCCAGTGAAAGTGACCAGAGCAGGGCCACTAGCTCAAATACATTGCTCTACAATCTTCATCACTTTGTACAACACCAACAATGTGACTGCGACTATGATGCAATTCATATGCATGCATTATGATTTTGTATCATTGCATATGTTAGATTCAGAGAAGAAAAGGGTGAAAAAGGGAATATATGACGGTTCATTCATAAAGGCACAAAGGATAAAGGTGATCCCTTATGAGTTGTGATCACTTGTCTTCCTCGTTTTGAACTCTATTCTGTGTTGATTTTGTATCTTTTCTTTTCCTCTCACTACAAGCGGCGAAGGCTTCACCGGCGGTTTCTTATGGCGTTACTGGCATTTATAAACGCCGGTGAAAATCTTACCGGTGCGTTGAGCAGAGCCGCACCAACCGCCGGTGGTGCGCGTGCCGAGCTTTCATGGGCAGCCTTCCCCGGCGCTTCCACAACCGCCGGTAGCTTTTAATTAATGACGGCGCTTTTTAAAGCGTCGGTGCAATTAGTTTTTTTTTTTTTTTTTTTTTTTAAAACTGCATTTTTACCTACCCCGGTGGTTCGGAAACGCCGGGTATATATATAAATAATATAATTCTTTTTAAAAATTTGAAATAATTTAATTTTTAGAAATGTCCACCGGCGTTTTGTAAAACGCCGGGGTTGTTTTAAATAAAAAAAAAATCCAATTCAAAATCTGTATATATATGCAGATTTTTTAATATATGCAGATGTTGCTAGTAAACCCAAATGTATATCAAAATCAGTATATATTTTATACTGATTTGTTATTTTAATAAACCCAAATTTATATTCAAAATTTTACACGCACAACCATGGAAATGAACAATAAAAAATTTAGCTGACAAAATTCATTATATTTTATACTGATCAACATACACAACTTCAGAAGTTTAAAGTTCTGTAAAATTCATAATCGTCGACAACAATAACACAAGTATCAAGTTATACATATACCCTGTTTACATCAATAAAGTTCTAACAAGTTTGATCATACAAACTGATTGCACCACAAAAAAAGACCAAAAATGACTTGCAATTAGTAGATTTTTTTAATTGGTACGCCTCCTTAAGTTGTTGCTTCCATCATGCTCGCTTTGGTTCTCTGGATTTGCCCGACTTGAATTAGTTGGAACTCTATTCTGAAACTGTGTAAGTCACATTGTAAAAAAAAATTAGGTTATAATTTGCAGGGATAAAGAACAACTAGCTAATAAAGAGTATGTATAACAATCATTTGCCCTCTTTGTTTTATTAGAAAGGAAAACAAAAAAAACTTCAAAGGCTTTCTTAAATTTCAAGTATTTAAATATCAATTCCCTTCCCTTTAACATCTTTCTTAAATTAGATACTAGTCCCTAAGATAACCATCAACACATGTATCATATAAATATACCAATCTTACATATCTAAATGATATATCAAACATATTGATAGATTCCCGTACAAAACTGAACTCACTAAACAGAAGAGAAGTTTTTACAAGTTTAAAACCAACAAATTTGATATCACTAACAAATAAACCAGAAGGAATTTTTTCCGAATTCAAACATTTCATGTTTGATTTTGATGTCTATATTAGCCTGATTTCTACATTCCAAAATATTGCCAACAGATCCATCCACATGCATTCTCAATTTTATATAACTCAATACCTTATAACTTACTTGTTCTATGTGTTGTTACCCTTTAAAATTGTCTAAAACTCAACGAATATGTTTCTCTGTGTTGTCTGAAGACAATACGAAAGACCTACCAAGTCACTTTCATAATTGTGTATTATATGTTTCAGTTCAATTTCCTTTTCTTTCTTTGATGATCAGTTCAACAGAATCAGGTTTACAAGGTCGAGGAAAGTAAACATGCTCATTATCTTTCATACTCATATCTCGAAAACAACCAATGACAGGAAATACTAGCTAATAAAGAGCATCAGGATGCAAACAACCAACTAGCTAATAAAGAGCAAGATGCAGTACACACGCACACAGGATGCAGTACACACACACAGCAGGATGCAACTGCAGTGTACTAACTGCAGTACACACAGTATAATTACTTTGCTATATAATTAAGTTTATATAATTAAGTTTCTCCACACCTCCATTTAGTTACTTTGTCTATATAATTACTTTGTCTATATAATTAAATTTTTGAATAGTTACTGAAAATTACGTTGTCTATATAATTACTTTGTATCAGTAACTATGAAAATTACTTTGTCCACACCTCCACACACACACAGGTTTTTGAATAGTTACTTTGTCTATATAATTAAGTTTCTCCACACCTCCATTTTGGCTGAAAATTAAAAACAGTAGTCAGGTAGACTGTATATCATTATATTTATTTCCTCCATCAGTATGCAGATACAGATATGAATTGTGTACAAAAATTTAGTAAAGAAGGCATTTTGTTTTCTCTATATATGCATATTTTTTTTTGAACAAAAGTGACTAATGTCACTAGCTTCATTAATGATAGATTAACGAAACATACAAAATAGTCCAACACATAAAAGGTCCAATACACCAGAACCTTTAATTAGTCTATTACAATAAAAATCTTTCCACCTTACAACTTTCAACATCAAAAGAGTACCACATTCCCCCATAGCCCGGTTACCATAGCCTGAGTCTCTCCCCACCCCGCTGGAAGCCTCCCAGAGTCGGGCTTTCAATCCTGTCCTGCCATCACTCTATCCTTGGCTTCTTCCACGCTCCTGCTTGACCTGCCCATGCCTCTATTAGAACCAGCAGTTTATGAACCAACATATAAAAAGTGCATTCATAGTTACGGAAGCAATAGTCATTCCTATCTAGCCAAATACTCCACAGAATAGCCCCAACTGAAATATCCCATAGCCATGAATACCCTTTGTTAATGTGATTTGATCTCCATACCCCCCAGACGTCGTTGGTGCTACTCGGAATAGTTGTCGTGTGAAAACCCAAACTCAATATCTCCCAAACTATCCTCGCTCTAGGGCAACGGAAGAAGAGGTGCGCGGTGTCTTCCTCTTCTACCAAACACCGCTGACACATTGCGTCATTCAGTATGTTACGTTTCTTAAGGTTAGACTTAGAAAGCATTCCGTCATTTAGAACCAGCCACATGAACGCTTTAACTTTGGGGGGGACTTTTGCCTTCCAAATGATACTTGCATGAGCATTCCTTAGACCCCCGTCGTTTAGGAAACCGTACATGTTGGAGACCGAATAGGTTTGGTTGTCCCCTATTCTCCAAATTCTCACATCCTCCTGTGATCTGTCTTGTGACCCCTCTTCTTGCAATAACGCGCTAAGCCTAGCCAATTGTTGCTGTCCCTCGCTCGATAGGCTTTCCGTGAGCTCCAATGCTAGGGTATCTCGCTTCCAAACATCAGCTACGAGGGCGTCCGGCCTCCTTGCAACCGCCACAATGTCTATATATGCATATTGCTTAGCCATTTTCAGCACTATTGTTAGATTCACCACCTCTTGGTCGTTAGTCAAGAATTTGATATTGAGAATGTTACTTGGATAGCAATATTCAGTATATAGGGAATTTTCATTCCTGTGGATATGATTTGCATGGGATAGGGTATGCTTCATGTGAATTGGTAGTAAACATTATGATATATTCTACTTACTCGATGTATATTCTAAGTTACAATTTCTAACCTATGTCGGAATAGCTGGTTCGGGATTTTGTTGCCTCACCAAAGCTACAACTACCTCTTGAAGCTGTGACAACCCTGACCTTAGAGAGCTTATCTCCTCATCTCTCGGATCCTCAGCACTAGATGCACGAGCCTGGAAGACTTCAGTGGGCGTTGGGCCTAAACCCATTCCACGCACACGGCCAGGGCGCTCTGGGCCTCTTGTTTCGATCAAAGCATGACGCTGTAGTGATAATGCGTCAAAGTCAGTTGTGGTAGAGTCGGGGGCCATTGTGGAAGATAGTTCAGCATACTTGACTCTGGCAGTGGTCAGTTAAAATACAAATTGGCATAAGATTATATAAGTTATTAACTTCTAAGCTACTTAACAAATCAAAGAACGCATACATCATGAAGATAAATTACCGATATCAACGCAGCTGTTGTGGAAACAAATTGACCATCTGATTTCTTGTGGGTAGCGTCAAAAAAATCTAGATCGCCGAACTTGTCTGCACTGTGTTCCTCAACCTTTATATTAATAAATCACAGATATAAGAAACTTTATAATCTTTGTATATTCATTAGTGAAAAAAAATGCTTAACACATACCAATCTCTCACGAACTATAGCGAAGCTACTAGTTCCAGCAGTGTGCAGCTTAAAAAAGGAGGGGGTCTTGTGAAATAGGAAATGCTTGTCAATCACATTTGTTCTTGTAATAGCTATTGATTTCAACTTGTGTGTATTGTGTTTGACTGTTTGGAAAAAATGGAATAGAGATGATGGGAAGAAATGAACTTTTAAGCTCGTAAGGTGATTCAATGCTATTTATGAAATTTTTTATCTTAAAATAGATATCATAGCCAAAGTCACAAGTTAAAGAAGCTGCTGAGAAAGAACTTTGAACATAATGGACATTAGGTGCATCCTTCTAATTTTATTTTAAAAAATCCCTAATTTCTGACTGTATCCCTACTTCCCAAAAATGAGCCTTTAGTTAGTGAGATGTACTTTAGGCTCGTTTCTAAACATATAAATCCCTATTAATTATTTATGAATACAACATAGGCAAATTTATGGTAACTGCAGATTTCCATATGATCAGCCGACAGATCAACTAATGTCTCAAGACTCAATGGAATCTACAGCTGAAAACGGTTGACTATGGATCAAACATCATAATCATGGTGGTTAATAGTTGTTAGGAATCCTCCCATAAACATAGATGATTGAGATATGAACTACTTGTCGAAGTTACATGTATAGTATTACTCAGCACATGGTTTTACATCATGGTAGCATCTCAGATAATTAATTGGTTCAATGCAGAGAGAATGCATATGTTTATAATGAAACTGAAGTTGTACAATACTTACCTTTGAAAGCTTATAGTATGAACAAATATAAATAAAAAGTGGAACGCAGACAACACCCAGATAGATTGAATAACTTAAGGAATACACTAAATTAAACTCAATTTCTTTTCATAGTTTGACAGATCCAATAATACCCGTTAATCTTGGTCACAAAACATGGATATTCTATATGCAGATAATATCAACATTTGCATATGAAATACACAAATTCACTCCATTTACATCAACATCCCTAATATCAAGCAGTTTTCTTAGCAGGCTTTAGGCTTTAGATCTGAATTAGGTGAATAACAATTGATGAGTCTTTAGGCTTTAGGCTTTAGATCTGAATTAGGTGCATCCTTCTAATTTTTAAAATAAAATTAGAAGGATGGACATTAGCCAAAGTCAAAAGTCAGAAATTAGGTGCATCCTTCTAATGCTAATTGTTCATTTATTTGTTTGTGCATCCTTCTAATACAACAAACCCTAATTAGTCCACATTATCAAATCCCAACCCATTCTCAAATCGCAAAATACCCCTAAATCACAGATTATTTCGCACAAAATCCCAAACAATTTCATTAAAAAATAAAAAATTTATTAAAAGTCGAAAATAATCATACCGGAGATAAGAGAGGGTTTGAGAGCTAGAGAGAGGGGGAGAACGATGGTGTACGGCGGAGGAGCACGGTAGAGGAGACGATCGGGGGGCGCACGGCGGAGGAGACGAGCGATAGGGTTTGAGAGAGGAGCGAGGGGATTTGGGTAGCGGCGTTGAGAAACCAGTGAGGAGATTTGGAGAGGGTGACGCGCGAGGGGATTTGGAGAGGAGATTTGGAGACGAGGGATTTGGAGAGGAGACGACGGGTTTGGAGAGGAGACGAGTGATTTGGAGATTTGGAGGCGAGGAGATTTGGAGGAGGTGCGAGGGGATTTGGAGATTCGGAGGAGTCGCGCGCGAGGGTTTTAGAGAGAAGAAAATTTCGCGCGTCTAGGGTTTTGGACGAAATGGAGAAGGAGGAGATTTTATTAAAGGAAATTATTAAATAAAAAATCTGCGGATATGGGGAGATTAAAGGGTAATTAGATAACTTCCCCGGCGCTTCTTATACAACGCCGGGGAATATACGCTAACCCCGGCGTTTAGTATAAAGCGCCGGTGAATAAAAGTCTTTTTTTTTAAAAAATTAATTCGTCCCCGGCGTTTAATTAAAGCGCTGGGGTAAAAACGCCACTGTAAGATAATTAATTTGTAGTGTCTCTTTCCAGCTTATTAAGATTAGGAACAAGACTAACATGTGAGATTAATTATAGGCATCTTATGCATGCTTTAAAGAAAACAAATGTTAGATCTAACAAAGTTTCCCATGAGTTTTGTACTTCAGTTGTTGTAGGGCTTTATTCCTTCAAATTCCTTCTTCCATGCATCCAACTTTTTTCGAAATCTTTTTTTAATACAGACTAAGAGAGCTAAGAATTCAATACCTCCAGTCAAGAGTAGCATGTTTCTCGAAACATAACAGCCAAAAGAACACCACTGCATTGTAGCTGAGATGGTAAAATGATAGAAAAACAAAGAAAATGTTCGAGTAGTAAAAAAAATAACAACAACAACAACAACAACATTACATCGATTCCTTATCCTGTCATTCTCAGTCAATAAGTGAGACCAACAATGTGTTGGTTCCTAATTTTGAAGTATTTTCCCTTCTCTTGTTTGAGACATTGTCATTTCATGATTTTGGCTTTGCATCTTGCAATGCCCTGTGTGTTGTGTTCCCCATATCCCCATAAAGAGCCCATTAATTTGGCTTTGTCCTAATTTGCCATAACAGGTAGAGGATACAACTGTTCCTTGCATAAGAATATCAATTACGTACATTGCACTTTGATGTGTTGAGATTCCTTGTATGTTGGCATTACTATCAAAAATATGTTTGAACTTTGACACAGATACCTCTAGATGAGCAAATTTTGCTTAATCCTTCAAATTTATGCTGGTTTATTAAACAATATATGCAATGTATTCTTGTATAATCTTTTGCAGATAAAATACTTTCTGTTCTGTGTAGTACCTTCTTCTGTAATTTTGGACTCATGTCTTGACTTTATTATAATTTTTTTTTTTCAAAAACTGTATATTTCTATTATAAAGGGCATGCAGAATACAAAAATAAGTAGGGTTAAGAAAAGACTTTAAGAAGAATTAATTAAGGCCAGTAATTTACACGTGCGATATATATATATATATATATATATATATATATATATATATAAATCCAACATTATTTGACATCGAACCTAAGATCTCATTTATGTTAGTTATGCATGTGCATTGCACATATTTGTTAGATTACAATGCACGTGTTAGTTTGATTATCAATAAAATTTGTTTAGTGATAAATTCTTCCATTAAAATAGTACATATATACAAATTGTAATACCAAACTCTAAATAATATCCTTGAGGGAAAAATGCCAAATTGAGAATACTTATCCCTCAATGACCTGATCAGGGTTTCCATCATGATGTACCATACACAATTAGTAAACTCACCTTTCACTATCAGTTAAGTCCTGCTCTCCCTGTATATTTATTTTGTTTTGGGATAATATATATCATCATGGTGAGCACTAGCTTGGCCATGCCCATCACTTTCTTCAAATCCATCCAACTTGAAAATTAAATATGTGACAATCACAACTAAGTACCTACGTGTATCTGAAAAATATCTCATAGTGAATGCTACACTGCAATACAGTAGGGGAATAGTGTAGTGTTTGGTTGACCTTTTTGTTAGGGATTTCTACCGAAAACCCCACTTAGAATCTTGTTGACTTATTAGATGCAATCAACACAAACCATCAAACACATACTAGATCATACCGTACACACCAAAGCACACACAAATTTATTCCGGTTGGGACTTTTGCCTTAATTCGGGGAAAAAGAAACCCAAGATGTTATTCAACTAGAGAAAATACAAGAATATTACAATTCTAATCACGACCTTCTCTCAAGCCTCACCAGCAAGTAATAGTTGTTTACAATTAGAAAATCACTGAATCTCTCATTCAATGAAGTGCTTTCTCTTTTGGCTCTCAAAGAAGGCCAATAACAACAATATATAGAGATCTAGAGAAATCCTAGTTTGATATCTTGTTACAATAGCCATTGGACATTACTGAAGAGATAACTCTACGATAAGAGCCGTAAGATCTGACTTGAAGAGCAAGTTGGGTTTCTCACGAATCACCAAGACCCGATCCAAATAATCCATAAGCGTCGCATTCGGTCGACCGTCCCCCTCTCGGAAACTCTGTGCGTGCTATTGCTGCTGGCTGTTTCCCTTGCTTCCACTCCGTCACTGATCGTCTCGATTCCTCCATCGTCTCATCGTCTTTTTATCCAACATAGTATGCAAGACATAAACCCAACACTCATTGCTAGATCACTCTGTTTAACATGTCTTCAATCTTAACGAGGCATACAATTTAAAGTACTTGAATTGAAACTTCCGATGAATAAATGAAATTTTTGATGACTAGTATTTTGAGAAAAAACAAATAAATAAATAAATAAATATATGAATTGTATATCTCTAATCTCTAATATTATAATGGGAGAAGGCCTTAGTGTCATTTGTAAATGTTTTGTCATTCTACCAACCCATACAATGCACGTGCATGATTATTATAAGGAAAGTCATAGGTTCAAATCAAGACTATGTCTAATTTTTTATTTTTTACAAAAATAATATTTATTAAAACGAGCATCGCATGTGTAAACTACTAGTGTCATTTGTCATTTTGTCATTCTACCAACATATGCAACGCACGTACATAACTAATATAAAGGATGTTTCCGGTTCAAATCCTCCCTACGTCAGAGTTTTTATTTTTTATTTTTTATTTTTTTGAAATTATTAAAACATGCATCGCATGTGTAAATTACTAGTGTTAAATTACTAGTGTTAGTAATCTCTAATCTGGTATGTAAAGAGAGAGAAGTTGAGACATGTGTGCAGTGTGCTTGATCTAAAATTTAAAATTTTAAAATTAATTAAATAGTAATAATCAATTTCTTGGAAGAACAAATAATAGTGAACAGTCAACATACTATACTCTCCGTTTAGTATGTTTACCTTGTGGACGTATCCTTTCCGTTTTGATGCGTATTGGTGTTTCGCTCTCTTCGTTGCGATGTTTATTCTGGCTGTTTTGCGATGTTTACCTTGTTTCTTCTTTTTAGATCGCAGTTCTCTAATTTGTGCTTAAATCATCCGTTTTGTTGTATCTTTTGTTAGCGTCCTTCTGTTTTACATCTTGTAAACTCGTGTATTTATTTCTATATCTTAACTATTTTTTGATATATATATATTTTGATGGCTGGAGCCGTTTGACTCTATCCGGAATATCAAAAAAAAAAAAAAAAAAAACATACTATACTTAAATATCAAAATAGACACATTTTAGTATATATATATGTAATCTTTCCTTATATAGATTAGCAATCAAGATTATTTATATTTACATTCCTAAACCCCCCAAGTTACAGGAATCAATCAAGATTATTTAAATTTACATTCCTAAACCCCCCAAGTTACAGGAATTAATGACAACATGAATGGCCAAAAACTAGCATCATCAAACAACAGCTAAAAAGAAAAAAAAAAAGAAAAAAAAAGAGATGATTAAATCAGTTCAGCAGGCAAGAGTAATGAGTTGAGTACTAACTGATGAGTGAATGCTTTATATTTGTAGGCACTTAACAATTCATGTGGGCATTAAAAGAAATAGGGGTTACTGATTTATCTTCTCAATTTAATGCTTGCTCGTTTCGTGCCTACAATTATCAAATTCATGGGAGGACCAGATCCAAGCAACCGTTTTCATTTCCTCCTCTCATTGCAGTTTTAATGCATTCATCATCATTTTCTAAACATTTTTGGAAATTGTACTAAATTTCTTAGAATTTACCTACACATTTTTCGTAATCTATTTATTATGGTAAAGGTATACAATTAATGCAAAATGGTTATACACATTTCCTTTTTCTCAATCAAATTTGCATCTGGATTTCTTCTCTAATATTTTTTTTGAATATTTCGTGTACCAGTAAGAAACCCCTCATTCTTCATGCTTTGACAAGTAAAATCCTCGAACACTTAAAAGTGATCATCCCACTCCCATAATAATGTTTGCTTGGCAACTAATCTTCTCGTTTTTTGCTTAACAAAATTGTTATTTCCGAGCTCAAATGACTACTTTACCATTCAAAACTAAGAAAGGTTTTGTGCTCAAATATGTCCAAATAGAACTTTTCTATTAGTAAGAATATTATTTTAACTTAAAAATAGCATGTTATTCAGAAAACGGCTGAACAAGACCTATTTGTGAAAAAACAGAACTCCTTTAATAGTTACTAGCGAAAGCATGAAAACTCATACAACTCATATTATGCATCTTATTTCATTTTAGGCTAATGTGGCAGCAGCAGGTCTCAGGAGAAGAATCGCCAGTGTATTCCAAGTTCAGGAGTTTGATGACGAGGAGATCGAAATTGGACCGACGATTGATTGATAGCCAGCAGGATATATGATGGTAATTGGTACCCACCATCCCAGGGTTTGTTGGGGGGTCTGATGTAATTCTCTGTTGCTAGCCTAGGTTTTGTCTTTTGTCCCACCCCCCATGTTCAGGGTGGAGTTATGTTATTCTGTTCTGTTTGTAGGATTTTGTTGTAAGCTCAGTACTCTGAGTTTGTTTTATTAACCTCTTATTAATGAAACAGGATGGTCAGATTCTACCTTTTTCTGAAAAAAAAAAATTTACCCACACAATTTTGGTAATCTATGTATTACGGCAAAATTACAAAATAGAAGCAGAAAATGGTCACAATACTATCTTGTTTTATCAGTCAAATTTGCATGTGAGCCTGTCAGTAAAATCTGGAATATAAAATGCAAAATATATACAATTGTTCATTCCATTTCTGGTGGTGTTAATAATCCAAAAATTCAGTACCTTCTGATCTGGCCTTCTCAGCTCTCCTCTTATCATGACAGTGAACCCAACCATTGCCACTTTGTCCATTTTCACATCCCCTTTTTTTTTCTAATTTTTTACCAAAGTATCTCACTTTTTATGAGCATGTACCAAACCGTCTAAACTTTAATACCAAAAAGTCCTTGTTGCTAACTGCGATAGCGCTCCTAATAATATTCTTTGCGTTATCTCAGTTAGCGTGGGACACCACTTTTTCTCTCAAGTAGGGGTGCGCGAAAAAACTCACCAACTATAGACACGCTCCTATTTAAACCAGGCACGTTAATGGAATTAGCGTGCTAGGTGGACACTAGGAGACATACTTCTTAAGTATGGGTGTAAGGAAAAAATAACTATGTATAGACATGCTAACCCCGTTAGCGCGCCTATTTAAACAAGACACGCTAATGGGGTTAGCGAGTGTCGATTGAGACCCTATTAATTAACGCTCGTTATCTCACTCTGATCTCACTTCTTCTCTCGCCCAAAACGCCATTGTGCGATTTTAAACCCAACCCCCAAACCCTAGTGATTTAAGAGGGTCCCAAACGACTTAGCACGCTTACCCCGTTAGCGCGCCTGGTTTAAAAGGGGCACACTAACTCCGTTAGCGTGTTTATAGTTAGCATTTTTTTCTTACACCCCTACTTGAGAAGTAGTGTCCCTAGTGTCTACCTATCATGCTAACTCCGTTAGCACACCTGGTTATAGTTGGTGAGTTTTTTCGCACATTCCTACTTGAGGAGGAAAATGGTATCCCACACTAACTGAGATAGCGCGAAAATATTATTAGGGGCGCATCGCAGTTAGCGATAAGGACTTTTTGGTATTAAAGTTTCCAACGGGAACAGTTTGGTACATACTTACAAAAAGTGGGATAATTTGGGGAAAAAATCCTTTATTTTCACTTTAAAACACAAATTAATTTAACATCTTCAGTTTCTTTTTCTATTAATTTTGCAATTAATTTCACTGCTGTCTACATTCCATAACCTGGGTCTTCTTCTTATAGCCAAACCAAACTAACCCATGTTCTCTTTCGGCTTTTTTGGCAGATGGGGGTCTTCAGTTCTTGCTTGAATGAGGTATGGAAATTGATCAAGCTCTGTTCTTTATAGTCTTTATTGTCTAAAGATTGCATTTTGTTTATGCCCATTAAGTTTGTTTAGGGTTTGATTGTTAGTTTTTATACGGGTTGCATACCCATTAAGGGAATGTACATATGGGTTCTTGAATTTTTTTTACGGGAAAATTTGGGCTTGAACCAGGGTCCCTGGATTCAAGGACATTGACTGTTGGTTACATAGGTTCTTGAGTAAATGAATGATATCTAAATATTTAATTTTGTTGATGAAATTCATGTTCTTTAGTGAAAACCCATTTCAGATCCTGTATGATTTAGTCAACAAATTAGAGTGTTGGTAATCTATGTTACATTAAATTGTTGACTGTATTTATGTGGGACTTCAAATTTGTAAAATTTGTAGGCTATGTCATAATTCAGAAAATTAACAAAGTTAGAGATTGATCCTTTACTGCACAATGAGGGATTTTTCTTGTTTCGGCGAAAGCGGTGTTCAAATAGCAGACTCCTCATCTTCATCCTCCTCCTTGTCGAAATCGGGGCAGAATTTGGTGACCTGCCTCTACCAGTCCCAACTCGGGCCCCGATCTTGCGTGATCACCCTCTCATGGACCAGGAACCTAATGGGTCAAGGCCTCAGCATCTCCATTGATGATTCTGCCAATCAACCCCTCGCGAAGTTTGATATAAAGCCATGGTTGTTCTCGAAGAAGAAAGGGTCGAAGAGTTCGGATGCTGATAGCTCTAAGCTTGAGGTCTTCTGGGACCTTTCGGGAGCTAAATTCGGGCCTAGCCCCGAACCATTGGAGGGTTTTTATGTCGCAATCGTCTTTGATCTTCAGTTGGTTCTCCTTCTTGGAGATTTGAAAAAGGAAGCCTATAGAAAGGTTGGAACTAGCATTCCTCCTTCGAATTCTGTGTTCATAGCCAAGAGAGAGCACTTGTATGGTAAGAAAGTGTATTGTACCAAAGCACAATTCTGCAACAATGGGCGGATTCATGAGATCGCGATCGAGTGTGATGTAGTTGGGATTAAGGATCCTTGCCTCGAGATCCGGATTGATAGGAAGAGGGTAATGCAGGTGAAACGGCTGCTTTGGAAGTTCAGAGGGAATCAAACAATTCTTGTGGATGGGGTTCCTATTGAAGTGTTTTGGGATGTTCACAATTGGCTCTTTGATGCAGCAGTTGGGAGTGCTGTATTCATGTTTCAGACTTGCCTGTCAGTTGATAAATTGTTGCCATGGTCTTGTTCGCAAGTTTACGGGGAATCCCAGTTACGAGGTCTTGGATTTTCATTGATTTTGTATGCTTGGAAAAATGAGTGAGTGAAGTGTGTGTAATGTTGGGAGGGGAGACGTTTGTTTACACTCCTGATTGATTTGTTTTGATTGCTAATGAAATATATTGGTGAGTGAATGAATTTTGAGACTGCAATTTTCCAATTTGTTTATTCTTCTCTCTTTCCCACCCTTGATATGTTATTTCTGTTTGAATAGAATGGAAAGGAGTGAGTAATCATGTTTGTTGTTTGCATGCTATTTTAGTGGAAATTTTGATTTCTGTATGTTTTTTTTTTTTTTGATAAAAGATGACCCCGTCATCGTTTCTGTATGTTGATGTAAAGTTGTAAACATATGGAGATAAAGTCAGGAGTGTTCTCGGTTCATACTGGCTCTTCTATGTACATTTCTTTCATAGTTTTTCGTCCCTATGAAAGGATTTAGTGAATGGCATCTTTGATTGTATGAAGGAGCTGTATTTTCCCCCAAATATAGGAGCCTGAATCCACTGCTTTGTGAAGGAAAAGAGCAATATGTGAGAAGGTTGTTTGGAACCCTTCAATTGAACGAGTGCATGTAATTCGGCATCTCTGTCATGTTTGTACTGAAAATTTATTTCTCTTTTGCAGGAGTTAGATCATCGAAGATAAACATAATAAAGAGAATTTAGAAGTCATGTTATTGCCCATTTTTCGCAGGGCATGAGTACCATCTCTCCTTCAGTTAATGAATCAGGTAAATTGATCCACAGGTTTTTTTTTTTTTGTTTCTTGGTATGATATGCTCTTAATTTGATAAGAATGGTAACTTGTAGTTATATGTATTCGCCTGTATCATTTATAATAAGATAATAATGTCCAATTTAAAGCCTCAATTCAATCAGCTATTGATATTAGCGTTTCTCATTTGTTTTATAAATCGTTCAGCAGATGTCATCTTACTATCTTTCCTGATAATGGTTATTTATCATAGGAAATGCCTTATCTCATTTACCTTACTCTGCATACTTTAGAAGTATATATTTTTGTATGATATGATGTTAGTGTGTCAGGGAAATGTTGGTATTAAGCATATAGATACTGTACTCGATATTATAATCCAGTTGTATCATTTTGACATATGAACCACAACCCAAGTGATGATATGAGTTTGAACTGCAGATCACCACCAAATTTAGATGCTTCATACTGATGAAGGTGTAATTTAGACTATTTGAATTTGACATTATTCTCTTTTTAGTGAATTAGATTATTTGGTCTTTAACTAAATTTTCTTATGAGAAACTAGTAGTCAGAAACTCAGAATAACCTTAAAGGTATGTGAATGCAAAGCATGACATGAATAAACTTTACTATCTTCTATAATTATCAGTATGCCATTATCATTTACAATAATCACAGTTCTAAGTGAATAGAATTTGTTTCGTATCTTGGCACTAGTTGTTAATCGAATAGCAATCTACCACCTATTTCACCCAGAATACAGGCTAGGATAATAATTTTGTTTGTTTGTTTGTTTGTTTGTTTTTTTTGCTTGTTTTGATAATGATGCATAGTTAAGAGTACTAGTTGGCTCACTTTCTCACCTGATGATAATGTAGAAGGTGAAGGGAACAACAAAGAGAAGAGCTATAGCATTGGCATTATGAGAGAAAATTGGCAGAGGAAAGAAGTGCACAAAGAGAAATCATCTTCTTTGAAGTAGAATGTGGACAAACATTTCAAGACACTGTTATGGGATCAGGAAAATCGTAGAAATAGAATCATCATTGATGAGAAGTCGAGGATTTCCTACGTTAATAACATATTGCAAGTGTGGTGCATAAATTTGGGGTATCTAGTTTTTGGATAATCTTTTCAATGATCATGTTTTGAACTAATTTATCATTAATTTTTGGTATCTATTTCAAGCCCTGATCGTGAAAATAGTTGTATTAATTGATAGTTACAGGTTTGAACTTTTAGCCATAGAGGAAGTTGCCCATAATATAGCTTAGTCTAGAAGAATTTGGTTAGTCGCAGTCAGACCTAAGTTTGTAAGAAAAGCATTATCGTTGTATCTAAGCTTAGGAATAAAAGAAGGATATTAGGATTTTTGTCCCTTTACTGTTCCAAGTAGTAGGTTATTATGAGCCCATCCTGTATTTCACTTTTTTATTATAGCCATATGAACGTGTAAAAGTACAGGAAACCAACAAGGTCTGGATAAGTATTAAGTTCTACCTTCCTACTATGTTGCATGATTACCGGAGCACTACAAACCGCAGGGCCTGTAGTGACATTTTTATTCCGGCATTGTAGTGACATTTTTATTCCGGCATTTCAATAAAACGCCGCGATAGATGTAGAAGTTTTTTTTTATAAAAAAAACACTCTCTCTGTACCGGCATTTCACATAAACGCTGCAATAGGTGTAAACAGTATCAACGTTTTACGTATAACATACCGGGATAGGCCCGTTAATTTTTTTTCTTCTAAAATCCGGCTCTGAAATCCCGCACTTTTTTCATTTCCCCCAATTTCCCAAATCACTTAACCTAAACTCTCTTCTCCTTGCCGCTTCCTCATCGAACCCAATTTCTTCCCTCGCGCCGAACCACCCTCACCGCCGCTCCTACTTCGCCTCATCTTGTCCATCGCGCCGCACACCCCTCGCCGCTCCTCCTACTTCGCCTCCTCTTGTCCATCGCGCCACACCTCCCTTGCCACTCCTCCTACTTCGCCTTCTCTTGTCCCTTGCGTCGCACCATCAAGCTCTCCCTCCCTCGCCGCTCCTTCTGCCTTAATCAAGCTCCCCCTCCCTCGCTGCTCCTCCTAATTTGGGTAAAGATTATCATTCTTGTTTAGTAATATTGATAGGGTTTAGATATATTACACTTGTGAGATTGGTTAATAATAGAATTGAGATTGGTCAGAGCAGATGTATGTTCTCATCTCTCTCATGCTTGTCTCCTTTTATTTTCTCATTTTCAGAATTTTAAGGAAGGGCTGCTGATTGAACTATGTTACTGATTGAACTAAAAGATAATATATGTATTAGGACAGATATCATATGGGTTGTTTTATGCAATCACCCTCTCCACTTATTGGCAAAACTTCTTTAAACATTAGGATTGGATGCGTTTTCAATTTCTAGCCTTGAAGAAAGTAAGCTAGACACGAAAGTTATCATATGGGTAATTTTATATCACTTTTGTTCCAAAACAAAGGTACGATTTGGGCATGATTTCTTTTTTATGGGTTCTGTATTTTAATCATGTATTATTATTATTATTATTCAATTGAAGTAAAATAAAATTTCAATTTGTATTATTGTTGGACATAGTTGAACAATTACACTGAAAATAAATGCAGTGAAGATGCACCCAAGAAAAAAATTCAGGTTGATAAATTTCCATATAAACTGTAGTGTGATAGAGATATTCTAATTAACTGGAATTGATCGTCCCACTAGTTTTTTTGTAAACAAATATTCAATTTTCACCTCTCTCCATATGCAAAAGGGTTTCAATTGATGAACAAAAGAACTTTTGTTTCATGTGTTTTTGGTTAACAAACTTGTTTTCTTGTTAACTACTAGTTTTCTTTCATTCTTTTGCATGGTAGTATGCTTTTCATAGCCATTATAAATTTTAATTCCTAGAAGCACTACCACATTTTTTCAGTGTAACCTTGTAAAAGCTATGTAGGTGTTGTAGATAGTAATTTTTTCAGCAGCATTGAAGGGCAAAAAATTCTGATTAGGCTCTTGTTTATGGTAGAGTATCAATATAGATACTGAATATTTGAACCATGATATGTTTAGTACAGTTGGATATATACTAGCTGACCGTACTGTGTTATTGCCATTTGTCAGGGGTACTAGGGAATTAGGGAAGAACCACAACCTGTCAAGTTTTGGGAGGCAGTTGTATGAACTTATGGATATAACTTTTCCCTTGAACTGGAAGAGTTTCTTGAACTCTGATTACTATGCTTTCCATCTTCCGGCACTTCCTGCATCAGTGGTGAGCCTTGTGGGAGCTGGTGACTGCTTAGTTGCTGGAATTCTTGCTTCTATTTGTATTGGTTTGGATGTGATGAAAAGTGTTGCCATAGGAGTCATGGTTGCAAAAGCTGCAATTGAGAATGAATCTAATGTTCCTTCTCAATTTAACTTGAAAGAATTAGCAGGTATATATCGAAACATGTGAAATGTTAGTTTTGCAAGTAATATAGCATAAGCCTCATAAGCTTGTGAAATCTTATATCTACCAAGTTGTATAAGATATGAGTTACGGATAAAGAGTTATAGATTATTCTAGTTTAAAGGTTATTATTGGTTTCATAACTGCTGTAGAATATTCTGAAAGAATTTTCTTTTTAAATATTGTGCAAGTGTGCACGATGGAGTATGTTTTAAAAAAATAGCCATCATTATCATATCAAGCTTCAGTAGTAATAGAATCAAACTAAGCTCCTCCATGCAACTCCTGATGAGCAAACACCATGAAAACCCATGTAAACTATGTCGCCTTATTGATGTTTCTTTCCCCTAAGACAAGAAGGCTCAGTTATACTCTTCTGTACGTAGTGAAAGGTTATCATGGTTCCATTATAGACAAATCAGGTTTATGTAGTCAATTAAAGACCATTGACTATCAAAGTGTATTGGATTTGGAGCTGTTAGGATTGTGTCTTGTATACTCGTTGTTCAGATTAAAAGAAGGTAATATGAAGCACGGAGATCGAAGCGTCGAAACGAGTAGAAGAAGAACAGCAGTAGCAGCAGATGCAGGCTAGTTGCGGTCGACCATACCCCCCGATCGCACCCCTGACTGCTCGTTGTACTGGAAAGTCAGAGAGTGGTACGGTCGACCGGTCTTGTTGGACGATCGACCGCTCGTGGCGCTGTGTTCAGTTTTGGGCCTCGATTTGTTAGGTCGGTTCAGCCCAATCTTCAACTCCAAGTTAGATTGTACGGTTCCTATTCAGTTACTTCTTTTTCAGGTTTTATCAGACGACTGAGGATCAAGATTAGACCTAGGGTTTCTCTCTATTCTTCTATATATATTGTAAACTCCTCCAATATGAGAGGGAGTACTTCATAGATTATTTTCTCCATTGCAAAGAGAGGCTCGAGAGAGAGATGATTCTTGGTGAGTGAGTTTAATTCCTTGTGTCAAGTGAATCAGTAACTCCTTGTAATCTCTTCTAGTTGAATATCAGATCTCCCTATATTTCCTCCCGGATTAAGCAAAAGCTAACCGGGATAAGTCATCGTTGTTGTGTTTGTGTTAGTTTGGTGGATCTACTTGCTTGCTCAATTTATTCACCTCGTCTACTTCGACTTTCTCATTGCTCTAATTAGTTTCGCTGCGACCAGAAGGCATTTATTGATGCCCCAATCCCAACAGGAGCTACTGGAAAACTGGAATCATGTGCTTTTTCAGTGATAATGATTGTGGGGACTATCAGCGTCATGTCGCAGGTTGCATGGCCGGTTTTTGTTCTGTTTGTACCCGTCTCTGCAATCTGCATATGGTATCAAGTAAGAGTTGGATTCCTAATTGGTTCTGTAAGTTACATCATATTAGTCAATTTCTTTCTAGTAAAGAGTTAACAATGTGAATTTTATATATGCACTTCTTCTCAATCCTTATTCTGAAACTAGATAATGTCACTGTAGCAATGCTACATACCAACTGCCAGGAAATTAGCTCGTCTATCGGGTATCCAGGGAGCTCTAGTCCTTCATCATTTTGCAGAATCTCTTACAGGAACTGCAATTGTAAGGGCATTTGGACAGGAAATTATATCTGATATACTGATATACCAAACGAGGTTGGAAATGAAAATATTAATAACAGGTGTCAAAATGGTAGAGACCATAAGATTAAGTCTAGAATTTTTTCTTTCTCTGAATGAATTGTTCAAAAATCAATATTTCATATACTCCGGAGTTGGTCTCTATGCTTATTATATTAGAAAAATTAATGTCTAAGGATTAATAACTAATATGTGGTTATAATAAATCTTAAATCAAGTATGATTAATAAGGCTTTGGGCTAAATTTGAAAATTGGTAAAAGGAACCAAAACTCAAGAGTCAAAAGATAAAAATCAAGTTATGATGCTGTGCTTAGGAAGGACCGTATTGGATCCTGTAGGCAGGGCAACAAACACTAGAGGGGGGGTGAATAGTGTTTATTAAAAATAAAATTGCGGAATAAGAATTTTTCTTCGGTGCAGTCGACTTAGGAGTGAACCAGTCGACTGAGTTAACCCAATAAGAGATAATTCAAACAAATCTGTGAAGTCGACTTAAAGCAGAAACAGTCGACTTATTAAACAGTAAACTTACAGAGTACAAGTCTGATTAGTCGACTTATAAAGGAGTCAGTCGACTGTCCAGACAAGTTTCACAGTAATAAAACAAACAGAAAAATGTAAATACAAGTTCAAGAGATACAACCACAGAGTACACACGATGTATCCTGGTTCGGTCCTTCCGACCTACATCCAGTCCCCAAGCAACCCACTTGAGATTTCCACTATTCTTGAAAAAAGTTTACAAGAATACCCTACGGCGTTCAGACAACAACCTTATCTAACTCATAGTCCTTTCTCTCAACCAGAGAAAGCAACCCACTCTTCCACCAAGAGTGAAAACCACTGACTCTACACCCTAGAGTCTAACTCTCCAACCGAGAGGAAAAGAAAACAATAAAATGTTTACAATCAACCTATAGCCTTGTATGTGATTAGTGATGTAGTACGTGGCTAAAAGAGGTTGACTTCTATATCCAGTCCAGAACGAAATCAAATGTTATACTGGACTGAATGTAGAGAACCAAGACTTAGAGATTTGAAAGCTTTGTCTCTTGGAAAAATAACACTTAAAATCTCAACAATGAATGCTCGGAAAAGTTAGATCTTTTAACAGTAAATTCTGAACTATATTTATAGGGTTAGAATTACTGGACGTTGGGAATCAGTTATTCCAACTGTCAACCAACGGATCTAATCAGCTTTGAATTTGAAAAACAATTTTAAAAATAGAAAACGGTCAAACGCACTCGAACAGTCGACTGGGTTGCCATAATGAGTCGACTGGTCAGAGTTTGAATAAGTTTAGTCAGTTTTGTACCGACAGTCGACTGGTATGAGTATCGGTCGACTGGTACTCAACAGTTAAACTATTTCAAACTGTTTTGACTCTTTGATGTTTTGAAAAACACACATTTGTAAAAGAGTGAGTGTATGTGTGTGTGACAAGGCTTTACATCATACTAAGACCCAATTAAAACAAGATTACATTTGTTTATAAGACATAATATTAAATGACACTTTAAGCATGAGTCTTGGCTTGAGTCTTGAGTCTTGAGTGAAGCTTTAACCATTGTCTTTATCTGGAGCTTTGTGCTTGTTCATTTGTTCAGCTGTATAGTAATGAAACCTTTGTGTATACAACCTGCAATTATAAAGTATAGCATAGATACATGTTGCAGTGTGTTGTGATCATCAAAATCAAGAATCAACATTCTCCCCCTTTTTGATGATGACAACACAATAGCTGATAATAACAGAAATAATACAAGCATAGAAATGATATGCTCCCCTTATTAAAAGCACAACATGCATACATGAAGATATATCATAAACCCTTAAACAGACTATGTATCAGTCGACTTATAATGTGATCAGTCGACTTAACAGACACAGAAACACAGAAATATCAGTCGACGTAGAATGTGATCAGTCGACTTAACAGAGAAATAAATATAGCAAACACAGTAAACATAAGATAACCAGTAAACACAATAATAAGATAACCAGTAAACACAATAAATACAAACACAATAGAGGGTATTTCTCCCTAGGGATGGCAACTGGGCCGGGTCAACCGGCGACCCACCCGCGACCCGGCCCACCAACCCGGCCTGTTAAAGCGCTTCGCGGGTTCGGGTCGAACCCGGTGAACAGTACCGGGTCGACCCGGGTCTCAATTCTCGCGAATCGAATTTGCGAAACCCGGCCCGTTAACCCGGTCCGAAAATCCCGTTGCTTGCTTCGCTGCTGCTGCGCTCTGTGGACGAGCCGTTGACCCGGGTCTCAATTCTCGCGAATCGAATTCGCGAAACCCGACCCGTTAACCCGGTCCAATCCGTGAATTTGACCCGCCAACCCGCGGGTCGACCCGCGGGTTTCGACCCGTTCGACCCGTGGCGGGTCGACCGTTCGACCCGTGACGGGTCGACCGTTGACCCGCGGGTCGAACGGTCGAAAATCCCGTTGCTTGCTTCGTTGCTGCTGCGCTCTGTGGACGAGCCGTTGTAAACGGCTCTAAGAGCCATTTGGATTTATTTATTTATTTATTTATTTTGTTTTTTCCCACTTATTTGGCCTATAAATATTCCCCAAAAATCTCATAAAAAATCACACCTCACTCTCTTCCTCTCTCTACTATTATACATCATTTTAAAGAATTTTTGAACAATTGTAGTATTCATCAAATAATTGTACAAGGAGGCATATACACGATCAAATTTCGGTCGTATTGGAAACAAAATTCAACGTCTTCAACGTCTTCAACTCTCTTCAACCCTCGTCAAATCTACTTCAACCTCTTCTCAACTCTTCAATTGCGGAATCGGCAAAGCGCTCCTCCATCTTTTCTATTATATTCTTATTTTCACGGTTTTTTTTACATACGCGTATTCTACGGTGAACGGTATCAAAATATCTCTATCTCTCTTGTTAAATGTTTTTTTGCATTGTAGTTAAAATTATTGTTCGTTTTTTGAACTTCTTTATCTCAACCCTCTTGTTTTTTAGATTTTTTTTGTATAATTCACCGCTCCTACATTGTAGATTTTTTTTTACATACTTTAGCACATTACCACATTATGTCTAGATCACGCGGTAGCGGTCGTAGCGGACAAGATTTCTCCTCCTCTTCACGTAGGCCACCAATTGTCCCAACTAGTGAGCCCGCCCAAGGTTACATTGATCCTACTATGGAACAATGGGGTACACATGACATGGATGTTGTAGGTGACATTCAATTAGAACAACAACAACAACAACAACAACCCGAAACCACACAACCCCGTAGTAGTAGGAAAAGTAGAGGAGAAACTCGCGATTGGCATAAGTTTTATGAGTATATCCCAGACGAACATACTCCGGGTATAGGTTTGAAAGTGTGTAAAACATGTAGTAAAACATACAAATTCAAGAGGGATGACGGCACCGGTACAATTAGTAGGCACATACAACATAATCATAAAGAACTTCTTGATCAAATACAAGGCCAACAAAAAATCAACCCTAGGACCGGTCAAGTAGATAGCTACCCTTATGATCCCGAACTTGTTCGTCGGGAAATGGCTCGATTAGTCATTAAGGAAGAGTTGCCATTTTCCTATCCCGAGAGTAGAAACTTAGAAAATTTTAATCAAACGGCCTTAAACCCTCATTTTAAAAGAATTCCGAGAAATACTTGCAAATCGGATTGTTTTAAAGTGTACATGGAAATGAAGGACGCTTTGATTGCAATTTTATGGAGTTTAACTTGTAGGGTTAGTTTAACTTCGGATTGTTGGACGGGTGTCAACAATATTCCAACGATGGGAATAACCTGTCATTGGATGACAATGATTGGATTCTTCATAAAAGAATCATATCACTTGCGTCGTTGCCGTATCCCCATAGTGGCGCTGAAATAACAAACCGTATTATAGAAATTTGTGATATTTTTCATATTCGCGATAAAATTATGGCTATTATTTTTGATAATGCATCTAACAACAATGTAGCAATTACTACTTTAAAATCTGTATTAAACCCTCCATCTGACAATATTTTTCATGTTACATGTGCATGTCATATTATAAATTTATGTGTTCAAGATGCATTAAAAATAGCTGATCCATATATACATAAAATTAGAAATTGTGTACATTTCATTGCATTAAGTCCAAGCATTTTACAAGAATGGAAAGCTTGGTGTAGGGTTAGAAATGCTCCTTTTAGAAAATTTCCAAAGGATGTTAGACACCGATGGAATTCTACTTTTGATTTACTAAATGTTGTCACCGATTATAAAGCAGTTGTAAATGATTTTTGTATCGCAAAAAATATGCACAATTTTGAAATGACTCCCAACGATTGGTTTTTTGCCGAATCTTTGTTGGAATTTTTAGAACCTTTTAAAACCGCAACTTTAAAGTTTTCAAAAACATATGAATCTACTTCTAGTAGCATTTTTATTGAATTAGTTAGCATGATGCAAATATTTAACGAAATGTTAAATGATCCCTATATTAGTGACATTGGAATACCTGCATTTCAAAAATTTTTGAAGTATTATTTTCCTCTTCCTATGTTGATTTGTGTTGCTACTGTTATGGATCTCCGTATCAAATTAGAAGATACGAAGAATTTGATACAAATATTTTTTGGATATTTAGAGGACAATGTAGAATTAACAACTGATTGCGCTACTTTTTTAGTTCAGTTTGAATCTACTTTAAATAACTTGTATGATTATTATGATAAACTTTTTGCTTCTAGTAGTACAACTTCTGTAGTTAGTTTTTCTTCTGGTAGTTCTAAAGGTAAGGGTAAAAGTAAAATTGGTGATAGAACATTTAGTTTACTTGAACAAATTCAATCTAAAAAACCTAGGACTAATCAACCAAATGAATTAAATTAGTATAACCAACAGGATACTAAGCCTACTCTTTCTCCACTAGATATTTTACAATGGTGGAAAGAACATGAACACACTTTTTGTATTCTGTCAATAATGGCTAAAGATTTGCTAACTCCTCCTGTCTCTACAGTTGCTTCTGAGAGTGCATTTTCTACAAGTGGCAGGGTTCTATCTGATTACAGGAATCAGTTGAAGCCCGAGGCGTTGGAGATGCTCGTTTGCACATAAGACTGGCTGAAGGCTGAAGATAGGACGCAAGGGAAAGCACTATCAAGTTTCACAAGTGGGAGCAACTCGTCCGAAGAACAACAACAACAACAACAACAACAACAACAATAGCTTTGCTTGTTATGTCAAATTAGAAAACTTGTACTCAATTAAAATTGTATATAACAAATATGTTATTGTATAAAACTTATTTGTGAATTGAATTCTTCATTTCGTTATAAATTATTCAAATTGTATAACTTAAATTCATATGAATAAAATTTCAAAATTTGTTGTCAATTTCACTCTTTCAATCTTATTATTATTATTACGATTTTTTTTGTTTATTAGTATTATTACTTACTTAGTATTATAATTAAACATCATTTGGGGATATTTGAAGAATTGTAGTATTATTACTTATTAGTATTATTACTGAATTACATACTTAGTATTATAATTAAACGTCATTTGGGGATATTAATTTGAAGAATTGTAGTATTATTACTTATTAGTATTATTACTTACTTAGTATTATAATTTTTGAAGAATTGTAGTATTCATCAAACAAAGATATGGTTGTTTGTATACATCATTTGTAAAATTATTATTATTATTATTTTAATTTAAGCTACAAAAAAAAAAATTATATTATTAAACGGGCCAACCCGCGGGTCGACCCGGCCCAACCCGGGTTGAACCTTAAAGGGTTCACGGGTTGGGCGGGCCACCCAAACGAAAACGTAGCCCGGCCCGGCCCGGCCCGTATAAGGATGCAACCCGGCCCGGACCGGCTACGAATTCGTGCCAACCCATGCGGGTTGGGCCCGGCCCGGCCCGAACGACCCGTTCGCCATCCCTATTTCTCCCCCTTTGTCATCAACAAAAAACATAAGAGAACCAGCAATGATAAGGGAAATAACTGTCTCTTACGAAAATAACAAAGTCTTTTGCAAAAACTAACAACAGATAAAAAGAAATAAGAAAAATTACAGATATAAATCTAAAAAGTCATCAATCTTCATCTTCGGTGTCTTCATCAACAGCTTGAGATGGTGGGAAAAATTGAGTAGTAAAGAGATGAGTTAGATTGGTGATTTTAGAGTCAAGAGAGTCAAGACGAGAATCAAGAGTGTCTTGATGATCCATTAGATAGTTAACACATTGATATAGAGTATGTGGATCATCAAAATCAGCACGAGGACGAGAAGAACTGGAAGCAGAAGATCGTCTAGCAGAAGTTGCTAGAGGAACTTGGGAAGGAGGAGGAGACCTAGGGGAAGTTCTAGGTGGAGGGTCAAGAAGCTTCATACGGGCTAAACTAGCACGATCGAAGCACTCATAATGCTTAACGACATTGGTCTCCGAGTCGAGATCAATATCATAAGCCATAAAGACACGGGTAAGGAGACCACCAAAAGGTAAGAAATGAGTATGAGACTGTTGAAGTTTCAAAAAAATGACACGACCCCAATTGATATTAATCTTACCAAAAATTGCATAAACTGCTTGTTGCAATTCCATAGAATATTGATCATAACTCCCTCTTTTGGAAAGAATGGTATAAGCTAGTATTTTTGCAACTAGTTTTGCAACAGGTGTGATAGATTTACTAGTCATGGGGGGTCCATGATTTGGTAAAAATATTTTGGACAAAATAGAGGAATCATCTTGATTTATTTCCTAAATCAGGTCCCTCGTCATCAATACCCATAATAAGATTAATTCTCTCGGATGTGAGTTTAATCTTTGTATTTTTGACCGAGGAATAAATAATAATTTCTCTATCCTCTTTTTGAACAACTTTCATGTTTGTATAAAAGAGATAGATGAGTTGGGGATAGTAATTAGGTTGATTTACCAATGAAAGAAACTCATATAGACTACAGTTTTGAAAAATAGAGACAAGATTGAACCTATCTAAATCATTGAAGTTAACAAACCGTCCTGGAAAAATCACCATGGTACAAATAAGATACCCTTGATCCAAAAGATCAGGACTCCTAAGGTATTGAGAATAATCTTTGGATGAGGAACTATCATCACCATGAGATCTCTTAGATCTTTTAGGTGTCATTAAGAGAAATGCAAGGAATGAGATTTTACCAACAGGGAAGAGGGAAACAAACAGCAAAATGAGAGACGAGGATCAGCAGCTCAAAAAGATTCGGCAGTCGACTCTTTGATCTCCCTCTTCTCTCCTTAGGGATTTAGATTTGGGGTAAAAAGTAAAAGTGGTAGATGGAGGCTGTGGAGAAGGTTTTTAACAGAAGACAGACGGCTGGGATTCAATAGGAAAGAGATCAACGGCTGATGGAGAAGTCACGGGTGAGTAAAAAGATAGATATTTGTCTCAAAATCTGTGTGATGATTCGACGTTGAAGACAGATTAACTCGCGATAGTCGACTTACAGTATAGAACAGTCAACTTAGTGGAGAAGAAAATAAGTTTTTATATCAACTGATCAGTCGACTGGTCAAAGAAGAAAATAAGTATACAGAAAATACGATACAGTCGACTTAATGAAAACACAGTCGACTTGACAGAAATATTTTCAACAAATATCAATAAAATTACATATTCCTATTTCTCTTCTTAAAGTAATAAAAGTATCTTCTTTAAGGGGTTTTGTAAAGATATCAGCTACTTGTTTATCAGTAGAGATAAAGTCTAAAGATATATCTCCTTTTAAAACATGATCACGTAGAAAATGATGTCGAATATCAATATGTTTCGTATGTGAATGTTGAACCGGATTTTTAGATAGATTAATTGCACTGGTATTATCACACATAATTGAAGGTTTTTCAAAGGAAAGACCATAATCTAATAAGGTTTGTTTCATCCACAAAATTTGTGCGCATGCCAAACTTGCAGCGATATATTCAGCTTCTGTAGTAGATAGGGATACTGAATTTTGTTTTTTACTGCACCAAGAAACTAGTAAATGTCCCAAAAAGTGACATGTTCCACTAGTGCTTTTGCGATCAGTTTTACTACCAGCAAAATCAGCATCACTATACGACAAAAGTTGGAAATTATCGGTGCGTGGATAAAATAGACCATAATCAGATGTGCCTTTAATATATCTTAAAATTTGTTTCACAGCTTTTAAATGAGACTCTTTAGGACTAGAATGATATCTAGCACACAAACATATGCTGAACATAATATCTGGTCTACTTGCGGTAATATATAAGAGTGAACCAATCATACCTCGATAGAGTTTTTGATCAACATTCTTACTTAATATATCTTTGTCAAGGATAATAGTAGTAGCCATAGGTGTGGATTTACTACTTGTACTATCCATATTAAACCGTTTAAGTAATTCCTTTGCATATTTTTCTTGATTAATAAATATGCCATTTGAAGACTGTTTAATTTGAAGTCCAAGAAAATAATTGAGTTCACCCATGTGACTCATCTCAAACTCGTTTTTCATGGTGTTAGCAAACTCTTGACATAGATTATTATTAGTAGAACCAAAGATTATATCATCAACATATATTTGTATGATTAAGATATCATTCTTAATTCTCTTAACAAACAAGGTAGTGTCTACTTTACCTATCTCAAATCCTGTTTCTAAAAGAAAAGTTTTCAAACGATCATACCATGCACGAGGTGCTTGTTTAAGACCGTATAAAGTCTTTTTCAATTTATAAACATGATCTGGGAATTGTTCATATTCAAAACCTGGTGGTTGTTTAACATAAACATTTTCTTTAATAAACCCATTAAGAAAAGCACTTTTAACATCCATTTGATAAAATGAAACAAGCAAAAGATAATAAAATCCGAATTGATTCTAATCTAGCAACAGGAGCATATGTTTCATCAAAATCTATGCCTTCTTCTTAATTATATCCTTGAGCAACTAGTCTAGCTTTGTTCCTTACAACTTGTCCTGATTCATCTAACTTATTTTTAAATACCCATTTGGTACCAATAATAGTATGATCAGGAGGTCGTGGAACTAAATCCCATACATCATTCCTTATGAATTGGTTTAACTCATCTTGCATGGCATTCATCCAAAATTCATTCTCACAAGCTTCTTGTATATTTTTCGGTTCAAAATCCGACAAGAAGGCTGTATGTGATATCATATTAGTATGAGATCGTTTCTGAATACCATGGGAGATGTCACCAATTATTAAGTCATGTGGATGATCTCTAACTTCAACAAAAGATTTTGGTAAAGTTGAAGATATCACAATAGGATCAGTCGACTTGACATGTAGCGCCCCGAATTTCTAATATGATAACTTAGAAAATACGTGGCACAATCCCAGCATCCACTTCAATGTAACAATATTCACAGCCAACACCACTAAAATTTTCAATTTTTATTACAACAAACTTTTACAAATCACAGCGGAATTCAAAACAACTCAAACAATATTTACTGTCATTTACAACTCAAATTATCTCAAAACTGCTTTTACAAATTTACACAAACTCTTATAAATCAATTTATCTCAAATATGCCTCAAGTATCCAAACCTCCGAACTCTAAGCAATAACCTGCAACATGTGAGGCTAGAGATGATCCCTAACCCCCAACACTAAAGGGGTTAGCCATAAATGGTGTGAGTGACATAAAATAATCAACATAATTTAATTGTAAAACATAAGGTCATCAACAACATGTATTAACCACAATGATAAATAAATAAGGAATAACAAAGATGTAAAGCATGAAAACATCATAGAATGAAAACAACAAGTGCATCTAGTCTAAAGGTCAAGTGTAGGAAAACTGGAAAACACATGCATAAAACCAAGTCAAGAAAACACAATTTCTATATGCGGACTCTCTAATACATACTTGTCGAAGTCTATGCATCCCATTCTACATAGGTTCGGTGCAAGCCCTTAACGTCTCCACTTCATATGGGTTCAATCCCCGCTATGCGACTAATCTTAACACGATGACTACTACGAGATAAAGATAAACTGTGAGAATTAGCCCATGCTTGATAATTCCGGAGATGGATCCCTCATCTCAGGCATTTTACCTGGATAATTCCGGAGATCATTCCTCATCTAAATATTGACACATCATCACATGAATACCCCATGTGCGTCGCCTCGACTTCGATAATTCCGGAGTTCAATCCCGCATCTCAAGCACCACTTGGATAATTCCGGAGATATATCTCTCATCTCAGGTAATTTACCTGGATAATTCCGGAGATAAATCCCTCATCTCAAGAAAGTTACTTGGATAATTCAGGAGATCAAATCTCCCATCTAAAGCCGTATTGAGGTGCATAACTCATGTTCCCGTTCATCATATCGCCACTAGTGCCTATCCTTATTATTTGTGGGTTATTTAATTACTCAACAAAATCTCCTAGAGTCGGTGTACCCTACCGGGATAACTCAAAACTGAATAACTGAATATGCCTCAACGGGCCTCAACAAAATAACTTAACAAATATCTCAACACCGGTATACTAGGGTCACCTACCTCTAGAGACTCAGACTCAAAGGTCTAAACAAATTCCACTAAACAAAAGTGGCTCAACTGAACATCTTAAAACCAAATATTGAACTGAATATCTCAAAATCAAATACTGAACTGAAGATCAATTATAGACTGAATTATCTGAAAAACAATCATTCGAAGTAACACTAAAGTTACCAAGATCCTTCAGTACCAGTCGACTTATACCGGGGTAAGTCGACTGTCCAGAGGACAAATATCCAAAATTCACAAAAATATACTAAGTCATATCAGTCGAACTCAGAGGTCACCAGTCGACTGCATACAGGCTAAGTCGACTGTCCCGAAAGGACTGAACAAATTTCACACAATCGAATTCTCAGTGAACCAGTCGACTGCACAAGGCCAAGTCGACTGTCCAGAAAGAACTGAACAAATTTTACTAAGAAGGTTCTCAGCAGACCAGTCGACTGACAGAAGTCTAAGTCGACTGTCCCGAACAATTTTCAAAGGTCTGAAGGTACAGCAGTAGAGACGTTCCAGTCGACTGCTTAGTAGGCCAGTCGACTGTCGGCCTACAGTTTTCATATTTTAAGTCTAAATACAAAAACCCAAACTGGAGCTTCTAAAGATTCATTGTTCATAAAAGATAGTTGTTCTCAGGCAAAATAATCAACCTCAAATAAACTCCATTAAGGATACATCACCCAATCATCCAAATGTCGAAATTTAATTCTCAAGATCCATAATCACTAATCTTTCAATTAGGGTTTCTCAAAACTAATTTCTTTCACAACTATGATCAAAATCTGATTTGTATACTCTAGACCCAGATATTCACCATCCGATCCCAACCATGATCAATTCTTAACATGTTTTCTAACATATAATCTCATAACTCAAGATCTACTCAATATCCATAAGTTCCTCAACATGGTCCAACAATAACAATGGTTTACATACATACCACAATATAAGATCCATATCATTCATATACAAAACAAGCAAATGTTGTCATTCACATAATTCAAAACAAACGATTTCATAACACTCACAAAATTAAACAATAACACAAACAATGTCACTCACCTTTGGTTTTAGAAGAATCCACGAAAAGATCTTCCTTTTGCTAGATCCAAAAATCCTCCTCCCGATCACCAAGAAAATAATATTTTAATAAATCTGGAGTTGTGCAGCGAATGACGGCTGCACACCCTCTTTTATACAGGCCGGGGTTGAAAGGAATTAGGGTTTTGAAGTACTTTTGCAAAATAGTCCTTTTTCCAATTTATTACTTCACATATATAACCTTTCTTAGTCAAAATAAGTTAAATAAATCAAAACTAAATAAAATCCTTTTACCACTAAGTTTTCCAACAACTCAGCACTGCCGAGAGATAAGAAAATCCCGGATTTACACTCAGGGTGACGATTTTGCACAAAAGCCCTTCCTTTTGTAATATTTGCAAATTCATCATAAAATATCCATAAAAATCCATAAAAATACGAAATAATATATAGTAATACATATTATAGTTTCCAACAAAAATATTTGACTTTTACCTTCCAAAAAAACATTTGCACAAAGATCCAACATAAATTCTATATTTGCAAAAACACCCTTTTTGTTTAAATCTTCACCAAATCGATTTTAAATAAATTTCAAATATATTTAAATTCAAATGATGACCATGGAGAACCAAAATATCAGTAAAAACGAATTTTCATAGTTTATTTAAGATCCAAACGACTTTTTACATAAAAGCCCCTCTCTATCGAGATATTTGTAAAAATAGTTTCTTTATTCAGAAAAATCCCAAAATTTAGAATACACTCCATAATAAGTATGAGAACTTATTAAAAATATAAAAATTGTATATGTACACCAAAATTATTTGCACGTGTTTCGCACGTGTAAAAAGATAAATCTTTTAGAAAATATTTTATTAAATTTCCAGTAAATCATTTTAATTTATTTTCAAATATTAAAATAATATTTGAAAATACGGGATTCCACATCATTCCCTCCTTAGAAGAGTTCTGTCCTCAGAACTACTGCTAATGGGGTCCAAACAAACACATCAAGAAGGAACGAAAACTTATGGATAGGAATATAATTTATAGAAATACAATCACACAAGGGAATGCATTTCAAAAAAAGATGTACAACATACAGAAGAAACGCAATCATACAAAGAATTCAGAAAATCAATCTTCCGCTGCGCAACTCTGATAACTGCCACCAGAAGCCATGCTGCCACAACTACTGAACTCCTGCATCCAACTCTGACCTTTCACGCCTGCTTCATTCTTCCGAGAATCAGTGGTCACTCCCTCCTTAGAAAGGACATGACTAAGGATAACCACCTCAAGACCTCGCCTGGAAACACCTTAAGCTCCATATTTAAGACTATCAATAAATGGCGACACAATTATATGCAAGAAAACAGTATCAAATAAAACTTTGTCTTTATTCCATTAATCCAAATAAATCTTGTTACATGAAGAAAAATACTCAATCTTCAATTATTCTCCAAATAGAAGTTTTATTTAATACAAAAGAATGAATTCCCAAGTTCTTGCACACACACGAGTAATAATCCTGAGTATCCTCATCAGTCAATGCAGACTCTCGCCCCTCTTCAGATCCCTGCCCTTCCCGGCACCATCTTTCTTCAGCTGCGGACAGATCTGCTGAATATGCCCTTCACGACCACAATGAAAACAAGTCCGCTTTGCCATCTTCGGACATGCTGACCGGTAATGACCTACCTCCTTGCAGAAATAACAAGTTACTTTCCGGATTGCAGGTGCCTGCTGCACTGGGTCACTGATCTTGACTTGCTTTGCTGGGGATTCCTTCCCTTCCTGATCTGATGCTGACCTCCTCCTCTTGAGAGACTCATCCTGCTTGGTGGGATCAGCGTTAATGAACACCTGTCCAATCCTATATTTTCGATCTTGGTTCCGAATCCGCACCAAATTAACTGTCATCAGCGCATCCAGAGTCTGATGCACCTTGGCGAATTCAGCTTCAAGGTCAATTCCAGTTCCTTGAGAACTTCCAAATCCATCCTCATTGTTGTCCTCGTTCCGGGGTCTGGATGCAACCATACTGATCACTACAAAACGAGGGTAAAGTTAGAGAATCACACACACATTTCGCATTCACATCCATACCCTATGGCGAAACCATAACCATACCCCAAACCATAACTTAGACCACATGTAGTTGATGTATCCAATCTAACACACATAAAATTTGGAAAATACGAGTAGAGTAAAATCAACCATACTAGTTCAAATTGCATGAAAACGTATAGTGTAATTTGTATAAATAAAATGTCATAAAAGAGATATTTCTTTACCATTAGCTTCATTATATAAGTAAAATTCTTGAAATATCAATTAGCCATAAGTAAGAGAAATAGTCGAACGTAAGAATTGTTCGATCAGAAAAACTTGTTAAACACATAATACTTGAATAAAATGGACGTAACGAAGTGAAAATCCCAAAAGGGCAATATTAAGAAAGAATAAAATAAGGACGTACAAAATAGTAGTAGTGAAAGAAATTTATAAAAGTAAGAAGAAACGGAATGAAATACATGCCTAAGCACAAATACAAATGTGAATGAGAAAATACATATGTAGTGTAGCAAATTTATATAATGAATGTATCATAAAGTATGCAATAATGTAGGAATTTAAACAAATGTGGAATGATATGCATAGTAAGTATGTTGAAATATGTGGTACATATATAGGAATTTGTAGGAAGTATATGTAGAAATCAAGAATGTAATGATAATAAATTTTAAGCAAAATATAAGTAGTGGGTGCATATAGTACATTGAAAGGTATGAAGTAATAAGTTTGATAGGTAGCTTTTAAATAGTGGAAAGAAATTATAACAAAAGCGGTCAACCGTAGGTAATAATAAAGGTATCGAATATGAGGTGCAAAACATAATTAATAATAAAGATTTAAATGTGCAGAAAACATATCATATTTATATGAGTAAAATATTGCAATCAAGTTTAAATGCTCCAAAATAAATAAGACAATACAAAATAATGGAAGAATATTTAGTATCGAAAATCCAGGTATATATAATAAATTGAAAGTAAATATGCAAAGCAAAATTTATAGTATAGCAAAACAATAATGAAAGGAAATAAAAGTAGCGATAATAACTTAACACGTAGAAATTCAAAACTTTAAAGTAATATCAAAGTATACGAGTAACGGAAAAACTCACGAAAGTAAGATATATAAGATGTCAAGAAAGAAATGGGTAAGATAGCGAAATAAAATAAGCTTGTGAAATGCTAAAGGATGCACTATTGAATTACAATAAAAGTTTAATGTTTTGCACTAATGAATAGAAATAATATAAACTCGGTTGGGGATATAGAAACAAGAAATAAATTCAGTTGTTGGCAATAGAGAAAACCGAATAAAAATAAATTAGGTTAATTTCACAAAAGTTATTTGGTAAGAAAACAAATGTAAAACAGTAAGAGTGATAGAATACAAGAGTGAGCACAAAATTGAGGTGCACAAAATATACAAGAGAGCAAATAATTAAAAGATTCTAACGGAAAATAATTAAATTTTATAACTAGGAATAAATAAACAAATGAAAATTTCTTTGGCGAAAATCATATAATCCAGAAATTATATATAGTGGATAAGATAGCAAAACATACCGTATAATAGAAATTATATAAGTCGAAAGGATACTACCTTACATAAATAAATATCGAATACACAAGGCGAACAAAGATGTCAAAAATAGCTAGTGAGAAAATATTTGCTTTATGTAAAAATAATCAATACATTTGCGATAAAGAAATTTCATTCAAGTCTAAGCATACAAACAACCTAAATCTCATTACAGGTCTTCATGACCAAACAATCAAATCACACACATCAGATGTCCACCAGGGTACTCACACTTCTAATGTCCACCTAGGTATTCACGCTCTAGTGTCCATACCTAGGTTGGTTTTTCATACTATGTCTATTATTACTATTGAAGCATGCTCTGATACCAATCTGTAGCGCCCCGAATTTTTAATATGATAACTTAGAAAATACGTGGCACAATCCCAGCATCCACTTCAATGTAACAATATTCACAGCTAACACCACTAAAATTTTTAACTTTTATTACAACAAACTTTTACAAATCACAGCGGAATTCAAAACAACTCAAACAATATTTACTGTCATTTACAACTCAAATTATCTCAAAACTGCTTTTACAAATTTACACAAACTCTTATAAATCAATTTATCTCAAATATGCCTCAAGTATCCAAACCTCCGAACTCTAAGCAATAACCTGCAACATGTGAGGCTAGAGATGATCCCTAACCCCCAACACTAAAGGGGTTAGCCATAAATGGTGTGAGTGACATAAAATAATAAACATAATTTAATTGAAAAACATAAGGTCATCAACAACATGTATTAACCACAATGATAAATGAATAAGGAATAACAAAGATGTAAAGCATGAAAACATCATAGAATGAAAACAACAAGTGCATCTAGTCTAAAGGTCAAGTGTAGGAAAACTGGAAAACACATGCATAAAACCAAGTCAAGAAAACATAATTTCTATATGCGGACTCTCTAATGCATACTTGTCGAAGTCTATGCATCCCATTCTACATAGGTTCGGTGCAAGCCCTTAACGTCTCCACTTCATATGGGTTCAATCCCCGCTATGCGACTAATCTTAACACGATGACTACTACGAGATAAAGATAAACTATGAGAATTAGCCCATGCTTGATAATTCCGGAGATGGATCCCTCATCTCAGGCATTTTACCTGGATAATTCCGGAGATCATTCCTCATCTAAACATTGATACATCATCACATGAATACCCCATGTGCGTCGCCTCGACTTCGATAATTCCGGAGTTCAATCCCGCATCTCAAGCACCACTTGAATAATTCCGGAGATATATCTCTCATCTCAGGTAATTTACCTGGATAATTCCGGAGATAAATCCCTCATCTCAAGAAAGTTACTTGGATAATTCAGGAGATCAAATCTCCCATCTAAAGCCGTATTGAGGTGCATAACTCATGTTCCCGTTCATCATATCGCCACTAGTGCCTATCCTTATTATTTGTGGGTTATTTAATTACTCAACAAAATCTCCTAGAGTCGGTGTACCCTACCGGGATAACTCAAAACTGAATAACTGAATATGCCTCAACGGGCCTCAACAAAATAACTTAACAAATATCTCAACACCGGTATACTAGGGTCACCTACCTCTAGAGACTCAGACTCAAAGGTCTAAACAAATTCCACTAAACAAAAGTGGCTCAACTGAACATCTTAAAACCAAATATTGAACTGAATATCTCAAAATCAAATACTGAACTGAAGATCAATTATAGACTGAATTATCTGAAAAACAATCATTCGAAGTAACACTAAAGTTACCAAGATCCTTCAGTACCAGTCGACTTATACCGGGGTAAGTCGACTGTCCAGAGGACAAATATCCAAAATTCACAAAAATATACTAAGTCATATCAGTCGACCTCAGAGGTCACCAGTCGACTGCATACAGGCTAAGTCGACTGTCCCGAAAGGACTGAACAAATTTCACACAATCGAATTCTCAGTGAACCAGTCGACTGCACAAGGCCAAGTCGACTGTCCAGAAAGAACTGAACAAATTTTACTAAGAAGGTTCTCAGCAGACCAGTCGACTGACAGAAGTCTAAGTCGACTGTCCCGAACAATTTTCAAAGGTCTGAAGGTACAGCAGTAGAGACGTTCCAGTCGACTGCTTAGTAGGCCAGTCGACTGTCGGCCTACAGTTTTCATATTTTAAGTCTAAATACAAAAACCCAAACTGGAGCTTCTAAAGATTCATTGTTCATAAAAGATAGTTGTTCTCAGGCAAAATAATCAACCTCAAATAAACTCCATTAAGGATACATCACCCAATCATCCAAATGTCGAAATTTAATTCTCAAGATCCATAATCACTAATCTTTCAATTAGGGTTTCTCAAAACTAATTTCTTTCACAACTATGATCAAAATCTGATTTGTATACTCTAGACCCAGATATTCACCATCCGATCCCAACCATGATCAATTCTTAACATGTTTTCTAACATATAATCTCATAACTCAAGATCTACTCAATATCCACAAGTTCCTCAACATGGTCCAACAATAACAATGGTTTACATACATACCACAATATAAGATCCATATCATTCATATACAAAACAAGCAAATGTTGTCATTCACATAATTCAAAACAAACGATTTCATAACACTCACAAAATTAAACAATAACACAAACAATGTCACTCACCTTTGGTTTTAGAAGAATCCACGAAAAGATCTTCCTTTTGCTAGATCCAAAAATCCTCCTCCCGATCACCAAGAAAATAATATTTTAATAAATCTGGAGTTGTGCAGCGAATGACGGCTGCACACCCTCTTTTATACAGGCCGGGGTTGAAAGGAATTAGGGTTTTGAAGTACTTTTGCAAAATAGTCCTTTTTCCAATTTATTACTTTACATATATAACCTTTCTTAGTCAAAATAAGTTAAATAAATCAAAACTAAATAAAATCCTTTTACCACTAAGTTTTCCAACAACCCAGCACTGCCGAGAGATAAGAAAATCCCGGATTTACACTCAGGGTGGCGATTTTGTACAAAAGCCCTCCCTTTTGTAATATTTGCAAATTCATCATAAAATATCCATAAAAATCCAGAAAAATCCGAAATAATATATAGTAATACATATTATAGTTTCCAAAAAAAATATTTGACTTTTACCTTCCAAAAAAATATTTGCACAAAGATCCAACATAAATTCTATATTTGCAAAAACACCCTTTTTGTTTAAATCTTCACCAAATCGATTTTAAATAAATTTCAAATATATTTAAATTCAAATGATGACCATGGAGAACCAAAATATCAGTAAAAACGAATTTTCATAGTTTATTTAAGATCCAAACGACTTTTTACATAAAAGCCCCTCTCTTTCGAGATATTTGTAAAAATAGTTTCTTTATTCAGAAAAATCCCAAAATTTAGAATACACTCCATAATAAGTACGAGAAATTATTAAAAATATAAAAATTGTATATGTACACCAAAATTATTTGCACGTGTTTCGCACGTGTAAAAAGATTAATCTTTTAGAAAATATTTTATTAAATTTCCAGTAAATCATTTTAATTCATTTTCAAATATTAAAATAATATTTGAAAATACGGGGTTCTGCATGACAGGTTCTTCAGTCGACTGCTTTTCTTCAGTCGACTTGCAGTCCTTATCGGTCGACTTATCCGCAAGACTAGTTTGTTCTAAAGATGTAATCACTTTATTTAAAGGTGATGAATCAGTTTCATCATCTTTAATTAAATTTGATGAAGGCAGAGATTCATCGAATGTAACATGCATTGACTCTTCAATAGTCATTGTAGACTTGTTGAAAATTGTATATGCTTTACTCCTATTTGAGTATCCTAAAAAGATACCCTCATTAGATCTAGGATCAAATTTATCTAGATTATCTTTAGTGTTCAGAATAAAACACTTACAACCAAATATCTTAAAATAAGAGACTTTAGGAATTTTGTTAAAAAATAACTCATAAGAGCATCCACAATCGTTTTTCTCAATTCTCATAAAATGGCAGCTACAGTAATAGCAAATGGACGTAGTCGCTGCAGTCGTCGTTTGCTAAATTTTTCTTATATTCGTTAGAGACGGAATATGTTTCACCGTCCCAACTTATTTAATTTTAAAATATTGTAGGACGGGGAATCATTCCCCGTCTCTTCCAACAAAAAAAGAAAAAAAAAATTAACTGTATATTGTCGGACGGGGTATCATACCCAGTCCATGATTTAAGGGGCCAAAAGTGAAGTGATTTGTTCCCACTTTTTGGTGTGAGAAGACTCAAATACCCAAAATATGGTCAGTGCATTGATGAGGGGATTGTGACTATATATTTTGAGCAAGAGGAGGGCAAAGTAGGAATACCAAAAAAAAAAAAATTTTGGCAATATATGGGACGGGGTTTGATACCCCGGACGGAGTATCATTCCCCGTTTGAACATTTTTTTTTAAAAAAAAATTGCAGTTAATTAGAGAGACGGGGTTTGATACCCCGTCCGGGGTATCATTCCCCGTCCGGCCTCTTTTAAAAAAAAAGAAAAATTCAGAAATTAATGGGACGCTGTATGATAGTCCGTTTGAAGCGATTAAAAAAACTTTATATCGAACAGACGGGGTATCATACCCCGTCCTTTATAATATGAGAAAGCTCATTTCGTTTTTCAAATATGAGAAATGGAAATAGAAAGTTTCTCAAAATATGGCAAAATGAGAAACGACTGCAGCACTTGTTTTCGATTCGTTTGCTATAATTTGAGAAAGTGGAAATTATAGCAAACGACTGTGGATGCTCTAACAAGTTTTCTTTAGCTTAGGTCTTATTAGAATCCTATTTAAAACATAACAAGTTGTAGTAACGGCTTCAGCCCAAAAATACTTAGGTAAATTGCTTTCAACAAGCATGGTACGTGCGTATTCTTGCAAAGTCCTATTTTTTCTTTCAACCACTCTATTTTGTGGTGAAGCTCTAGGAAATACAAATGAATGTGTTATACCATTCTTGTTGCAATATTCTGTAAATGTTTCATTCTCAAATTCTCCACCATGATCACTTCTAATAGTGACTATGGTTAGAGATCTTTGGTTTTGAATACGTTTACAAAAATTTGCAAATTCATCAAAAGCATCATTTTTATGTTTTAAAAAGAATGTTCAAGTGAATCGTGAAAAATCATCTACTAAAACAAATACATATCTACTTTTATTTAAAGAAGCATCTCTAGTAGGGCTAAATAAATCCATATGAATTAATTCGAGCGGTCTACTAGTAGAAATTACTTCTTTTGTTTTAAAAGTGGATTTGATTTGTTTTTCTAGTTGACATACATCACATAACTTATCCTTAAAGGATAGTTTTGGCAGTCCTTTAACTAGGTTATACTTAGATATCTTCGAGAGATTTTTCATATTTACATGGCCAAAACGTCTATGCCAAAGCCAAGAATCATTATTAGAAGCTATTAAACAAAAATCATTTGAAAACTCATTTGTATTCAAACATAATTCATAAATATTGTTTTTGCGAAAACCTTGAAAAATAATATTTTGCATAGTAGAATCATAAATTAAACAAGCATCTTTTTCAAATACAATTTTATATTATTTATCACACAATTGACTAATACTTAACAAATTATGTTTTAATTCACTTACTAACAACACATTTTCTATAGTGGGGTTAGAATTTTTACCAACCATGCCTATTCCTATGACTTTTCCTTTGTTGTTATCACCAAAGGTAATTGTTCCTCCATCGATGCTTTGTATGGTGGATAGGAGATTGGCATGACCAGTCATATGTTTTGAATACCCGCTGTCAAGTATCCAGCGATCTTTCTTTGGTACCTATAAAATATTCAATGTAAATATGGTACCTTTTCCATTGGGTCCAAAACATATTAGTTAGGGAAAAGCCAAACCCATAATGAGTTTGATTTTCCTCCATAAGCAGGAATAAAATTAACAGAATTACATACATTTAACATATATGAATTGATATATGCATTTCTATCATTCAAATTCAAGTTAACTGGAACCCATACAAATTTGTTCTGTCCAGTCGACTTTTTAGCATCCTTCAGTCGACTTCTACTGTAAGGCAGTCGACTGGATGATACGATAGGTCGACTTATATGAGGTTCTGGTCTCGTTGAATAAGACACAGTTCCTCTGGACAGACGACTGGTGGATGGACTCAGTCGACTTGACCGAACTTTAGACTTACTTTTATCACTAAAATTTATAACCTTAGGCTTTTCAAAGAATTCATACAGTTTATGTGTAACACTAGAAATAGATTCAGGTTTATTTATACTAGTGTTTTTAGAAGAAGATTCTTTTATAAGAGAGTTTTTGAAACCAAGACCATATTTTTGACTAGATTTCACTTGATTATGAAGAACATCATTTAAATTCTCTTTGCCTTTATTGAACTTAGATACGCTCTTGGATATCTCTTCATAATTCTTTTTTAGAGATTCAAGATCCGTATCTAAACTTGCAATACGAGAATTTAAGGATTTCACTTCATGATCAAGGTTAAGATTTTCTTGAGAAAGTATTTGATTAACTTTATCTATATTCTTAACTCTAATCTTTTCCTTTTTCAACTCTTGAAAGATTTCATTAAAAGCATCAAGTAAATCTTCTGAATCAAAATCATTACGTACTTGATCTTGTGAAGCCATAAAACACATGTTTGCAACTTCGTTGGTTTCATCAGTTTCTTCTTCTGAGGAAGAATCACTGTCATCCCAAGTTGCTTGATAAGCCTTTTTGTTCTTGGCAAACTTGTTCTTTGTGTACTTGTCCTTCTTGAAGTTGGAGGTCTTTCCCTTATTCTTTGTATTTTCTAGGGGACAATCCTTCTTCATGTGACCTGTTTTATTACACCTGAAACAAGTTGGAGGATCATTAGAATCTCTAGATTTGGAATTGAACTTACCTTTCTTTAGAAAATTTTTAAATCTCCTTGTGAACATGGCTATCTCCTTTTCATCTTCTTCTTCATTTTCTGAGTCTGTCATGGCTTTAAGAGCTAATGATTTCTTCTTTGCCTGTGGTTGTTCTGCATCCTTTTTCCGTTCTTCGAGTTGAACCTCATAGGCCATTAGATTTCCCACAAGATTCTCAAGAGAAAGTTGTGACAAATCATTTGCTTCTTCTATTGCAGTGGTCTTCTTTTTCCATTCAGGAGTGAGTGCACGAAGAACTTTTCTCACCATCTCTGCTTGTGTATATGTCTTTCCAAGTGCCACAAGTGAGTTTGTAATGTCAGTAAATCTGGTAATCATTTCGGACACATTTTCGTTTTCCTTCATGCGGAACATTTCAAACCTGTGAACAAGAACAGATATTTTAGATTCTTTCACTTTGTTTGTTCCTTCATGAGTTACCTCGAGTGTATGCCAGATTTGATGTGCGGTTGTTGAATTGGATACACGGTTAAACTCCTCCTTTGTAAGAGCACAAAATAATGCATTCATCACTTTTGCATTGTTCATAGTTTGGTTCTTCATATCATCATTCCATTGTGCATATGGAATAGTAGGAGCAGTGTATTCCGTTTCCGTCATGTTCCATATTTCATAATTGATGGATTGGAGGTAGATCTTCATTCTGCACTTCCAATAGTTGTAGTTTGTTCCATCGAAGAGAGGGCCTTTGTGTAGATTGGCCTTCATGGTACTGATTTGTATTCGAAGTAGTTGCCATAGCCTTTAACCCTGCTCTGATACCAAGTGTTGGATCCTGTAGGCAGGGCAATAAACACTAGAGGGGGGGGTGAATAGTGTTTATTAAAAATAAAATTGCGGAATAAAAATTTTTCTTCGGTGCAGTCGACTTAGGAGTGAACCAATCGACTGAGTTAACCCAATAAGATATAATTCAAACAAATCTGTGAAGTCGACTTAAAGCAGAAACAGTCGACTTATTAAACAGTAAACTTACAGAGTACAAGTCTGACCAGTCGACTTATAAAGGAGTCAGTCGACTGTCCAGACAAGTTTCACAGTAATAAAACAAACAGAAAAATGTAATTGCAAGTTCAAGAGATATAACCACAGAGTACACACGATGTATCCTGGTTCGGTCCTTCCGACCTACATCCAGTGCCCAAGCAACCCACTTGAGATTTCCACTATTCTTGAAAAAAGTTTACAAGAATACCCTACGGCGTTCAGACAACAACTTTGTCTAACCCGTAGTCCTTTCTCTCAACTAGAGAAAGCAACCCACTCTTCCACCAAGAGTGAAAACTACTGACTCTACACCCTAGAGTCTAACTCTCCAACCGAGAGGAAAAGAAAACAATAAAATGTTTACAATCAACCTATAGCCTTGTATGTGATTAGTGATGTAGTACGTGGCTAAAAGAGGTTGACTTCTATATCCAGTCCAGAACGAAATCAGATGTTATACTGGACTGAATGTAGAGAACCAAGACTTAGAGATTTGAAAGCTTTGTCTCTTGGAAAAATAACACTTAAAATCTCAACAATGAATACTTGGAAAAGTTAGATCTTTTAACAGTGAATTCTGAACTCTATTTATAGGGTTAGAATTACTGGACGTTGGGAATCAGTTATTCCAACTGTCAACCAACGGATCTAATCAGCTTTGAATTTGAAAAATAATTTTAAAAACAGAAAACGGTCAAACGCACTCGAACAGTCGACTGGGTTGCCATAATGAGTCGACTGGTCAGAGTTTGAATAAGTTTAGTCAGTTTTGTACCGACAGTCGACTGGTATGAGTATCGGTCGACTGGTACTCAACAGTTAAACTATTTCAAACTGTTTTGACCCTTTGATGTTCTGAAAAACACACATTTGTAAAAAAGTGAGTGTATGTGTGTGTGACAAGGCTTTACATCATACTAAGACTCAATTAAAACAAGATTACATTTGTTTATAAGACATAATATTAAATGACACTTTAAGCATGAGTCTTGGCTTGAGTCTTGAGTCTTGAGTGAAGCTTTAACCATTGTCTTTATCTGGAGCTTTGTGCTTGTTCATTTGTTCAGCTGTATAGTAATGAAACCTTTGTGTATACAACCTGCAATTATAAAGTATAGCATAGATACATGTTGCAGTGTGTTGTGATCATCAAAATCAAGAATCAACAGACCGAAGAGTCCATTATCACCTGTAGAAAATGACCTTTGGATTCCTTGGAATGGAGAGAAATATGATTAGCGTAGTTGTGAGCAAAAGTTGGCAATTTGAAATGTATACGCTAGTTTGTGAATGGCATATGACGACAAAAGGTCAAGTTTGGGGGAATTTGATTGGTTTCTTTGATTCTTTTAAGACAATGTAGAATGCCAACCTTTAATTGATCGTTCAGTTTTGGGCTCAAGAGTTTAAACTTTTGTGATTTGTAATGGTAAGTTGTAAATTAATTAAACATGACTTGCCTGTAAGTTTATTCGTTGTCCTCACTAAGCTCTCTTTACAACTATATGCAATGCCGAGGTTGTTATAGTTACTCCCTGCATTTGTGTGTTAGTTATTATGGCGCCTTGTTGTGCTAATAAATGTCATCAGTACTGAGTAAAAGAAACAATAGGATACCACAGATATCTTTGGACATTCTTCAAGATGCAAAAACTATTCAACATAATTTGGAGGTTTTGTGGGTTTCTTTCCTTGCTTGCATTCTGATTCACTGTCGTTTATCTGATTGTTTTATTGTAGGCTGGTTAAAATGGGAGCCCTTCAAAGGTCCTTGACGATCCATGGGAAGAAAATCTGGCACCCTTTAATATCCCCCTGGCTGCATGCTGGTGTTATTCATCTGATAGGAATCTCTCATGCGTCCTCATTGTAGGCATTCACTTATAACGGGAATTTGGTCCATGTAAGTTTTCGATTTTCTGGTTCCTCAAAAAAGTTTGATTTTCTTTCACAATCTTAGAAACATTATATATATAGATAATTCCCTCTGTTTTCTACCAAATGAGCAATGTAACTTCAAATATTAAGGCATTTTGTTTCAGCTATTAGCTCTTATTTGGTCTCTGTAGAGTCAGTTTTTTATGCTTCGTTATTCATTCTATTATTATGAGGATGTGAAGTATAAGTATATTATTTCTTAAAGCAGTTTTGCTTTTTTGGGAAATTTCACATGTTTGGGAAGCAAAATCTAAATCTGCATCCTGCAACCTATTTTCCACATCTTCCTTCTACTCTTTCCTCTGCTTAGTTTATACTTCACATTTTATAAAGTTTCCTAACTTTTGCTCCAATGATGCATAGTTTTAAGTCTGCGTCCTAAGATACAATGTACCATGATTATGGTCTGATAATGGTTGATAGACTTCAATGATTTTCATCTCTATGTTTTGATTGTCAATTCAATGTATTTTCTTTTTTCGTTTGACAAAGTGAAGATGAAACATATATGTTTTTTTACAGGGGATGAGAAAAAACGGAGAGAAGGCTGCCATGTTCCTTATCGTGACAGCAAACTCATTCGGCTTCTTTAGGTGTGTTCTATTTTTATTTTCAATAATAATTTCAAGTTAACAATTAGTTGATGTTGTTACCATTCGGCTTCTTCAGATTTTTCTTAAATTTTTTTTAATAATTAGTTGATGTTGTATTTTAATAATAAGCAACAAATTAAGAGAAATAGCTACCTTCAACCTAAGGATTTTTTTTCACTTGGAAAGAGATTCAATTTTTGGGAATTTTCATCTACCACGGCGTTTTTGACATGCCGCTATAGCTAGTCCATTTTTTATAGACCAAAAAAGAAATGGGCCCATGCCGGCATTTTAGAAACGCCGTTATAAATTAGCACCTATAGCGGCGGCAACATAAAATGTCGCGATAGCCTATATGGCTATAACGACGCAAGCTCCAACGGCGCTTTTAGCGGCAATTTTAGAAACGCCGTTATAAATTAGCACCTATAGCGGCGGCAACATAAAATGTCGCGATAGCCTATATGGCTATAACGACGCAAGCTCCAACGGCGCTTTTAGCGGCGATTTTAGAAACGCCGTTATGTGCTATAACGGCGCCAAAAACCATCGCTATAACCTTGTAAAAGTGCTGCTATAGCCCGTGTAGTTTGTAGTGGATCGAGACATAATACAACACAAACACAGAGACACAACAATATAGAATACACTCGTACACCTATGTTTATATATGAATGCAGTCTTCATTCATGCATAATTATAGAATGTTCATTCATTCGTTGTTTCTTACATAAATACACCGGTAAATGCCAATTCTTACAAGCTAGGTTTACACAAGTTACTACCCATCAAAATTATAATGCTACACACATTTTTTTGGTTTGTTCGGATTAATAACTCCTGACTCAAATTTCTTTTCACATTCCCAACCACTTCTAATATCACTCTATTAGAGCATCCACAGTCGTTTGCTATTATCTACTTTATGTATTTTATAGCAAATGAATCGCTGCAGTCATTTGCTATTTATGGATATTTTGACAATTTCGCAACAGTAGATGACTATATATGAGATATATGAGAGTGGATATAAGAAAAATGCATATTATACAGGACGGATCTTCAAGATCCGTCCCACTAAAAAAATAAATTTTTTATTTCTCAGACGGATCTTCAAAGTTCGTCGCTTTAAAAAAATATTATTTCGTAGTAAAAAAAACCCAAAAAATACCCCTCCCCTTGGACGGATCTTCAATATCTGTCCGACGCTTCCCCTAATCACGGACGGACCTTCGAAGTCCGTCTGTTGACATTTGGATTTTTTTTTTTTTTTTGGTTGTCCGACGGATCTTCAGGATCTTCAAGATCCGTCTAACGAAAAAGATATTAAATAATTCATTTTATGTGCATTTCGCCCTCCGACGGATCTCCAAAGTCCGTCTTATACTTTTTTATTTTAAATTACTATAATATAGCATTCGACGACGGCAACAAACACTATATATGCTATATGTAAATATGCATTTTGCTATTTTTTGGCAATCACTAATGTGGATGCCCTTATGCCTCTCTGTCACACCTCTATGTTGAGGCGTATCAAGACACATGGCAACATATATCGGACGACACGCCTTTCGGATCAGGTTTTGACCTGTGCCCGGGTTTGGCATGGCAGATTTGTGTCAGATCTGTGTGTTGTTGTGCGTGAGTACAAATCAAACCAACAATCCAAACGAACTAATGCGGAATCAAAGAGAGAACCAGCGAGAGAAAACACAGAAAACCAAGCAACACAAGAACACAAGATTTACGTGGTTCGGCAAAACGATGCCTACATCCACAAGGGGCGGTTGGGGTTTCTTTACTATGATCTCCAATGGGCAAACAAAGCCTTTACAAGAGATGACGGCTACAAAATCCGAATTAGGTGTTACAATTTACAAAACCCTAACGGGTGTATTTATAGGGAAACTATTGGGCCTTTTCGAATTGGGCCAGATCCAGTTCAAAATACCGTCGACAGTCGACTGGTCGACTTACCAGTCGACTGGTACTCCTTCTATCAGTCGACTGATAAGTCGACTGATCCTCTGCTGCTGCTTGTATCTTTAGCCTTCGAAAATTCTCTGGACAGTCGCCTGATCCTTCTATCAGTCGACTTATGCTGTAACTTTCTTTTGCTGCAGATACTCCAAAACAATCTGAACCAGAATCGAGCCATTATCCTACAATCTCCACCTTGGCGAGATCTTCCACAACGTATCCAACAATCTCCACCTTGGCAAGATCTTCCAAACAGCCCAAGCAATCTCCACAAATACTCCAAAACAATGATCATCACCAAATGCAACAAACGAACCCAAAACTCCACCTTAGTATGATATCACATACTAAACAAACCAATAGCAAAGTACTATCCCAACTCGCCCATGCCAAATTATCAAACATGCAAAATATTAGCCAGGTTCATGCAATGCTTGAACTTGGCTGCTCCAACAACTTTGGTCAATATATCAGCAGGATTATCAGCTGTTCCAATCTTCACCAAATGAATATCACCATCCTTTATCAAATCACGCACAAAGTGATAACGGACATCAATATGTTTGGTCCTCGAATGATGAACTTGGTTCTTCGCTAAATGAATAGCACTCTGACTGTCACAGTGTACCTCCACCTTCTCCCGATGAATCCCCAAGCTCTTCAAAAGTCCATGTATCCAAATGGCTTCCTTCATGGCCTCAGCAACCGCCATGTATTCAGCCTCAGTAGTAGACAACGCTACAGTGGACTGCAAATTTGACCTCCAACTTATAGGTGCTCTAGCCATCGTAAACAAATAGCCTGTAGTAGACCGCCTCTTATCTAGATCACCTGCATAGTCTGAATCAACATATCCAACTAATAACCTGCTAATATTGTCATCCCTTTCAAATTTCAAACCCACATCTGTGGTGCCACTTATGTACCTTAGAATCCATTTAGCTGCTTGCCAATGCTCTTTGCCTGGATCATGCATATATCGACTAACCATACTCACCGCCTGAGAGATGTCTGGTCGAGTACAAACCATGGCATACATCAAACTGCCAACCACACTAGTGTAAGGTACATTTGCCATATACTGTCTCTCTTCATCTGTACTTGGAGACTGAGAAGCACTAATTCTGAAATGACTGGCTAAGGGTGTACTTACTGGTTTAGTCTTCTCATCTATACCGAACCGTTTCAGCACCTTCAAAAGATATTGCTTCTGAGTCAAACTCACTGTGCCCTTTGCCCTGTCTCTAGCTATCTCCATCCCAAGTATCTTCTTGGCTTCACCAAGATCCTTCATCTCGAATTCAGAACTCAACTGATTCTTCAAATTTTGAATCTCCTTAGCATTCTTAGAGGCAATCAACATATCATCCACATATAATAACAGATATATGAAAGAGCCATCCTGCAACTTCCTGAAGTAAACACAATGATCAAACTCACTTCTGGAATATCTCTGCACCTTCATAAACTGATCAAACCTCAAATACCACTGCCTTGGAGATTGCTTCAACCCATAGAGAGACTTCTTCAACCTGCAAACACAATTTTCCTTCCCAGCTGTCTTGAACCCATCTGGCTGTAACATATAAATTTCTTCATCTAGTTCCCCATGTAAGAACGCAGTCTTCACATCCATCTGTGTCAACTCAAGGTCAAACTGTGCTACCAATGCCAACAAAATCCGAATAGAAGGATGCTTCACAACCGGAGAGAACACTTCATTGTAGTCAATTCCTTCCTTTTGAGCATACCCCTTTGCAACTAGTCTAGCCTTGAACCGAACACTGCCTTTTGGACCCTCTTTCTTCGTATATACCCACTTGCAACCAATTGCTTTCTTCCCCTTTGGTAGTTGCACTAGATCCCAAGTCTTATTCTTATGAAGGGAGTTCATCTCTTCATCCATAGCAACTTTCCAATCTGCATTTTCTGAACTTCTAGTGGCTTCTTTGAAGTTGGAGGGAACTTCATCATCCACAATGGGAAGAGCAAATGCAACTGTGTCTGTAAAACGAGACGGTCGTTTGATATCTCTTCTTTGCCTTCTTACTGCAATTGATTCTTCCTGCTGGATAGGAACTTCTTCATCATTCTCAGTATCAACCACATCATCTTCATCTTGGACAGGGACAGGATTTTCAACTGACAAATTTTCTAACTCCACCTGTTGAAAAACTCTCCTACCAGTCGACTGGTTATTGCCACCAGTCGACTGTCCCGAGCTCCCACAATTCTGCTGTTTTGGACCATCAGTCGACTGCTCCTGTTCATCAGTCGACTGTCCCGAACTTCTTCTACTCACCTGTTGAAGAACTGTCCCACTCTTCTGCTGCTCACCAGTCGACTGTCCTATACCACCAGTCGACTGTCCCGAGCTGATCATACTGGTCTCATCAAAAGTGACATCTCTGCTGATTACTAACTTCTTCTGTTCTGGACACCACAACCTGTAACCTTTGACACCAGTACTAAAACCAACAAATATAGCCTTTTTGGCTCTTGCATCAAGTTTAGTTTCAGTTACATGAAAATAAGCAGGACAACCAAATATATGCAAAAAACTATAATCAGATGCAGGTTTACCACTCCATACCTCAATAGGCGTTTTGCCTTCAAGTGCTGCTGATGGTAAACGGTTGACGATGTGGCTTGCATATATAACAGCTTCTGCCCAAAATGTCTTCTTCAACCCAGACTGTGCTAACATACATCTTACCTTCTCAAGTAAGGTTCTGTTCATCCTTTCTGCAACCCCATTTTGCTGTGGAGTCTTCCTAACTGTGAAGTGCCTTTGGATCCCTTCATCTTCACACAACTTCAGAAACGGATCATTCTTGTATTCCCCTCCATTATCTGACCTCAGAACCTTAATCTTCCTACCAGTCTGATTTTCAACTTTCTTCTTCCAACTTGTGAACAATGTCAAAACTTCATCTTTGTGCTTCATGGTATATACCCAAACTCGTCTAGAGTAATCATCCACAAACGTAACAAACCAGTGTCTACCACTCATAGAAGGTGTCTGAGTAGGGCCCCAAACATCTGTGTGCACATAATCGAGGATACCCTTTGTCTGATGTACAGCTGTACCAAATTTTACCCTAGTTTGCTTACCCAAAACACAATGTTCACAAAATTCCAACTTGCACCCTTTAGCATCTTTAAGCAACCCTTGCTTCACAAGCCCCTGCAAGGCCTTTTCTCCTGCATGCCCGAGTCGCATATGCCACAACCTAGTAGAGTCGGGAATAACCTGTTTAGGCTTCTCAGTTACACTGGCAGCCTGACCCAAATATGTTTTTCCCTGCAAGAAAAACAAGTTCCTCTTCCTTTGGCCTTTCATCACCACAAGTGATCCACTAGTCACTTTCAGAACGCCACCTTCACTAGCAAATTTCAAACCACTGGCCTCTAAAGCACCTAGTGAAATCAGATTCTTTTTCAAATCTGGAACATACCATACATCTGAAAGCTCCCTAATGAGACCATCGTGCATTAGCAATTCAATCTTCCCGACTCCTACCTTCTTACAAGGTGCATCATTTCCCATCAAAACTACACCACCATCGATATACTCCAAAGAAGTAAACCACTCCTTTTTCCAAGACATATGATAGGAGGCTGCTGTATCAAGAAACCATACTTCTTGATAAAGTGAGGGACTAGAAGCAAGTGCAAAAGAAACATCCTCGCCACTTTCTAAATTATCAACAGTCACATTTGCAGTCGAATTTCCCTTATTTCGTAGCTTTGGACAATCCTTCTTCCAATGCCCCCTTTCATGACAGAAAGCACATTCATCTTTGGCCGGTATTTTCCTGTCCTTCGAAACTCCTCTCGATTTGGAACGAGACTTGTTTCCCTTTTTCCCAGATTTGGACTCAGATCTTGTCTCAGTCCTGCCCCTTACAATCAACGCTTCAGAAGTTTCTCTATCAACCATCTTATCCCTTCTCCTAGTTTCATTATTTAACAAAGCATTTGCAACATCTTCATATTTCACTGTATCTTTTCCATATAATAAAGTAGTTGCTAAATGATCATAACTTTCAGGTAATGAATTCAACAGAATTAGGGCTTTATCTTCATCCTTAATTTGCTCATCCAAATTTAACAAATCAGCCAATAATTTATTAAATGATTCCACATGAGCATTCATTGACATACCTTCCGTATAGGTGAAGCGAAAAAGTCTCTTCTTCAAATACAGCCGATTCTCCAAACTTTTCCTCATGTATTTGTCTTCGAGCTTCTTCTACAACACCGCAGCAACGGTATCCCTCATCAAATCGTACTTCTGAGCCTTCTCAATAAAGAGCCGAATAGTCCCACACGCAACTCGATTCAACTTCTTCCAATCTGCTTCGGACATATCCTTAGGTTTTTCGACTTCCAAAGCAACATCCTGTTCTTGTTGAACAAGAACATCCAACACCTCACATTGCCACATCCCGAAATTGTTTGTCCCATCAAATTTTTCAACTTCAAATTTTGCGTTGTGAATCGTTGTTCTTGATGAACTTGATCCCACACCATCCTTGGTTGCATCTGTGTCACCCGCCATCTCCCTCTAGGTCGAACCAATAGCTCTGATACCACTTGTTGTGCGTGAGTACAAATCAAACCAACAATCCAAACGAACTAATGCGGAATCAAAGAGAGAACCAGCGAGAGAAAACACAGAAAACCAAGCAACACAAGAACACAAGATTTACGTGGTTCGGCAAAACGATGCCTACATCCACAAGGGGCGGTTGGGGTTTCTTTACTATGATCTCCAATGGGCAAACAAAGCCTTTACAAGAGATGACGGCTACAAAATCCGAATTAGGTGTTACAATTTACAAAACCCTAACGGGTGTATTTATAGGGAAACTATTGGGCCTTTTCGAATTGGGCCAGATCCAGTTCAAAATACCGTCGACAGTCGACTGGTCGACTTACCAGTCGACTGGTACTCCTTCTATCAGTCGACTGATAAGTCGACTGATCCTCTGCTGCTGCTTGTATCTTTAGCCTTCGAAAATTCTCTGGACAGTCGCCTGATCCTTCTATCAGTCGACTTATGCTGTAACTTTCTTTTGCTGCAGATACTCCAAAACAATCTGAACCAGAATCGAGCCATTATCCTACATGTGTGACACCGACATGCTACCATATTGAAGTGGTGTAACATAGCTATTCCAAAACAAATCATTTCTCCATTTGAATGCTTGATCTTGATCATCCATTATATATGGTGAAATAATTTCTGAATTTTTTGGATACTTGAAATATTTGTTAGTCTATCGTTACAACATATCATGCTCTGCTCATGCACCATCAAATCTAGCTTTCCCACTCCAGTCCAGCCATAAATCTGGATGTAAAATACTGGCATATATAATGTATTCCAAGCTAGACATGGAACCCACAGCTGCTTGAATATATTGTCGCGCGAGGTTTTAGAAAGTCTTAAAGACTTATCTCATCAAACTTTTAGCGAAGAATTGTGGTATTTCTTCTTCAGAAATTTGTAACCAGATTATGTATAGCTCTCTCATACCTGCAGTATTCTTCCATCACTGATTTTGATAAGTTAATTCTTGTTTCAGTTCACCAATTTTTGCACTTGCTCTATACATAATTAACTACTCAGGTCATAACCTCTTATTTTTTTATCAGATTAAAACTACACGTGAACATAATGAATGAATAAATACAAATGAATGTCGTGCAAGCGTGTTAGCATATCATGTTGATGATACAACGTTTTTCTGCCTTACGAATGCACAAATCATCAATTTGTGCATTCCTCATCTTTTATGCATCGTGTTAATGCATGATATAATTAAGTGACTGTTTTATCTCATCATATGGTTCTATTTGATCTCAGGCTTTGACCTGACCAACCATTAGGTCCATGCATGGCATTAATCCACCGTAAAATTATACAAATATATTATATTACACACGAAATTAACTAAGTTATAATTAATAAATTCATACTCTATATACTACTAATACATAAAATATAAGCTATATTATATAATGTTGTGTTATATTCTTATAGAATTTACCTTAACGGTGTAGCTAAGCTAGCCATGCCTAATCGCTATACATGAATAAATAATTTCATGTCTTTAATAGGATAATCCAAGAATCAGTCCCTCCCACTTATACTAGTAGTATTATATATCGCTCATGTCATAATCCAATCCATTCCTCTTTTGGAATATGGAAACGATAGATTAGAAATAATAAGTGGGGCCAGCTTGTCAATTAGTAATATATATATAATTTTCGGGTGTAGGCCTAGGCTAGCTATGAGTAAGAAAAAGATATATATAATATAATTAATAGCCTGCTAATTGCAAGTAGGATTAATAATTGATCTCTTTTGTGTACTACTCTATAATTAATATATGATATATATTAATCTCATATTGATCATGACCCGTGTGCGTGTACTTCTTACGCGTAAGAGCTCACGGGAATTTTTGTCGAGGGAATCGCTGTACTTTTATTAATTATTTTTCAGAGAAACTGCAGGTGAAGAAGAACCCAGAGAAATTAAAGGGAATTACTGTTATCTTGTTGTTTGTTTGTTTGTTCTTTTAATATATATATATACTAGATTTGTCCGTGGGCACGTGCCTACGGCACGTCTTCGAAACGATACAAAACACGAAAAACTCTCTAAAAAGTAAAACAACAATTATGTAGCTCAAGTTTGAATAGTATGACAATAATTAGTTGTAAATAAAAATTCATGTTTTCATTAGTATATGTTAAAAAATAATTATAAATTGGGGTGTAAAATCTAACTTCATAGAGCTTGTCAGTATAGAAAATGATGAAATTTAACTGTTGAAGAGATATTTGATATTTTCAGTATAACATGTGCAATAAAAAATATAAAAATTCTAAAAATTTACAAATATAAAATCTTTAAAAAAATGGAAGAGAGAGATAGTAATAAAGTAATGAGTTTTTTAGTTTTAGGGGGAAAATTTTGGTTTTGGGATTTAAAATTTTGGGAGGAAAAATGTGTTTTGTGAGATTAGATCTGGACCTTTGATTTTGAGGGGATTGAAGGAGAGCCACTTGATAGCTTTCTTTGTGTTTTATTATATAGATACTAGGAATTACTGTTATCTTGAAATTAAAGCGTCCTCCTCACTATATATATATATATATATATATATATATATATATATATATATATATATATATATATATATATATATATATATATATACTAGGTTTATCCGTTGACACGTGCCTACGGCACGTTTTCGGAACGGTGCACTTTATTTGATTATATAAAATAGTTGTGGATGTCCAGCAAATTAATTGAAGTAACAAACATGTTATATGAGAAACTTTTGGGGTCCAGCAAAAAACATATTATATGATCTTTTTGATTTTTTTGAATTATTTTTAAAGTTTTTAAATTTTTAATTTTTTTTAGTTTTTTAATTTTTAATTTTTTTAAAAAATTTAAAAATTTTATTTTCTGAATTTTTTTGAATATAAGAGGAAGGGAGAGAGAGAGAGAGATAAATAATTAAGTGTTATAAATAAATTATTAAGTGTGAATTGTCTATTGAACTCCCCCCACTCTTTCCACATTCTCCATCACCACCACTACATTTATTCATATTTATTCATATGTAATAATTATGTAATTGTCTCTTTGTATTCTTTGTAAGTCTATAAATAGGTCATTGGGTGAATCATTTGTACACACATGAAAAACCTATGAATGAGAATAATCTTCTTCCTCTCGTCTCTATTTCCTTAATTTGTTTATTGTTTCTATTATTTTACATCAAGTTATCAGCACGAGTCTCTACCTTTTGAGTCTCAAATTCATCCGAAGAAAAAGAAAAATATTTGGTCTTATATATGTAAGTATGTTAATCTCGAGTTCATCTTATTATTATTCTTCTTTTTTTACTTTTGATCATTTCCTTAAGATCAATATAACTTAGTATGCTCTACACTCGTCATTTTTTATGGATCTTATGTATCAGAAAAATTATATTTTGATCTCGTCTTTTTATTTCTAATTATACATATAATTTCATTATGTTCTTATTTTTCAAAGCTCTTGATAATAACCGACAAGAATTACTTGTCATGAGTTTTGGAGGTTGAAATTCATTTGAATACCGAAAGTCTCTAAGAGACAATTGATGGATTCAAAAAATCATCGAAATGAGATCATACGGAAGCTATAATTTTCTTTGGTCACAATCTCCCTGAAGGAGTGAAATATGATTGTATCAAAATCAATGATCCTGAAGATCTCTTGAAATTTAAATAAAATATTGTTCATCTAGCAAAAAGAATCATGTGGGAATTTGATATATCAAAATTAAAGATCCCGAAGATCTCTCGAAATGAAGAAAATATTTTTTGTATAATAACAATACAATGAGTATGAATTGATGACGATCCTGTAGATCTAAATATGTATAATTGTGGCTAACTATAAATGTATGAAAAAATGATGATTTCGTCTTATATATTGGACATGCTCCATTCCCCGAAGTGAATGTGATGCTATATAATTGTTCTAGTAATTTTAGCCATGATGGTACCTATCAACGTGGCCATAGATGTGGACTTGGATAATGAAAAGAAAATAAAATGTATAAACAATCCATCATTGGCGTATGATGCAAGACCATCGGTCGCGTACCTATAGTACGGTAATGTATTTTGTTGATCTATATCAAGAATCATTAAAGAATAAAGAAAAGAATTAACTGATGGTTATAACCTCAATGATATGATATACTTAAAGGTGGCAGATTTTTCTGTCCATTCTGAAGATGGAAGTGATAATCACCAGAAGTGATAAATATACTATCATGAAGATAAAAAATCATGATCACCAGAAGTGATCAAAATATTTCAAGTTACTTTATTTATAAGTTTTGTTTTTGTTTTTCATGTCTGTTATGAGTTATATTCTGTTTATTTAAGTTTAATATTATCATATATGCTTGATATATTGCTTTACAAGTTTGTTTATTTTCTTTTTTTAAATTATTTTTTATATGTATAAATTCAAGATTCAAGTTGGGACAAATGTCTTAAAAACATTATTACCACACACACTCTATAATACATATTCTCATTTGAGATACTAGTATCAGACACGTGCACACGTGCACGTGGAAAAAATTGAAGGATAATGAAAAGGGTAAGAAGAAAATAATTTCCAAACCGATCCACTTTCGAAAATATTTACAAAACAGGTCCACTTTCTAAAATATTTGCCAAAGCTAGTCCATAATTAAAAAGAAAATAATTTTCAAACTGATCCACTTTCGAAAATATTTACCAAAAAGGTCCATTTTCGAAAATATTTACCAAAGTAACCCAACCCGTGCGTTGCACGGGTTGGGTTACTGACTAAGGGGTTCTCCCATTATAGTATTAGAGATAATGAAGCACATACCAATATTATATAAATTTATATGGTTGTGTGAAATTAGAAATCTTGAAGAGTTAAATTTCATAAGCTCCTGAAGAGCTAATTCCATGATGCCTGAAGGCACAAAATTCAGAATTCAAAAATACACCATTTTCTCTAAAGTCCCGATAAATTTGTTCAGATATAAGACTACGAATGAACAAGGTATATGCGTTACCTTAAGTATGACAATTAAAAGGTGTGTGTTGCAAAGTTTACTCCACTTTGTGATCTGGATTGTATTATACATATATAAGAATGGTTGAATCATATCACAGTAAACCCGAAATTTACTGATATTGTAAACCATAAGTTTACAAAGATGGTTAAGGTTTGGCATGACCGGTTAGACCATCCCAATTTATTACTGATGCGAAAATAATTGAGAATTCATGTGGCAGTCCATTGAAAAACCAGAAGATTTTTCAAATACGAATACATTAAATTGTGAGAGCTATGATTATAAAATCTAATCTCTCTGTTTGGACCTGGGGACATGCCGTTTTGTACTCATCACAACTTACACGTGTCCGGCCAACCAATTATAATAATGATACCCCCGACAATTGGTTCATGGTCAGGAACCACATATTTCCCATTTATGAATTTATCCACCACAACGCATAAAAAAAGGGGGACCTAAGAGAAGAATGGGAATATATGTTGGGAATTTCCATCTATAATCACGTTTATGGAACTAGTGACTAGAGATGTATTTACTGCAAGGTTTGCAGGTTGTCACTTTAATTTCCAACATCAGGGGGAGGAAATAAACAGTTGGAAAAAGAAATATAATGGAATTATCATTGAGAGGTTTAATCCTCGAGTAACTTAGTTTGAACCAAAATTTCAAAGGATAATTCAATTGCAAGATAATGTCAATTAACTGCCAGACATTTACTGACCAAAAAAGTGCAACCAAATCTTATTTCCAACTGATAACGCTCCAATCAGAATTGGTATCCCTGAAGGATACCTATAATTACTAGTGAGTCTAAGGCACGCCTGAAGCGTGGTAGATCACTTGGTTCCAAAGAAAATTATAAACATCCTCGGAAAAATAAGAAACATATAAAAATGATTGTCGAAACGAGGATGTCTCTCCAGAAGAAACCGTTGATATAGTTAATAATAAAGAGAAAATGAATAAGAATAAAGAGATCTCGATTAAGTATGTCATTACGGGAAGAAGATGGAACCATTGTAAAATAATTGTCGACAATGTTTTGCATAAAATATAGCGCGCGATATTATGAATAAAACGAGGATCGTAAATCTATCTCTATGGGAGAGTGTAGAAATAAAATAAAATTGGCCAAAAATGGAAAAAGGCAATCAAGTTTAAATTAGACTCATTTGCAAAACGAGGGCATAAAGTCCAAACACCAAAAGACAATAATTTGGTGGATTATAAAGTGGGTATTTTGTGCTAAAAACAAATGAATAAAATGATATTACTATATATAAAATACGGCGTATCGCATAAGGTGTTACCTAAATGGCTGGTGTTGATTATGAAGAGAAATATTCTCTTGTGGTGGATATAATAAGTGTAGCAGTACATGAATATTTGAAAACATGCCTCATAGATGAGATCACAAATTATCTGTATGGTTTGTATTACCATGACATAAATATGAAAACTATTTGAAGGATTTAAAGTGCCAGAAGCACATAATAACTATTCCCGGGAAGTTTAATCAATAAAGTGAAACAAAGCTTTGTATGGATTAAAACAATCGGAACAAATGTGATATAACCATCTTAGTGAGTTTTCGATAAAGGGGACCATAATAATGGTCATATAAGCTCACATATATTTATTAAATATTCAAGGTCAAAGTCTGTTGGAACTCCTGAAGAGTTGTACAAGCCGTGCAATGTTTAAAGAAATATCTTAAGACGAAAAGACCTTGGATAAGCAAATTTCTTGTTTTGTCATCATTTTTGTTTTCAGGTTTTTCAATTAAACATTTGAAAGGTAAGAATTTTTTACATTTTTCTAGTTATTTAGAAAATTGTTAATTTATGGATAATACTCATTTATTAAATTTCCAAATGGCCGTGAGGGCATTGGAACTGCTTGGTCCTAGAGTACCATTTCTTAGTGCAATGGAAGCACTAATATATCTTATTAATAATAAATATTATGATATACCTTATGCGGTTGGTTTACTAGTAAGATGAAGTTCCTCACCAACTCGAAGTCATTGGACTGGTATGAAAGATAACTTCGAGGGACCATGGATATGGGATTATATTATTCTAATTTGTCCATATCAGTTTTGATTGGTTATGCAAATGCAGAGTATTTATCATATCATTATAAAGCCAGATATCAATCAAGAGATATTGGCTCCATGCGAGGCAAGTCATAGATGTGTTTGTTTGATCGGTTAAATTCTTAATATATTTGGAGAACGTGTCATCCTCAATCGATCAAGAAGTACTCACAATGTTATTTGAAGATAATACAGCTTTAAAGCTCAATAAAAGGAAGGTTACATCAAAGGCGATCAGCCGAAACATATTTCACCAGAAATTCTTCTTCACTCATGTTTCAATTAAAAGGGTGAAATCATTGTTAACCAAATAGAATCAAGCGACAATCCAGAAGATTGCTCGCTATGATCCTATCACCCCAACTTTTGGAAAGGATGGTAGAATTGATCGAGATTCGAGATACGACTTTTGAAAGTCCTAATCGGATGATCTCGTCAGGGGGAGAGATGATATGCGCTGCACTCTTTTTTCCTTCACCAAGTTTTGTCCCACTGGATTTTTTTGGTAAGATTTTTAACGAGGTAGCATCTTCATTGCATATCATTGTTAAAGATTATGTTCTCTTTTTTCTTCACTAGGGTTTTTCCCATTTGGGTTTTACCTAGTAAGATTTTAACGAGGCATATTCTTATTTATATTCAATAGACTTTCAAGGGGGAGTGTTATAAATAAATTATTAAGTGTGAATTGTCTATTGAACTCCCCCCACTCTTTCCATATTCTCCACCACCACGACCACTACATTCATTCATATTTATTCATATGTAATAATTATGTAATTGTCTCTTTGTATTCTTTGCAAGCCTATAAATAGGCCATTGGGTGAATCATTTGTACACATGAAAAACCTATGAATGAGAATAATCTTCTTTCCTCTCGTCTCTATTTTCTTTGTTTATTGTTTCTATTATTTTACATCATTAAATAAATATATGAGTTGTTTTGGGTTGGAGATTTGAATTTGAGTTTTGGGGGAAAATTTTTTTGTGGAGGGGTTTAAAATATGTTTTGTGAGGTTAGATCTGGACCTTTAATTTTTTGGGAAATTGAAGAAGAGCCACTTGATAGCTTTCTTTGTGTTTTATTATATAGATATCTTGGTTGAACCATCATGTTCTGTTTTTCCTTTTTTTTTTTAATTGTTTTTTTAATGTATTTCTAGCAATTGATTCGTACTCATGAGATCTTTATTAGAACTAAACTTTGCTATGCACGACTGTGGTAAATCTGGGGGTCATTTATCAGTTATTGCGTGGCGCACTTTGTCAAGACATTTGTTTCGGAACAGAAATACTTTGATCAATCGTGAATGATTAATATGCATGTTTCTCGAATATTTTGTCCTTCAACTGCAATTCCTCGTAAATGATCATAACAACACGACTTGAGGCATCTGAAGCTATGTTATCTGACCGTGTAAGATCTGAAAACTGCACAGACGATGAAGTCCACTGTGTCATGAAGTGGGACCTAGAATAATACTATTTACAGGTACAGTCTGATGTCACAAACACAGTATCAATGAATCATCGCTTTCAAGCCTTTAATCACTTGGTTTAATTGTATTAATCACGTTTGAATATTAAGTTAATCCACTAATCACTTGGTTTATTAATTTAAATTTGAAGTTTAATACTAATTTAATCTCTACTACTATAATGGGAGAAGGTCTTAGTGTAATTTGTCCTTAACCCAACTCGTGCAACGCACGTGTTGGTAGTTTTTTTTTTTTGCCCTTTTCATTCCCCCAATTTTTTCCACGTGCACAGCACGTGTATAATACTAATTAATTCACTAATTAATTTAATAACTAATTAATTTACTAATGATATTATAATAACTAATACTATTTTAATTGTATTTAAAATTTAAAAGAAGTATCCAGATCAACTTTTTTTCTTCTTCTCATATTTTGTCAAATGAGGACGGCAGCGTAAGCCTCATTTGTCATTTCCGTTTTGCCATTTTGTCAAAAAAAAAAAAAAATCGCAACAACGAAAATGACAAATGAGAAGATTGGCAAAACGGCAAAACTGGAACTCGAACAAGACAGTAGCAACAATCAAACGACACTCGCTTTTTGAAAAAGCGAGTATGGGATATTTCTCCGCGCTTTTTCAAAAAGCGAGTGTTGCTGGGCAAAAAAAGCCAAGACTCGCTTTTTGAAAAAGCGAGTGTGGTATAATCCCCCATGGTTTTTCAAAAAGCGAGTCTTGGGTTTAAATTTTCTGAACCCCAAGACTCGCTTTTTGAAAAAACGTGGGGGATTATACCACACTCTCTTTTTCAAAAAGCGAGTGGGGCGTTTAGGGAATAAAAAAAAAAAACAGGTCGGTTGGGGGAAAACTTTGAAAAAAAGGTCATTTAGGGAAAAAATTCCAACCATTGTAGATGCTCTAATTCATTCTAATTTGGCAAGATATCAGTTATCTGTACGTCCTTGCAATTTAGGTATTCACTGCCTGACTGCATCCAGAATGAATGAGTATTCACTGCCTGACTGCCCTTCTTATTGTTATTGTAACTGGGTTCTGTTGAATGAATGAATCACTGCACTTCTCATTGCTACTTTTGGGTGAACTCAAAAGATTGTCCGCAACGAAGTTATCTAACCCGTTTTCATATTGTCGAGTTTGTAATTATATCTAGTGCAGGAAAATATTGTTGATCAATCAGTGATATCCTTGATTCGTTGTCATTTTTTTCCCATATTTTGTTTTGTCTTAAAATGAGAACTTTGGCTCTTATAGGTGCCTGTTTGCTTATTTAGTCTCCTTGCTCCGGTGCTGCATCATCTTTCCTAATCGACTAATTTCAAACAGAGAAGGGATTGATCACAAATTCCAAGTGCACACAAGGGCCATCACTAAACATGCATGCAGCATTTGATGAGTTTTCAATATGTTCTCTGTGAAGGATTCGTGCTATTTAGTGGGGAAGAGGTTTGTCTTTGTTCTTTTCAGAGTTAATTATAATAAATAAGTCATCTAGTGATTCTGACAATCTGCTTATCACATGCAGGCTGTTTATCCGGCTTCTGTGGTACACCACAAGAACTTCCTTAGAGGTCACTCAACCAACTATTACTCTCCATCCAGGCTTGTCTAATTTTGATGATCCAACGCATTAGAGATGGTATTGCTGTGATTTGTGGATCCAATACACGATAATGGGGTTGGAGAATTCAGATGAGAAGGAGAGTCGAAGTGGGAGAAAGAGATCAGAAGTGGTTTGAAGCTGCAGGCAGAGTTGCGGTTGACCGCACCCCCCGACCGCCCTCCAGGCAAGTGTATGATCGACCGCGCAGTCGACCGTCCCGCTCTCTGATTCAATTCTGTAACTTGAAGAGGCGACCGGTCGATCGCGCAGTCGACCGACCTGCTCTCTGTTGGACTTCGTGCAGTTGAAGGAAAGAACCGGTTGACCGATTTGGTGTTGCGGTCAACCGTCCCGACGCTGATTGATGAGCGGCTGAGATTGAAGTTGTGGAATCCTATATATATTGTATTGTGTACGATTTTAGGGCTACGTAAAAAAGAAAATAGAGATCTACCAGCCGTCATTAAGAGAGAGGGAGATAGAGAAAAACCCTATACCTTGGTGGTGAGTTCTTGAGAAATTTGTAAACCTAATCTTGATATTTCTAGTGAAAATTGCAGGAGTGCCTCTGCGCAGGAAAATAGCCATTGTTTTGGGTGAACCTCAAAAAAATCTTGTGTGTTCTTGTGTGTTACTTTTGTTTGTTCTTTCTTCTCTTGTTTTGATTCTATAGTTCTTGCATCTCGTCGTCGTCATTGTTGAGTTTATTCCGCAGTTAGAATTCAACAAAGTGGTATCAGAGCTACAGGTTGGTAGTATTGATTGAGATGAGGGACAGGAGTAGAGTCAAAGAGTTCGATAGAACGGATTTCACAATGTGGAAGATCCAAATGATTACGTATCTCCGACAGAAGGATCTAGATGATCCGTTGTTTGGTGTGAAGCCAAAAGGGGCAGAGGTCGATCCGGTTGCGTTGACGGCCTAGAATAGATTGAATCAAAAAGTGCTTGGGCAGATTCAGTTGTCGTTGAGTAGGAAGGCGCTATTTCACATTGAGAAATAGAGATATAGAGAAATAGCAGGAAGGCAAGAACCACAAAGAAGGCAATGGAGATATTGACAGACATGTTTGAGAAGCCGAATGCAACGAATCAGATCTTACACCTAAAGAAGTTGGTTAACTTGAAGTTATCAGAAAGGGGTTCGGTTGCTGAGCACATCAACAATTTCTTTATGGTTTACAATCAGATGGAATCGTCGGGTTTAAAGTTTAAGGAGAGGGCACAATCGTTGTTGTTGTTATCCAGTCTTCTCGATAGTTATGGCACAGTAGAGCAGACTATTACAAGTACCATGACTCATACGCAACCCTAAAGGATGTTATAAGCAGCATTATGAATGAGGATGCAAGGAGGAAAAGACATGGAGAGACTTCAGTGTCATATCCTAGCAATACCGCGCTGTCAGTTAATAACCGTGGTAGAAGTAACAACAGAGAAAAGTCACAGAGCAGGAATCATAGGTCCAAGTCAAGAACAAGACATCGCAAAGGTGAGTGTTGGTACTGCAAGAATTTAGGACACAGGAGAGACCAATGCGAAGAGTATAAGAAAGCACAAGTAGGGTCACAGATAGCCAATGTGGTAAGTATTGAACCCCGTTTAGATGAATTGTGTTTATCTGTTAGATTTAATATTTTGCAAGATGATTAGTGTATAGACTCAGGTACTTCTTATCATTGTACCTCCATGAGGGATATTTTTGAGGATTACAGGACAGGTAATTTTGGTGCAGTTTCAGTTGGTAATGGACAGATATGTTCAGTTGTAGGTAGAGGTACTGTGAGAGTAAAGGCTCGCAATGGTGGGCAATTGATCTTGTATGATACAAGACATATTCCGAGCTTGAAGAAAAACTTGATCTCAACTAGCAAACTAGACAAAGAAGGGTTTACAACAACTTTTGGGCATGGAGAATGGAAGGTAACTACAGGTGCCAGGTTGGTGGTAAAAGAAAAGTGTGGTGACACGTTGTACTTACTCAGGGGAGGTGATTCAGGTGATATCATTGCTACAGCATCAGCAGGTAGTTCCTCTTCAATTTTATGGCATGTCAGGTTGGGGCACCTTGGTGAAAAGGGTGTCAAGCAGCTTTGTTCTAGGGATCTTTTGTCGGGGCTGAAAAAGGTTGAGATGGATTTTTGTGAGAATTGTGTGATGGGCAAACAGAAGACAGTTAGCTTTCAGTTGGGTGGGCGTGAGAAAAAACTTGGGACGCTAGAGTTGGTACATACAGATGTATGGGGTCCAGCTCAGAAATTCTCTTATGGTGGTAAGAGATACTTTGTCACATTCATCGATGATACTACAAGAAAGGTTTGGGTTTATGCAATTCGTGAGAAATCAGAAGTTTTTGAGGCATTCAGAGCTTGAAAGGCCAGGGTTGAGAATGAGATGAGTTGCAATGTGAAAGCAATAAAGTCAGGCAACGGAGGTGAGTACACAAGCAAAGAGTTTGTTAACTATCTGTCAAAGAAAGGTATCAAAGGAATCAAGACAGTTCCTAAGACTCCACAAGAGATTGTTGTAGTAGAAAGGATGAACCACACGATACTCGAAAGGGCGAGATGCATGAGACTTTATGCGGGTATTCCGGTCCATCTTTGGACTGCCACAGTTGATAAAGCGGTATACTTGATTAACCGTTGCCCGTCTACTGCCCTTGATGGGGTCATTCCAAAAGAACTATGGTCAGGTAAAACTGTTAATTATTTGTATTTGAAAGTTTATGGTTGTATGGTGTTACCGCTGATTTCGGTGTGGGGGTAAACAGATAGAATTTGTGAGTTCGTGGAAAAACCTGAATAGCAGATCCGAACCTGTTCGCCGGAGTTGGGCCGCTGACTCCCGCCGAATACCTGCAAGGAAAGTGCGAGACACCGGGTTTGATCCCGGCGACGCACCCTCCGACGCTCTTGTCAGTAACCAGAAGAGATTAAGAAAGAGCTTAAGCAGGTAAAAAAGTGATTAACCTGTAACAGTGGTTGGTGGGGGGTATTTATAGTCGCCGTTTGGGATCCAATTAGGAATGTGATTCCTGTGATCTGATAAGGCATAAAATCCTCGTAATCAGATTAGGAATGTAATCCCTTAATTCCCGGTGAGAGGATAACTGCAAATCAGGCCTGTTGATTTGGTAAAATCAGTAACCCTGATTTTCCTCTTGCTGATCTGGGCTTGTCTGGGGTCGGGACCCGTACCCAGTTGGAGTGGATCCGTTCGCGGGTTATTGGATCTGTGAGAAGGAGACCCAGTACCCGCTTCGGACCCGCTGGTGGGTGAAATTACCGTTTTACCCCTGAGCTTTGAGATTCGCGTCCGATGTGAACGGTTCCGATTTAATCCTATTTTTAGCCATATCACGAGCCCCCCACTCCCGAAGACTGAGTTTGATCAGCCTTTGAGGAGTAGTTTTACTGTTCTAATGGCGTACAGGATTTTATCGGTGTTCTTAAAGGAGTTTGGAACCTTGCTCGGGGTGTAACGGTGTTATTATGGGCTTGTAAAATGCCCAAAAATATTCTCAGAATTTTCTGGATTTTTGGTGATTTTTCCAGATTTTTCTGAATTTTTTTGAATATTTTATTCATTTTCCGAATTAAATAATTAATTATCGAAAATATTAAATAATTATTCTAATTAAATAATTATATTTTTCAGAATTTAAAATAATTTTTCTGAATTTATAATTATTTTTAGAATTTTTATTTAATTTTTTCCGATTTTTTAAATATTTTTTCGGATTTTTTAAATAAAAAATACAATTAAATAAATAAATTAATTAATTAAATATACCTGGACACGTGGCGCGATCTGCGCCGTCGGATTCCTGCGCGAATCGCGAGGCGGCGCGCTTTTCGAAAAACCGCTATCTTGTCGTTTAGCGCACGTGGCGCGATCTGAGCCGTCCATCAACTTTTGCGCGATTTTCTGGAAGATCCAACGGTTGTAGTTGCTCGGCTAGCTTTTTTCTCCATTTACCAGATCGGAAAGGGGTTTGCTCGGCAGCCGACCGAGAGGTAACTTTCGACCATTGGCGTGAGGCCACGTGGCGATGCCACGTGGCAAAAAATGTATATATATATATTTTTTTTTCTTCTTCCTCTTTTCCTCTTCCGCCCTGTTCTGTTCTTTTTCCCTTCTTCTTCTTCTTTGTTGCTCGTCCCCTGTTCTTCTTCGTCTTCGAATTCCCGCCTCGCCCCCTTCCCCTTTCCGACTTCACGTGGCGAGAAGCTCGGCGACGAATGAGGGGAGCTCGACGGCGGTGGAGAGCTTCGGAATGGAACTCGGAGCTCGGAGTTGGGGAGAGCTCGAGCTCGCGAAGTCGGCGAGGGTGGAGCTCCGGGAGGTCTGCCATGGGTTGATCGATAGTGGCGTCGGAGCTCGGCGAGGAAGTCGCAGAGCTCGAAGGTGGAGTTGTCTGGAGTTGTTGATGGAGACGGAGCGTCGAGCTCGACGAGGGGAGCTCGCGGCGGCTTGGCGAGCTCGACAGCGGGCTCGACGACGGAGCTATGGTGCTCGGAGCTCAGAGCTCCGGAGTGTGAGCTTGGCATGGTGAGGGGTTCGTCACAGCCACGGCGAGGGAGCTCGTTGAAGGTGGCGAGTCGTTGCTTGAGCTTGGGACGAAGCCAGAGGAAGGAGGGGCCTGTGACGGTTTCGCTCGAGGCGGTTCGAGCTCGGAACTCGTCGACTCAGTAGAGAGGGGCTCCGCTCGGGAGCGACGACGGAGAGGAGCTTCGGTGACGAAGGGAAGCTCGGCGAAGCTGCGTTGTCGAGAAAGAGGGAGCTCGTCCCTGCCATGGCGAGGGAGCTCGTCGAAGGGGAAGCTCGAGATGTTCGAGCTCTACATCGTGGCTTGATGACCGAGCTTCGGCCATGGCGGGCACTTGGGAGCTTGTGGAAGGAGGAGTTCGTCGAGGAGCGTGCTCGGAGCTCAGTGCTCCGGAGTATGAGCTCGGCATGGCGAGCACGCGAAGTGGAGGGTTCGGCGATGAAGAGGATGGAGTTCATCGGAGCTGTGGTGACGAAGGCGGGTGCGGGAGCTCGATCATGGCGAAGCATGGATATTGGAGGTTGCCGATGAGGGAGCTCGACATGGGAGATGATGGAGGTCGGCGTGTTGTGGGTTTGGAAGCGAGGTCGGGATGGAGAGCTCGACGCCGGAGTTAGACGACGGAGGGGGTGAGTTCGTCGTTGAAGATAGATCTCGGCCGTGGAGGGTAGAGCTTGAAGACGAACTGTTGTTTTATTCGGTTTTTTACTTTGCTTTGGCGCCAGGATACATTGGAGAAGTTGGTTTTTGTTTTGGGGAAGATGGGTGACGTGGCGGAGGCGGGTTCGGGTTTGAGGATCCAAACGGGTCCGAACCCGGCCGCTTGTAACCTTCTTTTTTTTTTTTTTTTTTTTTTTTTTTTTTTTTTTGCTTCTAGTTTGGCCAATCCGAGCACGGATTTTGAGGCGAATTTTTGGCCATTTTGAAGCTCGGTAGGGCAGTAGCTCGGATGGTAGATCCGAACTATGTGGCTTGATCTGGACGGTTGAATGGTGGCACGAATCTCGAGACGGTTCAGTTCCCAAGAAAACGTTATCTTGTCGTTTAGCGTCGCTGGCAAGATCTGGGCCGTCTGATCGAGATCTTACACGAATGTTGAGGAAAAAGTGTGTTTTCTCCGTTTACCAGATCGGGAAGGCACTTGCTCGGCAGCCGACCGGACTCTTTGATGTTGGGGCTCGGATGGGAAGAGCTCAGCTCTGGAAGAGAGCTATTTATGAGACAAGTGTAAGGAGGGACCCTATGAGAGAATTGTGCTCCAAACTTGCTGAGGAGAGGTCCGCTTCGGGGGCGAGCGGAGGGAAGAGCTCAGCTCTGGAAGAGAGCTATTTGTGAGACAAGTGTAAGGAGGGACCCTACGAGAGAGTTGTGCTCCAAACTTGCTGAGAAGAGGTCCGCTTCGCGGGCGAGCGGAGGGAAGAGCTCGGCTCTGGAAGAGAGCTATTTGTGAGACAAGTGTGAGGAGCAACTCTAGGGGAGAGCTGTAGCTCCGAACTCGCTGCTTGTGTGAGAGGATCAACGGTTGTGGGAGCAATTCCGAATGGCGAACCACTTCTAACCCGCTGAAGAGCAGGTTATTTGAAGCAGAATCGAGCCAAGTGTTGGACTCCGAACCATCGGTAGAGGTAGTCAACGGTTGTGGGAGCAATTCCGAATGGCGAACCCCTTCTAACCCGCTGAAGAGCAGGTTATTGGAAGAAGAATCGAGCCAAGTGTTGGACTCCGAACCATCGGTAGAGGTGTTCAACGGCTGTGGGAGCAGTTCCGAATGGCGAACCACTTCTAACCCGCTGAAGAGCAGGTTATTCGAAGCAGACTCGAGCCAAGTGTTGGACTCCGAACCATCGGTAGAGGTGTTCAACGGCTGTGGGAGCAGTTCCGAATGGCGAACCACTTCTAACCCGCTGAAGAGCAGGTTATTCGAAGCAGACTCGAGCCAAGTGTTGGACTCCGAACCATCGGTAGAGGTGGAGATGAAGCAAGAGCAACAATTTCCAATGAAAAAATGTAAAGTTTTATTGAAATAAACTAAGTGGCTGCTTCAATATGGCGAGCCCTTATTACATGCTATCGGCCGGATTACAAGTATCGGCCTTATTGAAAATCAGGGTCCTACTTCTACAATAAGGTGAAGACCTCTTGGGAAGAGCCGGGAGGTTCTGAGTCGTAAAGCTCGGCGGGGCCCTTCGGTTCGTTTGTTGGCTCCTCAGGGGGGAAGCTCGGCCCCTTCTTTCTGGACGAACTTGGTCAGGTGCCCCCGCTGTATGAGTTCTTCGATCTCCTCCTTCAGAGCCCGACAATCTTCCGTGTCGTGGCCGTGGTCCCTGTGAAAGCGGCACCACTTATGCTTGTCCCTCTTCTTGCCAGGTGTATTCATTCTCGGGGGAGCGCGGAGGAGCCCTTCCTTGTCCACCTCCATAAGAACTTCTGATATATTGGCAACAAGGGGGGTGAACTTCTCAATCCGAGGGGTCGGGCGGCGCTGGCCACTGCCCTCCTTCTGAAGTTTCTTAGCCTCTTCTTCTTCGGTCAACTTTCGCTTCGTCCCTGAGGTAGACCCCCCGAAGCTTGGAGGGTAGGCGGCCTCTTCGGCACGAATGTACTTGTCACACCTGAGAAGGAGGTCGGCAAAGTTCCGTGGAGGCTTCTTAGCAAGAGAGGAGCGGAGGCTGGAGTTGAAGACGTTGGATTGGAAGGCGGCTGTTGCGACGGATTGGTCGAGGGAGGCTATGGACCTGACCTCCGCAGTGAACCTCTTCACATAGTCTCTCAACTTCTCTTCCTTCTCCTGGCAGAGCTGGAGTAATGAGAGGCTGGTCTTCTCTGTGTGTCTACTACTCATGAAGTGGGTGATGAAGAGGGTCTCAAATTGCTCGAAGGAGAAGATGGAAGAGGGAGCAAGGCGGGAGTACCATTCCCTAGCCGACCTCCTCAGGGTGGCTGGGAAGGTCTTGCAAAGTAAGGCGTCCGAAGCCTGGTGGATGAGCATGAGGGTCTTGAAGCTTTCGATGTGGTCCACGGGGTCCGACTCCCCCGAGTAAGTTTCGAACTTCGGGGGTTCGAATCCCCTCGGGATGGGAGCCTCCATGATGGTTCGGGAGAACGGGGGTCTGCTCGGACGGATGGTTCTGCTGTTCGACCCCTCCCCCTCGTCCATCCGACCGATTTGCCTCTCCACCTCATGGAGACGGCGGTATAGGGCATCGTCCCTCCCGCGATAGTCGAACGAGTCTCTGGACTTGTCTTCGTAGGAGGGAGAGCCGGGGCTACGACGATGGTCGTCCCGAGAGCGGCGAGGGCTAAGTTCATGCTGCCGGTGGTTAGGAGCCGGCGGAGGAGAGGGGACCTACGGCGAGGACTGGGAACCCGTTGGGGCGAAGGGACCCTTTGGGCGTCATTGTTGTTGGGTCGGAGGTTAAGAGCCTGCAACACTGTTGCTTGAAGCTGCAGAAACTCGGCGCGAGTGATGGGCGCCTCATCGTTCCTCGGCTGATGCCGACCGGCAGGAGAGTGGCGCCTCCTCCTGTAACACCCGGGTGACTCTCTTCTTCCCCTTCGGACAGGAGACCTTCTATAATCTCGGTGGTGAGGGGACCGCTCACCCGGACGTTGTTGGCGGGAGGCTCCCTCTCGGGCCCGCTTCTCGTCCAGACGGTGGCGTAGGTCCCCTTCCTTCTTCTGATTTTGGGGATTGTGAGAGGCCATGGAATCCGTAGAGGTGTTGTGTATGGAGACGCGGTCCTGATTGAGCGGTTGCTTCATACGAGAGCCCCCCGCACCGGCATTCTGAGGACCGGTGGGAACCCTGGGGGGTTGCTGATTCTGAAGAGGAGGCTGATCTTGAAGAGGGTCCTCCACTTGAAGCGGGGGTTGTCCCTGCTGCGGAGCGGGTTGGATGGGGACTACCTCTTGCTGATCAGCGGGGTTGGGTCCACGGTTGGACCCCCTAGATCTGACCTTTCTGGGAGGCATGGCCGGAGAAGAGCCAGTCGACGAGGAAGGGGCGGAGGCTATTCGTATGGTTTTCCCACAGACGGCGCCAATCTGTTACCGCTGATTTCGGTGTGGGGGTAAACAGATAGAATTTGTGAGTTCGTGGAAAAACCTGAATAGCAGATCCGAACCTGTTCGCCGGAGTTGGGCCGCTGACTCCCGCCGAATACCTGCAAGGAAAGTGCGAGACACCGGGTTTGATCCCGGCGACGCACCCTCCGACGCTCTTGTCAGTAACCAGAAGAGATTAAGAAAGAGCTTAAGCAGGTAAAAAAGTGATTAACCTGTAACAGTGGTTGGTGGGGGGTATTTATAGTCGCCGTTTGGGATCCAATTAGGAATGTGATTCCTGTGATCTGATAAGGCATAAAATCCTCGTAATCAGATTAGGAATGTAATCCCTTAATTCCCGGTGAGAGGATAACTGCAAATCAGGCCTGTTGATTTGGTAAAATCAGTAACCCTGATTTTCCTCTTGCTGATCTGGGCTTGTCTGGGGTCGGGACCCGTACCCAGTTGGAGTGGATCCGTTCGCGGGTTATTGGATCTGTGAGAAGGAGACCCAGTACCCGCTTCGGACCCGCTGGTGGGTGAAATTACCGTTTTACCCCTGAGCTTTGAGATTCGCGTCCGATGTGAACGGTTCCGATTTAATCCTATTTTTAGCCATATCATATGGCATATGCACTAATTGACAGGAAAGAAAGAAAGAAGTTGGACTCTAAGTCCAGGAAGTGTGTGTTCAGTGGCTACGGTGGCGTTGAGTATGGTTACAGGCTTTGGAATTTTGTGGATAACAAAGTCATTCGCAGCACTAATGTAGTGTTCAATGAAGAGGTTTCATAAAAGGACAGGCACACAGGTCAAGATAGTACAACCAGTTCAGAATCAGATTGGGGTTCAGACTTAGACTCAGATTCAGATTCTGAAAGCAGATCTAGTGGTGGGGGCCTTACAGTGCAGCAGCAGGTACAGGTACCACATGCAGCATAGGAGGCTCATGGTGAGCCTATTGGGAATGAGCAGGTTATTCAAGACGAACAGGTACAGTCGGAACAGTTCGGGGAACCTGAACCGGTCAGTGAACCGATACCCACATTGAGGAGATCGACACGAGAGAGGAGGCCAACCAAGATATTTGATCCATCGGCTAGTGTTGTTTACGAGCATATTCTGTACACGGATTCAGGAAAGCCAGAGACTCATGAGGAGGCTTTGAGGGATGATGCTCGAATTCAGTGGGAGTTAGCCATGAAGGACGAGATAAACTCCTTGGAACAAAACTGAACTTGAGAGTTGACCAACATACCTACAGGGAAGCATGCTCTTATGAACAAATGGATTTTCAGAGTCAAAGATGAGGCAAATGGCAGTAAGTGGTACAAGGCAAGGATTGTTGTGAAAGGATTCTCTCAAAGAGAAGGTATTGATTATAGTGAGATCTTTGCACCAGTTGTGAAGATGACTTCAATTAGGGTTCTGCTCAGTATTTTGGCTGTTGAAGACTTGCACTTAGAATAGTTGGATGTGAAGACAGCATTTTTCCAAGGTGATGTCGAAGAAGAGTTGCACATGAAACAACCTACTGGTTTTGAAGCTAAAGAAAAGAAAGATATGGTGTGTCGATTGAAGAAGAGTCTTTATGGGCTCAAACAAGTACCGCGGCAATGATACTTGAAGTTTGATTGCTTCATGAGAGGAAAAGTTTTCAATAGATGCGAAACAGATCATTGTGTCTATGTTCGTAGATATGAGGACAATGATATAGTTACCTTGGCGTTGTATGTGGACGACATGCTGTTAGCAGGTTCATGTATGGAGAAGATCAAGGAAGTGAAAAAGGCACTAGCTTCGGAGTTTTCAATGAAGTACTTTGGTGAAACAAAGCAAATTCTCGGTATGAAGATTAGTAGAGACAGGAAAAGCAAGAAGCTTTGGTTATCTCAAGCGGACTACATGAAAAAGGTGTTGAAGAGATTCAACATGGATGGCGCGAGGCCAGTAACTTGTCCCTTGGCTACTCACTTCAAGTTATTAATGGACTTATGTCCTAAGACAGAGGTAGAGATGGAGAAAATGGCTGCTATTCCTTATGACTCAGTCGTGGGAGTTTGATGTATGCGATGGTGTCTACAAGACCAGATATCGCACAAGCAGTTGGAGTTGTCAACCGTTATGAAGAATCTAGGTAAATAGCATTGGGATGCGGTAAGGTGGATTCTTAGATATCAAGCAGGTACTTCAGATCACTCTCTTTGTTTTAGGAGAGATTCTTTACATATACACGGTTATGTGGATGCGGATTTTTTGGGCGATCGTGATAGTTGCAGAAATACTACAGGGTATGTATTTACAGTTGGAGGAACAGCTGTTAGTTAGACTTCACAGTTACAAAAGGTTGTAGCACAGTCAACCACGGAGTTAGAGTATATGACACTTACAGAAGTAACGAAAGACATGTTGTGGATTTTGGAGCTTATGAAACAGTTGGGCAGGAAGCAACTCATAGGTGAACTATGGTGTGACAGTTAAAGTGCAGTTTTCTTGGCGAAAAACTCGGCATATTACTCTAGGACTTGGCACATTCAAATGAGGTATCATTTTATCAGAATGGCGGTTGAGAAGAAATGGTTGAAGCTAACTAAGATTCTTGGCACTAAGAATCCGGCAGACATGCACACTAAGGTGGTGGATAGCAGGAAACATCAGTTTTGCTATACCGCTATCGGATTGTCTTTAAGTTGATTGTTGAGGAGACTCGCAGAGGCACATGCCTAGACTAGGCCAATGGAAGAATGAAGAACAGGTTAGATACTTCGTGTATATGTCTCCAAGTGGGAGATTGTTGGGGTTTGTGGATCCAATACACGATAATGGGATTGGAGAAGTCAGATTAGAAGGAGAGTCGAAGTGGGAGAAAGAGGTCAGAAGTGGTTTGAAGCTACAGGCAGAGTTGCGGTCGACCGCACCCCCCGACCGCCCTCCAGGCAAGTGTATGGTCGACCGCGTAGTCGACTGTCCCGCTTTCTGATTCAATTCTGTAACTTGAAGAGGCGACCGGTCGACCGACCTGCTCTCTGTTGGACTTCGTGCAGTCGAAGGAAAGAACCAGTCGACTGACTTGGTGTTGCGGTCGACCATCCCGACGCTGATTGATGAGCGGCTGAGATTGAAGTTGTGGAATTCTATATATATTGTATTGTGTACGATTTTAGGATTAAATAAAAAAGAAAATAAAGATCTAGCAGCCGTCATTAAGAGAGAGGGAGATAGAGAGAAACCCTACAACTTGGTTGTGAGTTCTTGTGAGATTTGTAAACCTAATTTTCATATTTCTAGTGGAAATCGCAGAAGTGCCTCTGCGCGGGGAAGTAGCCATTACTTTGGGTGAACCTCAAAAAAATCTTGTGTGTCCTTGTGTGTTGTTTTTGCTTGTTCTTTCTTCTCTTGTTTTAATTCTATAGTTCTTACATCTCGTCGTCGTCGTTGTTGAGTTTATTCCGCTGTTAGAATTCAACAGGTATGGTTGCTTTCAAATCTACAGGTGATAATAGTTAATATAAAAATAAAGATATTGATGAGATAATGAAATCTAATAATCAGTACCATGCCCTAATGTAGGCCCAAACCCTTACCTGAATGAATATGATGAACACCACATTCTCAACTGCATCATGTACCAATACAGGGGACAGCTTGTAATGGTCCTAATGGAGGCAACTTTTGTAAGCAAATAGGGCTGATTGAATGCTCACGCATTCATAGAATGAGCAATCATTCTATTTGCAGCAGCATCCTTTTAATCATTCATCACTAAATCCAAAATTTTCTCTTTTCTTCGTCTTCGTCTTTTTTCCCGTCATTTTCCTCTCAATCAGCATGGATTCAAAACAGCAATTAGACTCCAGTGTTTGGCATTTAATATTGCATTTAGTCTTCTAAAAACTGGGTTACATCTAGAAAGCACCTATTGTTACAACAAATCAAGTAGTCAACAAGGGAATCTCATATTTTCTTACACGTTACCCGTACCAAACACCTACTAAGATATTCACCCCCAAACCATGTAGTGAAGAATGATTTACCTGTATTGCATGTATAGATTGGCTTCACAGAACTTTGTGATGTAGTCTGATTCATTTTGAGTTTCTTTTGTGTGCTTGTTTGATCCCATATCCCCAGCGACACTACAAGGATGTGATGAAATAAATAGAGAAACAGCTAAGCTAGAGACCCAGAATTTAAGTGTTATGTTTTGGACTTTAAGGAAATACAGACACTTGAATGACATATTTGTTATAAAAACTAGATTACGGGACAAGAGAATGTACCAGAAATCCATGTGGGTTTCATTATCTGATAATTAATTAATTAATTTAAGAAGATTATGTCATCTTACTTGGTATTTTTAGTAGATTCCAGAACAAAAAGAGGATGACAGCTTTGATTATTTGGTAGTATTAGTAGGATCTTTTGGATTTAGAGACTCAATTTTATTTTAGATTAGTAGTGATCTGTAACCTCTCTGTTTTGCTTTCCAATTAGTAGTTGTGTTTTCATTTGTATAGGTAAACTATTCTATGCATGCAAGTATATGATGAATACACTGAGAAGGTACATACTGGAATATATAAGGAATGAATATTAGTTAGGTTAAATTTTTATGTTGTTACTTAACTGCAAAAATTAAGAGCACAAGGAGATAAGAGCAAAATTTTAAATGCATCTTCCGCAAATCAAAAGATGCAAGGAACCCTCTGTTTGGCTCGTAAATGCTTATCCAAACTACCTGTTTCTCCGTCAAAACCTAGACGGGCAATGAGCTTGGTTCGGTTCAGGAAGAAAAGAAGCTAAGGTTGTTTGATTTAATATTTAGAGCCGTTTGTCGTTCAAACCTAGTTCCAACAATGCACTTCACGGACGGAGAAAGAGGAACTGCTTGGCACTGCATATTAGAACTCATTAAAGCATTTCAAAAGGAGCATGTGAGTTTTTACAATTTGAGAAAGGGTAGTGAAGCAGAGATATATGTACACAAATAAATAAAGAAATCACTTGCTTTATTTTTGGTAATTATGAGAGGATGAGGTCCTAATACCTCTTCAATTTGATTCTGAGTATATTATTGGGAAAGGGTTGAAAAACTACAGCCAATCAGTTGAGTTGGTACTGTTCCATAAATATGATTTTTATTTTTATCTTTAGGAAAGATGCAAAGGAATTTTTTTTTAAGGCTTACATTTCTGATTGATTAGTAGATCTTGGTTTGCCATATTTTTGTGTAAAATTCATGGGTTTCTTAGGAACTCCAGTTTGTAAGTAGAGTTACATGACTAGCTTTCCTTTTTTTGCTTTCAAAAAAATACACACAAAGTATCACCACTTTGTACATAAAGTGTAATCTAATTCTATGAAAAATATACGATAACTTTTGTTTGATGTTTGAACCTGTTGACTCTAGGTTGAACTTTTGGGGAGTTCAGAATCTTCAGATCAGCAGCATCAGCACCTACCAGGTAAGCTAAGCTTGTTCAGAGAATAGAGCTCCTCTCAATTTGGGGGGGGGGGGGGTTACTAAAATGACATTTTTAGGCGTCATTGATAATTAGAGCAAGAACTTAGTGTCCTATGCGTCAACCCGGGCAAAGAGGGCCGATCACTTACTTTTATCTTGTCCTACTTCAGATCAGATTTGTGTTTTTTCAATACATCGATTGGATAGTATCCCGGCCAGGGCCATTGAAGCAGGACATGCCCTTTGGGACGCATTCTGGCCTCATCGATTGCATAGTATCACGAGCAAGTTTGGATTTCCTCGGCTATTAGAAGAATTGCATTACTAGATATGAAACTTATGCTTCACTAACGGCTGGCCGGGCAGAGGCACTTTCGTGTCTGGTTTGTATGATTTCATTCCTCTTCACCACCCAAATGTTCCCGGCTATGAGTCTCATGCACCTAGCATATTATTCCATGTCTGTGCCCAGTTGTATGATTTCGTTGAACTCTTTCATTATTGGGAGGTGTCTTATCACCATTTCTAGAAACGATTAAGTTTGGCTCGCCTATAAATTAACCCTATTCCACCCACTCACTGTAGGGTCATATCCACACAAAAAATGGGCCATGTTGTGCCAGTTCAAACAGGTACAAAAACTAGTCCAAGCTTTCACTTTTTCTACTACTAGTAGGAGCAGTGGAAACAGAGCTATATATATATATATATATCGTTAGTGGATTTCTTTCCCTACCAAATCACTTACACCCATTCATTTTCTCTCTCTCTCTCTCTCTCTCTCCTCATTTGAATTCAAATCCAATAAGATAACAAAAGAAAAAGAAAAGAAAAAGAAAAAGAAAAAAGAAAAAAAAACATAGAGAATATACATCTCACACAAAGAGAATAATAATACATAAAAGTAATGCATGCATGGGTTCAAATTTTGTAAAATCATCATTTAGATTAATAATGTTACCCTTATGACTACTATCATTATCATATCACAAACTACTGAAACAAAGTAAAACTCCCTTGACTTAACAAGATATTATTACTTTTGATAAAAAGATGACCCAGTAATCACTTCATTAATACAAAATTAAAAAAACACAGTAGTACTAATTACAATGAACCAAAATATCTCCTCTATCCACCTTACTACAACCAGAAAATGATAAAATTGCAACACCAGCATTCTACTTGAAGTTTCTGCATTTTAATTTGTTGTTTTCTGATATTTAGTTAGTGGTTTACTTAGTCTGCACATTTGTTCCTATTTCTTAGGTCTGTTGAGGTTGTTTCCCTAGTCTTAAGGGTAGTGGAGTCTTGAGAGAGAAGTTAGCAACAAAACCTCTCTTGTAAGCCTATTTAATGGCATTTTTTCTTTCACTGAATTAATCAAGCAGCAACAAAAATCTTCTCTACAATTTTTTACTACACTCTGTAGTTCCCTGTTCAACATTCTGGTATCAGAGCCAGCCTTTCGCATATTATTTCGTGAGCATTCTCCCTCGGCAAAATGAGTGATCTCCAAGTGATCGGTGGGCTGAAGAAGCTCAACTATCAAAATTATAATTCTTGGTCTACATGTATGATGTCTTACATGCAAGGCCAGGATCTGTGGGAAGTCGTGAATGGAAGCGAAGTCATGCAACCAGCGGTAGAAGATGCGAATGGCACGCTCCGAAAATGGAAAATTAAAGCGGGCAAAGCCATGTTCGCCTTGAAGACAACAGTTGAAGAAGATGTGCTAGAGCACATTCGGGATGCCAAAACACCCAAAGAAGCCTGGGATACGCTCGCCAATCTGTTCTCAAAGAAGAATGATACGAGGCTTCAACTTCTTGAGAGCGAGCTCTTGTCAATAGCGCAACGCGACATGACAGTCGCTCAGTACTTCCACAAGGTTAAGTCGCTATGCCGAGAAATTTCTGAGTTGGATCCACAAGCTCCCATCGGCGAAACTAGGATGAAGAGAATAATCATCCATGGTTTAAGACCAGAATTCAGAGGCTTCATTGCAGCAGTACAGGGATGGCAAATTCAGCCATCACTTGTTGAGTTTGAGAATTTGCTTGCTGGTCAGGAAGCATTGACCAAGCAAATGGGTGGAGTTTCGCTGAAAAATGAAGAGGAAGCGCTCTTCGCGAACAAGAGCAGGTGGAATCCCAAGCAGCATGTTCTCTCTAGATTTAAGAGGAATGAGGACAAGGCGAAAAGTTATCAAGGTGAAGGCAATGCATGTGCAGAGGGAGTGTCAAAGAACCGTGGCAGCAGTAAAAGGTTTGAAGGGAAGTGTTATAACTGTGGCAAGAAGGGTCATATGGCAAAAGTATGCTGGGCGAAGAAAAGGTCCGTAGAGAGTAATGTTGCTACATCCAAAAGTGAAGAAGAATGGGATGTCGAGGCATTGCTTGCTGCAGAAGAAGAAGACATGGCTCTTATGGCAACAACATCTGACCGAATCGATTATGATAATGTATGGATTGTTGATTCGGGCTGCTCAAACCATATGACAGGTGACAAAGAAAAGCTGCAGAATTTGTCAGAATACAAAGGAAGTCGTGTGGTGGTGACGGCAAACAACTCTAAGCTACCGATAGCTCACGTTGGTAATACGATAGCTCCTCCTCAGTATAGTGCTATCGAAGCACCGCTTCAAAATGTTTACCACGTCCCAGGTATGAAGAAGAATCTTCTTTCTGTAGCACAGTTAACATCTTCAGGCCATTATGTCATTTTTGGTCCTCAAGATGTGAAGGTTTATCACAACCTCAAGATTCAAGAAGAGCCTGTGATGAAGGGACGAAGAGTAGAGTCAGTCTACGTGATGTCTGCAGAAACTGCATACGTAGACAAGATGAGGAGAAATGAGACAGCAGAGTTATGGCATATGCGGCTAAGTCATGTTAGCTATTCCAAGCTAGATATGATGATAAAGAAGTCAACGCTGAAAGAACTTCCACAACTTGATGTCAGAACAGACACGGTATGTGCAGGTTGTCAGTTTGGAAAAGCACATCAACTGCCATATGAAGAGTCCAAATTTAAGGCGAATGAACCATTAGAGTTAATTCACTCTGATGTGTTTGGACCTGTGAAGCAAGCCTCCATTGGTGGGATGAGGTACATGGTGACTTTTATTGATGATTTTTCCAGATATGTATGGGTTTTCTTTATGAAGGAAAAAACTGAAACTCTCACAAAGTTCAAAGAATTCAAAGACGCCACAGAAGCAGAGATCAACAAAGGAGTTCGTTGTCTACGCACTGACAACGGGGGAGAATATACCTCGACTGAGTTCGTCAAATTCCTTCAAGAGAATCGAATATGTCGTCAGTTCACATGTTCCAGCACCCCACAGCAGAATGGCGTGGCTGAACGAAAGAACAGACACCTGGCAGAAATATGTCGCAGTATGCTTCATGCGAAGAATGTTTCGGGATGTTTTTGGGCGGAAGCAATGAAGACTGCAGGCTTCATAATCAACAGGGTTCCTCAACAAAGGTTATGTTTCCTCTCACCTTTTGAGAAATTATGGAGCAAGACACCTACAGTTAGCTATTTTCGAGTTTTCGGATGTGTATGCTATGTATTTGTACCTGACCATTTACGTAGCAAGATGGACAAAAAAGCTGTTAGGTGCATCTTTGTAGGATACGATAGTCAAAGAAAAGGGTGGAGATGTTGTGATCCTACAACTGGAAAATGCTACACATCCCGAAATGTGGTGTTCGATGAGGCGTCTTCGTGGTGGTCCTCAAATAAAGAGGTATTGCCAGACTCAGATGTTTTCAAAGACGAGTTACAGTCTTCTCAAGTTCAGCTACATTCAGGAGAAGTTGAGGTTGAGCATGATGAAGACGTAACTCAGAGTCCTTGGCAGACTGGTGTGCATCAACAACCAAGCGAAGAATGTGAACCTTGTGAAGCACACACACCAGTCCCACTTAGAAGATCAACAAGAGCCAGAAAGCCAAATTCAAAATATGCCAATGCTGCCATAATAGAAGAAGCTGATGCAAAAGAGCCGGAGACATTTGAGGAGGCATTTCAGGATTCGGAATGGATTAAAGCCATGGAGGAAGAAATTGCTGCATTAGAGCGGAACCAGACTTGGGAGCTTGTACCAAAGCCGAGAGATGTGAAGCCTATTTCCTGTAAGTGGGTCTATAAGATAAAGCACCACACAGATGGATCGATTGATAGGTACAAGGCTCGCTTGGTAGCTCGGGGGTTCTCTCAACAATATGGATTGGACTATGATGAAACGTTTAGTCCAGTGGCGAAACTCACAACTGTGCGAGTTTTGCTTGCGCTTGCAGCTAACAAAGGCTGGAACTTGTGGCAAATGGATGTGAAAAATGCATTTTTGCATGGAGAGTTGGATCGGGAGATGTACATGAATCAACCGATGGGTTTTCAAAGTGGAGATCATCCTGAACATGTGTGCAAGCTACGAAAGGCGCTCTATGGTTTAAAGCAAGCACCGAGGGCTTGGTATGGCAAGATCGCTGAATTTCTAACTCATAGTGGTTATTCAGTGGCATCTGCGGATACTAGTTTATTTGTTAAAGCTGATGGAAGAAAGCTAGTTGTTGTTCTTGTGTACGTGGATGATTTAATCATAATAGGAGATTGTGAAGAAGAAATTCTCCAAACAAAGGAGAATCTATCAGTTCGCTTTCAAATGAAAGAACTTGGACAGCTCAGGCACTTTCTTGGCCTCGAGGCTGAATGGATTCAAGAAGGAATTTTTCTTCATCAGCAAAAGTATTCCAAGGACTTACTGAAGAAGTTTGGAATGCTCAAGTGCAAGCCGATTTCGACACCGATGGAGGCAAATACCAAGTTGTGTGCACATGAAGGGAAAGATTTAGAAGATGCAACGATGTATCGAACTCTAGTGGGTAGTTTAATCTACCTAACTTTAACAAGACCCGACATTTCTTATTCGGTCGGAGTGATGAGTCGGTACATGCAAAATCCAAAGAAGCCTCATTTGGAAGTAGCTCGACGAATTTTGAGATATGTGAATAGTACACTTGGCTATGGTGTTCTGTACAAGAGAGGTGAAGACTGCAAGTTAGCTGGTTTCTGTGATGCAGACTATGCAGGTGATCATGATACCCGACGTTCAACTACAGGGTATGTTTTTATGCGTGGATCAGGAGCGATCTCTTGGTGCAGTAAGAGGCAGCCAACTGTGTCATTGTCGACAACAGAAGCAGAATATCGGGCTGCAACCATGGCAGCTCAAGAAAGTACTTGGCTTGTACAATTATTGAAAGACTTGCATCAGCCAACAGAGTATGCCATTCCTCTGTATTGTGACAATCTGTCAGCAGTGCGTTTGGCGGAAAATCCAGTTTTTCATGCAAGAACTAAGCATGTTGTGGTGCATTATCATTTTATCAGAGAAAAAGTTCTGCAAGAAGAGATTGGATTGCAGCATGTCAAGTCAGAAGATCAAATTGCAGATTTATTCACAAAAGGCTTGAGTGGCGACAAGCTTGAAAGTCTTTGTCATCAGTTTTGCATGGTGGAAAGGACAGAAGTTGGTGTTGAGGGGGAGTGATAAAATTGCAACACCAGCATTCTACTTGAAGTTTCTGCATTTTAATTTGTTGTTTTCTGATATTTAATTAGTGGTTTACTTAGTCTGCACATTTGTTCCTATTTCTTAGGTCTGTTGAGATTGTTTCCCTAGTCTTAAGGGTAGTGGAGTCTTGAGAGAGAAGTTAGCAACAAAACCTCTCTTGTAAGCCTATTTAATGGCATTTTTTCTTTCATTGAATTAATCAAGCAGCAACAAAAATCTTCTCTACAATTTTTTACTACACTCTGTAGTTCCCTGTTCAACAGAAAATGACTAGAAAAGCAGAAAGTAAGATACAAGGGGATGTAGACAATGCCCCACACTATGCCACAGATACAAGGAAAAGTAGACATAACCACATGAACTCGATCTGAAATAGTGGTCAACTCCCTCCCTTTGCATGCTCTCCCCCAATGAGTCCTACTCCTCTTCCATACGCAATCGTTTCATTGGTCCCCTATGACCTGTCCATTCATGAGTTAGAACCAATATTTTATGCATGAGACCCGAGAATGTACAGTTGATATTGTGAAAACATAAATCATTCCGGATAAGCCATAAACACCTCATAGTGGCTGATGCTACGATATCCCAATCATCTCTATCTTCCTTTCTAACTAGATCTACCCACCAATGGCCCCCGACATCTGAGCTAGACCTAGGACTTTCTAGACACCCAAAACGTAAACATATCACCTCCCAAGCTAGTTTGGCCTCAGTACAAGAAAATAATAAATGGTTGGTGTCCTCATTAGCGCTCTCACATTCCCCGCATCTAACATCAATTTGCATATTCCTTTTCTGAAGTTTGATCTTCGATAAAATAGCATCGTTCATGACTAACCAAACAAATATTTTTACTTTCAATGGGATCAAAAGCTTCCAAATAATATTTGCGTCCTTACATCGCAAGCCGCCGTCGTTAATCCACTTGTACATCGATGATACTGAGAATTCCCTAGATGACTCGAGCATCCAATCTCTGCTATTTTCGATCTCGTTGTTGTACCGACCTTTCTCCCTAATAAACTTATTGAAGTTAGTCAATTCTATTAATTCCCTCTGGGCTAATTGTCCCCTAATGTCCAGCTTCACTCTCTTGTTACTCCACACATCCGACACCACCGTGTCGATATTAATCGTCGCCTCTGCAGCTTCGAGGAATAAGCTCATCAGGCTAACGTCCCCGCACCACCTGTCCCGCCAAAATCTTGTGTCCTTTCCATTCCCAATCCTGCATCTAGTGTGTGCATGGTACATCAGCCCTACCTTTGCCACTCCCTTCCATAACATCGAGGATTTCCCAAATGCACTTTTCCCTCCAAAACGGTAAAGTTTCCTACCTCTATATTTAGGAAAAGATTTGCACTACCAATTATTGCATCGCCACTTCATCTTCCACCACCACTTGCTTAGCAGTGCTTTGTTCATATCCCTTATATTGACAATCCCTAGTCTTCCATATTCTCTCCTTTTGCAGACTCTACTTCATTTAACTAGTGGCATTCCTTTGTTAGATTCGTCAGCTCCTCTTCATAGAAATCTTCTTCTGCTTTTATCTATCTTCGTAATAACCCACTGAGGAATCTCATAAACAGACATCAGGTACGTCGGAAGACTACTAAGCACCGAGTTTAATAGTGTGATTATACTACCTAGCGTGAGGAATCGCCCCTTCCATCTGGCTATTTTTTTCTATTTTTTCGATCAACGGTTGCCAATCACCTCTTTGAAGTACCCCAGGTCTAATGGGGATACCTAAATAGACGAGCGGGAATTGGCCAATTTCGCACCCGAAATAGCTCTTGATGGTATCAATAGGGATAGATAGTTGCTCGCTAATAGGAAGAACACAAGTCTTAGATAGGTTCACTTTAATCCCCGACCAAGCCCCAAAGCACTGCAAAGCCATACTTATAGCGCACATCTCTTCCTCTTTGGCCACTCCAAACAGCAGCGTATCGTCTGCATATTGAAGGATTGATATAGTTTATGAAATTCCTCTGGCTCTGGTTCCCTGAATGGTCCCTCGAGCCCTACCTCTACTGATCATTTTCGCCAATCCGTCTGCTACGATAGCAAAAAGAAGAGAAGACAATGGATTTTCCTGCCTGAGGCCCCTCATGCATTTTATTTCTTTACCCAGCTGTCTGTTTACCTAAATAAATGACTTCCCCCCTTGAACACAGTTCCTAATCCACGTTCTCCAATTGAAGCCAAACCCTTTCAGCTTAAGCGCTTCATCAACGCAGTCCCATTCCAACGAATCATAGGCTTTTTCGAAGTCTATTTTTAAAAGAAATCCGTCTTCCTTATCCATGTGCCCTCTATATACAATTTCGTGTGCAGATGCCACACTATCCATAATGTCTCTACTCTTGATGAATCCGGTTTGAGACTCTCCTACCACACCATTCATCTGTGGAGACAGCCTTTGCGCTAAAACTTTTGTAATGATTTTGAATGAGCTGTTAAGCAAACTAATAGGCCTGAAATCATCTACCCCGGTAGCCTCTTTCTTTTTCGGGATTGAAACGATGTTAGCGTAGTTAATCCTATCCAGCTCCGCATTACCATTGGGAAACTCATAGAAAATGTTCATCAGATCCGCTTTGATGATATCCCAGTATATCTTGTAGAAGAAGATTGGAAAACCATCCGGCCTAGGGGCTTTGTCCTGTCCCAAGGTTTTCACAGCATGCAGAACCTCCTTTTCCAAGAACATACCCTCTATGCTTTCACTCCCCTCATTTCTTGACGAACTCCACGTATTAGGAAGTAGCTTACTCCTGAATTCCTTATTAATCCCGAAGAGCTCCTTGAATTTTTTGTCGAATTCTTGCCTAATAATTCCTTCATTCTTTGTCCAGAACCCGTCAATGAGAAGCCCACTAATGTGATTCTGTCTCCTCCTTCCGTTTGCGACCTTATGAAAAAAATTTGTATTAGCATCCCCCTCTTTAAGCCATTGCACCCTAGCGCGCTGTTTCTAATATTGTTCCTCCATATCTCCAATATGCTGAATCTCAACTCTATTTTTCAACAGCTCCTCGTTCTCAGCTTCCAGTAGATCCCTCCATTCTTGAATAGTTTCCAGCTCTGCCACCTTATTACCCAATTTCTGTAGTCTATCTTTGTTAGCTCCAAATTCAATCCTTGCCAACTCTTTGACCCGCTTTCGCAATCTCCTCGTCTTTTCAATCCAAATTCCTACTGCGGTTACCTCCTTGGTAGTGGCCTCCCAAGATTCTTATATAATCTAGCGAGTACTAGCTGACAACGTCCAAGCTTTCTCGAACCTGAAAGGATACCGTTTTTTGATGTACCCCTCTCCACACTCGATCCATGATCAGGGGCAGATGATCTGAGGTGTATCTAATAATCGTCTTCTCCTTAGCCAGGGAAAAGACATCTTCCCAATCTGAGGAGACCAAAATCCTATCAAGCTTGGCTAATATCGGTTTAGACTGCATATTAGACCAAGTGAACTTTCTATCTATCTATTCCATCTCCATTAACTCTAGTTCGTCTATGATAGAGTTGAAGCTATCCTGGTCGTAACTGCTGGATCCCATACCTCCGTGTTCGTGTCGATATTTGGTGATGTTGAAATCTCCCTCCATCACCCATGGGTCTGCCCAATCTTTCTTAATATCTCTAATCTCTTCCCAAAATTGACATCTCTTCCTAGAGTCATATGGTCCATAAACCGTTGTAACCAAACGAATCCAGTCTTAGATAGGTCCATATCTCTAATCTCTAACCAAATGAATAAGATATCTCTTCCCAAAATTGACATCTCTTCCTAGAGTCATATGGTCCATAAACCGTTGTAACCAAACGAATCCAGTCTTAGATAGGTCCATATCTCTAATCTCTAACCAAATGAATAAGATATTATATATATATATATATATATATATATATATATATATATATATATATATATATATATATATATATATACACACACTACAAAGTCCAATTAATCACATTATATATGATGCGGTTTGTTTTTGGGGGTGGCTGCAACATGTGTGAGTTCTCTCAATTTATAAAGTGGAAGCTTCAGTACTGACTGTACGCCCAACCCTCAGCTGAGGGAACGGCTCGGGAATAGGCGGGAGTGAGGTGGAGGCCGGATGTTCGGCTCGGATCTGGGTGGCTCGGCTCGGTCTCGTGTACCTGCACTCGGTCTAGGAACACCGGGGTTGATCCCGATGGCAGGCCCTCTGACAGTCTAGTTAGCTACTGAAGAGCAACAGTAGCTAGAGCTTTTAGAGGAGAAAGATTGATTACCTTTAAATGTGGGAGAGGCCTGGTATTTATAGGCAGTGCAAAGCGGGTCTGGATCCGTTTGGGTTGGGTCTGGACCCGTTAGCCCGTGGGCGTGACGTGGCAGAAGCCCATGGGGCTTATAACTGAACTGGCAGACCTGATGATCAGGGGTGAGTAGTTTTTGAGGGGATCATGTGGCCTAGGATGGGCCACGCCATCTAATCCATATCAATATGCGTAAATTAATTATAGGAATATGGAGATGACAAAGGGAGACGAATCTTCGCATCTTTCAAATCCCTACAAGTAAATCAGAACACCCATTCAACTCCAAGATTTAACCCTTGGAAATGTCATTAACTTTTTATTATTATTTTTGTTATTTTTTATATGTTTAATTTAGGACTTAAGCTTAGGGACGACCTCCCACTTTTTCATAAATAAGAGAGAAAGTTTGACTTGTCTTTCTTGATGTTTGTAATTAATTAGTATTTGATGGGTTAATTTAAATTTTGATGAAATGGGATTAGGGTTAAATAATGGTCCCCAAAGTGAATGTCTATGTTTAATTTATACTGGGGTTTCACTTGCTAGTAAGGGTGATGGATGGTGGGGTTGAGATGACGACTTCCTCTTTCACCTTCATGTTTATGATATCTTGTGATATTGTGTGCTTTCTTGTCTTTTGTTTGTTTGATAGTTGTCTTTTATTTTTGAATTTGTGATATTTTGTCGGTGGTTACAAGTATGGAAAGATTTTGTGATTACTTGTTTTCTATTTTTTGAATATGTATTTACATGTATTTGGTAATGTAGCATATGATACTTGGGTTGCTTTGTAAATATTTCATGAGTGAGGCAGAAAGAGATAGAACATACTTTTGGTTATAAGAAAAAATTGTTATGGCCACTATTTTGTCTGCACTATATTCGAATATTAATTATTGCCAATTTGAATAAATAGTGGGAGGAGATAAATAATTTACAATATTTTTTCTTTGAACTTGACATTATAGGTTGCACATTCGTTAGAGATCTAGCAAGTTTTGACGGTCACAACAAGTTCGTTTCTGTGAACAAAGAGAAAATGGTGGGCTCAGCAAAATCATCGGACTTATTACTATTTTGTTACGTCCAACTTATTGTATCAGTTTCATTTATCATGTGAAGTATGTTTTAAAATGAACACCTCACAGACCCTAGTTTGCGTAAGAGATAGTAACATAAATAATGCTAAAAATAGAATGCAGTCATGTTGCGACATGTTGAAGAAAATAAATTTTAACATTAGTATGCAAAAAAAATTCAATGACATTAAATAAGGTCAGCTTGTGCTTGATACGTCATAGGTTTAGTTAATAGAGTAATGCTTTAGCCACTACCAATTTCACTACTATTTTCTTCACTACCTTACGTGGCATACTCTTAGTGGAGAGTTCCCCCATCTACTCTATCTTCCTCTACCTATTGGAGTGTGTCGCCTAAGATAGTGAAGTGAAATGTAATGAAATTGGTAGTGGATGTAGCATTACTCTAGTTAATAATAAGGAAGATCAAATTCTCCGAAAATTCTTGGTATTAAAGAACAAAGTACACAAAACAAAATCCAATAAAAACATTTGCATAATCCTATCTTACTAGTTAAAGTAAAATGCATATGATTAGAAAAAAGCACCACAGAAAAGGTGGCACCTACTCACTGCTCCATCACAAAAACCAACCGTTGAGATTCATCAAAAGTAGCTTCAACAAAGTAACCAAACCACACCAAATTAATTCCAAAACGAAAATATGGAAAAAGGGAAAAGAAAATAATAATATTAAAAAAAGGACGTCTTCCGTTAAGTATCCGTTTCCGCCGTCAAGAACCCAATCCTTACACCGTCAACTCCTTCCCTATAAATAACCGCCTCCTCTCTCTCCAAATTTCTTCTTCACCTGCAAGCTCTCTTTTAAGCCCTCGTTCTCTCTCTCTCTCTCTCTCTTATGAAATCCTAAAAAATTCTCAAAAATCGAAATGGGAATAATGGAGAAGAAAGACCAGACCGACACTGACCGAATCGACGCAGTCCTCAACCTCCTCAAAAAGCAAGCGCCGCTCACCGTCAAACAGGTCCAGATCAACTCAGACATCGTCGTTTTCAGACTTGTTGATCTTTCTTATCCATTTTTTGTTGTTGAAATTTTCGGGATTTTTTTGGGGGTGACTTTTAGGAGAAGTACTGCAACAACGCGTGTATTGCGCGGTTTTTGAAAGTGAAAGGCGACAATGTGAAGAAGGCTGCAAAGCAACTCAGAGCTGTTCTTATATGGAGAGAACGCATAGGAACTGGTACTTGTTCTCTCAAAGGAATGGCATTTCTTTAAAAAAAAATTTCTTTTTCTGATATTTGCATTTTATTCCCCTTGTTGTCCTTTTTTGTGGAATGTTTTCAGATCATTTGATAGCGGACGAGTTCTCGTCGGAGCTGGCGGAGGGGATGGCTTACGTGGCTGGTCACGACGACGATGCTCGCCCCGTCATGGTAAGTAATTATCACTTGTTACTTTACTATATTTTTATTTTTATTTAAATTAATTGATTAATTTAGATTTTATTTATTTATTGCAGGTTTTCCGGATAAAACAAGACTATTTCAAACTCCACACTCAAAAATCGTGAGTGTTTTTTTTACATATTTAAATTTTTAATTGCAACTTTTGCTTTTTCTACAGTTGTTGCTTCTTTAATTTATACAAATAAGTCCTTTTTTTTAAAGGTATTTGCGTTTGCTAGTGTTTACAATCGAAGTGGCGATCGCATCCATGGCACGATTCGTGGACCAATTCGTCCTCCTCTTCGATGCCAGTAAGCAAGCTCTCATTCTGACTTTTTTGAATTCATTCAATCTTAGTAGTAGGGAGGGGTGTTTTGGTAAATATGGGTCCACGAATTATGATGTTTTTCTTTAACAAACTCATGGCGTCTCGAGTTCGTTAGTTATGTTACCCTGGTCAAAGAGCAAACACTGGCAACAACTAATCCCGCATGCGAATTTTGAATATTTGTTGTCAGGCTTTTTCAGATCCGCACCCGCTTTTCTCAATCTATTCGTTGCCACTCTCAAACTCGTCTCCGAATTCTACCCGACCCGGCTCCACAAAGCCTTCGTCGTCGATCCCCCCTCCATCTTCTCCTGCCTCTGGAAGGTAATTAACCAATTAATTAATTAAGCTAATTTTAATATTTTTAAAAAAAATCCATTAGTTTTGAGAAAATTTTGTGGGGTCCACACAGGGTGCACGGCCGTTTGTGGACCTATGGACGGTAACATCCGTAGTCTCGTCGCTCGACTACGACGACTCGATGGAGGACGACAGTTACGTGCAGCGCACGGAGTCGCTCCGATTCGACCCGTCAGCATCATCATCCTCGATAAAGTCCAACGGCCGAGCTGGCTCCACGTCATCCCGCTTCGCATTCACCGTCTCCCATTTCGATTCCTTAAAGCCCTGGTACCTATCCTCCGTCACCCCTTCGCCTTCTCCTTCTCCCTCCCTCGTCGGCGTCTCGCCTCTCAACGCGCGCTCCTTCTCGTTCGCTTCGCCAGGAGCATACAGATCGACACCACGTGGCACGCCGATGCAAATGCAAAGGACGCCGCGGCCTCAGCAGCAACAGCCGCAGAAGGCGCCGAGGCCGTCGTTCCTGCAGTCGCCGGCGATGCTGTTTTCGTCGTTTGGTGGGAGCGGGAAGAAGGAGGGTAAAGGAGGGGAGAAAGGGAAGGAGGCATTTGGGATGTATCTGAGGTTTTATGGGAGGCCGTACGATGAGATGGCTTATAGGGCGAAGATGCGGGCGCCGTTGGGGGGTTTGGTGTCGATCGTGTCGATGCACGGTGGTGGTGGTGGGAAGGGGAGGAGGTGGGGTAATCAGAATCCACAACAACAGAAGCAGTATCAGTATCAGAGAATTTAAGATTCTCGACTTATATTTATTTATAATGGAAGTAGTAAAATGAATGAATATGTGTTTGTTATACGCTACACTATAGTGAGTAGTAGTATGTATTGTTAAGAGACTATTACTGGTTTGAGTTGATATTCATACATGTGTTCAATTTGTAATAATGTGATTTTAATATTAATCAGTCATGCACAATAATAATCCGTCTTATTATATATTATTTTTTATTTAATTAAACAAATTGTAGAAATTAAGTGATAAATGGAGAGTCACTATTTTTTATTTAATTAAACAAATTGTAGAAATTAAGTGATAAATGGAGAGTCACATTTAGAACCATGCACGTGCTATATATAATTTTGTTCAAGCTAATTAAGAATTAGTATGATGGGGGCAGGGCAATAGTGGATTGGTCAAAAGGTTGACCGACCGGGAGCCGAAAGGGAAGGAGCGTGCCTCGGACTCGGAGGCGTTGGTGCGTGCAGGTGGAGGAAAAACAAGGAGATTCAATGGCGTGGTTGCAACGGAGTGTGAATATATGGGTAAGTAAATCTATGTTGTGTTTGTGTTGAATTACGAAGAAGAGGAAACAAGATAACATACATAGATAGATTCGTGAAATCCGTGTCGACTTCGACTTCGACTTCACTTCTATTACTTTATTATTATGTCCTAATATTATAGTTATGCCGTACATTTTGTGTCACAAATTCTTCTGTATAGCTAGCGAGGATTGAGGAATGACATGAATGGATAGAGAGTTGGAGTATTTATTATATTTAATTAAACCTTTCTCCCTCTCCTTTAAAAAATTGATCAACATATATATATATATAGTAGCTAGCTAGGTCGTACCCCCTTTTTAAACTGGGACAGTCAAATATCCTCCATAGGTTCAGTTCTTAAAAAACTTTGATTATATTTATATATACCCACCTCAGAATCTCAACGTAAATTACAGTTGGTTATTTAACGAGATGAGCTGCTTATATACCATGAAAATCTAGTCATTTTCTTAAATCTTTCCTTGAAACGGTTGCAAACAAAAGTTACAAACTTACAATAGCTAACATACAGATTCCTATATTATTTTACAGAGGATGACTATACATGCATGAGTTTTTACCTCAAACATATATTATAAATACATTGGGGCTTACTTCTTACTAAAAGATAAAGTTTTAATATTGTCTTTTAGTGATAAGTATGTCCCAATGCATTTATAATGTATATTTAAAGTAAAAATTCATGTATATCTAGCATTTCTATTTTACAGGACAGTGGCCAACATATGTTGTAGATAATCTTTTATTGAGTACGTTAGCTGTTCCTAACTGGCTATGGAGTGGACTACATAGAAAAAGTAAACCTCTCTTAATTAAAAACTTCTTATAGATACATAAAATCGATCAATTGGTTAGTTACTTAAGTTTTTCTCAATGCTTCGCTCTACAGCTTGGTCAAAACTAATACCTATATATAAAGAGTTGAGTTGTCTCCTACCTTCTTCATAGGTCACAGCTATTAATTAAACTACTCCAAACTCAGCTATATATATAAAACAAGCTCTAACTTCAAATAACCACAAACCCTAGATATAAATATATATACACAACCCACACCGTACCACAGTTGAAACAAATACCCCTTTAACTAGCCATCATGCACGTGTGATCACTGCTGAATGCACGAATCACCATGCAAGGACCTACGTATATACATACCAATATATCCACAAAATGTACATATTAAACAAAATAGGAAGCCCATAAATAATTAATTAATCTCAAGGAATCTCAGCCTAAACATACAATACAAAGGGGTCTGAGGACATTGTTCCAAAACGAGTTTTGTTTGATGCATAGTCGGAGATTGTTCCAAAGCGAGTTTTGTTTGATGCATAGTCGTTTTCCTGTTGACGACTGAATCACGTACATTACATACATGGATTGTGAAGGTGATGTCAGCGCAAAAGTAGGAGTTTTAGGGAGTGAAGACAAGGAAAGCCATGATCGATCGATATTTATGAATCAGTGTTAGTAGCTATGGACAAACTTCATTTTTTGTTTATTGTTAATTTATGAGGGATTTATCGCTGGTCATTGGGACGTGGCAGTTTTGTAGTCTTTTGAGTGAGCATTAATTGCAATTTGTAGTTGCTAGCTCTTACCTTAACCTTGCTTAAGGTGTATTGGCAACTGTGTTTAAACTCGTGCCATCCTCTACTTTAACTATAAAAAACCAGAACAAGTTAAAGGAACGTGAGAGATCTTAATGATAGACCAGAACTCTAAATTAACTAAAGGTTAATTTAGTAATTATATTTAAACAAGTAAACTCCCACCGAAGGCAACGAGCTAGCTAGGACAAAATAATACAATTAACAATTGCAGCTAGCAACTATAGCTTTAGAAAGCTATTAAATCACCCAATTTGATTTTAAACAAGTGTAGCTCCGATTGTAACGGTGTAAAAGTTTCGATAACTAAAAAGTTGCTCAAATCCGTCTATCTTAAATATGTTCTTTCCTTTATGTATGTGTATGTATTATGTAAAATGGAAAGCCTAATCCACTATTTTTATGTTGGGCCCTGTAACAAAGGATCTCAAGCCCAAAATCCACTACCTTGTGTTGTTACTTAAGTGGATATTGTGGATTACAGTATTTTTTTGGTTGCAACAGTCTCAGTTTCGCTAGTTGCAGTCCAACTAATTGCAACTAATTAAACACAACCTTAACACAGCTTCACATCAAGAGAACAAAAGATGTTTTTTGAGTGAGAGAATTGTTTTCAAATATTTGCTACCCATTTCCGTTCGGCTCCCCTTTTTTTCCCGGTCCGGGTCTTAAATAAGTAATCCACCATTTCATTTTTTGGGATCATTTTTTTGCTTATTAGAGCATCCACAGTCATTTGTGGCAAAAATGGAATAATAAAAATTGACAATTTTCTAAGTTTGCTTAGTCCTTAAATTCAAATTTTGGCAATTTTATAGACAAAATTGGATGGACGTCCCCACCCATTTCCTAAACTAATTATCTCACTAAACTAATTATCTATCTAATTATCCTAACCAATCTAATTATCTATCTAAACCAATTTCCTAAACTAATGGCTCCTTTTAATGGGACTTATCTTGGATGAAATATCATGTTTCGTTGTTGATGTTTCGTCCGTGGACCTTTTAAAATAAATTTCTTTTTTCATCCGAGGATTATTTAAATGCAAAAATTTACAATTTTCGTCGGACATAGCATCATGTTTCGTCCGAGGAATTAAAAAATTAATAAAATAATAGGGACGCCTATAATATTGGATTTGTTATATCCGTTCTCAAATATAACAATGCACTGTTCAAAAAAATGGCAAAAATAGCAAAATACATGACGACTGCATTTTTGCCAAAAACTGGCAAAAATGGCAAGCTGGCTGTGGATGCTCTTATGTATAAGGGATGATTTTTGTTGAGATAATTGTTTCCCCTACCTCCAAACATACACATAACCCATACAACTGTTAGGAATGTGTCTTAAATACTCGTGGTTCAGATTTGAAGAAAGTAAGATGAAGCACGGAGGTCAAAGCATCGAAGTGAGTAGAAGGAAAAACAACAGCAACAAGGTGCAGGCATAATTGCGGTCAACTGTCCCAAGTTACGGTCGACCGCACACCAGACTGTAGTTGCACTGTGTTTGGCTGAGAGGTGGACGGTCGACCGGTCTTGTTGGACGGTCAACCGACCGCGGCTCTGTGTTTGTTTTGGGCCTCAATTTGTTAGGTCATTTCAGCCCAATCTTCAACTCCAAGTTAGATCGTACGACTCATGTTCAGTTACTTCTTTTCTAGATTTTATCGGACGACTGAAAATCAAGATTAGACCTAGATTTCTCTCTATTCTTCTATATATATTGTAAACTCCTCCAATATGAGAGTAGAATATTTCATAGATTCTTTTCTCCATTGCAAAGAGAGGCTCAAGAGAGATAGTTCTTGGTGGGTGAGTTTAATTTCTTGTATTGAGTGAATCAGTAACTCTCTGTAATCTCTTCTAGTTGAATATCAGATCTCTCTATATTTCCCTCCGAATTAAGCAAAAACTAACCGGGATAAATCCTCGTTGTATTTGTGTTTGGATTGGTGGATCTACTTGCTTGCTCAATTGATTCGTCTCATCTCTTCGACTTCCTCATTGGTCTAATTAGTTCCGCTGCGACCAGAGGCATTTGTTGATGCCCCAATCCCAACAACTGGTATCAAAGCTTCAAGTTGCCGAGTCCCTTGGTTAAGATGACAGGTCACAGTCTTTTGAAGATCAAGTAGTTCAATGAAAACTTCAATTTCAATCTTTGGAACGTTGACATGTATGATGTCCTTGTTCAAGAATGTTTGCAGTTAGCCGTTAAGACGAAAGAAATGCCATCCGACGTGAAGGAGGATGTTTGGAAAGATATTCGTGAAAGAGCCATAAGTCTGATCCGACTATCCTTGACGGACAAAGTCAAGTGCAGATTTCTGGAAGAAACAGACGCGGCGAGTTTATGGGAAAAACTCATAGCTGACTACTCTGGTTTATCATTATTAGATCGGATGCATTGGAAGAAGAAGTTGTTCTGTTTATCTATGAAGGAAGGTATCGATCTCCAAGACCACATTACAGAGTTCAATAAGATATTATCTGAACTTAAGGCGATTAATGCGGTTGTGTGTGAGGAAGATAAAGCTTTCAACCTGATATATTTACTGCCGAATTCGTACGAACTTTTGATAACTATCATGCTACACGGTAGATCTGCCAATGAGAGTAATTCGGTAGATAGTGTAATCAAAGCATTGAAGGAAAATCAACTTAGAAAGGAGACTCAGAAATTACCGTCAATTTCTACAAGTTGCCTAGCAGTGGAAGGTCCTTCGGGGAGAAGACAAAATGCTTTGCAAAAAGATTCAATCCGTTGCCGTTATTGGAAAAGGCCAAGGCATATCAAGAAAGATTGTTAGAAGTTGCAGAATCAGGAGAGCGCAAAGAACAGGATTTCAGCCGCTAATGTGGTTAGTACCTTTGATTCAGGTAATTAGTGTCTTCTTGTTTCAAATTGTTTAGAAGTGGATTCTAGTTGGTTTCTTGACTCAGAGAGTTCTTCTCATATTTGCTCCAAGAGAGAGTTGTTTTCTACTTATAAGTCTACTACAGGGCGTTGTGTGACAACGGAAACTGGGGAGATTTGTGAAGTGGTAGGTAAGGGGACAATCGAGTTGAAGACGCCAAATCTAAATTTGTTCACTTTAAGGGATGTTTTGGAAGTTCCTCTGTTGAAACGGAATCTGATTTTCTTGGGAACTCTGAATGCACGGGGTTGTAGGTACACATCTTGAGGTGGAGTTCTATCTGTTTTTCAAGGTCGTCGTGAAGTAATTAGAGGTATAAGAGTGGTTGGGCCAAGCCAACACAATCTCTACAAGCTTTGGGGAATTCAAAAATCATGCGTAGGGGTTGTTAGTTCTTTTTCGTCATTCCTGCAAGCTCAACTAGTTTGCCGCAACTAGAATCATCGAGACGAGACTGCGACGTACGAATATCGTCGAGAGGTGGAGAAAGCCTAAGGGTAGGTGGAGTTTATGCGGAGTTTGGAAACTTCGTGAGTACATCTACGGAGGTGTGTTTTGAGGGGCTACACTGGATCATGTGAGATTGGGTAGAGACCAGTTCAACTAGAAGAAGAAGCTATTGTTCTAAGTCTTTTTTGCAAGTGGAATTTATTACAGTTTGGAGATGAATAACACATCATGTGATAGCACTCGTATGCAATCCAAGGTGGAGTTTGTTAGAAATGTGTCTTGAATACTCGTGATTCAGATTAGAAGAAGATAAGATGATGCACGAAGGTCGAAGCATCGAAGTGAGTAGAAGGGAAAATAACAACAGCAAGGTGCAGGCATAGTTACGGTCGACTATCCTAAGTTGCGGTTGACCGTACCCCCGACCGCACACCCAACCGCAGTTGAACTGAGTTTGGCTGAGAGGTGGACGTGACCAACCGCAGCACTATGTTCGTTTTGGGCCTTGATTTGTTAGGTCGTTTCAGCCCAATATTCAACTCCAAGTTAGATCGTACGGCTCATGTTCAGTTACATCTTTTCCAGGTTTTATCGGATGACTAAGAATCAAGATTAGATCTAGGTTTCTCTCTATTCTTCTATATATATTGTAAACTCCTCCAATATAAAAGTAGGGTACTTCATAGATTCTTTTCTCCATTGCAAAGAGAGGCTCGAGAGAGATAGTTCTTGGTGGGTGAGTTTAATTCCTTGTATTGAGTGAATTAGTAATTCCATCTAATCTCTTCTAGTTGAATATCAGATCTCCTTATATTTTCTCCCGGATTAAGCAAAAGCTAACCGGGATAAATTCTCATTATGTTTGTGTTTGGATTAGTGGATCTACTTGCTTGCTCAATTGACTCGTCTCATCTTTTCGACTTCCTCATTGTTGTAATTAGTTTTGCTGCGACCAAAGGCATTTGTTGACGCCCCAATCCCAACAACAACCATTGACATATACTCATCAACAACTCTAATTCTAAATATGAACTCCAACACAAGCATCAATTATCCATAAGAAACATCTAAACTTTGTAGACAAAGATTAATCCTTTAGAGCATTCATAGCGGTCTATGCTAAAAATGGCAAAATGGCTAAATAGCAATAGTAATTTGTAAGTTTGCTGTAGCAATGATTTGCATCAATATAGTAGAGCAAAAATCGAACGAACGAAACATAATGTTTCGTCCGTAATTTTTTTTTTCAAAATAAAAGTTTGGACGATTAACATAATTTTTAATAATTTTGAAATACCTCGGACGGAACATGATTTTTGTCTCAGGTGTTTTTCTATAATTTTTTATAATTTTAAAAAATTTTAATCCCTTTACTATATAAAATATCCTACACATATTTCTCCATAGAATCCAAAATTCATCTCTTTCCACCATCCAATCAGTTATCTCTGAAACCCATATAAAACCCTATACAGTTTTCTCCATAGAATCCAAAATAATCAAAAAATTTTCATACAAACTCTCTTCCGTGGGTTTTTTAATATTTTTTCGGGAATTTTTTTTAACTGCTCTGATTGCGTCAGACGAAACATCATGTTTCGTACGATGCTTTTAAAATATTTTGAAAACAACGGACGAAAATATTCCCCTATAATATGCATTTTGTCAAATCGTTTGCCAAATACAGCATACTACTGTAGCTATTTTGACGGCAAAATAGAAAACCACTGCACCTATCCATTTGCTAAAAAATGGATAATATGGCAATATAGCAAACCACTATGGATGCTCTTAGTGATAAAATTTTAATCTTTACTTTTCCCAAGCATTCATAATTATCATACACTCATCATGCAAGTAAACCCATTGATTTCATGGCATAATTCTCACAAAATTTCAACTTAATTTGTCATTTTAAATACAGGCATCATATAAGCATAAAAGAACTCAATTTTGTTAAATAAACATCATGCTTTCAACCATGAATATCAAAGCTTTTAACAATTTTATTGTCTATAATCTTCATGCATAAATACTCAAATCATTGTAGTGGCACAAACTTTTGTTTCATATGAGTTACACTTTTATAAATAATTATGTCGTAAATAAATTTGAACTTTGTGGATAGTATGGTAAAAGTAAAGTTACATCCACTATCAATTTCACTAAATTTTTCTTCACTAACTTAGGTAGCACACTCCAATAAGTGAGGGAAGAGAGAGTAGGTGATGAAATTCTCCAATCAGAGTGTGCCACCAAAGGTAGTGAAAAGAATGGTAGTAGAATTGGTAGTGAATGAAGAATTACTTTTATGGTAACTAACAGCAGTTGTGTAAATAAATTGTTAATATAACTTCCTCTTTAAAATGAATGGTTGAGAATAGATGGTTGAATATCTACAAATGACAACTCTAACTCTCCCATTATAATATTAGAGATTATATGTAAGCGTATATTAGTCCTATAAGGTGTACAAGTATCATTAGTAAGAAGATCTCTACTATTTTAATGGAAGAGTTGGGGTTTGTAACAAATAAATCATAAATTTGTAACTATATAAACACGTGGAATACACGTCCAAATTATATCCAACAAATATAAATGTGCACCGCACGTGTAGCTCAAATCAAAACATTCAAATATAAACTAATTTTTTCTTATTCAATATATATTCATTTAATTTGATGACTTTACTTTTTAGACGTGCATCACACGTGCATTATACTAGTTCTTTTAGTAGAAAGGCAGGGCTTAGACAACAATCCTTAATTCTCCACATAAAGTATGAAATTAGACAAAATAAAACATACAAGCTGCGTCTCTAAGGACAAACTTCATCACTGAGCTCCTTTGTGGAGGTACCAAGCGAACAAAGTCTTTTCAGAATGTCTCTCTTCTAGGTTTCAATACATGTATTGCACATCTCATTTTATAGCCCTATCTGCAAGTACCAAATTAATGCATCTTTACAAATATTTACAAGTACTATGTACTTTGTGTATAATACAAATTTCCCTAACATATTATTCAATAATAATGGAAATGGGGTCAGTCACGTTAAAGGAAAACATGTGCTAGGGGTGGCAGAGGGGCTGGTTCAGCCCGCCCCTGGACCGGGCCAACCCGGCCCCTAATCGCCCAAGCAGCACATGCTTGGCTGGTTTGCAACTTTGCCCTCGAAAAATTGCGTCGACCCGGCCCGGATTTGGCCCGGCCCAGTTTGAACCGGAACGGCTTGAACCAGCATGCCCGGTCTGGTCCGGTCCAGTCCAATCAGGCCGACTGTTATGCCGAGTTTGTTTTAAAAAAAAAAAATTGAAGTTTTTATTGTTGTTGCAAAACATATGTATATACGTATATATATACTGTAAAATATATGTATATATGCATATAGATATACTCTACAATATTTCAAAAATTTATAAAAATGAGTGTGGACATCAAAGTTAATTGATTACTATCAATTACTCAATTTTTCTACCCCCACCCTTGCTATTATAACAAACTCCACATGCTCACTTCTCTCATCTTACCAAGGTGGGACAAAAAAAGTTTTCAAAGTTTAAAATCCAAATACATTTAGTCTCACATTAGTGAGATAAGAAAAGTGAGGAGGTGAAGTTGACTATAAATGCTAGGGTGGGGTGGGCTAATTGAGTAATGGGTAGTGATCAATTAATTTTGATATTTACACTCATTTTTATAAATTTTTGAAATATTTTAGAGTATAAATATATATATGCATATATATAAACTTTGAAATATTAACCTACTTTATTAAAATTTTAAAAAAGAAATTTAATTCAAAACCCGCGAACCCACTTGGCCTGGCCCGGCCCGATCCCCAAGCCAGGGGCCAAAGTCAAGGTCCAAGTCCGGGCCTCCCCTCCCCCAGCCTGGCTCGGCCCATACCGGCTAGGTTGGTGGCCCAACCAGCCAAAGCCCGGGACCGGGCTTGGCTCGGCGGTTTTTGGCCCGGCCTGGCTCAATAAGCTCAGTTGCCACCCCTAACATGTGCTATATTGATTATTTTATTAATCGCATCTTACACATCCGTTTTACATTTTTTTTTATAATTAATGTCTTTTTTCGAAACTATTTGTAAAAAGATGACAGTTTGTCAAACTAATTGTGCTTGGGGACCCAACAACTAGACTCGTTGTTCTCAACGGCAAGTTTAGTTATTTCGTGCTTGTCGTTGGGACATGGCGAGTCTAGTTATAATTTTTTTGAGAAACTCATCGTTCACAATGGAGAGTTTAGTTCAAAACTATCAAACGATACTCATCATTCCCAATGGCGAGGTACTTCAAACCAGGCTCGCTCTGGAAACGGCGAGTGTACACTTTGTAAAATTTCACAGAGAGTGAAACTCTCTGTTGGACTTTGTGAATTTTCGAAAAGAACTTCATAGTAGAGCTCGCTATTCCCAATAGCTAGGGAAAATATACAATTAGAATCGATATTACTGAAATTGGTTAATTATAGTTAAAACATATGTGTTATCTATGTAGATTGAGGTGGAATTTCGGATGCCCACACAGTGTTGTACGAAATGCCCATAATTAGAGTTATAACTATATTAGTTTGAAGTTGGATTGATGATCGTCATGACAATGTAGTATTTAATTTGTTCATTTACGCGTATGAATGGAATACAAATTCATGTTTGGTGTTATAATGGGGGAGAAAGATTTCGTGACCCGAAAGTGAGATTTAAGTTATAGAGGTGTTGAACCATAAGTAATTTGGGTTGATCGTAATATAAAAAATAGAGGCTATTCGATAATATATATGAAATTACTCGTTGAGATCGAGGTGAATGATTTAATAAAATCCAAGGTCGTCATTCTGCGTCAAAAGGTGAGGGGTAATATTTTATGGCGGTTCCCATAAATGACGATGACGCTCTTACTGCAGTGATTACACGGTAGCTTGATCCAAACTCTAATTGGATGGTGGTGGAGCTATATATTGCCAATTCGTCAGCGCAATGTTCTTCGTACTCCAAGCAGAGTAAGTGAAGTCCTGACTCAAGATTCGAGGAATATCGAAGTTAGTTTGATGCATATACGCAAAGAATCGAGGAACATAGAAGAAACATTCTCAATATCAATTCTGGATGTGCGGCGTGAGAGAGTGAATATGCGTGAAGTTATAATGTTCAATCATAGACCTGGTGTGTTTCGAATTAGAACATGACTTAGAAAGGTACATGGACATCAATAAGGCGGAAAATTGGATACGGTTGATTTGAAAATGCACTTTTGTACGTGTCAGAAAAAGTTCCCATCTTCCATGTTCCCATGTTTTGGCGGTGTGTGCATTTAAGGCCATTGATTACCGCTCTTATTTTGATCCAGTCTATTCAGTAAAAACTTACTTCTAACTTGGGCACCCATCTTCTATCATATGCCTGACGAAGCATATTGACTCATCCAAACTGGTCGTAAGCTTATTGTTGATGTAACTCTTAGAATATGCAGGAAATGTCGGTCCCGAACCAAGCATATTCGCAATGATATGGAAATGAGGAATGATATGAGCAGTACGAAGATAACTGTTAGGTTAATTGAGGATCTTGTTGAGCCTTCGACACAGTCAACACAAACCACCAAGCAAAATTAGATTGCACCAATCACACAAAGTACACAAAAATTGTCCCGGTTGGGGCTTTTGCCTTAATCCGGGGAGGAAGAACCGAGATATTATTTCAACTAGAGAAGATACAAGAATATTACAATTCTCACAACGACCATCTCTCAAGCCTAACTGGAACTTGGTTGCTGCTTACAATAGAGAAACTCTCCCACCCCCTCATATGAAGTACTCTCTTATTCTATTCGGCACTCAATAGAATCATATCGTTCTAGGATCCGTTTACAATGTATTTATAGATCTAGAGAAATCCTAGTTTAGATTTCTTGATACAATAGCCATCCGATGTATACTGAAGAGATAAACATACAATTAGAGTCGTATGATCTATTTAGAAGACGAAGTAAGCTTCAATCGAATCAACAAACCCGCACCTAAAAAATCCATCAGCGTTGCTGACGGTCGATTGCACATAGTTGCAGTCGACCACAACTCCCAAACCATCGACCCGAGAAGGTGAAAGTCGACCGTCCCTATCTCTATTGGCTGCTGCTGCTGCTGACTATTTCTCCTTCTCTTCGATCCTTCGCTTCGAACTTTCTACTTGTATCACCATCTTCTCTTCACACCGAATAATTATGCAAGTCATAAAATCCAATAATCTTTACCTTGAATTGCATATGCATGAATCCATACCTCTATGATTTAAAACTCTTCTAGAACTTTCTTCTCCGCTTTGTAAACAACACGTTTCTATAGATTCTTCTGTTAGTTGAACAACCTTCCACCTGTTTTTCTCCAGTTGTATGCCCTCCTCAAGGGCACACACCTGTAGATTTAATCATGGAGGTGCCACCCTCCACACGAACTCCACCTACATCAAGGCTCTCTCCACCTTCCAACAGTATTCGAACGTTGCAATATCGATTCGGTAATTCTAGTGATGACTTACTAGATGATGCTTTAGGAACAATGGGTTTCCATACACTCGGTCGAGTTTTCCTGCTCCCACATAGCTAGTAGTGGTTGTGCTGACCCTGTCCAATTTCCCACTTACCCTTCATTACCTTACGATGACTATCCCAAACTGTCAGAACTCCACCTCGAGTTGTGTACCTACAACCACAAGCATCAAGAGTTCCCAAGGATATCAGATCCTGCTATATTGAAGGAATATGCATGACCTCTTCTAGTGTGAACCATTTACCATCTTACGTCTCCAGTTCAAATGTTTCCTCACCCACTACTTCACAAATCTCACCACTCCTCATTCTCACACTACGGCCTGTTGACGACTTGTAAGTAGAAAACATCTTCCTCTCAGACCAAATATGAGAAGAACTTCTCAAATGAAGATACCAACTTGAATCCATATCTAAAAAACTTGAAAAAGAAGACATTAGTCATAATTATTACCTGACTCAGTTGTGCTGACTATATGGGCTTGTTCCCTTTCTTTAGTAGCACTCTATGACTCAACCACTTGCGATAATCTCTCCTGTAATGACCAACTCCTCTACAATAGTGGCAACGAATCTTACCCTTGTGTGTTGCATCCCTTCCAATTGAAGTATCACCATTCACCAGAAAGCACCCTGTAAAAATAGACCCTCCTTTATGAGTCTCCATTCTTAGTTTATCTTCCTTTAAATCCTTGATCACCCCAAGCTACTGCATGTGTCTCCTTGGATGACTTCCCGTATTGCAAGGTAGTTATCAAGTTATTATAAGAAGTTGGCAGTGAATATATTAAGTTGAAAGATTTATCCTCTTCGCTAAGATCATCAGCGTTAATCGCCTTCAGTTCAGATATTACCTTATTGAACTCCACAATATGATTTTGAAGATAGGTACCTTCCTTCATTGAGAACCTAAACAGCTTCCTCTTCGAATACATCCGATCTAGCAATGACGATCCCGAGTAGTCAGATTTGAGTCTCGCCCATAGACTCGTCGCACTTTTCTCCTCAAGAATATTACACTTGACTTTCAGCCGCCAATTGCAACCGGATTAAACTCAATGCCTTCGAACAAATCTCATCACACTTCTCCTGCTTCATGTCGGTTTGTTTTTTCTCTTCTAAAGCAAGGTGCAAGTCCTTCTGAACCACATCATACATGTCCACCTGCCATAGATTGAAGTTGATCTTACCGTCAAACTACTTGATCATTGTCTTTTGGTCTGTCATCTCATCTAAGGAACTCGAACAAACCCATGAACATGATTGCTCTGATACGACTTGTTAGGTTAACTGATGTTGAGATAGTATATATATAGAGATAATCTAATATGAGATGGTGAGCTCAACTTCTTATCGTGAGCTGAAGTTCTCATCCGTCCGATCTCGTTTGATCACAATCAAACGGCTCAAATCCGATCCCGCTCATCTGAGGTTATGGTGAGGGGAAAAATCGATTTTTCTATCTCTCTTTCTTTCTCATTGAGCTCGCGTCCTCCTCTACCTCCCGCTCTGTCTCTTTCTTCTTCAACCAAAACCCTACCTCTTATCTCTCCCTCCCGCTCTGTCTCTTTCTTCGTCGAGGAAACCCTACTTTTTATCTCTGACATTTTCTCTCTTTTCAACGAGAAACCATACTAGGGTTTCGATTGGCTGTCTCTCTCTCTTCGTCGAAGAAGGATTTCTGTCGATTTCTTTCTCTCTCTTCGACGAGAAACCTAAATCGATTTTAGGGTTTCGATTTCTACTCCCTCTCTCTTCGATGAGAAACCCAAATCGCGACTTAGGGTTTCGATTTCCTAAGCGATTCGAAGAGAAACCCTAGCCCCCAAATCGAATCCCTACATCCGTGATCCCTTCTTCGACCTCCTAGCAAAGCTACAATCTTCTTATCAGGTAATCTCAATTTCAAATTATGTTTCCTTTATAATTGTTCATGTTTATTGTTAGATTTTTTCTCGGAAAATATGTATGAATAGGAAATTAGTTGAATAACATCATAAACTGGCTTCTTGCGGGTATAGAAAATAGATTCTGTTATGGTAGCATGGATTAGAAAATAAAGGGCATTTTTTAAGTTTACATTATTTGATGTTTGCAGGAAAGCAGATAGAGTCACAGTTTGTTATCTATGACGGATAGAAAAGTGATTCGATTCAGCCAATATACTAGAAGATGCATGATTCCTGTATACAGAATCACAGTTTATAATAGAAGATGCATGATTTTCCAATGCAGGAAGTGTTCGATTCTCAGTCTCATTGTTTTTAAATTTGTAGAAACTGCCTTTTGTTGTGTGTTAGTATAGGCGATGATGACAATCACTCTCTCACAAGCATTACTTTGAATTATTATGCCTCCCCCCCCCCTACCATATTTTTAATTGAGTGTTGGTTATGTTATTGGTCTTCATCTATGCAATGAAAACCCTATTGGTTCATTTTTGGGTGTATAGCAATTGCAATTGCAGTTTGCTAGTGTTGGTTGAGGTTGTTTGCAATTTTTTGGGTTTATAGCAATTGTAGCAAGTGTCCCTACTGGGTTCAATTTGAATGTTGGTTGGTTTAAGCATTTTTCGCTGATTGTATCTTGGATGATTCATGGTACATTTTGCCTGATTTTATCTTGTCTGATTCACGATACATTTTGGCTGATTCTATCTTGGCTGATTATATTTGGCTGAATTGTATCTTAGCTGATTCACGATACATTTTGGCTGATTCTATCATGGTTGATCGTATTTTGGCTGAATTGTATCTTGGCTGAATATTGGGTGATAGCCATTTTTTGGCTGATTGTGTATTGGCTGATACTTCCTGAACAGTGAAATAGAAGTGTTGGCTAATACTTCCTGAACATTGTATCTTGGCTGATTGGATCTCATTCTGTGAGAGCTGTTGTACTATTTATGAGTTTTCTAAGTTGGCATTTTGAGGAGGGGGGGGGGGGGGGGGGGGGGTTGAAACTAGTTGGCATGGCATGATAATGTAGCCCTAGAGAAATAAGTATACTTCATTTGAAAAACAGTGAAATAGAAGTGTGGTCTGAGCCCACAATGACTTCAAATCATATATTTGTTGATTAGTGCTACTTGGATGTTTGTACTTTTGATTGACTTTTTTATTATTTTTTATTTCAGGCACAGCAGTAGTAGCTCAAGCAGGCAACAGAAGCAACTGAAGCAACAACTGTAATTTTCAGCTAGGAATTTCAGTTGTATATGTAGTTTATGTTGTTTATATATGTTTTGTATATGTTGTTTATGTTTTATATATGTGTTGTATATGAACCAAGAAGTGTATTTTACAGCTTTTGTATATGTTGTTTATGAGCTCATTTGAGGTGTAAATGAAGAGATTGAATAAAGATATATTTATGTCACTGTACTTATTTTGTATACAGATCATTTAGATGTTTTGGCTAACAGTTGTTGTACAAAGATCATTTTCATGTTATTGAGCTCTTTATATGTTAAAATTGGTTTAAATGAAACTTATGATTTGTAATACGTAGTTTTTTTGGTGGAGAAGAAAAATGTAGTCCATCTCATAAAAAATAGTTCAAACAACTCGTCACCTACATAAATTCGCATACACAACAAAAAAAAGCTAATTTACTGAAGACACCACATTATTCTTCCGAGAAAAACTCAAAAATTAACATACAAATAAGCTTAATCAGCCAAAATACAACATGAACCTGCTTCAATCAGCCAAGATACAATCATGCAGGATACAATTCAGCCAAGAGAATTACCCCAAGATACAATCAACCTAGATACAATCAGCCAGAATACAATTCAGCCAAGATACAATCAGCCAAATTACAAATCAGCCAAGATACAATTCACCCAAGATACAATTCAGACAAGATACAATTCAGCCAAGATACATTTCACCTAAGGTACAATCAGCCAAGATACAATTCACCCAAGATACAATCAGCCAAGATACAATTCAGATAAGATACAATTCACCTAAGATACAATCGCTAAGATACAATTCACACAAGATACAATTCAGCCAAGATACAATCAGCCAGGATACAATTTAGCCAAGAGTATTAGCCAAAATACAATCAGCCTAGATACAATCAGCCAGGATACAATTCATCAAAGATACAATCAGCCAAATTACAAATCATCCAAAATACAATTTCCCCAAGATACAATTAGCCAAGATACAATTCAGATAAGATACAATTCAGCCAAAATACAATCAGCCAAGATACAATTCATCCAAGAGAATTAGCCGAAATACAATCAGCCTAGATACAATTAGCTAGGGTACAATTCAGCCAAGATACAATCCGCCAAATTACAAATTAGCCAAGATACAAATTGGCAAAGATACAATTCAGCCAAAATACAATCAGCCTAGATACAATCAGCTAGGATACAATTCAACCAAGACATAATATGTCAAAATACAAATCAGCCAAGATATAATTCGGCCGAGATACAATTCAGCCAAGACAAAATCAGCGAAGATACAATTCAGCCATGTTTATAATCAGCCAAGATACAATGGCAGGCAAGGCACAATTCAGCCAACATACAATCAGCCCGGATACTATTCGGCCAAGATCGAATTAACCCAAGATACAATCAGCCAAGATACAATTCAGCAATGATACAATTCAGCCAAAATACAATTCAACCACAATACAATTCAACCACAATACAATCAGCCAATATACAATATTGCCAAGATACAAATCCAACCAATATATAATTCACCCAAAATACAATCAACCAAGATTACAATCAGCTAATATACAACCAGCCAAGATTACAATTCAGCCAAAATTACAATCACCAATGATAAAATTCATTCAATATACAGTTTAGCCAATATACAATCAGTCATGATTACAATCAAACACCTCAGACACAATATTACCGAACCAGTCAACGAGAACATGCTTGAGATGATAATGTTCTCCTGAAAAAAATTAAAAGAAATTCAGATGAACTTGCATTGATGAACAAAAAAGTACTACTAACTACCAAGTCGTAATAATAAACCAGAACATTATTAGAAGTAATCATAGGCTCAGACTCAGAACACAGTTCTATTTGAAAATGTACTGTAAATCAAGCAACATTATTGCGCTAGGGCTGCATTTCCATGCCATGCCTGCTAGTTCCAACCGTGCCCCCCCCCCACCCCCCCCCCCCCCCCCCCCCCCACCCCCCCCCCCCCCCCAAACACACACACACACACACAACAATGGAGATAGTCTAATATGAGATGGTGAGCATGAAAAATAATCATGGCTGAGTGAAGCATTTTTGCTGATTATATCTTGGCTGATTCAGCCACATTTTGTGTGATTGTATCTTGGCTAATTGTACGATGTTTATATCATGTTTAAAAGAAAAACGAATCAGCCAAGATATATGAAAATGCTTCAGAATCATGCCAGCTACGAGATACAAGATACAATTCAGCAAAAATACATCAACAATGCTTGTAAAATTGGGGGGGGGGGGGAAAGACAAACTGAAAGTACTGCTTGTAGAATAGTGTTTGTCATCATTGCCTATAACAACACAAAATAAAAGACAGCAAGAAGAAATATTTGAAAGCATTGATACTTCCTGAACACAAAATCATGCATCTCTTTTATGCCCATCATCAGTTTGCCTACAAACAATCAAGACATAACGATTAATTTAACAAATTAATCTATTTGGAATTAAACAACAATAATTACATATATGGGAAACAAAAAAATTCAAATCATGTAAGACATTTACCTACAAAATAAACTAATAAAGATCATGGAATATTTGGATCATCTTCTGTTATGGGTTTCATTCTTGAAAAATTAGTAGAAGCTTGTGACTCATTCAAATTAGAACTACACGAATAATAAGCATAAATTAAAGATAACATTATATTATATATAACAAAAATTGAAATAAAGCATGTAAGAAAATATCAACCTTTCCTTCAAAAGGCAAGTGCGACTGTCATGATTAACAAGCTTCTTGCATAAACGACACTTCCTTAATGGCTTCGCGACCTTCTCCAAGGTTTTCTCCTTCCTCCCTTTAATTCGCTTCTCACTACCTTCGGTCTTTGCAATATCCGGTCCATGAATATTTACTATTTTAGGTAATGAAGTGCTTATTGCTTGTTGTACTTCTTGGGGGCATATCTTGTTGTAATTCTGCATTAGCACCAACTACTAATGATTTGACCTTGTGGCACATCTCTTTGGATGAACGAGCAATCCTCATCAACTTATGGATTTTATTTGACAACTACACCATATCCAAATCTTGTGGACTGCCGTAGCTACCAATAATTTCTTCCCCACCATCATCATATACAATCTCGGTAGTTACCGAGGCGGTCCACCTTTTTAAGATATAAGATTGTGGCAGGAAATCAACAAACTCATTCCTCAATACCGCAAGGATGTGTCTACAAGGTTCCATCAACTTCTAATTTTCTACAAGTACAGGATCCAGCATCGTCCATTTCTTTATAGAACACATCCCTTGTTTTGTCTGATTTTAGTGACTTTCCCATTCTCCTCACAATATAGTGTCGCACACTCCCATTATCATCTTTCATTAAAAAGGCGTAATTCAAGCTTTAAACTAATTCATCTTGAAATACATAAAATTTCTCTCTCGTGTAGGCCTCGGACATTTGTGTCTCAATTTCTAATTCTGTTTGCAGCTTTGGTTTTGTATGAAGAGTTGTGTAGTCTGCTACTAACTGATTTTGTCTTTGTTTCCTTATCATCCTTTCAAACCTTGTAATAAATTCATGTAAAGAATTTTTACTATTAACATACTTATCGACAAAAGCATTCATACTTTCTGGTTTTTGAGTTATGCGAATTCCAACAGTGAAAATATGCATAGCATAAGCTGGTATCCATTTTTCACGAAGTTCATAAATATCAGAAAGCCAAGGATTACCTGCTATTTCAATATTTATCAAGTATTAATACTACTATAAATTATGAGAACGACAATAAAATTCATGAAAACAACGATTACCTACAATTTGCAAATTAGCATTTATAACTTCATTCCATCTTATCTCAAACTCTTCCGACGTCTCTGAATCTCAAATGCAATTATGGAATGGAATGCTAAAATCACTATTAAGGCCCAAACCACCAAGCTTATCGGGAAGCTTTTTAAGAATGTGCCACATACATAGTCTGTGGTTGGAACCAGGAAAACACATTCGAATTGCATTTTTCATTACAGGATCTTGATCTGTAACAAATAACTTTAGGTGGAGGCCCACACATTGTTTCACCCTATTTTTTCAAACAACCCAAGAAACGACTCGGTCGTTTCTTTATTTATGAAAGCTGTACCAAAACTGTCAGATTGACCATGGTGATTAACTCCAGTAAATGGAGCAAAAACAAATTTGTACTGATTTGTGTCATATGTAGTATAAAAAATTGACACATCACCAAAATGCTTATAAGCTTTCCTGACAAGAGCATCAGCCCAAAACACATGGGTTAATTTGTTGTCTTCATCCACCTTATAATGAAAACAAAAAGAAAGATTCATTTCCTTTTCCTCTTACAAGTGCTCCATCAATAGATCCGCATCATAAGCTCTCCTCCCTTTATTGTCTCTTTGCAACGAATTCCTAATATCATTTTCAGTACAATTAATATTACTGAAATCCTCATTTTCTATCTCCATGAAGGACATAAACTCCGAAGTTCTTATGTTAGCCTCTTTGAACGAACTAAGTAAAGATTTTTGTGCTTCGGAAACATTTCTATTACTTCTTAAGAGCTGTTGCTTTCTAGGTGTAACACAAGGATGAGTGTGCTCTTCAACAAACCTTCGAATTGACTATCTCCCATCATCATCCTTTTGAATTCGTATTTGAGCCAAACACTCTTCTCTAGTCACAGCCCCTCTCATTCTCTTCATCACATTTGAAGAAGATGGTTCTTCAATATCGACAACATTCACTTCAACTGTATCTATCAGCTTTTCTTGCTTTGAGCATACAAATTATTGTGAATACCTCTCCTTTGTAGAAGTTTCTACCATTATAGCAGACTTGTGAACAGAATAATCAGCTAATTTTGCATATTTTTTATAAAATTTATATCCTTCCTCTAAAGTTGCAAATGCTAAACCAACAATTGGTTTAGAAGCATCATCAACATCTCTCCAACCAGTATGAACATCTTGGTTTAGTAACTCTTCATTTTCAAACTTCATTCTACATAGAAAAATGAGATAATAAACATAAAAAAACAAGCTACAACTAAAAAAACTAAAGAAACTAAACTAGGTTTGAAGTGCACACTCATCGAATTGGATAACCATCAATGATACTTATAGATAATGTATGTACCTGTGTGGTCCAACTGTCCTACTTATACTAACATGTTGCAGTTGAAGAAAATAACACAAAAACAAATAAAATATGAAAGCATGACACAAGCCTAAATGCATGATAAGAATGTAACTATGAAATGGATTGTAACTATGAAATGACGTCGTATAAAAGAAATATTACCCTTACGCCGTAAACAAGTAATATCACCATCTCATAATCAGCCAAATTAATTAATGAAAATGGTTCAATCACCCGAGTTACAACATGAAAATGCTTCAATCAGTCAAGATACAATCAGCCAAAAAATGGCTATCACCCAAGATTCAGCTAAGATACAATAAGCCATAATACAATCAGCCTAGATACAATCAGCCAAGATAGAATCAGACAAAATGTATAGTGAATCAACCAAGATAAAATCATGCAAAATGTATCATGAATTGCAAACGACCTCAACCAACATTAGCAAACTATAGTTGCAATTGCTATACACCCAAAATTTAACCAATAGGGACTTCATACTACCATAACATAATCTATTTTCTATACTCGCAAGAAGTCAGATTATGATGTTATTCAACTAATTTCCTATTCATACATATTTTTCGAGATAAAAATCTAACAATAAACATGAACGATTATAAAGAAAACATAATTTGAAATTGAGATTACTTGATAAGAAGATTGTAGCTTTGCTAGTAGGTCGAAGAAAGGATCAGCAGATGTAGGGATTCGATTTGGGGGCTAGGGTTTCTCTTCGAATCGCTCAGGAAATCGAAACCCTAAGTCGCAATTTGGGTTTCTCGTCGAAGAGAGAGGGAGTATAAATCGAAACCCTAAAATCGATTTGGGTTTCTCGTCGAAGAGAGAGACAGAAATCGGCAGATCCCCTTCTTCGGCGTAGAGAGAGAGACAGCCAATCAAAACCCTAGTATGGTTTCTCGTCGAAGAGAGAGAGAACGTCAGAGATAAGAAGTAGGGTTTCCTCGACGAAGAAAGAGACAGGGCGGGAAGGAGAGATAAAAGGTAGGGTTTTGGTCAACGAAGAATGAGAAAAAGCGGGAGGTAGAGGAGGACGTGAGCTCGACGAGAAAGAAAGAGAGATAGAAAAATTGATTTTGCCCCTCACCATAACCTCAGATGAGCGGGATCGGATTTGAGCCATTTGATCACGATCAAATGAGATCGGACGGATGAGAACTTCAGCTCACGATAAGAAGTTGAGCTCACCATCTCATATTAGACTATATATATATGGTAACATGGACTTTTATTTACAACTAATTATTGTCATACTATTCCAACTTCAGCTACATAATTGTTGATTTACTATTTACAAATCGTTCTAAAGACGTGCCGTAGGCACGTGGCTATGGGAAAATCTATTCTATATAATAAAACAAAAAGAAAGCTATCCAGTGGCTCTCCTTCAATCCCCCCAAAAGTAAAGGCCCTGATCTAACCTCACAAAACACATTTCCCCCCAAAACTCAAATTCAAATTACCCCCCCAAAACAACTCATTTATTTATTTAATTATTTCTCTCTCTCTCTCTCTCTCTCTCTCTCTCTCTCTCTCTCTCTCTCTCTCTCTCTATATATATATATATATATATATATATATATATATATATATATACACTAGTAATTTACACGTGCAATGCACGTCTTAATAAAAATATATTTTTAAAAATAAGAACTTCAACGTAGGCTGGCCTTGAACCTGAGACCTCCTTTATATTAGGTATGCACAGGTATGTTTTTATATAAATGTATGTATTTGTTGAATTTAGTTTGGACGTGTATTATACATGTTTGTTTAGTTACAATGTTAGGGTTTGTTTGGTTACAAACCCTAACTCTTCCATTAAAATAGTAAAGATATATATATATATATATATATATATATATATATATATATATATATATATAGTAAGTCTATTAAGAGCTGGGGAGCTGAAATCCTAACGGGAGCTGGGGTTTTTAGCCATTCGATCACGATTGATCGCGATCGAACGGCTCAGATTTGATCCCGCTTATCTTCAGAATGTTGAGGGGTAAAAGGGGTAAAATCTAAAACCCCTATCTCTATCTCTCTTTCTTTCTCACGATCAATCGAACCTCCTCTCCCTCCCACTGTCTCTTTCTTCGTCGAGCAAAACCCTACTTCAACGCCTCTCCCTCCTGCTATGTTTCCGACTCTTCGTCGAAACCCAAATCGTCGAATCGGCTCTCTCTCCTCGATGACAAACCGTTCTTAGCCTCTCTTCATGGAGAAACCCAAATCGATGTTAGGGTTTCGATTGATCGTGAGTGGGTTCTGCCTCTCTCTTGACGACAAACCCAAATCGCAATTAGGGTTTCGATTTCTTCTCTCAGTGGGCTCTCTCTCTCTCTCTACGACGAAAAACCCAAATCGCGATTAGGGTTTTAAATTCTACTCTCAGTAGGGTTCTTTCTCTCTTCGACGACCCAAATCGAAAACCCAAATCGCGTGAGATGTGTCTTCAAATTGGGGCCATTTTGTGGATATCGAAACCCCTTAGCGCGGTGGGTTTGGCTGACGCTTGACGCGCTCTATCCTTAACTGCCATTACAGGCTCAGATTTCGGAGGGAAGTGTTTGATTCTCATACATGCTTTTATGATTTCTGTTCAATTTTTTGCATTTCCTTTTGGTTGTGTGTGTAGGCAATGATGAGATTTATTTTGATATAAGTTGGTTATTTATTTTTGGGGATTGAAATTATTGTTTTGAAGCATATTTGGTTGTGTTCCATGATAATTATGCAAAGTTGAATAGATTTCGGGAAATGAGCGGGAGAGAAGATGGGGAAGAAATGAATGAATGTTGTGGAATCCCCAATGCCCTCAACACTTACCTTACATTTAAGTGATCTGAGTCCAGCCCAATTCATCTGATTTTTGGGCAGCGATGACACACAATGATTGAATGTATCACTATATTTTTGTAACTCACGTTGGATGCGTATGATTTGGATACTCATTTAAGCCTTTTCGGGTTTGATTCTCTCCTTCGGTGTGTTGGTGTAGGCAGTGATGCGAAACACTTTATGATTTAAATAATTTTTCAGCTTGTTGTATTTATGCTTGATTATTTATCCGTCATATTCTAGTTGGCAAGGCACCCCAATGCAGCCCTAGTAAGAATAGTGTGTTCTAGCCTACTGGTTTTTTTTATTCTATATATAAACATGAGTAAGTTATTATGAGATGGTGAGAAGAGGCCCTTATCATGTGCAAAAGTTCTCAGCCGTAGGATCTCTTATCGATGGCTGGGATATATTCCGCCCAAATACTGAGATTTGCCTTAGTGTTGGAGAACATTTACGGGATTTCACTATACATTCAACCTTTTCTTCCCGACTTCCCGACGTCTCTTTAGATATTTTGTGTTCTGAGCCTACTATATTTTTTAAATAAAAATTTTGTTGTTTTCAGGCTGATTGAGCTCTGTTTAATTTTGTTTTCAGGTTGATTTCTTATTGCTATATGTTGGCATTTAAGAGTGATGCATAGAAAACTCTGATGGATAGAAAGAGAAGCATGAATACCTCATACAGGAAGTGTTTCAATCTCAATATGAATGCTTTTAATTTTCTAGTTCCTTTTGTTGTGTGTTGGTGTAGGCAATGATGACAAGCACTATTTTACAAGCATTCATGCATCAATTCATCAGTTATATGTTGACTTGATTTATATAAAATCAAGTCATCACTTATATGTTGGCGTTTAAGAGTGATGCATAGAAACGAGAGAGAAATGACCATGAGAGAGGAATGAACGTGACATGGGTTTTGAAATCTACAAAATGCCCCCAAATTGAAGATGGATCTCATGAGTTTGGGTTTTCGATTTGGGTTTTCTGATTTGAGATCTGGGATGAGAGAAACGAGAGAGAAATGAATGTGAAAGAGTAATGAGCATGAGATGTCAGATCATTTGCGTGAGATAGTTTGTATACATCTTTAATTGGGTTTGTAGTTGTTTGTAGTAGTATTTCAGATCATGAATACATCTTTAATTATGTTTCTCTAATTTTTTCAGGAGTAGCAGCAGTGCGTTGAAGAAGTTTCGAGAAAACTTGTCAGATGAGCAAGATGGCAGCACCACTCTTGTCGCATTTTCGACTCCCTAATTTACAACTACAGAAAATGTTTCAATCTGTGCCGTGGGGAAGTCGCCTGTACAACTTTCTTTGTTGGTCGAGGAAAACAGGCTGCTAGCGTTCGACTTATGTATTCATATACGTTGCATACATAAATTTTTTTTTTGTTTCACGCTGATATTAGTTGAATGTAAGATCTTTTGAAAAATTAGGCCATCTGAAACTTTAGTTTGGTACTGTTTCTTTGGGTTTTGGTTCTTTGTATGTGAATCAATCATATGCTTATACAACAATTATCTGTAACTTTAATTATTTTGATCATGGAGGGGAAGCGAGCTATTTTAATATTGGTAATTGGTAAATTAAAGTCATATAATCTGAGATGGAAGTATATATGGGTTTTTAATGGGCAAAATAACTATTATATACTTGAATAAAGAAGTTCAGTTTTCTACTATATCAATTTGTAATTTTGACTCCATGGTACAAAAAACTCAGTACTGATATTTAGTATCAGCTACTCTTTGAAATTTTAGACATATCAGAAGTATTATTGGGTTAAATTTCCCTAGTATCAGGAATCCTTTGATGCACAATTATGAACACTTTGAACTGATATGTGACATATACCGACAACAGCGGTAGTCACAGACTCATGTATTATGAACACCTTGAACTGATATGTGACATATACCGATACCAGGTTCCTCACAGTTATAGTCATCAAAACAGTAGTTATCTGAATGCACAACAATGTAAACATCTAATTTAGCAATTTCGAATAAGAAAAAGAATGAAGATAACAGCAAAAGCAAGCAAAAGCACCCGGAAACATATATATTTAAAAGCTATCATAACCACACAAAAACACTTCAAGGTATAACGGGAGGGGAGGCACTTTTTGCAACACAATTGGATTATAGAGAAATACAAAGATTATAGAAGGTGCTAGGCACATATGGGAAAACAATGATGAAGTTATTTCCATACAATTTTGAATAATCACACACAAAGTTTCCAGCATCCTTGAACAGTAGAATTTTACAATATACAGGGATAGAAGAAAAATGCTACAGCCACAAAAGGAATAAAAAGGAAGTAAAAAGATGCTACAACCACAAAAGCGAGATCCTTGAACAATTGAATTTTATGAGATTGCACAAAGAAATGGAAGCTGTTCCCGTGGATCTTTAGCACTCACAACCATGCTCTTGCCTTTTTCTCAAAAACCTGGCAACCATCATGAGGAGAAAATAAACCACAACATATATACCAAAAAATAAAGAAGCAAGTACATAAATATATGTATTATAATGAATTGCAGGTAAACTTTTGACTTGGAGATATAACCACATACCACTCGGCTGTTCCTCAAGAGTGTTTGATGAACATGATAAAGCTGGAAATTTTAAACCACAGGGTATCATCAAATTCAGGATAGACAGGTATTTGAACAACAACAACAAAATTCAGCAAAAAAATCTGTAGGCTCAGAACAACAACAACAGCAAAAAATTCTGTAGGCTCAGAACAACAAAAAAAATCAGCAAAAAAATCTTTAGGCTCAGAACAACAACAATAGCAAAAAAATCTGTAGGCTCAAAACAACAACAACAGCAAAAAAATCTGTAGGCTCAAAACAACACTACCAAAAACTGAACATGAAGCTCAGAACAACAGAAACTGAACAATAGAAACTGAACATGAAGTTCAAAATGTGTAAGCTCAGAACAACAGAAACTGAACATGAAGGTGAACACCTCAAAAAAAAATCTGTATACCAATTGCCGAAAACAGAAACTGAACATGAAGCTGAAATGACTTGCACACTAACTTGGTAGGAGGGTGCAAAAAAACAAAATCATTTTACTTATCTTGTATAAACTTTTCATCACTGCCTACACACTCCAAAAGGGAAAAATTATGAATAAACAAAATCATTCATAAACTTTTCATCACTGCCTACACACTCCAAAAGGGAAAAATTATGAATAAACAAAATCATGCATAAACTTTTCATCACTGCCTACTAATAAATCAAGTATAAGTTAGTCAAATGCATAAATTTGAGTTTATCACTAGGGCTGCTTTATTAAGCCATGCCTACTAGTTCCCGCCAAAATTTTTTTTTTTTTTGCATCTCCACCTCTTCCAAGTCAATCACTTTAACAACAACAATGATAAATTTCAAAATATACATGAATATGTATACCAATTGCCGATAACAGAAACTAAACCTGAAGCTGAAAAGACTTGCACACTAACTTGGTAAGAGGCTGCAAAAAAACATAATCATTTTACTTGTCTTGTATAAACTTTTCATCACTGCCTACACACTCACAAAGGGAAAAATCATGAAAAAAAAGAAAGAGAGATAGAGATAGGGGTTTTCGATTTTACCCCTTTTACCCCTCAACATTCTAAAGATAAGCGGGATCAAATCTGAGCCGTTTGATCGCGATCAATCGCGATCGAATGGCTGAAAACCCCAGCTCCCGATAAGGATTTCAGCTCCCCAGCTCTTAATAAACTTACTCTATATGAAAACCCCAGCCATCGATAAGAGATCCTACGGCTGAGAACTTTTGCACACGATAAGGGCCTCTTCTCACCATCTCATAATAGACTTACTCATGTATATATATAGAGTAAAAAAAACCAGTAGGCTCAGAACACACTATTCTCACTAGGGCTGCATTGGGGTGCCGTGCCAACTAGAATATGATGGATAAATAATAAGCATAAATACAACAAGCTGAAAAAATTATTTAGATCATAAAGTGTTTCACATCACTGCCTACACCAACACACTGAAGGAGATAATCAAACCCCAAAAGGCTTAAATGAGTATCCAAATCATACGCATCCAACGTGAGTTACAAAAATATAGTGATACGTTCAAACATTGTGTGTCATCGCTGCCCAAAAATCAGATGAATTGGGCTGGACTCAGATCACTTAAATGTAAGGTAAGTGTTGAGGGCATTGGGGATTCCACAACATTCATTCATTTCTTCCCCATCTTCTCTTCCGCTCATTCCCCGAACTCTATTCAACTTTGCATAATTATCATGGCACACAACCAAATATGCTTCAAAACAATAATTTCAATCCCCAAAAATAAATAACCAACTTATATCAAAATGAATCTCATCATTGCCTACACACACAACCAAAAGAAAATCTAAGAAATTGAACAGAAATCATAAAAGCATGTATGAGAATCAAACACTTCCCTCCGAAATCTGAGCCTATAATGGCAGTCAAGGACAGAGGGCGTCAAGCATCAGCCAAACCCACCGCACTAAGGGGTTTCGATATCCACAAAATGTCCCCAATTTGAAGACAGATCTCACGCGATTTGGGTTTTCGATTTGGGTTGGGTTTTTCGTCACAGAGAGAGAGAGAACCCACTGAGAGAAGAAATCGAAACCCTAATCGCGATTTGGGTTTGCGGTCGAGAAAGAGGCAGAACCCACTCACGATCAATCGAAACCCTAACATCGATTTGGGTTTCTCCTCGAAGAGAGGCTGAGAACGGTTTGTCATCGAGGAGAGAGAGCCGATTCGAAGATTTGGGTTTCAACGAAGAGTCGGAGATAGAGCAGGAGGGAGAGGGGTCGAAGTATGGTTTTGCTCGACGAAGAAAGAGACGGCGGGAGGGAGAGGAGGTTCGATTGATCGTGAGAAAGAAAGAGAGATAGAGATAGGGGTTTTCGATTTTACCCCTTTTACCCCTCAACATTCTGAAGATAAGCGGGATCAAATCTAAGCCGTTCGATCGCGATCAATCGCGATCGAATGGCTGAAAACCCCAGCTCCCGATAAGGATTTCAGCTCCCCAGCTCTTAATAGACTTACTCTATATATATATGTGGAAACATGGACTTTTATACCCCAATTTATAATTATTTTTCACCATATACTAATGGAAATATGGACTTTTATTTACAACTAATTATTGTCATACTATTCAAACTTCAGCTACATAATTGTTGATTTACTGTTTACAAGACTTTTCATATACTGTTTCGTTCTAAAGACGTGCCGTATGTACGTGGCCACAGGAAAATCTAGTTTATATATATATAAGTGGTGGGTGTGAATATAAGTTGGTTGCTCTATAACATTTGGAATTTTTTTCTTGCATGTTTTAGGAACTTTTTTGGGCTATACTTTACTTACCCCTAGCTACCACCTGTCCACATTTATGAGTAGAGCCAAGTGGCCCCAAAAAGCAAGTGCATGAGAGTGTTCGAATTTTTTCCCAAACTGTCACTTTTTGAAAGTTTTTCCCAAACTGCCCTACTTTTTTAAAAAAATTTCCAAAGTACCTTACCCGCTTTTTGAAAAACCGAGTTTAGTTAAAACCACCTCATTTTTTCAAAAAGCGAGTGTTAATCTTTGACTTTTCGAAAGATCATACTCGGTTTTCGAAAAACCGAGTGGGTTTTAACTAAACTGGTTTTTGAAAAAACCGAGTGGGTCATTTTGGTAAATACTTTTGAAAATGGGTCAGTTTGGTAAGTACTTTCAAAAAGTGGGTCATTTTGGTCACAAGTTCAACAGGTGGAGAGTTATAATTATCTGTAGTAATTATATTTAAATTTTACAATAATTAAAGAATTTAGTATACCTATCCATTTTAAAAAATAAGATGATTGGGTCAGAAAAGAAAATGGTCATGATCAATCATTCAATCCTAACAAAAAAGAGAAACATTATGATTTATGAGTACTTCTAATTGTAATATTTTATTTGATATATAATGATATTCTATATAAAATCAAATTGATATTGACTGCTATGATATGTATAATCAATAAAAACAATTAATTTTACTAATATTTGATTAGAAGGATAAATACCATAAGTAGTTATGCCAATCGAACTTCTTAGGAATTCATTAATACATCAACTAAAATATTAAAAAATTTGCAGCTAACAATTAACTGTCCTCTCTCACCCTGTAGTTTTCCACATTAACAATATTCTAAGGCACCGTGATTAATAATTATATTGAAGTCTCTCTTATTTGGACAGATTAATGATTTTTTCCCTTTATTTCTGTCAGTTATATTCATCCAACATACCAATGAATCAATATGTTTGTTAAAATCTACTACTATAACTTCAGAGTTGGAGTTGTATAATTTGGAGACAAATCAACTTAGTTAATCTAATTTCAAACTACACATTTTTAACTGAGATTTATATTAACCATCCATTTCTAATTTATTAACTGGTTATTATAATGTCATCAAATTTTAAATTTATTTATAACATAATTATTTATGAAAATATTATTAATATAAAATAAAAGTCAGTACTATTAGAAATGATTTGTGAAGACTAAGAATTTAAGGGGAAAAAAGGTGTGCATCCTACGTGTATATTACTAGTTATATTAAGGGGTTGTTGGTAGGGCTGCAAACGAGCCGAGTGACCGAGTCGAGCTGAGTGTTGTGAGGCTCGAGCTCAGCTCATTAAGCAATCAAGCTCATTTTTCAAGTTCGAGCTCGTCTTGAGCCGAGTAGCTCGCGAGTAGCTCGGTTTGTATGCAGCCTAGTTGTTGGGCATAAAACTCTCAAACCACATTGTGATTTTGATGTGGGTCCCACTAAAATATAAGCCCTAATTTTTTTGCATTTGGTTAAAAACGAAGCACTTGTTTAATTATTAGAGAGAAGTACAAAAATAATGCATAATATAAATAAGTAACGTTAGAATCAGGGGTGGCAAAAGTATCCATAATAGATCCGAATTTGATAATTTTAGGGTATGGATCCCCCACAATAGATCAGTTTTCTTATTAGATCTTTGTGGATTCGAGTCATATAACTCGATGGATAATCTGAACTATATATGTCTATATATGTTAATTTAGAGATATAGCCTAAACCCATAAAAATTTTAATGCATGATATTGTATTTTATTTATTTAAGGTTTAGTAGGAATGTATTTTGTGAATTAGGCAATATAAATATTAATATAGTTCTGTTTTGATTATTAAAAAAAACTTGTCTATTAACTTCTTAGCTGAATGTGACTTTAGAAACACGAAAACTATTAACCAACTAGTTTTCAAATAAATTCACAAGGAAACTCATTTTCATAGTACATAAATCACAATGGATAGCCTGTTTCGAAACACCATTAATCTTTATATCCAATACGTTGTAAATTAAAGTTCTAAGAATGTACAAATATACTAATGTTTTTAAAATTATTCTTTTTTCCTTAGTATTGCTATACAAGAGTATAAACCAATCTGATTTTAGAAACTTACATTAATACTTAAATCTGTAACTAGATGGGTGTGAATAGAAGTAACTTTCGAAACAGGGGCTCAAAAATAATTGTCTCTTGTGTTTTACTTTTATACTACCAAATGTAATGGATGGTGTTTTATAAATTTCTTTAGGGTCTGTTTGGTTGGAGGGGAATGGAAGGAAGGGGAGGGGAGGGAAGGGGTTTTTTAATAGTTTTCTTGTTTGGTTCAATTTTTAGGAGGGGAGGGGAGGGAAATGGGGGGGTGCAACACCCCTCCTGAGCCAATTTTGGCTCCCCTCCAAAAGTGGGGGGATTTGGAGGGGAGAGAAAATAGGGCTAATTTTTTAAAGTGGCTAGACTAAAATGCCCTTTAAAAAATCTAAACCTTCTTTCTCCCTACTAGCAACGATTGTTTCTCTCCCAATCTCCCGCTCTCTCTTTCTCCCTATCCCGTCCGCCGTTCGCACGCAGCTTGAGGAGTTCATACTCGACAATTTTTTTTTTTAATTATTCTTTCTTTCCAGTATTTTTAGAAAATTCAGAGAAAGGACTCTGCAAAGACCTCTCTCTGTTGTACTGTTTGTATCAGTTAAAATTCAATATGTTGTGCAGGGAATTGTACCAGTTCACAGTTCAGGTGTACACAGCATTTGCTTTCAGAATCAAGAAGATTTTGTTCTGATACCTTTCCTTCGGTTATTATGATTGTGTGCTTGAACAATCCCAAATAAGTTTTAAAATCATCTTTTGAATCAGTTAACTGTTGGCTTACAAATCTCTCTGCTCTCTGCTGCAAATTATGTATCAGTGAAAATTTATAACTAGTCATCAACCAATAGTATCAGTATCAGTTGGCAGTATCAGTATCAGATTGAATTCTGGCAATTCTGGCAATACAAATTTCAAAAGGAGTGAACTTCAGGCAATGAGATTTGACTAATCTTTAGCACCATATTTAATTGCTTGTTTGCCAAACAACATTGACAAGTTTCTGGCATAATATTGGCAACATTTGAAAGACCCCCATTTCACTTTCCAACCTAACTAATGTCATGAACTCTCTCAGCTTTAGCATCAATGACCAGGAAACTTTCATCCATTTGTAAATTTTCTCGAATGACCAGGAAAATTTTCTCGAATGTAAACTTTCATCCATACTGATGCAGTAATAAGTACTTGACATCTTCGTGCAAGGTTAAAGCATCAAGATGATCTATAGAAAATAAACTGAAAAACTGCTAGTTCATTTCAATTGCCCTTTTTTATTATATGCAAAAGGATATAAAAGTAATTTTATTATAAAATCCATTCCATCCTCTTGTGAACCAAACAGGAAAATTATTATTTTCCCTCCCATTCCCTCCTTTGAACCAAACAGAGTTTTCATTAAATCTCTCCCCTCCCTTTCCCTCCCCTTCCCTCCCCTCCATTAAAATCCCTCCCCTCCCCTCCCCTCCTTTGAACCAAACATGCCCTTATCCTAATAGGTGGGAACTTGTTACCAAAATGACCCACTTTCTGAAAGTATTTACCAAACTGACACACTTTCGAAAGTATTTATCAAAATCACCCACTCGATTTTTCAAAAAGCGTGTTTAGTTAATACCCACTCAGTTTTTCGAAAACCGAGTGTGGTCTTTCAAAAAGTAAAAGACGAACACTCGCTTTTTGAAAAACTGTGGTGGTTTTAACTAAACTCGGTTTTTCAAAAAGCGAGTGAGGCACTTTGGGAATTTTAAAAAAAAGTAAGACAGTTTGGGAAAGAAAAAAAATTCAGGGTCTGTTTGGATTTTTTTTTTTTTTTTCCAAAACCCCAAAACTTGTTTGGTTAGACTCTTTTCAGAAAACAATTTTCACAAAACTTCACTTCAACTATTTTCTATTTTTTCACTTCCTCTCTCTAAATATATTTATATATTATTATTATTATTATTATTATTATCTAAATATATTTATATATTATTATTATTATTATTATTATTATTATTATTATTATTATTATTATTATTATTATTATTATTATTATTATTATTATTATTATTATTATTATATTATATTATTATTTTTATTTTTTAATATATATATATATATACACACACACTATTATTATAATATATATTATTATTTCATATAAGCTATTTTATATATACTATTATAATATTCTATTATTATTATAATATATATTATTATTATTATATATTACTATTATATGTTATTGTATATATTATTATATAATTTATTATTATAATAATAAATTATTTAATATATAATTATTATATATTATTATTACATATATATTATTATAATTAGTATATGTTATTATATATATGTATCTAATGAAATATATTTATTATAATAAGCTATTTTATATTATTATGTAATATACAATTATTATAATATATTATTATTTTATATATACTATTTTATATATACTGTTATTATTATTATTATATTATTATTATATATATTACTATTTTATTTATTCTATTTTATATATACTATTATTATATTATATTATTATATATTTTATTATTTTATATATACTATTATTATATTATATTATTATTATATATATTATTATTATTATATATTACTATTATATATTATTATATATATTAATATATAATCTATATAATAAAACACAAAGAAAGCTATCAAGTGGCTCTCCTTCAATCCCCAATAAATCAAAGGCCGAGATCTAACTTCACAAAACATATTTTTCCTCCCAAAAGTTTTCCCCCAAAACTCAAATTCAAATCTCCCACCCAAAACAACTCCTATATTTATTTTTTTAATAAAAATTCTCTCTCTCTCTCTCTCCCTCCCTCTTCTATTCAAAAAATTAAGAAAATAAAATTTTTTAAAATTTTTAAATAAAAAAAAATAAAAACAAAAAAAAAATTAAAAATTAAAAATTTTAAAAATAATTCAAAAATAATATGTTTTTTGCATTATGTTTGCTCGTGTTAATTTGCTGGACCTCAAAAATTATTTTATATAATAAAACAAGGTGTACCATTCCGAAAACGTGCCGTAGGCACGTGTCAACGGGCAAACCTAGTATATTAATATTATATATTATTATATATATTATTATATAATATACTATTATTATAATATATTGTTATATATATATTTATAATATATTATTGTTACATATATATTATTATTATTATTATTATTATTATTTTTAATAATAATAATATTATTATATATATATTATATTATTATTTTTATTTTTTTAATATATATATATATATATATATATATATATATATATATATATATATATATATATATATATTATTATTATTTTCTATATATACTATTATTTCATATATACTATTTTATATATACTATTATAATAATCTACTATTGTTATAATATATATTTTCTATATAATTTAACACAAAGAAAGCTATCAAGTAGCTCTTCTTCAATCCCCTTAAAAATCAAAGGCCCAAATCTAACCTCACTAAACATATTTTTCCGCCCTAAAAGTTTTTCCCCAAAACTCAAATTCAAATCTCCCACCCAAAACAACTCCTATATTTATTTATTTATTTTTTTCTCTCCCTCCTTCTATTTAAAAAATTATGAAAATAAAAATTAAAAAAATTAAAAAAATTAAAAAAATTAAAAATTTAAAAACTTTAAAAATAATTCAAAAAAATTCATATAATATATTTTTTGTTGGACCCCCAAAAGTTTTTTATATAATATGTTTGCTACTTCAATTAATTTGCAGGACCTCTAAAACTATTTTATATGATCAAACAAGGTGCATCGTTCCGAAGACGTGTCGTAAGCACGTGTTAACGGGCAAACCTAGTTATTATTATATATTACTATTATATATTATTATATATATTATTATATAATTTATTATTATTAAAATAAATTGTTTAATATATAATTTGAATATATTATTATTACATATATATTATTATAATTATTATATATATATGTATATTATTAAATATGTTTATTAAAATAAAATATTTTATATTATTATATATCATTATGTATATGCATACTACATGTATGTATCAGAGTATATATACTGTATACAGTATATACATACAACCAAACTTATACATACATTCTACTCTCATTTTCAAAAAACTATTTTTATAAAAAATTATTATCAAACAGCTTTTATATTCTCATTTTCAGAAAACTGTTTTCAAAACAATAAACCAAATGCAACCTCAGTGTTCATACCTTATAATGGGTACATTATGTATATTGACAAAAGAATGCATTTTGGGGAGAATGAATAAAAAGACCATGCATATATTTTATATTTCAAGTAGCATAAGACAAACTCATTTCCAAAAAGGATTAAAAAAAAGTAGCATAAGACTATATAAATTTAGATCAATAAGAGTGGCTTTAGAAACAAGAAATTGTAGAGTGAGAGAGCAAGAGAACGAGCTTGTAGGAGAAGTGTCATAAGGTAGATAGGGACAAGGTAACAATAGAATAATGGTACGTACTCATCATATTGAGACTTCTCACCCTATTCTCCAAGCAAAACTCTTCTTGCCACTCATCCTATTTTAACACCATCCCCTACCCTTCGCCCTCCATCATTCCACCAAATGGGGTGGTTTGGATCTCTCTTCTCGCCGTTGAAGAAGCTTTGGCTTCGACTACATTCCCCTCAAGACAAGAGTAAGTATTCTCTCTCTCTCTCTCTCTCTCTCGTAGTACTTTATGTAGCAAATGAGAGGGCCGGTTTTGTTGTGCAAAAAGGTGATCAAACGATCATTATGTTCTATTAATCATAATTGATTAAATAACTCATGAAACTCTAACGAGAGAATGCTATATCAATACTTGTATATATTGTTTATATTTGTTGATCCTTCGTTTTATAGGAAGAGGGATATACATCCTATATGAAGATGTGAAATCGTGCCAATGCGAAGATGTTCAAGTACTTTGGTCTATCCTCGTCGAGTCTCATCATCCTCCCTTACCACCAAACATGAGAATCAAGAGGAATAATGTCGATAGCTAGCATTGTGTAGTCAAGAGCATCAAATGATGTAATTAATGTGGAATATCATACATACATATATACATACATACAAAGATACAACATTGTATGATTTTGTATAGCTTGTTAGGTTAATGAATGAGGAGGCATCAAGTGGATGAGCTTCTATATCTCCCTTTGCCTCTTGATCGATCGATGCGACCACATTATTGGTTGCTTTGTTTTATTTCCCTCTCTTATGAGTTGTGATACTAATATCATTTTTTTTAGAATAGTAGATAATAATTTTAAAAAAAAGAGAAAAATAAATGAATTAAGATATGAATGTATATTTGAGATGGGATTGTTTTTGGTTATATTTTTGGTGGTTTGTCTGTGTTTGTTTGTTGGACGGTTAATTGTGTAGTTTTAGTTTTTCATCACGTGCTTCTTTTAATGTTAACAATTTTTGTGAATGGTTGGTCATTTTCGCTGTGTAATAATTAACATAGTCACACTAAAAAAGAATAAGGATAATTTAGCAAATGCCTAAATTCAAAAAATAGAAATTAGCATATACATTCACTATTTTTTTTGATGAACCGGATAGAGCCCGAAGACTCCAGCCAAACAATCAATAAAATAAACAGTATGTTACAGGAGGGCTTTACCAGAGGTAAAACAAACAACAACACGAATAATAACTATATACAGTACATCAATAACAGACCCAACTGGATAATTACAAGCAATAAGAAGTACAAGGATGAATCAACCAGGAACTAGAGGATCGAATACGAGCGGATCAATGCCTCCGCAAATCCGAGGGATCCATCAGGGGGGCGTGAGAAAGCCAAACGGCTGGTTCCTGAACTGAACACCAGGGACGCCAACATAGCTGACGACAGTCCAGCAAACCAACACAAAGAGCAGCAAGCCAACCTGAAAAAACAGAGAGGACAGGGAGGCCAAATAGAGGAAAGAAACGAGTGGATGAAGCGCCCAAAAAGGACATAATCCAAGTCCTGAGGCGATGGGGCAGCATCCAGAACAACTCAACTCTTGGCGGCAAGGCCAAAAGCAACGCCTCACCGCCATAGAAACCAAGCTAACCCTCATAAGATGCCAACCCCAAGTCTTAAAAAGCAACAATCACATATCGCATTCATCCATCACAGCAAAGTTAACCAAAAGGAAAGCAAAATGTAACAACATAGTAGAAGAAAGTAGGATAGAGTGATCAATATACATAACAGCAGGTCAAAAAACAATCAAAATATCCTGCTGAGAAAGAACCCACTAGCAGAAGCTAGCTGAAACCAACCAAAATCATACCACCCAAAAAATCCAAAGCCCATAGGGAGATAAGAAGAGAGAAACGGTGACAACAAACCAAACCCCCAAAGCATCAGCGAATATAGACCAACAACGATCACAGCCAAGAATTAGGCCTGCAACATAAAAGTGGAGAAAGAATATAAATAAGCAAATCAAAGAAAGCAAGGAAGAGAACAGCGTAAAAGATAACTAAATAGCTTGGAGATTATTGAGACAACTAACAGATAGCAATAATTTGTGCGAAGCCAAAGAGGCATTCTCTTTGAATGCCGGGCTAGATGCCCAGGAATCAAAAAGAAATAAGAATTCTTCGATAATATCCGCAATCGATCTGCAACTCTGACGAAATAATCTACTATTTCTTTCCTTCCAAATACACCACATGATGGTGTGGGTCGCTAAAATCCATGCGCTTCGGAACGATTTGTCCGAAGGAGGAACCGACCAAACTGAGGATAAATGCGAGGGAATCACTCCCGTATTCCAAGCTAAGGAATTAATCTTCCAAAGAGGGATAATGAACGGGCATTGAACGAAGAGGTGGTTTGCGTTTTCTGTGGTATGATGACACAAAGGGCAAAGTTGTCCCCAAGCTATATTCCTCCTATTAAGAATCTCTACAGTGAGCAGTTTATTATTGACCGCTAACCAAGAATTGATTTTAACCTTTAAAGGGACGCAGGGTGCCCAAATGAAAGGCGCCGTAGAAGATCGCACCCCTCTAGAATTGAGGAACCGATAAAATGAGTTAACCGAGAAAACTCCCGAGGCTGTCCAGCGCCAGGAGATGCTCTCTAAAATGGACCAAGAGTAGCCATTGAGAATATCTAGGAGGTAACCAAACTGCTCACTGAGATCGGCGGGGAGGTCGATGATGAATGGGATAATCCAGTATCTAACATCATCTAAAATGATGAAAGAATCCGCTACCGAGGCCTCCGGTATAGCGGCCAAGCGAAATAAAGAGGGGAAAGCCGATGACAGTTTTAGATTGCCGACCCACAAGTCTGTCCACAATCTAGTTGTGGTCCCGTTGGCACAGACCCTGGAAATGCCACACTGAAAGGCAGAGGACGCTTTCCAAATACCTTTCCAAAAAGGAGAGGCATGGCGAGGGGGTAAAGCCGGGAATTCCCACCAGTTGAAAGAGGATCTGTAGTTTTTAATACACCGAATCCACGGGAGATTATTAAGGTTATGGAATCTCCACAACCACTTGCCTAAAAGGGCAATGTTGTGATCTCTAAGCTCCAATACCCCGAGACCCCCTTCCTCTCTAGAAGAACAGATGATTTTCCAATTCGCTAAATGCGAGCCAGGGTGATAGGCAGACGAGCCCGACCAGAGGTAATTACTCCTGATCTGGTCAATCCTTTTGATAACCCAAGAGGGTAAGTAAAAAAAGGACATAAGAAATTGGGGTAAGGCGGAAAGGACAGAATTGATAAGGATTAATCTACCCCCTCTAGAGAGGGTTTTGCCCGACCAAGCAGAAAGCCTATGCTCTACTTTGTCAATAAGAGGAACCCAGTCGGCTCTAAGAAGCTTGCCCCATCTCAAGGGGATGCCAAGATACGTGATCGGAAAATTGGCGACGGGACAATTAAAAAAGTTGGAAATCTCTGCTTGGCGATTGGGGGAACCGCTCAACCAAAGAAATGCTCTCAGTTTGATAGGAAATGCTCTCAGTTTGATAGGAGAATCAACTTGTTAATAGACCTAGTTGACACGTATATACTTGATTATGATCATTATTTATTAATATCATTATTGTCTTTGCAATTTGATCTTGATTCATATTTCTTCATATACATTGTTCCCTTACTCTCTGCTTTTCACTACTTGCTGTCCGTACTTGCTCTAAGGACAAATTATTCTTTCTTTTTAGATAAACAAGTACAGGTGTACATGGAGAATTTCCAGAAGACATTGATGAGCAGTTCTTCTACAATTGGAGCAGGAGCCTCTCGAGCTATGTGGTAAGTTCTGATATTCCAGATTTGGTTATTGAATTTCATTCTCGTTTATGTGATTATGTTTTTTTGCGTGGTTGTGATTCATTTTTCTTATATTGTTGAGTTAAGACTGGTACAGCTTATGGATTATATGAGTTGGCGTACTTATATCATTCGCTGGGCCTCAGTTACGTGCCTGTGTTCCCGTATTCTGGGAAGCGGAGCGTGACAGATTTTTAGTGGTATCAGAGCCCAGGTTAGGCTCTAACTATGTTGGAGTTTAGTTGGATTTTGGTTAATGTGTTAGTCATGTTTGGCTAATACGTTAGTCAAATTTGGTTCTAGCCAGTCTAACTCAATAATATGCGCACCACGCTAATCACATGAACATGTAATAATCAACATATAATCTGGATACTCCTCTCATTTGATTCCCCTTTTGATCCCTTCATATTCAGTTCCTTCATCTCTTAGTTGTTTCATCCTCTCTATTCATTCACATTCATTGATTCTTCATTGGATATATATTCTTTCTTTTTGAACCAATATTCCTTTGATTCTGGAGTTGTCCATTTTTTTTTCTTCCCGCTTGGTTCGTCGATCGGCATCGGTGGATCTTCAAGGACATGTTAGAGGCTCGTTTAACTCCTACGATACTGTATATATTTATGATATATTTATTGTGTAAATCTGCAACATTGCATATTTATTTTCTCATTCACATTTGCATTGTGTTTATGCATGTATTTTATTTCGTTTTTCTCCCTACTTTTATAAATCATTTTCACTACTATTATTTTGTACTATTGTGTTTGATATTTATAATCTAGACATCTATTTTTATTCCATTGTGTGGCTTTCAACTTCATTTCTTACTTTATACTATTTTTATATCACGAATTTCAAAACATAACATCATACTCAAATTATATGTCCCCTATCCCTATGCATATGGAAGATTACATCTTCCATTTCATCATTCCGGTGTAACCTAATGTCGAGATGGCCAATATGCAACTCGATGTCAATGGAGGCAAATTGCAACTGGATGTCGGGGAGGCAAAATGTTCAACCGAATACCCAGACGGCAACCTGCAACCTAATGTCGTGAAGGCAAACATGCAACTTGATGTTAAGGAGGCAAGATTTTCTACCTATTTGCTAATTGATATTTCTAGACTTTCTACTTATATAATGAAACTAATAGTAAAGAAATATTTTTCTTATGATATTTTGTTTATACAATTGCACTTTATATTTCCATACAATTTGAACAAGTATAGTGGATTTTACTCTATTTTGTGTTTACAATTTTTACATTTATGTTAAGATTGAGTACATCAACTATGATTTAAGTTTTCGTTCTTTTGTGAATTACTATTTATCCCCAACGTTTTCCAATTCTTTAACATTATATATTTCTTATTTACTTTTGTTTCCACGTCCTAATTAATGATCTGATGCTTCCTTTTGTAATATTTAATGGACTCCTTTTTAAGTTTTCTTGCATATATTTGTTTTGGATTATTTTACTCGTTACCCTTTATGTATTTTTGAGTATTGATTATAAGGTCAACATTCGATAATTATTATATGTCTTTCACATTCATAGTTATTAATATTTCCTTACTTAGTTAAATTTGTCCGTATTTCTACGTATCTTGACTGGATATTTTTTCCAAAAATTATTTTTAGTTTGTGTTCCTCTGTTGTTTGTATGATTATCAACATTTTTATATTTGTGTTTTATCTCTTCGCTTTGAATTCTTATTCTATGTGAGTAGTCTTTCTATTTTCTTACGATCGGGGATCAACAATGTATTTTGATTTCACTTTCAATTTATAATTGATCGACTATATATATTCTTGTTTGATTTATTTATAGAGTTGATAAACCAAATTCATATTTTGTTTTATAATGCTATTATTATTGCTATGGTTTCCGTTATTATTATTCATATCATTATTATTATTTATATTACCATTGCTATTATTATTGTTGTTTTCATTATTTTATTATTGCTATTGATATCGAATTACCTCCATACAAGAAAATGTGTTGAACTCGAATTATATTCCGTCTTGCATTATTATTATTATTGTCAGTATTGTTAATATTTTCATTATTATTATTATTATTGCCATTATTATTATTTTTGTTATTGTTATTATTGTTATTCATATTATTGTTATTCTAATTATTATTATTACTATTGCATTATTTTCATGAATGTTTTAAACCAAATTTTGTCATGTATGTATTATCATGATTATCAGCATTGTTAACATTTTTATTTTATTGTTATTATTTCCATCAGTATGACTATGATGATCTTTTTTTATTACTGTTATTAATATTGCTATTATCATTTTTAATGTTATTATTATTATTATTGTTATTATTATTTTTATTATTAACATGTGTGTTATTATTATTGTTATTATTATTTTATTATTGCTATTACTATTCTATTATTCATGATGTTATTATTTTTATTATTAACATGTTGTTATTATTATTTTGTTAAAATAAAAAAAAATCCACTAGTTTTGATCTATAGCATATCTTTTAATTATTTAAATTGAAGCCAAACTTTATATTCGTTTTGCATTATTTATTTATATCTATCTCGAGCCCCTACTCTCCTTGATCCTGGTGTCTCATTCTTGTCTCCCTGCTCGGTTCGTCGATGGTGTCATGTGGCCTACAGTGACATGTAAGTTGCTTGGGACATCACCATCAGAGTAGCGCAGCGGAAGCGTGGTTGGCCCATAACCCACAGGTCCTAGGATTCTTTTGTTGTTCCTTCTTCTTTGCATCATTAAGATCTTGTTCGTCTTTTCACCCGTCATCTTTTGTCGATTTATTTTTCGACATCGATCTTATTTGTGCTCTTTTCTTATCCTGGTGCTTCCATCACTAGGGTTTTCTTTTTCTATTTTTTCTTTCTTGTTATTTCTTAAATTTGCTTCTGTTTTGTCCTACTGCCTGCCCGAATGAATTTTGAGGACGAAATTCTTCTTGTAAGGTGGGTAGGATTTGTAACCCCTGTTTCCGATTATACGGATTTCCATTTCTTTTCTTTTCTCCATGTATTCTTATATTTCAAATTTCGTATAAATCCTTCCAATGCATTTAAATTCTTTTGAATCTCCTATTGAAACCCAAATTTATATTCCAAACTACAAATCTTGTCTCCCTCTTTTTGGTTTGAAGCCACAATTATTATTGAATTTATGTTATATTCATTTGAAGCCCAAAGAGTAGTCCATCTCTTGTTGGATTTTAGCCCAAACCCAATCTCATCTCCTATTGGACTCTAACCCAAACCCACAAATCCATACACTCACCCGTATACAATTTTCCACATTTCCCCACTCTTCCCACACCTCGTAACCACATCCCCACTATCTCTAACTACCCCTTATAACAATTATTTTATTATCAATACCCAACCACTCTCTTTCTCTCTCCGTCTCCCTCTCTCCCTCTCCTGTTTCCCAACAAAACCCAAACAACTCAGAAATCCCCATTCTTTCTTCCTCTTCAACATCGCAACCGCTGTCCCCCGCTCACCTCCACCGAGCGCCGAGTCCCGCCAGCCGCCCTACCTCCTCTCGCGCGTGCTTCACGCCGCAACCGCAGCGCCCCGACCTCGACAACTCCACTTTCTCTGCTCGTCGCACCTCCGGTCATCTCACCCAGTCGCCACTGCGTCCAGAGGTGCCACCGTAGTCGCCGAGCCTCTCTCTCGCTCAGTCGAAGTAAGGAAGAAGGAGGACTGTGAGTGGGGGCATTTGCTGTTCGGTGTTGCGTGCACAGCGGATCCGATTCCGCTGTGTGGTGTTTCTGGCCGATCCGGTGGGGGGCTGCCATGCGATTGGTGCAATCTGCCGTTCTGTGTTATGGGCGGAGCAAATCCAGTTCGCCGCCCCGTGTTCTGGCCGATCCGGTGTGGAGTTGAATCTACTGTTTGGTATGTTAGCGCTCATCTTCGCATGTGTTCTTGGGATCGCTCCCCGGGATTCTGATCCTGTTATTCTGGTGATTCTAATCTAATCGTCTACAAGAAAAAAGGTAAGTTCACTTGAACTCTGTTATTTATTCTAGTTCAAGATTAATTGACCTCTTATGCAAGTAGTTCCATCTCAATTATTCTAATTAGCCTTGTGTCCCTTCCCGTTGGGAGTATCGAGGGTTTACATGAACTAACCCGACGTACTCTTTATTATTATCCATTGACTCAAACCCAAGCCTACATACACAATTGACATAAATAAAATGACTAGAATTGTATACAAAGAAAATGAATGGTGATTGAATATATTGATCGAATGAGATATTGTGACCTGAGCGATGACTTCATAAATTGAATTGTACATGGTCATGAACATTCTAATTGCTGTATAACAGTGTAATGCATTTCTTGATACAATAGCATGTTAATTGCCCACTTGATGAACATATATGTGATAGTTTTACGAATTCCTGCTGCCTTGTCTGTCTTGTACTGAGGTTTCGACCCAGTTATATTAGGAATAAGTTAAAATAATATAAAGAGAATTGTTGTTTCATATTTGCTACTTCCTGTTTATTATTGTGCAATGCATCATGTTGCTGCACTCGTATCATTCCCCTGACATCTTTATACACACTCACATGGACATGAATGACTTAATAATAAAATACTAAACAAGCCGGGGTTTATAAGGGTTGACTTAGTAGTGGATAGTCTCAGAAAATGTACTCGGTAAGGCTTATCGTGATATCGTATTGACATGGAAGGAGAAGTATTGATTGCGAATAATTGATTGAAAAATTGGAAATTGATTGATTGTAAATGGTAAATGATTGTTATTGACACCGAGTACACGCTCTGAAGATCCCGCCACGAAGTCTGAAAAGAATACCGTTGTGCGTGCACTGAACCTGTGGTATGGGATGCAGTAGTACGTGCACTAGATAGGAGAATCAACTTGTTAATAGACCTAGTTGACATGTATATACTTGATTATGATCATTGTTTATCAATACCATTATTGTCTTTGCAATTTGATCTTGATTCATATTTCTTCATATACATTGTTCCCTTACTCTCTGCTTTTCACTACTTGCTGTCCGTACTTGCTCCAAGGACAAATTATTCTTTCTTTTTAGATAAACAAGTACAGGTGTACATGGAGAATTTCCAGAAGACATTGATGAGCAGTTCTTCTACAATTAGAGCAGGAGCCTCTCGAGCTATGTGGTAAGTTCTGATATTCCAGATTTGGTTATTGAATTTCATTCTCGTTTATGTGATTATGTTTTTTTTGCGTGGTTGTAATTCATTTTTCTTATATTGTTGAGTTAAGACTGGTGTACAGCTTATGGATGATATGAGTTGGCGTACTTATATCATTCGCTGAGCCTCAGTTACGTGTCTGTGTTCCCGTATTCTGGAAAGCTGGGCGTGACAGGAAAGTACTATCAACGTCCACAAGTGGGAGCAACTCGCCGGAAGAACAACAACAACAACAACAACAACAACAACTTTGCTTGTAATAGCAACTCGACGGCCGACACGTTAGAAATTGTATTATATCTTTGCTTGTTATGTTAAATTAGAAAAATTGGAGTCAATTAAAATTGTATATAAGAAATATGTTAGTGTATAAAATATATTTGTGAATTGAATTCTTCATTTCATTAGAAATTGTGAAAATTGTATAACTTAAATTCATATGAATAATATTTCAATATTTTTTGCCAATTTCACTCTTTCAATCTTATTATTATTATTACTACGATTTTTAATGTTTATTAGTATTATACTATTATTAGTATTATTAGTATTAATATTTTAAGTTAAAAATATTAATAAAAAAATCCTAACTATCTAAACGGGCCAACCAGCGGGTCGACCCAACCCGACCCGGGTTGGACCCTAAAGGGTTCACGGGTTGGGCGGGTCGCCTAAAACAACTTTAGGCCCAGCCCGGCCCGGCTAAGTCGCCAAACCGGCCCGAACCCGCCCAAGTCAAGGTCCAACCCGGGCGGGTTCGGCCCGGCCCGGCCCGTTAGACCCGAATGCCAACCCTAGTTTCGTCCGAAGCAAAAAAAAATAAAAAAACAAAGAAAAAAAACCCAGACAAGAAAAATAATGGCCGGTCGGGTCTCATTTCCTTAAAAAAAATCTTTTTTTGCAAATGACCATCATTAATTACTGGGTGCAATTATTTAAATTGTTTTTATAAAATTTTAAGTTGTTTTTGCAATTTTTAAAATGTTTTTGCAAATTTTAAATGTTTTTGCAAATTTTTTTTTGCAAAAAAAACCCCTCCTTAAAATCCGGACTTTCGTCTGGTTATTTTGCAATTTTTTTCCTTTTGGGACGAAATATTTTATTAATATTTTCTCAGTTTCTGGCCATATAAATTGTTTTTTTAATCACAGTTTCGTCTGTCTCATTTTGAGCGAAAATATGTATTTTTTGCCTTTTGACGACTGCAGCATTTCGTTGAAATAGAAAGATAAAATATACATTTTGCTATTTTTTTTACCTCAAACAACTGTGGATGCTCGAAGTCCAGCAACTATGGTCCAGAATGCAGTAGCAAATATGGAGTAGTTTTGAAGAGTTCATGGTGGGGAGTCCATGGTCAGATGCCTACACCATCTTGGGTTCCACAACGTGAGGACTAGGATTCCGGTCCAACTGCAGCTCATGATCACGTTGAAGATTAATTTCGATGCTTCATTAGATGATCATTCAGCAGGTTATGGGTTCATCATTCGTGACTCCAAAAGTGGGATACAACTTGGTGGAGAAGGTCCTGTATTGTACAATTAAAGTCCGTCAGTGTGGTGGTACAAATGAGAGGACTTTGGGCAGTTTTAAAGGGGTTCCGTTCCACTTGCTAATGCATCACAGCCGAATTTGTATTAAAGGAGATTCACAAATTGTTGTGAACCAGCAGATTGTGCATAGGGTAGGTGGCAATCCCATTCATCATAATGTGCCTTGCTTGCTTGATGAAATCACAGTGACTTCTGTGAAGCATATTTGTATAGAATTAGCTGAATTTATTGAGGTTGACACACGTGGCGTTCAACATGAGCAAATGTAGTTGATATTTTCTTTATTTCCCGATTATTAAAAAAATCCCAAAGAAAATAAATTTAATTTAATTTAATTAAGTTAAATTAAATTAAATCAAATCAAATCAAATTATGTTAAATTAACAACAACAAAAAATCATAATCCTAATGGTGTATTTAGCACTAAATATAATACTTAGAGGTGGCAACGGGTTGGATTCGGGTCGAATACTATAAGATCCACATACAGATCCAAGGGTCAGGTTCGGGTTGGATCCCACAATTATTTTCAGGTTTGGATCGAATTTACGGATTATCCAAGATCCATTTTTTCATAAATTATTAACTTCTCGAGGAAAAAAAGGGGAATGACGAAATAACATCAAAAGTTTACCTTAATTCCCAAATAGCACCCCAAAATTTTTATAATACCCAAATAGCACACGAAGTTTTTAAAATAGGATAAAAATCCTTTTTTGTTAATTTTTTAGCAGAAATAACATTAAATCACATAAATACCCCATTCTCTTCTTCTTCTTATATTTTCAGTTCAATTTTATTTCAATTTTTTTCCTTCAGTTTTTCTAGTTTTTGTTTGTTTGTTTGTTTTTTATTTTATTTTTATTTTTTTGTGAAGATGAAGGTGATGGTGATGAGTTTTAGAGGTGGTGGAGATGGTGGTCGATCGGTGTGAAGATGGATTTCGGAGGTGATGGTGATGAGTTTCGGTGGTTGTTGGAGATGATGGTGGAGATGGTGGTCGGTGGTGGTCAGCGATGGAGATGGTGGTCGGTGGTGATGAGTTTGGATTTAAACCTGTTAAAACGTGAGGACAATTTTGACATTTCAAACTCTTCTTAATGGGTTTAAACCCGTTAAGAAGTATATTTGGGGAATATTTCATTAACTTAACCGGAAACTTAATGGCAGGTGCCTTTTTGTCCATATTTAAAATTTTTGGGTGTAATAAAAACTTTGGGTGGGAATTACTATAAACTTTCGGTGTCATTTGGTCGTTTTCCCAACAAAAAAAATAATTTGTCCACTTATAAAACTAATTGATAAAATTTACTTATTACATATTCAAAATACATAAACATATAAATAAAAATTATTGAGACTAAAAAGAATCTTATCTCAATAGCTAAACATAAATTTTCATCTTTATAATCAACAAAAATGATAATTTATTGGTACTAGTAATCTGCACGTGCGATGCACGTACTAATAAAAAAAATATAGAGTAAATAATAAGATGTAATTTGAATTCATACATACTCTGTAAACAAATTACCCCCAGTGGCATAAACTTTTATTTTATATGAGTGACAATTTTATAAATAATTATGTCGTAAATAAATTTGAACTTTGAGGGTATTATGGTAACTAACAATAGTTGAGTAAATGAATGGTAATATAACTCCCATTTAAAAATGGATGGTTAAGATTGAATGTTTACAAATTACATGTTGTCTACAAATGAAAACACCAACTCTCTCATTATAGTATTACTAGTAATTTACACGTGCGTTGCACGTCTTAATAAATATTTATTTTTAAAGCCAAAATTTTAACGTAGTCTGGCCTCGAATCTAAGACTTCTTTTATATTAGTTATGCAGGGACAATGCACGTCTTAATCATTTTTTAAAATAAAATAAAATAAAAACTCTGAGATTAGGTTGGGGTGAGATTAGGATGTGTGGTTTAGAATTAGTTAAATTAGTGTTAGATCTAATTGTGTGGTGTAGATTTAATTGAGACATTTAGTTAGATTAGGGTTAGATCTAATCTAATTGTGTGGTGTAGATTTAATTGAGATTGAATGCATACAAATCACAGGTTTCTAATTGTGTGGTATAGATTTAATCGAGATTGAATACATACAAATTACAGGTTGTCTACAAATGACAACTCTCCCATTATAATATTAGAGATTAGAGATTAGAGATGTGTATATTATGAAATATATAACATATTAATATTTGCATTGCCTAATTCACAAAATCTATTCCTATTAACCCCCCTCCCCCCCCCCCCACCAAAAAAAAAAAAAAAACAAAAAACAAAAAACAAATACAAAAACAATATCCATGCATTAAAATCATTATTGATGAATGATATATGTTTAAATTAACATATATAAACATGCATATAAACATGCATAGTTCATATTATCCATCAGTTATCAGACTTAGATCCATAAAAATCTATATCTAGATCTAATAAGAAATTTGATCTATTATGATGATTCATACCCTAAAATTTAAAATTTAGATCAAATTCGGCATCAGATTACCAGGTTATGGATTTTTTTGCCACTCTACTAGTCAATTTTTTTTTTCAGTACCGACCCACCTTTTTTTTTTTGAAAAAATTGAATTATCTGACCCACTTTCAAAAATATTAACCCAACTGACCCAGTTTTGAACACATCAACATTAACTGTTATTAGAAATAACGGCATATGTTAACACCATGTCATTGTTTTCAATAGCGGCATATGTTTATAAAATAAATTCGCATGCCGCTATTTGGAGTAACAACATTAGTTAACTTATTCTCAATCGTGTGCTCTATGTGACTTGGAAAAAAATGCAAGTGTGACAAAATCTTATAAATGATGCCGCTATTCCCAACAACGACATTATCATTACAGATGTCATTATTAGGGATAGCAACATCAATTATACGATTTTTTGCATATAAATAGTGGCCCACTCTTCTCCTTCTCCTTTCATTTTAGATCTATTTTCTCCCTCTCTCTCACTCCCGAAACCAAAAAAAATCTTAGATGTCGTTGGTAATATTGAGGTAAAATGCCATTTGTGGAGGGGGAGGGTGAGTAGCACCTTGAGATTGTTGTAAAAGAGACTACAAGGTCGGGCCGTCTCCACCAAAACCACTTGTCGTTTGCATTTTCCTTCAATCTCACTAATGACATCTAGGATTTTTGGGTTTCGGGAGTGAGAGAGAGCTGAAATAGATCTAAAGTGAAAGGGGAAGGAGAAGAGGAGGCTACTATTTATATGCAAAAAATTCTATAACTGATGCCGCTATCCCTAACAACGATATCTGTAATGAGAATGTCGTTGTTGGAAATAGCGGCATCATCTATACGACTTTTTCACACTTGCATTTTTTTCAAGTCACATAGAGCACACGATTGAATATAAGTTAACTGATGATTTTTTTACAAATAGCGCCATGCGAATTTTTCTATAGACAGATGCCGCTATTCCAAACAACGGCATGGTGTTAACCTATGTCATTATTTTCAATAACAGTTAATGTTGACGTGTCCAAAACTGAATCAGTTGGGTAAATATTTTTGAAAGTGAGTCAGATCGCACAATGTTTTCAAAAAGTGTGTCAGTACGGGAAAAAAATTCTTCAAAAAACTATTACAATAGAGAGAAATGCTCCATTGAAAACGGGTTTGTTTTCACAGGTTGGAAAACAGCGATCTGAGCCATTGGATCGCTCCTGATCGTGATAAGCGGCTCAGATTCCTGCCGCCCATCACCCAATATCACTTAAGTGGCAGAGGGTTAATTTGGGAATTACGTCCCAAATAACTCTTCGCCTGATTCGCTCTGAAAATCTGATATAACCTAGGCCATTGTTGGGGAACAACGGCCTAGGTTATAAAAAATTGAATCATAGGTCGTTGTTCCAAACAACGGGAACAACGGCCTATGATTCAATTTTTTATAATCTAGGCCGGTGTTCCCAACAACAATCTCGACTATAAAAATTCGTTGTTTAAATAACTTAGGCTATAAAATTTTATAACCTAGGTCGTTGTTGGGAATAACGGACTATGTTATAAAAAATTGAATGAAGACCGTTGTTCCAAACAACGGCCTATGATTCAATTTTTTATAACAATGGCCTAGGTTATATCAATTTTTCAGAGCGAATCAGGCGAAGAGTTTTTTGGGACAAAATTTCCAAATTAACCCTCCGCTGATCAAGTGAAACGGGTGTGGGGGGCTCGATCTGAGCCGCTGATCATGATCATGAGCGATCCAATAGCTCAGATCGCTGTTTTCCAACCCGTGAAAACTAAACCCGTTTTCAATGAAGCATTTTCCTTAGATACATGTAATAAAGTTGTACAGTTACCTTTTTAAAAAAATCTACCTAATTAGGCCAATTAATCAGGTACGCAGAGACATGCACACCAATTAAATCATCATAATTACATACTAATGATTTAATTGCCATAATTACCCTTCTCTTCAATTCTCTTCCTACTGCACACTAGCAATTTTCAGTTAACGCTTACATGATTTTTTGTTTAAAAATCTGTACTGCTCTAAAAAGTAAGAGTTCAAAAACCTATATTACTCAATCAATTAACTTGTTGCAAAGCTTCCACTAATATTATATAATTGATTTTGATTTATGATCAAACATCAATCTAATTAACATCTATACATAACAACATAATTTATCAAACATTTTTTCAAACATCAATATTATAATCTCTCATTCTCACCTCTCAAGAAACCTAAGAAATTAATCAAGAAAACAAGCACAATCAACAAGAAAAAGCGCGCGACAAACCAATATGGATTACGACAACGAAGACCTACTATTTGACTTAGAAATCAAGGAAGAAAACGAAAGCTTGGTAGCCGAAATGCTTGCCAACCTTGATGAGGAGGAGGAAGACGCTCACTTCGGCTACCGCAAAGGCAGCAACACCACATGCCTCTTCTGCGCTGACCACCTCGGCAACAACTTCCTAATCCCTTGGCGTGAGTCCAGCTTCGGCACCTACCACTTCCCTCCAAACTCCACCATCCGCTCATCTTCCCGCGGACTCCTCCTATATTACAATCACTCGACTTCCTCCTATTCCATCGACAATCCCTTCTCCTGCAACAGCACTCTTCCCTATCGCATTCCCCAACGAACCCACCACCACCCTGACGAGACCGATGCCGTCCTGGTCACCCAGCTCCGCCCTGAGTCACTTTTTCACATAGTAGTCTGCATTCGCGATCCGGCTCACCACATTGCAGACAGCAAGTACAACTACTCCTTTGAGACCTACTCTGCAGACAGGCCCAACGAATGGAACGTCTACCGCTGCGAGGGCGACCTCAACAACGAGCATGGCCGCTTCATCGTTCCCAACTCCGGCATTTCTTGCGGTCGTTGGGCTTATTGGTTAACGATGGGGGCAGACAAATCAACAGATAGCACAATGGTGCTCAGAGTTGATGTCAGAGGCTTTGAATCCAAGAATCCGGACAAGTGCCCAATCTTGAAATATATGAGAAGGCCGGGTAACGTAGCCTGTGATCATGACACAGATATGCAGCTAGGAACGGTGGGGGGTAGCAGAGTGGGGCTTGTGGTTGTGGACAAGACGAAGAGAAAGGTAGAGCTGTACGTTATGCTTCAGAGACGGACGAACCGGGATGACGAGGGCGATGACGAGGAGGTAAGTATGTTGTTGTGGCTCCCGTTCCCACGGTCGTTGGATGTGATAGTGAGTCCGGATATGGAGAGCGATGTTGAGATTTTAGGGAGGGAGCAGATCAAGTGTAGGGAGATGCCGAAGCCGGTTAAATTTCAGAGTAATGAGAAGATGGAGGTGTTGCTTATGGTTGGGAGGACGCTTTTGGTGTGGGAGAATAGTAGGATTCATATCGAGATGTCTCGGGTCGCGGTGATTGGAGAGGTTCCGGAGGCTGCTGCGCCTTATGTCACACGTTCTGAAGTTGCGCATGTCCTAACTTCTTCGCTTCCTCTCTACTTCAGTCCTCATGTGCAAATGTTAAGATCCATGGTTGAAGATTCAAATAATGAAAATTGAGTAATGCTCCATCCAATACTAATTGTAAAAGTGCAAATATTCTTAATTTAATTTTCAGTTAGATCGTCAGAACAATCTTTGCAGTTGGACTACATGGCTACTTATCTAGTCACCTTACCTACAATCTTGTATCACATTTTGGGTTACTATCCCAAAATTTGCATTGCATTGATTTTATTTTACATTATTTTACTTTTACTAGTGACCTGCACGTGCTATGCACGTTCTAGTAAATTGTAAGATGTGATATGGCCTCGAATCTGAGACCTCCCTTTACTCATACATACTTTTTACAAATTATCTCTAGTGGCACAAACTTTTATATTATGTGAGTGACACTTTTGCGAATAAAAATGTTGTAAATTAATTTGAACTTTGAGGATATTAGGGTAACTAACAACAAAAATTGACAGAATTAACCCTATATTATTTTTTTAGCCTTTTATGCATATGGGGGTATAATAGTAAAAAATCGTCAAAATAGGGCTTTGCTTAATAATAGTATAGATTTTGTTTTATTCTTGGATATAAAAAGATGGGCTCAAAACAAAGAACCATGATACCGGGCCAACAAATTAGGCCCATTGACAGAAACATCTTACATCTACACGAATTTCAAAGCAGTGAAACTAATTCATCTATTTTTCACAGACACAAATATTCTCATCAAACTCTTTTGAGATAAGGCGCCTATCATGTGTTTGATCAAATGATTCAACAGTCGAGATTCACTTAAACTTTTCAGATATTCTCACTCTCGTCTTCTTCTTCTTCTTCAAAAATCCAATTTTTTGGGTTTCCACTCACTCTGTAGAAATTCCAGTAATGGGTTCGGCCTTTTTTTCGTCTACCTTCGTTTCAAAGTGTGAGCTGTTGTTCTTGTGCCCAAAGCGTCGGTCTATTGGTAGAATCCCCTTTTCTTAATCTGTTAAATTTTCTAACCTTTTTTTTTGCTTAACTTTTGTTAATTATGGTTAAGGTAGAAGAAAGGTGAAGTTGGGGATAAGGTTGGTTTGGCGCTGTATTATTGATGATTGGAATTGAGTGGAAAAAGATACTTGTTTTTTTAGTAGAATTTGGACTTACTTTATATGCCATTTTGGTCTCATTTTTGGGGGAAAATACTTAACATGTTAATTTTGGATAGGTAAGGTTGGAGCTGAGTTGGGTATTTGTTTGTGGTGTCCAAAAGCACTTGTTTGGATCGAAAAGCACTTTTAGACTCAAATTAGATGTTTGGTAGAGTTGTGGGTTTTTTTTTTCTATTATAGGTGCTTGTAGTTTTTAATTTGGAAGTGTTTTTTTACTCCGTCAGAAAATTTGATGTCACAACACCTTTTTTTCACTGCAATATCGGATGTAGACTTGGAGTATATAGGTAACGTTCATTTCCATAAGGTGGGCAAGGTACTAGTAACAATTTCTATCAGAGACCACAATTACACTGTAGACAAATAATTTCAAAATAAGTAAACTTACTGTATTAGAAAAATGCTAAAGTGAGAGTGCATTAGTATTCATATAAGCTACAAATAGTAATTAAGATTGAGCTAGGCAAAGTAGCCAGCAGAATTAGTTGAATTACTCCTATTTTGTTGTGTATTTAATGAGATGAAGGTGGGCATAACGAACCTAAGGCTTGGATTTTCCCTTGCGGTACTAGGCTTCCGTTATTTTTTGAAATCTCAAGGTGGGCAATTGTCCACCATACGTTGGCTTTTGATCCGCCCCTAGTCATTTTACCTTAGCAATCTAATGGTTTTCGCTGGTACATGTAGACTACACGCTTTTCTTGGACTTGTCGTAGAGAGATTGTATGAGGGAGGAGGACCTTGAAAAACATGTTAAATGATTGTGAAAGGATGCATAAAGCACTTTCCGTTATAATATGGGCAAACAAGCATGACATCGCTAAAATGATCGTGAATCTTGCTTCTTTTTTCGTTAGTATTATTATTAATAATTTTATTTTATTACACACTAACTTCTTCCGTGATGTTAAGCCAATTAGTCTAGAAAAGTTTGGGTCGGGCTAGTTTTAGTAAGGAGTTGATGTAAACTTAACCTTAAGTAGAGAATTTCCAAAAAATTTAAAAGATTAAGTTTACCAACATGTATTACAGATTACGTCAAAATTAAACTACTAATTCGTTTGATGGATTTTCAAGATATGAAATAATTTAACAAGCTCAATTTCAGATTCAATCCTAACAATCAATAATTATATACCTAAGCGTTCTTAGTAAGTAAAATATGCAATAATGATTTGTACTCTAATTAACAAGTAGAAGTACACACACTCAATATTTGTGGACGACAATAAATTCAGATAATACTCTAGAGATGAATTGACAGTATCACAAATAATTAAAGAGTGAAAAGTGATTACCGGGAGTTCGAAGAAAGCATGGCCATGGAGAGGAAGTTGTTGTCGGTGTGCTGCAGGTGAGCCAGGGAGGGTGGTTGGAGTTGTAACTAGAGACGGGACGAGGGTAGCGAGGGGCTGCTGGCGGTGGTGGTGCAGGGGCATCGAACAACAAGAGGGGGCCATCGACTTTGGATGGTGGCAGTGGCGGCGGGAGGCCGTCCGAGCTGATGACGTCGATGGAGGGTGTGCGGGATCAATCAGCAAGGGAAAGTAGGGTTGCAATTTTGAAGAGGGTTTGAGGGATTAGGGTTTCGATTTGAGTCGGATTTGGGATTTGGAGTATGGGGGATGCTTTGGTGGTGATGGTGGAGGGTGGATCTGATGAATGGTTTTGGAAGGAAGGGGAAGGAGGGCGGTGATGGGGTTGTGGGGGCTTCGGTCGATGAAGGGGGGAAGAGGAGGTATATGAGGGGGAAGTTAGGGTTTCGGGAATCAAAGAAGAAGAAGAAGAAGAAGAAGAAGAGAGAGAGAAGGAGATCGGCGGCTGGGGAGAATGAGATGTAGGGGTGTGGTAGAGCTTCTCACTAACCCTAATATTTTATTAGGATTTCTCACAAACCCTGATACTTTATTAGGATTTCGCACAAACCCTAATTTCTTATGGTATTACACACACAAGAAAAGAATGCAGAGCAATAACTCAGCACAGTAATTTTTTAATCAATAATAACATACATTCTCATTATTCTCAAAGCCTATGTACAGGCTCAATACAAAATTTCCAAAATATTATAATGCAGAAAATAAATGATGCAAATTGCAAAACTATTACATACGGCTAAAATGCCCAAAAACAAATAAAAATTGCTGAAATAAAGATAATCATGCTATTGGAGCTGCCATCCTATATGATGCCTGCATTATACGATGCCTGCACTGACAGAAGTTCCCAAATCGTCTTGAGCTCAGTAGTAGTCAAACCTAAATAGTGTTTTGTGGATGAACCTCTAAAAGCCTATAACATCATCTATGTTTGGGCTGGGCAGGTTCGGTTTTGATGGAACATGACCTAGTGCACAACCTTAATAGGTTCAGCTTTATGGATATCATATGTGCAATAAATTATATTGTAGTGAAGTATTTACGTACGTTCTTTAGTATACTTTATATTAGTTATGTATAAGGAGTTGCCTTACCATGACTCTGGATTCGAAATGAACTTGTTGCACTGTAAGACTGAAATCCAAGCATTTGATAGTAATTTTTTGTTTCAATTTATACACTGGGACATTCTATTGAAAGCTATTTATATGGGAAGAAAGATTCCTTGGGATGTTGATCTACTACTGAAGCCAGTTTGCTATGCAAATTATTGCGCACCTCCAAACAAGTTTGTTTGCCATATAAAAGACATAGTAAAAGAAATTAAAAGAAATATACGATAATGTTTATCTCCCTGATCTAAATTTTACCTAATTTTTTAGTATTATTCTCTTCCATGTTTACATATCTCATTTGCTACATCCTACTGCTGATATAATTATGTTCTGCTGTATTTGCATTGATGAAACACCAAAATGTCATATATGAGGATTAACATTACTGTTCAATGAAGACTTTCATTTTTGTCAATGACCTGTGAACTTTGAATACTCTGGCTACTCAAGCCCTGATTAAGATGCTGTTGTCAGCAGATGTTTTTACATTGTGTCCTTCCTTCTGTAACTATTGTGCACCTAGGATGGAACTCCTAATATATGGGAAAACACCACATCAACTCTCTGCTGTCAAACAAAGAACAATTAGATCTGGATGGATGGACTACAATCAAATCCCCAGAAAATGGAATTTTGATGAATGGTCTTCTGAGATGGGAAAGATACATCTTATCAAAGCAGTTGCTACTGTTGAACCTGTAATGTGCACTGAGAATGGACAGATGAGTCCCAATTTCCAATTTGACTCTAGCTCTGATTCTCAAGAGCTTCGCTGTTCAAATGATGATTCTACTGAGATGGGCGAGAAAGAGAAGTTAAGAAGAATGAAGATTTCAAAGGCAAACAAGGGGAATGTACCATGGAACAAGGGCAGGAGACACAGTCCAGGTACGTACGGTTTCAGATCCTCTTTCATCCTCTGTCACGTTTCCGATTTTCCTTCATTTCCATAGCTGTATTCAACCCCTTCCTCCTTTCCCCTCTTCCCTCTCCCTCTTCCTCTTTCTCCCTGACTCATTATTAAATGTGTGTGCAGAAACTCTTCAACGGATACGAGAAAGGACCAAAATAGCAATGCAGGACCCCAAGGTGATGTCATGTAAGAAAAAATGCAAATTATTATCTGTGAATTAGGTGTAAGCGTGTAGTAAGTATGTTAATGTATTAGGGAAAATGGTATTATGCTGAGCCTGAGAGATTCAGGTCATTGTATCCAAATTTTCCTGAATTTATAGGCCTCTTAATTCCGCGGGACAGTTATTTTAGTTCTTCAGTATGATTGCACGATTTAACTAATATCGTATGCTCGTTCAGTTGATAATCTATTCCTTGGCAGTCGTGCAGTGAGTTTCTTTTGTTCTCAAGAAAGTTTTACTGTGCAGGTTAAAGTGAAGTTAGTGAACTTGGGACATGCTCAGAGGTAGGTGAACTTTTTCAGAGTTTTATGACTTTTTTGCACTTTATAATTCAACATGTGTCACTATTTCCTTCAAATTGTCTGTGGCAAAGGATGATAGTTAATATTGGAAGGTGAATATTGGATTATTGATGATTACGTATGTATGTGTACGCTAGAGACTAGTCACCATTATTTCATATCATGGGATTATGTTTATATCTGTAGAAACACACTGGAAACATGATTGTCACTTCTTATGGCCTTTAATTTACATTGATAACAGTATGAAAAGACATTTACCATATGTCATCCTTACCACATTGAAAACTTGAAATCAATTCTCAGTTCTGACAAAGGAAATAGTCCAGGTCTTCAGTATACCTTGGTATTTCTGATGCAAATAATTGCGTTTTTATTTTCCTCGTGAGTAACATCATTTATAGTTCTAAATTCCCATTCATGTTGGGTTCTTATCCCACTTCTGACAATTATATTATTTTTGCCGAGCTTATTAACGTGGGCTTGTTACCAAGTGGGGAATTAGAGTGGTATAGATGTTGGGTCTTGTTAGTGGATTCAGGTGCGCAAATGCAACTTGTTGGCCTGCCTGTTCCAAGTTGGGAGTGAGTCACGCTGGCTTGGACGGAAGTCCTCGTGTCACGTGGCTTCTAGAGTGGAGGACACCACGTGAGGCTGGTTTCTCAGAGCAGCGCAACCTACCTCTCTCAACGGTGGAAGCATACTGGGCTGCTGGCATTTGCCACCCATTATGTGCTCGCTTGCAGTCCCCAAGCAAACCATCACCTTATCAAAAAGAACCAAAATAAAAATCCCCAATCATTTCTGCTCAGATACACATGCAAACTCAAAGTTACAATATGGTGTGATAATGTTGTAATAATTGAGGCTTATCGTTGTTGGCATGCTCATGTAGTATGGTCCAAAATTTCTAAGATCTGTTGTATCGGCACATGCAATCATATTGTTAAAAAATACTGTCCATGTTGGATCTATATATTGAGTGGTAACTGGTTAGTCATCTCAAATTGAACTTAGTTATGTTAAAAATATCAGGGCCATCTTCAAAGATCCAGGGATTTAATCTTCACTATAGTGACAAAATATTTACTATCCCTGATATCTTGATGAGTTTTTCTTGGCAATATCTGGATGAGTTTGTGTTTGTATTTCTTTGACCCAGTGTGTACTCACTTTATTCTGTGAAATTAGAGATAGCGACTTATGAGCATTGTCTGCTTTGACTCATGCAGCGAAGAAACACGGATAAAGATTAGAGTAGGAGTGCGAAAGGGTTGGCAGCGGCGGCGTGAAATGTTGATGGTTCAAGAGAGCTGTTTGTTCGAATGGCAGAACTTTATTTCTGAAGCTTCTAGAAAGGGTTATGCTGGTGAAGATGAGTTGCAATGGGATTCATACAAGATATTGGATGAGCAGCTGAAGCAGGAGTGGTTGGAGTGTATCCAGCAGAGAAGATTGATGCGTGGGCCAAAAGGTAGTAAGAGAGCCCCCAAATCTGCTGAGCAGCGAAGGAAGATCTCAGAGGCTATCTCTGCCAAATGGGCAGATCCTGTAAGGACAAGTTCACACATAAAACTCTTTTGTCTAACAACCCACTAACCAGATCTGATTTCAACCTAAAACTTCTGGCAAGGATTCCTATATTTAAGATGAACCATTTTATTATTGATATCCCATTTAACCATAACCTGAAGGACATGTGGATTTATTATATACTCATAAGTCATAAGCACACATTCTCTTATTTTCGACTAATTGAATTCCCCCCACCCCCCGATAGAATTTTTTTGTATGGACTTGACAATGTAAACATTAAGATGATCCTAAGCACATATAGCTTCTTATTTCCAGTTATTTGGAACCCCCAAACAATGCAATCATGAAAATGAATAATCCATGTTTTAGAGCATCTGTAGTCGTTTGCTAAATATGCATAATATGCATATTTGGCTCAAAACGGCGCTGCAGTCGTTGGCCAAATATGCATATTATGCATATTTCGCTACAGTCGATCGCTATAAATGAGAGAAGATTTGGCATTTATTCATATATGAGAGACGGCACTTCAAGTGCCGTCCCACAAAAAAAATTAATTTTTTTTCGTCGGAAGGCACTTGAATATTTTTTTTTTTCCAATTAAAAGAACCCCCAAATCCCTGAAGTGCCGTCGCTTGATTTTTTTTTTTTCAATTAAAAAAACCCCCAAATCCCTGCCGTCCCTTGCCTTCCCAAATCCAAGGTGTGCCGTCCGGAGGTTTTTGTAATTTTATAATTTTTTTTTGCAATTTTTGGAATGTTTTTGTAAATTTTTTGTAATTTCGGAAATGTTTTTGTAATTTTTTATAATTTTTTTGTAATTTTTTATTTGACGACTGCAGCAAAACTTCGATTGCTATTTCTATTTATGCATATATGCATATTTTATCCCCCAACGACTACAGATGCTCTTACTTCCCATTTCTTTTCTTTAGGACTGTCAAAAAAAAACCTTATTTATATGGATTTCTTATGGTATAATTTTCATCTAGAGCATCGAAATTTCCAACTTTAGTGGTTGCTTGCATATAGAAATTAGTCTTATTTCACAAAGTTATGGGAAAGCTAATACGTTAGAAAATACAAAGTAAACTTGGACGAACTGAGATATTCCTAATCCGAATACTTAGTAAACTTGGACCTTCAAATATCTCCTACAAAATCTTTCTAAAGTGGATCCTGCAGGATCTGATTCAAATGAAACAATTCTAGCCTGTTGCCACTTGCCATCTCTAATGAACACTTTAGTTGGTTTATTTACGCGTATTTCTCAATTTCTGCCAGGAATATCGTGCACGAGTTTGTAATGCACTTGCAAAGTATCATGGCATACCTGTTGGAGGTGAAAGAAAACGAAGGAGGAAGCCACCTGGTGAAACTTCATCTGAGAAAAGAGAGCCGACGAATAGGAAGCCTGTGCAATCTAAGGGATTTGAAGATGAGGCAAGAAGTACCAAGAAGGTGCCACCTAGAAGAAAGAAAAGAAGCACCCCTTCCTACAAAGATCCAATGGCCAGCTCCAAGCTGGAGATGATCAGAAAAATCAGAGCAGAGAGGACGGCAATGGAAAACAAAAAGAAAGAAGCCATCGAGAGGGCAAAGTAAGTTCCATTATATCATGTGCTCTGCATATAAGACCTTTTGATTGCTTTGCATGCAAACATATGCATCTAAATCTTCAATATTTTCATTTTTCAATACATTTGCAATTTCAATCATCAACTTATAAATACGAATTGAAGTGATTACTGATTACCCAAATGGTGATTTTACCCCTTTCTTTCTATTAGCCCTGTATTTATGGTGAAATGTATATATTAGCTATATCTTTTTCTGTGTGTTCATCTCGACATTCAGGTCACAATCAGCAAAACAGAAAGGAACCATAGATAAATTTATAAGCTTCAATAGTCCCCACAATATCAGAACCTAAAATGTATAAAATGCCGTTATAACCCAATGTTGAAGCCTGTGACAGTCAATTGAGAGGCCCCTACACACAGAACACATACACACGAAGACGCTCAAAATTGCCCCGTTAAAAGGCTATCTGCAAGAAACCTTGTACATAATTACTGGCGGTCGGTATTGCTAGAGATGGGTGTGTGAAGCTAACCCACTCCTATTGTGTGTGAAACCAACCTCACTCGCAATGCACATGCTTATCCTTTGAGTATATATAGAAGTAGCAGACACTATTAAATACCTATACTTAATATGGAAGTGATGAATTCCTCGTAAAGCTTGACATTGGTAAAGCAAACACGCGCAATGCAAGTTATAATATTTACCATTATAACTTTAGAGTTGGACACGCTGGTGTGTGGCTTCTTACATGTATTTCACGTGTAATTTTTTTTTTTTAATCGTTAAACGATGGGTAAAAAATTACCCTCGTTTTATTAAAAAGGATTTAACAAAACATACAACAAAAAATAAGGCTTATGAAGTTCAGATCCCAACAGGCTGGGTTTTGGACCTCATACACCCCAACCAACAAACAAAAAATACAACAAAATCTAGTCCTATTGGTCGGCCGCCCCCTGCCAGAGTAAATTTCTCGTGCCAGTTTGGGCTAACTCTCTCACTCAGTTCCTCGCTTGTACACCATTTATCCTCTCCAACTATCGTACACTCTCCCTCGTCGCCCCCGACAGTGACCCAAACGACAAGTGTAAGCACCATATTAGAGACACCGCAGGCACATCGTCAATCTGACAACTCCATGTCAAGATTGAGTCATCGTTCTCATCCCCTCGCTTTCACCTCCTATGCAGCACGGACACGGGTACGAGATGCGGGTAAGATACGACTCGGGTACGCGGATACGTGATTTCTCAAAAATTTAGGATACGGGTACGTTAAGGATACGTTGAATATAAAATAATTAATTTAATATATATTACGTTAAAAAAATATAAAATTCCAAAAAAGTATAATAACTAGAAAAATGATTGTAATCTAGAATATGTAACATAAAAAATAACAATTAACTATTAACATTAAACTATGAACTATCTATCTATTAACAGTAAACTATGAACTATCTACTAACAGTAAACTATGAACTATCTATCTATTAACAGTAAACTATGAACTATCTAACAGTAAACTATAAAGTAAGTGAATAACATCAAAGTGATAGCTCAATTTTTAACTTTCTTCTTCTTCATGCTTCATCAATCTATTAACAGTAAACTAGCTCAATTTTTTCTTCTTCATGCTTCAACTATCTAGTATCAAGCATCAAATTTTTTCTTCTTCATACTTCTTCATGCATCGACTGGAGGAAGAACAAGTGTGAAGTATCAAGCATCAAATTAATGTAGAGAAACTCCGATAGTGCTTAGCACTAGCCCAAGACCGTAATACCCGAGAAACCCGAGTGAAACCAAGAGAAGAAATCCTCTAAGTATGAAGAATGATATGGAAGAATACTTAGAAAAGAGAGAATTAGAGAACTTATGAAGAACACTCTTTCTTTAACTTGCTTTTTATTTATTTGTTCAACTTGTTTACAAATGGGAGAGGAAGGAGCTATTTATAGGCTCCAAGAGTACAAAATATCTTTCTAGAACTCTCTACCATAATATCTAGATTTTATGTCTTACAATTCCTAGAATTTTCTACACAATCTTTAGATAATTATTTTATAGAATTCTCTAGAATATCTAGAGGAGGTGATAATGTTTTATGATGTTTCTAGAGAATCTCTAGAACTTGGGCTTAATTTTGGGTTTGGATTATGAACCCATAATTAAGCTTAACTCAAAATCAAGTTTAATTTCAATACTCCCCCTTAAACTTGATTTTGTCAACCATACCGAGCTTCGAGCGAAGTAACTCGAATTTACCTTTTGGTAATGACTTTGTGAAGATATCTGCAACGTTGTCATTGCTTCGAACTTCCAAAGCTTCAATTGTTCCATCAAACACCTTCTCCCTTATGAAGTGATGCTCTAACTCGATATGTTTCGTCCTTGCATGAAACACCGGATTATTAGCCAACTTGATAGCACTTTGATTATCTCCATACTTCTGAGAAAACCCCCGAGCAACCAACCTTGCTTTAAATCTATCAATGCTTCCATCCGCTTTTCGCTTAATTCGATACGCCCATTTACATGAAACGGGTTGAACATCCTTGGTTTTCGGAACCAAATCCCAAGTTTCATTCTTTATAAGGGCATTCATCTCCTCTTCCATTGCGGTCTCCCACTCTTGAACACCTTTAGCTTCATCATAAGATGATGGCTCTTCTTCATCTAATGGAGCGGCAAAGTAACATGAGTAAGTAGTGACAAACCTTTCATCTCTGAACCGGGCAGGCTTAACAATGTTCCTTTTAGGCCTTTGATTAGCCATGGAACCATGATCTTCATCATCATCTTCCTCTTGATTAGTGCTCCCCCTTTCACCTTGCGTCTCTTTTTCGAGACTTCCGCTCTCACTTGGCATTTGAGGAACTGGTTCATCAACCTTGAAGGAATCTCCACTTTCTTGTTCGACCAAGACTTGAGGTTGTCCATAATATGAGGAAACTTCGTCAAAGACAACATCACGAGACACGACGTACCTATGTGTCTCAGGATCCATGCACCTCCACCCTTTTCTTTGTTCATCATAACCGACAAATATGCATTTCTTCGCCTTTGCCTCCAACTTTGTTCTCTGAGAGTCGAACACATGGACGTAGCAGATTGATCCAAATATCCTGAGATGTTTCACCGTTGGCTTCTTCCCATGAACCATCTCATAAGGAGACTTCATGTTGTTCGGACTTAGTGGCATTCGATTGATGACATATGCTGCACATCTCATGCCTTCCGCCCATAAGGCTTTAGGCAAATTCTTGTCATGTAGCCAGCTTCTACACGTTTCGCTTAGATGTCGGATCTTCCTTTCTGCTACTCCATTTTGTTGAGGTGTATATGGGCATGTAAATTCCCTCTTGATACCATGCTCTTGACAAAAAGAGAGGAACTCCTTTGACATAAACTCTCCTCCATTGTCCGTCCTTAGGGTCTTGATCTTCCGACATAACTCGCCTTCCACGGTAACCTTGAATTCTTGAAATCTTGAAAATGCTTCTGATTAATCCTTCACAAAGTATACCCAGGTGTACCGTGAGAAATCATCAACGAACAACAACATGTAACGAAACCCGGAATAGGAGGGTGTTCTTGTTGGACCCATCAAATCGCTATGGATCCTCTCCAACGGAGCGCTGCATCGTGAAGTGGAGTTGTCAAATGGAAGCCTATGTGATTTTCCATATTGACAACCTTCACAAAGTCTTCCTTCATCTTGAATCTTCAACCTTGGGAGCCCATTAACCAAATCCTTGTTTACCATAACTTTGAGTTTAGTCATATTTATATGACCAAGTCTAGCATGCCATATAAAAACATTATCATTGGTGCTCATCTTCTCAACATATGAGTTGGAGGCCGATAAAACATATAGATCTTTAACTCGTGCTCCGGTGTAAACCACATCCGCCTTTAACTCTTTAATATTCTTTAAGAATTTGACGTCACTTGAGCCAAATAAAACGTAGTTACCTGAGTCCACCGCATTTACCACAGAGAGAAGATTCTTCCTTACTCCAGGAACATGATATACATTCTTGAGAGTTATTGGGCTTCCATCATCTCCTTTAATGACAACAGTTCCTTCCTTCTCAACGCGGTGGATTGAATTATCCGCGGTAATGATGGCTTCTTTTCCATCATGGCGTTGAAGACTGGAAAATAACTTCTCGTCTCCGGTAATATGATGGCTACAACCAGAATCTACAATCCAATCATTTTCTAGATTTTTGGTTGTAGTGGTACCTGAAGATGCAGCCTCCACCGTGAAACATTTTCCCCATGCTTCGTCTTCAGTGTGACCCTTTGATTCCGCCATATTTGTTTCTTTCAACTTCACTCGGCAATCCTTTTTGAAGTGCCCAAGTTTCCCACACCGGTAGCACTTGAATCGCTTCTTGTCTCCCATAGAAGATCTTTCTCGTTCATCATTATTTTTTGTATCACTATCCTTGAACTTGGCTCTAAAACTTTGTTGCCTCCGAGCTACAAACGCGCTCCCCGAGTCATCATTGACTTTAACTCCCGCCATTTGCATGGCTAGTGATTCTTGCGAAGCTAGTAGATTTTCGAACTCCTCCATGGAGGGTTGTGTAGCCCATCCTTGAACTGAAGTAACAAACGGTGTATATTCGGGTCGTAAACCACGAATAATAGACCGCTTCATCCGAGCTTCTGAAATCGACTCCTCCGGATTAAGAGTATTAATCTCTGAGCAAAGGTTTTTTACCTTGATAAAGAACTCTGAGATTGAAGACTCCCCCTGCTTCGCATTCGCCAGCTCATTCTCTAATAGTTGTAACCGAGCCTCATTTTTCTTGTTGAACAATTGATCTAGCGCCTTCCATATGGAACTTGCGGATGTGCACCTTGAGACATGCTCAAATACTCCCGAGGATATTGACCTCTTCAAAGCAAACTCCGCCTTGGCATTCTTCCGTGTCCACTCCTTTGTCGCTTCCGCTGTTGCAGCATCTCCCCTTGGTGGTGTTGTGCTACTACCGCCGACGACATCCCATAAGTCCTCACTAACCAAGTATGACTCCATACATGACTTCCATAACCGGTAGTTAGATTGGTTTAAGATCTCCATTCCCAATCCAACGACACGACCCATTGATTCCATACTTAGAATAAACTGAGCTCTCTTAAACCCCGATCTTGATGAGCACAAGATTAGAATGGCTCTGATACCATGTAGAGAAACTCTGATAGTGCTTAGCACTAGCCCAAGACCGTAATACCCGAGAAACCCGAGTGAAACCAAGAGAAGAAATCCTCTAAGTATGAAGAATGATATGGAAGAATACTTAGAAAAGAGAGAATTAGAGAACTTATGAAGAACACTCTTTCTTTAACTTGCTTTTTATTTATTTGTTCAACTTGTTTACAAATGGGAGAGGAAGGAGCTATTTATAGGCTCCAAGAGTACAAAATATCTTTCTAGAACTCTCTACCATAATATCTAGATTTTATGTCTTACAATTTCTAGAATTTTCTACACAATCTTTAGATAATTATTTTATAGAATTCTCTAGAACATCTAGAGGAGGTGATAATGTTTTATGATGTTTCTAGAGAATCTCTAGAACTTGGGCTTAATTTTGGGTTTGGATTATGAACCCATAATTAAGCTTAACTCAAAATCAAGTTTAATTTCAATAATTAACACACAAATAAGCATCAAAGTGATACCTCGGGGGAACAAGGAGACAGTAGGATTCGGCGTTAAAGAGGCGACGGCGGTGCTTGAAAGAGGAAGAGGCGACGGCGGCGGCAGAGAGAGGAGAAGAACTGAAGAAGTGAAGATCGAACCTTGGAGGAGGCGCACGACTGTGAGATTTGATGGCCGAGGTCGAGGCAGTGGAGGTCGTCGAGAGGAGCGAGTGTTGTGGAGGTCGAGGTCAAGGCAATGGAGATTTGACGTCAAGGAGAGACAGGAGGAGAGACAACAAGAGACAGCATCGAGGATGTGGTCGTGGAGCGTGCGACGTCGAGGCAGAGGCGCGAGGAGGCAGAGGCGATCGATTTTGGGGAGACTGGGATCGATATTGGAGAGAGGGGAGATTTTTTTGGGGGATTTAGGGTTCGAAGAGAGAGAAGAGGGAGTAATCTGTTTTGCGGTTGAAGAGATGGAGAGAGAGAGGGGGGCAGATGAAGAGTTTTGTAAAAAAAAAAAATTCCCCTTAACGGGCGTACCTGAGCGCACCCGGGCATACCCGAACGCACCCGAGCGTATCCAAACCCGTATCTGTATTTTTTTTCTTTTTTTATTAAAAACACTCCGGATACGTATCGGGTGCGTATCTGGAGCGTACCCATGCGTATCCGCACCCGATACGCACCCGATACTGGTACAGAGTGTTTTAGAGTACCCGTGCATTATAGTTCACCGCAACCTCGCAACGAGGGTAGACGTCACACCTGATCCCTGCGAGCCCTCTGACATGAAAAAAACCACATGAACCCTTCACTTTGACCAACCAAGGTCAAAGTAGAACCCAAACTATAAATTTGCCTGACAATTGTCGCCCACACTAACTAGGTTATATTTCATTGCTAATTGTGAATCAGTTGTAATTTGGATATTAGGGACGAGTTTGGATCTTAGAAGCTCCTCACCGTTCATTCGTATTTCAAAACTCGACTTGAAATTCAAATCTCCCTACGACATGACTTCCCAGATCAAAATCGAATTTCAAAACCAAATTTTGAAATTCGAAAATCTCCCTCCCTCTACTCTCTGACCGATCTCCCCCACATGCCTCCACGGCAGTCCCGACTACCCTAAGTTCGCCAATGCCCCCCGACATCGTTGCTTGACAGCACTCCTGCTGCAAGCCCCAACACAATCAACTCAAGCCCCGACTGTGAGCGCGTCACCATCCCCGATGCCGTCAGCGCTAGTCAGTAACTCCCATACCCACGACCAAGATTTGCCCTGCCAAATGTCGCCTCCAACGCTGGTTGATCACTACGTTCCCCGGTTGATCTCCTCCATCGCCGACCGAACGCCTCTGATCTCCTTGCCACCCCGATCGACGCCAGCGCTGTCCTAGGCTCAGTCAAACCCCCAATTCTCGCCTACCCTGGTCGCGCCCTACTCCGACACAGGAGTTAACACCCCGCTGGTGGCCGCAACCACCAGATCTCCATCCCGCCTCGCAGGAGAAGGACAACATCCAACGAACCCACTGAGCAGCCATAGTAAGAATTTGGAGAGACAAGAAGAGGGTCAGAGATGATGAGATCTGAAAGAGAAGAAGAGGGGAAGAAGGGAGCGGGAGCGGGAGTGGGGGAGGGGGCGGCGCAACCCCCCCAAATTTAGATCGAGGGTTTGGATTTTTAGTTTTTTGGGTTTGGGGAGAGCTTCTCTCTAAAAATTGCCACGTGCAATTTTCATTTCAAAATAAAATTTTATACTTTCGAGGGTACAAATGAGGCTTTTAATATCCAACGTTATTAAAGTTACATAAAAAATTGATGATGATTATGCATTGAGGGGATGTGAGAATAGATGACAATAATTATTCATTGAGGGGATAAAGACAATTTTTAATGACTAGCATTATAAAGAAAAAACATGTTGCCGTGCTAATTAACGAGTTGCTTGTAACAGGATCAGGTCTATGCATGCATATATCTGTGTATCATATATAATATTTAACTCTTAGTTTATTTGCCTAAATCGAATATTAAGTGCAATGCCCTTTCTCTTACTTAACACTTGAATTGAATTTTATCCAGATTATTAATTGCTGAAGCCGAGAAGGCTGCTAAAGCTCTAGAGGTGGCTGTATTGAAGAGCCCCCTCGCTCGTGCTTCACTTCTTGAAACCAGGAAGCTGATTTCAGAGGCAACCCGATCTATTGAAAGTATAGAGAGTGGACAACTTCCATCACAAGAATCTCAAGATGAAGCTTGGGATTTAGATGAGCGGATGGTGAATGGCTCTCAAGTTGTCCCATACGATCAGAAAAACTATGGAGGTTTTGATTTTGATAAGGTCGCATTGACCAATGCACTGAAGGCTGAAGAGCTATCATCACCCTCGACAAGTAACAGGGAAGACTCTGAACCTACAAATGATAAAAAAGTTTCAGATGGGAATGATTTTCAAGTGGACCAACCTAAGATCAATGGCTCCGACAAGTACAAAAACAAACCAGTTGTGAGAGACGAAGAAGGCACTGATGAATCGAAGCAGGGTGAACGAGGAGCATCTGCAACCAAAACTAAGAAGTGGGTGTGTGGTAGGCTGGTTGAAGTAGACGATTAAATCAGAGTAAAAGAAAACATGATAGGATATATATACAGATGGAGATATTTTGGGCATTCGAAACCCGCCTGAGATAGCAAAGGCAACCACGTCCAGAGTTTAAGATCCAGTTCTTGTGAATGTCAGCCGATACTTTTGAACTTTTATCATACCTTTGAAGTTCTATCGAGGGTGGTAAACTTAACCTGTATAATGTAAATGTTAAAAGACTAATAATCAGTGAAGGAAATTGTAACTTTTGGGGTGTTGTTTCAGTAATTGGTGGCTAGCTATTAATATATATATATATCTCAGTGTAACACATTGTAAATGTGTAAGATGCTTCTTTACATGTTACAGAGATAAATAAGATATTGATATATATTGATTTGGTTCCCTTCTCTCAATTTAGCCTGTGTAAACTTGTTTACATGTAACATTTTGTGTTTAGTTGATGCTACCTTCCAGTTTCAGTGATTTTATCAAACTTTGTATTTCTCGACTGAATTTTTGCCGACTTATATATATTTCTTTTTCGTAGACCAGTTTTTGTATATTTCCTAATGTGAGGTTGCTCACATCATGGATCAGCAGAAACAGCGTGATCATTTGCACATTATCACATATCTATCCTCCACTCTTTTACAGCAGTTGCAGATGGATGCAGTCGGCTTCCTGATAAATGCGTGACTAATGAACTGTCAAAAACATACAAACCAATTCATATGTGATGAACAAAGACCATTAGATTTGTGTGCATGTACTTTGCACGAGCTTTTTCTCCTTATCTCAAGCCTTTGATCACAACTGACAATTGATATCTTCAGTTGTTGTTGAGGTTTTAGCTGTTCATAAGCTAACCTTATATACTCTGTACATTAATAAATTAACCTTAATTAATGTTATGATTACAGGAGTTTTGTATGACAAAATCATTCTGCATCTGTTTATAATCCTGCAGTCGTGTACCAGGTTGCTAGCATTAGGAGAGCTGCATGCATCAGCCCTCTACTTCTATTCTGAGAAGTGTTTTAGTTATCCAATCCCTATAGCGGAGTAGGACCCTTTATTTCATTTTATTTTCGAGAATAGGTTGTACCCTAATGCAAGCAGAAATGAAGCCCATAACCTTCCATACACTGCCAACACTCGCAGCAAATATTGCTTTAAGAAGGTCACCAATTTTCTACCCTTACCAACACCAACCTCTTGCAGTTCCATCTTTCTTGATATCAAGAAAATTCAAAATTGAACCATTATTTTTTCATATATTCTCTTACTAGTATAAGAAACGAGCATAGATAAAATCAGATATTTAATCAGAGGAAGAGATAAAGGCATGAAGCCAAGGTGTAGGTTGGTGGTCATCAGTCAAATTCTATGTTTGGCATATATATATATATATATATATATATATATATATATATATAGAATTTCCTTTGTTGAAAGAGAGAGAAAGAGAGGTTTGAAAGTTAAACAGTAAAGTGGGAATAGTGATGTAAGAAAGTAATTAAGGGTTTGTGGATAGTTTCATGTACTGTATTCTATGCAAACAGTAGCAATAGTACAACTATTACTATGGATAGTTAAATCATCGTGCACAACTAGCTCAAATTTTTTTTTTTTTTTTTAACAGAAGACTGAGATTGGAGCTGACAGGAAGCCTCTCTAACGATGCTCAGGAGCAACTTATGAGGCTCAATGTGATATTGCAGAAAGAGGGAACCCAATCTAGGGTAGAGGAGGACGACAGAGAATGGATATTAGGACATAACCGCATGTTCTCAGTTTCTTCTATGTATGAATTCCTTAACGATGGTGGGATAAGGAACTCGCTTGCAATCAACATTTGGAAGACTAAAGTCCCTCCCAAAGTTAAGGCTTTCCTTTGGTTGGTCTAAATGACGGAATCCTATCAAAGACTAACCTAAAGAAACGAAACATTCCGATTGACGCTACGTGCCAACATTGTAACATAGGGGAAGAAGATACCACCTACATTTTCTTCGTCTATCCTAGAGCTAGGTTGGTTTGGAGGGTCATGGGATTGGGCTTTCACACAGCTGCAATTCCGAAATGCATCGACGATTTGTGGGGGAGATGGAGAACAAATAACATCAACATAGAATATAGGTTAATTTGGGATATTGCGGTTGGGGCTATTTTGTGGACTCCATGGCTAGATAGGAATGAGTTTTGCTTCCGTAATACTAGATGTATATTTCATATGTTACTGCATAAAATATTAGTTCTAATAGAGGCTTGGTCAGGTCAAGCAGGCACAGGAAAGAAAGCAAGGCTGGAGGGAGCGCAGTAGTTGATGGAAGGACCAAGACGGGGATGCTTTTAGCTATGATTGGGGGAAATCAAGCTTGATAGTTCGGATATTTTAGGGGCCTATCTATGTATTTGATGTTGCACTTTATATTTTGTGGCGCTTTTTCTTCTAATAGACTGGAGTAGGGTTATTTTGTAATAGTCGGTACTTTATGTTTCGTTAATCGATCATTAATGAAACCAGTGACTACGGTCACTTTTTTGTCAAGAAAAAAAAAACAAAAAAAAACTGGCTCAATTTTGTTATCCAAATTTACAAAACTATTAACCAAACAATTAATATAAAATCACAAAAACTAAACTCATGGATTCTGAGAAATGAAAATAAAGGAGTAAATTAAATTGAGTTATTGCAGCTAGCGCAAAATCGATACAAAACAAAGATAGCTCTTTTCTCCAAGTTCTACATAGAGAGATAATTAACCTTAAGATTCTTTCACTCCCATCTCATTGAATGCTGATCCATTTCCAGGACTTGATTACTCTTGGAAGCTACCACCACTTTCTCAGCAGACAACCAAATGATGTTACTCTGCAAACTAATAATCACAGAAAGCCCCATCACATAGTAGATTCATTGTAGCTAGGAAAATAAATGGAATTAAAACGGCCGGGGAGAGATTGATTCTCTTACGCTAACATAAAGAGACAGATTCTTGCATCCCTACTGTTTCCAATTTACTTCATTCTTCAACCTTACTATTCTGAGATCTTAGGATTAATGCTCATAGCTATAGCCTTTAAATTCAAACAGTACGTCTAAATAAATAATTAATACAGAGAAATCACAGAGACAAATTAAGGATGAATATATTGAAGAACAACAAGTCAGTTAATAATTAATTAATTTGATTTGATTTGATCATACATATCTCAAAAGAGTACTGAAACCATTACATAAATGTAAATTAAGTAACTTGGAACCTATATAACTTCAACGCTTACCTCTATATCTAGACTCTTAATTAACACCACGAGAAACCCTAATCAAAAGCAACAAGAACAACAAAAGGGACACAAACTAATTAATTAACAGCCCTTTTTTTTTCGATACTTACCAAAACAAATTAACCCTGAACTTGTTGTTGTTGTTGTTGTTCAAGGAAGTGCATTGAACTGCTGCATGTCACTCCAATTTGGGATCATCCCATTCCACTCATTACCAACAGTAGAAGCAGCGTTACCACCACTAGGAGCAATAGCACTGCTACTAGTACTACTCTCAAGTAACCAAGTTGTTGCAACATCAGAAGTGCTGTGATGATGAAGAACCCTTTGGGTGGGCCCACAAATCTCCCCATTGGGCCCAACTTCCATAACAGGCACTTGAAGATGGTGAAACGAAATGGGATCGGCCACATGGTGGTGCACATTCTCCACCATACTCATCATAGTAGAATTAGCACCTGTTGCTGTTGCTGTTGCTGTTGCTGTTGCTGTTGTACCACCAAAAAGCATAGCCAGCCGCTGCTGCTGCAGCTTCCAGTGCAGGTCCTGGTTCATCGAGCTGAGCGACTCGATCGACATCGTAATGTTCCCACCTCCACCAATAGTACCGTACATGGTGTCACCGACTACAGTCGGGTAGTTAAACCCAACAAACTGGTTTCCACCAACCCCCAACTGCAAATAATTGGTACTACCTGCAGTAGTAGTGTTAGAAGAAGCTAGAGTAGTAGTGGAAGCACTACTTTTGGAGGATTTTTTGGATTTACGACAACCGCCGCCAACGGGGACATTGCGTAGGGCCCCACCTTTAGTCCAGTAGCGGCGGCAGGTCTTGCAGAAGTGGCGGGGCTGGGAGAGGCTGTAGTTGTTGTAATAGCAGAACTTGGTGTTGGGTGAGTCGCAGCGGGGGCATTTTACAGGGGAGGAGCCCGGGCCGGGGGGTGGAGGAGGCAGCAGAGGAGGAGGGGGGGTTGGTTTCTTGGATCCAGCAGCTGCAGACATGATATCGTACGTACGTGGTAGCTTGGCAGAGCTCGAGGGAACGTTAAAGAAGAATAATGAAATATATACAGTGTACTAGTGATGGAGATGGGGCCGGGGTATAGTGGACAATTTGTAAGGTAGGGTTAGGGTTAAAAATGGAGACGCTAGCAGGGAGAGGGAGATGGAGATGGAGATGAAAGTGGTAGTGGAGACAAAGGAGACAAATGCATCTGAGCTAGCTAGGGTTCTCACTGTGTGGTTGGTTGTTTGTATAAGCCGGGGGAGAAAAGACAAAAGGTGATGGTGCGCATGTACATGTACATGTGTTGATGGATATGTACATCTATCATATGATATGATATGATATGTATAGTATGTATGTATGTATGTATGTGCTGTAATACAGTAGTTCAAGTTATGACCTAGGTTTAGTATGAATTTTCACACTTCTGTGTGTATGATTCATTGAAATCGAGACAAATCCGGCCTACAACAAAATTGACATTTAAGTAGTTTTGTGTATAACCGCATTGACACAGACATAGTGACACGGACAGACATTATGCCATACAATACATCGATAAGAAGAAGATTTTGAAAAATCATGAGTGTCTGATACATGATACATGCGAGAGACACAGATATAGTACAATATACGGCCACGGGTAAGCCCAGGGCCAGCCCCCACCTTGAGGCTGGTGAGGCGGCCGCCTCGAGCCTCCGGATTTTTTGCAATTTTAGGGGCTCCAAATTTGTAATTCACTTGTAAATATAGGCACGTATTTTACACGTAAAAATTTTTTATTGTTATTAGGGACCCCAAAAATAATTATAAGGCCGACCCTGGGTAAGCCCAACAAGCCGACAAGCTTGGGCAACTCCCCTTTAATGGGGCAACAAATTTTTTTAAAGCCCTATATATGTATAACATATATATAAGGGTAACAGAATTGGACTTCAACAGTCATTTAGGTTAGTCCATTCTATTTTAATAGTCCACTATAACAGAATTGCGCTTTAACATATAAGGGCAACAAATTTTTTGCCGTTATTATTAAATTTTTACGGACAACAAAATATGGGCTGGGCTAGGGCAACCCGGATCTCCGGACCCGCCCTCTACAAAATAAAAGTGTTTCCCAAGTAAAAGATGTGTTATTACTAAGTTATGTTTGTCTTTAATTTGAGTTGCTGTCAGTGGCGGAGGACTGTGAGGGCCCGGGGGGGCCCAGGCCCCCCCGAATTTTTAAAAAACCCCCTACTATATTTAGTTTTTCTAGTTTGGCCCCCCCAAAAAATTTTAGAAAACCCCCAGTATATATGTACATATACTTGACTGTTCATATCCCAATCAGTACTCAGAACAGAAGCCTGTTCCATTTTCCCAATTTCCCCCAAATCTGAGCAAAGGTTTGCCCTAAATTCGATTGTTTGACCTAGATTTTATCATTTTATGGATCATTAACCTAATGTTCCTTCTCATTTGCTTTGCAGTTCTTCTCAAATATTTCCCTCTCAAAACCCTCGAAGCTTTGGAAATAGGGTTTCGCTTGGTCGGCGATTTCAGAGCTCGGTTTCGTGTTCGGGTAAGAATATCTGAGCTCATTTGTTGTTGATCGAATAGATGTGATTAGTTTAGGGTTTTTGCTGTGATTTCTGTTGGTATGTGTGGTTCAGTTCTTGATTTGGGTTTAGATCTTGTCATTTTGAGATTTGGAGCTTGTGGTTCTGTTTGAGAGTAGGGATTGATTGGTTGAGATCTTTCAGTGGTTGATTTGGAATTTTGGATGGAAATGAGGTGGGATAAGGATTAGTAGGGCCTGCTCGTAAAATGCTTTATGAAATGCCCACAATTGCAATGCTCACTTGATCTTAATTTATATGCTCACCAAATGCTTGATGATATTGCCACTGACTATGTTGTTGTCTATTATTGATGTGTGCTCTTAACTATGTTGGGTATTCGTGTTATCTCTATGCTAGTGGACACCTGAACTCTCTATCAAGATAGCTCGAACCAAAACCCTTGTTGGAACTAGGACCATGAAATCTGATCAATGTTTGTTTTGCATTCGATGCTTGATTGTAATCTGTAGAAGTGGGTAGGACCATGTAACCAGGGTGACTAATTTTAAATAAGCCTCACATTGTTAGTGGTGTATACGCAAATGGTGATTTGTAGGGGAGTAATCTGCTATTTCGAATATGTGTGTGCAAAACCCCGGAAATTAACGAACTGATCTCTAACAGTAATTGATTTCTTCAATAACTTTTGAAACAACCTTCCGTAAGGCAAATTTTCCACATTAAACCTGCAGTTACATGATAATAATGAATTCGAGAACAGGCAAGTGATTGGCATGAAGGCACTGGTGAAGCTCAGACTACTTTGAGATCTTCATTGTATTCTTTAAGCCACTTGGTTATGAATTCAAATTCCTTTCTTCTAACGGTCTTAAGCCAATCTGGAACGTTCCCATCAAAGTACAAGTAATCAACATAATGTGCACCTGCCATATAAGTTTTGAAGTCAGGAAAAAAAACGAAAAACAGAAGTTAAAAATTTGAAATTAAAACTTCCAGTGCAACAATGTAGGCTACAAATTATAATGACAAACAAGGGGACCAACCTTCCGGTGCAACAATGGCCATAATGCTCTTCGAGATTGATTGCATAACACTACTCAAACAACGAACAAGCATATTAATTAGTCGAAAGATATTTGCAGAGAAGATAAACAAAGATATAAAGATAAGATTAAAATTAATCAAGTTACTTAAGACTGCTTACTTAAGACTGCTACAATATCTTTTGCAAGTACAAAGGTTATATAAATCAATTGAAGTATTATACTTCATGAATTAACATAGTCTAATTCATCTTACCTGGTAGATGTGAGGTTGTCCAGTGTGCATAGATAATTCATGGGCAATTGGTGGACCGGTAGTTATATTTTTTGCTGCACAGTGTGAGCTTGTTGAAACCGGGATCATCCTTCAAAATTCCTTTCAATGAAGACATGATGTTTTTAAGTGAAAAGATGTCTGCCATATATATTATCCTGTATTTTTTTTCTGTTGAAGATTATTGGTTTTTTTTAACATAATGAAATAATATTATTTTGTTAATATATATAATGAGTCTTATATTTCTTTTAATTTATTAACGTACAGGAACAGTTCGTTTTCTAAAATATCAATGGGGAAAAAAGCCACCATTGATTCTTTTTTTAAAAGACAAAATACTCAAACTTTAGGAGTTGATACACAAACATCAACTCCTTTAGTTGAAGAACCTCCTCTTAAATCTCCACGAGTTGATTCTACAAGACATGAAATTGAATCCGAAAGAGATTTGATTGATTCTTTAGAGCGTGATCCGGGATTGCGTCGACAAATTTGTGATTATCCTTCTAACAAACAAGATGAAGTTCGTCGTGCTTATATTGAATTGGGGGCATACCATGGAAGTGGTGATTTTCCATATTCAAAGAAAGGAAATGATCACAACCGACGGTTTCAACCTTCTTGGTTTGAAAAGTTTCCTTGGTTGGAGTATTCTCCTCATAGGTATGCGGCATTTTGCTTTCCATGTTATCTTTTTGGTAGTCCAAATGATCGAGATGAATTTACTTCCAAAGGATTTGATAAATGGAAAAAAGTCATGAGCGGACCACGATGTTCACTTCGCAAGCATGAAGGGAGTACTCCTACATCACCACATAAAAATGCTCTTCAAAATTATTTTGCTCTAATAGACCAACGTCAACATATTGAAATAGCTCTTTCTCAACAAAGTGCTCAACAAATTGCAAATAATCGTCTACGATTATATGTCTCTATATATAGTGTTCGTATGTTGACACTTCAAGGATGTGCTTTGCGTGGTCATGATGAAAGTGTTGATTCACTTAATCGTGGTAATTTTCTTCGAGCCATAAAGGGGTTTGCACACTTTTCTAAGGAAGTCAAAGAAGTTGTTTTGGACAAAGCTCCACTTAATGCTTCATATACATCCCCCGATACTCAAAAAGAAATTCTTCAATGTCTCGCTCTTCAAGTAAAGAGAACAATTCGAGAAGAAATTGGAGATGCAAAGTATTGTGTTCTTGTTGACGAGGCTCGAGATATTTCAAAGAAGGAGCAAATGGCACTTGTCTTGAGATTTGTTGATAAGGATGGATTCGTTCGAGAACGGTTTTTTGGACTTCTTCATGTTTCCAACACTACGGCATTGACCCTAAATGATGGTATCTATAAACTCCTTGCCTCTCAAAACCTCAGCATAAAGAATATAAGAGGTCAAGGGTATGATGGAGCAAGCAACATGCGAGGTGCATTGAATGGAGTACAAGCCTTGATTTCCAATGATTCTCCGAGTGCATATTATGTACATTGTATGGCTCATCGGCTTCAATTAGCATTAGTTGCATCATGTAGAGACGTGGGTCAAATTCACCACTTCTTTAATGATTCGACTTACATTATTAACATTCCTAGTGCTTCTTGTAAAAGAAATGATCAGTTGAAAGCAGCTAAAGCTTCTGAACTTGAGTTCTTAATTGCAAATGGAGAAATAGAAACGGGTACAGGGCTAAATCAAATTGGCACTTTGCAGCGAGCTGGAGATACTCGTTGGGGTTCTCATTTAAAATCAATCACAAGCTTGTTGAATATGTTTAGCCCGACATGTGAAGTTCTTATTAGTCTCATTGATGATGGTGACTCTGCTCAACGTGCAGATGCAGAGAAGGCTTATGAGCTTTTAACCTCTTTCCAATTTGTTTTTATATTGTACCTCATGAAAGAAGTTTTTGAAATCACTGATCTTCTTTGTCAAGCTTTACAGCGCAAGTCTCAAGATATTGTAAATGCAATGCATCTTGTATCTTCTACAAAGAAACTTCTTCAAAATCTCAGGGAGACTGGTTGGGAAACCTTACTTGATAAGACAAGATTATTTTGTGAGAAACGTCAGATGGATATACCGGATATGTCTGATCAATATAGAAGAAAATTTCCATCTTGACATCCACAACCGCCTCTTACAATTGAACATCATTATCGGGTTGACATATTCATTGCCACAATTGATTCTCAATTGCAAGAATTAAATATCCGATTTAATGAAAATACGGTTGGTTTACTTGTGCTAAGTGGTACTTTGGATCCGAGAGATGCATATACATCTTTTAATGTCGAGAAAATTTACAAGCTTGCAAGCCAATTCTATCCTGAAGATTTTTCTGAGCAAGATCAAACACATCTAAAGTATCAACTAGAACATTATATACTTGATATTCCTCTTCGTAGTGAATTCAAGAATTTGTCATCTCTTTCCGAGTTATGTCAAGCATTAGCGAGATCTAGAAAGTCAATTATCTATCCTCTTGTTGATCGGCTAATTAGGCTTGTGCTCACATTACCGGTTTCTACAGCAACTACTGAGAGGGCATTTTCGGCAATGAGTTTTGTGAAAAATAGGCTTCGCAACAAGATGGAGGATGATTATCTCTCGAACTACTTGATGATTTTTATTGAAAGAGAAATAGCAGAAGATTTGTGCATAGATACAATTATCAAAGAGTTTGCTTCTATGAAAGAACGCAGATCACAGTTCTTTTAAGCTACACTTGTTTTGTTTGGGGCAAATATACTTTTTGGAATTTTGTAAGAAATCAAGACAATTTGACTTTTTTGTTTTTTTTTGTTTAAAAGTATGATATATGAACTATCTTTTGAAGACTAGATTTCTATGTCAAAAAAATAAATTTACTTTATAAATTGTTTTTTTCTTCTTAATTTTATTTATTACTTGGTCCCCCCGACAAAATTGTCCTGGCTTCGCCCCTGGTTGCTGTACTCTAAGAATTAACTAGACAAAAAACAACTGGTTAAAATACTAGTCAAACATGAGTTAATTTTTCTACATCTTTGAGAGTTTGAGTTTACCGAAAACTATTTATCTAATATGATGAAACAAAATAAACCCTAAGTTTTTTTATCTTCACCTGCAACCAAACGAAGGTAAATAATTCAGCACTATTGAAAGCACTGAATCAAAACAGTACATGCAAATGATACAATTGTGAGTATAACTCATTGATGCATTGAATGATGATACGAAGATCTAAGAGAAAAAAGTAAATTAAGGATTAAATGATGAACAGTTACAATCTCTATGCATGTGTGGATGCATGCATGCTTATGTATGGTTACATGTACATGCATCATACATTAATAAAGTTGGTTAGGCAACTGGCAACAGAAGTGAGCAGATTGCAGGAGGTGCAGTGCGCGCAGGAGCACTCTGTGTAGTCTGCCAAAAAAAGAAAAAGGGGGGAAAAAAGTGTCTCTTTTGTCTCTATTTCGTCCAAGGTTTTAACCTCATTAATCTCGGACAATTGATGGTCGATCATTGATCCCATCATTTCAATGCCAAAAAGTTGATGTACATAAAAGGCCATGCAACTCTCTTTTTAGCATCTACACCCTCCCCCTATAATTAGTATGGTTAGATTTGAACTGATCTTTCTTGGGTTTTGATGTTTCATATATATGAAGATTGAACAACTTTTTTTGTAGTGTGGAAAGGTGTGAAAATGTGAATAAAAAAGGTGTCATGTATCAACAAGTTTAGACTTAATGATGACATGACAAAAAGTTAAGTTCATAAAAATTCTAGTTAGATTCTTCTCAATATCTACAAGGAATCTGACTTCTCAATGCTATCAAACAACACTGAATTTGTAAATCACAAGTATTAATTACCATGTTTAGCCAGTCTTAGTACTCCATTTAAAAAGTTTTGAAAGAGTATATATATATATATATATATATCTCGTTAGAAAAGAAAAAAAATTGCAGTTTGTATGTGGAGTAATGCTTTAGTTACTACCAATTTTACTATCATTTTCTTCACTATCTTAGATGGCATACTCCTATTGGAGAGTTCTTCACCTACTCTATCTTCCTCTACCTATTAAAGTGTGCTACCTAAGGTAGTGAAGTGAAATGTTGTGAAATTGATAGTGGATGGAGCATTACTCTTGTATGTGTCATTCTTGTGTATGGACCATGCTAATCTTCTTTGTATGGTTCCAATTTTATCAGATGTCTGTGAAGGTCAAGGACCAGATCTTAAAGCATTTTGATGGTCATAGCAGCATTTTGAAGGCTGCTATTGTGTCTCTTTTCTTCATCGTTTTCACCCACACCTTATAGAAAATATGCAATAAACACCTTATAGAAAATATGCAGTTATAATAATTTGCTCGCTTATCACTCCAGAATATTTTCAAAAGTTTAAAAACAACATTAAATAAAATTAGAGAAAGAAAGGACGACAGTTGTTATAAAATTAGTGGAAGTACAAAGTATCCAAATTAATTATTATGTATAGTATTTATCATATTTTCAAAGCGGGTTCAAAATATTATGTATATATATGTATACATACGTAGCACTCGATATATATCACTTAACCTTATTCTCTTAGTATCTACTTCAATTCTTCTTCAAAAACACTTCTATAATCAACTTTGAATAGCTTATATAATATTAGATTTTTTTCTCACAAGTTTATCAAGCATGAGAGAGAGAGAGAGAGAGAGAGAGAGAGGAAAGGTACGAGCATGGCATGCATGTACGATGTAAAACCTAGGGTTGCAGCACACACAGGGCTACAAGTGTAATAATAATAATAATAAACACACACACACAGGGACTCAACCACCAACGTGAACCCCTCCATACTTTCCCTTTTGTCATTTCAGTGATATTTTGGGAATAAGGAGAGCATTAATTTTAGTTTTGTAAATTACAAGATTATCAGGTCCTTAATGGGAATGGATACTTTTGTGTCCAGCTATATTATAACAGGTTATTTCCGGAAGGTTTGTGTCAGTACACCAACTACCCTTGGCCTGAGTCGACCCTGCAGGGCCATTCTGGGAAAACATTTCAGAGTCTTTCTGTAAGCTACTCAGTTTCTAATTAACGTACGTACGTGTTTTTTGTATTCTGGGAAGATGCATGGATAAAGAGGAGCAGAAATTGAAATTTCTAGAGTACTACAGCTGTGTGTTTAGCTAGGGTTTGTTGTTAATTAGAGGTAGGAGACAAAGGAAGGGTGGGTCACGTGAGAGGGTGGGTGGGTGGGTTACTCGTGAGATCAATGGACATCATGCATGATGCAACAAGCAGGCCAGGTCTAGCTAAACTCACGTGCTCTTCCTCTTCTTCTTCTTCTTGATCATCATGTATTCATATCATGTGAAGACAAATAACAACCACATACTTGTATGTTACCATGATTTCTTTTGTGTAATTATATATTTTATTTCTTTTGATGGTATAGGATTAATGACTAAAGGTTAGTTCCATGTTGATCTAAACGGCTGCATATATGGATATATAGGGTGTAGCCGTGTAGGGTATACATATATGCTGTTTTTGTAGGCCATATGAAAATTGATGAGCAGTGCGTTTTTTGTTTGTTTGTTTGTTTGTTTGTAGATTTCGAAGTTAAATCCTAATCTAACTATACCAGTATTTTTAACGTTTGATAAGTTAGAGGATTTTCATGTGTGATATACGTGTTAAAAAATAGTTTTTCAGTTAGACGTACATTGTACTTAATTGAGAAAAATATTTTGAAGAAAAAGCTATGATTTGTACGTGCAATGTACGTGTTTATAAGTATAATTTGAGTTGTACGTGCAACACATGTGTATATTTGGTGTTAAAAAATATTGTTAATTTATTTTGTATGTGCGTTACACATTTTAAATATGTGAAATTTTGTTTGTTTGTTAGTTTTTGTTGCGAGTAATGGGAGAGTTTGAATTCTACGTATAATGCACGGATTTGTATGTTGACAAATTACAACTTCAACTCTTTCATTATATATAAGATATATATATAGATAGATGATGAAAATTTATTTTGTATGTGTGTTGTACAATTTAAATAGGTAAAATTTTGTATGTTTATTAATTTTTGTTATAATCAATAGAAGACTTTGAGTTTCACATATAATGTACGAATTTGTATGTTAAAAAATTACAACTCTAACTCCCCCATTAAATATAGAGATAGAGATATATGAGGGTCATAATCTGCTTGTAATGGAAGGCATGCATGTGATGTGATGTGATCCCCACCTTTCAGATACTATGATATATAAAAGGATAGGATTTTAGATTCGTGTCGGATTCATTACGTTGACGTGACGAGTGGTTGAATTATATAGTGAATCTTTTTGGAAATTGTTTCGAGAATGTGTATTTCTATTATTCTCATTTGCTAATCATATGTCTCTATTATTATAGTTAAATAATTGGAGTTATTTGACCGTGTGGACGATAATCAAACACATATATTACGCTTGCTAAAATTAACGTCATGCACTAAGATTAATTAACTTAATTACTGTTTAATGATTAGTCATGTTTTACAATAACTTGTTTCATCATTATGTATGTTTTACATGAACTTGTTTCGTCATTATGTTCTTTTAACCATGCCTCACTTTTTAATTTTCCAAATAACCTCGCTATTTTCCCAAAAAGTATGCACGTCCATTTAATTATAACATATATTATGTGAGACAATTTCGCTTTTATGATTAAAAACAACTAATACAATTATCTTCAAATTATGTGCATTGCATATATTAATAATCTTATGTATAAAAGTTTCATATAAAATTTGCTAGGAATGCGTTTTGAATACTCATGGTTCAGATTAAAAGAAAATAAGATGAAGCACGAAGGTCGAAGCATCGAAGAGAGTACAAGAAAACAGAGCAGCAATAGTGCAGGCATAGTTGCAGTCGACTATCCCAAGTTGCGGTCGACCGCAACCCCGACCGCACACCCGACCGCAGTTACACTGGGCTTGGCTGAGAGGAGGACGCTCGACCGGTCTTATTGGACGGTCGACCGACCGCGGCGCTGTGTTTATTTTGGGCCTCGATTTATTAGGTCGTTTCAGCCCAACCTTCAACTCCAAGTTGGATCGTACGGCTCATATTCAATTACTTCTTTTTCAGGTTTTATCGAACGACTGAGAATCAAGATTAGACCTAGATTTCTCTCTATTCCTCTATATATATCGGACGGCTGACTACTCTGGTTCGTCGTTATTAGATCGGATGCATTGGAAGAGGAAGTTATTCCGTTTATCTATGAAGGAAGGTTCCGATCTCCAAGATCACATTACAGAGTTCAATAAGGTATTATCTGAACTTAAGACAATCAACGCAAATGTGTGTGAGGAAGATAAAGTTTTCAATCTGATATATTCACTGCCGAATTCATACGAGCTTTTGATCACTACTATGCTACACGGTAGATCTGCCAAGGAGAATATTTCGGTAGATGGTGTAATCAAAGCATTGAAGGATAATCAACTTAGGAAGGAGACCCAGAAATCACCGTCTATTCTCACAAGTTGTCTAGTAATGGATGGTCATTCAGGGGAAAGACAAAATATTTTGCAAAAGGATTCGATCTGTTGCCGATATTACAAGAGGCCAGGGCATATCAAGAAAGACTGTTGGAAATTGCAGAATCAAGAGAGCGCCAAGAACGAAAATTCAGTAGCTAATGTGGTTAGTGCCTTTGATTCCAGTGATTCGTGTCTTCTTGTTTCAAATTATGTAGAAATAGATTATAGATGGTTTCTTGACTCAGGGAGTTCTTCTCATATTTTCTCCCAGTGGAAGTTGTTTTCTACTTATAAGTCTACTACAGGGGGTTGTGTGACGACGGAAATTTGAGAGATTTATGAAGTAGTAGGTGAGGGGACAGTTGAGTTGAAGATGCCAGGTCTAAACATGCTCACGTACTTTAAGGGATATTTTGCATATTCCTCTGTCGAAACGGAATCTAATTTTCTTGGAAACTCTTGATGCACAGGGTTGTAGGTACGCATCTCGAGGTGGAGTTCTGTCTGTTTTTCAGGGTCGTTGTAAGGTGATTAGAGGTATGATAGTGGTTGGGCCAAGCCAAAATAATCTCTATAAGATTTGGGGAATCCAAAATACTTACGCAAGTGTTGCTTCTTTTTCCGTTATTCCTGCAAGCTCAGTTAGTTTGCCGCAACTAGATTTATCGAGACGAAACCAATATCATTGAGAGGTGGAGAATGCCTATGGGTAGGTGGAGTTCATGCGGAGTTTGGCAACTCCGTGAGTACATCTACGGAGGTGTACCCTTGAAGGGGTATACTGAAATTGGTGAGATTAGGTATAGATCATTTCAATTAGAAGAAGAAGCTATTGTTCTATGTCTTTTGTAAGTAGAGTCCATTAAAGTTTGGATATGAATAACACATCATGTGATAGCACTCGTATGCAATCCAATGTGGAGTTTATTAGGAATGTGTTTTTAATACTCATGGTTCAGATTAGAAGAAGGTAAGATGAAGCACGGAGGTCAAAGCGTCGAAGAGATTAGGAGAAAACAGCGCGGCAATAGTGTAGGCATAGTTGCCGTCGACTGTTCCAAGTTGCGGTTGACCGCACACCCGACCACAGTAATACTGGGTTTGGCCGAGATGAGGACGTTCGACCGGTCTTCACTACAACACACAATGGGTTTGGTGGCATTTTTTCTGAGATTAACCGGTGTTTTAAAACGCCGGTGAATAATTCACCGGCGTTTTTAAAATTGCCGGTGCTAATGCCGCCGAATAAGGCGTCGCAGAAAAGGGGGGTCTACACCGGCGTTTTTTACGAACGCCGGTATTTCTGTAAGATACACTGACGGTCGCAAAAACGCCGGTGTATGGCGTATTCAAGGCTGTCCTCTTCTTCCCCTATAATCATTCTACACCGGCATTTTTACAAACGCCGGTGTAGGTATATAAATTAAAAAAAAAAATTTTAAAAAAAACATGTAGCACTCTTACAATCAAAACCAGAATATGGAGTTCAAATTATTGAATTACAAAGAGTGGAAAAGAATACTTTCACTGTCAAATTCAGGTAAAAAAGCTACTAACTGAAATGAAACTTATACTTTTATAATACTCATGAGATAACTGTCAATTGAAACCACAACATAAGTTCAAACAGGATTATTTCATCACTAGTCATTCCTCTGTAAATCATAATATGCAACTTCAGTTACATAATCCATCTCATCATCACTTAAAACCATACGGCAAAGAACAATCTCATTTTCAAACCCAAGCAACAAGCATGAACATTACGTTAGAAACTGCTACTCATGTAGACATCATAATATAATTGTATATAAAGTTTAGATAAAAAATTTCCATCACTAGTCGCCTCTCAAAAAATCATTGTGTGCAATTTCATATACATGATCCATCTCATCTCCAAATTCAGACAAAAAAGCAACTAACCCATCTCTAAATGCATAATAATTCCAGTTTACTCTGAACCAAACTAAAACTCAATTGCATAATAACCCATCTCCAAAAGCAACTAACCCATCTCCAAATGCATAAGAAAGCAAACTCAAACTGAAGAAGCACTTCATCTTGTCATATACCAATCCTAGAATGTGCTCTAGTCTGGAGGATAAAATAATGTTTTGATTTTAAAGTTGAAATTAGAAGATCATGCAACATGATACCTATTGTTTTAACCTTTGTTCAAGATGATTTACTTTTAACCAGGAGATGCACATTCGTCATCCATGATTATGGCAAGTTTTTTTCAACTTTAAAATCAAATTCAGTTTTAACTTGAAATTAGAAGATCATGCACCAGTATGAACTATTTTTAATGTGCTGGGCATCACACCTTATAATTTCCAACCCCTAAAGCCCTCAAATGCAGTTTTTCCTTTATCCTTAATGGCCTATAAAGTATCACATGCCCTCTTAAACATCATTATTGAAGCAAATTGTTACTAGACAAATAAGTAATAACTTTACTCATCTGCCAAAATATTTTTTGTGGCAATTACAAGCATATGCAACAGCTACAGAGAGTGCCAACAAAGTGATTGATTGAAATTCCATGCTGAAATAGTTCCATGCTAACAAGCATGAAAACAAGGTTAAAAACATTTCAGATGGTTAACAGGCAGTGCCAAACCTCGAAGACTAGAGCACAATGAAATTTTCATATGTTTTGATTTCAAACACTTCCTTTTAACATTTTCCAATCCTAGAAAGCAAACTCAAACACATATACCAATTCTAGAATCTCTCTCAAGACAATAAAGCACTTCATCTTGTCATTCCCATGCATCACTAACATTAACAATCCCCTAAAATTGAGTATATTGCCACATTTTTGGCAAAACTCCAAATCTGAGTATATTGCCACATTTTTGACAAATTGAGTTTCAAATCTCCCCTAAATTACTCCTTACAAAAACAGTGATGCAAAAATGCCGAAGCAAAAATAGATCCAATCACAGAGTAAACAGAGATTCGAGATCTCCCCTAAATTGAGTTTCAAACCATTACCACCCAAAATTTCCACAAACATAAACAGAGATTAAATGCCTCAAAATCTCAAGAACAACAAGTCAGTGAAATCAAAACCTAGCTACATCCAATCACAGAGTAACACACTGAAACCTAGATCCCATCACAGAATAGGACAATGAAGCAAAAATAGAGACGAGATTCGAGATCGCATGAGTTCTTGAGCATAGCCCCCAAAACAAAATCAAGAAGTAGAGAGAGAGGGAGGGAGGGAGAGAGAGAGAGAGAGAGTACTTGCGATGAGAGAGAAATGAGTGAGCGGGATAGAGAGTGCGTGGACGTCGGTGTGGGCACAGCGACGGCGGCCCTGAAGGGAAAATCGACGTGGAACCCACTCCGATGGCGGAGGAGTTGTCGAGGAAGGGAAGGAGGCCCAGTGGCGACGGTGCGCGAAAAAGTTAGGGTTGGGGGAAAAAAAAACCAAACCGAAATGTAAGGGTTTCGCGGTAGGATTGGAGATTTATCCCAGTAAATTCACCGGCATTTTTATTAATAAACACCGGTGAATGGGAGAGGATTTGTGGGGTATATTGTCGCTTTCTATTCCCCGACGTGTTTTTATAAAAACGCCGGTGAATATTATAATTCACCAGCATTTTGTAGAGGCTGCCGGTGTATAACTATACAATTTTGCGACCCAATCCTGATCTTATCCTACCCCGGCACAATTGGTAAAATGCCGGGAAATATACGCCGGTGTAGTTCGCAAATCTTGTAGTGCTTATTGGACAATCGACCAACCGTGGCACTGTGTTTGTTTTGATTTGTTAGGTCGTTTCAGCCCAATCTTCAACTCCAAGTTAGATCGTACAACTCTTATTCAGTTACTTCTTTTCCAGATTTTATCAGACGACTGAGAATCAAGATTAGATCTAGTTTTCTCTCTATTCTTCTATATATATTGTAAATTCCTACAATATGAGAGTAGAGTACTTCATAGATTATGTTTCCACTGCAAAGAGAGGCTCGAGAGAGAGATAGTTCTTGGTGAGTGAGTTTAATTTCTTGTATTGAGTGAATCAGTAACTGTAGATAAAAAACAAAAAAAGAAGGAAAAGCTTAATGGAGAAGAAGACAGAGGAGGTGGAATAGCTTTTATTTATTGCCTTTTTGCTTGAAAAACAAGTACACATAGTGATATCTTGTATAAGGTAGCAACATACCTATTTATAGATAGGAAGGCTTGACTTTCTCCACTACTTCTTATTTGCTCCACTAACAAACTTGACTAAATCAAAGCTAACAAACTTGACTAATTCAAAACTAACAAACTTGACTAATTCAAAACTAACAAACTTGACTAATTAAAAGTGCTTCAGTAAATTCGGATCAAGTCAAACAATCTCTTCCTTAATTCGAACTTGCTTGCATGAGATTTTTGACTCCTAGTACCTCACGCATGTCTTCAAACTTGACTCTGGCTAGAGCCTTAGTGAGTATGTCTGCCCGTTGTTCTTCAGTGCACACATGCTTCACTATGATTTCTCTTCTTTCAATACATTCCCGTATGAAATGAAAACGGATGTCAATATGCTTGCTCCTCCCGTGGAATACTGGGTTCTTCATCAAGGCAATTGCTAATTTGTTATCAACATAGATAGTAACTAGATCAAGCTCTTGACTAGTTAGTTCCCTTACTATTCCCCGTAGCCAAACTCCTTGGCATGCTACTGCTGTGGCTACCGTAAATTCTGCTTCACATGATGAGAGAGCAACACTCCGTTGCTTCTGAGTAGCCCAAGTGATCAAGCTTCCATTGAGGTAGAAGGCCATACCACTTGTGCTCCTTTTATCTTCGATATACCCTGCTAGATCACTGTCTGAGTACCCTGTCACCTTGACTTTGCCTTCCTCTTTAGCATACACCAAACCAAAATAGAGTGTACCCTTTACATACGTTAAGATGTGATTCACGGCTTGTTGGTGTAGAACTGTAGGCTTCTCCATGTATCTACTCACTATGCCAACCGCATAGGCAAGATCGGGTCGAGTGTGAATCAAGTACCTTAGGCTGCCCACGATGCTCTTGTAGTCGGTTGGGTTCACAAGTTGTCCCTCTTGATCATTGTTGAGTTGTATTTTTCGGTTCCATTGGGTACTTTGTGGGATTGCAATCAGCTATCCCTGCCTTCTCCAATAATTTCTTAGCATAGGCAGCTTGCTTCAACATAATACACCCCTTACTTTGATCAACCTCAATCCCGAGATAGTAAGATAAGAGGTCAAGGTCACTCATCTCAAACTCCTTACTCATCTGATTCTTAAACTTGCAGTTTTCTGAAGTACTCGTGTCCGTGACCAACAAGTCATCAACATAGACACCAACAACCAACATATCTGTAGCCTTCCTTCTTATATAGACTGCTTGTTCTTATGCACACTTGTGAAAACCAGGCCCCTTTAAACACTTATCTAGCCAAGCATTCCAGACTCTTGGTGCTTAGCGAAGTCCATACAAGTCCTTAGACAGTTTGTATACCTTGTTCTCTTGATTTTTCTTCACAAAACCTTGTGGTTGAGCAACATAAACTTCCTCCTGGAGCTCCCCATTGAGAAAAGCTGACTTGACGTCGAGGTGATGAACTTCCCATCCTTCCTTGACTGAAAGTGCGAGCAACAACTGCACAGTTTCAAGTCGAGCCACCGGAGTGAAAACTTCTTCATAGTCGATCCCTTGTTGTTGCACATAACCCTTCGCAACGAGCCTAGCTTTGTGTTTAACAACATTTCCTTCAGTGTCTTTCTTCAGTTTGTAAACCCACTTCAATCCGATGGGTTTGTGACCTGGTGGCAGATCAGTTAGTTTCCAGGTGTTATTCTTCTCAATTATCTCCACTTCATGCTTCATGGCTTCCTCCCATTGCTTCTCTTTTGCGGCTTCACTGTAGGTAACCGGTTCATCAACGCCAAGAAGAATCAGCTCATCTGACAACTCCACTTGCTCGCTGTCCGCATATATCTCCTCTACCGATCTAAATGTCCTTGGAGTACTGTCGGTTGCTGGGCTCGGCAACTTGGCTACTTCATCAGCAGTATTCGAAGTGGCTGTTGCGGCTGTTCTTGAGACTGGTGTATACTGTGTTGCTTCCTCTGGCAGCACGATTTCAGTGACGGTTTGAGCATATCCGGCATCAGTTGTATCATCCAGGTCCGATGTTGATCCGGCATCATCCACTGTTGATGATCCAGATCCTTCGACGATGAAGGTCACCGCAGGTTCTGTTCCTGGAGCATTAACTTGCACCCACAGCCAGCACTTATTCTCATCAAATATGACATCTCTACTAACATATAATTTACTCTTTTGAGGATCATATAGGCTGTAGGCCTTGCTTCTAGGTTCCATGCCAAGGTGCACCATAGCTCTACTCCGATCATTGAGTTTCTTCATATGTACACCCAGTAGCTTCAAGAATGCCACACACCCGAACACCTTCAGATGGCCTATATTTGGTTTCTTTCGGGACCAAGCTTCGTAGGGGGTCAGTCTAGTTAGAGCCCTCGTTGGTACACGATTGAGGATGTACACTGCATGCCTGACAGCCCCCCCCATAAGTATGCCGGCATCTGCATACTCTTCAATAGACTTCGTGCCATTGCCACCACCGTTCGATTCCTCCGCTCTACAACACCGATCTGTTGTGAGGTGTACGGTGCTGTGAGGTGTCTTAGGATTCCAACTTCTTCATAATAGCTTGTAAACTGGTGTGAACAGAATTCACCTCCTCGATCTATTCTAAAAACCTTCATCTTGCATTCAGTTTGGGCTTCAACAAGCACCCGGAACTTCTTGAATGCATCCAATGCTTCATCCTTTGATTTCAACATGTAAACCCACATTATTCGGCTATAATCATCAACTAACAAAAAGAAATACCTATTTTCAGCAGGTGTAGGTGGTGATATAGGACCACAGAGATCGCCATGAACCAACTCCAAGATCTTCTCGGCATTGTAGCTTGAATGAGAAGGGAATGTATTCCTTGTTTTCTTGGACATCAAACATCCCTCAGACAATTGTATAGGGTGTTCAATCTTGGGACGCCCGTACACCAACTCCTTCGGGGACATCATCTTCATTGCTTGAAAGTTTATATGTCCAAGCCGTGTATTCCGTAGCCATGTTATCTCTGATATCTTTGCCATTAAGCACGCTAGCTTACATTTTTCAAGTTCAATTTTGTAGAGTCTATTGGGTGATCTTTTCACCTTCATCAGCAGCTTCCCATGTCTATCATGAACCCAGAGGAACTCACCAGGGAGGATAACATTGTTTCCATCTTCAGAAAGTTTTCCAAGACTTATGATGTTGTTGCACAAGTTTGGTATGAAATAAACCTCACGAAGTAGTCTCTGCTCTCCATTTTTGCATTGAAATAGAATGGATCCCTTACCTTCAATGTGTACAGTTGTACCATCACCAAACTTGACATGTCTCTTGATGTTAGTATCTAAGTCCTTGAATTTAGATCTCTGGCCCGTCATATGATTGCTCGCTCCATTGTCCAAGTACCACAGCTTGGACTCCTCCCAATTATCAATTCTTGTACACAACCTTGGAACCACCTTCTCCTGATTTAGGAGAACCATGTTGCGCCCTTCTTGTGCACTCACGGACAGCAATAAGGCTGGCTCATCGTCTCGAACTTGACTTAAGTTCGCCTCCTGGTTTTATTCACGTCGAGGCTTGTGACACTCCGACGCATAGTGCCCAAAAAATGTCACAGTTGTAACATTTTACTTTGCTCTTGTCACGGCCTCCATTGAAGCCACGCCCTCTGCCTCGTCCCCTTCCACGACCACGGCCTCCTCCATTGTAATCGCCGTGAGCCTTTGAATTTGAGGACGAATCTCCACCACTTCCTTTCTTCGTCTTCGCTAGCCACTCCTCTTGAGTGAGTAGAAGATGACTGTCATTGTTGTCACCATGCCCATGAAGTCTCTCTTCATGTGCCTTGAGCCGCCCGATGGCCTCTTCCACTGACATCTGTTCTAAGTCCCCAAATTGCTCAATTATTGATGCAATTTGCAAGAACTTTGTTGGCACGGCTCAGAGCAGTTTCTTGACTACATAGGCCTCTTCAATCTTGTCTTCCAGGGCTCGGATGTTGTTGACGATGTTGTTCAATCTGATGGCGAAGTCATCAACTGATTCTGTCTCCTTCATGTTCAGAAGTTCAAACTCACTCTTCAAAGTCTGAACTTTTGCATTCTTGATGCGATCTGCGCCTATGTATATCGTCTTGAGAGCATCCCACGCCTCCTTCGCCGATTGCTTCTCTGCAAGCGACAACGACATCTCCTCAGGAATAAATGGCCGCCATTGCCATTTTATCTTTTCTGACTTCAACTTGAACATCCGGGTCTGCTGGATCGACTGTGTCCCAGACACCTTGAGCTTGCATGAAGACCTTCATCTTGATGGCCCATGCGGTGTAGTTGTTCTTTGACAGCATCGAGTAGTGAAGAATGACTTGTCCCTCCTTCATCATGGATAGGTCCATGACTGTGTCACGAGGCATATACTTGAGCATTCACTTAGCTCTGATACCAAGTGTAGATTAAAAACAAAGAAAAGAAGGAAAAGCTTAATGGAGAAGAAGACAGAGGAGGTGGAATAGTTTTATTTATTGCCTTTTTGCTTGAAAAATAAGTACACAGAGAGATATCTTACATAAGGTAGCAACGTACCTATTTATAGATAGGAATGCTTGACTTTCTCCACTACTCCTTCTTATTTGCTCCACTAACAAACTTGACTAAATCAATGCTAACAAACTTGACTAATTCAAAACTAACAAACTTGACTAATTCAAAGCTAACAAACTTGACTAATTAAAAGTGCTTCAGCAAATTCGGATTAAGTCCAACAGTAACTCCTTGTAATCTCTTGTAGTTAAATATTAGATTTCTCTATATTTCTTTCCGGATTAAGCAAAAGCTAACCGGAATAAGTCATCGTTGTATTTGTATTAGATTGGTGGATCTACTTGCTTGCTCAATTGGTTCGTCTCATCTAATTCGACTTCCTCATTGCTCTATTTAGTTCCGCTATGATAAGGGACATTGGTTGATGTTCCAATCCCAACAATATATATATATATGAGAAAAAGGGGTATGAGCAACTTGCTCATTTAGTAAATAAGCAATTGATGATGTGGCATGTATGTGATTGGAAAATCCTTAGAAGGGTTAGTTGTCCAATGTATCACATGCATGCCACATAATCACTTGCTCATTTACTAAATGAGCAAGTTGCTTATATCCCTTTTACCCTATATATATATATATATATATATATATAGAAATCTTCGGTTGCTCACTACTTTGGTGAGCACTCCGTGAGCACTCACGAAATAGAACACCTATGACAAATCCGAACCGCTCATATTGTTCTATATACCTTAGATAGCCTAACAATAAAAAATCAAGTAATTTGAAGTTCATTTGCCCATGATTTACACCATTACAAAATTGTATGGCTGAAAATTCTAACAGCATGATGGATGGGCAAATGAACTTCAAATTACTTGATTTTTTATTGTTAGGCTATCTAAGGTATATAGAACAATATGAGCGGTTCGGATTTTTCATAGGTGCTCTATTTCATGAGTGCTCACGGAGTGCTCACCAAAAGTAGTGTGCAACCGAAGGGGACTCTATATATATATATATATATATATATATATATATATATATATAGAGAGAGAGAGAGAGAGAGAGAGAGAGAGAGAGAGAGTCTATTAAGAGCTGGGAAGCTGAGATCCTTATCGGGAGCTGGAGTTTTCAGCCATTCGATCGCGATTGATCGCGATCGAACGGCTCAGAACAAATCCCACTTATCTTGCCTCTGTTGAGGGACAAAAGGGGCAAAATTGAAACCCCTATATCTCTTTCTTTCTCGTCGAGATCATGATCTCTCGCTATATCTATTTCTTCGTCGAGCAAAACCCTACTTTGACGCTTCTCCCTCCCGCTATATCTCTCTTCGATGCCTCTCCTCCAAATCGCTGCCCTCTCTTTCTCTCTCCAAAACCCTAATCAGTAATACGGGCGGAGCAGGTAACTGACTGAATCTCAAACCATAAAAATCCTTTCTTTTTCCAATCCATTTCACTCCAATCTGAATTCTAACAGCAAAAAGCGCTCCTTTGCAGATGGAGAAGGCTTTGTTGAAGCAACCGAATGTGTTCCTTTGGTAATTTCTCTTCAATTCCATTTTCCCCATTTTGAAATGCATCAATTTGGGTTTTTTTCTAAAAAATATCTTTTTTTTGGGGGGTGAGGGGGGGGGGGGGTGATTTGTAGCTCGAAGAAGACTGGGAAGGGGAAGAGGCTTGGGAAAGGCGGGAACCGGTTTTGGAAGAGCATTGGGCTTGGATTCAAGGTTCTAAGAGATGCAATCGAAGGTTTGTTCAGTGATCTAATGCAAAGTTGTGATCTTATTGTAAAATTCATTATCTTGTTTGCAATGCTAATAAATTTTCATCTATATAATTAAATAATTGCATGATAACCAAGTGTGAATCATATAGATAGGAAATTACATTACTAAGAAGAATCTTAAATTGCGGTGGCAATTTTGATGGAACTTTGAATATGCAACCGTATACACTTATTGCTAAAAAAATAAGTTTTTTTTGAACTGTAAATGTCATTGATTTTGTTAGGAGTTAGTACCATTAAATCGATGTACGAAGATGTCATTGCTCTGATTTGTGTTTGTGTGTGGTTAATGAGTCTTGGTAGCTTGATGTTTGATTGTTATATAATGTGTCAAAGTGACTACCATGAGAGCTAAGCATTAGTATTTGCAATGAGGTTTGTCTATAAGGTTGGGTTTTTAATTTTTTATGTTGTGAATAAGTGAGGTGCTCTATATTTTGCTGCTTGTGAGTTTGTAAAATGAGTATTTTGTAGTTTGTTTTTGGTACTAGTCTTGTTATGTGTGGTAGAGTTAGGTCTTTGGAGAGTTCAATCATAATTGCCGATTTTTTGAGAAGATAGTATTGCGATTTGTACAAGTGCATGCATCAAAGAAATGGAAGATTGGATAAACACGGAGTGGTTGTTAGCATAAGGGTACATTTACATGTCTCCTTAAGAGTTTCGGAAGACAAAAAAGAGTATTAGCAGCATAGAAATATCTGATCTTTTATTTTGTTAGTTCGCTTTTGTAACACTGAAATGCTTCTTAGGATATCACAAAATTTGTACATGTACTGATTTTTAAAATTTATAACTTGCATTCTAAGTTGAGCACTTGGAGCAGTTGGAAATGCAAAAAATTTGATCAAGATGTTTGCATCTCAAGAATAGTGTGTGGAACAAGATGATCAACTACAATATGTCAGGGAAGTATTCGATTCTCCAAATAGTCTGTTACATTCATGTGATTGTGAGTTTGCTTCCTCTTTGGATAACTTGGATTCTAGTTTTACAAGTGATGATGAGATGGATTATGTTTATGAAGTTGCACACTATGAATCATTTATTTAATGTTTTGTAGGAGTGACTTGTGATGAATTAATCCTATCTGAGCGTTATTTTCCCTAATTGGTTATAATTGATGATAAGATGGATTATGTTTCTGAAGTTGCACACTATGATTTAATGATTAATAGGAGTGACTAGTGATGAAATAATCCTATCTGAGCTTTACGATTGTCACTTCACTGAATGTTGTTAAATTCCCTGACTCATATATAGTTAGTCTATTAAGAGCTGGAAAGCTGAGATCCTTATTGGGAGCTGGAGTTTTTAGTTATTCGATCGCGATTGATCGCGATGAAACGGCTCAGATTTGATCCCGCTTATCTTGGCTTTGTCGAGGGGCAAAAGGGGCAAAATCATTAATTAATGTTCTTTAATACCAAATAGCACATTTGTTAAATTAATCATTATGTCCTGCAAACTGATGATGGACATAAAAGAGATGCATGAGTTTTCGCCATATTTAAAAAGTTGGTAAAATGATTTTGTTTTTACAAATAATACCAAGTTCGTAGGCTGTGATGAAAAGTTTATGCATGATTTTGTTTTTTTGCACCCTCCTACCAAGTTAGTGTGCAAGTCATTTCAGCTTCATGTTCAGTTTCTGTTTTTGGCAATTGGTATACAAATTTTTTTGGGGCGGTGTTCAGCTTCATGTTCAGTTTCTGTTGTTCTGAGCTGGGGAGCTGAAATGTTTTGGGGGTGTTCATCTTTTTGTTCAATTTATGTTGTTCTGAGCTTACACATTTTGAACTTCATGTTCAAATTCTCTTGTACTGAGGTTACACATTTTTCACTTCATGATGTGGTTATGGTGGTGTTATTCTGAGCCTACAGATTTTTGCATCTCTTATTGTTGTTCTGACTTTGCAGATTATTTTGCAGTTGTTGTTCTGAGCCTACAGTTTTCTTTGCTGTTGTTGTTCTGAGCCTACAGATTTTTACGTATTTGCAATTCATTATGATTAATATATTTACGTATTTGCTTCTGATATTATTGGGTGAATTAAATTGTCCAGGAATTGAAGAGGAAGAACAAGAAGGATGTTAGTGGAGAACCCGAGAGCCTTGAGAACATTCTCTTCGACTGCCCATTTTTGACCCATTGAGAATGTTTCGAATGTTAGGAAGTTTAAATGTCTTTTACTGTGTTGGTCATGTATGGATTGTGAGGGAAATAATGAAAGTCGAAAGTTAGAACTAGTTTGTGGTTACAAATCTGTTATTAATCCTTTTGTATAATCTCCATTTGGTGTACACATTGGTTGGTGGTTGGTGGTGTTCAGTTTATGTTGTTCTGAGCTTACACATTTTGAACTTCATGTTCAGTTTCTGTTGTTCTGATCTTACACATTTTGATATTCATGTTCAGTTTATGTTGTTCTGAGCTTACACATTTTGAACTTCATGTTCAGTTTCTGTTGTTCTGATCTTACACATTTTGATATTCATGTTCAGTTTATGTTGTTCTGAGCTTACACATTTTGAACATCATGTTCAATTTCTGTTGTTGAGAGCTTACACATTTTTAACATCATGTTCAGTTTATGTTGTTTTGAGCTTACACATTTTGAACATCATGTTCAATTTATGTTGTTCTGAGCTTACACATTTTGAACTTCATGTTCAGTTTCTGTTGTTCTGAGCTTACACATTTTGAACATCATGTTCAGTTTCTGTTGTTGAGAGCTTACACATTTTGATGTTCATGTTCAGTTTATGTTGTTCCAAGCTTACACATTTTGATATTCATGTTCAGTTTATGTTGTTCTGAGCTTACACATTTTGAACTTCATCTTCAATTTCTATTGTTCAGAGCTTACACATTTTGATATTCATGTTTAGTTTATGTTGTTTTGAGCTTACACATTTTGAACTTCATGTTCAGTTTCTGTTGTTCTGAGCTTACACATTTTGATATTTATGTTCATTTTATGTTGTTCTGAGCTTAATATCTTAAATAATGTTATTTGCTTCAACCAACATGTTCATGTTCAGTCCATCCTCAACCAAGCCCAATAACAGAACACGAGAAATTAATATCTTAAAGAATGTTATTTTCTTCAATACATTGATTGTATACTTGCTTCAAGAACGCACAAGTACATCAAAAATTTTACAAATTTATCAACTATACAACTTTTATCACCAAATATACAAGTTTTTTACTCAAAATTAGCAACTATACAACTTTTATCACCAAATTTACAAATTTTTTGCTCAAAATGTCCACTGGTGTCGAGTAGTGAGTAGCTCCAAGAAGCGCCTCAAGTTGAAATCAACCTGAAATCAAAATTAAACGGAGCTCATTCAGCCTGGAAACAACAAAATATTTATTTAAAAAATATAGTAGGCTCGGAACACAAAACATCAGTGTCACAAACACAAGGGTTAAAAACACAATTGTAACCACAAACCAATTTGAACTTTCAACTTCCATTATTTCCATTACAATCCATACATAACGAACACACTAAAACACATTTAAACCTACTAGCAAAAAACTGACTGACACCAGACCAAACAAATTCATGTTAATTCAAACATGAAGAGGGTCAGAACAACACCACCAAAAACTGAACATGAAGCTCAGAACAACATAAAATTGAAAAAAATTCGAATTTGTATTCAAGAATTCTTATTCTATATGAAAATTCTTTGATCAGCAAGTATTTTCATCCTGTGACCTACTTCCTTTGATCAAACTTTTTGCTCAACTTAACATGTAACTTATCCAGTAAAAAATCTGTATAAGTCTAGCTAAGTCCAACTGACACTTTCCAAGGTCGTTACATTTACACATTCGATAATCATAGTCAGAAGTAAAATTCAACTAAATCAACCTATTAGTACTGAAAATAATACAAATTTTATATTCAGAAATTCTTATTCTATATGAAAATTCTTATGTTCAACAAGCATTTTCATCCTATAAACTACTTGCCTTGATCAAATTTTTTGCATTTCCAACTGCTCCAAGTGCTCAACTTAGCATGCAAGTTATAAATTAAAAAAATCAGTACATGTACAAATTTTGTGATATCCTAAGAAGCATTTCAATGTTACAAAAGCAAACTAACAAAATAAAAGATCAGATATTTCTATGCCGCTAATACTCTTTTTTGTCTTCCCAAACTCTTAAGGAGACATGTAAATGTACCCTTATGCTAACAACCACTCCGTCTTTATCCAATCTTCCATTTCTTTGATGCATGCACTTGTACAAATCGCAATACTATCTTCTCAAAAAATCGGCAATTATGATTGAACTCTCCAAAGACCCAACTCTACCATACATAACAAGACTAGTACCAAAAACAAACTACAAAACACTCATTTCACAAACTCACAAGCAGCAAAATATAGAGCACCTCACTTGTTCACAACATAAAAAATTAAAAACCTAACCTTATAGACAAACCTCATAGCAAATACTAATGCTCAGCTCTCACGGTAGTCACTTTGACACATTATATAACAATCAAATATCAAGCTACCAAGACTCATTAACCACACACAAACACAAATCAGACCAATGACATCCTCGTACATCGATTTAATGGTACTAACTCCCAACAAAATCAGTGACATTTACAGTTAAAAAAAAACTTATTTTTTTAGCAATAAGTGTATACGGTTGCATATTCAAAGTTCCATCAAAATTGCCACCGCAATCTAAGATTCTTCTTAGTAATGTAATTTCCTATCTATATGATTCACACTTGGTTATCATGCAATTATTTAATTATATAGATGAAAATTTATTAGCATTGCAAACAAGATAATGAATTTTACAATAAGATCACAACTTTGCATTAGATCACTGAACAAACCTTCGATTGCATCTCTTGGAACCTTGAATCCAAGCCCAATGCTCTTCCAAAACCGGTTCCTGCCTTTCCCATGCCTCTTCCCCTTCCCAGTCTTCTTCGGGCTACGAATCACCCCCCCCCCCTCAACCCAAAAAAAAAAGATATTTTTTAGAAAAAAACCCCAAATCGATGCATTTCAAAATGGGAAAAATGGAATTGATGAGAAATTACCAAAGGAACACCTTCGGTTGCTTCAAGAAAGCCTTCTCCGTCTGCAAAGGAGTGACTTTTGCTGTTAGAATTCAGATTGGAGTGAAATGGATTGGAAAACGGAAGGATTTTTATGGTTTGAGATTCAGTCAGTTACCTGCTTCGCCCGTATTACTGATTAGGGTTTTGGAGAGAGAAAGAGAGGGCAGCGATTTGGAGGAAAGGCGTCGAAGAGAGATATAGCGGGAGGGAAAAGCGTCAAAGTTGGGTTTTGCTCGACGAAGAAATAGACAAAGCGGGAGATCGTGATCTTGACGAGAAAGAAAGAGATATAGGGGTTTCGATTTTGCCCCTTTTGCCCTTCAACAGAGGCAAGATAAGCAGGATTTGTTCTGAGCTGTTCGATTGCGATTGATCGCGATCGAACAGCTCAGATTTGATCCCGCTTATGTTCAGAATGTTGAGGGGTAAAAGGGGTAAAATCAAAAACCCCTATCTTATCTCTATCTCTCTTTCTTTCTCACGATCTGAAAAAATTCTTCTCTCCCTCCCGCTCTCTTCCTTCATCGAGCGCAAAACCCTACTTCGACCCCTCTCCCTCCTGCTCTATCTCCGACTCTTCGTCGAAACCACTCTCTCCTCAATGACAAACCCAGCTCAGCCTCTCTTCGGCTGGAGAAACCAAAATCGATGTTAGGGTTTCGATTGATCGTGATTAGGGTTTCGATTTCTACTCTTATCGGGATCTCTCTCTCTCTGACGAAAAACCCAAATCACGATTAGTGTTTCATTTTCTACTCTTATTGGATCGTTCTCTCTCTCTTCGATGATCCAAATCGTGTGAGATCTGTCTTCAAATTGGGGGCATTTTGTGAGATCTGTCTTCAAATTTCGGAGGGAAGTGTTTGATTCTCATACATGCTTTTATGATTTCTGTTAAATTTCTTACATTTTCTTTCGGTTGTGTGTGTAGGCAATGATGAGATTCATTTTGATATAAGTTGGTTATTTATTTTTGGGGATTGAAATTATTGTTTTGAAGCATATTTCGTTGTGTGCCATAATAATTATGCAAAGTTGAATAGAGTTTGGGGAATGAGCGGGAGAGAACATAGGGAAGAAATGAATGAATGTTGTGAAATCCCCAATGCCCTCAACACTTACCTTACATTTAAGTGATTTGAGTTTATCCCAATTCATCTGATGTTCGGGTAGCGATGACACACAATGATTGATAGTATCACTATATTTTTTGTAACTCACGTTGGATGCGTATGTGTTGGATACTCATTAAAACCTTTTGGGGTTTGATTCTCTCCTTCGGTGTGTTGGTGTAGGCAGTGATGCAAAACACTTTATGATCTGAATAATTTTTTCAGCTTGTTCTATTTACTGTGTTGATTATTTATCTATCATATTCTAGTTGGCACGGCACCCCATTGCAGCCTTAGTTTTGAATAGTGTGTTCTGAGCCTACTGGTTTTTTTACTCTATATATATATATACATGAGTAAGTCTATTATGAGAAGAGGTCGATTGATCGTGAGAAAGAAAGAGAGATAGGGGTTTTTGATTTTACCCCGTTTACCCCTAAACATTCTGAAGATAAGCGGGATCGAATATTAGTCGTTCAACCGCTTATGAATCGCGAACGAATGGCTAAAAACCCCCGCTCTCGATAACGATTTCAGCTCCCAAGCTCTTAATAGACTTACTCTATATATATAAGACAATTGATGCTAAGCTCCAAACAACATAAACTGAACATGAAGTGGAAAATGTGTAAGCTCCAAACAATAGAAACTATATTTTTTGTAACTCATGTTGGATGCGTATGTGTTGGATACTCATTTAAGCCTTTTGGGGTTTGATTCTCTCCTTCGGTGTATTGGTGTAGGCAGTGATGCAAAACACTTTATGATCTGAATAATTTTTTCAGCTTGTTCTATTTATGCTTGATTATTTATCTATCATATCCTAGTTGGCACGGCAGCCCAATGCAGCCCTAGTTTTGAATAGTGTGTTTTGAGCCTACTGGTTTTTTTTTTTACTTTATATATATTCATGAGTAAGTCTATTATGAGAAAAACCGTTGATGGATCGTGAGAAGAAGTGGAGATACAAAAAAAAAACATTTTTGAATTTCATGTTCAGTTTCTGTTGTTCTAAGATTACACATTTTGAACTATACATGTTCAGTTTCTGTTGTTCTGAGCTTACACATTTTGAACTTCATGTTCAGTTCCTGTTCTGAGCTGAGATTACACATTTTTGAACTTCATGTTCAGTTTCTGTTGTTCTGAGCTTACACATTTTGAACTAAACATGTTCAGTTTTTGTTGTTTTGAGCTTACACATTTTGAACTTCATGTTCAGTTTATGTTGTTCTGAGCTTACCCATTTTGAACTTCATGTTCAGTTTCTGTTGTTCTGAGCTGAGCTTACACATTTGTAACTTCATGTTCAGTTTATGTTGTTTGAATTTGTTTGGTCTGGTGTCAATGAGTTTTTTTGCTGGTAGGTTTAAACGTGTTTTGGTGTGTTGGTCATGTATGGATTGCAATGGAAGTTGAAAGTTATAGCTGGTTTGTGGTTACAAATGTGTTTTTAACACTTTTGTTTGTGACACTGATGTTGTTGCCGCTGCTGCTTCGAAATACTTTATGATCTAAATAATTTGTGTTCTGAGCCTACTATAATTGGTGAATGATATTTTGTGTTGTGAGCCTACTATATTTTTTAAATAAATATTTTGTTCATTCCAGTCTAAATGAGCTCTGTTTAATTTTGATTTTAGGTTGATTTCAGCATGAATTGCTTCTTGGAGCTACTCACTACTCGACAACAGTTGATATTTGGAGCAAAAAGCTTGTATATTCGGTGATAACAGTTGTATACTTTCAGTTTTTGTAAAGTTTTTGATGTACTTGTTCATTATTGAAGCAAGTATACTATCAATGTATTGAAGCAAATAACATTATTTAAGATATTAATTTGTCATGTTCTGTTATTGGGCTTGGTTGTGGATGTTTGCATGTATAGGATTTCAGGTGTCAAGACCATTGCATTACCTTGCACTTGTATGATGATCGAAATTCATTTAGATATATTTGTTATTATTGTTTTGGTGTCATGCGATGATATGATGAATACTCAATGTGTAAGCTCAAAATGTGTAAGCTCAGAACAACAGAAACTGAACATGAAGTCCAAAATGTGTAAGCTCAGAACAACAGAAACTGAACCTGAAGTTCAAAATGTGTAAGCTCAGTACAACACAAACTGAACATGTAGTTCAAAATTTGCAAGCTCAGAACAACAGAAACTGAACATGAAGTCAAAAATGTGTAAACTCAGAACAACAGAAACTGAACATGAAGTCAAAAATGTATAAGCTCAGAACAACAGAAACTGAACATGAAGTTCAAAATGTGTAAGCTCAGTACAACACAAACTAAACATGTAGTTCAAAATTTGTAAGCTCAGAACAACAGAAATTGAACATGAAGTCAAAAATGTGTAAGCTCAGTACAACACAAACTAAACATGAAGTTCAAAATGTGTAAGCTCAGAACAACAGAAACTGAACATGAAGTCCAAAATGTGTAAGCTCAGAACAACATGAACTGAACATGAAGATCAAAATTTGTAAGCTCAGAACAACAGAAACTGAACATGAATTTCAAAATGTGTAAGCTCAGAACAACAGAAACTGAACATGAATTTCAAAATGTGTAAGCTCAGAACAACAGAAACTGAACACCACCAACCACCAACCACCAACCAATGTGTACACCAATTGCCGAAATAAATAGAAACCAATTGGAGATTATACAAAAGGATTAAAAACACAATTGTAATCACAAACTAGTATTAACTTTCAACTTCCCTTATTTCCATTACAATCCATACATGACTAACACACTACAACACATTTAAACCTCCTGGCAGTCGAAACATTTTTCAACGGGTCAAAAATGGGCAGTCGAAGAGAGTGTCCTCTTCGCCTTCTCGCAAGCAGTCTTCAGCCTTCTCAAGGCTCTCGGGTTCTCCACTAACAACCTTCTTGTTCTTCCTCTTGAATCCCTTCACAAAGTGATTCACCAAAAAATAAAGAAGCAAGTACATAAATATATGTATTATAATGAATTGCAGGTAAACTTTTGACTTGGAGATATAACCACATACCACTCAGGTGTTCCTAAAGAGTGTTTGATGAACATGGTAAAGCTGAAAATTTTAAATCACAGGGTATCATCAAATATAGGATAGATAGGTATTTGAACAACAACAAAAAATTTCAGCAAAAAAAAAGTGTAGGCTCAGAACAACAATAACAGCAAAGAAAACTGTAGACTCAGAACAACAACAACAACAACAACAACAATGTTTTTTGCATCTCCAGCTCTTCCAAGTCAATCACCTTAACAACAACAATGATAAATTTCAAAATATACATAAATATGTATACCAATTGCCGATAACAGAAACTGAACATGAAGCTGAAATGACTTGCACATTAACTTGGTAGGAGGGTGCGAAAAAACATAATCATTTTACTTGTCTTGTATAAACTTTTCATCACTACCTACACACTCCAAAAGAAAAAAATCATGAATAAAAAAAATATAGAGATAAGGGTTTTCGATTTTACCCCTCAACATTCTGAAGATAAGTGGGATCAAATCTGAGCCGTTCGATCGCGATCAATCGCGATCGAATGGCTGAAAACTTAGTTCCCGATAAGGATTTCAGCTCCCCAGCTCTTAATAGACTTACTCTATATGAAAAACCCCAGCCATCGATAAGAGATCCTACGGCTGAGAACTTTTGCACACGATAAGGGCCTCTTCTCACCATCTCATAATAGACTTACTCATGTATATATATAGAGTAAAAAAAACTAGTAGGCTCAGAACACACTATTCAAAACTAGGACTGCATTGGGGTGCCGTGCCAACTAGAATATGATAGATAAATAATCAACACAGTAAATACAATAAGCTGAAAAAATTATTCAGATCATAAAGTGTTTCGCATCACTGCCTACACCAACACACTGAAGGAGAGAATCAAACCCCAAAAGGCTTAAATGAGTATCCAGCACATACGCATCCAATATGAGTTACAAAAAATATAGAGCTTACACATTTTGAACTTCATGTTCATTTTATGTTGTTCACTTTCTGTTGTTCTGAGCTTCATGTTCAGTTTTTGGTGGTGTTGTTCTCACCCTACAGGTTTGAATTTGTTTGGTCTGGTGTCAGTTAGTTTTTCGCTAGGAGGTTTAAATGTGATCCCACTTATCTTCAGAATGTTTAGGGGTAAACGGGATAAAATCAAAAACCCTTATCTCTCTTTCTTTCTCACGATCAATCGAGACCTCCTCTCATAATAGACTTACTCATGTATATATATAGAGTAAAAAAAACCAGTAGGCTCAGAACACACTATTTAAAACTAGGGCTGCAATGGGGTGCCGTGCCAACTAGAATATGATAGATAAATAATCAACACAGTAAATAGAACAAGCTGAAAAAATTATTCAGATCATAAAGTGTTTTGCATCACTGCCTACACCAACACATCGAAGGAGAGAATCAAACTCCAAAAGGCTTAAATGAGTATCCAACACATACGCATCCAACGTGAGTTACAAAAAATATAGTGATACTATCAATCATTGTGTGTCATCGCTGCCCGAACATCAGATGAATTGGGATAAACTCAAATCACTTAAATGTAAGGTAAATGTTGATGGCATTGGGGATTCCACAACATTCATTCATTTCTTCCCCATGTTCTCTCCCGCTCATTCCCCAAACTCTATTCAACTTTGCATAATTATCATGGCACACAACAAAATATGCTTCAAAACAATAATTTCAATCCCCAAAAATAAATAACCAACTTATATCAAAATGAATCTCATCATTTCCTACACACAACCGAAAGAAAATGCGAGAAATTTAACAGAAATCTTAAAAGCATGTATGAGAATCAAACACTTCCCTCCGAAATTTGAAGACAGATCTCACAAAATGCCCCCAATTTGAAGACAGATCTCACACGATTTGGGTCTTCGAAGAGAGAGAGAACGATCCCGATAAGAGTAGAAAATGAAATCCTAATCGTGATTTGGGTTTTTCGTCGCAGAGAGAGAGAGATCCCGATAAGAGTAGAAATCGAAACCCTAATCACGATCAATCGAAACCCGAACATCGATTTCAGTTTCTCCAGCCGAAGAGAGGCTGAGCTGGGTTTGTCGTCGAGGAGAGAGTGGTTCGACGAAGAGTCGGAGACAGAGCAGGAGGGAGAGGGGTCGAAGTAGGGTTTTGCGCTCAATGAAGGAAGAGAGCGGGAGGGAGAGGAGAATTTTTCCAGATCGTGAGAAAGAAAGAGAGATAGAGATAAGATAGGTGTTTTTGATTTTACCCCTTTTACCCCTTAATATTCTGAACATAAGCGGGATCAAATCTGAGCTGTTCGATCGCGATCAATCGCAATTGAATGGCTGAAAAACCCAGCTCTCGATAAGGATTTCAGCTCCCGGCTCTTAATAGACTTACTCTATATATGCATGCGTAGGTGTGGGCCTTACACATTTGTGGGGGCCAATGCATCTAACAAACCAATTACTGGTTGAGAAACTTAATTAAGCTCATGATGTCATGCATGAGTTACTACACCTCCTGTTTGTGACCTCGTGATTCACGTCCCTCTCTCTCTCTCTCTCTCTCTCTCTCTCTCTCTCTCCTCAGTATGAGCGCGTGATTAAGAAGAGTTTCAGTTTGTTAGTTGCATGGATTCTGTTCATTTGTTTCTTCTTCACAATACTACAAATAATACGGATAGTGTGACATATTACAGCTACGTACTATGCCTGGGAAGAACGTGAAATGCCAGCTCCATTCCTATAACGCATGCATGCATATTGCGTGCATCTCTTATCCACATAGCTTCTGCTTAATGCATGCTTCATTTGTTTTATAAGACTAGACTGTTGTTGTATATTGACAAAACCAATAAAAAGAAAGTTAAATTAGATTGTTTAGGTCGTGGTACTTTAAAAGAACTCTCAAAAGAGTGATTTTGGCTTCCAATTCCATGCATGACCATGCGAAGATTGGAGGTTCGGCTTGGAAGAACTAGTTAATTAACTGTGCCCACTGTTAGGTTTTGTGAGAAATTAACAATGGGAAATTAGGGTTTATCTCTAGATCTAAGTTGCTTGAGATATTCACCCTAGGTATCAAGATTGGAATACCTAGACTGCTATCACAAGCCAGTATTTATTCCTAAATACTGGTTTGGGTATCGGGTTATAAGCCCACAAACCCGCGTTCCAATATCCAATCAATTGTACGTTCATTACACGTGTTACACATATGCACGTGCTATATTTATATAGAGAGAATATACCAATATATCCAACAATCTCCTCCTATATTCTCAATATATAAAGTACAGGATTATCTCATCAGATCAGTATACAACTGACTGGCTGATAGCAGTCCATAAAGGAAAAGCATCATAAAGGTATAGTTTCATAAGAACCAATAGAATTATAAAACTGAATAGTTCAATCAAGACTAAACCAATATAATTAACTAGTTCCAAACCATATCCAATTCAGAATAGTTCACAAAGACTAAACCAACTGAAATAATCTGTCATAGTTTCAAAATCAAACAAAGCAAATAAACTTCAAGAACAAAATATGAGTTTTAAGCTCATGAACACAAGAGTCTTAAACTCAACAGAAGTTTTACCAAACAAGTGACTAATTTATTCTCAAAAGAAATAAATTGAAATTCTATCCTTGCACACTGCTTTATGTTTACTCCTCCATTTTGAGCAAATCATTATTTTTGAAATCTATGTTGACAGATTTAACTCCTCCATCTTTGCTAGCTTATAGAAAACAAGAATATCAAGAGACACATCTCTAAGAATTCCAACAATTTCACAAAGTATCTAGTTCCACAAAAGAACTTAGTACAATTCATAATTAGCTTAGCAAAAATGTAACGTAAGCATCACAATCAAGTATCTTTAATAAGTAAAGTACATGAACTTTATAGTTTCTACACAAGAACCATACTATGTTTCATATTGGAATGAAAAGACTGCCGTTTCAATCATGGTTTAACAATGAATCATCAAAATTAGAATGAAACATGTAACCATAAAAGACATATCATCAAAATTGGAATGATATTTAGGACAATTTAATCATCGGAAACACATCGACAAGTTTTCATGTTTCGTATTGGAATAATATGATTATTCTAAGTAAATTTCCTAGATATATAATACCATCAAAATTGGAATGACATTATATATTTGTGAAATTTATGTCGAATCATCAAAATTATCTAAAACATGTCAACTGCCTAAAATTGATGCTTAAGTTTAAACTTTTCTATGGCTCCAATTGGATTCTAAATTTCAAAACAACTTGGATGTTAAAGCTTTTTACTCAATAGCTTTTAACTCCACTTTCCCCCACATTTTTGATAATTAGATCACTTTCAAATCTCTTAGCAAGAGCATTAGCCATACTTGTCGCAATTGCACTTTATCTATGAGAAAGTTCAACTAGGCTTCTTTCAGCCTTAATATACTCCTCTTACTATTATAGAGTGAGTTATGAGCTACAGTGCATTGTAGCTTGATAGTCGCATAACAAAATTAGAGAGTTACTTAAACTTCTTAATGGATAACTAGCAACAATTTCTTCAATCCACTCAGCCTTTTCCCCTGCAGAGGATTACACGTAGAGGTCTGATTTCATGGATGATTGCACAGTGCCTGTTTGCTTTTTGTTTCCATAACATTTCTGTTTTTCCTAGTGTAAACACATATCTACTAGTTAGGACTTTCATTAAATTCTGAGCATCATAATGCATCAGGTCAGTCATTCATTCGAAGAATGACTAGAGTAGCACAAAGCAAACTCTTGAATACCACTCAGGTATCTCATTTGCCTCTTAAGGGCACTCAAATATGTATGGAATTATTAGTGAATCTGCAGATCATACCTACCTCAAAGGCTATGTCTATTCTAGTACAGATCTTTGTATACATGAGACTGTCAATTCCTTTAGAATGATCTACCTGTCTCATAGTTGCACCATCATTAGGTGTCAACCTTTTATCATAATCATAAGGTGTTTCAAAACACACTTTCAATCACTATATCCCCACTTTTGAAACACATTTTGATTTGATAAGTTTGACTAAGAGTTATACCTTGCCAACTGAAAACTCACCCTTATACCTATGGTGTCCACATTACCTAGGTTTTCATGTTGAATTCTTTGGATAGCACAATTTTAACTTCATTTGTAATAAAGAGGTCACTTCCAAGAACATGCATATCAACAGAACAAGTAAATAATAGTCACTATATTTGACACACCACAAAGTTGAAGGCACTGATCTGAATTACTTGATTCATATACTAGGCTCTTTCAAAAATTTGTCAAATTATTTATTCATTGGCTATACATGTTTTAAGAATATACAATAATTTTACTAAATTGTAAATCTTGTTCGCTAAACATATTAGTTCAAAACTTTCCAGTACAAAACTGTTCAGTACAAAACATCAAGTACAAAGTCTTTTATTTATCCTTTATGAATGACAAAATTTTCAATAGATGTAAGGGTAAGAAGAATACTTATTGTAGCAATATGACAAACATGTGAGTAGACATCAAATAAATCTACCCCATTTTTCTCAGTCAATCTGTTAGCTACTAAAAAGCATTAAAATTGCTACTGAACAATCAAAATTTAGTTTCTTCTACAAAACCCCACTTACTTACTATAGTTTTAGTCCCTTTCGGCATATCAACTAAATTAAAGTATTATTGTATGACACAGAATCATCTCATTGTCTACTAAAAACTCTTCTTAGCTCATTTGTCATTCAGGTTTTCAAGTGTCAGTAAGGCTAGTTCTTGATTCCAACTATGAATCATTGAACATGTCTGTAGGACTAGATTATTTCATACATTTATCTTTGATGAACATATCCTCAAAGAACTTTGCAAGTCTAGATTCTTCTAACACAAATTAGATAGATCCAACATCTGTCCACAGAGCTACATTCTGCACTTTCTAAACACACAAATATTTGTTGTAGGTCCTACTTTAGGCCTTCTAGGGTCATGTACTCTAACAAAAGTATCACAACACACATTTTCTCTTTAACAAAACTGTTTGTGTTTTCATACCATGATTGACAAAGTGTATTCAATTTAGAGTGTAGTAACACATTAGAGATATGATTAACAATACAACATCACTCATAATTACACAAGACAAACAACAGTCAATAATATAGAATTCAACATTTCACTAAGTGTTTGATTCTAACTTTTATCAATATCGTTTAACTGTTGTAAGTAGAGTGCAGTAGAGATTATGCCAAATGCAAAATTCTCTTGAATGTTGTTAAAACATATTCACCACCTCTATCAAAACTGAACCCTTGATTTTTAGCATTTAACTATAATTTTTAATTTATTAAAAATAACAAGTGCTTCATTCTTCATATATATGACAGATTTATATTAATCATCTACAAAAGCGATTAAAATACTTCTGACCAACAATTGTCTCATCTAGTCACAAAGCTACTGAGATCACAAATATCAGAATGTATTGACTCAAGAAGTTGTGTGCTCCTAGAGACCATACTAAATGATTTTCTATTGATCATAATCTGAGCACAACTTTTAGATTTGTCATATTTTAATGGAGTGTCATTTAGTACAGTTATGAGTTTTATCAAGAACAAACAATTTAATATGTAGTTCATAGTGATTCTAAGTTTCAAAACAACTTGGATGTTAAAGCTTTGACTCAATAGCTTTTAACTCCATTTCCCCACAGTTTTGATAATTAGATCACATTTCCTCACAAACAATTGAATATATAGTTCTCAAATCTTAGCCAATTATGCTATGTTCAAGAACACAATTAGAACTATTATTATTAATTGTCTCATTTGTTAAACTCAACTTATACATACGATTTACAATATATGCACTTTATAAGAGTTAATACAAAATTACTCTATCACATTTTTCAAAAATTATTTGCTTTCTCTAATGGTTCTAACAATGTCCACTAGCTCAAACACATTGAGCAAAGAGTTCCTTCCTTTACTCGTTCTTCATCATCTTCATAACGCTAAATGAGATAATGACTAACATATTATAATTCAACTTTGCACACACAGTACAATGAACGAGAGGGAACACAACGTAACTAGTAGAGTCATATTCTTCATTAAGAGATGCTCTCTTCTAAGTTACAGACATTTGTTATACATCTTATACAATTTTATTTTATCTTAAATTTTAGAGAAGCAAATATGTAATCTCACACAAACTGCAAACAATGAATTTGTCAAAATATCTATACACATAGTATGATAAAACACTTAACAACCCTAAACATGCTAGTTTTCCAGAGCGAGAATAATTATGATCTAAAACTCTCAATCATATGATCAAACGCACAAAACGTTAACACATTCATCACATGAAAAATACTGAGAAAATTAAGATAGATCATACCGACACTTCAAGTTAGAAGTGTTTTTCCAAATTCGATGGAGAAGCCTGCGTAGTGCAGACTTATCATACCATGATGCAAATCCATCGTCTCCAACATACACAATTTGTAGGTAACATTAAAGTTCCTACATTCATCAAATTGTTAAAGATTAGCCAATTAAACAAATTATTAGCACAATCTAATTCTAGCAACAATTTAATTGGAGATACGATTTTTATAGTCAACATACTGTTTAACAAAATAGATATTGTGTTTTAGCACATAGCCAAAACAGCTGTTCAACTTGTATTAAATTAAACAAATGATTAATACAGTCTTGAACTTAACCACTCTTAGCATCATAGTAATTCTATAATTCAAAACGTAATCTTAGAACGAGTGTTTTGAACATCCAGCACATAGCAAAATATTTAACAGAAATTTAATATGAGGAAAGTAAAGAACTTATCTTTCACTGTCTCTTCCACATCAATTGATTTAGGTCAAATCTGTTTGGGAACAAATCCAAACATCAAATCATTCTACGCCAAGGAGACCCACATTAAAGTTCCTGCTTGCCAAGAATCAGCATCCCCGACTTCTCAACCTCCACAGTCGACCTCAAAATCTTCGCCACGGTCAACGGTAGACCCTGCACCGTTCCCGCATCCACGTGTACGGCGCGATCGGCGCCCATGGCGAGCGCCGTCCTTAGCGTGTCGGTGCACTGCGCGGGGTCCTCCGAGACGGCGACCACCTCGGACGCCGCGCCGGACTCCCTGATCCAGAGCGCCTCCTCGAGCGCGATCTCGCAGAACGGATTCATCGACATCTTCACGTTTCCCGTTTCGACCCCGGTTTTGTTGGGTTTAACTCGGACTTTGACGGCGAAGTCGACGACGTGCTTGACGGCGACGAGGATTTTCATCTTCGGGGAGGAAGAGAGAGAGGGAGGGACAGGATCCGATGGGAGAGACGGGATCCAACAGAGTTCATTTTCCCTCTTGATTAATCTCACAAAATTGATTAAGAATACTATCTCAAGATTGTTAGGTTTTGTGAGAAATTAATAAGTGGGAAATTAGGATTTATCTCTAGATCTAAGTTGCTTGAGATATTCACCCTAGGTATCAAGATTGGAATACCTAGACTGCTATCACAAGCCAGTATTTATTCCTAAATACTGGTTTGGGTATCGGGTTATAAGCCCACAAACCCGCGTTCCAATATCCAATCAATTGTACGTTCATTACACGTGTTACACATATGCACGTGCTATATTTATATAGAGAGAATATACCAATATATCCAACAATCCACTCTAGGCAAACGCTGAATTTGAACTGCGTATATATCACTCTTTCAGGAAATTCAAGTTGGTGCAATTTTGATTTTGAACATGTGTTTGTAGTTTGTTTAATTTACCAACTTAGAATAACATATGATCGATACGAACTTACTTCCCCGTGCCTCGTACGAGCCTAGGAAGTCTTAGATTTGAATCTCATTGTACGAGATTGGGTAAATTTTTACATATTTTCTTATGCAAACAAGCTCGTTCTACTCTAAACCTCTTGCTTGCTGCTACTCAGGTTTACAAAATCACTTTTAGTGATGGAAGTTTTCAGTCCAAATGAGTACAATAAACAACATACACGTACAATGATTTCAAAAAGTTGTGTATAAGTTTGTCAGACAAGGCCCAGTTGAATGAACGGGGCTATTTGGGCCGAAATGATTCGACGAAAAACTATTGGATAACTCTTCGAGGAAAGAATATGTATTATGTTTAACAGAAGCCCGGCCCGTTGGCTTGCAGTAGCCTGTAGGTGCTAGAACGAAGCTTAGCAAAGGGGGTAAAAAAGGAATTAGATTCTGCATTATTTTATCTCAGAACCCAATATATCAGGACCAAAGAATTTCTCTTTTCTTCTGGTTTCTTTCAAATTCAAATACCGTGTAAAGATATCATCAAAATCATCCAAACATTTTGAAAGAAGATCTTATATTAGTTTAAACTCAGAGACTCCTTACTATAAAGAGCCTTTGTATTTTAAAAAGGCTTATGAGTGCTGAAACAGTAATATTTAGATGTGCAAATTAAAATAAACAGTAATATATTGTAATTGTATATTCTCGTTATTGCGAGTCTGCAAATTAATATAGAAATTGAACTAAAATTTAAAATCGGATACAAAACTCTTAATTATATCTATTTAATTCTTAAATAAATGTTAAAATATTCATGTTGAAGAGCTCACTTTGATTATTAGTGTCTAAACATTGTAACTTTCTCTATCTTTGTCTTTATTGCATTCTAACTTATCCTATTACGTTCATCAAAAAGAAAAAAAAAAACTTATCCTATTACAATATTTGTTGAAAATCACCGGTACGGATGTAATTAAGAATTCTCATACAATGTATTTGCAGTGCGTCAAAGATGCAATGCAGGCGACTAAACGGTCTGTTTGTTTCACGTTTTTTTTTTTTTCCTGAAATAATATCCTGAGTTGGCGTTTGTTTTAAGTGTTTTTTCCAAACACTATTCTGAATACTGATACCCCTCTCTTTTCGAAAACAACTCCTTCACTCTCTTCTCACATCACTCACTTCACCCTTTACTCTCTTTTCTCCCGTTCGTCGTCTTCTTCCTCCATTCTTTTTCCATTCCAGATCTGAGACCACCTCCCTATCGGCGAAACCTCCTTCGCTCTCTTCTCGCCCGTCTCTCCCTTCACGAAGCTCCTCTACTCCTTTTTTCCCGTACGACATCTTCTTCCTCCCTTCTTTTTGAAAGTAGATCTGATCTAAAACCCCCCAAATCAACGTTTTTGGAATGATTATACTGTGAAATCTAGTCCAAACATCTGATTCTCTGTTGCTGGCAACTTGAATACTACTCTCCCTTCTATCGATTTGGTGAGGGGTTGAGTGGTTTCGGTTGAGGGATTAATGGTCTGTACGACCCATGCTGCGTACAGGAGAAGATATAGGGAACAACGGGCAAATCGAATCAAAAAGCGACTCAAGGTTGAATCCGTTGCTGACAATTTCTTCCTTGTTCAATTCCAATCGAAGGTATGATCCGTGGGGCACTTTATTTTGTTGTTTTTCTTTACGCCCTATGACTTTGGAGGATTGCGGTATTGCTTTTTACGAATTTCCTCGAATTTTTAATCTGCTGTTGGCCAAAAAAATTTTTTGCCGGTCGTCCAAAATGCATCTTTTTACGAATAATTTGTTGCCAATTTTTTGTTTAACCTGTGGCTTCTTGCAACCTACGGTTATCCGATCACAAGGGCACAGTTGAAGACAAAATATCAGAGACTTAAATCAGAATGGAAGTTGTTTTCTGATATGAAGAAACAGAGCGGTTTTGGTTGGGATGAAGTTAACGAAACCGTTACTTGCGAGAAACTAGTTTGGGAACAATATCTTAAGGTTAATATATATAATCTCAAAGTTTGATTTTTGTTTGTGAATCCTTTTTATTATACTTCATCTTTACTCTAATACTTGCATAGTAACAACAAATTCGATGATTAGATACATCCTGTCGCCAAAAAATTTGCTAACAAGGGGTTGGCAGATTTTGATGCTTTGACAAAAATAATGGAAGATTCTACTGCCCAGGGCAATATGACAAGGGCTTCCACACAAAGGGTGTTGGATGATGATGAGGAGCGGAGGATGAATTATGAGTTTGGCCACCCTCATCAGTCAAACGTACATGTACTTGATGACGATGATGATGTACCATTAGGTTCGGGGTCGGGCTCTCGTAAGAGAAAATCCGGTACCTCAAGTGGCCGGGGATCAGCTATGTCAGTTGTGAAAGATTATATTAGCTCCTGTATGGAAACTCAGGAGGTAAAAAGAAGCAGGTTGAAGAACAAAATAGAGGTGGAAAGTAATGTCTCGGCTGACCCTGCTTTGGCCGAGTTGGATCAATGCCACGATATAATCAATGCGATGACATGGATTGATCCCAATGAAACTGTGAAAGCACTAGACCACCTAATTTGTAATCCTCGTGCTTGTCACAGTTTCCTTCGTATGACCCCAGCACATCAGGAGGCTTGGGTCAAGATGTATGGTCGGCAGTAGCCATCCCATTCGGTTGAATGGGATAAAGAAATCATAATGTGTACTATTTTTTACTATTATTTGCGTATTCGCGTGAGATGTAATGTACTATGACGGTTTGATGGTGATACGTTGCGGTTTTTATTTCATTTACATTGAGTTTTATTTTTTTACCCAAAGGTGATTTGCTATTAGTAGTGAACTTATTACTTTCTCAATTTGATTTCTATCTTTTTGTCATAATGAGTTACTACTACAAGTGCAACTTCTATTATGGACACTTCTTCATCTAGTAGTGACGATGTTGATGAGTTGATGAATATAATCTTCCTAGCTGAATTATGTGATGAACTTGACGCTGAAGAAAGTGCAACGTCCTCTCAAAAACAAACAGGACGTGAATATCTGAATGAAATGTTAGAGGGTTCCCAGTCCGAGTTTCATGGAATATTCCGTATGAACCAAGATTGTTTTATGGCCTTGTGTGCTTTTCTAAAAAATGGGAACTACCTTGACGAAACAGAGGAGTCTTCCAGACGCAGACGCGTGTCTTTCGAGGAAAGTGTGGCAATTTTCTTGTATATTGTCGGTCACAGTTCAAGAATGCGATTAGTCGCTAATAGGTTTAACCACTCACTTCAAACAATCGAAACGCATTTCACACTTGTATTGAAAGGTTTGGTAAGAGCGGCAACAATGCTTATCACCCCCCCCCCCCCCCCCGACACTACACAAGTACATCAATGGATCCTCAATTCCCCAGACTTTTATCCGTGGTTTAAGGTATTCTGTTACCTTCACCCGTCATGTATTATTAAAGTTTTTTCAACGTTTGCACGTAATATCTATTATTCGAATTCATTAATGTAGGGAGCTATTGGTGCTGCTGATGGCACATTAATCAAAGCTACTGTACCTGCTATTCGAAGCAATGCTTGTCGCTCTCGAAAGGGTTTTATCAGTCAAAATATTTTGGCAGCATGTGATTTTAACATATTGTTCACCTTTGTTTACGCGGGATGGGAAGGCAGTGCTAACGATTCCCGTGTAATATAGAGTGCATTAGCACAAAGACTGTTGGAAATCCCACCAAACGATAAATATTACTTAGTAGATTGTGGTTATACTAATATGCTTGGTTTTTTAGCGCCATACCGTGGTGAGCCATACCACTTACAGGACTTTCAAGGAGCCAACCATGCACCAACTCAACCAAGACAACTTTTTAATAAACAGCATGCTAGACTACGGAATGTGATTGAGAAAACGTTTGGTGTATTCAAGAAGAGGTTTGCCATCTTTAATGACATGCCAAACTTCCTGTTTACAAGACAAGTTATGATGGTCACAGCCTGTTGTGCACTCCATAATTTTATATGTATGCACTCACAAAACGATGCTTTTTTTTGAGGAACTTGACGATGAACAATTAATACATCACCAACACACTGAAGATATCGCCTTCACATCTCAGGGCTTGGATTTGTCATCTTCCCAATTGAATCGTATGAATAGGAAAATATCAAAAGGATTCACAATTCCTTCACAGCAAATATGATTTTCTTTTTCCTTCACAGCAAATATCAAAAGGATTCACAATTCCTGATTACATCATAATACAATTGCAAAATCATAGAACACAGTAGAATCAGAGAATACAAGTGCAATTCATCAGAACATATTAGATGCTCCCCAAACCATGAAAACATGGTCTGTTTGTTCTATGGTTTTTTTTTAAAATTTCTTGAAATAATATCCAGAGTTGGCCTTTGTTTTAAGTGTTTTTTTGGAAACACTATTCAGAATACTGATACCCCCCTCTTGCCGAAAACAGCTCCTTCACTATCTTCTCATAGTTGGATTATCAGGTTTGTGCAGTATGGTTTTGGCTTTATGATCAGGTTTTGCAAAGTCTTCCCATACTTGGATGACTGTATAAACTTTTGCATTTGTATACAGTCAGCTTACATTGGTTCTATACAGTATGTTTGTGGCTTTTCATCTTATTAATGTGTTGTTAATACTTTAGTCAGTAGCCTATCATATCTATTGTTGATGTGCCTTAATAAAAATTGAGTATGAAAGGCTTCTCATACTGATTTTGAGGATGAATTATGAGGTTTCGGCCTTGCACTGGCCTTGCATTTGGGCAGTATTCTTTCTGTTAGAATGTGTTTTAAGATGGCGTTTGTTTTTGGCCTTTTTTCGAAACAGTGTTTTGGAAATTGATCAGGTTTGTGACTAACATCTCTCACTTCAAGAGCAGTAAGTGAACAAATTTGTTTTTAAACCTAACGAATCTGATGTCGTTATAGTCAATGATGAAAGGTTTTTAGTCAATGTTGAATGTGTCCACACCCCCCCCCCCACCCCCAGAAACAGATATCCAAAATATGAACTATATGTGTGAATAACCACGGAAATGATGTGTAATAGTCCTTAAGCTGGTCTGTGGTTGATGTTTAGTCTTATGTGAAGTAAGAACGAATCCATTATGTCAATGAAGAATGCTGAAAACAAGTCTTTTTGAAGACAATGTGGGGGGGGGGGGGGATGGACATTGTACTTTGTACTAGTAGGCGTGGCATTGCAAAAAATGCAGCTCTAGTATGGAGTTTTTATCATTGATTTGATGAATCTGAGACTGTGACTAGGTTGGTTTTTTTTGGCATTATGATGTTTTCATGGTTTTGGGCAGCATCTGATATGTTCTTATCCAATTTTGTTAGTATTATGAATGCTACCCTGATTGCAAAAATATGGATTATGTTGTTTTCATGGCCTTGGGCAGCATCTTATATGTTCTTATCCAAATTTGTTGGTATTATGAATGCTACCCTGATTGCAAAAACATGGATTATGTTGTTTTCATGGTTTTGGGCAGCATCTGATATGTCCTGATACTACACTTGTATTCTCTGATTCTACTGTGTTCTGATGATTCTGCAATTGTATTATGATGTAATCAGGATTTGTGAATCCTTATTTGTGAATCCATTCTGACAAAACTTTGGAGCTGTTTTCGGCAAGAGGGGGGGTATCAGTATTCTGAATAGTGTTTCCAAAAAAACGCTTAAAACAAAGGCCAACTCAGGATATTTTTTCAGGAAATTAAAAAAAAAAAACCATAGAACAAACAGACCATGTTTTCATGGTTTGGGGAGCATCTGATATGTTCTGATGAATTGCACTTGTATTCTCTGATTCTACTGTGTTCTATGATTCTGCAATTGTATTATGATGTAATCAGGAACTGTGAATCCTTATTTGTGAATCTAGAAGAGAGTAAAAGAGCTGTTTTCGGCAAGAGGGGGGGTATCAGTATTCTGAATAGTGTTTCCAAAAAAACACTTAAAACAAAGGCCAACTCAGGATATTATTTCAGGAAATAAAAAAAAAACCTAGAACAAACAGACCACATGTTTTCATGGTTTGGGGAGCATCTGATTTGTTCAGATGAATTGAGCAGTATTCTCTGAATCTGCTGTGTTCTCCAAATTCTGCACTTGTAATATGATGTTATCAGGATTTGTGAATCCTTATTTGTGAATAGATTCTGACAAAAAGGAGCTGTTTTCGGCAAGAGGGGGGGTATCAGTAGTCTGAATAGTGTTTCCAAAAAACACTATAAACAAAGGCCAACTCAGGTATCAGTATTGGGCAGTATTAACTGATTCTGCTGTGTTCTCTGATTCTGCACTTGTATTATGATGTTATCAGGATTTGTAAATCCTTTTGTTATTGGTTTCTACCCCACTTACTCTTTATACCACACTGTTCTGATGAAATGAGCTTTATACCACACTGATACATCATTATCCTGGAGCTTTATACCCCACTGACTCTTTCTGGAGCTTTATACCCCAAAAATTTGGAGATGATCAGAACTGATCCTGTATTGTGATGGTATGATGTTATCAGGGTTTGTGTATTCTGATGTCTGACCATGTGTTGTGATGTCTGATCCTGATTCTGCACCTGTGTATTATGATGTTTTCAGGAGTTGTGAATCCTGTTGATATTTGTTGAATGACTGTATTTGGTATACAACAAAATCAGTGTGCACATGCCTTTTGATACTGATTCTGCACATGCCTTTTGATACTTAACTGTATACAATATAAAAAGGTACTGCATTGAGATTGGGGTGTGCATTAACATGCTGCGCACGTGCTCTCAAGATTTGGGTAATATTCTCATCGGTATGCTGTTCTTTTTTGAAAATATTTTTGTTGTGAAGGAAGATACAAAGTGGGAGATGATGGTTTCTGATCCTGAATTTTATTTTGTATTCTATGCTTCCCGTATTTTATTTTGTTATCTGCTTAAGAATGCTTTCAAGTCTTCTCATATTTAGGTCTCAGTTTGCAAAACAAAGAGGGTAACTGGGGGCTTTCTAAGCTGATTGTATCAAAAGAGGGTTGCTGCAAATGTTTGGTTAATCTTCTTTCCACTTTGGTTTTCTTTTTTCCTTTTTTTCCCTATGATTAATGTAGCTCTGAATATTGACTACAGGTACAAGTTTCTTATATTGTTTCTTTGCTTCTTGATATACCTACCGTATAGTTTTTAAATCAAATTTGTATAAGGAGTTAAGAAGCAACAGCAGCAGTTCCAGGCAGCAGCAGTGACTGTAGGCAACAAATGATGATTATTTTGAAACTTGGTTGTATTGATTGTTTGTAAAAAATTGTAGAACTTGTTTTCATAATATATGTATCGATCCCATGCCATTGTTCCTCAGTTTACATGGGATTGTTGAACAATGTAAACAACAGTAATGAAGTAAGCTTGTTTTGTTGAATAAATTGGTTGAGAAACTTTACATGGGATTGTTTTTATTTTGATTATCTGGTGCTTATTTTCTTGAATAAATTGTTTGGCTCAGCTTTCCGAAATTTTCTTTCATATAATCTTCTCAACAACTGCAGCCTGCAAGGTGAGCATATTCAGTTTATCCAAATATAGTTATCCAAATACTCCATGCAATCCAATAAATCCAAATACTGCTCACATTAAAAAAAAAAATACATCCTATTTGATCTCACATGCAATCTTCTATCCGACTACTGCTACTACTTGCTCTCACATGCAATCTCAACAAAACAAACTAAAAAATACTCATCATTTAAGACTGAAGAACTGCAATTACCAAAAGAGGCAATGATAACATCAAAACATTTATCCAAATAGAATAACTGATACATGAACTGAGATTTGTTGCTTAACAAAACATCATTGAATCTATATTATGTACATACAAGATTTTGAAATAAATTTTGTACTCTAACGTGACGAATCAACCGTGGAGATGATGGCGTCTGATTTTTGCTCGATTCACATGCTGCTCAGGTTTCTTGTTCTCATACTTGTACAACATTGCAATTTAACTGCAACAATTAAAAAAATGTCAGCAAATGATGAATGCAAATGATGAATGCAAACAGCTTTCAGATAACAGTTTTCAGCTACAAATATAACAGAACAGCTTTAAAACTCTCTTTTTCAGAAAAACAGCTTTCAGATAACAGTTTTCAGCTACAAATATAACCGAACAGCTTTTAGACTCTCTTTTTCAGAAAAAACAGCTTTCAGATAACAGTTTTCAGCTAGAAATATAACAGAACAGCTTTTAAACTCTCTTTTTCAGAAAAACAGCTTTCAGATAACAGTTTTCAGCTACAAATATAACAGAACAGCTTTAAAACTCTCTTTTTCAGAAAAACAGCTTTCAGATAACAGTTTTCAGCTAGAAATATATCCGAACAGCTTCTAAACTCTTTTTTTCAGAAAAACAGCTTTCAGATAACAGTTTTCAGCTACAAATATAACCGAACAGCTTTTAGACTCTCTTTTTCAGAAAAACAGTTTTCAGATAACAGTTTTCAGCTAGAAATATAACCGAACAGCTTTTATACTCTCTTTTTCAGAAAAATAGCTTTCAGATAACAGTTTTCATCTACAAATATAACAGAACAGCTTTAAAACTCTCTTTTTCAGAAAAACAGCTTTCAGATAACAGTTTTCAGCTAGAAATATATCCGAACAGCTTCTAAATTCTCTTTTTCAGAAAAACAGCTTTCAGATAACAGTTTTCAGCTAGAAATATATCCGAACAGCTTCTAAACTCTCTTTTTCAGAAAAACAGCTTTCAGATAACAGTTTTTAGCTAGAAATATAACCGAACAGCTTTTAAACTCTCTTTTTCAGAAAAACAGCTTTCAGATAACAGTTTTCAACTAGAAATATATCCGAACAGCTTTTAAACTCTCTTTTTCAGAAAAACAGCTTTTAGATAACAGTTTTCAGCTACAAATATAACAGAACAGCTTTAAAACTCTCTTTTTCAGGAAAACAGCTTTCAGATAAGAGTTTTCAGCTAGAAATATAACCGAACAGCTTTTAAACTTTCTTTTTCAGAAAAACAGCTTTCAGAATACAGTTTTCAGAAATAAATATAACCAAACAGCTTTTAAACTCATTTTCAGAAAAACAATTTTCAGAATACAGTTTTCAGAAAACTCTATTCAGAAAACTCTTTTCAAAACAACAAAACAAACGCAACATAACAACGTCTCAACTGCTGACTTGCCGACGTGCACAAACCATTTTATAAAGAGTGATGCTACATCCACTATCAATTTCACTATATTTCTCTTCACTACCTTAGGTGGCACACTCCTATAGGTAGGAGAAGATAGAGTAGGTAGGAGTATGCCACCTAAGATAATGAAGAGAATGGTAGTGAAATTGGTAGTGGCTAAAGCATTACTCTTTTATAAATCCATCCGCTAACAAATAAACAATCCCCCCATTTTACAAAAAAACTCCTCTATAATCCTTAAAATTACAAAAAACACCAACCGACATTCAACTTCTTCTTCTTCTTCAACCTCGATCCCGATCTCCAAATCGGTAAAAGAAATGGGCGGCGAAGACAAGTCCCGCTCCTTCTCCGCCATCCCCACCCCCTCCGCCGCCCGCCGCCCTACCCGCGGCCGCCAGATCCAGAAAACCTTCAACAACATCAAGATCACCATTCTCTGCGGCTTCGTCACCATCCTCGTCCTACGCGGCACCATCGGCGTCGGAAACCTCGGCGGCGGCGCCCCCTCCTCTGACCAGAAGATCATCGAAGACATGACCGCATACTCCGCGAAATCCGCTCTGATTCCGATCCCGACGAAGCACTCCCCATCTCCACCACCTCCAACAACTTCACCCTGACGTCACCGCCAGCAAAGAACTACACGCTGGGCCCCACCATTTCCGACTGGGACCTCCAGCGCGGCCGCTGGCTGCAGCAGAACCCCGGGTTCCCCGTCCACGTCAGAAAGGACAGGCCGAGAATTTTGCTGGTGACCGGGTCGCCGCCCAGCCCCTGCGACAACCCGATCGGGGACCACTACCTCCTGAAATCGACCAAGAATAAGATTGACTACTGTCGTATCCACGGCATTGAAATCATACATAACATGGCGCATTTGGATCAGGAGCTCGCCGGGTACTGGGCGAAGCTGCCGCTGATTCGGAAGCTGATGGTGTCGCACGCTGAGGTGGAGTGGATCTGGTGGATGGATTCGGATGCTCTGTTCACCGACATGTCGTTTGAGATTCCGGTGGCCAAGTATAAAGATCACAACTTGGTGATTCATGGGTACCCGGATTTGTTATTCGAGCAGCATTCGTGGGTTGCACTGAATACGGGGAGTTTTCTGTTTAGGAATTGTCAGTGGAGTTTGGATTTGTTGGATGTGTGGGCGCCGATGGGGCCCAAGGGTGCGGTGAGGGAGGAGGCGGGGAGGCTGTTGACGGCGAATTTGAAGGGGAGGCCGGCATTTGAGGCGGACGACCAGTCTGCGTTGATCTACTTGTTGTTGTCGCAGCAGGACAAGTGGGGGAACAAGGTGTTTATTGAGAATTCGTATTATTTGCATGGGTATTGGGCGGGGTTGGTCGATAGGTACGAGGAGATGATGGACAAGTACCATCCCGGGTTGGGGGACGAGAGGTGGCCGTTTGTGACGCATTTTGTGGGGTGTAAGCCCTGCGGGAGCTACGGGGATTATCCGGTGGAGAGGTGTTTGAGTAGTATGGAGAGGGCGTTTAATTTCGCTCATAATCAGGTGTTGAGGTTGTACGGGTTTGCACATAGGGGGCTGGCAAGTGCCAAGATCAAGAGGATTAGGAACGAGACGAGTTTGCCATTGGAGGTGATAGGTAGACTGGATTTTCAGGCGAGGATTGCGACGAGTGGGTGAGGCTGGCTGCATTGTGGAAGGTCAGATTTATGGACTTTATGTTTTTTTTTTTTGGGGGGGGGGGGGGGGGGGGGGGGGGGGGGGGGGGGGGGGGGGGGGGGGGGGGGTTTATACCATTCAAAATATAGTGTTCTTGTTTTTAATATAATGGAGTAGATTTTTGGTCATTTAGTTTTTGGAATTTTAGTGAAGCGGGCAACATTCTCACCATGAATGCATTTCAATTTTGAACATTGGATTATGGAGGGTTGCTGGATTGTCAAAACGTGTGTTACTCACAAATAATGATAGGGTAACAAATTATCCATTTGAATGAAATGATCTCCTTAGAGCATCCACAGTGGTTTCTTATATTTGATTTTTCATATTATAACAAATGGCATGCTGCAACGGTTTTCTATTTTGCCATTTTTTGACAAACTTTCTATATTCGTTTCTCAAATATGAGAAACAAAGTAGCGATTCTCAAATTATTACCGTCCCTCTGATTTTAATATTTTTTATTCGCTTCGGACGGTATAACATATACCGTCCCAATTTTCTATTTTTTTTATTTTTATTTTTAAATCCGACGGCCAAATTTTGCCCAAAAATATATTAAAAAAAAAAAATCCCCTGAAATCCCGGACGGTACAACATGTACCGTCCAAGAGATGTTATCCCGTCCTAGGTTAGGTGTAGTTAATTTTAGGATTAGTTAGTTTAATATTAGGTTTAGTTAATATTATATTATTTAATTTATTTAATTAACATAACTTAATAGTTAATAAGTAATTAATATTTGTAAATAAAGTTACCTATTTCTAGGACGGGATATGTTATCCCGTCCGACACTTTAAAGCTTTTTTTTTTTTTTTTTTCTTTCAGGGACGGTATATGTTATACCGTATCTCCCATTTAAAAAAAAAATAGCAAACAACCACTGCACCATCTTGCTCGATATGCTATTACTGTAGCTGCCATATTATACAATATGAGAAATACCATTGTGGATGCTCTTAGGACATAAAATCTCAGTTATGACAATGTTGGGCGTGTAGATTTAAAAATTTTATGGCTAGGTAATGCCTCATTAATGAATCTACACTTTGCTAAAAAAAAAACTAGGAAGCATGAATACTTCAACGCGAGTTCTAAGTTCATGTCCAACACATAAGCTACTAAGAATTGCTTTACAGTTACTTTACACGTACCAGACACATCGAGGTACTTCAAACTTCAAACTTCAAACTTCAAACTTCGAGCTGAGTTCTATCTACATGTTTACTTTAGAAAGATGAAGATTGTGGGTGAACTTAAAAAATCCTTTTAACATTGCTTATGCCAACACTCGCAACACTGTAAAGGGTATCATGGGATTATTATGTTTTTTTGAATAATGGGCATATTATGTTAGGGCTTAGGTGGGGATTTAAATGAGCTTCTAGGTTTGTTTCGTCAGTATAATGTTTGTGTTAATCTCAAAGAACAATATAGTAGCCAATCATCTTGTGCAGTGCTTTATGATCTCTTTTTTTCAGGAAATCTCAACATGATGACAGATGACTATATTTGTTAAATATCTTAATTAGGAAATGCCTTGATTAAGCAGTAGGAACACTGACATTTGGAAGCAACTTTCTATATTTGTGTTCAACATGTATCATGTATGTGATACTGACACTTGCATGATAGGAATAGGACGGTTAGTTGATTTCTTGATCTTATTCAGAGTTACGGGATAGGTAGATTATGGGAAGGATGCTGCCAATCATCCATTGGAATGTAATTGATGCGGTTTGTTTTTGGGAGACGTGTGGATGCACCAGGCGTTAGTTCTTACTCGATTTGTATTGAAGGAGGAGACTCCTATGTAGACGACCCTCGACTGGACGAACGGTACTGGGGTAGGCGGTATTGAGGTGGAGGCTGATGCTCGGCTCGGATCCGAGGGTCTCGTGTACCTGCAGACGGTCTCGGAACACCGGGGTTGGTCCCGGTGGCAGACCCTCCGACGATCTAGTCAGTCACTAAGGGAGAGTAACAGTAACTAGGGTTTGAGTGGAGAAGTGTTGATTACCTGGAGAAGGAGTAGGGGTCTGGTATTTATAGAAGATGCCAACCGGGTCCGGACCCGTTTGGGACCGGGTCTGGACCCGGTTGCCCGTGATGCTGAAGCGGTGGAAATCCGGACGGTTTCCGGGCTGACGTGGCAGCGGCCCGGACGGTTTTCCGACGCTGACGTGGCGGATCTGGGGGATCAGGAGGTATGCGCATCCTGAGGGGATCCTGTGGCCCAGGATGGGCCACGTCATTCCGAACCCGTATCACAAGTCCCACACTCCTGTAGGGCTGGGTGAACCAGCCATGTAGGAGTGATTCTTCGCCTCTGTAGGAAGAGCAGGGTGGATGTTGGAGTAAAAGGTAAGATCTGCTATCTCCTGAAGAGGCCAGGGGGTAGGAGGAAGGGACCCCTCATTGGATTTTGCGCGGGAGGCCAAGTCTGGGAGAGGGGAGAGCCAGAGCGACGGTTGCCGAGGCTTGGGGTCGGCAAATGAGCCCTGGGGATCGGCAGACGAGCTCCAAGGGTCGGTAGGCGATCCCCTCGCTAGTTGGAAGAGCGAGGGGACGCCGAGGTCTTACGCTGGGGCCCGTTTTATTGAGTACCAAGGGTCGGTGGCCGAGCTTCGAGGGTCGGTGGACGATCTCCTCGCTAGTTGGAAGAGCGAGGAGGAGGCGAGGTCTTCTTTTGGGGCTCGGTTTGTCGAGCACTAGGGGTCGGCAGACGAGTCCCTTGTGACAAGAGGAGGGCTCATGGGGCTCGCGGTGTCATCCGAGCTCCGAGCCCTTCTGAATCAAAGGAGGGTAGATGGGGCTCGCGGTGCTATCCGAGCTCCGAGCCCTTCTGAACAAAGAGGGGCGGATCGGCGGACGAGCTCCAAGGGTCGGTAGGTGATCCCCTCGCTGGTTGGAAGAGCGAGGGGAGGCCGAGGTCTCCCGTTGGAGCCCGTTTTGTTGAGTACCAAGGGTCGGCGGTCGAGCTCCGAGGGTCGGTGGACGATCTCCTCGCTAGTTGGAAGAGCGAGGAGGAGGCGAGGTCTTCTTTTGGGGCTCGGTTTGTCGAGCACTAGGGGTCGGCAGACGAGTCCCTTATGGCAAGAGGAGGGCTCTTGGGGCTCGCGGTGTCATCCGAGCTCCGAGCCCTTCTGAATCAAAGGAGGGTAGATGGGGCTCGCGATGCTATCCGAACTCCGAGCCCTTCTGAACAAAGAGGGGCAGTTGGGGCTCGTGGTGCTATCCGAGCTCCGAGCCCCTCTGAATCAAAGGAGGGTAGTTGGGGCTCGCGGTTCTATCCGATCGTCGACCCTTTCGTGAAAAATAGAGGACGAATTATTAGCTCGCGGTACTATTCGAGCGTCGACCCCTTTGTGAAATAGAAGGGGAATTATTGGCTCGCGATACGATCCGAGTGTCGACCCTTCTGTGAAAAAGAAGAGGAATTATCAGCTCGCGATTCTATCCGAGCGTCGACCCTTCTGTGAAAATAGAAGAGGAATTATTGGCTCGCGGTACTATCCGAGCGTCGACCCCTTTGTGAAATAGAAGGGGAATTATTGGCTCGCGATACTATCCGAGCATTGACCCTTCTGTGAAAAAGAAGAGGAATTATCGGCTCGCGATTCCATCCGAGCGTCGTCCCTTCTGTGAAATAGAAGATGAATTATTGGCTCGCGGTACTATCCGAGCATCGACCCTTCTGTGAAATAGAAGAGGAATTATTAGCTCGCGCTAGTATCCGAGCGTCGACCCTTCTGTGAAATAGAAGAGGAATTATTGGCTCGGGGTACTATCCGAGCGTCGACCCTTCTGTGAAATAGAAGGGGAATTATTGGCTCGCGGTACTATCCGAACGTCGACCCTTCTGTGAAATAGAAGGAGAATTATTGGCTCGCGCTATTATCCGAGCGTCGACCCTTCTGTGAAATAGAAGGGAAATTATTGGCTTGCGGTACTATCCGAGCGTCGACCCTTCTGTGGAAAATAGAAGGGGAATTATTGGCTCGGGGTACTATCCGAGCGTCGACCCTTCTGACTTGTCGAAAAAAGCTTGTTTTGAGAGAAAAGGTGGAGGGGTAGTGGGGTAATTTTATGCCTATTGCTGACGTCATGGGCGCAAAGATCAAAGCGTTTCCAGATCTTGGTGGCCGCTGGATCTTGTTAGTTAAGATCCAACGGCCAGATCTTTTTTGCGAAAATCGAGGAGTCGCTTTTCCCCTTTAAAACCCCCTCCCCCTCCCTCATTTCTGCTTCACTTTATTACTCATTTTCCAATTTTAACAAGAGCGGGATTCTTACTTGCCGTCGACGATACTTTCCGGTGACCGTAAATTCCTACGCTCCAGGTTAGTACTTTCTTTTTAGTAATGTCACGAACTCAGTCCGGTTCCGAAGCTAGCTCGTCAAGCCGTTCCGCGGAGGAATTCGAGCAGGAGACGTCCTCGTCCTTGAGTAAGTATAAGGTGAAGGAGGAGGTTCTGACCGACCCTGAGTTGGACGATGGTGATGACGTAGTCTTCGTGGTGTCTCCGCTGAGGTCTAGAAGGCCGGGAAAGGAGCCCATGGATGAGGGTGAAGAGGAGGAAGAGGATGAGGGGGACGGCGAGGACGAGGAGCAGGATCAGGAGGAGGACGATGAGGAAGAGGAAGGGGAAGGCACCGAGGGCGAGGAGGAAGACGAGGAGGAGCAGGGTGCCGAGGGTGAGGAGGAAGACGAGGAGGGTCAGTATCCCGAGGTCCAGGATGTTTACGACGAGGAGGATGAGGTTGACGAACGGGAGGCTGCCCAAGGAGACGCTGACCAGGGCACGGCGGGAAGGCCGATCGGGGTCGGAGAAGATCTTCCACCCCTTCCCCCTTTGTCGATGCCGTCTCCCGAGCGGAAGGCCCGCCCTCGTCGGAAGAAGAAAGTCTTGACCATACCACACAGTCCTTCCTCACCAGATGAGTACGCACCGAGACCGGATTTCGAGTTTCCCCCGGTCTCCTTCAAGAATCCAGGGTCGATTCGGATGTATCCCGACGACATTAATGATATCGCACCGATCCCTCCAGTGCCGGGCGAAGACACTCGGGTGAAGATTCGCGCTGATAGCATCCCGAGCATTTTGAAGGCGGAATATCTGAACATTATCAGGGCCGCCTACTATATTCTGCGGGAGTTCGAGATCTTCATTCCGAGCCTAGGTATTCGGCCCACCACAGCTCTGGCGCCGGGTTACTGTATGTTCCCCGAGGACGCCTTCCTCTCGGGGCTGAGGCTGCCTCTGCATCCTTTTGTTAAGAGGGTTCTGAACTGGGCGGGGCTGTGCCCTATGCAGTATGGTCCGAACTCTTGGAAGCATCTAGTCTGCTTCATACTAAAGTGCCAAGAGAAGGGAGTGACGCCGAGGTTGACGTATTTCAGAGCCGTTCTTGGGATCGGCTCGCTCAGAGACCAGGAGGGGATTTTCTACTTTTCACCGAGGCCGCATAAGAAGGTTATGCACGGTCATCCGGACTCCATAAAGGGGTGGAAAGAAAAATATTTCGTGGTTCGGATTGAGGGGTCTTGGGGAATTCCGACCAGGTGGAACTTCGTCAAGCCGAACCACACTCCGAAGCGGAGCGACTTGACAGCCAAGGAGTGGAAGAGGGTGGAGAAGATAGTCGGGGGGCACAGTATCGCATGGCCTCGAGTGACCGAGATACACCTCGCCCGGGCCGGACTGAGTCCCGCCGACCCTAGTATGTTTCTTTCTGAATATGTTCATTTTCCTGCCTTCGTGTTAACGTTAGCTCTTCTCCTTTCTGTTTTTGCAGGGATGACAACTCAACAGGCAGACGCTAAGAAGATATTGCTTGCTGTTGCCGAGAAGGCGAGGACAGAGAAGAAGAAGAAGGCCGAGTAGGAGAGGATAGCGGCCGAGAAGCAGAAGCTGGCTGCGCAGGCCGGAGGGTCCTCCAAGGGGCCGGTCCCGGTGGCCGAGGGGCCTTCCCCGGCGAAGAGGGTCAAGAGGCACCACTCTCCCCGCTCCCATTCGTCAAGGGCGGCTCGGGACGCCGGGAGTGGTTCGGGCAAGATAGTGGATGCCCCGGGAAAAGGGCTCCCCCCTATTCGGCCGACCGCCGCGGAGATGGTGGGCAAGCAGGGTCTGCTGCCCTTTGCCCCTGATTGGTCGATCGTGCGGGGGGATTCTCTGCTTGATGGGCCTGTGTCGGTCGAGTTCGTCTCGAAGGCTGCCACCGAGCGCGATTTGATGGCCCTGGCGACGCAGACGGCGGACCAGGCCTACATGCGGTGGTGTCAGGGACACCTCTCGGTAAGTTGGCTTGGCTCCGTTTTTCTCATTAACTTGGCAGAGTTTTTCTGATCTTTCTCTCCTCGGACAGGCGATGCTCCATGGTCAGCACTTCCACAAGTGCTTGGAGAAGGAGATATACATCGAGAGGCAGAATGCAGAGAAGTACCTCCGCGAACTGAACAAGGCCACAGATGAGCTGAAAGATGCCCGGGCCATGGTGGCCGTCCACGAGGCCCAGATAGAGCCGCTCTGCAAAATTCACAAGCAGGACCGATGGTTGCTTAAGGCGTAAAGTGATGGGCCTTAAGCGACAAATTGGAATGGTTTCCAAACTTATGATAAGTATGCTGTGAGCAGGTATGGATATGCATACAGGAAGTGATGCAGTGAGTATTGGATATGAAATTCCATTTATGATATTTAAATGTTCAGGTTTATCTTAGTATTCGTAAGTTCGTTCTGTTTACTTATAAAGTTTAATTTAGTTGCTTATTAATAAATTATACTCACACCAGAAATGGCTAACCCCTTAGTGTTTGGGGGGTTAGGGAGTCTCTGGACTACCTAGGCCCCTACTGTTACAGGTCCTCAGTGGTGCAGAGGTGAGGTGTAGATTCTGTGGAGTGGGGCTTCATTCTACAATTTGTTACTTAAGGTTTGATTGTGTGAATAGTGCATTTTATGATTTAAATTGTATTCTTGATGTATAAAAGTATGTGGATGATGATGATGAGTATAATGTGGAGTGGTATGCTATGTTGTTGACCCGTACCCATCTCGTTGTGGAGTACCGGGCCCTGTGGTATGTTTTATGAATTATTTTCTAAAAACCTTACTATGTTTTCAAAGGAATTTATGGTTTTTAATTGAGATTTGATACTCTATTATGAGTTTGGCCCCCAGAGCATATATATATTGCCTGTGTGATTCTGCTCATTTTGGCCTGGGGAACCCGTGATATAATTGCCTGTGATGTGAGCTACGGAATTTAGAGCAGAATTCCGTAAGCTTTTTGTGTTTCGGGGCAGAAATTTCAGGGGAGACTCTACCCGATTTTTCTTTGAAATATAGCTATCTTAGTTTATGATTAAAGTGATATAGAAATTGAAAGATTTGAGTTTGGAGTCAAAATGGGGGCGTTACGGCTTGATACGAATAATTGATGTTCGTAACTATTGATGTATTAACTCTGATGGCAATAAAAGTATTTTAAATTTTCGTACTATTTACTGTATTGAGATGCATTTGAAGGCAAAGATTCTGGTTGTGTCACGGATGTTCGATAACGGGGATTCGGGGCGTTACAAGTATACTGATTATTTTCTTATAACAAATGTCGAGACAAAAGAAGAAAAAAATGCCGCAATTTAGATCATTATATACTGCATGGTCCCAAAAATCTCACCTAAAAATGTTGAAGTACAAAATTTAAGGCAATAGTGTGTTTTTGGGCAAACAAAAAGCTTAGTAGCGCTTCCCACAACGGTCATCTCCATTCAGACTTCAATAATTTTGTTGGACCAAAACAAAAGAAACCATAGGTGGGCCCACACAAAGCAAGGATGTGATGACGTGTCCCAATCTCATCCATCTGATCAAGCCAATCCTTCCTTACTAAAGAGCATCCACTGTCGTTGGCTAAAAACTCAAAAATTAAAAAATAGCTTTAGGAAAATGTCATGTAGTCATTTGCTAAAAACTCAAAATTTAGAATAGGAATGTACAGTAGATTGCTAAAGTTGGGAGTCGATTCAGACGATTGCTAAATATAGGGGACGGAGGATGTTCATCAGTTTGAGGGTAGCGACGGAAGATCATCCGTCTCAATTCGATTTTTAAAAAAAATTGAAAAATGGTTGAAGTCGTCTATTCGTAAATTTGATTTTTAATATATAAAATTAATTTATTAAATCGGTAAAGTTTATTATAAAAAAAAATTGGAAAGTGAGAGACGGATGAAGTTCATCCGTCCCTCACTTTTGCTAAATAGTGTCCTGCTTCGCAACCAAAAAAACTCTTGATGTCGTCGATGGGAATGGAAATTTGACCGCTAATCGGAAGAACAGAAGTCTTCGCGCGGTTTACAGTCATCCCTGACCATAGCCCAAAGCACTGAAGGACCATACTAATGGCCTTCATTTCTTTATCTGTTGCTGCACCGGACAATAGGGTATCGTCAGCGTATTGCAGAACTGAGACTGTTTGAGGGATCCCCCTAACTTTGATACCCTGGATGGTCCCCTGCTCCCTCCCTCTGCCGATCATTTCGGCCAATCGGTTTGCCACGATGGCGAAAAGTAACGAGGACAACGGGTCTCCCTGCGTAAGCCCCCTCCTGCATTTGATTTCTTTCCCTAGCTGACCGTTGACCTGTATGAAGGACTTCCCCCCTCGCACACATAACATAATCCATGTACGCCATATATTGCCAAATCCTTTAAGCTTAAGCGCCTCATCGACGCATTCCCACTCTAGCGATTCATATGCTTTCTGGAAATCTATTTTTAGTAGAAATCCATCTGATTTGTCCTTGTAACCTCTATACACAATTTCATGAGCCGATGCCACACTATCCATAATGTCTCTGCCCCTGATAAAACCGCTCTGTGATTTGCCCACTATCTCCTCCATTAGTGGAGATAATCTTTGCGCAAGGACTTTCGTAATGATCTTGAAGGATCCGTTCAGCAGACTAATCGGCCTTAGGTCCTCTACCCCTAGCACCTCTTTCTTTTTGGGGATTAGTACCACATTAGCATAGTTCAATCTATCTAGCTCTACCACACCCTGGTGTAATTCGTAGAAGATGTTCATAAGTTTTGTCTTGATGATCTCCCAATAAAGCCTGTAAAAGAAGATTTGGAATCCATCCGGACCCGGAGTTTTGTCTTGTCCCAGCACCTTTACGGCTAGTAGAACCTCCTCCTCCATGAACATACCCTCTATGTCTTCACTCCCCTCAATTCTGGATGAGCTCCACATGTCAGTTCTCATCTTACATCTGAAATTGCTCATATTGGTGCCGGGTAATTTAATGATCATTTTTGTACACTCTTAATTGTGTATCTCGTACCAGTATATAGATTTTCTACTTTTGGAATAAATTCTCCTATACTATGACATTCACTTATTGTTTCCCAATGTAAATAAACTCTGTTTAGAAAGTTTGTCGAAGTAAAACTTATCTTGCTCATATGAATTATTGAGTAGTATATAATATGCCAAAATTAAATGTTATTAGTATACTGATTATTTTCTTATAACAAATGTCGAGACAAAAGAAAAAAAAAATGATCATTATATACTGCATGGTCCCAAAAATCTCACCTAAAAATGTTGAAGTACAAAATTTAAGGCAATAGTTTGTTTTTGGGCAAACAAAAAGCTTAGTAGCGCTTCCCACAACGGTCATCTCCATTCAGACTTCAATAATTTTGTTGGACCAAAACAAAAGAAACCATAGGTGGGCCCACACAAAGCAAGGATGTGATGACGTGTCCCAATCTCATCCATCTGATCAAGCCAATCCTTCCTTACTAAAGAGCATCCACTGTCGTTGGCTAAAAACTCAAAAATTAGAAATAGCTTTAGGAGAATGTCATGTAGTCATTCGCTAAAAACTCAAAATTTAGAATTCATGTTCGAATTCATGTTCGAAAGTCGTGTTGAAGTTGAGGAACCCCTAATATCCGAAAATTTCCCCTAATATCCAAATTATAACCGATTTACAATTATCAGCAAAGTGTATTCTAGTTGGGGTCTGCGAGAGTGTCATGCAATTTTATAGTTTGAGTTCTTGTTTGACCTAGTATGGTCAAAGGGAGGGGTGCCTGTGGTCTCTCTCATATCAGGGGACTTGGAGGGGTCAGGTGCGTTGTTTGCCTTCATCGCAAAGTGGCAGTGAGAGTCAACAAGGGTTGAGCGAGGAAAAGAGAACGAGGACTCAATCTGGACATGGAGTTGTCAGATTGGCGGAGTGCCTCAGTGTCTCTCATATGGTGCTTTATGTTGATGGTTGGGTCATTGCTTGGGGCGACGAAGGCGACCGTGCGATAGTTGGAGATGACAAACGGTGAACAAGCGAGGGACTGAGTGAGAGAGTGAGCTCAAATTGGCACGAGAAATTGGTTCTGGCAAAGTCGGCCAATCAGTAGGATTAGATTTTGCTGTATTATTTGTTTGTTGGTTGGGGTGTATGAATTCCAGAAGCCAGCCTGTTGGGATCTGAACTTCATAAGCCTTATTTTTGGTTGTTTGTTTTGTTAAATTTTTTAATGAAACACGGGGGGGCCAAGGCCAACCTTTTATGATCAAAAAAAAAATGTGAGTTCTCTGAGTTGCACACCATCTGTTTGTTTAAATTCCTTACCCAGTTGAACCTCTGTTTTCTTGGGGTTTGAGATTTCTTGATTTATAATGTCATTTTCCCATGAACATTGTGTGTTTGTTTGTTTACAATGTCAATCTGCGATGTGGGTTTTTGCAGTCAATTTTTTATTTGTTGGTAGTTATTGTCTCCGATAATTCTTCTGCATTTAGCAATTTACCCAGTAGCTAGGCACGGGTACGAACAGGCATGCGCATGGTGTGGCATACCAGCTTTCCGAGCAGATAGGTAGTGTCTTGTCGACACAAATTTGTGATATGTGTCGTGAACCACAATTTCCGAGCAGTAGTTGTCCTACATATCTTCACATACTTTTTATCTACTTCATGTTAACAATTTCCACAGTTGATTTTTTAAATTTTAATTTTAATTTTTTCTGCCGTGTGTTTGCCTCCAATGGGAGAAAATTATTAGTCACCCTTTCCACAACCAACTTTTATTATTGTTCTCCTACTACTACAGGTATGTCTACATTTAAGTTTCCACAAAATAAAAATTGAAATAGGTTTGTATATTTAGCTAATTTATATTGTGGAAAAATTCCATCAAATAGATTTTAAAGCAGAGTATTGATTGGGTTTGAAAGCTGAGTTAGTATGGCTTAAGTTCACACTAATGTGGCTTCTTAGTATCGCAAAATGGAAAGGCCTGCTGGTCTTTTTAATCTAATTGTGATAGAAGGAGATGCACGTGACTAGATTGAAGGAACTTATATCAGCGAAAGAAAGGAGTGCATCATACTCTTCGAAAAGGAAACAGTCGCTTCATGCTTGATATATCTATGGTTTCATATTCTTGAAAACTAATTTATTGGGATGGTTTATTCGTGAGTATGGTCACAACCTTCTCAGTGTACTCCGATGTAAGTCTCAGTGAGTATGTAATTCTTACAATAGTTATTTTGATTCCTGTATCATTTCTAATTGATAGGAACTCTGTTTTTAAATTGGTTCCTATTTGTGACTAAACTTCTTCGTTTTGCAGTATTCATAATATTGATAGATAATACAGGGGTGGAGCTATGTGGGAGCCCGGGGGAGGCTCCCCCCACTCCCAACAATTTTAAAAATACCTCTAAAATTATTGAAAGTTTTGAAAAAAAATCCCCTGAATCTATTAAATTTTATGATTTGGCCCCCCTAAAAGTTATGAAAAAACCCTTATAAATTTATATATAGTCATAGGATTTTTTCTTGGCCCGTGGGCAAAATTGTTATGGCTTTGCCCCACGCAAATGAATTGTGGTTCAAGATTATTCATGATAACATGAAACTTTCCGTGGCATTTTCTTAATGTTTCCAATTTCCTTGCTTTAGATGTACTAATTTGTGCTGTCAAGGGCAATAACTGTTTCCATGCTGGAGGTGTGCTTCGTGTGAGTTTTATCTGCTTTGTATCTTTAAGTTGATTTTGGAGTTTCTTATGTGTGCTTTCATCTTTCTACCATACTAGAGGTTTAGTGTTAGAGAACAAGCGAAAAGAGATTATTAACAAATGAGATAACAAGGTGCAATATATAGAGAAGAGGTCACCTCATCCCTCTCCTAATTAGCCCAATGGAGTAAATTAAGTCGTGTATGCAATCTCAAAACAGACTCTAAGATACTCTAATAGTACTGAACCAAGTAATTACAATATCTAGAATGCTTTTTAAACTCAAAATTTATGAATCAAATACGGCTCCCTCATTGTTCACCAAGTGCATGTTCAGATAGATCATGCCCGGAAAATCTCATGATCTGTAAATGTGAATGTGCCACAAGAAATGAACCATATCTTAATGACTGAAGCCTTTCTTAAACATGTCCTTTGAATCTAATTAGCATTTTAGTTTTCACTAGTTACTATAACGAATGTGAATTAAAACTTAAAGTACCATAGTTCAGATTTCTCTATGGAGTTATTGCTTTTAAGTGTCAGTGTATAACAGTTGTAAAGCCTGACTAGCTGATTTGCAGTAGGCTTAGGATTCCATTAACCTTGAAAATTTTCTTGTTATGTTTACTACGACAAGAAAAGAAGAGGTCATAAATAATGAAGTTCAACATTTGACAGTATGTCAGAAATATTTTTATTGTTTATGTTTTTTATTACATTTAGAGCCAAGAAGCTGTATGGAGCTCACAATTCATGGCACTGTAGATGGTGGACTCTGATGTTTGTCTTCTATCTCATATCAACGATGGTTGTCTTCTTCATCCCATCAGACTTAATCGTGTCATGCGGTATGCTTAATTATGAACACACACTGATAATGAAGTTCATTCTAATTAATGTTATGGCATAAGTCAGTTGAGTACTTCCTGGAGATTATTGAAGTAGGCCATGCAAATTCTTTTTTCTAGAAATAGACCTGCATTTCTCTTCTCAGAAATATAAATATCATCAGAAATGGTCAAAAAATGAGCCTACCATTGACCAATCATAGTTGCAGTTCCTATCTGTTTGTGGAAATTAAAGATGTAGATTCTTCAACTGATTTCATTTACAAATACCTCAAAACTTTCCAAGTCTTATTAGAATTTTCATTAAATTTATTATAGAATAGAAGAAAGATATATTTTAGCAGAGAATGAGAGTTGAGGTCAGTTAGTAAATTCTAAATTGTCCTTCAAATCCTTGTGCTATAAATGTTTGGGCCTGTTTGTTTTGATATTGAGAGTTGTATATTCTGAATATTCTATTCAGAATAGGCGTTTGTTTAGACCTTATTCTCAAAACAGTATTGAGAATATTGGTATCCCTTGAATTCGATATTCCCAACCATACTCACGAGCTCTCTCTCTCTCACGACCTCTCTCTCTCCTCACTCACCAGATCTGGTTCTCCATTCGGTTGTCTTCTACCTTCCCCTCTCTTCCAAACAGTGTCTCCCCAACCCATCTCTCCTCTCTTCTCACTCAGATGCTCTCTCTCTCTTCTCACTCACGAGGTCTCGTCGACTCCGTTGTCTTCCACCTTCTTTGAAGAACCCAGATCTGATCTCTTTTCCCCCCGCCCCCCCGACCCCAAATCCACGATTTCCCGAACGATTCCACTGTGAAATCGAGCGGAAACGGGTGATTCTCTCGCTGGCGACTTCGATACCTGACTATTTGTTGCTGTCGAATTGGTGAGGGGTTGAGGGATTTTGGTAGGGGGTTAATGGTTTGCACTACCCGTGCTGCCTATCGGAGAAGAGCTAGGGAACGAAGGGCAAATAGAATCAAAGAGCTACGCAAGGTTGAATCCTGTGCTGACAATTTCTTCCTTGTTAAAATCCAATCAAATGTATGAAGACAGCGATTGTATTATTTATTTGGTTGTTTTTCTTTACCAATTTGCGCCAATTTTTAATACCCTTTTGCACCAAAATTTTTTTGGGATCACGGTGCACACTGCACACAAACTAGCCGAATTCACTGCTGTGATTTTTTAGGGTGTAATCGGTTGCTACTTGCAACCTAGGGTTATCCGATCAGCTATTAAACTAATTGAAGGAATTTGGCAATTTTTTTTTTTTTTTTTGATGTTTGTTCAAAATAGATGAGTAATACGGGTAGGGGAAAGGGGAAGGCAGTGGATGAGGATTATGGGTTGTGGTCTTCCGATATTACAGAATATTTTATCAACCTTATGGAGGGTGCAGTTGACAATGGTTTGTTAAAAAGCAACACATTCGAGGCTAAAACCTGGAGTAATTTTGCGCAACAAATGAATCTTGTGTGTGGGCGTTCATTCTCGGTGGGACAACTGAAGTCGAAATATGGACGACTTAAATCAGAATGGAAGGTGTTTGCTGATATGAGGAAACAGAGCGGTTTTGGTTGGGATGAAGCCAACCAAACCGTTACTTGTGAGGCTCCGGTTTGGGAACAATATGTTAAGGTTAATATATATAATCTCAAACTTTGATTTTTGTTTGTGAATCCTTTTTATTATACTTAATCTTCAATCTAATACTTGCATAGTAACAACATATTCTGTGAATAGATGCATCCTGCTGCCAAAAAATACGAAAATAAGGGGTTGCCACATTTTGATGCATTGACCAAAATAATGGAGGAATCTGTAGCCCAGGGCAATGTGGCAAGGGCCTCCATACAAAGGGGGTTCGAGGATGAGGAGGCGCGGCGGATGAACTATGAGTTTGGCCACTCCCATCAATTACACGTAAATGTGATTGATGAGTCTGATGATGTGCCAATGGGTACGGGGTCCGGTTCACGTAAAAGAAAATCTAGTGCATCAAGTGGCCGCGAATCAATGATGTCAAAGATGGCGGAATATCTTGATGTCTGTAAGCAAACTCAAGAGGTAAAAAAAAGCAGGTACAAGAATAAAAATGAAGTGGACAGTGCTCCCTCGATTAACCCTGCTTTGGCCGAACAGGATCAATGCCAAGATATAATTGATTCGATGACAGGGCTTGATCCAATTGTAGCTTTAAAAGCAGGACACTACCTGTTTCAAAATCCGAACATTTGTCATGCTTTCCTCCGTATGTCTCGAGAACGGCAGGAGTTGGCGGTGCATTATTATGCCACCCTGTCGTAATCCCATTCAGCCTAATGGGTTGAACAAATCATGTTGTAGAAATTTTTTTATGATTATTTCCGTATTTGCTTGAGTTTGATTGTAGTATGACGACTTTGACAGTGAACAAATTGCTGATTTAATTTAATTTAAATTTGTAATGTTATAATTTAAATCTAATTCCTGAAATAGATTTGCTAGTAGTAGTATACCTTGTTATCTTTTTTCAATTGCACAGGCTTGTGGAATTCTACCATCTCTCAATATGTTGTTTTGTGATTCCGTAAATCTCATTATATATAGTCGTATTATTAAATGTGTGTGCACTTGATATGGGATTTTCCCAAAATGATTTCTATCTTCTTCTTTATAGTGAGTTACTACTGCAAGTGCATCCTCTGTTATGGATACTTCTTCATCCAGTAGTGACGATCTCGAAGAGGTGATGAATGCAATCTTGGTAGCTGAATTATGTGAAGAACTTGACCGTACAAGGTCCACTAATAAAAAGCAAACGGGACGTGAATATTTGGATAATATGTTAGCCCAGGCCGAGTTTCATGGAATATTCCGTATGAACCAAGATTGTTTTATGACCTTGTGTGCTTTCCTGCAAGAAAGGAACTTTTGCGAGGAAACAACGGAGTCTTCAAGTCATAAGCGAGTTACTTTCGAGGAAAGCGTGGCTATTTTCCTGTATATTGTCGGTCATAGTTCAAGAATGCGACTAGCCGGTAGTACGTTTAACCACTCAACTCAAACAATCCAAAAGCACTTTAAAAAAGTATTGAAAGGTCTGGCAAGAGCAGCAACATTCCTTATCAGACCTCCTGATTATACACATGTACATCACAGAATCACGGGATCAGAGGACTTTTACCCGTGGTTTCAGGTAATACGTCACCCTGATTGCGTCATGTATTATTAAATTTTTTTCCTAGTTTGGATTTGTGATATCTATTATTCGAATTAATAATCTGTAGGGAGCTATTGGTGCTGCTGATGACACGTTAATAAAAGCTACAGTTCCCGCTAGTCGAAGCAACGCTTGTCGCTCTCGAAAGGGTATTGTAAGTCAAAATGTATTGGCAGCATGTGATTTTAACATGATGTTCACATTTGTTTACGCGGGATGGGAAGGCAGTGCGAATGATTCCCGTGTAATGCATACTGCATTAGCACAAAAACTGTTGCCAATCCCACCGAACGATAGTACTACTTAGTAGATTGTGGTTATACCAATATGCCTGGTTTTTTGGCGCCATACCATGGTGAGCCATACCACTTACAGGACTTTCAAGGGGCCAACCATGCACCAACCCAACCTAGACAACTTTTTAATAAACAACATGCTAGGTTAAGGAATGTGATTGAGAGAACGTTCGGTGTATTCAAGAAGAGGTTTGCCATCTTCGAGAACATGCCAAACTACCTGTATACAAAACAAGTTATGATGGTCACAGCCTGTTGTGCACTCCACAATTTTATATGCCTGCACTCACGAAACGATGCATTTTTAGCGGAACTCGATGGCGAACAATTAGTACATCACCAACACACCGAAGATGCAGCATCCACATCGCAGGAGTTGGATTTATCATCTTCCCAATTGAGACATATGAATAGCAAAAGAGATGATATTGCCATGGCAATGTGGAATGCTATACACTAATGTAATTTGAATGTACACATTTTCATTGTATCGATTTTTCGAATTGTCGTAATTGGAATGCGAGGCATTGATGTCATTTGGATATGTTTGTATCATTGCAATATTACTATTATAAATATCAGCATGCATATGTTCCTTTCAGCTTTTCATTCATTTTTTGAGATGTTGTCTTTACCAATTACTTCAATGATGTACAGGTGTTGCACATTATTCTCCCTCGTTGGTTTTGAGTTATGATGAGATGGATTTTGTTTCTGAAGTTGCACACTTTGAATCATTTATTGAATGATTTGTAGGAGTGACTTGTGATGAATTAATCCTAACTGAGCTTTACTTTTCCTCGTTGGTTTTAAGTGAGGATGAGATGGATTATGTTTCTGAAGTTGCATCACTATGAATCATTTATATAAAGATTTGTAGGAGTGACTTGTGATGAATTAATCCTAACTGAGCTTTACTTTTCCTCGTTGGTTTTAAGTGAGGATGAGATGGATTATGTTTCTGAAGTTGCATCACTATGAATCATTTATATAAAGATTTGTAGGAGTGACTTGTGATGAATTAATCCTAACTGAGCTTTACTTTTCCTCGTTGGTTTTGAGTTATGATGAGATGGATTTTGTTTCTGAAGTTGCACACTATGAATCATTTATTGAATGATTTGTAGGAGTGACCTGCGATGAATTAATCCTAACTGAGCTTTACTTTTCCTCGTTGGTTTTAAGTGATGATGAGATGGATTATGTTTCTGAAGTTGCATCGCTATGAATCATTTATATAAAGATTTGTAGGAGTGACTTGTGATGAATTAATCCTAACTGAGCTTTACTTTTCCTCGTTGGTTTTAAGTGAGGATGAGATGGATTACGTTTCTGAAGTTGCACACTTTGAATCATTTATTGAATGATTTGTAGGAGTGACTTGTGATGAATTAATCCTAACTGAGCTTTACTTTTCCTCGTTGGTTTTAAGTGATGATGAGATGGATTACGTTTCTGAAGTTGCATCGCTATGAATCATTTATATACATATGTGCCCAAAGTGTGACTTATGGTGGCCCTAATGGAGCATATTACAGTGCATCCACAACAAGAAGAATGGGTGGCGATGGAGTAAGTTTAATTTAATGTGAAAGTTACCTCCTACAATACTCAGCTGGGTTCTAATTATTGTTCTTTGATAGTGTTTCCCGAAAACACTTTAAACAAACGCTGTTCTTTGGATATTATTTCAGACAAGTAAAAAAATTTTACGTGTGTGGAGCCTTTTATAATACAGTTAATGCTTTCAGACATGCTTTTGATTATCCTTTGGATATTATGGCTGTGATGATCAACCACTTTTAGATACTTCTTACTAAACTTAGAAGTTGCTGGAGCACATATTCATCTGAATTTGAGATGTGATGGGTCAGGTTTGATCTATATTGCTTTGAGTTATAGACATACAAATACCATACTATAATCTGGTATAGTTTATGGTTCGTGAGTTGCTTTTTGGCTGCTCATGCTTTGAGCACTTATCCATCACTATGTTTCAAGTACAAATTTTGGCTGCTCGTGGTTTCTACTTTGTTTCTGTATACTAAGCTGCTTTTTAACTACTCATGGTTTCAATTTTGTTCTGGTTTCAATTTTCACCTCACTCAATTGTTGATAAATACTGATCTTACACAATAATCTGGTTCAATTTATGGATACTGAGATATTTCTGTGGCTGTTCTGTTCATGGTTTCAAACCTTGTTTCTGGAGTCAATTTCTATTGCCTTGAATCCTTGATCATTACAAATACTACACACTGGACTGAAATGATTACTGCATACTGATATGAGATGCATTATTTGGATGATTTTTCTTTGAACTTTAGCGGGCTATGAGTTCACTCTGAAACAATTCGGGTGTTGCATTTTTAGTTAAACTCTTCAGAAATTGATACCATACTACTAAATGATTGACTCCAGAACAATTCGGGTCTGTTTGTTCCCCTTTTTTTTTTAATCTGCAGCTTTATACCACACTGATGTTCTCATACTGATTGTATTCAGTACTAACCTGAGGGTCTGTTCTTGTGCTGACATTAATAAGTTTCAGATTGTATTGAGCTTTATTCACCAACTTGTGCTGACATGTATATCTCCCAGTATTCAGATTGTATTCTGAAAAATAAGGGAGGGTATCAGTATTCTGGGATACTGTTTCCCAAAAACACTATAAACACTATAACAAATTCAGATTTGTTCAGCTGAATTGCAGTTGTATTCAGAATGAACTATTTTGTTCTCTGATATTGCACTCTGTATCATGCGGCATCAGGATATGTGAATCCATTTTCATTAATGAAACAAGAAGGAATTGTTGGAGCTTTTTGGCTCAATATAGTTGGGGATATCAGTATTCTGAATAGTATTAGCTGAATTCCACTTAATACAAAGGCCAACCTGTGATATTTCTTCAGGAATTTTGAAAAAAATGAAGCTGGAACAAACATACCAGCATGGTATCCTCGCATTACGAAGTATCTGATTTGTTCTACTGAATTGCATTTGTATTCAGATGGACCTACTTTGTTCTCTGATACTGCAATTGAGCTCTTTGGCGAATTATAGTGGGGGGGTATTAGTACCTGTATTAATAATCAATATTTTTGTGGAGGGACATAACAAAGTGGAAAATGATGGTTTCTGATCCCTTATGATTATTTTGTAGTCTATGCTTCCCGTATTTTATCTACATTATCTGCAGTCAGAATGCTTTCAAGTCTTCTCATATTTAGGGCTCACTTTGCAAAACAAAGAGGGCACAAAGGGGCTTTCTTAGCTGATTGTTCTCAAAAGAGGGTTGCTGCAAATGTTTGGTTAATCTTCTTGCTAACTTTTTTGTTTTTGTTTTCCTTTTTATCCAATGTGATTAATATAGCTTTTGTATTGACTACAGGTACAAGTTTCTTATATTGACTACCGGTACAAATTTGCACAAGAAGTTCAGAAGCAACAGCAGCAGCTCCAGGCAGCAGCAGACACATGGAGCATTTTGTTTACTGACTTTTTTGTGACAATTTTGTATTGATTAAGAATAAAAAATTGTAGAACCTTTGTTCAGAATATATGTATTGATCCCGGGCCATTTTTCTTCAGAATATATGTATCAAAGTAAGCTTGTTTTCTTGAATAAATTGGTTGAGTATGTTAATTTGTGAATACTTTTTAGTCTGATTATCTTCTCGTACATCCTATTTGATCTCACATGCAATATTTTATCCGATTACTGCTACTACTTGCTATCACATGCAATCTCAACAAAACAAACAAAAAAATACTTCTCATTTAAGACTGAAGAACTGCAATTACCAAAAGAGGTAATGATAACAGCAAAACATTGATCCAAATAGAATAACTTATACATGAACTGCGAGTTGCTGCTTCACAATACCTCACTGAATCTATATTATGTACATACAAGCTTTTGAAATGAAATTTTGTACTCTAACGTGAAGAATCAGTCGTGGAGATGATGGCGGCTGATTTTTGCTCGATTCACAGGCTGCTCAGGTATTCTTCTTCTCATACTTGTACAACATTGCAATCTAACTACAACTATTAAAAAAATATCAGCAAATGATAAATGCAAATTGATATTCTAAATTGTCAGAAATCCGAACAGCTTTTAAACTCCTTTTTCCAGGAAAACAGCTTTTAGATAACAGTTTTCAGCAAGAAATAAAACAGAACAGCTTTTAAACTCGTTTTTTTCAGAAAAACAGCTTTCAGATAACAGTTTTCAGCAAGAAATATAACAGAACAGCTTTTAAACTCGTTTTTCCAGAAAAACAGCTTTCAGATAACACTTTTCAGCAAGAAATATAACCGAACAGCTTTTAAACTCCTTTTTCCAGGAAAACAGCTTTCAGATAACAGTTTTCAGCAAGAAATATAACAGAACAGCTTTTAAACTCGTTTTTTTCAGAAAAACAGCTTTCAGATAACAGTTTTCAGCAAGAAATATAAGAGAACAGCTTTTAAACTCGTTATTCCAGAAAAACAGCTTTCAGATAACAGTTTTCAGCAAGAAATATAACAGAACAGCTTTTAAACTCGTTTTTTCCAGAAAAACAGCTTTCAGATAACAGTCTTCAGTAAGAAATATAACCGAACAGCTTTTAAACTCGTTTTTTTCAGAAAAACAGTTTTCAGATAACAGTTTTCAGCAAGAAATATAACAGAACAGCTTTTAAACTCGTTATTCCTGAAAAACAGCTTTCAGATAACAGTTTTCAGTAAGAAATATAACCGAACAGCTTTTAAACTCCTTTTTTCAGGAAAACAGCTTTCAGATAACAGTTTTCAGCAAGGAATATAACAGAACAGCTTTTAAACTCGTTTTTTTTAGAAAAACAGCTTTCAGATAACAGTTTTCAGCAAGAAATATAACAGAACAGCTTTTAAACTCGTTATTCCAGAAAAACAGCTTTCAGATAACAGTTTTCAGCAAGAAATATAACCGAACAGCTTTTAAACTCCTTTGTCCAGGAAAACAGCTTTCAGATAACAGTTTTCAACAAGAAATATAACAGAACAGCTTTTAAACTCGTTTTTTCCAGAAAAACAGCTTTCAGATAACAGTCTTCAGTAAGAAATATAACAGAACAGCTTCTAAACTCGCTTTTTCAGATAAACAGTATTCAAAATACAGTTTTCAGAATATAGTCTAAACAAACAACTTTTAAACTCATTTTCAAAATACCTCTATTCAGAATACTCTATTCAGAAAACTCTATTCTAAATATCAAAACAAATGCACTCCAAATATTTGGGCATAGAGTCTCTTTCCCAAAATATTGTCCTTAATTAATCAAGATTAAGACGACTAAGTCCAGCAGTTAGTCAATTAATATATATATAGAAATATATATAGCACTTGTTGTTTTTCTTTTTCTATGTGAGATTTGGTAGTGCTGTCAGTCAACTATTGAGTATGATACAATTGAGCACCAAAAAAATTAGCTGAAGATCTGCTTCGAAAATATTCTTATAGAATAACCAGAGATAAATGTCCAGTCCTACCGTTTGTTTTTGTGAACGTAGGTGAAGCCACGCTTGCTTCGTGTCATAAATCTGTCACCAACTTCTGGATGAATACGACACAGAGAAACAATTAAGTACATAATATACAGTACACATGTAAAGTTGTACTATTATCGTCTATCCTTGATTATCCATCCCCACAACCGCGATCTGAAGTCTCTAATTGTAATTAAATGGGCAAAAATCAAAATACCGCCCCAACTGTTGGCCCGAATATAAAATGTCCATACAACGTTGAAAAAGTACACTAAATTCATTTCTCTGTTAACTTAATCTCATCCGTTAAGTTATAATTATTAAATCACTTTTTTACCATTATCCTTTTATAATCAAATCTCTTCATTTTTTTTCCTTTTTTGTCATTCTTTTTTTTTCCCAAATTCCGATTGATTTGTCGATCGAATAAATCAGAGTTCTCTTTTAAATCTATGGATAAAAACGCAGAACCCATCCTTAAAAAACATCGTGCGTTTAATTTACATTTAATTGTTGTTAAAACATGACTTTAAAATAACTTTAGATTGTTGCTAAGAATAATGAACATGTAAATTATACTGTACAAATAATGTATGTCTATTCTGTATTTTTTGTTTTAAGAAAGGTAGAGAAGCCCTACCTCAAAATATATTAAGCTAGTTAAATGTATGTTATTTTTCCAATATAATTGTAAAATGACTTGGCCTCTGCTCATAGCTAGGTAAATGTATTTCACTTCTTGATCAGTACGTTTCCAATATAATTGTATTCTAAAATAACTTGTCCTTTATTACTACTAAGAATTAACAGTCTTTGTGAGGATAGTTTAAAACTGAAGAGCAGACGGTATAGAATAACTGGATATTATTGAATATTGCATGTGCAATCCTGCTTTGGTATTAATTTCACTTTTTATATTTATTTGCGGAGAATTTCTTAGGTCCAAGGGAGAGGGAAAGATGGTTTTAAAATTAGGTTGTACAACAAATCTTAAGTTCACACATAGGCGACAGATCCCCTATTCTCTGCTTAAATTTATCAAACAAAAAAACTCAAAATAAAAAATTCATCAAATAAGTGAAAACGAGAGTAAAAGAGAGAGAAGACGAAGAATGAGAAAGGACCATCGATTGCAGAGAGAGAAGCGGCAGCACAAGTACGAGAATGAGGAGCTTCATGGCCATGGCAAGGATTTCTGAGAACTCTGATTTATTCAATCGACAGATTGATCGGGATTTCAAAAAAAAAGGAATGAAGAAAAAGAAAAAAGAAGAGGAGGTTTGATTATGAAAGGGTAATGGTCAAAAAGTAATTTAATAATTATAACTTAACGGATGCGGTTAAGTTAACGTAGAAATGAGTTTATTGTACTTTTTCAAACGTTGTATGAGCATTTTGTACTCGGGCCAAACGTTGGGGGGGTACTTTGGCTTTTGCCCTAATTAAATATAACTAGTAATATAAACATGCAATGCACATATTAATTTTTTAAAAAAATTAAAGTAAAAATTTTGATTTACACGTGTGATGTATGTCTTAATAAATATGATTATATACACGTGCGATGCTAGGAGAGTTGAAGTTTCACGTGCATTGCACGTAAGTAGGTAGATTTACAACTCCAACTCTTCTATTATCTCTACTATTATAATGGGAGAAGGGGTTAGTGTCACCGGCTGTCATTTTGAAGCCAACACGTGCAGCGCACGTGTTGGCAAAATGACTCACTTTGGTAAATATTTTCGAAAGTGGACCAGTTTGGTAAATATTTTCAAAAGTAGATCAGTTTGGTAATTATTTTTTATCCTTCTCATTTGGTCAATATTTCCGAAAGTGGATCAGTTTGAAAATTATTTTCTTTTTATCCTTTTCATTATCCTTTCAATTTTTTCCACGTGCACGTGTGCACGTGTATAATACTAGTAATATAGATAGATAGATTATATATTATATGGGTAAAAGGGATATGAGCAACTTATTTCGTACCATTACTATCTGAGCTACAACTTGATGGTTCAATTTGGGATAGTTTTACTTAAATAACAAAATGCGAATCAAGGTATTCACAGTACATAAGATACACTTGTTGAACATTATAATAGTACAGTTTTGAAATTTTCATCTTGCCTTTCCTATCAAAATAGGGCATACCTGAAATAGTTACAGATGTGTACAGTCATATAGAAACATGCAGATCCAAAAAAAAAAACATAGTAATTAAAATTTCATGTGATGTGTAATTAAACAAATCTGTGTTTCATTAACCTTATCAGATGATCTGTCACATAATCTATCATCATTAGTGTTGTTTCCAAAACTCAACAGCTAATCAGCATTATGATTACTCAATGTGCACATGAGACATGCACTAAATATACGTACTTGCATTTTAATTATCTATACTATTATTAAGCAAAGCCCCATTTTGGCGGCTTTTTACTATCATGCCCTCATAAACATAAAAGACCAAAAAAAATATAGGGTTAATATCGGAGGTCAGAAATGTAATTTGCATGTATTGGAAAAATAATTAACATGCATAGATTTGCATGTCTGTCTGCATAGATTTGGAAAAATAATTAATAGTATAGATTTGCATGTACTTGCATGCACAATTTATTCATAAGAAAGTTTCCTTCTATCAAAGCCAGAAGGTGTAACACATGCATGCAAATATCAAAATGTATAAATTGTGGATGCCTGTCTGCATGCATGCATGCAACCTCTTCGGTGACATGCCCCTTCCTCAAAATCCTACACACCTTTATAGACGTGCATTGCACGTGCATTATACTAGTACAGCTAATGGTCACATCTTTTATGGCATGAATAAATATAGTAGATTATAGATAGGATTAGACAAAGAATATGTATAACAAAACCCTATTCGGATTATGACCGATTTATCGTCTAGCGACTAAGAAAGGTGAACTCTTCTTTTTGCAGTAAAAATGTAAAATATAGCCACTATGTTTTGTTAATAAGAAAATAACGAAACAACCCAAGTAAGAAGAAGGCGATACTCTAAGAACATTAGAGGATACACTTGTTTTCATTTAGGGTCATGTTTCTAGGATTTGACCAAAAACTTTGAATTTAGCATAAATTTCACTAAACCATATCCCAAGTTTTGACTGTGTGGCATATAAACCCCCGAAAAATTTGCCGTACTGCCCTCTTTTTTAAAAATAATTAGTGACTTGCCCTACTTTTCAAAATAATTAGCGAGAAGCCCTTATTTATGACACGTCAGCAACAAACGTTATTGGAAAAAACGGCATCAGTTATTTCGATGTCGTTCTTTCCAATAACGGCATCTCTTTTTGAAAAAATTGTCATGCCGTTATTGGGAATAACGGCATATTTTATTTTTGTATAAAGATCTTTAAAGTATCAATCGTGACTCGAGATAGAAATGCAAAATTGAAAATAACTGATGCCATTTTTCACAATAACGGTATCGGTTATTATCGTTTTGCACAGGTTCCTATAATCGAAAAACCCCTTCTTCTTCCCCATTCTCCCTTGCTATTTTTTTCCTTCTCCATTCCGACTTCGAAAACCCTAACCCCCCCCCCCCCCCCCCCCCCAAAAAAAAAAAAAAAAAAAACATCTTAAAATCCCAAGTATTTAATTGATTTGTACTCAGAGTCTACTCTTCAATCTCTAACTGAGAGTGCCAAATCAATCCGAATCCGAAATTATTGTAAGTATCCAAAACCCTAATTTTATTTTGTAAAGTTGATTTTGATAGTATGATAGATGTGTGCATTGGTAGTATAGTACAAGTGATGTAGATTTGTGTTATTGAAGTAGTAAGTTTGGAAATAATATTATGGATTCTTAGTGATATAGAGTTTACAAAATATTGAATTGTTGAGAAAGGTGGAATTGTTCAATTTGTTAGGAAAACAAAGAATATGGAGAGATATTTTGTGTGTGTGTGTGTGTGTGGGTGGGGGGGGGGGGGGGGTTCGTTGTTATTATGATGATTGCAAGTAGTTCAAAATTCATACTTAGGTTATAAAATCCATTTTTTTAGAATGTTATGAACGATTCGGATTTGAGGAATAACGCGTATGTGATTATACCATACTTAGTTTATTTTGAAAATTCTTTTACAAAAATTGTTGTTGATTAGTATTTGTTATTGTTGGCAGGCCAATGGATCGTACACAACCATCTTCTTCCCATGGGGTTGGTGCTTCTTCTAGTTCTTCGTTTGGACCACGGGGACATGTTTTGAAGTCTTTGAATCGAAGAATCTGTACAAGTTTGCAAGTTTGGATGCTTTGAATTGAAGAATCTGCACAAGTTTGCAAGTTTGGATGTTTTGAATTGCAAGTCTGGATGAAGCCTGGATGGTTTGTGAAGATTTAAGATGAATTGGATATTGATGAATTGAATTGAATTGATTTTGAAGTCTGGATGTCTGTGAATTGATGAATTGATCAAGACATGCACAGATCAAGTCTGGATGTCTGTGCATGTCAGTGAAGTGAAAACCATGAATAAAATATGCCGTTATTGACAATAACGGCATCTTAATCCTGTAACATTCTTGCGAATAACGACATCAGTATGGATGGAAAATCAGGAGATATGGAGTATGCTGTCAATATTTCGGTGTCCACAGTCGTTATCCACATTAACGGCATCCTAAACCAATGCCGTTATTTAAGATAACGGCATCTTTGTATAACCCACCTGCCTTCCAAGATAACGGCATATATGAAGATGTCCATAAGTATGTCGTTATCCAAGATAACAGCACCTTCAAATCCTGCCGTTTTCTAAAATAACGGCATCAATTCTGTTTGCCGTTGTTCAGAAACACGGCATCAGTTAAACAACAAAATCTCAAATTTTCAGATTACTGCCAAACTTTCTGTCTCCACAGTCGTCCTTGAGAATAACGGCATAGAAAGAAGATGTCGTTATTCACAACAACGGCATTTGTTGTTTGAACAGTTGTGCATGTTTTCTGTGCATGTTTTGTTGTGATTGTTTATTTACAACAAATTTAACTATATCCCCAATTCAAACCACAAATCTCAGTCCAAACAATTTAAACTTAAATTGCTCAACATATAAAAAATGTCCATAATTTCATACAAACACTTACAAAGGAGGAGACATAACTAACATCCAATAACAAGAAAAATATTCAAGTGCGGGTAGATTGTGAAGTCCCCACACTTTGTACATTCTTACAACTCCGTCTATTGTGTCCACTTACACCACATTTCGAACATACTTTTCCACTACTCCCACCTTCTCGTGCGTCCATGTCATTGCAGATGCGAGTACTCTTAGGCCTCCCCTTCACTCGACGAAGACTAGAATCAACTATTAGTACCGGTGCGCTTTGGGTAGGCCAATAAGATTCGTCTGGTATAGGATTGAAAGTTGGTGCCCATGTTTTTGCTAACGAATCCGTAGAGTAGAAGGGATCTATGTACGGTTGATAATCAAGCGCACGTAAAGCACATGCCGCTAACACATGAGAGCATGGAACGTGGATCAGTTGGAATTTGCCACAGGTACAAGTTCGGCCTTCTAGGTCCACCGTATGCCAATGTCCACCTTTTTGATATCCACCGTCCATTCTAATGCCTGTTTTCACCCCAAAAACACCATCGCGATTATTAAACATTATGGCCTCATGTAAATTGGATTTTTCACGGCGGACATCAATTAGGTCCTGAATCCGGGGTGCTCATAGTTTACCTTCACTGATAAGTGCCTACGCGGCCTCACGCCGGTCGGTGAAGTACATGTTTAGACGGAAAAATATCTGTTCTACAATTGCGGTGACAGGTAAGCTACAAACACCTTTTAGAACCGAGTTGAAACTTCGGACAGATTTGTTGTCATTATACCATATCTACGCCCACCATCAGCAGTAAGTGCCCACTTCTCAATTGCGTTTTCCTTTACCCAATTAGCCGCATCAGCATTGCGAGCTTCAAGTTGTGCCATCTTTTCCTCGTACTTTTTCCACTGATTTTGACACGCAATTATCTTCATTTTATTCATCAAAAATTTCGAACCAAATTTTTTAGGAAAATTGCTAGCAAAATGCCGCATACAGTACCGATGATATGCAAATGGTTCCCTCCACGTGCCAAACTCATTTTCCATTGCTGATAAAATACCGGCATGTCGGTCAGAAATGACACAAAGACCTTCACGATCTGTAACAAAGGACCGAATACAGTTCATGAACCATGTCCACGTTTCTATGCTTTCACCTTCAACCAGTGCAAATGCAAACGGAAACAACCCCCCGTTTGCGTCTGGTGAAACCGCAATCAACAAACAGCCTTTATATTTCCCGTACAAGTGAGTGCCGTCTACACTTATAATTGGTCTACATGATTTAAATCCTTCGATGGAAGGACCGAATGCCCAAAAAACACCCTTAAATGTTTCTATACCCGGCCCGGTCGTAATCTTCGCCCAATGTACAGCCATACTTGGATTTGAAGCTTGAATTGCATTAAGTAGATATGGTAATTTAGTGTATGCTTTTTCAAAAGAACCATATAGTTTCTCAATTGCTTTATGTTTTGCCTTCCAAGCTTTCCAATATGATATTGTGTATTGGAGCCTACCCTTCACCATCTCAATTATGGCTCTTGGTGTTATTGAGAGTTGTTCCTTCAGAGCATCCATTATGACCATTGATACGACCGTCGAGTCAATTTTGCTGTGATCCTGAGTCAATGTAGGATTCACACATTTGTGTACACCTTCAAGCTTTTTCACCACAAAATAATTACGACCTTTGGGAACAATTGCACGCAAGCACCATGGACAACCAACTTCATTTTGAAGTGATGGATTTTCTGCAATCTGCTCGGCTGAATGGTGGATGGGCGCGTATTTACATTTCACATGGTATAGACAACGATCTTATTTTACTGTCACGAATTCTCTGTGGTTCTTCACGGCGCACATCTTCACTTGATGTTGTAGAGCATCTTTGGTTGGAAATCTTTGACCTATGAATAGTTCATCCAAGTTGGAAGAACCAATGGAAGACTGGCCATGTTCATGTACGGTGGCACGGGACATCCATTCACTTGATTGCGATCCACGCATAGCTGCACTTGTGTCCTGACTTGGCAACACGCGGGCATTGTTAACCGGCACATCAACATTGGCATCAACAACTGGAGCTTCAACGGCAATCTCCTCATCATCATCCTCGAGACCGCATACCTCATCTTCTTCCTCTTCTACCAAGTCGTTATTTACAACGGCGTTGTTAAAGTCTTCCATAGCAATGCCAGCTACCAAAATATTTTGTGGCAATGGGATTGGATGTACCTGCTCGTATTCGGAGGAAACATGTTCCGTTGGAGTTATGCTAGTATCTCCAATTGTATTTGAAATCCTTGCATGTGACTCTGCAGATAGTTTCAAAGTCCTTGTGGGCCTTGGACTTTCGATAACAACTCTTGTAGTATTTGGAAGTCTCGTTTGATCGATATATAACTCAACTATATTCCAACCACAACTTGGATGAAGTGTCCTAAGCAAGACAGACCTCAGAGAACTGTCACTGTCTATGGGTACCAACATGAAATACTGTCCATCCTCTTTACGAGCAGAATAACGGGCTCTCATTTTTAGACTCATTTCACTTCTATCCCAATTGGTGACTTCATATATCTTATCTATTAATTCTGCGTAACCAAAGTTGGTGGTAGCCCAAATAATTACCGGTTCAACATCACTATAAGAATATCCAATTTTCGGATCCTTAATTACTTCACCCCCATAATATAACCAAATAGGGATATCAAATTCCATACCTATGCATAAAAATTAAAACATATTCAAGTCATTCACTACTCACAATAAACAAAACATTGAAATAAAAATCAAACATAAGGTTAAGATGATAATACCTTCAAATTAAACCAAAAAAACCACTAGCAAAAATTTCGTTGTGGATGAAGACTGCAAATGAGAGTGGAAGTGAGGAGGTAGGATGTATGAAATTTTACAGGACTCAAATGGTTGGAATTTTTGATTTTGAGATTTAGGGTTTGTGGGTAACAGAAGCGATGCGAGAGAGAGATGTTTACGAATCAGAAGGGGAGGAAAGAGAAGAAGAAGGGTTTTTCGATTATAGGAACCTATGCAAAAAGATTATAACTGATGCCGTTATTGTGAAAAACGGTATCAGTATAATCTATGCCGTTCTCTCAGAGAACGATGAGAGAACGGCATCAGTTATTTCAATTTTTACATTTCTCTCTAAAGTCACGATTGATACTTTAGAGATCTTTATACAAAAATAAAATATGCCGTTATTCCCAATAACGGCATGACAATTTTTTCAAAAAGAGATGCCGTTATTGGGAAGAACGGCATCGAAATAACTGATGCCGTTTTTCCCAATAACGTTTGTTGCTGACGTGTCATAAATAAGGGCATATCGCTAATTGTTTTGGAAAGTAGGGCAAGTCACTAATTATTTTCAAAAAAGAGGGCAGTACGGCAAATTTTTCTAAACCCCCTCGGGTTTGTTTTAATCTTGACCATACATCTCATGCCCATTATCTACACTACACAGCCGAAAGCTTCATTGTTTCAGTCAGTTGTGTGTTATGCAACATTCCTTATATGGAAGAAAAGAAACAAGGTGACCTTCGAAGAAGCTACAATAGACCATGCTAGCTAGGAGAATGGCACACTTATTTCTTTTGGCGACGGGGAGTGGCTAACAGTAATCCAATTATAAAGGAAACTATTACCGTTTCCTAGAAACCTCATGACATGGGTTGTCTAAAGCTTAAGGTAGATGGATCTTTTGACACAGTCACTAAAGAATGGGAGAGTCGACGCATAATGGCTGAAGCGAAAACTGTGGAGGAGAACTTTGCTACAGATGCAGAAATTTGGGCCATGTGGTTAGGTGTGTAGCACATTTCCACATTCCACATTCCTCTGTCTAGATAAAGGGCGATAACCAAATGGTAATACACTTTCTACAAGTACAAGCGGATGTGGAGGAGGGAATTCCATCAATGCTATTGGATACCAGGCTATTAGTTCGAAGCATGGGTTCAGCAACTGTCACGCACGAGCTTAGGGAGGAAAATCAACTGGCCAATTTGATTGTCAATAAGAGTCGTGCTGAAAGGTTGTCAATTAATAGTAATTTACTACCTTGAAAAAGGTTAGAAACTGAAATATTACTCATGCTTTTACACAATCAAAATGGGACAGGATATAGATATGATCAGACTGAAACTGCATTGACAGTTAATAAATCTATGTTTCATCAATCTTGTTTAAATATGTTACCCTTTTATCCTCAATTATAAGGTTAATTAACATGGCACATCGATAAATTATGAAGAGAAGGTCTACTACAACTATAACATTTATCAACTATTTGTACTGAACATATAGATTCTGCATAAATATGATTAGCCTTGTTTAATTGCATGCAAACTTCAGGTTACTGTAACAACTAACAAGAAATATGTAGATTTCATCACAAAAATTACAATATGCATTCCATGAATACCATAAGCATGAGCACAAACACTATTTAGCCTAAGAAAGTAGAAGGGATTCCCCAAAACTGGAAGGAGTATCGTATGTCATTCATAAAAACCTTTAAAGAAACTAAAGTATGTGGTGCAATTAATTTCTTCTACATTCATCGAACATCATCTAGCAATCTAATCTTGACAAATATGAGATAAAAGGCTAATTATGAATATGAAACAAATCAGCAAGGATTGTGAAGCCAAAACATGCAAAACTACTCAAAGTTAAACTATAACTTTCCTAATATGACTATCATTCTTTCTTTCGTTATTTTCCTTCATCCAGACACTTCTACCCTACATTAAATCAGTCGAATAACTTATAACTGGTTAACTACTCAGCCATAGAACCAACATAAATTGTCTGGCTATACCAGTTGTGGGATTAAAACTTCAAATGTTAAAGACTTCAGAAATGCAACAAATTTTTGTTTAGGTACAGGATAAGAAACATGTTAATATTCTTCAGTATTCTGGTGTATGCATGACTGCATGCTCAGATTTATGTGTAGCAAAAGTAAATTGAAGAAATAAAACAAGCAGGCAAGCAATAATTCATTTAAGATAATATGTGCACTTTGAAATTGGTCATGTATGACTTCAAATATCAAAGATCTCCATCATATAGATTATTTGTGCTATGAAAGGCATACAGCAAAAGAAAAAAATAAGTAACAGTCTTTTCAAGTTGAGTTCGGCCTACATGTGATAGTGATCCAATGTGCAACAATAGGTTTGACTCGAAAATGTGTGCATGTGAAGAAGAGATTGAATGCGACTTCCAACAAAAGCAGCAATTCATTTAAACTCATGCTTTTCTTCCACATTTTAAATTTTGATTTTCAGGTTTTATGTCAAGAATGCTGAATGTAATTCTTCCACATTTTAGATTTTGATTTTCAGGTTTTAAGTCAAGAATGCTGAAAGTAATGACTAAAAATAGAAGACACATTAAACAAGTTATTTTAGCTAGAGTTTCCTATACAGGAAAAGAAGTAAAAGCATCTTGCCCACTTAAAATTCTTTAATGTATGTGCAAACTGTAATTTGTTAGGCAAGTCATGTTAGTTCATGTCAGACCAAGTAAGAATAAGTCATCAGTACTAAATGTTGTTCCTTAGGCTCTGTTTGGTTCAAAGGAGGGGAGGGGAGGGGAGGGATTTAATAAAAAACTCTGTTTGGTTCAAAGGAGGGAAGGGCAGGAAAAATAATTATCTTCTTGTTTGGTTTACAAGGGGAGGGAACGGATTTTATAATAAAATTACTTTTATACCCTTTTGCATACAATAAGAAATTGCAGCTTGATATGAAGCCAGCATACCTCTGATAATATATCAAATTGTGAGAACCTTCCTATGTACTAATATAACTAGTTATATTTGATTATTCAGAAACATGAAATTCATACAGCAGTGATATAAAGTAGAGCAATGACAACGGAAAAGAAAACAACAAATTTTAATCCAATACATACCAATCCTCTATTGCAACAGCTTCTCTTAATTGCATCTGAAACAGTTCCAATCAAAAAAGTCTCCATAGATTATGCCAAAAATTCATATTCACCAATAACATGTAAAATTGTTATCTAGCAGACTAGCACAAGAATGCTTCAATAACAATCAGAACTGGAATCAAAGACAGAAGATAATTTCAAAAATGATTTTTGCTAAGCAAACAAATGCATTTTCAAGCATTACTTATACAGGAAATATAACTGAAGCATAGCAGATAACAGATTCCGACTAGTTTGTATATCCCAGTATTATCATGATTTGGAAAGACAAGTAGTTAAAAAACACTAAAGTGGAAGTATTACAAAGGGAGAACTTAAACAATATGGTCCCAGTGATTTGCATGACTTGCAGCTGATGTCAGCACATAACAGAAGGATAGGAAAAAACTGTAGTTAGAATAGTGTTTATGACAAGAAGGAAAAGCTCTCTGATCAGCTTATCAGACATAGTATTAGATATTGCAGTAAAAATTTAGGAAGAAGCAAGCTGCATCCTCATATAACACTCATCCTCTACAATCATTTCTCAAATAATCTCAACACATAAGCCTAGACTGAGAAAATGTCATCTTTTCCTTGTAATGTGCAACAGTAAGTAATGTGCATCTTTGTCATACTAAAGGCAGTAAAAACCAAACAAAAATAGAAGCCTAGAATTAGTGAAGGCAGTAAATGTCATCTTTGTCATACTACTTACTGCAACATTTCTGATACAGTAAGTAATGTGCAACAGTTCTCTCATTATGCCACAAACTGCCATACACCAATTCAAATGAAAAAGTGCACAAAACAAGTAATGTACAGATACACACATTTAAACTGATATCAAGTCAGTATTTGTATACTAATCCTTACAATACAAACTACTATTCAAATCTAGTCAGTATTTGTATAATGATATCAAGTCAGTATTTGTTGAATCTAAACTACTATTCAAATCTACAATACATATACCACAAACTGATATCAAGTCAGTATTTGTATACTAATCCTTACCTGCCATACACCAATTCAAATAAAAAAGTGCACAAAGCAAGTAATATACAGATACACACATTTATTCACTGATACACGACAACAATAGCTATAATCCAAGTCAGTCCTCAGCAATGTTGAAGACTCACTCATTCCTGAGCAAAGCTGAAGACAGATACACACATTCATTCCTGAGCAATGCATTTATCAAAAGAGATACTATCGAAAGAGATCAAGTGCTGATCATAAAATAAATACAAAAAGTAGATTAAATTCATGAACTTTGATTAAATTCCAAAACATAGACAATAAAAGTAGATAAGAGAGAAAAAAAACATCCTCCCAAAACATAGACAATAAAAGTAGATAAGACATCAATAGTTCCTTCCATCCCATCCTAACAATGCATCATCAATCATGATGGGGGATCCGATGAGCCAAAGACCATTTGCATGATCACTGCCTTGCGTGCTTCAGATGGCAATTAAAGAATTGGCCTGAGTTTGTCAACATCTTTCATTAGAGAGCAAAAGATCTGAGCTAATGAGTTTGCATCAAATCCACATTCTTTGATTAAATTCCAAGTTTCTTCCCCTGAAATTGAAGGCAGCTTGTAGTTTTGTTGTTCTCTCATTATGCCATTGCCTTCTTTCATTATGGTATTGCCTTCTCTTAGTGCCTCTGAAACAACATACATTGCCCCTGTAATTTCACTTGCTTCACTATCTTTCTCTTTGTTGCTAGCCACTTTGGATTTCTTCCTTTTGCTGCCAGTACTTGCTGTAGGTGAGGGTTCTTGCAATTGCATTTCAGGAGCTGAGAAATTAAAGCTGTTACTATTACCATCATCAACAAAAGCATCAATATTCTCCAAAAAAACCTCATTCCGAGTGATGCGATTATCAAGATCATCAATAGATTCAAACAAGTCTTGTTCAGTGGCTGAATATCCTCGTTTTCTCATCTCAGATGCAGTCTCAGAATCTTCTCCAGTAGCTCGATTAATCCCATAAAGTTTCACCATCTTATCATAATTTGGAATTGGAGTATTTTTCCAGTATGCTGCTTTAGGTTTTGACTGGAAAAAGGTAAATTTTACTGCTTGTTAGCCACTTACTCAATAATGATATATAAATGTGAGAAACAAGATTTAAAGAACTTTACCTGAATCAGAGCATCCCAAACTTCAGGCTCAGCATCCCATAAATAAGTAGTTGGATTCCAAGCAAAACCACTCATACCATTTTTAAAAATATCGTAAACATCTGAAAAGTTCTTTTTCAATGTTTTCCAACGATTTTTTACCTTATCTTTGTCAATTTTTCTCCCAAACAATACACTAAGCTCATTCACAATGTTATCGTATGCAGTGGTGGTAAAGGTACCACTAACTTTGTTACATTTTTCACACTCGTACATGAAAGCATCGATAAGAGCATCATCCATGTCTCTTGTCCAGGTCAAGCTTTCCCTACCATTGTTTGTCGATAATTGTTTTCTTGGTGCCATACTATGATATTTATTAAATATAGCATAAACAAAATTAATAAAATTAGAGAAGGAAAAAATTAACATTGTAATAATAAAGACTTCATGTCTTATTTAAACAAAATCAGTATGACAACATACCAATATTAAATCATACATTTAAAACTTCTGACTCAAAGGAAAGACAACATACAATAATGTGAAAAAACCACAACAACAACATTCATTTTCATCAGAATTTAGTCTAAACAATCATTTTGATAATCTGTCCACATTTGATTTGCTAAACTATCTCTTATAAGCTCACCCTGAGCGACCTCCTCATTATCGCCTCTTGGAGCTTGATAATTGTTGTGAGATACATTTTCATTTGCAAGTTCTGCATCTACTTCAGCTATGAGGTCTTCATCTGGGTCTATGCTCGTTAGATAATTATGGAGAATGCAACATGCAATAATGATTAGTTTTTGAGCTTTGACTCCATAAGTGGGCTCTGTTGAATTAGATAAAATTTCAAATCTTTTTTTTTAATACACCAAAGGCTCTTTCAATTGCATTGCGTAATGATGCATGACGAAGATTAAATAATTCTCTATGATTTTGAGGTGGATTTCTTGCTGAATATTCTTTCAAATGATAGCGAACTCCTCTATAAGGTGTAATCAGTCCACTTGTCAACATGAAGCCAGCATCCACAAGGTAATATTTTCCTATAACCAAAGTAAATAATGAATGTGATAGTTTGAAAATAAACAAATAAATAATTTCAATGTATTATGAGGTCTTAATTACCTTGAGGAATTTTAAGCCTATCTTCTCGTCTTAATGCATTCTTTATAATTCTTGAGTCAGATGCAGTGCCTTCCCATCCAGGGAGCACACAAGTGAACCTTAAATCAAATGTGCATGTTGCTAACACATTTTGTGTTGGGTACTCTTTCCTACCATTATATCGGGGAGCATCTTTAGAAGATACTTTGACACGTATATGTGTTCCTGTTAGATATTATAGTCCCATATTGGTGGTAGAGTTGTTTTGATATTTGTTCACCTCCTATATATAGGTGGTATTGTACTTGGTTAAACTAAATTCAATATTAAATATTGTTTTCATTCTCTCTGATTTATCTTAACATGGTATTAGAGCCAATTATCCAAATCTTTCTTTCTTAGATTTTCTCTACAAAAAAAAAAAAAAAAAAAAAAAAACTCCTGCAATCCATCAAGAAGAAGCAACCCATCAAGAAGAAGCAACCCATCGGCATCATCATCAAGAAGAAACCATCGGCAACTCACCATCCATCTGCCGATCATCAAGAAGAAGCTCCCAGCCGGCTGCCGCCATCATCGTCCAGATCCCTTTGGACGCCACCGCCATCGTCGAAACCCCATCCCGCCGACGCCGTCATCGTCAACAGCAGTCCAGATCCAGACCTCGCCGCCCCCAGCCCGCTCCCGCCGCTGCCATCCCGCATCCCGCCACAACCGCCATCTCGCATCCCGCATCGTCCTCTTCTTCTACCTCTCGCATACCGCATCCCGCCACAGTCCTAATTTTTTTTTCTTTTATTTTTATTTTCCTTCTCTTTTCTCTTCTACTACCCACATACTCTATTGTTCTTCTTCTCTTCTGTGTAAAAAAAAACAAAAAAAAAAAAAAAAGTCAAAAAAAAGTCAAAAAAAAACAAAAAAAACAAAAAAACGACAAAAAAAAGTCAAAAAAGTCAAAAAAATAAATAAATTAATATTTATATATATATATATATATACAGGTACTACTTCTTGATGGCATCTCAGTCTCTCCCACATATTTCTGCCTCCACTGACTTCCCCGATGCAACCACCTCTCGTTCTTCCTCCAGATTCAACAAGCAACAGCGCCATTTTCAGTCTTCCTCCGGCCTCCTACCTTCTCCTTACATCACTCATCACCATACTCCACCTCTACTTCCGCCACCAGTAGCACCGCCCTACCCCCTACCCCGATCCAGGCACCAGCAGTATCTCCCTCCACATTGTGCTCTCAGTCATAGCAGCGCTCGCAGTGCTTCTTCCCTCACATCCTCGGCCATGCCCGTCACTCCAGCCTTGCCGTCTCCTGCTGATTGGGCTAATACTCAGCAACGCCTCACTCAGATGGAACTACAGCTCATGGGTCAGTCTATCAATACTGGCTCATCTGCTCCTGCACTTTCTGCCACTCCCGGTATGAATTCGTTCTGGATTTTAGATTTTGGTGCATCACATCATCTCACTAGTAATCAGACATCATCACATCTGAGATACCTGATATTTACTGGGTCTTTACAACCATGATTCACACTCAGTTCGGTGTACGCATTAAGAATTTTCGATCGGACGGTGAACGTGAGTACACTTCTACCACTATGAGAACAATCCTTCAGTCTCACGACACCCTGTTTCAACAATCATGCTCTCACACACATGAGCAGAATGGTGTAGCTGAACACAAGCATTGTCACATCCTTGAGACGCTCGCGCTCTTTTACTCTCCTCTTCTGCTCCTCGTTCTTTCTGGGCTGAAGCTGTCATGACCTCTGTTAGTCTCATCAACATTACTCCCTCGTTTGTCCTAGCTGGTACGACGCCTTACGAGGCTCTTTATCATTCACCTCCCGACTACAGTATGCTCCGTACCTTTGGATGCACCTGTTACGTCCTTCTCCCTCCTACTGAGCGCACGAAGCTCTCCGCTCATGCTGCTAAGTGCGTTCACCTAGGTCTCAGTCCTGAACACAAAGGTTATCATTGTTTTGATCCATCTGCGGGTCGTGTCCGCATTTCTCGACATGTCTCCTTTGTGGAAGACTCCCCTTACTACCTGACTTCCCCCAAGGATACTAGATTTCTCGATTCCTCAGTTGTTGCTAGCCTCCCGACTTTATCTTCCCGCATTCCTTTTAATCCTACTCCTCTGGCTCCATTCGCATCTCCTGCAGTCCTTACACCTGTTGTTCCCTCTATCGAACCTCCACCTGCATCCCCACAGCAGCTAGCACTCATCCCACCTACTTCCCCACTGACACATGCACCTACTCCACCGTCCTCACCCCCACACCCTGTAAGTCCACCTCTTCGTCAGTCTACCCGTTCCACTTCTGGAATTCCTCCGGCACGTTATACACCTGATGCCACTGGTCCTTCTGACCAGTTTGGCTTTGCCACCCTAGCTTCCTACTCTCCACAGTTTCATGCATATCTCACTGCTATACACTCTACACGTGAGCCCAGAACCTATCAAGACGCAATTCAATATCCTGAATGGAGGAAAGCCATTGCAGAGGAATTCAGTGCATTTGATCAGACTGGCACTTGGGATGTTGTTCCTCTACCAGAGGGCATTCAGCCTATTAGCTGCAAGTGGATCTTCAAGGTCAAATATCAACATGATGGATCTATTGAGCGGCACAAGGCCCGTCTAGTAGCCCGAGGGTTTACTCAGGAGCATGGCATTGACTATGATGAGACCTTTGCTCCCGTTGCACAGATGACTACTGTTCGCACCCTTCTTGCTGTTGCAGCCATCCGCCACTGGCCGTTATACCAGATGGACGTGAAGAATGCTTTTCTTCATGGTACCTTATCTGAGGTTGTTTACATGGATCCTCTTCCTGGCCTCCCTACTCCTCCTCGTCATGTTTGCCGGCTGCGTCGGGATATATATGGTTTGAAGCAGGCCCCTCGAGCCTGGTTTGAGTGTTTTCGCCTTATCATCACCAAGGCTGGTTTTAGTCAGAGTTCTCAGGACCATTCTGTGTTTGTGCGGTCATCACCGCAGGGGATGGTAATTCTACTACTATATGTTGATGATATGATCATTACTGGAGATGACTCCGCCGGCATTGCATCCACCCAGAAATACCTTCACCAGCAGTTTCATATGAAAGACCTTGGTAAGCTACGTTACTTTCTGGGTTTAGAGATTACTCATGGATCTCAGGGAATACTCATTTCTCAGCAGAAATACACATCAGATATTATTTCCGCTGCATGCCTCTCTGACAGTCGATCAGCTGATACACCCTTAGAGCTTCATGTGAAGCTTCGTGCCACAGATGGTGAGCTCCTTCCTGATCCCACTAGATACAGGCAGATTGTTGGACAGCTTGTCTATTTATGCATGACCAGACCCGATATTGCTCATACAGTTAGTATTGTCAGTCAGTTTGTTTCTGCTCCTACATCAGTTCACTACGGTGCCCTTCTTCGGATCCTCAGATATCTTCGGGGCACTATCACTCGCTCATTATTCATGCCTTCTACATCCAAAACTAGAGCTCAGTGCATATTCTAATTCAAATTGGGCAGGGGATCCGACTACCAGAAGGTCTACCACAGGTTTCTATCTATTTCTTGGTGATTCGCTGATCTCATGGCGGAGCAAGAAACAGGCAGTTGTTGCATGTTCTTCCACCGAGGCTGAGTACAGAGCAATGGCAGCTACTACTAGAGAGATTGTTCATGTTCGTTGGCTGTTATCAGATATGGGTGTTACCCTTACAGGAGCTACTCCACTTTATTGTGATAACTGGAGTGCATTGCATATTGCAAGCAACCCGGTCTTTCATGAGCGAACGAAGCATATTGAGATTGATTGTCATTATGTTTGTGAGTGTTTTGAGGCAGGGACCATCTCTCTCCATCCTGTTACCTCTTCCCAGCAGACTGCAGACTTCTTTACCAAATCCCATACAGTTCAGAGATTCCGACACTTAGTAGGCAAACTCACATTGTTTGACCCATCGTGAGTTTGAGAGGGAGTGTTAGATATTATAGTCCCATATTGGTGGTAGAGTTGTTTTGATATTTGTTCACCTATATATAGGTGGTATTGTACTTGGTTAAACTCAATTCAATATTCAGTATTGTCTTCATTCTCTCTGATTTATCTTAACAGTTCCGTCTATGGCACCAACACAATCCTGAGACAACATTTTTAGATTAATATAATATTAATGTATCATGACAATGTTTGAGTGTATAGTAATTTAATGATAATAGTTTACCTTGAAATATGAGTAAAATCTACTGCTACCATCTATTTTAGGAGGAACTGTTGAGCCATCGGGTTGTACAAGGAACTTTTCTTCCAATTGGAGGATAGCACTCAACACTTGATGAAGATGACGACTAATCGTCTCGCCAGAACGACGGAACCAAAAGTTTACTTCACGATTTTTAGCATTATGTGTTAATATGTAAATTGTTTTTGCAACTTGTTCTTCCACACTTGACCATCGTGTGGGTCGTAACCCACCCTCATTTTCCAACATACCACACAAGGTTAAGAAAGCTTGAGGACCCATTCTTAATATATTTCTACTAGTTTCACTGCTACAAATTTAACCCATTATTTCTTCACGTACCCTTTCTCTCTCGGAACTCATACTATAACTAATTTTTCTCTTACGAGACATCCTAACATAGTAATAAGCAACAACACATGAACTGAGCTACAGCTCTTCGGTGCAAATCAAACCATCTATTGTGTGTTATTTCCCAATCTTGATTATCCATCTGACACAATGAAACATTCACAAAATTAAATTAGAATGAAACATTGTATACAACCAGATGAATGGAAATTTCAATGTTGGAATTATTAAATTTACTTGTAGCAAACTAGATTAATTAAATGAAATTATGGAGAATGCAGATTGATAAGAAAATATAAGATGACCATTGTCATGTAAATAAAATTTGCCTGCAAATGTAAAAATTTATTCAAGTTGCTCATCTACATATATTATACAACAATTTCGATCACGACTATTACTAAACAATTTGGATCCAAATAAACCCACTCAGTTGTAATAACATTATATTTGAAAGACCCTTCCTTTGTACAAGATCAGGGAGAAAATTGAATAAACAGATTGCCAAACCTACAATCTGAACTAACGCATTCCTTTGTACAAGATGAATCAAGATGAATCAAACGCATTCAAAAACCTACAATCTGAACAAACAGATTGCCAAAACCCCAAAAAATCAATCAAATAATCAAACCACTCATACCATTTGCTCCATTGAATTCAAAGTCCTATTTATTTTGGTTTTCAATCATAAAAAGGCAGAGACACTAGAACCATTCTACAGGTCAAGCTAAATCTATTCTTCCCCAACCAAACTCAACCCAACACCAAACCCACCAAGAATACATCGTGAAGAAAATACCTTGAATGAGGGCGACTGCGGACGGCGGAGATGAGGGCGACTACGGACGGTGGGAAGAAGGACGAAGACGAGAAGGTGATGAGAGAGGGAGAAAGAGAGAGCGGGAGAGAGACAGTCGAAAGGCAACTAGGTTTTTTATTATTAGGATTTAGATTTAAAGGGCAATTTAGTCCAATCACATTAAAAAATTAGACCTGCTTTCTCTTCCTACCAAATCCCCCCAATATTGGAGGGAAGCCAAAATTGGCTCAGGAGGGGTTTTGCACCCCTTCATTTCTCTCCCCTCCCCTCCTAAAAAATGAACCAAACAAGAAAAGTTTTGAAAAAACCCTTCCCTCCCCTCCCCTCCCCTCCCCTCCATTCCCCTCCAACCAAACAGTGCCTTATAGATCAAAAAGAAGTTAATAATATGTCAAGAAGTTAACATCAACTTTCATTAGCAGCTGCCGTAAGTGAAAATCAAAATAGTCAAGGTCAACATACATTAATTACCGCTCATGAACATGGGTAAAAGAGTGAAAATCTTATGGATAGATCTAGGGACGAAGCCAGAAACTTGTGTGTGTGGGGGGGGGGGGGGGGCGTGGCTGACAACAAATTTATAAATTGTTCCGTTGGCAAAAAAACACAAATAATAGATATCAATTTGCATTGATCATCCATATATTTATATTTAAAGTTGTCAAAAAATTATGTTTTTCTATCACAAATTTACAAGTGTAGAATATATATATAATAGAGAGAAATATTCCGTTGTGCACTAGGCTTCCATGTGAATAGGGCTGTAAATTGGACCGGACGGGATCTGACAGCCATATGTTCAAGCTCCGACCGAAATTATACTCGGACGGGCTTATGTCCGGCTCGGCCCAAGTTGGACAAAATTTTTATGGTCTGGACTCAGTTCGATAAAGCATCAGACCACAATAATACTCGGACGGACCTATGTCCGGCTCGAGCTCGGTAAAGTATCGGACCTAATAATTTGTTCAAGTTCAGTTCGTATAACAGTTCGAACAGTCCACGGTTGGGCCATTTCTCGAGCCGGACTCAGACGGACGACAGACCGTCCTATTCATTTTACATCCCTACGTGTAAACTCGTGTGCACTCGGCCTTCCCGCATTCGTATCGACGATCCGAACCGTTCACATTGATCTACACATCTAAATTAGTCTAAATATGTAAAATCAAATCATTTGAAATTCATTTGCCCATCCATCATGTGACTATAAAAAACAACGTTTTCAGTCATACAATTTTGTAACACTTCAATGGATGGGCAAATGAATTTTAAATAATTTGATTTTACATATTTAGACTAATTTAGATGTGTAGATCAATGTGAACGGTTCGGATCATCGATACGAAGGCGGGAAGGCTGAGTGCACACGGAGGCCTAATGCACAATGGAACATTACTCTCTCTCTCTCTCTCTCTCTCTCTCTCTCTCTCTCTATATATATATATATATATATATATATATATATATGGTAAAAAGGATATGAGCATTTAGTAAATGAGCAATTGATTATGTGGCATGCATGTGATACATTGGACAACTAACCCTTTTAAGGATTTTCCAATCACATATATGCCACATCATCAATTACTTATTTACTAAATGAGCAAGTTGCGCATACCCCTTTTCCCCATATATATATATGTGGAAGTCTTCCGTTGTGCACCACTTATGGTGCAAACGGCGTGTGCACTCGGCCTTCCTGCCTTCGTCTCGACGATCCGAACCGTTCACATTGATCTACACATCTAAATTAGTTTAAATATGTAAAATCAAATTATTTGAAATTCATTTGCCCGTCCATTGAAGTGTTACAAAATCGTATGGCTGAAAATCATTGTTTTTTATAGTCCCATCATGGATGGGCAAATGAATTTTAAATAATTTGATTTTACACATTTAGACTAATTTAGATGTGTAGATCAATGTGAACGGTTCGGATCGTCGATACGAAGGTGGAAAGCCAGAGTGCACACAAGTGCACACGGAGGGGTGGTGCACAATGAAAGATTTTCCTATATATATATATATATATATATATATATATATATATATATATGGAAAGCTTCGGTTGTGCACTCCTCTAGTGCACACTAGGCCTTCGGGCGTTCATATCGACGATCCGAACCGTTCACATTGATCTACACATCTAAATTAGTCTAAATATGTAAAATCAAATCATTTAAAATTCATTTGCCCGTCCATCATGTGACTATAAAAAATAATGATTTTCAACCATACAATTTTGTAACACTTCAATGGATGGGTAAATGAATTTCAAATGATTTGATTTTACATATTTAGACTAATTTAGATGTGTAGATCAATGTGAACGGTTCGGATCGTCGATATGAACGCCCGAAGGCCTAGTGCACACGCCGTGTGCACTAGAGGTAGTGCACAACCGAAGCTTTCCCTATATATATATATATATATATATATATATATAAACTTAAAAAGGAAAATAATAAAATGTGGATGTTAGAAGAACTGTGATCTACGTCCCTTCATGAGAGCAAATTCTTTGACGGTTACATCTAGATTAAAAGTTTCAGCAATTTCTCTCTCGATGTAAACCATCAAATAGATTGAAAGAAAATCATCCTCCATCTTGTTGCAAAGCATATTTTTTGCTCATTGCTGAAAATGCCCTCTCAGTAGTTGTTGTGGAAACTAGTAGTGTAAGGACAAGCTTGATTAATTTATCAACCTGTGTATAGATGATGAACTTTCTTGTTTTCACTAATGCTCGACATAATTCAGAAAGAGATGATAAACTCTTAAATTCAAGACATTGACGACGATCACTTTGATAATGTTCTAACTAACGTCTCAAAGAATAAAGAATATTGGTGTTCTATCTTGAGGATAAAATTAATTGCAAGCTGGCAAAATTTTATCAATATCAAATGAAGCAAATTCATCTCTTGGATCCAAAGCATTACTTAGCTACAGTAATTCCACCGCTTTTTCATTAAACCTATAGTTTAACTCTTGCATTTGACAATCGATAGTAGCAATGAATATATCTACCTTATAATGATGTTCAATAGTAAGTTTAGTCAAGTCTGGAATATGTATATTACGCTTCTCACAAAATAAACTTACCTTATCAAGTAAGGCATTCCATCCAGTTACTCTTAGCCGTTGAAGTACTTCCTTTGTAGATGTTACAAGATTCATAGCATTTAAAATATCTTGCGACTTTCATTACAAAGCTTGATAAAGGAGATCAATAATTTCGAAAACTTCTTTCAGAACATGTAATATGAAGACAAATTTCGAACGTAGTTAAATGCTCATAAGCTTTCTCTACATCTGCAACTTGAGAAGGGTTGACTCCTTCATTTATGAGATTAATGGGAACCTCACATGTGGGGCTAAACAAATTTTATAGGCTAGTGAATGAATTTAAATAAGAACTCCAACGAGTATCACCTGCGCGCTGAAGAGTCTGAACTTGATTTAGCCCTATACCGGTTTCAATTTCTCCAGTTTCAATTTAAGAATTCAATTCCAGAAGCTTTTGATGCTTTTAACTGATCACTGTGTTTGCAAGAACCATTAACAATATTGATTATATAAGTCATTTCACTAAAAAAGTGGTGAACAAGACTCACATAATGAGATGCTGCAACTAAGGCCAACTGAAGACGATGAGCCATGCAATGTACATAATATGCATCAGGTGAATCATGAGAAATCAATGCTTGCAATCCATTTAACACACCACGCATATTGCTCGCTCCATCGTACCCTTGACCTCTAATATTTGAAATGCCAAGATCATGACTTTTAAGGATAGAATAAATTCCGTCCTTCAAAGTTTGTGTTGTAATATTAAGAACATGAAGAAGTCCAAAAATACGTTCCCAATATATCTTAATATGATCCCAATATATCTTAACATGATGAAAGAAACCTGGAAGTTTACCCACCTAACATGATCGCAATATATCTTACACTTGGCCAAGAGTGTTATAGTGATTGTAAGTGTAAATAGAACTCAAGTCTGAAGTTTGATGGACTTAAATGTGTCTGGTACACGTAAGCTACCTAGGTAACTGATAAGCAAGTATTGGTATGAGAGATGTGTTGGACATGATTAGAATGGGTTTTGAATTATTCAGGCTTCCTACTTTTTTGGCAAATTTTAGATACATTAATGTAGGCCTTGCCTAGTTGTAAAGTTCAAAAAATTCTTTTGTCAGCCATTATCGCCATTGAAATTTCACGTCATAAAGATATCATTACTGATACGGGTTAGGAATGACGTGGCCCATCCTGGGCCACAGGATCCCCTCAGGATGCGCACACCTCCTGATCTCCCAGATCCGCCACGTCAGCGTCGGAAAACCGCCCGGGCCGCTGCCACGTCAGCCCGGAAACCGCCCGGATTTCCACCGCTTCAGCATCACGGGCAACCGGGTCCAGACCCGACCCCAAACGGGTCCGGACCCGGTTGGCATCTTCTATAAATACCAGACCCCTACTCCTTCTCCAGGTAATCAACACTTCTCCACTCAAACCCTAGTTACTGTAACTCTCCCTTAGTGACTGACTAGACCGTCGGAGGGTCTGCCACCGGGACCAACCCCGGTGTTCCGAGACCGTCTGCAGGTACACGAGACCCTCGGATCCGAGCCCCAAGGATCCGAGCCGAGCGTCAGCCTCCACCTCAATACCGCCTACCCCAGTACCATTCGTCCAGTCGAGGGTCGTCTACATAGGAGTCTCCTCCTTCAATACAAATCGAGTAAGAACTCACGCCTGGTGCATCCACACGTCTCCCAAAAACAAACCGCATCAGGATGGCGCCGTCTGTGGGAAACTATCTAAAGTAGACGCCAACCCGAGCCTCGCTTCCAACGGTACCCTCGTAGACGCCGACCCGAGCTCCGCCCCCGTCGGCACCCCCGTCGACCCGAGCTCACATGGCGCCCAAGGCCGCAAAAGCTGTTACCTCCGCACGCCGACACGATGTGCCTCCACAAGGCATCACGGCCGATGCTCAGGGACCAAACAACAAGGGGGCCAGTCACGGGCCCCAGCCCAACGCCTCCCGTCCGGTCCAGAGCGACCTGCGGGGGGTAATCTTGAACCGACAGGCCAGCCGTGGCAGGGGAGGAGCCACTTCCAACTCGGCTCCGAACCATCCCAGACCCCCGTCCCAAGGGCGGGAGCCTGCGCTCAGCCGGGTCGGTCGACGACAGTCTGCCCAACCAAACCGGGCCGAAGGAGCCCCGGTTACCCACCAGGAGTTCTAGGACTTCCGAAGGGAAATCTTGGGTGCCATCCGAGGGGTCCTCGTCAATGAGAACGCCCGCCGTTCCCGCACACGGTCGGAGGCCGAGGCTAGCGTGTCTCGCCCCTCGACAATCCCCCCCAGAGCATGATGGCGACATTTTGAAGCGCTTCCAAGAAATGGAGCGCCTCGACCACGTTGGTAACGGCGACCCAAGAGCAGCTCAGGGGTACAGGCCGGTTCGCCCTCCTTTCTCTGCCCTCATCCTGCAGGCGGAGATACCCCACAATTTCCGTCCGCCTCAGCTCGAGACATATGACGGCGAGGGTGATCCTGCTGATCACATGGAGGGCTTCAAAACCCTCATGATGATTCACAGCGCATCGGATCCCCTCCTGTGCCGAGCTTTCCCCGCAACACTCCGGGGTCCGGCTCGGAAATGGTTCTCCAAGCTCACCCCCGGCTCCATCTATTCTTTCGACCAGCTAGAGGGCAGCTTTCTCGCCCACTTCGTAACCAGCCGAAAGGCCGAAAGAACGAGTGCGTCCCTACCTGGACTCCGGCAAAAGGAGGGGGAGCCACTCCGACTGTTTGTCCGACGGTTCACCGCCGAGGCGAGGTCAGTCTCATCCCTCGACCCCGGCATTGCCTCGGCAGCCTTCCGCCACAGCGTCCGACATGGACAGCTGAAGGCCTCCCTGGCAAAGAAGCCGCCAATAGACTTCCCCGACCTCCTCAACCGGGTCGAAAAATATATTCGAGCCGAAGAGGCCCTTAATCCAGAGGACCAGAAGGAAGTTCCCGGGAAGGGGAAGCGCAAGGCCGGCGAGGTTGAGCCAGCGAAAAAAAGCTCCAAGAGACGGGGGCTCCGCCAAGAAGGTTCCGCCGATCCCCCGCTTCAAGAGGTACACTCCGCTGACGCAGAACGTGTCGACAATCCTCTTAGCGATTGAAGATAGCGACCTCGTCCAGTACCCTCCTCGACCGTCCAACAGCACCAGCAAGAAGAGGGATCAGCGGTTCTACTGCCGATTCCACCGGGACAACGGGCATGACACAGATCACTGCCGCGCCCTGAAGGACGAAATTGAGGCCCTCATTCAACGAGGGTACCTCCGAGAATTCAAAAGGGAAGGCGCCCGGGAACAGAGAGACAACAGAAATAGGAGGGATTCCCCTCCTCCTCGAATGCACCGTCGTCGTCCCGAGCAAGATCCGGAGCCCGAAGTACCCAAGGGACAGGCAATCCTGCACTGCGTCCATGGAGGGCCCATGGGAGGGGAATCCAACACTTCCCGCAAAGCCTTCGTCCAGGATGTCAACACCGTACAGGGCCCTCTCTCCCCCCAGGTCCAGCAACTCCCTATTTCCTTCTCAGGCGAGGATCTGGAAGGGGTCCGGCTCCCTCATTGTGACGCACTTGTCATCAACCTCAGCATGGTGAACTTCGAGGTCCGGAGAATCCTCATGGACAACGGGAGCTCGGTCAACATTCTATTCCTGAAAGCATTCGAGAACCTAAAGCTCTCCCGTGAAAAACTAAAGCCAGCCGGGTATACCCTGCACGGATTCTCCGGCGTCCCCGTGACTATAGAGGGGATCGTCACCCTCGACGTCACAGCAGGCACGACCCCGAACAGAAGGACCAAGTCCATGGACTTCATGGTTGTGAATGTCAAGGCAGCCTACAACGCCATCCTCGGCCGTCCATCAAAGGGCAGGCCCTCGCCAAATTCATCACAGAATGCACCATCTCCGAGTAAACCGCGAGCAAAGAAGCCGACCAGACGTGGGAAGTTTATGTCGACGGCTCCTCTTGCGAAACGGGAAGCGGTGCGGGCATCATTCTTCGAGGTCCGAATGGTTTCCTCCTCCAGTATTGTCTCCGCCTCAACTTCCCGGCCTCTAACAACGAGGCTGAATACGAGGCGATGATCGCCGGGCTCAACCTGGCTCATCAAGCCGGTGCCAGACAGATATGGGCCTTTAGCGACTCTCAGCTGGTGGTCAACCAGATCACCGGGGACTACGAGGCCCGTGACGATCGGATGATCAGGTACCGGGCCATGGTCCAACGCCTATTATCGTCCTTCAACGAATCGGCTGTCGTAAGGATCCCCCGGGAGCTGAACGCCTAGGCCGACGCCCTGTCGAAATTGGCTTCCTCATCCTTTGAAGGCCTTGACTGCACGGTCCTGATTGAAGTCATGTTGAAGCCAAGTACAGACTCCCCGGAGGTTCTGTGCGTCGAAGACGGAGCTCCTCCTGACGACTGGACCACTCTTATCAAAAAAATTCTAGTCAAGGGAGAGCTCCCCGAAGACCGAGCTGAAGCAAGGCAGATCAGGGTCCGATCTAAAAGGTTCACGGTCATCAATGCCACCCTCTTCAAAAGGTCCTATACAACAACCGATGGCAGACCCCACCTCCGCTGCCTAAGCCCAGACGAAGCCAAATACGCCCTCAAGGAGCTGCACGAGGGGATCGGCGGATGTCACATGGGAAGCCGTTCACTAGCACGGAAGGCGCTAAATCACGGGTACTACTGGCCCACTATGCTGCAAGACGCCTTCGCCCTAGTGAAGAAGTGTGGCCCCTGCCAACGGTTCTTCCCCGTGAAGAGGGCTCCTCAGGCGAACCTCCGGTCCATGGCCAGTCCGACCCCCTTTGCAATGTGGGGGATGGATTTGGTAGGCCCATTTCCAAAAGCAACGGGCCAGCGAAAGTTTCTCATTGTGGCGATCGACTATTTCACTAAGTGGATCGAGGCCGAGCCATTAGCAATGATCACCGAGCGACAGACTCAGCAGTTTTTCTGGAAACATATCGTCTGTCGGTTCGGGATTCTGCAGGTACTCATCACGGACAATGGGACTCAATTCGCGGGTAAGCATTTTTGCAAGTTCTGCGAAGACCTCGGAATCTAGCAGCGCTTCTTCTCAGTGTGCCATCCCCAGTCTAACAGTCAGGCCGAGAACGCGAACTGCCAAATCCTCGACGGCCTCAAGAAACGACTCGATAACTCTTCCAAGGGGTTATGGGTCGACGAGCTACCCAGCATTCTCTGGGCCCACCGAACAACAAAGAGAATCCCCACGGGAGAATCCCCTTTCAATTTGACATACGGCGCAGAGGCCGTCATTCCCTTGGAGATCGGGATCCCTTCACCCCGAATCATAGCTTTCGACGAGGCCGCCAACTCCCAACAACTGCGAGCCGACCTGGACCTCATAGACGAGGTCAGGAAAAAGTCCGCCATTAGAAGAAGAATCTACCAGCAAAGAATTGAGAAGTTCTACAACAAGGTGCACCCAACTGACATCAAACTCGGAGATCTTGTCCTCCGAAAGCTGGCGGTATCCAATCCCGGCCAGAAAAGAAAGTTGGCACCAAATTGGGAGGGCCCCTACAAAGTATCCGAAGTCGTGCGCCCAGGCACGTACCGCCTGACCAGTGCCGAATGCAAGCCCATCAAGAGGCCCTGGAACGCGGAACACCTGATCAAGTTCTTAGGAGGAGAGTAGCCTCCATGTAAATTATCATGATTGTAATCGGCACATCGTGCCTAGTCTTTTGTAAAGTTCAAATATATTGTAAATATGCCAGCTTTCTTAAAACAAGCCTACGGCTTCCTATTTTGTAACAAATAAAGAACATATCTCGAGCTCGGTGCTCGGATAACAGCGCGAGCCTAAAAAGCTTCCCTTACAAGCTTGGGGCTCGGTGCTCGGATAACAGCGCGAGCCCAAAAAGCTTCTCTTACAAGCTTGGGGCTCGGTGCACGGATAACAGCGCGAGCCTGAAAAACTTCCCTTACAAGCTTGGGGCTGGGTGCTCGGATAACAGCGCGAGCCAGAAAAGCTTCCCTTACAAGCTTGGGGCTCGGTGCTCGGATAACAGTGCAAGCCCAAAAAGCTTCTCTTACAAGCTTGGGGCTCGGTGCTCGGATAACAGCGCGAGCCTGAAAAGCTTCCCTTACAAGCTTGAGGCTCGGTGCTCGGATAACAGCGCGGGCCAGAAAAGCTTCCCTTACAAGCTTAGGGCTCGGTGCTCGGATAACAGCGCGAGCCAGAAAAGCTTCCCTTACAAGCTTGGGGCTCGGTGCTCGGATAACAGCGCGAGCCTGAAAAGCTTCCCTTACAAGCTTGGGGCTCGGTGCTCGGATAACAGCGCGAGCCTGAAAAGCTTCTCTTACAAGCTTGGGGCTCGGTGCTCGGATAACAGCGCGAGCCTGAAAAGCTTCTCTTACAAGCTTGGGGCTCAGTGCTCGGATAACAGCGCGAGCCCAAAAAGCTTCCCTTACAAGCTTGGGGCTCGGTGCTCGGATAACAGCGCGAGCCTAAAAAGCTTCTCTTACAAGCTTGGGGCTCGATGCTCGGATAACAGCGCAAGCCAGGATAGCTTCCCTTACAAGCTTGGGGCTCGGTGCTCGGATAACAGCGCGAGCATGAAGAGCTTCCCTTACAAGCTTGGGGCTCGGTGACCGGTATGGGGGCTCGGCATCCGTCCCTCGCTCGGTTTGGGCTTCTTCAAGCTCATCAACCTATGTACGAGCCGACATCCGCCAGTCACGCCCGCACCGTCTCTCCCTGAGAACAAGTGTGGGAGCTCGGCGTCGGCCCCGAGCAAGGCGGGTGCCTTATTCAAGGCACCGCGACCTTGACGCTCGGCGACGACCCTCTACTACGCCTGCAACTGTCTTTCTCATCGGTATGGGGGCTCGGCATCCGTCCCTTGCTCAGTTTGGGCTTCTTCAAGCTCATCAACCTATGTACGAGGCGACATCCGCCCGCCACGCCCGCACCGCCTCTCCCTGAGAACAAGTGTGGGAGCTCGGCGTCGGCCCCGAGCAAGGCGGGTGCCTTCTTCAAGGCACTGCGACCTTGACGCTCGGCGACGACCCTCTGCTACGCCTGCAACTGTCTTTCTCACCGGTATGGGGGCTCGGCATCCGTCCCTCGCTCGGTTTGGGCTTCTTCAAGCTCATCAACCTACGTACGAGGCGACATCCGCTCGCCACGCCCGCACCGTCTCTCCCTGAGAACAAGTGTGGGAGCTCGGCATCGGCCCCGAGCAAGGCGGGTGCCTTCTTCAAGGCACCGCGACCTTGACGCTCGGCGGCGACCCTCTGCTACGCCTGCAACTGTCTTTCTCACCGGTATGGGGGCTCGGCATCCGTCCCTCGCTCGGTTTGGGCTTCTTCAAGCGCATCAACCTATGTACGAGGCGACATCCGCCAGCCACGCCCGCACCGTCTCTCCCTGAGAACAAGTGGGGGAGCTCGGCGTCGGCCCCGAGCAAGGCGGGTGCCTTCTTCAAGGCACCGCGACCTTGACGCTCGGCGGCGACATCCGCTAGCCACGCCCGCACCGTCTCTCCCCGAGAACAAGTGCGGGAGCTCGGCGTCGGCCCCGAGCAAGGCGGGTGCCTTCGTCAAGGCACCGCGACCTTGACACTCGGCGGCGACCCTCTGCTACTGTCTTTCTCACCCACATGGGGGCTCGGTTACGACCTACTACCAGCTGTTAACAAAAATTTTATCTCGGTTTGGAGCGTCCGCCTTCGCCAGACGCCCCGAGCTTCGAGTCGATTTGTTGACCACACTCTCACCCGCGAACAACTCGGGGTTTACGGCTTTCACCGGCCCAAACCCCGAATTGTTCGAGGGTGGCAGGGGGGCCATCGACCCTCTGCTCTCTCCGTCCCGAGCCAAACGCTCCGAGCCTTCGAGCCGTCAAGCTGGCCCTTCTCTCGCCCACGAACAACCCGAGATTTACGGCTCTTACAAGCCCGAAACCCCGAACTGTTCGAGAACGGCAGGAGAGCCACCACGCTTCGGCTCTATCCGAACCCCCGAACCGATCGATCGGCCCACCGCTCACCAACGAACAACCCGGGGTCTCATGGCTCTAACGACCTGAACCCCGAATAGTCCGAGGGTGATCGGTGTGCCTCCGATCCAGAGTATACGAAAATATTGTGTTCTCTGGGCACCCGCCTTCCGCAGGCACCCAAATCAAGCGGCTCACTGCCAGACAACCAACAAGGGGAGTGGGGATTATATAGCCCCCTGAGGCCCACATTTATGGCGCCTGGGAATATGAAACGACGGAAGGCAAAACGTCGCCATAAATGCTCATGGGAATGCGAAACGTCGCCATTAATGATGCAGTCGCGTCGGTGGCGACCCTTCGTAGCAGACAAACCGGTCACCCTCGGCGACCGAGACAGTCAAGGTTCAAGAAAAAGAATGCCATTATTATTACTCAGTGCTTACAACTCAATGAACGTCGATATAAATACAAGGAGCAGCTCACTCACTCACACTCGGCATTGAATTCAAACTCGGCACCTCCTTCGGGTCTCCTCTCACTCGCGGTTGGACCGGTCCGAAAAGGTACTCCCGCCGCCGAGCTTCCTGCATCTTCGGACTGTGCCCCATCCAATAGAAATGTCGGAGACCGCCCCGGGGTCGAGTTGCTGGCCCCTTCAATCAGACCAGCGCCTAACACCAGCTTCAGCCTGCAAATCTCCAGCTCCTTCTCGACTACGGCCTCACGAAGGAAAGACTCCGAAGCCGACCCCCCGCTCGAAGCATCCGAGAGGGACCAGTCCGTCTCGATTACCCACCAGTCCCGGTCGGCTACGGCCTTCTTCAGGCGCGCCACCTCCAAACCGAGCTCCCTGGACCTGTTCAGAAAATAGTCAACGGCGGCGGCTCGATCCCGAGCCTGCTTCTGTTGACGAGCCAAAGCTGCCTCCATGGCCTCCTCCCCCGCTCGAACTAGAGGTACCTCGACAACAACGGGGAGGGCGACACAGGTCCTGTGCGTCTATCAAAAGACGAGAGCAAACATCACAAAAAACACAAGTCTGGAAGGGTCGGCTCAAAAAAGTAAATTTCATTTCTTTCAAAAGTTTGATACAAAAGCCGCAGTGGCCAGTCCGCTTAAGGCATTTACATAAAAACGAGCAAAAAGAAAAAAGACTTCTATTCTTGAGGGGGGGCACCTCGTCGTCGACCTGGTCGCCCCCCGCTTCGTCGCCCCCCGGGGTGGGAGGAAGGTTCGGCGCCCATCCATCGCAGATATGGTCCACGTTCTGCTCGGGGTAGATCTGCTTAAAGTGGGACTTGGCCTGTTCGTATGCCTCGTCCTGCGCCAGCATCAGAGTCTCCCCTAGGGCCGACTCCATCTCCTCCAGTGCCTTCTTCCCCTTCTCCGCCTCGGCCGCGATCTTCGCACATCTAACCATCTTAAAGAAATCTAACACTCTAACACTAAAGCAAATAAAGATGCAACAACTTGTACAATAATAGCAAGTAGTCAATCAACCAAAATAATAGCAAGAACTACATTCTACATCTATCATTTTTTCGACATCTTTTAATCAAATGAAACAAAATAATATATTTTAAAGAAATGAAATTAGGATTTGAAAGGAGAAGACGAAGAAAAGAGTAGTAGAAAACTTTTAGATGGAGAGGAACGACGGAAGGAGATTAGGGATTTAGGATTAAAGTTTCGATTAGGGTTAGGGTCACTAGGATGGGGTTAGGGTCATGGGCGGATCTGGGCCCAAGCAGCACAAGCAAGTGCTTTGGGCCCCCAATTTTATAGGGCCCCATATTTTTTAAGTATTTACAATGTTTAAAAAATATATATTGTTTTCAGATAAGATTATATTGTATTATCTAAAATTTGAAACAACAATTGGCCTTATCTCATCTGGTTAGAGTGTTGTGTTAATAACATGAACGTCGCAGGTTCGAAACCTCATGGGCTAATTTATTTTTCAATCATTTTTTTTATTTTTTAAACTAAATATTTTTCACATAGTTATACATGTTATTTTACCATTTTATAAATTTAATATTATTTTTCACTTAGCCCATTCATGTCATTCTGTGATATTTTTTCATTGTTCTATGATATATCATATTTACCTGTTTATAATAAATTTCTAACCAAATCTTCAAATGTATATGATTATTCTACATTTTAAGCTTCCAAGTAGTATTCTCATATGCATATATTCATGTTATATAATATATCATACTTACCTCTTTGCGATAATGTAATCTTCAAGTGCATATACATGTTTGCTTTGTTTGCTTATTTTCCCATTCTTCTAAATTTTGTATCTGTTAATGAAAGGATTACTAGGGTTGTCTTCAAAAAGAAAAAAAATAAAAGAGGCATTTGATAAAACCAAAATTTATCCATGAAAGCATTCAAAATAGCATCATAGATATACTTCAATCATGTCAGCTCAATATTTTCTCTTAATGTACACAAACTCAACGTGCGTTTACTTGTATGTTTTGAACTTTTTTTTTGTTCTATTCTTCTTTAATTCTCTCATTCATCATTTCCATTCTCTCAGATAACATGCAATTCAAAATAAAATCACTGCCGCTTCTTCCTTACAGTTTATCCGAATTTCTTTTTGCCATGAGACATTTCATGTAAAATACGTACGTTATCAATTAATTTTTTTTTGAAGCATATATATAAATTTATTTTCATTTAAATAGTATGTCCTTCAAGGCTCCAAGTTTGTTTGCATTTAAATAATTGTCATTTTTATTTTATCAACTTGCAAAAGGCCCCATTTGAGAACTTACTTAGGGCCCCCTGAAACTCATATACGCCCCTGGTTAGGGTTTTGATGGAGAGGAAGGAGCCGTCGGAGGAGAAGGATGCGAATGAGGCGGAGAATCAACGGAGGTGGCGGAGGAGGTGGTGGAATGGCAATAAGGATTGAGGAGCACTGGAGCAAAACAGAAAGAGGACGGGGAGAGAGAGAAAGAGAGGTCATGGTAATAAGAGAGAGAAAATGGGAGACAACTAAAGGGCTTGGGCCGATTTTAGTTGAGGGATGAGGGAAAAAATTATCCCCCGCCGCATATCCAAACCATATCCAAATCTATCTCGACGTATTCGAGAGTATCCCCAGAGTATCTGATTTTTTTTAAAAATAATTGCTAGGATACGTATCTGGTATGTATTCGGGACATATGTGAGGCATACCCCACCGGATACGTATCCAGTATGATGATACGCACCCACACCTACATTACAAATCAATAACATGGTTAGATCCAATCATCAATACTAGGCATCACACTGACTTAAGGAACTGGAAGAGATCCTGAGTGATATTTTTGTTACTTTCACCTGACTAGAAATTGGACATATGTGCAAGTGATCATAATTGGAAGTGGATATTCTGGGAGTAAGAAAACAACTGGACTGGGGAGAGCCATATCAAAACCCATACACTAAACTTAGTATAACTCCCCCAACCTAATCAAACCTAAGCTTCTACAAGAATTAGTATACTAAAAAATAAAAATAAAATTGAAGGGAGTATTTAAAGAAAAATTATTTCCAGTTCCAAAAAGCAATGTAGTAAGATATAAAAATTCATCTAATCCTCTCTAGTTTCCAAGCTAGAACTGAACTGCATGACAGATCTCAATTAGGGTACATACAACTGTCAGTGTAGACAAATTATGCCTACACTAATAGCAAATGTGTTATAACCACATGGAGAACAGATTGCCTAAAGTAAGCATAGCAATGGTTCACAACTTCACATGTTTAATACAATAATTTAAAACTTTCCAATTTTAAGAAGAGTAATATAGTAATAATGAAAGGTAGCTCACAGTTACAATTACAATTAGATTTGTGAAAGACCCTACCGATAGACCAAAACTCCGAAGTTCTGGTAAAGGTGAGAGTTTAATATTTATATTCTAACATGTCCACGTAGGTTGAGGACCATTTTTGTAGGCCAAAACCTGGTCAGTACGCATCGGTATTTTATTTTTAAATCCGCATTTTAATATGCGTAGCCGGTAAGATTCGAACCTTGGTTGCTGACTTGCTGTGATATCATGAGAAATAGAAATACCCTACCGATACACCAAAACTCCGAAATTGTGGTAAGGGTGGGGGTTTAATATTTATATTCTAACAAGATGCATTGTTTTATCTTAGGTATGCAATTTATAATTCAAGATTCCAGTATCTGTTTAATGGAAAAATTCATGCACATTATACGTGCCACGTTATGTGATGTGGCATATAGCACTTATGCTAGAAAACATAAATAATCAAACACCTGTAAACATAACAAGAACGACCTAGGGACCTTCCAAAGGCAACTCCATTATGCTAAATTTCAGATTCATTTAACAGGGTAGTCGGCAAAATCAAGAAATCATCAGTAAAGACAATACCGCAATATCGAGGATCAGCGAGAAGGCTAACAAAAGATATGTAGTCATCAGGAGCTCATTTTCCCTTCTTGATCTTCTATCAGATAATATGCAATCTGCATGAGCAACAATACATCATCAGCTTCTCCACAGGCATTTCCATTTTAATTTGTAATGCTCAGTTTCATTTTGTTAGAAATATCAACATGAACTAACGATAACTTGTGCATGTTCTATAAAAGTTTAGTAAGTGGTGCTTGAAGCTGGAACTGTGTACAAACAAAGGAAATATCTCATACCAAAGAGCAAAAAAAACACAATTATGACTAATTGGGAGCAAACTTGGCTTGCATTAATGCATAGAATCATAGATGTACAGTAATAAATATACCATAGTTCAGTAGTGCCATCAGTGCACTTTTAGTTCGTCTCATAAGAGCTAACCTGAGTGTACAACATTGTGTAGTTTGATTCCAAACTGAAAATATAAAGCCTGCATAATAAAGAATGGAGTCAGAAAAGCTAGATAATATGATCTTTCTATTTTAACAAGCATGCATAACAAGACAGAAATAGCCAGAGACCTCACTATCCCGTTTGCAATCATGAATGACTTTTGTAATGTAACTATACTCCAGTGCAGGCTTACAGGCTTGAACTAGGGCCTCCCCACCTTCAACAGCATCAACCAAGTAGATAGCATCTGGATATGCAAGCTAACAAAACAACAGAAATTACATAATCAGAAAAGACAATATCTGAATGTCGGAAATCTCACCTAATTTTGTGGCAGTTACCATATTAAACAATACATTCTAAAAACAAATTTCCAGTGATGTATTAAACACAAGAATTTATCCAAATGATATACATGTACATACAAGACTTGGTCCAACTGATATACATGTACACACTAATGCTGCTTGTTTTTGGGTGTGGGGGCAACAGGTGTGAGTTCTTGTAATTTGTGAAGCGGAAGGAACGGCACTGGCGTTGATCTGACCCTCGGCTGTAGAACCGGCTCGGGGGTAGCAAGAGAGTAGAAGAGGTTGGGTGCTCGGCTCGGATCTTCGTAGCTCGGCTCGGATCATAGAGGCTCGGCTCGGATCTTGATACCTACACAATGCCTAGAAACACCGGGAGAAGTCCCGACGGCAAGCCCTCCAACGATCTAATCAGTCACTGAAAAAGCAACAGTAGCTAGGGTTGTAGCTAGGATTCAGGTGGGGAAAACTTTATTACCTTTAGAAGGAAGGTGTAACGCCCCGAATCCCAAATCACTGAATTCGAGATGTTCTACAGGATCTTTTCACTTTCTTTGAGTACAATTTTACAAGGAAATAAAACTTTTCATCATACATCAGAGTTTACATCATATTACATTTACATTTACACAACGGAAGCAAAATATACAACATTTACATAAATGAATAACAACATGATAAGATCTTTATGCATCCATTTCTCTTTAACATGTAATTTACCTGCATACAAACTGTGGGTACGTCAGTTTATTCAACCGACGATAATTATACATGGTCATCCTCTCTATGCCAGAAACAGTATAATGAATCTCATTTCTTAACAAATCACAAACTTGTTCAATATAAGCATGCAAATCAAAAGGGAACTCTTAATGATGTCGTGTCGTGATTGTGCACTTAATCCTTAATGCAAATACTTTAATTAATTTACATGATACTAATGCGCACTTGTTCGAATTCTATGCATCCCATACTACATAGGTTCGAGGGCAAGCCTCTTAATCGTTCTTCATTTTTATAGGGTTCAATCCCTCGCCATGACTTACTCTACTTCTGTAATTTCAGTGAGTATCCTAGATGATTCTATGAGTACAAGCATGTATCCTGGCCCCTGGAGTAGAATTTCACACCATGTCTTGACTCATCAAGCATGCATTCTGCGACAATTCAGCCTCCTCCCTGAACACAATCCTCTTGCAGTCACCAAAACATCCCACAAGCGTGACTAAAGTCCGATCATTACTGAGTTGTGCCCGCGCCATGTCTTGACTCATCAAGCATGCATTCTGCGGCTCACACACCCGGCCGCACCGTAACCCTAGTTCTCATACTCATGTTTTTCTCTCACCTTCATCACCTCTTCACTATGCACTAAATATTAGAATCATGAATATAAATCAAGCTCTAGAGTTAGCCTCTCCACCAAACCGGACTTATCATTTCATTTCGATACATGACCAACCTTGGTCTTTCAATTCTCATTTCATTTCATTCATTTCACTGCCGGGGGAGACTTAGCTACTCTCGGTTTCAATTTACAATTCACAACTTCCAATTGAGCACTTCAGCTCATAATTCAATTTGAGTCTCACAGACTTCCTCATCATGATCTTAGCCTTGCATATTCATTTGATTCTCAATTCTCATCTATAATTCATTTTACATGATCCACACAGACATAAAAAGAGTCCACAGACTTCAATCATAAGGTTTACAACCTCCAACAGCAAGATAAAATGAAATTCATACACATCAAAGTTCGCTCTGTACAGTCGACTTGGAAGAACACCAGTCGACTTATACAGTCAAATACAGGTTCATCATAATTACTCGGGATGGTCGACTGTTGTACATAACCAGTCGCCTGTCCCGCAACTTTTCATATTCAGTGTCATCCACAAGACAGTCGACTGTTCATCCATCAGTCGTCTGTTCTGGGATTCTCAACAACACAATTCCAAGTCCAGCTCAGTCGACTGGCTACACGCACTAAGTCGACTGATCAGTTCCATAATTCAAATTAGGGGATTATCTAATGGCTTTTATATGTTCTTGCATCATAATATCAATTTACCATACCCATATATTCATGTTTCATAAACACAGAGCCTCTGATTGTTCAGGAACATCACAAACATGGAATTTCAAGTTATTAATATACTCTTTTCTTTGAAGAAAACACTTAAGCATGCATTCATACTGCTCATAACTTTCTTACAAGGATGAAGATATAACTCCCAAGTCATCATACTGAGTTGACATAACAGAACATCTCATTACATGAAATTCCCAAATAATCATAATTAAATTGAAGCACCAGTCGGCTGAACACAGTATCAGTCGACTGTTCCGACAGTTCTTAATTTGTTTAATCATCGCTAGTTCTTTCATCCATTTATCTTCCCTCCATCATGTGTCATAGGGAAATTACAACTCAGTGATCACACCATTTTGTCTATTTGCATACAGTTTATCACCACATCACAGATTAATGGTCTCGTACCAGTCGACTTATCTACACGACAGTCGACTGTACCGACCCAATTTATCTTATTATCAACAGCATGTTCATGGCAATTCTACTACTTTGAATTCACATTTCACAATATGGTAGCAATCATAACCATCATAGTATATTTCCTACATTAGAAGTCCTGAGAAACACCCACCTTATATGAAGAAATAACGAAATCCCGCAAAAACTCTTCAATATAGCGAACGCCTTCTTGCTCCTTGCGCCTTGCTCCTTTGCTCCACACCGAACCTTCGGATGCCCCCCTTCGGCCTTCACAGAAAAAGCTCCCACACAACTCTCACAAAATCTCTCTTATAATATTAATCTAGTGTAAAAGAAATAGAGAATAGGAGGGGGTATTTATACTAGATTATAGGTGGAATGGAGGGTTAGGATGCATTAGGGAGTTGGATGATCAAGGGCTAAGATTGATAAGGGGGTTATGGAACTACCCACTCCTTAAAAAAACTACCCACATCTCATCTCCACTACTCTCCCATCCGGCCCAAACTTGTGCCTTGTGCACGTGTACATCGAGTGCACGTGTACACACAAACCACCTCAAATACCCGGTAATTAAAGAGACAAGGTGCTACACATACAAGTTGTAAAAAAATATAATTAAATTCATGGGCTAAAATTAGTTGGGCCAAAAATAATTATCTTGTAGAAAAATATGTAAATTAACCTTTAGGCTTAGGAAAAATGTTTATAAACAAAGATCTTATTCATTAGGTTGAAAAATAATAAAAATATTACACGTGCATACCATCTATAAAAATAAATAACCTTCATATATATATATTAGGAAAATCGGGGTATTACAGAAGGAGGGAATCTAGATATTATAGGCAGGGGCTAGTGGGTCTCTGGTCTTGATGGGCCGGGTCGGACCCGTTAGCTAGTGGGTCTGAACTAGCTGAAGCCCGTTGGACCTGTTTGACTTTGATGATCATAGGGGAGCAAAATCTGAGGAGATCTGATGGACCAGATGGAGCCACGTCATTTATACCATATCATAAGCCCCCCACTCTTGGAGGGCTGTGTAAACCAGCCGTGGAGAAATAGTTTGTCTTCGTAGGAAGAGCGAATGGGAATATTTGGCGAAGACGGATTATTGAGTCCCTGAGAAGTAAATGGGCGGCGTTGAGCCGAACGTTAGTGGAGTCAAGGCGTAGAGCGACGAGTGAGGCCGTTCTCGAGGGGGAGCGGCTATGGTGGTAGGAGGGAAAATCCCTTGGAGAGCGGGCGTCGAACGCCGAGCGTCGAGCGTCGTGAGAAAGTTGGGGTTTTGTTCGAGATTCATGACGAGCATCGAGCGCCGAGCGTCGAGCCCCAAGCTTGTAAGAAAGCTGGGGCGTTGCTCGAGATATATGTCGAGCGTCGAGCCTCAAGCTTTGTGAGAAAGCTAGGGTGTTGCTCGAGGTACATGTCGAGCGTCGAGCATCGGGCATCGAGCGTTGAGCCCTAAGCTTGTTAGAAAGCTAGGGCGTTGCTCGAGGTTCATGCCGAGCGTCGAGCGTCGAGCTCCAAGCTTTGTGAGAAAGCTAGGACGTTGCTCGAGGTACATGTCAAGCGTTAAGCGTCCCAGCTTGTGAGGAAGCTAGGGCGTTGCTTGTTGTATATGCCGGGAGTCGAGCATCGAGCGTCGAGCCTCGAGCGTCAAGCATCGAGCTTACAAGCTCTATGAGAAAACTGGGGTTTTGTTCGAGATTCATGACGAGCGTCGAGCGTCGAGCCCCAAGCTTATGAGAAAGTTGGGACGTTGCTCGAGGTATATGTCGAGCGTCGAGCGTCGAGCATCGAGCGTCGGCTTTGTGAGAAAGCTAGGGCGTTGCTTGAGATACATGTCGAGCATCGAGCGTCGAGCCTTTACAGCTTGTTGGGAAAGCTAGAGCTGTGTTCGCTATACATGCCGAGCGTCGAGCCCCCCAGCTTGTGAGAAAGTTAGGGCGTTGCTTGTTGTATTTGCCGAGCGTCGAGCCCTTACAGCTTGTTGGAGAAGCTAGGGCTGCGCTCGCTGTACATTCCGAGCGTCAAGCCCCCCAGCTTGAGAAAGCTAGGGTATTGCTCGCTGTGCATGCCGAGTGTTAAGCCCTTACAGCTTGTTGGAAAAGCTAGGACTGTGCTTGCTGTACATGCCGAGCGTCGAGCCCCTTTAACTTGTTGGAAAAGCTAGGGCTGTGCTTGCTGTACACTCTGAGGGTCGAGCCCTTACAGCTTGTTGGAAAAGCTAGGGTTGTGTTCGCTCTACATGCCGAGCGTCGAGCCCTTACAGCTTGTTGGAAAAGCCAAGGCTGTGCTCGCTGCACATTCCGAGCGTCGAGCCCCCCAGCTTGAGAAAGCTAGGTCGTTGCTCGTTGTACATACCGAACGTCGAGCCCTTACAACTTGTTGGAAAAGCTAAGGCTGTGTTCGCTGTACATGCCGAGCGTCGAGCACCCTTTAACTTGTTGGAAAAGCTAGGGCAATGCTTGTTGTACATTCCGAGCGTCGAACCCCCAAGCTTGAGAAAGCTAGGGCGTTGCTCGCTGTATATGCCGAGCGTTGAGCCCCTACAACTTGTTGGAAAGGCTAGGGTTGTGCTCGTTGTGCATTCCGAGCGTCGAGCCCCCAAGTTTGAGAAAGCTAGGGCGTTGCTCGCTGTACATGCCGAGCGTCGAGCCCTTACAACTTGTTGGAAAAGCTAGGGTTGTGTTCGCTGTACATGCCGAGCGTCGAGCCCCTACAACTTGTTGGAAAAGCTAGGGCTGTGCTCGCTGTACATTCCGAGCGTCGAGCCCCCAGCTTGAGAAAGCTAGGGCATTGCTCGTTGTACATGCCGAGCGTCGAGCCCCTACAACTTGTTGGAAAGGCTAGGGCTGTGCTCGTTGTACATACCGAGCGTTGAACCCCTTTAACTTGTTGGAAAAGCTAGGGTTGTGCTCACTGTACATGCCGAGCATCGAGCCCCTTTAACTTGTTGGAAAAGCTAGGGCTGTGCTTGCTGTACATTACGAGCGTCGAGCCCTCCAGATTGACAAAAGGGGTGGCACGTAGTGCCGGTTACAAAAGATTTTTACAATTTTGATTACACAAGATGCCGAATCCTCTCCCTCGAGGAACTTGATGAGGTGCTCCGCATTCCAGGGCCTCTTCATTACCCTGCCCCCCAGGTATTCGAGTCGGTACATGCCGGGACGTACCACTTCGGAGACCTTATATGGGCCCTCCCAGTTGGGGGCCAACTTTCTCTTTTTGTTGGGTTCGGAAATTGCTAGTTTCCTGAGCACGAGATTGCCTTGCTTGATGTCGGTGGGACGAACCTTCTTGTTATAGAATCTTTCGACCCGTTGTTGGTATATGCTTCTTCTGACGACGGACTTTTCTCTGACCTCGTCGATCAGATCCAAATTGGCTCTGAGATCGGTTGAGTTTGTCTCCTCGTTGAAGCCCATGATCCTGAGCGAAGTGAGCCCAATTTCCAAGGGAATGATCGCCTCGGTTCCATATGTTATGTTGAATGGGGACTCGCCCGTAGGGAGTCTCTAGGTTGTTCGGTGCGATCAAAGGACGCTCGCTAGCTCGTCGACCCATAGCCCCTTGGGGGATTTATCCAACCGCTTCTTGAGCCCGTCAAGGATTTGGCGATTGGCATTTTCTGCCTGGCCGTTTGACGGGGGATGAGATATCGAGAAGCGCTGTTGTATGTCGATGTCTCCGCAGAATTTTCGAAAGTTCTTGTCTGTGAATTGGGTTCCGTTGTCGGTGATGAGAACCTGTGGGATCCCGAACCGACAGACGATGTGTTTCCAGAAAAATGTTGAGTTTGATGTTCCGTGATCGTGGCTAGTGGTTCCGCCTCGATCCACTTAGTGAAGTAGTTGATGGCTACCACCAGGAATTTCCTTTGGCCAGTCGCTTTCGGGAAGGGGCCGACCAAGTCCATCCCCCACATGGCAAAGGGGGTCGGGCTGGCCAGCGACTTGAGGTTGGCTTGCGGGAGTCGAATTACCGAGGAGAATCTCTGGCAAGGGCTGCACCTTCCGACGAGGTTCTGGGCGTCTTCTAACATGGTTGGCCAGTAATAGCCGTGGTTTAGGGCTTTTCTAGCAAGCGATCTGCTCCCCATGTGGCATCCTCTGATCCCCTCGTGTAGCTCCTTCAGTGCGTACTTGGCCTCATCTGGGGGCCAAGCAGCGAAGGTAAGGCCTTCAGTCCACCCTCGTATATGAGCGTATGAAGAGTGTCCCATCGATTATAGTGAATCTCTCTGAACAGATTCTAGTCCTTCTCGCCCTCCGTTAGAAACTTTCGGATGGGAGCCATCCAAGTGTCCGATTGCGCCTCAACAGCGAGGCAGAGGACCTCGAAGATGTCGATGCTAGGCTTGAGGAGAACTTCGATTAGGACGGTGCGGTCGAGGCCTTCGAAGGATAATGAGGCGAGCTTGGACAAAGAGTCAGCTTGGGCGTTCTGCTCTCTCGGGATCCGTACTACCGAGGCGAAGTCAAAGGCGATTAAGAGTTGCTGGACTAGCGCCAAGTATTGGACCATCCGAGTGTCACAGGCCTCTCCCCGGTGATCTGGTTAACCACGAGCTGGGAGTCGCTGAAGGCTCTGATTTGCCTTGCCCCTGCTTTATGTGCCAATGTGAGCCCTGCAATCATCGCCTCGTATTCCGCCTCGTTGTTGAAGGCGGGAAAGTTTAGGCGTAAGGAATAGTGGAGGACGAAGTCGTCGGGACCTCTGAGTATGACACCCGCACCGCTCCCAACCTCGCAGGACGAGCCGTCGACATAAACCTCCGAAATTGGCTCCCCTTCCTGAATTTCAGAAGGCTCGGAAATGGAGCACTCCGTGAAAAATTCGGCAAGGCCTGCCCTTTAATGGCCGTCCTGGGTTGGTAGCTGATGTCGTATTGGCTCAGCTCGATCGACCACTTGATTAAGCGGCCCGAATTCTCTAGCTTGTGGGGGACAGCCTTGAGTGGCTGATCCGTGAGAACCTGGATCGAGTAGGCCTGAAAATACGAACGGAGCTTCCGTGCAGCCATGACCAAAGCGTAAGCGACTTTCTCCATTTTTGCGTAGCCGGTCTCCGCCAAGAGTAGGACTTTGCTGACGTAGTGGAGAGGCTTATGAACCCCATCTTCTTCTCGGACCAGCACGGCACTGAGTGCGTGTTCCGAGGCTGAAGGTAGATGAAGAGGGGTTCGCCCGGCTCGGGCTTGCTTAGTGGAGGGTTGGCGAGGTAAGTCTTCAGTTGGTCAAACGCCTACGCCTGAGAGTCCCCCCATTCGAAGCCTTTTGCCCCTCGTAGGGCCCTGAAAAAGGGGAGCGACTTCTCCCCAGACTTGGAGAGGAAGGGGCTGATGGCTGCCAGTCGTCCCGTAAACCGTTGAACTTCCTTTACATTTCTTGGAGGGGCCATATCGATTATGGCCTAGATCTTCTCGGGGTTCTCCTCTATGCCGCGTTGGTTAACAACGAACCCGAGAAATTTTTTCGAGGAGACACTGAAAGCACACTTAGCGGGACTGAGCCTCATGTTGTGGGATCAAAGGACCTCAAAAGCCTTTTCGAGGTCGGCTACATGATCCTGCCCTCGGCGGCTCTTGACGAGCATGTCTTCAACATAAACCTCCATGTTCCGACGATTTGTTCTTTGAAGACCCGGTTGACGAGCCTCTAATAGGTGGCACTGGCGTTCTTTAGCCCAAAAGGCATGACCCAGTCGCAGTAGAGACCCTAACCGGTTACGAAGGCTGTCTTGGCAATGTCCGAAGGAAATATCCTGATCTGGTTATAGCCTGAGAAGGCATCCATGAAGGTCAGAAGCTCATGACCCGACGTCGCGTCGATCAGAGCGTCGATGCTTGGGAGGGAGAACGGATCTTTGGGGCATGCCTTGTTGAGGTCCGTGAAGTCTATATAGATCCTCCACTTTCCGCTTGCCTTTTTCACCATCACGACGTTAGCCTACCACTGGAGATAGTTGACCTCTTGTACGAACCGGGCGGACAGAAGTTTGTCCACCTCTTTCACCGCCTGTTGCCTCTCGGGAGCAAACTTACATCGCTTCTGTTGCATCGGCTTGGAGCCCAGGTGGACGCTCAATTTGAGCATGATGAGGTCCTCGGAGATCCCGGCATGTCAGATGGAGTCCAGGCAAAGAGATCAATATTTCGGTAAATGCACTCGATGAGGGTCGGCCTCAAATCTGGGGACAGAGATTGAATCACGCGGAACCATTTAGATTTGTCTTCGGCCTTGAAGGAGACCACCTCCAATTCGTCTACGGGCTCTGACTCGGACTGGTTTCTTTTGGGCAGAGTCTCCACGGCGCCAAGGGGGAATACACCACCTCCCACCGCGGTCATATAGCACGAACGTGCAGACTCCTGGTTTCCTCGGACAACACCGACTCCGAGGTCGGTGGGGAATTTTAGCTTCAGGTGATAGGTCGAGGGGATGGCTTGAAACGAGCAGAGGCCGGGTCGGCCAAGAATGGCATTGTAGGCGGCCTTGACATTGACCACCATGAAGTCCATTAATTCGGTTCGTATAATCGGGTTTGTCCCGGCGGTCACATCCAGTGTGACGATCCCATCAATTTGGACGGGGATGCCAGAGAACCGTGAAGGGTGTACCCCGCCGGTTTTAACTTCTCGCGGGGGAGCTTGAGGTTCTTGAAAGCTTCCAAGAAGATGATGTTGACCGAGCTTCCGTTGTCCACGAGAATTCGGCGTACTTGAAAAATTGCCATAACGAGGTTGATGACGAGGGCATCACAATGTAATAGCCGGACGCCCTCCCATTCTCCTGAGAAGGAGACCGCCTACTGCTGAACCCGGGGAGGGGGATGGTCGTGGACCGAATTTACTTCCCGCAAGAAGACCTTACGGGAAGTGTTGGATCCCCCTCCCATGGGTCTGCCATGGACGCAGTGTAGGATGGCCTGACCCCCGGTCTCTTCGGGCTCAGGGACTTGCTCGTGTTGTCGGTTGACCGTTCGAAGAGGAGGAGGTGAAGGCCTTGGGTCCCTCCAGTCTCTTGGGTTTGTCCGGGTGAACTCCCTGAGATACCTTCGCTGGATGAGGGTCTCGATCTCGTCTTTAAGGGTGCAACAGTTGTCCATCTCGTGCCCGTGGTCACGATGAAATCGGCAGTAGAACCTCTGGTCCCGTATTTTGTTGCTCGATCGAGGGAGTCGGACGATCCCTTTGTCCTCGATCTCCATAAGGATGGCTGATACATTCTGGGTTAACGGTGTGTATCTTTCAAAACGAGGGACCGGGGGCGGCCTCTTTTGACCGGATGCGTCCTTCGCGAGCTTCTTGGCGAGCTCGGCATCGTCGGCTTTCCGTTTCCCCTTAGCAGTAGCTTCTTTGATTCCTTTGGGGTGTAGAGCCTCCTCAGGCCGGATGTATTTCTCGACCCTGTTGAGGAGGTCGGGAAAGTCGATGGGCGGCTTCTTGGCTAATGAGGCTTTTAACTGGACATGACGAACATTGTGCCGGAAAGCCGCGTAAGCAACGCCGGAATTTGAAAGAGACCGACCTTGCTTCGGAGGTGAACCTCCGCACGAACTCTCGGACGGACTCTCTCTCCTTCTGCTTGAGGTCCAGGAGGGAAGCACTCGTCTTCTCAACCTTCCGGCTGGTCACGAAGTGGGCTAGGAAGTTTGCTTCTAGCTGGTCGAACGAGAAGACCGAGCCAGAGGTGAGCTTTGAGAACCATTCACGAGCCGGACCACGCAGGGTGGCGGGGAAGGCGTGGCATAGGAGAGGATCCGATGCGCTGTGAATCAACATGAGGGTTTTGAACCATTCCATGTGATCAGCAAGATCACTCTCGCCATTGTAGGTCTCGAATTGGGGCGGCCTGAAATTCCTAGGAATCAGTGATGTTTCAGGCATGCCTCAGGCTGCGAAATCCAAGGGTGCGCCTCAAGCCTCACTTGAACGCACCCCTTGTTCGAAGCGCTGGTGCGGCGTGCGCCTCAATACGCCTCGAAGAAAGGCACGCCTCAACATTGTTTTTTCCTTGTTTTTTCCTTGTTTTTCCCCTTCTTTATTATTTAAGTATTCTTTCTTTTTTAATTTTGAGTCTTTTGACAGGTTTTATATTTTTATACTTTTTATTATTTAAAGTATTCTTTCATTTTTAGTTTTGAGTCATCTGACAGGTTTTATATTCATATTTTTTCGATTTAAATTATTCTTTCTTTTTTATTTTATTTCTTTAATAGTATTCTTGCTTTTTTAGTTATGCAATGCTTTTGCTTTACTGCTTTATTAGGCAGCTTTTGCTTTACTACTTTATTAGGCTATTTGAATGAAACTTACAGTAATAATTAATTATTGAATACTTGAATATACTTAATATCTAATTGTAATATTGTAATTGTGTAATACTCTGTAATAGTGTAATACTAATACTTCATCGTGATATTCTCAACAACAACAAAATTGTTGAATGTACAAAAATTATAACTTACACAGTTACAACTTACAAATTATACTTACACCGTTACGCGGTTACACTTACAAGTTACACCTACAAAGTACGTCTTCCATACCTTACTTTTTAAGTATATGGTCATTGTATTATATACTTTGTTGCTATGATGTTATCTTGTTTATAGTCTAATTTATAAATTTTAAAAATCCCAAAAAATAATAATGCGCCTCGGTTAACTGAGGCTTACGCCTCAAATTGCTCCTTGCACCTCAGGCTTTTTAAGAGGAATTGAAATTACTTGCGCCTTACGCCTTCGACTACACTGCTGGGAATCTCAACGTCGAGAATTTTAGGGGAGAATGGAGGTCGGTTCGACTGGTTCCCCTGCACGGACCTGGGTCCGCCCTCGCCAATGTGGGCGAGGTGGTTCTCCATGTCCTGGAGGCGTCGAAGGACGGCCTCATCTTGTTGACATGGGCGAGATGAACCGTGAGATTCGTTACCCTGGGCCTTTCGCCAAGGACCGAATATGGTGCGCGCCTCAGTCCTGGGGCCGCCTCGGATGACCTGGAGGACCTCGTTCCTAAAGTTTTGGAATTCGACTCTCGTGACCGGGGTTTGGCCTTCTTGGCCATGCGAAGGCGGGTGCTCCCGGGGCAAGTGGCTTGGTGCCTATTCCCGCTCTTGTTTTGGGCGCGTGCTATGGTTCGGAGCCGAGTTGGAAGTGGCTCCTCCCCTCAACCGGATGAACTGTCGGTCCTGGATGACACGCCGTAGGTCAAGAGTGACTCGAGCGTGAAGCACTCGGTTCGGGACCTGCTGCACCATTGGCTCGTAGTCGATTAGAGCCTTGGGAGTTCACATGGCTATGAGATGGAGGGGGATCTGGACGCAGGGGCGTATCTAAGTTTCATGGGGCTCTAAGCAAATTCTCAAATTGGATCTTTTACAAGTTAACAAAATAATAATGACAATTATTTAAATGCAACAAACTTGGAGCATTGGAGAACAAACTATTTAAATGAAAACAAATTTATATATATGCTTCCAAAAAAATTTAATTGATAACGTATGCTTTTTATATGAAATGTCTCGTAGCCAAAAGTCGGACAAACTATAACAACAAAAACGAAATATGTTATCTCCAAGAGGTAAATATGATATATTAGAACACGATAAGAATTAAATGATGATGAATATATGTATATGAGAATACTAGTTGGAAGCTTAAAATGTAGAATAACCATGTGCACTTGAAGATTTGGTTAGAAATTTATCATAAACAGGTAAATATCATATACAATAGAACATTGAAAAAATATTATAGAGTGACATACATTGGCTAAGTGAAAAATAATATTAAATTCATAAAATGGTAAAATGACATGTATGGCTATGTAAAAAATATTTAGTTTTTAAAAATAAATTGATTGAAAAATTAATTGGCCCATGCAAGTTTTGAACGTGCAACCTTCACATTATTAGCACAACACTCTAACCAACTGAGCTAATAAGCCAACTATTAATATAATGTAATTATATCAAAAAATATTACATTTTACTTTTAACATTGTAAATATTTAAAAAATATGGGGCCCTATAAAATTGGGGGCACAAAGCAGTTGCTTGTACTGCTTGGCCCAGATCCGCCGATGTCTGGACGGCATCCAGAGGTGACGGCTCTCCTGGCTTTAGGGGCCATGGTGAGGATCGACCTCGAGATAATGCTCTATGCCGGGATCGGACCGGTGTCGGTGACGTGCGGTCAGTGTTTTAAATTTCAGCCAAAATTTCGTTTCGACTAGCTTGCCGATACGAGATCACATATTTTATACTCTATATCATTTTGGACCGAAATGTGTAGATTTCGGCCAAAATTGTCGAAATATCGGCCGAAATATTACCGAAATTAGCAAAATATTAGCCGAAATAGACACATGCTATTGTGAATATATATATATAAAAAATTGTTTTACTTTTTCATGTCCTTAAATATAGGACATTAAGATAGGATAATGTGAGAATTTTGTCTCGCTAGTGTTTGTATATATGCAAAGTCAAGTAAGTTTATTAACTAATATATTAGTCTAATCAATGCAAATTCAATTTAGTTATATACTTATATTACATTCTCTTTGATATTGTTGTTAAATTCTGTGAATATTTAACGTAATTGATTCATGTCATTAGTTACATTATACAATATTTTATTTGATAAAAGACATGAAAGACAAATAATATCTTATTTAGTAACCAAAAAAAATATTTATTGTAGGAAATGCATATCCGATATGATCACATTTCCTCGAGATCTCTGATATCTCCGATCTGAGACGAAATACCCCTTGCAGAGACGAGTCCGAAATCCGAGATTTAAAATCATGTGTGCGGTTCCCACAGACGGCGCCAACCTGATGTGGCTTGTTTTTGGGTGTAGGGGCAACAAGTGTGAGTTCTTATAATTTGTGAAGTGGAAGGGATGACACTGGCATTGATATGACCCTCAACTGTAGAACCGGCTCGAGGGTAGCAAGAGAGTAGAAAAGGCTGGGTGCTCGGCTCGGATCTTAGAGGCTCGGCTCGTATCTTGATACATGCACAATGCCTAGAAACACCGGGAGAAGTCCCGGCGGCAGGCCCTCCGACAATCTAGTTAGTCACTGAGAAAGCAACAGTAGCTAGGGTTCAGGTGGGGAAATTTTTATTACCTTTAGAAGGAATGAGGGGGTCTGGTATTTATAGGCAGGGGCTAACGGGTCTCTGGTCTTTGATGGACCGGGTCGGACCCGTTAGCCAGTGGGCCTGAACTGGCTGAAGCCCGTTGTATCTGTTTGACTTTGATGATCATAGGGGAGCGAAATCTGAGGAGATCTGATGGGCCAGATGGGGCCATGTCATTTATACCATATCACACACGCACACACACATATAGAGAGAGAGCAGGATAAATATCACCAAGACGCACATAGAGTGATTAATAGTCGATCACACTGTTTTAAATTTCGGTTGATATGGCCGAAATTTCGTTTTGGTTAGCTTGCCGATACAAAATCACAGATTTTATACTCCATATCGTTTTGGACCGAAATGTGTAGATTTCAGCCGAAATTGCCGAAATATCGGCCGAGATTGCCAAAATACCGGCCGAAATATCGACCGAAATTGCATACAAGTCTTTCAATATAGGACCTTAAGCTAAGATAATGTGAGGATTTCGTCTCTCTATTGTTTGTATATATGCAAAGTCAAATAAGTCTATTAACTAATGTTTTTTTCCTAATGAATGCAAATTCAATTTAGTTATATGCTTTATATTACATTCTCTTTTATACTGTTGTTAAATTCTGTGAATATTTACCATGATAGATTCATATCATAGTTATATTATACAATATTTTATATGATAAATGACATATAGAATATATAATATATTGTTCAGTAACAAAAAAAATGTTTATTGCGTGTCCTAAATGAACGTCCGAGATGATCACATTTCCCCGAGATTTCCGCCGATATCTCCGATCTGAGACGAAACATTTCTTGCCAAGACGGGTCCGAAATTCGAGATTTAAAACCATGGATCACACGCACACATGCTGGCATTCGCGCAAGAAGAGGCCGAGTCTGTTTCGGTTGTTCCCGAAGGGCATCGCAGACAAGACAAAAGGCCCCCGAGTGGAGTGGTTACGAACTGCCGAGAGGAAAGACTAAGAATCTTTAAGACCACACTGTAACCCCGACTATTATCCTCCAACTATGTTAGGACATATCAAGGGAAGTCGACGACATTTCGCGTGCGCACACACCCCGATACCCACACCCACACACACAAACACCCACCCCACCCCACCCCACCCCACCCCACCCCACACACACACATGGAGTGATTAATAGATGTACACACACACACACACACACACTGGAGTGATCAATAGATATACATGTAAACACACATATATATAAGGAGAGGGAGTCGCGATAAATATCACCCAGACGCACAGGTGGAGTGATTAATAATCACACGCACATGTATATGGACACAATAATTCATCCAAATGATATGATATACATGTACATACAAGGATCACACACATGGAAAGAGAGAGAGAGAGAGAGAGAGAGAGAGATCACACGCAAAGTGATTAATAGTCAGAGACACGCAAGAAAAACAGTAAATCAAATGGAAGATAGTTCTCAATTATCAATCTATGTGGTAAGGCCACCATGGGGGGTACAATTTATATGTAGGGCTTAATTTATCTTCAGCTGGTAGTTCTACATATCAAAAAATGCATGGATTGAAAATCATGAACTGTGAAAGCTTCTAAAGACAAGCATCAGTGCCCAATTTGTTAAATTATTAACACTTTGTCATCTATAGATTAACAAATCAGCAATCAACAGAACACATAATTTTCTATCAAAAAATGTTACATGATGTATAGGACCACCTAATTATTTAGTCTGATAGTGCAAATAAGACTGTACAATTCACTCCTTTGTTTCCCTCCAACTTATAATATAAAGACATATACAGACCAAATTTATCATATTATTGACAGGATGCATTTGAATTATAAACACTCTGAACGACGTTATACTATTATTGACAGACATCAGTAAACAATTACAAGCAAGTTACCTGCATTAGACAGAGAGCCCCATTTCAACAAAGGTCAATGCCTTCACAATCAAAACCAATGACCAGCGGCTTCTCAGTCGAGGGATTAATAAATTCGACTGGAAGCTGTGAAGGATCCTTAACAATATGTATTGGAACTGGTGGAAGATCAGCATAATTATCTAAATGAGTTCCTCCTGCTTGACATAAAGAAAAAACCCAGATTAGCTGCTAAAGTGAAACAATTTTAAGCAAAAGCATTGAGTCATAAGTATTATGGAAGTAGTCATCAAGTTAATAATTAATCAAAGGGTGCCTAATACACCCAAGCACCTAGGAACAAAAATATTTAGCTATCAATCTATTTTCGTGTTGAACATCAGCAACCTTCAGGCTCGTTAGTCACATCTGATAGTCACAATTGATAGTCACATCTGAGTTATGACATATCCGAAACAATCCATTAACGTTTTTCCTTAATATTTTATTTTGAAGACTTACAGGGCATCACCTACAAACAATAATAGAATCTAACAAGCAATGTGAAAAGAAAAGATATTTAAGACAACATGCACTCCAAAAAATGTCGCAGGTGGGCACACAAAAAAAAAGTTTTAAAATTTTTAGAAACAAGACATAAGGGATCAGAGGTTGCACGGTTAAAATTTCATTAATTATTACACGGTTAAAATCCCACTTGAAATCCACTCCATTTCAGCAAATCTCTTACATAATTCGAAACTTCGAGCTTGTTCTTCAACTTTCATTCCTCTTGTTGCCTTCTTAAATTTCATCAATCAATCATCCACTCACCACTCCCACGACCAACAATCACAAGCCACAGCATTCACTATCATAGTCATCAAACAAGAGGAACTAAGCAGGTTTCCAACAACAAGTTCCCTTCCTTACCCAACCTTCAACTTCCATTACAAATCCAAAGAAGACTACATGTCAGGGTTACCGGAGGTCCGTCCATCGCCGGAGTAGCACCAGGAGCTCAGTTAAACCACCGGCGCTGCGAGTGGTTACCTGCGTGGAGGTAGGAATGTGTAATTGTGTGTATCTGTTCGTATCTGGGTTTTACATAGAGTGCGCGTATTTTTTTAAAATGTAAAAGGACGGGTAAGGGAAAGTGCGTTAAGCACGTAATTCTGGTTTTGTCGCCTAGCGTAACTGATTCATCCCCTTCCCTTCTTATACTGAGCTGTATTCTCTTTTGGAAATTAATAAAAAGTTGTTAAATCTCCTCCTCTATCTTCAACCTCTCGTTCTCTAACCCTCTCTCTCGCGTTAATGGCTCGATCCCGATCTGGACGCAACCCCAACCCTGACAATTTGGTATCAGAGCCAAGCGGCTCTGATGGTGATGGTCGTGACGAAGGCAGCACATCCATGGAAGGAGATGTGGCAAATTTGAAAAGCCAGATGGCGGAGGCTCAGCTGCAGAATGGATTCCTGGCGGAGAGAATGGAGGCGATAGCGACCAACATCGGGGGGAGATTCTCTTTGGTGGAAGCGAGGATGGAAACTCTGATGACAATGATGCAGCAGACCCAAGCTCGACTCTCGAATCTACCCTTGCTCCCTAATTCAAATCTCCAAGTACCCCACCGAGAGGTAAACCGCCCCCAATCCAACACCATTAATTCTTCAAGGTTTAGCAATAGTGAGCAGATGTTTAAAACCCCATTTAAGGTCGAATTCCCTATATTCCAAGAGGGTGACCCAACTGAGTGGATCTGTAGAATCGAACAATTCCTTGAGTTTTATGAGGTGCCGGAGAGCCAAAAATTGAGATACGCGGCATTAAATCTGAGGGGAAAGGCCGCTCAGTGGTTTCGCAGATACATTAAACCCAAATTACATGAAGCACCTGGCCGAGCTTTCTTGAAGAGCTAATTACTAGATTTGCGCCGACGGAATTTCAAGACTACGAAGGAATACTCTCCAAATTGCAACAGAAGGGAGAGCTAGAGCCATACATACAATAGTTTGATCGACTCTCCAATTTTGTGAAAGATTGGACCGAATCTCATTTCCTGAGTACATTCATTAGCGGCTTAAGAGACGAGATCCGTTGGGATGTGAGATCTCAAAGACCCAAAAATGTGAACGAAGCAATGGGATTAGCAAAAGGTTTTGAAGAAAAAATTTATTGTTTAAAGAAAAGCTTCCGAACTCCCTACCTTACCAAAACATCCCCAGTTTCCAACTTCAATAACCCAAACACCTATTGACTGCCAACCACCCCTTCTCCTGTTGCGCCAGTAACAAATATGATTCCAAAGAGGCTGAATTATCAGGAAATGAAAGAGAGAATAGCCAAGGGGCTGTGTTTTAACTACGATGAAAAGTATGTTCAGGGACATTTGTGCAAAGGGCAGAAGTTTTACTATTTAGATCGATGGGAAGAAGAGGAGATGAGTGAAGAAGTGCATTATGAAGCTATACAAGTAGAAGAACCTCCTCAGTTCACAGACCCCAGCATGATGTCTCCCAACCCGATGCAACCACCAACCACATTCCAAACACCTTCTCTACCCTCCATTCACCCAGAGATATAACTCCATGCCCTTGTGGGATCTCAGCTGTATCCTCAGACTATGAGGGTTAAAGGGAAGATCAATGGAAGAGAAGTAAACATCTTGATAGATACTGGTTCAACACACAACTATCTGGATCCCTTGACTGCAGAGAAGGCCAATCTGCCAATTATGAAGGAGCCCACGTACAAGGTAACCATAGCTAATGGGGAATGCATGTACAGTGAAGGCAAAAGTTACCAATATGAGTTTTGTAGTCCAAGGTGTAAATCTTCAAGCTGAATTGTTGCTTCTACCATTAGGTCCTGCTCAGATGGTATTGGGGGCTCATTGGTTGAGAACTCTAGAGCCTGTCACGATGGATTTCAACCAGATGACAATGGATCTTGCTGTGGGGGGTCAGGTGAAGAGGCTGCAGGGTATTATCAACCCTCAACTGCAAAGTATGGAAGTAAGTGAGCTGATAAAGTTAGGAAAGCACTCTTGCCAAGCCTTTCTAATTCAAGTGGAAGAAGTCTATAATGGTGGAGATGCAGGGGAGATGCAGCTTTGTACCAAGGATCAGATGAGTAAGGGAGAAGAAAACCTTCAACAGATTCTAGAAGAACTCAATGATGTATTCTCAGATCAAATTAGCTTACCTCCACATAGAGCTGTAGATCACCAGATACCTGTGATTGAAGGGTCCAAACCAGTCTGCCTCAAACCTTATAAACAACCCCACTACTACAAGAAGGAGATTGAGAAGCAAATAGAAGAAATGCTCACCTCTGGGTTGATTCGACCAAGCAATAGTCCCTACGCTTCACCCATCATACTTGTGAAGAAGGGGGGTGGAAGTTGGAGATTATGTGTGGATTATCGAGCATTGAACAACCAAACTATTAAAGCCAAATTTCCAATACCCCTTATAGATTATCTATTAGATGAGCTACATGGAGCAAGATACTTCTCTAAGATCGACTTGAGGTCAGGTTACCATCAGATACGAGTAAAGGAGAGTGACATCCCCAAAACAGCCTTTCAAACACACCATGGTCACTTTGAATTCATAGTCATGCCCTTTGGCCTAACCAATGCCCTAGCTACCTTCCACGGTCTGATGAATGAAGTTTTCAAGGAGTATCTGCGCAAATTTGTTCTGGTGTTCTTCGACGATATTTTGGTTTATAGTCCTACATGGGAGAGTCATCTCTCACATTTGACACTCACTCTGGAAGTCTTGAGAGCTAACAAACTAGTCGCGAAGATGAGCAAGTGTGATTTTGGCCAAGTATCTGTGAAGTATTTAGGTCATGTGATTAGTGAGGAGGGAATCTCAGTCGACTCAAACAAAATCCAAGCTGTGGAAACTTGGCCAGAGCCAAGAACAGTGAAAGAATTAAGAGGATTCCTTGGATTAACTGGTTACTATCGCAAATTCGTCAAGGATTATGGAGGCATTGCTTATCCTCTTACCCAGTTATTGAAAAAGAATGCTTTTAAATGGTCGACTGCGGCTGCCAGTGCTTTTACTGCACTGAAAAAAGCAATGACCACAACTTCAGTTCTTAAAGCCCCTGACTTCTCCAAACCCTTTGTAGTTGAAACAGATGCATCACAGCAGGGTATAGGTGCGGTTCTCCTCCAAGATTCTCATCCTATAGCTTTCATGAGCAAGGGTCTAAAAGGAAGGCATTTGGCTCTATCCACATATGAGAAAGAAGTCCTAGCTATCCTACAAGCGGTGAAACAATGGCGACAGTATTTGCTTGGCAACACCTTCACAATTAGAACAGATCAACAAAGTATCAAATATATTTTAGATCAGAGAATCAACACAGAATTCCAAGAGAAATGGCTCTGGAAGTTACTTCGTTTAACTTTCAATGTAGAATATAAAAAGGGAAGTGATAATGGAGTTGCGATAGCCTATCAAGAAGAAGAGATGTACAAGAGACCTGCTATGTGATGACTTTTGTGATCCCACAATGGTTAGAAGAGGTGAAAAGAATGGTGATGCAGGATCCCTACTTCACTGGTGTGCAAGAGAAAGTTCAAGAAGGGAAGTTGGACTCCAATTTATACAAAAATTTAGGGGGCATTTGGTACTATAAGGTAAGGATCTTAATAAGTCCAACTGCAGAATTGAGGGAAACAATCTTCTTTGATCACCATTCTTCTAATGAAGGGGGGCATTCGGGCTTTCATAAGACCTTGCAGAGAATTAGAAGGGCATTCACTTGGGAAGGAGTTAGTAGGGATGTCAAGCGTATGATAAGGGAATGCTAGAGTTGTCAACAGAACAAGAGTGAAACTATACTTTCCGCAGGTCTTCTTCAACCCTTACAGATCCCTAACATGATATGGGAGGATTTATCAATGGACTTCAGTGAGGGTCTTCCAAAAAGTGGTAACAAGAGTGTGGTCATGGTTGTAGTTGATCGTCTCTCGAAATATGCCCATTTTATAGCTTTTGTACACCCTTACACCTCTCAATCAGTTGCACAAGCATTTGTGGAGAATGTGTACAAGCTACATGGAATGCCCAAATCCATAGTGAGTGATCGAGACCCCGTCTTCCTCAGTAAATTTTGGAAAGAATTTTTTACCCTGCAAAACTGCAAGCTCCATCATTCAACAGCTTACCATCCCCAGAGTGACGGCCAAACGGAGATAGTGAATAAAGCTTTAGAGATGTACCTGTGTTGTTTCTGTGGTCAGAAGCCATTGGATTGGAGTAATTGGTTAGCATGGGCATAATTTTGGTATAATACTAGTTGGCATGTCCCGACAAATCTCACTCCATTTGAAGGGATATATGGAAGGCCTCCCCCATCATTGCTACACTATGTAAGTGGAACGTCGAGTCTCCCTACTGTATAAGAAGCTCTAATGTCAAGAGATGCTATAATAAAGCTGCTGAAGGACAACATTTCAATGGCTCAAGAGCGCGTGAAGCGTTTTTCTGATAAGAGGAGTGAGCGTGTGAGTTTGCAGTTGCTAACCTTGTTTTCCTCATACTGCAGCCCTATAGACAGGTCTCTTTGCGAAACCCCTCTCCCCAAAAGCTGTTGTTGAAGTTCTTCAGACCTTATAATGTTGTAGAGCGAGTGGGTTCAGTAGCCTATCGCCTTGAACTGCCTCCTACTGCTTCCATTCATCCTATCTTCCATGTCTCCAAGTTAAAGAAATGCTATGGTACACACACAGTCACTGCTCCCGAGCTTCCTCATTGGTGGGTCGACAACCGCTTCATTGATGAACCAGAGCTGGTATTGGAAAGGTGTATGTATAGAAAGAACAACAGAGCAGGTGTCCAACTGTTAATCAAGTGGAAGAACTCAGGTTATGAGAATGCTTCGTGGATGGATATAGATGAATTTCGTGCAAAATTCTCGACCTTCGAGCTTGGGACAAGCTCGCTGTTAAGAGGGGAGGAATTGTCAGGGTTACCGGAGGTCCGTCCATCGTCGGAGTAGCACCAAGAGCTCAGTTAAACCACCGGCGCTGCGAGTGGTTACCTGCGTGGAAGTAGGAATGTGTAATTGTGTGTATCTGTTCGTATCTGGGTTTTACATAGAGTGCGCGTATTTTTTAAAAATGTAAAAGGGCAGGTAAGGGAAAGTGCGTTAAGCGCATAATTCCGGTTTTATCGCCTAGCGTAACTGATTCATCCCCTTCCCTTCTTATACTGAGCTGTATTCTCTTTTGGAAATTAATAAAAAGGTGTTAAATCTCCTCCTCCATCTTCAACCTCTCGTTCTCTAACCCTCTCTCTCTCGTTAATGGCGCGATCCCGATCTGGACGCAACTCCAACCCTGACACTACAATCATCGCACTAAACTCGTCCATCTAATAACACAAATCAGAAACTAGGGTTTCGAAGCGCGCTTACCGGCACCGGCGCCGGGGTTGCCGCCGGTGTCCGAATCCCGAGGTGGTGGTGGATCCGATGCCGGCAGTTGAGACGAGGCCTTTAGAGAGAATGAGATGGAGAATTTGTTAGGGTTTTGGGGGAAAAGAGCGAGAGAGAGGAGGAGAGCGAGAAGCCCTTCCCTCTTGGGAGAAGGAGGGAGAGCGCGCGGCGAATGGGAGATGAAAAAGAGTGCGGTAATGGGTTTGGATTGTAACAAGATCCGGTTATACATCCACCAGTGATGTCGGGTTTCGGGTGTAGTAGGATCCGAAACCAGCAAAGAATCTTGCATTTTTATTTTTATTTTTGACTTTTTTTAGGATTAACTATTAGAATTTTTTACCAAACTATCCCACTTTTTCAAAGTATGTACGAAACTGTCCCTGTTTGAAATTTTAATACCAGAAAATTTCTGTCGTTAACGGGGTTAACGAGTCTAGTAGTTTTCTTAGCGTTAAACCCATTAACGTGATGATGGGGATACAATTTTCCCCTCGAGTGGCGATTTGGACAAAAACTCATCCAATATACTAACGTTAACCCCGTTAGCGTTAGTGTTTAAATCAAGAGCATTAACAGGGTTAACGTTTGTATTTGGGACAGTGAGGGGTAGTTTTTCAAAGAGGGGTGTTGGTTAAAATTCATCAAGTATAGACTCGTTAACCCCGTTAACGCGCATCATTATACCAGGAGCATTAACGGGGTTAACGAGTGTCGATTGGGTTCAATTTTAAGTAAGCCATGCTATCTCACTATCTTCTCACTTCTCTATTCGAAACCCTACTCAGGCGATTTTAAACCCAAATCCCCCCAAACCCTAGCCTTCGATTTCGCCATCTACCCATCTCAATCTATTGTAATTTTTTGTGGTATCTCTTCATCACTCCATTTTAACCCATCTCAATCTCCTTAAACTCGTTATTTGAACCCATTATCCCGTTTCCCCAATTTATCGAAAGGAGCAGATCGTGGTGCTTGACGTCGACTTGCTACTTCAACCTTACAATAGTTTGTAAGTGTTCCTTATTTATGCTATATTTTTTTGGAGAGATTTTGGGTCTAGGGTTGTGGTTTTAGTTAGAGTTGAAAATGCTTGAAAATGGTTCTGTTAGTAGCTTGAAAATGGAGCCGATTTATGGCTTGAAGATGGTTCTAAAAGTTGAAAATGCTTGAAAACGGAGCTGATTTGAAAACGTTAGAATTACATGTAATTAACAACATCTAAATGCATTAGAAACAAACAATAGATTGGGCAGTTGATGCTTCTGTTTGTGGCTTCTTTTACACTCGTTGATAGTGCAAGACTATACAATTTAGTAGGACAATGTAGTAGCCCCGAGCTATTTCTATTGTGACTACATTTAGGGGGCATATGTAGGGTAGTATTATACTAGTATATCTACCTTTTTCATGAAGATTATAAGTTAATTTTGTTAACATATAGGATTAGTATATTTAGAATATAGTTTGCATTAGTAGATGAAGTAGTAGTTTGCAATGGTAGATTTTGGATTAGTTTGGATATTGAGATTTTGGATTTTCATTTTGGGGTTTTATTTGCATGAGCTCTTGTTGTCAGGTTATATATGATTAGATTTAATATCAAACCTCTAGGATTTTAGCTGTTATAACAAATGACACAGACAATGGGTAATCATGAAGAAGGGAGTAGTAGTAGACGTCCCAAAAAAAACAAAGCGACAGAGACGTACCAATGTAAGTTGATTTGACTTTAATTTCATAAGTTTAATTTTCACATCAATAAAAATATAAATATTTATGTTGAATTTCCAATTTTTGTTGGGTGTAGGATGATGAGGCCGATACGTCTTCTACTCCGGCCAATCAAATGGCCTCGCCTCCTCCTCGAAATGAACAGGAACCTACTTCCCCGTCTACAGATCCCGGCCCATCTACTTCCTCGTATGTTCCTCCGGTAGTTCCCAGTCCGATAGACCCTATGTTGTTGACTTTACAAAGTCAACATCATTCTAAAGACGTTTGGGAAGGAACTTCTTCGGAGTGCAACTTTAGGGGGCACGGCACGTTAGAAATGCATCCCCGTATACATGGGTTGTTACAAACATGTGGATTATACGGCATAGGGATGATGAGCGGCATTAAGGCGGATCGACCGTTATTAACGGCTTTTCTCGAGAGATGGCATCCCGAGACGCATAGTTTTCATCTGCCAATCGGCGAGAGTACAGTGACACTGGAAGATGTTTTTGTAATAACGGGTCAGCCAGTAGATGGACAGGCCGTAACAGGCTCAATGGGCTTCAAATCGGAGTTCATTATTCAAGAGTATCTCGGTGTCGAGGTGGCGTAGGTAAATCTTTGCAGTTGAAATGGTTGAAGGAGAAGTTCTCTGGTACCTTGACAAATAACTCCACGGACAACCAAGTATAACGTTATTGCCGGGCATACATATTGACATTGTTCGGAGGTGTCATCTTCCCAAATTCGTCCGAAGATTACGTTCCATTGATGTACCTTCCTCTAATAGCTGATCTTGGGGGAGTTGGGGGGTATAATTGGGGGAGTGCTGCGTTGGCCACCTTGAATCGCGCCCTATGCAATTGTTCTCTTGGTGCCAAGCAAATGAATGGACCAATGTTGATGCTCCAGGTTTGGAGTTGGGAACGACTGCACATCGGTCATCCCGTTGTGGCAAAGCAATCAACAAAGTGGTCTTCCCTTCCCGAGGACGTGAACATGAGGCCACCTCAAGGTGTTTATTGGACGGGTGGGTTGACGTGGAAGGCGAGCCCAAATAGGTGCCTATCTTATTACCGGGACGAGCTTGACCACTTGCAAGATGACTGTGTTAAGTGGCAACCGTATACTGAGGAACGTTTAGCTCGTTTGCCTCCAATCTGTACCTCGGCTCGTCAGTTGTGGTTGACTACAGCGTCGCTGATCCACTTCGGTACAGTTGAGTCATATTTCCCAGACATAGTGCTTCGTCAATTTGGGTTGTTTCAGAACATTCCAGTTCACCAACCATACAATGCTGATCTTCACAGTGTCACTGGTATGGGTAGACAAGTGACACATGACTGGGCAGCTTCACTGAGTGTTCACGTGGAAAAATGGCGAAATCGTCTCGATCACTTAATCCAAAACATTCCACCATTTGATGCAGCTCGACATGTCCAATATATGTCTTGGTTTAGGAGAATGACTCGTCTTTACATCTCTCTAACAAGCCAACGTCCAGCCGGGGTGCAAGTACCGACACGTAGACATGCCACCGATCCAGCTGACACCTACTCCATTAACCTACCAATGTATCAACCGAAGACACCGTTGCTTCGGAGTGTCATAAGTGTTATTTTATTATTTACATTGAATTTATTATAACGTCTAACTTATTCAAGTTATTATTTACTGAATTTATTATTCCGTGTCTTCGTTTCTGTAGATGGATCAAACTTGGATTCAAGTAAAAAGTGCTCAAAGATTTTGAAAAGCAATGTAGCTGAGCCATTGAAAGTTTTTGCACGGAAAATTGTCGAATCGTGTCGTGTACAAGCTGATCTAGTCGGCGAAGGTAATAGAATTGATGCAATCTTGTCCGGGCCCGTGCACCAAACTGGTTGCAGGAAAACGATGGCAAGAAAATCTCGTCCACATCTCATAATGCACGAAACAAGACAAAGGGGAAGAACGGAGCCGTCACCTCCAATTGATGAAATCCAACATGAGGAAGAAGAACTTGACGAAGATAATATTCCTCTGTCCGGATTAACTCAGGCTACCCAACAATGTCCCAAACGAGCAAGGAAACCTCCGAGCCTATTCACCCCATCATAAGTAAAACTTACTTTACGTTGTGTTTTGTTTGAGCTTATTTGGGATTTGTGGTTGTATTGGAGGATGGATTGATAGGTGTGTATGTTTTTGAAAATTTGAATGATGGATTGATTGGTCAATTAAGTATGAACTAAATTATTTGTGTTTTCATGGTGGTTTTTATTAACTGTTTCTGGAGATGTATCTAACATGTACTAAAATTGATATATCTTGTGGAGATGTATATTGTGGAGATGAGCTAAAATGTAATCAGGTAATTGTGTTATGGGCTGATAATATTAAATTCTGGAAGTTAATGAAGTGTATTTGGTTATTGAGCTAATTGGTTAATGAGCTGGAAATGTGTATTTGTTGAGCACAAAATTGGTTAATGAGCTGATACTGGAGGTGTTTTTTAGTAATGAGCTGATAATGTGTTGTGGAGATGATAATATTGTGTAATGAGATGAAATTGATATATGTTGTGGAGATTTATCTAAGATTTATAGAGTTTTGAGCTTAAGTGCTTTTGTGGAGATGTTTTTGAGATATGAGTAATGATTGTTTGATTCTGGGGCTGATAATGTGGTGGTTTAAAATGTATTCAAGTAGCAGATACATTGGATTTATGAGTCTGTTTGTGAGAATGCTTAAACCCGTTAACTCGGTTAACAGCCTTGGTATTACCGAGGCCGTTAGCGGAGTTAACAAGTGTGAACATCTTCACTTTCCAGAAAGTTTCAACTTTTTGGAAAATGAAGAATGTCCACAGTCATTAACTTGGTTAACGGCCTAGGTTTTACCAAGACCGTTAACCAAGTTAACGAGTGTGAGCAATTGCATTTACCAGAAAGTTTCAACTTTCTCGAAAATGAAGAATGTCCACAGTCGTTAACTTGGTTAACGGCCGTGGTTTTACCAAGACCGTTAACCAAGTTAACGAATGAGAACATTTGCATCTACCAGAAAGCTTAAACTTTCTGTAAAATGAAAGGTGTCAACACTCGTTAAATCCGTTAACGGACTTGGTCTTATTAACGACTGTGGACATTCTTCATTTTCTAGAAAGTTGAAACCGAGTTAACGAGTGTGAGCTTCTTCACCTTCCTGAAAGTTGAAACTTTTTGTAAGACTGAGAATGTCCACAGTTCAATATTCCTGTATCAAATATGTTAATAACTTTAGAATAAAATGAAGAAAGTTTCAAACATTGTCTAACTTCAACTAAATGATTCCATACAAACTTCCAACTTAAATATTACATAATTCTCTACCAATCATGGACTTCAGAGAATTGTCGCTTCCTACGGGCACAGTCATAAAATATTGAGCATCATTTTTTCCCGCTGCATAACGGGCTAAAATTTTAATCTTTCATCGTTCTCTATCTCAATTAGTGACCTCATAAACATTCTCTACAAGTTCTTCCATTTTGATTGTACGAGGTACCCAAATTATTTCAGGATCAACGGCACTATAAGAACAACCTATTTTTGGGTCACGGATAATCTCACCACCATAGTAAAGCCAAATAGGAAGATCATGATCCATACCTATACATATTTTTAAATTAAAAAAAAATCAAAATCTAATACACAAAATGTATTCGATCAAATGATATAAAAATCATACCTTAAAATGGATGATCTAAAAAGATGAGAAATTTCGAGCTTGAAGAAGACGGGGTAGTGAATGAGTTGATAAAAAATCCGCTATGTAATTCCCCAAACAAACAATAACCCTAACATGGATTTAGGGTTTTCAAAGTGGGAGAATATATGAGTGTGAGAGAAGAAGAAGATGAATGTGAGAGAAGAATAAGAATATCCCTTCAAGATTTGGTAGAGTAATTTTGGACTATGGTTTGGGGAATTTGGGTTTCAAATCGGTTGAGTAGGGTTTCGATTAGAGAAGATGTGAGAAAAGAGTGAGATAGCGTGGGTTACTTAAAGCTGAACCCAATTGACACTCGTTAACCCCGTTAACGCACCTGGTATAATGAAGCGCGTTAACGGGGTTAACGAGTCTATACTTGATGAATTATAAACTTTCAAATATAAATGTTAACCCCGTTAATGCTCTTGGTTTAAACACTACCGTTAACGGGGTTAATGTTAGTATATTAGATGAGTTTTTGTCCAAATCCCCACTCGAGCGGAAAAATTGTATTCTCATCATCATGTTAACGGGGTTAACGCTAGGGAAACTACTAGACTCGTTAACCCCAGGGCCGGCCCAAGGGTAAAGCAACCAAAGCTAGGGCTTTAGGCCTCCAAAGAAAAAAAAATACCTAAAGAATAAAGGCCTCCTCACATACCAAAAAGCCCGAATTTGATTACAATAATATAATATAAATGTTTTTGCATATCAAAAAGCCCGAGATAATATTTAAATAAAAATATATTGATTTTAACAAAATATTATTACAAGCTTTTAAAATACCTCATTTCGGAGTTCGCTTTAGGCCTCAATAAGTGTTGGGCCGGCCCTGGTTAACCCCGTTAACGACAGGGATTTTTTTATATTAAAATTTCAAACAGGGACAGTTTCGTACATACTTCGAAAAAGTGGGATAGTTTGGTAAAAAATGCTAACTATTAAGCCTTAATTCATTTTAAAAATATGTGTGTTGTCTACAAGATTGAGAACCCTTTAAAAATGGGAAAGAACAAACACGTTCATCACGAAATTAATTCAAGCCTGAACAACCTTCACAAAAGCTGTACAAACTATGTGAATTATAAGTTTTGACTAAATCGAATGCGTTGCAACATTAGTATCGCGCTTCTCCTATTTTATTGGGTTAAAGCAAATCGTCGGTTGTATTGCAAGTGAGTTTTCTTGGTCATCTTAGTTCAAAACACAATTACAGAGTATAACTTAATTCATGTGGTACTCCAAAGCAAGAAAAAAATATGTTAGGAATGAAAACTTTTGTAAACATTGAAAAATAATTTGTCCTATATTATTAAACCCGTTGGGCACCCAAAAACCGAATGAATCCAAACCGGACCCGAAAAATTAAATAGACCCAGACCCGGATTCGGACCCGAAAAAATTAAATAGACCCAGATCCAGATCCGGACCCATTGCCATAGGGCAACATCCAGGTATCTCACTACCCAACCCGATAGCACAGCTAGTAGAAAAATGATAAATGAGATATTAAGACAGCTACAGTAGGAATACGGCACTCTGCAATCGAAGAACCAACATAAATGATCATCTCAAATTAGGATTTGCATATAACAATGAGGAAGATGATCATTGACTGTGGTTGCAAATGTTCCACATTGTCAATGCAAGTTGAAACTTGCAACTCAAAAAATTTTAAAATTTCAGGTTGCAACAACTTTGTAATTGTTATTCACAGCTATTCCACATTACAAAACTACAGTTGCAAAGCCTAACTGCGATCTAACATATATACAATACCATGGAGAAAATAACATTATTTTCACATGGCAGTACATGCAGATTAAAATAGTTAAATACAAACCAATTAAAATGTTGCTTTTAGCTAAAGAACAGGCTGCTTCCAACTGCCTTTTCAAACAGAACAGTTGTAACAGCCATAACATTGGCTACAAAAAACAAATTTCAATAGGTAGGTAACATAGTGTAACTACAAAATGCACTAAAATCTACATTCTTGACAAACTGCGAAAGAAACAACTCTATTGAAATTATTCTAAAGCTCAGGCATGCCGATTCCAGCTTTAGGATCATAGGTCTTCTCCAGTACGGCGTCAATAGGTGTTTCTTTCAGGCCAACTGCACCAACGGTAAAGAAATGAAATAAGTAACTGGATTAAAGCAAATCTAGTTCATCAATACTTAAAATGGCTAGAATTACGAGATCACAAATTATTGAAGAAAGTCTATCATAATGACAGCAATTCCGAAAATGGACGAAAACTGTAGACCATATACGACACAAAATGAAGACGAAAAAGTGAAATACAAAATATCACGAGATTGATCGAAAACTGTGAAATATATAGCTCACAAAATAAGGCTAAAACAGCGAAATACAAAATTTCACAAAAATAGCCAAAATTTGTAAACTATATAGCCCACAACATGTAACCAAAAGAGTGAAGTACAAAATATTATGAAAATGGACGAAAACTGCAGACTATAGGCCACAAAATATTGCAAAAAAAAAAAACAGTGAAATACAAAATTTCACGAAAATGGTCGAAAACCCCCAAAATGAGATCAAAATAATGAAATACGAAGTTTCACAAAATTGATCGAAAACTGTGAGCGTACAAAATGAAGTCAAAATAGTCAAATACGAAATTTCACGAAAATGGCCGAAAGCTGTAGACTATGGTCTCACAAAATAAAGCAAACAAATTGAAATATGAAATTTCACAAAATTGGCCCAAAAATGTAGAATATATGCAACAAAATGAGGCCAAACAATGACATAAGAAATTTTTACGAAAATGACCGAAAACATGACTAAAGCCTACAGAATGATTTCAAAACAATGAAATACAAAAATCCACGAAAATGACCGAAAATCATGGACTATATAGCCTACAAAATATGGTTATAACAGTGAAATTCAAACTTTCACGAAAATGACCGAAAACTATGGACTCCATAAAGTGAAGCTAAAGCAGTGAATACGAAAACTATAGACTATGACCAACAAAATGAGGCAAAAACACTCAAATATGAATTTTTATTAAATTAGCCGAAAAATATGGATTATAGCCCATAAAAATGTCAAAACAGTGAAATATAAAATTTGACGAAAAATTGCCAAAAATAGTGAACTGTAGCCCACAAAAAGAGACAAAACAGTGAAACACGAAATTTCACGAAAGCACGGTTCTAAAAATCGGTCTAGGCGGCTGTCTAGGCAGCTCCTAGGCGCTAGGCGGTCCCCAAGGTGACTCGCCTAGGCCCTAGGCATTTGAAAAAGTCGGTTTAGCCTATTAGGCGGGTCCAAGCGGAGTCTAGACGGGTCAAGGCGGATCTGGGCGGCCTAGGCGGATCCGGGTCATAAAATAAAGCTTAACCCGATCCGATCTGACCCGGACCCATTTAAAAATAATTTTCGGGTCTAGAAGGAATTAGAGACTTGGTTCATATTAGTAGTAATAGTTCTTAGGTGGTGACTTTGCTTGCAGTAGTACGTGTGGTATGGTTGTCTGTTTTCATCTTGAGGATTTAGCGTTATTGTTCTGATATCAACTTATCAATGAAATGGGATGACAACAGTCTTCCTGTTTTCAAAAATATATCTATATAATAAAACACAAAGAAAGCTATCAAGTGGCTCTCCTTCAATTCCCCCCAAAATCAAAGGCCCAGATCTAACCTCAAAAAACATATTTTCCCCCCAGAAGTTTCCCCCCAAAATTCAAATTTAAATCCCCCACCCAAAACAACTCCTTTATTTATTTAATTATTTCTTTCTCTCTTTCTCTTTCTCTCTCTCTTCTATTCAAAAAATACAGAAAATAAAAATTGGAATTTTTTTTAAAAAAATTTAAAACCGAAAAAGTTGAAATTTTAAAAAAACTTTAAAAATAATTCAAAAAAATTAAAAAAAATCAAAAACTTATAAAATTTTTTAAAAATATTACAAAATTTTAAATTTAAAAATATTAATTTAAATTTTTTTAAAAAAAAATTAAATTTTTTTGAAATTTTAGAAATAAAACTTTAAAATTTACAAAATAAAATTTAAAAAATAAATGTTTAGATTATTGGTATTGTAGATACCTTCACACCTGCACTTGCGTTACCATTGTATTTAGACATGCTCATAGTGGTTATGGGATTAGAGTAAGCTCTATAAAACCTTTATGATAATGTCCTTACATAACTATTACAAGCATCTCCTTGCATAACTATTACAAGCATCTATAATTGATGCTGAAGTTAAGAAAACTCTATGCAGTGTTTCTAACAAACTATATGCATTTCAGTTAAGTTCAAGCTAATGATCAGGAAGACGATAATTGAGCTTAAAAGTAGATATACTGCTTCCTCATATAATATGTTTATTACTTCAATTAATTTGCTGGACCTCCAAAACTATTTTATATAATCAAACCAGGTGCATCGTTCCGAAGACGTGCCGTAGGCACGTGCCAACGGGCAAACCTAGTATACTTATATAACTACTACATATTTAGACAATCATCATATTAGGAAGAAATAGCTTATGTTATTTTCTCCCTGAAATTGTTTTCATAGAAGGTGAACACACAACCCGACATTACAAATTGCCAGTTGAGTTCACTGAAAACCACTAGTACAACATTGTTTGCCTCCAAGATATCAAATCTACCAATGTTTTTTTATTATGAAAAGATAAATCAATAAAGACAGACTAGAACTAGTATAATAGTTTATTTTCTCGATACATTTAATTAAGACATTAAAACTTTTGATCATTATCCTGACAAATCACGGTCAACCCAAATCTGTTACCAAAACACATTAATGCAATTGTATCTTTTAGACTATCTAAAGCTCATCTTGCAATAACATGGAGAAAAATCAAGAGTAAGAATGGGAAGAAATAAATGTTCTACCCAAATCTGTTACCAAAACCAACACATTGATGCAATTATGTCTTTTAGACTATCTAAAGCTCATCTTGCAATAACAAGGAGGAAAATCAAGAGTAAGTATGGGGAGAAATAAAGAGCAAGATAATGCATAGTGGAACAACAAAACCAAACCAAAAAATAAACTAGGGGCAAAAATAAAAATAAAAAATAAAAAATAAAAAAAATCCTAGCACCTAGCCGCCTAGGCCCCACTTACAAGGTCTAGGCGCTAGGCCTCCATCGGCCACCCAACTACCGCCTAGCGACTTTTAGAACACTGCACGAAAGTGGCAGTAATTGTGGACTATAACCCACAAAATGTGGCCAAACAAGTGAAATACAAAATTTTACGAAAATGGACAAAAACTACGAAAATGGACTAATGTGGCCAAAATAGTGAATACGAAATTTCACAAAATTGGCCGAAAATTGTGAACTAGGCAACAAAATAAGTCCACAACAGTGACATAGAAAATTTAACAAAAATGGCCGAACTGTGGACGATAGCATACAAAACGAAGCCAAAATAGTGAGATAAATTTCACAAAAATGACCGAAAACTGGGGACAATAGCCCTCAAAATAAGGCCAAAACAGTGAAATACGAAATTTCAAGAAAAAACCAAAAACCGTGTACTATGGCCCAAAAAATGAGACAAAAATACAGAAATATAAAATTTCATGAAATTAGCCAAAAATTGTGGAATATGTCCCACAAAATTTGGCTAAAATAGTGAAATACAAAATTTGATTAAATGACCGAAAATAGTGTGCCGAAAATAGTGAAATACAAAATGTGGCCAAACAAGTGCAATACAAAATTTCACGAAAATGGAAAAAAAACTGTGGACTATAGGTTACAAAATGTGGTTAAAACAATGAAATACGAAATTGTCCATCAAATGAGAAAAAAAGAGCGAAATACAAAATTCCATGGAAAAAGCTGAAAATTGTGGACTATAAGCAACAAAATTAGGCCAAAATAGGAAAAATACAAAATTTCACAAAATTGGCAGAAATTTGTGGACTATATAGGCCACAAAATTTGGCAAAAATATTGAAATATGAAATTTAATGTGCTAGAAAATGTGGACTATATTATATACACAAAATAACACCAAAACAGTGAAATATAAAATTTCACGAAATTGGTCGAAAACTATGGACTACGAAATTTGACGAAAATGGCCGAAAACAGTGGACTATTGGCCACAAAATGTGCCAAAACATCAAAATATGAAATTTCACGAATTTCGCCGAAAACTGTGGACTAGCACTTACCACTAATTCAGTATTTTTCCTATTTCAAGTTTAAAGGATGCAGTGACAACATCTCCGTCATAAGCTCTATAACGGTAGAAGGATTATTACTTATTATTTGTATACTTCTCATAGCTGCTGGAACTACTATTATTAGCCGTTATCGCAATTTTCCTATTACTAGAATCAGTTCCCTAAGCAGATATTAGAAGCCCAACTGGAAAAAGTTGCATCAACCATCACGAGCTGGCCTGCCTACTAATCTTGTATTGTCGTATATTATCTACAATATGAAGTTGTTGATAAAGTTGTTGATAGAGGTTTTGTGCATTATCATTATTTCCCATTAAAGAAGTTTTTGGAAAATTGCAGGATATGACAAACTTTGGAATTGAGTTCCGAACAATGACTAATTATATTTTTTTACATCATTCATATAAATGATTTGCAATTTTACATGTGATCAACCTGTAATGTTGCAGTAGCTGCTGCAGTACAACTATCAGAGTGTCCATGTCAAGAGAGAAGTTGCAAAATTCTTTATATGACAGTCTCAAGATCATATGGGATGACAACCGCATGTTAGCATGAGAAAGAAAGACCTCCAAAGAATCACAGGTGGATGAAAGCACTGGACAAGTGCTTTTGCATTCCTGTGTGATCAGTGATCACAATATCTATTAAATAACGGAAGGTTCATAAGTCTATACAATCATCTACGTTTAATGGTTAACTCAGACGGTTGGGCAATTAAGAAACAATATGTGCAGAAAATTAGTATAGCTAGAAAAGGAAGATGAGATGGATGTGTGGCAAAATTCTGAAAGATAAAATACAAACCGGTTGAGGATAAAATAAGAATCGAGATGGTTAAGTTGGTTATGTGAGTATATGAGAGCAATAACATCATCAATTAGGAACAAGAGTGATACAACTGTAGCAAACAGAGCAAAGACTGAGGTAAACCCACACCGGCTTGGATAGGCAATTAAAGATGGTAAAATAGGTGTTAATTTTAGCATAGGAGATAACCCTCACAGAGCTTCACTGGCTGACTCCAAATATTTGGGATAAAGGCTATACTGTTTTTGTTGTTTTAATCTCATCCTCACAAACAATCATCTTAGGTCATAAAATGTATAGCTGATAAGAAGGGATTATTCATCCAAGATACAACAGATTCCTTTTCTCCCTAGCACACATAATTAGTTCTTGTTTGTGTTACGAAATGAATCATTCCAAAGGAGGAGAAGCATCTTGCTAATCCTATTTACCTTCTTTCTTCACCCAAAAATTTGCAGAACATTGACGACATAAGATCAATACAACACTGACAATACAGATGCAATTTTGTCGGGAAACATCACATGGCAATTAGGAACCATCCTCTAAAATTCAACTTCCATCACCATTCAATAGGCCTACATTCAGCTGATCAAAGAGAGAAGTACACTGTGTAGTAGCTTAGGCATTTCATAAGGGTGGCAAATGATTGTAGTTGTAATCAGTGTTTGAGAGACAAATTGTGAGTAAAAGAACAAAAAGTAAAGTAAACTATTCAAAGAGGTTAACAAAATCTGTGAAATAATAAATTGTTTTATGGAGAGGTTTTACAACTATTGGTCATGCTAAAGGAAACAATGGATATAAATAAGAAAAGACACTAATTTATGCCAACTTTTCAGTGTGTACTTCTTATATATACTTGTTACAAAAATACCTATTGTAGGTCGTGGCTTCCTCCTCTCTTTTAAGATATCTGGGCGAGGGATTATTGCACCAGAAGCTTCTTGTCCACGAGCAATTCTTACTTTACTTCCATCTTCCATAAAATGAAACCCAATCTTGCAAGGCCTCCTATATAGAAAGTGAATGGAAGTAGAAGAGAACAAAAGTAGTAAATAATTTTTCCTTGTATGTAAACCATACCTGGTAACTGGATCCAGAACTTGCACATTCGAGACGTGAAGAGGAGCTTCAACACTAAAGATTCCACCTTCGTGTCCTTGTCCTTGCCCTTGCTTAATGTGTTTTTTCACCTAGAGGGAAAAAGTGAGTTGGTGAATGCTCATCTATGTCCAAAAACTAATTCTTGATTGACCAAATTCAAATATAAATTCATTTACACTGGGCAATATATCATAGGAAACATGACAAGTTCAAGCCAACCCAATTGCATTAGTCAAACCTGTCTTGCTTTTCACTTGACCCAAGTGATAATGTCATCCTAAAAATGATACCTATATTGAGTTTTTAATCAACTTCATTTTATGATAAGCTAATCTGCATTAACGAGAAATTTATATGACAATAGTTTACCTATTTCTATTAACTCACACTGTAACCTGTGTTGCTTATTTATCTAAAACATAGCCAACCCGATAAACATGCCTATCTAAATAAAATCAAATAAAGAATTAAGTTGTTTTCTATAGTGAATTTATTTGGGCCATTTCTTTAGTCCACGAATAAGAGCATATTCTAGACTAGAATTGTGGGGAAGCTGCTTACTAATTTCTACCAACTATATAAAAATATCGAATGGGTGAGATGGTTCATTCATTCAATTACAAGGAAACCAACTCATCTCAATTCTGATCCTCCACTCTAAGAAACTGAGATCCAAGCCCAGAACCTACGACTAACTTCCCATTACCTTGGAATTGTGACAAACTATTTATGATAGTCAATGATGGCCTCCAAAGAACAATTTAATGAAGTCTGACAATCCTTACATACAAAATGGTAGGGAATCGGAGCGAATTCAGATTTTTCTAACTAAAGTACTCAAAGAAGAGAAAAGTATCTATCATAAAGCTAAAGTCAACATGAGTCAAAGAGAGAAACTTAACATTTAGGATAACCTTTACCAATAAGTTCGCAAACAGACAATATCCAAAGTTAAAAATTAAAAATTAAAAAAATTAAATGATACTTCAATTTGATAGATACAGCGCAGCCCGGTCCAATCCAACACCATGTACGGGTTGGTTTGAGGTGACCAACTGACCATCAACAATTTGTAAAATAGATAAGATGATTATTGATCACAATCAGGCAAGAGCCTTTGTATATATAGGTAAAGCGTACAACTCACGCATACACACCCACATATACACCCATACATACACCCAATATCTAAATCATTCAACAACTTACAATGACATTTAGGCCTTAGCCAACAAAATTTGGAGTAGTTTACTTATGATTAACCATCATGTGGTACTTTCATTAGGCAAACATTGTAAATAAACTTATCTAAGTAATTTAACTTAATCATTTCATAATTATACAACATTAAAATAAAATAAAAAGGGGGGGGGGGGGGGGGGGGGGGGGGATCGGGTTGTAAGGCTGACCCGAACCGGTCAAGAGCATCCTGTTTCTCATATTTGACATATTTGAGAATATGGCACAAAAAGAAATAGAAAATAGGTATGAACCACGCAATGATCGTTTGCTAAAAGTTTTTCAAAAAATATGTATAAAAAAAATATTTAAAAATATTAGATTAATAATGTTTAAGTTAATTAATAATTGATTAGATATTAAAATAGTTAAATTAAATAACTAATCTACCTAACACCAGCCTAAGCTCAGATTTGTGCTCGACGGGACATGTTGTCTCGACCGGTCATGTTGTCCCATCCAAGCTACTTAGGTTTGACAATTTTTTCGATTTTTTTCTTTTAGACGGACCATTTAATATGAAAAATAAAAAAAGTCAAACAAAACAACTTGTTTCGTCCGATCTCATTTAAAGAAAAAAAACAAAGGGGCCCTATATTTTGAGAATTTCTAGTTCATTTCTCAAATTTAAAAAGCGACTATGGTGATTTTGCCAAAATATGGCAAAATAGTAAACGACTGCAGACACTCCATTCTCAAAATATGGGAATTTGGCAAAAATGGCAAACGACTGTGGATGCTCTTAGGGCACTATAAAATGAAGTTACATGCACCGCATGTGCGAATGCAAATCCGTAAGTATTGTGATCTTCGAGTGGCAAATTCCTGAGTTTTTTTGCCGTAGTAGGTCAAATTTGAAAATATTTATGATTATAGGCCAGTTTTGAAACTATTAGCTCTCGTGGGCTACTTTGTGTCACGTCAGCAGCAGACGCTATTCTCATTAGCGAGCTCTTCATTTTGAAAGTCGCTAATGAAAATAGCGGCCTCTGTTTTAAAACATTTGAAATTTTTATTTGCTGCCGTTATTCCCACTAACCACCTTAGTATATATGAGGTCGCTAATGGGATTAGCGACCTTTAATGAACTGTATTTTAACACTTAGCAAAATCTATAGAGCTCGTGCTCTTTGAAAAAATAACAATCAATTTATTTTTTTAACTGATATCGCTATTCGAAATAGGGACTTTAGTTGTACAAAGGTCGCTATTCCGAATAGAGGTCTTACTTGTGTGACTACTTTGCAAATTTTACAAAGAACAAGCATATTGAGTTTCCTACCGAGGTCACTATTGCGAATAACAATCGAAGTACACTAGCGACATCAGTTTCAAAAAAAAAAAAAATCAAAAGAGCAAAAACTCTATAGAGATTGCTAGGTTTCATGTTCAATGCACTTATTTTTCATCAATATTTGAACAAATTTTTTCGCTTACTATTCATGTCAGAACTTCGAAGTCACGTGTCAACTCACGCTAGATTTCACTACCATGCTTCAGCCACTACCAATTTCACTACCATTCTCGTCACTACCTTAGGTGGCACACTTTTATTGGAGAGTTCTCCCACCTACTCTATCTTTCCCTACCTATTGGAGTGTGCCACCTAAGGTAGTGAAGAGAAATGTAGTGAAATTGGCAGTGGATGTAGCATTACTCTTTGTAATATATGTGCAAATTAAGAATACTTCTTCCTTCTTCGTTTTTATTTTTCATAATAATATCCCTTTTTATAGCGACATCATGATATATATGCAGAGTTGCTAGCTCTATAAGAAAACAAAGCGATTGCATTTATTATTTGCATTATCAGTTTACTGGCAACCACTAAAAAAAAAATACATGCATATGTACTCTAAGAAAGATAAAATGACATTGCAATAGGGAAAGAAGAAATGTGTAGAAGTTAGGAATTAGTAATTTTAGACGGAATAACTACACAACCAAATAATGTTCATCTTTCTCGCATTATAATATTATTATACATCTAGATATTAGTGATAGTACAAAGATAGACATAATCCAAAACTTTAGAAAAATTTGGCGATGTGATTTATCCATCTTGGAATTTTGTGAACCATATGGCATGTGATTTATCCATCTCATCCTCTTGACTCTCACTCAATCTCTCATTTTGGAGTCAAGGATAATTGGCTATGGTCAAAGGTATCATGTCACCTAATTAATATTTCTTACATTTTATTGGTGATTAGAAAGGATTGGGGACAACTTCATACACTAAAAGTTACATAATAGTAGCTAGCAGAGAGGAGCAAATACCCAAGTTGAATGTATTGATTGTATCTCTTCCATTTAGTTAAGATAATACTGCAGAAAACTATCTTAATACTTTTGACGTTTCTCTGACATCTATTGTAATGTAGTTCTAATATATATATATATATATGCGTAACACCTTCAAGCTTTCACTTCTACAGATTACTATACTGCATAAGATAGTATTTTGGAGGAAAAAAATGTTATATCTTGTGATATTTTTTTGAAATTACATAAAATTTTATGGTAAATAATTGTCACTACAGTTTCGAAAAAAATAAAAGTTCAAGGGAGTTAGACATATATGTTAAGACAAGTTTAGAACAGTTATCTGAGAAGAAAAACAATAAAACTATAGAATAGCTTTCTATAATTTAGCCTATTTTTGAACGATGACAAATTTTCTGGCCTGTATTAGGTCAGCAATCTTGGATTAGGAATGAGGTTGACACCCTTTTGGGATTAATTTCGAAGGTTTTCTAAGCTAATTAGGTTCAGGTAGCTGGTAGCCTTCATTTTCTATACCTGTAAGAAAAATAGTGGAGTACGTATCCAAATCACTGTTTGTTGCAAATCCATTACTTATTTTGCTCTAAAAAGTGGAGTTGTACCTACTATATATACATGTATATTCATCTTATTAAAATGAAATGTGTTATCAAAATTGCCTCTAATCCTTGATTTCTTTCGCAACTGTATCTAAGAAACAAAATTAATTTAGAACGGAGTTACCGGCCTATGGGGAAGTCGCGCGGAACGCACTGCCCTAAGAGTTGATCCGCGGTCTTATGTGCAGACTCGTCGCAGATGCTCCTAGCGGTAAAACCCCCGGTATCACCGGCGTCTCGCTGCCGCACATAACATCGAGAGATTGACCCGAACTTAGCCTTGCCCAGAACGAAGGTGAAAACAGAAAGAGGAAGCAGCGCAGGAAGGGTTTTTGGAAGCAGCGATGGAAGGGTTTTTCTTTGTGGATGCGATCTGATTTTTTCCAGTAGTTGCAAAAGGCACACCCGTGCCCACTACGCGCGCCGAACCGAACCGGGCCGGGCGGCGGCGGCGGCGCGCGCGTGTGGCCCACGGGTTCTCTCCACACCACATAGGACTACAATGGGGTAAAGGATGGTTTGTATTATAACCATTCATATGGCATACCTTCCCACCGATGTGGGACTAAAAAAGGAGAAGGGAATCTTGGTTTTGTGAAGGAAACAGCCAACAATCCCCTCCCAAAACCAAGTTCCAAAGACAGTGATAACAAAAGAATAATGATGTAGAAGTTCTGGGCAAGAGTATACTATGCATAAATGAGATGGACTACAGCCTTGAATCTCACGTAGTGACTATTGTCTTTGTCTGAAGAAGTGCTTGATGGACTATGCCTTGAATCAGACTTCTTGACTCAGATTCAGAAAATAGCACACATAGTACGCTAGAGGTTCTTGGGTCTATCGGGTGGCGCTTTTGAATGGCCATGCGCTCTTTTTCCATATTCATGAGAGTTGTCTGGGATCGCCCTGTCCCATAGTCGCGGCCTTCACGACCTCTCATATAGGTAAGTCCTCAAAGGGTTGGTGACCGGAGTCAACCCTACATTATAATGTTTGGACCTATTAAGAGTTTAGAACTCATCCTAACCAGATCACACAGGAACACTGTCACCATAGAGATGGGATATCATTGTACAACCTCGTACAGCCACCTGGGCATTAATTTATGAGAATTTAATCTCTGAGTCAGTGTTCCATAATAGTCACCGAAGTCCAGCTTGTTTCTACCCATTGAACCGGCTTCTTGGGATCTCTAGTCAGACTCGGTTGGGTTGCCACTGCTGGTGACTTACTTATAGGCTTAACCCCATCCCCCTCGATGATTCTAGGATCAACGTCCTAGACAGACCCTTTGTTAAGTGGTCTGCAAGGTTCTTTTCTGACTTTATATAGTCAAGAACCACATATTTGCCTAATAGGCTCTTGATTGACTTGAAGCGCAGCTGCAGGTACCTGTTCATCTTAGCATTCACAGAATCATGCTTTAGTAGTTCTATAACAGATTTATTATCACAGTTTATGGAAATAGCAGGAACAGGAATATTAGCTCCTCCTAGGGTAAAACATATCCTATGGAAATAGCATAACAGATATATGCATAATCAAATTTCTTAGCCATTCAGCTTCTGTACAAGTAGTGTCCAAAGCTATCATTTCAGAATCCATAGTATTTCTATCTGTGATTGTATGTTTGCATGAACCCCAGGAGATTGCAGCACCTCCTAAGGTAAAGACATATCCAGTTGTGGATTTTACATCATGTGAGTCAGTTACCCAGTTTGCATCTGAGTAACCTTCTATGATATCAGGGTGTCTAGAATAATGAAGTTTATAACCTATAGTACCCTTAAGATATCTAAATATTATTTCTAATGCTGACCTGACCAACATGACCGGTTTGGGTTACTGGTATATCTACTAAATCTCCCAACAACAAATGCAATATCAGGTCTAGTTCTATTTGTTATATACATAAGAGAATCTATCATTTGAGAGTATTTATGTTGTTCTACAGGTAGACCTTCATTCTTCTTGAGAATGATACTACTGTCAAAATGAGTACGAGCAGGTGTCTTATCAAAGTACTCAAATTTTCTTAGCATTTTCTCAATAGAATGCACTAAGAAGAGAGTATAACCCGCCTTGGATTTGGATACTTGCATTCCTAGAATCAGGTTGTCCATATTTTATACTGAGTGTCAGTTAATTATGTATTATACATGATACACATATATTAGTATATACGGATATATGTACTATCATCATTCATTTATCTCGTCAATCCATTTGTTATACAAATATGGATTGACTAGATATAATGTGTAAACAAATCTTCTTATAGGACATTACTTACACAAAATATCAACGAACATTTTGTATATCATACCAAATATGTTATATTAGGTAATAGTACTGATATCTAACACTATGTATGGTATATTAGTAATAACAATGTTATTTTCATATTTATACTAAGTGAATATATCATAGTATAAATCTTTCCATATTTATACTAATTTCACTTAGTATAAATACATCATAGATGTGCTTTATCCAATAATTAAGTTATCCTTTAAGCAAACAATCGTTACTTTTCTATATTACTATATAATGTGTTGTACTACTATAACCTAAACAAATTTAGTTACTGTGATATGGGTTGATTTAGGATAACTTAATTACCATGTATGTATATATATGTTTAATCAGATATTGACTAATCAGAGACTGTGTAATTAACACTTTGAATAAGCAAGTGTCACAATCTCTGATACCAGGACGGATAAAGAAAAGGACTTCGATTTGCGTGCCCCGTGATTACTATGACACTCTCATCTGAAAGTGAAATCTCTCCAAGTCCAATCCAGTAGGAACAGCTGGTTAGATAACATCCACACTAACGAGATGCTACGATTCTCTCATCTACGCAATATTTACATATATAACTCATTAACTACCGGTCGATCGAGACTGGACGGTTGTCCCACAACTAAAATGTAGCACATGTATTAAATATAGACTTCTAGCATATGCATTTTTCGCTTTAAGGTGTTCGCCTGTAGAATTAATGTCGTCTTCTATTCTGGAGTAGTTGTCGACAAAAGCTTACAATGGATGAACATGAATCCATCAAACAAAATTAGTCATTAATTTGATTATCCATAGATTAGTTTAGATCATTGCCAGTGATGCTAACCAGACCTATGTCAAAAATCGGTTAATTAACGACTAAATAAATGAAAAGGCTATCGAACAATTTTTGCTAAAGAAGAAGTATTTAAGTAGTGGTGCGAGTCAACTAAACTTCTGTCGAAATCTCATGCTTTGAACAGAAATGGAACCCTTAATGAGGGTATTTAGAATAGAAGTATGATCTCAACCTCCTCACTTTGGAATCCTTCAAATACTTGTTATTATTTATTTTTATACAAGCACTTACACCACTGAATCGGTGAATCCTATTCTTGCAAGTCCCTAACATAATAAAATGTGATTAATATCATATGTCAAGTTGCATTCTCTACTTCTTGTTTTATAGCAGTTCAAGGTATTTGCATAATAACTTTGTCAATCTAGGAGCAGAAGAAAGAAGGCCTACATTAAACATGCAAGCAAGTGATCACAAGGGTCTATACATCTATTAACTATATATTTGTGTTATCGCCAATTAAGCACAACTTTTCAAGTTCCAAGGCGTTCCCGACGACTACGAAAATAATAAGTGTCATCCAACAATTCCAATCAATAAAATGCATCTTTATCTTTTCTTTTATAATTGTGTGCAGCTTTTTTGCTACTAAACTTATAGCAGTTACTGCAATCAAACGTAGACGTGGGACTGAAACCCGATAAGCTAAAAACCAACCTGAATTGAGGGTTTTTATCCAAATCTTGTAGTAGGATTCGACAAGTTGCCTGCCACTCCTACAGCTACAAGGGAGCTAGTGCTCCTTCAGTTCACAATCAGCATGCATTAGCCTACAAGTTTTGCTTATCTGATTGGATTCATACTATTAAAGGATGCTTTGTCTTCGGAGGCCTATACTTTGCATAAGACAATGAAACAAATGATTGCCTTCAAAGAAGAGAAAATGGGCTTTTGCATTGGTTCTGCAATTTTAATAATCAGTGAATAGGCTTCGATAAACTCGATCCCATATCTCTTTTCATTTTGTTGTCACCAATTGCTCATGCATCTAGAGATTTCCATATATTACTAGATGGGCAACACTATGATGACACACCCACTTAAGATGCTTGATACACAAAATAAAGCAAGCTACTCTATGTTAAGTAGTTATATATCGATTAAGCAAACCAACTTGAATGGAATAGAAGCATCTAAGCTGGTCATCGCTCAAGGCTAGTTCATTATTTCTCACTTAGGAGCTTGATACACAAAATGAAGCAAGCTCTTCTATTTTTAGTAGTTATATGTTGGTTAAGCAAACCAACTTGAGTGAAATAGAAGCTTACAAGCTGGTCATCTCTCACAGTTGGTTCAATAAACCAGAATCATCTAGGGACCTTCTAGATATATTTAAAAAGTTATTCTTTTGGAATATTGTAGACAGTTCTAGAGGATCTAGAACTGAGTCTATGGTGACCTTCAACAATTCCAGGGGTGTATTCACTCAAGAAGGCAGAATATGTCGTCATCTATTAAGAATACAGATGTTTAAAATTACAAAATTATTCTGTTAGAGATTCTATTCGATTAAACAAAATTATTTACATCAAATTCAACAAACGTTAAACAAAAAAAAAGAAGGAACAGTGATAGTTGCAATGATATCACTGAAGCACTGAGAACTTGTTTCTAATTTCTCTGTGTGAGAATTTTGCTAGAAGGAAGAAATGTTGCATTTGGTTATGAAGAAGGGATATTTTCTTTGTTTTCAGCCATGCCCTACAATTAGCAACTAAAGACCTCCCATTGTCCAAAACTGTCATATCAAAAATCAAGAGTCCCTACCTCTAGGACTAATTGACTATATATATGGGTGAGTGCTCCTTATCCTAACCCTATAGCATGCCATAGAATTCACATCACATGTGAGGTAGGCCATTGCCATTTCCAATGCCCACTCTCAACTTCATCTCAAGGAACGACACTTGTTACTTCGACCAACTCAACTCCAACTCAAACTCAGACCCGAGTTCAATGATTCCATTCAACTAAACTAGTTCAAACTATTCCTATCTCAAACCTTTGGTTCAGTCTACTGCAAAGCTAGATAGGTTAAGCCTAAGTGCTGAGTAGGGTGTAGCCCCAACTCAACTGTGTCTGGTGTTGAAATATAGTAATTGTATATTCTGTTTCCTAATATAGGAAACAGATTCCCCAAATCTCTCATCTTCCCAATCTTCTCTCAATCTCTTTTCTTCTTCTCCAAGAATGTAATCCTTATATATAGATGTATACAGTGAAGAATAATGTAGAATAATAAGAATAAGAATTTTCCCCCAAAATTATTTTCTTCATGGTATCAGAGCCTAACATGAAAGAAGAAGAGACGGAGGCCATCGGATCTAACGCCTCCATCCCGATCCCGACCAAACCCAGATCCCCGAATCTGCCAGTTGTTTCCGCACTGTTCATCTTCCCCAACACAGAACCCACGGCCATTGAGCCCCGACCTCCTCATCCAGATCAAACCCATTACTTACCTCGTTGTCAGGTTCGTTGACTCCGACTGCGTGATTCCGGCCAGGAATGGAGAAGATCGGGAGTAAGGGTTTGAGGGAGACTGAGATTTGGGAAGAAGAAGAAGTTTAGGGATTGAGAGAGATTGGATTGATCTGAGATTGGAGAAGGAGAAGGGGATATTTGGAGAAGAAATTAGAGATTGGGGAAGAACTAGATTGATTTCATTTCTTGATTGTCCAAAACGTATTACAGGTTGGGGATTTATAGAACATCCCAATTACAAGACACGTGCAAAGCACACTGTTACTACAAATTCAACTAAGTGCGCAATGCACGTAAAACAAACAAACAAACACAAACAAAACAACAACAAACAGATAACAACGACAGACACGAGTAGAGAAGAAGGCTGTAGACTCCGGCGACAGTGGAACTACCGGCGTCCCTAACACTCGTCTTCCCCGGCCTATCTCCGGCGAACCCGTCACCGCCATTCCCCGTCAACCTCCCTCCCGTCGACGCCGGTCCCTCCTCAGCCGCCCAGCACACCAAAACCCACCCCGATCTCCACGACATCACAGTCAAAAAACCCTGAACCCATCAACCCCAAATCCGCCGTCGATCAAGAAGAAGAAGAAGCACTGTCGATCCCGATCTGTCACAACCCATCGATCCGCCGACCTCTCCCATCGTCCTCCACCTCTCTGTCACAACCCATCGATCAAGAAGAAGCCCTGACGATCTCCCACAACCTCAGATCTCACGCCGGCGTCCTTCAGATCCCGCCGGCGGCCTCTCTCACGCAAATCCGCCGTCGCCACTTTGTGGACACCGGCGTCGACGCCTTAGCACCAGACGCCCCGACCCTGCCCTCCTTCCCCGTTCATCGACAACAGCAGCCTCAACCCAAATACCCCTTCTTCCCTCTCTGTTCAATCGGCGACCCCGCCAGCGACGCCACCTCAGCGGCGCCGCCCCCATCGTCGACCTCGCAAGCGCGCCGTCGCCCCTGGCCGGCGCTTCCCTCTCTATCGTTGCTGCTGCCTTTTTTTGATTGTTGCTGTGGTCTCCTTTGAGTTGCTGTTTTGTGAAGAAGGGAAGGGATTGATCCAGTGTTGGATTGTTGCTGTTTTGCTGGTTGTTGAAGACTTGGAGCTATTCTTGACCAAGTTGTGTTGTTTGCTATTGGTTGCTGAAGATCAGATTCATTGTTTTTCCTCCTTTGTGGCGCTACCATAGGACAAACTGATAGAGCTGAGAAGAGTATTGGACTCGCCTCTACGGAGGCCTCTACATTAGTCACAACTGCAGGTAAGGATGGTAAGGTATTTAATATTTCTGCTTCTGTTATGAATAGTGCATGGATAATTGATTCGGGTGCTACCGACCATATGACTTTTGATTCTAGACAAGTTCAAAATTTTCAACCATCCACTAAATCGACTGCGTCCACTGCCAATGGTGACCCTGCCACTGTTACTGGCGAGGGTACCATACATCTCACAAATAACCTAACCTTAGATACTGCCTTAGTTGTGCCATCCTTCAATTTCAACCTATTATCTGTAGCTCAAATAACTACTGTCTTACATTGTATTGTAGTTTTTTGGCCTTCTCATTGCGTGTTTAAGGATATTCGAACTCGCAAGACGATTGGTTATGGGGTTAGGCACGGGAAGCTCTATTACCTAGATTTAGAATCTGAAAGTTCGAGCAAGTTGACTCAAGCTCTAAGTGTGGAAGGATCCGAAGATGAGAAGAAGAAATCAGATATTTGGCTGTGGCATCGACGTCTAGGGCATGCTTCTTTTGGTTATTTGAAGAAATTATTTCCAAGTTTATTTTTAAAGTTGGATATATCTGCCTTTCGGTGTGATGTGTGTGAACTTGCAAAAGGTCATCGTGTCTCTTTTCCTCCAAGTCCAAGTAGAAGCTCCCTTCCTTTTATGATTATTCATTCTGATGTTTGGGGTCCATCCAAAATCACTACATTTGGAGGAGCCAAATGGTTTGTGACCTTTATTGATGACTGTACCCGTATGACCTGGATTTGTTTGATGAAGTCGAAAAGTGAAGTTATTGGTTTGTTTCAGAAATTTCACAAGCATGTTATGATTCAGTATAAATCACAAATTCAAGTTCTTAGGAGTGATAATGGCGGAGAGTACCTGAGTTCAAATCTGCAACAATATTTGGTGGAACATGGAATTGTTCATCAGACTACATGCTCGTATACACCTCAACAGAATGGAGTTGCAGAAAGGAAAAATAGACACTTGCTCGAAGTGGTCCGTGCTTCTCTCATCCATGGAAATCTGCCACTCATTTATTGGGGAGAAGCCCTTGCTTCTGCTGCATACTTAATCAACCGAGTTCCCTCTAATGTCCTAAACTTTCTCACACCGTTTCAAGCATTAACTGAAGCTGTGAATGCACCAAAAGTCGTCAACTTGCCACCTCGTGTGTTTGGGTGTGTTGCATTTGTTCATCTTCATCAACATGAACGCAATAAGTTAACTCCTCGTGCTGTCCGCTGTGTTTTCGTGGGATATGCACAGAATAAGAAAGGGTATCGGTGCTATCACCCACCAACTCAAAAAATGTTTGTGACTATGGATGTTGTGTTCCATGAGGATGAGATGTATTTTTCCTCTGCGGTTGAACTTCAGGGGGAGCATCGAAATGAAGTTCAAACTCTTGCCTATGATGAAGTAGTTACTATTCAAACTGAACAATCAGATATAAGGGGAGAAAATCAGGATGTAAGTAATGACGATTACTCGAATGAAGACTTGGTTGAGGAAGAAAATTTTCACGAAGATCTGCAGTCAGTGCTGAACCTCCATGAAGATGAGCCATCTCCACCACCAGCACCATCTGAACCATCTCCACCACCAATACCATCAGATCTATATCTACTCCCAGCAGAACCCCAAAACCAATCGTCATCGCTGTCCGAAGCTCCAAGAAGAGAACTCCCAAACCGTACTACTAGAGGTATCCCCAAACCCACTTACGAGCCTAATCCCACTAGTAATGTCAAGTATCCCATGAGTCATTATGTGTCCACTCACCGATTGTCTGAATCAAATAAGTCATTTGTAAATCAATTATCTGCTGTATCTATTCCTAATAGTGTGCAGGAAGCCTTAGCCGATCCAAGGTGGAAAGCAGCTATGGATGAGGAGATGAAGTCCTTGAAGAAGAATGAGACTTGGGAGATAGTCGAGCTGCCAGCAGGGAAGAAGCCAGTAGGATGCAGATGGATTTATACAGTGAAATATAAATCGGATGGTTCGATAGAGCGGTACAAGGCAAGGCTTGTTGCCAAAGGGTACACTCAAACTTATGGAATTGATTATGACGAAACATTTGCACCCGTGGCAAAGTTCAACACTATTCGAGTTCTACTGTCACTTGCTGCAAATCTTGACTGGCCGTTGGAGCAATTTGATGTGAAGAATGCATTTTTGCATGGGGAATTGACAGAAGAAGTCTATATGGATCTTCCGCCAGGGTCGAACAGACCAGTCCAACACAGCAACAAAGTATGTCGTCTGAAGAAAGCATTGTATGGACTGAAGCAGTCGCCAAGAGCCTGGTTTGGGAGATTTACAAAATCAATGAGGACATTCGGATACGATCAGAGTAATTCTGATCATACACTATTCCTAAAAAGGAAAGAAGGTAAAATTACTTCTCTCATTATTTATGTTGATGATATGATAGTAACTGGAGATGATCCCGAGGAGATGAAGGAATTAAAGTACTACTTGTCACAAGAGTTCGAAATGAAAGATCTTGGGTCTTTGAGATATTTCCTTGGTATTGAAGTTTCTCGCTCAAGAAAGGGGATATTTCTTTCTCAAAGAAAATATGCTCTGGATTTATTGAAGGAAACTGGAATGTCCGCCTGTCAACCGATTAGTACACCATTGGAAGAAGGACTGAAACTATGCAACGAAGCTGATCAAGTGCCTTGTGATAAGGAAAGATATCAGAGATTGGTTGGACGACTAATGTATCTTGCACATACACGGCCAGATTTGTCATATGCTTTAAGTGTGGTAAGCCAGTTTATGCATGCACCTCGGGAACAACATATGGACACGGTGATGAGAATTATGAGATACATTAAGTCAGCCCCAGGAAAAGGAGTCGTATTTGCAAAATATGGTCACTTGAAGGTTGAGGCATATACTGATGCTGATTGGGTAGGATCTACAATCGATAGGCGCTCCACTTCAGGATATTTTACCTTTGTTGGAGGAAATTTAGTTACATGGAGGAGCAAGAAGCAAAATGTTGTTGCACGCTCTAGTGCAGATGCTGAGTATCGCGGAGTAGCTTTAAGTATAACAGAAGCTTTATGGCTGAAACTCCTGTTGCAGGACTTAGGCTATGGTCCAAAGGAACCTATGAAGGTGTATTGTGACAGTCAAGCGGCGTGTGATATTGCGGCTAATCCAGTTCAGCATGATAGGACGAAACATGTAGAGGTGGACAGATTCTTCATCAAAGAAAAATTAGATGAGAAAGTTATTGAGATATCCAAGGTGAAGTCAGAAGATCAACTCGCAGATGTCCTAACCAAGGCTGTTTCGACTCGGCTCTTCTTGAAATTTGTTGACAAGTTGGGCATGCTCGATATCTATGCACCAACTTGAGGGGGAGTGTTGAAATATAGTAATTGTATATTCTGTTTCCTAATATAGGAAACAGATTCCCCAAATCTCTCATCTTCCCAATCTTCTCTCAATCTCTTTTCTTCTTCTCCAAGAATGTAATCCTTATATATAGATGTATACAGTGAAGAATAATGTAGAATAATAAGAATAAGAATTTTCCCCCAAAATTATTTTCTTCATCTGGTCCAGGCCCAAGTGAAGCTATTGACACACTCATGGGGTATATATTAGAATTTAGAATTAATCATGAAAGTTGGAAGATAGCAGGAGCTTTGTTTACATTCATGACGTGGACTTGGACGACGGACTTTCACAGCATCATGTGAACTTCTCTGGTTCTTGCAAGACTAATAATATAAGTTATTTATATATATATAGTGTTCATTAGACTCCTCATACTAATTGTAAGAGAACTAGATTCAAACAGAATGAAGCCTGATTGACATAGAGGTACAGGCCTATCCACCACTAAATCCTACCTAGTTTCAGATTTCTACTTAATCGATCAGAAGAAAACAGTACTATCTAAGTAGGCTTCGGTCAGTATGCCATCTCCAACAGCCCCACTTTCCAATCAATCCAAACGAGAACAATATGAGACTTCCAAGATTTGGAAGAAGAAACAAGCACGACTACTAAAGCATAAAAGAAGGTTACGTAAACTGATGTGAGCTTTCCACTAATGGATCATTTCCCCTAATGGAAGCTGAAAGCGATCTAAATAGGTTGAACGAGTTGGCAGCCAATGTGGAAATTTTTCCTATTTAAGGTAATATGAAGGGGTTCGAATCCTTCATAGGTGGTAAGGTGATTGTCACTTCCTACTCCATCAACAACCTGCTTTCGGCCTTTATGAAAACTAAGTAGTGTTTGTGATTAATTTAGTGGGTTTTAAAATCTTATAAAGTACAATTAACCCCAATTGAATATCAACATGCGATAGCGGAAAGTATAAATCAACTCTTAGATTGTTATCAAAATTGCCTCTAATCCTTGATTTCTTTCGCAACTGTATCTAAGAAACAAAATTAATTTAGAACGGAGTTACCGGCCTATGGGGAAGTCGCGCGGAACGCACTGCCCTAAGAGTTGATCCGCGGTCTTATGTGCAGACTCGTCGCAGATGCTCCTAGCGGTAAAACCCCCGGTATCACCGGCGTCTCGCTGCCGCACACAACATCGAGATTGACCCGAACTTAGCCTTGCCCAGAACGAAGGTGAAAACAGAAAGAGGAAGCAGTGCAGGAAGGGTTTTTGGAAGCAGCGATGGAAGGGTTTTTCTCAGTAGTTGCAAAAGGAGGGGAGTTTGGAATATAAAGAACGTGTGAGGGAGAGAAGGAGGCCAAAAAAATAGGATCTGAAAACTAATCTTAAGAGGAATTAGTCAAAAGGAAAAATAAACAGCAAAAGAAGTTTTGGATCTCAACCCGAACCCGAAGAGCAATTTCGGATCGGCATTCGTGTCCGCAGATGCGGGCGCGCACACCCGTGCCCACTACGCGCCGAACCGAACCGGGCCGGGCGGCGGCGGCGCGCGTGTAGCCCACGGGTTCTCTCCACACCACATAGGACTACAATGGGGTAAAGGATGGTTTGTATTATAACCATTCATATGGCATACCTTCCCACCGATGTGGGACTAAAAAAGGAGAAGGGAATCTTGGTTTTGTGAAGGAAACAGCCAACAAAATGCAGCCTCAGTTTAAGTCAAGAATCAATCATTTTCTTGACTTAATTAGGAAAATAATTTATTCTATCAATTCTTTCGTCCTATATATTGTAGTTACTGTAACTGGACTGCGAAATACGTACGCAGCAACAACGTTGAACTTATAATATAAATTACGGAAAATATATTATCAGTAAACTGAATTCCGTTCTGGATCACATGTACAGTTCATATATGATATATCTGCATTTTCCCAACTCATCTGCAAAGTATCAAGATATTTATTAATTAAATATTACATCAAAAATTCGTTACAAAAAGAAAACTAAATGAGGGATCTATGACTTATATATACAGGAATTGAGTACATGAGGTAATGCGAGATACATGTATACTCGTATATTGACATTGGCATACTGATCAGATTTAGCTTCAAGATTTGTATTGTATAACCCGGTAGATTTATCCAAGCATCATACTGATCCATTTAATTTGCATGCTGAAAAGGTTCTTCGTGATCTGAGACTTCGACACACATTACAACAGGGGAGGTCAATTTCCACACTGCATGATAAAAGATATATACTGAGTTATTTGAATTACTAATCTCAGCATAATGATAGAGTCCCTAGATGCGTACTTTCAAGAATTCTGCATTTCTCAAGTATATACGCTACTTAGAAAGAGCAATTTCTTTAAAACCAGTCATTCCTCCACGTAAAAGGGTTTATGATTTCCAATATAATATGAAATTCTGAAGTACTTGAGGCATAAATTCAAGCCTAGTGTCTACTTCCGAATGCACATATTTCCCCCCACAATATAAATTCCTGGTATCGCCCCTGGTAATAATTTTAATTACTCGCAATTGCCAACCTTTTACGATCAAAAAAAAAATAAAAATTAATTACTCTAACATCAAGGATATGTATGCAGATAGCTGAGATGGATACCGAAGATAGGTTGGGGACTTTTGAGGGGGAGTGACCGGCAGGCAGCAATGGACTGAGCGCACTTGCTAGCTTTTGGTATTTTGGATCAGTTTGTATATATTTTGCAGTCAGTATTTTTTGGGTATGGTCGGTGTACTTGGAGCGGATTAGCTGTAATTAGTGTAATTGTGTTTTGTTTTTGGGGCGAGGGAACTGTTGTGGGTGGGTTCTCTAGCGGGGGTAGAATTTCACATTCCCCTAGGAGGATGTGAGCTATACGCCCTATTTTTGGTTGTTTGTTTGTTTCGTTAAACTTTTATTAATGGAACGCGAGGGGCTTCGACCCATCGTTAATGACCAAAAAAATTACGACCAGATTTGAAAAGATTGGAAGTTGCGGCATTGACACTAAATAGTCTAAATACCAACAAAGAATACCGCTATTTAAGAATGATACAAATAGTGTAGCTAGCACATAAATAACTTACAATATATGCTGGCTGCAAACCATTCATTGATAACTTTCATCCATGTACTAGCCCACCCAACGGCAATGCTCCATCTGGTCATATTAATAATTAGAAAAAACTATTTACTTTTAAATATCTCAATTGGACACAATTGAAAGTCAGTTATGAATGTCTTACTTTCTTATTGGGTGGTCCAGTTCCCAGTTAATGTATAACGTTGCAAAATGCATTGCTCCAATAGAAAATATCAAATGGAAAAAAATTGTATTCGTCAGGAATATCATCTTCTAAATTGAACTGTGTCTTTCTGAAAATGAAAAAATACACAAGAACTATCAAAATTACTATTTTGAGTAGATTATGGTGAGTTGGTGACACACAATGTAGAATCATCTCAAAATAATACAAATGATACCAACATGACATCATACCACAATTTGATATATAAAACAGTAATGTAAACTCTTTTGCACTTAATGTATAAGGACACATGAAAAGCAATCGGCTGTACTAATTTGATAAGAGTTCTGCTTCACCTGAAAAGATCCTGAATCAATCCCCGTTGAAAATGTCGCCGTTACAATTGCACATACAGCGATCAGGAAACTCTAGAAGAAAATAAGTACAGGAAATCTCAGCAAGTGATTAAAAGAGAAAAACACAAGTTATTTATGGAAGTCTATAATGGACTGAGAACAAGCTTGCAGATATTCATTAGTTAGCATGAGTAGAAAAGAAGTTGACAAAACTGGTATGTTCTTACTAGTATGGTTGTCCAATCAACATTCTCTGATACTGCCTTACTTGTTCTGCATTTTCCAGTTTGTGGTTCACTGAAAAAACATGTGGCGTATCAATAAACTGCATTATATGGGTTTCTTAAATTCCTAATGCAGTTGTATTACTGATATGAATGAAATCCATGATAAAATTAAATAAAACAATAGCCGAAAATTTATAATTTGAAAATAGTAAACTAAATACCGGCAATATCTTAGACTATTACTCATAGAGCCTTTCTTTTAAAGAGTATTTTTGCTTCTTTCTTTAACACAATTAATAACGATCCATATTGTTGGAAAAGTATACTACGGTTGTGCTTGTGAGTGCCACTGTAACTATGAAGACTGTTCTTGTTTAATAAATCTCAGTTTTTTGTCACATAAGAATAAGAAACACCTAACATCGATCAAAATTGCCTAAAAAACCTACCCTCCCATATCTCTTCCAAAAATCCTAGTGGCAATTTTTGGGTGTTTTTGAAATCCCCGCTCTCTCCTATCTCCTCCCTCCTCCGGCCACCTTCTCCTCCTCCACTTCCGGTAACCCTCCCGTTCTTCCTTCCTCCCGACCCGCCCACCTCCTCCCTCCTCCGACCACCTTCCTTCCTTTCAGAAGATAAAAGACCTTATAAAGAAAAGGATAGACTTAAGAGTTGATTCTTTAATATGAGAAGCCATACCTTTGGATAGCAGACCAGCAAAGGAAAACAATGTATGAGCCCATTATTGCAGAAGATAGAAGACCTGTATTTATCAACAAGGAAAAAAGAAAAGGTATTAAATTGAAATTCATTGAATATAAGATGCACAACTGAACTAATGGTATACCCAGTGCCCGCAAATGGTAAAACAACAGAATGATACAGCTTGTCTAGTTGATAGAAGCCAATTTTCTTTCTTCATTGTCCTTATATATGATCCACCAGTAATGCATAATTATTTCAATATACATATAAACTTTTTTAGGCTCTAAATTAATTTTCACGGAGTCCATTCTGATGTTGGTTCACTCACCATTTTCCTTGGCAATCAAGGAAAGATAAAAGTGCCAAGATATCATCCAAATATAAATTTTACTTCATGATATGCACCATCATGAATGTAATAAGAGAAGAGAACAATATGTATCTTAATGTTTGTAAAATCTTCATACCACTTGTGCTTGCTATATGTATCTTAAAGAAAGAAAGAAAGAAAGTAGGGGAAAAAAAACTATAAAGACAGTAGAAAATTGCATTAACTGAAAAAGATTGGACCACGTAACCATCTTGTAATGGAGGGAAAAATATTAGCATTGAGAGATCCTATAACTGAGAGGAGCTGGCTAACATCCTTTTCAGATGATACAGTAGGTTATTGAATATAGAAGACAAAAAACTCAGTTAACAAGCATATTTTGGTAATCTTTTTACAATGCTCAATTAACAAGGATGTTTTGGTAATTCAATTTAGCAAGATAGTGTATGGACATGATAAAAGGTCAGGACGCATCTTTACTAATAGGCTTTCAATTATTCTATTAAAATAACATAGATTTTCAAGACATTTAAATAGAGAAATATTTTTACAAATAGGATAGGCTACCATGTTTTCTCTTCAACTGGTATTAGACTATATAATAATATGAACTTCCCTCAAGGGCAAAGGAGTACATGTATGTATCCTCAGCCACAAGCTAGCCCACAATAAGATCAAAATTGTGGCAAATACTGTTAACAAGAAATGGAGTTTGATCCTGAACAGAATAATTAATGACAAGATAACACAAACTTCCATTCATAAAATACAACTATGTACTCTGGCCAATATCTTCTGAGTGACAGCAGTTGCAGGTCCAAAATTTACAGGGTATGTAACAATTAAGGAGGTCAAATTTGATCTCCTTAAAACTGTTTTCTTAAATGCTTGCTTCTTTGTAAGGTTGAGTTATGTGGTAGTTTAAACGATAATGGTGGTGGATTAGGCAGAAGAATAGACTATTTTTATGGCATTATATTTCGACTTCACTAAAACTTTTTTAGGCTCTAAATTAATTTGCACACTAAATTTATTTAGTCCATTCTGACGTTGGTTTACTCACCATTTTCCTTGGCAATCAAGGAAAGATATAAGTGCCAAGATATCATCTAAATATAAAGTTTACTTTATGATATGCACCATCATGAATGTAATAAGAGAAGAGAACAATATGTATCTTAATGTTTGTAAAATCTTCATACCACTTATACCAATGCTTGCTATAAGAATCTGACATTAATAACTGGTGCACCATGCGAGGAAGTGGATCACACTTATGAATTGGATAATAAGAAATATCCTACAAAGCAAATCACATGGAAAAGAACAAAAAATTTCAAATAAACTTTACGAAATAATTAAAAAATGTAAAAAAGAAAAGAAAAGGAAAGCTCAATGCTTTTGAATATCTACCACCACACATAGACAACATAATGAAAACATAAAAAATACTCTTTATTAAATATAGTTTGGTAGACTCAAACAATATGATCTATGAAAATGTATACATATAATCTGAAGACAGATTTCTCAGAATAGCAACAACATATAAATTTAACTCTCGCACCAAGATATAAATTTCTAATGGACCTTGATATGATACGTTTCCTCTGATTCCTTCAGTCTATATACTCAAATAGTATATAGACTATTTGAGTACCAATAACTTTTCCAAAAAAGAAAGAGAAGTAGTTTCGATAGGATGCATTATTATCTCCTTTTCTCCATTTTAGAGCATCCATTGCTCTTTTATGCTAACTTTCTATGAGCTTGACATAGAAAACAAAACTGGCAGCATATAGACCAATGTGGAAAAGAAAGGATGTAAACTCAGATGTTACGATGTTAAACTTAACATTCAATGTAACATTAGGGATGCTAGTTATTCACAACATCAGTACAAGTAGATGACTTGATGTGAGTTATAATCATCTAAACTATTAAAACCCAAATGAAAAAGTGAAGAAGGTCTCTTTATCCACTAATGCACATCATTCTTGCTCAACATTAATCACATGCAGAGTGCAAGTGCAAATAAATCAGCATTACCATGTATGAATACAAGGTGACACATATGGTTGTAAGAAAATAATCAGTATGCTAATTATTTTTAATTATGACATATTATATACTAAGTAATTTCGTTTGAGCAAGATAAGTTTTACTTCAACAAACTTTCTAAACAGAGTTTATTTACATTGGAAAACAATAAGTGAATGTCATAGTATAGGAGAATTTATTCCAAAGGTAGAAAAGCTATATACTGGTATGAGATACACAATTAAGAGTGTGTACAAAAAGGATCATTAAATTACCCGGCACCAACATGAGCAATTTCACCTGGAAAACAAGATAACAGTTAATTAGCTAGTTTCAGCCCTCCCTTATAATCACCATTTTCCCATCAAAATAGAGTCAACTATTGAGTACACGACTATGTAATAAAATTTAACACCAAGTTGTCGACCTGCTGTTAACCCTCTTCTATTTAGGTCAAATAACTGATTTAGAAAATTATATGAGAAAAAAGGATATGCGGCGGCAGTTTAGGAACATTCCCTATATTATCAATGCATATCCCAGTCTGATCCATATCAGAGATCATTATCTCCATTTTTTAGAGCAATGCGGATGAGAAACCATAAGGAATGATTTCATTTTCCTATGCACCAAAATTAGTTTCATTAGTTATATTAGTGAAATGATGTTCTAATCTTTATGTTTGTTTTGCAGCCACTTGATGGCTTCTGAAAATTTTGAAGCCACTTAATATTCATCAAATATATGTATGGAATTAAGATCATGATGAACACTGTGGATTACTGAGTAGGATAACCTATTTTGAGTCTTATCACTATTGTAGAAATTCGGCATAGAGATCACCGTAAGCACAAATGATACATATATGCACATCTCATTCTACATTAGTTTCATAAATTCTAGAATTCAAAGCCCAGAAACACCCAGTAAGTTTTTTCTTAAATAGTGACAAATTTGGACAAGCTACAACTGAATTATTGTATTCTTAGTGAAGTGATTATCAATGACTAATACCATTTGTTACTTTAAGTAGGATTAAAATTTCACCAGCAAGTAGGAGATTAACTCTATATATCATATTTCATTGCCTAATTCCAAGGACTATACTCTTCTGATTCAATAATCTCCTGGAAGTACTCAACTGACTTATGCCATAGCATTAATTAGAATGAACTTCATTATCAGTGTGTGATCATAAGTAAGCATACCGTATAACTCGATTAAGTCTGATGGGATGAAGAAGACAACCATCGTTGATATGAGATAGAAGACAAACATCAGAGTCCACCATCTACAGTGCCATTAAATTGTGAGCTCCATGCAGCTTCTTGGCTCTAAATGTAATAAAAAACATAAACAATAAATATATCGGACATACTGTCAAATGTTAAACTTCATTATTTATGACCTCTTTTTTTCTTGTCATGGTAAAGATAACAAGAAAATTTTCAAGGTTAATGGAATCCTAAGCCTATTGCAAATCAGCTGGTCAGGCTTTACAACTGTTATACACTGACACATAAAAGCAATAACTCCATAGAGAAATCTGAACTATGGTACTTTAAGTTTTAATTCACATTCGTTATAGTAACTAGTGAAAACTAAAATGCTAATTAGATTTAAGAAAGGCTTTAGTCATTCAGATATGGTTCATTTCTTGTGGCGCATTCACGTCTACAGATCATGAGATTTTCCAGGCATTATCTATCTGAACATGCACTTGGTGAACAATGAGGGAGCCGTATTTGATTCATAAATTTTGAGTTTAAAAAGCATTCTAGATATTGTAATTACTTGGTTCAGTAGTATTAGAGTCTCTTAGAGTCTGTTTTGAGGATTGCATACACGACTTAATTTATTCCATTGGGCTAATTAGGAGAGGGGTGAGGTGACCTCTTCCATAAATATTGCACCTTGTTATCTCATTCGTTAACAATCTCTCTTCGTCTGTACTCTAACTCTAAACCTCTAGTATGGTAGAAAGATGAAAGCACACATAAGAAACTCCAATATCAACTTAAAGATACAAAGCAGCCAAAGCTCACACGAAGCACACCTCCTGCATGGAAACATTAATGCCCTTGACAGCACAAACTGGTACATCTAAAGCAAGAAAATTGGAAACATTAAGAAAATGCCACTGAAAGTTTCATGTTATCATGAATAATCGTGAACCACAATTCAAGTGCCTGGGGCAAAGCCATAACAACTTTGCAAGGGGCCAAGAAAAAATCCTATGACTATATATAAATTTATAAGGGCTTTTTAGAGGGGCTAAATCATAAAATTTAACAAAACAAAGGAGTTTAGTCACAAATAGGATTCAATTTAAACACAGAGTTCCTATCAATTAGAAATGATCCAGGAATCATAATAACTATTGTAAGAATTAAATGTTCACCGAGACTTACATCGGAGTACACTGAGAAGGTTGTGACCATACCCACGAATAAACCATGCCAATAAATTAGTTTTCAAGAATATGAAACCATAGTTATATCGAGCATGAAGTGACTGTTTCCATTTCGAAGAGTATGCTGCACTCCTTTCTTTTGCTGATATAAATTCCTTCAATCTAGTCACGTGCATCTCCTTCTATCACAGTTAGATCAAGAAGACCAGCAGGCCTTTCCATTCTGCAATGCAAAAGAGAAGTCTTGAAGATACTAAGATGCCACATTAGTGTGAAGGTAAGCCAAACTAACTCAGCTTTCAAACCCAATCAATACTCTGCTTTAAAAGCTATTTGATGGAATTCTTCCACAATATAAATTAGCCAAATATACAAACCTATTTCAATTTGTTTTTTTCGGAAACTTACAATCAAGATTCAAGTACACCAACTAAAAAAAAGTAGACATACCTGTAGTAGTAGGAGAACAATAATAAAAGTTGGATGTGGAATGGGTGACCAATAATTTTCTCCCATTGGAGGCAAACACACGGCAGGATAAATTAAAAAATCAAATTTGGAAATTGTTAACATAAGTAGACAAAAGTATGTAAAGCTATGTAGGAAAACTACTGGTCAGAAATTGTGCTGCCCGACACATATCACAGACTTGCATCGACAAGACACTACCTATTTTGTACAATTTCTCTAATTCTACTTAAATCTGGTATGCCACACCATGCACATGCCTATTCGTACCCGTGCCTAGCTACTGGGTAAAATGCTAAATGCAGAGGAATTTTCGGAGACAATAACTACCAACAAATAAAGAATTGGCTGCAAAAACCCACATCGCAGATTGACATTAGAAACAAAAAAAAACACACAATGTTCATGAAAAAATGACATGAGAAATCAAGAAATCTCAAACCCCAAGAAAACAGAGGTTCAACTGGGTAAGAAAATTCGTTAATTGTTCATTAATGAAACAGGTCAAACCAGCATGAGAGCAGACACACAAACCCAGCAGTTCTCATTATATACCAGACCAAACTCAATAATTATGAGAAGAAAAAAAAATCAGTTTAAATTAGCGCCTAAGAAATATTTTCAAGCTTTTAGAAAATCTTGTACTTCAACATTTTTAGGTGAGATTTTTGGGACCATGGAGTATAGAATGATCTAAATTGTGCCTTTTTTTTTCTTTTGTTAGAAGAAGGTATTTCAAAATAGTAATGTTATAAACACAGAACCTCTCAGACATTTAGTGATCATACATGTAGGAAATTTGATAAAACATGCTATTTTTGAATGGAAAATGGTATAATAACTAATAATCATGAAAAGAATGAGATATGAAGATGTACCTTGAGCCACTGCCATGAATGGAACTAGCCAAGATTAATAGACGTATAGAGTCAAATGTCTTTAGTCCGTCAAATGGAGAAAATTCGGATTTTGTAACCTACGAAAAATAGAAGCTAAAAAAAACAAATGAGGCAAGTGAATACAATATGAGATAAAAGAAAGAATGTGCATTATGCACCAATCAGTTAGTTAGACTGCCTTCAAAAAGATGATTACATCTTACTCTGATGAAATGACAACTAGTTGGCGAGGGGGCAAAATGGATAATATTTAGTGACCATGTACTACTATGGTCATTTATTAAAAAGATCTTAAATACGATCATTCTTATTAAAAAGATAAAGACATATACACATGAATACAAACAAATATGGCCTCCTAGAGATCCTCCATGAATACAAACAAATATGACCAGTTGCAATCTTGATAAAACATACCATGTCGTTATAGTCCTATACGATTATTGAGATTTTTGGTCAACATACTGCAAGTGCAATAGAGAACTCAAAAATGACTTGAAACTCTGGATGCTAGCCTGCTATTGATGTATAGCGAATTGTTTGCTTTCCGGAGTTGCAAATGTTACACATATGTAGAGTGAGACTGTTCGTGGCTTGCATTGCATTCAACTACCTCATCCTTCAGGTTGCCGTCACTGGGGACATTGACATAAAGGGTAATATGTGTGAGAAGGATTATGAACCATTACCAAAACACATCAAAACATGGTCTAGATGAGTACATAATATATGTATTTCTAACAGACAAGGGGGAAAAAACGAAGGAAATATTTCTTTTTTGCTCTCTTTCTACAAAAGAGAACTCTCTCACGTAGTCTTTAAGGGCCTGTTCGGGAACAGAACACGGTAGATTTAGTTAAATTTGTATGCTGGCTTGGGTTTAGCATTAACGGCGTGCTTGGTAAGATGCAAGTGCAAATTGAAATTGCACGTGCAAGTCGAACTTGAATTTACTCAAATCTTTTTTTGACAATGGAAATTTGTATTATAGTACATGGGAATGTAAGAAGGAAGAAAACTTGAGGTATGTTTTGGTAATGGATTCAAGAAATTTGGAAATTTATTAGGATTTTAAAGTGGTTTTGGAAATTTACTTGGGCTTTTTGGAAAAGTCAGAGTCGAAAAGAGCTTGACGCAATTTCTTCATGAAAGAAGTTCCCCTAGTGGATCTTTAGTTGAACATTTGGTTGTAACTTGTACCTCCTTTCAAGTAAATAAATGAATAGTCAAACGTACCTTGAAGAATCCTCCAATTCAGATTGTTCACTTTGTTGCTTACGTTTCAAATTCATAAGCTCCAAGAAGGTAATTGCTTGAAATTCGTCTAGAAGATGGGGTGGCTTATAAAGAGAGAACCTTTGTGACAGATTCTTCATTGTTGGACGATTTTGTGGATTCACATCTAGACAATGGAGTGCAATGGCAACTAACTCAACTATAGTTGCCGCAATTTGCTCTGTTGGAAGTGATATACGATCATCTAGTACATCCTTTAAGAAAATGTTTAGACCAGTTGATGTTGATAAAGAAGAGATCAGATCCCCTGGATTCACTCCTGAAACCACCTCTAGAATGACTACTCCAAAGCTGTACACATCACATTTCTCGGTCACCTTCATTGTATAGGCCAGTTCTACAGGAGAAGTTATAAAAAATCATAAGTAAAACATTGTGTATTTTGAACGAAATGCCTAAAATTAGGAAAAGGAAAAAACTTATTTTACATCAAATTTTACATTACAATTAAAGCAGACTATAAAAGTACCATATCAATCGAACTTAATATATGTGATGTACATTTAATGAAAACCTTAGACCCTCTAAGCCACCAATGCTCAAAAAATATTTATGTTATTGACTCACAAAATAAATGTTGTTTATATGGAACTATAGCAATTATAACTTTTTTAAGTACATACATCCTTTTTAATGGTATCAACTAATTTGTAGAAAAACAACAACAAAAACAGAGTTTTCTCCTAAGAGGTATCAAGTAGTTCAACACCACTACAATTTAGAACCGGAAAAAAAAAATCAAATCGTCCTTATATTTTAACAAAAAGGAAAGAATAATGATTCTTAATGTAATACGTTCCTGATAAACATACTATCTAGAACATGGTATTCTAAATTTTTGTTACATGTTAAATAACATGATAAAAGAAAATCATTTCTTCACATGTTTAAAAACTTAAAATATTCAGATATAAACGATTGTCAGTCTGAAAAAATAGATAAAAAAAAGTCTGACGTACCTGGTGCCATATATCCAGGAGTTCCAGCAACATTTGTCCAGTTTGATGAGTCTGGCTTCAATAATCTAGCTATACCGAAATCTGAGACACTAGTTTTGAGCTCAGAATCTAGTAGAAGATTGTTGCATGTTAAGTCTCGATGAACTATAGGCGGTGAACAATCATGATGCATGTATGATACTGCATTCGCAACATCCTTGATAATGCCTATCCTTTTGTCCCACTCCAACTCTTTGGAGGTTTCCACATTTTTGAGAATGTTTGCCAAACTTCCTCTCTCCATGTACTCATATACAAGAAATTTGCACCTAGGGGAGGAACAATATCCATAAAGTTTACAAATATTTCGATGACGAATTTTGGTCAATATTTCAATCTCATTTATGAATTGTTTATCATCCAATGCTGTTTGATCAGCTTCAACTGGATTGATCTTCTTTACGGCTAGTACTTCTTCAACTGGTAGCACGGCTTTATACACACTTCCATATGCTCCACTTCCAATACAATACTTGTCATCAAAATTCTCTGTTGCCATTATAATGTCTTCGAATACTACTTTCCCATCGAAATTCCATATTGAAAATGCACTCCTATTAACCACTTGATTGTCTTGTCTAGAAACAATGAGTTCATTTGCACTATTCTTGTTCCTCTTGTTACGCACTACAAAGACTCCAACAGATATGAATAAAAACATCAAAATGCCTATAGTTGTAGGGATGACGTAGACAATACGTGGGTGACTTTTTCTCCTCTCATCTCTTGTTGTATTACGTGCATTGCAAGGATGCAAGCCACGCACTTTACCACAGAGACCTTTATTGTTAGAAAATGATTGTGATGATGCATTATGAAAGAACCTAGTATCAGGAATAGGACCTTCTAATTCATTATACGAGACATCTATGGATGTTAGACTGAGAAGGCCCTTAAATGATGATGGAATCCTTCCCGATAAATTGTTATGGGAGAGATTTAGGTTCTCTAGTTTCTGCAAGTCACCAAACTGTTCAGGTATCACTCCTGAAAGTAGGTTATGACTGAGATCTAATATACTTTCCAATTGGACTAGATTTCCGATTTGAAATGGAATGCTTCCATTCAAGAAATTATTGTTCAGCTTTAAGATAATTAGCTGAGCACAGTTTCCCAACTGTGCTGGTACAACACCTGTGAATTTGTTATCTGACAAGTCAAGAATCTGTAGCTTGGGCAAGTTGCCTATTTGTGGTGGTATCCTTCCAGAGAGTTGGTTCCCGCCGAGACTTAAATTGAATAGCAGTGATAGGCCACCTAGTTCCACTGGTATCTCTCCTTTTAGTTGATTTGATGTGAGGTCGAGTCTTCGTAGTTGAGGGAGTCCACCAAATTCAGGAGGAATTTGTCCACCGATTTGGTTTCCTGAAATAATCAAGCTTGTAATATTTCTACACTTTGCCAAATTATGTGGCAGCGTTCCATACAATCTATTGTCACTCAAGTTAATATAATCCAGACTTGGGTATACCCCAAAGGCATCAGATATGTCCCCACTAAGTTGGTTCCCATCCATGCGAACTCTGTACAAACTAGTACAGTTTTGCAAAGTCCGAGGTAATGGACCTGTGAAATGGTTGTCACTCACGCCGAAATGTGTTAAGGGAGACCCTCTTTTGCATATGTCTGTGGGTAAGTAGCCTGAAAATTTGTTAAGAGCTAATTCGAAGGAAACCAAATTGGTTAAATTTGACATAGTTTGAAGAAATGGACCGGAAAGAAGATTATTGAACACACCCAAAGATTGAAGGGCCCCCAAATTACTAAGAGATTGAGGAATTTGGCCGGTGATGTAATTTTGAGAAAGATCGAGTGTTTGTAGCATGCTCAAGTTTCCTAATTCCTGGGGAATGGAACCATCAAGTTGATTGGAATATAGATATAAAAATATCAGACTGGTTAAATTCCCTAGAGATGTAGGAATAGGCCCCTCGAGATTATTTTGGCTCAAGTCTAAGAGATACAAGTGTATGAGGTTCCCTAGTTCATGTGGAATGGTTCCAGTAAGACGATTAGTGTTAAGATCCATAAATGAAATATTTTTCAACATTCCTATTTCTTTTGGGATTGGACCGGAGATTTCATTTCGGTATAGAACCAAGTTAATGAGATGAGACAGAGAACCAACCTCAGGTGGAATGGTTCCAGTTAGATTATTGACACGAAGATCAATGGCAATCAGCTTGGAGAGAGAGCCAATGGTAGGCGGGATACTTCCACGGAGGTTGTTTGCTCCCAGGTTGAGTTGAGTCAGGGAAGGGGAAAATGCAGAAAAGTTGAGAGCAGTGAGGTTCCCGGATATGCTCATATTGAAGAGATTGATCACAGTGATCGCCCTACGTCGACGGTTGCATGTGATTCCGGTCCAGTTGCATGGATTGTTTTGTGGGGTCCATGAATGGAGGGGATCTTGGGTTTCAAGTGTGGTTTTCCAATTGAGGAGGGCCTTCTCTTGGTTACCTAGCAGACGAGAAGCCCTAGTTGGAGTTGTGGGGAGAAGGAGGAGAAGAGAGAAGAAGAAGGTTAATAGCAGAGTGAGGGCAGAGGCAGAGGAGGGAATTATTCTCAGATGAAAATGCTCCATTTGAGAGAGAGAGAGAGAGAGAGAGAGAGAGAGAGTACTTGACTGCTTACTATTAACACTCAATTTTTTCTTATAATCTTTCTATCTGTGCTGTATCTAGGTTGGAATGGTGGCCTTTTTATAGACAACCTTTCAGGATACTGCATTTTGATGGGGATATGTTAAAGTCATTCAAACCTCAAACCTCAATTTTTCCATTCGATGGGGTTCAATTTATCCATTTGAAGTTTCTTCCATTTGTAAAGTCATTCAAACCTCCATTTTTCCATTTGAAGTTTCTTCTTACTGAGTGGGAGTGGGGTTCAATTTTTCCATTTGATGTCTCTTTTTATGGACTCAAAATTCTTTAGTTACTGGATGCCTATTCAAAGGGGTTCAATTTATTTGAAGTTTCTTGCTGAATGACTAGACCTATTGATTACTGGATGCCTTTAACATTTTTCCATTTGAAGTTTCTTCCATTTGTTAAGTCATTCAAACCTCCATTTTTCCATTTGAAGTTTCTTCTTACTGAGTGGGAGTGGGGTTCAATTTTTCCATTTGATGTCTCTTTTTATGGACTCAAAGTTCTTTAGTTACTGGATGCCTATTCAAAGGGGTTCAATTTATTTGAAGTTTCTTGCTGAATGACTAGACCTATTGATTACTGGATGCCTTTAACATTTTTCCATTTGAAGTTTCTTCCATTTGTTAAGTCATTCAAACCTCCATTTTTCCATTTGAAGTTTCTTCTTACTGAGTGGGAGTGGGGTTCAATTTTTCCATTTGATGTCTCTTTTTATGGACCTATTTAAAGGGGTCTCATTCTTTCTTCTTCTTTGAAGTTTCTTAGGCTGCTGAGTTCTAATAATGTGTTCCCGCGGAAGAACGTATTTTTAGGTCTACGCGTATGGAAGACCTAACTTTCAACGATAACTTCCTGCCACATAAAATTCTGGAATTTGTCTACGGTAAATTATCCAAATTCTGAGGTTTGTTTATTAGAGTGATCGATCAAGAGGGAGTCTTATCAGATGAAATTGGTTCTAATATTCATAAGAGGGGATGTGCGATACTTACACTGAGTTTTTTTTTTTTTTTTTTTTTTTTTGAATTAAAAGATGGGAAGAGAATTGTCATCGGATCTCATAAATAACTGAAGCAAATACATAACAGATACATGCTACAAAGTCAACACCAACTCCCAAAATACATAATCTCAAAATACATCATATCACTAGAACAGAAGAAAAGCAACAAACAACGAAAGTCATGGCCTGACTGACGGAACGTCTGGATCAGAAGTTGCCGTAGCCCAGGCCAGCATCCCCTGCCGGGAAAACGATCCTCGTCTTGACTTTCTTCCTAACACCTGGGAGAGACAACCAATATCAAGTGAGAGACAAGATTTTATAAACTAACTGAGTAAAGTTACAAGAACGAGCTCTAAAACATGAATCATTTCTATCAAGCCAAATGACACATAAAGTAGCTGCAACTAAATAGTCCCACTCTCTCACTTGCTCTCGACCAATCTCCGATAACCGGAATTCTCCCCATAAGTGATTAACTCTCGAAGGGAATCTGCTGATTCCAAAACCCATAAGGAGGAAATCCCTTAGCCGCCTACTAAACATGCATTCAAGGAAAAGATGACTAATATTTTCCTCTCTGAGTTGTAAAATGATTTTGGTATTTCTCTCATCTTATAACAAACTAATACAACTATATATCTAATACTTCTTCTCAAGTTGTCATTGATGAACTGTTTTTTATAGCTAGACTGAGGTGTTTTAGCCTTTTGAATACATTTAGCTTGAACTTGTAACTTTATTATTTCCTTTTCTCCTTTTATTATGTTTTATGTAGTAGATTGTCTAAGAGTGCGTTTGTTTTGATATTTAGAATAGAGTTTTCTGAATAGAGTTTTCTGAATAGAGTATTCTGAATAGAGGTATTTTGAAAATGAGTTTAAAAGCTGTTTGTTTAGACTATATTCTGAAAACTGTATTCTGAATACTGTTTATCTGAAAAAGCGAGTTTAGAAGCTGTTCTGTTATATTTCTTACTGAAGACTGTTATCTGAAAGCTGTTTTTCTGGAAAAAACGAGTTTAAAAGCTGTTCTGTTATATTTCTTGCTGAAAACTGTTATCTGAAAGCTGTTTTCCTGGACAAAGGAGTTTAAAAGCTGTTCGGTTATATTTCTTGCTGAAAACTGTTATCTGAAAGCTGTTTTTCTGGAATAACGAGTTTAAAAGCTGTTCTGTTATATTTCTTGCTGAAAACTGTTATCTGAAAGCTGTTTTTCTGAAAAAAACGAGTTTAGAAGCTGTTCTGTTATATTACTTGCTGAAAACTGTTATCTGAAAGCTGTTTTCCTGGAAAAAGGAGTTTAAAAGCTGTTCGGTTATATTTCTTGCTGAAAACTGTTATCTGAAAGCTGTTTTTCAGGAATAACGAGTTTAAAAGTTGTTCTGTTATATTTCTTACTGAAAACTGTTATCTGAAAGCTGTTTTTCTGAAAAAAACGAGTTTAAAAGCTGTTCGGTTATATTTCTTGCTGAAAGCTGTTATCTGAAAGCTGTTTTTCTGGAATAACGAGTTTAAAAGCTGTTCTGTTATATTTCTTGCTGAAAACTGTTATCTGAAAGCTGTTTTTCTGAAATAACGAGTTTAAAAGCTGTTCTCTTATATTTCTTGCTGAAAACTGTTATCTGAAAGCTGTTTTTCTGAAAAAAACGAGTTTAAAAGCTGTTCTGTTATATTTCTTGCTGAAAACTGTTATCTGAAAGCTGTTTTCCTGAGAAAAGGAGTTTAAAAGCTGTTCGGTTATATTTCTTGCTGAAAACTGTTATCTGAAAGCTGTTTTTCTGGAAAAACGAGTTTAAAAGCTGTTCTGTTATATTTCTTGCTGAAAACTGTTATCTGAAAGCTGTTTTTCTGAAAAAAATGAGTTTAAAAGCTGTTCTGTTTTATTTCTTGCTGAAAACTGTTATCTGAAAGCTGTTTTCCTGGAAAAAGGAGTTTAAAAGCTGTTCGGTTATATTTCTGACAATTTAGAATATCAATTTGCATTTATCATTTGCTGATATTTTTTTAATAGTTGCAGTTAGATTGCAATGTTGTACAAGTATGAGAAGAAGAATACCTGAGCAGCCTGTGAATCGAGCAAAAATCAGCCGCCATCATCTCCACGACTGATTCTTCACGTTAGAGTACAAAATTTCGTTTCAAAAGCTTGTATGTACATAATATAGATTCAGTGAGGTATTGTGAAGCAGCAACTCGCAGTTCATGTATAAGTTATTCTATTTGGATCAATGTTTTGCTGTTATCATTACCTCTTTTGGTAATTGCAGTTCTTCAGTCTTAAATGAGAAGTATTTTTTTGTTTGTTTTGTTGAGATTGCATGTGATAGCAAGTAGTAGCAGTAATCGGATAAAATATTGCATGTGAGATCAAATAGGATGTACGAGAAGATAATCAGACTAAAAAGTATTCACAAATTAACATACTCAACCAATTTATTCAAGAAAACAAGCTTACTTTGATACATATATTCTGAAGAAAAATGGCCCGGGATCAATACATATATTCTGAACAAAGGTTCTACAATTTTTTATTCTTAATCAATACAAAATTGTCACAAAAAAGTCAGTAAACAAAATGCTCCATGTGTCTGCTGCTGCCTGGAGCTGCTGCTGTTGCTTCTGAACTTCTTGTGCAAATTTGTACCGGTAGTCAATATAAGAAACTTGTACCTGTAGTCAATACAAAAGCTATATTAATCACATTGGATAAAAAGGAAAACAAAAACAAAAAAGTTAGCAAGAAGATTAACCAAACATTTGCAGCAACCCTCTTTTGAGAACAATCAGCTAAGAAAGCCCCTTTGTGCCCTCTTTGTTTTGCAAACTGAGCCCTAAATATGAGAAGACTTGAAAGCATTCTGACTGCAGATAATGTAGATAAAATACGGGAAGCATAGACTACAAAATAATCATAAGGGATCAGAAACCATCATTTCCCACTTTGTTATGTCCCTCCACAAAAATATTGATTATTAATACAGGTACTAATACCCCCCCCACTATAATTCGCCAAAGAGCTCAATTGCAGTATCAGAGAACAAAGTAGGTCCATCTGAATACAAATGCAATTCAGCAGAACAAATCAGATACTTCGTAATGCGAGGATACCATGCTGGTATGTTTGTTCCAGCTTCATTTTTTTCAAAATTCCTGAAGAAATATCACAGGTTGGCCTTTGTATTAAGTGGAATTCAGCTAATACTATTCAGAATACTGATATCCCCAACTATATTGAGCCAAAAAGCTCCAACAATTCCTTCTTGTTTCATTAATGAAAATAGATTCACATATCCTGATGCCGCATGATACAGAGTGCAATATCAGAGAACAAAATAGTTCATTCTGAATACAACTGCAATTCAGCTGAACAAATCTGAATTTGTTATAGTGTTTATAGTGTTTTTGGGAAACAGTATCCCAGAATACTGATACCCTCCCTTATTTTTCAGAATACAATCTGAATACTGGGAGATATACATGTCAGCACAAGTTGGTGAATAAAGCTCAATACAATCTGAAACTTATTAATGTCAGCACAAGAACAGACCCTCAGGTTAGTACTGAATACAATCAGTATGAGAACATCAGTGTGGTATAAAGCTGCAGATTAAAAAAAAAAAAAGGGGAACAAACAGACCCGAATTGTTCTGGAGTCAATCATTTAGTAGTATGGTATCAATTTCTGAAGAGTTTAACTAAAAATGCAACACCCGAATTGTTTCAGAGTGAACTCATAGCCCGCTAAAGTTCAAAGAAAAATCATCCAAATAATGCATCTCATATCAGTATGCAGTAATCATTTCAGTCCAGTGTGTAGTATTTGTAATGATCAAGGATTCAAGGCAATAGAAATTGACTCCAGAAACAAGGTTTGAAACCATGAACAGCCACGAATATATCTCAGTATCCATAAATTGAACCAGATTATTGTGTAAGATCAGTATTTATCAACAATTGAGTGAGGTGAAAATTGAAACCAGAACAAAATTGAAACCATGAGTAGTTAAAAAGCAGCTTAGTATACAGAAACAAAGTAGAAACCACGAGCAGCCAAAATTTGTACTTGAAACATAGTGATGGATAAGTGCTCAAAGCATGAGCAGCCAAAAAGCAACTCATGAACCATAAACTATACCAGATTATAGTATGGTATTTGTATGTCTATAACTCAAAGCAATATAGATCAAACCTGACCCATCACATCTCAAATTCAGATGAATATGTGCTCCAGCAACTTCTAAGTTTAGTAAGAAGTATCTAAAAGTGGTTGATCATCACAGCCATAATATCCAAAGGATAATCAAAAGCATGTCTGAAAGCATTAACTGTATTATAAAAGGCTCCACACACGTAAAATTTTTTTACTTGTCTGAAATAATATCCAAAGAACAGCGTTTGTTTAAAGTGTTTTCGGGAAACACTATCAAAGAACAATAATTAGAACCCAGCTGAGTATTGTAGGAGGTAACTTTCACATTAAATTAAACTTACTCCATCGCCACCCATTCTTCTTGTTGTGGATGCACTGTAATATGCTCCATTAGGGCCACCATAAGTCACACTTTGGGCACATATGTATATAAATGATTCATAGCGATGCAACTTCAGAAACGTAATCCATCTCATCATCACTTAAAACCAACGAGGAAAAGTAAAGCTCAGTTAGGATTAATTCATCACAAGTCACTCCTACAAATCATTCAATAAATGATTCAAAGTGTGCAACTTCAGAAACGTAATCCATCTCATCCTCACTTAAAACCAACGAGGAAAAGTAAAGCTCAGTTAGGATTAATTCATCACAAGTCACTCCTACAAATCTTTATATAAATGATTCATAGCGATGCAACTTCAGAAACATAATCCATCTCATCATCACTTAAAACCAACGAGGAAAAGTAAAGCTCGGTTAGGATTAATTCATCGCAGGTCACTCCTACAAATCATTCAATAAATGATTCATAGTGTGCAACTTCAGAAACAAAATCCATCTCATCATAACTCAAAACCAACGAGGAAAAGTAAAGCTCAGTTAGGATTAATTCATCACAAGTCACTCCTACAAATCTTTATATAAATGATTCATAGTGATGCAACTTCAGAAACATAATCCATCTCATCCTCACTTAAAACCAACGAGGAAAAGTAAAGCTCAGTTAGGATTAATTCATCACAAGTCACTCCTACAAATCTTTATATAAATGATTCATAGTGATGCAACTTCAGAAACATAATCCATCTCATCCTCACTTAAAACCAACGAGGAAAAGTAAAGCTCAGTTAGGATTAATTCATCACAAGTCACTCCTACAAATCATTCAATAAATGATTCAAAGTGTGCAACTTCAGAAACAAAATCCATCTCATCATAACTCAAAACCAACGAGGGAGAATAATGTGCAACACCTGTACATCATTGAAGTAATTGGTAAAGACAACATCTCAAAAAATGAATGAAAAGCTGAAAGGAACATATGCATGCTGATATTTATAATAGTAATATTGCAATGATACAAACATATCCAAATGACATCAATGCCTCGCATTCCAATTACGAAACAATTCGAAAAATGGATACAATGAAAATGTGTACATTCAAATTACATTAGTGTATAGCATTCCACATTGCCATGGCAATATCATCTCTTTTGCTATTCATATGTCTCAATTGGGAAGATGATAAATCCAACTCCTGTGATGTGGATGCTGCATCTTCGGTGTGTTGGTGATGTACTAATTGTTCGCCATCGAGTTCCGCTAAAAATGCATCGTTTCGTGAGTGCAGGCATATAAAATTGTGGAGTGCACAACAGGCTGTGACCATCATAACTTGTTTTGTATACAGGTAGTTTGGCATGTTCTCGAAGATGGCAAACCTCTTCTTGAATACACCGAACGTTCTCTCAATCACATTCCTTAACCTAGCATGTTGTTTATTAAAAAGTTGTCTAGGTTGGGTTGGTGCATGGTTGGCCCCTTGAAAGTCCTGTAAGTGGTATGGCTCACCACGGTATGGCGCCAAAAAACCAGGCATATTGGTATAACCACAATCTACTAAGTAGTATCTATCGTTCGGTGGGATTGGAAACAGTTTTTGTGCTAATGCAGTATGCATTACACGGGAATCGTTCGCACTGCCTTCCCATCCCGCGTAAACAAATGTGAACATCATGTTAAAATCACATGCTGCCAATACATTTTGACTTACAATACCCTTTCGAGAGCGACAAGCGTTGCTTCGACTAGCGGGAACTGTAGCTTTTATTAACGTGCCATCAGCAGCACCAATAGCTCCCTACAGATTATTAATTCGAATAATAGATATCACAAATCCAAACTAGGAAAAAAATTTAATAATACATGACGCAATCAGGGTGACGTATTACCTGAAACCACGGGTAAAAGTCCTCTGATCCCGTGATTCTGTGATGTACATGTGTATAATCAGGAGTTCTGATAAGGAATGTTGCTGCTCTTGCCAGACCTTTCAATACTTTTTTAAAGTGCTTTTGGATTGTTTGAGTTGAGTGGTTAAACGTACTACCGGCTAGTCGCATTCTTGAACTATGACCGACAATATACAGGAAAATAGCCACGCTTTCCTCGAAAGTAACTCGCTTATGACTTGAAGACTCCACTGTTTCCTCGCAAAAGTTCCTTTCTTGCAGGAAAGCACACAAGGTCATAAAACAATCTTGGTTCATACGGAATATTCCATGAAACTCGGCCTGGGAACCCGCTAACATATTATTCAAATATTCACGTCCCGTTTGCTTTTTATTAGTGGACCTTATACGGTCAAGTTCTTCACATAATTCAGCTACCAAGATTGCATTCATCACCTCTTCGAGATCGTCACTACTGGATGAAGAAGTATCCATAACAGAGGATGCACTTGCAGTAGTAACTCACTATAAAGAAGAAGATAGAAATCATTTTGGGAAAATCCCATATCAAGTGCACACACATTTAATAATACGACTATATATAACGAGATTTACGGAATCACAAAACAACATATTGAGAGATGGTAGAATTCCACAAGCCTGTGCAATTGAAAAAAGATAACAAGGTATACTACTACTAGCAAATCTATTTCAGGAATTAGATTTAAATTATAACATTACAAATTTAAATTAAATTAAATCAGCAATTTGTTCACCGTCAAAGCCGTCATACTACAATCAAACTCAAGCAAATACGGAAATAATCATAAAAAATTTTCTACAACATGATTTGTTCAACCCATTAGGCTGAATGGGATTACGACAGGGTGGCATAATAATGCACCGCCAACTCCTACCGTTCTCGAGACATACGGAGGAAAGCATGACAAATGTTCGGATTTTGAAACAGGTAGTGTCCTGCTTTTAAAGCTACAATTGGATCAAGCCCTGTCATCGAATCAATTATATCTTGGCATTGATCCTGTTCGGCCAAAGCAGGGTTAATCGAGGGAGCACTGTCCACTTCATTTTTATTCTTGTACCTGCTTTTTTTTACCTCTTGAGTTTGCTTACAGACATCAAGATATTCCGCCATCTTTGACATCATTGATTCGCGGCCACTTGATGCACTAGATTTTCTTTTACGTGAACCGGACCCCGTACCCATTGGCACATCATCAGACTCATCAATCACATTTACGTGTGATTGATGGGAGTGGCCAAACTCATAGTTCATCCGCCGCGCCTCCTCATCCTCGAACCCCCTTTGTGTGGAGGCCCTTGCCACATTGCCCTGGGCTACGGATTCCTCCATTATTTTGGTCAATGCATCAAAATGTGGCAACCCCTTATTTTCGTATTTTTTGGCAGCATGATGCATCTATTCACAGAATATGTTGTTACTATGCAAGTATTAGATTGAAGATTAAGTATAATAAAAAGGATTCACAAACAAAAATCAAAGTTTGAGATTATATATATTAACCTTAACATATTGTTCCCAAACCGGAGCCTCACAAGTAACGGTTTGGTTGGCTTCATCCCAACCAAAACCGCTCTGTTTCCTCATATCAGCAAACACCTTCCATTCTGATTTAAGTCGTCCATATTTCGACTTCAGTTGTCCCACCGAGAATGAACGCCCACACACAAGATTCATTTGTTGCGCAAAATTACTCCAGGTTTTAGCCTCGAATGTGTTGCTTTTTAACAAACCATTATCAACTGCACCCTCCATAAGGTTGATAAAATATTCTGTAATACCGGAAGACCACAACCCATAATCCTCATCCACTGCCTTCCCCTTTCCCCTACCCGTATTACTCATCTATTTTGAACAAACATCAAAAAAAAAATGCCAAATTCCGTCAATTAGTTTAATAGCTGATCGGATAACCCTAGGTTGCAAGTAGCAACCGATTACACCCTAAAAAATCACAGCAGTGAATTCGGCTAGTTTGTGTGCAGTGTGCACCGTGATCCCAAAAAATTTTCGGTGCAAAAGGGTATTAAAAATTGGCGCAAATTGGTAAAGAAAAACAACCAAATAAATAATACAATCGCTGTCTTCATACCTTTGATTGGATTTTAACAAGGAAGAAATTGTCAGCACAGGATTCAACCTTGCGTAGCTCTTTGATTCTATTTGCCCTTCGTTCCCTAGCTCTTCTCCGATAGGCAGCACGGGTAGTGCAAACCATTAACCCCCTACCAAAACCCCTCAACCCCTCACCAATTCGACAGCAACAAATAGTCAGGTATCGAAGTCGCCAGCGAGAGAATCACCCGTTTCCGCTCGATTTCACAGTGGAATCGTTCGGGAAATCGTGGATTTGGGGTGGGGGGGGCGGGGGGAAAAGAGATCAGATCTGGGTTCTTCAAAGAAGGTGGAAGACAACGGAGTCGACGAGACCTCGTGAGTGAGAAGAGAGAGAGCATCTGAGTGAGAAGAGAGGAGAGATGGGTTGGGGAGACACTGTTTGGGAGAGAGGGGAAGGTAGAAGACAACCGAATGGAGAACCAGATCTGGTGAGTGAGGAGAGAGAGAGAGGTCGTGAGAGAGAGAGAGCTCGTGAGTATGGTTGGGAATATCGAATTCAAGGGATATCAATATTCTCAATACTGTTTTGAGAATAAGGTCTAAACAAACGCCTATTCTGAATAGAATATTCAGAATATACAACTCTCAATATCAAAACAAACAGGCCCTTGGTGTCACTAAGTTCACGTGTTCGATCATTTTCGAACCCAAAAAAAAAAGTCTTTGTTGATTTATGGAGGATCCTATTCCTCAGACACCTAACAAACCTTTAAGATACTCGTAGATATTTTGTGAGTTCACATTCGGAATGCTCCATAATAATGCAATACTACAACAAACTCCACAGATTTGATCCGAGCTGTTCAATTAACGGTGATCGACGACAATGTTTTTTTTTTATAGGAAAAAGGTGGAATCTGATCACCATGTTTCATTAATAAGATCTTAACGAAACAAACCCAGAGTACTGGGCCCAAGTACAAACTACAGACAGAAAATAAAATATACATGAAGCAACCTGACGCGTACAAACAACAATTCCCTCCAACAACCCTGGAGGGTGGGCTGACAAACAAGCTCGGTCCAGCAAAATTGTAAGTACGTCAGTTTAGCTTCGTACAGTGCCTCCACGGCACATGCACACCCACCTGAATCAAATATGGCAGGATTTTATCACCCGCCGATCCCTGTCTTCACCTCGCTGGGGGGACCCCATCTATGAGCCCAGGCCCCGCAGAAAGAAAGCTGACCCCAGGCACAAGCACATCGATCGCACCCTCCCACCATCTCCTCCACTCATCCTACAAACTTGCCAACAGCTCCCACAACCGCTACCAAAGTGATAGCCGTGAGGAGGATACCTTCACCTCTCACACGATAGCACTTTCTCAGGCGATTTCTCATCAAACAACTATCTCGCTCACCCCACCAAACACCACGCTCTAGGAGATAGCCGTGGAGATGATACCTTCACCTCTCTCACGCTCAAACTCTCTCCGCAATTTCTCACCACACAGACTTATCTCGACTTGTACTCCCAATCCAAGGGAAGAGGCGACGCTGTCATAAGCGAGTGGCCTAAGCTGGATGAAGCTCAATAGCCTGATAGTAGGCACTATGAAGACTTCACCGGTGACATCGTAGGACACTCCAGACTAACCATACTCAAACTCCACATCCCATCACCAACCAACTACCGGCCTGGCCCCACGGGCCCTAAACCGAACCACCGACCTCACACACTTGAATCCCAGATCCATGGTGTTCGCGAAAACATGCGCGGGAGGATGCTCTGGCGCGACAGTTGAGACAAGCACCCCGAAAGTTGAGACAAATGAGCGCACATCACGGAGGGACCCCATCTTTGGGCCCAAGCTCCACAAACGTGCAAGACAACCTAACTCCCGGCATCTTTACACATACTGCCAACCCTCACAACAGCCAAATCAAAGCCGAAGAACGCCGTGATTGGCCCTGAGAGTGTGGACATGGTGGCAAGCGCACAGAACATCCGGGCAAACATCTAGCAAAGCTAAACATCTAGTAAACATCTAGCAAACATTTGGCACAGAACAACAACATATGGGGTTTGTTTGGAATCAGAATCAATAGATCTGGAATCTAGCAAACATCTAGCAAACATTTGGAATCAGAATCAACAGATCAACAGAACAAACCAAACCCAAACCCCAACTCCAAACAAACATACCCCCAAACCCCATCAACAGATCTGGAATCGGGGAGGGGAAAGGAAATTAGGGAGTTGGGAGGGGGCGAGACGGGTGTTGCAGTGGTTGTAGATGGCCAACGGCACGACTGGAGGCGGGAAGGGTAGGCGTCGAGGGGAAGGGGAGGGATGGCATCGAAGGGAAGGGAGATGGGCCACGACGGACCCCCGGTGCCGTCGACGATGGCGCTCCAGGTGGTGGGGAGGGGGCAACTCCATCGAAGGGGTGCGATCGGAGGGGGGGACGACGGCGGGATGGTGGGGCGGCGGCCGCGAGCCCTAGCCGACGCCCCCAGCCTTTACTCAGATCTAGGGTTTGCTTTTTTGGGGGGATTTGGGTTAGTTTCTCTCTCTAGACTTTTCTAAAGAGAGATACTCTTTTTGCTATTTCATATTCATATGATCGACGACAATGTTCATTGTAGTAAGTATTGCACTTAGTTCAACAACTGATATATCATTGATTGCTCCTTCGTCTGCTGCGAAATAGGATCGTTTTGTTGCCTCCATTGATGAGAAACATATGCAATGTACTATTTAATCTATATAATGATCTAAAGTTGTAGCACATTAGCTACAAATCAAGCCCCATCATTGCTAGATCCTCTCTCTCTCTCTCTCTCTCTCTCTCTCTCTCTCTCTCTCTCTCTTTCTCTCTGCCTCCTCATTTAGTGTGCAATTGTGCATGCTTCAAAGGCCAGATTATCTTCATTTGACTTCGATTCCATCCACACTGCCATTGGGTCTACCATTTGAGATTAGATCGAATTAATATCTAAACTTAATAACATGTTCATTCATGAGAAACAAAAATGAAGAGAGCAACTCATAGAGACTTTCAAAGAGCCTCTCCTCCCTCCCACTTCAAACCCAGCATCCACCCTGATAGCAGACACTTTAACACCATTCCTGAGATGCTAAAGAGAGGAAGAGAAGCTGCGAGGGACGATGGATATGGTAAGCGACGCAACCAACATCCTGAAGGTGTTGGCAGGGAAGGTGGAAGGTCTTCTTCAAGAACAGGGGGACACCGTTTCGATCGCAGAGAGCGATCGAGGGAACCATACAGAGGACTGGCGGATAGAAAATCCATTCGACTACCGGCAGAAGAGAGGGGAAGAACATATGCTGAGGTTACAAGGGGGGATCTTCGAAGGCACGAGGAGCAAAGAGCCCCTAAGCCACTTCATTCTCCGGAGATGCCAGAGCTTAGGAAGAAGGAAGATGAAGAAGGAGAGTGGGTTCTCGTCAAAGCAAAGAAACCAAGAGCAAAAGAGGGAGGAGAAGATAGCAAAAGAAGCAGAGGATCGTCGGGTGGAAACTAGGTCGCCGGTAAACAAATGTGTCACAAATGTGCTCAAAGGAGGCACTCTATTCATCAATGCAAGAATGATTGGTTCTGTTTTCTCAGCAAACAAAATGGTCACATCTCAACGGCGTGCCCACACAACTCTGCCAAAGGTGCCGGCTCTTCAGTGAGATCTTTCAAGTCCGAAGATAGCAAAACAGAGGAGAGCTCGGCGGGGAGGAGAAAGATGGTGCTAGCAAAGATAATGCCGACTCCGATCATGGCTGAGTTTGAAATGCGGTATAAAAACTGTGTATTGGTTAAGGCTCATACGGGTCATCCAAACAGCGCCGACATTGGAGACCTCCTTATGGCAACCACCGAAGCTTCGGCATCATGGAAATGGGAGGCAACTCCAACAGGCGCAAATAACTTCCTTGTACATTGCAGCAACGAAGATCGTGTGGTAGAATTGCTTCTCATGAAAGGCTTAGAGGGCAGGGGTAGCGACGGGATGGAATTTTAGGTCACGTTCAAGCAATGGTCGCGCGACGTGGGAGCACTAAAGGTTGAGTCGCTGTTCTTTGCCTGGTTACGTCTGTACAACCTACCCTATCAGTGCTGGGTGTGCACTGGGTTCCAAGACTTGGTGAGAAGCTTCAAGATGGTTCTCGACATTGATAGAGGAACTATGGTGCACTCAAACATCGAGTTTTCTCGCATTCGGGTAAGGGTGGCCAACAAGCACGATATCCCGTCCATGATTAGCGTCAACTTCAAAGAAAAGAGATTCGAGGTTAAGGTCATTACGGAGGTTAAAAAATCTGTATCGTTTCGTGGAGAGTCAAGGAGAAAGGAGGTTGCACATCGTCTAATGGGGGAAGAGCTGGAGGTGGAAGACGCACGTGCACCGTTGGATCGGGAGACTTGCAATCTGAGCCATCCAGATTGGGAGTCCTACACAAGGGTGAAGCAACCATTGGATCGGATCAATCTCCATCAATGCCGTCCATTACAATCAGGTCCTTATAAGTTGGGACCATTAGACAAAAGCGAGGAAATGCCTTCGACAGCCTGTAAAGATCAGGTCAAGTCTACTATGATGGGGAGAGGCAGTCAGAATAGGTGGATGTGACTTCCTTAAAACCAGGAATTTTGAAAAAGGTTTCTGCAGGCGCGCGGCTCGAGGGAAACAGTGATAGGGAGAAAGTGATGGATGCTATGCAGTTCGCAAAAGAGGATGTGGAGGTTTCGATTAGACTAGCATTGAAGGCCCTCATGTCCTATAAGGCTGGTGCTGGGCTTGATGGGCCGGAGACAAATGAGTTGGGCCAAAGTGAAGGAGGCCCAATTACTAACAAAAATTTGGAAATTACTGGGGACATTAGTCTCGAACCTTTAACCAATGTTAGGGAGGTGCAGCTGCAGTACTCAGAAGAAGGAGAGAACCAACAAAACATTGAAGTGAAGCTCGCAGATGACTACCCGGTTATTGAAATTTAGGAAGAGGGTGAGACTATAGGTGCGTTAGACGGAATTAGAGATGACAATTTCATTTCTGTGGCTGAGATCGAAGTAGGAGATAAAAGGGGGGGAATTGCAAATTTGGAAAGCATGGGCAAAAAGGTGACGGAGTTTCCAAGAAAAAGCAAGAGACAAATGGACTTATGGGGTTCGCAGGGACCGAGCGAGGAAGATCTCATTAGGGTCGCGGCAAAAGGAAAGGAACCCGCATCAGCGTGTGGAGGTAATAATGTGACGAATTACTCAGTTTTAAACTTATTAAATGATGATTCTCTTATCTACTTTGCTAGTTTATACGGTCTAGACATGGGCTCGAACAAGATAGAGCAGGTGCAACATGCCGTTAGGATTAGAGAGGACATTAAATGGGTTAAGACTTAGTAGATAGGTTGCTTTTTGAGTGAGTGCACGATCGGGGTTATAATGTTTTTTATGTCATACATCTTCTGGAATGTTAGAGGTATGCGTCAAAAGGTTAAAAAAAGACTTATTAGCAATTCTGTGGGTAGACTTAAATAGTATATTTGCGGTTTTCAAGAGACTAGGATCGAGAACCCAAACACAGAAGAGTTTTAGATTCCTTCATGGGCTAAGGACTTCGACTGGAGGTTCAAACCGGTAGTTGGCTATTCGGGGGGTATAGCATTAGGAGTGGACTTAACAATTTTCGAATTGTTAGATCACAAGATAGGGGATTTCTTGGTTATGATTAGAATCAGAAGGAGAAGCGATGAGTAGATTCACTTGGTTACAATGGTCTATGGACCACACGATTCTAGAAGGAGAGATCAATTCTGAGAAGAGATTAGAGATATTAAGAAGGATTAGGTAGATCTGTGGGTGCTGGGGGGTGATTTCAACATCACCAGATATCGACACGAACACAGAGGTAGGGGACCAAGCCGTTCTGACAGGGATAAGTTCAACTCTATTATAGACGAACTAGAGTTAATGGAGATGGATCAGATATATAGAAAGTTCACTTGGTCTAACATGCAGCCTAATCCGATCTTAGCTAAACTTGATAGGATTTTCGTATCCACAGACTGGGAAGATGTCTTTCCGCTGGATAAAGTGAGGACGATAACGAGATACACATCAGATCATCTGCCACTTGTCTTGGAGTGTGGAAAGGGGTACATTAAACATCGGTACCCATTCAGGTTCGAGAAAGCCTGGATGCTGTCACTTAAGACTCGACAGATTATAGAAGAATCTTGGATGGGCACTACCAGAGAGGTTTCCGCAGTAGGGATTTGGATTGAAAAGACGAGCAGATTGCGAAAGCGGATCAAAGACTGGGCAAGAATGGAATTTGGCTCTAACAAAGTTAGATTACGGGAATTGGGCAACAAGGTGGCAGAGCTAGAAACTTTACAAGAAGGGAGGGATCTACTGGAAGCTGAGATCGATGAGCTGAGCAAAAATAGACTTGAGATTCAGCATCTTGGAGACATGGAAGAACAATATTGAAAACAACGGGCTAGGGTGCAATGGCTTAAAGAAGGGGACGCAAATACCAATTTTTTTCATAAAGTGGCAAACGGAAGGAGGATATAGAATCACATCAGCCGGTTGTTTATAGACGGTTCTTGGACAAAGAATGGAGGAATTATTAGGCAAGAATTTGACAAAATTTTCAAGAAGCTTTTCGGGATTAACAAGGATTTAAGAAGTAAGCTACTTCCTGATATGTGGAGTTCGTCAAGAATTGAGGGGAGTGAAGGCATAGAGGGCACGTTCTTGGAAGAGGAGGTTCTTCAGGCAGTGAAGAACTTGGGGCAGGATATAGCACCGGGGCCAGATGGTTTTCCAATCTTCTTCTACAAGATTTACTGGGATATCATCAAAGGGGATCTAATGAACATATTCAATGAGTTTCACAATGGGCATGCGGGGATAGGATTAACTACGCTAACGTCGTGCTAATCCCGAAAAAGAATGATGCTACCGGGGTAGATGACTTCAGGCCCATTAGTCTGCTGAACAGCTCTTTCAAGATCATTACAAAAGTTTTAGCGCAAAGGTTGTCTCCACAGATGTATGGGGTGGTGGGGGAGTCTCAGAGCGGATTTATCAAGGGTAGAGAGATTATGGATAGTGTGGCCTCTGCACACGAAATTGTGTATAGAGGGCACAGGGATAAGGCAGATAGTTTTCTTTTAAAAACTGATTTCGAAAAAGCCTATTATTCGCTTGATTGGGATTGCGTTGATGAGGCGCTTATGCTAAAAGGGTTTGGCCTTACATGGCGAACGTGGATTAGGAAATGTGTTTGAGGGGGGAAGTCATTTATTCAGGTTAATAAACAGCTGGGTAAAGAAATAAAATGCATGAGGGGCCTCAGACAGGAAAATCCTTTGTCTTCTCTTTTGTTCGCTAACGTAGCAGACGGATTGGCAGAAATGATGAGTAGAGTCAGGGATCATTCAGGGAATAAGAGCCATAGGAATCTCGCAAACTATATCTATCCTTCAATACGCAGATGATACGCTTCTGTTTGGAGCAGCCAAGGAGGAAGAGATGGCGGCTATAGGCATGGCTTTGCAATGCTTTGGGGCTTGGTCGGGGATGAAAGTAAACTTACAAAGACTTGCGTTCTTCCTATTAGCGAGAAACTATCGATCCCTGTTGATTACATAAAGAGCTTTTTCGGATGCGAAATTGGTCAATTTCCGCTGGTCTATCTAGGTATCCCAATTAGACCGGGGGCTCTTCAAAGAGATGATTGGCAATCGTTGATAGAAAAAGTAAAGAAAACGCTAGCTGGAAGGAAGGGGCGCTTCCTCACGCTGGGTGGTAGAATCACACTTATCAACTCGATGCTTAGTAGTCTTCCTACGTACCTGATGTCTGTTTACGAGATTCCTCAGTGGGTAATTCAGAAGATTGATAAGAGCAGAAGACGATTTTTATGGAGAGGAGAGGACGAATCTAACAAAGGAATGCCGCTGGTCAAATGGGATCGTGTCTGCAAAAGGAGAGAATATGGAGGTCTAGGGATTCTGAATATAAGGGATATGAACAAAACGTTGCTTAGCAAGTGGTGGTGAAAAATGAAGAAGCAACGCAATAACTGGTGGTGCAAATCTTTTGCTAAATATAGAAGTAGAAAACTTTACCGATTTGGAGGGAAAAGTGTTTTCGGGAAATCATCGATGTTATGGAAGGGTGTTTCGAAGGTAGGTCTCATGTACCATGCACACACGAAGGATTGGGAATGGGAAAGACACAAGATTCTGGAGTGACAGGTGGTGCGGGGACGTGACCTTGTTGAGCTTATTCCCAGAAGCTGCATAGGCTATAATTAATATCGATACGGTTGTTTCAGATGTCTGGATTAACAAGAGACTTAAGCTGGACATTCAGGGGCAATTATCACAGAGGATAGTTATAGATTTGAATGATCTCAATAAGTTTATTAGGGAGGAAGGCCGGTACAACAACGACACTGAAGATAGCAGAGAATGGATGCTCGATTCATCTGGGGAGTTCTCAGTATCCTCGATGTACAAGCGGATAAACGACGGAGGTATGTGATGTAGGGATGTAAACATTATCTGGAAGCTTTCTATTCCATTGAGGGTTAAAGTTTTTGATTGGTTTGTCATGAATGATGCTATTCTGTCGAAGATCAATCTTCAGAAAAGGAATATGCAAATTGATGTTAGATGGGGGGAATATGCGAGCGCGGATGAGGATATCAATCATTTATTATTCTCGTGTACTAAAGCCAAATTAGCTTGGGAGGTGGTGTGCCTACGTTTTGGGTGTCTACAATGTCCTATGTCTAGCTCAGATGTCTGGGGCTGCTGGTGGGTAGATCTAATTAGAAAAGAAGATAAAGAGGCATGGGGTACCATAGCATCTGCAACTATGAGGTGTCTTTGGCTTATCCGGAATGATTTATGTTTTCGCAATATCAAATGTATATTTTCGATTCTCTTGCATAAAATTTTGGTTCTAACTAATGAATGGACAGGTTATAGGGGAGCAATGAAAAGGCTAAGGATGGAGGAGGAGGAGTAAGACGATTTATCGAAGAGCAAGGAAAGGGAGAGTGTTCACCACTAGTTCAGATCGACTACTTGTGGCTATGCAGATCGACTACTTGTGGCTATGTTTTCTTCTACTTGTTTACAACTGCTATTGTGGGTTTGTATGGCAGAGTGGGAAGCATTGTCTACAATCTCTTGTATCTTAATTTCTACTTTTCTAGTCATTAGCTGGTTGTGTTAGGTTGATAGAGGAGGTATTTTGGATCTGTTGTAATTAGTTCTATTATGTTTCTTTAATTTCGTATTAATGAAGCGATAACAGTGGTCATCTTTTATCCATATATATATATATATATATATATATATATATATATATATATATATATACAGAGAGAGAGAGAGAAAGTCTATTAAGAGCTGGGAAGCTGGCCTCCTTATCGGGAGCTGGAGATCTCAGCCATCCGATCGATCTTGATCGCGATCGAATGGCTGAGATGGGATCCCGTCTCCATCCTGTTTTGTTGAGGGTAAAATGGTCATTTGGCCCCCTCTCCTTATCTTTTGGTATGCTGGCTCTTCGATCACTCCCGCTCTCTCTTCGATCGTAAGAAACCCTAGCCCCCTCTCCTCTTCTTACTCCCGTGCTCTCCTTCTTCGATGAAACCCTAATCGTCAGAGAGAAACCCCCATTCTCCTTCTACGATTTCTACTTTCTTGGATTCCGTTACTCTCTTCGACGAGAAACCCTAGCCCCCAAATCCGCTGGTCTCAGTGGTCTCTTTCTCTCTCTCTGAGATCGAAGACCCAAATCGCAATTAGGGTTGCGAGGCTCTCTCTCTCTTCGACGTCAAACCCATCTTCCGATTAGGGTTTCGATTCCTCATCGATGGTTTCTTATCAATTGTAACCCTCTTCAGCGATGGTAATGTTCCCGTTCTCATATTTTGATTCCATTTCGTATATGGGTTTTCTTTGTTTTGATTAATGCTTTGATGGGTTTGTTGTTTAGGGATTGAAACTAGATCTGGGTTCAAAATTTTTCAGTGTTTGAGATGTTGGGTTGTTATGGGTATGTTTAGATCTATTGAATTGAAGGAGGACGTAGTTGTATGTCTTTTGTTACTAATTAATAGTCCTTTTGCTATACTAATTAATAGATCTACATAATTTATATTCAAAAAGGTTAGTAATTTGATCTTTCATCTTTAAACTTGCATCATCTCTAATCTCTAATATTATACTAGCAAAGTTGCAAATTTATAATATTTGTTAGAATGTAAATTGTTTATAATAACAAGTGACCTATTCTATATTTTGCAATAAGTTAATAGAATGTGATTTTTTGTATGTTTAGTGGCTTAAACCTGACAAAATCTTGTACGATGTCATCGAATTATTCTTCCAACCAAATCCACAATAACTATGGTTTTAGCTCCAGGTCTTCCAGAGCCAGAGCCAGTTCAGGACAGAGAATTAGAGCTCCAAAATTTTTTTGTGGAGTGTTGGTGTCCATTTTGTTGTTTCTTGCATTCTACAAGTAGTAGTGCGGTGGTGGTGGTGGTGTCTCTTGTAATATGAAGTTTATCTTTTGTATTTTGTAGTGGTGGTGTATTTTGGGTGGTTGTTTATATTTTGGTAATTTGGATGTATTTTGGAGGATGAATGTATTTGCTATTTTGTAATTTGGTATGTTGTATGATCTACTATGTAATGGTGAAGTTACTCAGTTTGGAGGATTTATGTATACAGACATGGTGAAGTTACTAAGTTTTGATGTATATATCAATCTAGCTCTTTTGTGCTTAACTGAATGTTATAAACAACTAGCTCTTTTTTTGTAGCTTTTTTTGTAGCAAAATTGATTGTTATATTTGATTGAAGTCTCTCTCTAGTTCTTTGATGTAAGCTATTATTGTACTGGCATCTTGCTGTTGATACTTGCTTAAGTTCAAGAATCATTGTCTGTACAGAGCTGATAGTTGTTGTTGATATTTCTCATGCTGATATTTCTCATACATGAGGTTGTGGTGAAATTTCTTTGGCAATTGATTGCCACTTTCTGTAGGAGCTGGATTTTGCGACACTTCATTTTGAACCAAACTGCAATATCTTGATATTTTGCTTCTCGAAAGTTGGTGAAGTACACGACTGCCATAATTGCAGTCATTGGTGCTCTTTAGAAGATCAAAATTCTTCACACAATATATAATCAAAGAGAAACTGTGTTATCAATGGAAATCAGAAGTTAGTGACATATGTTACTAGCTCTCTTTTTTGGCGCTAATAAGTTATCGATTGTAAACAAAAATACACCGGTTGCTGCATCTTTACAAATCTTCGACAAATAGTGACTGCTCTCAAAACCAAAATACACCAGTTCACAAAATTAGTCTAAATACTAAAATTGCCATTAACAGCATCTTTACAAATCAGATAAGCATTCTTCAATTTTTAGTAATGGAATCATTTAATTCATATAAGCTATCAGTTCACTGAAATGTAAACGAATCACCAAAATTTACAGAGACAATTTACAACTTATAATTTCATCAGATACATTTATAGGCCAATTAGTATTTGGCATTCATCCAAAGGAATTTTTTTATTAACTAATTTCAAAGGATTGGAGATTAAATCATTGAAAAACAATTTCAACTTATCTGTATATAACTTAGGATTTCGAATTTAACCTAGTTTCCCTATATGGAAATTTTTCCAGCTGTGTGCATTGTGTGCAACCCATCATCTCAATAGATCTAAACATACCCATAACAACCCATCATCTCAAACACCGAAAAATTTCGAACCCAGATCTACTTTCAACCCCAAAACAACAAACCCATCAAAACATTAATCAAAACAAAGAAAACCCATATACGAAATGGAATCAAAATATGAGAACGGGAACATTACCATCGCTGAAGAGGGTTACAGTTGATAAGAAACCATCGATGAGGAATCGAAACCCTAATCGGAAGATGGGTTTGACTTCGAAGAGAGAGAGGGAGAGCCTCGCAACCCTAATTGCGATTTGGGTCTTCGATCTCAGAGAGAGAGAAAGAGACCACTGAGACTCGTTGGATTTGGGGGCTAGGGTTTCTCGTCGAAGAGAGTGAAGAATCCAAGAGAGTAGAAATCGGAGAAGGAGAATGGGGGTTTCGTCTCCGACGATTAGGGTTTCATCGAAGAAGGAGAGCGCGGGATTAAGAATAGGAGAGGGGGCTAGGGTTTCTTACGATCGAATAGAGAGAGCGGGAGTGATCGAAGAGCCAGCATGCCAAAAGATAAGGAGAGGGGGCCAAATGACCATTTTACCCTCAACAAAACAGGATGGAGACGGGATCCCATCTCAGCCATTCGATCTGAATCAAACTAGATCAGATGGCTGTTAGCTCCAGCTCCCGATAAGGAGCCCAGCTTCCCAGCTCTTAATAGACTTACTCTATATATATATATATATATATCTATATATCTAAACTTAATTTGTGTGGTCATGGTGCATCTTGGAACACCACGGGGTCAAACAATTGGAGAAGGGCATTAGATCTGCATCTTGGAACACCACGGAGTCAAACAATTGGAGAAGGGCATTAGATCTCCTTAATAACCCTTGCAGGATATCTTCAGTTCTGGAGATCGAAGATCTTGTAGGACAGACAGACATCCAATAATTCTCCGGCTGTCTTCAATGAAACTATTTTATGATCATGTACAATATAATGTTTTTTCCCTCGGATTATCTGAATAGTCATCAAGGTAATGAACAGAAGATGAGTAGTCAATTTTCAGAAAAGAAACATAATAGGAGGAGTCAAAAGTATTAGATAATTTAGATGGTATATATTAGTTGAAAACTATTGAGAGATTGACAATATCTTAATTCCAGTCCGACTCATTTGCATGATAGTATTTTTTTTTTGTGGTTAAAAAGATGACGCTGTCATCGCTTCTTTAATAATTATTAACGAAACAGACAAATAAACAATACAAGGACAGCCCGTAGGTAGGGCTGCAAACGAGTCGAGTCGAGCCGAGTATCTTGTGGCTCGAACTTGGCTCGTTAAGAAATCGAGCTCAGTTTCGAGCTCGAGCTTTAACCGAGCTTTGACCAAGTTTGAGCTGAGTAGCTCGCGAGCTTAGCCTAATAATCAAAAAAAACCCAAACTCGTGCTCGGCTCGTTAAGCTATCGAGCTCGATTTCGAGCTCGTCTTCGAGCTCGTCTCAAGTCGAGCTTTGATCTTGTTTTGACCGAGCTCGATCCGAGTAGCTCGCGAGTAGCTTGGTTCGTTTGCAGCCCTACCCGCGGGGATATCATCAACCCAAAACAGATGATAAATCCTCAACCGCCAAAACGAATAGAACATACAAGTACAGATACATATAATATTATGCATGATAGTATTATATATGCTAAAAGTGGAAGATGATGAAGGGAATTATTGAAAGAGATGAATAAGGAGTGGATGTCACTAATTAACTTTTCCTCTTATAATTTAAACTTCTTTATAGATTAGACTTTCACTAATTAACTGTGCTTCTTCTTATCTCAACTTTTTATAATTGGACTCTTTTTGCAAAGAATCAACATTCCGGCATTTGTTGTTGATACATAGGTCCATTGTTGTTTATTGTTCTTAAGATCATGTGGTCACATTTCTGTCACATTTCTAAGGTTGTTGTCACTAACAATGCTAAATAAGCAAAAGATCTAGCAGTAAATATAAAGAAAGTAACATGGAACTTCTTCAATAGGAAATAAAATCAAAGTATTCTTTATTTAGATAAAAAATGAAATTCCCTCCGGTTTTCGTCAATAGAATATAACAAAATATATTACTAGGGGAAAGAAAAAAAAAATCATGTTTGCAGGAAAAACTGAGAAATAATTACTTTTAGTAAACGATGAAATTGTTTACTTTTAGTAAGTGATGACTATAAGAGCATCCACAGTGGTGTTTCTCATTTGGCCAAAAATAGCTGCAACAGTAATAGCAAATAGGATCGATCGCTACAGTGGTCGTTTGCTATATTGTTCGCCTAAAATTGAGTGGGACGGTATATCATATACCGTCTCAACTTTTAGAATTAAATTTAAAAAGTTAATTACTTATTAACTATTAAACTATATTAATTAAATAAATTAAATAATATAATAATAACTAAACCTAATTAAACAACTACCTAAACCTACCCACTTTTTCATCCGGATTTCATGGAAGGGGAATCATTCCATGTACGGGGAATCATTCCCCGTCCCACCATTTGGATTTTTTTTTTTTTCTAATCGGCCAATCATGGCCGTTCATTTAAAAAAAAATAATAATAATAAAGGTGAACGACGGGATATGATATCCCGTCTGACCCTTTTTTTAAAAAAAATAAATAAATTTTACCAGACGGTATAAGATATCCCGTCTGTTGATAATAAAAATATATTAAAATTTGAGAGACGGGGAATCATTCCCCGTCCTTTATAATTTGAGAATTCTCATTTTCGTTTCTCAAATTTGAGAAACAAATTTGAAATGTTTGCTAAAAATGACAAAATGAAAAACCATTGCAGCGCTTCGTTTTCTAAAAAATGGCAAATTGGCAATTTTAGAAAACCATTGTGGATGCTCTAAAGAGACAAAATTTTCATTTAGGAGATGATAATGAAGCTTAAATTTAGAAAAGAGCACTGTGAATGCAACTACTTGAAATATCTGAGTAAAAACTAAATTGAACAAACGAAAAATGGGGATAGTTAAGATTGATCATCACGCCATCACATGTTCACATCATAGCACAGTAAATCCAACCTCTGATTCTTTGATCTAGCATGCAGAATCTCACGTATTCTGTCCCCTCCTCTGCATCTGCAATCCGGCATCCAGTAATCGTAGCTAGTGCTCCAAACGAATCGAGCTATTCGCGAGCTATTCGGCTCGAGCTCGGTCAAAGCTCGGCTCGAATTAAGCTTGAGCCGGGCTCGAGCTCAAAACTGAGCTCGTTTCCTTAACGAGCCGAGCTCGAGCTTGGATTTTTTTTTTAGGCTAAGCTCGCGAGCTATTCGGCTCGAATACAGTTAAAGCTCGGTCAAAGCTCGGCTCGAACCGAGCTCGAGCTCAAAATTGAGCTCGTTTCCTTAACAAGTCGAGCTCGAACCTGAAGATATTTGGCTTGGCTCGGCTCGATTGCAGCCCTAATCATAGCCTATTTATGGTATTCAATGTCTTGCTCGCATTTTATAAATGAGAAGTTCCTCTTTTTGAATAGATGTTGGGTTGCTCATGTGAGGCTTGGTTGAGTAGGAAATGGGCTATTCATCTCATCTTTCAAGTTTTGCTTGTGGTAGGATATTCGATCCTTCGAAGTTTGGGGTTTGATTTACTATGGTGTTGAGTCTGTTGACATAGCCAAGAAGGGTTAAATGCTAAATCTTGATAGATTAAATGTGGGTGTGGCTAAAAACCTTGGGTGTGGCTAAAAACCACTTGTACTTATCCATGTATCAACGATATATTTCGGTTTGTGATTAGTTTATTATACATGATCTAAGTCTTGGATTGTATTCTTTATTGTATCTTGTTAGTTTATTTTGTAAATTTTTTGTTAATGAAACACTGGGGCATTTAAACCCACAGTTAAAATTTAAAAAAAAAATTTAATTTGTCAACCATTCTGGTAATGACTTTCTTGTATATGTCTATCATGTGCATAATGCCTTACTCTGGTAAGAACTCACAATTCTATCACTGTGGCCATGATAATCTCGTATATCTCTTGAGCGGTAATTAACAATAAATCACATATCTTCCACTCTAATAAGCACCCACAATTCTATCCTTTCCATCTTCTAAGAAAAATCCATATTTATATCATCAGAAAATGCATAGTATACAACACTTTCTAAGATTACTTTCATAATGCAGGCACATAAATATGTAGTTCACATAAAGACATTATTAGGATTCTGTGCTATAATAGGGGTGGCAACATGTCCGTGCCAGCCAAGCCTGTACCGTGGTTTTGCGGGCTCAATCTGGGGACCAGCCGTCCAATCCTAGGGGCCGGTTCGGTCCCAGATTTTGACAAAAAAGCCCGGCTAGGCCCGGCCCGAATTCGAACCGGGACCGGTTGAACCGGCCCGCCCGGGCCCGGGCCGGGCCGACCATTGTACAGTACTGTTTTTTTCCTCCAGAAATTTAAAATACAAATTTGGAAAATTACCAAATTGTCCCCCAACGGATCTATACTAGCTAGTTTTGGGGGCCGGGTACTTTAGGAAATCAAAAAAATTGCATATTCTATATATACAACCTCATTTTTTTCATTTCTCTTCACTAATTCACTCAAATCTCTCTACTATTTCTGAAATCTCTCTACTAGCTTTCCTGTATTGGTCCCGCCAGTACCAGGTCGACCACTTCTACTCTATCTCTTCGAGAGAAAGGGTGGCCTGGCTTGGGAACAACAAGAATGCTTCCGGGTTTCAAAAGCAACAAATCAAGTTTCTACTACATTTTGCAAGGATCAACAATCAATAACAATCAAGTGATCAACAACAACAATCAACAACACTACTACAAATTCTCAAGTCTCAACTTTCTCAACTTTCATTCTTCAAACTTCAAACACTTATACAGTATTTTAGTATATGTTTAATTTGTAGATTTAACATAGTTGATTATTCTCATCTATATCTCTTAATTAGTTTGAGTTTTCTTGAATTTCTTCCTCTCATTTTTTTAGATTTTATTTTGGTAACTCACTAGTTCTTGTTATTATTGTTTTTTTATAGTTGAGATAGATTGTTGTTATTTTTAAATTTTGTTGTTTCTCTTAATTTAATTTTGTTGTTTTAAATTTTTAGTTGTCATACATTTAGTTGTTTTTTTTAATTTAAATTTTAAAACGTACACTTGCTTTCTCTCTAACTATACATACACTAGTTTAAATGGCTCTAATCGATTACACGGTGGTAGACATAGTAGTTAAGAGTCCACTAGTCGTCACATTTCTTTCATTCCAATTCCACATATAGATAGTGAAGAAACATTCATGAATTATGATAGTTTTCCCGATTTGAATGAAACACACTCAAATCATATAGAAATAAAAGATCATATAGATCCACAACCATCGGAACAAGGTCCTTCTCTAACCCGTAAAACAAGATGGACTACTTCCGAAGTACACAATTATTTCAATTTTGTCCCTTCACAAAATGATAATAGTGTAGGACTAAAAATATGTAAGAAGTATCAAACACCATATAAGTTTAAAATAGGATCGGGCACGGGTACACTTCAACGTCACTTAAACAAATGTCAACCAGAATTTTCTAAAGACAATCTCACACAACAAAAAATACATTCTAGGACCGGTCAAGTTGATAGTCATAGCTGCGATCACGATATCGTTCGTAGGAAAATAACTAAGTTAGTAATTAGGGGTGAATTACCATATTCGTTTGGTGAAAGTAGGCATGTAGAGACATTTGCACAAACCTCCTTAAACCTCCATTATAAAAAGATTGCTAGGAATGTAGTTAAGGGTGATTGTAAATTAGTTTACAATGAGACTAAGGAATTTTTTATAGCTACACTAACATACTAAACACTAGAGTTTCTTTGACATCGGATGTATGTGTACAAGTAAACGGCGTTCCAATGATGTCTGTAACATGTCATTGGATAGATTCGGATTGAGTACTTCAAAAAAGGATAATTTTATTTTGATTTGTTAGGTACCCATATAAGGGTGAAATTATAGCCACACACATTATGGAAGCATGTAATAATTTTGGTATTTATGATAAAATGTTTGCTATTGGTTTTAATAACGCCTCTAAGAATACTAAGGCAATTGATAGTTTAAAAATTACTTTAGATCCTATAGAACCAGAAATTTTTCATGTTAGGTGTGCTTGTCATATTTTAAATCTTTGTGTACAAGATGCACTAAAATATGGACACGATAAACTTGATGCAATGAGAGATTGTGTTCATTATATTACATTGAGTGGTCCAATATATCAATCTTTTCATGATTGGTGTAAACTTAGGGGAATTGTACTTAAACGTTTTCCTAAATATGTTTGACATCGTTGGAATACTACATTTGATTTATTAGGTGTTGTTCTTCATTATTGTTTTAATCTTAGAGATTTTTGTGTTGTAATGGGTATGCAAAATTATATGTTAGATGATGATTTTTTTTTTTTTTTGCCGATAGTTTGTATAAATTTTTAGAACCTTTTAACGATGCTACTTTGCAATTTTCAAAAACATATACATCTACATCTAGTGGTATTTTACTTGAAATTGTCATTATGATGACAACAATTAAAGATTTGCAAAATGACCCTTTTATTGGGGATATGATTAATGCGGCATATATTAAAACTTTAAAATATTTTCATCCACTACCTATGTTATATTGTGCAGCTAGTTTAATGAATCTCATGATTAAATTAGATGACACAAAAAGTTTAATTGAAATTTTTTATACTTATGCCCACACGATGCAATACAAGATTTTGATCATGTTGTTTTTACTCATCATTTTGAGCATATTTTGACTAATTTATATGATACTTATGATAGACTTTATTCATCTAACACAACACAAACACAAACACAAAATGTTGATTCTTCTTCTTCTTCCATATTATCAAAAGGAAAGAGCCATGCAACTAGCAGTGTTTTAAATCTTATTAAATCAAAAAAACCAAAAACCAATTCACCAAATGAGTTGAATTGGTATAATGCACAAAGTTCAATTGATGATGTAGTAAATGTGTTACAGTTTTGGAAGAGCAATGAAGTTATTTTTAATATTCTTTCTCGTATGGATAGAGATTTGCTAACAACACCGGTGTCAACCGTTGCATCGGAAAGTGTTTTTTTCTCTTGACGGCAGGATAATGAGCCCGAACAGGAATCGATTGACTGCAGAAAAATTGGAGATGCTAATATGCGCCGAAAATTGGATGAAAGCGGAAGAGAGGACCCAAGATTTACATGGAGCTCAAGATGGTTCAACAAGTAGCGATGAATGAACAATAGATTTAGTCGATTTACATTAAAGTGATGTACAATATATTGTAAATAATTGAAAAATTTAGGGGGATGAGATTCTATATTTAGATTAAGTAGAAGTGCACGATAATAGTCCAATGTCTTTTCTTCAATCTAAATAGAGGTCATTTCGATCTCTAAATTCAAATAATTCCCTTGTTTTGTAATTTGATCTAATTTGTATGAAATTTCATTCATGAACTTCATTTTATTTAACAATTTGTAATTTATTAAATCAATTTAAATTTGGCTTTAATTTCATTTATTTATTATTTCTTTGCAATTGTTATGAAATTACTATTTAATACTTGATCTTTCATCTTTGTTATAAAAAAATTACACTAAAAAAACCAGCTCGGCCCACAAACCGGCCCGACCCCCACCCTTGGGGTCGGGGCCAGGTCCGGGCCACACATTTCCCCACCTAGCCTGGCCCGGCCAACGAATTGCTTGAGCCCAGCCTGGGTTGGCCCGAGACCGGGCAAAGCCAGGGCGGTTCCGGCCCGGCCCGGTCTGGGTAGCCCAAATGCCACCCCTATGCTATAACACAACTCCTACCAATTTGCCAACAACGTACCCAAGGCGGTCCAAACCTTTATTTACTTCTTAACCAAAAAAATCAATGAAATGCTTTATTGTTAAATTTCCATATTTTATGATTATATAAAATAAAAAATTCCATAGTAAACAAGCAATTTTCTTCTTTTTTTCTTCTTCTTCTTCTTTTCTTTTTCCTTTTTTAAAAATTTAATTTTTTTAGTAAATAGATGATCAAATGACCTTTGTGTTCCATTAATCAGAAATTCATTTAACGAATCAGTACATTGTTAACACATTCATTTAACATATCCTCCATCAAATGTGTCAGGGACTAAAATCTGAGTAGGCTTCGGATTGGCCATGGCTAGGGTTTGAGAGAGTTGGAATTGAAGAAGAAGAATAATTTGGGGAAAAACTTCTGTTATAATTCTTGATTGTATTACAAATGCGTTGATCCCTCTCTTTTAGAGAGTAGTAATTACATAAGACGCACATTTTTGCCGCTACAGCATTACAAACTAACTACACTTTTTACCGACTCAATTACTACCTAACCCGGTTACATAACCTGACCCGGAGTAACTCTTCAGTATGAACAATAATCCTAAGCAAAAACATAGGCAAACCAACTGATACATCTTATACATTCATATGCAAACATATAGTCTTCATCTCTATGAGGAATTCAACCCGTAACAACTTCATCCCCCTCACATTGAACTTGACCCAAGTTCAAGAGTAGGAGCTTCACCACAACTTTACTTTCCCAATCATACAATGATTCCCTTAAGTTCATGGTACCATTCTTAGTATATATAGTATGTCAGCCTCAAATCAACTGTAACAGCCAGTATATGCATCTACTAATCAGCTAAAATTCTGAGGAAAAACGGCATTATCCAATTCCTCTTGTGCATTGTAGTATGAGGTAGAACCTATCCCTTCTTGTTTCAAGAGTCTAGAGCACAACTGAACATCTTCAAGTGCTGCTTTGATATCCTCCACAGACGATTCCTTGGAACCTTCATCTAAAGAAAAAACATAGTTCATCAACATGGCCAAGAAGATTGATCCCTGGCTTTAATTCAGTTTGGGGATTATCAGTCTCTGCTTCTGTCGAGACAAATGCAATGAACTTTCCTTTTGGAGAAACATTGTGTGTATAAGAACATCAGAAAAGACACATATCTTACTTGCTTCCTAGTTGCTTCTTGGGTAATATAACTTGCATTGAATGAGACTCATCAGTGTTTGGAATAGGATGGCTCATAATAGCAATTGCCCTTGCAACCTTTCCAACCTTTTTAACCTTAAGATGTTCGTGTAAGTAGGAAGGATCATAGACAATTTTCTTGCATCTAGCAGTTTCCCCTTCAGATGTCACACCGGAAGCTTTTCCTTCCTCATCAAACTCTACCTTGCAGTTGGGTTTATCAACATGTATGTGCAACCATAAACTACACTAAGGCGTGCAAATGCCTGAGGGGGCTTTGCCAATCCGTACAAAGGGTAAATGTATGGTGAACCTCCTTGGAATCGTAGTAGAGATTCAACATAAATCTTCATCCTCTTCACCGTATCAACTCATTCAGATATCGATCATTTTTATGGAGAGTAATTGAATGACCAATAAAATCCATGGTTTTGTCATCCATCCCATATTTTCCAACAAGTTCTTTTGTCGTCATTCTGTTAAGGTCGAAACCCCCATGTGTTTTTGGATCAGTTTCATTAAACCCTTGAACGTACATGAAAAATTTCCGAGCTCTGCACTTCTCAAACAGACCTATCAATGGAGATTTGAGAGCTTCCATATCAGTTGCAGGAACCTTATGAACACTTCCTTTACTGAAGACATAGCTTCCATCCACTGCTTTGAAGGCCATATATTTTGTAACATTTGTATGAATGAGAACACGGACCAACGTACCATTTGCCATCATGAACTTTGGAATCATGTCAACATTGTAATCTCTGCTAGCCCCCAAATTTGCTGGAGGACCATCATTATTGCCTTCCATTCCTTATAGACGATGATTAGAAATGGAACTAAACATATTAATCATTCCAGAACCAAATGATGCCAAATTCCCACAATTTGGGTCGCGTCATCCTTAGGCAATGAACATTCAGTTCCATAATCATCAAGTTCAACTGTATTTCCTCAAATTGGTGGGGGCCATCCATGAAGTATTACCTTGTTATTGCTAATTAAAGCCCTGAAAACTTCTGATATCCTCTTCTTGACACTTCGTCGAACACCCAATAAGAGTTCAAGATAAAGGAAAATTGTCATCGAGACATTACCACAAACACTTGGTTGAAGATTAGGAAATGAAGCAAAGATGGTGGAAACTTCAATCATAAGCTTCTCTTCATTTTCCTGTTCATGCATTTCATCACACATTCGACGACTTCTCACCACCATAATCTTCAATCTCAAGATTCAACAAATTATCACCAACTACTCCATCTTTATTCTTTCCAATAGTAACACCAACATCATTCACACTCACTTCATCTTCAACAATCGATTTGTTAGCTCTCCCAATATCTTTATAAAGATGAAATCTAATGGAGTCAAACCAAAAAATCTATTTTTAGCAAAACAATCGAAACAATAATCGTAATCAAACAATTTGTTGCATTGGTATCTATTACAAGAATAAGAACTCCAACACCAATTGTAATGGTACTCATTTTCCACCTTCGTTGCCTTCATTTTCATCTTAAGCTTTTGAACTACCTCCATCTTTTCATTTCTTTGAATTTCCACGTCACTCTCACCTCTAGAATTGAAAGGAGTGAAGTTGGGGTTTGATACCTCGACTACTAGATTCAGATGAGGAGTCGACTGAGGAATGGATGGAGGTCTTGATGGTTGAATTCATGATAGATTGCTTTCCATTTCTTTCATTTTCCCTATGATGTAATCAAGTTGCTTCATCACTGATTTTATATGCAAATTTAGTTCCTGGATCCTTTCCCTTAGAGCTGATGTGCCTCCGACGTCTCGCGAGTCGTCGTTGATGAAGGCCCGCTCTGATACTAAGTTGTCAGGGGCTGAAATCTAAGTAGGCTTTGGATTGGCCATGGCTAGGGTTTGAGAGAGTTTTTTTTATCGTAAAAGGTTGGCCTTGCCCCCCCCCCCCCCCCCGGTGTTTCATTAAAAAATTTAACAAAACAAACAACCAAAAATAAGGCTTATGAAGTTCAGATCCCAACAGGCTGGGTTCTGGAATTCATACACCCCAACCAACAAACAAAAAATACAACAAAATCTAATCCTACTGATCGGGTGATCTCGTCCAAGTCAATTTCTCGTGCCAATTTGAGCTCATTCTCTCTCTCAGTCCCTTGCTTGTATACCGTTTATCCGCACCGTCACTCGCACGGACACCTCCGTCGCCCCCATCAGTGAATCATACGTCAACTTGAAGCGCCATATAAGAGACCGCAGACACTCCACCAATCTGATAACTCCCTGTACAAATTGAGTCCTGGTTCTCATCCCCTTGCTTGACCCTCGTTGATTCTCACTGGCACCTCGCAAAGAAGAATGTTCTCTCCCCTGACTGCTCGCACTGACACCTCTGTCGCTACCATTAATGACTCACGTGTCAACTTCAAGCACCCTATGAAAGACCGCAGACACTCCATCAATCTGACAACTCCCTGTACAGATTGAGTCCTGGTTCTCATCCTCTTGCTTGACCCTCGTTGACTCTCACTAGCCCCTCGCAACGTAGGTTGTCCAGTCCCCTGACTGCTGAACAAACGCCACTACCCCCTCCAAGCTCCCTGACATGAGAGAGACCGTAGGCACCTCTCACTTTGACCTGAATAGGACAAAGTAGAGCACAAACAATAAAATTGTCGGACTACCGTCGCCCCACCAACTAGGGTACATTTTCTTGCTAATTGTAGGTTGGTTGTAATTTGGATATTTAGGGAGAAAATTTAGATATTAGGAACTCCTCCGCTACTCCTCTCTCTCACACACAACCCAATCTCCTCTCCCCCCTTCCCCACATCTCCCAACACAGAGCCAAGCTCAAACACCACTTCCCCCTTTCCAATTGTCTCACCTAACACTCTCCCGCACCAAACCAAATAAACCATACTTGCCAATCAAAGACGCCAATTGAAGCTGCACGTTCGAGGAACCGTAAACACCAATGACGGCACAATGAACACCCATCCAGAAAGAATCACCTTCACAGTTGCTTACCACTGATTCCTGTCCATAACTAGTCGCAGCCATCTCTATGTTGACGATGAGGGACACACCCGACTAGATCGCGACTCCACCACAGTCCGACGAGGGCCCCTGCGACCGACTCCATGACCCAAGTCGACGCCGTCCGACTTCCGGAATCCCATGTCGACGATCTCGTCTACCTCAATGAAACCCCCTTCGACTTGTGCCTGACTGATCGTTAGCTTCTTAACACAACAGGCAGTCATCAACCTCTGACTATTAGAGACGGGATTAGGACCAGTAGGCACTTCATGCTTACTGTTGTTAAAGCCTCCATCCTCCTTCGTTACTGAACCATTTGCATGAGTTCCTCTAACTCTGACATCATTAACTTCAACATGAACCTGGTTGAAATCGCTCGAAGTGATATCTAAGAAGAAAAGAATCTCTAAGTCGTCGAACTCGCCACCGAAACCAACCAGCAAACCCCCTTCGACATGTGCCTGACCGATCGTCGAAGTCGTCGAACTCGCCAGCGAAACCCACCAACAAACTCGTTGACCAGCAAACCCGTCGATGTCGTCGAACTCGCCAGCGCAATCGATCTCGACACCCCATGCCATCGAATTCGTCAATCCCACCAACACCCCATAGCGACGATGTCGTCAATCCCGTCCTACCAGCATCGGAACCCAGGGATAGTGGCGCTGGCGTCAGGATCTGGTTGGGGCGGGGAAGGAAGCGGAGAAGAGAGATGAAGGAAGCAACGACGGACCCCCCCCCCCCCCCCCCCTCCCGCGTTTCAGATCTAGGGTTAGGGTTCTTTTTTTGGGTTTTTTTTTTGGAGCTTCTCTCTCTAGAATTCTAGAGAGTTGAAATTGAAGAAGAGAAGAATTGGGGGAAATACTTCTGTTATAATTCTTGATTGTATTACAAATGAGCTGATCCTCTCTTTTATAGAGAAGTAATTACATAAGACGCACGTGCCACTACAGTATTACAGACTAACTGCACTTTTTACTGACTCAATTACTACCCGATCCAATTACATAACCCGACCCGGAGTAACTCTTCAGTATGAACAGCAATACTAAAGCAAAAATATAGGCAAACTAACTGATACATAAGAGCATCCACAGTGGTGTTTCTCATTTTCTATAATATGGCATCTACAGTAATAGCAAATAGGGAGCGATCGTGCAGTGGTCATTTGCTATATCTTTCTCATTTACACGAGAGACGGGATATTAAACCTAATTAATTAACTAAATTAAATAATATAATAATAAATAAACTTAATTAAACTTATAACTAAACCTAATTATTATACCTAACCCACCAATTAAATACCTAACCCCCGTTGACTATTTGACTAGATGGGCACAGACGGGGAATCGTCTGATCCTTTACATTTTTTTTTTTTTCGGACCAATCAGCGACGTGCATTTAAAAAAAAAATTACAAACGGCACAGACGGGATATCATTCCCCGTCTGACCCTTTTCTAAAAAAAAAAATAATAAAATATTACAGACGGGATATCATTCCCCGTCTGACCCTTTTCTAAAAAATAATAATAATAAAATATTACAGACGGGATATCATTCCCCGTCTGTATACAATAAACTATATTAAAATTTGTGAGACGGTGAATCATTCCCCGTCCTCTATAATTTGAGAATTCTCAAATCGTTTCTCATATTTGAGAAACAGACTTGATACGTTTGCTAAAAAATGACAAATATGAGAAATTTAGCAAACCGTTGCAGCGCTCGTTTTCTAAAAAAATGGCAAAATGAAAAATTTAGCAAACCACTGTGGATGCTCTTATACATTCATATGCAAACATATACTCTTCATCTCTGACAGGAATTCAACCCGTAACACAATGAATCTCCATTAAATTTTCTCACCACCTTCCATACAATTACAAAACTAAAAAAACAAGAAAAGCAAGCTATACTCTCTTGTAATTAAAGTTTTCAGAGTATCCTATTGATGGGAACCTAACCTCTTTTAGATAGTTTTTAACACTTGCATAATCTCTATCTATCTATATAATAACCCCCATAGGCCCATATATATACAGCTTTCATCTGATGCTTGATATTTTTCCAAGTGATTCACAAGAGAGGTAGAAGATGAAGAGAGGGCCACTCTTCCTGCATTTGTCTTTTCTCCAACCCATTGGTTTGCTCCTTTCCTTGTTCCAATGTTGACTCCTTTTTCATCTTTTAATAATATTATAAATTATATACACTCCCCAATTTGGCCTGTCTTTTGATTCAATGCCCAAAAATTCTTATATCTAACTCCTTCTGAACCAAACCCAGGAAGCTTCTGTGAGCTCTCTGCTCCTCCTATCTTTGGTTCTGTGAGGATATAAGGAGAAGACCCAGATTCAGAAATTGGTAGAGAACGATGGGTTTCAATCCAAATGAATCAGATCACCTTGAATTTGTGGAGGTTGACCCTACTGGAAGATATGGCAGGGTAAAAATCCTTTCTTCTTTTCTGGGTTTTTTTTATAAAAAAAAAAATATACAGAAAAGGTGGGAGTATCGCAGGTCTGTTTCATTAATGAGCAGATAACCAAACAACCCACCAAAATTTTTCGATCCAATTTTGCTAAATCTGTTTGCCCTCTCTTTGTTTTTGCAGTATAATGAGATTCTTGGCAAAGGAGCTTCAAAGACAGTGTATGAATTTCTATTATTTTTGGTGCCTTCACTTCACTAGTTATCAATGTTTTAATTGAGTTCAAAAAAAATTGTTTGTTTTGATTGGATTCAGATATAGGGCTTTTGATGAGTATGAAGGGATAGAGGTGGCATGGAACCAGGTGAAGCTCCATGACTTCCTTCAATCCCCAGATGATTTAGAGAGGCTCTATTGTGAGATTCACCTCCTGAAAACCCTAAAGCATAGAAACATCATGAAATTCTACACCTCATGGGTTGATATTTCGAAGAGGAACATCAACTTTGTAACTGAAATGTTCACCTCTGGTACTCTCAGGCAGTAAGTTTCTGATCTTGGATATCTTTTTTTTGATTGTTTTGCTTAGACTCATATTTTTTTATTGATTTAGGTATAGGAAGAAACATAGGAGAGTTCATATTAGAGCAGTGAAGTATTGGTGTAGGCAAATCTTGATGGGTCTTCTTTATCTTCATAGTCATGACCCTCCTGTTATTCATAGAGATCTCAAGTGTGACAACATCTTTGTTAATGGCAACCATGGGGAGGTTAAGATTGGTGACTTGGGTCTTGCTGCAATTCTTTGTAAATCGCATGCTGTTCATTGTGTAGGTAAATATCAGGCAAACGTCTGAGTAGTGCAATTGAAATAATTTGATGGGTCTCTTTCGTTTTTTACAAATAGTTTGATTTTGGTCTTGAATAGGAACCCCAGAGTTTATGGCTCCCGAGGTTTATGAGGAAGAATACAATGAATTGGTAGACATTTATTCTTTCGGTATGTGTGTGTTGGAGATGGTTACTTTTGAATATCCATATAGCGAATGCACCCATCCTGCCCAAATCTACAAAAAAGTTATCTCTGTAAGTTTTTTCGTCTATATTTGAGCTAAGTTGGTTGAATTTGGTAATTGCAATTGTTGTAACTTGTCAATCTCTTTTTTGGTAGGGGATAAAGCCGGATGCTTTGTACAGAGTGAACGATTCTGATGTGAGGCAGTTCATTGAGAAATGTCTTGCTTCAGCTTCCGAAAGACTTGCAGCTAGAGAGCTATTACAAGATCCTTTTCTTCGATCGCTTGATATTGGATCGGGTTTTTTGGAACCAGATATAATTGACATGGGGCCAATTTCAAGGCAACCCTCTTCGTATAGTTCGAACAATAGCGGCGGCTACTTAATTGCCAATGAACATCCTGAAGATCCTCAGCATGAATCGGAGATGGATAATGAATGGGATGGCAATTCAGCTGATTTTGAATCACATGGCATTGATCTTTTCAATAGCCAAGGAGATGAGGACGAGGATGAGACCAGTGGAGATGTAGATATTACTATCAAGGGAAGAAAGGGAGAAGATGGTAGCATCTTTATTAGGCTCAAAATTGGCGATAAAGAAGGTTAGTTTTTTTCTTAATACTTCCTGATCAAACTAAACAGCCATGATGGCAAGCCCCATCTTGATTATAGTTGCATTCATGATGACTTCAATACCAAAAACCAGTTTTGTCAGTTTACGTAAGTCGGAAAAACATCGATCCCTTTTGATGTGGCAATGAGAAGTGTTTGGCTGGTTCCATGACTAGGATGTAAAATGCAAGAACTGATAAGTCATTCCGAAAAAGATTTTTTTTTTAAATTTATTTATTTTGAAACTAAGAATCTTACTCATAATATTCAAGATAATTTCCATAAAAGCTTATAAACAAGTCAGTCGTAGAGTGATTATCTGATTCACGTCAGGAGGTCTTTTTGATTCCTCGACTTTTTTCTCAACTGGAACAGCATGTAGATGGCAAGTCAGTAAAATACTTGAGGAGAAAAGGAGAGGACCAAATCAAGAAATGAGACTGAGAATTTTGAGAGCTGAGAGTAGAGGCACATTTTCTTAAAGGTCTGACCCCCTTGTTGTAGATGTTAGAGTCGGTTAGGAGCTTTGTCTAACTAGCACATGCGTCGATAGGCCTAATTGTTGCCACATAGTTCAAGATTGTTGCTAGCAATTTGTCAAGATTGTTGGTAAACTAGGCTAATGGATTATCAGGTGCAAAGGACCAAAATTTCTCTTAGCAACTAGAATCAATTATATCATTCAAATTTTCATTTTATACATCAACTTCATGTGATGTACTATGCAGGACATGTGCGAAATATCTACTTTCCCTTTGATACTGACACCGATACTGCACTTGGGGTTGCCGCTGAAATGGTTGATGAGTTGGATATAACTGAGCACGAAGTGACCAGTATAGCAGAGATGATCCATGGCGAGGTTTCTTCATTAGTACCTGTGTGGAAGACTGAGCTCAACCCAGACGAAATGCCTCCTAATCTGCATTCCAGTCATTCCCAAAATGGGTGCGGTCAAATGCAGGGGCAGTTTGAGGAGATAACCTACCAAGATGAGGGATCTGAGCAGTCGCTAACCGAAGGAGCTCCGATGCTTTCTTCTCAAGAATCAGGAGAGAGCCTCTCTGATGAGGACCGCGATCAATTAGGTGTATTGAATGAACCAAAAATTTCTCCACGCCGACTGCAGAGCTCTGAAACAAAATCTGATGAGGGCGACAACAAGATTCCTCAAGACCTGAAATGGCTGAAGTTGAAGTATCAGATACGGGTTAAAGAGTTAAGAAATAAGCTGTTTGGAAGGAGGCGAGCTATGAATTTATCTCTTGATTTGGATAAAATGAAAATGGCTAGCGACAAAGTCGAAGGAGAGAAGACTCATAAACATATGAAGTCGTTCCATTTGGGTAGACACTTCTCGTTTAAACACCCTGATATCTATCCCGACCATTGTATAATTGGCCAGCCTCGCGAAGAAGAAGCAATGAGCTATTATAACACCGATTCTCTGCCAATTTCTTTCATAAGGTCCAAATCTCTCTACTTATAGTAATGCTTGAAAACAGGGTGAAGGAATTGATATCGAAACTTAGATTATTTGAAGATACAGAAGTGAGAAGTGTATGCCAATCCCGTGCCTTCAGTTTCAGTTTTTCAGCAGACTAATAAATTTGTCTTTTGGACGGGATATCTTTCTGATTATTTGGAGTTGGATCAGATTACAGGAACCTATTTCTTTCTGTTTCCGATCAGCGTGTCCTTCGTCTGGAAACTTAGTTGTTGTTTAGCTTTGAAGTGAGACTAGTCTTATTCTATGTACTATTATGAACTGTAGTTACTGTGGATGACTGTTAAAATTCTTTCAAGTAGAGTGACATGTATTTCCAATGTTTGTACAAAAGGTTGCCACATTTGGATGTTCCTTTTCACGATCGTTATGAAATGCTGAAGCTCTCCGTTTTACTTGTATGCTAGTGTACAATCTTTCTCCTCGTCATTTTAACACAAACGAGGAGATTACGTTGCCTGTCTGTTATTTGTCGTATCCTCGATCAGGAATTTAGCACAAAGCAATAGAGGTTGATGTTAGGGTTTTGGTCTCAAATACACGTAGGCACTGAGTACTTGAAGTCGAAGAAGAAGAGGATGAGACAAAGAAGCAAGAGAAGACAAACAACTAGTAAAAGAATGCAGTCTGGAGAGTTGCGGTCGACCGACCGGGGGTGCGGTCGACCAACTCAATCTGCTAAGAGTTCTTCGAGTGTACAGGTCCAACTGAGGAGGGGACGGTCGACCGTGCAGTCGACCGGTCAAGTCTCGGGTCTGGACTTACACGTTGCGGTCGACCGAACTTGGGGGTGCGGTCGACCGACTTCGGCGCTGATTATTTTTGGGCTTACGAGTTTAAGTCCTAATAGCTGGATTTGTGTTTATCTTTTAGGGTTTACTTAAGGGCTATATATATGGCTATAGACTCTAGGGTTTGTACCATCAGATTAGAGAAATTTAGTGAGCCGTTATCATTGTTCAACTTCAAGAGGGAATTGTGTCGAGTGTTTCAAAGGTGAGAGAGAGAGATCGAGAGTTGTATTCTATTTTGTAATCTTTGTATTTCTTGGGGAATAAGAAGTATTGGTTATCTCAGCATATTGATTGTGTTCTTGTGGGATCTTGCACATATTGTGATGGCTTGTTCTTGGTCCATCTAAGTCTTGGAAGTTTCTATTGTTTGTGGTGTGTTTCCGCTATTAGCACTACTAGTTGTGGTAGATTCTTCAACAGTTGATACTTGTTGCCAGACATTCCAGGTGTTCTACATCGGTTATTGATCGATTTTTCTGTTATATGAGAAATTTGCCATTAAAGAAACCTCTGCTTATTGAGAAGTTCCCAATCCTTCCAAAAAGTTCGAACTTCCCTAAACACACAGAAATGTATTTGTCAGAGAATAGAAACTTAACCGGTCGAGTCAACAATGATCGACAACCCACAGACCTGATACAAATAGATAGATACAATCAACTAAGAAGTAGCTGGTGGCTCGTTTGATGGAGAGAAAGCAGGTTATGGTTTCATCTTACTGGATCACAGTGGTATGGCGATGATGGCGGGGGGTGATCAGGTCGCTACTACATCCATAACTGTTTCTGAAAGAAGGGGTTTAAAGGAAGGTATGAGAGTAGCTCATCTTCTCAATAACTCGGGTCATTTTGTAATTAAAGGAGATTCTAAGTACATTTTTGATCAAACTCGTCGGAGTAAGTTGGTTGACCCAAAGCTATGTTGTTGTCACTATCGTCCTTTGAGGCTCGTCATGTGTTCTGTGAAGAAAATTTGTGCACCCGACTATAGGGTGAAGGTTGGTAGAGATACTACTTACAAGTTTCTTTGGACAACTATTACATATGTAACCCTCCTCAATCTTGTAAGACATTATGTGAGGGAAGTAGCTAGAGTTCGTGAGTAGTTTGCTTGTAGTTTTTTTTTTTTTTTCATTTGTTTTCTTAATTATATAAAAAAATGAATAAATAAACTAAGAAGTTCTTTGTTGATCCAAAAAAGAGTTGGTTTGGCATATTAACATATTTAAAATGATGTCATATAAAATACAGGAGTAATTCTTGTTATTTTCACTATTTCTAATTAATGAAATATGGTGCGGATTGTCATTTTTTAGTTAAAAAAATAAAACAAAACAAAACACAGAATAAAAACTTGGTGATAAAAAGCCTCATCGATCTATTCAGAGGGTGGTAAAACTAGGGCATCTGAATAAGAAAGAGTTACAAACTTTCTCTGATGTCTTGAAGGGGCTATCTTCTCAGCTCTGGGTCTTTTGAGTTTTTTGTTTCATCTTATTCCACTGAGCAGGTTTATGTGGTTTGTGTTGATTGTCGAGTTTGCTGGAGATTTTGGTTGTGAGGCTCTGGCTGTTTTGTTGCTGCGCTGTGGTCAGTGTCTGCAGCTAGCCGTTCTCTCTCATTCCGGCTGATGCATTTTGCATTGGCCACGACTTTCTCTATGTCTGAGGCCTTCTGCTGGTCGGACTTCGTTTGCTGTCCGTTTTGCGCTTGCTGTTGTCGTATTTTGCAATTATCTTAATTGCTTTTTGCGTTTTGTAGTGTTGTCTTTAATTATGGTCTAATTCTGTACATTACTTTACTCCTTATAATATTATTGGTTGTATGCTACTTTCCATTTATTAATTTTTTTTTTGGTGGCGGGAGTCTTAACTCTCTATCCTTATTATAAAAATAAAAATTTAAAAAAAAAAAGGAGGAAAAAGTTTCAAACATGATTGGATTTTGAAAAGGAAAGCCCAACTTCTTTTACCAATATGCGCTACTATATTAGCAGGAAGCTGCATGATGCCTGTGATTTTGTTGCTACTTCTCATACTGAGTTAAACTTTCTTTTTCTTAAACAACCACTTTATTATTGATTTTAGTATAATTTTTAAGGAGAGTGATAGTTAGGCCCTCTCCACTCCAGCTCATGAAAGTGACAAATAACCCACCAAAATTATTTTAGATAAAGAGATGGTAGCTATGAAGTAATCATCTTATACATAGATCTCTAATATTATAATGGGTGAAGGCCTTAGTGTCATTTGTAAATATTTGTCATTCTACCAACCTGTGCAATGCACGTGTTGGTAGATTTTTTTTTTGTCCTTTTCATTCTCCCTTTCCATTTTCCCCACGTGCAACGCACGTGTATGATACTAGATTGTTTTTTGTCCTTTTCATTCTCCCTTCCTATTTTTGCCACGTGCAATGCACGTGTATAATACTAGTACATATATAATGTACCAAATCAGTGTCCACTAAAATATAAATGTACTTGATTCTTGCACGTGGGTATTCTCGATCCAGACATACACTAACGGTCTAAACAGCCAGAGAACAACTCTTTTTTCATTTAAGGATTGCAAACTTTTCATATCGGGTACTTCTTGCCACCATAAATTTTCTCTTCATAAGTTAAATATGTCGCCTATTGTAATGCATCAAGAGTACTTTCTTAGTTTCTAACTCTCCCTCTTAGTTAATAACACAAGTATGATTATAACTTGTCTATATGGCCGAAATTTTAATTTCTTCTTTGTTAAATATATAAAATCTTGTGTCATATGTGTCTAAGTTTCTTAGTGCATTTTTCAGTACTTTTCAAGAAAATTCTATCTATATAATAAAAACACAAAGAAAAGCTATCAAATGGTTCTCCTTCAATAGTAAAGAAATCAATGGTCTCAAAAGACATTCCCCCCAAAAGTTTTCCCCGAAACTCAAATTCAAATTCCAAAACAACTCCTTTATTTATTTAATTATTTTTCTCTCTCTCTCTCTCTCTCTCTCTCTCTCTCGCCTATTCAGACCAGTTTGCTCCCTTTATTCCCCAAACCAGATAGCTCCAATTTCTCTATCTCTCTTCTCTTCTCTCTCTCTCTCGCTCTCTAAAACCATGTTCTTAAATCTTTGCTTCCATTCCATCGGTGAAGCCTCCATCGTCTTCTCAAGCACGAATCTCAAAGCAAATCCAAATCCAGTGTCGAACCCCAATCAAGAGGTCGTCGCCGATATCTGATCTGCTGTTGATTCCGTATCGGCGACTCCCTCCACCAAATCGAGCGTGAATATCAAGTGACTCCGTATCGGGGACTCCCCTCCACCAAATCGAGAGCTTTTACATGTGATGCGGCCTCTCGTTCTAATTTTTAATTTTATGTGTGTAGGAAGATTACTCAGTTTTTTGCTGAATCGAATTTTGCATGGGATCTAAGTTCAGAGATGTATTATTATTTTATTTTTGGGTTTAAAAAATTTTAATTTGGTGATTTATTTGATGAGTTTTTTATTGGTTTTGATTTAAGGTGTACGCAAGTGAGTTGGATTATTTGGAAGACAGCTAAAGTAAATTTGTTATTGATCCATTTTGATTTTTTTAATAAAGGTGCAATGAGGAGACAAAGTGGAGATAAAAGAAATGATTTGCTTGGATTAGAGTTTTGAGAATTTCATGTATTACATTTTGGTTGAAATAATAATAAGAGGTATTTCAATTGCAAACTGAATCTCAGACAAACAAATATTTAGAATATTGGTATTGTAGATACCTTGACACCTGCACTTGGGTTACCATTGTATTTAGACATGCTCATAGTGGTTATGAGATTAGATTAAACTCTATAAAACCTATATGATCATGTCCATGTATAACTATTACAAGCATCTAAAAATGATGTTGAAGTTTAAAAAAAAAATTATGCAATGTTTCTAACAAACTATATGTATTCCAGGTAAGTTCAAGCTAATGATCAAGAAGGCGATAGTTGAACTTAAAGGTAGATATGTTGCTTCCTCATATAATATGTTTCCTACTTCAATTAATTTGATATATCTCTAAATATATATATATATATATATATATATATATATATCATGCACGAACAATCGGTAGATAGATATGCATGGATTCACCAAAAAGCTATGGAAATTATTGCTGCTAATGCAAAACACGACTATAACTAATGGGGTAAGATATGGAGTGAAAATGACAACTAAGAAGCATACATCTCAATTTTCATCAGATCATGATTAGGTGATAAGCTAGCACAATTTATGAATATGACAGTGATTAGCAAGTTGTTTTTTCTTTAAGGAAACTAGTAGTTTAAAATAAAAACTTAGACTTAGTCTGAATTTAAACCTAGAATCTTCTTTATAATAGTTATGCATGTGTGTTGCACGCGTTGGTAGATTTACAAATTTACAAATGACACTAAAGCCTTCTTCGATTATAATATCTCTAATCTCTAATCTCTAATATCTCTAATGGGAAAAGGCCTTAGTGTTATTTGTCAATCTACTAATATGTGTAACACATGTACATAACTAATATAAATGAGGTTTTCGGTTCAAATCCTCTCTCTGTCAGAATTTTTATTTTTATTTTTTGGAATTTTTAAAACGTGCATCGCAAGTGTAAATTATTTTAATTATCTGATAAATGAGTATCTATAGCACTTCAATTATCTGATACTGCTAATTAATTAAGAGAAGTGACATTTAGAAGCTTTGTGATACAAGTATAATAGGATTTGGGAAAAAAAGTTGAAACTGGGGATAAGAGATTGAATATTTGGAATCAAGAAATGGAGAATTGGAGACGAATTGGGGAAGAACAGGGGAAGGTGAGAGAGATCAGACCAAGAGAGAATTCATGAATCAATTTCATTCATAACAACCCCTATTCTATTACAAGACTAGTATTAGCTACAAGGAAAGTGCGTATCGCACGTACAAACAAATACATCAGATACAACTTGTAGCCAGCCCCTAAACAGTCGACTATTGATATTGCAGTTGATATTGCAGTCGACCGCAACACATTGAACCTCACACCATTATCAGCAGCTCCGTCTCACCCTCTCTTCATATATTCATACTCGTATCATTGTCTTTCCCTTAAAAGAACCTTGTCCTCAAGGTTCGACAAGACCCTTGCAATACCTATGTGAATCCTGCACCTCGTATGACACTTGACCAAATAAAGCTCATGCAAGACTATTATTTTCCATATACTCGCATATCAGCACTAACTAGTTTCCTTCAATGCAACATCCATAGAGCTTCACTAGATTGGGGTGTTGAAGTGCAGATATCAACCTGATGTCATTTACAAATTCATGGTTTCCTTGCCTAGACGTTGAAGACAGTTGCTTTACTGCAATCACCGAACCATCTGGTTAGATGCCTTTGTAGACTGGACCAAATACTCCTTCCCCAATCTCATTTCCTGGATCAAAATTTTTGGTTGCCGTTTTAATTTGTCTGAGACCGGGAATACTAGTCTGCAGCTCAACACTAGAAAATAATCGCCTTCCAACACTAAAAAATGATTGATCATCAATAAGAACTATTTCCGCGAAGTGGAGATTTACAGTGTAGTTTCCCTTCTGTAGGCAAAGATCATAATTTATGCGCAAAAGAGGACTGACTCGAGCTTCTGTGTACAACTCTAGGTGGGACATATTCAAAACCGATGCATTTGGAGCAATGAAATAGGCCTTATCCTTGTTTAAAATTCCAAAAAAAAGATCATGTACTACTGTAAGCCAAGTTTCCATTTCAGAATATATTGATCCTAGTTGACAACCCTTTGGTGCCTGGCCTTTGAAATTGTTATAAGATAAATCCAGGTTACTGTTAGGGTTCCAACTGGGAATTGGTCCTTGTAGCATGTTGTTAGTAAGAAACATGAGGGTAATTCCCAATTGGAATAGATTAAAACTGGAGGGAATACCCCCACTCAGTAGATCAAGTACTCTGAGAGGCATGTTAGACATTTTATTTATTTTCCACTTAATCAAGTAAGTAATTTGATTAATTAGTTATGTGGACAAATATGTTATGTGATCCATTTAAATGGGAAATGGTAAATAATCAATATGGTAACTGATCAATATGGTAAATGATCAATATGGTAACTGATCAGTATGGTAAATGATCAATATGGTAACTGATCAATATGGTAACTGATCAAAGTAATTTCCCCATGATTCTCTCCCCTCATTTAGAAAACCACACACTAATTTTGCAATTACAATAACTACTCTATGATGGCTAGAGTAGTATAAATATAAGAATGAAAAAGGTCACCAAACTCACTCTCTCATACAATTCTGATATACACCATCTAAAGTGAGAAAGGAGAGTTTGGAACCAAAATTGAGATTGACAACATCAAGAGGCTTTTTGGCGAAAACGGTTTCAGACTTCAAAATGGCAATGGCTGGAGGTACGATTATCAATATCATTTTATAGCTTCCGCTTCCATTCATGTATATTCATATGGCGATTAGAGTATACATGAAGATTTGTTTTGTTTTGTCTTACATTTAATTTACATAAATGTGTTTTTGACTAACATTTGGTATCAGAGCCTTAAAATTATCTCTGCCTTGCTTGTTATTTCATTTCACAAAAGGAAACGTCTGTGAAATCTAAGGATGATTTTAAACATTACTCTCCTATTATTGATTTCCCGTGTTGAATCTTTACTGGATTTGACCGATTCATCTTTAATTACTTTGGTTGGGTTTTGCCTAAATTTGTGCTAAATTTCGGTTTAGTTTTGGTTAATGAAGCCTAGCCGAACTTGGTAACCCAAGCCTATGCTATTGGTTTCTTTGCTAAATCGAAAATATAGTTATGAACAAATACTGATTTTGTGATTGATTGAGATCATGTTATTTTGTTAAAACTAGAAAACTTTAGTATTGTTTTGAAATAACTAGTTAAAGATGTTATGGCCATTAAAATTGTACATGATCAAAAATATTAAAGAAATATGTCGAGTGATTTGTTAATTTTAGTAATTGGAGAGTAGCCACAGCATCTCTAGTTATTTTAAAATTTCTTATGAAATCACATATGGAAATCAGACATTAATTTGTAATTAATCATATGTAATATGATGAAATATGCCCACAGGTAATTTTATTATATTTTGTATGATTAATTAGGGTGAAATATTGAATTATGTTTCTTAATCTACCCACAAGAATTAAGGAATGAATATGGTTTAATAGTTTCATCATACAGTTATGAATCTAATTTGAGTAGGACTTTAGCCCACAGGCAGGTTTTATGTCACTAGATTCATATTTTTTATTCATGATTTGCATTGGTAAAACATGATAAAGTTAAGTCTCAAATTTTTGTTTACAAGCATGTATGTATATATATATATATATATTTTTTTTTTTGCAGCAATTTTACCCGGGAACATTTCTGATGTCAATTGTGACATTCCTGAATTAAAGGGTGATAACTATAAGGTGTGGAAAGAAAGAGTGCTTCTGCAATTGGGTTGGATGGATATCGATTATGCTATTCGGAAAGACGAACCCCCTAGTATAACTGAGACTAGCACTCCAGTTGCAGTTGATCTTTATGAAAAGTGAGAGCGATCTAATCGTCTCTCAATTATGTTCATAAAGACCAAACTTTGTGCTAGCATTCGGGGTTCCGTCGATAAGCATACTAAGGTTAAAGATCTCCTTAAAGCCATTGATGAGCAGTTTGTAGATTCTGACAAAGCTCTTGCTAGCACCTTAATTATGAAGTTTTCATCCATGAGGCACAATGAGTTTAAGTGTGTGCGTGATTATATCATGCGCATGAGGGATATTGCGGCCCAACTTAAGGATTTGGAAGTTACCATGTCTGAATCTTTCCTAGTACATTTCATTTTGTGCACTCTCCCTCCACAATATGGCCCTTTTAAGATCTCTTATAATACACATAAGGATAAATGGTCGATTAATGAACTTATGACCATGTGTGTTCAAGAAGAGGGCAGATTGAGGATGGAAGAGGGAGAAAAGGTGAACCTTACTACTACTTCTTCTTCAAAGAAGAGAAAGGATCACATTAAGGAAAAGGGAAAGGGAAAGCTTTCAGCAAACCAAGGCATAAAGAAGGAGTCTACGTGTTTCTTTTGTAAAAAGAAGGGACACATGAAGAAAGACTGCATGAAGTTTAAGACTTAGCTTGAGAAGAAAGGTAATTTTCTAGCGTTTGTTTATGAATCTAATATGGTTAATATTAATTATAATACATGGTGGATTGACTCTGGTACTACAATCCATGTTTCGAATACCTTGCAGGGTATGACAAACCTAAGGAAATCGATGGGAAGTGAACACTACATCTATTCGGGTAGTCAGACCAGTTCACATATGGAGGCCGTTGGGACATGCAGTTTAATTTTAAGTAGTGGTTTTAGTTTGCATTAGAAAAGACGTTTTATGTACCAGGTTTCACTAGAAACTTGATTTCAGTTTCAAGACTTGTACCTTTGGGAATTTCCTTTAGTTTTTCAGATTCTGGTTTCAGTATTTTCAGAAATTCTGAAGTTATTGGATATGGTATTTTGTCTGATGGTTTATATCGTCTTTGTTTGCAAAATGATATTACTAATAGTTCTATGCATGTTAATACTGGGTTGAAAAGATGTATTATAAATGAGGACTCCTCCATTTTGTGGCACCGGAGATTGGGACATATCTCCATTGAGAGAGTTAAGAGATTGGTAAAGGATGGGGTACTTGGTACTTTAGACTTTACTGATTTCGATACTTGTGTTGGTTGCATTAAGGGAAAGCAAACTAACAAACACAAAATTGGTGCCAAAAGGAGTTCAAACCTATTAGAGATCATACACACGGATATTTGTTGTCCAGACATGAACGCTAATGATCCAAAATACTTTATCACCTTCATAGATGATTATTCACGATATATGTATCTTTACTTACTTCGTTCTAAAGACGAAGCTTTGGATACCTTTAAATTGTTTAAAGCTGAGGTAGAGAAATAATGTGATAAGCACATTAAGATCGTGAGATCAGATAGAGGTGGAGAGTACTACGGTAGATACACTGAGAACGGACAAGCACCAGGTCTATTTGCAAGATTTCTTCAAGAGCATGGGATTGTTGCCCAATACACCATGCCTGGTTCTCCAGATCAGAATGGTGTAGCAGAAAGAAGAAATCGAACCTTAATGGACATGGTGAGAAGTATGAGGAGTAATGTTAAACTTCCATCATTTTTATGGGTAGAAGCTCTTAAGACGGCAGTGTACATATTAAACCGGGTTCCTTCCAAGGCCATCTCAAAGACGCCTTTTGAGCTATTCAAAGGATGGAAACCGAGTTTGCAACATGTACGCATTTGGGGATGCCCGTCTGAGGTGAGAGTGTACAACCCACAAGAGAAGAAGCTAGACCCAAGGACCATTAGTGGGTATTTCATTGAATATGCTGAAAGGTCTAAGGGTTATAGATTCTATTGTCCGTCTCATAATACCAGGATTGTGGAATCAAGAAACGCTAAATTTCTTGAGAATGACTTGATTAGTGGGAGTGATCAATTTCAGGACATTGTTCCTGAAAAGGATTATGATCAACTTCCACCCACTGTTTCAAGTGACAAGTTGATTGTCATTCACGCACCTCAAGCTAAATTGCGTGTTAGACAGCCAACTGTTGAGGTTCCACAAGTTGACAACAATCTAATAGATCATGATGGTAATGAGGAGCAAACAGTTCATCCTGAGGATCAACAAGTTCCATTGAGGAGATCTACTAGAACAAGGAAATCAACTATTTCTGGTGACTATTTAGTGTATCTGCAAGAATTGGATTATAATATTGGAGCAGACGATGATCCTATGTCATTTTCACAAGCCATAAGTTCTACAGATTCAAACTTATGGATGAATGCCATGAAAGATGAGATGGACTCTATGGCATCTAACCGAGTTTGGGATCTTGTCGAGTTGCCAAATGGTGAAAAAGCCATTGGATGCAAGTGGGTCTTTAAAATAAAGAAAAACTCGCATGGCAACATCGAGAGACATAAAGCTAGACTTGTTGCCAAAGGGTTCACTCAAAGGGAAGGAATCGATTACAACGAGACTTTCTCTCCTGTATCAAAGAAAGATTATTTCCGAGTGGTGATGGCATTAGTAGCTCATTTTGATTTTGAGCTACACCAAATGGACGTGAAAACAGCATTTCTCAATGGTAATTTAGAGGAAGAGGTTTATATAAAACAACCTGAAGGATTCTTCTCTAAAGAGGGTGAGCATTTGGTTTGTAAGCTTAATAAATCCATATACGGGTTGAAACAGGCTTCCCGACAATAGTATGTGAAATTCCATAAAGTGATTACTTCATTTGGGTTCGAAGAAAATGTTATGGATCAATGTATATACCTTAAGGTCAGTGGGAGCAAGATTTGTTTCCTTGTGTTATATGTGGATGATATTTTGCTAGCAACCAATGATAAAGGGTTGCTATATGAGGTGAAACAATTTCTTTCAAGTAACTTTGATATGAAAGATATGGGCGAGGCATCTTATGTCATCGGCATAAAGATCCATAGAGACAGATCTCGAGGCATTTTGGGTTTGTCTCAAGAGGCCTATATCAACAAGGTCTTAGAAAGATTCGGTATGAAAGATTGTTCACCAAGTGTAGCACCCATTGTGAAAGGTGATCGGTTCAGTTTGGACCAATGCCCCAGGAATGACATTGAAAGGGAACGAATGAAAAATGTTCCATATGCTTCAGCTGTTGGTAGCATTATGTATGCTCAGGTCTGTACTAGACCCGACATTTCATATGCCGTTGGAGTATTAGGAAGATATCAGAGTAACCCAGGCATTGATCACTGGAAGGCTGCGAAGAAAGTAATGAGGTACCTTAAGGGTACTAAGGATTACATGCTTATGTATAGGCGGACTGATAGTCTTGAGGTGGTAGGCTACTCCGATTCTGACTTTGGTGGTTGCAATGATTCACGTAAATCCACATCAGGATATGTGTTCATGCTAGCTCACGGGTCTATATCCTGGAGGAGTGCCAAGCAGACCTTGATAGCCACTTCTACGATGGAGGCTGAGTTCGTTTCTTGTTTTGAGGCTACTTCACATGGTGTATGGCTGAAAGGTTTCATATCTGGGCTAAGAGTTGTTGACTCTATTAGCCGACCGATAAGAATGTATTGTGACAATTCAGCTGCTGTCTTTATGGCTAAGAATAATAAGAGTGGAAGTCGAAGTAAACACATCGACATAAAATATCTAGCCGTAAAGGAACATGTGCAGGAAAAGAAAGTGATCATTGAGCACATTAACACTGAATTGATGATAGCTGATCCCTTGACTAAAGGCATGCATGTTAAAGGATTCAAGGATCATGTAATCAGAATGGGACTTGGTTCCATTATGTAGCACATTCATTATGTTTGTCTGAAACTTTCATTTAGTTGGATTATTTCTCTTTTGGAATTGTGTACGTACTTAATTTGGTTATTTGTTGAGAAATATCATTATGATGACCTAGAGTAAACATATGGTCTACTTATTAAGTTAAGTGTGAGTGGTGAAGGACTAAGTATATTGTGATACATGGAAGATTAATTCTTGCTCTTAAAGAGAATTAGTCGCCATGATTCGTATACGGAGTCTCTCTCGTTAAATGGATCAAGTAGGAGAATGTTAGACATTTTATTTATTTTCCACTTAATCAAGTAAGTAATTTGATTAATTAGTTATGTGGACAAATATGTTATGTGATCCATTTAAATGGGAAATGGTAAATGATCAATATGGTAAATGATCAATATGGTAACTGATCAATATGGTAACTGATCAGTATGGTAACTGATCAAATGGTAACTGATCAATATGGTAACTGATCAAAGTAATTTCCCCATGATTCTCTCCCCTCATTTAGAAAACCACACACTAATTTTGCAATTACAATAACTACTCTATGATGGCTAGAGTAGTATAAATATAAGAATGAAAAAGGTCACCAAACTCACTCTCTCATACAATTCTGATATACACCATCTAAAATGAGAAAGGAGAGTTTGGAACCAAAATTGAGATTGACAACATCAAGAGGCTTTTTGGCGAAAACGGTTTCAGACTTCAAAATGGCAATGGCTGGAGGTACGATTATCAATATCATTTTATAGCTTCCGCTTCCATTCATGTATATTCATATGGCGATTAGAGTATACATGAAGATTTGTTTTGTTTTGTCTTACATTTAATTTACATAAATGTGTTTTTGACTAACATTTGGTATCAGAGCCTTAAAATTATCTCTGCCTTGCTTGTTATTTCATTTCACAAAAGGAAACGTCTGTGAAATCTAAGGATGATTTTAAACATTACTCTCCTATTATTGATTTCCCGTGTTGAATCTTTACTGGATTTGACCGATTCATCTTTAATTACTTTGGTTGGGTTTTGCCTAAATTTGTGCTAAATTTCGGTTTAGTTTTGGTTAATGAAGCCTAGCCGAACTTGGTAACCCAAGCCTATGCTATTGGTTTCTTTGCTAAATCGAAAATATAGTTATGAACAAATACTGATTTTGTGATTGATTGAGATCATGTTATTTTGTTAAAACTAGAAAACTTTAGTATTGTTTTGAAATAACTAGTTAAAGATGTTATGGCCATTAAAATTGTACATGATCAAAAATATTAAAGAAATATGTCGAGTGATTTGTTAATTTTAGTAATTGGAGAGTAGCCACAACATCTCTAGTTATTTTAAAATTTCTTATGAAATCACATATGGAAACTAGACATTAATTTGTAATTAATCATATGTAATATGATGAAATATGCCCACAGGAAATTTTATTATATTTTGTATGATTAATTAGGGTGAAATATTGAATTATGTTTCTTAATCTACCCACAAGAATTAAGGAATGAATATAGTTTAATAGTTTCATCATACAGTTATGAATCTAATTTGAGTAGGACTTTAGCCCACAGGCAGGTTTTATGTCACTAGATTCATATTTTTTATTCATGATTTGCATTGGTAAAACATGATAAAGTTAAGTCTCAAATTTTTGTTTACAAGCATGTATGTATGTATATATATATATATATATTTTTTTTTTTTTTTTGCAGCAATTTTACCCGGGAACATTTCTGATGTCAATTGTGACATTCCTGAATTAAAGGGCCTAGGTTATAAAAATTTGAATGAACATAAGCTGTTGTTTGGAACAACGGCCTTTTATAACCTAGGCCGTTGTTCCTAACAGTTGTTCCCAACAACGGCCTAGGTTCATTCAATTTTTTAAAGCGAATGAGGCGAAGAGTTATTTGGGAGGAAATTTCCAAATTACCCCTCCGCCACTCAAGTGAGATAGGTGATGGGCAGGCTTGATCTGATCCGTTGATCAAGATCAAGAGCGATCCAACGGCCATAATCGCTGTTTTCACGGGTCTGTGAAAACATAATCGTTTTCAATGCAGCATTTCTCTCTCTCTCTCTCTCTCTCTCTCTCTCTCTCTTATATATATATATATATATATGTGTGTGTGTGTGTGTGTGTGTGTGTGTGTGTGTGTGTGTGTGTGGATAAAAGGGATATGAGCAACTTGCTCATTTAGTAAATGAGCAATTGATTATGTGGCATGCATGTGATACAATGGACAACTAACCCTTTTAAGGATTTTCCAATCACATGCATGCCACATCATCAATTGCTTATTTATTAAATGAGCAAGTTGCTCATATCCCTTTTTCCCTATATATATATATATATATATATATATATATATATATATATATATACCATACTATAGTTCTTTGAAATTATGGGATATTACATACACCTCCCATCAGAAATCAGCATCCTCGCTGAGCACGGGGCATGCACAATCTAGTGCAGGATCTACTTTCTAGCCGATATGGAGCATTTGCTCTCCTATCCGCCCGATTAACCATGATCCCGGAATTCACCACCCGATCAATCATAATCCCGAATTTTAATTGAGCTGCCCTCCTATCTGCCCGACTAATCATGATCCTGGAATCCACCGCCCGATCAATCACAGTCCTGGATTTAATTAAGGGCTCACCACAGTCTCGAAATCCACCGCCCGACTGGGTCTATAGTCCCGGAATCTACCGCCCGACTATATAGACACGCCCCATACTCGGTGTCGAAAGTCGGCTCTGATACCATTTATAACGCCCTGCCTCTCAAAAGGTGGTTAACCGAATTGGTGACTCTTGATCATAGGCTATATTATTTATTATTATTTATTCTAGTTGTATTCCCGATATAGGACTAATACAACTCATTTATCCCTTTTTCCCATGTACACACAAGCCCCTGGTGGCCCCATGCATACACGCCAAAAAGAGTGCACAGCAGCCTTCACTGCTTCACTTCTCAATTGGATGGGCCCCAGCTGATGTCGTCCATGACGTCAGCAGCAGCAGCCCCTATTGCTTCCTCACACCATGCCCCCCCCTTAATTCCATTTTAATTACCCCTTATGCCACTCTCCACTATATATATATATATATATATATATATATATATATATATATATATATATATATATCATACTATAGTTCGTTGAATTTACGGGGTGTTACTTGCAGCTCCATCTCACCCTATCTTCATATATTCATACTCGTATCACTTTGTTTGATAATTTGCCAATGGTTCTTTATTAGTTTCTAGAAGGTTTTAATTTTGTAATAAATTAATTAGGTTTGGTTATCGCTCAAAACCAATGTAAGCCAAGTTGTCGAGCACTTGTAAGGCATTTGAGAAAACTTATCGCTCTTAACTAATAGGTCGTAGGTTTGATTCCGTTTTTAAACAGAGTAATCAAATCTATATAATAAATCACAAGGTCATTTGAAAAATAGCTATCAAGTGGCTCTCCTTCAATTGAAATGAAATTAATGGCTCACATTCACCCCCCCCCCCCCCCCCCCCCCCCCCCCGCCCCCAAAAATATATTTACCCCCCAATTTTTTTCTCTCAAAACTACATTTTTCCCCCAAAAAACATAAATCCGCCTCCTCCTCCTCCTCATCTCTCTCTCTCTCTCTCCGTCTCTCATATCTACTTTTTCAGTTCTCTCTCTCACTTTCATACTCCCGCTCCTCCTCCGACAATTACCGGAAAACTCCTTCCCCAAGCCCAACCCCCTCCCGCGCTTCTCACTTCCCCCACGCTTGCACCTCCCACCAGCGCCGCACTCCTTCTCCCCCTCCCCATCCCTGTCGTCTAACCTGCTAAGAGCGCGAGGAGAAGTTCCAGAACAGCCGAATCCGTCACGCCGCCGATGGAGCCCTCTTCCTCCCCCGCCGAACCCCCTGATGGGCCTTCCGCTCCACGTGGTAGTTTGTTTCCCTTCTTAATTTCTTGTATGTAAGCAGCTAGGGTTTTGGATATTAAAATATATTATATTAGGTTGTTTGGCTTGGTGGCCTAGTTTATTTTAGTAATTTTTTGTGATTGATAGATTTAAGGGTTGAATATCTACCATGTTTGAGTTAGTCTAACAGTAGAATAACTGAACTAAATGGAAACTGGATTTAAATCTTAAGCCAAGGCTAGGTTAGTGTTAGAAAGGAGAGTCTATGGGAGAATAGGGAGAGAAGGCGATTGACGGATGGACCATGGTTAAAATTTGTTAGGAGGATGAAGTGGCATGACAAAATTTGTTGAAAGACATTTGTTTTGTTTTGATCATGGTTTGAAGTATATGTGTACATTTTTAGTGTTTCAGATTGGAATGTAGTTAAGTTGAATTATGTACCTTTAATTCTTTATACCTAAGCTTTTAAATAGTTTGTGTTTTGGTTTGTGAAAGTTTTGATCTTTTTAAATTTTGTAGGTGTTTTGGCTGAGTAACTGGAGATGGTGCATATTTCGGTGAATTTTATGTTGGATGATGTGCTTATTCCGCTATTAAATGTTGGTTCCTGACATTATAATGCTTACTTTCATACCTTACATAATTTAGAGATACCTATGTTATTGTTTTATGACATTCTTTTTTTTTTTAACTTCTTGTGAAGTTTCTAGCCCGGTGGTATTGTATATAAATGTTCATACCTATGTGATTTGTCAATCAAACAAGATTGCATATATTTTACTTTTTACAGGGTTTTTCATATGTTACATCGTTCCGAAGACGTGCCGTAGGCACGTGCCCACTGGCAAACGTGGTACATCTATATCTATCTATCTATATCTATAACTCTTATAATGGGAGAGTTGGAGTTGTCGTTTGTAATCTACATACTTACGTGCATTTTTCGTGCATAACTAATATAAAATATGTCTCAGGGTCGAGATCAGACTACGTCGGAATTTTTACTTTTAAAAATATATATTTATTAAGACGTGCATCGCATGTGTAAATTATTTAGCTGTTATAATGCGAGAGTTGGAGTTTTCGTTTGTAAATCTATCAATGCGTGCATCGCGTGTACAAAATAACTCCCCAATACAAATCCAAGAAATCTGAAAAATGCACGTACACACAAATTAATTTCCCAATCAGCAAAACTCTACTTTCAATTCCCATCTGATTGTTCCTCTCCCTCTCTCTCTTCCGAACCATCTGACGTGCCTCCTCGCCGCTGCAGCACTGCGATGGCACACCGCCTTACCTTTACACAGTCGTACTGTGTTGTCGCACGTCGTCTCACCATGCCACTGTACTGCCTACACGGCCGTGCCTTTGCACCGTTGTGCCGTCGCTCCGTCGCACCGTCGTGGACCACATCCCTCTCCAAAGAGTAAGAGATATCGGTTTGTAAATAATTTTATTTAGGATCAAGGTAACTTCGATGTTGAGTTAGTTTTTTTGAGAAATTATACATGTATTTTCCAATTCTGAAAATTAACTATCTTATTTTGTAGGTAAACATTAATAATATCAAACATCGATATAATATTTATGGTTTCAATTTAAAGGTGGATACTTTCTTTTTGAAGAAAAGGTGGAATATGGCCACCCTGTTTCATTAATAAGAAATTAATAAAACAAACTCAGAGTACTGAGCCAGATACAAAGTCCTCCAACATAGTAAAGAAGTGCATAAACAAAAGTACACAACCACCACCCCAAGCATAAGGAGTGGGACAAAAGAGTACAGGGATGGCCGCACCAAACGTGCATCAAAACCAAAATACATCAAATCCCCCCAAAAAACCCTGGGGCGGTGGGTATCTATCAACCAAGAAAGGCCACACTGTTTGTCAGTCGATCGTCGGACCGATCTGAACTTCCTTATCGTCAGTCCTCTACCTAGAAAACGCTCGCTATCCTCCCCCTAGGACCTGATGTAGCCCCATTAGTCCAAAATGAGATAAAATGCATAATGTGAGTCAAATTACCAGAAACATTATTACAAGTTGTGCAGAAATAATAATTGTTTCTGTCTAGCCAAAGAACCTAGGTTGTTGCGGCGATAGCAATATACCACGCTTCTCTCATAGTTCTTCTCTCAGTGGCAAAAATAGGACCTACCCACAGGTCTTCGTACACACTAGGGTAGCGACTCGTCCCCAGGGCGCTGAGCACCTCAACAAGTACCGCTTTACTCCTAGGGCAATGTAGGAACAAGTGGTCTGTAGTCTTTATGTTAGTGTGGCAGAATCCGCAACGAGAGTCGGTTGTCGTTTAGCGAGGTTTTTTCTAGTCAAGATCGCGTCGTTCAGCATCAGCCATAGGAAGACTTTGATCTTCAACGGTGCTTTCGTCTTCCAAATGACTCCTGAACACTTTGGGTAACATCCCCTAAAGTGTCAGCGATTGATAGGGATTTAACGGTAAACGTCCCGTTCTTTTCCAATCCCCAAGATTTCTTATCTGGTCCATGAAAGCAAGTAATGCCCGCATTGGTGATGTGGTTCTGGTGTTCCATGAGTCTACTCTGAGATCTCCCGTCGAGCGCTTGTTTAAAGGCTGGTCTCCAGGTTCCTCTTTTCCAAGTCACGGCCACCGTGCAATGCGGTTGTGACGCACGCTCATATAGATCAGGGAACATTGCACAGAGTGTGTGGTCCCCACACCACTTATCCCACTAGAATCTGGTTAGCCTACCGTTACCGATCACTGATGTGACACAGCTAATAAATGGTTCATAGGCTTTAATGATGCCTTTCCAGAACCAGGATACACGCGGGCCTATCCTGAAGCCCAAATTTCTCGTTCCATTCCCATGCATGTATCCCTGAAAAAATTCTTGCCACCGTTCTCCATTCGGATGGAATACTTTCCACCACCATTTACCCAGTAGAGCCAGATTCATATCCCGCAGATCAAGAATGCCTAGACCACTATGTATTTTTTTCATACAAGCCTTCTCCCATATGATAAGATGATACCCGCCCTGATCCGAGTCTGCCCCTTTCCATAAAAACCGTTTTTGCGTCCAGTCAATTCTCTGAATTACCCATCGGTGCATTCCAAAGAAGGATAAATAGTAGATTGGAAGATTTGAGAGGACAGCATTAATAAGCATGACTCTTCCTCCTAATGAAAGTGCTTTGCCTTTCCATCCTGACACCCGGTTCTCAACCCTGTCAATGATGGGTAGCCAATCGGCCTTTTTGGGCTTCTCAGATCTAAGAGGCGATCCCAGGTACTGTATAGGGAAGCTCTCGATGGAGCAATTGAGGATTGTGGCATGTTCTAGTGCCTCCTCAATTGTCAGGGCAGTAGGGATGAGTACACTTTTGTGGAAGTTAACCCTTAGGCCAGACCAAGCTTCGAAACTATATAGAATTCCTTTAAAGACGGTTGTTTTCCCGAGGTTGCCATTACCAAATAGAAGAGTATCATCTGCATATTGGAGGATTGAGCAACCTTGGCGATTGACTCCCCTGGCCACCGGTGCAATCCAACCTGCTCTGCTGCAGTTAGCCATCATGGACCGGAGTACGTCTGCCACGATGGTGAAAAGAAGAGGTGAGAGCGGATCTCCTTGTCTGAGGCCTCATTTGCACGAGAATGGGTGGCCCGACACCCCATTTACCAATATTGCCGTTCTGCTGGTGATGAGACAAGTTCGGATCCATCTGATCCATCTAGCCCCAAAATCTCTTCCAGCCAGCGCTTCCAGAAGACAATCCCATTCAACCGAATCATAAGCATTCTCAAAATCCAGCTTCATAATGTAGCTCTTAGCATTCGATGTGTGACAATGGTGGATGGTTTCTTCAGCCGTGGAAATACTGTCTTGAATGCATCGCCCTTTAATGAACCCATTCTGATCATGACTAATAAGGCTATCCATTATCATTCCCAGTCTATTAGCGAGTGTCTTGGTAATGATCTTAACCGAGCAGTTAAGGAGACTGATTGGGCAGAAGTCTCCCACACGTCGGGAGTCTTCTTTCTTAGGGATCAGCACAACCCCCGCATAATTAATTCTCCCTAGTCTGATTTTATTGTCATAGAAGTCAGCAAACACTTTCAGCAAATCGCCTTTGATTTTCTCCCAGAATATCTGGTAGAATATCCTTAGGAAGCCATCAGGACCTGGAGCTTTGTCTTTCCCAAGTTGTTGAACAGCCTCCCAGACTTCCTTCTCGGAGAATGGTATTTCTACGGCCCGCATCAGACGGTCGGTGTCCCCCCCCCCCCCTTTCCTCCCAGAAGTCATGCTTTATGGGGACTATGAAGTCCGTTTTCTGGCCAAATAGAGTCTTGAAATGGGATTGGAATGCCCTCCTGATATCCTCATCGCCTTGGATAATTCTAGAGTCTGAGTAGATCGAGTGGATAAGGTTAGATCTACACCGAGCACTAGCCACTCTATGGAAAAATGCAGTGTTCGCGTCTCCATCTTTGAGCCACGAAATTCTAGACCGCTGCTGCCACTTGATTTCCTCAATCCTATAGAGTTGGTCAATATCCTGCTGAGTTGGAGCAACCTATTCTGCTCTTCCTGAAGCAGATCTCTAGTCTCTTCAATCTTCTCAAGTTCATCAATTCCTTCAAGAAGGGATTCTTTTGCCCTTCAAATCAGTGCAAATCTGATCCGGTTCCATTTCCTCAATTTGGCCCTAAGTCTCCTAATTTTTTCACACCAAATTACGGTCGGTTCAGTCCCCGAAGTTGGTCGAGACCAGCTCTCGTAGACCATGTGGTGGAAACCTTGGATTTCTAGCCATGCCTTTTCGAATCTAAACTTTGGAGTTTTCCTGGGTAGATCTTCCCCAGAAGATAAGACAATAGGCACGTGATCCGACGTGGGTTTTGGCAGAGATTTAGCTGCAGATAACGGGAATGTAGTCTCCCAGTCAGTGAAGACCAATATCCTGTCCAATTTGGCTAGGATGGGCTTCGACTACATGTTCGACCAGGTGAACAGTCTGTCAAATATGGGTATGTCAACCAGTTCCAGGTCCGTGATAACCTCAATAAACGCTTTCCTATCAGAGTTACTAGCCCCTTTGCCCCTGTGTTCTGAGGCGAATCTAGTGATGTTAAAATCTCCCCCCACCATCCAGGGGTGAGGCCAATGAGCTTGGATGGCTCTTAATTCTGTCCAGAAAGCCCTCCTAGATGCAGTGGTATAGGGGGCATAGACCACTGTGATTGACTGAGTCCACAGGTCAGATTTTCGTTGAAGCAAGATCGACACTGAAAATTGTCCGTATAGATCGTTTAGACAGTGGAATGTCTCTGGGTTAAAGCCTATCGCAATTCCCCCAAATGCCCTGATAGATGGAGACATTCTCCATTCAGAGATTCGATTTTCCCCCAGCCTATTAAGTCTGGTCGTATGTGATAGTTTGGTTTCTTGAAGACCAACAATGTTAGCTTTTGATCTGGCAATGACCTCCTTAACCATTTACCGCTTGCCCCACCTCAACAATGTTAAAGGTGGATACTTTGATGGTAACAATTGGGATGGCTTCACATACATATCAGGTACTATTTGTGTTTTCAGATTGACAATGGAGCTAATGCATTCCTTAGAAGTAAACTCCTACAGATTCTCCATATCTTGGTCATGAGTTCTACCCTGTAAGTTTCAAACAGTGAGTCAAATTTTCCAATTCGTTTTTTTTTTAGGGGAAAGGTGGAATAAGGCCACCCCGTTTCATTAATAAGAGTTTAACGAAACAAACCCAGAGTACTGGGCCCAAATACAAACTACAGACAGAAAATAAAACATATATGAAGCAACATGACGCATACAAACGAATAAATCCCTCCAACAACCCTGGAGGATGGGCCGATAAACCAACTCGGTCCAGCAAAAACGTGAGCACGTCAGTTTAGCTTCGTACAGTGCCTCCACGACACATGCACACCCACCCGACACAAGTCTGGTAGGCTTTTATCACCTGCAGCTCCCTTCATCCACCTTGCTGGAGGGACCCCATCTCAGGGCCAAACACCCTGGAATTTGAGACAAGAGAGCGCACATTTCGGAGGGACCCTATCTTTGGGCCCAAGCTCCACCAACGTGCAAGACAACCTAACTCTCAGTATCTTCACACGCACTACCAACCGTCGCAGGTTGCCATGACTGGCCCCGAGAGTGTGGACATGGTGGCAAGCGTGCAGAACATCTGGGCACCCAACCAGCAATCTTGGAGGGACCCCATCTTTGGGCCCAAGCTCCGCAAACGTGCATGACCACCTAACTCCCGGCATCTTCACACGCACTACCAACCCTCGCAGATCGCCAAGAATGGCCCTGAGAGTGTGGACATGGTGGCAAGCGTACAAAACATCCGGGCACACAACTAGCAAATCATGAAGGGACCCCATCACGGGTTCTACCCTACAATCGAACAAACCTACTAGTTTCACACCCCCAACCACACTACCATAGCAAAAACAACCACTGTTCCGCCGAATCACCGGCCTCCCCAAATGGGATCTGGGGAAAGTGTGTGTGAGTGTGTGTGTGTTTTGTGGGGGGGAGGGGGGAGGGGGGTTGGGGGGGGTCTCACCCAATGGGATCTACGTCAGGGTCGTCGCTGCGAGCGCCACAGGGCGCGGGGAGGGACGTCCGGCGACAGGGCTCAGGGAGGGTCGTCGTCGGCGCGAACGATCGCCCATCTCCACCTGGCGTCGTCTTGGGTGAGGGAGCTTCGTCCTCTGGTCGCCGCGGGGAGCTCGCCAGTCGCGACGAACGGGGAGGGACGTCGTCGGCGCGAACGATCGCCCGTCTCCACCTGGCGTCGTCTTCGTCCACTGGTTGTCGCGGGGAGCTCGCCAGTCGCGACGAACTCCGCACCCAGTGCGTCGGCGCTTCGTACAGCGCGTCGGCGCTTCGTCTTCATCGCGCCGCGGCGCTCCGTCGTGGCTTCGTCTTCAGCGCTCATGGTGGAAAGGCGAGGGAGAACGCCGGGGTGCGAGGGGGGGCGGCGCTGAGGGCGCCGCCGCCCCCAAACAGTGTAGATCTAGGGTTTGTTTAGTGGGATTTAGGGTTTTTTTGAACGGGAGTTGGTGAGAGGGATTTTTCTTTTGGTGAAAAAATAATTAATGTCTAATTGATGTAATTTTTTTTTCCAATTCGTTAATATTAGGAATTGTGAGTATGGCAATAAAAGAAATTCATTTTTGTGCATAGGGAGTAGATTCGAGGAAATCAACCCAGAATGCATCAAATTTTGTAACAACCATATCAACAATCTATTGCTGAAAGGTAGATCCATACGTCGAGTTTTTTAAAAATTCCGCATTTAAATTGCGTAGTTAGTGAGATTCGAACCTGGGTTGCGCTGATACCATGTAAAAGTCTCTGTCATAAGCTAAAACTTCGAAGTTATATAAGGGTTGATGGAAATTGCACTTGTATTCTAACGGTTATCTTTATTTGATAAACCTACACTTTGTCATTGGCGCACTAATATAACCATTTTTTTACATTGAACCATTCTGACATTCCCCAAGAACTTGGAAATAGTTATGGTGCTTGGTTGAGCTCAGAAATACAGTATGATTCTATGTACACCATACTTAATTTCATTGTCAATTTTACATCAGAATTCAGGCTTAAAACCGAAAAGGAAAGACCCCCAAAACTTAGCAGGTACACAAAATTTACAATAAACTTGAGTCCATCCACTTTATTGCTGCTTTTTTAATGCTCAATTCACTAATTTGAAGGCCATATATTTTTTATAGGCATGCATCGCACCGCACATTACTAGCATATATATATCATGAGTTCTCAAAAAATTTCCAAGTGTATGAACTTTTCATTGTCTTCTGTCATGTTCTTTCTTTTCTTTTAATACATTGAAGGTTCTAGCAAAAAATGTATTCAAATTTATACAGCCAAATTATATTGTTTGTATTAATTATTTGTACTAAAAAAATGAGCTTCGACCCTGTAGCATCTATATAATAAAACACAAAGAAAGCTATCAAGTGGCTCTCCTTTAATTCCCCCAAAATCAAAGGCCCAGATCTAACATCACAAAACACATCCCCCTATCCCCCCCCCACCCCCTCCCTCTCTCTCTCTCTCTCTCTCTCTCTCTCTCTCTCTCTCTCTCTCTCTCTATATATATATATATATATATATCGAAATATGGATTTTTATACCCTAATTAGTAATTATTTTTCAACATATACTAATGAAAACATGAACTTATATTTACAACTAATTATTGTCAACTATTCAAACTTGAGTTATATAATTGTTGATTTACTGTTTACAAGACTTTTCATATGCTGTATCATTTTGAAGACGTACCGTAGGCACGTGCCCACGGGCAAATCTAGTATTTATAAAAATTATAGTATCTTTTTTTTATAAGGAGAGGGTAACTTCGCCACTTCGAAAGAGTGGTAATCCTAATTAAGCCATAATTCATTTCATATAAAATTTTACTCTCAAAAGAACAATGGAAATAAAATTATACGACTTTGAAATTGTTATTTCTCACTTTAATTTTCCAGATAAACAAACAAAGAAAAAAAAAAGAATATCATTTCAACATGTGAACTCATATTGTTTTTCTTGCTAACAAATATGAAAAAAGACTAATAAAAAACACCAACTTTGTTTTCATTTCTAAAAATCCGATTACCCTCACCAAGCCTATCCACACTCTAACCTCGACAACAATCAGAGGGGGAAGACAAGCACTACATGGTTAAGCATAGAATAGATGAGACGCAAGAGGGGATAGCGAGCAAGAGAGATGAAGATAGAGCGTACTACGGTGTCTCGAATAGATCGAGAAGCCGCTCAGTACAGAGGCCCTATCGCTCATTCCATAGAGGGATGGTGAATGAGAGGAGAAAACGAGAAGAGGAAAAGGTAAGTGAGAAGAAGACGAGACTCAGATCTCCTACTTTGCACGACAACGAACGCTATCCTTCAGAACAACGTCGCAGGACCCATGTCGAGGTGGCTAGGGGTTCGGAGAGGAAGCTGTCCCCCGTTTAGATTCGTCCAAGGAGGACATCGCCGGCGTCAATTGAAAAGAAGACGAAGAACGATAAGGAGGGGGAATGGGTACTCATTCGACCTCGCAAAGTGATCAAGGTAGAGAAGATTCAACTCAGGGAGGACTCAGCTTCAGTGGGGTCAGGACACCAATGTCACAAATGTGCCCGGAGGGGACATACCATTACGAGTTGCGTTAACAAGTGGTTCTGTTATGCGTGTAAACGTTCCGGCCATATCTCCAAGGCATGTCCTAACATCAAGCGCTCAATGGTGAAGGAGGGAGCTCATCCAGGGATTGCGTCGCCTACTAAGTCCACTAATAGCAAAACTCAGGAAAGCTTCGCGGGTGGTAGGACGAAGATCAAGTCGGTTATTACTCCAACACAACTAATGGCGGAGTTCGAAAGGAGGTTTCGCAATTGTGTTATCATTAAGGTTCAGACCAGGAATCCTTCAGTCGAAGAACTAGAGAGCCTGCTCTTCAATAACACTACCGTCATTACTAGCCTAACTTGGAAAGTCCAGCGTCTGAATATCAACGGATTTTTTGTCCATTATCACGATGATACTAGACTTAAGGAAGTTCTAGATAAAAGAGGTATGAGCACTGACGAGTATTATGTTAAATTCTCGCAATGGACCCAAAAATTCGGAGCTTTGAAGGTGAGCAACATGGAGACGATTTGGATCAGGTTGTTCAACTTTCCCTTCCATTGCTGGATGCGTTCGGGATTTCAAAATTTGATTCGAGCATTCAGATTTCTTGTTGAAGTCTGATGGAAGAGACCATCGATAGATTTATAGCAAGACTTGAAATTCTTCCAACTGACATCAGGAAGTAAATTAAGTCATAAATCACAAAGTATGATTGGAGATGATCTATTTCAATCATATCTATATATTATGTTAATAAGAGAGAGAATGTATCCCTTCTCTCCTATAGAGAAAGGAGATCAAAAGTAGGAATTCACACATACCTTAACACGTGCACACACTCAACCACCACCTCTGCTCAATTTTCGACCATCCAATCCTCCAGATGCGCGAAAACGTCCGTAATCGAGGCTTCCGATCGATCCACGTCGCCACCCAATCACACATGTCCAATTCACTTAGCGGGCGAGCCCATCACGCGATCAACATCCCATGTCGCACCATGTCACCACAACATCTTGGCACCTTATTCCCCTCAGCGGGCAGTGCATGCTCGATGGCGCGATCCAAATCACTCCAAAAACCACCCCAGCTTGATAAATCAATAAAAAAAATCAGAAAATGATTTAAAATTAGGAAATAAAATTAAAATTCTAAAAATTATTATTAAATATGGAAATTTAATTAGAATTTCTAAAAAATAATTAAAATTTTGGAATCGATACAATATATTATGCTAAACCACTTTTGTCAATTTACTCAGCGGGCGAGCCCATCATGTGATCAACGTCCCACATCATCCTGACACCTTATTCCACTCAGCGGGCGAGCAGGCTTGATGAGCGATCCAGATCGCTCAAAAAATCGCGCTAACTCAATAAATTAATAAAAAAATAACAGAAAAATGGTTTAAAATTAGGAGATAAAAATAAAATTCCAAAAATTATTATTAAAATTTCAATTTTTTTTTACTATTTTCTTATTTTTTAAAAAATTGTGTTATATTGCAGAAGTTATACTACATATTATATTATATTATATTATATATGTTTGTGCAATATTGCACAAAGGTACACCGGTTAAGATTTAAGTAGAAAGAATACCATATTATGAAGTCAACTACTAAAATAGCCAATAATTAGCCTTCACAAACAATTAGATAAAGAAATCTATATATTAAAACACAAAGAAAGCTATCAAGTGGCTCTCCTTCAATCCCCCTAAAAATTAAAGGCTCAGATCTAACCACACAAAACATATTCCCCCCCCTCCCAAAGTTTCTTCCCAAAACTCAAATTCAAATCCCCCACTCAAAACAACTCCTATATTTATTTAATTATTTTTTTCTCTCTCTCCCTCTCTCCATATTCTATTCAAAAAATTAAGAAAATAAAAATTTTAAAAATTTTAAAAAATAAAAAAATTAAAAAATTAAAAACTTTAAAAATAATTCAAAAAATCAAAAAAATCATATAATATATTATTTGCTCTGTGTTTGCTACTTCAATTAATTTGCTGGACTTCCAAAACTATTTTATATGATCAAATAAGGTGCACCGTTCCGAAGACGTGCCGTAGACACGTGTTGACACGGGCAAACCTAGTATCAAATATAAATTAATAAAAAGTATGCTATAAACCCTTGATTTTTAAGCTGATATTATTAAATAATCAAATATCAACTTAAATAATCCTTTCAAAACCGAAAAAGAAACGGAAAAATTGCGCCCACTCATGTTATACGTTACTTCTCATGCGCCAACTACTATATTAGAGGATCTTATGTAAAATCATTATCTAGAAAAAAAAAAAATAATAATAATAATAAAATTTATATCAGCTGAACATTTTCTGTCTTGCTCTCCACAATTCTGGAAAGATAATTTGGAAAACAATGGAAATTACAAGCAAATTATTTCAAAATTAAGTCTAACTATTTTCCTCGCATCGCCACTAATTAATTTTTAACTAGTATAATGTACGTGTGATGCACGTCTAAAAAAAATAAAGTCATCAAATTAAATGAATATATATTGAATAAGAAAAAAATAGTTTATATTTGAATGTTTTGATTTGGGCTACACGTACGGTGCACATTTATATTTGTTTGATATAATTTGTACATGTACTATACGTATTTATATAGTTACAGAGTTTTTTTTGATATATCGGATAGAGCCAAAAAGCTCCAGCCATCAAAAAATATATTAATCAATAAGCAGAGTAACATTACAACAACATAATCAAAGGTTTACAAGATGTAAAACAAAATTAAGCGAATAATAAAAATACAAATAATGTCAGTATCGCCAACTACACAGAGAGCTAAAATAAAACGACAGAGAGAATAGACTGATGTGGAAAAAAGCGTTCCAGCCGGCGATACAGCAAAAGAAGAGGCCCCTCCATCGAACTAAAGAAGAAAAGGATAAGGGACCTGGCGCTATCGTCTCGCCGCCGACGGACCCCCGATGCACCCACCGAAACCCCTTCATGGTCTAACCGAGAGCTTACTGGAACCCATTCAGTGGGATCATACCACTCCAGATGCATACAGAGCGATAAAACATACACAATAACAGTAAATAAAGCATATAGACAACATCAGCGAATATGACATGATCCTCAGAGCTGAGGCTCCCGATTCGGCACACAAAGGGCGACAACAAAACAACATCGAACCATAAGGTCAAAAACAGGAAAAGCCAGATAAGGAGAGTACATAGCTAGCGGCCAAGTAACTCCCTACAACACAGCTTGATCCTTAACAGCCTAATTAGCACCTAGAGATGCAACAAAGAAAGCTTAATTGGCTGGATAAAGGAGGCTGTCCCCCCTCCAAACAAAATGAAAATTAACTAGTTATAGCAACAGGGAACAGACGACCCAAATAAAGATCACTGAGATTGTCATGCCCCGCTTCCCAAAAATATGGAATACGAGCACGTGGCGAAGCCCAGCGAATGATTTTTACATCATCCATAAGCTGTAGGATCGACTCAGCATCATAACAAGAATATAACCAGATTTATATATAACCATGCATGCATGAATAACTTATTAAGCAACAGAAAACAATTTAAACAAATAATAATATTCAAATAGTTCCCATGTCTGGATCAAGTGTAAACTCGGAAACAAGTCTTAAACAGCAGAAGAAATAAATACCTTAAGAAAAGCAACTATTTAAACAAGTCCTTGCTCCAAGCGAAGCCTAAAATGTCTGCTCGTCAATTCCAGCAGGCAACTCGTCTCCCAAGTCTGCTTAATAAATATAAACAGGGAAACAAAGGGAGAAACAAGAGAAAATGCCCTTAGTGCAAGCTAGGGCTACAAATAGTGAAAACAAGTACAAGTAAGGGAAACAAGAATTGGAATTCAAAATGTAACAGAGTTATAAGAAGTAGTGGACAAATTCAAGGACTAGCTAGCAAGAGGGAACATCTTAATAACTAGGTTGGATAACAACTGCTAGTGGTGAAACACATGTCAGGTGCACCTATAGGGTTATTTAATATCAAGCGCCAAATCTCGAGTCTAGTGTCATGTAACAAGTGCCAAGTCTAGTGTCAAGTGTCATTTCAAATGTCAGGTCTCAAATATCAAGTTGTCAAGTTCAAGTATCAAGTTGTCCAGTTCAAGTTATCAAGTTCAAGTCTTGTGGTGATTACTAGCTAGGTAGCACGACATGCATCCATACTTTTACTACATGGTTGCTACAGTCAAATCAGTTACGTTTAGACCTAGTAATGGAGTCTATAGGGCGGCGTACTAGGTATCAAGTATCAAGCAAGCCATGGTTCATGAATCGGAAATTAAATAACAAGTTCACGAAGCAAGTTCGCGAATCCACAAGCAAGTTCAAGAACCGCACAATGAGTTCATGAATCAACAAGTTCATGAGCCGAGTAACCGACTCAATGAATCGAACAAGATACAACAAGTTCATGAACCAAGTATTTGGGAAACACGGGCCCCATTCCGAGTACACTTATCTATATTGTCCACTCTATAATCTTTCCCAAAACCCCGGCTTGTTACTTTTATTAATTTTATCAAGCAAGCATACATATGTAGATGTTGTGATTTAATTCTATGAAAAATTGGGGATGACCTATATGGTGTCCAGCAGCTACATATAAAATTTGGGGTCAAACGCTCGCTGTTTACACAGCTAAATTAATTTGCGAAGTAAATGTATACAGCAGTTTTGCAAATCTGCGTCCACTGACACAGCTGCAGTATAACAGCCATAACTCCTAGACCGTAACTCCAAATTCGATCATTTTGGAGTCTATTGATATCTACACATCCGGATCTACAATTTCTATTCAGGGCTCGGGCCCAGATTCAAATGAAAATAGGGTCGAAACTGCAAAAGAATATTCAGACAGCAACAAGTAGAATTAACTTGCTAGTGTAGATTTCATGGAAAAATGTCATTTGGCGTCTAAGTTATTATGTGGCACCAATACATGATAATGGAGGTCAAAACAGCAAATAATAAATGTTTTTCAAGTTATAGGGTCACAAGTTTGTCCAAAAATTAAATGTGACATGTATCTACAAATTTAGGCTCCTTAATTCATATGTCTATGTGTCCATGTATCCAAGGGTAAAAGAGTCCAATAATTATAAATTAAATACAAGGAAATTTTGTGACTCTTAGATTTGTCAAATTGGATGTTCAAGATTGATCTACAATGATATTTCAAAGAGGAGTCACAATCTAACTATTTGTAGTATTTCAAGGGTGCTTGTACTAGAACAATAAAATGTACAAGGATACTTGCTTTTAGGGGAGAAGACGATGAATCCGACGGATGACGAGAACGGATCCCGACGACACGGCGACGAGCAAACGACCACAATAATCACGATCGGGCACGGATCTCAATGATGATCACGATCAAGATGAAGATCCAGCGAATCCAACGGTCAAGATCAGAAATAAAACATATGAGAATTAGAAGGGAACCAAAATATATCATGATTGACAATTGATGAATAAGAACAAAAGTAGATCAAATGTTTACTAACCAAGCAAAGGACGAACGAGACGATCCAAGATCACTTGATGAAGATCATGAAGATCCGACGGCCCATAATCAAAGTGATCATCAAGATGATGGATACCATGATCAAGAAGATGATCAACGGCCCACGATCAAGGAGATCAAGGTCTAATTGAATGGACGGCCCAGATTTGATTCAATCTTTCTTCCTTCTTTTTTTTTTCCTTCGCAGAAACAGGGGGAGATAGAGGGGGACTTGGCGACGATGGCTGACGGCGCAAGACGGACGGCGAGGAGCGCTGTGGGTGCTGCCGGCGATACCATGGCTGTTGGCGGAGGACTGGGTGGCGCTGAGCAGTGCGCTGCGGTGGCTGACGGGCTGGCGAGCGGCACATTGCCGACAGTGTCGCGAGGTGAGCAAGAGGAGGTCGGCGACTGGTGGAGCACGGGGGTGCACAAGCTGTGTCGCCGCGACGCTGCGGAGGTGCACTGTTGTCGAGGCAGCGTAGGGAGGGGACGAGGTGCACTCCGGGGCGTCGTCGTGGCATCGTCACGGCCGACGAGGAGAGGAGGAGCATGCGCGGGGGCTGCGAGAGCTGCGCGGGGGAGGACGGGATAGGGGAGACGCCGGGCATGAGAGCGGAAGGGAGGATGGGTTAGAAGTCGGGAGGGAGGATGCATCGAAGGTTGAGGACGATGGAAAGGTTTTTAAACAGTGGCGGCTGGGTATACACAGTAATATAGGTTTTAGGGTTAAGATAGATTATTAGAAGGGTATTTATATAATAGGGTATTGGGTTTGGGTTTAGATGGGTAGATGATCCAATTAGAGATGGTATTGGTTTATAGGCTATTAATGGGTTAAAGGGCATCCAATAGGGTTTTAAAATCCACTAAGAAAATCATAGGGTTTTAGATAACACAAATCAATAATAATACCATGGTATAAATAAATTCAATAGGAAAATAGAATAACTAATATGATATGATTTATGAAATAACTAGGTTTGCCCGTTGACACGTGCTTACGGCAATTCTTCGAAACGGTGCACCTTGTTTGATCATATAAAATAATTTTGGAGGTCCAGCATTAATTGAAGTAGCAAACATAGAGCAAAAAACATATTATATAAATTTTTTGATTTTTTTTTTGAATTATTTTAAAAGTTTTTAAATTTTTTAGTTTTTGAATTTTTTTTTAATTTTTTAAAAAAATTTAAAATTTTCATTTTCTTACTTTTTTGAATAGAAGAGGGAGGGAGAGAGAGAAAAAAAAATAATAATTAAATAAATATATGAGTTGTTTTGGGTGAGGATTTGAATTTGAGTTTTGGAGGGAAACTTTTGGAGGAAAAATATGTTTCGGCAGGTTAGATCTAGACCGTTGATTTTTGGGGATTGAAGGAGAGCCACTTGATAGCTTTCTTTGTGTTTTATTATATAGACTAGGTTTGCCCATTAACACGTGCCTACGGCACGTCTTCGAAACGATGCACCTTGTTTGATCATGTAAAATAATTTTGGAGGTCCAGCAATTTAATTGAAGTAGTAAACATAGAGCAAAAAATATATTATATGATTTTTTTAATTTTTTTTAAATTATTTTCAAAGTTTTTAAATTTTTAAATTTTTAAATTTTTTAATATTTTAATATTTTTAAAATTTTTATTTTCTTAATTTTTTTAATAAAAGAGGGAGGGAGAGAGAAAAAAAAAATTAAATAAATGTAGGAGTTGTTTTGGGTGGGAGATTTGAATTTGAGTTTTGGGGGAAAAATATGTTTTGTAAGATTAGATCTGGACCTTTGATTTTTGGAGGGATTGAAGGAGAGCCACTTGATAGCTTTCTTTGTGTTTTATTATATAGATGTAATTTACATTGCAATATGAAATTTATTTAAACGACTACAAATATAAATTTTTATAAATAGAACTAGATTGATAATAACAATAATACTAATAATAATAATAATCTTAATATGAAAATCGTTTGGAAATAACAATAAATACAATTAATAAAAAGAAATGAATTTTATAATGGGATACAAAATATTTTTGAAATAAAATGAATTTAAGGAAACGAAAAAAAAATGTTTATAAGGAACCCAACTCAGATTATACATAGAAAATACATTTTACGAAAACAAGGGTTACAGAGATCCCCAAACATTCCAGTAATCAACAGGAAAGAAAGGGGAGCCAAGCGAACCAGACCGGTCTAAAAACATAGAAAAGAGATGAGTCTAACGCAGTAAGCATACACCGACAATAAACGCCCAATCAGTGGAGAAACAATTAGAGAAAACAAGAGCACTGATGCTATCATCCATGATCAACAACCGCAATAGAAGCGGTGAAATAAACAGCACAAGTAAACATCTTCCATAGATACAACACACTCACTTTGTAACTTCCATATATAGTTACAAAGTTAGAGTTTGTTTATTACAAATCTCAACTCTCTCATTAAAATAGTAGAGATTAATTTCAATTAAAACCTAATTTCTATCCATATAAATATATAGGGTGTATTCTATAGGATTTTTGTTTTCAAAAAAATGAGAGGAAATGGCTGGTACGATGCTTCATTTTCCGTCTCTGTTCATTTCTGTTTTTTTATAAATCGAACGGACGGGAAATAATTTTCCGTCCGTCGAATTTTTTTATAATAAAAAATAAAAAAAATCGAACAGACAGGAAATCATTTCCCGTCTAATATTAAGAAAAAGAAAAAGAAAAAAACCCAGCGTGATATTTCGTCCATTTGAACGAACGAAAAATCATCTTTCGTTAACTATTTTTTCCAGAAATCCTATATCGCCTTCCAAATATAGCCGACCACTGTTCACTCAAACCCTAAAATTTGGATATATAGCCAACGACTGCCGCTCCTTTTTTTTCCTTTTTTTTCTCCAAAATATGAGTAAATAGCCAACGAATACAGATGCTCTAATAAGAAAGAATTTTCACTATTTTCTTCAAAAAGGGAAAAAATATTAACCATTAGGCACAAGCCCCTCCATAGCCTGGGCCATCGTAATCTCATTCCCCAGAAAAACGGGCCGGCCCATCATCTGGGAACGAACCACCGAATGTATCGGTCAGCAACAACAACAGCAAAAAAAAAAGTCGCCAAATTCCCAACTCATAAAAGCCACTCCTTCTCAGATCCTTCTTCCCCCAAATCCGATCACACTCACGAATGGCGTCGTCTTCATGGATCCAAACCTTCCTTCTCAACCCCCGCCGCAACTTCCTCGCCCGTATTCACAAGAACACCGTCGGCACCCGCCTCCGCAAATTCGGTAACTTTCGATCCCTTTTTGCTCATTTTAGGGTTTGGGAATCGATATCGAGAAATTTGAAATTTTGCGGCTGGTTTTAGGGTTGAGATACGACGATCTGTTCGATCCGATGGAGGATCTGGACATAAAGGAGGCACTGAACAGGTTGCCGCAGGAGATCGTGGATGCGAGGGTGCAGAGGCTGAAGAGGGCCATGGATCTCTCCATGAAACACGAGTACTTGTCCCCTGAGATGCAGGTATTGAAAAGATTCCGAAGCTCGATTCGCGGTTTAATTTGATCTAGGGTTTGTAGTTGTTGATAATCGAGGGAAATAGATGAGGATGATGGAGCCTGATTCTAGTAGAAGCTTAGACTGTAATTTTTAAGTGGAGGTAGAGGAATGGGACATATAGGCTGCATTACCTGTACCTCCATTTTCGGCTTAAAAGATAAATTTGGTTGGATGGGAGTTTAGAAACCTACAATTACATTAAGTCTAAGTTAAAAAAATGGAGGTAATTAACCTTTGGGTCCATTTGGAAACACTTTTGGATGTAAGATAACTAAGGTATTTTAATTTTTCAAGTCCAAAAAGTTAAGGTACCTACATTTATCTCACCTCCAATAAAACTGAAGTTATCTTATGTCCAAAGCTAAATGCTTTTTTCAAAAATTAACAATAGCTATGTAAACTTTGTAGGTAGAGACAAAACTACATATAGGTTGCATACCTCTATCTTCACTTAAAAGATACATATATGTATCTAAACTTTGTTTCCAAACCGGGGTGGAGGTTTGTTAATTTTAGTTGTCACACGTCTACCTACACTCAAAACATTAACTTTAACTCCACTTCTTCCTGATGTGTGGAAAGCCAACTAAAGTCTACTTAACTCCATAATTTAGAGAAAAACAGAGCAAAGTTTGGCCAATTTCAAAAAAATGAGGTTTGAGTGGAGTTGAGATAACTAGAGTTTTCTCAATTTTTGGGCTTAGGAAAGGTCTCCTAAACACTGCAAAGTAAAGAAAATTAAAGTTTGAGAAATAAATCTACAAAAATCTAGTTATCATAACTTAACTCCATTTCGTAACATGCTTTAAAAATCATCTACACTAACCTCTAGTAACCATTGTATCAAAACAAGGTTGGTTGACTAATGTGTAATTTTGGATTAGGGGAGGAGGCTGTTGTATATGAAAGAAGGATGGAGTTTATGAAATGAGTGGTTTTGATATTGTTTAGCTTGACTTAGGTGTGTTTTGTTTTAATATTTTGTTGTTGATGGTGCTGATATGTGAAGTGTAAAGTAAAAGGGAACCTCATATCTACATGAGGTGATTTCCTTGTGTAGAGTTGTCATAGACTCACAATCACTCGGTTCTATTATGGACGGATGTTCATTATAATTTTTAGGTTATGGTATGTATGTGGATGTAAAATGAAGTCATTTGGATGCCTTTTGATTATGTTTTATGTGGTTACATGACCGGTTTTCTAGTAATAGAATAAGTTGGACCTCATGGTACATGCAACGTTTTAAATATCATATATCGGTATCGTTTCGGTTGGCAAAAATGTATATCGGATATCGGAAAATGTATATCGGATATCGGATATCGATGGGATATCATTAATATTTAAAAAATATTGGGTTGCTATAACATAGGAATATATATATCCTAAATGTGACTTAAAGTTTTAAACTACCATTACATATATTATATTTATGTATCACAAATACCAACAACCTCACTCAAGCAATTTAACAGTGGGAAACATTACTGTTCTATTTAGACTAACATACATTACTGTTCTATTTAGACTAACATCAGATCTACCTAAAAAAAAGAAGTAGAAATAAAGATCGCAAAACTTCTGAAAGATAAAACATTTACAATAAATCCACAACTTTTGTTCAAATATTCCTTAAACGATTATTCAGATACAAGGAGAAAAGACCAACCCGTTATTAACTTAGAAAAAGATCTAAATCATAGATTTGAACAAATCTGAGGTTATAATGAATCATCATACTTCTCAACAAACATAGTAAATCCAACTTATCAAAGAAGAAAAACTACTAAGTTTTAAAACTACACTCAAGCATTTAATACAAAGCCTTTATTCAAATAGATCAACTATATCTTAGAAACTTATAGTTGTTTTAAAACTACACTCAAGCATTTAAGCTTTCTTAATAACATCTATTGCTATAACGCCAATCATCTCACTGTTTTTTCACTGTTCTAAATGGCGGCCGCCTCGGACGCCTGGGCGGTGCCTAGGCGCTCAAGTGGAGGAGAACGAACCGCCTTTGCCATAGGTGGTGGTCTAGGCGGTCGGAGGCGATTAGTCGGTCATCTTGAGTAGGCGTCCGTGGCACTGATCAGGCGGACGCCTGATGTCCAACGCCCAGGCATTTTCTATTTTTTAAAAAATTTTAAATACTAAAAAATAACACAAAAAAAGAGAGCTACTATCAATCTATTATATACTATGTATGAATCTTTAATAGTAGTGAAATTGTTTTTACTTTTTTAGTATTATTGGTGATGGATTGCACATATTACACCTATTGCACATATTAAAATGACATATATTACACATATTACACATATTGACATATTGCACATATTACAATTGGGCAATTGTTTTTTTTTTAATTGCACATATTGCACATATTTACACATTAATTGCACGAGAAATTTTTTTTTATGCATACACCCTTTAATTACACATATTACATAAGAACATGATGAATATGTGCATTTGCATTGCATAATTATACTTACAATTGAAGAATATAGACTGAAATTAACTAAATCGGCAAAAAAAAATCAACCGCCTAGGCACCCTAGGCGCTATGCACCCCTTGACCGAACCACCACCGCCTAACGCCGTTTACAACCTTGGTTTTTTTACTAAATCAATCCATAATGTGGTTTAGTCTACCTTGATCTTCGCTTCCCCTTCAATGAAAATCTTTCTCACTTATCTCTCTTTTATTGCATTCCCTCTCATCTTCTTGATCTGTTCATTTCCACTACGCTCATATTTGGGACATTTACCCATACTCAAGCATTAAATCCTACTAAAAATGCAAAAAGAGTACATAACAAAATCAACAAAATCAGAAAACACCCCTGACAACTGAAGATTGTCGAAGCTAAGAAAGTTTTGAAATGGACAAGCTAGAAGCACAGCAAACATTCAAATTATCTAATCTCAATGACCACTGATCAACCAACAATACAAAGAACGTTTTGTATAATAGGTATGATCCAATGAGTAACTTTGTCACCTTGATAAAATGTAGATAGTCATGTCTATACTCTTCAGTTTCAGACTAATATCCAAATAACTAAGAATATTTATCTCTCTTTTAGACTAAAGGGAACCTCATATCTATACAATCATATAAAGATACTATAATCACTAGGTGGCACCCATTATGGACGGTCCACACCATTCACCATGTTTTTAATGTTATTTGACATATGTTTACAAAACAGGTCATTTAGAGGTCTCCCATCCATGTACCCAGTGTTTTAAATAATGATGGTTACAACAATTATACCGACCGTTATAATGTTTTAGCTGGGTTCAGAAAATGGATAACGGTGTTGACCTGTTACGACCATTATAAGACCCATTACAGCCATTATATAGTCCGTTAAGGCCGTTATATCACCCTTATCTGATATCCGGCAGATTGATATCAACCCAATATTGAAAAATAAAAGTGATTGGGATTCTTTTGGGCTTAGATACAAACCCGACGAGAACCCAAATTTAATTGATTCAAATCCGTATAATTGATAGGCAAAAAGAAAATACGAAACCAAAATGACCAAAACCTTATCGCCAATTGTTCTCTCCAGCTTCTTTGCTCAAACCTAATTTTATAAGAGCTTGATGCCGCCTTTTGCATTCGTCGTCTTCACAAATTGTCTTCTTCTCTCTTAAGTCTTTTTTCTAATGTTATAAACTTATATTGTATGCTTAATCTTGAATATGTGGATATCTTTCTTTGATGTATTATATTGCAATTTCATGTAGGTGATTACATATTTTGGTTTTAGAGATGCAAGAATCTATTATCTTGGTTTTGATTCTTAATGGTTTTAGATAACACTCTTCCATAAGATGGCTCCAACTGTGATAACAACCAATATAAGTTATCTGATTTTAATCAAAACTTCTTCTTTCATTTTCCACAGGATACAGAGGTCCTCGGTCAATTAAAATATGGAGATATGGATTATTGTTTACTATCGTAAATTTCTAAATATACAAATATGTATGAAAATGCATAGGACCATTTGTATTACATGGTGTATACAGATTGAAGTTCTTATTTTAATATTATGTAATGTCATGATCAGTAGAAAATTTCATATATTGTTCTTTTTTTAAATAAAGTTGCAACTAATTTATTTTATTAAATCAAATTACACTCTTTTATCAATCATTAATATTTAACTGTACCCGGTTGAATACAGTCACTCCTAGTCCTTGGCTGAATTTGATTTTATCAGGAGCATTAGTAATGTATTTTGAGCCAGTATTAATGCCATATTTGTATTTGTATCCGTGGTTGTTCGATGAAAAAACCAATACAAATTCTGAAGTACCAATATTGGTTTCTCTTACAAACATTGGTTCTAATATTGCAATGGGTCCCTGTGATGGTGCAGTATATTACTTTCTGAGCGACCGACGAGTTTTACAATGATAAATATGAATATGCTAGGCTGCTAGTTATTATTTAGTACCCATGTAATTCCATACCAAGGAAAGGTGGGATAGCCGGCTATGAGGGAAGAAAAAATGTTTTGTTATTCTCATATATAAAATGTATTTGTATGCAGATTTTTTTGCTCATCTTGGTGCATGCACATATGTATGTGGGAAAACTATGAATTGTTTTCCACTGCCTTTTTGCAACACCCCCTTACTGACTTAACTGCGTAGCTATATATGCTTGTTTTATGTATATATTGACATGCTACTGTGTAAAATATTAAAATCTCTCTAGTTCTCATGTAAACAAGAGTCATTTGTGTTTTAATACCTTTTCCTTTTATGGGCACTACCTTAATGTATATCTAAGGCCTGACTTGTGCATCTGCTTCTTCGAACACCGTAACTTCCTGGAGAGTAGTTTCCTTCCGGTTCTGCTAAATTACTTTTTTTGTTTTATTAGAGGGTGGCAAATAAGCCCTTCCTTTTAACCCCTAGATATATAAAAGTTCCTAATAAGCACCTAAAGTTTTTTTTTTGTTGAAATGGCTTGTTTTGAAATGTATTGTTTAAATGGAAGATATGCTGTTCTATTCGGAAATGAACTATTTTTCTAACATATATACTGTTTATGTCCAAACCTTATTATTCCTGGTGGAAATATTCTGTTTAATATGTTTCCTCTTAAAATGAACTATTTTTCTGATCAAAATATTCTTTTCTTCTGAAACTTACCATTCACTATTTTTATTGAAGACAAGTTATTTTTTCAAGAGATGAACTACTTTTATTTACATTTTTTTGTTTTTGTTTCTTTTGTTTTCAGGAACGGCTGTGAGTTGTATATATGATAAGGGACATTTTTATTCTCACTAAAAATAGCAAACCATAATTTTCTTAATGCACAACCTCGATATTTACTATGGTATGTAGAAATGTACTCAGGGACTTATCGGGAACTTTTTATATACCAAGGGGTTAAAAGAGTAGTTTGAAAAGTCAAAGGGGTTAAAAGGAAGAACATTGATTGCTAGGGGCCTAAAAGGAATTTACCCTTATTAGATTCAACAGAATGCTATATAAACCCTTGTGGTGAACTTTTCTGATAGCATTCATCATTCATCATGTTCATCATTACCAACTTTGATCGTGTTCTTATCCTGCAGGCATTGCAAACACCATTCAGAGGCTACCTTAAAGAGATGCTGGCACTTGTAAGTTATTCTTTTTGAGGTTCCTTTTAGTTAGTTATTACATTATGTTGTTTTGATCATCAATGTCCTTTTATATCTGCAAACTTTTTGGACTTAACCTATTATTTGTTTCTCAGACTGACCTCTTTTGCCCATACATTGATAGCAAATTGTGGTTCATATTTTTGTCTTTTTGCATCTTTATTTTAGACCAATTAAACTTGTGTTTAGATAATGGTGTTAGGCGATACAAAACTCCACTTAATAGTAGAACAATTTTGTTCTAACTCCTTCCTAATTGGCTGAATACCATCTCCTTTCTTTCTTCCCTAGAATGAGTAGGAATTTTGATGCACCACTGACTATCCCAGCCAACAATGACAATGCTCCTTTCATATCTCCCGGTTACCTTCATTACTGGTTATGCATTCCAAAAATTTTCCTTCCTTGGTCACATACTCTCTAAATATTTAGATTTCAATTATTTGGTCCATATTTTGTTTCCTATAATGATTTAATCTAACTTGCGATTGATGGAATTGATACCATTTAATCTCACTATACACCACCAATCCTTAACTTCGTTACATTTCTATACAAGTATTGCAGATTTGCAGTACATTCCATCCTTCACCATTTACCCTAAATGTCAAATTCCATCAATATTCTTTTGCAGTTATTGTTAGTTATAAAAATAAATATTGGGTTGTCTGGTTGTTTGCGACCACAATTTTCATGCAGCAAGGATAGTAATTAACTAATGATCACAGACTTCACAGTTGCATTTGCTTGGTTGAAATCACAATTGTAGGTGCAAGAAGAAGAAAGAAATGATTCATGATTGTCGGTGATGATGGAAGGAGGTATTGGGGGTGGCAGATGGTGTTCAGCAGCTGTGATGGTTGATGGTGTAGGTAGGGTATGGTTGTTGCATGTGATGCAACAGATATGAGTTCAAGCTGAAACTTGCAAGTTGCAATTCAAGGGATTCTTGCAACTTGGGTTGCAACTTTTTTGGAATAGCCACCCATCTGAACACTTGGATTGCTTCTCAATAATGAGAATAGAGGTGCAACTCTACAATCCCCTACTGCCTTCTTCCAATGTGGCGAAAGCCCTCTAAGATTTCTCTCTGTAGCGCCCTTCTAATTTTGACCTATTTACTTTATGACCTACAACCTTTACAAATTCCATGAAACTTATATTTAGTGAGTGGCTACTTATTTCCATGATTCCATCTATCTTTCTGGAACCTTAGCTCCATAAAACCCTACTAAGAACATTTGGCATACCAAGGAGATTGTATTGCTTTCAACACATGCTCATTGATTGTCTATTTCCTTGTATCCTTAAATAATAGATCATGATGTTGCCCATTAGTGTCTACACTTTAAACCTTGTTAGCTATCATTTAACCACGATAGTTATTGGCTCTCATTTTTATTGTAGTAATTCATTTGTTTTTATTTGACTATGAGAAATGAGATTACATTATACACCAGCAATTAATAATTTCATTTTAAAACCCTCAATTTGACTATATTAAAATCGGCGACAATAACCCACAAAATCAGCCGCATATGCGGAAAATCCATGATCTCTCGAAAAACGTCGAAAATTGGACTATAGCCCATGAAATATGGAGAAAATGTGGAAATTTCAGAATCTCTCAAAATCGTCCAAAATAGGTGGAATATTACCCACATAATCGGGTGAAAATGCTAAATTTCAAAATCTCTCAAAAGTGTCCAAAATCAGTGGTCTATAACCCACAAAATCAGACAAAAAATGTGGAAATTTCTAGAACTCTCGAAATTGTCCAAATTTGGTGGATCAACCGAATATGCTGAAAAAATTGAGAATTCCTCAAAATCGTCCAAAATTGGTGGATTATATAGCCCACAAAATCTAGTGAAATTGCTTGCATTTCAGAATTGCTCGAAAGCACCCACAATCTGTGGACTACCCACGAAGTCAGACTAAAATGCTGAAATTTCAAAATCTCTCGAAATCGTTCAAATTCGGTGGACTAACGATATTGGGAATATTTATGCTTCTTCTGATGGAGTGAGAAAAGGAAAAACTAATTATCGATCAAAATTATAATTTGAAAATGTATTTAACTTCTTTTGGTTAGGCTAACCCAAGAAAAATGGGATTTATTTCTCATAACTCTATTTCAATTAGCATTAAGTAGATTAAGGTGGGACTAAGAAAAAAATTGATTGTTGGCCTACCTATTATCCCCTCGGGGTGAAAAAAAATTATCCCATAAACAAATGAATTGTAAAGTACCAAATAACATAAAAACAGAAAAATGCTTAAAAGATGTGTACCTTCCGCTGAAATTGTGTTGTATTCTGACAAATAGAGATATGAGACTTTTGATATGAATTTGAATCAAACTGGAGTTTATATAAATTTCGTAATATACAAATGAACGAAACTATTACAACAACAACAACAACAAAGTCTTTTTCCCAACTAGTTGGGGTCGGCTACATGAATTCTTGTTTTCCATTCTGCTCGGTTTAGCGCAATATCTTGTAAGGTCACGAAGCTATCATATTTTTTTCACCGTTTCCACCCAAGTTAGTTTAGGTCTTCCTGTACTCCTAACTCTAGTCTCAATACTTATCAAATCACTCTTTCTAACGGGGGTACTACTAGATCTACGTGTGATATGTCCAAACCACCTGAGACGTTCTCTCTTATCTTATCTTGGATTGGAACTACCTTTATCAGGTCTCGTATATGCTCGTTTCTAATTCTTTCCTTCTTTGTTTTACCACACATCCATTTTAGCATCCTCATCTCCGCTACACTCATTTTTTGGACATGTTTTTTTGTTGCCCAACACTGCTCCATACATCATTGCTGGTTTAACAGCTGTCCTATAAATTTTTTCCTTTAACGTCAAAGATATACGTTTGTCACGCAAAACACCACTGACACTTCTCCACTTAAGCCACCCTACTTGGATCCTATGTATAATATCTTCATAAATCTCCTAAATATCGGAAACAGTCTCTCTTAGGTATCTATTGGCCATCAAGCTTCACTACTTCCTCAGTTGTGTTCCGAATATCACTAAAATTATACTCCATATACTCTGTTTTAGTTTTGGTTATCCTAAAGCCTCTAGCTTTCAAAGTTTCTCTCCACAATTCTAATTTAGCATTGGCTTCTGCTCAAGTCTCGTCCACTAAGATGATGTCATCGGTAAAAAGCATACACAAAGGCATCTCATCTTGTATTCCTCGCGTCAATTCATCCATAACCAAAGTAAAGAGGTAGAGGCTTAAAGCCGAATATTGGTGTAAACCTACTGTAATAGGAAAATTGCTGGTCTCTCCCGTGGTTGTTCTAATTGTGGTCGTTGCCCTTTCATACATATCCTTAATTACCTCAATATGCCGAATAGTTATATTTTATTATTTAACACCCACCATACTATGTCTCTAGGGACTTTATCCTATGTTTTTTCTAGATCTACATAAATCATATGTAGATCCTTTTATTCTCCCTATATCTATATAATAAAACACAAAGAAAGCTATCAAGTGGCTCTCCTTCAATCCCCCCAAAATTAAAGGTCCAGATCTAACCTCACAAAACACATTTTCCCCCCAAAACTCAAATTCAAATCCCCCCCTCTCTATATATATATATCTATATAGAACCATGGATTTTTATACCCCAATTTATAATTATTTTTCACCATATACTAATGGAAACATGGACTTTTATTTACAACTAATTATTGTCATACTATTTAAACTTCAGTTACATAATTGTTGCTTTTCATATACTGTATCGTTCTGAAGACGTGCCGTAGGCACGTGGCCACGGGCAAATATAGTTTTTTCATAAGTCTCATCAGTACATAAATTGCTTCCATTGTTGACCTTCCAGGCATAAACCGAAACTTATTCTCAGGCACTGTAGTTTCTAGTCTCAGTCTGTTCAATCACTCCGAAATTTTCATCATATAACTCATTAATTTAATTCCTCGGTATATCTCCTTTATTTTTATATATAGGTACTAAAATACACTTTCTCCATTCATCGGGCTTCTTCTTAGTCCTCAAAATTTTATTAAATAATTTTGTTAGCCAACCTACTCCTACATCCCCAAGACACTTTCAAACTTCAATGGGTATATCATCCTGTCCTAAAGCTTTTCCTATTTTCATCATTCCTAGAGCATTCCGAACCTCCGAAGTCCTAATTCTACGGAAAAATATATGCTCTCGACTCTCCCTCGAGACCTCTATATTTAAGTTGCCTACAACCTTTTTATTTAATAACTTTTCAAAGTAATTTCGCCATCTTTCCTTAATTTCCTCATCTTTTACTAAGACTCTTGAATCCTCGCTCATATATCCAGATTTTTTATTTTTCTATCCCTTTGTTTAGCAAGCTTATAAATGTTTTTTTCCCTTCTTTTATTTTTAATTTTGTGTATAAATCATCATAAGCTTTTTCTTTTGCATCTCTTACCGCTTTCTTAACATCTTTTCTAACGGTCTTATATCTCTCCAAATCCTGTTTATTTCTATTCTTTTGCCATATTTTCAAGGTTGATCTTTCTCACAATATTTTGAAGTTCTTGCCACCACCATGTTTCTTTATAAATGAACAAAACTATTACCTTTTCAAATTCAAAAAAATTGAATAACCAAGGACTTTATTTTACTATGGATTCTTAGAACTCAAGTTGGCCCATGAAATAGGGCTAAAAGTGAAAGACCATACTAGTAGAGCATAACTCTGAAATTTAATCCAAATTTGGTGGACGTTAAGTCAACTGAATATGGTGAAATTGCATATGCTCTCAGAATGTCCAGAATAATTAGTGGACTATACCTAACTAAATCAGGTGAAATGCTTGAATTTCAGAATTGCTTGAAAGCGTCCAAAATCCGTGGACTACCCACGAAATCAGGTGAAAATGCCTAAAGTTTCAAAGTTTCAAATTCTTTGGAAATAGTCCAAATTTGGTCGACAAGATCGACTGAATATGCTAAAATCTACAATTCCTTGAAATTGGCCGACATTGGTGAATTACAGTTTACAGCCTCACGAAATCGGACAAAAATGCTGAAATTTCAATATTTTAAAAAATTGTCAAAAATTGGTGTGCCACCCATAAAATTGGCTGAAAGTGCAGAAATTTAAGAACCTCTTCGAAATGTCCAAAATCGGTGGACTATGGCCTACGAAATCAAGCTAAAATACTGAAATTTCATAACCTCGTAAAGGTCCAAAATCGGTGGACTACAGCTCAGGAAATGGAGCGAAATTTTATTTCGGAATTGTGGACAAACTCATGAAATCGGGCAAAAAGTGAAAGACCCTATTAGTAGGCCATAACTTCGTCCAAATTCGGTGGACTAAAATCAACCGAATATGCTGAAATTTCATAATTCCTCGAAATCGGCAAATTGATGGAAATTGGATGAAAATGCTGAAATTTCGAAATCTCTTGAAATTGTCAAAAGTTGGTGGACTATGACCCACGAAATTGGGCGAAAATATAGAAAAAAATTCAGAACCTCACGAAAATGTCGAAAATCGGTGGACTAGCCCACTAGATCAGGTGAAAATGCTTAAATTTCTGAATCGCTCGAAAGCGTCCAAAATTGGTGGGGTATATAACCCCACAAAATCAGGCAAAAAATGCGAAAATTTCAGAGTCTCGAAATTGTCCAAGTTAGGTGGAGCAATGTATAAAATAGCACATTATGAAGCTCGAAATAGCTCGCTATGTAACCTAACTCTAGCTCTCCCGCTAACGTAATTCATGTGCATAACCCGTTTCCTACATAACTATGCGCTATTTCTTTAGCGCATGCTATTTGTGCATCATAGCGTACCTTAAATATCATGCGCTACAAACGTACCATTTTATTTAATTTAAAAAGAAAAAAAATATTGTTGAGTTATAAACATAAGCAACAAACCCCTTTGCTTTCCCCCTCTTTCTTATTGCTTTCTGATGACTAAGGCACCCAATCCTTGAAACCTATAGTTTCTTTTAAGTAGTGGCGACAACTCCTGTGTAAGATGACTAAGGTTCTGTTACAAGTGAATCTTTCAAGCGAATCTTTCAGTATTTCTCACATTTCTCATATTTTCATTTTATTCCGATTAGCAAACCAACTATAAGGGTTTCTCTTTTTCTCTCCTTTTCTCTCTTTTCTAATTCATATTTTCTCATTGTAATTGACTCTTCATGATTTCATTCTCCTAGTTTAATTCTTTGAACTTTGAAGTTTGAATTAGGTAGATTATATTTTAGTTATAGCAGCTAATATATTTCATTTACTTAAGTACTTCGTGTTCTTAGACCTTGTAACTTGAAAAGTTGATTCTTGAACAGTGAAGTCTAATTTTGGTGAATATAGCATTTTTTCGTCTTCAAGTATTTTCTTTATTTTAAGAAATTTAGAATTTACAACAATTTATGGATATTAAATTTTAATTTTTAAATTGAAATTAAAAATTTCATAGCCTGCGCCATGCGTTACGCTATTTAAGCTTTGCGCTATTGATGGCTTGTACGCTACAGAATGCGCTATCGCTATTTACAACATTGAGGTGGGAATATAGCCCATGTAATAGTGCGAAAAGGGAAAGACCCTCTCAGTAGACCAACTTTGATATTACAGTAAAGGTTGAGCATACAAATAGAATCCCGTTTGCACCAAAAAATTCCCAATTAATATATATTCGGGGTGAAGTGTGTGTTTGGCTATGGCCTTATTCCCCCAACAAAAAAAAGAATCATACTAGAGTACTACTCCTTGTGCAATAACGCACGTGCTCCTGCCATTTTCTCCTTTTTACGTTTAGCGGATAGTTGATATAATTCGTCTTAAATATGTGTCGTTGGGATTAAATTGGGTAACTGATTTTAAATAGGTATTGATAGAACTTCATTTTACAAATTTGTGATGGAGATTTTGATTTTGAAAGTGTGGTTGAGATTTATATGGGAGGTTGATTTTAAGTGGATGTTAGTTATAACTCCGTCTTTTAAATGTGCGGGAAGATTAGTTGTGTTGTTTGCTAACATACAAACTGCAGTGCACACCCTCTGCTTAGTTATATGATAGATTCTGAGAAATGGATCCTTTATCTCAATAGTGAAACACAAATCTCCTGGGATCTATACCTTGGTAAAAAAGAAATGAAAATTGATCTTTTATGTACAACATCAGCTATATATTATACCTATCTTTATGTTTGTGCTGCGGAATCCATAGAAAACCCTTACGTATCTGTATTTATATCCTATAATTAATCTATTTTTAGGATCCGAGCCATCTATTTTGAGGGATCCATACCTCAGATTTACCCCCAGATTGATTTGTTAGCTTCTGCAAATTTTTTGACACCCTTGAAACTCACTAATAGGCCTGTAGAGGTAGATGTAAACAAATTTGCAGCCTATACATGTTATGCTATACATGTACATATTTGAATCTGTTGGTTTATAGCCATTATGTTGGTTTGTTATGCTCATTGTGTTAATCTGATACCTTCGTATAACTTCAAGCTGTGCGACTTCTCTTATGTGATATGTTCAAACTATTTCAGGTTAAGAAGGAGAGAGCAGAGCGTGAGGCATTGGGAGCCCTGCCCCTCTACCAGCGCACTCTTCCATAATCCTCTTGCTCCTGCTGTAGTATGTGTGCTTAAACAATATCATTTTGCAAGGAATAAACTGCTTCCTAAAAAAAATGGAGACTTTTGGTCCTTTTATGTAATCCGTTCCTTTTCAGATTATTTCATTTTGACTCGTCAATTTTATTCAGCATTTTGATATTATGCTCTGCTGATATAAGGTATCTGTCCCGAATCATGAAGATTTGATACAGTTCCATGATAATTTCATCTTGCCTTTTTACACATTACTTTCAATTTGCTATCTTTATGTTTCAGATAGAAATGATGAGATTTTGGATATTTATTATTTTATACCTCTTTATACATGGATAATGGTTATGGAACCCTAATTGGATCTTCTAGGATTGGATCAAAATCAGACAGTTGTTATTTATCACTCATATTAGAATATCGATGTTGGAATTGATAGTGAGGAACAAGGAAAGGCATGACCACACAATCTATCTAATCTTTTGATGTACGACACCACACCGAAATGTTTTAGCCTTTTCCTCTTATTGATTTCAACCATGCATTACTGCACCTTTTCCTGTAGGTTTCTTTTCAGCAGTTCCTTTATTATATTGTGTAGGAATGGGCTGGCTTTGTTTGTTGCTCTTTTTTGGTTTGTTCCTCTTTGTGCAATATCAGGTCCTACTAGTCAGATATGTATCTATCAGCGGTATGGCGGGTTGTAAGCTGTGAATTGGTTAGTAATCAATGGGTAAATGCGGCTTACTATTTTACCATCATCACTCATTCTGTCATACTACCATGAGGACCCACATTTTGTTTGGTCTTTTACCTGGATCTTAACCCAGTCCAACTTCACATCATTGTCTTTCAAAAGAGAAGTGAGAAATGCTGCACATACATCATTTCTTATTTTAGACTTACATAGAGTTGTCTTGTAGTAATTAGTGTGTCTTACTCATTTTTTTAAAAAAAAAGTGATTAATGAATTCAACACATCTCGAGAGGATTAGATCATGGGCATAAAAAAGCTTTATGTATAATTTAACGAGGTTAGGGGGGGTACGGTGTTATCGTATATCTATAGTGACGCTTACGTGGCATTATCCCTCGGATACTACATTACACGATCTACCTTATTTATAGAATTATTTAAGCGTACTGAACTATATCTATACATCACATGTTTACATCACACGTGATCAAGCGATTGATGTAGGGTATGCCATCTACTTCATTTCCTCAACTCGAATACATCAAACACAATAATGTTATTATTGATGTTATTATTGTACGTACTAATACTTTATACGTGTACTAATACTTTATACGTGTAATGCATGTCTGTAAAAAAATACTAAAATGATTAAAGTAAAAAAATCTTACGTGGCAAGGACTCGAACTTGAGATATCTTTTATGTTAATTATGCACGGACGTTGTATGCATTGATAGATTTATAAATGACACTAAAAAAATTTCCCATTATAATATTAGATATTAGAGATATGTGTTGATTGTAGACTGTGGTAATGCGGAGGAGCTATTATCGTATCGCCCAGCTCCCTAACCTAATGCGGCCAGACCGTAGGGAATCTTAGCATGGGGGGACGTCCTAATCTTTTGCCGCCGCAAGGCTGGCTAATCGTACGCAGCAGGAGCAAGGGAACTCCCCTGGTTTTGGAAGGCACATGAGTCCGAACGCTATTATGAATGTGCGACCGACACTACACTACGTAGGTACCTGTGCAGGTGAGGCGTCGGTCGGTCCTAGAAACGGCGGCAGCGGTGCGAGGAGTTAACGGCCAGACGTGTTGCAACCTAGGGATCACCAGTCTTTCGCTCTATAGGGATATCAGGGGGGCATAGCACAATTCCTCTTGGAGGAGGGCTTAATAGCGCCAGGTGACTGATCCTGCCATAATGTACTCCTACCTATTCTATTGCACCGGCAACCGAAGTCGAACATACATACGACAATCTTCATGCGTGAAGGGACGGGAGGAAAGAAAGGGCGGTAGATGATAATGAGGCGCCGCGTCTGGACGGGTGGGCTGAATGGATGAGCGAAAGGTGCCATGGAGTGGGGAATATCCCAAGTCTAAAGTTAGACAACTAAATGCACCTCGAGGTGCAGCCCAGGAACTGGGGGACCTTCTCGAGAACGGGATAGGCAATTGAGAGATAGAGTTAGCCTATTCGTTATGGGGAATCAATGCTCCGGACCGAATAGAGCTTACCTCCGTAAGCTTTCTCCGACGCATATTAGCTTAGCTGCGCTCAATAGGCCCTGGTTGGTTTGACTTCCTCTCTTAGGCCACCGCTCCGCGCCTTACCCCCGCAACACTCCCACTCCAAGCTACGCCTGCTGAGCAAGATGCATTGCCATTTCCTCTTCTGTGGACGCACCTCCGCCTCACTATGATATGACCCGGAACGGGAAGAGAAAGACTTCGATTTGTCCGGCGGGCTTGATCGCGTAAAGCCAAAGACGCCACAAGACAAGGCCGCAAGCTATTGGGAAGGGGACATGATCAATAGAACCTGGCTGAATCCGGGCTGGGATAGTGGCGCCCAGTTCCGAAAAGGTTCGATCATGTTGGAGGGGGCATCCCACTTAGTGATCGGTCTGCTAGTTCACGCAAATCCGAAGAAGTTATCACGGACGAGCCACATGCAGGGAAACTTGCACGTGTGGTTCTGGCCGGGCTTTCCTTTGGTATCTAATAACCTTGCTTCTGCTCGCCGCTGGCGCACCTCTCCTAACTATTGCCCATTTATTGCGGAATAATTTTTTGAGGAGGGACAATTTTACATATTTCTGCCAAATCCTTCCATTATTAAGTACGGCTGGTACCATTTCGATGTGTTTCGATTTTTCCGAACAAGAGAGGTTTGATGCTTTTGAATCCATTGTATTAATTCCACTTCCTACTTGAATGCAACTGCAGGTACATGTGAAGAAATGATCAAAAGGGCCGTATTTGCCAGAGAATTGGGAGTTCCCATCGTAATGCATGACTACTTAACTGGGGGGTTCACTGCAAATACTAGTTTGGCTTAGTATTGCCGCGACAATGGACTACTTCTTCATATCCACCGCACAATGCATGCAGTTATTGTTATTGATAGACAAAAAAATCATGGTATGCATTTTCGTTTACTAGCTAAAGCATTACGTATGTCTGGGGGAGATCATAATCACTCTGGTATAGTAGTAGGTAAACTGGAAGGAGAACGTAAAATGACTTTAGGTTTTGTTGATTTATTACGTGATGATTATATTGAAAAAAACCGAAGTCGCGGTAAATAAAACTGTATGTATCTGCATTTTGAGAAAAGAGAATCTGGACCATTCAAATACATGAACATGGCTGTTGCAGAAAGTCTGTTGTCTTGTTTAACTTACCCCAATAATTCGACCCAAATTATGTCCACTGCCAGCAAGTAAAAAAAGCAAAAGTTCACCACTTACCAAACGGGTCGGGTCCACTTGTATCCCAACCCGATTAATAAGCGTAAGAATTCAAATCAGAAACTTTTTTCTTGCAAAAAGGGTAGTCGTTGGAGAACGGCCGAAAAAACCGTGCCGTTTTGCAGTCAACGTGGGTTGACTGACACGTGCAGCTGTAAGTTGTACCGGCGGAGTAGTGCAGGGTGAGGTAATTGATCACACGTGGTAGACTCGTGTGAATTACGTGGAGGAGAGAAAGCACGTGAAGGTGATGGGCAAGCGGATAATTTGGAATCCAATGCTGTGAATAGTCAGGATTTTTTAGCAACTGGGGTAAAATAGTCATTTTGTTATGTCATAATATTTGCATTGTTTACCACTTTACCCTCCACTTTACTATATTTCAGTATTTAAATATTTTGTTTCTATAAAACAACTATTTGGCATGGTAATGGAGCGAAAGGTATAAAAAGGATGTGATACAAGTACAGATATTGCAGAATGATATCTCATCAGTTGTTTGTTAGAGCATCCACAGTCGTTGAAGCCATTTTTTGGGTATATAGCAATTTGGAAATAGGAAAAAGGGAATGTTGCTGCAGTCGTCAAAAGGTAAAATATAGCCGGACGGTAGATTTTTTTCCGTCCATTAAGAATGACGGGGGATTATCGTCCGTTTCAATTTTTTTTTTTAATTTTTTTTTTTTTTTCACTAGAAGACAAAAAATTAAAAAAAAAAAAAAAAACCAAGAATAGGCCAGGGACGGGAGATTAACTCCCGTCATTTTGGCCAATGACGTGGACCAATAGTATAAGTTTTTTAATTTTTTTTTTTTTAATGCACTACACGACAAGAAGAAAAAAAAAAAAAAAAAAGAGAAAATTGGCAACGGACGGGAGATTATATGCCGTCAATTTCAAATGACGGTGTATATTCCCCCGTCGGCCAATCGGATCGTTTTTTGATTTTTTTTTTTTTAAAAAAATGGTTCGGACGGGATAAAATCAACCGTCAATTTCCTTGGACGGTGTATAATACGCCGTTGGTTGACCTTTTTTTTTTTTTTTTTTTTTTTTTTAAAGCTTCTTAATCATTGGACTTGTACGGGACGGAAGATTATCTTCCGTCAATTGGTTCGGACGGAAGATAATATTGCGTTAGCTATATTTTCCATTTGGCCAAATCGCCTGCTATATTTGGCATCGAACTGTTCATCGTATACCCAAATTTTGGGTATTTGGACGACGACTGCAGCTCGTTTTTTTCCAAATTTTCCAAATTTTGGGTATTTAGCCCACGACTGTGGATGCTCTTATTTATCCAAAATATGCATTTTATAGCAAGCAAAACGCTGCAGTCGTTTGTTATTTATGCATATTTTGACGATTTTACAACAGTAGATGATTATATATAAGAGCGGATATTAAAAAAATGCATATTATACAGGATCTATCCCACTAAAAATAATATTTTTTTAATTCTCAGACGGAACTACACAGTCTGTCCCTTTAAAAATATACATATTTTATTTATCAGAAGGATCTTTAAATTCCGTCGCTCTCCAAAAAAATTTATTTCGTGTTAAAAAATACCCAATCCGTCCAGTGGAGGGGGGTCCTGGGTCCATTAATTTTTTCCAACTAAAAAAAACCGTTTTAATTAGTAAAATGTTCGAAAAAATTATTAAAAAATCGTGGGACAGATCTTGAAGATCCGTCCGATCTTCTTTTTTTTTTTGCTATATTATATCAATTTACAACTGCTGCAAACTCACCTTACTATATCTATAATATGCATTTTCCCATTTTTTAGCAAACCACGACTGTGGATGCTCAACCATACTAGTAATTTACACATGCGATACACGTCTGAATAAATATAGTTTTTTAAAAGTTAAAATTCAGATGTAGTGTGGATTTGAACCTAATACCTCATTTGTAATAGTTATCAACGTGCATTGCACGCTTGATAGATTTACAAATGACATTTAGACTTTCTCCCATTATAATATTAGAGATTTACACATGCAATGAATGTCTTAATAAATATAGTTTTTTAAAGTAAAAATTCAGAAATAGTCTGGGTTTGAATCTAAGACCTCAATTATAATAGTTGTGCACGTGGGTTGTATGTATTAATAGATTGACAAATGACACTAACGCCTCCTTATATTATAATATTAGAGATTAGAGATTTGACTTTAAGACGGCAATATGAATTTCAAGATTGCTAGTTGTAATCTATATGTTTCTTCCAAACAAAAAAAATTGATATGATACTAGCAAAAAAGGCTAAAAGGATAACAATAATAATAACAGTAACAATAAAGATTTTTTTCTCAACTAGTTGATAATATCTTTTGTAAGGCCACAAGTTATCATATCTTTTCTCATCGCATCCACTTAAGTTTCAGTCTTCCTCTACCCTCAATACTTAACAAATCACTATTTTCAATCGCGAGGGGGGGGGGGGGGGGGGGGGGGGGGGGGGGGGGGGGGTAATTTATCCTGGATATGAGCTAATTTTATCATGTCTCGTATATGCTCGTTTCTATTCTATCATTCCTGGTTTTACCATACATCAATCTCAGCATCCTCATCTCCGCTACACTTAATTTTTTGACATGTTGTTTCTTTGTTGTCCAACATTCTGCTCCATACATCATTGCTAATCTAATTGCCGTCCTAAAAAATTTCTCTTCAACTTCAAAGGTATAGATTTGTCACACAAAGCATCACTAGTACTTCACCAATTAAGCCACCCTGCTTAGATCATATGTATAATATTTTTACAAATCTTCCCATCTCTTTGTATAGTCGGGCCTAAATATCAGAAACAGTATCTCTTAGATATCTTTTGATCATCAAGCTCCGCTACTTCCTCATTTGTGTTCTGAATATCACTAAAATTACACTGTATATTCTATGTTTTATTTCTACTTATTCAAAAGTCTCTAGTTTTCAGAGTTTCTCAACACAATTCTAATTTAGCATTGACTGGAATATGATATCAAATTCGGGTTATATTTTCTATATCTATTTGTGCCCTAAGACAACCGGAAAACACTCGACCCATAGTAATTAACATTGTTGTGCTAATGGAGATGAGCAAGCACTATACATGTCTATCGTCACATGGGTAAATAAAAAAGATTGCATTCAAACTAAATATTGCATAACATTACAATTTTTTGTCGGCCTAAGAGTAAATATGGAAGATTTGATTGGAAATCGTATCAGCACAACATTATGACTTCTTATCTTTAATTGTCAAACCAATAAGTCGAATATCTATCTTTATATTCTGACCAGCTCATCACTTATCATATTCCTAATCGTATCTACAACAGACATTCAACCTCGTTTTCTTTCCTAAGATCATCCACAGTGGTTTACTATATTTGTCATTCTCTTATATTTTAAAAAAGTTGGCGCTGCAGTCATTTTTTATTTTGTCATTTTTGGCCAACGGGCTATAGCACGTTCTCATATTTAAGAAACGAAATTGTGATTCTCATAATATAGAAGACGAAACATATTGTTCCGTCACAATTTTTCTCTTTCTTTTAATCGTATCGGACGAGAAATGTTGCTTCGTCCTGAAATTTTTATAATTTTTTTTTTAAAGATCACACGGAACATGTTGTTCCATCTCAGTTTTAAAAAAATAAAAAATAGAACGAGACGGGACATGTTGTCCCGTCCGATCTAAAACTTGGACAAACGGGACAACATGTCCCGTTTGAACCCAATGCGTCACTTTCACCCAATTAACCCACTAACTTAATACATACTCTAATCACTTAATACATACTCTAATCACTGTTACTTAATATTTAATAAATATTTAGTATTATTTTAATCAATAATTAATTAACTAATTCTTATTTAGGTAATAATTATTATTTAATAACTGATTACTATTTAATAAAATTTTTAAAAACCCGCCTCTTCCAATTAATAAATAAATTTTTTTCCTGATCATGCTAGACGATACATGTTGTATCGTCTTCCTATTTTTTTAAAAATTTTTAGTAAACGACCACTTCCAATTATTAAATATTTAGTAAATATTTAACTACTAACTTAACCTACTAACTTAATACTCTAATCACTGTTACTTAATATTTAATAAATATTTAGTATTATTTTAATCAATAATTAATTAACAAATTCTTATTTAGTTAAAAATTATTATTTAATAACTGATTACTATTTTATAAAATTTTTAAAAACCCGCCTCTTCCAATTATTAAATAATTTTTTTTCCTGATCATGCTAGACGATATATGTTGTATCGTCTTTCTAGTTTTTAAAAAATTTTTAGCAAACGACCACTATACACATACGCTCCGCTTGCAATTTTTATATGTGCCATTTTCTCAAATATGAGAAAACCATTGTGAATGCTTACAAATTATCAGTTTTAGCTGAATGGATATGATATCAAATCCAGATTTTCCATATCCATTTGTATGATTCAATTATCTGAAAATTCAAGGTTAGCATGTGAAATACATGTGTGAATACGGAAAAAATGATTGGTCACAAGGTCCAATTTGCAAACTTGTAGTGAGAAAAGGTGCAATCTTGGGAGTGGCGAAGAGAAGAAAGCTCAAGTAAAAATCCACTCTCTATACACCGACGCCCACACCACACCAACCTTTCCTCTTCTTCAAACTCTTCTAGAGAGAGAGAGAGAGAGAGAGAGAGAGGTAAAAAGGATGGCACATTTTCTCTCATTCCCATAATCACTGCCTTCACTCTCGCTAATCACACTGTAATGTCACTATCCTTTTGAACCCCCCAAACAAAAAGTTGCAATTTTTATAGCTATGGCGGCACATTTTAGCAAGACCAGGGTTTTGTTGGCGGTAGTGGTGGTGGTGTCGGTGGCGTCTTTATCGTGCGCCTCGGCCAGGGTTGCCAGCGTGGCAAGACAGAGGCTAGCCGTTAGCAAGCATCTGAATCGACTCAACAAGCCTGCTGTCAAGTCCATTCAGGTCTGCAACTCTTTTCCTTTAAAAATTGCATTTTGATTTTTTTTAGTACCCTACTTTTTGTTTGGGGCTTTGATTGTTTGTAGTAGATTTGTATGATTGTAAATGTGGGCATCTTTTAAAATTGTAACTTGATGTGTATTTTTCATCAAAATTGGATTTTTATTAGTGCTTCTATTGTTTCACAAATTTTATGTTATGTATTATAAAAAAATAAATAAATTATGTTATGCTATATTGTTGTTCTAAATTTTAGTTCTTTTTGTTCACAATTTCTAGGCTAAAACAATTTTATTATGCTATTTTGTGATGATTGTGGTTGTAGTTTTTAATCAAATAATCAATTTTATTTGCTAACAAATGCAGAGCCCAGATGGGGACATCATAGATTGTGTTCATATCTCTTATCAACCTGCTTTTGACCACCCTTTCCTAAAAAACCACACAATCCAGGTCCATATCTTTTTCCTTACTTTCTCATCATTTTAAAAGAATAATCTCTCTTTTTTCGCGTGTTTTGAAACTTTTTTGTTGTTGCAGATGAGGCCTAATTACCACCCAGAAGGCTTTTATGATGAGAACAAAGTGGCAGCAAAGAAGGAAACCAATTCCAATTCCATTACTCAGATGTGGCACCTGAATGGAAAATGCCCGGAAAACACGATACCGATCCGGAGAACAAAGGAAGAAGATGTGCTAAGGGCTAGTTCAGTTAAGAGGTTTGGGAAGAAGAAGTTCAAGCACATTCCGATTCCTAGCTCAGCTGATCCTGACCTCATTAACCAAAGTGGGCATCAGGTAATGGAGACTATCTCAACTTTAAAAGATTAAAAAAGAAAAGTTAGCTTTAGAATAAAGTTGATATATCTTTCTTTCCTAACTTTATTTTTGTAATGTGGGTTCTTTTTGAGTAGCATGCAATTGCTTATGTGGAAGGGGATAAGTATTATGGAGCAAAAGCTACGATTAATGTTTGGGAACCGAAGATTGAACAGCCAAATGAGTTTAGTTTGTCGCAGCTTTGGATTTTGGGTGGCTCTTTTGGGGAGGATCTCAATAGCATTGAAGCTGGTTGGCAGGTAAATTTTCTCAGTTAAATAATGAAATCGAATTTGTTTGACAAAGTTTGACGAAGGCTTAAACCTATATAGAGAATGTGAGGTTCTTACTTGTATGTTTAACAAACAGGTTAGTCCAGATTTATATGGGGATAACAACACCAGGCTGTTCACTTACTGGACTGTAAGTGATTCCTTTATGTTATTTGTTTCAAGTGTTCTTGAAAGAGAGATTGTCGATATTTTTTACGTGTAATAAACAGAGTGATGCATATCAAGCAACGGGGTGCTACAACTTGCTGTGTTCCGGGTTTATTCAGATCAACAGCGAGGTAGCGATGGGGGCAAGCATTTTTCCCATCTCTGGATATGGTGGTTCACAATACGATATCAGTATACTTGTATGGAAGGTAAAAAAGAACAAGCCCCCACTTACCACTCAAAGATTCTTCTTTCATTTATTTAGATTTTGTTCTTTTGTTTTCCTTTTAGCATTTATACTCTTCATGCTTCAAATTTCCCTTTTGCTTAAAAGCCATAGGACACTTTAAACACTAGAATGTATATGCTAATGCTAGTAGCATATATTCTTCGTAACCAACGGTGGTTTTTATTTTTTTAATTTTATAATATTAAGGATAGAATCCTAGGGGATTCTAGCCAAATACTATTCGAAACCCAAAATAGTTCATATAGTCAAGGTTCATAATACCAATGGTTGTTACCAATTTGTGAACCTACTTACTCCCTTCCTAAAAGATCTACTTTTCTCTCTACATCATATAATTCCCAAGTGTTAGATACAGGTTTCATCAAATTATCATGAATAAATTTAAGCAATACTTGTGAAGAAACCTTTCTCTTCAATTTCAAGAAGATGCTTTAGTTTAACTAGATTTCTGCTTTTTACTTTATGTAAACACAAATGGGGAATTGGCATTGTTACAAATTTGAGGAACTTATGAATTTTAGGACAGAGAAAAGAAATGTAGTGCACATGTTATGAATGTAGTGTGGAACAGGTAGTTTAGATTTATTGTCGTTAAGAGCTATGCCTTTCATGCATCATATAATTCTCAAGAAGTTGGTGCAGATTCTGCGACTTTTTGTGTACGAATTTGAGTAAAACTTGTCAAAGAACCCTTCTGCTCACTTTGAACAAGATCTTTGTAAAACTATACTTATTTTGTTCATACTTCTACTTACCTAGTCATTATGATACATGGAGATTTCGTTTGAATTTGTCCTTTAAGAAATAGGAAAGTATTTAGTGTGCGGTATGTGCAGAACAAGCGGACTTATGATGTTTCCTCCTATGTTTAGGATCCGAAAGAGGGTAACTGGTGGATGCAATTCGGAAACGACTATGTATTGGGCTACTGGCCATCATTCCTATTCTCGTATCTAGCCGACAGTGCCACCATGATCGAGTGGGGCGGCGAAGTGGTAAACTCAGAGCCCGACGGTCAACACACATCCACACAAATGGGCAGCGGCCATTTCCCCGAAGAAGGGTTTGGCAAGGCGAGCTACTTCAAGAACATCCAAATCGTTGACGAATCAAACAACCTGCATGCCCCGAAAGGAGTCGGCACTTTCACAGAGCAATCCAACTGCTATGATGTCCAAAGTGGTAACAATGGTGACTGGGGAAGCTATTTCTACTATGGTGGTCCAGGGAAAAGCTCTAATTGTCCATAGAAATAAGCATTGATTCCCCCCTTTGTTACATTCAATATAAAAAGTAATGCTAAATTTTCATCTACACTAAAGCTCCATTTTAGACATTTTGAGCTGTTTTTACATTAGCTTAGGGTTGAGTGAGGTCAAGCTTTCTGAAGAGAAGAGAAGAGAAGCAGGCCTCTGGTAACTGGTTTGGTTTGTTGGTTGGTTTGTTTTTTCTTTTCTGTGCCTGGCCTGTTTGTTAGTGGGTGTATGCAAGTTTAGGTTGATAGTATAGTACTGTATGTTCAAATTGGCAGTATAAAGCATGGGAATGTGTGTGAGCTGTTCAGGGTTATTAAATTGTGCAGTTGGTGAGATCATCTGTTGTATTTTGTGGAAATTGACATAAATTATGCTCTTGATTTGGACCATGGTTTCCTACTGTATTCTTTGAAAATTTTGATTATCTAACTGTGCAAATGACATCTCTATCTCTATCTCTACATTATAATGGAAGAAGGATCATGAATAGTGAATGTCAATCTATGTGCTACCTTCCTACTACTGTAGCTACAGTATAGCTGCACTTTATCTGCCAGTTTTTTTAATTTTAAATAGTCAAGCTTACAACGCATGTGTTTCTCCTAACTCACCCATTCTACTCTTTATTCAAACGTGCTTTGCACACGTGTATTTACTAGTATTATTAGTTGTACATCTGCGCATCAATCTTTTCATGTGAAGTATCATGCCTCGTAACTAAAATTCCAAAGTTGTGGGAATAAATGACAGTTTTATACTTATACTAGGTTTGTCTGTTGAGTGCACCTTGTTTGATCATATAAAATAATTTCGGAGGTCCAGCAAATCAATTGAAGTAGCAAATATATTATATGAGAAACTTTTGGGAGTTCAGCAAAAAACATATTATATGATTTTTTGATTTTTTAAAATTATTTTAAAATTTTAAAATTTTTATTTTTTTTAAAATTTTTATTTTCTTAATTTTTTGAATAGAAGAGGGAGGGAGAGAGAAAAAAAATAATTAAATAAATATAGGAGTTGTTTTGGGTAGGGATTTGAATTTGAGTTTTGGGGAGACTTTTTTTGGGAGGGGGAATATGTTTTGTGAGGTTAAATCTGGGCTTTTGATTTAGGAGGATTGAAGGAGAGCCACTTGATAGCTTTCTTTGTGTTTTATTATATAGATTTTTAACACTCCTTCAAGGCTTGTTCACAGCGGTATCTTATTTCTGTAATCTTCGTTTGATGAGTGTAGATTGTGAAACTCGAATTTGGGTTGCTCAAATGCCATGGTTTTTATCTCTACTTAAACTTGAAAGTTTTGGGTTGCTCCAATGCCATGGTTTTTATCTCTGCTAAAACTCGAATTCGAGAGTTTTAATCTTATATTCATAGAGCTCTTGGCAAATTCAGGAATTTTTTTTACCAAACTATCCCACTTTTTTGAAAGTATGTACCAAACTATCTCTGTTTGAAAGTTAAATACCAAAAAGTTCATGTCGCTAACTGAGATAGCCTAAAAATCTGTACGCTATCTCAGTCAGCGTGTGTTAGGTGCTACTATTTTTTTCCTCAAGTAAGAATGTTCGAAAAAAATCTCAAGTTTAGACTCGCTAATCCCGTTAGCGCGCCCATTTAATCCAGTCGCGCTAACTGAGATAGCGAGTGTAGATTGGTTTAATATTAAAACACACTTTGGGAAAAAAAATGAAGAAAAATCTCAAGTATAGACTCGTTATCTCCGTTTAAGAGTGTGTTTGTACCACACTCGCTAACGGAGATAGCGAGTGTATTGGCTTGCAGGAAAAAATCATTGGGTTTAGACACGCTACCTCAGTTAGCGAGTGTGTTTGTACCACACTCGCTAACTAAGATAGCGTGTTTTGGGAGAGAAGAAGTGGGATGAGAGTGCGACATCGAGTGTGATTTAAGTGAAATCCAATCGATACTCGCTATCTCAGTTAGCGCGCCTGGTTTGAATAGGCGCGCTAACGGAGATAGCGAGTCTATACTTAAGATTTTTCACTCTGGCTTGAGAGTGATAGTAGTGCACCCTAACACATACTGACTGAATTAGCGCGCAGATTTTTACCTGACGCGCTATCTCAGTTAGCTAGCGACATGGACTTTTTTGTATTTTACTCTCAAACAGGGACAGTTTGGTCCATACTTTGAAAAAGTTGGATAGTATGGTAAAAAGTTCGCAAATTCAGTGGTGTGAATTGAGGGGGAAATGGATTTGACAAACAAATCATCATGTTGACGTACAGATCCACAAGGAAACCATGACATGAAAATGACATGAAAATGAAGTTATCTATATAATAAAACACAAAGAAAGCTATCAAGTGGCTCTCCTTCAATTCTCCAAAAATTAAAGGTCTAGATCTAACCTCATAAATCATATTTTTCCCTCCAAAAAGTTTTCCCCTAAAACTCAAATTCAAATCTCCCACCCAAAACAACTCCTATATTTATTTAATTATTTTTTTTTCTCTCTCTCCCTCTTTCTTCTATTCAAAAAATTAAGAGAATAAAAATTTTAAAAAATTTAAATTAAAAAACTAAAAAATTTTAAAAATTTTAAAAATAAAAAACTTTAAAAATAATTCAAAAAATAAAATCAAAATCAAAAAATTCATATAATATGGTTTTTTGCTGGATCCCCAAAAATTTCTTGTATAATATATTTGCTACTTCAATTAATTTGTTGGACCTCCAAAATTATTTTATATGATTAAATAAGGTGCACCGTTCCGAAGACGTGCCGTAGGCACGTGTCAACGGGCAAACCTAGTATATAAAAAAAAAGGCATGAAAATGACATGAGAATTCCATCTGGAAACAATTCTTCACTTCCATTACTAATTACTAGTAATTTACACGTGCATTGCACGGCTTAATAAATATATATATTTTTAAAAGTAAAAATTCAGGCATGCATGTTACACGGGTTGGTAGAAGGACAAATTACACTAAGGCATTTTCCCATTATAGTAGTAGAGATCTTTTGAGGCAAACGAAGCAAACCTTTTAGACTGGTTTGGCTAAATTTTTAAAAAAAAAACTCCACTGAACTTTCCGGTCATTTTAGAAAAACCGTATTAAGTTTTTTTATATTAAAAAACCCACACAAAACTATTGTTTAAAAAAACACATTTTAACGGAGTTAGATTTCCGTTAGGCTAAATTTAAAAAAAATCACATTTATCTTTCATTTGTGTTTAAAAAACATCACTTAACTATTCAGGTGTTTAAATAAAACTCACCGAACTAACCATAACTTTAACCCTAACCCTAACTCTGTCAGTATGTATTTTTTAAACAATAGTTTTGTGCGGTTTTAAAAAAAATTAGTGCGGTTTTTTTAAAATGGCCCAAAGTATAGTGATTTTTTTTTAATTTTTAAATTTAAATTTAGCCTTCCAGTTTATATAACATTCTGATATGAGTATTATAAAACCCAAACCTTTAGGGTTTGTAACATATATGTCCCTAATAAATATGTGAATATCATGTATGCCCCTCACAAATATGTATTTTCATATCTTTTTCCAACAATATATACTGCATCTCTTAATTACCCCCTCTAGTTAAAAAAAAACTTAAAACGATGAAGAATTTTCAGTTCTTTTTTAATGGATTTGATAAAAAAATGATTAAAATATTCTCTTATCTATCATTCAAACTTTTTTTTTAATCTTTGTAAATCTGGACAATTATTAATCCAATCAGGGCCGGCCCTGACCCAAGGCCGGCTGGGCGACCGCCCAGGGCCCACTTCAGGGGAGAGGCCCAAATTTTTTAAAGTATAATGGATTAATGGACTTATAATCTCTACTATTTTAATGGGAGAGTTTGTCACCAAACAAACTCAATTTGTAACCAGACAAACATGTGCATTGTAACCAAACAAATACGTGTAATGCACTTGCATAACTAATATTAAGGATGTCATAGGTTCGATGTCAGACAGCGTCTGCATTTTAAAAAAAAAATTATATTTATAAAGACGTGCACCGCATATGTAAATAATGGATTAATGGGTTTGTAATTAATTTTTAGGGGAGGGCCCAATGTAGTAATCTCTCTCTCTTCCAGTATCACTTCAACTTCTTCAAATTTTTTTTGGGTCCAGCCTCTTCATCTATTGCTAATTCAGTTATTCTTTCCTTGAAGAGATAAAAATATTCTGCATATGATTTCATTTCCATCAGGATTTTTGGACGATCAGCATCATTCGAGTTTTTCCCTTGAGGTATGAACAGTTTTCATGCGTGATGCAGTGTAGTACAACATTTGTAGTTTTGTACTGCAATAGTTTGCAGTACAACAAATTCCTTCCTTTCCTGAATGCTTAAAGAGGCCCTCGCAGGGACCTCTCCTCTCCTGTGAGGATTCATTTTTCCTCATCCTTTAAAATTATTAAAATCTTATTTGCGAACAACTATGACTCAAGAACGGTTAAATGGATTAGCAATTTTGAGTATTGAAAAGAATATGTTGAAAAATATTGAGGTTGAAAATATAATTAATGATTTTGTTTTTAAAAATGCAAAAAGAAATCATTTTAGATGAGAAGTGATTGGTTTTTTTTTTTTGGTAGGTGCAAGAGTCGCTGTCACTATGCTTAATGAAAAATATGGTGCATTTGGTGTCATAACGCAAAACAAATGTAATCTTTATTTTTCTGGGTATTGTTTTTATGTCCCCCGTCGGTATATTATATTTCATTAATATATATAAAAATACATGCGTGTCTATAAAGGGCCCAATTTTTTTCTTTCACCCAGGGCCTTAAATACCTCAGGACCAGCGCTGAATCCAATTGAGACTCATTATCTTTTTCCAAAATTTCTTCTTTTTTTCTTCAAGAAATTGACAAACTAACAGTGCATCTTTGAAAACTATATATTTTTTCTTACGTTACTTCTCCAAAATTGTCATCAATCTTGTTTTTTAATGATAGATTATAAGATTCCTGATTTATTTTTCCTTAAAACTCTTAAATCTTTTTCATTTGATTGTCAAATCTGATCTTTTAATTTGATTTATATTAGTCTCGTAAGGGTCAAATTATGGTTAACTTAGTGTTATCGAACATAAGAATAAATATGAAATAAAGTTCAAATTGTTAGGGACATATACGAAAAATATATTTGTGAAGGATATATATATATGATATTATTATATTTGTTAGAGGTATACAGATTTGGTAGTTATTAGTAATACATATTTTTGAGGTAGGCTAATCCTACCTTTTACTCGTCAAAAAAATACAGATTTGGTAGTAGAACTTTAGCAGCGGTAAGTGGTGTACAATGTTGTTGATGAGATATTGTATAGGGCGCAGTTTAGCAGTTGAATATTCTTGATGCTCATTTCCTTATTCTTTTGTTTGTTCTCCCTGCTCTCGGTGTACCTTCTTTATGTGAATTGTAGTTTTTTATTGCTCGTTAATAAAATATAAGGTGACAAAATAGAGAATATATGCAGAAGATAGGGTATTCAAAAATGATGCTGTTTGTTTTTGAGGTGGCTTCACCAGGTGTGAGTTTTCTCAATTTATAAAGTGAAAGATTCGGTACTGGCTATACGCCCGCCCTCAGCTGGGAGAACGGTTCGGGAATAGGCGAGAGTGAGGTGGAGGGCGGATGCTCGGCTCGGAACTGGAGGCTCGGCTCGGATCTGGCGGCTCGGATCCGGAAGTCTCGTGTACCTACACTCGGCCTAGGAACACCGGGGTTGATCCCGGTAGCAGACCCTCCGACGGTCTAGTTAGTTACTAAAGAGCAACAGTAGTTAGGATTTTTACAGGAGAAAGATTGATTACCTTTGAAGGTGGGAGAGGATCTGGTATTTATAGGCATTGCAAAGCGGGTCTGGACCCGTTTGGATCGGGTCTGGACCCGTTTGCCCGTGGGCATGATGTGCATGGGGCTTAGGGCTGACCTGGCAGACCTAATGATCAGGGGTGAGTGATTTTTGAGGAGATCCTGTGGTCCAGAAAGGGCCACGACATCTCATCCATATCAAAATCAATGTTTTTTGAGTCTGAGGCAACAATTCATCAAGGTTGGGTAGAACCATAATCAAGCACAAAATTTGTAGATTCCTCTTGTAACATTAACTTTAATCACTGGTATATATATTATATTATGGGTTTACTGTATTTTATTATTTAGGAGCTTGGTATTCAATGTTTGGGTGCATGTGGCTTGGTACAATATGCTTTGATTAATCATCTACTCCTATCACATTAGCACTCTCATGTCTCTTAGTAGAGTCCTAGTTGGCTTCATTACGTCTTGTTCCCCATCCTTAACTAATTAAAGTGCTAATTAAAGACCATTTGATATGGTCATCTTTCATAGTTAATTAAAGTACAATTTAAGAATCATCCAAAAAAACAACCAAACCCTAGGGTTGGATAGTTGTATATTTCATCTTCATGGTCATAAAATGTACGTTACAAGAGTATCCACAGTAGTGTTTCTCATTTGCCAAAAAATGGCTGCTACAGTAATAGCAAATAGAAGCGATCGCTGCAGTGATCGTTTGCTATACTGTTTGTCAAAATTGAATGGGACGGTATATGATATACCGTCTGTCGTTTTGAAATTAAATTAAAATAGTTAATTACTTATTAACTATTAAACTATATTAATTAAATAAATTAATTAATATAATAATAACTAAACTTACTTATACAACTACATAAACCTTAATTAACTACTTAACCTACTGACTAACCTACTGACTTTTTGACTTTTTGACCTTTTTTCATGGACGGGGAATCATTCCCCGTCTCACCATTTTGGTTTTTTTTTTTTTTGTTTTTTGTTTTTTCCGGGCAATCACCTCCGTTCATTTAAAATAAATAAATAAATAAATAAATAAAAGTGACAGACGGAATATGATATCCCGTCTGACCCTTTTTAAAAAAATAAAATAAAATAAAATATACCAGACGGTATATCATTCCCCGTCTGTTGATAATAAACTATATTAAAATTTGAGAGACGGGGAATCATTCCCCGTCCTTTATAATTTGAGAATTCTCATTTCGTTTCTCAAATTTGAGAAACAGATTTGAGACGATTGCTAAAAAAATGACAAAATGAGAAACCGTTGCAGCGGTTCGTTTGCTATAAGAGCATCCACAGTCGTTTGCTTATTTGCCATTTTTTCTATTTTTTTTTACTGTTGCTCACACAGTCGTTCGCTATTTTGCCATTTTTTGGCAAAATCGCTACAGTAGAAAGGGGCGAATAGCATTTGATATAGCAAAATGCATATTATAGCAGACGAAATTTAATTATTATTTTAATTGATCGGACGAAACATGATGTTTCGTCCGAAGTAAAAAAAAAAACAAATAAAATAACCTTTAAACGTGGGAATGAACATGACGTTTCGTCCCAATTTGAGACGAAACATCATGCTTCGTCCCAATCCAATTTTAAAAAAAATTGTAAATTTTAATTTTTTTTTGCAATTATCTAAATTGATTTTGCAAATTTTTAAATTGTTTTTGTAAAAAAAATTTACAATTTGTTTAAAAAAAATCTTTTTGCAATTTTTTTTACAAAAAAAACCTCCGGAAGCACCATGCTTCGTCCAGCTACAGTGAATTTTTGGAAATTTTTGTAATTTTTTTAATTGTTTTTGCAAATTTTAAAATTTATTTTGCAAATTTTTAAATTGTTTTTGCAAATATTATTTACAAACTATTTTTAAAATTTGTTTTTACAATTTGTTTTTGCAAAAAAAAAACTTCATTTTTTCCCCTTTTTGGTCCCGTAATTTTTTTTAGTTACAGACGAAACATCATGTTTCGTCTGTTTCTTTTTTAACGAACTTATACATTTTTTTGCCATTCGACGACTGCAGTATTTCGTCGAATTGGATGGGCAGAAAATGCATTTTGCCATTTTTCACATTCAACGACTGTGGATGCTCTAATATGGCAAATTGCCATTTATAGCAAACCACTGTGGATGCTCTAAGCCATATTCCTTTCAAAAGCTATGCTTAGTATTGCTTTTGAAACGACTAAAAGTACTTTCGGAATTTTGCATTTACTTTCAGGCTTTAAAAATTACTCTTAATTTGAAAAAGCTATTCAGTGCAGGTAGAACTTCAATACATTTTAGCCGAAGTACTTTTTGTTTACTCCATAGTTATAAATCAGTTGAATTATGTTCATAAAAAAATGGATTTACGAGAAGAAGAAGAAAAGCGAATTCTTTAGCAAGAATCCTCACTTTTTAGTAGCAGTGGTATTAGGTCGGGTCAGGTCAGGTCCTTCACTACCCGAATCCGGATCCGGACCCTTACGGGTCTAAAAATTGGACCCGGACCCCCTCACGGATCCGGATCCTATTAAAATATTCCTACCCGTTCGGATAGGAACGAGAGTGTGAGCGGCGAGCGGAGGCAGTGAGTGGAAGATTTAGAATAGATGAAAGAAGAAAAATGCATGAATTTTGAGTTTGGAAGAATAAAATTTAGAATTGAGGAGGAAAGAAGGGAGAGATGAGGATAGAATATTTATTTTTATATTAATTTTTTGGATTTTTTTTAAAGGGTTCGGATCGGATCTCTTTTGAGCGGACCAGGATCCAAACCTGAAAGTACAACGGGTCTTATTTTATGACCTGGATCCAGACCCGGATCCGAATAGACCGGGTCGGTTCCGGTCCAATACCGGATCCGAGTTTCGGATATTTATACCAATGCTACTTTCTAGACCTAAGCATTGGGATTAAATTAATAGGGGAAGACTTGAGCTTAAAAGACGAAGTTCTAGGAAACTTGTGACTTGCATCTTTCATTAATGTCCCTGGTCATTAGAGAGGTGATTCTTAATTTTTTTATGTCCCTAGTCATTAGAGAAGTGACTCTTTAATCAATAGGGGAAGACTTGAGCTTAAAAGATGGTAGTTTTAGGAAACTTGTGACCTGCATCATTCATTAATGTCCCCGGTCATTAGAGAAGTGACTCTAATTTTGTAGGGTGTTCCCACACAGGTTCCTAACAAACAAATATTGAAATTCTATATCAGTCCTTCACAAATTACTATTTATATATGGGTAAAAGGAATATGAGCAACTTGCTTATTTGGTAAATGAGCAATTGATTATGTGTCATGCATGTGATACATTGGACAACTAACCCTTTTAATAATTTTCCAATCACATGTATGCCACATCATCAATTACTTATTTACTAAATGAGCAAGTTGCTCATACCCCTTTTTCCCTTTATATATTGATTCCTCAATCTACTTTAATAGTGACCAGAAGTGTATTAGCAAAAACAGTAGTGATCCAAAGTGATTAATTTCATATTCAAGTACAATATTGATTCCTTAATCTTACAGCTTTCTCACAAGCTGCAAGGGGCTCGACGCTCGGCATGTAGCTCGATCAACGTCCTAACTTTTCACAAGCTGAAGGAGCTCGACACACGGCATGTATCTCGAGCAACGCCCTAGTTTCTCACAAGCTAAAGGGGCTCGACGCTCGACGCTCGGCATGTATCTCGAGCAAAGCCCTATCCTTCTTACAAGTTGTAAGGGCTCAATGCTCGACGCTCGGCATGTAGCTTGAACAATGCCCTAGCTTTCTCACAGGTTGGGGGGCTCGATGCTCGACATATAGCTCGAGTAACGCCCTAGCTTTCTCACAAGTTGGGGGGCTCGACGCTCGGCATGTAGCTCGAGCAACGCCCTAGCTTTCTCACAGGCAGGGGGCTTGACGCTCGGCATGTATCTCGAGCAAAGCCCTAGCTTTCTCACAAGCTGCTAGGGACTCACCGCTCGACATGTAGCTCCAGCAAAGCCCTAGCTTTCTTACAAGCTGTAAGAGCTCGACGCTCGATGCTCAGCATGTAGCTCGAGCAAAGCCCTAGCTTTCTCACAACCTGAAAGGGCTCGACGCTCGACGATCGGCATGTAGCTCGAAAAACGCCATAGCTTTCATACAGGCTGGGGACTCAATGCTCGGCATGTACCTCGAGTAATGCCCTAGCTTTCTCACAAGCTGTAAGGGCTCGATGCTCGATGCTCGGCATGCTGCTCGAGAAACGCCCTAGCTTTCTCACAGGCTGAGGGGCTCGACGCTCGGCATGTATTTCGAGCAAAGCCCTAGTTTTCTCACAGGCTGAGGGGCTTGACGCTCGGCATGTATCTCGTGCGAAACCCTAGCTTTCTTACAAGCTGTAAGGGCTCGACGCGTAACGCTCGGCATGTAGCTCGAGCAACGCCCTAGCTTGCTCACAGGCTTGGAGGCTCGACGCTCGACATGTATCTCGAGCAAAGTCCTACCTTTCTCACAGGCTGGGGGGCTCGACGCTCGGCATGTATCTCGAGCAAAGCTCTAGCTTTCTCACAAGCTGTAAGGGCTTGACGCTCGACGCTCGAAATGTAGCTCGAGCAATGCCCTAGCTTTCTCACAGGTTGGGGGGCTCGACACTCGGCATATATCTCGAGCAAAGCTCTAGCTTTCTCACAAGTTGCAAGGGGCTCAACGCTCTGCATGTAGCTCGAGCAACGTCCTAGCTTTTCACAAGCTGAAGGGGCTCGACGCTCGGCATGTTCCTCGAGCAACGCCTTAGCTTCTCACAAGCTTAAGGGGCTCGACGCTCGACGCTCGACGCTCAGCAGGTACTTCGAGCAACACCCTAACTTTCCCACAAGCTTGGGGGCTCGACGCTCGACGCTCGGCAGGTACTTCGAGCAATGCCCTAGCTTTCCCACAAGCTTGGTGGCTCAATGCTCGACACTCAACACTCAAAACTCGATGCTTGGCATGTAGCTCGAGCAACGCCTTAGCTTTTTTACATGCTAAGGGGCTCGACCCTCAAACGCTCTACGCTCGAAGCTCGGCATGTAAACTCCCCAAGGGATTTTCCATCCTACCACCGTAATTGCTCCCACTCGTGAACGGCCTCGCTTGTCGCTCTTTGCCTCGACCCTACTGGTGCTCGGCTCGGTGCCAATCCCAGTTACTTCTCAGGGTCTCAATAATCCATCTTCGCCAAATACTCCCTCCGCTCTTCCAACAAAGACAAAACTACTCCTCCACAGCTAGTTTACGCAGCCCTCCAGGAGTGGGGGACTTATGATATGGTATAAATGATGTGGCCCCATCAGGGCTCTCAGATCTCCTCAATTTTTGCTCCTCCATGATCATCAAGTCAAACAGGTCCAACGAGTTTCAGCCAGTTCCGGACCACTGGCTAACAGGTCCGACCCGGCCCATCAAGGTCAGAGACCCGTTAGCCCCTACCTATAAATACCAGAACCCCTCCTTTCTTCTAAAGGTAATAAATCTTTTCCCCCTGAACCCTAGCTACTGTTGCTTTCTTAGTGACTAACTAGATCGTCGGAGGGCCTGTCACTGAAAACTCTCCCGTTGTTTCTAGGCATTGTGCAGGTATCAAGATCCGAGCCGAGCCATTAAGATCCGAGCTGAGCCATGATGATCCGAGCCGAGCACTCAGCCTCTACCTCTCTCCTGCTATCCTCGAGCCGAACGAATAGCCCAAGGATCAGATCAACGCCAGTGTCGTCATTTCCATTTTACAAATTACAAGAACTTATACCTGTTGCCCCCATACCCCAAAACTAGTAGCATCAGGTTGGCGCCGTCAGTGGAAAACCAGGTCACTGACACCGGTCCGATCCTGGCCTAGGATGTCATCTCGAAGCTAGGCTTTCCCATGGCTCCCAAAGCCAGAAAAGCCCTCAGCGCTGGACGTTGTCCAGACCCTCCTCCCTGTCGCAGCCATGCGCACACCCATGGCTCTGGTCAACATCGAGCCAAAGCTGCTCCCGACTTACGATGTGTAATACAGGACCGACAGATCAGCCGATCGAGGGGAGGGGCCGCTTCCAACTCAGCCTCGAACCATGGCAGACAGCCGACCCAAGAACGGGAACCAGCATACAGCCACTCACCCCGGGGGCCTCCGCCTTCGCACGGCCAAGTAGAGCAGACCCCAGTCACGAGCGCCGAGTTCCAAAACTTTAGGAACGAGGTCCTCCAGGCTATCCGGGGCGGTCCCCGGACCGAGGCGCACAATAACACCGACCTGCAGCCAGAAGCCCTGGGCAGCGAATCTCACGGTTCGACTTGCCCACATGAATAACACGATGCCGTCCTCCGACGCCTCCAGGAGTTAGAGAACTGCCTTGCCCATCTCAGTGAGGGCAGACCACAATCTAGGCAAGGGAACTGGCCGAACCGATCTCCATTCTCCTCTCAAATCCTAGACGCCGAGATTCTAAGGAATTTCAGGCTACCCCAATTCGAGACCTACAATGGCGAAAGTGATCCAACTGATCACATAGAAGGGCTCAAAACCCTCATGTTGATTCACAGCGCATCGGATTCTATCCAATGTCGCGCCTTCCCTGCCACCCTGTGTGGTCCAGCTCAGGAATGGTTCTCAAAGCTAACCCCCCTGCTCAGTCTTCTCGTTCGACCAGCTAGAAGCAAACTTCCTAACCCACTTCGTGACCAGCCGGAAGGTCGAGAAAACGAGCGCGTCCCTTCTGAACCTCAAGCAGAAGGAAGGAGAATCCCTCCGCAATTTCGTTCGGATCTTCACCACCGAGGCGAGGTCGGTCTCCTCTCATGACGCGGGCGTCGCTTCCGTAGCTTTTCGGCACAATGTTCTCCACGGCAGCTAAAGGCCTCATTAGCCAAGAAACCACCCGTCGACTTCCCCGACCTTCTCAACAGGATCGAGAAGTACATTTGGGCCGAGGAGGCTCTACACCCTGAGGGCATTAAAGAAGCTACCGCCAAGGGAAGCGAAAAGCGGACGACTTTGAGCCCGCCAAGAAGACCCTGAATGATGCATCCGACCAGAAGAGGCCACCTTCGGTCCCCCATTTTGAAAGATATATGCTGCTGACCCAGAATGTGCTAGCCATCCTCTTAGAGATCGAGGATAAAGGGATCATCCGACTCCTTCCCCGACCGAGCAAAAAAAAAGGGACCAGAGGTTCTACTACCGGTTTCACTGAGACAATGGGCACAAGACGGACAACTGTTGCACCCTTAAAGATGAGATCAAAGTCCTCATCCAGCGAGGGTACCTAAGGGAGTTCACCCGGTATAACCCAAGAGACCGAAGGGACCCGAGGAATCTGAGGCATTCGCCTCCTCCTCAAACAGTCAACCGACAAACCGAGCAGGGCCCTGAGCCCGGAGAGATCGGGGGGCCGGCCATCCTACACTGCATCCATGGCGGACCCATAGGAGGGGAATCCAACACTTCTCGTAAGGCCTTCTTGCGAGAAGTAAATTCGGTCCATGACCTTCCCCTTCCCTGGGTTCAGCAACAAACGGTCTCCTTCTCAGGAGAAGACCTGGAGGGCGTCCGACTCCTACATTGTGATGCCCTCATCATCAGCCTCGTGATGACAAACTTCGAAGTTTGCCAAATTCTCATAGACAACGGAAGCTCGGTCAATATCCTCTTCTTGGAAGCTTTTGAAAACCTCAAGCTCCCCCGCGAGAAGCTAAAACCGGCCGTGTACAGCCTTCACGGGTTCTCCGGCATCCCCGTCCAAATTGAGGGGATCGTCACACTTGATGTGACCGCCGGGACGACCCCGATTATGCTGACCGAATAAATGGACTTCACGGTGGTCAGTGTCAAGGATGCATATAATGTCATTCTCGGCCGACCCGGTCTCTGCTCGTTTCAGATAGTCCCGTCGGCCTACCACCTGAAACTGAAATTCCCCACTGACCTCAAGGTCGGTATCATTTGGGAAAACCAGGAGTTTGCACGCTCGTGCTATATGACCGTGGTAGGGGGCGGGGTATTCCCCCTTGATGCAGTAGAACTTCTACCTGATAGAAACCAGTCTGAGTCAGAGCCCGTAGATGAAATGGAAAAGGTCTCCTTCGAGGTGGAAGATAGATCTAAATGGTTCCATGTAAGCTGGTCCTTGTCCCCAAATCTGAGACCGACTTTCATTGAGTGTATTCACCGAAATATCGACCTCTTTGCTAGGATCCCATCTGACATGCCCGGGATTTCTGAAGACATCATCATGCACAAACTGAGCATCCACTCGGGTTCCAAGCCGATCCAGCAGAAGCGGCGTAAGTTTGCTTCTGAGAGACAACAGGCAGTGAAAGAGGAGGTGGACAAAATTTTGTCTGCCCGGTTCATACAAGAGGTCAGCTACCCCGAGTGGCTAGCTAACGTCATGATGGTGAAGAAGACAAGTGGGAATTGGAGGATCTATATAGACTTCACAGACCTCAATAAGGCGTGCCCCAAAGATCCGTTCCCCCTCCCAAGCATCGATGCCCTGATCGACGCGACGTCGGATCACGAGCTACTGACCTTCATGGATGCCTTTTCGGGCTATAACCAGATCAGGATATTCCCTCCGGACATCGCCAAGACAGCCTTCGTAACCGACCAAGGTTTCTACTGCTACCGGGGCATGCTCTTCGGGCTAAAAAATGCCGGTGCCACCTACCAGAGGCTCATCAATCGGGTCTTCAAAGAACTGATCGGTCGGAACATGGAGCTATACGTTGACAACATGCTCATCAAGAGTTGCCAAGGGTAGGATCATGTGACCGACCTCGAGGAAGCTTTTGGTGTCCTTCGATTCCACAACATGAGGCTTAATCCCGCTAAGTGCACCATCGGCGTCTCCTCGGGAAAATTTCTCGGGTTCGTTGTTAGCCAGTGCGGCATAGAGGCGAACCCAAAGAAGATATAGGCCATAATTGACATGGCCCCTCTTAGAAATATAAAAGAAGTTCAACGGATTACGGGACGACTGGCGGCCATCGACCGCTTCCTTTCCAAGTCTAGAGAAAAGTCGCTCCCCTTTTTCAAGGCCCTACGACGGGCGAAAGGCTTTGAAATGGGGGGCTCTCAGTAGTAGGCGTTCGACCAACTGAAAGTCTACCTCGCCAACCCTCCTCTTCTAAGCAAGCCCGAGCTAGGAGAATTCCTCTCCCTCTACCTATCGGCATCGGAACACGCACTTAGTGTCGTGTTAGTCAGAGAGGAGGACGGGGTTCAGAAGTTGCTCTACTACGTCAGCAAAGTCCTGCTCGCGATCGAGACCCGTTACGCAAAGATGAAAAAGGTCGCCTACACTCTGGTCATGGCCGCATGGAAGCTCCGTCCGTATTTTTGGGCCCACTAAATCCAGGTTCTCACGGACTAGCCCTTCAAGGCCGTTCTCCACAAGCCAGAGAATTTTGGCTGCTTAATCAAGTGGTCGATCGAGCTGAGCCAGTACGCTATTAGCTACCAACCTGGAACGACTATTAAAAAGCAGGCCCTCGTCGAATTCATCATGGAGTGCACCATTTCCGATCCTTCCGTACTTCTTGAAGGGGAGCCAATTTGGGAGGTTTCTGTCGACGGCTCGTTCTGCGAGGTCGGAAGCGGCGAGAGTATCATACTCAAAGGTTCCGACGACTTTGTTCTCCGGTATTCCCTACGTCTAAACTTCCCTGCCTCTAAAAATGAGGCGAAATATGTGGCGATGATTGCAGGGCTCACATTAGCACATAAGGCAGGGGCAAGGCAAATCAGAGCCTTCAGCGACTCCCAACTCGTGGTCAACTAGATCACCGGGGAGTATGAGGTTCGTGACACTCGGATGATCCAATACTTTGCACTAATCCAGCAACTCTTAACTACCTTCGACTTCGCCTCTGTAGAACGGATCCCGAGAGAGCAAAACGCTCAAGCTGACTCTTTGTCCAAGCTCGCTTCATCGTCCTTCGAAGGCTTCGGCCGCACCGTCTTAATAGAAGTTCTCCTAAAGCCTAACATCGAATTCCCCGGGGTCCCTTACCTCGTTGTTGAGGCTCAATCAGACACTTGGATGGCTCCCATCCAAAAGTTTCTGACATATGGCAAACTTCCTGAGGATCGGGTCGAGGCGAGAAGGACCAGAATCCGTTCAGAGAGATTCACTATGATCGATGGGACACCCTTCAAATGCTCGTACACAAGGGTGGACGGAAGACCTTATCTCCGCTGTTTGGCCCCTGATGAGGCCAAATACGTGCTGAAAGAGCTACATGAGAGGATCGGAGGATTCCGCATGGAGAGTAGGTCGCTCGCTAGGAAAGCCCTAAACCACGACTATTACTGGCCAGCCATGTTACAAGATGCCCAGGACCTCATAAGAAGATGCGGCTCTTGCCAAAGATTCTTCTCGGTGAAACGACTTCCACAAGCCAACCTCCAGTCGCTGGCCAGCCTGACCCCCTTTGCCATGTGGGGGATGGACTTGGTCGGACCCTTTGATGAACCCAATAATAGTCACATTTAGGAGCAATAATCTTAATGCAATTGGACATTTAAATGCTTTATATGTGGTATTTTACTCTTATTTTCTCTTTTCCATAGGAAACAGCCTAAAACAGCAAAACGAAGCAGATTCAGGATTTTGAGGATGACACACAGAAACTGCAGGGCATAAGTCGACTGGTGTTTCTAACAGGCGACTGGACAGAGAGGCTGACGTTGCTCGGCACAATCGACTTGCTCCAGAGACAGTCGGCTTGACTGATGATCATGAATCTACAGATGTCTCGACACAGTCGACTGATGACAAAACCAGTCGACTGGTATTCAGCCGAGTCAGAAGATAAGAATAGATGAAGATGCATCCTCATCCAAATCCGAAGCAAGATTAAGTTATCCAAACCCAGGTTGTCTGCAAATAACAACTCTTCATTAATTAAGATGGGGAACCAGGATTGGCAAGTGAGAAGATCGACTCAGATCTATATTCAACGTGGAAAAAGATAGAATTGAAATCTGCAGATGTGGGCAAAAGAAGTTATAAAAAGGCTGGAATAAGAAGTGAAGGGTATCACGGAATCTCAGAATCTTCAATCATCAACCACAGGCATTGTTCTCTCAGCATCGAAGAAAGAAGGAGATCAAGTACACTGAAGGGGACGAGCCAGTCGACTTAGTGACAGCAAGTCGACTTCTCAGGCCGAACATCATCAGTTTATTTCTTCTCTTTCTGTTTTTATTTTAATCATGTATTCGGAAATGTTAGTCAATAAAAGTCTTATTATGTGGAACTAATTTCATCGTTGGGTAGATTGAAACCGTAGTCATGTAATGCTATATTCTTCTGAATGCTACTCTATTACTTATTGATTAAACCTGATTGAATTGGTATAGATTTATAATAATCAAACTTGTTCAGAAGTTCTAAGAGCAGTCTACTGAGAGTGACAGCAAGTCGACTGCCATGCAGAACCTGAGTTTATCAAGTTTGCGTATTATAAATCTGAATCTGTTATATGAGTATAGAGACGACCCGTATCTCGTGCTCATAGTTTGAAATACAGGAATCTTTAGGGGTTCTTGATTTAATCAACTTGAAGGATCTAGATCTGATACCAATTTCTAGAACTTCGAGTGTTTGTTCGTTTCCATTGTTCTTATGTTTTCTTTAAGTGCAATAGATACCATGCTAAATACTTAAGGAAAGAAACGAATTAGAGTAGATACCATGCCTAATTCTTGGCTTAGGGAAACAATAACTTTAAGGAGTAGATACCATGCCCTTAAAGGAACGAACATGAGTAATTAGAGTAGTGTAGAAGGTGACTTAGCATTATTGACTATAGGTGGAAATCAAAGCCCAACTACTTAATAGATATTTGTGATTCAGAACTACTAGATCTAGTTTTTAATCTTGTCATTTCTTTTAGAACAACACTTTAAGATTTCTGTTTTATTGGTTAGTAAGTTAATTTCTACAATCTCTGTGGGATCGACCCTTGCTTGTCACTACGCTTCTATAAACGATTCGTGCACTTGCGAGGTTTTAATTTGTGTCTAGTTTATCTATATATTTAGATAACTAGATTGCACAATACCCTTCCCAAAAGCAACAGGCCAAAGGCGACCAAGTGGATCAAGGCCGAACCCCTGGCCATGATCACCGAGCATCAAACTCAAATTTTTTTTCTGGAAGCACATCATCTGTCGGTTCGGGATCCCACAGGTGCTCATCACCGATAACAGAACCCAATTCGCAGGTAAGAAATTTCGGAAATTATGTAAAGACATCTGCATCCAGCAACGCTTCTCCTCGATATCTCATCCTCAGTCGAACGGCCAGGCAGAAAATGCAAATTGCCAAATCCTTGATGGGCTCAAGAAGCGGTTGGATAATTCTCCCAAGGGATTGTGGGTCGACGAGCTACCGAGCATCCTTTGGTCGCACCGAAAACTCAGAGAATCCCCACGGGCGAATCACCATTCAACCTAACATACGGCACCGAGGCGGTCATCCCCTTAGAAATCAGACTCCCTTAGCCCAGGATCATGGGCATCAATGAGGAGACCAACTTAGCCTACCTCACAGCAAATTTGGATCCGATCGACGAGCTTAAAGAAAAATCCGCCGTCAGAGGAAGCATATACCAACAACGGATCGAGAGATTCTACAACAAAAAGGTCTGTCCCACCAACATCAAGCAAGGCGACCTCGTGCTCAGAAAACTAGCTATATCCGACCCCAACAAGAAGAGGAAACTAACCCCCAACTGGGAGGACTCATATAAGGTCTCTGAAGTGGTATGCCCCGGCACGTACCGACTCGAAGACCTTGGGAGCAGGGGAGTGAAGAGACCTCATCAAGTTCCTCAGAGGGGACTAGACTTCTTTTGTAATCGAGCTTGTCTAACCGATCTTTTGTAATCGGCAGTGCGAGCCACCCCTTTTGTGTAAACATAAAATAGTAGAAAGAATGAAGTGTAATCTTATTTCTTTCCCTTTTTGTTCAAATTTCTATGTATTCTCACAAACTGAGGGGTGCTCGACGCTCGGAAGTGACTTCGAGCAAGGCACTAGCTTTCTCACAAGTTTAGTGCTCGATGCTCGGCAATGACTTCAAACAAGGCACCAGCTTTCTCACAAGCTTGGACACTCGACACTCAGATGTGACTTCGAGCAAGGCACCAGCTTTCTCACAAGCTTGGACCATCGACGCTTGGCAGTGACTTCAAGCAAGGCACTAGATTTCCCACAAACTGAGGGGTACTCGACGCTTGGTAGTGACTTCGAGCAAGGAACTAGCTTTCTCAAAAGCTTGGATGCTCGACAGTGACTTCGAGTAAAGCACCATCTTTCTCACAAGCTTGGACACTCGAAGCTCGGTAGTGACTTCGAGCAAGGCGCTCGGCGGTGACTAAGAGCGAAAAACAAGAGACTAATCAATCTCCAAGTCCTCGACCCTCGGCTCGACTCCTGAGCCAAATGGGGCTTCTCAGCCCCACGTCCTCGGCACTCGGCAGTGGTTATGAGCGACAAGATTTCTCAATCTTTCAAGTCCTCAACCCTCGGCTCGACTCCTGAGCCAAACGGAGCTTCTCAGCCCCACGTCCTTGTTACTCAGCGGGGACTACGAGCGACAAACAGGAGATTTCTCAATCTCCTAAGTTCTCAAAAACAAGTTTAGACGAATCGCAAAGAACCATTTTTATTATAAACGCCTTGAAAGGCCACGGTACAATAAAGTGTTATTACAACGGCTATTACCTCAGCCTAAGTTTTCCTCAGATGCCCTTCGGGCTGACACAAGCCAACTCGAGCCCCGCTGAGCGCGTTTGCTCTCCAACAACCCCCTAGTCCCGTCGGCATCGCCAAGGTAGACACTCCGGAAACGGAGCTCTAGGCGTCCCCCCGGCTTCACCATTTCCAAATGAAGGTCGGGGAGGGACCCTCGATGGAGGGTCGACCTCCCCCAAGAGAACAGAATCGAGATCCTCCTACACCTAGCATGATCTTCATCCTATGGATCTCCTGCTCCTTCTCCACCACAACCTCACGAAGGAAGGAATCAGAGTTCGGCCGCCTGAAGGCATCAGACACCGACCATGCCATCTCGGCACTCCCCTAGTCGCGATCGGCAATAGCCTTCTACAGGCGTGCTGCCTCCAAGCTTAGGTCCTTAGACTTATTCATAAAATAGGTAACTGCAGCTTCTCGATCACAGGTCTGTTTGGGATAGCGTTCAAGACAGACTCCTTGGACTTCAGCCTGCTCCAAAGGTGCCTGACCTCAGCCGAACTAAGATTGGCTCCGAGGGTCTCGTCCATCTGACACAAAAGGGAGGAAACAAGATTTCACTCCAACCTTTCAAAATAACAAGTCATACAGTTCGGTCAAAAATATATATTCATCATCCCAAAAAGTTTTTACAAAAAAGCGGTGGCCAGTCCTCACTCGGCAAATATAATAAGAAGGGGGGGATAAAGACTACTTCTTAGAAGAAATCAACACCTCTTCGTCGGCCGCCCCGTGAACCTCGGCGTCCGTCGCTCCTCCCGCTTCCTTCTCAAGGTTCAGATCTAACTCCGCCTCCTCGCCTCCTCCCCCAAGCGTCTTCGGATGTTCAGGTGCCGCCAAACCATAGTGGAGTTCATCAATCTTGGCCTCGGGGTGGAGGAACAAGAAGTGCTCCTTCGCCTGATCATAAGCCTCATCCTGGGCAGCAATAACCTCGTCCCTTGCTGCGGCCTCCAGGTCCTTGTACTTCGCGACCACTTTCGCCTTGACCTCCGCCACAACACGAAGATGCTCGTGGGCTTCAGTCGCGAGGTTGGCTCGGAGGGCCTGCACTTGCCCCTGAGCTGCCTCCAGCTCGATCTTCAGATCCTTCGCTTCACATAAGTATTGCCCAGCATTCCTCACCTCATTCTTCACATCCTTCTTATAGAACCTCTTCAACTGGGCCCCGACCATAGATGCCTGCGAACGAGGAGCCAAGAGTTGTAATGTTCAAACTAAAGCAATGTCACTAAGTATAAAGCTAAAAGACGAACATAACCTTACCATCACGTGGGCCTGAGCCTGCCTCATATAGCACGTCTTGACGGTCTCGATCGCCAAGCTAGCCCAGTCGCGCGGTGTAGCGAGGCAATCCACCACCTCGGCCGATATGGGACACTCGGCCAGAGTGTCAGCTTCCTTTACCGACCAGTCAGGGGCCCATGACTTGAGCCCTTCCTTACACACCATCTCCTGAGCATCGGGGCGTAATGGGGGAGTCCCGCCCTTCAGAGCCTCAGCAACCTTTCGACTACCAGAGCTCGGTTATGGCTCCTGCGGCCCTCTGACGAAGAGGGTCTTCGCCTTCTTGGGAGGTCATTCCGAGGGGCCTTCGGAGCCTCCCTGAGCGGACCCCGCCTTCGGCTTAGACTGTTCGGCCCTCCTCTTCTGGGCCAGGTCCTTCAGGGCCTTCCTCGCGTCAAGCTTTGCCTGGTCCATCGCTGTAGAGGAAAAGGAAGAATTTTAACACGAAGGCAGAAAGTTAAATAAAAAAGAAACAGAACATACAAGGGTCAACAGGGCTCAGTCCGATCCGAGCCAAGTGCAACTCGATCACATTTGGCCAGCCGATGCTGTGGCCCACTATGATTCGATCGACATCAGTCCACTCCGCTTCCGTCAACTCTCTCCGCTTTGAGGGTTTGTGGTTCGGCTTGTAAAAATTCTAAGTAGTAGGAATTTCCCAAGGCACCGAGCTTCGGACTACGAAGTATTTCCCCTTTCACCCTTTGATAGAGTCTGAATGCCCATGCACCACCTTCTTGTGGGGACGAGGTAATATGTAATATATGTCCTCCTGCTCTCACAATGAGCTCACCCCTAGAACGGCCCGAAAGTACTTTAGTTTCAAGGGCACTCCCCCCCTCCTCGCAGAGCAACATGAAGCAAACCAACTGCTTCCAAGAGTTAGGACCATACTGCATCGGGTAGAGGGCCCCCCACCTCAGCACCCTCTTGATAAATGAGTGCAACGACAGCCTTAGCCCCGAGACAAAAGCATCCTCGAGAAACATACAGTAGTCGGGTGCTAACTCGGTGGTCGGGCGAAGGCCAGGGCTGGGAATCATCAGCTCATACTTCTGCCCTATAAAGTAATTAGCCCTTATCACGGGCAGGTGATCGGCCGTCAAAACACACCAAAATTTTTCCATCTTGATCTAGGTTCGGCCTGGCGAAGATATTTCCACCCTGAACCAAACCAAATCCTCGATGTTGTTAGGGTACATCCTGATGGATCGGGGCTACTTGAAGTATGGGATGTCGAGCCCATGCTTAGGTGCAAACTCGTCTGGCATCCCCGGACAGTCTGGGAGATGCCATTTCTTCCTCCTCCTTCGGATACGTGGAGCCATCGGAGGAGATGGTGTCACCAAAGGCGGAAGAATGGGGGGAACTTCCACAGCATCGTCCCCACTACCCTTGTCAAGGGCACCCTCTGCTCCCTCATCCACCACACCTTCCTCGACTTCTTCACCCTGTACCTTCGCCTCACCCTTGGAATTGCTGAACTCTGCCAGAAACAGCTTGCGGCTGTGGAGCGGCACTACGTCCAAGACTTTGTCGCTCAGATCCCATGACGTGGAGGCTGATAGATGATCCTCCTCATCCCGACTAGAGGCACTCACTTAAGAACCGGACTGAGACCGTGACATAACAAAAGCAATATTAACCTGGGTTTTGTGAACGGGATGTCACCGGAAAGGTCGTCACCGGCAGCCAAAGAGAGAAGCTCCAATTTTTAGAAAGAGAAAGCAAAGTTAAGAAATAAGGAAGGGGTGGCAGTTTTATAGAGGAACTGTCGACGCCTCGAATTCCGCTAAAGAATCCTAATTGTTAAATCTTAATCATCAAAATCTAATGGTTGATAAGATTTCAACGCCTCCATTCTCCCCTCCTTGACGTCAGCCTCAGACATGCAGCTCGCAAGCTGTAAGGGCTCGATGCTCAGCATGTATCTCGAGCAAAGCCCTAGCTTTCTCACAAGCTGTAAGGGCTTGACGCTCAGGCTCGACACTCGATGCTGGCATGTAGCTCGAGCAATGCCCTAGCTTTCACATAGGCTGCGGGGCTTGATGCTCGGCATGTATCTCGAGTAAAGTCCTAGCTTTCTCACAAGCTGTAAGAGCTCAACGCTCGACGCTCGACGCTCGATATGTAACTCAAGCAAAGCCCTAGCTTTCTCACAAGTTGTAAGGGCTCGACGCTCAACGCTCGGTATGTAGCTCGAGCAATGCTCTAGCTTTCTCACAGGCTGGGGAGCTCGATGCTCGGTATGTAGCTCGAGCAACACCCTAGCTTTCTAACATGCTAGGGGGCTCGACGCTCGGCATATATCTCAAGCAAATTCCTAGCTTTCTTACAAGCTGCAAGGGGCTCGATGCTCGGCATGTAGCTCGAGCAACGTCCTAGATTTTCACAAGTTGAAGGGGCTCGACACTCGGTATGTACCTCGAGCAATGCCCTAGCTTCTTACAAGCTGAAGTGACTCGACACTCGATGCTCGGCATATATCTCGAGCAAAGCCCAAGCTTTCTTACAAGCTGTAAGGGCTCGATGCTCGACACTCGGCATGTAGCTCGAGTAATGCCTTAGCTTTCTCACAGGCTGGGGGGCTCGACACTCGGCATATAGCTCGAGCAATGCCCTAGTTTTCTCACAATCTAGGGGGCTCAACGCTCGGTATGTAGCTCGAGCAATGCCCTAGCTTTCTCACGGGCTGGAGGACTCGATGATCGTCATGTATCTCGAGCAAAGCCCTAGCTTTCTCACAAGCTGCAAGGGGCTCTACCCTCGGCATGTAGCTCCAGCAAAGCCCTAGCTTTCTACAAGCTGTAAGGGCTCGACGCTCGATGCTCGGTATGTAGCTCGAGCAAAGTCCTAGATTTCTCACAAGCTGAAAGGGCTCGATGCTTGACGCTCGGCATGTAGCTCGAGCAACGTCCTAGCCTTCACACAGGCTGGGGGGCTAGACGATCGGCATGTACCTCGAGCAAAGCCCTAGTTTTCTCACAAGCTGTAAGGGCTCAATGCTCGATGCTCGGCATGTAGCTCGAGCAATGCCCTAGCTTTCTCACAGGCTGGGGGGCTCGACGCTTGGCATGTATCTCGAGCAAAGCCCTAGCTTTCTCACAGGCTGGGAGGCTCAACGCTCGGCATGTATCTCGAGCAAAGTCCTAGCTTTCTTACAAGCTATAAGGGCTCAATGCTCAATGTTCGATGCTCAGCATGTAGCTCGAGCAACCCCCTAGCTTTCTCACAGGCTAGGGGGCTCGACGCTTGGCATGTATCTTGAACAAAGTCCTAGCTTTCTCACAGACTTGGGAGCTCGACACTCGGCATGTATCTCGAGCAAAGCCCTAGCTTTCTCACAAGCTGTAAGGGCTCGACGCTCGACATGTAGCTCGAGCAATGCCCTAGCTTTCTCACAGGCTGGGGGGCTCGACGCTCGGCATATATCTCGAGCAAAGCTTTAGCTTTCTCACAAGCTGCAAGGGGCTCGATGCTTGGCATGTAGCTCAAGCAACGTCCTAGCTTTTCACAAGCTGAAGGGGCTCGATGCTCGGTATGTACCTCGAGTAACGCCCTAGCTTCTCACAAATTGAAGGGGCTCAACGCTCGATGCTCGGCAGGTACTTCGAGCAACGCCCTAGCTTTCCTACAAGCTTGGGGGCTCGACGCTCGACGCTCGGCAGGTACTTGAGCAACGCCCTAGCTTTCTTACAAGCTTAGGGGCTCGACGCTCGACACTCGACATTCGACGCTCGATGCTTGGCATGTAGCTCGAGCAACGCCTTAGCATTTTCACAAGCTAAGGGGCTCGGCGCTCAAACGCTCGACGCTCGATGCTCGACATGTAAAGTCCCCAAGGGATTTTCCATCCTACCACCGTAACCGCTCCCTCTCGTGAATGGCCTCACTCGTCGCTCTATGCCTCAACTCTACTGGCACTTGGCTCGGCGCCGATCCCAGTTACTTCTCAGGGTTTCAATAATCCATCTTTGCCAAATACTCCCCTCCGCTCTTCTAACAAAGACAGAATTACTCCTCCACGGCTGGTTTACATAGCCCTCCAGGGTGGGGTGCTTATGATATGGTATAAATGACGTGGCCCCATCAGGGTCGTCAGATCTCTTCAGATTTCGCTCCTCCATGATCATCAAGTCAAACAGGTTCAACGGGCTTCAACCAGTTTAGGCCCACTAGCTAACGGGTCCGACCTGGCCCATCAAGGTCAGAGACCCGTTAGCCCATGCCTATAAATACCAGACCCCCTCCTTCCTTCTAAAGGTAATAAATCTTTTTCTCCCTGACCCCTAGCTACTGTTGCTTTCTCAGTGATTGACTAGATCGTCGGAGGGCCTATCACCAGGAACTCTCCCGGTGTTTCTAAGCATTGTGCAGGTATCAAGATCCGAGCCGAGTCATTAAGATCCGAGCCGAGCCACGAAGATCCGAGCCGAGCACTCAGACTCTACCTCTCTTCTACTATCCCTGAGCCGAACGTATAGCTCGAGGATCAGATCAACGCCAGTGTCGTCATTTCCATTTCACAAATTACAAGAACTCACACATGTTGCTCCCACATCCAAAAACAAGCAGCATCAGTTGCGACTGAGACTTTTGACTGGCCAATTTTGGAGTTGATAAAGGGACTAATATGAAAATAGTTATGAGTGGCGAACTAATATGGAATATCAATATTTGTTGGAGATCTATGTTGGAAAACCCCAATTTTTTAACACAGAAGGCTCTCTTCTTCCCAAAATGAGTAATTCTCGCACCTCAAGGTTTATGGGTTATAAAAGTGCAAACAAAATCAAATGTAGTGGGCCAACATTTGTGGCAGTTTCCCTAGTGTCGTGTTTATCAAAGATCTATATATAGTAGCTCATGAATGAGTCCATTTGAGGGTCCCCAATACATTTGACAAAAAAATCACATCTAACAATTACTCCTATCATGTACAAATTTACTATATTCAAGTTATTTCTGATCATATATCATGCTCTCAATCAGTTACTGTAATTTTGTCTCAAGTGTTTTGTGCAAATCTAGTACTGTAGTTTGTAACTGTGTGGTTTCTTTCTGTATTACATTATTGAATGTCATATACCCAATCTTATCAGAAAGTGTCATACATATCAAACGTCTCGTACTTAATACTGTATCATAAGAGGTGAAGAATCGGTTTCTTTTTGTATTGAGAAATGGTACACGTACATTAGTTTCTACCCCAAACATACGTCGAGCTTGTCTTTTAGTAATCATTAGATCAATCTCTCACTAAAAGACAAATGGAAATTGCCCAATAAGTACTAAAAGATAAACCCAACATATGTTTGAGGTAGAAACCTATATATATATATAGCATTTCTCTTCTTGTTATGTTATGACCCAAATTGCTCTTAGGGCCCATTGGGCTTAGTATCTTCATATATGTAATACTTAGAATCAAATGAATACTTATCAACATTTTTGCCCTAATCTCTCTCTCACACAGCCGACATCTTCTTCTTCCTCTCTTCTCATCCATCTTCTCAAAACCCTAACAATCCACGACCCATTCAAATCCTAACAAACTGGTATCAGAGCCAACACCAAAGCCCTTTAAATCCAGATCCGATCATCATCCAACTCAACGGCGATCCACCCGTCCTCCTCCGACTTTGATCCACCCGTCCTTCATCAGACTCAACGTCGATCGCGCCGCTCGATCCGACGAACGGCGAGGAAGCAGCTGCCGGAGCCACCGACTCAGTCCAGATCAGATCACCGACCACCGATCAAATCCGATCAGTCCATTTGCTCCAAAACCGGTGCTTCATTCTCCTAATCTGACTCAGGCGTTGCAGTTGCCGAAGCATTGCGGGATCAAATCCTAACCAAGAAGGAAGGTTTGTTTTTGGGTGATTTGAGTAACTAATTTTTTGGGGAAAATTTGGTGTTTTGTTGATTTGGGTTCAAGAAATTTGTATGGATATGTCGGGAAAATATGATATTGAGAAGTATGATGGGAAGACGAGTTTTGCATTATGGCAAGTGCGTATGGCAGCGATTTTGTCGAGCCAAGGCGTTAAGGATGCCATTTTTGGTCGAGAAAAGTTGATTGATGCGGTGCCGGATAAGAAATGGAGAGAGATGGATGATAAAGCGCTCTCTATTATCCAATTGTGTTTGAGCGATTCGATATTGCAAGAGGTCCTATCGGAGAAGACCGCTAAGGCTTTCACTACAAAAGATACTGCCTTTACCGGCGATTATTCCCCGGCGTTTTACTAGTAGCGCCGGGGTAGGGAGCGAGTAGGAATTGGGCGCCAGATGGGATGGTCATACACCGGCGGTCGATTTAAAATGCCGGTGAATGTTAGTATTCACCGGCGTTTTACCTAAACACGCCGGTGAAGTTTATTATTCACCGGCGTTTTTTATTATAAACGCCGGCGAATATACGGGCACATTCACCGGCGTTTCCAATTAAAACGCCGGTGAATAACTGGGAATAAAACCCGCGAACCCTAATCGTTCGCTCGCCATTTACCCATTACCCCAAAAAAAAAGGGAAAAAAGGCGCTTCGTTTCCCTCCTTCCCCGCTCTATTTTCCGCGCATTTGCCTCCGCCGCTTCGTCCTCTTCGACGGCCTTCGACCATTCAAAATCGTCCCTTATTCCCTTCGTCCTTTTCGATTTCGTTCTTCCCTCTCTCGATCTGGAGGTGAATCGGCGGTCGCCCCCTCTCTCTCTCTCTCCTACGCCCCCGCCCTCGTCGCCCCGCTCCCTCCCTCTCTCTTCGGTATGATCTCTTGATTTCCCTTATTTTCCAAAAAAGGCAGCTTTTTTCAGTTTATTCATTTCGATTTCCTTAGCATGAACGGTTTAGTTGAGATGAAGAATTAATAAAAAAATATATGCTTAGATAATGGAAATTTTCATCTTCTTTTACTGTTAATGAAGCTGATTTCATGCATCTGATTGTCTTCATGGCATGTTTGTTTTTTTACCCAAAATGGGTTCACTGTGAACTGAGGATATTGTATAGGTACGTATGCCAAAATTCTCTGGCCGGATATGCACCACACTTGGGTTTTAGATTTAGTTGGGCACAGTGAATTAGTAGAGCAACATATAAGCTCAGTTAATGGGAAATTTTCATTTTCAGATACTATTAAAGTAACCTGATTGCAATCTTTGGCATGGTTTTTTAACACAAAATGGGTTCACTTCCAAACTAAGTATGCTGCATAGCATACCCGTTTTCTTTCACTGTTAATGAAGCTAATTTCATGCATCTGATTGTCTTCTTGGCATGCATGTTTTTTTACCCAAAATGGGTTCACTGTGAACTGAGGATGCTATAGGTACGTATGTCAAAATCCTCCGGCCGGATATGCACAACAATTGGATTTTAGATTTAGTTGGGCTAAAGAAGTAGTAGAGCAACATATAAGCTCAGATAATGGGAGATTTTCATTTTCAGATACCGTTAAAGTAACCTGATTGCAATCTTTGGCATGGTTTTTTAACACAAAATGGGTTCACTTCCAAACTAAGTATGCTGCATGCATAGCATCCCCAGTTTGTATAGGTTCACTTCCAGACTAAGTGAACTGAGGATGCTATAGGTACGTATGCCAAAATCCTTCGGATACGCACAACAATTAGGTTTTAGATTTAGTTGGGTTGAAGAAGTAGTATAGCAACATATAAGCTCTGATAATGGAAAATTTATCATTTTCAAATACTGTTAAAGTAACCTGATTGTCAATCTTTGGCATGGTTTTTTATACGAAAATGGGTTAACTTCCAATCTAAGTATGCTGCTAGCATCCCCATTTTCTTTTTTTGTTGTTAGTGAAGCTTATTTTCATGCATCTGATTGTCATCTTGGCATGTTTTTTTTACCAAAATGGGTTCACTGTGAACTGAGGATGGTATAGGTATGTATGCCAAAATCCTCCGGCCGGATATGCGGCTACAATTGGGTTTTAGATTTAGTTGGGATGAAGAAGTAGTAGAGCAACATATAAGCTCAGATAATGGGAAATTTTTCATTTTCAGATACTGTTAAAGTAACCTGACTGGAATCCTTGGCATGGTTTTTTAACAAAATGGGTTCACTTCGTAACTAAGTATGCTGCATAGCATCCCCAGTTTCTTTCACTGTTAATTAATTGAAGCTTATCCCATGCATCTGATTGTCATTTTGGCATGTTTTTTTGACCAAACTGGGTTCACTGTGAACTGAGGATGCTATAGCTCTATGCCAAAATTCTCCGGCTATGTACAACAATTGGTTCAGTCTGCAAAATATATGCTTACATACTAGACATTTTAATTTTTCTTTTACTGTTTCTTTTGTTTAGTATTATTATTATTATTATTATTATTATTATTATTATTATGAGATAAGTGATTATTAGTAGTCATGAACAGAATAGTTCATGAGTCATCAGATCTTCTTGTTACCGTAGTTACAGCACGACGCACTCATTATTCGGCCGATTCCTCTTCATCAGCAAAATACCCTTTACCATCATCATCTCCTTGAACGGAAAGCCAAATACAGGGGAGACTATAGTCGATTTTTTTTTATGCTCGAACACAGGGTGTGTGATAAAATACCGTCTAAGGTGGTTGTGATCATTTCCACAAAAGGTCGTTTAGGGTTTGGTGAATAGAGTAGATTGTGTTAAGAAGTAGTTTTTTTTTGTACATTTTTTGGAGCCACAATTTCTTTATTTTACAGTTAAAGATTATATCGTTTATTTATTTGCAGCTAGGGATGGTTTTCAAATAGGTGAAATTTAATATACAAAATGCCTTTTACTGTTATTACTATTTAATATATCAAATTTTAATTTCAGACTGTGTGCTATTGATATAATGGATAGAAGTTGGATTAGTAAACCACGATTATCCAAGGAGTGCCGTGATAGTATTAAAGATTTTATTATCTTTGCCAAACGACATTCCCGTGATCCCAACCTAATCCTTTGTCCATGCCTTCGCTGTACAAATTGTATGCTGAGGACATGTGACGTAGTACATACACACTTGGCTGTCAACGGTTTTCTTCAAGGGTACACAAGGTGGTTTTGTCATGGAGAGGATCATACGGCAGCTCCTGTTCGTCCGGTTGTATTAGAAAATGAGGCTGAGCCCTTAGTGAACGAAGACTTAAGCGTTCCCGATGAGATGCATGCTTTGTTACAAGATGCCATGGGGAATCATAATGTTCCTTTCCACACCAATGACCCAACAACCGAAGTTCACAATGAGTCAATAGAAACAAACCAGATTGGTGGTGGGGTGGACGAGGAAATGTCTGGCCCCACCCATGAAAATAATAAGCAGCAAGAATCCTTCGCTAAGTTACTTGAAGATGCTAGTATCCCGTTGTACCGCGACTGCACCAAATTTTCTAAGTTCTCATTCATTGTCAGACTATTTCAGATTAAATGTTTAAACGGGTGGTCTGCTAAGTCCTTCACTATGCTACTTGAATTGTTGAATGAAGCATTTCCTGAAATCTGTATTCCAAACTCAGCCTATAAAATCAAAAAATTCCTAAGTTCTCTCGATCTAGGATATGAGAAGATAGCAGCATGTCCAAATGACTGTATGCTTTTCACGAGTGGTAAGGAAAGTCTGGAGAATTGCGAAGTGTGTGGTTCTTCGAAATGGAAAGAAAGACCAAATCAAGACGAGGGAGCCAACGGATCTACTAAGCGAAGTAGGAAAAAGAAGCCTGCCAAAACATTGCGTTACTTTCCTCTGATCCCTAGGTTACAAAGGTTGTTTATGTCCACGAAAACTTCTTCTGATATGAAATGGCATGCTGAAGGCCGCACTAATGATGGGATTCTTAGACATCCTGCTGATTCTCAATCTTGGAAAAGATTTGATGAAAGATATCCTGATTTTGCGGAAGATCCTCGAAATGTGAGACTTGGACTAGCTAGTGATGGTTTCAACCATTTCAGGCAAATGAGTAGTACATACAGCATATGGCCGGTTGTGTTGATACCATACAATTTGCCGCCTTGGAAATGCATGAAGCAGTCCTCATTTATTTTGTCCATGATAGTTCCTGGACCGAAAGGTCCTGGAAATGATATAGATGTGTACCTACAACCGTTAATAGATGAACTTCAGAAGTTGTGGGTGGGTGTTCCAACCTATGATGCTGTGGCTAAAGAAACATTTTCTCTTCGTGCCGTGTTGTCTTGGACAATCAATGATTTTCCAGCATATGCAAATTTATCTGGATATAGTACTAAAGGACGTTATGCATGTCCATGTTGTGCTGACCAAACTAGTTCAAGGTGGTTGTACAATGGCAGAAAGTTTTGCTATATGGGTCATAGGAGATGGTTGCCTGACACACATATATTTCGGGCAGAGGCAGCGACATTTGATGGCACCGACGAGTGGGAACATGCTCCTGGGTCTTCCTCTGGTTCAGATATTTTGAGGCGGGTAGATGGTCATCAATTCAAATATGGAAAGGAACCAGAAGTCAGGACAAAGGGCAAGAAAAGGGCAAGGCCGGAGCAAGATGAGGAGACCGATCTATATGGCGAGGATGAGGATCAAAACTTGACGAGTTTAGGTGCATGGAAGAAGAAGAGTATTTTCTTCAAGTTGCCGTATTGGGAATTCAACTTACTGAGACATAATTTAGATGTGATGCATATCGGCAAAAATATAGGTGAGAATTGTATAGGAACAGTTATGGGAGATGATCGGAAGACAAAGGACAATCTGAAGAGCCGACTTGATTTGAAGTCAATGGGCATCCGACATGAGTTGCACCCAGAAGAATTGCCGAACGGGAAAGTGCTCCTACCTCCTGCAATCTATTCAATGTCAAAATCGGAGTTGGAGTTGTTTTGCAAAGTACTACTTGAACTGAAAGTCCCCGATAGCTATTCTTCTAACATGGCAAAATGTGTCAACTTTAAAGAGAAGAGGCTTCAGGGGCTAAAGTCACACGACTACCACATCCTAATGCAGGATCTCCTTCCTGTGGCCCTAAGGTCTTCAATGTGTGAGCAAGTCACTACTGTCCTGAAAGATCTTTGTAGCATATATAAAAGTATTTGCTCAAGAATGCTTCGTGTTGAAGATCTGGACCAATTGGAGCAGCAGGCGGCATTGACACTTAGTAAAATGGAGATGATATTTCCTCCATCGTTTTTCACTATTATGATTCACTTGATAATCCACCTTGCTGGTGAAGCCAGAATCGGTGGTCCTGTTCACTATCGGTGGATGTACCCCATTGAGAGGTAAAATAATTCGTTCATCTTACGAAATTGAATTTTCAAAAGCTCATTTCTTTTAATCCCCTAATCCGCTCTAGTTTATTAATTGTACATGTTCAGGTACCTATACCGGCTAAAGGGTTATGTAAAAAATAGAGCATATCCTGAAGGGTCAATAGCCCAGGGATATCTATCAGAGGAGTGCTCACATTTTTTTTCCAGGTATTTGCCTGGTGTGGAGACATCTTCCAGTAGACCACGTAGAAATCCAGACATTTCCAACCTTGATGGTGCACAATATCTTTTTGATACCGCTGGCACCACTGTTGGTAAAGTTGATGCATTTGAGCTCGATAGCTTAGCGTGGGAAGAGGCACATCGATATGTGCTAGACCATCATGCATCAGTGGAACCATTTCGAAAGTAAGTTGCTTTTAAATGTAAATCGAATACAGTGAAAACCGCGGAGTTCGATATTTTTGATACTTTTGTTATTCCTAATTTCAATTGCTTGTTTTTTAGTGAATTTGTCAGGGACATCAAACGAAGGGCTAGACCAAGAAGACTACCACTACGTGAACAAAACAAGCTGATGAATGAAAAATTTCATAAGTGGTTTGAATCTCATGTAGGTGAATTACAGTTATGCAAGTTAATCTTTATTATATCTACATTTTCTATGGTGTTGATACGATTTGCGCAAAATTAATAGGTACATTCTTTGGGTCCTGAAGGTGCGTCATCTGAAATACAAGTACTTGCCAAAGGTCCCTATCAGATGGCCAAAAGATACGGAGGATACATATTCAATGGTTTTAGATTTCGTACTAAGGATCGTGAATCTAATTTGAAGTCTCAAAATAGTGGAATGGTAGTGACGTCTAAGACTAGAAGTTATGCTTCCAAATCGGACACGAGGCCTGTAGATGGGGATCTCGACTACTATGGAGTGCTCACGGATATCATTGAGTTGAATTATTTTGGCCATTTCCGTGTTGTCTTATTTCGTAGGGATTGGGCTGAGTTTTATAGGAATTTTGCTAACAACAAGGACAAGCTTGGCTTCACAGTTGTAAACTTCTCAAAATTGATTCATATCGGTACACACATTAGCCATGAGCCATTTGTGTTTCCATCCCAAGTGCAACAAGTGTTCTACATTACAGATCCAACCCTGCCAAAATCGTATGTGGCTATCCCTATGCAACCAAGAGATGTATTCCAACTGGGCGATACTTCAGACGATGAAGACGGTGAAGACATGAACAGTTACATTGCTTCTGAGTTTCCTGTGTTTGATGTAAACACAACCGATCTTGGAATTTGCGGGACTTGGCTCCGCAAGGATGGAGAAGAGGGCGATGTACTGGAAGATGTCGTATTGTAGTTTACATGATTTTTTATGCAAGTTTATTATATGTCTGTAATTTTATGTCTTAAATCTTATTGTAATATTATGTCTGTAATTTCGAATATGTTCATTATGAATTTAATATACTGGTTTAATTGTCTTTCTATTTTCTACTGCTTGGTATTATTTACATTAAACTATGCTTAGTGTCATTTGAACCAAACTATCATTTGAACCAAGTTATCGGATCCTTGACAGGTACAACATGCCGAGGCGTGGAAAGAGGGTAAATATAAATGATGGCAACGAGAGCCATGGGGATGAGCAGCCACTAAATAATAGTGGCAGGCAAACATATGAGAGTGAGGGTAGCACGCCGCCCACTGTCAAAAAACATCGGTAAGTCTTGAAATTGGTATTTTTAAAGAGATTATGTTACTTGAATGCATGAAAGACACGTACTAGTGTTTGTGAGTCTGCATTGTGGCTGTCGTCTATGTCGCATTTCGTCTATGTTTCTTAAGTGGGCTGTGATTAGAAAGAAAGGGCTGGAGTGGAGATCTGGAAACCCAAAATAGAGACATCTCGTTTATTATAATCTACACTTATTGTTGGACCAACCCCCTCTTGCTGTTGTTGCTGATGTCTCTTTGTGTGCGTGTGTTGAAGAGAATGAAGGGATGAGAGAGAGATGAGGAAAATGCCGCTATGTTAGCCTGGTGTATCCTCATTCTCTACGATCCCTCTTTCTGGCTCCATATATGGCTTCTATATTAAATTGGTTTCATTCCACGATGACAGTCCGTAATACTACACTTGATATGAGCCCATGTTCATAGCTGCATCCTATTGCATACTCACAAACAACTAATACTTGTCGGCCTTGCATCGTATGCCCAACCCCATTTTGGCACATAACCTGGTATAGATGACATTGTACTGATTTGGAGGAGGTGAAAATGGGACCATAAAATAGCTTAAGAAGACCATCAGGTTTGTGAAATAAGCTTCACTAACAATGAAAGAAACTGGGGATGCTATGCAGCATACTTAGTTTGGAAGTAGTCCCATTTTGTGTTAAAAAAACCATGCCAAAGATTGCAATCAGATGCATGAAATCAGCTTCTTTAACAGTATCTGAAAATGAAAATTTTTCATAATCTGAGCATATATGTTTCTTTAACAGTGACTGTGAACAATTGTTCTTAATTGGGCTGTGATTAGAAAGAGACGAGTTGGAGTGGAGATCTGGAAACCCATATAGAGACATCTTGTTCATAATAATTTATTATTGTTGTTGTTCTTGTCGCTCTTGCTGTTGTTGCTGATGTCTCTATGTGTTCGTGTGCTGAAGGGAAAGAAGGGATGAGAGAGAGATGAGGAAAATGCCGCTATGTTAGCCTGGTGTATCCTCATTCTCTACCATTCCTCTTTCTGGCTTCTATATTTGGTTTCCTTCCACGATGACAATTCCAGTTAAAACTACACTTGCTATGAGCCCTATTCGTATTTTTCTTCCATGAAGAATTGATCTATGACTACAATCTCCATTTAAAACCCAATTGTTCACTCAAACATGCTCCTTGTATCTGAACTCAAACATCACATTAATAAACATCTTTTATGATAATGGCTACAATTGTGGAAGCTCTCTCTAAGTCTCAATTCTTCAAGGTTTTGTTGCCTACTTCTTTACAGAAGCTGGTACTCTATTCTTCTTTAAAGAGAGGAGAATGGAGTACCAACTTCTGTAAAGAAGTAGGCAACAAAACCTTGAAGAATTGAGGCTTAGAGAGAGCTTCCACAAGTGTAGCCATTATTAGAAAAGATGTTTATTAATGTCATGTTTGAGTTCAGAAACAAGGGGCATGTTTGAGTGAACAATTTTCCAAACAAGCTTCACTAACAGTGAAGGAAACTGGGGATGCTATGCAGCCTACTTAGTTTCTTTAACAGTGACTGAAAATTTCCATAATCTGAGCATATAAATTTTTCATAATCTGAGCATATATGTTTCTTTAACAGTGACTGTGAACAATTGTTCTTAATTGGGCTGTGATTAGAAAGAGACGAGTTGGAGTGGAGAAGGGAAAGAAGGGGTGAGAGAGAGATGAGGAAAATGCCGCTATGTTAGCCTGGTGTATCCTCATTCTCTACCATTCCTCTTTCTGGCTTCTATATTTGGTTTCCTTCCACGATGACAATTCCAGTTAAAACTACACTTGCTATGAGCCCTATTCGTATTTTTCTTCCATGAACTGAGGATGGTGCATAGCCTGGTGCCTGGTGTATCCTCATTCTCTAGCATCCCCAGTTTCTTTCACTGTTAGTGAAGCTTATTTCACAAACCTGATGGTCTTCTTAAGCTATTTTATGGTCCCATTTTCACTAACTGTTAGTGAAGCTGATTTCAAGCACCTGATTGTCTTCTTGGCATGTATGTTTTTATACCAAAAATGGGTTCACTGTGGTCATCAGATGATGGAGAAATTTTCATTTTCAAATACTGTCAATGTAACCGGTTTTTTTAACACCAAATGGGTTCACTTCCAAAATGAGTATGCTGCATAGCATCCCCAGTTTCTTGCACTGTTAGTGAAGCTTACTTCACAAACCTGATGGTCTTCTTAAGCTATTTTATGGTCCCATTTTCACTAACTGTTAGTGAAGCTCATTTCAAGCACCTGATTGTCTTCTTGGCATGTATGTTTTTATACCGAAAATGGGTTCACTGTGAACTGAGGATATTGTATAGGTACGTATGCCAAAATTCTCCGGCCGGATATGCACCACACTTGGGTTTTGCGATATAGTTGGGCTGAAAAAGTAGTAGAGCAACATATAAGCTCAGATAATGGAGAAATTTTCATTTTCGGATACTGTCAATGTAACCTGATTGCAATCTTTGGCATGGTTTTTTAACACAAAATGGGTTCACTTCCAAAATGAGTATGCTGCATAGCATCCCCAGTTTCTTTCACTGTTAGTGAAGCTTATTTCACAAACCTGATGGTCTTCTTAAGCTATTTTATGGTCCCATTTTCACTAACTGTTAGTGAAGCTGATTTCAAGCACCTGATTGTCTTCTTGGCATGTATGTTTTTATACCAAAAATGGGTTCACTGTGGTCATCAGATGATGGAGAAATTTTCATTTTCAAATACTGTCAATGTAACCGGTTTTTTTAACACAAAATGGGTTCACTTCCAAAATGAGTATGCTGCATAGCATCCCCAGTTTCTATCACTGTTAGTGAAGCTTACTTCACAAACCTGATGGTCTTCTTAAGCTATTTTATGGTCCCATTTTCACTAACTGTTAGTGAAGCTCATTTCAAGCACCTGATTGTCTTCTTGGCATGTATGTTTTTATACCGAAAATGGGTTCACTGTGAACTGAGGATATTGTATAGGTACGTATGCCAAAATTCTCCGGCCGGATATGCACCACACTTGGGTTTTGCGATATAGTTGAGCTAAAAAAGTAGTAGAGCAACATATAAGCTTAGATAATGGAGAAATTTTCATTTTCGGGCACTGTCAATGTAACCTGATTGCAATCTTTGGCATGGTTTTTTTAACACAAAATGGGTTCACTTCCAAAATGAGTATGCTGCATAGCATCCCCAGTTTCTATCACTGTTAGTGAAGCTTACTTCACAAACCTGATGGTCTTCTTAAGCTATTCTATGGTCCCATTTTCACTAACTGTTAGTGAAGCTGATTTCAGGCACCTGATTGTCTTCTTGGCATGTATGTTTTTATACCAAAAAATGGGTTCACTGTGAACTGAGGATATTGTATAGGTACGTATGCCAAAATTCTCCGGCCGGATATGCACCACACTTGGGTTTTGCGATATAGTTGGGCTGAAAAAGTAGTAGAGCAACATATAAGCTCAGATAATGGAGAAATTTTCATTTTCGGATACTGTCAATGTAACCTGATTGTTTAACACAAAATGGGTTCACTTCCAAACTAAGTATGCTGCATAGCATCCTCAGTTCTTCTTTTGTTGATAGTGAAGCTTATTTTCATGCATCTGATTGTGATCTTGGCATGTTTTTTTGACCAAAACGGGTTTACTGTGAACTGAGGATGCTATAGGTACGTATGCCAAAATCCTCCGGATACGCACAACAATTGGGTTTTAGATTTAGTTGGGCACAGTGAATTAGTAGAGCAACATATAAGCTCAGTTAATGGAAATTTTCATTTTCAGATACTGTTAATGAAGCTGATTGCCATCTTTGGCATGAATTTTGAACAAAAAATGGGTTCACTTCCAAACTAAGTATGCTGCTAGCATCCTCATTTTCTTTCACTGTTAATGAAGCGTATTTCATTAAGATCCAGGATGGCAAATTTTGACTGGGCTATGATTGGATTGTTTAGTGGATGTGGTCTATGTTCTTAATTGGGTTGTGATTAGAAAGAGTGGGCTCGAGTGGAGAACTGGAAACCCATATAGAGACATCTTGTTCATAATAATTTATTATTATTGTTGTTCTTGTCGCTCTTAAGGTGGTTGCTGATGTCTCTTTCTGTGCGTGTGCTGAAGGGAAATAAGGGATGAGAGAGAGATGAGGAAAATGCCACTATGGTAGCCTGGTGTATCCAAAGTCTCTACCTTTCTTCTTTCTGTTTCCATTTCTGGCTTCTATATATATTTGGTTTCCTTCCACGATGACAGTTTCCTAAAAATACACTTGATATGAGCCCTATCTTATTTTTCTTATTTTTCTTATATTTGGTTTCCGTCCACGATGACAGTTTCATGGATTGTCTGAACAATCCATGAAGGACATGCTTAGATACTGAATTTTCATTTGTTTTATTGTTTTAGATAGTGGATATTCCCAATCAGAGGAGAATATAAAGGTTTCAAGTTAGATACTGAATTTTCATTTGTTTTGTTATTTTAGATATATTTAAAAACAAAATTAAGTACGGAATTTTTAGCATTGCAATGTAATTATTTTACCTCTGTATATAGCATTAACAATTCCATTTGCAGTTGGCACTTTCATCTTATAATTCGAGACACAGGTAGTTCTTTTTGCAAGTTCAAAAAATATGTATATTCTGTATTGTGATCTACTGTTCAATTAAACTATTGTTTTTTATTCACAGAGCGGTCGTCAAGATGAAGGAAATGCATATGATCAGAGCTGAAGCTACTCGAGGGGTATGAATCTGCGGTCCTCCTTGCTGTTCTTATGTCCTCCTTGCTGTATGGTTGTTGTTCTTATGTCCTCCTCCTTACTGTTGTTATGTCAGACTGGTTTTTTTTATGAGAGTTATGTCATACTTTGAATTTGGGATATTTTGGATATTTGTCAGACTGGTTTGTTTGGATATTTTGGATGTTAGTCTCTATATTAATTTGTTAATTATGACATTGTTAATTAATCAATGAATTTGGACGTTGATATGACACGTGTGAAACTTGATTATCTTTAATTATTCTTGTGTTTGGTTGTGGTTTGCGCAGTAGTATGCAACGAAATTGATTGAATCAGTTGTGAGAATTAGTTTACAGGTTTTGTAAATGAAACTGTGAATTGAAATCGAACGGAAAAGCGGAGTATCGAAAATAAACGGGCATAGCCAGAACGGCGTTTTAAAAAACGGCGGTGTATATAATTTAATTGTTGGAGTGTATGATACACCGGCGTTTCAACGCACGCCGGTGAAAGGTTTCAGCTGTAACGGCCCAGGTATACACCGGCGTTTTATAAACGCCGGCGTATATAACTACACCGGCGTTTTTGGTCGCGCCGGTGTTCGTAAACAGGAAAAAACAGGCGCTCATAAACGGACATACACCGGCATTTCTTGACCGCCAGTATACTTTCGATCTACACCGGCGTTTTTATTTACGCCGGTGAATGGATAAATACCGGCGGTTTACGACCGCCGGTGTATGTATATAGGCACACAAGAACGGCACCCAGAAACCGATATACACCGGCGTTTTATGACCGCCGGTGTAGTCCTAGTATTTACCGGCGTCCACCAAAAACGCCGGTGTAGGACCCTTCGTTTCAGCGACGCCCGCTTCGGCGGCAGTTGGACCGGCGTTATTGTAAACGCCGGTGAAAGTTTCCCCGGCGTAAAAAAATGCCGGTATAGACGGAAAAAAGCGCCGGGAAAGCTACTTTCTTTTGTAGTGTTTGTGGGAGAAGTTGGAGAACATCTACATGAAGAAGTCCCTCACCAATCGACTGCGGTTGAAGTTGCGCCTCTACACTCTTCGCATGGTTGAAGGTACATCAATTTCCGATCATTACGGAGTTTGCATCTATTTTGAATGATTTAAGTAAGATTGATGTTAAGGTGGAGGATGAGGACCAAGCCCTTTTGTTATTATGCTCATTGCCCGCATCATACAAGGCTTTTAGAGACATGTTGATTTATAGTAGAGATAAAATTTCTCTAGAGGATGTTAAGAGCAATTTGCAAGCCAAGTTGCACATTGATAGTGAGATGACCAATAATGAGAAAGGAAGCCAAGGTGTTGGTTTAGTTGTTGATCGAGGTAGGTCATGGGACCGAAACTCGAAAGATACAAGGACCCGTTCGAAGTCTAGGCACAAGAATTTGACGTGCAACTATTGTAAGAAGAAGGGACACATTAAGGCCGATTGTTTCAAGCTCAAAAATAAACAAAAGGCGGATAGTAAAGGTTCTTCTTCGGAGGAGGCCAATGTGGCTGAATGTGACACGGTTGATACTCTTTGTGTGACAGATACTAATGTTGATGATATGCATTGTTGGGTGATGGATACGGGTGCTTCGCAACACATGACTCCGAATAGAGATTGGTTTGAGACTTATGAGCCTACGGATGGTAAGGTTCTCATGGGGAACAACAATATGTGTAAGGTTGCCGGGATTGGTTCGGTGACAATTAAGTTCCATGATGGAAAGGTCCGAAGGTTGACGGGTGTGAGGCATATACCCGATTTGTCTAAGAATTTGATTTCTTTGGGGTCTCTTGAAGAAAAGGGGTGTAAGTTCCAAAGTGAAGGTGGAGTCCTTAGAGTCTCTAAAGGGGCTCTCACAATCATGAAGGCGAAGAGAATTGGAACTCTTTATTTCTTACAAGGTTCCACGGTCACGGACTCGGCTGCCATTGCACGTTCGGGTACTATGTCGGATGAGGAGACTACTAGGCTTTGGCATATGAGATTGGGGCATATGAGCGAGCGAGGAATGACCATTTTGAGCAAGAGAGGCTTGTTGTGTAGCCAATGCACGGGCAACTTGGAGTTTTGTGAGCATTGTGTATTTGGCAAGCATAAGAGGTTGAGCTTCTCCACGGCCATTCATTCGACCAAGGGAACACTTGACTACATCCATTCGGATCTTTGGGGACCTTCTCGTGAGCCTTCCAAAGGTAATGGTTCTCGTTATATGCTTACTTTCTTTGATGATTTCTCAAGGAAGGTTTGGGTTTATTTCTTGAAAAAGAAAAGTGATGTGTTTAGCACCTTCAAAGAATGGAAGTCGTTTTTGGAGAACCAAACAGGAAGGAAAGTTAAGAGGTTGAGAACCGATAACGGTTTGGAGTTTTGCAACCGTGAGTTTGATAATTTTTGCAAGGCTGAAGGGATTGTTCGACACAAGACGGTGGTCAACACTCCACAACAAAATGGTGTTGCAGAAAGGATGAATAGGACACTACTTGAAAGGTCTAGAAGTATGCTTTCAAATGCGGGTTTGGGTAAGGAGTTTTGGGCGGAAGCCATCAACACATCTTGCTATTTGGTAAATCAATCTCCTACCACTTCAATTGAGTTGAAGACACCCGAAGAAGTGTGGTCGGGTAAGACGGCCGATTATTCGAATTTGAGGGTGTTTGGTTGTCCCGCTTATGTACATGTGAATGAAGGAAAGTTGGAGCCTAGATCGAAGAAGTGTATTTTTGTTGGGTATCCCAGAAATGTGAAGGGGTATAAGTTGTGGTGTCCCGAATCATCCAAGTTCCTTATTTCAAGAGATGTCATTTTCAATGAGTCGGCCATGTTGAAGGCAAATGATGTTGCACCCGAGCCGACTATTAAGGAGAATGAGAAGGTTGAGAAGAAGGTGGAGTTTGAGGTGCCGGTCCAAGAAGGTAATGATTTGATCTCACATGATGATGTCAATTTGGAGGAAGCCCAAGAAGAGGTACAACCATATGCATTGGCAAGGGACCGAGCTAGAAGAGAAATAAGACCACCTACAAGGTATGGATACTCCGACTTTGCTTATTGTTTGGCAATTGCAGAGGATGTGGAGTATTGTGAGCCATCTTCCTACAGAGAAGCTATTTCTTCTAAAGATGCGGCCAATTGGGTTGCCGCTATGAATGAAGAGTTACAATCTTTGCAACAAAATGAGACTTGGTCTCTTGTGAAGCCTCCCAGTGGTAAGAGGATTGTGGGTTGCAAGTGGGTGTTTAAGAGGAAGATTGAGGGCTCAAATCCCGCGGATTTTCGATACAAGACAAGGCTAGTGGCTAAAGGGTACAGTCAAGTCCAAGGTGTGGACTTCAATGATGTGTTCTCTCCTGTAGTTAAGCACACCTCCATTCGAGTTTTGCTCTCTTTGGTGGCAATGAAGGATTTGGAATTGGAGCAAATGGATGTGAAAACTGCCTTCTTGCATGGTGATTTGGAGGAGCAAATTTACAAGAGCCAACCGGAGGGTTTTGAGGTTGCGGGAAAGGAGGACCGTGTGTGTCTTTTGAAGAAGTCCCTTTATGGCCTTAAGCAATCGCCGCGGCAATGGTATAAGAAGTTTGACTCATTCATGGTGAGTATTAATTTCCATCGTTCCAATTATGATAGTTGTGTTTACTTCAAGAAGTTGGATGGTGGGGATTTCATTTACTTGTTGCTCTATGTGGATGACATGTTGATTGCATCCTCAAACTTGAAAGAAGTTAGGAGGTTGAAAGAGCAACTAAGTTCGGCATTTGAGATGAAAGATTTGGGGGCCGCCAAAAGGATTCTCGGGATGGAGATCACAAGGGATAGGTCCAAGAGAAAGTTATTTCTTTCACAAAGGAGTTTTGCCGAGAAAGTGCTACGCCATTTTGGTATGGAGAAAGCGAAAGTTGTTTCAACACCTCTTGCGGCGCATTTCAAGCTTTCGGCCGCTTTAAGCCCAAAATCCGATGATGAGAAGAAATATATGGAAAAGGTTTCATATTCAAGTGCAGTCGGGAGTCTCATGTACTTGATGGTGTGTACTCGACCCGACATTGCTCAAGCCGTTAGTGTGGTAAGTAGATATCTCTCTTGTCCAGGGAAAGGGCATTGGGAAGCGGTGAAGTGGATCTTCCGCTATTTGAGATGTACTATTGATGCTTGCTTGGAGTTTGGTAATGGCAAGAAACTGACGGGCTTTGTGGATGCGGATTTTGCGGGTGATTTGGACAAGAGGCGTTCCTTGACGGGTTATGTTTTTACCCTTGGAGATTGTGCAATTAGTTGAAAGTCTACACTTCAAGCCACTGTTGCACTCTCAAGTACTGAGGCTGAATATATGGCAATTACTGAGGCTATTAAGGAGGCTATTTGGCTCAAGGCGTTTGTTGGTGAGATGTCTTCACTTGAGGGTCCTATTACGGTGTTTTGTGACAACCAAAGCGCGATCCATTTGACTAAGGGCCGCATGTACCATGAGAAGATGAAGCACATTGACATTCGATACCATTTTGTTCGAGATGTGATCTCGGAAGGCAAGGTTGCCGTGAAGAAGATTGGTACCGAATCGAATCCGGCCGATATGCTCACAAAGCCTCTTCCAATTGCAAAGTTCAAGCTTTGTTCAAGTTTGATGTCGGTTTGTTTCTAGCTAGTTTGAGCTAGTTTTGTTTCTAGCATGTTGCTAGTTTGTTTTAGGTTATGTTTGCTTTATGTTTTAGATGCAATTTGGTTCAAGGTGGAGATTGTTATGTTATGACCCAAATTGCTCTTAGGGCCCATTGGGCTTAGTATATATCTTCATATATGTAATACTTAGAATCAAATGAATACTAATCAACATTTTTGCCCTAATCTCTCTCTCTTACACAGCCGACATCTTCTTCTTCCTCTCTTCTCATCCATCTTCTCAAAACCCTAACAATCCACGACCCATTCAAATCCTAACACTTCTGTATTACATTATTATTGAATGTCATATACCCAATCTTATCAGAAAGTGTTATACATATCAAATGTCTCGTACTTAGTATCATAAGAGGTGAAGAATCGGTATAAAAAACATACGATATACTCAATGCACTATACACAGCTAGGGTTAATGTACTGATACATTGTACCTGTGCTTGTCCCTACTTAGAGATTTTTTTAGGTCTTGGTGTTACTCTCACATTAATTCATTAGTTTCTGTACTTGTTCACATTTATTAAACTTTTAATTTGTTTTATGCATTTTATTTGTCTCACTGTTTTTTTCCATCTTGGGAAGTGACATGTCTTCCACCATTACTTTGTCGTCAAACTCATTTTTTACTTGGCAATTTTCCTATAATTTAGTGGATAATTAGATATAATCATTCTGCCATCAACAAGCATGGGGCTTAAACTAAATTAATAATTCAGTAGGTGTGATGGGCATGGGCACTTTTAGTACTTCTTAATATTCTTAATATAGTGCCCAAAACGTATACAAAGATCTGATATATCAATAATAAGATTACACACAAACATAAGATCTTACAAACACAAGAATAAAATGATATATAGAGGTAATCAATACTTCTTACCCAAAATATAAAAATATAAGTTTTTTCCACGAGATTTTTTACTCCAAAATCTCTTAAAATAAAATAGAAAACTCTCTCTAAAATCTCACTTTATCTTTTGACAACCACAGGGTTGGAATAATCATAGAATCGTACATCATACAATATATATAGGATTATAATGAAAACTTGATCCAATTTCCGAATATGTGCTGTTGCGGTCGACTGCTATGAGAGCCTGAAGTCAGAGAGCATGTCTGGAAGCTTGTCATCGACTGCCCTGGTAGTCGACTACTCACAAGTCAGAGCGCAATTTGGGCCAACTGCAGTCGACTGCAAACTAATGCGCGCAGTTGACTATCAAGCCCCTGCTGCCGTTGCTGGCTTGCTGCTTGCTGCCATGTTTCTTCGCCTTCATCAAACCCATTGTGCTTGTGTATTTGGATCCACAAATCCTACACTTCACTGTAGATAACTAATGTAAGTTTATCTGGTTGTGAAAGAACATACTACTAGAGTAAATTTTAATATTGTAGGAATGATTGATGAAATTGTAATTGAACTGCTGATTTTGGACATAAATAAAAAGTATACGGAACAATTACATTTTTATTAAAAATAACTCTCTCTCACCGGCTTTTCCTTTTTGATTTTGTTTTTTTCCCTATGTCTGATAGTTATGCATGAACACCAGAACATAATATAATTAATGACCATATTTTGCATACATCAAAGATTTGCAAAATTACACTTTCTCAGGGTCAAAACTTCAAATTAGTAGCTACTCATTCAGGTCCAAGAGGGTCAGTAGAAATACATTGTAATTAATTTAACAACTGAATTATTCGCTATATTATAAGGATGTTTAGTTAATTATTTTTGTATATAATCAAGGAAGGGATGTTTCATTCAAAATTAATCTTCTCAGTTAACAGATTCCTACTCACATCATCAGTTCATCACATGCTCTGTGACTGACTGTGGACTTTCTGTCGGATTAATTTATCGTGCATGTTGTATAATTGCATGCATGCATTCAGATCTCCAACCTTTTCGTTTTTGTCAGATTTTTTCTTTTCTTTTTCATATGAATCTTTGATCTGTATATATACCGACATTCAGTTGCATAACAAAAATCGCAGTTACATTGGTGCTATAACTTTATCTGCAGTGGTCATTATACATTTGTATATTGCATCTTATTAGGAGCTCCATGCATACATACTTATAGCATATATAGATAGATTACCGATCTGTATAATAAAACTATTCAGTTTTGTATATGTAACATTTTGGAGAAATAGGTTGTAATTTGATGTAAGTGAGATTTGAAATTCAGAACTCTTCTCGGAAGTTAGGAGACTATCGTTGTATTGTAGTAGCACTCACAAGCCCTAACATTTTTTAATATCGTCAAGGTCGCAAAAAATCTGTTAATGCCTACTTATTATTACATAATGAGCATCAGTCTTAAGTAGCTGAGCTAGAATGGTATCAATACTTAAACAAAGACAATCCCAGACGGAGTAAGCCTTCCCGTCATGGTTGTTGTGTGATCCCTACATGGCTACATGTATTACACTTACGATTGATATGTGACCCTCCAACATGAATCTTCGCAAGCAACAATCTGACATCCTGCAAGATAGAAGCCCTAGGGAAATAATGACCAATTGGAATGGGTAGAGGCCTGAGCAAAAGCTGATTTGTTGGGTTTATGTGTTGCTTACTAGGTACAATGTGAAGAGAAGACGTGAAGCAAGAAGATGATCGAAGCGAACCTTAGAAGGAGAAGGGTTATTGTTCAGGCTGTATAGATTGGTATCAGGGTACGATCGACTCCCATATGGGGGAAGCATCAGGGGTGCTCTCTAGATGCTTTCGAGTCTAAAGGAGTCACTGCAACCAGCACACAACAACAGATGGGTCGAGTTCTCAGTGAATCTGTAGCCCAACAGCACACAACAACACATCTATCCTGCAGTACGCAGACGACACCCTACTGTTTGGAGTGTCCAAAATGGAGGAAATAGTGGCTATTAGAATTCTTCTCAGATGTTTTGAGTACTGGTCGGGACTGGCAATCAATATGCAAAAGAGCTGTGTGGTCAATCTTAGCGATAAACAAGCTAACTCGATGGAGGTTATCTCATCTCTAATAGGGTGCGGGCAGGGTGAATACCCCTTGCGGTATCTAGGGACGTCGCGACCAGCAAAAATGAAAAAAGAGGATTGGGAACCACTTATTGAAAAAATTGAGAAGAAGTTGGCTGGATGGAAAGGAAAGTTCCTCTCTTTGGGAGGTAGGATCACGCTAATCAACATGGTTCTCAGTAGCCTGCCTTCTTATCTCATGTCCATATATGAGATTCCTATTTGGGTAATTAAAAGAATCGATAGATGCAAGCGGCGATTCCTATGACAAGGTAACGGGGATGGGAGGGGGATGCACCTAATGAAATGGAAAAGAGTGTGTAAGAAGGAGTTTGGAGGAATGGGGATTGTCAATCTAAGAGATATGAATAAGACACTTCTGTCCAAATGGTGGTGGAAGATGCACAAACAAAGGAAAGCATGGTGGAGCAATTCATTCATGAGATATAGACGACGAAAAATCTACAGATTTGGAGGAAGGAGTACACAAGGCAAGACGTCATTTCTATGGAAAGTGATTGAAAAACTGGGGGAAGCTTTTCATGCTAATACGAATTGCAAAATTGAAAATGGGAAGAATACTAGATTCTAGAAGGATAAATGGTGTGGGGAGAACACGTTACAATCACTATTCCCAGAACTAGCGAATGGTGTTGACTCGAAGGACGAATTGGTCAATGAAAGATGGAGGAATGGAAAATGGAGACTTCTAGACGCAGAATCCCTCACAAGTAGGGGAAAAATTCAACTGGGGGAGCTGAAAGATCTGCTATTAGGGGCAGATCGGCCTATCACAGGAGCGACGGACGATAGAGAGTGGGTGAGAGGGAAAGAGAGGACGTTCTCTGTGTCTTCTATGTATGAGGTGCTTAACGACGGGGGAATCAGAAGTAATCACGCGAAGATCATTTGGAAGTCACAAGTTCCGAGCAAGGTCAAAGCATTTGCATGGCTGACTCTCCACAATGCAATATTGACTAAAACGAACTTAAAAAAACGCAATATCCCGATTAACATTATTTGCCAACAGTGCAATCTAGAGGAGGAGGACACTAACCACTTATTCATTCATTGCCCTAGAGCCGTCTTAGTTTGGGAAGTTTTTGGGTTGGGTTTTAACACGGTAGAGATACCGAAGAGTGTACAAGACATATGGGGAGACTGGAGAAAAAAGAATATTAGAAAAGAACATAAGCCACTATGGGATATCACTGCTAGGGCGATTTTGTGGTCTTTATGGAGGGATAGAAATGATTTATGCTTTCGTAACATTAGATGTCATTTTCATATTCTACTGCGCAAAATTGTTGTTCTCATACATGACTGGGCAGGTCACACAGGTCCCAGGAAGAGAAGCAGAATCGACGGGGCAGAGTGAGCGAGGGGGGGCGTGCAGCAGGTATCCTAGGCCGGCTTTCTACTTTTTGTGATCTATCATGGAGGAGATACCTGTGAGCCGTCAATTCAACATCCAAGTCTGATGCCAGAGGACTTGTTTGTTTCATGGATGCCTTGTTGTTTTAGATTTCCTGTATTGAGTGCCGATGAGCACTGTAAGATGTAGTAGTTGTATTGTTTGTTGTGCCGACGTGCACTTTGATGTTGTAGGACTTTTGGTTGTAATCCCGTTAATCATCATTAATGAGATTCGTGACCTCGGTCACTTTTATTTCAAAAAAAAAAAACTTCCTCTCCAAATTAGTACGTACCCGGAACCTATCATGTTGATTTCTCTTCAAGGTATATCGGACAGTGATTATATCAAGACTACAAACTAGGATTTTTTTGAATATCTATATAATATTCTAATGATTTCCATTGAAAGGTGTGCCAAAAATATCAAGTACTTCATCTAAGAGTTTTCTATTGTAAACAGTAGAATATCTTCTAATGAGACTTGAGAGATATATAGGTTCTTGGTGAAAGTGATTGTAACTCTTGTATTTTTTCTAGTTAAATAATACCTCGGTTATTTCTCTCCATGATTAGGCGAAGCCAAACCAAGACAAAATTGTGTAGTTTATGTATTTGGTTTGATCTACTTGATTGGTTGTTCATTGGATTGGTTATCACTAACTTAGCAATCCCTACCATGACTAAACCCTTTTAATAAAATGACTAAACTATTGGGGTGGTCCATAATGCAAAAGCCCAATTACCTACAGCAGTTACAGTTCATCAGCCCAATCTGCAGAAGCTCTAGTTAAATTCGGTGATTTTGTTATTTTGTTGAACTGCTGTTGAAGACTAGATCAGTCGTGTTATACAATGAAACTAGGTCCATCAACTCTCAGCAAAACATCAGAGTTTTAGTAGTGGCAAAAGGATTTTCGCAAATCACTTTATCGACTAGTCCTATGATCACTCTGTAATTGTTGCCTTTTTTTTCAAGCATTATTTCACACATAAAAAAGTAGCGATGTCAGAGTTAAAACTTCTCGCGAAACCCATTTGATGCTCAAATCGATCAGTTTACTCCATATTCGATAGTAAAATAGGAAAACCAATGTTTATTACTACAGAGCACATAACATATTAACGAAAATTTTGCCGTATTGCCCCACTTTTTGAAAATATTTGGCGCTCTGCCCCACTTCCGAAAACAATTAGCGATCTGCTCCTGTTTATGACACATCAGCATAAAACCGTTATTGGAAATAATGGCATAGGTTATTTACGTGCCGTTATTGGAAATAACGGCATCTATATTTAAAAAAGTGTCATGCCATTATTTGGAGTAACGACATATGTTATTTTGTTTTTCGACAGCTTGTAGTCTCCAATTAGAGAAAAAATTGTAAGTGTGAAAACCTGATAACAGATGCCGTTATTTCGAATAACGGCATTCTCAATACTGATGCCGTTATTTGGAATAACGACATCAGTTATAAATTTTTTTTATAAAAAAGTATCATCCTCTCTGACGAATAAGTTATAAAAAAAAAAATATAACTGATGCCGTTATTCCAAATAACGGCATCAGTTTTATATATATATATATTTTTTAAACTTATTATTCATTCTCTCTGTTTCCAAACAACGGCAAGAGTTCATTTATATATAACTAATGCCGTTATCTCCAATAACGGCATCAGACATTCGAATGCCGTTATTCAGAATAACGACATTATTTATAAGTTTTTTTCACACTTAGAATTTTTTAAAATTAGAAGATTCATACTTGTAAGAGAAATATACTGATGCCGTTATTCCAAATAACGGCATGAAAAAAAAATGTTAAATAGATGCCGTTATTGGAAATAACGGCATGTAAATAACCTATGCCGATATTTCCAATAACGGTTTATGCTGACGTGTCCTAAACAGGGTAGATCGCTAATTGTTTTCGGAAGTGGGGCAGAGCGCCAAATATTTTCAAAAAGTGGGGCAGTACGGCAAAATTTTCCTTATTAACCCCCCCCCCCCCCCAACATATTTCAGCCTTTGGTCTTAAGAGGACCTCCAAATCGAAATTTTCAGTATCATATATCAGTTATCAGTTTAAGTGTAACTAAAGTCTATACTGTCACTTGGTCAGCGTTCATGTGAGATTGAGCATGTAGGCAATGACTGTCCTCCGTAATATTATAGCTAGTGTTCGAACAACAGTGAAGACAAACACGAGATACTGTTGGATATATTGGTATATTCTCTCTATATAAATATAGCGCGTGCATATGTGTAACACGTGTAATGAACGTACAATTGATTGGATATTGGAACGCGGGTCTGTGGGCTTATAACCCGATACCCAAACCAGTATTTAGCTATAAATACTGGCTTGTGATAGCAGTCTAGGTATTCCAATCTTGATACCTAGGATGAATATCTCAAGCAACTTAGATCTAGAGATAAACCCTAATTCCCAATTGTTAATTTCTCACAAAAACTAACAATCTTGAGATATTATATTAATCAATTTGTGAGATTAATAAAGGGGATTACCGGATCTGTTGAAGCTGCCGTAGCCGACACCCACGACCACAGATGGGTGACGCCTCCATGGGCGTCACCGTCAATGGGCGCCGCCGCAGCACCTGACGTCGCTGAGCATCGCTGCCGTCGTGGGGGCGTGAGCGCTGAAGTCGCGGGGGCGCGAACGCTGCTGTCGCTGGGCCACCCAGGGCGCCATCGAAAGCTATCGAAGGGCGCCGCCTCCTCTGGGGTCACCGACGTCGACCGCCTCCTATGGTGTACGGACATCGGCCGCAACGTCGCTGGCGAGTTCTCCATGGCCGTCGTCCAGGCCAACTCCCCTATGGAAGACGGCAGCCAGATCGAATCCGATCCAGCGATTTGAGATCCAGCGAAGCTCTCGCCCCTTCCTTCTCCGATCGCAGTCGACGGCAGCCTCCCCCTCAGGCGCCAACTCCGATCATCTTCTCTCTTCTTCATCTTTGGCAGATTGGGTCTGTGTGTAGAACCCTAATTTGAAGAAGACAGTGAAGGGATTTTTGTATCTCATCATCAGATCTGTTTAGACGCACACAAGGTGTTCGATGCTGGGTCTCTTTGGCGCAGAATGGCTTGTTGTTTGGATTTGTTCCCAACAGACATGAGTCTAATCAATTGAAGGGGAAGTGACAGTAAAAGATAAGTTCTTTACTTTCCTCGTATTAAATTCCTGTTAATTATTTTACTAAGTGGTTAAGTTCAAGACCGTATTAATTATTTGTTTAATTAATACAAGTTGAACAGTTGTTTTGGCTATGTGTTAAAACACAATATCTATTTTGTTAAACAGTATGTTGACTATATAATTCGCATCTCCAATTAAATTGTTGCTAGAATTAGATGTGCTAATAATTTGTTTAATTGGCTAATCTTTAACAATTTGATGAATGTAGGAACTTTAATGTTACCTACAAATTGTGTATGTTGGAGACGATGGATTTGCATCATGGTATGATAAGTCTGCACTACGCAGGCTTCTCCATCGAATTTGGAAAAACACTTCTAACTTGAAGTGTCGGTATGATCTATCTTAATTTTCTCAGTATTTTTCATGTGATGAATGTGTTAACGTTTTGTGCGTTTGATCATATGATTGAGAGTTTTAGATCATAATTATTCTCGCTCTGGAAAACTAGCATGTTTAGGGTTGTTAAGTGTTTTATCATACTATGTGTATAGATATTTTGACAAATCCATTGTTTGCAGTTTGTGTGAGATTACATATTTGCTTCTCTAAAATTTAAAATAAAATAAAATTGTATAAGATGTATAACAAATGTTTGTAACTTAGAAGAGAGCATCTCTTAATGAAGAATATGACTCTACTAGTTACGTTGTGTTCCCTCTCGTTCATTGTACTGTGTGTGCAAAGTTGAATTATAATATGTTAGTCATTATCTCATTTAGCATTATGAAGATGATGAAGAACGAGTAAAGGAAAGAACTCTTTGCTCAATGTGTTTGAGCTAGTGGACATTGTTAGAACCATTAGAGAAAGCAAATAATTTTTGAAAAATGTGATAGAGTAATTTTGTATTAACTCTTATAAAGTGCATATATTGTCAATCGTATGTATAAGTTGAGTTTAACAAATGAGACAATTAATAATAATAGTTCTAATTGTGTTCTTGAACATAGCATAATTGGCTAAGATTTGAGAACTATATATTCAATTGTTTGTGAGGAAATGTGATCTAATTATCAAAACTGTGGGGAAATGGAGTTAAAAGCTATTGAGTCAAAGCTTTAACATCCAAGTTGTTTTGAAATTTAGAATCACTATGAACTATATATTAAATTGTTTGTTCTTGTTAAAACTCATAGCCCTACTAAATGACACTCCATTAAAATATGACAAATATGAAAGTTGTGCTCAGATTATGATCACTAGAAAATCATTTAGTATGGTCTCTAGGAGCACACAACTTCTTGAGTCAATACATTCTGATATTTGTGATCTCAGTAGCTTTGTGACTAAATGAGACGATTGTTGGTCAGAAGTATTTAATCGTTTTTGTAGATGATTAATATAAGTCTGTCATATATATGAAGAATGAAGCACTTGTTATTCTTAATGAATTAAAAATCATAGTTAAATGCTAAAAATCAAGGGTTCAGACTTAATAGAGGTGGTAAATATGTTTTAACAACTTTAGAGAAGTTTGCATTGGGCATAATCTCTAGAGCACTCTACTTACAACAGTCAAACGGTATTGATAAAAGTTAGAATCAAACACTTAGTGAAATGTTGAATTCTATATTATTGCCTGTTGTTTGTCTTGTGTAATTATGAGTGATGTTGTATTGTTAATCATATCTCTAATGTGTTACTACACTCTAAATTGAATACACCTTGTAAATCATGGTAGGAAAACACAAATGATTTTGTTAAAGTGAAAATTTGTATTGTGATACATTTGTTAGAGTACATGATCCTAGAAGGCCTAAAGTAGGACCTACAACAAATATTTGTGTGCTTAGAAAGTGCAGAATGTAGCTCTGTGGACAGATGTTGGATCTATCTAATTTGTGTTAGAAGAATCTAGACTTGCAAAGTTCTTTGAAGATACATTTATCAAAGATAAATGTATGAAATAATCTAGTTCTACAGACATGTTCAATGATTCACAGTTGGAATCAAGAACCAGCCTTACTGACACTTGAAAACTTGAATGACAAATGAGCTAAGAAGAGTCTTTAGTAAACAATGAGATGATTCTGTGTCATACAATAATACTTTAATTTAGTTGATCTGCCGAAATGGGCTAAAACTATAGTAAGTAAGTGGGGTTTTGTAGAAGAAACTTGATTTTGATTGTTCAGTAGCAATTTTAATGCTTTTTAGTAGCTAACAGATTAACTGAGAAAAATGGGGTAGATTTATTTGATGTCTACTCACATGTTTGTCATATTGCTACAATAAGTATTCTTCTTACCCTTACATCTATTGAAAATTTTGTCATTCATAAAGGATAATTAAAAGGCTTTGTACTTGATGTTTTGTACTGAACAGTTTTGTACTGGAAAATTTTGAACTAATATGTTTAGTGAACAAGATTTACAATATAGTAAAATCATTGTATGTTCTTAAAACATGTATAGCCAACAGATAAATAATTTGACAAATTTTTGAAAGAGCCTAGTATATGAATCAAGTAATTCAGATCAGTGCCTTCAACTTTGTGGTGTGTCAAATATAGTGGCTATTATTTGCTTGTTCTGTTGACATGCAAGTTCTTGGAAGTGACCTCTCTATTATAAATGAAGTTAAAATTATGCTATCCAAAGAATTCAACACGAAAACCTAGGTACTGTGGACACCATAGGTATAAGGGTAAGTTTTCAGTTGGCAAGGAATAACTCTTAGCCAAACTCATCAAATCAAAATGTGTTTCAAAAGTGGGGATATAGTGATTGAAAGTGTGTTTTGAAACACCTTATGATTATGATAAAAGGTTAACACCTAATGATGGTGCAACTATGAGACAGGTAGATCATTATAAAAGAATTGACAGTCTCGTGTATACAAAGATCTGCACTAGAATAGACATAGCCTTTGAGGTAGGTATGATCTGCAGATTCACTAATAATCCCATACACATTTTAGTGCCCTTAAGAGGCAAATGAGATACCTGAGTGGTATTCAAGAGTTTGCTTTGTGCTACTCTAGTCATTCTTCGAATGAATGACTGACCTGATGCATTATGATGCTCAGAATTTAGTGAAAGTCGATAACTAGTAGATATGTGTTTACACTAGGAGAAACAGAAATGTTATGGAAACAAAAAGCAAACAGGCACTGTGCTATCATCCATGAAATCAGACCTCTATGTGTAATCCTCTGCAGGGGAAAAGGCTGAGTGGATTGAAGAAATTGTTGCTAGTTATCCATTAAGAAGTTTAAGTAACTCTCTAATTCTGTTATGCGACTATCAAGCTACAATGCACTGTAGCTCATAACTCACTCTATAATAGTAGGAGTATATTAAGGCTGAAAGAAGCCTAGTTGAACTTTCTCATAGATAAAGTGCAATTGCGACAAGTATGACTAATGCTCTTGCTAAGAGACTTGAAAGTGATCTAATTATCAAAACTGTGGGGGAAAGTGGAGTTAAAAGCTATTGAGTAAAAAGCTTTAACATCCAAGTTGTTTTGAAATTTAGAATCCAATTGGAGCCATAGAGAAGTTCAAACTTAAGCATCAATTTTAGGCAGTTGACATGTTTTAGATAATTTTGATGATTCGACATAAATTCCACAAATATATAATGTCATTCCAATTTTGATGGTATTATATATCTAGGAATTTACTTAGAATAATCATATTATTCCAATACAAAACATGAAAACTTGTCGATGTGTTTCCGATGATTAAATTGTCCTAAATATCATTCCAATTTTGATGATATGTCTTTTATGGTTACATGTTTCATTCCAATTTTGATGATTCAATGTTAAACCATGATTGAAACGACAGTCTTTTCATTCCAATATGAAACATAGTATGGTTCTTGTGTAAAAACTATAAAGTTCATGTACTTTACTTATTAAAGATACTTGATTGTGATGCTTGCGTTACATTTTTGCTAAGCTAATTATGAATTGTACTAAGTTCTTTTGTGGAACTAGATACTTTGTGAAATATGTTGAAATTCTTAGAGATGTGTCTCTTGATATTCTTGTTTTCAATAAGCTAGCAAAGATGGAGGAGTTGAATCTGTCAACATAGATTTCAAAAATAATGATTTGCTCAAAATGGAGGAGTAAACATAAAGCAGTGTGCAAGGATAGAATTTCAATTTATTTCTTTTGAGAATAAATTAGTCACTTGCTTGGTAAAACTTCTGTTGAGTTTAAGACTCTTGTGTTCATGAGCTTAAAACTCATATTTTGTTCTTGAAGTTTATTTGCTTTGTTTGATTTTGAAACTATGACAGATTATTCCAGTTTGTTTAGTCTTTGTGAACTATTCTAAATTGGATATGGTTTAGAACTATTTAATTATATTGGTTTAGTCTTAATTGAACTATTCAGTTTATAATTCTATTGGTTCTCATGAAACCATACCTTTATGATGCTTTTCCTTTTATGGACTGCTATCAGCCAGTCAGTTGTATACTGATCTGATGAGATAATCCTGTACTTTATATATTGAGAATATAGGAGGAGATTGTTGGATATATTGGTATATTCTCTCTATATAAATATAGCGCGTGCATATGTGTAACACGTGTAATGAACGTACAATTGATTAGATATTGGAACGCGGGTCTGTGGGCTTATAACCCGATACCCAAACCAGTATTTAGCTATAAATACTGGCTTGTGATAGCAGTCTAGGTATTCCAATCTTGATACCTAGGATGAATATCTCAAGCAACTTAGATCTAGAGATAAACCCTAATTCCCAATTGTTAATTTCTCACAAAAACTAACAGATACAAGCTATGTGACAATCACAGGGACAGCTGAGTTGTTCAGAGATCGAGCATAAATTTTGACACCCAGTTTGAGTATCTTGTATCTGCAGACGGTATATACAATACAAAAGGACAGAACACATTTCACTAACACTTAGAAACATTCGAAAAAGAATAGGAAGATATATCCCTCCTCAGCTGCCATTTGGGTCTTTTATAGCGACAATGACAATGTTTAACATATAGAAACAACAGAAGTAGCGATGTAAAATGAGCTTATTCGAAGTTGATATAGATACTGAATTATATATCATACAATTACAGATACTGAACGCAGTTATTTAATTATCAGGTTCAGAGATCAATATTGAAAATGCGTGCAAGTGTAGAAACCTGAGACTTTTATCCATAACTTTAGAGTTTTGGTTAACAAGCGTAATCTTTCAATTGATGTCGGTGGTATCGGAACAACCCAAATTCAGTTCAACACTTGGCGGCACATATCAAAATGCGGACAGAACATAAAAAATATTGTTTTCCAAGTCTCGCCTGCAAAATAGAACATTCAGAGTCATGTTAGAATATACATATAATTAAACCCTCAGAACTTTACAAAACAACTTGAAGTGCATAAAATAGCGAAGTCATTCTCAGAGTATTGGATTTTGTAATATGTAACTGGTTGTACTGTGTTTCGTTAATTGTTTATTAACGAAGCGATGACATTAGTCATCTTTTATCCAAAATAAAAAATAAAAAAATTAGCGAAGTCATGGGGGCCTACATGGCTGATTGCCAGCTGTACCGACCTTGGCCGGCAGGTAACAGCATGTGGGTTGCCACTCATGGCCGCAACATAGTGATAAACAACCTCCAATAACTTTCTAAAATACTAAAATTAAAGAAATAAAATTAATTAATTTCTTTTAAAGAATAAAAAATATGAAGCCAGCAGGATGTTTCTACCCCGGGCAGGCTGCCCGTAATCATGCCCTCCCAACTATAAATTCCCTCCTAATTTCCTCCCTCATATATCATCAAACAAACACAAAGAAGAGGAAGGAAATATCTCTTTAAGAGACAATTATAATGGAGGCAACTCAGAAATTGAGGTTCTTCGCTGTGTTCATCATGGTTATCATGATGGCGTCTTCGTTGGTTGAGAAGGCAGCTGCGGCGGCTGATTATTCACCTGCACCAAGTCCAACTTCGAGCGCACTTCTCTCTGCTCCTGCAGCTGCACTTGCAACTCTCTCTGCTTTCACATTTGCTTTCATCTTTTGCTAAGATAAAGAGCTCATTTTGAAAGAAATGTTTCCTTGTAATTTTTATTTTTGTTCTTGTTTTTAATTTTATTGACGCGTGTCTGAATGTATGGAAAAGGGATTGTTGTTGAATATTTTCAATATACTTTTCACTGTGTTGGTTTATTTTTTGCATTTGAAACTTTGATCGATACACAGTAGTTTATTAGCTCCTTTTTTTTTTTTTTCTGTCAACAATTTCACTCTAAAAGAAAAACCCCTTGGTGTTAATTTAGATTGACAAAACATTTTCATCTCGAGAAAGGGTTCTGTAAGTTTATCTGAAAAAGGACTCTGTAAGTATAACGATCTTTTTTTCATCTTGAGAGATGAGCATATGATGGAAATGTCATGTCAATTGTGCCGCAATTCACAACCTACACATTGTCTACGAGAAACTTATAAATAGAAAAATGAAATTTTATTTTTTTGATAGAAGGGATGAAGTCCGAAGACCTCAGCCAAGAAAAACTAAAAATGATCCAGAGTTCATACAGACTTTAATAGAGCGGTGGGCACAAAACAAACCCAAAATATCCTCAAACAGAGGATTATAGCACCACCACCTCAACCAAAAGCAACCTCATACAAAGAGGATAACAGTTTAAACAGAATATAAGGAAACAGACAAAAGAGTAGAACAGCCCAGAACAAGACATTAAGCAAAGCCATCCGATCCCGAACTTGAGGACGCATGATCTTCATGAGCAGATTGTATATTATGCACAAGCAGAATGCCGGTAACCAATTCCTGATGAAAAGCTGACATATTAGTGATCGAGGCAAGAGTGTTGGAGACCAAATCTTCCTCTTCATCATGATCATCTTGTGCATGAGAATCAACTGGAACATCCTCTACATCATCTTCAATCGTAATTGCAGTAACAGGAGATGCACCAGGAATAGCAGAGGAACTCCTCGCAGGATGAACAGCAGAGGTAGCTGAGTTGATAACATTTGGAATGAAGGATTTGCAGGCATCCACCAATACGTTCACCTTCGTCTTGATTTTCTTAGAAGGGGGTAGTATATCTGTCCAAGAGGAAACAAAATAACAAATGGAATCCAAAATTTGAACAATATCAATAGATTTCTTAATAAAAATTTTATTATTACGCTCTTTCCAAATAACCCAAATCAGAGCCATCATAGACATATCCCAGAGCAAGAGCTTTTTCAACCTAAAATCATTACAGAAAACATTACAGAAATTTTATGATATATTTGACGGTTACAGGAGATGTCTATGCAACCTAAAATCATTACAGAAAACATTTTACTCTTCTTCAAAATGAATTTATTGCAACCTTGTTTGATTGTTCATTTTCTTAAATGAAGATCTTAAAAAAGAAACAATTCACTTTATTTGGGTATAAATCACCATCAAATTTATCTATTATTTTTTTGATATTGATAATTCACAATGAGGGAACCAATTGAAAATGTTTCTAGGAGCAGAGTAAGAATTTATGATAGGAAAATTATACAAGTGTAAACCTGTTTAAGGTCATAGAGTCTAAGAAAAGATGGGAAAAGATGTCTTAAGATCACAGAAAAATGTTTAGATTATCAGTGCAAAAATGAATTGGACACGATAGGACTCCAGTAACCTATATATGCAGACTCCAGTACCAACATTCGAACATGAATTATTACGATACCAATACCAAATATGAGATAAGTTAAGCACCATAAAAAATATAGACTCAACTGCATGGGAGAAATTAAAAAACAAAGAACGAAATATAACCAAAAGAAGCTTTTTACTATTTTTACCATTACATACAAAAACAATTGAACGAAAAGGCAGAAAAATACATGATTAATATGTGGGGAAAACAAAAAAAAATTTAAACACCATAACCAAATACATTATGGGAGTTGTGACTAAACTAGTAATTCAAATAATCCCACATTATTCTCCTCAGCAAACAAAATTTAAAAACTAAGGATACAATGCATACTCCTGTAACTCCTCCCTCTACATTAAGAAGAAGCCAAGCACAAGGGCGGTGAATGGCACGAATATTGAAGCAACTGGTGCGGAAATTACAGCACCGGAAGTTGGGCTTGGAGCCGGTGTGTCAACTGCAACTGCCTTCTCAACCAATGAAGAAGCCATCATTGCCACCACCAAAACAATGGCGAAAAGCCTCTGTTTCTGTAATGCCTCCATTGCGATTATTGAATTATGACGGGAATATAGGCTGGAATTTATAGTGAGATTGTGTGGGGGAACGGACAGGAGATGCCCGGAGAAATAGTTGGCTGACTTTTGAATTTGTACAGTTTTGGCATTTTTATGCAGAAGTTTACTTATTTTGGAAACAGGTGGTTGGAATTCTTGAGATGGACCATGATTTTGTTGCACCTGGGATTTGACATTGTCAACCGGCAGCTGCCGTTCAACTGGTTATTGGATCCCACATCTCATCAAAGAGTTGAAAGTTCCAACGGTCAGAGCCAGGGTCTAGTGCATTTCTTAGTCACGGATGAATTGAGATATGGGTCACAATAGTACTCGTAGTGATCCTATTGTTAGGCGTCGATCCAATGAATAACCAAGCAATGTAGACCAAAACCAAACACACAAGTACACAATTTTGTCCCAATCCGGCTAACCTAATCCAGAGGAAGAAATAGCCGATATATTATTCAACTAGAGAAGATACAAGAGTTACAACATTTTCACAAAGAATATATCTATCTCTTAAACTTCACTAGAAAATACTCTTTGTTAGGAATGTGTCTTGAATATTCGTGGTTTAGATTAGAAGAAGGTAAGATGAAGCATGTAGGTTGAAGCGTCGAAAAGAGTAAAAGAGAAAACATAGCAGCAATAGTGCAAGCAGAGTTGCGGTCGACTGTCCAAAGTTACGGTTGACCGCACCCCCCGACTGCACACCCGACCGCAGTTGCACAGGGTTTGGCCGAGAGGAGAACGGTCGACCCCGGTCACGGCGATGTGTTCGTTTTAGGCCTCGATTTATTAGATCGTTTCAGCCCAACCTTTAACTCTAAGTTAGATCGTACGGCTCCTATTCAGTTACTTCTCCTACAGGTTATATTGGACGACTGCAAATCAAGATTAAACTTAAGGTTCTCTCTATTCGTCTATATATGTTTTAAACTCCTCCAATATGAGAAAAGAGTACTTCATTGATATTTTCTCCATTGCAAAAAGAGATTTGTTATGTTATGACCCAAATTGCTCTTAGGGCCCATTGGGCTTAGTATCTTCATATATGTAATACTTAGAATCAAATGAATACTAATCAACATTTTTGCCCTAATCTCTCTCTCTCACACAGCCGACATCTTCTTCTTCCTCTCTTCTCATCCATCATCTCAAAACCCTAACAATCCACAACCCATTCAAATCCTAACAAACTGGTATCAGAGCCAACACCAAAAACCTCCACACCTTACTACCTTGCCGTCGTCGACGATCCCCTTCTCCTCCGGCGCCGTCGTCGTCGTTCTCCTTGCCGTCGTCGAGCCCTTCTCCCGATCACTTCCGCCACTCTCAGTCCAGCCCCAGATCAACCCTGCCGAACAATCCCCTTCAGTCCAGATCCGGCCAACCGACCGATCAGATCAGTCCCAGAATCGTCCCAGATCAGTCCCGATCTCTTCCAGATCTGATTGCTTCGTCCAGTCCATCTCGTGGTGATCGTTTCTTGGTCTTTGTCGTCGAGAGCACCGGAGGAGAAGGATATCAAGAAGGAAGGTTTGATTTTTGTGATTTAAGTAATCAATTTTTGGGGAGAATATCTTGGTGTTTTGTTGAATTGGGTTCAAGAAATTTGTATGGATATGTCGGGGAAATATGATATTGAGAAGTATGATGGGAAGACGAGTTTTGCATTATGGCAAGTACGTATGGCAGCGATTTTGTCGAGCCAAGGCGTTAAGGATGCCATTTTTGGTCGAGAAAAATTGATTGATGCGGTGCCGGTTAAGAAATGGAGAGAGATGGATGATAAAGCGCTCTCTATTATTCAATTGTGTTTGAGCGATTCGACATTGCAGGAGATCCTATCGGAGAAGACCGCTAAGGCTTTGTGGGAGAAGTTGGAGAACATCTACATGAAGAAGTCCCTCACCAATCGACTGCGGTTGAAGTTGCGCCTCTACACTCTTCGCATGGTTGAAGGTACATCAATTTCCGATCATATTACGGAGTTTGCATCTATTTTGAATGATTTAAGTAAGATTGATGTTAAGGTGGAGGATGAGGACCAAACCCTTTTGTTATTATGCTCATTGCCCGCATCATACAAGGCTTTTAGAGATATGTTGATTTATAGTAGAGATAAAATTTCTCTAGAGGATGTTAAGAGCAATTTGCAAGCCAAGTTGCACATTGATAGTGAGATGACCAATAATGAGAAAGGGAGCCAAGGTGTTGGTTTAGTTGTTGATCGAGGTAGGTCATGGGACCGAAACTCGAAAGATACAAGGACCCGTTCGAAGTCTAGGCACAAGAATTTGACGTGCAACTATTGTAAGAAGAAGGGACACATTAAGGCCGATTGTTTCAAGCTCAAAAATAAACAAAAGGCGGATAGTAAAGGTTCTTCTTCAGAGGAGGCCAATGTGGCCGAATGTGACACGGTTGATACTCTTTGTGTGACAGATACTAATGTTGATGATATGCATTGTTGGGTGATGGATACGGGTGCTTCGCAACACATGACTCCGAATAGAGATTGGTTTGAGACTTATGAGCCTACGGATGGTAAGGTTCTCATGGGGAACAACAATATGTGTAAGGTTGCCGGGATTGGTTCGGTGACAATTAAGTTCCATGATGGAAAGGTCCGAAGGTTGACGGGTGTGAGGCATATACCCGATTTGTCTAAGAATTTGATTTCTTTGGGGTCTCTTGAAGAAAAGGGGTGTAAGTTCCAAAGTGAAGGTGGAGTCCTCAGAGTCTCTAAAGGGGCTCTCACAATCATGAAGGCGAAGAGAATTGGAACTCTTTATTTCTTACAAGGTTCCACGGTCACGGGCTCGGCCGCCATTGCACGTTCGGGTACTATGTCGGATGAGGAGACTACTAGGCTTTGGCATATGAGATTGGGGCATATGAGCGAGCGAGGAATGACCATTTTGAGCAAGAGAGGCTTGTTGTGTGGCCAATGCACGGGCAACTTGGAGTTTTGTGAGCATTGTGTATTTGGCAAGCATAAGAGGTTGAGCTTCTCCACGGCCATTCATTCGACCAAGGGAACACTTGACTACATCCATTCGGATCTTTGGGGACCTTCTCGTGAGCCTTCCAAAGGTAATGGTTCTCGTTATATGCTTACTTTCATTGATGATTTCTCAAGGAAGGTTTGGGTTTATTTCTTGAAAGAGAAAAGTGATGTGTTTAGCACCTTCAAAGAATGGAAGTCACTTTTGGAGAACCAAACAGAAAGGAAAGTTAAGAGGTTGAGAACCGATAACGGTTTGGAGTTTTGCAACCGTGAGTTTGACCATTTTTGCAAGGCTGAAGGGATTGTTCGGCAGAAGACAGTGGTCAACACTCCACAACAAAATGGTGTTGCAGAAAGGATGAATAGGACACTACTTGAAAGGTCTAGAAGTATGCTTTCAAATGCGTGTTTGGGTAAGGAGTTTTGGGCGGAAGCCATTAACACATCCTGCTATTTGGTGAATCGATCTCCTACCACTTCAATTGAGTTGAAGACAGCCGAAGAAGTGTGGTCGGGTAAGACGGCCGATTATTCGAATTTGAGGTTGTTTGGTTGTCCCGCTTATGTACATGTGAATGAAGAAAAGTTGGAGCCTAGATCGAAGAAGTGTATTTTTGTTGGGTATCCCAGAAATGTGAAGGGGTATAAGTTGTGGTGTCCCGAATTATCCAAATTCCTTATTTCAAGAGATGTCATTTTCAATGAGTCGGCCATGTTGAAGGGAAATGATGTTGCACCCGAGCCGACTATTAAGGAGAATGAGAAGGTTGAGAAGAAGATGGAGTTTGAGGTGCCGGTCCAAGAAGGTGATGATTTGATCTCACATGATGATGTCAATTTGGAGGAAGCCCAAGAAGAGGTACAACCATATGCATTGGCAAGGGACCGAGCTAGAAGAGAAACAAGACCACCTACAAGGTATGGATACTCCGACTTTGCTTATTGTTTGGCAATTGCAGAGGATGTGGAGTATTGTGAGCCATCTTCCTACAGAGAAGCCATTTCTTCTAAAGATGCGGCCAATTGGGTTGCCGCTATGAATGAAGAGTTACAATCTTTGCAACAAAATGAGACTTGGTCTCTTGTGAAGCCTCCCAGTGGTAAGAGGATTGTGGGTTGCAAGTGGGTGTTTAAGAGGAAGATTGATGGCTCAAATCCTGCGGATTTTCGATACAAGGCAAGGCTAGTGGCTAAAGGGTACAGTCAAGTCCAAGGTGTGGACTTCAATGATGTGTTCTCTCCTGTAGTTAAGCACACCTCCATTCGAGTTTTGCTCTCTTTGGTGGCAATGAAGGATTTGGAATTGGAGCAAATGGATGTGAAAACTGCCTTCTTGCATGGTGATTTGGAGGAGCAGATTTACATGCGCCAACCGGAGGGTTTTGAGGTTGCGGGAAAGGAGGACCGTGTGTGTCTTTTGAAGAAGTCCCTTTATGGCCTTAAGCAATCACCGCGGCAATGGTATAAGAAGTTTGACTCATTCATGGTGAGTATTAATTTCCATCGTTCCAATTATGACAGTTGTGTTTACTTCAAGAAGTTGGATGGTGGGGATTTCTCTATGTGGATGACATGTTGATTGCATCCTCAAACTTGAAAGAAGTTAGGAGGTTGAAAGAGCAACCAAGTTCGGCATTTGAGATGAAAGATTTGGGGGCCGCCAAAAGGATTCTCGGGATGGAGATCACAAGGGATAGGTCCAAAAGAAAGTTGTTTCTTTCACAAAGGAGTTTTGCCGAGAAAGTGCTACGCCGTTTTGGCATGGAGAAAGCGAAAGTTGTTTCAACACCTCTTGCGGCGCATTTCAAGCTTTCGGCCGCTTTAAGCCCAAAATCCGATGATGAGAAGAAATATATGGAAAAGGTTCCATATTCGAGTGCAGTTGGGAGTCTCATGTACTTGATGGTGTGCACTCGACCAGACATTGCTCAAGCCGTTAGTGTGGTAAGTAGATATCTCTCTTGTCCGGGGAAAGGGCATTGGGAAGCGGTGAAGTGGATCTTCCGCTATTTGAGAGGTACTATTGATGCTTGCTTAGAGTTTGGTAATGGCAAGAAACTGACGGGCTTTGTGGATGCGGATTTTGCGGGTGATTTGGACAAGAGGCGTTCCTTGACGGGTTATGTTTTTACCCTTGGAGATTGTGCAATTAGTTGGAAGTCTACACTTCAAGCCACCGTTGCACTCTCAAGCACTGAGGCCGAATATATGGCAATTACTGAGGCTATTAAGGAGGCTATTTGGCTCAAGGCGTTTGTTGGTGAGATGCCTTCACTTGAGGGTCCTATTACGGTGTTTTGTGACAACCAAAGCGCGATCCATTTGACTAAGGACCGCATGTACCATGAGAAGACGAAGCACATTGACATTCGATACCATTTTGTTCGAGATGTGATCCCGGAAGGCAAGGTTGCCGTGAAGAAGATTGGTACCGAATCGAATCCGGCTGATATGCTCACAAAGCCTCTTCCAATTGCAAAGTTCAAGCTTTGTTCAAGTTTGATGTCGGTTTGTTTCTAGCTAGTTTAAGCTAGTTTTGTTTCTAGCATGTTGCTAGTTTGTTTTAGGTTATGTTGGTTTTATGTTTTAGTTTGTTTTAGATGCAATTTGGTTCAAGGTGGAGATTGTTATGTTATGACCCAAATTGCTCTTAGGGCCCATTGGGCTTAGTATCTTCATATATGTAATACTTAGAATCAAATGAATACTAATCAACATTTTTGCCCTAATCTCTCTCTCACACACAGCCGACATCTTCTTCTTCCTCTCTTCTCATCCATCATCTCAAAACCCTAACAATCCACAACCCATTCAAATCCTAACAAGATTTGAGAGAGATAGTTCTTGGTGAGTGAGTTTAATTCCTTATATTGAGTGAATCAGTAACTCATTGTAATCTCGTCTAGTTGAATATCAGATCTCCCTATATTTCCTCCGGATTAAGCAAAAGCTAACTGGAATAAATCATCGTTGAGTTTGTGTTAGATTGGTGGATCTACTTACTTGCTCAATTGATTTGTCTCATCTACTTCGACTTCCTCATTACTCTATTTAGTTCTGCTACGACAACGGGCATTCGTTGACGCCCCAATCCCAACACTCTGCTGTTTACAAAAGAGAAAAAATCTCATATGAAGTATTGTCCCTCAATAAAAGTCATTATATATATTGTCATATAGAGATCTAGAGAAACTCTAGGATCTAGTCTTGATCCTCCGAAATACCAAGAAGAGCAAACCACACGATAGGAGCCGTACGATCTTACTTAGAGAACAAACTGGGCTCAAACAAATCCCCAAAGAACCAGGCCCAATAGTTGCTACAGCCACTGTCGCTCGATTGCTCAAAAGAGCAGTCAACTATACAAGAAGTTGAGCCCAACGCACCAGGTTGCAGTTGACTGCAATAAAGCAATAGACTGTAAACTTCCAGACTGCACAGTAAACAACAACTCCTCCGCCTCAATCTTTGCTTCAAACATCTACTCGCTTCACCATATTCTCTTCACATCTAACTTAGTATGCATTACATAAACCAAACACCTATCAACCTTTTCATGTTTCTCTTTTAGAGAGTGTGAATCTGGCAATTTAGATGGATATCGACTGAAAATGTTGAAATTTCATAATTCTTTGAAATTGGCCAAAATCAGTGGACTATATAACCCAAGAAATTGGCAAAAAAAATGAAATTTCAGAAACTCTAAAAAACATCCAAAATAAGACTAGAGCTCATGAAATGGGGGAGAAAATGCGAAATTTTCATAATTACGCGAAATCGTCCAAAATCGGTGGAAGATAGCCCAGGAAACGAGTGAAAATGCAAAAATTTCAAAACCTCTCGAAAGCGTCCAAAACCCTTGGACTATAACGCACAAAACATACCAAAATGGGAAATTCTCAAAATCTCTCGAAATGGTCCGAATTTGGTGGACAAAATCAACCGAATAAGCTGAAATTCAAAATTCCTCAAAATTGGCTAACAACGGTGAGTTGGTGAACCATATATCCCACGAAATTGGACGAAAATGATAAAATTTTAAAATATATCGAAATTGTCCAAAATTGGTGGACAATAGCCCAGAAAATCAGGCAAAAATGTTTGAGTTTCAGAGTCGCTTGATAGTATCCAAAATCGGTGAAGTAACTCACGAAATCAGTCAAAAATTTCAAATTCTTCTGAAATAGGCCAAAATCCGTGGACAAAATTGACCGAACATACTAAAATTTCATAATTTCTCAAAATCGGTCAAAATTGATGGATTATCGCCCACAGTCGGCTAAAAATGCTGAGATTTCAAAATCTCTCGAAATTGCCGAGAATCGGGTGAAAAGTGGAAAACCCCACCTAAGTAACGCCTCGAGGCCGGCTCAGTGGCTTCACGTGGGCGCACACAAAGGAACGGACACAAAACTCTACCTACGCCCACCACCGCACTATAAAAAAAGGGGTATATCCATTAGGTAACATTTCTCATTTGGTTAATCCTATATAACCACTCCCTCACACACACTCTCCTCCGATATGGGACTTTCTCATGCCAACACCCACGTCAGCCACCCATGCATGCAGCCGACTTCTCATTCTCCATTTCATTCATTCATTTAATGCATGTCTAAGCCCCATAGAACTCCTATAGGCCACCTCCATTAATTCCATAAGTCTCATGGCCTTATAGAAATCCTTATGAGCCAACCTACCACTTCTCTTCTCATATATTATATATATACCCGCTTAAGAACGGGTGTTACACATATTTTACGCGTAAAAAAAATGTTATCTGGGACCCCAAAAATAATTATTTGGGTCTTTAAAAGTTTTTGCCTCGGCCACAGAAAACTTAGGGTCGGCCCTAACCTACCAAGAGTAATGCTTCAGCCACTACCAATTTCACTACCATTCTCTTCACTATCTTAGGTGTCATACTCCTATTGGAGAGTTCTCCCACCTACTCTATCTTCCCCTACCTATTGGAGTGTGCCACCTAAGGTAGTGAAAAGAAATGTAGTGAAATTGGTAGTGAATGTAGCATTACTCAACCTACCAATATACCATAACTCCGAAATGATGATAAAATTTGAGTATTTAATATTTATAGTCTAGCAGGCCCTTGCAGATTGGGAGCCATCTTATCCAAAACCGGGACTGCTAACAAAGGTTTTTTTTCTTTTCGTTTACTTTCTTTGTTTTAATCCACGTGCGTTTTAAGGCCTATGAGATTTGAATCTGGACTGTTCTAATACCATTTAAAAGACCCTACAAGTAGACCATAACTCTGAAGTTAATGGTAAAGATTGAGGGTTTGTATTTTTAGTCTTACATGGTTGAGTAGTCTCCAGTATAACAATTTGTTAGAAAGAATTCTGAATCACATATTCACGAACGCATATGACATTTACATAGGAAACTTTGCATGAAATATATGAAGAATACCTTAGTTGGTAAGGAGTGACTGAGACTCCTAACTAACTAATACATCCCTTTAAAGGTGTTATTCTTGTCTAGATTTTTCACATAATTCGCTGCTCTTCCATCGCAAATAAGCTTCATATATCTACAATCATTTCTGAAGCTTGATAGTCACTTAGAAAGCAGGGAAGTAGCTGTCGAGGTACATATAAGATGATGTTGTTTGAGTCTGAGTCCCCCCCAAATCGGAGAAAATCTCGTTCATCTTCGTTTCCTTCTTCACCGCTTCCTTATTCCTCTGCATATACAGTTCGATCACAAGATTAGTTTTAAGAAAAAATTTCATAAATCATGTATATTTGATAGCCTACATTCAATTCTAGCTAGGTTATAGTAAAAAGGGTCATGTTATCTTGATCTTTAGTTGTTATTTTTGTACTCAGTTTGTATCTCTATGAGTTCCATTAAATCCTCATTAATGAAACGCTGGGAGACTTTGCACCGCAGAAAACAAACCGGAAGGATAAAAAAAGAAGAGAATGAAGATGGAATGATAAAATTTTGTTCAAATTTTTCGAACCTTGACATCCCCATGAGTTTGAACCTGAAGCTTGCTATTCTGGTTTATCTTGCATCCTCCCAATATATACATCGACAAAGTTGCAGCAGCAGCAGCAGCAATCCCTACATATTTCACTGCTCCAATTCCTTTCATCCTCCACCTCCAATTGTTTCCATTCATTCCATTTCCGTCGTCGCTCTCCTTGCCTTCTACACTTCCCCAACTTTCAGTCTCCAACAAACTCTCCTCCTCAAACTCATACTCAAACTGAACCTCCTCCTCTGCTCCTTCCAGGCTCTGTAAGTCCACTTCAGTGACCTCTTTGATCTCTTTCAGTATCTCATAACTTTGATCTTTTTTTATGGTTACAACTTGATATTGAACTTCTATATTACCCGGGTCCTCCTCGATCGTTTGAGTACTCAGGAGAGTGTCTTCAGAGATGTACTCCCAATCTTCCAACTCCATGTTTGTCGAAATTTTGAATGTATGAGTGTGATGTTGCTAGTAGAATGGTTCTTTTGAGGAATTTATATATGAATTAGTGCAGGAAAAGCAGTAGGGTTTCTCACTATGGAGATTGGAAGAAGGCTGTGTGATATTTCAAGGAAACAGGGGAAGTACATTCATGCCTTGTTCTTGATTGAGAGAGATCAATGATTCGCGCTTGCAACCAATGAGGAGGCCATAATGGCTCCCTATTAAAGAGAACTTATTAACCATGGCTGAATTATTTGAACTTTTTGATCTAATAATGAGTTAAAATGAATATTGTCAGCCCAAATGTGATCATCATCATATTCAGTAAAGAGTTAAATCAATCTCATCTTTAAAAAAAATGATTTCTGAACTTGAAGCAAGATTTGTTTCCTTTTTGCTCGAAATATGGAAAAAAAATTTGCCTTTCTTTCTTGATTCATGAGTTTCGCTTGGAGAAACTTGCAGGAAAGAAATTTCTGTACAAACCACCTCTAACATTCAAGTCAATAATGCTCGCGATTTCTATGACAAATGCGACACTTAAGACCTTAGGCCGAAGATGACCCTCCCTCCTATTTACCCTCCCTCGTATTTACGGAGACTAAAATGTAGATGAAATGCCACTTGAAAGTTACCATGGATGTCATTTTTTTCAATAATTATTTTTCTCAGAATAATGCAAGTGAACAGCCTCTCCTTTGGAAATCAACAGAAAAAGAACAAATATCACAATTTACATAATTGTGTCTTTAATAGAGGAAAACAGTGTATAACTATGATTATTACATTGATATCATACAAGTGACAATTATTTTGTCAATTACAATAAGAAGCTGAATAATTTGGAATCCAATTAGGAGAGGCTTCTGATCTCCTTCCACATCTTGGCTGCTAGTTCATCAGTCCTAGTGTGCAGTACAACCTCAAACACCAAAGTGATCAGATAACCGATGATTATCTAAATGATAGGCATCGTAAAATTTGGTACAACGAAACAATGATACGAGAAACGTTTCAGTAATCATGTCACATTTCATGACCGATATAATGTTGACAAAATTAAAATAAGAAGCAATTATATTCAATATGCACGATTAGTCCGACAATTCAAAAAACAAGTGTTTATGCTTCATAACTTCTTGCATATGCACAATACATTCATCCATCTCAACAATTGACTCTTCTATCTTATAACATAGCATACACATAAAAACTAATCTCTTTGCTTCCAGCCAACAATGACCGAATTGAAATATGATAGAAAATCAAAGGTTTGATGTCATTTTTGCACAATAACACAAAGGGTTTTTAAGATATTAGTCACTTTTCAAACATATATTTCTAAATTAGTCCCTACTTTTACGTTATTTGCAATTAGATCCCTTAATTGATCTAATAATTATGGAATAGGTTCCTCCGATTGATTAACCATGAATCTCTCCTCAAATCGTCGTTATAATTAACGAAAATCTTTTCCATTTTCATAATACCCGCTTTTAATTCAACCGTCTTATCTCCAACAGCTAGTTTAGACTAACACGCCAATTACAAATGAATTTCTCTATAAACAAAAAACTAATTCCAATGCTTTTCGTCACAAAAAATGGCAAAATTTACTACTCCAGTTCCACCAACATAACATGAGTATATGTTGATTTTTTTTGTCACCCCTAATTAGCCTATTAATTATTATTAAGTTACATTTGGCCGAAAAGCAGCATTAAGGAACCTATTTAGTTTAATAAGGCTCGATTAAGGGACCTAATAGCAAATAATGTGGAAAGATTGACTAATTTGGAAATACATGTTTCAAAAGCGACTAATATCTTTAAAAACACTAACATAAAAACCTACTACCAAATCTACTACTTTTCTCTTTACTACCTTCGGGTGGCACACTACTATTGGATGTTTCTACCACCTACTCAACAATAACCTCCACTAATAGTGAACCACTTAAGATAGTAAAGAGAAAAGTAGTAGATTTGGTAGTAGGTGTAGCATTACCTAAAAAATAACTCTTATGCACAGAAAATAAGAAGTTTTTAGTAAAAAGATCAGATTATTTTACAATGCCGTTATCAACTATGATAGAAAACCGGAAATCCACAGATTTAGTCAGGCAACGGAACATATCACCTCTAAGTAGGCATTTCCCCATTGCAAGCTTACTATATTAATTTACATATTCATAATATAAATTTCCCAAAAATTTACACTGATTTGCTCTCATACATCCAAAAGCTCAAATGAGAAGATTTTATGTTCCCAAAAGAGACATGACACGAAATAAGAACGATGACAAATTTAAAGTGATATTGAGAATAAAAAGCTATTCTCTCTATTACCTCGAAGAAGCACCCTTCTCTTTCCTCTCACTTAGAATCTCAACACAAAGTTCATCATCAGTCCCTTGAAGAAGAGGATTCGCCAAGTGAAACCGAAGCCAAGGAAGACGCCCAAACCCTAGCATTCTTAGCACTCTTTTGAAAGTTTCTTGTCTTGTTTGAGAGATGGAGCTTGCTCCAAAGCTTCTTTATATCGATGGCATGGAGAACTTGAGACAAGAGGTGACTCCACTCGCCAAAAAACTCCAAATTCAGATGCAATAAGTTGATGGACAAGAAAGCTTTGAGCCGAGAGATGATTACTGGGAAGAAGGAAACAAATGCCTTCAAAATTAGGAACAGAAAAGAAAATGCTAGGTACGGTTCCAAGGTTAGGGTTTCCCCGAGAGATCGATCCCATAGGCTTAGAAGCATTTGAGGCTTTTCTGAATCAGGGAGTTGCTCGACAGATAAATATGCAACTGGTTCAAAACCTGTAATAAAAAATTCATTTAATGTAGAAAGGAAATATAAATTTAGTAGTAGAAGATAATTAGGGACAAATCTGAGTCAGATTATTACTTCGGTCCAGATAATAAACAAACAATGATCAAGATAATATCTAATAAAAAATACTTGTAACTGTAACCTCGGGTGATAGGAAACAAATTCATAGTTCCTATCTCTTACCAACCCTTCCAAAACTGTTCTCCTTAAGATAAGTTGACAAATTACCACCGTAATATACAGTGTTTGTAATTGCATCGAGCAACCTTCATGACAAAATACCTTACTACAGCTAAAATTATATCAAATGAGCTGGAATTAACAGAACCCAAATTACAATGATTGTAACTCCATTGTTTGCATAGTCTCAGGCTCAGGATATAAATTCACTTCCATTAAATGAAACTGTCAGAGCTTTCACTGCCTAAAATTTCATTTTTTAATATAATAAATAGATTCATTTTGCATATTTTCCATAAAATTAACAAGCAATTTTCTTATATATAATGCTAAAATATTGTAACTGTAATACACATTAGTATTATCATATTATGACCTTACACTATTATAAGATTTGTTATTTAGTCAGAATTTCCATTAAGACCCCAAACCTTAAAACAATTAAGCTGATTTGACAATTTATTGACATTAAAACTCAAAAGTTTTCCAATATTCAGGATAACCAGTCTGGTAGTAAAAAAATGCTGTATCAGAACATCAAAAAAACCCAGGAACGCTAATAACGAACACAGGTAGATAATTATTGTAATGACATAATGTCAGTTCTACAAAGTTTCCTTCTGATTTTTCTCCAAATACCAAACCTATTACGTTTACTGTGATTTAATCTAACCCTAAATAAGATTCCAATAGAAAAGATTTATATAAGATCTGCTAATACCTCAAGAAATGCTCAGATAGACTTGATTTACACACATCAAGTATAGATTACCATTATCATCTCAGAAACAACTTAACTGAACCATATGCAAAAGCAGCAAAGTTATATCTAACATAGAAACATAGTCCTGAAAAGCTAATTAGCTATAATTAGTTTACCTGTTGTTTCTTTGTAGAAAGTCATGAGGGGATCAAGATCTTTTGGTCCATGATACTGCACTCTAGATGTCCCATTAGCTATCAGTATAGATGGGAAACTGTGAATGCCGTATCTTGAGAAAACACTGCAAGGATGCATGAAGAAATTTAATCCCAAAACAACTGGAGTACATTTCTAGGTAATAAATAGAAAGGCCTACGAACTTATCACACATGTACCTAGGCATCGCTGAAGATTGTTCAACAGCTAGGTGTCTTATTTGTGGAAACATGGCGCTGAGAGCATCAAATACTGGACGAGCTTTTCTTGAGAATGGACACCAGGATGCATGGAAAAAAATAGAATGATAAGCCTTTCCCTGAACATTTCCCAAATCTCTGTCAAGTTCGTCTCCAGTCACCTTCCAAAAATAACAACTCTGTTAGATTGTTATCTTCTTAAAAACAAGTAAATCAGAAGCATACAACGAAGAATTTTATGATAATATTAACTTTTTGTCAAGAATTTTCTAATCCATTTTTGTTATGTATTTTATTTTCTTAATTTTTTTAAAATAATCTTCGTGCTTTATGCTGCTAAAGCCTGCAAAATCTTAAGCCTTCATTCCCTCTTATACCACTTCCCTAAAACAGATTGTCATTAAGAATATAAAAAGGGATAGAGAGTGAGAGAAACCTGCGAAGAGACATTAGAGGCAATTTGAAACAAGAGGGATACCATAAAAGATGAAGGATGACTAACATTTATAGCATTATACTTTAATGGGTACTAGCTTATATGATCTAAGTATTAACAATTTAATGTAAATGCAATTGTCCAAATTTACCATCACATTAATATCAAAGTTATAAGCATCTTGGTGCCTCAGCCCCCCCAACAAGAGAGACAGAATTTGGGGATCCTCGCCTATACTTGACCAGGCGATCTAGTATACTTGGGTGAGAGTCAGCACTCAGGTGGGCTCCTCGGGCGGGAGGTGAGCACGGGGCATCCTCTTTAACTTAAATAGTTTTATTCTTTTAGTATTAACAACACTTTGTTTTTAGGTTCATATATATATATATATATATATATATATATATATATATATATATATATATATATATATGAAGGATTTACTTTATTAGGTGTATGTGAAGACAACATTTGTAATTGTGGGTGAGAATATCAAAGAGATATGAAGTCTCAAAGAGATATGAAGTCTCAAAGAGATATGAAGACAACCTCTTTGTTTTGTTTCTGACATGTTCTTTTCCCAGGCCTCCAACATCTAACTTAGTTATGTTGATGAAATACTTAGTAGTTGGAATATGCTTGAGGTCATATTATCTTTTAATTTAGATCATTATATGTTTTGATATGTAAGTGGTTATCTGCAATTTTGTGTTCTTTTCTACATAATAACTTGGATAGTTTTTAAGTTAATATATTGTCATATCTCGGTAGGATATTCCATACTCCATAACATATTTTTGTACGACGAGTACTTCATACATTTTGCGTATATGTGTGTACTTGTTTTAGCTAATTTTATCCATATTTTGGTTGTCCTCTAGTTAAAAATTGAGTAGATCACTACATGTTACAAAAACATTTAATTTATTTACATATTCTTGGAGCCTTTTGTACTTGGGCATGCGCATTTTTGGGCACCTCAGACGATAATGGAGTCCACTGAGTTCAGCTCGCCTTCCACATTTAAAACTCTAATTAATATGCAACGATATACATATAAGCTATATGTATGTATGTGTATGTGCAAAAATCATTCAAAAATTAGATTTAGTTCATTCCTTGTATCCTATTCTTCTGGGAATTGTTGTTCAGTGTTGTAGGAAATGTAGACTTCAACGAAGAGTAAAGCAATCAAGCAAGTTGTTTAGTTTGGCAACAGGGACAACACTCAAGAGTTGAATAAAGAACAACGCATAGTATAGTCAACCTGAATATTTGGACAAAATGTTACTATTTAAGTTCTTCAATTTGATTAATTATCATTATGTAATTCAAGAATATTATTTGCTCACTAAAATATGATTTTTGATATAAGAGCTTAATCACCAATATCATAAACATTGTAAGCCCACGGATCTCCTTCAAATAAATAATCACCACCAAGAGAAATCACCATTATCTTCCATTTTTGTCATTAGTGGAACATGTGAACATAGTCCACAGATTTTGGACGTTTTCATGAAATTTCAGCATTTTGGCACGATTTCGTTGGTTACAGCCCACCAATTTTGGATGATTTTGATGATTCTGAATTTTTTGCATTTTTTCCCGATTTCGTGAGTTATAGGCTAGCAATTTTGCACATTTTCGAGAAATTCTAAAATTTCAACACTTCCACCCGATTTTGTCGGTTATCCACCGAGTTTGGACGTTTTCGAAATACTATAAAATTTTAGCATTTTCGCCCGATTTTGTGGGTTATAGGCTTACAGCTCACCGAATTTGAATGATTTCGAGAGATTCTAAAATTTCAACTTGCATCAAGTTAATAAGCACTCTCGATCTCTCATGCCCTTGGAGCTCCACTTCCCTCCTATAATTAGGGTTTCACATTGAATTAGGTTAACTAAAATCTACTCCAACTCAAACCCCACACAAAATTCTCGGATGTTAAATCTAGCTCACAAATTTACACTAGCCTAAACCCTTGATTTTCCCCCCGAGATAAGCCCACTTTTAAAAATAAATCCAAAACGACGCCTTCTTCCAAACTAATTTCACCAGAGTCCTTTGACTTGCCACGTGAGATTTGCCTCCAATGAAAACAGCGGGAACAGTAATTTAAAAGCCACCAATGGGAACAACGGCTTGTTTCCCTTTCCTCCACATATGCACCGTCGGTCTCTGAAATATGAAAACGCAGTGCACCCAAGTAAATAAGGAACAAGATGAATACAGAAGTTCAACGAGCATCCCACACCCGAAAGGTACCCCATCTAGGCCCTGATTATGCACGAGTGACGGTTTCACCTCCATGTCTCTTTTGGGGTTACAGTTGCAGAGATCGTGAACTAGTTTAACTCAACAAACCCCCCACACTTTAAACTTAGTTTGAGCTATACTACTCTTACACTACCCTGAACGGCTAAACCCCAACCTAATTCATTTATAGAATCACCCATCGAAAAATAATTCAATACACTACTTCCTCTTCTACCACAAATTCATCAAATAAAACAAAATTAACAACAATTCGATATCGAACAGGTATCCAACTTTAGCTAATAAATCAAATTACCATTATTAAACCTACCAATCATTTACCAATTATTAAAGCACGGAAATTGAGGCAACTAGTAACACAATCTCCAAATTAACAAAAACAAAACTTTTTAAGGGCAAACTGAAAAAGGTCTCGAATTGATCGAACCCACCAAAAGTTAGAGCAAATTACCTCTTCGGGGGAAACCCTTTCGATCGAAAGAGGGCACTGCGATCTGATTCCACCAACGACAAAATCGAGCTCCGATTTAGGGCAAGCATTCGAATCCGCAAACCCATATAAGGGCAGCAAAGAAACACTGAAAATCAACACCAAATTAATAGAAAAATCCATCAAAACTGGAATTTTGAAGGAGAAGAAGAAGAGGAAGAAGAGAAGGGGGCTAAAAAAATGTGGGATTTTTATCCCTTCCTTCCTCTTTCTTTCTTGGATTATCTTTTGGAAATTTTGATTTGATTTGATTTTTTTTAATTTTTTCCTTGTGATTTTTGGGTTGTTTTTTTCTCTTTTTTGGATCGCTAAAATTAACGAATTAAAAGGGGGATTCTCTTTTATTGAGAAAAATCATGTCAAGGTTGCAGTTAGTGGTGTTTTTGCATTTAAGGACAAGGTGGATTTTTTTAGTCTAGGTCAAACTGTGAAGTTTTGTGCAAAAGACTATCAAGTTATGGGTATTTGCAACTTTAGGTTGTTTTGGGCAGTAGGTACGATGTAAATATAAATAATTTAAATAACGTTTATCGTACTCGATTATGCTTTGAATTTTTGTGGCTACGCATAGTAAAAAGGTTCTCTCAACTATGAAGAAAGGAGTCAGAGCATCTACAGTTCGTGTGGTATTTATAAATTTTATGCATAATATACATTTTAAGCACGGCGGCAATCGTTTGATAAATATGCATAATTTATCATTTCCGTATAGTAAATTATTATATATGAAAGAGGATAAAGCAATATGTATATTATATAGAATAAAACATAATATTTTGTTCCAAATATTTTATTATATTTTTATCCATCGGAGTGAGCATCATTTCCGCTCCAAATATTTAATAATATTTTTTGGGATATGTGTCCAATGAAATTAGATTTTTTTCTTAAATTAAAAAACACCCTGAATGAAAGAAGAAAAAAAAAGAACCACGGACGAAACATATTATAACTCGTTGAGCAATTAGCTCATTTAATAATGAGTTAGTGGGTTTAATAATGGATCAATGCCAGCAAAATGTCCCGATCCGAGACTTTTGCTTTTTTGCAAAAAAGTCCAGACGAAACATCTACGCAAGAAAATATATATATACAAAATCAGCAAAAAAAAATATTAAAAAATCTAATGAATGATTATATTTCGTCCGTTCATTTTTTTCCTCACCTTTGCTATTTTTTAGCTTTTCATGACTACAGCAAAACTACAAAATATTGTATCTATTTATGCATTTATACATTTTTTTAGCATTTTTTAGCTTTTCATGACTAGCAAAACTACAAAATATTATATCTATTTATGCATTTATACATATTTTAGCATGCACGACTATGGAGGCTCCTGAGAAAGAAAAAAATTTATATCCAGTGTTGAATAACTAGTACTAGTATACTTTTTTAATGTCAATGATTATGGCATGACGAATCTCCTCATAGATCTCCTACAAAATGATTAAAAAAAAACTCTGCAATTTTATTAAACAACAGTTTGTCTGAAACAAGAGTGTATTACCTTAATAACTGAAGTACAAAGTATGAATCGAAATTGGTAGAAAAGAAAAACATCCTTAGTAAATTTCACTAGCAATAGCTTTATGGTCTCGAAGCCGATAGTTAGGCCCAAATGAGAACGAACATGGCATGGCGATAACATCTTGTACATCTATATAATAAAACACAAAGAAAGCTATCAAGTGGCTCTTATTCAATTTCTCCAAAAATCAAAGACCCGGATCTAACATTGCAAAACATATTTTTCTCCCAAAAGTTTTTCTCTAAAATTCAAATTCAAATTTCCCACCCAAAACAACTCCTATATTTATTTAATTATTATTTTTTTCTCTCTCTCCCTCCTTCTATTCAAGAAATTAAAATTTTAAAAAATTAAAAAAAAATAAAAAACTAAAAAAATGAAAATTTTAAAAACTTTAAAAATAATTCAAAATAAATCAAAAAAATCATATAATATATTTTTTGCTCTATATTTGCTGTTTCAATTAATTTGCTGGACCTCCAAAACTATTTTATATCATCAAACAAGGTGTACCGTTTCGAAGACGTGCCGTAGGGACGTGTCAACGGACAAACCTAGTGGGTTAATAAAGTTGCATGTTCCGCCGCAACTTGAATATCACAAATATGCTTAGATTATACAATGATAGAATCCGATTTGATGAACATTATGCCCTCAACTACTTCCAAAAAAGAATGAAGACGCATTTGCATCAATCGCCTTATTATACACATTTGCATGCATTAGAGCATTCACAGTCGTTCTTGCCAAATTTTGGGTAAATAGCAATTAAAAAATAGGAAAAAAAGAATGTTGCTGCAGTCGTTGAATGCTAAAATATAGCCGGACGGAAGATTATATCCCGTCCATTAAGAATGACGAAGTATAATCGTCCGTCCCAAAATTTTGGCTTTTTAAAATTTTTTTTTTTTTTAATGCACTAGAAGACGACAAAAAAAATAAAAAAACAAAAAATAAAAAAAATAAAAAATCACATTAGAGCAGGGACGGAGTATAATGTGCCGTCATTTTCAAATGACGTGGTGTTTTTTTAATTTTTTTTTATTTTTTCAATGCACTAAAAGACAAAAAAATTAAAAAAAAAACAAAAAAATGAGAAAATTGGCCTGGGACGGGAGATTATATCCCGTCAATTTCAAATGACGGTGTATAATCCCCCGTCGGCCAATTGCGTCGTTTTTTTATTTTTTTTATTTTTTAAAAATTGGTTCGGACGGGATATAATCTACCGTCAATCTCCTTGGACGGTGTATAATAGGCCGTTGGTTGACTTTTTTTTTTTTTTCAAAAGCTTCTTAATCATTGGACTCTGTACTTTTTGTACGAGACGGAGTATTATCTTCCGTTAATTAGATCGGACGGAGTATAATGGTGCATTAGCTATATTTTGCATTTGGCCAGATCGACTGCTATATTTGGCAATGAACTGTTCATCGTACACCCAAATTTTGGGTATTTGGACGACGACTGCAGCTCGTTTTTTTGATATTTTTCCAAATTTTGGATATTTAGCCCACGACTGTGGATGCTCTTACAACTGAAACTGACATGTCAAGGGACATGTGCCATGTCTTGAAAATTTAATACAGACGGGTTCAGAAATCAGCGTGTCAAAAGAAAAAACCAAAGTCTATACTTTGAGATGCAGACCCATCCCATCGATGATTCCGGCAGCCAAAGGACCACCCTCGTTTCCCCAAGAATGTGCTGACTGTTGAGGGGGCATACTTTCTTGGGTTGGGCGAGTGAGTTCATCTCATTTCATTTCATGCTTTTACAGTTGTTTGTGCTTGGACCTTTAAAACGTTTCCTGATCTGGAACTCAGCTGGATTCAACTACACAACATTCTTTCTCAACCTCCTTTTCGTTCGCTTTGGGACTTGTACCCATCATCATTTGATTTGCTTTGCTCTGTACTAAAGCTAAAAATTAAAAAATTTTAATTAAAAAAAAAAACCAAAAATTAAGCAGTTCTGGGCACCACATTTCCTGCAGTTTATATGGGTCAGATGACGTGGCCCCTTCTGGACCACAGGATTCTCTAAAAAACTGCTTACTCCTGATCATAAGATCAGCCCTAAGCCCCATGGGCTTCTGCCACGTCAGGCCCACGGGCAAACAGGTCCAGACCCGGCCCAAACGGGTCCAGACCTGTTTGCACTGCCTATAAATACCAGGCCCTCTCCCACCTTCACAAGTAATGAATCTTTCCCCTCTAAAAAAATCCTAGCTACTGTTACTCTTCAGTGACTAACTAGACTGTCGGAGGGTCTGCCACCGGCATTAACCCCGGTGTTCCTAGGTCAAGTGCAGGTACACGAGACCGAGCCGAGCCTCCAGATCTGAGCCGAGCATCCGACCTCCACCTCACTCCTGCCTACTCCCGAGCCGCTCCCTCAGCAGAGGGTCGGGCGTATAGCCAGTACCAAAGCTTCCACTTTATAAATTGAGAGAACTCACACCTGGTGCAGCCACCCTAAAAAACAAACCGCATCTGGTTGGCGCTGTCTGTGGAAAACCTCGGCACGGACCTCAGTCCGATCCCAGTCATTAACGGCATCCCTTCAATCCGAGCTCATATGGCACCCAAGCCCAGAAGAGTTGTCACCTCTGCACGTCGTCAGGATGCTCCTCCTCAGGACGTCCCCACCGACACTCATGGATCCAACCATCCGAGGGTCAACCTCAGACCCGGGCCGGGCGCTTCTCGCTCGGTCGCAACCGACCTGCGTCGGGTCATCAGAACCGACAGGCCAGTCGAACTCGGGGAAGGGCCGCTTCCAACTCGGCCCCGAACCATCCCAGGCATCCATCCCGAGAACGGGAGCCAGAGCTCAGTCACGTCGACCGGAGGCCGTCACCCCAACGCAACCCGGTCGGACGAGCTCCAGTCACCCACCGTGAGTTCCAAGACTTCCGAAACGAGATCCTGGAGGCCATCCTAGGGACCCCTGTCAACGAGACACTCCACCGCTTTCACTCACGGTCAGATGCTGGAGCCAGCGCATCTCGCGGCCTAACAAGCCCGCCAGAACATGACGAGGACGTCCTGCGACGCCTACAAGAAATGGAGAACCGCCTCAACCACTTTGGCATGGGCGGCCCGAGGTCAGCTCAAGGTCATAGACTGACCCGACCTCCTTTCTCTACTGTAATCCTACAAGCAGAAATATCCTGGAACTTCTGACCTCCCCAGTTCGAGACTTATGACGACGAAGGTGATATTGCTGATTACATGGAGGGTGTAATGCCCCGGATCCCCGTCATCGGACATTCGTGACACAACCAGAATTTTTGCCTTCAAATGCATCTCAACACAGTAAATAGTACGAAAATTTAAAACACTTTTATTTCCATCAGAGTTAATACATCAATAGTTACGAACATCAATTATTCGTATCAAGCTATAACGCCCCCTTATTGACTCCAAACTCAATTCTTTCAATTTCTATATCACTTTAACCATAAACTAAGATAATTATATTTTTAAAAAAATTTCGGCAGAGTTTCTCCTAAAATTTCTACTCCGAAACACAAAAAGCTTACGGAATTCTGCTCTAAATTCCGTAGCTCACATCACAGGGAATTATATCACGGGCTCCCCAGGCCAAAATGAGTAGAAATACACAGGCAATATATATATATATATGCTCTGGGGGCCAAACTCATAATAGAATGTCAAATATCAATTAAAAACCATAAATCCCTTTGAAAACATAGTGAGGTTTTTAGAAAATAATTTATAAACCACATCACAGGGCTCGGTACTCCACAACAAGATGGGTACGGGTCAGAAACATATCATGCCACTCCACACTATTACTCATCATCATCATCCACGTACTTATACATAAAAATACAATTTAAAGCATAAAATTTACTATTCACTCAATTAAACCTTAAGTAACAAATTGTAGAATGAAGCTCCACTCCACAGAATCTACACCTCACCTCGGCACCGCTGAGGACCTGTAACAGTAGGGGCCTAGGGTAGTCCAGAGACCTCCTAACCCCCCAAACACTAAGGGGTTAGCCATTTCTAGTGTGAGTATAATATATTAATAAGCAAATAAATTAAACTTATAAGTAAAACAGAATGAACTTACGAATACCAAGATAAACCTGAACATGTAAATGTCATATACGGAAATTCACATCAAATACTCACTGCATCACTTCCTGTATGCATGTCCACACCTGCTCACAAACATACTTAACTTTAATTTGGAAAAATCATTTCCAAATTAGTCGCTTAAGGCCCATCACTTTACGCCTTATGCAAATACCCTTATAGCTTTATTCTCCCATAAAGCCTTACATTCACAATTACTCTACTCTCACATAAACTGCACCATATTTACCATACAATTGCAATTACAGACTCACGACTTATAATCCTTCCTAATCTCATATCACATAACATCGTATTCCTTCATTTCTTACAACACATATCATCACGTCTTGCAACACATCACTTCCGCACTCATTACGTAGTTCAACTATCACACTCACAATTCAGCTTGAATGGAAAATAAATGTGTATCCTAATTTCCTAGTGTTCGTGTATGCCGTGACCTGAGTCTAATGCAAAATGCAGAGTATAGAATAGATGCACTTAATCTAATGTCAGCAAGACTCTGGACACACATGCATCCCATACTACATGTGGCCCAGGTCAAGCCAATGTACTTAGTCTAATACAAGCGAGACTTTAGAAATGTATGCATCCCATACTACATACTTTCCAAATCAAGCCGTTGTCTCCAAGTTTAGGGATTCGAACCCTCGCTATGCAATGCATTCTAATTCGGTCCACTTCCTGTTCCCAATAGATCGTGGCAATGAGGTTGCAGTCAACGGTCCCACCGTTCTGCAGTCAACAGCTGTGACGAACTTAAAGATATACGGTCCCACCGTTCTGCAGTCAGCAGCATTGACGAATTTAAAGATATACGGTCCCACCGTATGGCAGTCAACGGTCCCACCGTTCTACAGTCAACAGCCGTGACAATAAAGATATACGATCCCACCGTATGGCAGTCAACGGTCCCACCGTTCTGCAGTCAACAGCCGTGACGATAAATATACACGGTCCCACCGTATGGCAGTCAACGGTCCCACCGTTCTGCAGTCAACAGCCGTGACGATAAAGATATACGGTCCCACCATATGGCAGACAACGGTCCCACCGTTCTGCAGTCAACAGCCGTGACGATAAATATATACGGTCCCACCGTATGGCAGTCAACGGTCCCACCGTTCTGTAGTCAATAGCCGTGACGATAAAGGTATACGGTCCCACTGTATGGCAGACAACGGTCCCACCGTTCTGCAGTCAACAGCCGTGATGATAAATATATACGGTCCCACCGTATGGCAGTCAACGGTCCCACCGTTCTGTAGTTAACAGCCGTGACGATAAAGATATACGGTCCCACAGTATGGCAGACAACGGTCCCACCGTTCTGTAGTCAACTTAAACTTGAAGTTTAGTCTAATCAACAGGTTGCTAGCTTGCACGTCCATAACTTCCAACACACAATACAAAATTACTTGATACTATAAAACCTCATGTACTCTCAATAGTACATTCTTCTTGCACTTGCTGCACATTTCCAATATCATAAGAGTTTGCCCACTCATCGGAAATTCTCGATTCCGGTTCCTATGGGAAGGTGGAAGTGTCTATTTCGACTTCTTAATTTGAACACCTCTTTCAGACTATATCATTTGAGTTCTCGAAAACACAAGTTCCATCAGGTGTACAAACAGAGAGAAACTGGTTTTCTTAGCCAATAATACTTTAACTAAGATTGGGTCTGTTCCATCTTTGGAAAATCATAACTCTCAACCTATAAACTGGAATTACAAAACTCCAGATGGGTTAGAAAGCTATGACTCCCTACTACGACTCTCTAGTTGGTCAATTTCCCAAATTCTTAACCATTTCAGAGCAAGAATTTCCCAACTTACCCTCATAAACATGCTTCTTAACAAGCTCGTATAAAAATGAGTTGTTCTTTACCAAAAAACTATCCTTCTTAGCATTCCACTTATCATACAATGATAATCAAAATTCTCCAAACGTTTCCACAAGCTAAGAATTCACATATACATCACAACGCCATGTATGTATATCTACACAATACATCACCATCACACTGAATATTTAAAATCCCATCAACTCACCACATACACACCAATTTACCACATAACTTTTAACAAATAAGAACTTCCCGTATTTTATATTAAAACTTCATTTGGCTGAATTAAACCAGGATTGCTCCAAAACCGCCTAAGATTTTATCATAACAGTAAACATATATTTAGCATAATCATACTCACAAATTGTCCCGCGAAGACTCGAAGCGCCACCTCGCCTCCAAAGCCGCTAGTACATCCTATCATCAAAATTCAAAGCAATCAAGGCTCAAGCATCCAAACCAGTTACGGGAAAATAATAATACTAACTCCAATATCACATAGGCATTCTATTGAACGCCTAGGATGCACACGTGCTTTGCACGTAATCATTCGAATTCCGACAAGATTCCCATTTTCGAACAATTATTAAAAGCACCCCAAAATTATTCTAATAATCCAACTACAATTTCTGCTACCATACGAGAACTAATTCATATACATATAGTTCTCTTTTACAAACCCAAAATCCTAATTTATTAGCAACTTGCAAATCCTCTATCAACTTGCAAATTTCTCGTATCTATAACACCCAACCCCTCATAATCTCCCTACTACCATATTCCTACTCAATAGAAATTGGAACAATTAATTTTATACAATAAAATAAAATAGGGTTTACCTTCCCGAAATCCTTTCGAAAAACGGACGCCGCCACGATGTAGAGAACCCTTCTATTAGTCTACCTCTCAATTTAATTTGGAAACGGTGGAGAAATGAAGTGGATTTTAGCGGAGAGAGGGAGAGCCGAATGGGTTCGGCATGGCTCTCCGCTGGGAAGGAAACGGGAGAAGAAATGGAGAAGGAAGGATAAGGTGGGGGGTGGGGTTTTTATTAAAAGAAATAAATAAATAATTAGGTAAAATAAATGATAAGGGAAAATTACATATAAGCCCCCCAAATCTCAATACATTTCAAATAAACCCAAAAATCTCTACTTTAATAATACCAACAATACAAAGGTACATTAAAACTGCCTCGTAGTAGTCCTTCAAAATTATAAAATAAAGTAGACAATAAATCTGATATTTCTCAATTAAAATAATTGTTATTAGAAAATACACAATCGTCTGCAATTCTCAATTGCGCACAGATTTCGATGCAAAATAGCCATATGCTATGTTGTGGGGTATTACAGAAGGTTTCAAGATCCTCATAATGATTCACAGCGCTTCGGATCCCATCCTCTGCCGAGCCTTCCCCGCCACCCTCCGGGGTCCGGCTCGAGAATGGTTCTCTAAGATCGTCCCCGACTCGATCTACTCGTTTGACCAGCTGGAGGCCAACTTTCTGGCCCACTTCGTGACCAGCAGGAAGGCCGAGAAAACGAGCGCGTCCCTACTGGACCTCCGACAGAAGGAAGGGGAGTCGCTCAGACAGTTCGTCCGGAGGTTCACAGCAGAGGCAAGGTCGGTCTCTTCCCTCGACGCCGGGGTCGCCTCGGTAGCGTTCCGACACAACGTCCGGCACGGCTAGCTGAAGGCATCCCTGGCCAAGAAGCCTCCCCTCGATTTTCCTGACCTGCTCAATCGAATCGAAAAGTACATCTGGACCGAGGAGGCTCTAAATCCAGAGGATGCCAAAGAGGTCCCAGGGAAGGGGAAGCACAAGACCGACGAGGCAGAGCCAGCAAAGAAGGTCCCAAAAGACGGGACCGGCATTGAGATGGTCCCTCCAATCGCGCGCTTCGAGAGGTACACGCCACTGACGCAAAACGTGTCGGCCATCCTCTTAACGATTAAAGACAGAGACCTTGTCCAGATGCCCCCTCGACCGACCAGCAACAAGAAAAGGGACCAGTGGTTCTACTACCGCTTCCATCGGGACAACAGGCACGACACCGACTATTGTCGAGCCCTGAAGGACGAAATCGAAGCCCTCATCCAGCGAGGGTATCTCCGAAAATTCACCCAGGAAGATGCCCGGGACCGAAGAGACACGACGAATCGGAGGCCTTCTCCTCCTCCTTTCGCCCCCAAACAGCGTCCCGAGCGGGACCCCGAGCCTGAAGAAACCGGAGGACAAGCCATTGTGCATTGTGTCCATGGGGGGCCTATGGGAGGGGATTCTAGCACTTCCCGCAAAGCATTCGTCCAAGAGGTAAACGCCGTCCGAGACCTTCATTCCCCCCAGGTCCAGCCGCTTCCTGTCTCTTTCTCAGGAGAAGACCTGGAGGGGGTCCGCCTCCCGCACTGCGATGCGCTCGTCATCAGCCTCGTCATGGTGAACTACGAGGTCCGTCGGATCCTCATGGACAATGGGAGCTCGGTGAATATCCTCTTCTTAAAAATGTTTGAGAACCTCAAGCTCCTCCGAGACAAGCTGAAGCCAGCCAGCGGGTACACCCTATACGGGTTCTCTGGCGTCTCGGTACCAATAAAGGGGATCGTGACCTTGGACATCACCACCGGTACAACCCCTCACAGTCGGACTGAGTCGATGGACTTCATGGTTGTGAATGTCAAGGCAGTGTACAATGCCATCCTCAGCCGACCGGAGCTCTGCTCCCTCCAGGCTGTTCCCTCGGCCTACCACCTAAAGTTGAAGTTCCCCACCGAGTAAGGTGTCAGGTCGTCCAAGGGAACCAAGACTCGTGCTATATGACGGTGGTCAGGGGTGGTGTATTCTCCCTGGACGCCGTCCAGCTACAGCCCAAAAGGAGCCAGCCCGAACCTGAGCTGGCGGACGAACTAGAAGAAGTCTCATTCAAGACAGGGGACATGTCAAAGTGGTTCTGCGTGAGCTGCTCCCTCGCGTCCGACCTCAAACTCGACCTGATCGATTGCATTTGCCGCAACGTCAACCTCTTCGCTTGGAAGCCCTCTGACATGCCCGGGATCTCCGAAGACCTGATCATGCACAGGGCTAAGCGTGATCCCTGGCTCGAAGCCAATCGTCCAGAAGCGGCGTAAGTTCGCCCCGGAGAGGCGGCAGGTTATAAAAGCGGAGGTAGACAAGCTCTGGTCTGCCCGGTTCATCCAGGAGGTCAGCTACCCCGAGTGGCTGGCGAACGTCGTGATGGTCAGAAAGGCAAGTGGGAGCTGGAGGATCTGTATGGACTTTACTGACCTCAACAAGGCGTGCCCCAAAAATCTGTTCCCTCTTCCCAACATCGAAGCTCTGATCGACGCAACGTCGGATCACGAGCTCATTTCCTTCATGGATGCCTTCTCAGGCTACAACCAGATTCGGATGTTCCCCCCTGATATAGCCAAGACATCTTTCGTCACCGACCAAGGTTTTTGTTGCTACCGGATTATGCCCTTCGTGCTGAAGAACGTCGGCGCCACTTATCAGAGACTCGTCAACCAAGTCGTCAAGGACCAGATCGGTCGCAACATTGAGGTATACATCGATGACATGCTCGTCAAAAGCCAGCAAGGCGGGACCACGTCGTCGACCTGGAAGAAGCCTTTGGCGTCCTTTGGACCCACAATATGAGGCTCAAAACGGCGATGTGTGCGTTCGGTGTCTCCTCAGAAAAATTTCTCGGGTTCGTCGTCAGCCAGCGCAACATCGAGGCGAACCCCGAGAAGATCCAGGCCATAATAGACATAGCCCCTCCTAGAAACATCAAAGAGGTCCAGCGGCTCACGGGAAGACTGGCGACCATCGGCCGTTTCCTCTCCAAGTTCGGAGAGAAGTCCCTCCCGTTCTTCAAAGCTTTGCACGGAACCGGAGGCTTCGAGTGGGGTACTCAGCAGCAGGAGGCATTTGTTGTGCAATCTAGATGATCTAAATAAATAAATAATCTGGACACAAATTAAAAACCTCGCAAGTGTACAAATCGTTTATAGAAGCGTAGTGACAAGCAAGGGTCGATCCCACAGAAATTGTAGAAATTAACTTACTAACCAATAAAACAGAAATAAGAATCTTAAAGTGTTGTTCTAAAAGAAATGACAAGATTAAAACTAGATCAAGTAGTTCTGGATCACAAATATCTATTAAGTAGTTGGGCATTGATTTTTACCTATAGTCAATAATGCTAAGTCACCTTCTACACTACTCTAATTACTCATGTTCGTTCCTTTAAGGGCATGGTATCTACTCCTTAAAGTTATTGTTTCCCTAAGCCAAGAATTAGGCATGGTATCTACTCTAATTCGTTTCTTTCCTTAAGTATTTAGTATGGTATCTACTAAGTTGCACTTAAAGAAAACATAGGAACAATGGAAACGAACAAACACTCGAAGTTCTAGAAATTGGTATCAGATCTCGATCCTTCAAGTTGATTAAACCAAGAATCCCTAAAGATTCCTGTGTTACAAGCTATGAGCACGAGATACGGGTCGTCTTTATGCTCATAACAGATTCAGATTTATAATATGCAAACTTGATAATCTCAGGTTCTGCATGGCAGTCGACTTGCTGTCACTCTCAGTCGACTGCTCTTAGAACTTCTGAACAAGTTTGATTCATATAATAAATCTATACCAATACAATCAGGTTTAATCAATAAGTAATAGAGTAATATTCAGAAGAATATAAGCATTACATGACTATGGTTTCAATCTACCCAACTATGAAATTAGTTCCACATAATAAGACTTTTATTAACTAACTGTTTCAAATACATGATTAAAGTAAAAATTAGAAAGAGAAGAAATAAACTGATGATGTTCGGCCCGAGAAGTCGACTTGCTGTCACTCAGTCGACTGGATCGTTCCCTTCAGTGTACTTGATCTCCTTCTTTCTTCGATGCTGGTAGAATACTGCCTGTTGGTTGATGATTGATGATTCAGAGATTCCGTGATACTCTTAACTTCTTATTCCAGCCTTTTTATAACTTCTTTTGCCCACATCTGCAGATTTCAATTCTATCTCTTTACACATTGAATATAGATTTGAGTCGATCTTCTCACTTGCCAACCCTGGTCCCCTATCTTGATTAATGAAGATTTGTTATTCGCAGACGACCTAGTTTTGGATAACTTAATCTTGCTTCGTATTTGGATGAGGACGAATCTTCACTGTTCTTATCTTCTATCTCTGCTGAATGCCAGTCGGCTGGTTTGGAGTAAGTCGACTGTGCCGAGCATCTGTAGATTCATAACTAATCAGTCAAGTCGACTATCTTTAGAGTAAGTCGACTGTGCCGAGCATCGCCACCCTCTCTGTCCAGTCGCCTGTTGGAAGAACCAGTCGACTTATGCTCTGCAGTTTCTGTGTATCATCCTCACAATCTTGAATCTGCTTCGTTTTGCTGTTTTAGGCTGTTTCCTATGGAAAAGAGAAAATAAGAGTAAAATACCACATATAGAGCATTTAAATGTCCATTTGCATTAAGATTATTGCTCCTAAATGTGAATATTATTGGGTTCATCAGCATTCGCCCAATTGAAAGAGTACCTCGCCAATCCTCCTCTCCTCAGCAAGTCCAAACCGGGCGAGCCTCTCTGGCTTTATCTTTCGGCCGCGGAATGCGTGCTCAGCACTTTCCTCATTTGGAAAGAAGACGGAGTCCAAAAGCTGCTATACTATGTAAGCAAGGTTCTGCTCGCGGTCGAGACCAGATACGCAAAAATGAAGAAGGTAGCCTACGCCCTGGTCACGGCCGCGCGGAAGCTCCGCCCCTATTTCCAGGCACACTCAATTCAGGTCCTCACGGACCAGCCTCTAAAGGCAGTACTCCACAAGCCCGAGAGCTCCAGCCGACCGGTCAAGTGGTCGATCGAGCTCAGTTAATACGACATCGGCTATCAACTAAGAACGGCCATCAAGGGATAGGCCCTCGCCGAGTTCATCACAGAATGCACCATCTCCGAGCAACCCGAGGCCGACCAGACGTGGGAAGTTTACGTCGACGGCTCTTCCTGCGAAGCGGGGGAGCGGTGCGGGCATCATTTTGCGAGGGCCTCACAACTTCCTTCTCCAATATTGACTCCGCCTCAACTTTCCAACCTCCAATAATGAGGCCAAATATAAAGCTATGATTGCTGGGCTCACCCTGGCACACTAGGCAGGCACCAGACAGATCAGGATTTTTAGCAACTCTCAGCTCGTGGTCATCAGATCATTGGAGAGTATGAGGCCCATGACGATCGGATGATCCGGTACCTGGCCGTGGTTCAGCGACTCTTGGCATCCTTCGACGAGGCTACAGTCTTAAGGATCCCAAGAGATCAGTACGCCCAGGCTGATGCCTTGTCAAAGTTAGCCTCTTCATCCATCGAAGGTTTCGACCGCACCGTTCTGATCGAAGTACTCCTGAAACCGAGTATCGACCTTCCCGAGACCCTCTGTATAGAAGACGAAGCTCAGCCTGACGATTGGGCTAATCCTATTAGAAAGTTTCTAATCAAAGGAGAGCTCCCCGAAAAGTGAGCCGAGGCAAGGCGGATCAGGGTGCGCTCGGAGAGTTTCGCCGTGATCAGCGAAACCCTCTTCAAACGCTCATACACAACGACGGACAGAAGACCCTACCACTGCTGCTTAACCCCTGACGAGGCAAAGTACACTCTCAAGGAGCTCCATGAAGGAATCGACAGGTGCCATATGGGAAGCCGATCGCTTGCACGAAAGGCTCTGAATCACGAGTACAACTGGACCACGATGCTGCAAGACGCCCTGGTCCTGGTCAAAAAGTGTGTTCCTTGTCAAAGGTTCTCCTCGGTAAGAAGGGCTCCGCAAGCAAACCTCCCCTGGCTAGTCCAACTCCCTTTGCTATGTGGGGAATGGATCTGGTAGGCCCATTTCCGAAGGGAACGGGCCAAAGAAAGTTTCTGATAGTAGCAATCGACTACTTTACAAAGTGGATCGAGGCCGAGCCCCTGGCCACGATCACCGAGCAACATACCCAACAATTCTTCTGGAAGCACATCGTCTGTCGGTTCGGAATTCTGCACATACTCATCACAGATAATGGGGCTCAGTTCGTGGATAAGAATTTTCGAAAGTTTGCGTGGATCTCGGGATCCAACAGCGCTTCTCTTCGGTATGCCACCCGCAGTCGAACAGCCAGGCCGAGAACACAAACCGCTAGATCCTTGACGGTCTCAAGAAATGACTTGATAATTCTTCCAAGGGGTTATGGGTCGACAAGCTGCCGAGCGTTCTCTGGGCCCATCAAACGATGAAGAGAATCCCCACAGGAGAGTCACCATTCAATCTGACTTACGGCTCGGAGGCAGTAATTCCCCTTGAGATCAGGCTCCCTTCGCCTCGGATCATGGCCTTCGATGAAGCAAGCAACTCGGCATAGCTACGTGCCGACCTGGACCTCATAAACGAGGTCAGGGAGAAATCTGCCATCAGAAGGAACACATACCAGCAGAAGATCGAAAGATTCTACAACAAAAGGGTGCGTCCCACTGACATCAAGCTAGTGGACCTCATCCTCCGAAAGCTGGCGGTATCTAACCCCGGCCAAAAGAGAAAACTGGCCCCAAACTGGAAAGGCCCGTACAAAGTTTCTGAGGTTGTACGTCCGGGCACGTACTGCCTCACCGATCGGAACGACAAGGCTGTCAAGAGACCCTGGAATGCAGAGCACCTCATCAAATTCCTCGAAGTGGAGGATTAGCCTCTACAGATGCCCCCATGTAAATCATCAAATGTAATCGGCACGCCGTGGCTTGTTTTGTAAAGTCAATATGATGTAATTATGCCAGCTTTCTTAAAACAAGCTTTGGCTCTGTGCCAGCTTTCTTAAAACAAGCTTTGGCTCTGTGCCAGCTTTCTTAAAACAAGCTTCGGCTCTGTGTCAGCTTTATTAAAACAAGTTTCGGGCTGGACGCTAGGATGGAACCGCGAGCCACAAAAAGCTTCACTTACAAACTTGGGGCTCGACCTTCGAAAGGAGCCACGAGCCACAAAAAGCTTCTCTTACAAGCTTAGGGCTCAGCCTTCGGATGGAGCCGCGAGCCACAAAAAGCTTCTCTTACAAGCTTGGGACTCGGCCTTCGGATGGAATCGCGAGCCACAAAAAGCTTGTAACGCCCCAAGCCCGGCTCAGCTACGCACACGGCTACACGTGCGCGCACGCGAAAGAACGGACATAAAACTCTAGCCACGCCCACCACAGGCACCATCAAAAGGTGGGTTAACCCTTAGGTGAACCTTTCTCACTTGGATCTTAATATACACACACATTATCCCCATGTATTTTCCGATATGGGATATTATTTCCCAAGCCAACTCACGGTCAAACCCCCATGCATGCATGTTTTCATTTCTCATTTTCTATCTTTAAAGCCTATTACCCATAGACCAATCCTATAGGCTTTATTATCAATCCTCTTTTTCAATCAAGCCCATAGGATCCCATTATAGGCCAACATTAATTCCAACCATCTCTTTATTTTATATATATATATATAGAGAGAGAGAGAGAGAGAGAGAGGGTAAAAGGGATATGAGCAACTTGCTCATTTAGTAAATGAGCAATTGATTATGTGGCATGCATGTGATACATTGGACAACTAACTCTTTTAAGGCTTTTTCAATCACATGTACTTAAGTGGGTATATATATAATGTTATATAGAAATCTAAAGTACGGGGTGTTACACAATGTAATACCCCGGATTGTATAATGCTCATATATATATATATATATATATATATATATATATAATCTGTATGCGTGCATATGATTGCAGTGTTTTGTTTGATTTTACTGTTATTGGTGTGCGGTTAGGTTTGCGGGACGGTTCATGAGGATGGTTACGTTCTAGACGATGCACGAGATCGAGGATGACCGATACTAGTATATACACTAGTTTTTGGTACAGTGCATATGCAATATATTATTGTATGATACTATAATGGGTATACCTTGCATACACTCAATAAAACCTCTCATCTCTCATTCAAGAACTCACTTAAGAGCTAAAAAGTGCAGCCAACCATTTTACCCTCAAACTAATGGCTAGACCATGGTTTTGTACCAAAACCACCCTAGTCTACCCTACCCCTACACCTTAAAATCAAACCCCCCCCCCCCCCCTCCTCTCTTTCCTCACTCATTTTTCCATTAAAAACCCTCTCATTCTTCTCCCAAGTTCTAAAATTTTCAGAACTCAAACCCAAGGAAAAAAAAGAGAGAAGGAGAGAAAAGAAGAAGGATTGAAGAGGAGCTCTTGGAGTGGATTCTTGGAGAAGTTAAAGCTCAAGACCATCATCTACTCTCTAATCAATTCAGGGTGAGAAGTTTCTCTAAACCTTTCTTGTTATTTCTTGTTGATTCTTGCATGCATGTGAAGTAGTAGGAATTTAGAATAGTTGTTTAAAAGATTAGAAGCTGAATCTGAAACTAGAACCAAGAATCTTGATCTGCATGTCACTTTCTAGAATTTCCCGAAAGCAAACAACAAGGAATTTGATGATGAAATTTTCACAGATTGTTCCCTTATATGTCTAGATGATTCATGAATTATTTCGGATTTTCTGAGGTTGTTTGATATTTTAATAAAATTTGTTTTTGGAACAGAGCCGTAAGGCAGTAGCAGGATTTATTTACTGTGATACCTGAGATTGTTGGATTTCTCATAATTAATTGGCACATGATCTTAATCAGAAATGTTTACCATGTTTTCTCGCATGTATCTAGTCTCTATGATAAAATAAAGAAAATAATTGGATGAAGTTACAGGCATATTCAAAATTAGTCTATCAACAGTAGCTAGAACTATGACTGAAGAACAGTATGATTTTTATGCTTGTTTGGAACATGAAGAACTCAGTGTATACTTGGAATTTGGACATGAAACCTTTTGCATGTTGTTCATTATGAAGTCTAGTTTCTTTACTGTAAATTTGGTGACTATTGAATGAGTATAGGATTTATGATGGATTTTATAGCATGTACTGTGCTAGATTCAGTCAGATTAGACACCCTGTAGAGATGACACAATTGAGACTATGTAAGAGCAAATTTTGAGTAAGTGTTTCCTTAGAGAATTGTAGTAGACACCTAGACCTTTCCAAAAAGACTTGTTTGAGGTCCAGTGAGTGGTTGATTTAATATGATTTTTACAATACTGGACAGAGACCAGGATTTGAGCTGAGTGCTCTGTTTGAGAAAGACTTAGAGTGTGTTTTGGTACACCTGAGAGTAATGTGTGTTTTAGGGTGATCAAATGGCATATTTTGGACTGGTGATCAACTAGGGAATTGTAGAGGACATCCACACCTTTTGATACAATCTGGGTTTGTAGCTTTCTGATGAATGAGCTGTGTTTTAGGCTACCGGCAAGGTGCAGGCAGTGTACAGGAAATACACAGGCTGAGGCTTGAGAGGCCATTTTGAGGACCTAGATGATAGAATCTGAGGTTATGATCAACTAGAAAGTTGTAGCATAGGTCTTTACCTTTCCGGATTGGGCTTGTACACCCAAATTGGAGTTGTATCGAGGGAGTTATGATCTTTTTAAGTTTCAGGCAGAAATCCAGTAGGTTGCTTAGTCTTGGGTTTTGACTAAGTGTTGAGATGACCTTTCCCCTGTGTACCATTAGAATTTATAACTCATTGTCTGGGGACGTTTGGTATCTATTGCTAGTGGTTTGACTCCAATTGTGGATTTTGTGACTCGAGTTAGTCACTAGAGTAGGGTGATGTCTTGCGTCTATCGACCCTACGTTATGAACTTCCACTGAGGCATAGGACGTCCAAGCCGTGCTGAACACACAAGTTCATTGACCCGGTTAGGGCTGAACACACACAAGTTCATTGACCCGGTTAGGGCTGAACACACAAGTTCATTGACCCGGTTAGGGCTGACACACAAGTTCATTGACCCGGTTAGGCTGAACACACACAAGTTCATTGACTCGGTTAGGTCCAACACACAAGTTCATTGACCCAGTTAGGGCTGAACACACAAGTTCATTGACCCGGTTAGGGCTGAACACACACAAGTTCATTGACCCGGTTAGGACTGAACACGCACAAGTTCATTGACTCGGTTAAGACCGACACACAAGTTCATTGACCCAGTTAGGGCTGAACACACACAAGTTCATTGATCCGGTTAGGGCTAAACACACACAAGTTCATTAACTCGGTGAGAGCCGACACACAAGTTCATTGACCCGGTTAGGGCTGAACACACACAAGTTTATTGACCCGATTAGGGCTGAACACACACAAGTTCATTGACTTAGTTAAGGCTGAACACACAAGTTCATTGACCCAGTTAGGGTTGAACACACACAAGTTCATTGACTCGGTTAGGGCTGAACACACAAGTTCATTGACTCGGTTAGGGCTGAACGTAGATCATGGTGCTAGACAATTCCAAGCTCGAGGGAGTGGCATTCCGAACTGTGTCACCAAGGTCAGAGGTCGATGAGCAGAGTTTTTGGAGGCAATCTTATTTTACCCAAAGTGATCAGAGTAAGACTGGGATTAGAGTGATGCAATAGAGGTATGTAACTGCATTAGTACTAGCAGACCATAGTTGGGTGTTGTACCTTCCTGTCGTAGGGATACGTTTTTGATTCTCATGATTGAGTTCACGGTCTCGTATCTCCATCTGTTAATTCCTAAAGATGCCAGGGTAAGGAATGGGAGGGGGACTCCTGTCGGATAGGGGGATTTAACCCTCGAGTCCGTCATGTTCCTATGCACGTGGTTTACTTTATACATATCATTAACGTCATTTGGTACCGGGTAAGTACATGGTCTTGGTACCGAATTTAATACGGCTTTCTGAGTGTGGTCCGTGCACGGGTACTGAGTGGAAAACGCGACAACCACTTGGGCACTGTAGTGGCGGAACAAGACCGACCAACTGCAACCTCCATGGACACGGATAATCTATTGGGAACAGGTTGAGTACAAGAGTATGATGCATAGCGAGGGATTGAACCCTACAATCAGGGAAGACGAACTCTTTGGAAAGTATGTAGTATGGGATGCATACATTTCCATCGAAGTTGATTTTAGGAAAGTATGTAGTATGGGATGCATATGTTCCCAAATGAATTGCATTAGAGTATGTGCATCGTGTACATTCTTGTTTTGTGCATTAGATTAGGCTAGGCTAGGGTCTGGAACGCATGTACTATGGGATGCATGCGGATCCAGAGTCTCAAAGTCTTGTTTGCTTTAGAATAGGCTTGTGATTGGTGCATTTAGTTGTTGGATCATGGCATACACGAGTACTAGGAAATTAGGATGCACGTTTCTTTTCCCATTCAAGATAGTTTGTGGTTGCCAGTTTGGAGAATCACTGTTATTATCAGTATTGCGTCAATCGAAGTGCTGACGTTTCCCACCTTTTAGGTACCGGTTCTACCTTTCGAGCAGGTGCAAAGATATCAGAGTCGCACAGTAGAAGACTCAAGCCGAGGAGCAAGCTACTGGGAAGCAAATTGACCGTTCAGTGGAGCTTCGGCAGTGAGCCATCGACTGCCATTCCAGGAGACAGCTGTTAACTTTACAAGTGGAGTCTGTAAATATTTGTAATAGGTTGTAATGAGTTGATGTAATTTGTACTCCTTGTCTCCAGTCTCAGTCTTGAATTCCTCCAGACGTCCACGACAAGAGCCTCCTCCCTCTTGACCGAACTCGCAAGTTGAGGGAATAGAGATTGTAGAGTGTTATCTCCGCACCATTTGTCCATTCAAAACCTAATACTGTTGCCTTTTCCTAGCTTACATCTTGTGTTCGCATGGTAGACATCCCCTACTATAACGCCCCTGACCCTGCAACAGCATACATGCTGCTCTTTGCACGTGGGGCCCCTCCCCCTTTTTTTCAATAATATTTCCATATAACCCTCCTATAGGAAATCATATAGGCAACAGCCATATCTCCATATATATATATATATATATATATATATATATATATATATATATATATATATATATATATATATATATATATATATATATTATACTCTTTGAAAATTACGGAGTGTTACACACACCCCCACTTCAGAAATCAGCGTCCTCGCTGAGCACGAGGCATGCACAATCTTGTGCAGGATTTTCTTTCTAGAAGATGTGGAGTGGAGTACCCTGATTCTGCTAGCTGCACAGTACCCCGATTCTGCGGGTTATACAGTCCCCTTACCTAGGCGATCTGTCTTTAATTGTAACACCCTGCAAAATTGAAAATAACAATTTTGCCCTTATGTATTACGCACATGTATTTTGTACCGTTAGTGGTGATATTTATAACGTATTTTCATTACATATTGTGATTTCTGACTAATTATGCATTCTCCGTATATTTTATCCTATTTAAATTAACTAAAATATTAAATTTCAATCTCTGCATTTTTACGTGCTTTTTACGTATTTTGATGCACGTATCGATTATGTGTTTCCACAGCTACGTGTAATATTTTCTATGTGTTTAAATTGTTTATTTTAGGTATTCAAATCTATTTTTATAAACAGAAATTCATTTTTCCTTGTTTTAAATATTATTTTACATATAATGCATGTGTTTCCCACGTACGTAGTAATTATGTCGTGAAATATATAAAATTAATAAATGTATTTTCTTATATTGTATTTTTTATTATCTTTAACATTTTTCCGTTGATAACGTCGAATTTCGTAATTTTGATATTTTACATGCGACGCTTGTTTCGATGCACGTATTTGGGCGTATTCTTTCTCAAAATTAATTTCATAAAATGTGTACACATTTATTTTATTTGTGCATAAAAAATTTACATTTTGAAGTTAAACTAATTTTATATACATCTTATATATTATATACATGTGTTTCAATTTAAATATTTAATTGGATGAAGTGTGTACTCGCGCATGCACATATTAATTTGTCCATCTTTATTTTTCTTACTCTCATTTGCTATTTTAGCATGCATAAGTCTTTTTATTTTATTTAGCCTTTTTTTAAACCCATGGACCTAAGATTAGATTTTAGCCCACTAGACTAATTAATTAATTAATTAAAAAGAAAGCCCATGAGACAAGCCCATTAATAAAATCCTATTTTAAGTTGTGCATGACATGTAACAACTTTTAATACACATTTTAGAACTATAGGAATTGTATTAAACATTGTGTATATGTGTGCACGTGTGAATGTGAAGGGGCTAGGGAGTGGCCGGTTTTTGCACATGAAGATGTGGGGGTTAGGTTTTGAAGAGTTGGAGGAGTTAGGAAAGTGAAGATTTGAGTAATTTATTAGGTGGAGAAATTTGCAATTTAAATCCTCATTTTGTCCTATAAATACCCTAGTTGTTTCTTCTCATTTCACACTTAAAATAAACAAATTTAAAAGAGAAAAAAGAAAGAGAGAAAGAGAGTATTCTTGTGCATTGGAGATATCTTGCTAGGAGGAGAAGGAGCTAGGAGTTGCTTTGTTGGAGCTAGGAGCTAGAAGTTGTCTCTTCATATTTGTTGTTTGTTCTTCATAAGAGGTGGGTGGTCTCTATATTTTCTAATTTATAGGTTGATCATGCTAGAATATGATATATTAATATAGATCAATTTGATGTGATGTGGGTAATCTTGTATTTTTCTAAACCTAAGACATGCATGCTAATTTATTACATGAGTAGTAATGATAAGTTTGATGTGATAATTAGTGAACCAATTTTGTTATAGTCATCATGTTGGTTGAAAATGAGAAAAAGAAAGAGAACAAATCCATGCCATTGTTTGTACTATGAATAGTAGTAAAAATTTTGTTATTAACATGTTAATTAGAAGTAAGAAAAAGAGATAATGAGTTATGGCCATATACGCATGTTAATTCACAAAAGTAGAAATATATAATGGTGGGAACACTTGTTGAGATTTTTCCTTATGATAAAAAAATGAATTTTTGATGAAATTGAATTGGTACACATAGAATCATTTCTTTTAAATTATTTGTAAGAGATTTAACATGCTATTTTTGATTAAAAAGGAAGAAATGAAATTCATGTTCATAAAAGAGAAGGCAATAATTCGAAATATAGATACAATGTCTAAAATATAAATTTGGAAATCGGGAATTACGGTTTTCAAGTAAACTCCGTTTTGAAATAATTTGCACAAACCCAAATACTGCAGTCTGTAGATGTGACAATCGACTGCTAAGTTTCGACAGTCGACCGTCGTGAACCTGGCTGCAGTGTTCTCTGGAGTTTTGGATCTTTCGTGCGGGACAGTCGACTGACCCCTTGTCACAGTCGACTGCCACTGCTCTAATTTATGTTTTCTTGAGTTGGATTTCACGCAGGACAGTCGACTAGTTACAGTACGCAGTCGACTTTCACTACTCTGATCGATGGATTTCTTGAGTTTGGATTTCACGCGGGACAGTCGTCCGATCACCCTATAAAGTCGACTGCTACTACTCTAACTGATATTTTCTGAGTTTTCTGATACTTCTTTTGAACGAAATACTTGATGTGGGTTGAGATATGAATTGTTTTATGAGCTTAAAATTGCTAATGAGAGACATAAGTGGATGAATCTATCTTCATGAAAGAAATATTGTTTTGTAAATGAATAATTGAATCACGAATTATGCTAGATAAGACATTGTGAATAAGTTGAAGGTGAGAATATTTAAGTTTAAGACATGTTTATTGAAGGGTATGAGTACCCATGGATTCTTGTACATGAAAGGTTGTGATTTAGAGTTAGTAAGACCTCGGGTACCGACATTGAAATAAAAAGAATTGAGTTATATTTTGAGATTTGCCATGGAGCTATCTCGGTATTTGTGATTAAGTCCGGTAGGGGGTAAAACTAACTCTAGGTATGATAAATTATTCATGTCTTGAACTTAAGAACTAGGTACTAAGTGAAGATGTAGTAAAACCTAGGCAAACGTAAGTAAGGCACTCTATATAGTCGGGCGGTGGATTTACTACGGTGGTTCTCCAGGACTATAGACCCAGTAAGGCGGTGTACTCCGGGACTGAGGTTGCTTCGATGGAGACGAGCTTTTATTTTAAATCCAGGACTATGCGTAGTCGGGCGGATAGTTTGCCGTACTCCAATGTATATACGTATACCGGGGCTAGAAGGGCACTTGCGGGAGGTTCGCATGACGAGGAGTCTGTATAACAGTCGGGCGGTGGATTTACTGCGGTGGTTCTCCGGGACTAGGATCTATACTCGTGGAACATCTCAACTTTGTTTTATCACTGGGTAATTTATCATGGCGAGGGATCGAACCCTTTATTGTGGAGTACGTAGGTGCTTGCCCCGGGACCTATGTAGTATGGAATGCATAGAATCCGAACAAGTATGCATTAGTATCATCTTAGTATAAAATATTTGCATTAGGTACACCTACATGTTTAGTGTAGTCACATTTAACACTTTATTTGCATTCAAATTTGTGGTTTGTTAAAGTATTGAGAACGTTATATTTCCGGCATAGAGAGGATGGCAGTGTATAACATTTTTTGTTGGTTGTAATCAACTGATGTGCCCACAGTCTTATATGCAGGAGTTGGATCTTCAAGAAGGAATAAAGTTGATTTCGATGCTGTTGATTAAGTACATGTTAAAGATGTGCAAGTTGTATATTATTTTCATTGTTGTACTTCTTTTTATCTTCTGTTGTGTAAACAATTGTAAAGAACTCTGATGTATGATAAAAAGTTTAAATTTCCTTGTAAAATTGTACAATGTGAAGTGTAAAGATCCTGTGGAATCCCGAATTCGGTTTTATTTGAAATTCGGGGCGTTACACCAACCTCGCTCCCTCTCAGGCATACTTACCCGTACATCTGCGAGCTCCATCTCAGGCATACATCTCACCCACTCTTACCCACACTCGGTGTCGAAAGTCGGCTCTGATATCATTTGTAACGCCCCTGCCCCTGCTCGGATAATTTATACAATTTAGAAGACAAATTAGATACTATGTAGTACAACTGCCCACCACAGGCTGCCTCTCAAATGGTGGTTAACTGAATTGGTGACTCATGATCATAGGCAAAGTTATTTATTATTAATTAATTTTTGTGCAATCCCGATATAGGACTAAATTCCTTTTACTCTTCCCCGTTTTCTCTTTCCCACGTGGGCCCCAACGCCCACGTCATCAAGAGCACACAGAGAAGCAAAGTCCATCTGTTTTTTCTACATAACATTTCGGGTGGGCCCCATGGGGATGACATCACGTCATGGCAAGTAGCAACAGCATACATGCTGCTCTTTGCACCCCCTCCCCACTTTTTTTAAATAATATTTCCATATAACCCCCCTATAGGAAATCCTATAGGCAACAACCATATATCCATATATATATCTATATATATATTATACTCTTTGAAAATTACGGGGTGTTACACCTACCTTTGTGATCCCCTTCCAAATTGCCGAGACCTTTCCTTGCTTGCATACCCCTCCGAACCTCACGATTTTCCTCCTCCGGTATCCCATGAACGAATTACTACACCATGATTTGCACCGTTTATGCATTTTTTCCACCATTTGAAAAGTAGCGCCTTGTTCATGTCTCTTAGGTTTAGTATTCCCATTCCTCCGAACTCTTTCTTCTTACAAACCTTATTCCACCTTATGAGATTGATGCCCTTGTTGTCGTCAGCCTTCCCTTTCCAAAGGAATTGACGTCTACACTTGTCGATTCTTTCGATAGCCCAGTTGGGAATCTCATAAATAGACATAAGGTATGTAGGGATACTACCAAGGACGGATTTGATCAAAGTAATTCTACCACCCAGGGATAGAAACTTTCCTTTCCATCGTGCCAGTCTTTTCTCAATCTTTTCCACCAGTGGGATCCATTCGTCCTTGGTCAATTTTTCTGGTCTGATGGGCGTACCTAGATACTTGAGAGGGCGTACCTAGATCTTTTTTGTCGCATTCAAGCATAGCTGGGGGCAATCTTTTTTGTCGCATTCAAGCATAGCTGAGGGCCACTCCGTGGAGCTGACATTGTTGTTGCTGAGTGTAGTCACGCAACTCTTATGCAGATTGACCGCAAGTCCTGACCAAAATTCATAACATCTCAGTAGGATACGCATGGCCATTATTTCGTCCACCTCCGCCATCCCAAATAGAATAGTATCGTCAGCATATTGAAGAATTGACAGCGGTACAGAAACACCTTTAACTGTAATCCCTTTGATGATTCTTGCTTGTAGTCCTCTCCTATTCATTTCTACCAAGCCATCGGCGATGATGGCAAAAATAAGCGGTGAAAGCGGGTCCCCCTGTCTCAGTCCTCTCTTACATTTGATTTCCCTTCCTATCGCGCCATTGACTGTATTTGCCATTCCTAACACACATCTTCATCCAGAGCCTCCACTTTTCTCCGAAGCCTTTAAGCTTAAGCGCCTCATCCACACAATCCCACTCACCGTGTCATAGGCTTTTTCAAAATCTAATTTAAGAAGGAACCCGTCTACTTTGTCTTTGTGACCTCTGAAAACTAACTCATGGGTTGTGGCGATGCTATCCAATATATCTCTTCCCTTTACAAACCCACTTTGTGACTCGTCAACAATATCGCTAAGGTTTGGGAATAATCTATTCGTCAAGACTTTGGTGATGTTGAAAGAGTCGTTTACCAGGCATGGGTCTGAGGTCCTTAACTCTGAGTACCTTCGCTTTCTTGGGGATTAAGATCATGTTTGCGTAATTAAGTCTTTCTATCTGCGCCTCGCCCCTAAACAAAGCACGAAAGATGTCTAGAAGATCTTTCTTGATGATAGACCAGTATCTTGTGTAGAACATGATTGGGAACCCATCCGGTCCTGGAGCTTTGTCTTGGCCCAACATCTTGATCGCCTTTAACACCTCCTCCTCCGTGAATGTCGTTTCCAGGCCCTCGAGACCCTCAATAGCCGAATCATTCCACATGTCTCCACTCAGCTCACATCTATGCATTTTCTTCTTTCCCAGTAGATCTCTAAATGACCTGTCAATATGGTTTCTGATTAAAGATTGATCCTCTGTCCAAACGTCCTCCACAAAAAGTCCCCCAATTTGGTTGTGTCGCCTTCTGCCGTTGGCCACCTTATGGAAGAAGACCGTGTGCACATCTCCTTCCTTGAGCCATTGTACCCTAGATCTTTGTCTCCAATAGCATTCTTCCATTTTCCCAATTCTATGAATCTCAGCTCTGTTGGTTGCCAATTCCTTGAATTCATCCACTTGAAGACCTCCATCTTCTTCTCTTTTTTCTAATTCTTGAATCCTAATTCCTGGCCTCTCTTTTCTTACTTTGACCTCCCCGAATTCCTCTTTTGCCCATCTTTTTAAGCACTTCCGCAACCTCCTTAGTTTAATGTTCCACCCGTAACTGCGTCGGTAGTATTGGTCGTCATCTGCCATGATTCGTCAATTATTTTGGAGATGCTGGTGCTGAAAGTCCAAGTTTTCTCAAATCTAAACTGGCGCGGGTGTGATTTTCTTTCATTCTCCCACTCGAGAATAAGTGGGATATGATCAGAAGTAAATCTAGGAATAGATCTGACCACCGCCAGTGGGAATAATTCCTCCCATTCCGTGGACACAAAAATTTTATCTAATTTTGCTAAAGTCGGGTTAGCCTGCATGTTTGTCCACGAGAATCTCCTATTATTCGTCTGGATTTCAATAAGACGTAGGTCATTTATAGTGTAGTTGAACTGTTGTCTGTCCCTCTCGTTAGACCCCCTACCCCTGTGTTCGTTAGAATATCTGGTAATGTTAAAGTCCCCCCCGATGATCCACGGGCCATTCCATCTACCCCGAATGGAGCATATCTCCTCCCAAAATCCGTGTCTCTGATTAGCGATGTAGGGCCCGTATACACATCTAACCATGTGCTCCCAACCATCCCTTTTACGCTTAATGATAACCGACACCGAGAAATTATCCACGAAATCGTCGATAATTTCAAACACCTTAGAGTCGACACATATAGCAATACCTCCTGACATACCCCTAGCCGGTTTGACCCTCAAGACAAGGTCTTTTAGCGATCTAAGCCCCCCGAAGTCGTGACTTTGCTGGTCAGCAATCTTAGTTTCTTGGATAGCTAGCGCACAAGGTCGGATTAATCATAGTGATAGTATCGTTAACCAATCTACTCTTAACCTTCGACCGCATTCCTCTAACATTTCTGAAGATGTAACACATGGATAAACTATTGTAACTCAACATATATCAAACAGTCATGTTGTCAGCGAAGATAGACAGGCCTACAGGTGTTTCATCAATTCGATTACCCAACAACATGTTGCTAAATGTTGAATCCCATGTATGTTCGTTCATCATATCAAAGCCAAGGTGAAGATCAGATTGAACCATGAACGGCTGCACGAGGTAAGAGTGGTTGACAACTAATTCTTGATTAAGGGATAAAAACAAGAATCGACATGCATGCGCACACAAACACAACACATGCGTGACATTCTCTCCATTGGATTATACACACAGATTTTTATATTATATATATGGAGGCAAGTGATCAAGTGCTTTGGAGAAGCTGTTGATGAGATATAATGGTGGAAGATTATCACTTACGGCACCAAGAACAAATGTATATATTCTCTGGGTGCATTTGTGAGAGTACTAGAAATGATTATCGAAGACAAACTTGTTCCTTACCCGAGACATGGTGAATGGTCCGTTACAATCTAAGATGATCCATTCTTGGCAAGGAGGAAATATTTGAAGTATTCCCAATCAAGACAGACTGCAGGAATGCATACTAGGGAAAGGGGAAGCATTTCTTTTCAGAAGGAAACATTTAAAAGCCAATTAATGAAAAGAAAAATATACTCACAGTATCCAAGGAACCAAGTTGCACGACTCCGAGAGGAATGACAGGCACTAGCAGAATTGTCTGTGAGATTAAGAAATGCAAAAAAATGAGAGAAAGAAAAACAAAGAAGATCAACTAAAGCACTCATGCATGCATACAGACTTTTTTTTTTTTTTCTGAACAAGGATGTAGCAACAGACGCACACACTCTTACAGTAATCCCATATAATAAAGGGATGATGCAAGCATGGATTGAGCCCGGACCACAGTGGCACTTGCACATACAGACATTCTAAGTAAGATGTATAACTTAATATCCCTTGTCAAGCAGGATGTCATATTACCTTAATGCCAACTATAAACTGTTGTTTCCACTCTTCAGGGAACTGCAAGAGTCAAGATCATCATTAATTGTTGTCTTGATATGCATTTAAAAAAATTTTAAAAAAAGGTCATTCTTCTGTAGGACTGATTTTAAGCAGAGTAATGCTACATTCAATACCAATTTTACTATGTATCTCTTCACTATATTAGGTGACACACTCCAATAGGTAGGGAAAGATAGAGTAGGTGGAGAAACTCTCCAATAGTAGTATGCCACCTAAGATAGTGAAAAAAATGGTAGTGAAATTGATAGTGACTGAAGGGTAATGATTCACCTACAACCTATTCTTACAACATTTCTTTTTACAACCTTAGGTGGCACAATCTCATTGGAAATGTCTTGTAGAGTCTTGTAGAATAGGTTGTAGACATTTCCAATGGGATTGTGGCACATAAGGTTGTAAGGTTGTAAAGGTTGTAGGTGTAGCACTACCCAGTGGCTGAAACATTACTCCTTGAACTAGAGTAATGCTACATTCACTACCAATTTCACTACATTTTTCTTCACTACCTTAGGTGGCACACTCCAATAGGTAGGGAAAGATAGAGTAGGTGGGGAAACTTTCCAATAGTAGTATGCCACCTAAGGTAGTGAAGAAAATGGTAGTGAAATTGGCCTTTATGCAGAACCCCCCAACCTTTTATTTATGCAGAAAACTCCTGTGAAGTATGGTTGTTGCAACCCACCAAAGTATTTGAAAAAACCACATCTAACTTTTCTACTTGTATCAGACAACCCCATTCACCTTTACAAGTTGTTTCAAAAAACATCATATACCTTTTTCGTTATTGTCAAAAACCTCCCTCAACTTTAGCAGAAGTCTCACATTGACGGGGTGGATTTTTTGCAACAATAGTTCAGAGAGTAATGCTTCAGCCACTACCAATTTCACTACCATTGTCTTCACTACCTTAGGTAACATATTACTATTGGAGCATTCCCCCACCTACTCTATCTTCCCCTCCCTATTGGAGTGTGCCACCTAAGGCAGTGAAGAGAAATGTAGTGAAATTGGTAGTGAATGTAGCATTACTCTAATTCAAGAGGGTTTTTTTCAAATCTAGCCTCCTTCTTTGGTATGTTGATGTGTGTTTCGGATTTTCTTCAATTCAACCTTACTAACCACATAGATCATTGGTAGAGGTGTTCAATTCAGCTGGTAAGTTTCATCACTCCATCCTTGTTGAACCAGGATGGAACTCATACATCTCTTACTCTATAAATAGATAAAGAATTTAAATTGAAAAATTCGTTCATAATATATCCTTTTCTCCCAACCCCGAAAATAAAATTTCAATATACATTTTTTTCAGAACCACTTTTGCAAAAACACCTATCCAAACATGTTTTTTTCATTTTTAATTTTCAAAAAACTGAAAACAGTTTCAAAATGCTATCCAAACGCAGCCCTTCTGTTTTTGCCTTGGAATTTCAGAAGAAGATGAAGATAGCCTGCTTTAGGATGTGCACCAACCCATTTCTCAACTTCATCAGATCCGACGCCTATAAATAGAGATCCAGAACTCCAAAATTTTTTTAGTGTTTTTGAGTCAATAGTCCACTACGAGATTTCCAAATCACAAAGGAATCGATAAGACACCAGCATTGAAACATTTAGGGTATGAAATGTAGCTACCATTATTATAAGTAACTTCATGTATTGCAGCAAAACATGGAATATATATTTCCCCCTGTATTTTAAGAGGGACCTTACATCCAAATAGTTATCAAGTAAATAAGTAAATAATCTTGAACTAGTTGAGCAAGTGGACCAAAACACTTAAAAGAGTACAAGTTTTGTTGGCCTGTAACAAGACATGAAAACACAGAAGATTTTGTAAAGCTAATGACTTGAAGGATTAAGAAAACTAGTAATTTACACGTGTGTTGCACGGCTTAATAAATATATATTTTTTAAAAGTAAAAATTCAGGCACGTGTGTTGCACGGGTTGGTAGAAGGACAAATTACACTAAGGCCTTTTCCCATTATAGTAGTAGAGATAATGGTGTACCTGCTCAATTCAAGACGAACGAATAGAGAAAATTTAATGAAAAGTAATTAGTACCTGAATGAATAATGATGCTCTGGATTCTCCATTCCCTGATTTATGGAGTATTTCTTATCATGTCTTATTTGCTACCTAACAATTAAAACATGATAAGAAAGATGATATGTAATTAACCCTCTTTCTGTGAGAACTCAAAACCGGAGCAAAACTCCACTAATGAAATTCAAAACTGAATTCAGATTGAAGGGAAGAAGAGATAAGACAACAGGCAACATCGAGAATAACAAAAGTTTGCAAAGTAAAATTCAATTTGCTATTTTATGAGAGATGTAAATCATGTAAATATCCAGAGCACCTAAAATGCTTTTAAAAGCATGACTATAATCTGATAATCAGGCACAGAAAGTAAATAAATTATGAAGCAGATACTCAGAACAACCTTCTTGGTCTTACCAATCTGATTGCCGTTCAATATAATGGACAGATAACAGGGAAGTGTTTCTAAATAAAGTTACAAGTGAGGATCCGATCAGAACTCCTTCAGTAACCAAAAAAATATGATGCAGATACTTACAACCACCCTCTTAACCATACCCAATCTGATTGCAATTCAAAATAATCGACAGACAACTGGGAAATGTTTCTAAATAAACTTACAAGTGAGGGTCTGATAAAAGTTTCTTCAGCTCTTTTTTTCTTTTGTCCCTGCTGCATTTGTTCAATCTTCAAAGGATAAAACTTAAAATCTCAGCCATACTTATCCATAATTGAACAGAAGGAATGAGAGCCTTGAGGCCTCAAAGAGCTTGAAGATAGTAAAGAACTACCGTATAGGTGTTTCTCTGATAGAGAAGATACCTCTTATAACATTGCTGAAGAAAAGAGACTCGTGTAGACAGCCCAAACGAATGTCATGATGAATGCTAATTTTACAGGTGTATGGATTCCAGTAGGATTTACAGACAAATCTTCCCAATGCAATGAGGGTCATTCAAGTTGACTATTCTTCAGCATGATCCACAACATTCCTTAAACTTAAAATTGAAATTATGTGCTTTCTTAGAGCATCTCCATTTGGTTTGCTATTTTTTTGAACAAATTGCTTCAAAGTCCATTTTGCCAAATAATTTTTTTAAAGTTATTTTAATTGGTTGGACGGAACAACATGTTCCGTCCGTCCATTTGTTTTTCTCATTTTCTATATTATAGCAAACGACGATTGCAGCAAAACACACATTTTGCCAAATTGCCAAAATGGCAAAAACGGTTGGAGATGCTCTTACATAGGCATAAACCAAAAACTGGACAGCGGAAATGGTAGCATCTTATGTCAACCCACAATTTGGCGGGCATAAATGCAAAACTTAGACAGTATAGATTGATCATGAAATAAACACCTAAAAATCTCAAGATGCATAAATCTTGTTGTCTGTTGACCATGATTCGTGTTCAATGTTAACATAGGAATAGTTGTCATTATAGTCTTATATTTGCATGGTTCGTAGCTGCATTATTTTTATTATCATATTTTCAGTCAGTATTGCTAGTCCAGGAATTAGTCTAGCCAAAATCAACTTCAGTTAGTGTCCCCACCTCATCTCATCCAAGATCAACTTCAACCAAGATACAATTACATATTAAGATGGAAAATTCCTCTTGTTCCAATTGTTTTTAGAAAATTATATAACTTAATTTATTATATATTAATCAATACATATTTTCAACTTTTAAAAGAGAATTTGCTGACCAAATAATAACAATGAACACAAAATCATGAAATTTAAGGGACGAATAATAAACAAAGATGTGATATAATGAGATAAAAAACAGTGTGTCAAAAAATGAAATTAGACCTCACTTGTTCATGTCAATATTACAGATTTAGCAACAAACAACGTAAACCAAGGGACGAGACGAGTGCTTTTATGTCAACAAATTAACCACAAAAAATTTATTAAAGAAACAATATGTGAAGACTCCTAAAGAAACTTTTGAGGACTATTTGTTGATACTTAGATAACTAAGTACATATTACCCGCCATGAACCAACGCAATTTTAAAAAAAATTATAGTTCAGTTATTCAGCTACCTTTTCCCCATCAGAACATTGTTTTCCAAACCACAAAGCTTTGAAATATGCTTATCAAATGAGAGTCAATCTGTCCACATTGTTTGCTGTGAAGTGTCATAAGTGACGGGAACTATTTATGAAGTTTATGTAAACATCAAATGTATCAAAAATAAAAAAATGTAAAAGATATCTTACCAACTCTAACTATCCACTACATAAAGAACCTATGCATATGGTTGAAAATAATTATCATAAATCAGAACATGTGATTATCATATCAAACATGGTCAGTTTGCATAACGTACACATCAAAATTTAGATGGGAGGTAAAATAAGTTACTTCAAACCTTTGTAACTTAATTACTGCAAAAAAAGGGAAAAACTAGCTACACCACTATCTCTGTACAAGAAGTTAACAGTCAGTCACAAAGAACCTTGTCTTCATTGATGGTCATCTCCATTAAGATCGGAATCATTTGAATCTCTGAAACAAGTCGTAAAACAGAAACAGGGCTACATTTAGTTGAATTATATATAACTAGCTAAACAAAATCATCTAGGTCATAGTACTTACAGTAAGTCTTCTTTTGCATTTCTCCAACTCCTGCCAGCTTCATCATGCTGAACTACTTGCGTGGGTGTCTTTTTTGGCTGCAATTTTGGCAAAGGCAATTTTGGCAAAGGCATTTTATATGGCACTTTCTGCAGCCTTGCACATCTCTGTACATTTTGCTGCCCTTTTCTTTGGGCATTCTTTACAGCAACAACTTCAGTAAAAGCATTTTGAATTGCAATTTTAGCAACCTTATATACCTCTGCAGACAAAGACCCTTCCATCCCATATTTAATGGCATCAAGGCAAAGATCATTGTACCAAGCCACAAGAGACTCCTGAAAACTAGGTCCAGAGTCAAACCCTATTTCATCAAGAACTATACTGCTCATGGCATTCCTTGTCCATCGTTTCAGTACATACTCAGAAGGGAGAGCACGAACCCCAACAATAAAAAAGACCCGTAACAGATGCCTACATAAAATGCCAGAGTATTCAAATTTGCAACAGCTACAGCTTGCTTTCTTATTAGACTCGTTGAAACTGACAATGTAGCTCTTACCATTATCCTCCTCTCTAGCTACATTGTACTTGCTAACAGGTCCATTCTCGATTTTATCAACGTAGTAGCCTAAGGATTCAACAAACTCTTCCTGAAACTTGTCAAACACAGCGTTTGTGTACATATCAGCAGCTTGTCTTTCTATGGGTGATGGTGTCTTCAATGAAGGCTTCGAATATATTGTAGCATAATCTGCTTGGGCTTCCTTCTCATACTGAGATGCCATGGCTTGATTGAACCTTGTGATGAACACAAGCAGAGAGGTTTTTGTATTGAAGTTCCTCTTAAAAAATTTGTTCAAGCTCTCCAATCTTTGAGAGGTTAATAATTCAGGGGAAAAAATGTCCTTGTGGTATACTGTGGCCCAGCGGTTACGAATTTCATACAGTATATTCAACCATGGGTTCTCCCACAAATTATACTTATCAAGGACGAATTCCCAACGTGTCTCAAAGTCCTCAATTGTCTCAGAGTTATTTATGCATTCTTTCAGTTCACTTTTCAGTGTAGCATGCTTCAAATATATATCAGAGAGTTTCTGCTTTGATCTGCTCAATATGTGCCATTTACAAAACAAGTGGCGAGTATTCGGATAAACCCTCGAGATAGCTCCTTCCATAGCCTTATCTCTGTCAGTAACCAAAGATACAGGATGGCGCCCCCCCATAGCTGCAATCCAAGTCTCAAAGAGCCAAACATATGAACTCTTAGTCTCATCCATCAGCAAAGCACAACCAAATGTCACCGACTGCAAGTGATGGTTCACCCCTCTAAATGTTGCAAAAGGCATCATGTATTTGGTCTTTTTATATGTTGTATCAAATATTACAGCATCGCCAAAGTGTTGGTAGGCCATTCTAGACCTAGCATCAGCCCAGAATACATTCGTCATACAATTATTGTTATCAACTTGAATAGCATAAAAGAATGCAGGGTTTTCAGCTTGCATTCTCTTGAGGTACTCTAAAAGATCTTGAGCCTCTCCCCCTTCTCCGAAGGGATTTACCCTGATCCCTCTACTAAAGTTCCTTAAGTTATTAAACCCCTCGCTAGACTCCCCATGAAGCAAGGATGCACTGCCAGAGACCATTGGCATATCATCACGAGGTTGGACCTTAGAAGGTAGTGCAACCATATGGGTATGCTCAGTTATAAGCTTGGTGACTACCCATTTTCCATGATCCTTCCGAATCACTTCGATCATGGCCATACATCCCTCTCTAGTGGTCCCACGCTTCCTTTTCTTCTTGCCATCATCGTAGATAACCCTCTTGGAGTGGAATCCCTCCCTAGTACACACAAACCGCCGCATTATAACAGTGTCATCTTTTCGAGAACGGCGAGACTTGTTCATGCGAACTCCAAACCCTACACGGGTGGCATAGACTACATAGTATTCTTTGGCATCCTCATCTGAGTCAAACTCCATGCCAATCATAGGCTCGCCAATGTCATCACTTTCCATGTGGAGGAGATGAGTCGGAATCATTGTAGAATTGAGCTCAACCCTAAGCTCATTGAAAGCTAGTGCAATTCGAGGGTCCGCAATGGTATCATTGAGATCCATGTGACTGTCTCGTATTAGCCCATCATCTTCGCTCAGGGTTCCATCCATGACCTAAAACTGATTACTACTATTAATATGAATATTCATCAAATTTCAACTCGACAGACAGTCATTGATGGTAAATTTATGCATAAATGGATAAATGGAAATAGCAATGTCGCATTTTGCTGCAGTCGTAGAATGCTATTTTTTACCTTTTTAAAATAAAATAATAAGAGACGGTGCTTCATGTTCCGTCGGAGAGGAAAATTTTTTTTAAAACATTTAAAAACGGTGGGACGGCATATCATGTTCCGTCGGAGAGAGAAAAAAAAAAAATATATATATATATATAAAGGTCCGACGGCACTTCAAGTGCCGTCCGAGGGAAAAAATCGTCCTCGAAGTGCAAAAAAAAAAAATTACAAAAAAATTACAAAAAATTACAAAAAAATTACAAAAACAACACAGAGGGGTGGGACGGCACTTCAAGTGCCGTCCGAGAGAAGTGGGGTTTTTTTGAATTATTTTATTACGAAATTATTATTTTTTTGGAGGGATGGCACTTCAAGTACCGTCCGACCAATAAAAAAATATTTTTTTTGTGCGACGACACTTAAAGTGCCGTCCGACCATTAAAAAAATATTTTTTTTGGTGTGACGGCACTTCAAGCTCCGTCTCTCATATATGCATATTTCTCATTTTGATTCTCATTTATAGCAATCTCCTGTAGCGATTTATGCATAATATGCATATTTGGCCAACGACTGCAGCGCTCTTTTTGACCAAATATGCATATTATGCATATTCAGCAAACGACTACAGATGCTCTTACCCATCATAATAAGTGGATTAAGTGTTCAATACAAATATAAAACAATATGAAAGAAAGTTAAAGGAAGAATACCCCTTAGCAATAAATTAAAACTCCATTAACAAAATCCATCTTTGTCATAAACTCAACTGGACTATATATAGATTTACATTTCAGGTTGTGACTTTTTATCGCAAAGGTAGAGAGACAGAAGAATGTTAAGATAAAATAGAAAAGCATTCATGATTGATGCCCATTCTTAATCGAGTTCAGCATAAATAATATCACATTCACAAATAAATATTGCTTCCAATTTCTCTCTCTTTCAATTCTCAATCATTTTTTCTTCCATAAATCATTGATTAGATGTAAAATTTTGCCCGACTGCCCCACTTTTTGAAATTATTTAGCGCCCTGCCCTACTTCCCAAAACAATTAGCGATTTGCCCTTGTTTAGGACACGTTAGCAAGAAACGTTATTGGGAAAAACGGCATAGGTTATTTCGATGCCGTTCTTCCCAATAACGGCATCTATTTTACTTTTTTTTTTCATGCCATTATTTAGAATAACGGCATCAGTATATTTCGCTTACAGGTGTAAATCTTCTAACTTTAAAAAGTTCTAAGTGTGAAAAAAACGTATAAATAATGCCGTTATCCTAATTAACGACATTCAAATGACTGATGCTGTTATTGGAGATAACGGCATCAGTTATATATAAATATGAACTCTTGCCGTTGTTTGGAGACAGAGAGAATGAATAAAAAAATTTAAAAAAAATATATATATAACAGTTATATTTTTTTTAACCTATTCGTCAGAGAGGATGAATAATAAGTTACTTTTTTATTAAAAAAATTTATAACTGATGTCGTTATTCCAAATAACGTCATCAGTATTAAGAATGCCATTATTTGAAATAACGGCATCTGTTATAAGGTTTTCACACTTACAATTTTTTCTCTAAGTATAGACTACAAGCTGTCGAAAAACAAAACAACCTATACCGTTATTCCCAATAACGGCATGATATTTTTTTTCACACAGATGTCGTTATTGGGAAGAACGGCATCGAAATAACCTATGCCGTTTTTCCTAATAACGTTTCTTGCTAACGTGTCCTAAACAAGGGCATATCGCTAATTGTTTTGGGAAGTGGGGCAGAGCGCTAAATATTTTCAAAAAGTGGGGTAGTACGGCAAAATTTTCGATTAGATGCTATATTCCAATTAAACGCTATCAATCTCAAAACATGAAACTCTCCTACCAAACCAAAATTCCATTAGATACCATGCAAGAATGAATCCTTACTCCATACACAAAACAAAAATCACTCATTTTCAATCTCCTCCTTAAAAGTATACCATTAGTTGCTCAAATGCTATCAATTGCAAAAACTGAGGTCTTCCTACCAAATCACATTCCATTAAATACCATGCAAGCAGGGCTGGCCTGAGCTCATGGGGGCCTGATGCGAACTCCCGAAATGGGGAACACATACACAATGCGAGAATTTTTTTTAAGAAAACATATATATATATATAGGAAAATCTTCCATTGTGCACCACCCCTCCATGTGCACTCGTGTGCACTCGGCCTTCCCGCTTTCGAATCGATAATCCGAACCGTTCACATTGATCTACACATCTAAATTAGTCTAAATATGTAAAACCAAATCATTTGAAATTCATTTGCCCACCCATTGAAGTGTTAAAAAATTGTATGGCAGAAAATCATTATTTTTTATAGTCGCATGATAGATGGGCAAATGAATTTCACATGATTTGATATTACATATTTAGACTAATTTAGATGTGTAGATCAATGTGAACGGTTCGGATCGTCGATACGAAGGCGGGAAGGCCGAGTGCACATGGAGAGGTGGTGCACAATGGAAGATTTTCATATATATATATATATATAATGGTATGATTTCACTTGTTATTAGGAGCAGGCGCAAATACATAATATATAAGTATTAAAAAAATTTGGGGCCCCTAAAAATGGAAAAAAAAATTGGGGCCCAAGACAGCCGCCTCTCTCGCATCTCCTATAGGGCTGACCCTGCATGCAAGAATCAATCTTTACTCTATGCCCAAACCAAAAATCATACATTTTCACATTCCCCCCATAAATGAAATAAAAAGAAGAAAACGAGTTCAATAGTTGCTCAAATACTATCAAAATCAAAATATGAGGTCTTCCTACTAAATCAAATTGCATGAGATACCATGCAGGAATCAACCTTTACTCAATGCAAAAACATTATATAAAAAAAACATTGTCAATTTCTCCTCAAATTCTACAGTAAAAGCAATGAAAATGGTGAAAATAAGATAAGCAACCAAAAAAAAGGGGGCGAAGGGCTGGCTTTTTTAATACCTTAAACTGAACAACGAGATGAACGGCAATGGTTTGAAGCTCGACTACAACAGAAGAAAGTAGAGTTTGTATGAGATTTGGGGATTCGAGAGTGAGAGATTGAGAAGAGTGTGAAATTAGGGTTTGGAAATTGGGGATGATAATTGGAAGAAGAGGGGAGATGGTCGGAGTTGTAGTTGGGTTTTTTTGTGTGATCTCAGTCCGACCCGGAAAGCCCTCTGAATTGGATAAATTTTGTTTTGGTCACTGGATTGTCACAGAATTTCTTTTAGGCCCTTTGACTTTTTCAACTTTGTCCTCAAACAATACATGGCACCGATGTTACGTAATAGGGAAAATGACCGATTGACACCCAAAGTTACTCATAATATCCTATACACATCTGAAGTTACGTTAATACCCCAATGACACCCAAGGTTATCAAAATTGGATCTATAGGCACCCGCCGTTCAAATATCCGTTAAGTTAGTGAAATATTCGTGGTATATTCCTCTTAACGGGTTCATACCCGTTAAGAAGAACGTGAAATGATGAAAATGCCCCCCCGCTCTCTTCATCTCTTCTTCTTCCAAGTTATTTCTTTCTCCCCTTTGTAAACCCTAATCACCCTATCTTAAAATTTCTAAATCCCAATTCGAAACCCTAAGTACTGTATATCTGTCATCACTAATCTTCGACGCCTCGTAGATCCTCAATCTGTGCCTCTTTTTTTAGCACCGATGTCGATTACCCACCTGCATCCAATGTCGAAATCCCATTTGAATTTGAGGGTTGGAGTTGGGTTTTTGAAGTAGCGTATGGCATTTGACATTACGATATGAGAGGGAAGTATTTGATTCTGAGTTGCAATTTTATCATACAATACTGTTTAATTAGTTGCAAATTATTTTGGATTCTTAGTAGGCAATGATGAGTCACACAAAATAGAGTTGTTTTTTATTTTGCTGATACTTAGTTGCTTGTTCTTGATTGTGGATTGTAATCATACAATATTGATGATCCATAATATGGGTTGGGAATTTTAGAGGATTCTTTGTAGGCATGGGTGAACTGATCATATACTTCATCTTAGGCTTTTGCCTTAGCTGCTTCTCATATTTGCTGCTGCTCTTGGTTGCATTTGAATGTGTTATTGTTGTTTGTGATTGCTGCTGTTGCTACTGAACTAGTTGGCAGAAGCATTAGGATAAAATAGTTGGGAATTAATACTTGTTGGGTATTCCAATCTTGGATTCTTTGATATTATTGGGTGAACTAATGCTTTTGTTTAATCTGAGGGTTTTGCTGTTGCTTCTTCTGGTATTAGCTACTGCTCTTGGTTACTTTTGAACTGATATATTGTTGCTTATGATATTTGGTGTTGATGCTGAACTATTGAAAGTCTCTTTGTTTAACTAGTTGGCATGGCATTATAATGCAGCTCTGTTGAAACCATTTTTGTTTGTGGATGGAAATCATACAATGTTGAGTTGGGAATTAATATCGTTGCTACTCATATTGCTGTCTATGTAGGCACGGGTGAACTGATGCCCCACTTTTTCTGATTTAGTTGTTGCTGTTGCTGCTTCTGATATATGATACTTTTCTTGGTTGCTTTTGAACTAATCTGTTGTTGCTTCTGATTATTGGTGTTACTGTTGAACTAGTTGGCATGGCATTAGAATGCAGCCCCAGTGAAACCAATTTTTGATTCATCTACTTTCTTGCCTGATGTTGATTGTGGATGGAAATCATACAATGTTGAGTTGGAAAATAATTGCTACTTTGATTGTGTTGTTGCTGTTTCTGTTTTTTTGCTGTTGTTGCTTCTGATTTTTGGTGTTGCTGAATGAGTTGGCATGGCATTAGAATGCAGCCCTACTGAAACCATTTTTTATATATTCGATGAATTGATACTACTTTCATACACATATTTGATCTGTCCGTGCTGATAATTCTGTTCTGAAACCTGTTAGTTTTAATCCACTGTTCAGCATCATGCACATACAGATAGATGAATATACTTGCTGAAGTTCTGTTTTTTGTTGTGGTTGGCAGGAGACGAAGATAGGTTGGGTTTTTTTTGCTGTGGTTGGAAGAAGAAGAAGAAGCATTGGCAGAAGAGTACTGAAATTGAAGAAGTAGATGAATCTGAAGAAGTAGAATAAAGAAAAGTAATGTGTAATGTAATTTGAATTTTTTTTTTCATTTAATTTTGGTTTCTTAACAGAGAAATTGGAAGTTGTTCATAATGTAATTGTTCTTTACAATTCAATAAAAAAAGAAGTTTTGGAATTGTATCAAGTATTGTTGTCTTTTTTGTCGAATTATTTTTTTCCCGAACTTGTTCATACAGCAATTAAGTGTATCTAGCAAAGCAATACTATTATAGAATTTTTCATACATAATGAAAAAATTTCTCATACACTAGTACATTTCTTCTGATCATACACATAAATGTGCAAGTAATTTTTTCTACACATTTCAACTGATACATAGTGATAAATATACATTTCAACTGATCATATACAGACATTTCATTAATGCTAAATAAACATACACAGATCATATAGATAGATATTTCACATCATACATAGAAATGTGATCATATAATTAAAAGTGTGACATACACTAGAAATTTTTTGTACATACATTTGAATTGATCATAGATACACATTTCATACACATCATACAAATAGACATTTGACATCATACACATTCAAATTTCATACACATCGTATACATACACTTTACTACTGCTACTGGTGTAATAGTAGTGCTACTGCTTGTTCTGGCTGCTTCTGCTGCTTCTCATATTTGTTTCCACTGATCAGCTAGTGGGGACACTTGTCGGAAAAATCTACTCCCAACTCGCAGTGCTAATAGCGGAAGTGCACCATAAGCAATAGAAACTCCCAAAAAATAGATGAACCAAGAACAAGCCACCACAATATATGGATCTCACAAGAACACAACCAATATGCAGAGATAACCAATACTTCTTATTCCCAAAGAAATAGAAAGATTACAAAATAGATTACAACTCTCAATCTCTCTCTCACCCCTTTGAAACACTCGGCACAATCTCTCTTGAAGTTGAATAATGATCACGGCATACTAAATCCTAGAGTTTACGGTCATATATATAGCCCCCGAGCAAACCCTAAAAGATATACACAAATCTAGTAAATTGGGCTTTTATCCCAAAGAACAATCAGCGTCGGTGTCGGTCGACCGCACCCCAAGCCGGTCGACCGCATCATGCGGATCCAGACCCGAGGGCTGACCGATCGATCGTCCCCTCCTCTGTTGGACGTCTACACTCGAAGAACTCCCAATTGAATGGGTCGGTCGACCGCTTTCCTACCCGATTGACCGCAACCATCCAGACTTCTCTTCTTCTACTTGCTGCTTGTCTTCCCTTGCTTCTTTGTCTTCTCCTCTTCTTCTCCAACTTCAAGTAACCCGTGCCTACGTGTATTTGAGGCCACAATTCCTAATAATCTCCCACTTGGACCAAATACACCACGCTTCAAAGTTACTGCAATCTTTCCTCGTATTATCTCTGCCATCTCCCACTTTCATGGAAGACCCAAGTACTCTCCACTCTCATGAAGAGCACCTCCGCCACTCCACCACGTAGAGTGCACCAACCACCCCTCATCGCCTCATGAAGGATGTGTTCCACCAATTGTATAGAGCACGAATACAGGAGAAACAATCTCCCGTGTCGGATTCCGTGTTATGAGACTCCCCAACTCGCAAGATCTCCATCAACACTGGACATGGTTCAAAGCCTCTCAGTGCACCCTCTGCACTAGAAACCTCCATGGACGACACCTCCACAAACTCTGCAGACTGTCCAACCCCTACAGTCCCATTTCGGTTACCCTCGTCGATATCACCCTGCATATCGATATCAGTGCTCTCATCACACAAGAGCGACTTGAAGCTTCAACTGCCAATTTGCAAAGTACCCTCACCGCAGCAACGCCTTGCCCACTAGGATCACTTCCATGGCCAGCAGCTCCCACTAAATTAGTAACCTCCGTTCCACATTTGAAAGAACTCGGTTGCACCCCACGCAACCTACTACTTGATTCCGACTGAGAGTCAACTGCAGGAGAAACGCCCCTCACGTCTCTTAGCAAATACAGCGTTCCCTCACGCTTTCCTTTTGCAACCACCCGTGAACCTGTAACTATGCACCACTCCCCACTACCAACTATAGTAGACAACCCCTCTTTGTCTAGCCTTCCAATCGAGATAAGATTTTTCTTCAAGTCTGGAACATGCCTTGTCTCCCGCAAGACAACACTTTGATCATCAATGGTGTTGATGCGAACAGTACCAACCCCACGTACAGGACACCGGTGACCATTCCCCACGATCACATCTCTAAAAGAACCCTCCTCGTAGTCATCAAATACCTCTCTCCTCGGAGTGCAATGAAAAGAAGCTCCCGAATCAATACACCAATCCTGAGTGCCCAACTCCTCCCGAGCTGATAAGCATAGATTCTCAACAAGCTCCACTTGAGCTTTCTTTGGAGTATCTTTCTTCAGTTTCTCCTGCTTCATCTTCATATAAGCCTTGCAACTGTGCATCATGTGACCCTTCTTGTGACAATACCAGCACTCAGGCCCATGTCCCACATCGCTGTCATCAGACCCACTCTCAGATGAACTACTCTGATCATTTCTTCTTCGACTGCTCTTAGATCTCCCATGTCTCTTTTCAACGTACATGGCGAAATCTCTAGAAGATGATGATGGATATCCCCCATTTCTCACCTTTCTCACCTCCTCGTTCAGAATGCCACTCACACATCCTGTAGAGTCGTCGAATCTGTCATAGTGCCTGTAATAGTCTGTTCCACCGTACCATAACTATCAGGTAAAGTAGATAGAAGTAACAATGACCGCCCCTCTCTGAAAACTTCAAACATGCAGCTTCCATCTGGTTGTAAACCATACAGTAATTGTTCACATGCTCTGCTACTGAACCCCCTTTCTTAAATTTCATATTAACCAATTTCATCATATGAAGAATTTGATTAGATGCCGACGATTTCTCATACATATCCGTGAGAATCTCCATAGCCTCCTTTGTGGTCTTTGCCTTCGAGATATGAAATAACACCTTCCTACTCAGCCCCAACTAAATCTGTCCCAGTGCCTTTTAATCTAAACGATTCCACTCCATCAAGACCTTCGCATCCTTGTTAGCACCTACCGGCTTCTCATCAAACAACGGATCATCAAGATTTTTCTGACAAAGATACGCTATCATCTGAATCTTCCACATCGCGAAGTCACTCCCATCGAATCTCTCAATCTTCATCTTGTTATCGGCCATCTCAAACCAACTGCTCTGATACCACTTGTCGAAGAAATCTGTAACACCCCACATTTTATTTTTAAATTAAAAATGTAACACCCCGAATCCCAAATACACTGAATTCGAGATGTTCTACAGGATCTTTTCGCTTCCTTTAGTACAATCTTACAAGGAAATTTAAACTTTTAACTTTACATCAGAGTTTACATCAATATTACACTTTACATTGCACAGCGGAAATAAAATTTACAACAATGAAACAAATATACAACAACATTGTATCATCTTTAAGCATTTGTTCCTCTTTAATCTTTATCAAGCCATTTACCTGCATATAAGACTGTGGGTACGTCAGTTTATTCAACCGACGATCATTATACTCGGCCATCCTCTCTATGCCGGAAATAGTATAACTTATTTTCCATATTTAGCAAACACAAACATGTCACATATCAAATTAAAGGGACTACCCTATTGATGTCATGTTGTGATTGTGCACTTAGTCCTTAATGCAATTATTTATATTAGATGACACTAATGCACACTTGTTCGGATTCTATGCATCCCATACTACATAGGTCCGAGGGCAAGCCTCTTAATCGTTCTTCATCTTTGTAGGGTTCAATCCCTCATCATGACTTAATCTACTACTGTAACTACGGTAAGTATCCTAGATATTTTCTGACCTACGAACTCATGTCTAGGCGCCCTGGAGGGAATTCCATCGCTGACATGACTCATCATGAAGACATCTTGTGGTAATTCAGCTCCTACCATAGACATGACACCACCCGTAGTCTTCAAACATCCCACGAGCGTCGCCACCGGGACGGTACTCTAGAGTAGTATCCTCGCCCAGACTCATCATGGGACATCCTGGGATACGCTCTCGCCGCTATCCAATGGCTCTCATACTCAGTGTTTTTCTCTTACTTTCATCACATCTTCACTATGTACTAGTCCTTAGTTTTATTAGAATCATGAACAAAATCAAAGCTCTAGAGTTAGCCTCTCCACTAAACCGGACTTAAATCATTCATTCAACATGACCAATCTTGGTCTTTCATTTCAATAATTCATTTCAATTTCTTTTCAATTGCCGGGGGAGACTTAGCTACTCTTTCATTTCAATTCCAATTCATAATTACTAAAATAATCTGAGCACTTCCAGCTCATGAGTTCATTTCATAATCTCAACAGATTTTCTTTTTCATGTCATATCTTTCATATTCATTTAATTCCCATAATTCAAAATAAATGATTCACTTCATATAAATCCATACAAAGGCAAATAGAATTCACCAATATCGTCCATAAGATTCACAATCTTTACCACAACAAAATTACACGATTTCTGATATACCAAAAGCACTCTGGACAGTCGACTTGGAGCTCCTCCAGTCAACTTATCCAGTCAAATAAAGTTCATCAATAACACTCGAAAAAGTCGACTGCTGCACATGGCCAGTCGGCTGTTCCGCAGTTTTCCACGTCTAAAATGTCATTCACTTAACAGTCGACTGTCATTCAGATCAGTCGTCTGTACTGGGTGATTCAACTATACACTATTCATGCTCAGTACAGTCGACTGCTACAAGCATTCGGTCGACTGAACAAGTTAAATTTCAAATTAAGGAATCATCTTTCCTTCCGTTCTTCAATTCACATATTACATTATATTCGTGCCAACATAACATGTAATTTCTTATCTATTTACTAACATCCAACGTGGTTTCAATTAAATGTAAATTTCACATCACTAGTGTTTCTTTTCTCAAAAGAAATGCTAAGCATGCACTTTCATTTACTCATCATTTACTTGCAGAGATGAATAATAATCTCAATCTAACACACTAGAACATCACATTAAAATACATCGTTTCATGGAGCTCTGTACTGTACAGACTTCATTTCAATGAGCCAGTCGACTGTTCACATTACCAGTCGACTGTATGTGTTATTTCCAGTTCTCTAATTATCACTAGTTCTTTTTCATCCATTCATATTTTCTAAATCATATACCGCATGGAGGATATTGATTTAGCAATCGTTCTATCACTTCAGTTTGCATACACATACATAATTAAACCTTTAGTCTTAATAAGGATTCTAATTTAGAAGTCATGAGGAAACACCCGCCTCGTACCGGTCGACTTGTCCACTTGACAGTCGACTGTACAGGCCATTTTCAGTCTTTTTACGATGTCATTACTAATAGAACACATACAATTGCACATCCATATATCAATCAATCAATAGATCATTTTCCAATTAAATGTGTACTCTTATTAATCATTTTCATGCTTCGTTCATTCAATTCAATCTAGCATGCATTCCTAATTAGAAACATGGAAAATTTACCCACCTTATTGAAGAAAAAAACAATTAGCAATCTCCTAGACAAATGTCCTTGCAACGAAATGCTCCTCCTCCTCGAAGCGCGCACACAAGCCTCCAAAAGCACCAAACCCGAGTTCTCCTCCTTTGAATAGCCGGCCTCTCCTTCTTCTTGTTGCAAGCCCAAACTCCCACACAACTCAATCTTTTAACTCACTAGATAATATAATTTAGACTATAGGTTTGGAAAGATTAATAGGCACAAGCATAACTAGCCATGGGAGGGGGTATTTATACTAAAAATCAAGGAAAATAGATGGCTAGGATTGAAGTAGGAGTTAGGAACAAATGGTGGAGATTTAATGAGGAGTTACACAAACTACCCATGATCCAATAACCATCACTCCATGACCCCACTCAAAATTTGAGTTTCCCTCCAAAGATGCAACTGGCCATGGTAGGAGAAAGTGCATATTGCACGTGTACGTGTAGTGCACGTGCATGCAACTATGCCAAAAAATTGTACATTAAATTTTTGTATGAAATAAAATAGTCTTTAAATTGTATTCTACATGACAAGTTGTATATATATAAATAGATTAATCCATGGGCTATAGTTTTGGGCCAAAAATAATTATTTTAAAATAAAATGAATGAATTACATTTTGGGCTTTAAGAAAAAGGGCTTTTTATCTAATTAAAATAAGGCTTTTGTATAAAATAATTTGAAAGCACAAATTTAAATATTTATACCCATCACAATGAAAATAATTATAAGATTTAATTCAACCAAAATATTGCACGTGCACACTACGTGCAAAATAAAATAATTTTTCATTAAATGAAAAATCAGGGCATTACAAAAAATGCATTTTTTTATTTTTGCACGTATGATGCACGTGCAAATTTTTATTATCTTTTGTTACTCTCATTTATAAATTTTTAGCATGCATAAGTTTTTAATTAGCCTTCTTTTGATCTATGGACCCAAGATTAAAATCTAGCCCATTAGGAGAAGAGCCCACTAGGATAATTAAATTAATTAATTTGAAGTGAATCCATGAATTAAGCCCATTAATAAAATCACAATTTAAGTTGAGCTTGGAGTAATACATGACAAGTTACAACTTTTGGTACACATTTAGGACTATAAAATTTGTACTAAATTTGTTTGTGCATGTGTGCATGTATGCACACATTGTGTGGCCGGGTTGTACCTTGGGGTTGACCGGTTTGGGCTAGTGGGGGGAGAGGAAGAGTTGGAGTTTTGGGGATTGAGTTGATGAAAGGTTGGAAAAGTGAAGAGTTGTAGATTTTAGGAGTTTAGAAATTGAAGAGTTGTATGAATTACAAGAGAGAGTTATTAGGTGTAAAGTTATACATAATAGACCCTAACCATACCCTATAAATAGAGCCTCATTTCCTACTTCTCCTTTGCACCAAAAACACTAGTATTATGCACACGGGGAAATTTTTTTTTTGGGGGGGGGATGAAAAGGGCAAAAAAATTCTACTAGCACGTGCGTTGCATGGGTTGGGATATGGACAAATTACACTAAGGCCTTCTCCCATTATAGTAGTAGAGATAATCAAAAAGAAAAGAAAGAAAAAAAAGAAAGAGAGCGAGAGAGTTCTATTGCTTGGAGGAAATTCTTGTATGGAGAAGTCTTGCTAGGAGGAGAAGGCTTTGCCAGAGAAGCTAGGAGCTAGGAGGAATCTATTTTCAATTGTGGTTTTCAATCTTCTCAAAGGTGGGTGATCTCTTCCAATCTAAAGTAGGATTTGCATGCTAAATAGTTTAATAAGTAGTATAAAAATTGAAGGTGATATATGTAGATAAAAATAAAAAAAAAATCCATGCTAGCATAACATGCAATGTTTTTGTTGAAGCTTAGTAATTGATTGTTACCATGCTAATTAAAAAGAAGAGTTCAACTAAAGAAATAATCATATGGACCATGTTAGAATGTTTGAAATTTGTGGTCGTCAAATGTGTGATAAGTATGAGTAATTGTTAGAGAATATTATATGGTGACATATGCTTTAGAAACATGATGCTTAAGAAGAAAAAGGAAAGAGAAAAATAAAATTTTGTTATTGACATGTCGACATATATTAAAAATACAAGTTTTCGCATGAAAGAAACCCTTGAGGTATCCATGGTTGATTTAGAGACACATTTGATTTTTAGCACAAATTTTTTTATTAGTATGATGATGGACTTAAACTAGTTTTTAATAAACATAATTTCTACATTTTCGAGTTTTGAGAAGAAATGAAAATTTTATAAAGAAAGGAGAAACTATTAGAAAATGAAGATATTCTAAAAATAAGTTTGAACTTGTTGATTATTATTTTTTAAGATTTTATCTCAGTCCAAAAGTGAGGTTTATTCCAATATCCTAAAGGATTGGATTATTGGGTAAACAAGTTTTATTAAAAGAAACCAAATTCAGAATAGTATAAACAAAAGTACATTAGTACAATTCCTCAATAGAAAATACATTTGGACTTACTGGTTAGCCAGTGCACTAAAGAGCACTCTTTATAAGAGGTCTTGGGTTCGAATCTTGATAGTCACTTTTTATTTTGATTTACTCAATAAAAATCCGAAATCTGTACCGTTGGTATAAAATGATTTTAATCTAATTCATGACCAAAGTCCAAATGGACTCGGTGGCTAGCCCCTTGGGCTTTGGGCGCTGCGTTGGTGTTGTTATTAGCCGACCCGGGTTCAAAACCCTTAAGCCACCTTTTTCTTTTTTTTTTAGTTGGAGTTTCGTTTTCATTTCTTTTAAAACCTTACTGACTTGATAAAGGCTAGGAAATGAACTCTTTTTTTTAATGAAATCTCCTAAAAGATTTATTAGAAATACTTTTTAAATTTCAATCTTGTATTTTTTTTAAGTAAAACGGAAATTGTAATAGTAAATGCACAATTGTTTCCGAAATTAGTATTTTGAATAAATAATTCTTTTGAAGAAAAGAAAAATAGGTAATAAGATTCTCTCGTTATAAACAACCCTTTTTGTTGAGTAAGGATGGTAAATGAGATTAAAAATTTTTGTGAATTCATATAAAGTTTTGAAAGGAATTTCTATATTAATTGTTTGACTTAACGAGATCATGTAAATATGTTTGTTTGTAGTTAAGAAATTTTTATGTGATTAATTTCCCTAAAGAGACTTGGATCTATGCTATAAACTCATGAAAAGAATTGTTGTCTAAGAAAGATAGTGAATGAATTGAATGAATGATGCTAAACAAGACATATACCAAGTTGTGAATAGATAAGGAATACTTTGAGTTAAGACATGATTATTGAAGAGTCGAGTACCCATGATTCTTGTACATGAAAAAATATGATTTAAGAGTTAGTGAGACCTCGGTTACCGGCACCATTGAAAGAAAAGATTTGAGATATAATGTTGAGATATTGCCATGGAGCTATCTCGTATTCTGTGAGTAAGTCCGGTAGGGGGTAAAACTAATTCTAGGAATCGTAACTCGTTCATGTCTTGAACTTAAGGGTTAGACACTTAAGAGAAGCGCAGTAAACCTGGGCAAACGTAAGTGGGGCACTTTATATAGTCAGGCGATATACTTCGGGACTATAGACCCAGTTGGGCAGTGTACTCTGGGACTGTGGTTGCTCCGATGAGACGAGTTTTAAATTTGGGGCTATGCATAGTCGGGCGGATAGTTTTGTACTCCAGTGTATATACGTATACCGGGGCTAGAGTGGCACTTGCGGGGGATTCGCACGACGAGGAGTCTGTATAACAGTCGGGCAGTGTACTCTGGGATTGGGATCTGTACTCGTGGAATGCCTAAACCTTGTTCTTACTACTGGGTAGTTTCATGGCTAGGGATCGAGCCCTTTATTGTGGAGTACGTAGGCGCTTGCCCTCGGACCTATGTAGTATGGGATGCATAGAATCCGAACAAGTGTACAATAGTGTCATCCTAGTATAAATTGTGTGCATTAGGCATTAAGGCATGGCATGCACTTATATGTTTAGCGTAGTCACAAATTAACACTTTATTGTTCATTCAATTGTTGTGATTTTGTTAAAGTAATGAGATTGTTATATGTACGGTATAGAGAGGATAGCCGAGTATAACATCTCGTCAGTTGTAAGTAACTGACGTGCCCACAACTTAATATGCAGGTAATGGACTGTTCATGAAGGAATAAAGATATTATGATGCAATCTTTGATAGAGTTGTATAAGTTATATTTGTTTTCAATGTTGTAATCTTTTATTCTTCCGCTATGTAAACAAAGTGTAATGAACTCTGATGTACTATTGAAAAAGTTTTAAAATTCCTTGTAAAATTGTACGAAGTGAAGTAAAGATCCCGTAAATTCTCGAATTCGGTCTTATTTGGAATTCGGGGCGTTACAGATGGTACAGAGCATGCTTCACAAGTAGTACAAATTTATAAGGAATGACACCCTAGAGTGGACATTAGCGTGTGAGTTTCAACTTATAGAGATTTAAACTTATGTTTGTGTTGCTCTATGAGATGACATTTTTCTCCTCCTTTTCCCTATAAGATGGCCAATCAGCATGATCCCCAGAATTAGGCGCCTTGGTTTGTCCAATTCGAGGATGAAGAGGAAGAACCAATGTAAGAAGAAGAGGACCTCGAAGAAGAACCAGAGAAGGAGAAAGAAGAAGAACCATTTGAGATAGAAGAAGAATTTCCTGAGTCCAGGAAGATTACTCCACCTTCGCCTGATCTTCCCAAAGATTCCCCATACGAAGGACTCGTCCCAAGTAACCCAAATGACATTTGATATGGCTAAAAATGGGGTTAAATCGGAACCGTCCAGATTGGGCACGAATCTTGAAGCCCAGGGGTAAAACGGTAATTTCACATACAAATGGGTCCGAAACGGATACTGAGTCTCCTTCTCACAGATCCAATAACCCACAAACGGATCCACTCCAACTGGGTACGGGTCCCGACCCGATACAGACACAGACCAGCAAGAGGAAATCAGGGTCACTGATTTGACTAAATCAATAGGTCTGATTTGCAGTTATCCTCTCACCGGGAATCAGGGGTCAGTTTCCTAAACAAATTGTGAGGATTTTACTCCTGACAGTTACACAGGAAATCAGGTCCCTAATCACTCCCATGGCGACTATAAATACCCCCCACCTACCACTGTGACCAGGTAATCACTCTTTTTCCAACTTAAGCTCTTTCTTAATCATCACTGGTTACTGACAAGAGCGTCGGAGAGTGCGTCGCCGGAATCAACCCCGGTGTATCGCACTTCCTTGCAGGTAGCGGCAGGAATCAGAAGGCTTTGATCCGCTACTCAGGCAAATCTCATCTGTTTACCCCCACACCAGAATCAGCGGTAACAGATTGGCACCGTCTGTGGGAAACCATACGAATAGCAGCCTCTCCTCTTCCCGTCGACTAGCTCTTCTCCAGCCATGCCTCCCAAAAAGGTCAGGTCTAGGGGGTCCAACCGCGGACCCAACCCCGCCGATTAGCAAGAGGGAGTTCCTGTGCATCCTGCTCCGCAGCCCGAACAACTTCCTCCCCTGGCCCAATAGGGTCATCCTCCTCTTCCAAATCAACAACCCCCTAATGGCCCTGCCGGTCAGAACCAACGAAGGCAGAAGCAATCTCTCCACCCAGACCATGTCTCAGTTCACAATGCCTCCTCGGACTCTATGGCTTCCCATAACCCCCGAGACTCCGACCTCCGCAACACTGTTCTGAACTGCCAAAAGGATGAGGACCTTCGCAACCGCCTAGATGAGAAGCGGGCCCGAGAGGGAGCCTTCTGCCAACATCAAGGTGAGCGATCTCCTCATCGCCGAGATGGCAGGAGGTCTCCGGACCGAAGAGGACGGGGGGAATCTCCCGAACGTCGTAGGAGGAGGCCACATTCCCCTGCTGATCGACATCATCCGAGGAACAATGAGGCACCAATCACTCGTGCCGAGTTCCTACAGTTTCAGGCGACGGTGCTGCAGGCCCTTAACCTTCGCCACAACAACACTAATGCTCAAAGGGTTCCAACACCCCCAAGGGTCCCAAGTCCTCGCCATCGATCCATAACTCCTCCCCCGGCTCCTAATCACCAGCAACATCATCATAGTCCTCACTGATCCCAGGACTATCGACGCCGTAGTCCCCGCTCCCCTTCCTATGAAGATGAGTCCAGGGGATCGTTTGACTACCACCGGAGGGACGATGCCCTCTACCGTCGTCTCCACGAGATGGAGAGGCGCATCGGTCGCATGGACAAGGAAGAGGAGTCGAGAGCAGGGACCGTCCGCCCCAGCAGACCCCCCTTCTCTCGGACTATCATGGAGGCTTCGATCCCGAGGGGTTTCAAGCCTCCGCAGTTTGAAACGTACTCAGGGGAGTCCGACCCTGTTGATCATGTCGAAAGCTTCAAGACCTTAATGCTGATCCACCAAGCTTCCGACGCCATGCTTTGCAAGGCCTTCCCCGCCACTCTCAAGGGGTCGGCGTGGGAATGGTACTCCCGGCTCGCTCCCTCTTCCATCTTCTCGTTCGAGCAGTTCGAAACGCTCTTCATAACTCACTTTGTGAGTAGCAGGCGAACAGAGAAGACTAGCCTCTCCCTTCTCCACCTCCGACAGGAGAGGGGAGAAAAGCTGAGGGACTATGTGAGGAGATTTACCGCGGAGGTCAGGTCTATCGCCTCCCTCGACCAGTCAGTGGCGACCGTCGCGTTCCAGTCGAACGTCCTCATCTCCAACCTCCGATCGTCCCTCGCCAAAAAGCCCCCGCACAACTTCGCCGACCTCCTCCTCAGATGCGAGAAATATATTTGGGCGGAGGAGGCCGAGTGCCTCCCGACTTTCGGAGGATCCACCTCCGGATCGAAGAGAAAGACGACAGAGGAGGAGGCGGCCAAGAAGCTACAAAAGGATAATAGCGGTCAGCGCCGTCCTCCCCCCAGGTTCGAAAAGTTCACTCCTCTCACCACCAACGTCTCCACCATCCTGTTGGAAGTGGAGAAGGAGGGGGTTATACCCCCCGCGCCGAGAATGAACACCCCGGCCAAGAGGAGGAACAAAGAGAAATGGTGTCGTTACCATCGGGACTACGGCCACGACACCAACGACTGCCGGGTGTTGAAAAATGAGATAGAGGCCCTCATCCAGAGGGGGCAGTTGGCCAAATTTGTGAAGGAAAACGATCGGGCGGATCGCACCACTCTTCCGCCTCGGGGGGCTAACAAGCGCTCCGAGCGACGCGATGAAACCCCCGAGTTCGAGGAAGAACGGGTTCTGCACCTTATTCACGGGGGCCCAATGGGGGGCTCTTCCAACTCCTCTCGGAAGGCCTTCGTCCGAGAGGTCAACTTAGTTCATAACGCCCCTCCCCCCAAAGGCCTCAACGTCCCAGTGACTTTCTCTGATGAAGACCTCGAGGGGGTCCGAACTCCCCACTGCGACGCACTTGTTATCGACCTTCGCATGGCGAACTTCAAAGTGCAGAAGGTCCTGGTAGACAACGGGAGCTCGGTGAACATCCTCTTCCTCTCGGCCTTCCGAGGGCTGCAGCTGTCCCGGGATCGCCTCAAACCTGCCGGCTACACGCTCCACGGGTTCACGGGGGTACCAGTAACTGTCGAAGGGGTAATCACCCTGGACGTAACTACTAGGAAGACCCCTACCACCCGGACTGAGCCGATGGACTTTATGGTCGTCGACGTCCCGGCTGCGTATAATGTCATCTTGGGCCGACCTGGCCTAGCTGCCCTCGAAGCCGTTCCTTCGGCGTACCACCTCAAGATGAAGTTCCCCACCCGGGCGGGAGTGGGAGAAGTCAGGGGCAGCCAAGAGACGGCTCGGAAGTGCTATATGACTTCCACTGGGGGTCCAGTGCTCTCCCTCGAGACTTTAGAGATCCCCGAGCCGAACGTCCGACCCACGTCCGAGCCGGCAGACGAATTGGAAGAAGTACTCTTCTCGGACGAGGACTAGAGTTGAAAGTTCATCATCAGCAAGTCCTTGCCGACTGCCCTATGCTCCGACTTGGTGCAGTGCATCCGAGGAAACCGCGACCTATTTGCTTGGTCCGCCGCGGATATGCCCGGGATTTCCGAGGAGCTTCTAGTGCACAGCCTCAGTGTCGAACCGGGGTGCAAACCGGTTCAGCAGAAGAGGCGTAAATTCGCCCCCGAGTGACAACAAGCCATCAAGGAGGAGGTGGAAAAACCCCTAAAAGCTCGGTTCATACAGGAGGTGAACTACCCCGAGTGGCTCTCCAATGTCGTCATGGTTAAGAAGTCGAATGGTTCCTGGAGGATATGCATCGACTTCACAGACTTGAATAAGGCGTGTCCGAAGGATCCGTTCCCCCTTCCAAATATCGACACCCTCATTGATGCCACCTCGGGCCATGTGCTCCTCAGCTTCATGGACGCCTTCTCCGGCTATAACCAGATTCGAATGTTCCCCCCGGACATTCCGAAAACCTCCTTCATTACCGACCAAGGCCTCTACTGTTACAGAGTTATGTCGTTCGGATTGAAGAACGCTGGAGCCACCTACCAGCGCCTCGTCAACAAAGTCTTCCAAAGCCAGATAGGCCGCAACATGGAAGTATACGTCGACGACATGCTCGTGAAGAGCATCCGAGGTACTGACCATGTGGCCGACCTCCAGGAGGCATTCGGTGTATTGAGAAGGCACAACATGAGGCTAAATCCGAACAAGTGTGCGTTCAGGGTCTCGTCAGGAAAGTTCCTCGGCTTCATGGTGGGCCAGCGAGGGATCGAAGCAAACCCTGAGAAAATCAAGGCCATACTGGACATGGCCCCACCCCGGAACGTCAAAGAAGTGCAGAGGCTTACTGGTCGCCTCGCCGCTATTGGCCGATTCCTTTCGAAGTCTGGGGAAAAGTGCCTCCCCTTCTTCAAGGCTCTCAGGGGGGCCAAGGGTTTCGAGTGGGGCGAATTGCAACAGGAGTCCTTCGAACAGCTGAAAGCCTACTTGGTGAACCCTCCCCTGCTCAGCAAGCCCATTTGAGGGGAAACCCTCTTCATCTACTTAGCTGCTTCCGAGCAGACCCTAAGTGCTGTTTTGGTGAGGGAAGAAGACCGGGCTCAGAGGCCCATCTGCTATGTGAGCAAGGTGCTTCGGGACGCCGAGCTCCATTATCCGAAGATAGATAAGATGGCCTACGCCCTGATCACAGTGGCAAGGAAGCTCCGCCCATACTTTCAGTCCCATTCGGTTGTGGTCCTCACCGACCAACCGCTGAAGTAGATCCTCCACAAGCCGGAAACCTCAGGCCGGCTTATGAAGTGGTCCATCGAGCTGAGCCAACACGACATCTCCTACCAGCCCCGGACTGCGATTAAAGCTCAGGCCCTCGCCAACTTCATCGTCGAGTCCACCATTCCTGAGGTCAGCCATGTCCCGAACAGACCCCCCATTTGGACGGTGTTCGTGAACGGTTCCTCTTGCAATGAGGGAAGCGGCGCCGGTATCATCCTGAACGGCCCTGATGACTTCGTCCTCCAGTATGCCCTCCGCATGAATTTTAAAGCCTCAAACAACGAAGCGGAGTATGAGGCACTAATCGCGGGCCTCGGACTTACCCGAAGTGCCGGGGCACAGCGCCTCCGAATCCATAGTGACTCTCAGCTGGTTGTGAACCAAGTCTTGGGCGAGTACGAGGCGCGAGACGAACGGATGGCGAAGTACCTCGCCAGAGTCCAAACCCTCATGGCCCGGTTCGAAGAGGCACTTATCCAATGAGTCCCACGAGAAAAGAACTCACAAGCTGACGCCCTCTCCAAGTTGGCCTCATCCTCCCTCCAAGGTCTCGAGCAGACCGTCTTGATCGAGGTCCTCTTGAAACCGAGCATAGAAGACGAGACCCTCGACTCAGTCGAGTCATTGCCGGTCCTACTGCAAGATAATTGGATGAAGTCGTTAGTGGAATTCTTAAGGGATGGACTCCTCCCCGAGGACCCCAAGGAAGCATGCCGGATAAGAACCAGGGTCGAGCGGTACGTCCTGATCGAGGGGATCTTGTACAAGTGCTACTTCTCGCAGATTGACGGCCGACCGTACCTGAGGTGCCTTTCCCCGGAACAGGCCGAGTATGCCTTACAGGAGCTCTACGAAGGCATCAGCGGAGCACATTCAGGGTTTAGGTCTTTGGCTCGGAAAGCCCTGAATTACGGATACTTCTGGCCGACTCTCCTCCAAGACGCCGAGCGACACGTTCGGCAATGTGGCTCTTGTCAGAGACATTCCAACATTCGTCGCCTCCCCCAAGCCAACCTCGCCTCCCTATCAAGTCCTATCCCCTTCGCAATGTGGGGGATGGATTTACTAGGGCCTTTCCCTCCAGCTCCAGGCCAGTTCAAGTTCTTGGTCATAGCCATCGACTACTTCTCGAAGTGGATTGAGGCCGAGCCCCTCGCCACTATCACCGAGAACAAGGTGCTTCAATTCTTATGGAAGAGCATCATCTGCAGATTCGGCGTCCCCCGTGTCCTCGTAACGGACAACGGGACTCAGTTCACTGGTGCCGCATTCCGAGCTTTGTGTGAAGACCTTGCCATCCAACAGCGCTTCTCTTCCGTCTCCTACCCTCAGTCGAATGGACAAGTAGAGAACGCTAACCGGCAGATCCTCTCTGGTATCAAGAAGAGACTGGACAAGTGTTCTAGAGGCTTATGGGTCGACCAGCTCTCCAATGTGCTGTGGAACTACCGCACCAACAAGCGGACCCCCACAGGGGAGTCCCCGTTCAACCTCACCTATGGGTCCGAGGCGATGATACCACTCGAAGTCGGAATACCTTCTCCTCGCCTCGCAGCCTACAACGAGGAACAGAACGCCAGAGACCTCCGGGCGAACTTAGACCTGGTGGACGAGCTGAGAGAAAGAGCATCAATACGCCAACAGAACTACCGGAGGAGGGTCGAACTGGCGTACAACAAGAAAGTCCGACCCACCGATCTCAAGGAGGGGGACTTGGTCCTCAAAAAGCTAGCCATCTCCTTCCCCAATCAGAAGAGCAAACTAGCTTCGAATTGGGAAGGACCCTACTAGATCACAAGGGTAGTTCGGCCCGGAGCTTATCGTCTGGAAGACCTAGAGGGCAGAGAGATTCCGAGGACCTGGAATGCCGACCACCTGTTAAAATACCAAGAAAGCGCCCCGGCGCCTTTCTAAGTATCACAGGATGTCGAACCATTCCTTTCCTCTAACTTGTAATTCATTTCTTAAGTTGTTATATGTAAAAACGGCTCGCCGTCAATTATCAATGAAGAATGCTTGTTCATACTTATAAAATTGCTTGCATCTCTCCGCCTTTATTTTTTATTTCAACCAATGGTTCGGAGTCCAATGTCCGGCTCGACTTTACTTCCCCGGCTCGCCCTTAGGCGAGCCAGAAGTAGATCGCCGTTCGGGACTGCTCCCACAACCGTTGAACTACACCGATGGTTCGGAGTCCAACACTCGGCTCGACTTTACTTCCCCGGCTCGCCCTTAGGCGAGCCAGAAGTAGATCGCCGTTCGGAACTGCTCCCACAACCGTTGAACTACACCGATTGTTCGGAGTCCAACACTCGGCTCGACTTTACTTAGCCGGCTCGCCCTTAGGCGAGCCAGAAGTAGATCGTCGTTCGTAACTGCTCCCACAACCGTTGAACTACACCGATGGTTCGGAGTCCAACACTCGGCTCGACTTTACTTCCCCGGCTCGCCCTTAGGCGAGCCAGAAGTAGATCGCCGTTCGGAACTGCTCCCACAACCGTTGAACTACACCGATAGTTCGGAGTCCAACACTCGACTCGACTTTACTTCCCCGGCTCGCCCTTAGGCGAGCCAGAAGTAGATCGCCGTTCGGAACTGCTCCCACAACCGTTGAACAAATCTACCGATGGTTTGGAGTCCAACACTCGGCTCGACTTTACTTCGCCTTCGCCCTTAGGCGAGCCAGAAGTAGATCGCCATTCGGAAGTGCTCCCACGACCGTCGAGCAACTCTAACGATGGTTCGGATCGACTACGCTCACTCAAAACCTCGAGCCGAGCGGACGAGGGACCGACCCTTGTATATGGAGAAAAATTCTGCCGAACCAATTTCACCGTTAGATCATCTCAAAATGCGTGCTAGAGCGCGATGAACGGACCTGATCGTACCACGTGTCTACAAAACGACAAGATAGTGTTTTCTTGGAACTCGCGCCTCCCTTCTTGTGATCCGTGCCATGATCATGATCCACCGTCCAGATCAGGCCACGTGGCTCCTGCCTCGAAACAGAGTTACACATCTGCCGAGGTACCGAGCTGCACCGGTATCTACCGAGCAAGAGTCAGGACCACAGCTAAAATATGAGTTTCGCGGCTAGGGCGCTCGACGAAGCAAACACTCTTCTCACAATTTATTTCAAGAGTAAAGCAACTACAACACTACAATGAGCAAGCCAACCCCAATTTCATTAATATAACTTTGATAAAATTACAAGACCCAAAGGTTACAACAAAAGACAGTTCGGAGACCCAAAAACACAGTACGACCCGTTTAGTGCCTCCGCGGAAGGGGAACGCTCCGGTTCAGGGACACCCGGGGTCGGCGCTTCTTGACCTCCGAGCTCATCTCTAAGCCGACGAATTAAGACGCCCCCTCGCCGCTGACCCTAACAGTCGCTCCAACCGAAGCACCACTTGAAGACACCGCTACCCCATTTTGGGCATCGGCCACTGTCCGACCTACGATGGGAGCTCGGCTCGCGAGTTGATAGAACGTAATCCCTCGATCAATCTCTTCGCGAGTACACGAAGTACTGCGAACATTAGCCCTCACAGGCTGAGGTTTAAGCCGAGCAACCTCTTCCTCCAGTTCAACGATCCTGTCCTTCAGTGTGTCGTCCCTCACAATTACCTTGAACCGAGGAAGCTTCGCCGAACCAGGATACTCGGCGCTATCAGATATGATACGGCACAAGTGCGTCACCTCGATACTCTTGCCGACCGTTACCCTTTGCAGCTGCTCGACCCTCCTGGCGAAATCATCTCGCTCGGCCAAAGCCAGGGCCAACTCTTCCTCCTTCGTGGAGAGTTCGGCCTCAACTAGTCGCAGGTGGTGCAACTCGGCCAATAACTCGCTGTTTCTATTCTCTACGTTGTGCAGTATTCTCCTCGTTAGATGAACCTCGCCCTCAAGGCGAGCCTCACGGGACTGCTGAAACAACTCCGCACGGCGCCGAGCTGCCGCGGTGACATGAGTTTGCTCGACGATCTGAAATAAAAAAGGAAAACATTGAAGAACTACATGGCCGAACTAAACACTTAGACAAATCCAAAACCAAAACAATCTTTTTCATTCATCATAAAAGCGGTGGCCAGTCCGCAAAAGGCGTTACATTGTTTATGGAAAAGAAAACAAAAATTACAAAAAGACACGAGGAGATCAGGGGTCCACCTACGTCGCCGCTTCGACCACAGGCGCGTCGCCAGATGGCCCCTCATTTCTCCCCTCGGCCTGGGGGTCTGCCACCAAAGTGTCGGCGTCCACCTCCTCGTCGTCATCGCCTTCTCCCTCGTCACCTTCGCCTCCCTCCTCCTCGCCGCTCGAGGGTGACCCCGGCCACAGCCTGTAGCCGACCCGCTCGAAGCCGGGGACACGGTCCTGAACATGGTCGAGCGCCCTCTGATAGGACCTCTCCATGTTCGTGGCCACGTGCTTCTTCGCCTCGACCTCGGCCCTAATTTTCATTGCCAAGGCCTCTTTCTCCGCCTTCACATCGGCCAGAGACTTCGCCGACGCAGCCAGCTCCTCGGCAGCCTTTGCAGCTTTGGTGAACTCCGCGACAAGCCGCCCCTTGACTCGTTCCAGATCGGCCACAAGATCGGCGACCCGGACTTCCAAGGCCTCGACTCGCCTCTGCTCGGCCTCGAGTTGCCGAACCGCCTTGACCTTCTCCGCCCTATCTTTGTCGCTGGCGGCCTTCAACTCTTTCTCCTGCGCGGTGAACGTCTCAAGGAGATGGCCGAAGTGACAGGTGGCCTGTGAAGACAACAAATGATGATTGCAAGATACGGGCCGAGCAATAGACTTGAAGAAATTCACAAGAAAAACTTACCGATACGAGAGACCGAGCCACTTCGTAGGTGTCGTCGCCAACTGTCCCTGCCAGCAGCGCAGCTCTATCTTTCGGGGTCGCCAGGTGCTTGACGACCTGCACCGACATCTGCAAATTTCCGAGGAATCCATCGTGATTCTTCACTCGCCAGTTCGGCACGAACAGCTGTTTGTGCTGCTCGGTCAAGATCTCCTCGGCCGCACCGGTCAACGGCGGAGCCTCGAGCGACAGCGCCGCATTGACATCAAAGGCCCCACCAACCGGGGCAGATGCAACAGGCGCCGTGGGCTCTTCAGCAACAACCGCCGACGAAGGCGCCTCGGTGGCTGGAGGAGGCGGGGTGGTCGTCGAAGCTACTTTGAGCTGCCGACCTGACGACGCGCCCGTGGTCGGCCTCTTCCTCTTCCTACCATCAGCCACTTTGCCCCTATCGATCATCATGGCATTGAAGTCCATCTTCGGTGCTTCTGCACCAAACGAAACACAAATTGAGTTAGTAAGGCGAGCTAAAGACTTGAAAGAAAAACAAAATAAGCGAGATGTCAGGAGCATACTCGGGTCGATTGGGCTAAGGCCTGACCCGAACAGCACCTCCTCCGTCAACTCCCTCCAACTCAACAAACTCAACATTGGGAGGGCCATGATCTTCCTCGCCACTTCCTCCTCGGCCTCAGTCAGTACGGGGTCGGCCCTCGCAAACTTGGGCACCTCTGGCTTCCACCGGCTCGGAATTTGCAGCATTGGTTCCCCCCTCAATATGAAGAACTTTTCCTTCCAGCCTTTAATCGAGTCCGGATTTTCTATGATCCGAACACCCTTCCTTGGCCCCAAGTAGTATCGATGCTCGGTCTTGTGCATCCGGTTTATCCGATTTAGGCCTCGGAAGACCGTCAGGTCCAGCTCGACTTCAGCGTTGCGGCACTGGAGCAGGAAGGCGTTCACATGAAGCCATGTGTTCGGCATAAATTGGGTCGGCGCGAGGCAGAACCATCCGAGGACCTGGCAAATGAAGGGATGCAGCAGAAAATGCAGTCCGGCATTCAGGGAGTCGTAGTCGAACATGCACATATCCGACGACGATTGCTTGGAATTCGCCCGCATCCCAGCACCGGGGAGAATTAGCTTGTACTCCGGAGCGATGGCGAACCCCTTTCTGATCCGAAGGAGATCCCTCTCAGATAGCACCGACCCAATCTCATCTTCCTCGGTAGGAAGTACCGGATTGGGTTCCTCGTAAACTTCCGACTGGCCGAAGAACGCCTTCTTCAAGAGATCGCCTTCGTACTGCCTAACCCCCGAATGCCCGGACAGTACAGAAGGGTATCGTCCCATCTCGGGGGCCTGCTTCGGGTTCTCCACGATCACCTCGACCACGGGAGATTGGGTGACCACCCTCCTATTCTTCTTCTCCTTCCTCGCCTCGGCTGCAGACGGCCCGACCACTTGTTTCCCCTTTCTTCGGATCTCCGCCTGCCTCCTCTCCTCGGCGCCATCATTGCCCGAGGACGAGGCCTCACTCCCCGAGTTCACTCTTGACATCTCTATAAAAAAGCTAAGACAAATAGACTGACCTTGAAGTGACGTTCACGGTCGGAATGAGCTCGCCGAAAATCGCCTGGCCCACGCGACAGCTAGCGCAACCACCTTGGAGCAGAGATCGCCGCTAGCAGAGAGCACAGAGAGTAAAAGTGAAATCTTGGAGTGAAAAGTGAGAAATGAGCTTGGGGGTGGAGGACTGAACTTTTATAACCCCAAAAGCGACGTTTGGGCTGCCTTGGGAATCTAAAAAGCCCATTAAGAAGTCAAAGCGGAGTATCGCGATGTTTTAGTTTCAACAACAGAGGATCTTCAAATCACCAAGTCCACGACTCGGCCACCGGTGTGATTGACCGACCTATCGAACAGCTTGGCAGGGCCACCGAGCTACTCAGTCTCTTCAAAAAAGCTCCGAGCTACCGAGTCTCCATACCTCGGCCAAAGGCACCAAGCCTCCGAACCGAGGGGACGAGGAACCGACCCTCGTATATGGGGAAAAATCCTTCCGAGGTGAAATCACCGTCGGATCTCTTCAAAATTCGTGTCAAAAATCAATGGGCGGTTCAGATCGCGCCACGCCCACAAAACGACAAGATAACGTTTTTTCGAGATCTGAACCCTGTCCTGTGATCCGCGCAATGATGGACGCACCAGATCCGACCACGTGTACCTTCCGAACTGCCTACTACCGGCCTGCTTAACCGAGCTACCGAACAGCCTGGCCAAGCAGCCGAGCTACTGGGCCGGAAGGTAGCAACCCTTCAAAGCCGAGACTCTCCAAAACATCCAACTCCATACCTCGGCCGACGACACCGAACCTCCGAACCGAGGGGACGAGGAACCGACCCTCGTATATGGCAAAAAAACATGCCGACCATCCTCAGCCGTTGGATCTTGTCAAAAAGTGCGCTCGTCATGATGGACGGTTCAGATCTCGCTACGTCCACTAAACGACAAGATAGTGTTTTTTGGGGATCCGCACCGAGATGGACGCCCAGGATCATGCCACGTACCTCTGCAGATTCCGAACTGCGTGTGCCGAGCCGAAGGGACGAGGAACCGACCTTCGTATATGGCGAAAAAGCCCACCGACCAACCTCAGCCGTTGGATCTTGCCAAAGAGCGCGCTCGTCATGACGGACGGCCCAGATCTCGCCACGTACCTCGGCAGATTCCGAACTACGTGTGCCGACCTGCCGAGCCGAGGGGACGAGGAACCGACCCTCGTATATGGCGAAAAAACCCGCCGACCCATGTCAGCCGTTAGATTTTGTCAAAAAGCGCGCTCGTCATGATGAACGGTTCAGATCTTGCCACGTTCACTAAACGACAAGATAGTATTTTTTGGGGATCCGCGCTGAGATGGACTGCCCAGATGACGCCACGTACCTCGGCAGATTCCGAGCCGTTGGCCGAACTGCCGAGCCGAGGAGCCGAGGAACCGACCCTCGTTAATGGAAAAACTATCTGCCGAGGAATAGGGATCGTCTGATGGCCCAGAAAATCGCGCTCGGCGCTGATCAAGGGTCCAGATTGCGCCACGCCATAAATGGGTATTTAAAAATCAATTTTTATCGTTTTATTTATTTGAAAATTGCGAAAAAATTGCTAAAAATTTAGGAAAATTAACTAAAAATTCTAGAAAATAATTATAAATTCGGGGAAGTATTTTTGAGCCCATGAACGAACAATTATTGCCTAGAATGTACTGTTAAGGCCCCCGAACGATTGGTTAACACCTCGCAAAATTAAATAAATAATCCGAAAAAATAGATAAAAATCGTCGAATATTCAACAAAGCTTCAGAACAGCTTACGGCTTCAAAAATCACCTCACTACCCCCTTCGAGATTCAAAACCCTCCATTCAAACTCCGATACAACTCCACTAGCCACTGAAACAGTTAAACTACTCCTCAAAGGCTGATCACACTCAGTCTTTAGGAGTGGGGGGCTCGTGATATGGCTAAAAATGGGGTTAAATCGGAACCGTCCAGATTGGGCACGAATCTTGAAGCCCAGGGGTAAAACGATAATTTCACATACAAATGGGTCTGAAACGGGGATGGGTCTCCTTCTCACAGATCTACTAACCCACAAACGGATCCACTCCAACTGGATATGGATCCTGACCCGATACAGACCCAGACCAGTAAGAGGAAATCAGGGTCACTGATTTGACTAAATCAACGGGCCTGATTTGCAGTTATCCTCTCACCGGAAATCAGGGGTCAGTTTCCTAAACAAATTGTGAGGATTTTACTCCTGACAGTTACACAGGAAATTAGGTCCCTAATCACTCCCATGGCGACTATAAATACCCCCCACCTACCACTGTGACCAGGTAATCACTCTTTTTCCAACTTAAGCTCTTTCTTAATCATCACTGGTTACTGACAAGAGCGTCGGAGGGTGCATCGCCGGAATCAACCCCGGTGTATCGCACTTCCTTGCAGGTAGCGGCAGGAATCAGAAGGCTTGGATCCGCTACTCAGGTTTTCCACGAACTCACAAATCTCATCTGTTTACCTCCACACCAGAATCAGCGGTAACAACATTGTTGCTTCTTTTCGACGGAAATTAGACGCTCAAAAGTGGAGAGTTAACCACTTGGAATCACAAAGGGCAGAAGACAAGAAGCGCATCCGGGAGCTGAGCTTTCAAGTGTGCAAGCTTGAGAAGGTCCAACTCGTGAATGATCGATATTTCACCAAGTTGGACCACATCACTCACTGGGACAAGGAAGAGCGACAACAGAGCTTTGAAAACATGTGGAAGGAAATCCAAGAACTACGGGAAGAGCTCAGAGAAGCCAAGAGAAACCGTATAATCTAGGATATTTTATGTAATGGATATAATGGAACAAAATTTTTCTTTCTGAATGTAAAGAGTTTAAATTTTGAATGAATAAAATTTTGTTGAAGCGATGTTATTTGTGTTACCTATGATGATTAATGATAAATTTTATGACTCAGAAATGGCACAAAGGATCATGAACGGCGAAGGGCAAAACGGTGAGAATGGGCTGGATCTAGAGACTGAACTGGCTCGAGTCTATCAAACCCTAAATGCTGCCACCGCAAACTTCACTGGAAACAGGGGACCAGGGCTAGCAGTGCATGTTCCAGAGGCAATCAGGTTGGTTGAATCGTTCAAGAGGATGAAGCCACCGGTGTTTGAAGGACAGGAAAATCCAAATGCAGCTGACGACTGGATCAGACAGATTGAGATAATCTTCGATGTACTAGAAACCCCAGAGGCCAGCAAGGTGAAATTGGCTGGCATTCAACTGGAAAAGGATACAGGTGTCCGGTGGCAATCGCAAAAAGGACTTTGGGCAATGTACAACTCTCTTGGGAGGATTTTCTTGATGAATTCAGGAGCCACTACTTTCCATTAGATGTTCAGGCTAGAAGGCCATGGAATTTCTGAGCTTGCAGCAGGGCGGAATGTCGGTACGGGAATATGAGACCAAGTTCAACCAGCTCTCCAGGTACGCACCTGAAATGGTACAAGATGAAGCCAAGAAAGTGCGCAAATTTGAGCAAGGGTTGAGGCCAAGTCTGAGATCCCGAATGATACCTTTGGGCATTTGGAGGTTTGAGAAGCTAGTCAGAAGGGCCGCTACAACCGAGTCTGACATGAACCAATTCCAGGCTGTGCAAGTCAAGCAGAACAACTGGAACTTGGATAAGAGGCCTGCGTTGCCAAGCAACTACAGAAGATAGCCCCCAGTACAGCACTTCAAGCCAACAGGCGCTAATGTTGTTGCAGTATCCAAAAAGGTACCCACGTGCTTCAAGTATTTGCATCTCCTAGACCGGTCGACCGTCCCCTCCTCTGTTGGATGCCTGCACTCGAAGAACTCCCAGTCGACTAGGTCGGCCGTACCCCTAGCCGGTCGACCGTAACCCTCCAGACTTCTCTTCTTCTACTTGCTATTTGTCTTCCCTTGCTTCTTTGTCTTCTCCTTTTCTTCTCCAACTTCAAGTAACCCGTGCCTACGTGTATTTGATGCCACAATTCCTAACACATTGTTCTGTTGTTGCTTCTGATTTAGCTATCGCTATTGGTGCTGCTGCTTCTTAGATTCTATGATATTACTCCTTTTCATTAATGTTGTTACTATTGCAGTTGCTGCTGGTTGCTTCTGATATTATTGCTATTGCAAGCTGCTGCTTCTATGAATTTCTTTTGCTGTTTTTATTTGTTTGCTCTTGAATCCTTTTGCATTTTGAGAAGTGTATCACTGCTTTTGACTTTTAGAGTTATGTGTCAAATGTAAATAGCTATTATTGATGGGAAAGATGCAGTAATGAAGACTTCCAAATTCATCAAGGACTGTCGTCTTCAACAGTAAGTTGTTGCTGCTGTTTTTATTTTGTCGCTAATATTGTATTTCACATTTTGAGAAGTGTATCCTTGCTTTTGACTTTTAGATTTGTGTTTCTTCTTCATTGTCTAGTCTACTTCTATAAATACTCAATTCAATGAGTGTCTTGTTCATCATGTTTTTATTGAACATGATGGTAGAAAAGAAAAGAACAAAGATGAAGAAAGGAAAGAAAAAGAAGCTGAAATTTGAGTTTTTTGGACAATATACCTAGTTCAATTCAATGAGTGTCTCCTTGCTGCTATAAATACCAAATTCAAAGAGTGTCTTCTTCATCATTCTTCATCATGTTTTTTGGGAGAATATGAAGAAGAAAAAAAAAGGAAATTAGAAAGAAGATGAAGATGAAGAAAAAAAAAAAGAAATAAGATGAGGGAGACGGATGCCGGTATATGTTAGTATACACGTACATACTGGGTTTCCCTCAATGGGTAGGGAAGAGTATTGACTCTGCCTCTTTTCTTTTTTAAGTTCTTTTTTTTTTTGGAATTTTTTTTAGAATGTAGAAGTAGCAATTCTCCTCCCTTCATACACATTCATTCACCACCATTACACAGAGTGCAGTAATTCTCTGGTTTCGGAGGACAGAGTAGTAGTGGGTGTCATATTGTATTCATGCTACTTTTCAACTTCTTGGCATGCACACCTCACAATCATACAACAAATAGCATGAATATGAGGAGTGCGTGTTAAGAAGTTGTTAAGTACTTTGAATATACTGTTACACCCGCTACTTATTCATCCTCCGAACCAGAGAATTGCTGCCTCTGTGTAATGGAGGTGAATGAAAGTGTATGCAGGGGGGATAACTGCTACTTATGCATTCAAAAAGAGGCAGAGTCAATAGTCCTTCCTACCCATTGAGAAGAAACCCAGCATGTACTTGTATACTAAATTATTTGCAAAACTTACTCAAGTCTACTCGAAGTGTCAAAAGTGTGTTTGTAATAGCAATTCACTTTAGTTATGTATGCATTGTATGTATGTTTAATTTACATGTATTTGCCAGTTTCTAATGAATCAAGTACAAAGCTAGTATAATGTGTTCAATCTATATTTCAATTTCAATCCCAAATTCCAATACCGAAGTTAATTGCCCAAATTCCAATTCCTAACTCGGAACCCCTCTAAAAAATCACAAATTCCTAATTCAGAATCAAAAATACAATCCCAAATTTCTATTTGCAACAAATTGGAATCCTAACTCAACCCTAATAACAATCCCAAATTCAATGCTAAATTGAAGGAAATATACTACAACCATCAAGAATAATCAACAATTAAGAGTAGTTCTACAATTAAAACCCAAATTAATCTACAAATAATCCATCACAACTAAGAGACTAGTTCATCACATGCAAAGATGACAGATTCCCCACTTTTTGATGCATCTGCTGCTTGTGCGCAACCACCTACCACGTAAGGCGCCGCCTACCACCTACTGCACCGCCACCGCCTTCTGCGTCACGCGCCGCTGGCCCCGTCCAATGGCACGTTCCCCTGCCCCATGCTTCATCTGATTTCAAAAGAGAGGAGAAGAAGACAGCAGAGATAAAATAGAAAAATAAGGAGGTAAGGGTAAAAAAGTAATTTCACGCTATATCTTTTAATAAGTTAACGAAATTGAACGGTGGGTGCCTATAGGTCCAATTTTCAAAATTTTGGGTGTTATTTAGGTATTACTGTAACTTCATGTGTGTATAGGGTATTGTTACCGCTGAATTTGGTGTGGGGGTAAACAGATAGAATTTGTGGGTTCGTGGAAAAACCTGAATAGCGGATCCAAGCCTGTTCGTCGGAGTTGGGCTGCTGACTCCCGCCGTACACCTGCAAGGAAAGTATGAAACACCGGTGTTGAACCCGGCGACGCACCCTCCGACGCTCTTGTCAGTAACCAGTGATGATTAAAAAAGTGCTTAAGTTGGCAAAAGAGTGATTAACCTGTAACAGTGGTAGGTGGGGGGTATTTATAGTCGCCGTTGGGATCAGATTAGGAATGTGATTCCTGTGATCTGATAAGGCATAAAATTCTCGTAATCAGATTAGGAATGTAATCCCTTAATTCCCGGTGAGAGGATAGTCGCGAATCAGGCCCGTTGATTTGGTTCAATCAGAGACCCTAATTCTATCCTGTCGGACTGGGTTTGTATCGGGTGGGACCCGTACCCAGTTGAGGTGGATCCGTTCGTGGGTTATTGGATCTGTGAGAAGAAGACCCAGTACCCGCTTCGGACCCGTTAGTAGGTGAAATTACCGTTTTACCCCTGAGCTTTAAGATTCGTCTCCGATGTGAACGGTCCCGATTTAATCCTATTTTTAGCCATATCAGGTATTATTGCTAACTTTGGGTGTCAATTGGTCATTCTGCCTACACAATAATAACAAAAGTCGCAACGACATGGGTTTTATGGCTAGACAGAAATAACTTTTAATTTCGTGGAACTTGTAATAGTTTTTCTTGTAATCCAACTCATATCATGTATCTTATTTCATTTTTGGCTACACTTACGGTGTCGGGTCCAAGGAGGAGGATCACCAGAACTTTCCAGGTGGATGAGTACAATGACGAGGAGGTTGTGATCGGTTCTAATCTCGAGTGATTGATGTTCTGTTACCCACCCTCCAGGGTTTTGTTGGAGGGATTTCCAATTTTTTGTACTCAATGTTGTTTTTTTTGCTAAGTTTGGTTTTTTTAGATTGTTCCCACCCTCCAGGGTCTTGTTGGAGGCTTGCTAACTATATTTTATTTTTCCTGCTAATAAATTTTGTATTTCAGTCCAGTACTCTGAGTTTGTTTTGTTAAACTCTCTTAATGAAACATGGTGACTATATTCCATATTTTCCCTAAAAAAATAACGAAAGCCATGAAAACAATACATGTTTTCCCTATTGATATTTCCACTTTTGGATTTGATAAGGTTGGGTTGGCTTGAGCAATATATATTCACTCAGGGTGGGTGTGAGCGGTTCTGGATGAGGATTCGGACCCTAAAATACTGTAAAATGAGTTAAATGAGCTTTTTGCAATTTATAAGAACAACCTAGTCTGTAAGACATGTTATCAGGTTCCATCTCTTCTTTCGCACTGTTCAGAATAGTCATTGTGAGTATGTGACTCGAGTTAAAGATGCTTGGAGGTTAATTGCGATATTTTTATGCCTGTTGGGGCCTTAGTAATTGGCTAAATTATCAAAAACATCATTGAACTATATTCCTCGTGCAAAAAAACTCTCCTGAACTTTTTTTCACGCAAAATACCTCTGCGAACTATGTTTTCAAAAAATTCAAGGTGACAGTGTCAGCTTCCGTTACCTTTTTGACACATGCACCACATGTGATATATTTTCAGACAGAATTGTCATTGTATGAACATTATCATAAAACATTACTCATCTACTTAAGTTGTACAAAAAATCTCATTCATCTTTCCAAGTTTTCCCACAAAACCTCACTCACCTACTCAGGTTGTTTAAAAAACCTCATTTTTTTAATGATTTTATTCAGAAACCTCACCCAATCAGGTTATGATTACTTTTACACTCATCATACATAGTATGACATGCTATCAAAATCCAACAAACAAATCAACAAATCCAACATCCACCACACTGAACACATTCTCATCAAAATTATCAAAAAAATGTACAATATATAACAATTTTCTCATCCTTTCATCAACAAATACAACATCCAACAAATTCAACACATTCGCACCAAAATTAACATCAGAAATATGGCACAAATAAGAAAAATATCATGTGCCAAATCTACACCCTGATACACATCAGAAATATGGCACAAATAAGAAAAATATCATGTGCCAAACCTACACCCCGATACAAAAATTTGTCACAAATACATCTCCCATTATATCAGTTTCAAAATATCATGTGTCAAATCAGTTTCTGATACAAAAATCTGTCACAAATACACAATTCCCTCTATATCAGTTTCAAAATTAGAACCCTTGATGAGCTTCAAAAGTACCAAAACAACACATATACAAAATCAGTGCACCTCAATGACCATAAAAAAATATCCCCTCTATACAAAGCACTCCAACATTTTCAATATTAGTACTAAAATAGCACATGTCAGTATAACCTTAAAAGTAAGATAAATAAGTAAATGTAGTTGATTATCAGATGTTTCATTATAAAAAAACAACAACATAATACTAAAATAGGAACCTACCTCTGATACCATGAAAATGATATGTTATTTCTCATTGATTCACTTGACTGGATATAATATCTAGTGTAAATACAAGATATATAAGCACGGGTTCTATCCAAAATATAACAACTAATACAACTGTAACAATATATCTATTAAATCAATATAAAATAAATTAATATAGTTTATAATATTCAAGAATATCATATCTAATCCACCAAATAATAGAAAAATCTCCATACCAGTTACCCACACCATCAAGAATTTGCACCAAAGTTGTCATCCCTAGTCCCTACTATACAACCATGTACTCGGTGTCCATCTTTAAAAATGATGATGATTGTGATGATGATGATGAATCTCCAAACCCGGTAAACATAAATAATCAATAATATCATCTAAACACAAACAAGATTTTATCTTTGTATTAAATTAACTAAATTCTTTCATAATAACCAAACCCAAATCATCCCCATCAAATTCCCAATATAATCTACAATCTAACATGCCAACAGAATTTAAACAACCAAAACAGAGCTAGTCACCATCTAGGCTAACCCCAATCAGATCACCAAAGTCACTCCGCACAAATGAAAATGAGCCCATAAAAGATAATACCCCTTTTACCAAATTCCAAATTGAAATATGAGATGAATACGAATCAACAGAAAGTTGTTACCTTTGAGCTGAGTTTTTTTGAATGGAGTAGGCAAACTTATAGGTCCTACTTTCCTGAAAGAAGCAGAATAAGAAAAAAGAAGAAGAAGAAGATGATGAAAGGGCAATGGGGAAGCGATTGTTTGCTATTGAGTGTACATATGAGAATAAGAATTAAGTGAAAGCTGTGAGGATTTTGCGAATGATTACTCTTTGGTCTATCATGGTCTTACGGGAGAAATTGGGAATATGATTAAGGGTTGTGTTGATTTGGGGGGGAAATGAGATTTTTTTAAACAACCCGGGTGGATGAGTGAGTTTTTTGTGAAAAAACTTAGAAATATGAATGACATTTTTTAGTACAACCTGAGTAGATGAGTGAGATTTTGTGATAATGTTCAGACAAGAGCAATTCTATCCGAAAATATGTCATGTGCAGTGCATGTGTCAAAAAGGGTAACAGAAGCTAATGTCGCCGCCTTGAGTTTTTTTAAACCATGGTTCACTTGCGCGAAAAGAAGTTCACGCTGGTTTTTTGCATGAGGGGTATAATTCAGTGAGTTTTTTTATAATTTAGCCCATAATAATTCTTACTCTCATTAAAAAAAATAACTGTAATTCTAATATTGGTGATTGCTATAAGTTTTTAATATTCGTACAGTTTCTTTCTTCTCTTGTGAGAACTAATTTCGTGATCCATCTCTTCTTAATAATCCTTGTCTCGTTGTAATTCTAATATTGGTGGTTGCTACAAGTTTTTAATATTCTTACAACTTCTTTCTTCTGTTGTGAGAACTAATTTCGTGATTCATCTCTTCTTAGTAATCTCGGTCTCTTCTGTCAAAATGATTGCATGAATAACGTATGAGATTTATAAAATGCGTAATATCTATCAATTCAATCACACGAAAAGGCGTTTGATACATGGATTGGAGAATTCCTTAGAATGGGCAGATTCTCGGGAACGTAAGGGTAGGAATCATGATTCTCTGGAATGTTGTATTACTGTGTTTGGTACAAGATATTACATTCCAAGAAATATTTTATTACTGTATTTGATATAGATCAATTCATTCTCATCCATCCTTTGCTATAGTAGACATTACCGAAAATACCTTTTTGGCATTATTTTAAAAAAACAATATAATTTTTATCTACTTAATAATCGATACATATGTGTGACACGTGCAAAATCAATACTGATATATATCTTATAAAACCTGAGTACATTAACAAATTGCAGCCAACAGGTTTTGAACCCAGGACCACAATGTCGGCTACAGTAACGCCCAAAGGCCCAACCCGCTAGCCAGAAAGTTCATATGGACTCTATGTCAAATAGTCATACCAAAACCCCAAATATCAAATCTCTAGTATTTGGATCTAATTAAATGAATCAAAAATAAATGTGACTATCAAGTTTCAAACCCAAGATCTCTTACAAGTAGTGCTCTGTGGTGCACTGGCGAACCAGTAAATCCAAGTGTGATTATTGATTAGGAGCTGTATTGATATAATTTTGTTCATACTTTTCAGAAATGGATTCCTTTTCGCAAAACTCGTTTATCCAATGATCCAATCTTTTATGATATTGAAATAAACTTTCCTTTTTGACTAAGATGAATTTTAAAACAACACCCAACAAGTTCAAATTTATTTAAAAATATACATCTCCATTTTCAAATAGTTTTTCTTTTCATTTACATACAAATTTATATTTTCTCAAAACTCGAATTTAAGAATTATATTCATTAAAACTAGTTTATGTACTCCACTATACTAATTTAAATTTTGTATTAAAACCAAACATGCCTCTTAATTATCCGTGAAATCTCAAAGAAAATTCTTTTATGAAATATTTGTATTTTCAATACAACATGGCAATATACATACGTCAACACATTTCATGGCATTAACTAAAATTGTTTTTCTCTTTCTTCTTTCTTAATCATCATGACTCTAAGGTATATATTGAATATGACATTCTTCAACAAATTTTCATACAAATCATACATTCGACATGTACAAATTTACAAGCATACTAACATGATTCATAGTATTGATTCTCCTGTCAAAAAATCTTCTTTCTAATTAACATGGTAGCAATTATTTACTTTAATCATAACAAGATTACTTTCATTCATGGCATACTAGTATACTACATTAGCATGGATTTTGTCTACATATTTCACATCAAATTCAATTTAAACTACTTATTTATAACTTTTAGCATGCATTCTCTACATTAGAAAGTAAGAAGTCACCAACCTCTTATGGAGAGTAAAATAACCTAGATGAAGAAACAACTACTAGCTCCTAGCTCCAATTCCTTGTACTTCTCCTCATAGCAAAAGTTCACCAAAGCACAAAGGTACTCTCTTTCTCTCTTTCTTTTCCTCTCTTAATTTTGTTTAGTTTAGGTGTGACAAGAGAAGAAAATGAGGGGTGTATTTATAGGTCAAGGTGAGGGTTTAAAGTACAAAATTACCCACCTAATAAATTATTCCACTTAATTTTCAACTCTTCATAATCCTACATATGACTCCCAACTCTTCACCTCTCAAACTCTTCAAAACTCAAACCCCCATCTCTTCATGTTCTAAACTCCCAAACCAGCATACTCCTTCAAGATCTCTCCCACGAGGCTACACGAAATGACAGCAGCAGCAAATTCACGCGTGGGCCCCACCCTGGCCACGTCACTCATGTGGTGACGCAAGGACCAAAGAGCACAGCAGCATTAGCTTTTTATTTGCTATTTTCAAGCACCGTGGGCCCCCACCTCTCATATAATTCATATATATACATTACGATATGCCATCTCATATATGTCATATATATATATATATATATATATATATATATATATATATATATATATATATATATATATATATATACTGTATATTATTATTTTAGAATGTAAGTAAAAATAGTTTAATTAAAAATTTATAATGTATCATACACAAATAAAATAAATACACTTACTCCAAAAATTTATTTTGAAAACGAATACGCTCAAATACGCGCACCAAAACACGTGCGTCACACGTAAAATACCGAAATACGAAAATTGACTTTATCAACGGAAAAATGCTAAAGATAATAAAAATACAATATAAGAAAAGATATTTATTGATTTTACGATGAAATTGCTACGTTCGTAGAAAACACGTGCATTACATGTATAATAATATTTTAATCAAAATAAGAGAAAATGAAAAAAATTAGATTTGAATACCTAAAATAAATAGACATAGAAAATATTACACGTAGCGGTAGAAACACATAATCGATACGTGCATAAAAAATACGTAAAAAGCACGTAAAAATATAGAGATTGAAATATTATATTGTTGACTCAAAATAGGGTAAAATCAATACGGGAAATGCATAAATAGTCGGTAATCAAAATACGTAGTGAAAACACGTTACAAAATACACGTGCGTAATATACGAGGGCAAAATTGTCATTTCCAATTTTGCGGGTTGTTACATTCTAGGTGCGATTTCAATCATCCAGTATGCGAACAATACTCTTATGTTCAGAGCGGCTAAAGAAGAGGAAATTATTGCTATTGGCATGGTTCTTCAATGCTTTGAAGCATGGAGAGGGATGAAAGTGAACTTAAAGAAGAGTTGTGTCCTGCATATTAGTGAACAATTATCCATTTCCATCAACACCATCAAAAACTATTTTGTTTGCGAGATTGGTCAATTTCCGTTAGTCTACTTAGGAACACCCATCAGATCGGGAACTTTGCAAATAGATGATTGGCAACCATTAACTGACAAGGTAGAAAAAAGATCGGTCGACTGGAAGGGACGCTTTCTGGCGTTAGGGGGAAGAATCTCACTACTTAATTTATGTACTTATTACTTTTCTAATGTATTTAATGTCTATTTACGAACTCCCAAAATGGGTCATCAGCAAAATAGACAAATGCATAAGAACATTTTTGTGGAAAAATACGGATGAGTCCAATAAAGGTTTCCACTTGGTGAAATGGGGCAGACTGTGTAAGAGGAGAGAATATGGAGGCCTTGAAATAGTGAATTTAAAAGATATGAACAAAACCTTGTGTGTAAGTGGTGGTGGAAAATGAAAAGGAGACGCAATAATTGGTGGTGCAAATTTTTCGATGTTTATCGAAATAGGAAAAAATATCGATTTGGGGGGGGGGGGGGGGGGGGAGTGCTTTCGGGAAAGCATCGTTTTTGTGGAAGGGTGTGGCGAAGGTGGGGGAGATTTTTCATTCTTATACTGGGTGCAGGATTGTGAATGGAAAGGACCCCAGATTTTGGAAAGACAGGTGGTGTGGAGATAAGACTCTGCTTCGTTTATTTCCGGAAGCGGCAGCCACGACGATTAACGATACTCTTGTGGCAGATGTCTGGCGTAATGGAAGACTATCGTTTGAGGTTTCAGATCGGTTATCGCAGGAGAGTATGAACCAACTTGAAACTTTCAATAGCTACATTGGAACGGAAGGACGCTATACCACTGAAGTAGAGGATGACAGATGCTGGAATCTTGAATCATCTAATTCGTTCTCAGTATCATCTATGTACAAAATGGCTAAACGATGGAGGATTACGGAGTATGGAGGCTAACATTATTTGGGGGACTAAGGCACCTCTGAAAGTAAAAGTGTTTATCTGGCTTGTTATGAACAACACGATTCTCTCTAAGACCAATCTACAGAAAAGAAATTTGCAAATTGATGTTAGATGCTCGTCATGTAATAATGCTGACAAGGATACAACCACATTTTATTCACCTGTCTTAAGGCAAGCATTGCCTGGTAGGTAGTGAGTCTAGGATTTGGATGTTTACAGGTCCTAGATCGAGTTTTGTGGTGTGGGGTCATTGGAGGGTTGATTTAGTTAGGAAAGATGATAGAATGGCCTGAGATATTGCGGCAACTGTAATTATGTGGGGGTCTATGACTAGACCGTAATGATTTGTGTTTCCGTAATATCAAAAATAGATTTCCTGTTATGATGTATAAAATATTCTTCTTCATTTATGATTGGGCAGGCCACGTGGGGACGAAGAAGAGGCTACGTATGGTTGAGAATGAATAGTTCACTTTGCTCGTAGGAAGTTGGAAGTCATATCCTCATATAGACTTTTTTCTATCTACATTTGTATTTCCTTCATGCATTCGAGTTTATAGGTTAGAGTTATGATGTTACTGTTGTTTGGTTATTGATTACCAAGATGTCACAAAAGAAAGGGCTAGGTGCAAATCGGCACATTTGTCTCATCTTTATATTTACGAGAAGATAACAACAGATCCAAAAGCTCTTCATTCCATTCTTCCTCTATTTCTATCTCCTCCTTTTGTCTCCCTTGTTCTTCTTGGTATCATTGATCCAAATCAAAACGGCACCAATGGCACCAGAAGTGAAGAGTCCAAACGCCAACCATGGCGTTTGGCACTCAGTGAAGCCCTTCATCAATGGTGGGCTTGCAGGGATGCTCGGTACTTGCGTCATTCAACCCATTGACATGGTCAAGGTGATAACATTCTCCTCTGTTTGCTTTGAAGATTTGTTTCATATATTGACCGATTATGATTAGTGAATTTGATATGGGTCTTCATTATAGGATTCAAGGGTTAGGGTAACAATGCATATTGTAGGTGAGATGTGAATGTAGATTGTATTGATGAATAATGTAATGTTGCACAAGATGGATTAGTGACGAAGCCCAATTTTTTTTATAATGTCAAAGTTATATTTTAACTGAAAATATAGGATTTGTGATGAGAAGAAGAAGAGCTTGAACCATTCGGGAAACACATTTTGGAATGTGTTTGTAAATTAGGTATATTTGGTGATTTTAACATGCAGCGATGAGCGGTTTTGTAGACCTAAGAAGTGCCTATGAATTCACCATGTGGAGGCCAACAACAACTCGAGTTCAGTCAATTCGAACCGTTCGTCTTCAACCTCACATTTCTTCTTCCCCGCTGCTATCTCCACCCATTTCGCCGTTGTCCTCCCATTGCCATCTTCCTCGAAGAGTTTTTTATGCACCGTAGACTTAATCCCCATCCACCCCTCATCCTGCCCCTGACCGTTCTCCTCTACTGAGATTTCGACGAGGAAACACTCATTTTCGATCATCGTTCGAACCGTCGATGGAATGGTCACCTTGTCATGGCAAGAGACCCTCACTCTGATGGCACCTCCTTGCCTCTTCGCCGTCGCTTCGTCAACCTCCAGGGTAACTCCAATTTTTCTGACAACATCTTGAAAACCACCGACTTCCCAACAGTGCAGTGGCAGACCAGAGATGTTAATCCAAGTCGCCGTTTCAAAGTTTTGATCAATGGCACCCTCATTTCCTTACCAAGGACTGATGTTGATCCTGTAGCGACCTTCTGCTATCTTGATCTCGGCTCTCCGTGCTAGTGCCGCCACCCCATCAGTAGTCGGAAATTCGGCGATCCAATAATCCTTCACCTTTGCCAGCTCCCATTTTCAGTTGTTGAATGAATCAGATAGGTGTCTCAGCCCCGAGACCACCTCCGCTGTTGACGGCCACCTTCACACTCGTCTGATCACTCCCATGGTCGACTTGAGACGCTCCTTGCATCTCTTCATCAAGCTAGTGATCGAAATAATGGCGTTAAGAGTCTATTTCCTCTTCAACGGCGAACGGAGGTCCTCCATTTGTCTCACTCTCCTCTTCCCTCCCCGAATAGGGCAGGCATTAACTTTATGTCCGGGCACCTTACACTCAAAGCAGACGAACACCCCGATGGGGCATTCCTCCCTACTGGGCTGATCACCACAAAAGAAGCAGCTTGAAACCCTCGCCTTTGCTTGTAGCAATTCATGTTTCTTAGAGGACTTGTAGATCTCCCAGGGTTCTGCCTCGTCCTCCTCTTTATCCACCTGCTCACCCTCTTAACTGCGAAGCTTCTGAAGAGCGGAGAGTAATTCTTCCTCAGAGAATTTTGAAGGTGTCTTTGCCGTGGAAGGGGACCTCACCGGAGATTTGTTGATGATAACTGTGTTCATCGGACTTCTGAGATGGTGACAATGTTGATAAGAAGGCAATATTGGAATGTCTGCCTTTGGTGACCTCCGACTCACCGTGTGTATGTGCCTACGATAACCCACCGAGTGCTGTCCTGAGTTGTAGGCCTCGTGTTGTTTAGAAATAGGTGATCGAGATCTCATTCTTGTAGTTGCACCACCTCTCCCTTGAGTAGGGGATTTAATAGCGCCCCTCACCGGAGAGTAATAGCTCGACACCTTCCTGTCTGCAAGACGCCGGTCAGGTGATCGTGCCTGGGACTCTTCCGCACGGTGATGATGGTTCCCCTGCCTGCTACGAGGATGACGATGTTCTTCATCGCTACTGAGTTCCCTAGGCAGGGCCGGCCCCACTATATAGGCAGGTAAGGCGGACTCCTTAGGCCCCCGCGGATTTTGCGATTTTAGGGGCCCCTAATTTTGAACTTTCCTTGTAAATATAAGCACGTATTTTGCATGTAAAAAAATAAAATGTTATTAGGGGCCCCAAAATAATTATTTTATCCTTTAAAAAAATTATAAAAATTTATTTGGAGGTACTCTGAAAGGCTTGGTTGAAATTGAGGTTTTAATTTGAGTGATTTAAAACAAATCCATATTTAAATGGATATAAAACCTAAAACCCACATTCAATTTACAACCCGAAACCCGATTACCCAAACCCTCTTTTAAAACAAAACCCAACAACTTTCTTCTTTTCCCCAAAACCTAAACCCAAAGTCCCACTCCCACTCTCCCACCTGTTCCTTCAATCCTTCTTTTCCCCAAAAAATCCCGAACGAAATCCTAACGGCGCCTTCTTTGCTCCCAAACGGTGACCGAATCCCATCTCAGCCTGATTCTTCTATCCGGATCTGTAACCAATTCCATCCCGAACGGCGCCTTCAGATCGACGACAGCACGCTTTCCGAGGTGCTTCTCCTCTCCGGATCTGTAACCAATGGAAGGTAATAAATTTCAAAAAACTCTATTTTTCCTCCAAATTTGAAGGAATAATTTCTATTTTATCTGCTGGTTTTCTTGAATTCTATTGCATTCTAGGGTTTACGGTTTGTAAATTTAGTTAAATGCACTTATCCTAAGATTCTAGGGTTTACAGTTTTTTTTATACATGTTTTTTTTAATGTATGGGGGCAGGGGGGCCCATTTCGGAAGTTCGCCTCAGGCCCCCCCGGAACTCAGGGCCGGCCCTGTCCCTAGGCGCCCAAGCCCTAGCTCTACCACACTCGTGCGCCAGTTCATGCCTCATGATAGCCAGAAGGTGGAAGAAATATGTAGAGGGAGTGAAGGGGGGGCATGAAAGGTGAAGATGTAAGGGAGCAAAGGTGGCGAAGAAGGTGAAGAAAGAGATAGTGGAGCTGGTTTTAATGTGGCTAAAAGTGGTTATAGTTCAGAGCGGTAGGAGGAGGAGGAGGGAGTGGGAGAAGGTGATGCTTAGGGCCAAGAAGGAGAGAGAGGGAAGGAGGAGAGTGACTGACGGCGGTTGGGTGGTTGGAGAGGCCAGGATAGGGTTTAGGGGTAGGAGGCAGGGGAGAGAGATGAGGTAGGGGAGAGGGAGAGGAGAGAGGTGCTCTGTAAATTCAGCATCATCAAATCATAAGAGTTTGTGTAAACCGATCTTGGTAATGACAAGTATATAATGAAAAAAAATCAACATAATTGAGTTTCTCTCTCTAGAAATTCTAGAGAGAGAAGCTCCCCAAAAAAACTCAAAAAAAAGAAACCCTAGATTTGAAAATCGAAGGGGGCGGCGAAGGAGGCGGCGACTAGGGTTTCGCCGCCCCCTTCCCGTTCGTGCTCGCTGTTCCCTCTCTTTTCTCCCTGTTCTCATCCTCCGCTTTCCCTTATTTCTCCCACTCACCATTAACCCAATGTACAACGTTCATGGTGTCACGATGGAGCTCTGGGGGGGGGGGGGTACACATCTCGACCAACGTTGCGGATCCGATGGGATGGTTGCGTTTGTCGATGCAAGTCGACTTTGGGTCGGAACGGGCCGTTCCGAAGTTGGCTATGGCTTTGGGGCAGCGGAGGCTGTCGCGGCTGCGCTGTAGGCGTGGGGCGTCGAGGACGATGGTGACAAGGCACCTGCGTGGTGCGCGAGGGGTCACCGGTGACGTTCAGGTTGTGGATCTGGTTGGTGAGTCCTATGATGCAGGTGTCAATGTCAAGTTTGGGTTTCCCATGGCCTTCACTACCACCATGCTTTCATGGAGTGTGATTGAGTTTGGTGATGTAGGAGTGTGATTAAGTTTGTTGGGTTGATGAAGGGGGAGCTCAACAATGCATAGGAGACGGGTTCTGACCAAGAGATGGTCATCATGCAGCTTCAATCTATAGTGGGGGGTCTCGACGGCGTGTCGATCTCTGTGGAGTGTGGGTTCTAACCAATCGGTGGTCATCATGCAACTTCAATCTGCAGTGGGGGATCTCGGATACGCAGCTTCAACTTGCAGCAGCTTAACGTGGCAGGTATACTTTCTTTGGCTTTGGTTTGCTGTGGGAAGGTGAGGAGTGGGGAGGGTAGAGGAGTTTTTCTGATGTTGAGACGCGGGGTTGGGGAAATGACAATGGTGATCTGGTGGTGTGTGTGAGAGAGGGGAGTGGAAGAGTCCCTAATATCCAAAATTTCCCCCTAAATATCCTAATTATAACTAATTTACAATTAGCAACGAAATGTATCATAGTTGGTGGGCGACGGTAGTCCGGCAATTTTATAGTTTGGGCTCTACTTTGTCCTAGTCAGGTCAAAGTGAGGAGTGCCTAAGGTCTCTTTCATACCAGGGGACTTGGAAGGGGTGGTGGTGTTTATTGAGCAGTCAGGAGAGAGGACAACCCTTGTTGCAAGGTGGCAATGAGAGTCAACGAGGGTCAAGCGAGGGGATGAGAACCCGGGACTCAATCTGTACAGGGAGTTGTCAGATTGGTGGAGTGTTTGCGGTTTCTCATATGGCGCTTGAATTTGACATATGAGTTACTGCTGGGGACGACGGAGGTGTCCGTGCGAGAGACGGAGCGGATAAACGGTGTACAAACGAGGGACTGAGATAGAGAATGAGCTCAAATTGGCATGAGAAATTGACTTTGACGAGGTCGGCCGATCAGTAGGATTAGATTTCGTTGTTTTTTTTTTGTTGGTTAGGGTGTATGAGTTACAGGACCCAACTTTCATAAGCCTTATTTTTTGTTGTATGTTTTGTTAAAGTTTTTTAAATGAAACGCGGGGGGTATTCAATCCACCGTTTAACGATCCAAAAAAAAAACAACTCGAGTGCATTGGGAGTTGCTTAGCCTTGATAGTTGATATGCACTCAATTCTTCTTGTTTTATCATTTCATCAATTGTTTACTCCCACAACATTAATTTGTATTTGTGAATTTCTGTTAAATTTTGTGTTAACAAATGTTGCTAATTATGTTACATAGATATTGAGTTTTCAAGGGATATGTATATATTGGATACAGTAACATTGTTGTTTTTCCAGGTGAGGATTCAGTTAGGTCAGGGATCCGCAGTTCATGTTACCAAGACCATGCTTGCTCAAGAGGGCTTTGGTTCCTTCTACAAGGTTGGTTCCTCAACAAATAGATATGCTTGTTTGTACTTCCCTAATTACTAATGTTTGCTTTAAGAAATCATATCGATAGAACTATAACTCAATAGAAATAAAAAAATCGGTAGGAGTTTCTTTACCAAAGTCTGATGATTGAGATGTACATCTATATCTAAAATTTTCTTAAAATGTGAATCACAATCAACCTAAGAAAATTTGCTTATTTTGAGTTTGACTGACATCCAGTATGTTCTTTGTGATATTTAGAGAAATTGTAGAATATCATGTGGGCTGTTCCTCAAGTTGGCTCTTCTAAATTTGTCATCATTAATCATGTATAGCTTAGACATTTAATATGTGAAGTATTTGTAGTCCTCTCTCCATGATGATTTCATCCCAGAACAATTCTCCCTAACTCCCTATCACTGAACAAATCCACTTGAGCTAACAAACTTATAGGTGCTTTGCTTAGATTTCTATTCAGAAGGTTTTTTTTCCTTCTCTAGTCTGAAGAATACTTTTTCTCGTTCAGGGATTATCGGCTGGTTTACTAAGGCAAGCTACTTATACAACATCGCGGTTTGGAACTTTTAGGTAAGAATTGTGTGTTGCATGAAATGTTTTCCAGACATGTTTTCCGACTTCAAGTTATGAAATTCTATTGTCATGTTTTTGTTTTTGTTTTTTTTTTCCCGAGAGAGAGAGAGAGAGAGAGAGAGAGAGAGAGCGCTATGGATTGTTGACATGCACCAAACTTTTCTTTGTATTATTAAAACATATCCCAATAAAACGGCGGTGAAGTAAGGCAAGAATGACTTTGAAATTTTGAAATAATATATTCAACAACTTCTTCGCAACGAATAAGGCAAGCAGTTTGTTTCAAAAAAAAAGACAAATAAGGCAAGCAGTCTGTTAATTATTTTTTGAGATAAACAAGCACTAATAAATGTACAACTTGTTTATAATGTATAATTGTAGCAGTTTTAAGTAGTAGCTAAAATGATAAATAGTTCACTATAATCAAAGATCGCATTAGAACACACGGCTCCATGAAAGAAATGATGTTTTTTCTTAAATTTATTTCAAGGAACAAGAAATGACAAATTTGCAACTGATTGTTGACTTGAAATTGACATTTTCTCTGTTAACTCAAGCTTGCTAATCCTCAAATCCCCTTCACATTAGCAAAATGTCTACAAGAAGATGGAACTTGATCAATTAGCCATAGGAGATTATGTTGAGGATTCAACAGCATGTCGAAGATAAAGCACAAAAATCAAACAAAATTCCTTCTCATAAACTAGGTAATTAATTGTTTAAAATATTACCAAAACCATTTTGAAATTCTTAATATCCATATTAATTGTCTATGTATGTTGCTTGATTTGTTAGTTTATGCATCCTTATTAATTAGTCTACAGTTTTAGTATGTATATCTCATTGTCTATTTCTAGTTTCTATCTTTTCACCAAGTGCAAACACGTATATAAGCTATACAAAAATTCTTTAAGGCTCTCAATAAAGATCATTCAATCTTCTGCTTGAGTACTTCTCAATAAGCTTGTCTATGAATCTCAACACAAATTGACCCATTTGTAGGGTGTTATCCAACAAAGCAATTGAGGCTAACAACGGGAAGCCCCTTCCATTCCTTCAGAAAGCACTTATCGGGTTGACTGCTGGAGCAATCGGATCATGTATTGGCAGTCCATCTGATTTGGCACTTGTACGAATGCAAGCTGATGCGACCTTGCCTCCAGCACAGCGCAGAAATTACAGACATGCCGTGCATGCACTCTGTCGTATTGTTGCTGATGAGGGATTTCTTTCACTCTGGAAAGGAGCTGGTCCCACAGTCGTCAGGGCCATGGCACTAAACACGGGCATGCTTGCGTCCTACGATCAGAGTGTGGAGTTGTTTAGAGATAAACTTGGATATGGTGAAATCATCACAACAGCTGGTAAGATGATGGCCTTGATCTCAAACATAAAATATAAGAAATCTTTCTGAAAACACGCAATGTTATGAAGTTTAATTACTGATAGAAAATAACTTCTCCGTGCAAAATACTTTGTGCGTCAGTGAATTTGTTGTAGGCTATAATATGATAGTTATCACTTATCAGGTGCCTTTGATAAGAAGTCTAATTTTGTCAAAAAGAAAATACAATAAGCATCACCAGTTGCAATCATAGACATTTAACATCATACCAGAGCCACCTACGTCAAATCAGGTTTGTGCGGAGTTTTGGTGTAGTGACAGATCCCTACTAAATGACATTTGAGGTGAGTCTTAAAGTATGACAAACATGTAATTTTATTTATAGGCTATAACAAAGAACATGGATAGGCCAATTGTCATATTCTTTTCAGTTTCTTGAAACGAGGAGTAACATATCTGTTTGTTAGATATTCTGATGTCGTTATTCACTTATTTGTACCTTCTCTCTTTACTACAGGAGCAAGTGCAGTTTCGGGTGTGGTCGCATCTACTTGCAGCTTACCATTTGACTACGTGAAAACACAAATACAGAAGATGCAGCCTGATGCTACCGGAAAGTATCCATACACGGGTGCTCTGGATTGTGCTGTGAAAACTCTGAAAACTGCAGGGCCTTTGAAATTCTACTCTGGATTTCCTGTCTATTGTGTCAGGATTGCACCACATGTCATGGTAAATATGCTCTCTATCAATAAAGATAATTAAATCACTACCATTGTTCTATCAGAATACATTTTTAATTCTGTGATGATTTTTTTTTTTTTTTTTTTTTTTGCAGATGACATGGATCTTTTTGAATTATATCCAGAGGATGGAGAGAGCTGTGGGTTTGTAGGAGCTGCGAAAGTCAGAGATTTAGTATGAGCCAAGAGCTCTTAAAAGAATTATTCGGGATTTTTTTTTATATATAGCTTCATAATTGAGGCATGTTGGTTCACAGTTTTGTCGAGTTACTATAGATGTTTTGTTGACGATGAGAAGATACATTTTATGTACCTGGGAAGTACCTCTAGCTTAGGCTTCTATATCCAGGACTGCTCATTTTTTGATTCATTCATTTCATTCATTAACGAGTGCATATGCACAGAGTATTTATCAAAAGAATTGTTTCTCTGTTCAATTTGTCTTGTTTTTTTTTCTCTCTCTGATAAAACCCTGTTTAGTTTCTTTGCTACCATAATTGCTGCATTGTTCAGAAGAATGAATAGGAGGTGTCGCAGCTGTTGATGAGAGAAGGAGGTGGTCGATATACGTAGCTTCATACCCACTGTTAATCTTCCTTAGTTACCACTTCAATTCAGACTCAGCAGTTGTCGAGAAAATTTTGTATTATTTTAGTCCAAACACAAACGATATATAATGAGATATCTAAATCGAATTCAATTGTGTCTACTTCCCCGTCACTACTCTTTTCTCGTCTCTTTTATTGATTCATTGTGTATCCAAACACATGACTGAAACGTTTGTTTTAAGTGGAGATGAAAATTTACAAATTGATGACAAGCTCAAACATAACTCATAATTTAATGCATTGATGGTCGACATTTCACTTGTGTGCAAGCCCTCCAATAATTTAAACTGTGAAAAAACAACTGAACTTAATTTGTGCATTTAGCTATTTTTCAATGTATATAGCTTAACTAGGAAATATTTTTAATCAATTTTTATTTTATAGAAGGAAAAAAAAAAGGGATAATTTAGCAAATGCCCCCATTCAAAATATAGAAACTAGCATATACCCCTACTATTTTTAAAAACTAAGAAATACTCACAGTTTAGACGGAACCGTTAAAATATTCGTTAAGTGAACTCACGTGCATCACACATGATATGTAAAATGACCTAAAAACCCATGATAAAATAAATTTTAGCAAATGCCCCCATTCAGAATGTAAAAACTACCATATACCCCCACTATTTTAAAAAAAAAGGATATTTGAGGTATGTTAGCAAATGCCCTCATTCAAAATGCAGGTTTGTCGAACAGATTCACGAATTATTTGCATGTTTGCATTTAATTCCTACAGTTCGCGAATTATTCATGAAAATCATGAATTAAACGAATGTTTCCCGAATAATTCACAAATTTAGCGAATTATACAAGAAATATTTAGGGATTTATATATTTTTTTTACTTAGGTAAAGAGTACTAACTACTTGGACGCATTAAATTTTGTATTTTTTCTTTCTGGACTTTTGCTGAATTTTGTTCCGAATTTGCTAGATTTTGTTGATTTTCAAATACTAAATCTTGTCCAATTATATATAAATAACGAATTTGTGCTTATGAGTATTACACAAGCTAATGTTGAATCTATTGTAAATGAAGATGATGAAAATGATGAATCACATTCTAGAGTGGAACAGGAGACCACACAATCTATTATAATGGATAATGGTACACAAGCTAGTGATGATGCACAACAATCTATTATAATAGATGATGACTTATGTGTTTTTTTGGGTCAAAATATGACAGAGAACATATTTTCATTACATTTTTACCATCAGTACAGGAAGAAAGTTGTTCAAACTGAGTAACAACACATAACACTAACACTAACATTTTTTACAACACCTAACACTGAAATAGTGGAGGTATATGTTAGTTTCCGCATTTTGAATATGGGCATTTGCTAAAATATCTCAAATATCTTTTTGTAAATAGTGGAGGTATATACTAGTTTCTACATTCTGATTGGGGCATTTGCTAAAATACATTTTAACGCGGGTATTTAGGTCATTTTACATATCACGTGTGACACACGTGAGTTCATTTAACGGGAAATTTAACGGTTCCGTATATTCTAGAGGTATTTCTTAATTTTTTAAATAGTTGCGTTATATGCTAGTTTCCACATTTTGAATGAGGCCATTTGCTAAATTATCCCCCCCAAAAAAAACAACAACTCAAGAACTAGTCTTGACATAGAGAAAAGTCCAGGGTGTTATTTGAAAAACAGAAAACCAGAAACCAGATAAAGAGCAAACGGTGGAAAGAGATAGAGAAGAAGAAGAAGACAAAGAATTAATGGCGGCAAGCGGCAGCTTGAAGGGTGTGGCGCTCATCGTTGGCGGTGACGGCAACAGCACCGTCAAGGGCTCTCTTCAGTTCATTCAAGATCCGGTAACTGGTAAGTAAACACAATAGGATAAGGTTTCAGAAGGGAAAAAAGAAGCAAAAAAGCCCTTTTAAAATCTATTAATTTGCAGGGTACACCCAAGTGAAGGGCAAGATTACTGGGCTCACTCCCGGTCTTCATGGGTTTCATGTTCATTCCTTTGGTGACACCACCAACGGCTGCAATTCCACTGGTAATGAAATAAAAATCCATTCTTTTTGTGGAATTTGATGCATGTTAAAAGTTGGCCAAATTTATAAGGAAAAGTTGTAATCTTTCATGTGACCATGTTTAGTCTTGTTTCATGTTGGTTCGGATTGTGTGAAAGGTTAAGGGGGTTTCGGGAATTCTGTCTTTAGTTGGCCTATTTTTACTCATTACTGTGTCTATGTTGTGTAATTCAAGTTTTGTATGCTTAACAAATTTTGAGCATGATGGTCATAGTTACATTTTCGGAAATAAAATTGTGTTTCGTCTTTTGGTTTGTCCACTTAATTTGTGTGATGTCAATGGCTTAAGTTTAAATCATATGAATGGAAGAGTCTTGTAATTTATGGCTGTTGACATGTCATTTGGATCATCATCATATAAGGATCGGCGGAAGAGATGATAAAATTGTGCGACCAGTTATAAGTTTGATGTCAACCACTTCTTGGTTTGTGTCAAATTTAAGGCCAAATAAATTGTAGAATTGAAAAGGGCTAAACATTGTTTTTTTATATATTGAAAACGGTGGGCACTAGTGCCCCGCGCTTCATTAAAGAGATTTTAACCAAACAAACAACCAAGCAAGAGAAAACCAAGCAAGAGAGATGATATTCATGCATCCCAATAGTTGGCCATGATACTCATTCCTCTACAAAAGAGAGCACCCATCCCGTAGAGAGAAGTCCCCTCCCCCAAAAATGATATAATTACAAATGATACAAATGGGCTTGACATCGTTCTAATTGACCAGTTGGCTTCCTCCAAATTCGCGTAGACTGTGGTAATTTCCAGGAGAAGGGGAAATATTATAGGCTTGTTCAAGGAAATGAAACTCTCCTTTGCAGCTTTTTTTAGTTTCCTGGCATTTGTTTCAAGAATCAGTTAGGAATATATGTGTGCTGCATATTAGACCTGAAATTGATGGGGGGTATGGCTTGTATTTTTGTCGCTATATTCTTATATTTACTTGATTTAAATGTTAAACTGATTATTATAGTTGGAGATGCACCTTAGGCATTAGTATTATATTGGTTTTATGTTGGTATCAGCTATATTATTCCTTGAGACTGTATAATGGTATGCATAAAGATTCATGTGGTGATCTGAGTATTAGTCGACTTCATTAACATCTTCACCTATGAAAATTATATAACAAAAAAGGGAAGAGGAGAATGTCTTTGTATATGGAGAGGCAAATAATCTTTTTCTCTCTTTATTACAAGGAGACACTTGTTCAAGTCGGTTCTTTTGCTTCAATTGCAGGACCCCATTTTAATCCACTGAAGAAACTTCATGGCGCCCCACATGATGAGGAGCGACATGCGGGCGACCTGGGAAACATATTGGCCAACCAAGATGGTTAGCATATTAACTCTCTTTGGGTATTTATCTACTATATATTATTCCATGACAATCTTTCTCATTACCTTGGTATGTGCCTTTTCAGGAATTGCTGATGTATGCTTGAAGGATTTACAGGTATTATAATTTAAAGAATCTTCATATGGGTTTTAAAATGTAATGCTCCATAAATGAGGCTACTAGTAACTCAACTAATAGTTCTTTCTCCGTTTTCTTTTTTAATTAAAATTATTTAAAAGATTCCATTAAGTGGGCCAAATTCAATACTGGGAAGAGCTGTGGTTGTTCATGCTGATCCTGATGACCTTGGAAGAGGTATACTTCTTTTTTTCTTGTTCACTTTCATTTGCAGATGACCATTTTATTTATTTCATTTTCTAAAACCAGTAGGATCTGTTTGAAGTATTAAATTGAAAAGGATGCAGAAGCAAAGTTACATGCACTGTTCTGTCATGTTTCTTACCTTATTTATCCATGTGATGCTAAACCATTAGTTTATGGGCTATCTATAGTAACAATGGTCTGTAAATGGTGTTTACGAGCTGTGTTTTTTAGTAAACAGACCAATCTTATTTTTCCCATTTTAAATCTTTCAAAATCTTTGTGGATTACGTACATATCTGCAATCCTAAATAACTTTGTGATAGTGCAGTGGTGATTTCATTGCTTAACCTTAAATCTCAAATTAGTGAGTAACATCACAACAAAATCCTCTTTGCTTGACTTTATTTTAATGCGTGCCAGCAATAAGAGAATTCTAATCACTGTTGAATGATAATAGATTCTTAGAGAAGAAACATTCAGACATTGTAATAAAACGAAAGGCAAATTTCTGAAATATCAGGAGGAAAGAGATCTCAGGTTGTTGCTTATTCCTTTTTATTAAGTAGACTGAAATTATAAATATCATTTTAAATGGAGTTTGTCATTGTCATTTCAGATATCGAAAACCTATCTAGAAATGGGTTTGGTACGAAGATGATCCAAACTCCAAATGTAACCATTTTCTCTCTATTATGCAGTTATATTATATTGTTAGCAGAAAGGGTTTACTCACAATAACTTGATTAACTTCCTTCTTTAAGCTCACCTTCTCTCAAGGTCAAATTATTTAAATCCCTGTATCAGGGCATCTAAGTAGCATCCTCATTCTACTTCATATTTTTTCTTCTTTTCTATTCTCCTTTGGCAAATAGATCTTGTTTGCCTAGAACTCATCATCTTCATAAGGCGGAACATCTATAGAGTGAAATGCCTGGTGGGGTTTTAATTTTATGAAGTTGTAATTTGTTTAATATGCTCAGTTATCCGCCTCTGCAGTTGTTAAGATATTTGGTAATATCGTTGGAGTCATGAGTAGACCATTTATCATTTGCCATCTAGATCATGTGAGCCAACTTGTCTATTTCATTCCAAGTTCTTTCAAGATATTCTACCATTTGTAGTTCTACTTGTCTAGATCTTAAGGTTTCTTCCAGTGCTTGTGCTGCTGTATTGGAGGCGTATAGTGGGCTGTTGGAGGTCGTCCATTGTCTCTGTCAAAATATAAATATTAAACTCTCACCCTTACCACAATTTCGATGTTTTGGTCTATCAGTAGAGTAGAGTCTCACATGGTACCAACCCAGGTTCGAATCTCACCGTCTACGTGATTTTAAAATGCGGATCAGAAAGAAAAAAAATTGTTGAAATTGTTGCGTACAGTTCAGGTCTTGGCCCACGAAGATGGCCCCTAACTTGCGGGGGCGTGTTAGAATATAAATATTAAACCCTCACCCTTGCCACAACTTTTGAGTTTTTTTTAGTTTTGGTCTATTTGTAGGGTCTTTCAGAGTCCCAACTAATTATATGGTCTTCCGTAGTCCCATAAAGTACAATATAAGTTGAAAGATTCACGGTTCAAAAAAATTGTTCCATTATTGACCTTGTCATTTATCGGTAATGTCTGAAAAGTTGGAAGTATTGGTTGGCAAAATTCTAATCAAATACGGTTGGTTTCTTAAAAGTATCGTCTTATATTTGAAACCATGTGTTAAATCCTTAATAGTACACCATCAATTTGCGATATTAGAGAGGTGTCAAATCCTCCACTGAACTGCCGGATCACCTATCTCCATATCTGGCCCCAGAAGATTATACCTTTTTTGGGGGAACGGCAGGAAATCCATCCAGGAGTTTCATTAACAAGCTTTTAATGAAATAGAAATCTTAATACATAAGCGAGCATGACACTCATAGCAATAATATTCATACTCGGCCCAGAACCGCAAACCAGAAAGGATTCAACACTTTAACTCCCCCAAAAGCAAAAGTATAGAAGTAATATCCAAAAGGAGTCTCTAGTGACCAACAAGAAGTAAGGTGATGTCTCATTCCTACCTGTGCCCCCTGCCCCTATCCTTGTCCCCTATCCTTGTCCTCTCCCTCCTCAACAGTAGTAATGAGGGTGGGGTCGTCTTCATACAAGATGGCCGCCTTTGTGCTCTTCTGCACCGAGTTAGATCCTGCAATAGTCCAGAAAAGAACGTTAGAACAGATGCGGTGCAAAGCATGCACATGCTGTGTGTGAATCCTCCTAAATATATGCATTTATTTCCTGAATGACCTTCTATTGTAGAAATGTGGTGTGTAGGCTATTCAGTTTTTATAGGAGAAACTAACCTATGGTACTTATATTTTGTAAGTTGTGTATATAGGCATGTGTCAAACATGCATCAGGAAGGAACATATTGATGTGTATTTATTGTTTTGTATTCCTACTATATAATTTGCTGCTGGTGTACCATATCATTCTTTTCTCGGCATGTAGGTACTATGTAGAAGCTTCTTCGTAGTAGTCTAGGAGAAAAGAACTCTTCTGCGAACTTTTCGTTCAAATCAATGAGTTAGAGGTTGGATTAGGGGTGGTGATGGAAACTAACAACTTTCATTGAAATTTACCAAAACTTTGGGTTTGTATCTTGGAGGATCCCGGACCCAAATCCAACCCATATCCACCCCTATGTCTAATGTTATCTGAAAAAAGCAAGGAACATGGAGTCTTAATTCATATGGCAACTTGACACGGTAATTTCACACATGATCAATCAGAATACGTCAAATTGACATAGAAAGCTTTATCTGCACACGCAGACACACTCCTATACTCTGACATTTCATTCATTAAACCTATACAGGATATCATTCACCAACATAACATGATAACTCCTCTTATTTGTACTAGCCTTTTTGGATGTAAATTTCATGGTGTTTATATGAAAAGCTTCGTTAAATCCCTTACCCCTCACCTAAACTTCGAGTTTTGGTGTAGAGAGCAGAGTTTTCACATGGTCCTAGAGTAACTCACGCACGCTTCCCTGCAAAAAATGTGGTTAAAATGTATATATTGCTGCACACAACCCAGGTTTCAGCCCAAAACACGGTGCTCAAACTGCAGGGTCATGCACAGGTATAACTCCTATACCCTAAGCACAACAAAGAGGTCTGATATTTCCTATCAAACGACTATAAAATGGTCCAGAAAAGATTTCTTGTTCCCGAAGAGGAACTACTGATGAATACATGCCATGCTTCACAGAAACCTGATTGATCGCTTGTGTTCCTTAATAAATTTGAACAGTTTATTGGATTTATTGGTACGTGCATAGCTCCTCTCATATGCAATAGTCACTAATTCTTTATGTAATGTTAATGGCACTACAATTATTTGCACTACTTTGGTATAGCTGTGAGAGAAGCATATGAGGCCTATAGAGATTGACGAGATTAGACCTCACTTGGTGGTCTCTTAGTAACAAAATAGTACAAATTGTAGTAGTAGTAGTGGTGGTAGTACAATAAGCATTGTTTGCTACTTCACCGTAAATTGATGAATACTAAGGCAGTACATTTTTAATCTTCAGGTGGTCATGAGCTTAGCAAATCCACAGGGAATGCTGGTGGTCGAATTGGATGTGGTAATTTTCTCTTCCCCTTTTACCTCTAATTGTGATTGTGATGCTTGCGTTATTTTTTTACTAAAACCCTCATATAGGCTAATAGCATATTTTCTCTCTTTCTTTTGCAGGTATAATCGGCCTTCAGTCAGCAGTATGACTGTCAAATATGCATCAGCGACCCTTGAAGAAAACACTTCATCGACTACACTGCTCAAGTGGTATCACAACTACTGTTTTATCCCTTATCACGATGTCTGAAAGGAGAGCTTTTGACTAGAAAAGTATTTATACTGTAAAAAATTTGAAGTGTTAAGACTTTTTAAATAATGTTTTGAAGCATATTTCTGAAAATATGATGATTTACTTAATAAAGAAAGAATTACGGTTCAGAATTCCTACTGTATGTAAATGGACATATCGTTGCCTTGGAATTGAGAGATGTAAATGACTGGCATTTGTTAACTTATGAAGCTATTGTCTGGGCAAAAATGGCATGTTTGGTTTGACGAGACTTCATGTATCTACGACTGGAATGGACCATGTAGTTGCTTAGACAGTAAATGAATATTGATTGTTATTGTTCGCATTAACTAGTTGAATGGGGTAACGAAGAGATGTAATGAGGTGACATTAAATCTCTACTACTATAATGGGAGAAGTACTACTATAATGGGAGAAGGTCTTAGTGTAATTTGTCCGTATCCCAACCCGTACAACGCACGTGTTGGTAGTTTTTTTTCCTACCCTTTTCATGGGGGGCCCCCCCCCCCCCCCCCCCCAAAATTTTCCCCACGTGCTGTGCACGTGTATAACACTAGTAACTTGGGAATGAGAAGAAGGCAGCACCACTTTTGAACAATTTCAGAGCTGTGTGGCTTCCTTTAAAGTAGTTGTTGCCAAGCACAAACGTAGGAAAACTAAGTTGAGCAGATATATAATACACTCAGTTATGTTATGAGCCAAATGGCTCTTAGGGTCCATTGGGCTTTGTATCTTCACATATGTAAGCTATGAATCAAATGAAATAATCAATCAACATTTTGTGCTTCTTCCAAATAGCCGGCTGTCTCTCTTCTCCTTCTCTTCTCTTCCTCATCTTCTCAAACCCTAAATAAATCAAACCCTAACAAATTGGTATCAGAGCCAACACCAAAAATCTCCACACCTTCTTATCAAGAAGCTTCCTCGTCGCCTCAAGATCTTCTGGAGGTGGTGCGAGCGTGTCGTGCGGAACCACCACCTCATCAGTCGGCGTCTGGATCTTGCTCCACTCGATCTGTTCTGCTTCGCCGCTCAAATAGCGCGACACGAGGTTGATGAATCCAGTTTTCTCGTTCTCACTGATCTGATCGTCAGGTTTCTCTTCGTCGGGTTTCTTGGTCTTCGTCGTCGCGAGCACCGGAGGAGGGAGGATATCAAGAAGGAGAATATTTTATTTTGTGATTTGAGTAATTAATTTTTGGGGAAATTTTTGGTGTTTTGTTGAATTGGGTTCAAGAAATTTGAATGGATATATCGCGGAAATATGATATTGAAAAGTATGATGGGAAGACGAGTTTTGCATTATAGCAAGTGCGTATGGCAGCGATTTTGTCGAGCCAAGGCGTTAAGGATGCCATTTTTGGTCGAGAAAAATTGATTGATGCGGTGCCGGATAAGAGATGGAGAGAGATGGATGATAAAGCGTTCTCTATTATCCAATTGTGTTTGAGCGATTCGACATTGCAAGAGGTCCTATCGGAGAAGACCGCTAAGGCTTTGTGGGAGAAATTGGAGAACATTTACATGAAGAAGTCTCTCACCAATCGACTGCGGTTGAAATTGCACCTTTACACCCTTCGCATGGTTGAAGGTACATCAATTTCCGATCATATTACGGAGTTTGCATCTATTTTGAATGACTTAAGTAAGATTGATGTTAAGGTGGAGGATGAGGACCAAGCCCTTTTGTTATTATACTCATTACCCGCATCTTACAAGACTTTTAGAGACATGTTGATTTATAGTAGAGATAAAATTTTTCTAGAAGATGTTAAGAGCAATTTGCAAGCCAAGTTGCACATTGATAGTGAAATGACCAATAATGAGAAAGGGAGCCAAGGTGTTGGTTTGGTTGTTGATCGAGGTAGGTCATGGGACCGAAACTCGAAAGATACAAGGAACCGTTCGAAGTCTAGGCACAAGAATTTGACGTGCAACTATTGTAAGAAGAAGGGACACATTAAGGCCGATTATTTCAAACTTAAAAATAAACAAAAGGCGAATAGTAAAGGTTCTTCTTCGGAGGAGGCCAATGTGGCCGAATGTGACACGGTTGATACTCTTTGTGTGATAGATACTAATGTTGATGATATACATTGTTGGGTGATGGATACGGGTGCTTCGCAACACATGACTCCGAATATAGATTGGTTTGAGACTTATGAGCCTACGGATGGTAAGGTTCTCATGGGGAAAAACAATATGTGTAAGGTTGCCGGAATTGGTTCGGTGACAATTGAGTTCCATGATGGAAAGGTCCGAAGGTTGATGGGTGTGAGACATATACCCGATTTTTCTAAGAATTTGATTTTTTTGGGGTCTTTTGAAGAAAAGGGGTGTAAGTTCCAAAGTGAAGGTGGAGTCCTTAGAGTTTCTAAAGGGGGTCTCACAATCATGAAGGCGAAGAGAATTGGAACTCTTTATTTCCTACAAGGTTCCACGGTCGCGGGCTCGGCCGCCATTGCACGTTCGGATACTATCTTGGATGAGGATGCTACTAGGCTCTGGCATATAAGATTGGGGCATATGAGCGACCGAGAAATGACCATTTTGAGTAAGAGAGGCTTGTTGTGTGGCCAATGCACAGACAACTTGGAGTTTTGTGAGCATTGTGTATTTGGCAAGCATAAGAGGTTGTGCTTCTCCACGGCCATTCCTTCGACCAAGGGAACACTGGACTACATCCATTCGGATCTTTGGGGACCTTCTTGTGAGCCTTCCAAATGTAATGGTTCTCGTTACATGCTTACTTTCATTGATGATTTCTCAAGGAAGGTTTGGGTTTATTTCTTGAAAGAGAAAAGTGATGTGTTTCGCACCTTCAAAGAATATAAGTCACTTTTGGAGAACCAAACGGGAAGGAAAGTTAAGAGGTTGAGAACCAATAACGATTTGGAGTTTTGCAACCGTGAGTTTGATAATTTTTGTAAAGCCGAAGGGATCGTTCGACACAAGACGGTGGTCAACACTTCACAATAAAATGGTGTTGCAGAAAGGATGAATAGGACACTACTTGAAAGGTCTAGAAGTATGCTTTCAAATGCGGGTTTGGACAATGAGTTTTGGGCGGAAGCCATTAACACATTTTGCTATTTGGTAAATCGATCTCCTACCACTTCAATTGAGTTGAAGACACCCGAAGAAGTGTGGTCGGATAAGACGGCCGATTATTCGAATTTGAGGGTGTTTGGTTGTCCCTCTTATGCACATGTGAATGAAGGAAAGTTGGAGCCTAGATCGAAGAAGTGTATTTTTGTTGGGTATCCCGCAAATGTGAAGGGATATAAGTTGTGGTGTCCCGAATCATCCAAGTTTCTTATTTCAAGAGACGTCATTTTCAATGAGTCGGCCATGTTGAAGGCAAATGATGTTGCACCCGAGTCGACGATTAAGGAGAATGAGACAGTTGAGAAGAAGGTGGAGTTTGAGGTGCCGGTCCAAGAAGGTGATGATTTGATCTCACACGATGATGTCAATTTGGAGGAAGCCCAAGAAGAGGCACAATCATATGCATTGGTAAGGGACCGAGCTAGAAGAGAAACACGATCACCTACAAGATATGGATACTCCGACTTTGCTTATTGTTTGGCAATTGCAGAGGAAGTGGAGTATTGTGAGCCATCTTCCTACAAGGAAGCCATTTCTTCTAAAGATGCGGCCAATTGGGTTGCCGCTATGAATGAAGAGTTACAATCTTTGCAACAAAATGAGACTTGGTCTCTTGTGAAGCCTCCGAGTGGTAAAAGGATTGTGGGTTGCAAGTGGGTGTTTAAGATGAAGATTGATGGCTCAAATCCCGCAGATTTTCGATACAAGGCAAGGCTTGTGGCTAAAGGGTATAGTTAAGTCCAAGGTGTGGACTTCAATGATGTGTTCTCTCCCGTAGTTAAGCACACCTCCATTCGAGTTTTGCTCTCTTTGGTGGCAATGAAGGATTTGGAATTGGAGCAAATGGATGTGAAAACTGCCTTCTTGCATGGTGATTTGAAGAAGCAAATTTACATGGGCCAACCAGAGGGTTTTGAGGTTGCAGGAAAGAAGGACCGTGTGTGTCTTTTGAAGAAGTCCCTTTATGGCCTTAAGCAATCACCGTGGCAATGATATAAGAAGTTTGACTCATTCATGGTGAGTATTAATTTCCATCATTCCAATTATGATAGTTGTGTTTATTTCAAGAAGTTGGATGGTAGGGATTTCATTTACTTGTTGCTCTATGTGAATGACATGTTGATTGCATCCTCAAACTTGAAAGAAGTTAGGAGGTTGAAAGAACAACTAAGTTCGGCATTTGAGATGAAAGATTTGGGGGCCGCCAAAAAGATTCTCGGGATGGAGATCACAAGGGATAGGTCCAAGAGAAAGTTATTTCTTTCACAAAAGAGTTTTGCCGAGAAAGTGCTACGCCGTTTTGGCATGGAGAAAGCGAAAGTTGTTTCAACACCTCTTGCAGTGCATTTCAAGCTTTCGGCCGCTTCAAGCCCAAAATTTGATGATGAGAAGAAATATATGGAAAAGGTTCCATATTCAAGTGCGGTTGGGAGTCTCATGTACTTGATGGTGTGTACTCGACCCGACATTGCTCAAGCCGTTAGTATGGTAAGTAGATATCTCTCTTGTCCGGAGAAAGGGCATTGGGAAGCGGTGAAGTAGATCTTCCGCTATTTGAGAGGTACTATTGATTCTCGTTTGGAGTTTGGTAATGGCAAGAAACTAACGGGTTATGTGGATGCGGATTTTGCGGATGATTTGGACAAGAGGCGTTCTTTGACGGGTTATGTTTTTATCCTTGGAGATTGTGCAATTAGTTGGAAGTCTACACTTCAAGCCACTGTTGCACTCTCAAGTACCGAGGCCAAATATATGACAATTACTGAGGCTATTGAGGAGGCTATTTAGCTCAAGGCGTTTGTTGGTGAGATTTCTTCACTCGATGGTCCTATTACGGTGTTTTGTGACAACCAAAGCACGATTCATTTGGCCAAGGACCGCATGTACCATGAGAAGACGAAGCACATTGACATTCGATATCATTTTGTTCGAGATGTGATCTCGGAAGGCAAGGTTGCCGTGAAGAAGATTGGTACTGAATCGAATCCGGCCGATATGCTCACAAAGCCTCTTCCAATTGCAAAGTTCAAGCTTTGTTCAAGTTTGATGTCGGTTTGTTTCTAGCTAGTTTGAGCTAGTTTTGTTTCTAGCATGTTGTTAGTATATCTTTATATTACCTTTGTTTAGGTTATGTTTGCTTTATGTATTTGCTTTATATTTTAGTTTGTTTATGATGCAATTTGGTTCAAGGTGGAGATTGTTATGTTATGACCTAAATGGCTCTTAGGGCCCATTGGGGTTTGTATCTTCACATATGTAAGCTATGAATCAAATGAAATAATTAATCAACATTTTGTGCTTCTTCCAAATAGCCGGCTGTCTCTTTTCTCCTCTTCTCTTCCTCATCTTCTCAAACCCTAACAAATCAAACCCTAACACAATCCGTTGCAAAATCTAGAAGAAAGAAGAGTAGAGTAGATGTTTTTTGAAATGCAGTAGTACGTACTACTAGTTGTATAAATAATTCCAGTGGTGGTGGTACCTTTGGTTTAAAATGTAGATCTCATGATTGGTGCACTCTCTTAAAAAATTGGGAGTATGTTTTACATTCAGCATGACTTGAAGCACCTCATTTATTCTGTACAGTGTGGGTCATCTTTAGGGTGTCGATGTTTCCTTGTAACTACACTTGCAGCGCAAAGCAGTTAATGGTTTCACTTCCAAACTTACCACTTTATACTCCGATTACTTGCATGTTTGCAACGCATATACTTATATTTACTTGTTTAAGTAAACAAAAAAACAAAAAGGTAAAGATGGAGGAAGCTTGAGTAGAAGCAATCCCATAGCACAAATTCATTTTCTTTTGAAAAGAGGCTCTCATTCATTCATGTCATTTGCTAGCAGTAAGTAGAGGTGCAGAGCGGTTATGATTTGGGAGTAAAGTTGAAGTAAAATATGTGAGTGTTTTCTTGTGTGAGGAAGATGAAAGGTACAAGGTTATTATGACTAACCATGAGTTGTGTCTTTCATCACCATCACCATCACCATCTCATGGACTTGTGCTTCATTTTTGGTGCAGCAGTTGGTGAGCCTGATTCCTCAACATGGTCCACATCCATATATGAGGATAGAGCATCTTCTTCTCTTTTGTCACTAAATATTAACTAGTAATTTACACGTGCAATGCACGTTTTAATAATTTCAAAAAATGAAGATAAAAACTCTGACGTTGGAGAATTTGAACTGAAACCGCCTTTATATTAGTTATGTACGAACGTTGCACATGTTGGTAGAATGACAAAATGACAAATGATACTAAGGCCTTCTCCCATTATAATACTAGAAATTAGAGATTACGGATTAGAGATTAGAGATTAGAGATTAGAGATTAATGCACTTTTTACACATATAATAAAGTGGTCCATTATTTGCACCACCTTTTTAAGTAAAGAGGAAAATTGTTCTCTTTTAGAGGTTTGGAGGTACTCTTGAATATGTCTCTTTTAATTTGCACTAGTATCATGCACGTGCGATGCACGTGGAGGGGAATGAAAAAGGATCAAAAAAAAGCACGTGCGATGCACGGGTTTGCTCACAAACAAATTAGGGTTTGTTTGTTTACCAACCCCATCTCTCCCATTATAATAGTTATAGATTTTGTCCAATATTTTGGCAAGCCAATTCTTCTGCTTTTGAATTAAATTATTATTACTTCATTTCCCAATCTTGTTTTTTTTTTTTGATAAGAAGATGACCTCTGTCATCGTTTATTTCCCAATCTTGTTATGACTAGCAAATTGTGCTCGGAGTTTTATTATTCTCTTTAAGAAAAAAAAACTCCAGTAAGATGTGATATTACTCTGCTTCTCTTTTCTATTCGTAGAAAAAAACTCCAGTAAGAAAATTCTTGAAGTTCGTTTAGAATGAATAAAATTTCTATTCGAATACTCACAATCAAGCATTGTTCTTATGAAATAGTTCACTTATGAAATAGTTCACAATCAAGCATTGTTCTATTCGATAGACGTTTTGATAAGAAATAGAGCATCACGTGTGATATATGTGTTAAGAAATAGTTTTGGAGTTGGACGTGTGTTGCACGTAATTGGGAAAAATATTTTGAAGAAAAAGTTACAATTTGTACATGCAATGCACATGTTTATAAATAAATTTGAGTTGTACGTACAACATATGTATAAATGTTTAGTGTTAAAATAATATTATAAAATTATTTTACACGCGCGTTGCACGTTTTAAATAGGTGTAATTTTTTTATTTGTTTGTTTTTGTTGTAATTAATGAAAGAGTTGGAGTTGCACACGTACGAATATGTATGTTAACAAATAACAACCTGAACTCTCTCCCATTATAATATTAGAGATTAGAGATTTAAAGGCTTCTCTTTAGAGTAAGAGCATCTGTAGTCGTTTATGGTAAAATTATCCATATATGGATAAATAGAAATAGGATTTTCGATTACGCTGCACTCGTCGAAAGCTATTTTATAGCAAACTATAATATAATATTAAGCGACGGCGCATGAAGTGCCGTCGGAGGGGAAAAGCTGTCATTCGAAGAAGAAGAAAGAAAGTAAAAAATAAAAATAAAAATCGCAAGCACTGGGACGGACGGCACATGAAGTGCCGTCCAAGCCCATGTGCGGTTGAAAGACTTTTAAAAACAATTCATTAATTACAAAAAACAATTCATTAATTACAAAAAAACTTTTAAAAAATGACAAAAACATTTCAGAAATTGTAAAAAAATAAAAAATTGCAAAAAAATATTAAAAAATACAAAAATCCTGCCGTCCGAGGATTTCGGATGGCTAGATCTTTTTTTCAAACGGACGGCACTTGAAGTGCCGTCCGACGAATAAAATATTAATTTTTTTTGTGGGACGGCGCTTCGAACACCGTCCTTCACTTATCGATAAATGCTATATCGATTCTTATTTATAGCAATCGACTATAGCGATTTATCGATAAAATGGATATTTGGCAAACGAGTGCAGCGCGTTCGTTTGTCAAATATTCATTTTATCGATATTTGGCAAACGACTACAGATGCTCTAGCAGCCTAGTCTGAGATGTGAGTTTCATAATCCAAGTATCCAAAACTTACAAAACAAACAAATGAATTATTTATTTCAAACCCTTTATTCTGTACCCACTTTTAAATAGCCGAACGTATATATCACAATAACATTTTCTTTTTCGAACTCTCGTGTCGGTGTCTAGAGATCATTTCATGTTTAAGATAGATTGTTTCTTCACGTGGACTGTGGAAGTTTACGACCAAATGCACACAAACACTAAAAAAGGTTAAAATATTTTAAAGTAAAGAGAGGTCAGAGAGAGTAATGTTAATAAAAATGAAAAGAAGGGTCTAATAAAAAATTTCCCCATGCCCAATTAAAACAGTCAAGGCAAGAATGAGAAATTTCTCCAAGACTCTCCCTCTTTTTGAAAGTTTTCCCCAAACGGTCTTATTTTTTTTAAATTTCCAAAACGTGTCATACCTGCTGCCTTAAAAGACGAGTTTGGAAAAAATTCCATCGTTTTTTCAAACAGCAAGTGTGAGGCTTTACTTTTCTCTGGCCAAGACTCGGTGTCTCAAAAAACGATATAGTTTTTCCCAAACTTGTTTTTTGAGACAGCGAGTATCGATTGGGATTGTTTTATGGTCTGGGGTCAAAAAAACCCCAATCGACACTCCACATCTCAAAAAGCGAGTTTGGAAAAAATTCAATGACTTTTTGAGATACCGAATCGTTGTTAGGGAAAACCAAAGTCTCGCTGTCTGAAAAAGTGCTGAATTTTTTTTTAAACTCGTTTTTTGAGAGATAATGAGTAGGACATATTGAGAATTTGTTTAAAAAGTAAGGCAGTTTGAAAAAAACTTTTTTGGGAAAAATTTTCAAGTATGAACTGTAAAATTAACATCTAATCCCAACGAACTAAACAACCAATAAATCCAACAAAACTTTTTTTAAAAAAAAATCCACACAAAATCATTTCTCTGTCTTTTTCTATATTTTATTATTTTCTCACAATTAAGAAAGAAAGAAAGTATCAACGGCAAGGGCTGGCCACCCGATGAGTGGGCCCCACAATTTCCGGACTCCAAAAGAATCATCAAATCCAGTCGAATCCTCTCCTCCAAAATTTTAAATCAATAAAATTCTCATTTTTTCATCCCTTTTATTTCCTCTTTCTCTCTCCTTCCCCCCCAAAAGAACAAAGAGGGCTAAATCAGGGTTAGGGTTTCGTCCGAAAATTGAAAGATGAGGGAGATTATTAGCATTCATATCGGGCAAGCTGGGATTCAGGTCGGGAATTCGTGTTGGGAGTTGTACTGTCTCGAACATGGGATTCAACCCGATGGAATGATGCCTAGGTATGCAATTTATTTTGTTTTTCTTCGATTTTTTTATGTTTGTGGATTAAAGTTTGAATCTTTGTATTTATTAGATAGTTGTTTGATGCAAAAGTTTCAATTTTGTGTTTTTATCGCAAGTATGTCAGTTTCTTGAAAATTGGGGATTTGGGTGAAGTTAGGGTTTTGAGGGAAGGAGGAAGATTCAAGTTAGCTTCTTGATGGCTAAAATCGCGAAAAGTTTAATTTTTTTTTGCAGATCTATGGAATTTTCAGGTAGATATGTAATAAAATATTTATAATGAAAAAAATTGAAAAAAATAAACAAAAATCCATAAGTGTGGAGGTAGTGAGACATTAGGGTTATTTTTGTGCAATTTTGATGAATTTAGGGGTAGAACTGTAATTTGAATTGAGGCTCTGAAAATTGGGTTTGTTTGGTTTTGTGGCAGTGATACAACCATCGGCTCAGCCCATGATGCGTTCAATACATTCTTCAGCGAGACTGGTGCTGGAAAGCATGTTCCGAGAGCTATCTTTGTTGATCTAGAACCAACCGTCATTGATGAAGTTAGGACTGGGACTTACCGCCAACTCTTTCACCCGGAACAGCTCATTTCCGGGAAAGAAGATGCGGCTAATAACTTTGCTAGGGGTCATTACACTGGTATAACAATCGTGTTCTGCTTTTTTGTTAGTGTTAGAAATGATGGCTTGTTTTAGTGTTGGTTTCTGATTTGTGATTGTTGATATGTTTTCCTTAGTGGGAAAGGAGATTGTGGATCTGTGTTTGGACCGCGTTAGAAAGCTAGCGGATAACTGCACTGGGTTGCAAGGGTTCCTGGTTTTCAGTGCTGTTGGTGGTGGTACTGGATCAGGGTTGGGCTCCTTGTTGTTGGAAAGGCTCTCTGTAGATTACGGAAAGAAGTCGAAGCTTGGATTTACCATCTATCCTTCACCTCAGGTAAAGAGACTTTGTCAATATATCTTGTTGTTCTTTGTGTTTGTAATATGTCTAAACCGCTTGGAAAAAAATGATTTGCTGCATTAGAGATTAGACATTCTGGGAAACAGTGTAGTTTACAACTAAGTTTGTTATTTATGAGGTAATAGTTGGTCATGATTTAAAATTTCCAACTACTTTTTTCCACATCTTGTTAAATGATCAATTGCATGCCAACAAGCTGCTATATATAATATATGTGAATTATAATTCTAGTTTTTCTACTTCTATTCCTGTTCACAGATAGTAACTGAAGTGTTTCCTCACTAGAAATTTTAAGATGTTAGTTCTCACTCTAGTACTCAGAACTCAGTCCTCTATATGTTTAGGGGGATTGGAAGGCATTTACTGTGTTTATTGGCCAGAGACCTCACAAATTGTGATGTTCACTAATCTGCCTTTTTTGCTTTGAATTCACCCATGTGAGCATCTGTAAGAGTGGGCCTGTTTATAACACTTTGCATGTGCCTTTGTGCTACTGCGTGTTTGTGATCATTGTGGGACTTGTGGTTGGTGGTATGTTGTTTACACTGGTGCTTTGTTATTAGTTTTTTTTATTATCAATAACCAATTTATTGCTTCTGATTATTTTATGATATTAAATTGAAAAATATGATAGAGAGCTTGTTGATGTGATACTTATCAATTTAGAAATATTTGATTTTTTTCAATGTTATCATTTTTGTATTATTATTGTTCACACAGCCTATCTATCTGTTAAAGTTCGCTTAACTACTTCCTAGCATTTCATTGTTGCATATCCCTGATGTCATTGAACTTGCATTCCGTTTCCCCTTGTCCCTTTCTTACCTTCTTACCGTTTCAGCTTCCATTTAATTATAAATTCTTATCCTGCAATTTTCATTAACTTTGCAGGTTTCTACAGCAGTTGTGGAACCATATAACAGTGTTCTTTCTACGCACTCTCTTCTAGAACACACTGATGTTGCAGTTCTTTTAGATAACGAGGCCATATATGACATTTGCCGCAGATCACTAGACATTGAAAGGCCAACTTACACTAACTTGAATCGCTTGATATCTCAGATAATCTCTTCTCTAACCACCTCGCTTAGGTTTGATGGAGCTATCAATGTAGATATAACGGAATTCCAAACTAACCTTGTACCATACCCTCGCATCCATTTCATGCTTTCCTCATATGCCCCTGTTATCTCTGCTGAGAAAGCTTATCACGAACAACTATCAGTCCCTGAAATCACAAATGCAGTGTTTGAGCCCTCAAGCATGATGGCAAAATGTGACCCGAGGCATGGCAAGTACATGGCATGCTGTTTGATGTATCGTGGAGATGTTGTGCCCAAGGATGTCAATGCTGCTGTTGCTACAATCAAAACTAAAAGGACTGTACAGTTTGTGGACTGGTAAGATTAAACTGGTCTATGTTTTAACTGTTATGAGTTCGTTGCTTATGAGACTTCGGTATTTTATGCTCAATTTAGTTCTTGTCCTCTAAAAGTTTGAACAAATTCATGTTTTGTCCTTTGACACAAAATTGTCACTTGTGTTAAACTTGACTTTTATTCTCGTTCCCCCACTTCTCGTCTTATTTAATTTTCATCTTAGTTCCCGCACTTCTCGTCTTATTTAATTTTCATCTTAGTAGTAAATAACCGTCTTTATATTGATGGGACTGCTGAATCGTACCCCATAATTTCCCTATAAATTCTATCATTTCTAAATCTATTTCATTTTGCTGTGATAGGTGCCCAACTGGATTCAAGTGTGGAATCAATTACCAGCCACCGACTGTGGTTCCAGGTGGCGATTTGGCCAAGGTACAGCGTGCCGTGTGCATGATCAGCAACAACACTGCTGTTGCCGAAGTATTCTCACGCATCGACCACAAATTTGATCTCATGTACGCAAAGCGTGCCTTTGTTCACTGGTATGTGGGTGAGGGAATGGAAGAGGGAGAGTTCTCAGAGGCCAGAGAGGATTTGGCTGCCCTTGAGAAAGATTACGAGGAAGTTGGTGCTGAAGGTGTAGAAGATGATGGAGACGAGGGAGAAGATTACTGATTTGTATGGCGAAGACTACTGATTTGTATGGAGATGAAGGTGAGACTACTGATTTGTTAGTGATCATTTGGGTTTTGGGTTGATTGTTGTAATGGCTTTCGTTTTGTAGCTTCCTTTTGTGGTGCTGATGTTCATCGTATTGTTTCTTGTTATGGCCATGTAATGAGATGATTCATGCATTAATTATTATCATGTATCAAACTCTGTTGTTCAAAGTTTTTTCTAAGTATCAAATTTGACAATGTCAGGCTAGAGGTGTTCCCGGTTTATAACCGCCGGTTATCCGGTTGCAACCGCCGGTTCGGTTGGCCGGGATATGGCCAACCGCAACCGAACCGCCCAACCGGCCGGTTGCCGGCGGTTGGTCAACCGGCGGTTGGCCGGAACCGGCGGTTGGTCAACCGGCGGTTTGACCGGTTTATCCGGTTTTATTTTTTTATTATTATTTTTTTTTCATATTTTTGACAATATTTTTAAAAAATACATGAAATGATGAAAATTGAGAAATAAATATAAGACTAATACTTTAAATGGTAAAATTCATTAATACAAATAAGTATTTAACATTAAATAAATAAACAAAAAACAAATAATAAATAATACTTTAATTTAACATTACTAAGTATTTCTTATAAAAAAAAATGTTTGCAAATTACAACTATGAGTCTATGTCAACAAATAATTCTTTAACACCTTTAACATAATAAAAATAACAATAATACATTAATACTTCATTACAAAAAAATAATTGAAACTTGAAAGTAATGTTTATAAGTTTATAAACATTACTTTCAAGTTTCAATTATTTTTTTGTAATGAAGTAATTTTGTTTGTAAACTAAATTAAAATAACTTCTCAAATATATGAATTTAAAATTTCACGATTTTAATTTCAAATACTTGACTATAGTTGCCTACGTATCCCTTAGGAATCAAAGTCCACGTAGTTCTTCTTACTTTTGAAAAGTTTTTTCTTTGTTTTTAAATTTTGAAAATTTATTTAAAAATATATGAGTTTAAGTTTTGAAAGTTTATTTAGAAATTTATTTAAAAATATGAGTTTAAATTTTGAAAATTTATTTAGAAATTTTTAATTTTTAATTTTTAATTTTTTTTAACGGGCAAAAATTCAAAATTTTTTTTTTTAATTTTTTTTTTTTTATATATGGCGGTTAACCGCCGGTTAACCGCCAAACCGCCGGTTGATCAAAACGACTAACCGCAACCGAACCGGCCCCAGACCGGTTGCGGTTCTAACCGCCAGCCGGAACCGGCGGTTCCGGTTAACCGCCTCGCCGGCGGCGGTTCCAACCGCCGGTTAACCGGAAACCGCCCAAACCGTGAGCAGGTCTACAATGTCAGCTTCTCACCTTCCTTTGATTCATGAATAGCGGGTCCCTACTGTCTGTGAAATCTCACTGATAAAGATCAGAAATCTGATGTGATATGGTGTTACTGAGATTGAATTCTTTACTTTATAACTGATGAAAAAATTCTAGGTTTTCTTTGGTGTAACAACAGGCTAGAATGTGATTGAACTCTCACAACTGTATGCAAATGAAATGATCTTTGATAAAATCTCTTCTGTAGCTGCCTTCCAATGGATGACAGGCGAGTGATGATGGAAGATAATGTCCATGTTAATTTCCAGTATTATTAACTCAAAGATTGTGCGTGGAAGAGGAAAGATTTGGAATACATTACCATCTGCACCAGTTTTTCTTATTCACAAGCAGATACAATATGATAACGACTCCCTAGGTCTTATTCGCAGGCAGATAGATATTATTGTAGGTCTTATTCGCAGGCAGATAGATATTATTGTAACGAGCAATATAAATGCACCGTATTTTATAATGTTTATCAATTTTCTATATTTACTTGGATCTAACAGAATGATATGTGTAGATAAGTCTAAGATATCGATCTATAATTCACAAGTAGAACATGAATGACCATGAATTCTGATCTCTCTATTGCTCCAAGTCATGCAATTAACATGAAGCCAGTCAATTAAATTCATTAATTGCAACCAAGTCCTTCACCACTTTGTACATGGATACTCTTATTGACAATCAACCATAACTATAAATAATCGTATATTAACTAACTATTGAATCAGCGAAGAAAATGAGCCGGTCCGATAGGCCCGAATGCCACCCCTATTTAGACATCAACTTAATCGTGTTATAAGAAAGATTATTCTAGTCCAGGCAACGTTTGTATAATATATATCTCTCAAGTCGAACCCCCCTTCCCCCCCCCCCCCCCCCCCCCCCCCCCCCCCGCCCCCGCCTTTTTTTTTTTCCTTCTGAGAGGAGGGGGGGATAGAGAATGGAGTTTTTATGTAACCAAGTTTTAAGTAGAGGTGTTGTGTATGCAAATTTAATGATACTAAATTTGAACCTGATAAGAAATAATTGAGTCAAAACAATTAGATTCAAGCCATGATCCAGTGATTCCACTTAATAATAAAAACAGTTTTACTATTTGGATCTAGTACGAATATGCATCCTATCAAAACACATTAATAGCTCACATTGCTATCAGAACGTATTAATATCCCACATTGACTACTTCGGTGCTATATACACATGCACAAGAAATCTACAGGTTACTATGTAACTATAACAAGTGTGTAAGCTCCACAAGGATTCATGAGCGATGTGCCCGTGGCTCCTGCTGTTCCAGAGTGCAACTGACTTTCTACTAAAATTATCATCACTCAGAAAGCGTCATCTATCGAACTTTTTTAACTCAACAATTTGGTCTAAAACCAACTGAACTGAAGTGAGAAATCACAAATAGTAAAGTAAAACAGACGGACATCTTCAATGTACATCCAGAACATAAAAATTAAAAACACACTAGACTCTTAAGAAGAAATGACCAAATTAAAGTTTTTAATATGAGTTGAAACACAAATTTATAACTAGTTGCTGCAGGTAGAATGAACACAGCAAGCCACGCATCTGTATACATACAAAACACAGCAAAAGGATTGAAAACAAATATAACCAGAAACAGTATTTCATTCTGTTCTCATAAACTTGTGCAAGTATTTCATAAACCACACTTATAAAAGGGTTGCACATCAATGTAATGTTATCTGACATAATATCCCCCTTTTCCAACCTTTCTCAACAAAGTACAATTAACCTACTTCCAGATTGAACCCCCACCTCGAAATTTTACAACAGGACCATTCCAATAGAAAACCAAGGAGAACACAAGCCCAGCACTTGTTCTCTCAAACTCGAAAGCAAGGTTGAAAAGAATTAGTCTTGAGATGAAAGAAACAGTCCAAACAAAACCCTCCTTCAGCTCACCACATATTCTACAACCCCGCAACTAAAAATTACAGAAAAGGGAAAAAGAAGAGACAAAAACACAACCATACCTCAATTCCTAATTGTTAGTCCTACCACAATCCACCACCACCCATAGCAATTTTCTATCCTTTTCCAGCAAACCCTACTACTTTTCTCAACAGTGGGGAACCTACCTGTACGACTAATTAAAATGTCACAGATGATCAAAAGGCAGGAAGTAGGGGAAGTTACACTAACACGCGATGCAACACCCCTCTATCAAAAATATACTTCAGTACCAAAGAAAATAGCACGACAATTTTGCAGAATATCAGTGATCGGTGATGATGTTAATCCCAAGCGCTGGGAAATCCAGCACCACCACCACTACTATAACCACCACCGCCGCCGCCGCCGCTCCCACCACCATAACCACCACCACCCCCATAACCGCCACCACCACCATAACCTGAGGATCCACCACCCCCATATCCACCGCCACCTCCTTCCCTACGATAGTCACGGCCACCAAAGCGAGCACCACCACGCCGACTCCTGCCACCACCACCACCATATGAAGAACGACTTGTAAAGCGAGAGAGCCACGCAGGGACCTCCTGATTTGACTCCTGCATGAGTTCAGAAAGAGGCCTTGCAAGATTGCCATTGTTTTCATTGAAGAAAGCAGTAGCAAGACCCGACTTTCCAGCTCTTCCAGTTCGTCCGATTCTGTGCACGTAGTCGTCGATGTCATTGGGAAGATCAAAATTGACAACATGCGCCACATGGGGAATGTCAAGCCCACGTGCTGCCACATCTGTCGCCACCAATATAGGAGTGGCACCACTCTTGAAAGATCTCAGTGCTTGTTCCCGTTCCTTTAAACATCACAAGTAAGAAGAAAAGGATTAGCGATGATTGTAAAGAAACAAATTAATAAAGCAAAAAAAATGGCAATGACAAGATCATGGATAAACCACACTATATAGTTGACGTCAGTGAGGGAGGAACTACAACAAATGCTAGCTTAGTGAAGTTGCTTTTGTAATGGTGAAGAATGGAAGTGTGCAAGAATTCAGGGTTAAAATGGTTAAATATTAAAATAGAGGACAAAACATCAAGACTGGTAGTTGCAAAGATTTCATCATTTTACAAGGATTTGAAACTTCCCATCTTAATACACAGACAAGAAGGTTACAAGGATTTGGAACTTCCAATCTTAATACGCAGACAAGACGGCAGACAACCATTAAGGTGGTTGCAGCACTGTATGGAAATGCTACAAATATAGAGTTTGTGTTTGCACATCCACTCGGAAACTTGAAACCACACACAGACATATTATATCATTTTGAAAGGATTTGAAGCTTCCAACACTGATTTTGTTCTGTATCAGAAACATATGATGAACCGGCAATACACAGACAAGAAGGCAGATAACCACTAGGGATAAGAGGAGTAGAGTGATGAAACATCTGTAATTGATTCCAAATTCAGAAAGTCAGTAATGAGCTGTTAATTTCAATTAATACCAATTTAACAATCTTTTCCCTCCACTCTTGTTCACTCAGTCTCAAAAATGTTTTCGGAAATTCATAATGACAGGTGTCTATTCGAGTATTAGATGATTAGCTAGTACTGGAGTCCACTCTACAGTCAACTGTTAACTGTATTACTGTAGTAGAATCACATTACTGGAGACTGGCTATATCAGTTGTGGAAATGATATAATATCGATTTATCTATATAATAAAACACAAAGAAAGCTATCAAGTGGCTCTCCTTCAATCCCCCCAAAAATCAAAGCTCAGATCTAACCTCACAAAACACATCCCCCCCCCCCAAAAGTTTCCCCCCAAAACTCAAATTCAAATCCCCTCCCCAAAAAAAGGTTCCCCCCAAAACTCAAATTCAAATCCCCCCCCCAATCAACTCATTTATTTATTTAATTCTCTCTCTCTCTCTCTCTCTCTCTCTCTCTCTCTCTCTCTCTCTATCTATATATATATATATATATATATATATATGAAAATATGGACTTTTATACCCCAATTTCTAATTATTTTTCACCATATACTAATGGAAACATGGAATTTTATTTACAACTAATTTTTGTCATACTATTCAAACTTCAGCTACATAATTGTTGATTTACTATTTACAAGATTTTTCATTTGTTGTATCGTTCTGAAGACGTGCCGTAGGCACCTGGCCACGGGCAAATCTAGTACTACTATAAATTGGAAGGAGGGTGTTGCAACCCGATCGCTCTTTGACCAAAAAGTTCTACGTTTCATTGGTAGAACCAAATTTGTTCAATCTCTATTTGTTTGACTGTATGCAACATGAGGATTATTATACACTCAGAATAAATGAAACTCCTAAGTAGTAGCATTATGAATATAATTAACACATGCAAACACTCTAATACGGAGAGGCTAGAATTACTGCTGCCAAAGAAACAAAATAAATTTACACCTGTAGTATATTTTGCAATTAAGAATATACAAGGTCATCGGGAAAGAGGTATACATAGCATAGTTTAAACAAATTTATTCCTGATTACTCAATTCTTCTTTTGTTTCTTTTATTTACTGTGTAATTTTCATTAACTTCCAATTTAACAAATAAACTCAACTCATACAATTAGAAACAGTAATAAAGTTATCGTGTTTAAATTATCGTGTCAAATTTAACCAATTCAAAATTTAAGTGTATAATAAAAGATGGATATGTCAATCAAGTAATCAACCATTAGTGACTGAAACATACCATGTCCACCAAGTGAAGATACAAAACTGAATAATCATATTGACACCTAGAGATGGCAGATGTCAATAATGCACAAACCAATGCTATAAACTTCAAAACCTCAACTATACAAACAAACCACACACAATTATCAAGATGAGTTAAGACAATTAGCCAGAATTTATGAACAGACACTACTGTGTCATGTCAAACGCACAAATCCTACATGACAGTTGATATTTTATGGTAATTTTTCAAAATCTTCCCCGTGTTCAGTGTGCTGTGTTGAATCGTCTGTGTCGGCTTATCCGCATTCAGGCCAGCATTGTTGGTACAAGAAATAATATATACGTTAGATTGGACATAGGTTCATTAGTGGATTGATTGCATTTACGCCTATGGGTAACAACTATGGAACCAAATTTTTAATGCACTAATATCGAGTCAATACAAATAAACATCTTTTAGTGGAACCACAAAAGGTGGATTGTTAAATCAACAGACAATCATACAAAAACCAGAGTTGGTCAAAAGACTTCACTTTACCTGTTGGGATCTATCTCCATGAATGCTAGTTGCTGGAAATTGATTCTGACATAACCAGTATTCTAGTGCATCAGCACCTTTTTTAGTCTCCACAAAGACTAAAGTTAGAGCTTGCTACAAGGCCAGAATAACGAATATGAAAATTAGAAAACAAATAAAGATAACAAAAGAACCTAGAATGAGAACTGAATTTAAGATAGACCAACAAAAATAAACAGGTACATCAAATTGAAACAGCTGGCCAGTATGAGAGGACACAATACCTTTCCATGAGTGCCATTAGCTCTTTGTGCATGAAGAAGGTCCATAAGATGGCTTCTTTTGTCAGATTCCGAAACAAATTCTACTCTCTGAGCGATTAGATCAGTACTAGAACCAACCCTTCCAACAGCAAGAAATATATAACCGGAAAGAAAATCAGACGCCAATCTCTGCATTTGAGGTCAATAAAGATGTCAACAACAAAAAAACTGAAGAAATAATTAGTTCGCTAGAAACAAAATAAAAAACCAGATGAATAACATTTCCAAAAAAACAAAACTGATACAAATCGAAACAAAGCTCGGAGGCTATTCTGCATTAAAAGACAATAAACAGCCAGAAGAAAAAGTACATTACTGAAACAATTCAACTAATCATTTTCAAAAAGAAAGGCAGAAAAACATGAATGAAATAAAGAAAAATCTCAGATTTTGCATAAAAACATAGCAATGACACAGTATCAACAATTGTCATAACCATTATGAATGCACTATTAAAATTTCCATCAAGCTATATTGAATTAAGATTTTCAGGTTAAGGAAAATTTGTGTCTAACAGAGGACAACTACTGACATAAACATGACGGCACTAACAAATAATACAGATGAAGAGAAGATAATTGGAGAAAATCCATTTGTCTAAACTCTAAAGAAAATTTAAAGTGGAAAAGGAAACGACACAAAATGCAAAAAAGCTTACAATTTGGTAACAGGTGAATCAGGTGATAAAAAAATAGCCTGTTAGAAGGAAGGAAATGATTACAGTGCTATTATCAGAAGCAAAAACAGGTGACCTGGCACTCTATTGAGGATATTCCCACATTGAGTGTCGGTGATGGCTAACCCTCCAATCTGATGCACGAGACATATCAACGTAAAAATATGATAATAACCGATAATCTATCAGAAGTAAATCAGGCGGCTTTCGGTACCCAGTGGAGACCACTAAGTCATTAGAACCATGTAAAAAATATGAATAACATATTATCTGTCAGATGAAATCAGGTGGTTTTCGGCAGGGAGAAAATGTCAATAAATGGGTAGAATGGCTCTCTAGAAGAAAAAATTGGAGCTGTTGCTGAATGAGAGATCCATGTCCTGCAGAAATACTCCAAGGAGAAAACTTGCAAGGTTCTTTACAATCTTAGCCAACATTTATGGCACCTAACACTAAAAGCATAGATGTTTTCATAAATGAAACACCAAAATACATAATCCTAATGGGAAGTGTATGATCTAATAAAGTAGCCATCAAATATGAACTGACATATTCTCATCTTACTACTAGATACAACATTACTTCATTTTAAAAATAGAAATACAATATCTCAATCAAACTACCTCCTAGAACATGGGAACACATTAAATGGTATTTACAAAAAAGTGAACAGGTTCATAAAATCCATGGACCACAGTGATAATCATGAGCTCAAAAGGGCTAGTTAGATTCCATTACATATGTTTAGAAGTATCCATGGAACAATTACAATGCTCTATGGACAAGATTCATGAGGAATCATATCCTTGTCCGTGAAAAAATACCACTCATAGACCAGAAGGTAATGGTAAATGTGCATATGAATTACTATTTCGACACTATAAAAAAATTTATCACAAATAAATGATTGATCATCACAACAGGGCCATATATCAGTGAGGAAATAAACATATGCAACAACTGTTCTCACGTATCTTTAATGCACAGCATTAAAGAAACTCTATCAGGCAATTATACTAACCTAAAACATAGTCGAAATCACAGGTTAACAAAAAAATCACAGACCAAGTGAAGCAAGTAAGAAGCACTAGTTCAGATATGTCACCAATTAAAATGTTCCAAAAACAAAACATAACAAGAAACGTTGTGAACATTCCCCACTGGAAAATCATCAGAAACTAAAGCCAAAATAAAATCGTTTTAAAGGAGGAACATAACCATAAATAAATAAATAGCAATAATAGGAAAGGTGAAATTAAAAAATAAAGAAATGCCATTGACCTGAATTTCTTTAGGAAATGTAGCACTGAAGAGCATGGTTTGTCTTTGCCCTCGTGGAGGCATGTCCATCTGATCAACAATTCTCCGAATTTGAGGCTCAAAACCCATATCAAGCATTCTATCTGCCTCATCAAGAGCCAGGTATCTAATCATTTGTAGTGAAACTCTGGCCCTCTCAAGTAAATCTACCAGACGTCCAGGAGTAGCTACAAGAATATCAACACCCCTTTCCAGCTCTCGTAACTGTCAAGAATAGCATCTATAATGAGAAACATAATACATGGCATGCTGACATGCACATATCAAATGAAAGGCATAGTGACCAATAAATCGGATTGAACAAAACCTGCTAAAATCATTATCTATCCAGGTTTGGATAATTCCTAATACAAAAGAGTGCATACCAAAGTTGAAAATGTGATTTAAAATTTAAACTCCGTACAAAATAAATTGTTAAATCATTGTACATTCCTACATGAGTGCAGTATTTTCTGTATAACAAGAACTGTTGAAGCTAACAGATATGCAAAAGAAATGGATTGTCCCTTAATCCTTGCTAATCAGCAAATGAAAAGGAATTGTAGCAGCTCACATCATCAAGCATGCATCTTAAAATAGTTGTATTCATACACCTAGCTATATTCAGTATTATTCGCAACATAATCTACAATACAATGTTCTCAGCAAAGACATTTATGAAATAATCAAAAATTGAAACAGATATCAGCATCCCATGCAAAAGTTTACATCCTGAACCTAGGATAAATTGTATACAGAATAACAAGTTTCTACAGCCTGCTAAGCTACGACAGATTCTGCGCAAAAAGCAAGATGAACAAGTAGAATTAGAGGCAAAGAAGTACTTGTTGTGTAATTGGAGCACCTCCATAAGCAACTACCACCCGTACTCCAGTCTGGTATGCAAACTTTCTAGCTTCCTCGTGAATCTGCATCACAAACCAAATACAACATGAACATGAACTCCAAACTAAACAACACAATAAAGCGAAAAAATTCTCCTAGCTCCAACTTACTTGAACAGACAGTTCCCGCGTAGGTGAAAGTATAAGCGCAAGCGGATACACCGTCCGGGACGCCCTCGGCCTATGCCCCACCTGACTCCTCATAATCCCACTAATAATCGGAAAACAAAAGGCCGCAGTCTTCCCCGACCCAGTCTGCGCACAAGCCATCAGATCACGCCCCCCAAGCGAAATCGGAATGGCGTGCCTCTGAACCGGCGTCGGCTTCACATACTTGCACCGTCTAATGTTCTCATTCAAAGCCTCCCCCAAATCAATCTCCGCAAAAGTGTTCACCGGCGGCGGAACATTCTCCCCACTCGTCTCCACGGGAATATCCTCGTACGCATCGAAATTAATTCCAGTGTTTTCTTGATCGAAGGACGGGTCAGCAGGGTCCTTGGCAGGATCCTCATCCTCGTCGTTAGCAAACGGGTTCACTTCACGGCCTCTACTGCCGCCGCCGCCCCGGTCCCACCCACCGGTACGGTTGTTCCAGCCACCACCACGGCCTCCACCGCGGCCACCTCCGACACCATATCCACCTCCGCCGCCACCTCCCCACCTGTTAGCACCACCCGGGGGGGCGCCGACTGCGGATTGAGTTGGAGGAGGTGCAGCAGCCCCGGCCGGAGGGCGGTTACGGAGGTGGGGAGGCACGTAGGAAGGACGGGCAGGACGAGAGTCGCTGGCGGCGGCGGAGCTCTCGGAAGAATCAGCCCACGAAGTTCGCATAATGGAGTCAAGTGCTATTCAAAATCAGAGACTCTACAAATAGATCTGCAAAGATCCAAATTAGATCGAGCAATTTGATGCTGTGATTCATGATTCGATAATCGAAACCTCATTAGAGATGGGCAGAGAGAGATGAAAAAAAAACAAAAAAAAAGAGGGGGGGAAGGTACCTGAGTTAGATTCGGAAACCCTAGAATCGCTCGAGAAGACGAAACCCTAATTTGAAGGAGAAGGACAAGGAAAAAGGACGATAAAATATCTCTATGCTTTTCTTCCTTCCTTCCTTCTCCTGTTTTTCTACGCAAAAGGAAAAAAATCCCTGACGTCAGCATTCGGAATTTTGAGGGTGGGAGGATCTGGGCCGTCCGTTTGAAATGATTAGGGTTTTGTTAGGTGGGACTGTAATTTGAAAGTTTCCTGAATTTTTTTTTTAAATTTTGTTTTTTAAATATATAGAGATGGTATGGTAATTATGGTTTTTGTTTAGATTGGTACGTAGTTTTGGCAGTTTGTATGTTAAACTTAATTTGAGATTCTTTGGTTGGTTGGAGTTTTGAGTGTATGTTTAAACGAAGAGGGAATAAGAGTAATTATATATAGTTCGTTGGCTATAAACTCGAATTTTGGGTTTTGGCTGAATAGGGATCTACTATATTTTGAAGCAGATATAAAAAAATTTTAAAAAATAGCCGATAAAAGATGATTTTTCGTCTATACAATCAGACGGAAGATAATTGAAATTTTTTTATTAAAAAAACAATTTCATCGGACATAAAAAGATTTATTGTCCCTTCGATTTTTTTAAAATCAAAATTAAATTTCGATTAACGGAAAATCATTTTCCGTCCGTTCGATTATTTTCTCAAAAAATAATAATCAACAAACCAGAAATTATACATCGTCCGTTCCATTTCCTTTTTTTTACAATAAATTATCTATCGTATGTCGATTTTAAATTATTAAAAACCCCAAATCTGTGAATGACTACAGCACAAACCAAAAAAAAAATCCTTTCTTATTATATGCCAAATACCCAAAACTTTGATTTGGAACAATTACAATTTGGGTTTAAAGCATTTGTAGTAGTCGGAAAATAGAAAATAGTGAGTTGTAGTCGTTGCCTATATACCCAAAATTTGGGTTTTGGCTGAACAATGCGCTGCTATATTTGGAAGCTGATGTGGGTATTTGGAGAGAAAAAATAGCAGACCAAAGATGATATTTTGACCGTTTAATAAGGCTGCAAATTTTTTTATATGAAAATACTAGATGGTAAATGATTACGCGTCGTCCGATCGATTAAAAAAATTAATCTTTTTAACGGTAAATGATTATGTGTTTGATCGATTTTTTTTTAAAAAAACGAGGGACGGTAAATGATTACGCGCCCGACCAATTTAAACAACAAAAATCGAGAGACGGTAAATGATTACGCATTTGAACGATTTAAACTTAAAAAAAGCATGGGACGGTAAATGATTACGCGTCTCACAAATTAAGACTAAAATAAAATAAACCAATGGAAAATCATTTACCGTCAGTTCATTTTTTTAATAAAAAATTTAAAGAGACAATAAATCATACATTGTTCGTTCAATTTCTATTTTTTTTAAAAAAATGTACGAGGCATTATCTTTCGGCTGTCGATTTAAAATTATGAAAACCCAAATTTTGGATTAGAACGACTACAGCTTAAACCCAAAATTTCCTTTCCAATATGTCAAATACCCAAATTTTGGGTTAGAACGACTACATATGCTCTTAGGCCTTAAGATACAGTATGTATGTTTAATAGTTGGGTTTTTCTCATATGAGTCACTAATAAATATTTCAATTCCATATACCTCACTTACAAATATCTAATTTCATATAACTCACTTATAATATGAAATCAATCTCAAATAACTATTTTTATTACCAAAATTTAATTTCATATAATTCACTCAAAACTACTTATATAAAATTAAATATTTGTGAGTGAAGTATATAAAATTAAAATATTTGTTAGTGACTCATATAGGAAAAACCCTTAGGCGGCGTTTGGTACAAGGTTTTTTTGTTTTTTTTTTCTTTCTCGGAAATCATAAATTCCTAAGAATTATAAAACATATTTGGTAGGTCTTAAACATCTCTGAAAATGTTAGTTAAAAAGTTAATTTCATATATTTGGTTGAGCTACATATTTTTCGAAAATCTTAATCTTATTGTCCGAAATATCCCCTCTCATCCTCAAATTCATAGTCTCATGCTAATTGCCATCTCTACATTATCAGAGAAATCAGTTCCAGTTTCTAGCAAAATAACCATTCAGTGCCCAAAATAACATTTCAAAACAAAATTTCAGTGCCTCGAGGGAAATTGCCATGTTCCGTCTTAGGCACTCGTCACATTAGGAGTTTTGTCCACTGGTACTGGAGCTGAGTAGTGGTACTCTTCTATGTGAAGTTGATTGGACGTAGCAAGTAGTTTTCGATGGCTGGGGAAATTGAAATCTGCAGGATGGCTGATGACATTTGTGGCGATGGCTAGACTATTTCTCTACCATCTCTGTACACTCCAGAAAACACTATAAATGATCCACCTAAAAGCTATATTTGTCTACCGAAATTGGAAGAAATGAACAATGAGAATGTCGTATACCCTCCACGAAACTATGCTTAAAACACTTTCAAGTCACCATCTCTCCTTCTTAAATATTCTTCCTTCCACTTGACATCATCATCATCCTTGTCGGTTCTATCCTCCTTTACGTTCATTTTCAACCAAGATGGAGTTGTGTGGAAAAGATAATGTCCTTCTACAATATAACTATTCCTAAATAATAAGTGAAGACTATATCATTTCAAAAATACCCCCAATTAGAGCATCTGTAGTCGTTATCTATATATCGATAATATCGATATATAGCTTAAAAAGTAGCTGCAGTCGTTTGCTATATATCGATATTATCGATAAATCGCTACAGTCGATTGCTATATATGAGAGACGAAATAGCTTTATCGATAAGTCAGCGACGGTGGTCGAAGAGCCGTCCCAGACGCGCAAAATACTGTTCTAGGCGTCGGACGGCACTCGATATGCCGTCCATTTCAAAAATTTCGTAATCGCCCTTCATTAAACTAAAGATAATTAGGATTATTAGCTACTATTAAGTATATATAGTATAGATATGTAATTATTTAGCTATTAAGTATAGCTATTAAGGGATGTTGACAGGTGGTAAGTGTCGGACGGCACTTCATGTGCCGTCCTAGACATGTGGTAAGTGTCGGACGGCACTTCATGTGCCGTCCTAGACATGGGTTGACATTGATTGCTATAATATAGCTTTCGACGAGTGCAGCGAAATCCAAATTTCTATTTCTATATATCGATATATGGATAATTTAAACTTTAACGACTACAGATGCTCTTAGGTTGCTTATCCAAACTCAAATTATTCATTTTATAGAACGAGAGTATTTCAAAAATTAATACCCCCAATTAGGTTTGCTTATCCAAACTCAAATACCCCCAATACTAGGAACTGTACTCGTCAGTTGGACCAATTCATGGAGTCGGTCAATTGCATCATTGAACAACTCTTTGCATTGGCTAAGAGCGCTCTGAACCACCTTATCGTCTGTCAAACTCGACAAGGCATCAGGCACAGATGTAACATTCAAAAGTGCTTCAATTGCAATCTTAAGAGGCTCGGGATCGACGACGCGAGAGATGGTCGGGGTGCTCGGAGATCGATGACGACAAATGGGATCAACGGTGCGACGAGTTGATCGACGGCAGCCAAGTTGGATGCTCGGATTTTTGGGGGAGAAAGAGGGGGTGGGTTTATTGGGGAGGAAAAAGAAGAATAAATATGAAGAGTCAGGTTCAGTGTTTTTTTTTATTTTATGGGCAAAATTGTAATTTTAAAGAAATAACATTTTTTCAAGCATTTGAAAATCTAAGAATCCCACCCCCTCAATGGGAAATTTTTTTTGCGAATTATGGCAAAAAAAATTCATAGAAATGTTAGTTTCCTGAAAATTTGAATTTAAAATTGAATATACCAAACATGGAAAACTAAATTCTCAAGTTAAGATTCTCAGGAAAAAAAAATTCTTGTACCAAACGCCCCTTTACGCGGATTGAAAATTTTCTAGGAATTAAAGAATTCCCGGGAATGTGAAGGTGAGAATGAAGATTTTCAGAAATGTTGCATTGTCGCGTTTGGTACAGTACACTGCATTTTAGGGAATCTTTTATTATTGTAACTTTTTATTCTAGTTTTTTAGTTTTTTTTATTGTTTGTTATGAAAATCACATGAAAATGCTCAAATTCCATATTTTAGGAAGGAATATATTTTTTCATTCTAATTTTTTAGGTTATTTTATTGTTTGTTATGGAAATCCCATGGGAATCCTCAAATCCCATGGTTTTTTGGGGAATGAAAATCCTTCTCAACAAATAATTTTGATTATCTTAAAAATCTATCATTCATTCCAAAACTATGCTTGCCACATACCAAACAAGATAATCTAAGAGGGATCATGAGATTTCCTTGCACATTCCCACATATCAAATGCCCTCTTAGTAGTTAGGGTTGATTGGTGTTGTGGACCAAACTTGTTTGACACTGGTTCAATTCATGTATGTGAAGCTATGTGCAACATACATCTTGTCTTGTATTAACTCACAAAAACATGCATATTTTATTTACTGATTTTGCTGCTATGGTTTTTCGTATGATACATATTTCGCTACATGAAGTCAAAAAGTTTTGTTTGGTGACAGCCGCACAAAATGGGAGATATATAATGGGGGTAATATATGAGGGAAAATTTGTTCGATTTCAAGGTCCTATTTTGTCATTGTGTATGTTCTTAACTAAATACTATATTTCTTATTTATGGTCCAATTATATATTGCACATATGGATAGGAGACATGTGTAAAACTCCTTATGCAGTTGTAAATACATTGTATATCTATATAATAAAACACAAAGAAAGCTATCAAGTGGTTCTTTTTCAATTTTCTCAAAAATCAAAAGTCCAGATCTAACCTCACAAAACATATTTCCCTCCTCCCAAAAGTTTTCCCCCAAAACTCAAACTCAAATCCCCCATCCAAAACAACTCCTATATTTATTTAATTATTATTATTTTTTTCTCTCTCTTCCTCCCTCTTTTATTCAAAAAATTAAGAAAATAAAAATTTCAAAAAATTTTTTAAAAAAATTAAAAAATTAAAAACTAAAAAAATTAAAAATTTAAAAACTTATAAAATAATTCAAAAAATCATATAATATGTTTTTTTCTGGGCCCCAAAAAGTTTTTCATATAATATAATATGTTTGCTACTTCAATTAATTTGCTGGATCTCCAAAACTATTTTATATGATCAAATAAGGTGCACCGTTCCGAAGACGTGCCGTAGACACGTGTCAACGGGCAAACCTAGTACTCATATGAATTCAAAGGACATTCATCTTCCTTGTAATAGTTTTCTAAACACCGACCAATTTGAATCTCTTTATATGTAAACTGCGGCAGTATAAGATTTTGGGTTGTAGTAAAAATTGAATTGAGTATAAATCAAATTCATCCAAACTCGGGCTTTGCTGCTTGCCTGTCAAAGTAGCTAAGGAAAAGAGAGGTGAAAAGAAACTAATTTTCAAAGTTGTGTAGTCACCACCCCACCTATTGGCCTAAGACCATCTGCAGTCGTTATTGCTATAATGTGGCAAGACGGAAAATGATAAATAGCAAATTGTTTTTTGTTGTACTGGTATTTTGCTATAATTTTTGGAGGATTTTTTTTGTTCTTCAATTGCTCCATCCAAAAGGTAATTTTGTAAATTTTAGAAGAATTAAAATAGTATTAGTTTTTAAATAGCCATTAGTTATTTAATTAGTTATTAGTTTAAGCACTAGAACATGATTAAGTTAAATAATCAAGTTAAATTAACCCTTAATATGACAAGTGGCTGGACTTGTTGTCCCGCTTGTGAGGTTTTTGGCTTCGGACGGGACAACATGTCTCGTTCGATCTATTTTATTTAATTATTTTGTTTTTGAGACAAAGCATGATGTTCCGTCCGATACTTTTTTAAAAAAAATAAATTATAAGAAATTCAACGACGGTACAAGATGTATCGTCCGATAGCTGTAAAAAAAATGAACGAAACAACATGTATCGTCTCCTATAATTTAATAATTCTCAAATCGTTTATCAAATATGAGAAAGCATTGTTCCTCATTTCTTAAAAAATGGTAAAATAGTGAACGACTGCAATACTCAAATTGCCCAAAAATAACAAAATAGCAAACCGAGTGTGGATGCTCTTCGTAGGTTGTTGGGCTCCAAACAGGCCCAACCCCACCCTTGAAGCCGATGAGGTGACCGCCTCAGGCCTCCAGATAATTTACTATTTCAGAGGCCTCCAAATATGTACCCCCTTGTAAATATATGTACGTATTTTATGCGTTAAAAAAATATTTTTATTAGGAGCCTATAAATAATTTAAAAAAAATGTCGAAGACAAATAAAGAGTTCTCAATGAAATAGATTTGATTCACAGCAATTGCTTGGACAGCCCCTCTATATAGGCCCAAGAATTTATTTAAAAAAAAAAATAGAAGCCCATGCTCCCCCCGAGCTTGGCCCAACAATAGTTCCGCTCCTCTTTCGGCCCACGGCCAAACTTGTTCGGCCCAACTCACACATAACTCTCACCCGCTCCTCTTCTTCGTCTTCGTCTTCGTCTTCTTCTTCTTCTTCGCTTCCCTCAATTCCAAACCTCCAAATCTTCTCCGATCTCTCTCATTCTTCGCAAAAACTAGCTCCAATTCCTAATCCAAACCCCCCAATTCCAAATCTTTTCTCATCTTATCAATTTACTGCTCCTCCGAAACCCTAGCTTCCAAGTTCCAAATTCCAATTTGTCAATTTCTGAAAGCTGAAGCTCAGTTTCTTGGATTTGTATTTTGATGGTAATTTTTTAAAAAAAAGTAAATTTCGATTTATTTTATTGATTTATTCAAAATTTAATGTTTAAATTGAATTTAGGGTTTTGGCTGCTTGTTGGTAGAGCCGTAGAGGGATTCCGCCTACTGAAGGGAGATCTTATATTATCGAGATATCAGGGAAAGTTAGGGATGATGAAGCTTCAGGGGAAGAACTCGATGGTCTAGGCAAGCTTGCTCCCACGTGAGTTTCATCAACTTCCTTTTATGTTAATCAAGCTACTACTATCCTTTCTATTGACAATTTATGATTATTTTAATTATAATTTATTTGTTTTCTAGATTGATGTAGTCATGTAGAGTATAATGTAGTACTGTTTTGATGCATGATGGCGCATGAAATTTGTTTTTATGTAGAACCCTGTAGTATGGTCTACTATGAAGTTTTAGCAAATAATAAGGGAGAGACCGAGAGAGTGTGTGGGTAGAGTAAATCAGCCACATAATCTGCTTTGCAGAATTTAGCACAAATTTGTAAGGCACCGAAGAGAAGATAAGGATGACTTCTTAGTCATCTGCTTTTATGCTTTAATATAGAGCTTCATTATATACTAGTTACAAGTTGTCTAGAGCTTCTGTTTATGTTGTTATTTATGAGTTCCATCATTTTGCTTTTGTGTAGTCTTGGTGTATTTGAAAAAAATATTGTTGACACCTGGTATGATTTTTACCATTATGCTTATATCAATTGGCATCACTTCTATGTTCTAATGTGTAGCAACTACATTAGACATAAGTCCCTTTATTTAATTAAGGTTTGCACGGAAGGCTTATTTGGATATGATTCTGTAGCAACTAAATTAGGGTTTATAAATTAGAATTTTGTTTGATATTAATTTAATTTTTGAACAATATTCAAACAGTTATGGATAAATTTTGAAAAGAAAACCAAAGGAGGATGGTAATATAACAATGCTTGTTTAATTGCTTTTGTAATATGGTTGTGGATGTTTAATGACTTTTATAATTTTTTAGTTCTTGTGATTTCGCTCCCGGTGGATAAAATTCTTGGCTCTGCTAGCGCCGAACCCTTTAGGACATCTCCAATCAACGCCATTTTGGCGTCAAAATGCCAAAAATGGCACTGGAGGCGCTCCAATTGAGCACCATTTCCAGTGCCATTGTTGGGTTTTCAGCGGCATTTTTTTAATAGTACATTTTGTAAAAAAACCCTATAGTTTTAGGTAATTGTGTGTTTTAGTCACATTTGTATTAGTTATAGTTTTGTGTTTTAGCCAGTTTTGTGTTTTAGTTAATTTTGTGTTTTGGTCACAAGTGTATTAGTTATAACTAAATTAATTTTATTTTAATTATCATTTTGTAAGTTATTTCAAAAGTGTTCTATATTTCACGTTGTATTAATAGTTAATTTTAGCACGAAATGTAACTAATACTTATTAAGAATTAAAATGAAGTGTGCATTAACAAACATCGAACATCAAACATTCAAACAGACGAAGATATTAAGATTACATATATTCAAACTAAAATGATGCTTAAACGAAATATGAAAATTACATAATAATAAATCGGTAATTTAAGAATCCGGTAAATCGTTTTTAGATCCTCCAATATCAGTGAAATATTGCCCAAGGTCATTAGTGCCAAAAGAAGGATGTGGTTGTTGTTGTTCAGCTATTTTTTGAATAATTTTAACTTGTTGAGCTTGAAAATACTCATGTACGGTTGGATCAGCAATGGAATTCAAATCTTTTAATAAGATTTTATTGTCTTGTCCTTCTTTTTTGAATGCCAATTGTTACTCCTGAATATCCATTTGTCTGTGCCTGTCGGAGTTTGTCTTCTTTAATATCTCCATCAGTTGTCGATTATCTTCTCTAACTTCGTTCAAATTTACATTACTTTTCCTTTTCAATTTGGCTTTTTTCACCCCGATGGGCCGTTCAGATGAAGTAGCTCAAAAATTGAGTTCATCTAAATTTGGAGCAAAGATGATTGGCCAGGAGATGATATGGGAGATTCAGGAGTTGGATTATCAGATTGTGATGAGCTAAAGTTGACTTGACTGGTCCGAATATTTTGTTTTATAGTGGGGATGCTATCTTTAAAATTTTCAAAATCCTTAATAATATTCCAAACATGATTATATTTGAAACATTTCTTAAACTTGGGATCTTGCATGAATAACTCTTTTGCTTGACGTAATTGCAAATTAATGTAAACAAAATGTTAAAAAGTAGTTAGATTGACATTAATAATAGTGAAAACCTGAAAATTAAGTTTAAATAAGTACTCACAATATCTGCATTCGAAGCACCACTTGGATTCATATTCTTTATTTGTTTGATGCACCCATTCAATTTTCGGACTTCAGTCATTATCGTTTGAATTCGGCTTGTTACGGGCGTCCCAACTCTAGTCTCTTGATTCGTTGTAGCGTCGTTCCACACGAGTCCAAAATTGATCTGCAGACTGGTAAACATCCGTAATAGGGTCTTGAGAAATTTATAAATAAGTTTGGCAAAGGAGCACATCTTCACCAATAACGTATGAAGAAGATTGGATAGACATTTTTTGTTCAAGTTTACAGTTGAGAATAAAAATATGACGCTGATGATGGGTTGCACAACTATTGAAGTTTGCTATATATAGGGAAATTAAAAACTTAAAGAATCTCATGCGTTTTTTTTTTATGTAAAGGATAGAGTCGAACGACTCTAGCCCGGACAATAGTATATAAAGAATCTCATGCGTTGAAACAGCTTTATGAAGAATCCAATGCATTCAAACTGGTGTACACTTCCTCTAATATAGTCAACTAGTTTTAAGAAAGAATCCAATGCATTCAAACTGGTCTACACCATAACCGATGCATTGAAACTGGTCTACACCATGACCGATGCATTCAAACTTTTATCAAGAAAGATTTCAATGCCTCTATACAGTTGTACACTGTAACCGATGCTTTCAAACTTTTGTCAAGAAAGAATCCAATGCATCCATGCAGTTGTACACTGTAACCGATGCATTCAAACTTATGTGGAATTCAGAATCCAATGCATCTATATAGCTGTACACTATAACCGATGCATTCAAACTTTTGTGGAGTTTAGAATCCAATGCATCCATACAGCTGTACACTGTAACCGATGCATTCAAACTTCTGTGGAGTTTAAAATCCAATGCATCCATATAGCTGTTAACTGTAACCGATGCATTCAAACTTCTGTCAAGAAAGAATCCAATGCATCCATATAGCTGTACACTGTAACCGATGCATTCAAACTTCTGTCAAGAAAGAATCCAATGCATCTATGCAGCTGTAACCGATGCATTCAAACTGGTCTACACTAAGACCAATGCATTCAAACATCTTTATTCAAAGAATTCAATACATGAAAACATATTTACTCTTACTATAAATAACACACTACACTATGATCCTTCCCAAAAAATTAGCTTACTACTTTTCTTCTTCTATTTACCTTCCAAAATAATTCAAAAAAACTTCTTCAATACCTTCACTTAGAAAATGAATTTCGATATTGGAGGTCCATCTAATATAGCAACTTCTAGTTCCTCTTTGGATGACGACGGGATTGGTGTTATGGCCGAAATTGATGCCACCGAAACGACCATATATCAAGCGATCGACTACAACAACAGGATCATCGACAACTATTTCAATCAACGAAGCAATCAAGGTGGCTCGATTCCTGGTCATGTGATGATCAATCGCGACCGGGAAATCGCGGATCGCAATTTATTCAATGACTATTTTGCAGAGAACCCATGCTACAGTGATGTCATGTTTCGTCGACGATTTAGAATGTATCGAAATTTGTTCTTGCGTATTGTTGATGCGGTCAAAGATCATGACTACTATTTCCAGCAATGAAGTGATGGACTTGGTAGACTGGGATTATGAAGTTTACAGAAAGTAACAGTCACGTTCCGGATTTTGGCATACGGTTAACCGGTAGATGCGACATATGAGTACATTAAGATAGGTAAGTCAACGACAATTGAAAGTATGAAGAGATTTTGTCGGGCTATTGTGGAGATATTTGCAGAGAAGTATCTAAGAACACCTTCCGCTAATGACGTAGCCAGGCTACTCCATGTTGGTCAACGACGTGGTTTTCCGGACATGTTGGGCAGTCTCGATTATGTGCATTGGAAGTGAAAAATTGTTCCATGGCATGGGCATGACAATACGCAGGTCGTAGTGGGTCACCAACTATTATTCTTGAAGCTATAGCAGATTATGATCTTTGGATATGGCACGCATATTTTGATATGTCGGGCAATAATAATGATATCAATGTGTTGGAGTTATCTGCTTTGTTTTCTAATCTAGCTCAAGGTATTGCTTCTCCTGCTCATTATGTTATTCAAGGAGAAATGTATAACATGGGTTATTATTTAGCTGATGGTATATACTCAAAATGTTCGACTATTGTACAAACTATTCAACAACCGCAAGGTCGGAAGAATAAATATTTTACTATAAAACAGGACACATGTAGAAAAGACGTAGAACGTGCATTCGAAGTTCTCCAATCACGATTTGCAATCGTGAAAGGACCGACACATATTTGAAGAAAACAAGTGTTACATGACATAATGACGGCGTGCATTATTATGCACAACATGATTGTCGAAGATGAACGTGATCTTAATGCACCAATCGAATATGTGAGGAAAGTTCCAGCTGCAGAAGTTGAAATGGTAGTAGATGAAAATATAAGATTTCAACAATTTCTTGCTCGTCCTAGACAAATAAATGATAAAGATGCTCACATTGCGCTTCGTAATGCACTAATTGATCATTTGTGGGAGGAGTATACTAATTCAGATGGTTAATTAAACCATCAACATATATTTGTAACAATTTGTGTTCATGTTTAATTATGGAATATAATGGTTTGGTTCAAAATTGTTCTATGTTAATGTAGATTTGTCATTTTAGATTATTTGTTTTCTAATAATATATTAATTTTAAATTTTAATTTACTCATTTGATATTTTGTTCAAATTTGTTAAAATTATTAAACTTTATATATGATTAATACGTAATAAAAATTTGTATGTGGTGAATTGATGAAACAGATAAGAAATTGGGATTTTAGTTAAAAGTTATATAAAAAGTAGGTAGAGAATAATATGCAGAGAATATTCCTTTTTGGTGTTAGAAATGGTGTTATGGGTTGGAGATGAAGTAAATGTTTGTTGGGACTTTTACACCATTTTGGTGTAAATTACACCAAAATGGTGTTGTGGGCTGGAGATGGCCTCACTGAACCATTTTGATTTTGTTTCTAAAGGAAAAAATAATAATTTCATCATTACTGCTTAACTTATAATAATTTTATACACAAATGTCACTCATAAACAAAGAACAAAACAGAAATGTGAGAAAAAAATAAAGCTACCTTGACCTTTTCTGATATTAAATGGTTAACAAAATAAACCTTAACAGTTAACAAAATTTCCGAGTAAAACCCTACAAACTAAGCACCATACCACCATCTGAATTGACTAACCGAAGTAAACAAATGCTAAAAGTTTCAAAGCCACAATCAACAATGACCCTCGAAAACATGGAAACTGCAACTCACTACAAATGACAATCCTGCTAATTCTGTATTGGATTTCACTTGCTGTTTGGCGCCTTCTTTAGGCTTGCATTCACTGCTTTCTCAGGATTCTTTGCTATGATTGTTTCCTTGTTCAGATTATAATTAGCAGAAATTGAATCCAAAGACTGAAGCATTCTTCTTGTTTGGATGCTTTCCTTCACCAACTTCCTTTCAAAGGCAGAAGGTGATGCAGAGCGCACGACTAGGTGAAGAAGAAGGAAAGCCAGAGCTTTGATAATGGCCTTCATGGTGATTAAGTGGAAAAGAAAGAAGGTATCGGAAAAGTTAAGCGTAAGGAAGGAGTTCAATCACCGATCAGTTTATATAGATCTTAGGAGAGTCCCATACCTTTCTTACGGGGCAAGTTTGTTATAATTTAATTTCTCCAGGTACAAATTACTGTAAGCCAAGACATTTACAGAGATGCAAGACTATGTACGTGTTTACCTGAATTAGAAGGTTCAAACTTTAGTGAGATATGGTTAATCTATATAATCCTTTTAGGGCTGATCATATGATTCTCTCAATTGACTATTCAATTTCTCAGACTCCCCTCACAATCCCTATGTCATTAGTTTAAGGAGTCATGTGATTAGGCACCCGACTTCTGAAACTAATCTGCTGCATGCAACTTCTCTCTATATCATTTTTAATTAATGACAAGTAGCCTTAGTTCAAATGGGTTGGCTAAACTTAGCTTTTAGCTGAGCAAGCCAACTTTCTAGTTTATAAGGTTCATGTGAATTGGCACCTTAATTCAAACAGCAGTGTGAATAAGTCTTTACCTAAAGTATACATCATAAGGGGAGTTCTTTTTAAGCCTCTAATTCAACGATGATTCTCAATTAGCCCTTCGACTTTACACTAGCTTTCAGAATGTTGGGTTTTATGTCTTGCATACTAGGTTCATTGTAAAAAGAAACTAGTGAAGCGAGAATGAGTGAGTTCGACTTCAGGAATGAGTCAATTGTTCTTGAGAGCAGTCAACCGATAGCGGCGCAACAATAGTTTTGGGTCAATCCTAGGTGGATCTGTTTGAGCCCAATTTCTCCTCCAAGTTAGATCGTACGACTCATATTGTGTAACTTTTTCTTTAGAGTATATTGTACGGTTGTTGTATCAAGGCTACTGTTACCGCTGAATTTGGTGTGGGGGTAAATAGATAGAATTTGTGGGTTCGTGGAAAAACCTGAATAGCGAGTCCAAACCTGTTCGTCGGAGTTGGGCTGTTGAGCTCCCGCCGTACACCTGCAAGGAAAGTGCGAAACACCGGCCCACCGGGGTTGATCCCGGCGACGCACCCTCCGATGCTCTTGTCAGTAACCAGTGATGATTAAAAAAGAGCTTAAGTTGGCAAAAGAGTCATTACCTCGTCACAGTGGTAGGTGGGAGGTATTTATAGTCGCCATGGGAGTGATTAGGGACCTGATTTCCTGTGTAACTGTCAGGAGTAAAATCCTCCCAATATGTTTAGGAAACTGACCCCTGATTCCCGGTGAGAGCAAATCAGGCCCGTTGATTCAGTCAAATCAGTGACCCTGATTTTTCTCTTGTTGGTTTGGGTTTGTCTCGGGTCGGGACCCGTATTCAGTCGGAGTGGATCCGTTTGTGGGTTATTGGATCTGTGAGAAGGAGATCCAGTACCCGTTTCGGACCCATTTGTATGTGAAATTACCGTTTTACCCCTGAGCTTCAAGATTCGTACCCAATCTGGACGATTCCGATTTAACCCCATTTTTAGCCATATCACGAGCCCCCCACTCCTAATGACTGAGCGTGATCAGCCTTTGAGGAGTAGTTTAACTGTTTTAGTGGCTAGTGGAGTTGTATCGGAGTCCGAATGGAGGGTTTCGAATCTCGAAGGGGGTAGTGAGGTGATTTTTGAAGCCGTGAGCTGTTCTGTAGCCTTGTTGTGTATTTGACGGCTTTTATCTATTTTTTCGGACTATTTATTTAATTTTGCGATGCGTTAACTAATCGTTCGGGGGCCTTAACAGTACATTCTAGGCAATAATTGTTCGTTCAGGGGCTCAAAAATATCCTCCCGAATTTTTAATTATTTTCTAGAATTTTTAGTTAATTTTCCTGAATTTTTAGCATTTTTTCGCAATTTTTAAATAAATAAAACGATTTAAATAGATAAAAATTAATTTTTAAATACTGATTTATGGCGTGGCTGATCTGGACCGTTGATCTTGGGTGAGCGCGAATTTCTGAGAGATCTGACGGTTGAAGTCGCTCGGCATCCATTTTCTCGCTTTTGACGCTCGGATGGGCACTTGCTCGGTTGGCCGACCGGAGGTGTAAGGGTTCGGCCGTCCGAGCGACGTGGCGCAATCTGAGCCGTCGGATGGTGGTGCGAATCTTGAGACGAGCGCGTTTCCCAAGAGAACTCTATCTTGTCGTTTAGCGCACGTGGTAAGATCTGGACCATTCATCATCAGGAGCACGAATTTCTGGAAGATCCAACGGTCGTGATCGTTCGGCTGCTTTTTTCTCCGTTTTGACGCTCGGATGGGCACTTGCTCGGTTGGCCGACCGGGGATCTGAGGGTTCGGTTGGTCGAGCGAAGCTCTGGGCCACCGGATGGACGCTTGCTCGGTTGGCCGACCGGAGGTCTGAGGGTTCGGTTTGGTCGAGCGAAGCTTTGGGCCACCGGATGGACGCTTGCTCGGTTGGCCGACCGGAGGTCTGAGGGCTCGATTGTCCGGGCGACGTGGCGCAATCTGAGCCATCGGATGGTGGCGCGAATCTCGAGACGGGCTCCATTCCCAAGAAAATGCTATCTTGTCGTTTAGCGTCGCTGGCAAGATCTGGACCGTCTGATCGAGATCTTACACGAAAGTTGAGAAGAAAGTGAGTTTTCTCCGTTTTGACGCTCGGATGGGCACTTGCTCGGTTGGCCGACCGGATGTCTAAGGGTTCGGCAATCCGAGCGTGGTAGCGCGATCCGGGCCGTTGAATGGCGGAACGAATCTCGAGACGGTTCAGTTCCCAAGAGCATTAATGGCGCCTCAGGATTTGGGCGGCGTTCCAACTTTCCGGGGTCATTAAGAATGGCGCCCTTCAATTAATGCGTGGCGTTTCAACTCCCGAGGGTCATAATGGCTGGTTCTTGGAGGGGAGGCTATAAATACCCCACTCCCCTTGTAGTTTCAGTCACAACAATGTTGAGTTTTAGCCTTCGGAGGTGTCTGCCTTGGGTGGTTGCTATTCGGCCATGGTCTCCTCCTGACTCTGACGGCCCCGAAGCGGATGTCAGGGTCGGGGGAGATCAGAGCAGAAGAGGTGACGACCGGAGTCAAGGCGGGTGCCTGTCTTCTTTTGAAAAATCCTAACCCTGAGGTCGTCGGACGGGTGGTCACTCTTCCACCGTGATCTTCTCCCGATTCTGACGGTCCCGATGTGGATGTCAGGGTCGGAGGATATCAGGGCAGAAGGGGTGATGACCGGCGTCCGGACCCGGGGTACAAGGAGCTTCGGAAGGATGGGTGGTCATCCTTCCGCCGTTGTCTTCTCCTGATTCTGACGGCCCCGTCGTAGGTGTCAGGGTCAGGGGAGACAAGGGCGGAAGAGTTGACGACCAGAGTCCGGACCCGGGGGACAAGGTGCTTCGGAAGGATGGGTGGTTACCCTTCCGCCATGATCTTCTCCCGATTCCGACGGTCCCGATGCGGATGTCAGGGTCGGAGGAGATCAGGGCAGAAGGGGTGACGACCGAAGTCCGGAGCCGAGGGACAAGTTGCTTCGGAAGGATTGGTGGTCATTCTTCCGCCATAATCTTCTCCCGATTCTGACGGTCCCGATGTGGATGTCAGGGTCGGAGGAGATTAGGGCAGAAGGGGTGACGACCGAAGTCCGAAACCGAGGGACAAGTTGCTTCGGAATGATTGGTCTCTTCCGATCTCTATCTTCCTTCCGGGCTGACGGCTTCTGATGGTAGTCAGCCCGAAGGAGTTAGAGATGGGAAGTGTGCCGATCTGCTTTTTGACCGGGCCCCGCGAGTTGGTGGTTTCTCTCTAACCCCTGAACGATTCGTGGCTTCGGCTCCGAGGCCGTAGGCTTCGATCTGCTCACGGGTGAGAGGGATGCCGACCGAGACCTGGGGCCCGGGGGGGCTCGCCGAGGGCGGTGCCTTAAAACTTTTAATCCAAATTTTCTCTGGCTTCTTCAGACGGAGGTGGAGCGTCTGGGTCCGAAGTGCTTCGTCCGGGCGATGTGGCGCGATCTGAGCCGTTGGATGGTGGCACGAATCTCAAGACGGGCCCAGTTCCCAAGAAAACGCTATCTTGTCGTTTAGCGTCGCTGGCAAGATCTGGGCCGTCTGATCGAGATCTTACACGAATGTTGAGGAGAAAGTGAGTTTTCTCCGTTTTGACACTCGGATGGACACTTGCTCGGTTAGCCGACCGGACCTTTTGCTGCTGGGTTCGGATCGCACGTTCGGATTTAGATCCTGTTGTGCCGAGCTACTTGACTTGGTGAAAAGACAAAGTCGTTTTGGGCCTTCGCGACGTTTCGAGGACGGCCCAAAAGTCGCGCCCTTACGCTAGGAAGCCCAAGAGACTTTTCTTTTTACTATAAATCTGCACTCCCCCACCCCAAATCTCATTCTTCACTTTTACTTTCTCTCTCAAGTTTTTACTTTTCACCTTCGAAGTTTTTAGCTCCTGGGTGGTGCTGCTAGCTGTCGCGGCAAGGCGTTTCTTTACTCCGGCGAACTTTTCTGACCGTAGCAGTCACTTCAAGGTCAATCTCTCTCCTTTCTTTTTAGAAAAATGGTTAAGATTACTTCTTCGGATGAGACCCCCGCCTCGGACCAAGTCGTCGGCCGAGCGGGTAAAGGAAAGGAGGTGATAGAGCTGACCGAGCAAACCATTGTTCGGCCGAGCAAGAGCGGCGAAGTAGCCGAGCCGCTCCAGGACGTTGTGGCGAAGTCCCAGAAGGGCAAATGAGTGGTCACGATAATCGAGCAGCCGAAGACGGCAGGGGAGTTCGGTCGGCAGCCTATTGTTCTGTCGAGTGTGGGGGGTGTCCGGAGCTACTCTGAAGAGATGCTGGAGAAGGTTACCCAGGGCACTGCCAAGTCGGTGGAGGAGAACGAGCCGAGAGAGTTGTCCGAGGTGGACCACACCATTTCGTCTCTCACGGAGGCTGATCTGCATCGGATCCGGACCGGATTTCAGATCCCTGTCGAGTACGGGTTACTTCTCCCCGGACCGGGTTTCCGAGCCTGCACATCGTCTTCGGCTGACGCGTGCGTATTTCCCCTCGACTCCCTGGTCGTCGGGCTCCGTTTTCCGCTCCATCCATTCATCGTCGAGGTTCTTATTTGGTACGGTTTGTGCCCTGCCCAGCTGATGCCGAACACTTGGAGGCACGTCTTGGCGTTTGTTCTCCGGTGTCAAGAGATCGGTGCCGAGCCGAACATGTTTCTCCTTCGGACCCTCTACCGCCCTTGCCAGTCGAACAGGAACGAACAGAGGTTCTACCTTTTGCCGCGGATGGGCGTGAAGTTGATCGAGAACCCGGACTCGATCAAGCATTGGAAGGAGAAGTATTTCATTGTCCGAGCTCCCGAACCCTGGGCGATTCCGATAGCTTGGTCGAGGGATGGCCTGCCCAAGCGAGCGAAGAAGGAGCCGGTACTGAGTGACGAGGAGGCGGAAGTCCTCAAAAAGCTCCTCGCTCTGCCGACGCTAAGTTGAAAAGACATTACCGAGGAAGCTTTGTTCCGGGGGGGTCTCAGTCCGATCGACCCTAGTACGCTTCTGGTATTTTTGCTCTTTGCATGAATTCCTTGAAAAATTTATCTAAGTGTTTTCATTCGGCTTGTGCAGAGTCTTCTAAGATGGACTATAGGTCATTGATGGCGAAGGCCAAGGCGAAGGAGCAGGAGACGAGAAAGAAGAGACCCTCGACAGGGCCTCAGGGCGGTCGAGCGCCGAAGATACCTTCGGTCCCGAAGACCGCTGACCTGTAGAAGGTCGTCGTTCCGGAGGCTGGTCCCGAGCAGGAGAAGGCCGCGGTCTCCGATCCTCCTGTTTCAGATGCGTCGACTCCATCGGCGAAGGGGGATGCTCCTGGCTCGTCGAGCGGCACGTTCGACGTGAGCAAGGTGTTATCCCTCCAAGTTCCGCCCCTCACTGCCGATGCGGAGAAGATTCTGACCGAGGGGCACAAGCAGATCTTCGTCCCTGACTGGCAAGTGATGAAAGTCGACAACTTTTTGGGTGACGGCAACATTTGCATGCAGGCGGTGAAGCACCTGCCGACCCCGAAGGACCGAGCGGCCCTTAAAGTCTGGTCAAGTCGGGGATGCGACGATGCAAATCGCTCGGAACACGATGTCGGTGAGTAGGCCGAACACGTTCTTGTTGAGGCATTCTTTCTGAAATTTTCTAAGTTTTTAGGTTCGGACCCTGACGATTTGTTCTCTTTTTAGACCCTCTGCCACTTCAACTTCTTGCTCGAAGAGTTCGCGAGCAAAGAACAAGAGCTGACGGCGCAGTACGACCGGGAGAGGTCGGAACGCGCGAAAGCAGTGAAGCTGCTCGACGCTGAGCTACTCCTCTCGGCAAAGCGTGGAGCCGAAGTGGCGGGGTTGGAGGCGCAGCTGGCCGACGCTGTTCAGCGGTCGAAGGACACGACAGCTAAGCTCGAGGCCTCGGAGAAGGAGAATGCTGAGCTGAAAGAGGAGTTGGCCAATGCTCGGTCGGAGGCGGAGAGGGCTCGGAAGAGGGCCGAGAAGATCATGGCCAGGCACCGATCTAAGGTGGCGAAGGCGAAGAAGGCCGTCCAGGACGAGGCCGAGCATCACATGTTCAAGAACATGGAGGACGCGTACGGCCGAGCCCTGCTTCATGTCGCTGCTCGGAATCCGGGGTTCGACACGTCCTCCTACCGCTTCTACGACCCCGTGGAGGGGGAGGAAGAGCTTCCCCAGGGGATGCTCGGCCCCGAGGGACAGGCCGACGGTGTCGAAGGCCCGGGTGAGACTAAGGCCGAGGGTGAGGAGGAGGACGACTCTGAGGAGGAGAGCGAGGACGAGGACGAGGTCGAGGGCGAGGACAAGGCCGAGGGGTCGACAGACCCAAACGACAAAAAGGTCGACCCCTGACTTGGTTGCGTCTTTTAGTCTTTTGTTGTTTTTTTTTTGTAAGCCTAACTGCGGACTGGCCACCGCTCTTGTAAAGCTTTTTTAAGTTTTGAATGAAGACACTCTTTGTTTGGCCAAAATTTATCCAAGTGTTAGTCTCCGGATTTTGTGTTTGATTAGGCGTAAAATTCTCCAAGTGTTGGGCCTCGGATTTATCTCTGCTTTTCAGGTGAAGTTTGGTCCGATCACGGAGGTTGCACACCTTCGTAAGGAGCTGACTAAAACGAAGCGAGAGCTTTCCAATAGCCGAGAGAGGCGGTTTTACATGTTCTTGAAGCTGGAGGAGACAAAGGTAGCTGTGAGGGGGTATTGTCACGAGTTGAAGCAACTGCGGAAGCAACCCCAAGCTCCTTGTCCCGAAGGTGAGATCGGGCGACTTCGTTGGGAGCTCTCCCTCGCCGAGCAAAAGAATAACGAGCTTTTGGCCGAAATCCGACACTTGGAGTTAGCGGAGAAAGAACGCTCGGCGGAGGAAGAGAAGCTAACTTCCGAGTTGGAGAAGGTGTCATCCGAGCGCCAAAAACTGTTGGTCGAGGTCGACAAGCTTAGGAGGATTACGATAGACAGGGGAATCGAGGTCACCCATTATCGACGACTCGCGACCGATAGCGCCAATGTCTCGGGCTCGTCAAGACCTCCTCGTTTGAAGGTGTCGGCGAAGGATGACGCTTTAAGGGATAGGATTATCGAGTTGGAGGAAGAGGTCGCGTCGCTCAAACCTCTGCCGGAGCGGGCCAACGTTCGGAGTACGTCATGTACTCGCGAAGAGAGCGAGAGAGGGATTACCTTCTACGAACTTGCGACTCGTTTGCCCGCGGCTAGGCGGAGTCCTGCTGACGCTCATAGTAGTGTAGCTGTCTCGTCTAGCGGTGCCTCAGTCGGCGGCACGGTTGGAGTTAGCGGCGAAGGGGGATCTCGCTTCGCTGGTTTGGAATCGAGCTCGGAGGTCAGGCCTCGCCACCCCCGCGTTTCCTTGAACCGAAGCGTACCCCTTCCGAAGAGGCACTAAACATGTTGTCTTATGTTCATTCTGGCTATTGTAAAACTCTGCTGTGGGGTCGGTCTTGTTGTATGTAGAGTTACTATATCTGAATAAAAGTCGGAAAGTTTGTTTTGAAAATTCTTTGAAGTGTTGGACTTCGGCGACATTTTGAAATTTTGTTGTTCGTCTCTTCCTCTTTTCAGCTCGTGGTGGTAGCTCGAGACGCCGACCCCAATTGCTCGGATGATCACGCTCGAACCGAGGCTGGCTCGGGGGAGACGGGGATGCGCTCGGCCAAATGCCGAGAGCGGCTTTATGAAGTCGAGCTGGGACTGCGCCGAGCCGAGAGCAGGCGGGGTCACCTTCAGCTCATCCTGGGTCAGCGGGACGCCGAGATCCGGCGTATGGAGAGCAGGATCGCCGAGATGGCCCCTACAGGAGAGGACGGAGACTCGCCGACCGCCTTCAGCAACGCCCTTCGGATCCAGTGCATTCGGCACAATCTGACGAAGATAGTAGCCGAAAGGGGTGATCTGCTCTCTGAGATCCGTCACCTGCAGACGGTAGAGGCGAGACTTCGGACGGAGGAAGAGGAACTGGCGGCCGAGGTAGCTAGACTGACGACCGAACGGGACGTTTGATGATTTTTCTTTTAAAAACCAAGTGTAGTGGGTCGGCATTGTAATCATTGTTCTTTAAGGCTTTGTGGCCTTGTTGTATGGAAGAGTTGTTTTAACTGTGTCCCAATTATTAATAATGTCTTTCACGAACTAGCACGTCCTTTGTAGCTCTGCGTAGTTGTTTCGGTTCTAACTGTGTTCGTCGCGCCGAGGTCTCCGACCCGGTCCCTCTCTTGTTCGCGGTTCGGCGCTGTAGCGCGATCTGAACCGTTGGATCGTGGTACGAATCTTGAGACGGACCCAGTTCCCAAGAAAACACTATCTTGTCGTTTAGCGTCGCTGGCAAGATCTGGGCCGTCTAATCGAGATCTTACACGAAAGTTGAGGATAAAGTGAGATTTCTCCGTTTTGACGCTCGGATGGGCACTTGCTCGGTCAGCCGACCGGAGGTCTAGGAGTTCGAGCGACGTGGTGCGCTCCGAGCGTACCTCTCGCTTGTTCGTGGTTCGGCGACAGGAGCGTTCGGCCGGAGGTGCCGAGCGGTGCTTCTGTCTCCTCTTATCGCGAAGTTGCGAGGCGAGTCGAGCCTTACCCAATGGTGGGTTCGCCGATCCTCGTGAGAGCCCGACGGTCGTGGGAGCAATTCCGAATGACGACCCACTCCTAGCCCGCTGATAAGCGAGCTTGCGGAGTAGAATCGAACCAAGTGTTGGACTCCGGAATCATTGTTAGAGTTCAACGGTTGTGGGAGCAGTTCCGAACGGCGATCTACTTCTGGCTCGCCTAAGGGCGAGCTAGGGAAGTAAAGTCGAGCCGAGTGTTGGACTCCGAACCATCGGTGTAGTTCAACGGTTGTGGGAGCAGTTCCGAACGGCGATCTACTTCTGGCTCGCCTAAGGGCGAGCTAGGAAAGTAAAGTCGAGCCGAGTGTTGGACTTCGAACCATCGGTGTAGTTCAACGGTTGTGGGAGCAGTTCCGAACGGCGATCTACTTCTGGCTCGCCTAAGGGCGAGCTAGGGAAGTAAAGTCGAGCCGAGTGTTGGACTCCGAACCATCGGTGTAGTTCAACGGTTGTGGGAGCAGTTCCGAACGACGATCTACTTCTGGCTCGCCTAAGGACGAGCCGGGGAAGTAAAGTCGAGCCGGACATTGGACTCCGAACCATTGGTTGAATTAAAGAATAAGGACGGAGAGATACAAGCAACTTTATAAATACGAAAAAAAAATCATTCTTTATTGATAATTGACGGCAAGCCGTTTTTACATATGACAACTTAAGAAATGAATTACAAGTTAGAGGAGAGGAATGGTTCGACACCTCGTGATACTCAGAGAGGCACCGGGGCGCTTTCTTGGTATTTTAGGAGGTGGTCGGCATTCCAGGTCCTCGGAATCTCTCTGCCCTCTAGATCTTCCAGACGATAAGCTCCGGGCCGAACTACCTTTGTGATCTTGTAGGGTCCTTCCCAGTTCGGAGCCAATTTGCTCATCTGATTGGGGAATGAGATGGCCAGCTTTCTGAGGACCAAGTCCCCCTCCTTGAGATCGGTGGGTCGGACTTTCTTGTTGTATGCCAGTTCGACCCTCCTCCGGTAGTTCTGCTGGCGTATTGATGCTCTTTCCCTCAGCTCGTCCACCAGGTTTAAGTTCGCCCGGAGGTCTCTGGCGTTCTGTTCCTCGTTGTAGGCTGCGAGGCGAGAAGGAATATCGACTTCGAGAGGTATCACTGCCTCGGACCCATAGGTGAGGTTGAACGGGGACTCTCCTGTGGGTGCGATAGTTCCACAACACATTGGGGAGTTGGTCGACCCATAGGTCTTTGGAACATTTGTCCAATCTCTTCTTGATACCAGAGAGGATTTGCCGGTTAGCGTTCTCCGCCTGTCCGTTCGACTGGGGGTGGGAGACGGAAGAGAAACGCTGTTGGATGGCAAGGTCATCACACAGAGCTCGGAATGCGGCACCAGTGAACTGAGTCCCGTTGTCCGTTACGAGGACACGGGGGACGCCGAATCTGCAGATGATGTTCTTCCAGAAGAATTGAAGCACCTTGTTCTCGGTTATAGTGGCGAGGGGCTCGGCCTCAATCCACTTCGAGAAGTAGTCGATGGCTACGACCAAGAACTTGAACTGGCCCGGAGCTGGAGGGAAAGGCCCTAGTAAATTCATCTCCCACATTGCGAAGGGGATAGGACTTGATAGGGAGGCGAGGTTGGCTTGGGGGAGGCGACGAATGTTGGAATGTCTCTGACAAGAGGCACATTGCCGAACGTGTCGCTCGGCGTCTTGGAGGAGAGTCGGCCAGAAGTATCCATAATTCAGAACTTTCCGAGCCAAGGACCTAGACCCTGAATGCGCTCCGCCGATGCCTTCGTGGAGCTCCTGTAAGGCATAGTTGGCCTGTTCCGGGGAAAGGCACCTCAGGTATGGTCGGCCGTCAATCTGCGAGAAGGAGCGCTTGTACAAGATTCCCTCGACCAGGACATACCGCTCGGCCCTGGTTCTCAGTCGGCGCGCTTCCTTCGGGTCCTCGGGGAGGAGTCCGTCTCTTAGGAATTCCACTAAGGGTTTCATCCAATTATCTTGCAGTAGGACCGGCAATGACTCCATTGAGTTGAGGGCCTCGCCCTCTATGCTCGGTTTCGTAAGGACCTCGATCAAGATGGTCTGCTCGAGACCCTGGAGGGAGGATGAGGCCAACTTGGAGAGGGCGTCGGCTTGCGAATTCTCCTCCCAAGGGACTCGTTGGAAGAGTGCCTCTTCAAACCGGCTCATGAGGGTTCGGACCTTGGCGAGGTACTTCGTCATTCGTTCGTCTCGCGCCTCGTACTCGTCCAAGACTTGGTTCACAACCAGCTGAGAGTCACTATGGATTCGGAGGCACTGCGCCCCGGCACTTCGGGCAAGTCCGAGGCCCGCGATTAGTGCCTCATACTCTGCCTCGTTGTTTGAGGCCTTGAAATTCATGCGGAGGGCATACTGGAGGACGAAGTCATCATGGCCGTTCAGGATGATACCGGCGCCGCTACCCTCGTTGCAGGAGGATCCGTCCACGAAAACCGTCCAAATGGGGGGTCCGTTCGGGACATGGCTAACCTCGGGAATGGTGGACTCGACGATGAAGTCGGCGAGGGCCCGAGCTTTGATTGCAGTCCGAGGCTGGTAGGAGATGTCGTGTTGGCTCAGCTCTATGGACCACTTCATAAGCCGGCCTGAGGTTTCGGGCTTGTGGAGAATCTGCTTCAGCGGTTGGTCGGTGAGGACCACAACCGAGTGGGACTGAAAGTATGGACGGAGCTTCCTTGCCACCATGATCAGGGCGTAGGCCATCTTTTCTATCTTCGAATAGCGGAGCTCGGCATCCCGAAGCACCTTGCTCACATAGTAGATGGGCCTCTGAGTCCTGTCTTCTTCCCTCACCAACACCGCACTTAAGGTCTGCTCGGAAGCAGCTAAGTAGATGAAGAGGGTTTCCCCTGGAACGGGTTTGCTGAGCAGAGGAGGGTTCACCAAGTAGGCTTTCAGTTGGTCGAACGACTCCTGTTGCGGTTGGCCCCATTCGAAACCCTTAGCCCCCCTGAGAGCCTTGAAGAAGGGGAGACACTTTTCCCCAGACTTCGAAAGGAACCGGCCAATAGCGGCGAGGCGACCCGTAAGCTTCTGCACTTCCTTGACGTTCCGGGGCGGGGCCATGTTCAGTATGGCCTTGATTTTCTCGGGATTTGCTTCGATCCCTCGCTGGCTCACCATGAAGCCAAGGAACTTTCCCGACGAGACCCCGAACGCACACTTGTTCGGATTAAGCCTCATGTTGTGCCTTCTCAATACGCGGAATGCCTCCTGGAGGTCGGCCACGTGGTCGGTACCTCGGATGCTCTTCACGAGCATGTCGTCGACGTATACTTCCATGTTGCGGCCTATTTGGCTTTGGAAGACTTTGTTGGCGAGGCGCTGGTAGGTGGCTCCAGCATTCTTCAATCCGAACGGCATGACTCTATAGCAGTAGAGGCCCTGGTCGGTAATGAAGGAAGTCTTCGGAATGTCCGGGGAGAACATTCGGATCTGATTATAGCCGGAGAAGGCGTCCATGAAGCTGAGGAGCTCATGGCCCGAGGTGGCATCGATGAGGGTGTCGATATTTGGGAGAGGGAATGGATCCTTCGGACACGCCTTATTCAGGTCGGTGAAGTCGATGCATATCCTCCAAGAACCATTGGACTTCTTAACCATGACCACATTGGAGAGCCACTCGGGATAGTTCACCTCCTGTATGAACCGAGCTCTTAAGAGCTTGTCCACCTCCTCCTTGATGGCTTGTTGTCGCTCGGGGGCGAACTTACGCCTCTTCTGTTGAACCGGTCTGCACCTCGGTTCGACGCTGAGGCGGTGCACTAGAAGGTCCTCGGAAATCCCGGGCATATCCGCGGCGGACCAAGCAAATAGGTCGCGGTTCTCCCGGACGCACTGCACCAAGTCGGAGCATAGGGTAGTCGGCAAGGACTTGCTAATGAGGAACTTTCGACTCGGGTCCTCGTCCGAGAAGAGTACTTCTTCCAATTCGTCCGCCGGCTCGGACGTGGGTCGGACATTTGGCTCGGGGATTTCTAGAGTCTCGAGGGAGAGCACCGGACCCCCAGTGGAAGTCATATAGCACTTCCGAGCCGTCTCTTGGCTGCCCCTGACTTCTCCCACTCCCGACCGGGTGGGGAACTTCATTTTAACGTGGTACGCTGAAGGAACAGCTTCCAGGGCAGCTAGGCCGGGTCGGCCTAAGATGACATTATATGCAGCCGGGACGTCGACGACCATAAAGTCCATCGGCTCGGTCCAGGTGGTAGGGGTCTTCCCAGCAGTTACGTCCAGGGTAATAACCCCTTCGACAGTTACTGGTACCCCCGTGAACCCGTGGAGCGTGTAACCGGCCGGTTTGAGGCGATCCCGGGACAGCTGCAGCCCTCGGAAGGCCGAGAGGAAGAGGATGTTCACCGAGCTCCCGTTGTCCACCAGGACCCTCTGCACTTTGAAGTTCGCCATGCGAAGGTCGATGACAAGTGCGTCGCAGTGGGGAGTTCGGACTCCCTCGAGGTCTTCATCAGAGAAAGTCACTGGGACGCCGAGGCCTTTGGGGGGAGGGGCGCTGTGAACTGAGTTGACATCTCGGACGAAGGCCTTCCGAGAGAAGTTGGAGGAGCCCCCCATGGGGCCTCCGTGGATGAGGTGCAGAACTCGTTCTTCCTCGAACTCGGGGGTCTCATCGCGCCGCTCGGAGCGCTTGTTAGCCCCCCGAGGCGGAGGAGTGGCGCGTTCCCCCTGATTGTTCGCCTTCACAAATTTGGCCAACTGCCCCCTCTGGATGAGGGCCTCTATCTCATTTTTCAACGCCCGGCAGTCGTTGGTGTCGTGGCCGTGGTCCCGGTGGTAACGGCATCATTTCTCTTTGTTCCTCCTCTTGGCCGGGGTGTTCATCCTCGGAGCGGGCGGTATCACCCCTTCCTTCTCCACTTCCATCAGGATGGTGGAGACATTGGTGGTGAGAGGAGTGAACTTCTCGAACCTGGGGGGAGGACGGCGCTGGCCGCTGTTGTCCTTCTGTAGCTTTTTGGACCCCTCCTCTGTCGTCTTCCTCTTCGATCCGGAGGCGGATCCTCCGAAATTCGGGAGGCACTCGGCCTCCTCCGCCCGAATGTACTTCTCGCATCTTAGGAGAAGATCGGCGAAGTTGTGCGGGGGCTTCTTGGCAAGGGACGACCGGAGGTTGGAGTTGAGGACGTTCGACTGGAACGCGACGGTCGCCACTGACTGGTCGAGGGAGGCGATCGACCTGACCTCCGCTGTAAATCTCCTCACGTAGTCCCTCAACTTTCTCCCCTCTCCTGTCGGAGGTGGAGTAGGGAGAGGCTAGTCTTCTCCGTTCGCCTGCTACTCACAAAGTGAGTTATGAAGAGCGTTTCGAACTGCTCGAATGAGAAGATGGACGAGGGAGCGAGCCTGGAGTACCATTCCCGTGCCGACCCCTTGAGAGTGGCGTGGAAGGTCTTGCAGAGCATGGCGTCGGAAGCTTGATGGATCAACATTAAGGTCTTGAAGCTTTCGATGTGATCAACAGGGTCTGACTCCCCTGAGTACGTTTCAAACTGCAGAGGTTTGAAACCCCTCGGGATGGGAGCCTCCATGATTGTCCGAGAGAAGGGGGATCTGCTGGGGCGGACGGTCCCTGCTCTCGACTCCTCTTTGTCCATGCGACCGATGCGCCTCTCCATCTCGTGGAGACGACGGTAGAGGGCATCGTCCCTCCGTTGGTAATCAAACGATCCCCTGGACTCTTCTTCATAGGAAGGGGAGCGGGGACTGCGGCGTCGATAGTCCTGGGATCGGCGAGGACTATGATGGTGTTGCTGGCGACTGGGAGCCGGGAGAGGACTTCTGGATCGGTGGCGAGGACTTGGAACCCGTGGGGGTGTTGGAACCCTCTGGGCATTATGGTTGTTGGGGCGAAGGTTGAGGGCCTGCAACACAGTCTCCTGGAATTGTAGGAACTCGGCACGAGTGATAGGTGCCTCACCGTTCCTCGGATGATGTCGATCAGCGGGGGAATGTGGCCTCCTCCTACGATGCTCGGGAGATTCCCCCCGACCCCTTCGGTCCAGAGACCTCCTACCATCCCGGCGATGAGGAGATCGCTCACCTTGATGCTGGCGGGAGGCTCCCTCTCGGGCCCGCCTCTCATCTAGATGGTTGCGAAGGTCCTCATCTTTTTGGCGATTCAGGACAGTGTTGTGGAGATCGGAGGCTCGGGGGTTATGGGAAGCCGTAGAGTCCGAGGAGGCATTGTGAATTGAGACATGGTCTGGGTGGAGAGGCTGCTTCTGCCTCCGCTGGTTCTGACCAGCAGGACCATTTGGGGGTTGTTGGTTCGGAAGAGGAGGCTGGCCCTGTTGGACCGGGGGAGGAAGTTGTTCGGGCTGTGGAGCAGGATGGACGGGGACTTCCTCTGGCTGATCGGCGGGATTGGGTCCGCGGTTGGACCCCCCAGACCTGACCTTTTTGGGAGGCATGGTTGGAGTAGGGCTAGTCGACGAGGAAGAGGCGGAGGCTATTCGTGTGGTTTTCTCACAGACGGCGCCAATCTGTTACCGCTGAATTTGGTGTGGGGGTAAACAGATAGAATTTGTGGGTTCGTGGAAAAACCTGAATAGCGAGTCCAAACCTGTTCGTCGGAGTTGGGCTGTTGAGCTCCCGCCGTACACCTGCAAGAAAAGTGCGAAACACCGGGGTTGATCCCGGCGACGCACCCTCCGACGCTCTTGTCAGTAACCAGTAATGATTAAAAAAGAGCTTAAGTTGGCAAAAGAGTCATTACCTCGTCACAGTGGTAGGTGGGAGGTATTTATAGTCGCCATAGGAGTGATTAGGGACCTGATTTCCTGTGTAACTGTCAGGAGTAAAATCCTCCCAATCTGTTTAGGAAACTAACCCCTGATTCCCGGTGAGAGCAAATCAGGCCCGTTGATTCGGTCAAATCAGTGACCCTGATTTTCCTCTTGTTGGTTTGGGTTTGTCTCGGGTCGGGACCCGTACTCAGTCGGAGTGGATCCGTTTGTGGGTTATTGGATCTGTGAGAAGGAGACCCAGTACCCGTTTCGGACCCATTTGTATGTGAAATTACCGTTTTACCCCTGAGCTTCAAGATTCGCACCCAATCTGGACGGTTCCGATTTAACCCCATATTTAGCCATATCAGCTACAACCTAGGGTTTCTCTAGATTTCTATATATCAATGTAATGGCCTCCATTGAGAGGCAGTACTTCATCTGAGAGTTTTCCATTGTAAACAGCAGAGTATTTTCTACTGAAGCTTGAGAGATAGATAGGTTCTTGGTGAGAGTGATTGTAACTCTTGTATCTTTTCTAGTTGAATAATATCTCAGTTATTTGTCCCCCAAATTAGGCAAAGCCTAATTGAGACAAAATTGTGTGCTTTGTGTGTTTGATTTGGTCTACTTGCTTGATTGTGCTTAGGATCGGTTATCACATAACTCAGCAAATCCCTAACACAAAATACATTGAAAAGCCCTTTTGGTAAAAGTATAGGAGAAAAATATTTTTATCCGACGAGCTCTTGATATGTTTTATTCAGACATGACAATTTCCAAATCTGAGATGCCAGGCATTAGGCAAGATCACGAACTTATAAAACTCTTTCACATGAAGGTTTGTCATACATGAAAATTGAATCGTTTCTTTAAACTGCAGTGTGGTTTGAATATACGCATGTTATATGGATAATAAATATACATCATTTATTTCACAAACCCAAGACAGTATCTGATTGATGAGATTGGCTCACATATTATGCATTAATAACATGATTCGGTATCTGACTTGAGCCTGTTAGCAGAAGCATCCAAAGATGACTAGCATAGCAAGATCTGAAATATTTGTATGGTTATGTAGAAACATAGATGGGAGCATGAGTGAGAATTCCAGTTGATAAGATTTGTGATGTTATGGATTTCCATGCTTTCAGTCTGCGTGGTTACTAACAGAAAACAAGCAACAAAAGGCTACATTTTATCTTAAGAGACATTTCCACAAACAATTGGCAGTCACAAAGCAAAGTGTCAATGCATTATCAATGAAATATCCAAAATAACATCATACATCACAAACCTATCACTCACCAAAAGACAAATTTCTTAGTAGAATATTAAAATAATAATAATAATAATAACAACAAAAAAATAAAACTAATGGGATTCCAGTGTAACAATGCAAATACATATTTCTTGAAGGGCTTATTAAGTGGAAAAAATAAAATCTTATTTTGGCATGCGGCCCCCACAAAACCATCTAGCACCGCTGGATCTGTTCTGAGCATGAATCTTGACAATATCCAATATAAGAGATTCATGTGCCGTCTTTGCTTCTTTCTCCTCCAATTCATCTACAAAGTTGCAGCAAATTGATTTGGTTTAATCTTCCTCAAAAATACTTATTTACACAGTAAGTTTTTTCTCGATCGAAACATAGATTTCTGTGTTGTATTTCTTTCTAATGTAAGTGCTGCAATCTGTATTTTGAGTTGGGTTTTGATTCTGCATACATTATGTTCGATCTTATTCATCAACGAGGTCATGCAAGACAAAACACTAAAATGTTTATGTTATTAGAACAAAATATTAGTGTTTCGATCTTACCCAGTTGAATTTTTTTCTCTGAATTCATATACCTATTGTTGCATTGTTACACATAGGATTTGTTCGTATTGTTTTAGTTGGTTGGAACATTTTGTGAAGTTAAGTAATCTAAAGAGTTGTGTTTGTTTCCATTTTTTGCGGCAATATACGATAAGTTTTTTTTCTTTCAAACTTGCAATTTATGTGTAATTTCATACTATATATTGTTTAGTCTATTAAGAGATAATTAGTTTGTGCATGCCATGATACAAATAACCAAGCACATAAAATTTTTGTACATGGATTGCGGTGATACGGAACTTACCTCTTCCTGCAGCACAGGAAGTTTTTCTTATAAACCAAGCTTGATCTAGGATACCGAGAACTTTCATTACATATGCACCTTTTCTGCTTCATATAATCTGTTGACTAAACAAAAACCTGATGTAACCAAACTTTGTAGGTCTGACGAGACCACGAGTGACATGAATATTAAGATACAAAATATTCTTACCTTCCTTACAGTTCTCTCTGATATCAGAAGATAATTGGGTCTATTTTGTATTATGCTAAGTTTATAAGTAGATAAATATCATCATCTATCTTGTACTTTTATTTGTTAATTGTTTTGCTGTGAATCTTTTGGGTTAGACTTTGTTGACCCTTTTCACAAGAGAACTGTAATATAAATGGAAAAATCAATCGAGTATCCGTATCTAAATAGTCTTTTTTTGTCCCTTGCCGAGACTTATAAAGTTTGGCCACATCAGGTTCTCTTTGTTTTTGAGGAAAAAGGAACCTGATGTGTTGGTTGCGTGCGGTTCTTGTTTAGACCAGTACATAATTATGAGGCATAGAAGGCATGCCATGAAGCCTAGTATAATCTAAAGTGTAGTTTTGAGTCGACAAAGCTTTCTATGTAATGAGCACAGTGACTAGCAGTAAGATACAGTCGTGATCATATTTATTTACTCCAAACTTTCAGTGTTTCCTCTCTATGGACATGCATGAATTAACTTAAATTTGCTTTAAGTCGACATAAGATTCACTTTTACATGCAACTAGCTTACTACTTGCTTGACACATATATACCTCTATTTTCAGATGGAGAAGATGGTAAGGGTGAATCCACCATCTGCAATTAGCTTTATGGAGCTTGCTTTGGAGCAGGTGAATTGTTTTATTCCTCCAAATTTTATGATTTTACGAACTGACTTGTTTTAGTTATGTAATGTATACAACCCTATTTGTTGCATGAATTCAGTTGGTTAGTCATTTCTTGGATACTGCATGACATGTATTTTTGATGTGTCAGGATTGTATATTCTGAGTGCACTTGCTATGGGCATTCATCTCATGTTTTTGATAATATTCTCATGTCTACCTTTAGAGCCAATGGAATCTAAAAACTTCCTGTGCAGGAGCTTTCTTTGAGGATTTTTTCCTAGGTTTGGTATTAGTCCATGATTTGAGGAGGGCATATATTGTTTATTCATTCGATTACTTTGAAGATAGTTTTTTTTTACATGATAACAACATGCAGTAAGGTTATTTTTTTATCATTCAAGTGTTTCTAGTCTTACACATGGTAACAATGTCAGAAATCCAACTGTTAAATTTGCCTTTCCATTCACTATTTGTGTGGAGTAGTCACTTATGACCCAAGAAGTCCATACACGAACATGATACATGAGCGTGACACGATATGGGCACTGTAAGATATGGGAGCACAACTTATATGTGCTTCAATGTTTGCACATCAGCACTTTGGTGCATTTAGCACCCTTCAAAATAAATCACACCTTTGCACCAAGCCTAACTTATAACATGTGAGCATATCTATTGGACTTTTGGGAATGACTGTCTATTTTATGAATTAATTTTCTCAGCCACCTTCTCCAAAATTCAATACCTGATAGCATCACAAATATGGTTTCTTAATTAAGTTATAGTTGACTATTTTTATGAGATAACCTAAGCCTTTTACCCACACAATTTTAGTAATGATCTTTTGTGTAACAAGATCTGTTATCCTGACTTCTTGTTACCTCCGCTGAGAATTCCCTGCCTGGGGATTCTCGAGGGAGCACCATGGAAGATGATCTAATGAACCTGTGAAAACTTTTTTCCACAAAAAAAACCCTAGATATGGAAATGTCATTAGGTAGATTTTTGCACCAATCAGTTAACCCTTGCATATTAAAGTATATTAAATATTTGGATGTTAATGAAAGACAACGCTGAACATTGATATTGTGCTTATAATATGATTTACCTTGTGTTGCCTACAATTTGATTTAAGTTTGTTCAGTTACTGGTAATTGGAAATTATGGCTATTTTTTAGGATTCTTAAAATTGAGATTCAGGAATTTGCAAATTCAATTCATCCTATTTTATTACTTAGTCGGAATGCTTGATCCATGAAATATAACTTTTGCTGGTTGGTTGGATGTGTTTGGAACTTCAACCTGTGTTTATCATGTTAGCAATGCAGCATTTTTGAGAAAAGTTTTGAATACTCAAAATTTTTGAGAAAATTTTCAATTGCAAACCTTCTACCCTATGTTGCATGGATGCGGACACGGCGACTCCGACATGGTGCGAGACACCACACCGACATGAAGAAGATTTCGAAAAACTACCCTAACACATCGAGTGCCGTGTCGGATTCGGGTGTCCGACACAATGTTACCAGGTTCGCAGTACGTTGCGGTTCGTAGTACGGGTAGAGGACCATGGTTCAACTACCAAATAGAAGTGTCCATGCAACATAGCTTCCATCTGTACATTATTTACGGTAGTGGATGTCTTTCTGGAGCTAGACCTAGAATTATTCATTTGTCATAAACTTATCATTTTTCTTTGCGGTTACTATCTTCGACACATATAGTCATGTTCTCTTCTGCTCCGTCAAAATTTATTGAAACTAAATATAGTTATTAGCATATAAACTCTAGCCTTTTCTTTTCTTATGTTTGATTGGACAGTAGCCACAGCTAAATCTCATGATTCTACTTGTAAATTTCAAATGTTTTTAGGGTTTGGTGGGTAAGAAAACTCAGTCTACTTAGTTGTCATAATTTACCCACTATTAATGCAAGTAAGATTTTACTACGTATGTGATGTGCTAATTGATCTAGTTAGTAAGATTTGGTCATTGAGTTATTCCCTAGTGGATTTATTTGCTTTATTCAAGATATCTAATCTCATTATATAGTATATAACAAAAGATTTCTTCTATTCTTTTATTTTCGTTGCTGAGATCATTTTCTCATATTTTCAGGCCAAATTTGCTTTCAACAATCTGGAAGTCCCTATTGGGTAAGTATATCAAATTTCTTCTGGAAATTATTTTTATTAATTTAATCATATAATAAATTTAGTAACATAGGCATGAACACTGAATAAGATACAATACAAGGTTACAACAACTCTATAAAAGTAGGATCCTGGGCGACAGCCATACGTAACTATCACTAGGTTAGCATAGAGGTAGGTGTGGTGGCCTTTACTCTGTGTTATTACTTTGTTTCCCTCTCGATATTACACTAGTCTAAAAGAATCAAATAATTTTTTGTACCACTGTAAAAGAAAGCATAAAAATGTTACAAAATTGTATGGCTGAAATATTTTTCTTTTGTAACCATATAGTGCAAAGGAAAACAAATTTCAGAAGACTAATCTCCTATTTTTGGACTATGATAGGCAGTCTGAATCAGATTAATATGTATCGTGTATAGGATGCCTCCATCATGAAGGGCTTGGCAACCTTATTCTATGCCCTGGGATCACACACACACACACACACACCAAATGATGTGAAATTGTTTGTCATTTTTCTATGATTTTGTATGATAAAAGAGTTTTTCTTAATTTGTAATTCATGTTGATGGTCATTCTTTCTCAACTTCTAGGTGTGTAATTGTGGAAGATGATAATGTTATTGCCTCTGGTAGGAACCGAACAAATGAGACACGAAATGTAAGAATCTTAACATTGCTTCTGCTTTTAACTTGAAATTTAAGCTGGTTTAATATTAAATTTCCTGTAATTTGTACATGCAAGTTATAATGCACACCCCCCTCTGTCTGAGATTGTCAATCATGCTTCTGTTGTAATCTGTTTGAAACTATCAAATGACTGTATCTTATGAGTGTCTTGTTCAATAACCCACAAAAAGAACCATAGAGGAATTTAATAAACGAGAGATTGGCTAAAGTTTACCTCATTGAAACTATTGGGTGCTTCAGGCTACCAGACATGCAGAAATGGAAGCTATTGATTATTTACTAGACAAGTGGCAAAGGGAAGGACTTGATCAAATGCTAGTTGCAGAGAAGTTCTCAAGATGTGATCTTTATGTTACATGTGAACCATGTATAATGTGTGCAACAGCTTTATCAATTCTCGGTATGTTTTGTACCTGATGTAATTTTTAAGGTTAATTGTTCTGTAGGATTATCTTGTGATTTCTTACTACGAGAGATTTGACAGGAATAAGGAAGGCTTACTATGGTTGTGCTAATGATAAATTTGGAGGCTGTGGATCTATCTTATCGCTGCATGAGACTACTTGTGAGATGTCCAGGTAAAATTGAAGTGATTATAGTTTAAATTTGTTCTCACCAGATCCATCATCAGCATTTCCATATTTGCTCCTCTCTTATTATGGAGAGTAAGTGATGATAGCTACATATTGATTGTGGTATAGACAATTTTCATGATTAAACTACTCTAGTTGTTGTTTAGCACTGCAGTCTATGTTAGAATATATTTGCACCTACATATTATAAGTTGACCTGAGAACTGTAGTGAGCTAATCATATGTGCTAGCCATGTTTCATTTCAAGCTTTGCACCAGTGTATCTCAGTAGTGTGTAACTATACTCAAACCATTACTGCTCACATGTTCCATATACCACTGACTTGGCATTCCTCAAGTATGTTGAAAAAATACTCTTTGACCTTCCTATACTAATTGCTTGAGAATACAATGTAATTTGTATCAGAGGAGAGAGTTTACAAGGAAAGGGTTTCGAGTGTACTGGGGGACTCTTGTCGGCAGAGGCTATTGCTCTTTTACGGAGCTTTTATGAACAGGGAAATCCCAATGGTAAGTCTCATGACTCATCTTGTTTATTGGACTTAATTTGTTTTTGTACAAGTAGCCGATCCCAAATATTTGGGATAAAGGCTATATGTTTTTGTTGTTACAAGTTCACACTACTTTCTGCACTATGATGGCTAACTTGTGAACCTTTTTGTCCTCATTTTTTTTTTAAAGAGACATCTTCGAATTACAAAATAGTTGCAAACAATAATAAATTAAATATGAAGTTTCCTGTAATTGAACAACGGAAAGGAAACTATGCTTGCTATTAATGGAGGGAGAAGATAACTAAATTAATTAGAAGGAAATGATTTTATAACGAAATAGGGCATTTGGGGAGCCAATGTAGTCAGTGGACTCCATAATGTGTCTCTAGTTTTATTCATGTGATAATGTTTCGTACAGTGTTTTGTAGAAAATATTCTTCGGTGTTGTGCCATACAAGATTTATGAGGACCTTTGATTATTTTTAAAACCTTGTAACTCATACATAATACTGATTATCTTTATCATTTGGATATTTTGGATAATACTAGTCATTCTTCTTTGGTACCTAAGAAATAAGCTTGTGGATCCATGTGGTATTCACATTCACTGAGTGTGGGCTCTACATATTTGAATCTTTTCTACACATTTGAATCTTTTTGTACTACTCGATAAGTAGTAGAACTAGTAATTTCCTCTCATTTTATCAAGTATACTTAGGTTAACATTTCATCGAATAGTAAAAATTAAACAAAATATTAGGTTATCATTTTATTGAATATGGTTCCTCAAGAAGCAATGATGTTAGATCAAAGAGGAAAGTGAATCAAGTCTAGGGTCCATACCAATAATCTATCAATTACGATTTTGAGATGTAGAAAGATTGTATAACTGCCATTGTAAGGTCAAATGCAAATGACAACAGTTATCTTCAAGGGTTTGTGAATTCATACTTTGGGATGCATCAACATTTAGAGTTCAAACAATTTAATTGTTCTCGTGACAAAACATTCCCCCCCTGAAATATCCCTCTTTTTTCATTTGTTGCAGCTCCAAAGCCTCATCGACCAGTCCGAGTTTCACAGTGACCAACAACTTACGATATTTTGATTCATGTGCAATTATTTATTGTGAAGGAATACTTAAATAAGTTTATGTAATAAACTGATTGCATATCTTAACCTCTAGTTTTGTACCATTGCCTTCTAATTGTAAGCTTGTTTTGTGGGTGGCTGTGTGGGTGACTTCTTAATGCATGTTTCAGGCTTTGTGTCACTGATCAATATTTGTTGGAGGTTTACGGTTAATAATCACACAAGTAGTGTGTGCACCAAATAGTTATAGAAGAGGTAACGGTAGAGGTCTAATTTGTTTTGATGTTTGTGGATTCGAGGTTGAAGAAGATGGATAAAATTGGACAGGCAAAGTTGGAAATTTGGAGTTGAGAGAGTGGGAAATTGAGAGGTCAATCAAAAGTTGTCGTCTTATGTTAATGCTCAATTTTGTGAGATACACCAGGGCTAAAATAGTCTTTCTTTTCCTGTTTTCGTGTCATGTCTTTTGTGCAAGCTCATACTATTATAGTGGTTGATGAGGAAAATGCAAATTTGCTTGCCGAAGGTCATGGTAAACCAATGAGAGTGGGATCATGGTAAGCCAATGATAGGGTGATAGCACCCTTGGTAGGAATGGCTCAATACTAGAACAGTTCTTGGGGAAATTTTCAATACTTGACCTAAAGTAGAATTCAGAACCCAATTTTAAAGAAATAAGATGACCTTCACCGAATGTGATTAAGAGTTTATATGGGATATTGGAGGAGTACTAACATTTTGTCAAGGTCTGAAATCTGAGTAGGCTTCGAATTGGCCATTGCTAGGGTTTGAGCGAGTTGAGACTGAAGAGGAAGAGAAATTTGGGAGAAATACTTCTGTTATATTTTTTAATGATGTAATCCAGCTGCTTTGACATTGAATTTACCCGCAAAGTCATCATCTGATACCAAGTTGTTAGGGACTAAAATCTAAGTAGGCTTTAGATTGGCCATCGCTAGGGTTTGAGAAAGTTGGGATTGAAGAAGAGGAATTTGGGAGAAACACTTATGTTATATTTCTTAATTTCTTAATGATGTCAGAGCTTGTATGAGATATTGGATGGGATATTGGAGGAGTACTAACACAAAATGTAACAGATTTACTGAATTTTTTTTCTTGAAGGAGAGCAAGTTTGTTGATGTTTTATGTAGGTTGGACTAATTTATTTAAAAAACAAAATTGTGTAGACTAATTTATTTAAAGAAGAAGATTGTGTAGGAAATCATAGCCCATGTACACACTTTGTGTAGCCAACCTAGATTGTTCCAAATGAACGAGTTTTTTGAATGACTAATTGCAAATAAGCATAGATGTTGCAAATGAATTGCTAAATATTTCTAATAAGCCATTTTTGAGTTCGGGATATTTAGTTATTTACTTTTTAGAATGATTGAACTTTTTCTTTTTCTTTTTTTGAAATCTTGATGTTATTATGGTCAAACAAAGAAATTATAAATAAGTGACCTCTTAGATTCTATGTTGTTAAATCGGAAAGGTTGTAAATATTTCTTGTATTATCAATGTAAATGCTTCCTTATAAGTTAAGTTGTTTAGTGGACAAAATAATCTAACTTTATTTAAAGTCATTTAATATGTACCTCAGAAAGACAAGTATTAGTAGTCTAGTGGTAAGTCACTTCGTTACTGAGCAATAGGTTGAGGTTTGGACTAATGCCTGCACAATTTATTTATTCTGGTGTTAGTCTGTGTGTTTAGGGGTGGCAACTGGGCCGGGTCAACCGCCGACCCACCCGCGACCCGGCCCACGAACCCGGCCCGCTTAAGGCTTTCACGGGTTCGGGTCGAACCCGGTGAACAGTACCGGGTCGACCCGGGTCGCAATATACGCGAATCGAATTCGCGAAACCCGACCCGCGAACCCGTTAAAAAAAAACAAATTAAACCCGCTAACCCGCGGGTCGACCCGTGTGTGTCAACCTGCTCGACCCGTACGGGTCGAACGTTCAACCCGTGACGGGCCGACCGTTCGACCCGCGGGTCGAACGGGTTGAACGCGTGGGTTCGACCGTTGGGCAGCAGTCAGCACAGGCAGCAAACGGCTCTAAGAGCCGTTGCTGCCGAACGTTGCTGTTTTTATTTTTTTGTTTTTTCCCACAATTCACCTATAAATATCCCCTAAAATTCTCAAAAAAAATTACACCTCACTCTCTTACTCTCTCTACTATTATACATCATTTTAAAGAAATTTTTGAACAATTGTAGTGTTCATCAAATAATTGTACAAGGAGGCATATACACGATCAAATTTCGGTCTTATCGGAAATAAAATTCAACGTCTTCAACGTCTTCAACTCTCTTCAACTCTCAACCTCTTCTCAACTCTTTAATTGCGGAATCGGCAAAGCGCTCCTCCATCTTTTAGCTTTTCTTCTTATTTTCACGGTTTTTTTTTACATACGCGTATTCTACGGTGAACGGTATCAAAATTTCTCTACCTCTCTTGTTTAATTTTTTTTTGCATTGTAGTTAAAATTATTGTTTGTTTTTTGAACTTCTCTATCTCAACCTTCTTGTTTTTTAGATTTTTTTAGTATAATTCACCGCTCGGTCCGCACCTACATTGTAGAATTTTTTTTACATATTTGAGCGCATTACCACATTATGTCTAGATCACGCGGTAGCGGTCGTAGCGGACAAGATTCCTCCTCCTCTTCACGTAGGCCACCAATTGTCCCAATTAGTGAGCCCGCCCAAGATTACATTGATCCTACTATGGAACAATGGGGTACTCACGACATGGATGTTGTAGGTGGCATTCAATTAGAAGAAGAAGAACAACAACAACAACCCGAAACCACACAACCCCGTAGTAGTAGGAAAAGTAGAGGAGAAACTAGCGATTGGCACAAGTTTTATGAGTATATCCCGGACGAACATATTTCGGGTGTAGGTTTGAAAGTGTGTAAAACATGTAGCAAAACATACAAATTCAAGAGGGGTGACGGCACCGGTACAATTAGTAGACACATACAACATAATCACAAAGAACTTCTTGATCAAATACAAAGCCAACAAAAAATTAACCCTATGACCGGTCAAGTAGATAGCCACCCTTATGATCCCGAACTCGTTCGTCGGGAAATGGCCCGATTAGTCATTAAGGAAGACTTGCCATTTTCCTATCCCGAGAGTAGGAACTTGGAAAATTTTAATCAAACGGCCTTAAACCCTCATTTTAGAAGAATTCCGAGAAATACTTGTAAATCGAATTGTTTTAAAGTGTATGTTGAAATGAAGGACGCGTTGATTGCAATTTTATGGAGTTTAACTTGTAGGGTTAGTTTAACTTCGGATTGTTGGACGGGTGTCAACAATATTCAAACGATGGGAATAACCTGTCATTGGATCGACAATGATTGGATTCTTCAAAAAAGAATCATATCACTTGCGGCGTTGCCGTATCCCCATAGTGGCGCTGAAATAGCAAACCGTATTATAGAAATTTGTGATGTTTTTCATATTCGCGATAAAATTATGGCTATTAGTTTTGATAATGCATCTAACAACAATGTAGCAATTACTACTTTAAAATCTGTATTAAACCCTCCATCTGACAATATTTTTCATGTTAGATGTGCATGTCATATTATAAATTTATGTGTTCAAGATGCATTAAAAATAGCTGATCCATATATAGTTAAAATTAGAAATTGTGTATATTTTATTGCATTAAGTCCAAGCATTTTACAAGAATGGAAAGCTTGGTGTAGGGTTAGAAATGTTCCTTTTAGAAAATTTCCAAAGGATGTTAGACACCGATGGAATTCTACTTTTGATTTATTGAATGTTGTCACCGATTATAAAGCAGTTGTAAATGATTTTTGTATCGCAAAAAATATGCACAATTTTGAAATGACTCCGCCCGATTGGTATTTTGCCGAAGCTTTGTTGAAATTTTTAGAACCTTTTAAAACCGCAACTTTAAAGTTTTCAAAAACATATGAATCTACTTCTAGTAGCATTTTTATTGAATTAGTTAGCATGATGCAAATATTTAACGAAATGTTAAATGATCCCTATATTAGTGACATTGTAATACCTGCATTTCAAAAATTTTTGAAATATTATTTTCCTCCTCCTATGTTGATTTGTGTTGCTACTGTTATGGATCCTCGTATCAAATTAGAAGGTATGAAGAATTTGATAGAAATGTTTTTTGCATGCTTAGATAACAATGTAGAATTAACAATTGATTGCGCTACTTTTTTAGTTCAGTTTGAATCTACATTAAATAACTTGTATGATTATTATGATAGACGTTTTGCTTCTAGTAGTACAACTTCTGTAGTTAGTTCTTCTTCTGGTAGTTCTAAAGGTAAAAGTAAAATTGGTGATAGAACATTTAGTCTACTTGAACAAATTCAGTCTAAAAAACCTAGGACTAATCAACCAAATGAATTAAATTGGTATAACCAACAGGATACTGAGCCTACTCTTTCCCCACTAGATATTTTATAATGGTGGAAAGAACATGAACACACTTTTAGTATTCTGTCTATTATGGCTAAAGATTTGTTAACTCCTCCTGTCTCTACAGTTGCTTCTGAGAGTGCATTTTCTACAAGTGGCAGGGTTCTATCTGATTACAGAAACCGGTTGAAGCCCGAGGCGTTGGAGATGCTCGTTTGCACAGAAGACTGGCTGAAGGCTGAAGATAGGACGCAAGGGAAAGCACTATCAAGTTCTACAAGTGGGAGCAACTCGCCCGAAGAAGAAGAACAACAACAACAATAGCTTTTCATCTTATGTTAAATTAGAAAAATTGTAGTCAATTAAAATTGTACATAAGAAATATGTTATTGTATAAAACTTATTTGTGAATTGAATTCTTCATTTCATTTCGTTATAAATTGTTCAAATTGTATCACTTAAATTCGTATGAATAAAATTTCAAAATTTGTTGTCAATTTCACTTTTTCAATCTTATTATTATTATTATCACGATTTTTTTTGTTTATTAGTATTATTACTTACTTAGTATTATAATTAAACATTATTTGGGGATATTTGATTCAATTTGAAGAATTGTAGTATTATTACTTATTAGTATTATTACAAAATTTAGTGAATTACATACTTAGTATTATAATTAAACATCACTAGTATCATGCACGTGCGATGCACGTGGAGGAAGAAGGGAAAAGACCAAAAAAAAAGGGAAATAATTCCCAAACTGATCCACTGACGAAAATATGTACCAAACTGGGCCACTTTCGCACGTGCACGCGGGGAAGAAGGAAAAGGACAAAAAAAGGAAAATAATTTCCAAATTGATCAACTGCCGAAAATATTTACCAAACTGGTTTACTTTCGAAAATATTTACCAAAATGGGTCACCTGGCTTCAAAATGACAAAAAAAAAAAAAAAAAAAAAAATCAATGACAAATACCGCTAAGGCCTTCTCCCATTATAATAGTAGAGATTTGGGGATATTTGAAGAATTGTAGTATTATTACTTATTAGTGGTAATGTAGTATTACTTAATTAGTATTATAATTTTAAACTACCAAAAAAAATTACTTACTTAGTATTACTTACTTACTTACTTAGTATTACTTACTTACTAAGTATTACTTACTTAGTATTACTTACTTACTTAGTATTATAATTTTGAAGAATTGTAGTATTATTATTACTTATTAGTAGTAATGTAGTATTACTTACTTAGTAATGTAGTATTACTCACTTAGTATTATTATTAGTAGTAATGTAGTATTACTTAGTATTACTTCAATTTAAGCTACCACAAAAAAAAAAAAAAAAAAAATTATATATATATTGATATGACTAAAAATAGGATTAAATCGGGACCGTTCACATCGGACACGAATCTTAAAGCTCAGGGGTAAAACGGTAATTTCGCCTACAAACGGGTCTGAAATGGGAACTGGGTCTTTATTCAAAGCCCAATAACTCATGAACGGATCCACGTCAACTGGGTACGGGTTCCAACCCGCTGCATGCCCGGTCCAACAAGATACAATCAAGGTCCCTGATTAGATCTAAATCAACGGCCATGATTCACATCTATCTTTTCACTGGGGATTAGGGATTAAATTCCTTAACTGATTACAGGGAATATACCTTATCAGATTACATGCCTTATCTGATTACGAGGAATATTCCTTATCTAATCACGGGGATTACATTCCTAAAACCAGTCCCTAAGACGCCTATAAATACCCCCCATCCATCTCCATTGCGAGGTAATCAATATTTTCTCAATTTACGCTCTTTCTTAATCATTTTTGATTACTGACTTGAGCGTCGGAGGGTGCGTCGCCGGGATCCCCCCCGGTGTCTCGCACTTTTTGCAGGTTAACGGCGGGAGTCAACGATCAATCTTCGACGGATCAGGTTTGGTTTTGTTATTCAGGTTTTCCTCGAACTCACAAATTCTGTCTGTTTACCCCCACACCAGATTTAGCGGTAACAGATTGGCGCCGTCTGTGGGAAAACCAGACGAATAGCAGCCCCTCTTCCCGTTGGTCCGATCTTCTCCAGCCATGCCTCCGAGAAAAGTCAGGTCCAGAGGGTCCAACCGCGGGCCCAACCCCGCCGATCAGCAAGAGGTAGTCCCCGTCCAACCCGCTCCGCAGCAGGGACAACCCCCGCCTCAAGTGGAGGACCCTCTTCAACAAGATCAGCCTCCTCTTCAGAATCAGGAACCCCCCAAGGGTCCCACCGGTCCTCAGAATGCCGGTGTGGGGGGCTCCCGCATGAAGCAACCTCTCCATCAAGACCGCGTCTCCATACACAAAGCCTCTACGGATTCCATGGCCTCTCATAATCCTCAAAACCGGCAGAAGGTGGAGGACTTACGCCACCGTCTGGACGAGAAGCGGGCCCGAGAGGGAGCCTCCCGCCGACGACATCCGGGTGGGCGATCCCCTCACCGCCGAGACTACAGAAGATCCCCTGTCCGAAGGGGAAGGAGGGAGTCCCCCGAGCATTACAGAAGGAGGCACTCCCCCGCAGATCGGCAACAGCCCAGGAACAATGAGGCACCAATCACCCGTGCCGAGTTCCAGCAGTTCCAAGCAATGGTACAACAGGCACTCAACCTCCGTCAAAACCCTAATGAGCCGAAGGCCCCATCTCCTCCTCCGGTCCGAAGCTCTCGCCGGCGATCCCCATCTCCTCGTCCTGCTCCTAGTAACTCCTGGCGTACCCCAAGTCCTCGTCGCTCCCGAAGTTACCATCGCCGTAGCCTTCTCTCTCCCTCCTACGAAGACGAGTCTAGAGGCTCGGCTGATTACCGTCGGAGGGACGACGCCATGCATCGCCGTCTTCATGAGGTAGAGAGGCGCCTGGGTCAGATAAACCGAGAAGAAGAGCTCAGGGGGAGAACTCTTCGTCCTAGCAGACCTCCTTTCTCCCGAACCATAGTGGATGCACCTGTGCCGTTCGGGTTCAAACCTCCCCAGTTCGAGATTTACACCGGAGAAACTGACCCCGTTGATCACATAGAGAGTTTTAAGACTCTGATGCTCCTCCATCAAGCTTCCGACGCCCTCCTCTGCAAGACCTTCCCCGCAACACTGAAGGGCCCAGCTCGAGAATGGTACTCCCGCCTCGCACCGTCTTCCATATTCTCCTTCGAGCAGTTCGAAACACTCTTCATCACCCACTTCGTGAGCAGCAGACGCACGGAGAAGACCAGCATCTCACTCCTCCAACTTAGACAGGAGAAAGGTGAGAAATTAAGAGACTATGTGAAGAGGTTCACTGCGGAGGTCAGGTCCATGGCCTCCCTCGACCAATCCGTCGCAACAACCGCCTTCCAATCCAACGTCTTCAATTCCAGCCTCCGCTCCTCTCTTGCTAAGAAGCCTCCACAGAACTTTGCCGACCTCCTTCTCAGGTGTGACAAGTACATTCGTGCCGAAGAGGCCGCCTACCCTCCAAGCTTCGGAGGGTCTACCTCAGGGACGAAACGAAAGCTGACCGAAGAAGAAGAGGCTAAGAAGCTTCAGAAGGACAACAATGGACAGCATCGCCCGACTCCTCGGTTTGAGAAGTTCACCCCCCTCGTTGCCAACATATCAGAAGTTCTTATGGAAGTGGACAAGGAAGGGCTACTCCGTGCACCCCCTAGAATGAACACACCTGGAAAGAAGAGGAACAAGGATAAGTGGTGCCGCTTTCACAGGGACCACGGCCACGACACGGATGATTGTCGGGCTCTCAAGGAGGATATCGAAGAACTCATACAGCGGGGGCACCTTACCAAGTTCGTCCAAAAAGATGGGGCCGAGCCTCCCTACTAAGGAGCCAACGAACAAACGGAAAGACCCGCCGAGCTTCAAGACTCAGAACCTCCCAGCTCCCCTCGAGAGGTCTTCACCTTATCATAGAAGTAGGATCTTGATTTTCAATAAGGCCGATGCTTGTAACTCGGCCAACAGCATGTAATAATGGCTCGCCTTATTGAAGCAGCCACTTAGTTTATTTCAATAAAAACTTTACATCTTTTCATTGAAAATTATTGCTCTTGCTTCTTTATCCTTCTGGGTCGCGACTCTCTTAAATGGTGGGTTCGGAGTCCAACTTCCTCTACATGGCACCTCCCGCAACTCACTAAACTCTAACGATGGCTCCGGAGTCCAACACTTGGCTCGATTCTACTTCGCAAGTTCGCTCCCAAGCGATCTAGAAGTAGCTCGCCATTCGGAACTGCTCCCACAGCCGTTGAATGGTTCGGAGTCCAACACTTGGTTCGACTCTACTCCGCAAGTTCGCTCCTAAGCGAGCTAGGGGTAGTTCGCCATTCGGAATTGCTCCCACAACCCTTAAACTGACAATGGTTCCGGAGTCCAACACTTGGCTCGATTCTACTTCGCAAGTTCGCTCCCAAGCGATCTAGAAGTAGCTCGCCATTCGGAACTGCTCCCACAGCCGTTGAATGGTTCGGAGTCCAACACTTGGTTCGACTCTACTCCGCGAGTTCGCTCCTAAGCGAGCTAGGGGTAGTTCGCCATTTGGAATTGCTCCCACAACCCTTAAACTGACAATGGTTCCGGAGTCCAACACTTGGCTCGATTCTACTTCGCAAGTTCGCTCCCAAGCGATCTAGAAGTAGCTCGCCATTCGGAACTGCTCCCACAGCCGTTGAATGGTTCGGAGTCCAACACTTGGTTCGACTCTACTCCGCGAGTTCGCTCCTAAGCGAGCTAGGGGTAGTTCGCCATTCGGAATTGCTCCCACAACCCTTAAACTGACAATGGTTCCGGAGTCCAACACTTGGCTCGATTCTACTTCGCAAGTTCGCTCCCAAGCGATCTAGAAGTAGCTCGCCATTCGGAACTGCTCCCACAGCCGTTGAATGGTTCGGAGTCCAACACTTGGTTCGACTCTACTCCGCAAGTTCGCTCCCAAGCGATCTAGAAGTAGCTCACCATTCGGAATTGCTCCCACAACCCTTAAACTGACAATGGTTCCGGAGTCCAACACTTGGCTCGATTCTACTTCGCAAGTTCGCTGTTAAGCGAGCTAGAAGCGGTTCGCCATTCGGAATTGCTCCCACAATCGTTGATTCCCTCACTTAAACAACGAGTTCGGAGCTCACAACTCTCTCCTTGGGTCGCTCCTCAAGCTCGTCTCACAAAGGGCTCTCTCCCAGAGTCAAGCTCTTCACTCCGCTCGCCCCCGGAGCGGACCTCTTCTCAACGAGTTCAGAGCTCACCACTCTCTCCTTGGGCCGCTCCTCATGCTCGTCTCACAAATGGCTCCCTTCCAGAGTCAAGCTCTTCACTTCGCTCGCCCCCGAAGTGGACCTCTTCTCAACGAGTTTGGGGCACAACTCTCTCCTAGAGTTCCTTCTCACACTCGTTTCACAAATGGCTCTCTCCCAAAGCCAAGCTCTTCGATTTGCTCACCTCAAAGGATGGGTCTTCCCACGGCTCTTACAAGGGTCTTCCTGACACAAGGGTTTTTCCCAGCACGGCTTCTCCGCCCCTAGGAGTGGAGCTCCTCTTCCAAAATCCCCACGACCAAAACACTCCTCAACTTCATGAAGACAAGGATGTTGCGGGGCTATTTTGACCATTATGGAGGGTGAATCCTCGTCTCACTCCTAAAGAGAAGTTGTAGATCTTCGGATTAGCTTCGAAACAAGGGGTCGTACGCCCCGAGCCGACCTCCGTAGCACCGGGAATATCAAGAAGAACTCTGCAGGGAAAATTGGAGTTCGGCACCCGCTGCCGAGCGTTCTTGCCACCGACCGTTTTACGGGCTTGAGTTCGGCAGTCAAGATCTCCAAAAAATTTCTAAGTCTCGAGCCTCGGCACCCGCTCCGAGCGTTCTTGCCACCGACCGTATTACGGGCTTGAGTTCGGCACATTTGAGTTCGGCACCCGTGCCGAGCGTTCTTGCCACCGACCGTTTTACGGGCTTGAGTTCGGCACCAGCTGCCGAGCGTTCCTGACACCGACCGTTTTACGGGCTTGAGTTCGGCACCAGTTGGGTTCGGCACCAGCTGCCGAACGCTCTCAGCACCGACCCACAAGCAACACACACACACACACACACACACACACACACACACAAAAAGGGGGGGGGGGTACAAGGGGCCGGGTCCGGACCCGTTAAGGGGATCCAACCCGAACCCCTTCCATCTCCTTCCTCAGCATTTTGGCGCCAAAACAGAACCCAAGCAAAAAACAAATAAAACAGCACAGTTCGTCACCTCCATCGCCAAATACCGAACTCACCCCCTTCGTCGCCAAGCTCCGACGAGCTTCGCCGTGGCGTCAAGCTTCGACGAGCTTCGCCATGGCGTCAAGCTCCGACGAGCTTCGCCGTGGCGTCAAGCTCCGTCACCGAGCTAGCATCCACCACCAGGCCAGCCATGGCCGAACCACGAGCTCCGCGCTCGCCAATGCCGAACTTGAATCTCCAACTCCATGGCCGAGTTCCCGACCTCTCCGAGCCTCGCCAAGGCATAAGCTCCGTCAGAGAGCTGGACCGCCGCCACCATGGCCGAGCTCCATCTCCAATTCCAAGCCCCTGTCTAGCTTCGAAAACCCATCGCACGGCTGTCAAACTCCCCCTCGAGCGGAGCTTCGAATCCAACTTCTCCTCGCCAAAACTCCACCACCGGCGAGCTCCGACTTCGTCAACATCGCCGAGCGTCGCCATGACGCCGAGCTCCACGACAGCGAGCTTCCCTCGACGAGCTCCGAGCTCCGAGCTCACCGCCATAGAGCTCGCAGTTCACCTCCACCAACGAGCTCCGAGCTATCAACGAGCGAGCTCAGAGAGACGAACTCCGAGCCCCACTCAACTCCGAGATCTCCTTCGCGAGCTCTTCGCCTGCCTCCCATGCCGAAACTCCAACTTCACCACCGCCACGTCCAAGCTCACACTCCGGAGCTCTGAGCTCCGAGCACCATGGCTCCGTCGTCGAGCCCGCTGTCGAGCTCGCCAAACCACCGCGAGCTCCCCTCGCCGAGCTCAACGCTCCGTCTCCATCATCAACTCAGCGAGCTCCACCATGGCCGAGCTCCACCATCGCCGTGTCTCCCCGTCGTCGAGCTTCTTCCCACCGAGCTCATCGACAACCGTTGCGAAGTCCTCTGCCAACCCACCGCCGAGCTCAGTCTCCTTCGTCGAGCTCCACTTCCGTTCGCCTCCTTCTTCACCGAGCTCTATCACTGAGCTCGACCCCATCACCGAGCCGTTCTCCTCTATCCGCCGAAGCCGACAAACGAAGCTCAGCCACGGCCGACCACCTTCACTCCGAGTTCCGATGCCGAGCTCCGCCTTCGTCTCCTTCGCGAGCTCTGCTACACCTCCGAGCTCCAATGCCGAGCTCTCAAAGCTCCGAAGCAACGAAGTCCGAACTCCCACTTCGCCGGAGCTCCATTCCCGTCGAGCTTCTTCTCCAAGCTCGAACCCATTCACCACGGTGCCGAGCTCTAGTATGTCGACCGCCGTCGCCAAATCTCCGTTCCAGTCGAAGCTCGAACCCTTCGTTGAAGCTCCTCGCTCGCGAGCGAAGGCGAAGAAAAAGCAGAGGAGAACGGAGAAGAGAAAGAAACGAAGGAGAGAAGAGAAAAAAAAAAAGAAAAAAAAAGTCAACGGATTGACTTGCCACGTGGCGCCACGTAGACTTCGGCCGCCTTTTCCGAGCATTCATGGCACCGACCCTCTTATATGGAGAAAAAATCAGCCAACCCACACGATCCGTCCGATCGTCTCAAAATTCGCGTCGTGACACGATCGACGCTCAGGAACGCGCCACGTGTCCCGATCGTGATCTGCCTCACGATGCGCGCAGATCTGATCATGATGGACGACCAGAAACGCGCCACGTGTCCCGATCGTGATCTGCCTCACGATGCGCGCAGATCTGATCATGATGGACGACCAGAAACGCGCCACGTGTCCCGATCGTGATCTGCCTCACGATGCGCGCGGATCTGATCATGATGGACGGTCAGAAATCTGCCACGTGTCTAGGTAATATTTAAATTATTTATTTATTTATTTAATTGTTTTTTTTATTTATTTAAAAAAAAATCCGAAAAGATAATTAAAAAATCGAAAAAATTAATTAAAAATTCTAAAAATAATTATTAATTCAGAAAAAATTATTTTTAAATTCTGAAAAAATAATTATTAAATTAGAATAATTAATTAATATTTTTGATAATTAATTATTTAATCCGAAAAATGAATAAAAAATTCAAAAAAATGAGAAAAAATTCAGAAAAATCTGGAAAAATCACCAAAAATCCAGAAAATTCTGAGGATATTTTTGGGTATTTTACAAGCCCAGAATAACACCGTTACACCCCCGAACAAGATCCGAACTCCCTTAAGAACACCGATAAAATCCCGTACGCCATTAGAACAGTAAACTACTCCTCAAAGGCTGATCAAACTCAGTCTTTAGGAGTGGGGGGCTCGTGATATGGCTAAAAATAGGATTAAATCGGGACCGTTCACATCGGACACGAATCTTAAAGCTCAGGGGTAAAACGGTAATTTCGCCTACAAACGGGTCTGAAATGGGAACTGGGTCTTTATTCAAAGCCCAATAACTCATGAACGGATCCACGTCAACTGGGTACGGGTTCCAACCCGCTGCATGCCCGGTCCAACAAGATACAATCAAGGTCCCTGATTAGATCTAAATCAACGGCCATGATTCACATCTATCTTTTCACTGGGGATTAGGGATTAAATTCCTTAACTGATTACAGGGAATATACCTTATCAGATTACATGCCTTATCTGATTACGAGGAATATTCCTTATCTAATCACGGGGATTACATTCCTAAAACCAGTCCCTAAGACGCCTATAAATACCCCCCATCCATCTCCATTGCGAGGTAATCAATATTTTCTCAATTTACGCTCTTTCTTAATCATTTCTGATTACTGACTTGAGCGTCGGAGGGTGCGTCGCCGGGATCCCCCCCGGTGTCTCGCACTTTTTGCAGGTTAACGGCGGGAGTCAACGATCAATCTCCGACGGATCAGGTTTGGTTTTGTTATTCAGGTTTTCCTCGAATTCACAAATTCTGTCTGTTTACCCCCACACCAGATTTAGCGGTAACATATATATTATTAAACGGGCCAACCCGCGGGTCGACCCGGCCCAACCCGGGTTGAGCCCTAAAGGGTTCACGGGTTGGGCGGGCCACCCAATTAAGAATCTGACCCGGCCCAGCCCGGCCCGTATAACACCCCAACCCGGCCCGGCCCGCCTACCCAAGCGTGCCAACCCGCACGGGTTGGGCCCGGCCCGGCCCGGTCGACCCATCTGCCACCCCTATGTGTGTTGAGTGGGTGGGGGTTGGAACCCCACTTGCACAACATTCCTATTTTCCTACAATGTGATGAGAGTGTATATGTATCTTGGGTGGGTGGGTGGGTTTATGGCTACACAAAAAATATCCAAAAATAGTGAGATTTTTTTAAAAAAGTTGCTTCAAAACTAATAAGGACAACATATATGTAAGAACCATAACTTTTGGGGGTCATCCCGTAGAAAATAATGAAAAAAAAAAAAATTCAAATAATATATATAACCATAGACCATCCACAGTCGTTTACTATATTTTCCAAATTCTCATTGTATGAGAAACAAGCTGCTGCAATCGTTTGCTATTTTGTCAAAATTTGGTAAAATAGCTACAGTCGCTTCTATTTTTGAGAAGCGAGAGTGCGATTCTCAAATTATAAGAGACGATACAAGTTGTCTCGTCCCAATTTTTAATTTTTATTTTTAATCGCGTAGGACGAGACAACATGTATCGTCCCATTTTTTTTTAATCTCGTCGGATGATACATGTATCGTCCCAATTTTTTTTTTTCTTTTCCAAATGATCGAACGGTCAGATTCATCGGAAAAAAAAAATCAATTTCACCTCAGACGAGACAAGTTGTCTCTGTAGGATAATGGCTCGATTCTGGTTCAGATTGTTTTGGAGTATCTGCAGCAAAAGAAAGTTACAGTATCAGTCGACTGATAGAAGGATCAGGCGACTGTCCAGAGAGTTTTCAAAGGCTAAAGATACAAGCAGCAGCAGAGCAGCAGTCGACTGGCCAGTCGACTGTCCTGCACAAGACCAGTCGACTGGGTAGATGACCAGTCGACTGACGACGGTATTTTGAACTGGATCAGGCCCAATTCGAAAAGGCCCAATAGTTTCCCTATAAATACACTTGTTAGGGTTTTGTAATTAGTGACGAAAATTAGAGATCCCTATTTCGGTTTTGCAGCCGTCATTATTTGTAAGGGTTTGTTTTCGCCCATTGGTGATAATTTGAAGAAGAAGAAACCCCAACCGCCCCGTGGATGTAGGCATGTATTTTGCCGAACCACATTAAATCTGTGTGTCCTTTTGTGTTGGTTTGTTTTGTGTTTTCTCGCTGGTTCTCTCTTTGTATTCCGCATTGATTCTTGTTGGTTTGATTCGTATCCGCGCACAAGTGGTATCAGAGCTGTTGGTTCGACCTAGAGGGAGATGGCGGGTGATGCAGATGCAACCAAGGAAGTTGTGGGATCAAGTTCATCAAGAACAACGATTCACAACGCAAAATTTGAAGTTGAAAAATTTGATGGGACAAACAATTTCGGGATGTGGCAATGTGAGGTTTTGGATGTTCTTGTTCAACAAGAACAAGATGTTGCTTTGGAAGTTGAAAAACCTAAGGATATGTCCGAAGCAGATTGGAAGAAGTTGAATCGAGTTGCGTGTGGGACTATTCGGCTCTTTATTGAGAAGGCTCAGAAGTACGATTTGATGAGGGATACCATTGCTGCGGTGTTGTGGAAGAAACTCGAAGACAAATACATGAGGAAAAGTTTGGAGAATCGGCTGTATTTGAAGAAGAGACTTTTTCGCTTCACCTATACGGAAGGTATGTCTATGAATGCTCATGTTGAATCATTTAATAAATTGTTGGCTGATTTGTTAAATTTGGATGAGCAAATTAAGGATGAAGATAAAGCCCTAATCCTGTTGAATTCATTACCTGAAAGTTATGATCATTTAGCAACTACTTTATTATATGGAAAAGATACTGTGAAATATGAAGATGTTGCAAATGCTTTGTTGAATAATGAGACTAGGAGAAGGGATAAGATGGTTGATAGAGAAACTTCTGAAGCGTTGATTGTAAGGGGCAGGACTGAGACTAGATCTGAGTCCAAATCTGGGAAAAAGGAAAACAAATCTCGTTCTAAATCGAGAGGAGTTTCAAAGGACAGGAAAATACCGGCCAAAGATGAATGTGCTTTCTGTCATGAGAGGGGGCATTGGAAAAAGGATTGTCCAAAGCTACGAAATAAGGGAAATTCGACTGCAAATGTGACTGTTGATAATTTAGAAAGTGGCGAGGATTTTTCTTTTGCACTTGCTTCTAGTCCCTCACTTTATCAAGAAGTATGGTTTCTTGATACAGCAGCCTCCTATCATATGTCTTGGAAAAAGGAGTGGTTTACTTCTTTGGAGTATATGGATGGTGGTGTAGTTTTGATGGGAAATGATGCACCTTGTAAGAAGGTAGGAATCGGGAAAATTGAATTGCTAATGCACGATGGTCTTATTAGGGAGCTTTCAGATGTATGGTATGTTCCAGATTTGAAAAAGAATCTGATTTCACTAGGTGCTTTGGAGGCCAGTGGATTGAAATTTGCTAGTGAAGGTGGCATTCTGAAGGTGACTAGCGGATCACTCGTGGTGATGAAAGGGCAAAGAAAGAGGAACTTGTTTTTCTTGCAGGGAAAAACATATTTGGGTCAGGCTGCCAGTGTAACTGAGAAGCCTAAACAGGTTGTTCCCGACTCTACTAGGTTGTGGCATATGCGACTCGGGCATGCAGGAGAAAAGGCCTTGCAGGGGCTTGTGAAGCAAGGGTTGCTTAAAGATGCTAAAGGGTGCAAGTTGGAATTTTGTGAACATTGTGTTTTGGGTAAGCAAACTAGGGTGAAATTTGGTACAGCTGTACATCAGACAAAGGGTATCCTCGATTATGTGCACACAGATGTTTGGGGCCCTACTCAGACACCTTCTATGAGTGGTAGACACTGGTTTGTTACTTTTGTGGATGATTACTCCAGACGAGTTTGGGTATATACCATGAAGCACAAAGATGAAGTTTTGACATTGTTCACAAGTTGGAAGAAGAAAGTTGAAAATCAGACTGGTAGGAAGATTAAGGTTCTGAGGTCAGATAATGGAGGGGAATACAAGAATGATCCGTTTCTGAAGTTGTGTGAAGATGAAGGGATCCAGAGGCACTTCACAGTTAGGAAGACTCCACAGCAAAATGGGGTTGCAGAAAGGATGAACAGAACCTTACTTGAGAAGGTAAGATGTATGTTAGCACAGTCTGGGTTGAAGAAGACATTTTGGGCAGAAGCTGTTATATATGCAAGCCACATTGTCAACCGTTTACCATCAGCAGCACTTGAAGGCAAGACGCCTATTGAGGTATGGAGTGGTAAACCTGCATCTGATTATAGTTTTTTGCATATATTTGGTTGTCCTGCTTATTTTCATGTAACTGAAACTAAACTTGATGCAAGAGCCAAGAAGGCTATATTTGTTGGTTTTAGTACTGGTGTCAAAGGTTACAGGTTGTGGTGTCCAGAACAGAAGAAGTTAGTAATCAGCAGAGATGTCACTTTTGATGAGACCAGCATGATCAGCTCGGGACAGTCGACTGGTGAGCAGCAGAAGAGTGGGACAGTTCTTCAACAGGTGAGTAGAAGAAGTTCGGGACAGTCGACTGATGAACAGGAGCAGTCGACTGGTGGTCCAGAACAGCAGAATTGTGGGAGCTCGGGACAGTCGACTGGTGGCAATAACCAGTCGACTGGTAGGAGAGTTTTCCAACAGGTGGAGTTAGAAAAGTTGTCAGTTGAAAATCCTGTTCCTGTCCAAGATGAAGATGATGTGGTTGATACTGAGAATGATGAAGAAGTTCCTATCCAGCAGGAAGAATCAATTGCAGTAAGAAGGCAAAGAAGAGATATCAAACGACCGTCTCGTTTTACAGACACAGTTGCATTTGCTCTTCCCATTGTGGATGATGAAGTTCCCTCCAACTTCAAAGAAGCTACTAGAAGTTCAGAAAATGCAGATTGGAAAGTTGCTATGGATGAAGAGATGAACTCTCTTCATAAGAATAAGACTTGGGATCTAGTGCAACTACCAAAGGGGAAGAAAGCAATTGGTTGCAAGTGGGTGTATACGAAGAAAGAAGGTCCAAAAGGCAGTGTTCGGTTCAAGGCTAGACTAGTTGCAAAGGGGTATGCTCAACAGGAAGGAATTGACTATAATGAAGTGTTCTCTCCAGTTGTGAAGCATCCTTCTATTCGGATTTTGTTGGCATTGGTAGCACAGTTTGACCTTGAGTTGACACAGATGGATGTGAAGACTGCGTTCTTACATGGGGATCTAGATGAAGAAATTTATATGTTACAGCCAGATGGGTTCAAGACAGCTGGAAAGGAAAATTGTGTTTGCAGGTTGAAGAAGTCTCTCTATGGTTTGAAGCAATCTCCAAGGCAGTGGTATTTGAGGTTTGATCAGTTTATGAAGGTGCAGAGATATTCCAGAAGTGAGTTTGATCATTGTGTTTACTTCAGGAAGTTGCAGGATGGCTCTTTCATATATCTGTTATTATATGTGGATGACATGTTGATTGCCTCTAAGAATGCTAAGGAGATTCAAAATTTGAAGAATCAGTTGAGTTCTGAATTCGAGATGAAGGATCTTGGTGAAGCCAAGAAGATACTTGGGATGGAGATAGCTAGAGACAGGGCGAAGGGCATAGTGAGTTTGACACAGAAGCAATATCTTTTGAAGGTGCTGAAACGGTTCGGTATAGATGAGAAGACTAAACCAGTAAGTACACCCTTAGCCAGTCATTTCAGAATTAGTGCTTCTCAGTCTCCAAGTACAGATGAAGAGAGACAGTATATGGCAAATGTACCTTACACTAGTGTGGTTGGCAGTTTGATGTATGCCATGGTTTGTACTCGACCAGACATCTCTCAGGCGGTGAGTATGGTTAGTCGATATATGCATGATCCAGGCAAAGAGCATTGGCAAGCAGCTAAATGGATTTTGAGGTACATAAGTGGCACCACAGATGTGGGTTTGAAATTTGAAAGGGATGACAATATTAGCAGGTTATTAGTTGGATATGTTGATTCAGACTATGCAGGTGATCTAGATAAGAGGCGGTCTACTACAGGCTATTTGTTTACGATGGCTAGAGCACCTATAAGTTGGAGGTCAAATTTGCAGTCCACTGTAGCGTTGTCTACTACTGAGGCTGAATACATGGCGGTTGCTGAGGCCATGAAGGAAGCCATTTGGATACATGGACTTTTGAAGAGCTTGGGAATTCATCGGGAGAAGGTGGAGGTACATTGTGACAGTCAGAGTGCCATTCATTTAGCGAAGAACCAAGTTCATCATTCGAGGACCAAACATATTGATGTCCGTTATCATTTTGTGCGTGATTTGATAAAGGATGGTGATATTCATTTGGTGAAGATTGGGACAGCTGATAATCCTGCTGATATGTTGACCAAAGTTGTTGGAGCAGCCAAGTTCAAGCATTGCATGAACCTGGCTAATATTTTGCATGTTTGATGATTTGGAATGGGCGGTTGGAATGGTGCTTCGCTATTTGTTCGCCTAGTATGTGATATCATACTAAGGTGGAGTTTGGATTTGTTGTTACATTTGATGATGAGCATTTAGAGTATTTGTGGAGATTGCTTGGGCTACTTGGAAGATCTTGCCAAGGTGGAGATTGTTGGATACTTGGTGGAAGATCTCGCCAAGGTGGAGATTGTAGGATAATGGCTCGATTCTGGTTCAGATTGTTTTGGAGTATCTGCAGCAAAAGAAAGTTACAGTATCAGTCGACTGATAGAAGGATCAGGCGACTGTCCAGAGAGTTTTCAAAGGCTAAAGATACAAGCAGCAGCAGAGCAGCAGTCGACTGGCCAGTCGACTGTCCTGCACAAGACCAGTCGACTGGGTAGATGACCAGTCGACTGACGACGGTATTTTGAACTGGATCAGGCCCAATTCGAAAAGGCCCAATAGTTTCCCTATAAATACACTTGTTAGGGTTTTGTAATTAGTGACGAAAATTAGAGATCCCTATTTCGGTTTTGCAGCCGTCATTATTTGTAAGGGTTTGTTTTCGCCCATTGGTGATAATTTGAAGAAGAAGAAACCCCAACCGCCCCGTGGATGTAGGCATGTATTTTGCCGAACCACATTAAATCTGTGTGTCCTTTTGTGTTGGTTTGTTTTGTGTTTTCTCGCTGGTTCTCTCTTTGTATTCCGCATTGATTCTTGTTGGTTTGATTCGTATCCGCGCACAACAGTCTCGTCTTAAGCTAAAAAACTTGGGACGGGACAACCCGTCCTGGTTTTGTGGCTAAGTTTAGTGGTAGGTTTAGGCTTTTAATTAGGTTTAGTCTGTCATTAATTAGGTTTAGATTATATTTTAATATTTAATTTATTTAATTAACATATTTTAATTGTTAATTAGTTATTAATTAAATCTAAAAAAATAAAAATTAACAGACGAAACAAGTTGTCTCGTCCTACTCAAATTTGAGAAAAAAATAGCAAACGATCACTGCAGAAGATTTGGCTATTTGCTATTACTGTAGCCGCCATTTGCTCAAAAATGAGAAACACCATTGTGGATGCTCAACTCATTCAATCCAAATGCATATCCACCCATTATCAAGCACCCAAAACATAAACTCATACAAGTGCTAAAAAGAGGGAAAGGTTAGCAATAATGAGAGTTATCCTGATTCATTCATTCTCTAACATGCAATAGCTGTAAGAACATGTTGTATACTGAGACGTCACTCTGCCTAAAACTGCTGATGCCTTCTTCTTCTTCTAGTGAGAAGTTCGCCAAAAACAGAGAATAAAAAGCCAAAAGTTCACTAATTACACACAAGATACAGTAAACAGCTACAAGAAGTAAACAGATGCATCTCACCAGACGAAATTAAGCTATTATAACTTTGACAAAAGGAGAAGGAGCAGTGTGAGCTCACGAGAATGAAGGAATATTGTCACGTCATCTTCAAGTTATGGTTACAGTTGAATAAGGTCTCATATATTATCTTTAGGATAGCAATTTCCAAAATGTACAGATGGCAATAATGAGAATTTGCACGGTTTGCAGAAGCCGGTTTGCAAGACATATCCCACATACAACGGCCGAAATGATGATCACCAAAGAACAAAGACTAGGTTTTTTTAATCACCAGAAGAGCAACGAAGACACTTGCAATGGAAACCAAACCCGTGAGATAGTACAGCCCGCCTAGCCTCACCATCCATGCTCGTATCAATGTAGCATACGCGAAGCTCCTCACCTGAAACCAAATCAAACTGCGATCAATTTTCATTTCAACGCAATTTTTTTAGTAACTAGTACCAATGTGAATCAAAACATAAGCACCCCTTGAATGAAATATTACCTGCTTCAATGTTGCGAAGAGCCTTCAGTCTTGAATCAGCATTGTCAATCCATATTATATGTGTGTTCGGATCTGAAAATACGAAATGATGGTCAACAAAAATACAAACGCACAAGTATAATGAAATTTTGTGGTATGTTAAATAGTCTTAAATTACATACTGGAAATCTAGTGGCAAGTGCAAAAGAAGTTGAGATGTAGCGGACTGGCGTATATGCGATCCAATGGTTTAGCTTTTAAATCTTGTTAGAATTTACAAATCTAGGATTTGAACTCTCAAGGACTAATCAGTTAACACTTGTTTTGATGAGTTTCTACCCATATTGACCTATACATAACTCCTCTTGGCAGATAATTGGGTTTTACTTCTATCATAAGAGAACACAATTTGATTCAATCCATTCACCATTCCACACCTGGTCCTCACTAGATATGTTACATGTCCAGCTGTGAATTGAGTTTTTCCAAATACTCTGATATGATGCATTTTTTTTTCTTCATCAGACCCTATATGAAAGAAACTTAAATGACATACAACTTTTCATTTATTTAATTCCCTCTACCTTCCCTTCCTTCTCCCAGGCAGGGTAAAACGTTGTTTTTTTTTTTGGAGATAAAAGTGACCTAGGTCACCGATTTCATTAATGAACAATTAACGAAACCACAAAATAACCATATTACACATCATCATTTCCTTCGAGCCCTACCGGCCCTCCCCTAAAGGTAAAACGTTGTTGGTGATGACTGTTTCCACTTTCCAAATAAAAAACAATAAGATATATACCCGAAACTTTCATGGAAACTATGTACTCACTAAAACATGTAGTGGTATGGTATCATCATCTTATCACATTTGAACAATGTGAGGCAGAGAATTGAAGGATCTATTTGAAAGACCTAAGGACGTTTGACACAGCTGTAATTTGGTATCAATCCTCTAAGAGCATCCACTATCATTTTGTAAAAACTCAAAATTTAGCAATTGAGTTGAAAAAAAACCCAACCATCGTTCGCTAAAGACTCAAAATTTAAAATACGAGTGAACAGTAGTTTGTAATTCGCTAAACATAGAAGTGGGGATAGAAGAAATGCTAAATATAGAAGACGGAAGAAAAAGATCCGTTTGAGGAGAAAAATCGGACAGACGGAAGATGATGCTCCGTCCGTCGATTAATTTAATTTTAAAAATTAAAAAAAACGAAAAGATGAGAGACGGATGAAGAAGCTCCGTCTCTCATCTTTTCTTATTTACAAAATTTGCCATCACTATATACAAAAATGTCATTTTCAAAAAAAAAAAAATTTTAAAATATCGGACGGAAGATCTTCTGTCCGAAAAGTTTCTTCCCAAACTTTTTTTCCGTAGTTACAAAATTTCCATTGACTATTTACGAAAATGCAATTTTCAAATTTTAAAAAAAAAAGACGGAAGATCATCTTTCGTCTTTTCTAAATTTGGCTTTTTAACGACCGCAGTGCTCTCCTAAGTTTGCTATTTTCTAAATGCTATATATATATGAATTTAGATTACAACGATAGTGGATGCTCTAAAAGAATGTTCCCTTGCAATTATAGCACATATATATACAAAAACACTGCACTTTGAAGTATAATAATGTTACTCATTAAAAGGAAAGGTGTACCACAATCATGATTGTAAAAGGATGGAAGCATATATAAAGCATTTCCTACAGCAGCTTCAGCTTCGACAGAGGCAGCAGCAAGTGCAAGTAGATCATCATAAGATTGAGCGACTAATTCAATCCGGAATGAATTTATACGAATACGGGCAAGCACATTGACGTACCAATGCTTAGTTAGAACTATTGTAGTTAAAGAAAACACATATGAACACATCTAATAAAAATCAAGCATAAGTCCCAGTCAAGGATACATGCCATCAATTCTTCCTCAATCTTTGCTTTCATAAGGGTATCTTTCAGTAAATCAAACTCTTCTTCCATCTAATATATAAAAGTACATGAATATATAACTGAAGCAATTATTAAAAGAAAGTGTGAAACTACAGAATACTTAATAGTAAACATCTATACTTGAAGCCCATCTCACCTGTAAAATAGTTTCAGGAAGTAATCTCGTTGGTTGGAGTATTTCAAGACTGTCTGGAGGTATTGCTCCAGATATAACCATGCAAGCCAACCGCTTTACCATGAGTGGATATTTCAAACCTCTGCTTCTGTATTATTAAACAAATTAGTACAAACAATCATAAACTTATATCTATATACTACACGTGAAAATTGATTGGTAGACAAAATGAAGCATTCTTTGGGAGTAATAACACCCCTTTAGTTGTCACAATTGGAAATTCAACTTGGAAATCTTCATCAGCATATCCTACCAGTATAATTTTAAAATATATGACAAAAATTGACAATAAGAAACTTTTTTTGAGGTATCTACCACCAAATTTCAGAAACCCTTTCTCCACTTGTAAGCCCCTATTTCTTAGTTTTAGGATTCAATGTAAAGCAGTAATTAAAAATTTGAAAATGTCAAGTTGTATATATCTTAAAAACAGAGGAAAGACCAAAAGATTGAAATATCTTCTTATCTATCAAAATCATAAGTCTAGCACTTTGAGGTCTTGGTGATATAACCGAATCTGTTCTGGAAGTAGCGGAACATAAGGAAATCAAACAAGATGCAAGTCTGTGAGATGTATAAATTAATGGTTGCCATCCGACATGCATGAAATGGGATACTGAAATAAAGAGTAAGGGAGATTGCTACCAAACTTAGGACATAAAAGCATAAGTGCATGATCATATATATATATACTAAGGCATATAGTTCAAATAGGATGTTTAAAGAAAAGATTCAAGAAACAAAATTGAACTTAACAAGTAATGCATGTTCTAGAATTGCAGCCAATACAATCATCAGTTATGTTAAGAAAGTATTATGTATAAGAACATAGATGAAATTTTCACAGTACACACTCTCAAACATGAGAAGTAAATAATTTACTATCGTTGAAGTTTCGTACCTGCAATGCTCATCATATGCTAACCAATCTGCCTTTTGTTCGACTTCATAGAATACCTTAAAAGACAATAAATAAACACCAAAATCAATTAGATAATTCAACCACGTAGCTTAGAGGATTAAGATAAGTAAAAAAGCGAATCAGCTAGTGTCTCTACGTCGTCTCCGAAAATCAAGAACAATATGGACCAATTAAATGAGAATGTTGCCACATAAAAGGAATTGAATGGGTAAAATTGTTGGATTTGTGTCTTGCATACAATGTTGGATAAGAAGAAGATAAGACAATGGAGGGATCGAGACGATTGGAAACGGAGTGGAGGCGAGAAGAAACGGTCGGCGGCAACATTGGGAGTTGCGGTCGACCGCAACGTATGTGCGGTCGACCGACCCTTGTACGAAGTTTTCCCGAGAGGGGGACAGTCGACCGTCTTGTTGGTGCGGTCGACCGTTCGCGGCGCTAATGGATATCGGGCTTGAGTCTGGCTGATTCGTGAAAAGCCCAACTTGCTCTTCAAGTTAGATCGTATGGCTCCTATCGTAGGGTTATCTCTTATGTAATATTCAATGACTATTGTAACAAGATATCAACATAGGGTTGTTAGGGATTTCTACTGAAAACCTCTCTTAGGATCTTGTTGAGTTATTCGATGCAATCAACACAAACTACCAAGCACATATGAGATCATACCAAACACACCAAAGCACACACAAATTTGTTCCGGTTGGGGCTTTCACCTTAATCCGGGGGGGAGAATAAACTCAAGATGTTATTCAACTAGAGAAGATACAAGAATATTATAATTCTCACCACGACACTCTCAAGCCTCACCAGCAAGTACTAGTTATTTATAATTAGAGAATCACTCAATCTCTCATTCTATGAAGTACTCTCTCTTTTGGCTCTCAATGGAGGCCAATAACAACAATATATAGAGATATAGAGAAAACCTAGTTTGATATCTTGATACAATAGCCTTTGAATATTTCTGAAGAGATAACTCTACGATAAGAGTCGTCATATCTGACTTGAAGAGCAAGTTGGGCTTCTCACGAATCACCAAGATCCGACCCAAAAAATCCATCAGCGCCGCGTGCAGTCGACCACACCTCAAGGTCGGTCGACCGTCCCCCTCTCGGGAACTTCTACAGAGTTGGGCGAGTAGGGCGGTCGATCGCACCCCAAGTACGGTCGATCGCAACTCCATCTGCTGCTACAGCTGCTGACTGTTTCCCTTGCTTCCCCTCCGTTTTCGATCGTCTCGATTCCTCCATCGTCTCATTGTCTTCTTATCCAACATAGTATGCAAGACATAAAACCAACAAGGGTTTATCTATAGATCTATGTAAACAATTGTAATGGCTCATAGATCTATATGATTCTATTGAGTGCTGAATAGAAGAAGAGAGTACTTCATAGAGAAGGGTGAGAGAGTTTCTCCATTGTAAGCAGCATCAAGTTCCATTAGGCTTGAGAGAGGATCGGGGTGAGAATTGTAATATTCTTGTATCTTCTCTAGTTGACTAATATCTCAGTTCTTCCTCCCACAAATTAAAGTGAAAACCCCAATCGGGACAATTCGTGTGTGCTTTGTGTGATTAGTGCGATCTAGTTTTGCTTGGTGGTTTGTGTTTGATTGTGTCAAAGACTCAACAAGATCGTCAAATTCCTAACAAGTGGTATCAGAGCAATCAGGTTCGTGGGTTTGTTCGAGTTCCTTGGAGATGGCAGATCAAAAGATGAATATCAAGCAGTTTGACGGTAAGATCAACTTCAATCTATGAAAGGTGGACATGTATGATGTTTTGGTTCAGAAGGACTCGCACCTTGCCCTAGAAGAGAAGAAGCCAACCGACATGAAACAGGAGGAGTGGGATGAGATTTGTTTGAAGGCCTTGAGTTTAATCTGGTTGCAATTGGTGGACGAAGTCAAGTGTAATATTCTTGAGGAGAAAAGTGCGGCGAGTCTATGAGCGAGACTCAAATCTGACTACTCGGGATCGTCGTTGCTAGATCGGATGTATTTGAAGAGGAAGCTGTTTAGGTTCTCAATGAAGGAAGGTACCCATCTTCAAGATCATATTGTGGAGTTCAATAAGGTAATATCTGAACTGAATGCGATTAACGCTGATGATCTTAGCGAAGAGGATAAAACTTTCAACTTGATATATTCACTGCCAACTTCTTATGATCACTTGATAACTACCATGCTACATGGGAAATTAGCCAAGGAGACATTTACTGTAGCCAAAGTGATTAATGACCTGAAGGAAGATGAACTAAGAAAGGAGACTCATAAAGGAGGGTCTATTTCTTTAGAGTATTTTACGGTGGATGGTGATACTTCAGTTGGAAGGGATGCGGCACACAAGGGTAAGATTCGTTGCCATTATTGTAAAGGAGTTGGGCATTACAAGAGAGACTGTTGCAAGTAGTTGAGTCAGAAGAGTGCTACTAATGAAGGAAAACAAGCCCATACAGTCAGCGCAACTGAGTCAGGTAATAATGACAATTATTGTCTTCTTGTTTCAAGTTCTTCAGATGTGGATTCAAGTTGGTATCTTGATTCGGAAAGTTCTTCTCATATTTGCTCCGAGAGGGAGATGTTTTTTACTTATAAGTCATCAACATGCTGTAGTGTGAGAATGGAGAGTGGTGAGATTTGTGAAGTAGTGGGTGAGGGAACAGTTGAATTGGAGATGCCAGATGGTAAAGGGTTCACACTAGAAGATGTCATACATATTCCTTCGATACAGCAGAATTTTATATCCTTGGATACTCTTGATGCTCATGGCTGCACATACATAGCTCGATGTGGAGTTTTGACAGTTTGGGATAGTCATCGTAAAGTAATGAAGGTGGGATAGTCATCGTAAAGTAATGAAGGGTTGGGCAGGGTCAGCACAACCTCTACCAGCTTTGTGGGAGCAGGAAAACTCGGCCGAGTGTATGGAAGCCCATTGTTCCTAAAGCATAATCTAGTAAGCAGTGATTAGAATTACTGAAACGAGACTGCAATGTTCGAATACCGATGGAAGGTGGAGAGAGCTTTGGTGTAGGTGGAGTTCGTGTGCAGGGCAACACCTCCATGATTACATCTACAGGGGTGTGCCCTTGAGGGGGGCATACAACTGGAGGAAAGCAAGTAGAAGTTTGTTCAACTAGCAGAAGAAGCCATAGAAACATGTTGTTTACAAAGCAGAGAAGAAAGGTCTAGAATAGTTTTAAGTCACACAGGTATGGATTCATGCAATCCAAGGTGGAGATTGTTGGGTTTATGTATTGCATATAAGAAGACGATAAGACGATGGAGAGATCGGGACAATTGGAGATGGAGTGGAGGAGAGAAGAAACAGTAGGCGGCAATAGTGGGGGTTGCGGTCGACCGCAACCTATGTGTAGTCGACCGACCCTTGTACGAAGTCTTCCCGAGAGGGGGACAGTCGACCGTTTTTGTTGGTGCAATCGACCGTTCGCGGCGCTGATGAGTTTCGGGCTTGAGTCTGGCTGATTCGTGAAAAGCCCAACTTGCTCTTCAAGTTAGATTGTGTGCCTCCTATCGTAGGGTTATCTTTTATGTAATATCCAATGACTATTGTGACAAGATATCAACTTAGAGTTTGTCTCTAGATCTATATAAACAATTGTAATGGCTCATAGATCTATATGATTCTATTGAGTGCCTAATAGAAGAAGAGAGTATTTCATAAAGAAGGGTGAGAGAGTTTCTCCATTATAAGCAACATCAAGTTCCATTAGGCTTGAGAGAGGGTCGTGTTGATAATTGTAATAATCTTGCATCTTCTCTAGTTGAATAATATCTCGGTTCTTCCTCTCAGGATTAAGGCAAAAGCCCCAACCGGGACAATTCTTGTGTGCTTTGTGTGATTGATGCAATCTAGTTTTGCTTGGTGGTTTGTATTTGATTGTGTCAAAGACTCGACAAGATCCTCAAATTCCTAACAAAAATTTCTAATTAACTCAATCAGCCAGCCGATAACTTAGAAGCTTTGAATGTCCTTATCTTAGCGCACTGGGAGATCCCTAGAAACCGAAAAAGAATACTTCGAGCTATCAACAATTTTTTTTTTATTAAATAGGATTTATTTATATGTTTTAGGTAAGAAATTGATGTGAATTAGGAGTTTATATATCTTCCGGTTATTAAGAATATTTGGTAAAGATTATCTCCATCTTTGTCTCTCTAGTTGGAGGATACCTACTCCAGGTAACTTCAATAACAATATAACTTCAGTTATGATAACTTTGTAACTTCACGTACCTTCATATTATAACTTTGAGGTCCCCTTTGGAAACAAAGTTTAAAAACCTATAGGTATCTTTAAGTGAATGTAGAAATATACACCCTATAGGTATCTTAATCTTTTGGATCCAAAAAGTTAAGATACTTGCAGTTATCTCTCCTCCGAAAAAGTGTTCAAAAGGAGCTACAGGTAAGTTAACTCCACGTACCTAGAGCTATCTTACCTAACCTTTCCCAAACCGACCTAAGCTATTTGGGGGCCTTATTTTGCATAGATAACTACAGTCATCAAAACTCTACTTAGAGATAACTTATCTTAACCGTACTCAACAAATTTTCATTTCCAATCATCATAATTGCTACAGTCATCTAAACCATTCATTTCGCTGAAAACTAGCAAATTTCATAAAATGTTGCATTAATATTTAAAAAAACAAATATTGAACCTTGGATTGCTCCCTACAACTCTCACTACAAAACCAACGAGTAGCGATACCGTCAGCATCCGGTGAATCTTCCCTCCCTAACCGCCGCAAACAGTAATAACACACCTACACCAATTCCAAACAAATTCAACAACAGCTCAAAATTCCAGCTAAAAAAGAAAAAAAAAATTACTGTAAATTTTGACCTTATGTGAAGAAAGGAAAGGGTTGGGGTGGGTGACGATAGGGGTGGCGGTGTGAATGAGCTCACCGGCGGCGATCGGACGGGTTGCGAACACGCCTCGACCGGCTGTTTCGGTGAGAGTGACTGCTATTGGCGGAGAAGTGGATCGGGTACCGGCGGTTGGAGGTGACTGAGAGTGGTGGTGCTGAGAGGTAGAGGAGAGGAGGCGGATCGAACGGCGAAAGATGGAGGAGGAGGATCGGACGGCGGTGAACATTGCGGAGGGGTCTGGGTAAGACCCGAATTAATGAGAATAGGGGTTATTGAGTATTGACTTTACATGAGTTTCGGATCCATTTTGTATAAGAGGATCTGTCCCCGAAATTAATGATTAAATAGAAAATAGGAAAATTTGAATGATATAAAATAAAATGTAAATTATAAATCAATAAGTAGAATGAAAAACATATTGAAATTTAGAAAGTATTTTGTATAATTTAACGAATAAACAAATGTTATATTTTTTTTTATTGAAGATATATATATTAAAAAGTTCCAATAATGGAGTGCCTTACGAGAGAAATGTAAATATTGACTTCATCCTGAATATATATTAGTTGAGAATTTTTGGATGCAAACATAATTTGAATTCTCAATCATTTTACTCATTAGCTAAAATGCTTATCAATGAATCACATTGATACTTATGTATTTTTATTTATTAAATGAGGAAAACAGAATGCTGGTTTGCGTTAATTTATAAATTCTGTAAAGTAATAGCGGTAAAATAGTATTATGCCTTTTTTTTTTATTTGTCATGTCTTTTGTGTAAGCTCACAATATTGGTGAAGGAGCAATTTGCCTCGCCAAAAGTTAGGGATGGCATTCAGGCTGGGTCAACCCGCGGCCTGTCCGCCTTTGACCCGAACCCGTTTGATCCGGTCTGGGTTAAGGTCAAACCCACTCAAACAACAGGGTCGGACCAAGTCAAAAAATTAGCGGAAAACCTGCTCGATCAGGCCCGTTTAACTCGTAACCCGACGAAACCCAACCCGAACCTGATTCGCAACCCGCCGGGTCCAACTGTTGGCCCGGACGGGTCAAACGGGCGGCCCGGTCGCTGTTGGAAGTCATTAGCTTTTTTTTTTTTGGATTTTTTTGGGGGGTTTCCCTATAAAATCCCACTAAATTTACTCATTTTTCTTCACAAATTCACACTACTCTCTATCTATCAACTCTCTTACTCTCTCAACTCTCTACTACTACTACTACTCTCAATCTAGTTTAACAAAGAACCAACAAAGAAGTGAAGAAGTACTTGTTAGAACTTGAATTTCATAAAGTAGGAAATTGCTAACAATATTTGTGAAGAAATACAATTACAGGTGTAACGCCCCGAATTTCAAATAAGACCGAATTCGAGATTTCACAGGATCTTTATACTTCACTTCGTACAATTTTACAAGGAAATTAAATTTTTTCAACATACATCAGAGTTCTTTGCATTTTGTTTACACAGCGGAAGAATAAAAAAAATACAACATTGAAAATAAAATACAACTTTATCAATGTAAGTCATCAACTACATTGTTACCGCTAAATCTGGTGTGGGGGCAAACAGATAGAATTTGTGGATTCTTAGGGACGCTGAATAGTCAAACCTGAAATATTTCCACCGGAGTTTGACCGTTGACTCCCGCCGTTCACCTGCAAAAAGTGCGAGACACCGGGGTTGATCCCGACGACGCACCCTCCGACGCTCAAGTCAGTAATCAGAAAAGATTATGAATGAGCTTTTACTGGCAAAAGATTGATTACCACTTAATGGTGGGGGATGGGGGATATTTATAGCCGCCTTTGGGACCAGTTTCGAGATGAAATCCCTAATTCCCAGTGAAAGGATAGAGCGAATCAGGGCCGTTGATTAAGTATAATCAGAAACCCTAATTCTATCCAGCTGGACCGGGTTTCTCGCGGGTTAGGACCCGCACCCAGTTGAGATGGATCCGTTCGTGGGATATTGGGCCTTTGGAGAAAAGACCCAGTACCCATTTCAGACACGTTTGTAGGTAAAATTACCATTTTACCCTCGTGCTTTAAGATTCGTGCCCGATTTGGACGGTTCCGATTTAATCCTATTTTTAGCCAGATCACGATCCCCCCTCCCGAAGACTGAGTTTGATCAGCCTTTGAGGAGTAGTTTTACTGTTTCAATGGCTTGCGGAGTTGTATAGGAGCCCAAATGTGGGGTGTCGGATCTTTGTACGAGGTATTATGGTGATTTTCAGAGCTAGTTGCGTGCTTAAGGTTGTTCTTGAGCTCTCCTGGTCTTTTGGTGATTTTTCTTAATTTTTATCTATTTTTCGAACCATTTATTTAATTTTGCGAAGCGGTGATTCGTTGTTCGGGGGTCTTAATTAACTATTCTAAGGAATAATTATTTACCCAGGGGCTCAAAAATATTTCCCCAAATTTATAATTATTTTTTGGAATTTTTAATTAATTTTCCCTAATTTTATATCATTTTTTCGTAATTTTTAGATAAATAATTTGATTTTAATAAATAAAAATTAATTTTTTAAATTTGATTTATGACGTGGCACAATCTGGGCCCTTCATCAGTGTTGGGCGCAAATTTCTGGAGGATCGGACGGTCGGAGTAGCTCGGCTGGCTTTTTCTCCGCTTGCGGAGGTCGGTGCCTCGGTAGCTCGGCTGGTCGTCCTCGGTAGCTCGGTAGTTTGGCACGTAGCGAGCTGCCGAGCTATGTGGCAAGATCTGGAGCGTTCATCATGGCGCGAATAACGAGGAGAGAGGTTCAGATCACGAGAAAATGCTATCTTGTCGTTTTGTGGGCGTGGCCTGATCTGAGCCGTCCATCACGTTCTGGCGCGATTTTTGACATGATCCAACGGCTGAGACAGTTCGACAGTGATTTTTCTTCGAATGTGAGGATCGGTACCTCGGTAGCTCGGTTATAGCACTTCGGTGGCTCGGTAGCTCGGCCTCAGCTCCTTAGTAGCTCGGTGGCTCGGCCAAGCTGTTCGGTAGCTCGGCGGAGCACTCTGGTGGCTCGGCAGCTCGTCCTCTGCTCCTTAGTAACCCGGTGGCTCGGCTAAGCTGTTCGGTAGCTCGGCCGAGCGCCTCAGTAACTCAGTAGCTCGTCCTCTGCTCCTTAGTAACTCGGTGGCTTGGTTAAGCTGTTCGGTAGCTTGGCTGAGTGCCTCGGTAGCTCAGCAGATCGGAACGATACGTTGTTCCACGTGGCTTGATCCGGTGCGTTCATCCTGGCGCAAATCTCGAAATTGGAGGTTCAGATCACGAGAAAATGTTATCTTGTCGTTTTGTGGGTATGGCGTGATCTGAGCCGTTCATTAAATTCGGACACGAATTTTGAGGCAATCTGACGGTGAAAGTGGCTTGGCGACATTTTTCTCCATATGTGGAGGTCGGTGCCCCGGTAGCTCGGCAGAGTGTCTCGGTAGCTCGGCAAGTTAGGGGTTGCCGGGCCACGTGGTTGGATCTGGGGTGCTCATCATGGTGCAGATCTCGAAGTTAGAGGTTCAGATCACGAGAAAACGTTATCTTGTCATTTTGTGGGCGTGGCGTGATCTGAGCCACTCATTAGATTTGGACACGAATTTTTAGACAATCTGACGGTGAAAGTGGCTCGGCAGTATTTTTCTCCATATGTGGAGGTCGGTGCCCCGGTAGCTCGGTAGAGTGTCTCGGTGGCTCGGCAAGTTACGAGTTGCCGAACTGCGATGTTCGACCTTGCCCTGAGCCATCGCAGCTTTTTCTATTCTGTCGTTTTATCTCCTTTAATGGGCCTCTAAGCGTTTCAAAAGCCCAACCGTCGCCTTTTTGGCTATAAGTTCTCACCCCCACCCCTTAGCTCATTCTTTCACTTTTACTCTCAAAATTTTACTTTTGCTCTCGAGTTGCTCTGCTAGCGGAGATCTGAGCTCAAGGGCGGTTGCGCTAGCTATCGAGAAGGCCAGGCGATTTCCGGCGAACTTTTTCCGACCGTGAACGTCACATCAAGGTTAGTTTACTTAGCCTTAGATATTTATTCGAGATGTCACGAGTAACTTCGGGTAGTGAGGCATCGTCCTCGGGAGGTTGGAATGTCGAGGAGGGGAGAGAAGTAGTAAGCCGAAGAAAGGGGAAGGAGATAGTAGGGTCATCTGTGGCCGAGGATAAGGGGAAAGAAGTAGTCCGGTCTTCGGTCGTCGAGACTGTGGTGGAGACTGAGAGACGAGCGGGCGCAATGGGCTGGATGCCGATCATACTGTCCGGACATGCCGGGATAAGGCAGTACAGCGGCGAGCTGTTGACTAAGGTTGTCATTGGTCGCACGGAGACCTACGAGGAGAACGATCTGAGGGAGGTCACCGAGGTGGACGACCTCCCCTCGGTACTAACCGAGCGGGATCTACTCCGGATTAGGAAGGGTTTCGCCATCCCCAAGGAGTACAGGCTGGTCCTCCCCGGCCCCGGGGTGCGAGCGAACACTATCTTCCCACTGGACACATATGCGTCTTCGCCTACGACACGTTGAACGCCGGTCTGCGCTTCCCCCTTCATCCCTTCGTGACGGTAGTCCTTCGGTGGTACAGTCTGTCCCCCATACAGTTCATGCCGAACACTTGGCGCCACGTGCTCGGCTTTCTGCTTCAATGCCGAACTGCCAAAGTGGAGCCGAAGCTCGTCATCCTCTGAAGTTTATACCGAATCAACAGGATGAGCAAGCTCGAGCCTCGCTACTACCTGTCGCCTCGGAAGGGAGTTAAGCTGATAGAGAATCCCAACTCGATAAGGTCGTGGAAGGAGAAGTTTTTTCTGATAAAGGGGCCCTCGGCATGGGACTTCCCGACCCGGTGGAAGGAGTCATGGAAGGGGAAACTTGCGGCCCAATTATGTCCGGGTTGTTGACCCATTCCTGTAATAGAATGCATATTTGCATTGAACGGTTCGACAACATGACTTATTTGATGCAGACCAAATTGATGTAGCACTCTATTCACATAGTAGAACTCAACTGTGCCAAAGTTGATTAGTGGTGCTTTAGTCAACCACAGATCGCGCCTGTACAAGCAAATAGGCGGTAGTCGAGCAACACGCACCTCCGTGTAGGGCATCCACACAACGCAATCATCTGCCAACCTATCCAACTCATCACGGAAGTATGTCAGACATCTGTTGGGGTTGGCCATCCAAGTGAGATTGTCAGACCAGTACACACCGAGTGGAGGTAACATGTGCTGGTCCTCGGGGAGATGGACCCAATTGGGTGATTGCCTCCGCACTACGGGCCGACCCACATGAATACGCTCCCAACTCCAGACCTGTAGCAAAATCATTGGTCCATTCATCTGCACGGAACCAAGACTGCACAAACACAAACTCCTATACAGGGACGACAACGCGGCATTACCCCAACTGTACTGTCCGACTCTTCCCAGATCGGCAATCAATGGGAGGTACATCAAGGAGACAGAATGTCCAGTCGAATTTGGGAACATCACGCTTCCAAATAGTGTAAGGATGTAGGACCTGCAGTAGCACTAAACCTCATCCTCAGTGGAATCTTCATTCAATCGGTTCTTGAATGTGTCCTTCAACCACTTCAATCGAATAAATTTTCCATTCACTGCTCCGGTTTCCACTTCGACACCGAGGTATTGTTCCACTAGATATACCGGCTCGAAGTCCATTATGTCGGTCACTGCCTGCCTATCAACTATAAGACTGGTAAGTACAGAGACGTCCTGCAGTGTCACTGTCATCTCCCCAACTAGCAGGTGAAAGGTGTGTGCTTCAGGCCTCCATCTTTCAAACAGTGCGGTAAGAAGAGGCCGATCACATTTGATGGAGCTCATCAGTGCAATACCATATAATCCACAGTCCCGTAGGATCTCGTGAATCCGTGGGTGCATAGGCAGTGGATGACCCCCCCTAAATGTACATTCCTTCGATTCACCTTCCCACGCATCCTTCGAACGGTGATGCGACTAGAGAATAAGGAGTATAGGGTCGAGGGGACCTGGTCCTCCGAGAGGAATATACGATGATGAAGGGACTAAAGCAGAAGGACCCGCCTTATTTGGATTAGTTAGGACCTATACGACAATGATATTTACATCAAAAGACCGATATTACATTTTATTGTATGATAATCAAACTAATCAAATATAAACAATTATAAGCTTATATTAGTACGCTCGGTACCACCATGACGACCACCACGTCCAACGCGAGGAGGTGGGCCAAAAGAAGTACGTGGTCCATCGCCGCGAGGAGATCTACTACTCGATCCTTCCTCCACATTCCCCATCTTGCGTGCCATTTATAATAAAATAGAGTGTACTACAACTAAAAATAATCGTTATTAACAATACCAATATATATAACCTACATAAATCTACATATATCCAATTTGTACACCCAAATTCGACATATATCCAATTTTTATCCCCATTTTTTAACTACATATATCTACATATATATACAACATTAAAAAATAAGAGTTTGATAAATATACCGCAAGCTTTACCCCCAAAATCGAAGCACTCCACCTCCACCGAAAGCTTCACCCCCAAATTCGAAGAACTCCACCGCAATTACCCCCCAAATTCGAAGCACCCCCAAATTCGAAGTGGACAATTGAGCGAAGTTGAGAAATGCAAGAATTTCGTGAGTGAATCGACAAAATTTGGTGGGTTAATGGGCGAAATTAGACCTTCACAAATATAGGTTAGGGTTTCGTTAGAAGAGGAGGAGGAAGATAGAGAATTAAAGAGAGAAGTGAGATCTGATTTCGAGCTTGGGGGTTAAAGACCCAATCGATACTTGCTTTTTCAAAAAGCGAGTGTAGAATAAATCCCCTCGCTTTTTGAGAAAGCGAGTGTGGGTAGGTGCAAAACCCAAACCTCATACTCGTTTTCTGAAAAAGCGATGAGGATTTAGCCAAACTAGCTTTTTCAGAAAGCGAGTAGGCATTTTGGGAATTTTTTAAAAAATTAGGGCAGTTTGGGAAAAACTTTTAGAAAGTGGGACAGTTTGGGGAAAAATTCCAGCAGTTGGGCTGTGTTTGCTGATGACGTCAGCAATCACGTGGGGGCCCGCCTGTGGTTTGAAGAAAAGGCAGAGCGCTGTCTTGGTCTTCGGATGGTGACATGGCAGGGGGTCCCATGGGGGCTTCACTGTGCAGGGGATAAGGAAAAGTAGGAGAGAGATTGTATAAAGTAATCCCATATCGAGAGTATTCAAGGAATAATTTAATATAAATAAAATTGTCTATGATCAAGAGTCACCTAATTGGTTAACCACCTTTTGAGAGACAGTCTGTGGTGGGCAATTGTACTATAAGTATTAATTTATCTTCTTCAAATAAAAAAAATTGTGTGAGTATTGGGGCGGGGCGAATTAATAAAAATTGTTATAAAAAATTAGGATAATTGAAGAAAATTGAAATTATATCGAAGAAATTTGTTATTGTATAAAACAAATTTGTAAAAAATCTTTATTTCTTATTACAAATTGGAAAACTTGTATAAGTTCAAATCATATTAATAATATATACTTTTTTTTTGGCAATTTCACTCTTTGAATATTATTATTATTATTATTATTATTACATTTTTTATTATTAAAATTATATTTTTTTAAAGTAAAAAATAAATAAATTTAGACGGGCCCAACCCGCTACCCGACCTGACCCGACCCAGGTTGGACCCGAATGAATTCGCGGGTTGGGCGGGTCGATTTTTTGTATTTACAGCCTGGCCCGGTCCGGTTGTCACTAGGACCCGACCCAAACCCGTCCTAGTTGGGTTCCAACCCGGACGGGTACGACCCGTTTGCCAACCCTAGTGACTGCCACTAATTTATTGATCCTGCCAGATCTGATGAAACTGTGATTGTAATGTCGGGATTCGAGGTGGATCATGACACATAAAGTTGGAGAAGAATGAAGATCAGAGACTGACAGACTAAGCATCGGTCCCAAACCACCGGTAGATGCAATAGCGGCAACGGTGATGGTGGTTGTCGCAGCTCGCTTGTTATTTGGGGAATACTAAGGAATAAAGGGAATTGGCTTGAGAAGAAGGATGAAAGCACAGCGCCATTATCGAGCTCTGAAAGTTTTGATGTAAATGAGTTCGGATTTTGTACGAAGAATATCTGTATTGATTATAAATATATAAGACGATGCCTACCAAATGACCAAGGGAAAAACTTACGAATAATTGAATGAAGTGAAAATTCAATATTGCATTTAAATAAAAAAATAAATAAAAAAACAATTGACTTAAAAGTTACTCTCTATCATTCAATAAAATAACTAGGTGATATTTGAGTATTACGAATATACTAGATTTGCCCAATAATTAGTTGTAAATAAAAGTCTGTATTTTCATTAGTATATATTGAAAAATAATTATAAATAGGGGTATAAAATCAAACTTCTTAGAATTTTGAAAGTGGAAAATGATGAAATTTAACTATTGATGAGATATTTGCTATTTTGAATGTAACATGAGCAATAAAAAAATATAAAAAATCTGAAAATTTACAAACTTGAAATTTGAAAATCTAAATTTCAGAGTAAACAGAGAGAGAGTAATTAAATAAATAAATGAGTTGTTTTGGAGGGATTTAAATTTGAGTTCTAGGGAAAAATTTTTGAGGGAGAAAATGTCTTTTGAGAGTGGACCATTAATTTCTATAGTATTGAAGGAGAGCTACTTGATAATTTTTTTTGTGTGTTTTATTATATAGATACATGCTTAAAAAGGTCGACTCAAGTACACCAATGGAATGACTTATGCGACAGTAGCATTGACAACAAGAGACCTATACTGGTATCATAATCTCTATGTTTTGGAGAGGGAAATGCACGAGCTGATTGTCTAATGAATCATCTATTCTGTGGAGTGGAGGTGTCGGATATATATAGCTCGATGATGGACTTACACTTGATATTTTTGTAACATGTTTGTTTCTGCGACTGCTAGTACTAAATAGGGATTTTTTGTTAGGAAGTACTAGTAGGTACTAACAGCAGAATAATAGGAAACCTTAACTAACTTTTTTAGCGAAATATAAACCTTAATGATGGATGCATCAATCCAAACATAACCATTATTTGATGTGACCACCTCAAATTGTATATATCAAAGAGGACATCACAAGAGCATCTTTAGTAGTCGAGAACCAAAATTTGGGTATTTGGCAAATGGAAAGGAAAAAAATGACATTACTTTGCAGTCGTCAAAAGTCAAAATTTGACTTTTTCACTATTTAAAATTTCAGATGAAAGATTATTTTTCGTCTCAGGCCAAAAAAAAAAAAAAAATTTGAACGGACGGGGAATGATTTCCCGTCCGTCTCATTTAGATTTTTTTTAAAAAAACTTTAAATCATAATTAATTCCTTAATAAATGTTAAATTAATTCTAATTATTTCTTAATTATTAATTAATTAACTTTTAAACCTAACTTTAACCTATAGAAATTACTATAGGGTTGTTGTATAATAATTTTAAACAAAGAAATGTATGGGACGGGGCTTTTTCTCCCGTCCCACTTCATTTCTGTTTTTTTTAATTTTTAAATGGAACGGACGGAGATTCATCTCCCGCCCGACCGTTTTTTAATTTTTTAAAAAAATAAAAATGTAAGGACGATGTATTATCTTCCGTCCGTCGAAGTGTCAGCCAAAAAAATGAAGTGACGATGATCTTTCGTCCGACGAGATTTGAGCTGCGATTATGCAGAGATGGAGTTTCATTTTTCGTCTGACTTCTTCGACGAAAGATAATCTTTCGTCGCATTAAACGGACAAAAGCCCATCAACCTATCCACTCGGCACCTGTCCCTAGCATGGTTTGGGCTTCTTCAAGCCCATCAACCTATCCACGAGGCGACAACCGCCAGCTACACCCGCGCCGTCTTTCGGAGAACAAGTGCGGGAGCTCGGCATCAACCTCGAGCAAGGCCGGGACTTTCTTCAAAGCCCCTCGACCTTAACGCTCGGCGACGACCCTTGGCTATGCCTGCTACTGGCTTTCTCACCGGTGTGGGGGCTTAGCACCTGTCCCTAGCATGGTTTGGGCTTCTTCAAGCCCATCAACCTAAGCACAAGGCGACAACCGCCCGCTACACCCGTGTCGTCTTCCCAAGAACAAGTGCGGGTGCTCGGTGTCGACCTCAAGCAAGGCCGGAGCTTTCTTCAAAGCACTTCGACCTTAACGCTCGGTGATGATCCTTGGCTACGCCTGCTACTGGCTTTCTCACCGGTGTGGGGGCTCGGCACCTGTCCCTAGCATGGTTTGGGCTTCTTTAAGCCCATCAACCTATGCACGAGGCGACAACCACCAGCTACACCCGTGCCGTCTTTCAGAGAACAAGTGCGGGAGCTCGGCGTCGACCTCGAACAAGGCCGGGGCTTTTTTCAAAGCACCTCGACCTTAACGCTCGGCGACGATCCTTGGCTACTGGCTTTCTCATCGGTGTGGGGGCTCGGCACCTGTTCCTAGCATGGTTTGGGCTTCTTCAAGCCCATCAACTTATGCACGAGGTGACAACCGCCAGCTACACCCGTGCCGTCTTCCCGAGAACAAGTGCGGGAGCTCGGCGTCGACCTTGAGCAAGGCCGAGGCTTTCTTCAAAGAACCTCGACCTTAATGCTCGGTGACGATCCTTGGCTACGTCTGCTAATGGCTTTCTCACCAGTGTGGGGGCTTGGCACCTGTCCCTAGCATGGTTTGGGCTTCTTCAAGTCCATCAACCTATGCACGAGGCGACAACCGCCAGTTACACCCATGCCGTCTTCCTGAGAACAAGTGCGGGAGCTCGGCGTCGACCTCGAGCAAGGCCGGGGATTTCTTCAAAGTACCTCAACCTTAATGCTCGGCGACGACCCTTGGCTACGCCTGCTACTGGCTTTCTCACCGGTGTGGGGGCTCGGCACCTGTTCCTAGCATGGTTTGGGCTTCTTCAAGCCCATCAACCTATGCACGAGGCGACAACCGCCAGCTACACCTGTGCCATCTTCCTGAAAACAAGTGCGGGAGCTCGGCATCCACCTCGAGCAAGGTCGGGGCTTTCTTCAAAGCACCTCGACCTTAATGCTTGGCGATGACCCGCGGCTACGCCTGCTACTGGTTTTCTCCCCGGTGTGGGGGCTCGGCACCTGTCCCTAGCATGGTTTCGGCTTCTTCAAGCCCATCAACCTATGCACGAGGCGGCAACCGCTAGCTACACCCGTACCGTCTTCCTGAGAACAAGTGCAGGAGCTCGACGTCGACCTCGAGCAAGACCGGGACTTTCTTCAAAGCACCTCGACCCATACGCTCGGCGATGACCTACCCCCATGAAGGCTTCAACAAAATTTTTATTAAGGTTTAGAGCGTCTGCCTTCGGCAGACGCCCCGAACTTTGAGTCGATTGGTTAACCTTCCTCTCGCCCGCGAACAGCTCAGGGTTTACCGCTTTCACAAGCCAAAACCCCGAACTGTTCGAGGACGGCAGGGGAGCCACCGACCCTCGGCTCTCTCCGAACCTCCGAACCAATCGGTCGACCCACCATTTACCAACGAACAACCCGGGGTCTTACGGCCCACGAGGCCCAAATCCTGAATTGTTCGAGGGTGATCGGTGTGCCTCCGATCCGGAGCCCTCGGAAAAGTATTAACTTTGGGGCGCCCGCCTTCAGAAGGCACCCAAGTCGAGCGACAGATCAGTCACTCTCACTTCTTAACAACCAACAAAGGGGAGTGGAATTATATAGCCCCCTAAGGTGCACAGTTATTGCGTCTGGAAATGCGAAACGGCGGAAGGCGAAACGTCGCCGTAAATGCTCATGGGGAGGCGAAACATCGCCATTAATGACCTATCGAAAGGCAAAACGCCGTGACATATGTGCCCGTTGCGACAAGTCACCTCGGCGGCGACCTCTTGCGCAACAAGCTCGGCAACCATCCCCGGCAACCGAAACTATCAAGGTTCAGAAAATCAAATGTTCTTATTATTACTCATTGCTTACAACTCAATGAATATCGGTACGAATACAAAAAACAGCTTACAACTCACTCGCACTCAGCTTAAAACTCAAACTCGGCGCTCCCTTCGGGGCTCCTCTCACGCTCGGCCGGACCGACTAGAGAAGAGACCCCTGCCACCGAGCTTCCTGCATCTTTAGGCTGGGCCGCTTTCAATAAAAATGTCGGAGACCGCCCCGAGGTTGAGTTGCTCGCCTCCTCGATCAAACCCGCGCCCAACACCACCTTCAGCCTTTGGATCTCAAACTCTTCCTCAACAATGGCCTCTCGAAGGAAAGACTCCGAAGCCGATCGCCCGCTCGAGGCATCCGATATGGACTAGTCCGTCTCGATTACCCACCAGTCGCGGTCAGCTATGGCTTTCTTCAGACGAGCCACCTCCAGACCGAGCTCCCTAGACTTGTTCGTGAAATAGTTTACGGCGGTCGCTCGGTCCCGAGCTTGTTTTCGCTAGCGAGCTTGAGCTACTTCCATGGCCTCCCTGCCTGATCGGACCAGGGACCCCTCGGCGGAAACAAGGTCGGCCTCCAAGACCTCGTGCGTCTATCAAAAGACAAAAACAAGCAATCACAAGGAGAGCGAGAAAATGCACAAGTTACGAAGCCTCGGCCAAAAAAGCTATATTTCATTACTTTCAAAAAAAGGTACGAAACCGCGGTGGCCAGTCCGCATGAGGCGTATACATTCAAAAATGAAAAAGAAAGAAAGAAAGGCCTAAATCTACGCTTTAGGGGAGGGTGGCACCTCATCGTCAGCATAGCCGCCCCCCATATCATCGCCACCAGGGCCCGGCGGAAGGTCCGGCTGCCAACCATAGTGGAGATGATCCACGTTCTGCTCCGGGTAGATCCTTCGGAAGTGCTCCTTGGCCTGGTCGTATGCCTCGTCCTGCGCCATGATCAGGGCCTCCGCCGATGCAGCCTCCATCCTCACCAAGGCCTTCCGCCCCTTCTCCTCCTCCGCTTCGACCTTTCCTTAAGACGATCGACGTCCTTCTGGTGATGCTCGATGAGTGAGGCCATCTGGGCCTCGTGGACGGCCGCCATGCTCTGAGCCTCCTTCAGGTCATCGGTCGCCTTGTTCAGCTCGCGGAGATACTCATCCGAGTTCCTCCTCTCAACCATGACCTCCCTCTCCAAGCACTTTTGAAAGTGCTGCCTATGAAGCATCGCCTGTCTGAAGGAGAAAAGGTCAGGAAAAAGTTTCACCAAGTTCAAAACCAGAAAGAAATATGAAGTCTCAAGCACTTACCGAGACTGACACCTGAGACCAACGCATAAAGGCCTGGTCGACCGTCTGCGACGCCAGCGCCATGAAATCCCACTCGGTGGCGGCCTTCCTGACGAACTCCATGGACACGGGGCCATCAAGAAGAGAGTCCCCCTGGACGATCAACCAGTCGGGAGCAAAGGGCCGCAGCCCCTGTTGCCCCACCATTTGCTCGGTAGTGGGACGAGGTGGGGAAAGCCTCTTCCCTGGGGCTTCGACAGTCTTGCCCGAACTGCCCCCCGCATCCTGAGATGCCCTCGGCATTTGGGGGTGATCCTTCTTGGCGTTCTTCGCAAGAGAAGGCTCCCCGGCTACCGGGACTGGTCCCTTGCCGGACCCCCCAGCTTGGGCGGCCAGCTTCTCCTGCTCTGCCTTCTTCTTCTCCGCTCTCGCCTTCTCGACGACGGCTAGCAAGGCACGCCTGTCATCCACTTTTGTGGACGTCATCCCTGCAAAAAAGAAAGAAGAAGGGCTAACGTTAACACGAAGGCAGAAAGATGCAAAAATTCAGAACGAAACATACTGGGGTCGGCTGGGCTCAGTCCAGCCCGGGCGAGGTGTAGCTCCGTCACTCGAGGCCACACGATGCTGTGGCCCCCTACAATCTTCTCAACCTTCTTCCACTCCTACGCCGTCAAGTCACTGCGCTTCGGAGGTTTGTGGTTCGACTTGAAGAAATTCCACGAGGTCGGGATCCCCCAAGACCTCTCGGTCCGGACCACAAAATATTTCTCCTTCCACCCCTTGATGGAATCCGGATGGCCATACACCACCTTCTTATGCTGCCTGGGCGAGAAGTAAAATATCCCCTCCTGATCACCGAGCGAGCTGATCCCTAAAATGGCTCGGAAGTAGGTTAACCTCGGCTTCACGCCATTCTCTTGGCACTTCAGGATGAAACAGATCAAGTGTTTCCAAGAGTTTGGGCCATACTGCATTGGGCATAACTTTGCCCAATTCAAGACCCTCTTGACAAAGGGGTGCAGCGGCAACCTCAGCCCCGAGACAAAGGCATCCTCAGGAAAGATGCAGTACCCCGGTGCGAGAGCTGTGGTGGGTCGAACGCCGGGGCCCGGAATGAAGACTTCAAACTCTCGAGGAATGAAGTAAGCAGCCCTCAGGATGTGAAGATAATCCGCCTTCAGGATGCACGGGATGCTGTCCATCCGAATCTTCACACGGCCCTCATCGCCCGGCACGTGAGGAACAGGGCCGATATCCTTGATATCATCAGGATACATCCTGATCGACCCCGGATTCTCAAAGGAGACCGGGGGAAACTCGAGCCCCAGTCTAGGGGCATATTCATCCGGAGGAGGAGGGTTGTCCGGATTACTTAGCTTCCTCTTCTTCCGACGAGGACGAGCCTTCCTCTCTAGAGACGACGTCGACAAAGGCGGAAGAGGCGGAAGGTCATCTCCTACCACGACCGACCCTCCTGTTGTGCCTTCGCCAGCACCTCCATGAGTGCCCTGACCCTCGGGATCCTGGTCCTCCTCATCCTCATCCTCACCCTCGGGATCCTGATCCTCCTCGTCCTCGTCCTCGTCCTCGCTCTCAGGATCCTGATCCTCCTCATCCTCGTCCTCATCCTCGCTCTCGGGATCCTGATCCTCCTCGTCCTTGTCCTCATCCTCGGGACCCTGATCCTCTTCGTCTCCATCCTCAACTTCGGCGTCCTGATCCTCCGGATCCTCCTCATCCTCGTCACCCTCGTCATCCCCCTCCTCCTCTCCCTCCTCCTCTTGCCCTCGTCCACAGGATCCTTCCCCGGCCTTCGCAATCTTAGCGGCGACACTACGAAGGCTACATCGTCACCACCATCTGACCTAGGGTCTGTCAGGACCTCCTCCTTGACCTTATATTTACTAAGGGATGAAGACGTCTCTGACTCGGATTCCTTCGCGAAGCGGCCCAACGAGCTAGCCTCGGATCCGGACTGAGTGCGCGACATTACTAAGCAGAAATACTAACCTGAAGCGTTATCTGTGCGATCACCGGAAAAAGTCACCGATGGCAAGTAAGGTCCTGTTCTTAAAAAATTGGAAAGTGAGTAATGAAATGAAGAAGAAAAAGTGAGGAAGGGGGGGGGGATTTATAAGGAGAAAGCGACTCCTCAATTTTCGCAATTAGATCTGGCCGTTGGATCTTAAATAATCAAGATCTAACGGCCGCTAAGATCTGGAGTCGCTTCGATTCTTGTGCTCATGACGTCAGCATAAGGCACAAAGTTACCAAACTATCCCCAGGCCTTTTTCCAACAAACAAACTTTTTCGGCAAGTCAAGAAGGGTCGACGCTCGGATGGCATCGCGAGCCACAAATTCTCCTTCTATTTCACAGAAGGGTCGACGCTCGGATGGCATCGCGAGCCACAACTCCCTTTTCTGTTATTCAGGAAGCTCGGAGCTCGGAAGGCATCGCGAGCCACAAATTCCTCTTCTACTTCACGGAAGGGTCGACACTCGGATGGCATCGCGAGCCACAACTTCCTTCTCAATTATTCAGGAAGCTCGGATCTCGGATGGCATCGCGAGCCACAAATTCCTCTTCTATTTCACAGAAGGGTGGATGCTCGGATGGCATCGCAAGCCATGACTCCCTTTTCTATTATTCAGGAAGCTCGGAGCTTGGATGGCATCACGAACCACAAATTCCTCTTCTATTTCACAGAAGGGTCGACGCTCGGATGGCATCGCGAGCCACGACTCCCTTTTCTATTAATCAGGAAGCTCGGAGCTCGGATGGCATCGCGAGCCACAAATTCCTCTTCTATTTCACAGAAGGGTCGACGCTCGGATGGCATCGCGAGCCACAACTCCCTTCTCTATTATTCAGGAAGCTCGGAGCTCGGATGGCATCGCAAACCACAAATTCCTCTTCTATATTCATAGAAGGGTCGACGCTCAAATGACATCGTAAACCACGAACATCATCCCATATCTCGCGGTAGGCTCGGAGACCGGTTACCAACGCCAGTCGTCAAGACTACTACTCCTAAAAACATCAAGTAAAATGAAATCATTCAGTCGCTGCTACCAAAGTACAGGGGCTCGGACCTCGGATGAAAGTGCGAGCCCCAAAGCCATCCCCTATTCACAGGGGGCTCGGAGCTCGAATGACACCGCGAGCCCCAAGCACCCTTCTCTATTCAACAGGGGGCTCAGAGCTCGGATGACACCGCGAGCCCCAAGCACCCTCCTCTATTCAACAGGGGGCTCAGAGCTCGGATGACACCGCGAGCCCTAAGCACCCTCCCCGATTCACAAGGGGCTCGGAGCTCGGATGACACCGCGAGCCCCAAGCACCCTCCTCTATTCAACAGGGGGCTCAGAGCTCGGATGACACCGCGAGCCCCAAGCATCCTCCACGATTCACAAGGGGCTCGGAGCTCGGTTGGCATCGCGAGCCCCAAAAACTCTCCTCTGTCCATCAAGCGAGGGGCTCGTCTGCCGACCCCGAACGCTCGGCAAACCGAGCTCCAACCCGACAGACCTCGACGTCCCCTCGCTCTTCCAACTAGCGAGAGGATCGTCTGCCGACCCTCGGAGCTCCTCTACCGACCCCAAATGCTCGGCAAACCGAGCTCCAACCCGGCAGACCTCGACGTCCCCTCGCTCTTCCAACTAGCAAGAGGATCGTCTGCCGACCCTTAGCTCTTCCGCCGACCCTCGGAGCTCCTCTACCGACCCCAGACGCTCGGCAAATCGAGCTTCGATCGGACAGACCTCGACGTCCCCTCGCTCTTCCAACTAGCGAGAGGATCATCTGCCGACCCTCGGAGCTCCTCTACCGACCCCAGACGCTCGGCAAACCGAGCTTCAATCGGACAGACCTCGACGTCTCCTCGCTCTTCCAACTAGCGAGAGGATCGTCTGCCGACCCTCGGAGCTCCTCTACCGACCCCAGATGCTCGGCAAACCGAGCTTTGATCAGACAGACCTCGACGTCCCCTCGCTCTTCCAACTAGCGAGAGGATCGTCTGCCGACCCTCGGAGCTCCTCTACCGACCCCAGACGCTCGGAAAACTGAGCCTCGATCGGACAGACCTCGACGTCCCCTCACTCTTCCAACTAGCGAGAGGATCGTCTGCCGACCCTCGGAGCTCCTTTACCGACCCCAGACGCTCGTGAAACCGAGCTTCGATCGGACAGACCTCGACGTCCCCTCGCTCTTCCAACTAGCGAGAGGATCGTCTGCCGACCCTCGGAGCTCCTCTGCCGACCCCAGACGCTCGGCAAATCGAGCTTCAATCGGACAGACCTCGACGTCCCCTTGCTCTTTCAACTAGCGAGAGGATCATCCGCCGACCCCCAAGGCTCGGCAAGCGTTGCTCCGACTCTTCTACGCTTAGCATCCTGCGCAAACTCAAATAAGGGATCCCTTCCTCTTACCCCCTGGCCTCTTCTGGATGTAGCAGATCCTACTTTCTCACTGCACCCTCCATCCTGCTCTTCCTACAGAGGCGAAGGACCACTCCTACACGGTTGGTTCACCCAGCCCTCCAGGAGTGTGGGGCTTGTGATATGGGTCGGATGACATGGCCCCTCCTGGGCCACAGGATCCTCCCAGGAAACGTGCACCTCCGGGTCATCCGGATCTGCCACATCAGCGTCGGAAAACCGCCTGGGCCTCTGCCACGACAGCCTGGAAACCGCCCGGGCCTCTGCCACGTTAGTCCTATACCGCCCGGGCCTCTACCATGTCAGCCCTATACCGCCCGGATTTCCACCGCTTCAGCCTCACGGGCAACCGGGTCCAGGCCCGGCCCCAAACGGGTCCAGACCCGGTTGGCTTCTCCTATAAACACCAGACCCCTACCCCTTATCCAGGTAATGAATCTTTTCCCACCAAAACCCTAGTTACTGTTACTCTCTCTCAGTAGCTGACTAGATCGTCGGAGGGTCTGCCACCGGGACCAACCCCGGTGTTCCTAGACCGTCTGCAGGTACAAGAGACCTCGGATCCGAGCCTCCCGATCCGAGCCGAGCATCCAGCCTCCACCTCACTCCCGCCTACTTCCGTACCGTTCGCCTGGCTGAGGGTTGTCCGCACAGAAGCTTCCTCCATCAATACAAATTAAGTAAGAATTCACACCTGGTGCATCCACACGCCTCCCAAAAACAAACCGCATGACTAAGGAATAAGGGGAATTAGCTTGAGTAGAAGGATGAATGCACAACGCCATTATCGAACTCTGAAAGTAAGTTTTGATGTAAATGAGTTCGGATTTTGTATAAAGAATATCTGTATTGATTATAAATATATAAGGCGATGCCTACCTAACGACCAAGGGAAAAACTTACGAATATTTGAATGAAGTGAAAATTCAATATTGCATTTAAATACAAAAATAAATAAAAAAATAATTGACTTAAAAGTTACTCTCTATCATTCAATAAAAAAACTAGGTGATATTGAGTATTATGAATATACTAGATTTGCCAGTGAGCACGTGCCTACGGTACGTCTTCGGAACGATACAACATATGAAAAACGTTGTAAACAGTAAAATAATAATTATGTAGCTCAAATTTGAATAGTATGACAATAATAAGTTGTAAATAAAAGTCCATATTTTCATTAGTGTATGTTAAAAAATAATTATAAATAAGGGTATAAAATCCAACTTCTTAGAATGTTGAGAGTGGAAAATGAAGAAATTTAACTATTGAGGAGATATTTGCTATTTTGAATGTAACATGAGCAATAAAAAATATAAAAAATCTGAAAATTTACAAACTTGAAATCTGAAAATCTAAATTTCAGAGTAAATAGAGAGAGAGAGAGAGAGAGAGAGAGAGAGAGTAATTAAATAAATAAATGAATTGTTTTAGAGGGATTTGAATTTGAGTTCAGGGAGAAAACTTTTGAGAGGAAAAATATTTTTTGAAAGCTTAAATCTGGATCATTGATTTCTTTAATATTGAAGGAGAGCTACTTAATAATTTTTTTTGTGTTTTATTATATAGATACATGCTGAAAAAGGTTTACTCAAGTAGACCAATGGAATGACTTATGCGACAGTAGCATTGACAACAAGAGACCGTTACTGGTTTCATGATCTCTATGTTTTGGAGAGGAAAATGCAGGAGCTGATTGTTTAATGAATCATCTATTCTGTGGAGTGGAGGTGTCGGATATATATAGCTCGATGATGGATAAATGGCAAACGACTACAGCATTTTTTTTCTCATTTTTTTAAAAATATGAGTAAATGGTAAACAACTACAGATGCTCTTACACTTATATTTTTGTAACATGTTTGTTTCTGCGACTGCTAGTACTAAATAGGGATTTTTGTTAGGAAGTACTAGTAGGTACTAACAGCAGAATAATAGGAAACCTTAACTAACTTTTCTAGCGAAATATAAACCTTAATGATGGATGCATCCATCCAAACATAACCATTATTTGATGTGACCACCTCAAATTGTATATATCAAGAGGACATCATAAGAGTGTTCATGGAGGTGTATAGAGTTACTACTATTATTCTAATGCAAGTGTCCATTGCTGACTTAAAATCTAACTAGCACTCCTTAATTTATGATTAACTTGTAAGTCTATTTCTGACCCAGTGACCTAGTATACAACAACTACAAGAGCAATGACATAGGCATCTTTAGTGCATGTCCATTGCTGACTTAAATCTAACTAACACTCCTTAATTATGATTAATTTGTAATTAAATCTAATCCAAGAGCAATGTCATGGGCAGGCATCTTGATTAATTATAATCTTTTCCTCCAACACTGGTGGTACCTGATTCAATTATCTAGGATCTTTGTCTTTTGATAAATCCATCATGAGTCTCATATTAGTCACACATGGCCTGAAACATGGCATCATATTCGATCATTTCCATCTGAAATGAATAGTCTTTCCCTTTCTGACCAAACTATTGCAACTACCATTAACTCCATCACTTTCAAATTTAAATCATTTCCATCTCCTACTACCATTAATTAATATCTTGCTTTGAATACCAAAATGTACTCCTCTATTCCCCCCATAATCAATTTCAACCAAACCCCACAACATATTACCTCCAACCCCAAGATTTTGACCCTTCCCCAAACCCCCCAAATTGCCTTTGCCTGCCTTGAAAGCACCCCACCCAAATCTACCCTGTGGGCCCCACTTCTTGATCACCCACCATCATTAGGAGATGGTTTGTTACAAAATAAGCGTCATTCTCTTAGCCCTTTCTATAACTTCGAAGTTTTAACCTGACAGCAGCGCGTATACTCGGATCTGGATTTGTCATTAGGAGTTCATTTTCATTGTGTACTAGGTTGCCGTGTACACTCGCATGCACTTGGCTTTCTATTTTCGTATTGACGATCCAAACCGTTCACATTGATCTACACATATAAATTAGTATAAATATGTAAAATCAAATCATTTGAAACTCATTTGTCCATCCATTGAAGTGTTAGAAAATTGTATGGCTGAAAATCGTTGTTTTTTATAGTCACATGATGATGGATGGGCAAATGAATTTCAAATGATTTAATTTTACATATTTAGACTAATTTAGATGTGTAGATCAATGTGAACGATTCGGATCGTCAATACGAAGACGGAAAGACCGAGTGCACACATCGACCTAGTGCACAACTAAAGGGAGTTTATTTATTTATTTATTTTTGGAGTATGACCATCCTATTTCTTTAATACGGAATTAATAAAACAAACTCAGAATACTGAGCCAAATACAAGGTCCTACTATCATAACAAAAGTACATAAACTCCACCTCCAAGAGGGGGTGGGACAAAAGAAGATCAAAATGACCGCAATATGTATGCGTCTAAACAAAATACATCATATCCTTCCAACAAACTCTGGAACGGTGGGTATCATATACAGTAAAAGTCCAGGCTGGCTGTCAGTACGAAAGGGGACTCTTGCCATTAGTCTAAACTACCGGAAAGATTTGTCTTCCTTTACTATTCTTTTCACAAGATTAAAGTGGAAGGACCTAATAGAAAATTATGCTCAAACTAGGGCCCTAAGATAAAAATCTCAGGACCCATAACATGCTTTTAACCTACACCACACTACTATTATATACAGTATCTTTCTGCAACTAGGAGTTAATACCAACCCCCTGGCATCATAAAAATCTCTCATCAATAATCCCCCAACAATGGCCCCTCTCTCCCCTCTCTTTGAAGAACCCATCACTAAAGAAGAAGAAGATGAAACCAACACAAGTACCCTCTCAAAAAGAACCCACTCTTTTCGCAGTTGGCTCAAAAATCAGTTCACCCCTTCTACTCTTCCTAAGAAAACTGACCTCAAAATCCTGCTCAGTGTCATCGCTTGCCCTCTTTCCCCACTCCCCATCCTCCCTAAACTCCATCGAAATCATGTATGCAAATTTATATATCAAGTATATAATCATCATGTTCCATTATATAATGAGAAGTCAACAAAATAATTAATAATGCTTGATACAAATATTTTTTTTTCTTCTTCTTTTTTTTTTGTAGGTTTCTTCCTCGGCGGAGTACATAATTGAGCAGTTCAAGGCGACGACAGGGAGTGGGAAGTTGGAAGGGGTGATGAGGAGCATGTTTGTGTCGGGCCGGGTTAAGTTTGCGATGGCGCATAGTGAGAATTATGGGGGAGGGAGTAGAGAGCACAAGGGGAGTTTTGTGGTATGGCAGATGGTGCCAGGGATGTGGCTGGTGGAGCTGGGAGTGCAGGGCAACCAGATCGTAGCGGGAAGCGATGGACACGTGGCATGGAGGCGGACGCCGTGGCTCGGGGCACACTCGGCTAAGGGAGAGGTTAGGCCACTCAGAAGAGCTATTCAGGCAAGTTCTACGCATCAAATTAATTTTGAAAACAATAATTTTTTCTGCAGATTTTTATAGTTGGTAATGTATCATTAATGTTGTCAATTTTTTTTTCCAATCAAAATGAGACACATTTAACTGTATTAATAGCGTAGTGTTTAGTTAAGAAATTTTTAATGGTTTGAAGTGACTTTCATGATCTTCTTAATAAGTCTCAAAGGTTCACGTTTCATTTCCCCTCCAACTAATGAAAAAACTTTTAATTTCTAGAGACTTTCCAGAGACTTTAAAGTAGACTAATAATTTACATGTACATACACTTCCTAAAAAATATACATTTTAAAGTAAAAACTCCGACATCCTTTATGTTAGTTAGTTCAGACAATACACGTAACTTGATATGTTTATAAACGAAAAATTAAAATAAAAACTCTGATTTACATGCAATGCATGTCTTGATAAATAGGATTATATATTTTTATAAAAGTAAATGTGAAAACTATAATGGGAGAGTTGGAGTTGCACATGCGTTGCACGTAAGTAGGTAGATTTACAACTATAACATTTCCATTATAATAGTTATTATATATTGTATTATAGATAGATGAATAGATAGATAGATAAATAATAATTTACACATGTGATGCACATTTAATATATTTAAAAAAAATTAAATTAAAAAATACAATGTAGTGAGGACTTTAACCTGAGACCTCCTTCATATTAGTTATGCACGTGCAATGCACGCATTGGTAGATTTACAACTGACACTAAGGTCTTCTCCCATTGTAATATTAGAGATTAGAGATTAGAGAATAGAGATGAGTGACATTTTTGTAATTAATTATATCGTAAATAAATTTAAACTTTGATGGTATAATTCTAACTAACAACCGCTGAGTAAATGAATGGTTAATTCAACTCTCACTTAAAATTGAACTAGTAACTGTGCTTGTGATGCACGTTCTAATTATTTTTTTATATATAGTAAATAATAAGACCTCCCTTTGCTCATCACATACTCTTTACAAATTACCCCCAGTGTCACAAACTTTTATTTTATATGAGTGACACTTTGTAAATAATTATGTCGTAAATAAAATTGAACTTTGAGAGTATTATGGTAACTAACAACAGTTGAGTAAATGAATGGTTAATATAACTCCCACTTAAAGATGAATAGTTGAGATTACATGGTTGAATGAATTTCTACAAATTACATGTTGTCTACAAATGACAACCCCAACTCTCCCATTATAATATTAGAGATTACTAGTAATCTGCACGTGCGATGCACGCTCTAATCACATTTTTTAATTATTGAGTAAATAATAAAATGTAATCTGGCCTCGAACCTGGGACATCTCTTTACTTAAACATACTCTTTACAAATTACCCGTAGTGGCACAAAATATTATTTTATATGAGTGACATTTTTCTAAATAATTATGTTATAAATAAATTTGAATTTTGAGGGTATTATAGTAACTAACAATAGTTCAGTAAATGAATAGTTAATATAACTTCCACCTAAAAATAAATGGTTAAGATTAGATGATTGATTGCCTGAAAATTACAAGTTGTCTATTAATAATAACCCCAACTCTTCCAGTATAGTATTAGAGATTTAATAATATTAGATAAATCTTATTTTCATTTAAATTTTTAATAAAGAACAACCTACATCTGATCTCGAATTTGAGACCCTGTTTTACCTACCCCAATTGTTTACTATATGAACCATAACTCAGTGCTTTATTTTTTATTTATGTAAGAGAGTTTATGGGATTTTATACTGCTAGGACAATGTCTTTTGGATTGGGTTGCTACGGCAGTGTCCTTGGCAAATCCCTAAATTCTCTTGAAAAGCAAGGAAAATGGTTCTATGACTTACAGGAATGGAGGAAAAAGTTCAAACTATAGGGTTAATTTATACTCACTTAAAAAGTTATTTCATGAATCATATCACTTAATATATATATATATATCCTTAATTTGGTGCTAATTACTTTGTAATTTCTGTTCATTCTTCATGTACTTTAACAGTAAACTCAATTCAATTATTTGGTTTGTGGCTATCCATTATCCAACATGCAAAGCTTTTTCAGCTGCTCTATGCCTTTTTCTCCATTCCTCTTGCATGACAGCATTTTGATCATACAGTCACGGACAGATATGAAGCTGTCATGCATTCTGCCTCCCCTCAAAAAAGCAAACTAATTTATCTGGATTTGGAGTGAAATATATGCATGCTTCCCCTTGTTTTCTTTAGATATCATATATAGCTTTTTTTTTTTGCTTTTCTTGGTCCCATCACACATGAGCAGCACTTGTGCTCTTACCCTCCTTTCTCATTGATTATTTCACACATTCTCATGGTCCCCACATCTCAGCTACCAATCTCTTGCGATAAAAGTGTTTGATACTTACAAAGATGACTGACATATGGATCTTATGTTAGAGATATGAATTTGTCATAATTCTGAGACTATGCACTGCTTCCTTGCTTTTGTTCTTTATTAACTCAATTGTATAGGGCTTAGACCCTGTGACCATCGCAGCAGTCTTCTCCCCGGCCCAACATGCAGGCGAGAAGCAAATGGAAGGCGAAGAATGTTTTGTACTTAAACTTGACACCGAACCTTCAACCCTTCTAAATCGAAGCGACAACACAGCCGAAATAATCAGACATGTCATGGTTGGATACTTCAGCCAGCGAAGTGGGTTACTTGTCCACCTTGAGGACTCCCAGCTAACCCGTATCCAATACCCAGGGAGCGAAGTTATGTACTGGGAAACCACAATGTCGTCCTGCATTGACGACTACCGCCCTGTCGATGGCATTATGATTGCCCACTCGGGTCGGTCTACTGTTAATTTGGTTCAGTTCGGGTTCGGATTGCAAGTCTCAACGCAGATGGAGGAGATGTGGACTATTGATGATGTGGTGTTCAATGTGGCTGGCTTGTCAAGTGATTGCTTCATCCCTCCGAAGGAGATTCAAACATTTTCTCCTAATGCTCTTTCATTCAAGCATCATTAATATTATATCAGCAAAAATGTAACCAAGACCATTAACTATTATAAACTGTAGAAACCATTGGCATATTGTAGATCTCAGCAGATTTGTATATATTTGAGAAATTTGAATTTATTCGAAAACTGTTGATAAAAATAATTAGTAGATCTGAATGCCCAAGTAAACTTTCTGATAGTACCGCACGGTTCTGGAATGGATTGATCGATCGACCTTGACTGCACCAGTGTGAGGACGGCTCGAGGTGTGTATTGCACTTTCTTTAAGAAGCTATTTGCCCGATTCAAAAAATGAATCGTTGATCACCAAATACTTCTCCCATGATACAACGAGTTTCTGTTTACAGTGTTACGTCCCAGTGGCAACACATACCAATCTTGCACCACTCTATAGAAAAATTGCTCAATAATTGGAAAAGTGTTTGAGAAGAGAGTAAGGATAAACTTTTCTCTGCCAATTTTTTTTACAATCTTACAGAAATCATCTTTTATTTTTATTTTTATTTTTTATTGTTGATAACGTGTTAGAAATCATCTATTTATAACAAAAACAAGAAAATGTTTTATTGATTTTTGCCATAAAAAGCAGATTTATTTTCACCATAAAAGACTCTTTACTGTCATTAAAACATTTCATTGATTTGGAACCTTTACTGCCATTAAACATCCTCCAACCTCATGTGAGCCCAACACTTTAACCATTGGGCTACAAGAGAATGTTGATATTAAATAATAAAATAACTATTTCAAATGTATACTAATTTCCAACAAAAATAAATGGATGGGTTTGTCGTTCTTTGTTCATGAGACATAAATATGTACGAGATGGGTTGTTGAAATTAAAGGGATGAAAATTGACGACCTAATACACTCATTCAAGTTGTCCTGTTTCTAATGTCCCCACATGGTTTCTTTGTGATTCCTCAGAAAATGTTTGAGGTATCAAATCCAACCGTTTGGGGATTTTAATTCAGTCATGAAATCTTTCTTACATGAACAATTAATTGTCCTAGAAACAGCATCTAACCAGCTGGCTTGTTCTGTTCAATCATTAAACTTGCTCGAGCATTCATCTGCAGTAAATGTAATTTCTTTTGTTTGAAGATTAATAGAAAATAATTTTACGTTTGCCATGCGAAGACACATTTTTAAACTTTCGAAGTGGAGGTAAATTTTGAAGTTAAAGATAATTAAGATGGTTCAGCACATATTCGTATTTATCTCTAATATTTTAATGGAAGAGTTGGGGTTGTACTTTGTATACCGGAAAAAGGGATATGAGCAACTTGCTCATTTAGTAAATAAACAATTGATGATGTGACATTCATGTAATTGGACAATATTTAAAAGGGTTACTTGTCCAATGTATCACATGCATGCCACATAATCAATTGCTCATTTACTAAATGAGCAAGTTGCTCATATCCCTTTTACCCTTTGTATACAACATGTAATTTGTAGATATTTATTCAACCATCTAATCTCAATTATTTATTTTTAAGTGGGAGTTATATTAACTCTTCATTTACTCAATTATTGTTAGTTATCATAATACCCTCAAGGGGCGTTTGGCACATGGATTGAAAGATTCTCAGGAATTAGAGGATTCCCGGGAATGTGAGGGTAGAAATGAAGATTCTCGGTAATATTGTATTATCACGTTTGGTATAGTACATTACATTCCCGAAAATCCTTTATAACTGTATTTTTTTTATTCTAATTTTTTTGGTTATTTTATTGTTTGTTATTGAAATCTCATGAGAATCCTCAAATCCAATGATTTTCCGGTGAAATTTTTTTATATTTTTTGTTAATTTATTGTTTGTTATGAAAATCCTCATGAGAATCCTCAAATCCCATGGTTTTTTAGGGGAATTGAAAGCCTTTCCAACTAAGGATTTTGATTCCCATGGGAATCCACAATTTCCTCCAAAACTATGTTTGCCGCATACGAAACAAGATAATCTAAGGGGGAATCTGAGATTCTCTTCCGCATTCCCACGTACCAAACGCTCCCTCAAAGTTCAAATTTATTTACAGCATAATTATTTACAAAATTGTCTCTCTTATAAAATAAAAAGTTTGTGCCACTAGGGATAATTTGTAAAGAATATGTGATGAGTAAGGGAGGGATGCCAGATTACGTCTTATTATTTACTATATAAAAAAATTAATTAATTAATTAGAACGTGCATTCGCATGTGCAAATTACTAATTTATATAAATGGACAGATAACCTATATCCTGATCATGTATACAAGGTCGAAGTCTGAATCAGATCATTTGCGCCAATTTAAGCTCCAACTTCAGGTGTGCCCTTAAGGGAGTTCCATTTTATGTTTTGAGTAGAAATGGAACAGACTAGCCGAAGATTTATGTCAAAACAAGTACTTTGTTACCGATAATAATGAAATTGAATAGTACATTGAATACTTAAGAGGAAGTTATTTTTTTTACTTATAAGTCTACTACAATGCGTTGTGAGAGAACAAGAATTGGAAAGATTTGTGAAGTAGTAGGTGAGAGGACATTTGAGTTAAAGATGTCAGGTCTAAATATGTTCACTCTCACAAATTTTTTGCATATTCTTCTGCTTAAATGGAATCTGATTTTCTTGGAAACTCTTGAAGCACGGGATTTTAGGTATACAAGTTCTGCCTGTTTTTCAGGGTCGTCGAAAGGTGATTAAAGGTATGAGAGTGGTTGGGCCAAGTCAAAACAATCTCTACAAACTTTGGAGAATCCGAAATACCTGTACATGTGTCGTTACTTCTTTTCTCGTTATTCCTGCAAGTTCATCCAGTCTACCGCAACTAGCATTATCAATTCGAGACTACGACGTTCGAATATCATCGAAAGGTGGAGAGTGCCTCGATGTAGGCGGAGTTCGTGCGGAGGTTGGTAACTCTGTGATAAAGCCTACTGAGGTGTGCCCTTAAAGGAGTATACTGATCAGTGAGATTAGATAGAGATTTGTTCAACTAGTAGAAGAAACTATTGTTCGAAGTTTGATTTTCAAGTAGAGTTTAGTAGAGTTTGGAGATGAGTAATCATATCATGTTGATAGCACTCGTATGCAAGCCATTGTAAAGATTGTTAGGATTATGTCTTGTATAATAGAGGTTTAGATTAGGAGAAGGTACGATAAAACATGGAGGACAAAGCGTCGAAAGAGTAGAAGAGAAAACAACAACAATAGCAGTCAGAGAGGGGCGGTCAACCGCACATCTGATCGCAGTTGTACATGCTTTTGGCCAAGACGAGGTCGATCGACCGGTCTTGTTCGACGGTCGATGGTGCGCAGGGCTGTGTTCTTTTTGGGCCTTGATTCGTTAGGTCATTTCAGCCCAATCTTCAACTCCAAGTCAGATCGTACGACACCTATTCGGTTACTTCTTCTACAGGTTATATCATACGACTTAGGATTAACCTAGGGTTCTTTATATTCTTCTTCTATATATTGTTGTAGCCTCCAATATGAGAGGCAAGTACTTCTTTGATATTTTTCTCCATTGCAAAGATACGCTTGAGAGAGAGAGATAGTTATTGATGAATAAGTTTAATTCCTTGTATTTAGTGAATCTTTAACTCCTTGTAATTTTTTCTAGTTGAATATTATATCTCCGTATATTTTCTGTGCGGATTAAGTGAATGCTAACCAGGATAAATCCTCGTTGTGTTTGTATTGGATTGATGGATCTATTTGCTTGCTTGCTCCATTGATTCGTCTCATCTACTTCGACTTCCTCATTGCTCTATTTAATTATGCTGCACCACCGGTGTGTTTGTATACACGCCATCCCAACACCTTTCTAGATATATACTGATCAAATCAAAATTAGTAAAGTCTATATAACTAATTACCAATGCATATGCATTCATGCATATGGATCTTTGATTGACAGTTGTCCGTACATGACGGTGAGCGTGTATATAGAGTGCATATATATGATGAGTAATACCACACCCACTAACAATTTCTCTACATTTTTCTTCACTAGCTTAGGTGGCACACTTCAATTGGTGAGAGAAGAGAGAGTAGGTGGGGAACTCTCCAATAGGAGTGTGCCACCATAGATAGTGAAAAAATGGTAGTGAGATTGGTAATAGATTGAGCATTACTCATATATGATACATGAGTGAAATGTTCATGCTACTGAACTAAAACTTCAAAGTTATGAGAGAGTTGTCTACACGGTATTATTTATTTGAGTATGCATATTACAATATGCATGATATGGACATAATTTGGACCGAGTTGCTCTGATATTATGTTTTTACTCTTGCACCTAGACTTCGAAGTTGTGTTGGAAGTAAAAGGTTTATAGTTATATTCTAAGAGCATATGTAGTCGTTGGCTATATATCCAAAAAATGGATATTTTGGAAAACAAACCATCTGTAGTCATCGTTGTCTATATACTCATATTTTGGGTTTGGAATGAACAGGAGACGGCCACATTTGGGGGAGGATATGGTTTTTTCCATATTTTGGAAATCGGAAGATGATTTACCGTTTTATAGTTAGACGGTAGATGATATGTCGTCGGAGACAAATTTTTTATTGGGAAACTGCCTGACATATCAGGATATGATATCATATCCCGTCCGAATTATTTTTTTAAAAAAAAGGTGATCATCTTCCGTTTGGGAAAAAAAGAAAAAATAAATAAAACTAAACTGTATCGGACGGCAAATTTCCTTCATATATTTTTTTAAAGGATCAAACGGCAGATGATCTGCCGTCCTTCCCTAATTTTTTCCCGCTTTTTGCCACAATTCTTCAGATGGTATATCATATGCCGTTTGTTCCAAAAAATCCATTTTATGAGTATTGACGACTGCAGCGCTATTCCGTATTTGCTATTTCTATAATTGCCATATATCCATTTTTTAGAAAAAAATGACTACAGATGCTCTAATATAAACTACGCCAGTACTGCAGGTTAAAATCTAACCAACTAAACAATTTAAACAATGATTGTCCATGTTCGGTGACTATATAAACAATTAGTGTTGATTATAGTCTTTCATTATTTCTCAAGATTTGGCATTCGGGTTAAACGGGCCGGGCCGGGCCGGACCCGCCTGGGTTGGATGTTGACTTGGGCGGGTTCGGGTCGGATTGGTGGCTTAACCGGGCCGGGTCGGGCCTGGTCAAAAAGTGGAAATGGCGACCCGCCCAACCCGTGAACCCTTTCGGGTCCAACCCGGGTCGGTTCGGGTCGGGTCGCGGGTTGGCCCGTTTAGATAGGTTTTTTTTTTAAAACTTAAAATAATAATAATAATAATAATAAACATTAAAAATCGTAATAATAATAATAAGATTGAAAGAGTGAAATTGCCAAAAAATATTGAAATATTATTCATATGATTTCAAGTTATACAAGTTTCACAATTTCTAATCAGAAATAAAGAATTCACAAATTTCTTTTATACGCTAACATATTTCTTATATACAATTTCAATTTACTTCAATTTTTCTAATTTCAATTTACTTCAATTTAATACATTTTTTTTATATCTATTTACAATTGTCTTCAAGTTGATGGCCTTCAATTTGTTGTTATTGACTTGTTGTTGTTGATCTTGAATTCTTCATTTTGGTTGCTATTGTTGTTGTTGTTGTTGTTGTTGTTCTTCCGATGAGTTGCTCCCACTTGTGGACGTAGATAATGCTTTCCCTTGTGTCCTATCTTCAGCCTTCAGCCAGTCTTCTGTGTAAACGAGCATCTCTAATGAGTCGGGCTTCAAGCGATTCCTGTAATGAGTTAGAACCCTGCCACTTGAAGAAAATGCACTTTCAGAAGCAACTGTAGAGATAGGAAGAGTTAGTAGATCTTTAGCCATATATTTAAGAATACTATAAGTGTGTTCATGGTCTTTCCACCATTGTAAAATATCTAGTGGAGAAGTAGAAGACTCAGAATCTTGTTGGTTATACCAATTTAATTCATTTGGTTGATTAGTACTAGGTTTTTTGGATTGAATTTGTGCAAGTAAATTAAATGTTCTATCATCAAATTTACTCTTACCCTTACTTTTGGAAGTAGCAGAAGAAGAACTAACTATAGAAGTTATACTACTAGAAGCAAAAGATCTATCATAATAATCATACAAGTAATTTAATGTAGATTCAAATTTAACTAAAAAAGAAGTGCATCAATTTCTATTTCTAAATTTTCCCCAAGTAATGAAAAAAATATTTCAGTCAAACTCTTCGTACCTTCTAATTTGATACGAGGATCCATAACGGTAGCAACACTAAACAACATAGGAGGAGGATTAAAATACTTCAAAAAAAATTTGTATGCAGATTTTACAAATATCACCAACAAAAGCATCATTTAACATTTCGTTAAATGTTTTCATCATAGTAACTATTGAAATAAAAATGCTACTAGAAGTAGATTCATATGATTTTGAAAATTTTAAAGTTCCGGTTTTAAAAGCTTCTAAAAATTTCAACAATGATTCGGTATAAAATCAATCGGTGGGAGTCATTTCAAAATTTGGCATATTTTTTGCGATATAAAAATCATTTACACATGCTTTATATTCGGTAACAACATGTAGTAAATCAAAAGTAGAGTTCCATCGGTGTTTAACATCCTTTGGAAATCTTCTAAAAGGTAAATTTGAAATCCTACACCAATTTTTCCATTCTTGAAATACTCTGGGACTTAATGCAATAAAATGTACACAATTTCTAATTTTAAGTATATATGGATCGGCTATTTTAATGCATCTTGAATAGATAAATTAAAAATATGACATGCAAATCTAACATGAAAAATAATGTCAGATGGAGGGTTTAATGCGGATTTTAAAATACTAATTGATGCATTGTTGTTAGATGCATTATCAAAACTAATACACATAATTTTATCGCGAATATGAAAAACATCACAAATTTCTAAAATATGGTTTGCTATTTCAACGCCACTATGGGGATAGAGCAACGCGGCAAGTGATATGATTCTTTTTTGAAGAATCCAATCATTGTTGATCCAATGACAGGTTATTCCCATCATTGGAATATTGTTGACATCCGTCTCACAATCTGAAGTTAAACTAACTCTACAAGTTAAACTCCATAAAATTGCAATCAAAGCGTCCTTCATTTCATTGTACACTTTAAAACAATCTGATTTGCAATTATTTCGGGATTCTTCTAAAATGAGGGTTGAAGGCCGTTTGATTAAAATTTTCTAAGTCCCTACTCTCGGGATAGGAAAATGGTAACTCTTCCTTTACTACTAATCGGGCCATTTCCCGACGAATAAGATCAGGATCATAAGGGTGGCTATCAACTAGACCGGTCCTAGGGTGGATTTTTTGTTGGCTGGGTAGGTCAACAAGAAGGTCTTTATGGTTATTTTGGATGTGTCTACTAATTGTACCGGTGCCATCACCCCTCTTGAATTTGTATGCCTTAGAACATGTTTTACAAACTTTCAAACCTATACCCGGAGTTTCTTTGTCTGGGATAAAATCGTAAAATTTATGCCAATCACTACTTTCCCCTCTACTTTTCCTATCACTACGGGGGTGTGTTGTTTTGGTTGGTTGTTGTTGTTGTTCTTCTTCTAATTGTATGTCTCCTACAAACTCATCGTGTATACCTCATTGTTGGGTAGGAGGATCATGGTACTCTTCGGCGGGCTCACTAATTGGGACAATTGGTGGCCTACGGGAAGTGCCGGTGGAATCTTGCACACTTTAGCTACGACTGCTACCGCGTGATCTAGACACAATGTAGAAGTGATGAGTTACAAAAAAAAATCTAGAAAATAAGAGGGTTGAGATAGAAAAAATCAAAAAACCAACAAACGGTTAAGATACGAAAAATTATAACTACAACAAAAATAAAATAAGAAGAGAGGTATGAAATTTTGATACCGTTCATCGTGGATACGCGTATATAAAAAAATCCGTGAAAATAAGAATAGAAGTAGAAGTAGAAATCCTCAAATCCGGAATTGAAGAGTTGAGGAGAGCTTGTAGGAGAGTTGAAGACTTGATCACTTGGAGTTGGACGAGAGTTGAAGAGTTGAAGACGTTGTTGAATTTTGATTTCGATACGATCGGAATTTGATCGTGTATATGCCTTGAACACTTGTTTGTTCAATACTTCAATTGTTCACAAATTGCTTAGAAATGAGTAATAATAGTAGAGAAAGTAAGAGAGTAAGGTGTGAATTTTTTGATGGGGTTTTGGGGGGGGGAGGGGTATTTATAGGGTAAAAAAAAAAACCCAGCAAAACCGCTCTAAGAGCCATTGTTGTGCTTTCTGTTGTATAGTGCCCAACCAACGGCATGCTGGTTGGCGGGCGGGTTGGGGTGATTTAAGCGGGTTCGCAGGCCGGGTTCGCAGGGTTCGATTCGCTATTTTCGAGACTCGGGTCGACCCGTTACAGTTCACGGGTTCGACCCGAACCCGAACTGCCGTTTCGCGGGCCGGGTTCTACGAGCGGGTCGCGGCCGGGTCGGCAGTTGACCCGGCCCACTTGCCATCCCTAAAATGTACTAATTAGCATAGGGTAATACAGACATTTCACCTTTGATCTTAAGGGATTTGGTTTTTTTTTGCTTTTCAATAACGAAATAGGGGATTGAAGTGATGCATATCTAACTAGAAATGAGGCTCTTAATTTTGGTCAGAAATAAAGATGGTTTTCTAAAATTTAGCTTAAATAAATAGAATGAAGTACCTGTAGTACAGAAAGAGAGGAGAAGAGGACCCCCTGAATTACAAATCTAAGATGCTTGCAACGAAAAAAGGCAAAAGAAATAAAAAATATATAGCTAGCTTTGCATAATAAGAGTGACTAGCTCTTCTAATCGAAATGTGACAATTCCTCTCAGATCAGATCACCCAAGTTACAGCAAGGACAACGTAATCTCGCAATGGTCTGTTAGGGCATGGAACATATGACATATGCCATGTAGGATGTCTTATAAAGCCACAACACATGACTGGCTAGTAATGCTGCTCCCTAATGGATCTGAAATTAAATTGTATTTGTAATTTAGTTAAGAATGTAATTATTATTACTAGTAATTTACATGTCCTCCAATGCACGTTTTAATAATTTTTATATAAAAAAATTTAACGTAGAGAGGACTCGAACTTGATCATTTATATTAGTTGTGTACGTGTGTTACACATGTTATAGATTTACAAATAATACTAAACCATTCTCCCATTATACTATTAGAGAATAGAGATTATTATTTTATATATGGAACATTAATTACTATCACTTAAGTATTACTAATCATTAAGATTTCTTTGAGGATGGAAGATATACTCTTACAATCTTCACAACCGGAGCTACAGAAGTAAAATGTGTATGCACAATAATCTATATAATAAAACACAAAGAAAGCTATTAAATGGCTCTGCTTCAATAGTAAGAAAATCAATGGTCCAGATCTAAGCTTTCAAAACATATTTTTCCTTCCAAAGGTTTCCTCCCAAAACTCAAATTCAAATCCCCCAAAACAACTCCTTTATTTATTTAATTTTTTCTCTCACTCACTCACTCTCTCTTTTAGTCAGAAATTTAGATTTTCAGATTTCATGTTTGTAAATTTTCAGATTTTTATATTTTTTTATTGCAAATGTTACATTGAAAATAACAAATATCTTCTCAATAGTTAAATTTCATCATTTTTCACCCTCAAAGTTCTAAGAAGTTGGATTTTATACCCCCATTTATAATTATTTTTCAACATATACTAATGGAAATGTGGACTTTTATTTACAACTAATTATTGTCATATTATTCAAACTTGAGCTACATAATTGTTGTTTTACTGTTTACAAGGCTTTTCATATGATGTATTGTTCCGAAGACATGCCGTAGGCACGTGTCCACGGGCAAATCTAGTATATATATATATATATATATATATAGGGAAAAATTGAAACCAGATGGTTCAATAGAGAAACATAAGGCGAGACTTGTGGTATAAGAATTTTGGCAAAAGGAAGGCCTAGACTTCTTTGATACATATTTCTCGATCACAAGAATAACTTCCATAAGAATAATGATAGCTATTGCAGCTCTACGTAACCTCGAAATACATCAAATGGATGTCAAAATCGCATTTCTAAATGGAGATTTAGTAGAAGAAATAGACATGAAACAACCTGAGTGTTACGTAGTTTCTGGACAGAAAAACAAGGTGTGCAGGCTTGTAAAATCCTTGTACGGACTGAAACAAGCTCAAAAGCTGTGGCATGTAAAATTTGACAATGTTATGATGTTAAATGTTTTCAAAATAAATGAATGTGATAAATGTATCTACATTAAAGATACTTCAAATGGATACATTCTGGTGTGTTTATATGTAGATGATATGCTCATTATTGATAGCGATAATGACATTATCAAATAAACTAAGAATATGCTTAGTGGTAAGTTTGATATGAAAGATTTGAGAGTTACAGATGTCATACTAGGAATCAAAATTTCCAAGACGTCTGAGGGAATTACTTTGTCTCAAACTCATTACGCTGAGAAAGTACTTGAAAGATTCAAGAATTACTCCAATGGGACTGCCAAAAGTCCTGCGAATCCCAATCTTCACTTGTTCAAAACACGGGTGACAGCATATATCAATTGAAATATGCACGTGTAATCGGTAGTTTGATATACTTAACAAATTGTACAAGGCCGGACTTGGCACATTCAGTAAATGTACTAAGCCGCTACACAAGTAATCCAAGACGAAGTCACTAAAAAGGAATAACTAGAATATTGAACTTTGCGACATACTCAGAGTTATGGGCTGCATTACACCAGATATCCAGCAGTACTAGAAGGGTACAGTGATGCTAACTGGATATCGGACTCCAAGAACTCGAAATCCACAAGTGGGTATGTTTTCACTCTTGGTGGTGCAGTTGTGTCATGAAAATCCTCTAAACAAACGTTACTGGCCAGATCCACCATGGAATCTGAGTTTATTGCTTTAGACAAAGCGGGAGAGGAAGCAGAGTGGCTTCAAAACTTTTTAGAGGATATTCTCATGTGGGAAAAACCAGTGCCTGCTATATGTGTACACCGTGATAGCCAATCGGCTATAGCAAGGACACTGTGTTGTATGTATAATGGTAAATCTCGTCATTTCAGAAGGCGACACAAAACCATTAGATAACTGCTTTCAAATGGAATAATCTCTATAGAGTATATAAAATTGGCCGACAACCTAGCGGATCCATTTACTAAAGGTTTGTCACGAGAGCAAGTTGTGAGATCATGTCACGCCCCGCTTCCCAGAAATACGGAATGCAAGCACGTGACATGGCCCAGCGAATGACTTGTGTCATTCATAGGCTGTCATTGATTCAACTCAACAATATAAAACATGAAGTAAAACAACCACGCATGCAATAAAAGAAGTAATCACATAAATAACAGTACTTAAACTTTTAAGCATAAATAACTAACATGAAATAAATCCAACATCTGGAATCGACAATGACATTATTCGGGTCAAAAGCCCACAAATACAACAATGTTCAACTGTTAAAGTTCAAAAAAAGAAACAATATTTATTCAACGGCGCAGCAACACAAGTCTTTCACCAATGTTGTTCTCCTAGTCTATCAGGCAAATCTCCTTGATTACCTGTAAACTGTTCATTTAAAGAGAGGAAAAATGTCCTTAGAGCAAGTCATGAACAGCAAGTAGAGAAACAGAAAATAATGACAATATCGGTATAACGATGAATTCAATGGATGATGAAATCAATAGTATTGAACAGTGACAAGGAGATAATAGTACAATGTGCAATAACGATGATTTATAATGATAACAATAAACAATAACAATAATGGTAAACAATAACGATAACACTGTTCAATAAATGTGACAATATGCAATGACAATGCGATGAAAATCTTAAGTCTATTATTTATTTTAATCCTAATCAATGCACATACTACTGCATCGCATACTATAGGTTCCATGCATAGAATCAATTTCGTTTAGACTAAGGTGGTAGATTCTATAGGTCATGTTCTCGCACGATAACAATAGCAATTTCTTGTACAATAACGATAACAATAGTCGGCACGATAGATCCTAAAACAATACACGGTAAATTGGGATAATGCAGTCAGTAATCCAAAAATAAATTGATAGCACTAGCCTACACAATATTTTACGAACAAAGCCCACAATACCGAGTACAGTCACTATATTATCAACGACCCTTGTCAACCCTTAACCCCGGCTTGATTAACATTCTTTATTCAATAAACATACGATAATGCAATTAATAAGGGACACTAGAAAGATGAAAATACAACCGTAAGATCATGCAATATACTCTATACAATTAAATACATCATATATAATATTATAGATTCAATTGTATGTTATTAAACATAGGAACCCAATTATAGATAGCAGTAGGTTGCTGTACCAAAATCAGAATTCCCGTTGCTACAGGATAGCAAATGTGGATCCGTCAGAAGGTCTAGAAACTAGACTCCTGTCCAGTTCCAACGCATATAATTAAGGTACATAAAAGTTGTGGTAACATGTGTCAGAACAGCAAACTACAAAGGATATGTGTTCAGCCAGAACTTGTAAAATTGTGTTTATACATTTGGAACAGGACTGAAATAGCATTAATTAATTCCAGAAAAATTAGGGAATGTTCTCTAATGTGTCTAGTATCAGCATGTAAAATTTTAAGTCATTATCTTATAGGTAGCATGGTTAAATTAATTGTGAATCAAAGTGTGACAGCAGTTTTTAGGATCTGGAATTGTAAGACACAGCAGCAGTAAAACTGTGATATCTCTCAAACCGTAACTCGGAATTCAATTCCGCCAAAAAGGAAAGTAAACTAGACATTTGGGGCTATATTTCATATTCAGGAATTATTGATTTTGGTGACATTATCTAGGTTGAAACAACAAGGTAATGTTCAGGTTGGCGTTAATTTTCAGTGTGTCAACATATTCTTTTTGAATAAAACGATTAAAGTGTTAAGAACGATGAGTTGGGGGTTAACAATCATAAATCACAGCAAGCCATTCCTATGTGAACATGGTATTAAGATGTGAAATGTCCATAATCTTACTAATCACAAACAACTAATACACTAACATTAATCATATAAGCCATCAATACTAGTATGAAATCTACAATTGTTGTGAGATGTCATGACATGAAATACAATAATAATCCATATTTCTATATTCAATAACTAACTATATGTATGCATGTAAGATCCATATACAATGGAGACAAAGATGGCACGAAGTCAAGACTACTACTTAGATTCGCTCGTGTAAATCCGTAGTATCCCAACAATAGATAACAATAACAATATACGATAATAATTAGGGATCTACTTGTGGAATTCAATAAAAGTCTCGAATATGATACAATAACTATTCGAGAAGAAATGACTTGCCTTTAGAACGACGTTAGATCAATTCGACTATGCGAAGAATAACGGGATCAGAATCCCGGCGACACGGTGACGAGTAAACGATCACGATAATCACGATCGGGCACGAATCTCGATGGTCAAAATGGTGATCAAGATGAAGATCAAGCGAATCCAATGGCCGAGATCGAATATAAAACATATAAGAATTAGAAGAGTACCAAAAGAGTAAATATACGATGATTGACAATTTGATGAATGAGAACAAAAAGTGGATCAAATATTTAACTCACCAAGTAGAAGACGAACGAGACGATCGAGACGATCGAGGGCCGAGATCAAGTGTGATCGGTCGATCGGATGGCTGAGATCGAAGTTCAAGATCAAGATCAAGATGATGATCACGATCGCGATGATCAAAAGAGATCCGACGGTCGAGATCAAGATCTTGATGATGATGATAGTGATGATGATGATCGATGCAAATTCAATGGCCAAGATCCACGGATTAAGAAGCGATCGACAGCTTAGATTGATCAGATCGGGATGGAGATGATAATGGCTCGGATCTTGATCAGATCGGACGACCCACATTACACTTGATCAAAAGCAACCCAGATCCAACCTCACACCAAAACAGCAAATGCCAAGAGAAAATCCTAATTATGATGGCGATCGGACGGCCGAGATTTAGTCAATCAACCTTCTCCTTCCTTCTTCTTCTTCATGGCAAGAGAGAGAGAGAGAGTTGGCGGTAGAGGGGATGGCGATGACTTGGGCGGCAGCTGGCGACGCTGGCGGCGAGGGCGATGACGATGAGCAGCGGCGCTGCGGTCGAAGAGCGATGGCAGCGGCGAGACGGTGCGTCGAGCGACTCTGTTTCGTCCCGAAAACATGGGAGACGAAACGGGGGTGCTCGGAGCTCGATGACGACGATGAGGCAATGAGGAGGGGTCTGCGGTTGTTTCAGGGGGTGTCACGCCCCGCTTCCCAAAAATACGGAACACGAGTGCATGACAAAAGCCCAGCGAATGACTAACGTCACCCATAAGCTGTTTAATCGATCAACTCAACAACATAAACAGTACAGAACAATTGCGCAGGCAATAATAATAATTCATGAACAAATAATACTTGGAATGAAACAATATAATGTCCAAATACAATAATAATAATCCAACGTCTGGAAACAATAATAAAAATTCGGGACATAAGCCCAAAATAATAATAATCCCAATCCAAAAATAAATACAAGTCTCAGTACATTAAGTCATTTAAAGCGATAAACAATTTAAAAGCAGAAATCTTCAAGATGTTTGTTCTCCAACTCCAGCAGGCAATTCTCTTTCATTACCTGTAAATACTTCATCTAAAAAGAGAAAAATAATTGTCCTTAGAGCAAGTCATGGACAGCAAGTAGAGAAAGCAGGGAACAATAGAATAACAGTATAACAATGAATCAACGGATCAATAAGAATCAATAAAATGGGACAATAATCATGATAATTGATGCAATTGGCTATAAACAATGGTGCAATATTCGGTAACGGTAATCAATGATCAATAACGGTAATACTCAGCCAATATTCGATATCAATAGGAACAATGATGATCAATATGCAATGTCGGTGATGTGTCAATCCTTATGTCTATTAATTATTTTAACACCTAACTAATGCACGTACTACTGTGTCCCATGTGTGCCGTACCACAGGTTCGATGCATACAATTAATTTCGTTTTAGACTTAAGTGGAAGATTCTATAGATCATGTACACGGCACAATAACGGTATTTGCAGCATTGCTGCACACTGGTTGGCTCAATAAAAACAATACACGGTCAATTGGGGATACTGTGTCAGTAGTCCAACAATAAACCGATAACAATAACTTTTGCCAACACACAATATTTTGGGAAACAAAGCCCACACTTCAGCGTACAGTCACTATGTTATCAACTACTCCAGTCAATCCCTTAAACCCCGGCTTATTTATTATTTTATTAATGCAACAATACAATATCCAACTAAGACATGAGATGAACAATAATATCAATCGGGAAACAATAGGGTGATAACATGGATAGGAAGGTTAGGATGGTGATAATAACTCATTGGGAACATGCAATGCAACATACATTCATTAATTCAAGCAATAGTACAACCTAGGAATTATTAATCCATTTAAAAGTAGTATCTAAAATTCTGGACTGTAAAACACAGCTGCAGTAAAACGGGCATAACTCTTACTACAAAACTCGGAATTCGAAAATTCTGGATGCTATTGACATCTAGACATTCGGGGCTACATTTCATATTCAGAAAATATTTTATTTTAAGGTCATTTACTGCTTCGAAAACAGCAATCAAGTTCAGGTCAGCAACATGTATAGTTCTTAGGGTATATTCCTTGGACATAAAATTAATTTGAACATGTCGGGTATCGATTCTATAGTCAATAAGTTGTGTAACTAGCATTATAGGTGTGTAAACATGATAAATAAAATTTAGATCACATACATGTACTAACCTAACATCAATCTATCATCAAACGATCAAACAACATACAACCTAACAATTGTCTCTAGAATAATTCATTTGTGTTGTGACTCGTATGAATAACCCTATTAACAATTCTATATGCATTCATTAAAGATCCAAACTTTAGAGTCAAATTGGCACGATGTCAAGAATATCGGGGTTAGCTCGTGTAAACCCACAATAAACTCAACGAAAGGGATAACAAAGGGCAGTACGATAACAAAAGATCTACTTGCAAGAATTTTCAATAAAACTTGAATTTGAAACGAATAGCAATTCAAGTGGACGGTGACTTGTCTGTTAACCGGTGAAACGAATAGCAATAATAATGGAATATGAATCCTGAAGCAACGAACTCACGAACTAGCAAAATCCACCAATAGCACGTGCAATATACGTGCACCCAAAGAGCCAAGCAATTAAAGAGAGAGAGCAACTACAGCAACAGTACAACAACACCATCATAAAGAGACAGCAGCTGCAACAAGCAAGGGAGCAGCAATGGCAGCCATGGGCTTCGGTGACCACGGCCAGCGACGGCGGCGACCTGGTGGCGGCGCGACGCGGCGGACGGCGTCGAGCGGAGTAGGAGGCAGCACCGGCGATCGGGAGTAGGAACAAGGGGAAAACGATGGGTTTTGGGTTCTGTGGGGCTGTCGACGAGTGGAAAAAGGAGAGGGGAGGTCGGGGGTTGTGCTGGCGGTGATAGGCGACGAAGGAGGTCGGAGATTGGGTCGGGGAAGACGACGGGAAGGGTGTCGGTGGGTGATGTGGCTGATGGGCGAGGAGAGAGAAAGGGGGATCGGGATTTTGGTTTGCTGGCGTCGATGGGATGCTCGCCGGGAGAGGATGGCGACGGGGGGGGAAGTCGCCGGAGGTGTAGCGACCAAGGGGGTCGCTGGAGGCGCCGGAGAAGGCGATCGGAGGTTGGGGAGTTGAATTGGGGGAGATGAACAGTAACAGGAGAGAGAGAACGGGAGGAGAGAGAATAGGAGAGAGATTAGGCGGCTAGGTTTCTCGATTTGTGTGCAGAAATTAGGGTTACAGTAGAGTTGCATTTATAGGGTGCAATTAGGGTTCAATTAGGAGATAGATCAAAATCAACACGATTCAAATAAAAATACTCATAATTCAAATAAACAAAATCCACAATATAGATAACTCAATGAAAGAGAAAGATAGTTCATGAACGAAAATTCCAACCCAATTAGATAAATAAATAACACAATTGAAATAATAAGAATTTAAAATAAAATGGAACTCGCCAAGAAAATCAGATCGGGTATAAAAATAAAATAATCTAATATATGAATTTTAAATAGAAAATCATGAAATAGCAATTTATAATCATAATCATAATAGTAATAAATTATACAACAAAATAGTATTCGGGTTTAGAAATTTTATTAAAATAATCCAATAATAATATATTTGTTTTAAGCTCAAATATAAATAGCCGATCAATACGATGTCGAAGATAAGATCAAAATTCAACATTATTCGAAATAAATAAAATTTTTGTTTAGAAAATACTTTAATACAGATCCAAAACAAATTCAACACAAAATAAATTTACAAAAGTTCAAATTATAGAAAATACGCAGAAAATTCTAATTATCGGAAACGGGGGTTACAGGGGGTGATCGGAGAGGCGAAGGGCGGTGATGATGAGTGGTGATGGGTAATGGCGATGGTGCAATGGATTCGGTGGAAGTGAAAACGATGGGTTCGACGGAGGCTTGGGCGAGGATAGGGATGATCGGAGGTGACGACCTTGGGTTTCGGCAAAGGCGAGGATGGGCACAGGTGATGGGGTGATGAGTTCGATAGCGGGGAGTCGGTGGGTTGGAGGAAGATGCAGGGGAGCGATGTAATGGCGGAGTTCGGGGATAAGGACGAGGGGAAAGAAATGAGGCGGTGACGGAGACAAGTGGAGGTCGAGGCAGCAGGGAGACGAAGAGGCGAGAGGACGATGGGGTGGGGAAGACGAACAGTGGGGCGGCTGGGTAATTTAGGTTAGCACAGTATAGGGTCATTAGGGTTAGGGTTAAGTTAAGTTAGGGTTTAAATAGTGTAGGGTTGCGGGTTTTGGGTTAATTGATAGCGGGTTTGAGTAGGATCCAAAGGGAGATTGAGTCAAAAATCAATATAATTAGGCTATATGAATTAGGTCAAGTGAATCAGTCAATTCTCCATGAAGAATAAAAAATTAGAGCTGATATGAATAATGCAAATTGAAATAGATTGGACACCAAAAATTGAGTCGAACAAAAGAAATTATTTTATTAGAACTGTAAACAAAATACAGAATCTTGGATTGATAAAAAAGTACAGTGAAATGAAATACAGCAGAAAGTACAAATACAGGAAACCGGGGTTACAGATCATCAAGAGGAATGAGTTTAAAGCCTATGACGAAAGAGGATACTTGATGAAAATCCTAGCTAGGAATTAGAGATCCCAAGATCTAGGTTCAAGTGGACAACTAAATCTTGTTGAATAGACGTGAACACTGAGAGATTAAAATCTCGTACCCACTCTTAGGATGATAAAACAGTGCTGCCTCTAAAGAGTTAGGATAAGCTTGGCTTTTAATGATTCTCATAGCTTTTAAATAAAAGTGGGTATGGCAGGATACTCTTTATGGGCAATCACCTTGTGAGTGTGAAATTGGATCGTTTCTAGGAGAATGAAGAGAGACTACATTCTCCAAGTTCACTCACGATTAACCAGGGTTGTTCAAGGCCAAAATGAGCACAACAAGATTACCTAGTTCTGTGAGGAGATGAAACTGTCTGATAGTTATTGTCTAGGTTCACAACAAAGCCCGGCTAGTTCAAGACATCATGTTCACTATCTGGTCAAATGAATCTGATGGCTACCCACTAAGGGTGGTTCAAAGTTGAAAAATTACTACCATTCCTGATGCAGTGATTTTGCAATTGTACTTTCCGAGTCTTTTCTGTCATGTCTTTTTTTGTCGTGTATGAATTGCATAGTCTGGTAATTTCCATTCATATGGGAGGTTGTTGGAAATATTTTTGGCATATTTTTCGGGCCGGATTCCGGTAGGTTCCGGCCATCGGCGGCACCGGAAAGTGATTGGATTATGTTTCTCTCGTCGAGTACTATTCCATAATGTACTCATTTTCCAAAAACGGTTTACGTATGAATGAGAAATGTAGGTCCAAAGTTGGATACTCGAAATGTACTAACTTGGGAATTTAAAGAAAATGGATAGTCCCACATCGTAAGATGAGAAAGATTTTTCTAGTATATAAGCTAAAGAAATTGACTAAAGGGCATAGCCTTGGGGTTAACACTAAAGTGTAGTGGAGAGAGGACCTAGTCAAAATTACAAATACACACGCGCGTGCGCGCGTGCCCGGCCGGCCTCGGCTTGGCCTGACCTACATTAATTTTTTCCCCGCTCCGATTTTTTCGCTGGATCTAGTTTTTGAGGCGTTTGAAATTCTGTAACCGGTGCCATTATTTGTAACAGTAGAATAATGGATCTATCAGTTACGTTTTTGGAGCCATTACTCTGCTGTTACAGAGTAATGGATCCACGATCCATCAGTTACGCCCTCATCACCTATAAGACCCTGTAATTTTGTCTGCCAGAGACACAGATTTTTGCACTTCATAATCTTCTTCTTCTTCTTCTTCTTCTTCTTCCTCTGAGTCTGAGAGTACAACACAGCTACTGGTTCCCTGAAGTCTCTGAAGCTAGGGTGCAGCTCTTTAGGGAAAGGTAATATACAGTTGTATCCAAAAGGCAATTCGTCAACTACCGTCACACTACGGGACGAATTTTGCTTTAAGGACAGATATCTTAATCTCGACTCTGTATTAAAGTGTCTTAAAGTGTCTGGTTTGTTTTTTCATTCCTGTAATTGCAGTTCTTCACAAACCTTATTAGGAATTTTCCATTTTATGATATTCGAGTTCTAACAAAGTAGACATTCTTTTTTTGTTAATGAGATATCAAAATGCAGATAAGATCATAAGAATACCGGAAACGAAACTAACAGCAAAGGAAAGCACGTGGTCGGAATCTAAAGGAATTGGTGCACTGTCCTTGTTCGACTCACATCTCACCCTCCAATGTCTCCCTCCTATTTAAACACCAACACAATCCAGAATTAGATTCTGTGAAACCTGACTCTGTTTTCTCTCTTTCTCAAAAAAGTGAGAAGAAGTTGAAACAGATCAAGGCAAATAGCCACCACCCTTTTTCTTCTCTCTCACCCATTCAATACCCATTTCCCATTTTACATTTTCTTCTCTTCTCTCTCTCTTCCCTCTCCCTTGTTCCTTTTCCTCTCATTCTCTAAGCTCTTGATTCTCAATTCTTGGGAGACAAAGGTCAGACATTTATCTCTTATGGGTCATTTTTTGATTCATGTTCTTTTATATATATATTGAAATGGTACATTATGTATGTTGTAGACCAAAATTTAAGAAATGGGGATGCTTTAGATTAAAGGTTTCAATGAGCCCATTTGGCAAAATTAATTCCTAGACTGTTACACAACCTCATGTGGTATGCAAGTCTCTGTCACTAAGCTAAAACTTCGAAGATGTAGAAGAGCCGAGAAAAATTGCACTTGTATTATAACAAGCAGGTATTTTTTGTTATTTTAAATCTGCATTTAAATTGCGTAGCCGGTAGGATTCGAACTGGGTTGCTCTGATACCATATGAAAGTCCCTGCCACTAAGCTAAAACTTCGAAGTTGTAGAAGAGCCGAGGAAAATTGTACTTGTATTCTAACATATGGGTCATTGTTTGTTTCGAGCTGTTTTTATATTGAAATTGTAGAATGGGTTTGTTCTAAACCAAAATTTAAGCGATGGGCATAGTTTAGATTTAAGTTCCAGTGTGCCCATTTGTCGAAATTGAATGCTTTCCATTAATTTAGCCTTCGCATACAAATTATCCTAGTTGTTGTATTAGGGTTGTATATGCATTTGTCCATAATTTGGGTTATAATTCATGTTCTTTGGTATATGATCTCAATCAAATTAAAACCCTTGATGAAATTCATTGTCTTTTGATTACATAGGAAAAGGGAGACAATCTATAAAGTTTCGGTCTCCCGAGAACCTCTGCTTCATCACAAATGGGCCTAACATTCTCATGTCCTAAATATGAAGCATTGGATCATAGACTTGATGCTCTTATGAAATCACTCAGTGTCGGCAATGACTACGTTAAATCCTCTCTTCGATCCGTCAGTTTCAATGGTCGTCAATCCGAGCCTGTCACTAAAGCTTGGGGGTCTGGAAAACTGGTCACCAAGACTTTTCTTAGCTTCAATACAAGAGACAAGGAACCCTTCCATGTTGATTCCAGACCACCTCTAGCGAGCCCGAGCTGTCCAAGTCCAAAAGAAGAACCAGCGAGCTGCCAAAGTCCGCAAGAAGAACCAGCGCGACCCGTTACCTTAAAGTGCTTGAGGTTTGCTCCAATACCTGAAGAGATCAGCAGATCTGACAGTCCTAAACATGAAGCTGCTTTGAAGTTGCAGAAGGTTTATAAGAGTTTTCGGACAAGACGTCAGCTTGCTGATTGTGCTGTTCTTGTCGAGCAAAGATGGTACGATACGTTGCATAAGCAAACAATCTTCCCTACTTCATTGTTGTTTGAAATGATTGTGATTGTGTGCAATTTGATGTGAGTATAGGTGGAAATTGCTAGATTTTGCCATGCTCAAGAGGAGCTCGGTGTCATTTTTCGAAGTTGATAAGACTGAGTCAGCTATGTCCAAATGGACAAGAGCAAAATCTCGGGCTGCTAAGGTACCATCTCAATATGAAAATGAGAATATTTTTTTTTTTTGTATTATATCTATAAAAAATTGGTAGCAACTTCAACCATTTTCATAATACCCAGGTAGGAAAGGGAATATCAAAGGATGTGAAGGCTCGGAAACTAGCTCTGCAGCATTGGCTTGAAGCGGTAAGTGTTGCAAATATTACAAATCATTTTTGCTCTATTTGGTCTTAGTAATTGGAGTGAGATAGTTGAAAATCTGATTTTCAATTGTATTTTGTGGACAGATTGACCCTCGTCATCGTTATGGTCACAATCTCCATTTCTATTATGATCGTTGGCTAAACTGTGACAGCAAGCAACCCTTCTTCTACTGGTACGTTGCTAAACAGTCCCTCTCTACATAATATATTTACTCTAGTAACTGATACATGTATAATCATTGTGCAACTGAACTTATATAAATATAAGTTCATGTTTGATTTTGATATAAAGAAATGCAATTTGAATGTGTAGGTTAGATATTGGAGACGGGAGAGAGATCAGCATTGACGAAAAATGCCCTAGATCAAAGCTTCACAGCCAGTGCATCAAGTATCTAGGACCAGTATGCCTCTCAATCACTTAAACCTCATTTACATATGAGATTACAGCAATTATGTCTAATTCAATAATATATACTTTGTACAGCAAGAGAGGGAGGTTTATGAAGTCATAATCCAAGAAGGGAAGATGGTCTACAAGAAAAGTGGACAACACCTTCACACTACTACCGATTCCAAAGATTCAAAATTTATCTTTGTTCTCAGTACGTCAAAGAATTTATACGTTGGTCAGGTGAATTTCTATATCCTTCAAAGTTCATCAACGTATGTAACAATTGACAAGAAATTGGATAGTTAACATTTTTGGGTGGTTTTTTTTGAGATAAAAGTGACTCACCGATTTCATTAATGAAAGATTAACGAAACCACAAAATAGCCCTATTACAAATCATACAAAGTAGTGTGCCCACCGGCACCCAAAATAGATATTCTATTACAACACAACGCCTAACATGATTTCATTTTTGGGTGGTTGCAGAAGAAGAAAGGCATATTTCAACACTCCAGTTTTCTCGCTGGCGGAGCTACATCTGCTGCTGGAAGATTAGAAGTAGACAGTGGGATTCTAAAGGTAAAAAATTGTGTCATTTGTAGATTTAGTACTCTGATATCGATAGAAAGGAACTTGTAACTGACACATTTTTTGCACATCAGAATAAAATATTTAAGTGTGTGATTGAACATGTAATATTTTAGAAAGTAAATAAATTTGTTAAAAAAAATTAATGAAGAGAAAGTTAATAGTAGTGTAGATGTATGGTTCATTTCTTCTTACCGAAAGCACATACCGTATGTTTGCAGGCTATATGGCCTCACAGTGGACACTACTGTCCAACCGAGGAGAATTTCCTCGAGTTTGTGACCTTTCTCGAGAACCAAAATGTGGATCTCACTGATGTCAAGGTTACTATCATTTTTCAGATATGATTGTTTATGACAAAATCTATGAAACTCTTTGAATAAAACTGACTTATCTGATGATCAAATTCCTTTAATATAACACAGAAAAGCCCACTGGAAGAGGATGAGGAGACATTCAGCCAACTAAGAGTCTCCCGCTCTGCACGCGACTTAACTAGACTGGTAATTGAGGTTACAGAAGAGCAAACATCAACTACCTCTAATTTGCCTAGAATTAAATCACGGAAACGCTTCATGTCATTCGACGCAACCACACCTACTGCCAAAGCCAAGGCAGAGGCTGAAAATGACCTGACTAACGATTTAGAGGAGAGCGAAGAGGAGGAAGAAAAACAGGGCACGGAAATTGGTTCAGATACGAACTTCAATACCGAGGATGATGGAAGAAAGAAGGCCCTGAATGTTCTTAAAGGGTTCAGGAAGCCGAATCTTTTTGTGGACGAAGAGGAGGAGCAAGAAGCAAAAGTGCCAAGTGAACTCATTCTTCGAAGAATGAAGTTCAAGAGAGAGACATTGTCACTTCAACTAGGGAAACAGCTCACGTGTAAGTGGACTACGGGAGCTGGCCCTAGGATTGGGTGTGTAAGGGACTTCCCTTCAGAACTCACTTTCCAAGCACTGCAACAAGTGAGATTGTCACCGAGATGTGGACGAGGTTCAAAGGCTTGGTCTTCTTCTGGGAATTCACCCAGCCCGATAAGAAGGGCAAGCGTGCAAAAGAGCCCATTTAGTGCACTAGAGGCTTCACCTTTGGGATTGATCAATAGGTGTAACAATGATAGATGAGATATCATGTGTACAAACCATTCTTCATTTTTTTTTCTATATAGGTAAAGATGGGAGCATTCAGTCCCATTCATGTCCGAGATGTTGTAGAAGAATGCCTTATGCAATTTGTACTGCATTTTTGGGGGGTTTGGGTAGAAATTAATATATAACCATTCTTTTGTAAATATATATGTTCTTTGTTTCCTGAATTTGACGAAATCAAAGCATACCACAAATATATATATATATATATATATATATATATATATATATATATTTATTCCAGAGCTCCATCTTCATCGTTCCTCTTAATGCAACTCACATTGAGACTTGTCCAAACAAGGATTTCGGTATTTCAATCCAACATATGCAACAGGCCAACTACTTCGCCTTCATGATGCTTCTCAATATGGTCCGTGACAGAATACCAAATAACGCGACTTTCCGGATGCCAAGTGATATGGGACTCATTAATGGGCTGGGAGCGAGGAGGGGGTATCAGCGGTTATTAATGTACAATATGCGGATGACACCCCTATCTTCGGAGAGTGTGACATTGCACAAGCTACACTACTGAAATGAGGACTGTATCTCTTTGAGGAATGGTTCGGGTTGAAGGTTAACTTTCACAAGAGCACAATTACTTTATTGGGAGATACAAGTGAGGTTGGGAACACCATTGCAGGAGTCCTGAATTGTCCCATTCAAAGGTTACCAATCAAGTACCTAGGCATGACAATTGGTAGCAAGAGACCGCGAAGAGTGGATTGGAATGAACTTATTGATAAAATTGTCAAGAGGCTAGACGGATGGAAAGGAAAAATGCTTTCCTTCGGTGGAAGAATCATTATGCTTAACTCGGTTATAAACTTAATACCATTGTACTTCCTATCATTCTACGAAATACCGGTGTGGGCTATCAAGAAAATTGATAAGACTTAGACGGTGCTTTCTGTGGCATGGGTCGGGGACGGATGGAAATGGTTATTCCCTTATCAAATGGGGGATAGTATATAGGCGAAAGGAATTTGGAGGTTTGGGAGTGATCAATCTTCGACAAATGAACCAGGCGTTATTGTGTAAGTGGTGGTGGAAATTGAAAACAAGACCAAAGGCTAAATGGGCTGGGATGGTAAGGGAAGCATATATTAGAAATGGTAATGTGCACCAAAAACAGAAAAAAAACTCGCTCTATGTCGGGGTTCTGGCAGGGAGTCACGCGGACTAAAGATATTTTCCTGGCAGGGGTATCGTTCGCCATTGGTAACAGGAAGACTATCCAATTCTGGAAGGACAGATGATGCGGGCCAGTCAATCTAAAAGGAAGATTTTCGGAAGCATACAAATTTGCTACAGATAAGAATGATTGGGTTGCAAGACAGTGGAGGAACGAGGCGTGGAGACCGAGACTGTCAGGGATGCTTAGCAGGGAGGCTAGAAGGGAAAAGCGGGAGTTAACTATATTCTTAAATTTCTAGAAGCCAACGAGAGAGGAAAATCAGGACAAAATGGTGTGGAAGGCGGGAAGAGAGGGGGTCTTCTCGGTTAAGTCCACTTATGAAGGGCTAAACGATGGGGGTATTCGGGTTCATGACCCCATATGGAAGGTAAAAGTTCCACTTAAGATTAAGGCATTTAATTGATTGGTAACCAGAAATGCGATCCTCGCACGGGATAACTTAGCAGGGCGAAAATGGCAGGGACCCGGAATTTGTGTAATGTGTAATAGGGAAAACGAGACTATCGACCACTTGTTTATTAAATGTCAGTATGCGGTGCCAATCGGGGGGGACCTGTTACGTAGGGTAGGTATAGCGGGAGTCGGACCTGAACGATATCAGATACTTGGTGTTGGTGGGGTAGGGGAGGGGGGGGGGGGGGGGGGGATGTCAATGTGCAAAAAAAGTTTATTGAATTTTAGGGAATTAGGGTAGCACGGATTTGTTGGGAGTTATGGCTTGAGAGGAATAATAGAATTTTCAGAATTACACACAGACACATCATGCATCGTCAACTATTATTCAAGATTATTGCTAATATCAAATTCTGTTCTCTCTTGGCAGGGTCAAAGGCTAACAAGAAAGTCAAGGATATGTACAAAGAGGTGAGCGACCCAACTAACGAGGCAAATACAGATGAAAAGGAGGGTGCAATGGAGAGCGAGTAATTGCCAGACTGAAGAATTGTCACCTCAACTAAGAGCTGAGGTTTTTTTTAGGAGGTCCCAGGTTACAATACCTATTGTATGTACTTTGTGTTGTTTTTTTTTTTCTCTTTTTTTCTTTTTTTTTTTGGGGGGGGGGGGCAATCTTGTATGAGATGGGTTCTCGCTTGTTTTGGACGAGGGATGAGTCTCATGGTGTATGACCATGAACATCATATCCCTTTGGCTGGTTGTATGTGATGGAACTGAGATGATTCCCAGGACTACGGATTGGTGTGCGTATCGATTGTTAAAAATTTAACAGATTAAATATGTGATCTAACCCTATATAGCGGAATCTAGGGTTCACGAATTATACCTGCGATGAGAAGAAGACGACAGCGACCCCAAGATCTTCTGCACGTATTCGTTCCTCAGGTTGGACGTCGTGTGGGCGACGATCTCCCAACCTTTCTTCTCCTTGGCTGACCTCTCTTTCTCTCCTTACGTGAATCACGAGTTTTGAGAAAAAATCTTATATTTCAGACGGCCAGAGAATAGAGGATATATATAAGGCTACGGCAGGGACCATGAGGAGAAATTAGGGTTAGGTCTCCTAACAAATCTGGGTATCCCGTGTTCAGTCCGAACACACAACCCAGGCCCATTAACAATAGCTCGGTCCACTAAGGAGCTATTGTTGCACTACCTTCCTAATCCCAAATTATATTTATGGGCTCCTTTTATTATATGCTCGTTCAACTCCCCATGTTAAGATATCGAATGTCCGTTGATCAAATTAAGTTACTGACAACTATATTGATCAATATCTTTTATCCTTAAGTAGTACCACTCAACTTTATTTGTCATGTCGGATGTAATCCACCTGCAGGGTTTACATGACAATCCTTATGAGCTCCTTAAGGGGACATCATCAACCCGACGTATCGGGACATGGATTCCTTTTACAATCAACAGCCCATCATACATACAATGCTATTACCCAATTCATAGAGGTTGTTGATCCATAATGAATCTCACTCTTTTATGAGTCAAAGTAATGCACACTGCATATACATGTCTGTTATTATATCTGGATTAAGAGCATAAGCATCCATAATAACAGAGGTGTTTGTTCTCTTTTGTAGTCAGTACAAAGAGAACAACCTCAAGTGGTCCTGTTCAATACACACAAAGTGTACTAGTGTAAACCTATAGTCAAGACAGACTAATACCAGATTACACTACAACCTTTCCAATGGATTGTCCAAGTCCGTCTAGGTTGTGAACTATTTATATATTCCATAGGGAACTGATAATATGATTTTCTGTGTGTCACCTCACACCATATTATCAACCTTATAGAATATCAGACACTTGCATTAATATTATAATAAACACAATATGCAATCATATGCCCATATGATTCTCATTCAAAAAAATAAGGAAATAAAGTTAATACAAAAGTGATGCTTTCAGTATATAACCCTAACAGTATGTTTCATTAAAATCTTTTTAATGAAGCACGGGGGGCTTTGGACCCATCGTTAACGGAAAAAAAAGTGATCGGGCTCTATCAAAAGCTTCACTACCTGAAAACAAAGTTCTTGAATTCATAGTGTTTTCGCACTGGCACTTGTTGGGGTTTGTGGATCCAACACACAATAATGGGGTTGGAGAAGATAGACGAGAAGGAGAGTTGAAGTGTGAGCAAAAGGTCAAGAGAGTTGGAGGCTACAGCAGAGTTGCGGTCGACCGCACCCAGGCAAGATGACTGATCGATGGCGCAGTCGACCGTCCCGCTCTCTGATTCAACCTGTATCTTGAAGAAGTGACCGATCAACCGTGCAGTCGACCGACCTGCTCTCTGTTGGAACTCATGCGGTCGAAGGAGAAGACCGGTCGACCGTCATGATGTTGCGGTCGACCGTCCCGACGCTGATTGATGAGCGGCTGACATGGAAAGTTGTAGAATCCTATATATATTGTATTGTGTACGATTTTAGGGTTAAGTGAAAAGAAAATAGAGCTCTGCCAGCCGTCATTAAGAAAGAGAGAGATAGAGAGAAACCTTACACCTTGGTGGTGAGTTCTTGAGAGATTTGTAAAACCTAATCTTCATATTTCTAGTGGAAATCGCAGGAGTGCCTCTGCACGGGAAAGTAGCCATTGTTTGAGTGAACCTCGAAAAAATCTCGTGTGTTCTTGTGTGTTGCTTTTGGTTGTTCTTTATTCTCTTGTTTTGATTCTATAGTTCTTGCATCTCGTCGTCGTGGTTGAGTTTATTCTGCAGTTAGAATTCAACAAAGTGGTATCAGAGCTACAGGTTGGTAGTATTGATTGAGATGGGGGACAAGAGTAGAGTCAAGGAGTTCGATGGAACGGATTTCACAATGTGGAAGATCCAAATGATTGTGTATCTCCGACCGAAGGATCTAGATGATCCGTTGTTTGGTGTGAAGCCAGAAGGGGTGGAGGTCAATCCGGTTGCATTGGCGGTCTGGAATAGATTGGATCAGAAAGTGCTTGGACAGATTCAGTTGTCGCTGAGCAGGAAGGCACTATTTCATATTGAGAAGGCAAGAACCGCAAAGGAAGCAATGGATATATTGACAGACATATTTGAGAAGTTGAATGCAGCGAACCAAATCTTACATCTAAAGAAGTTTGTTAACTTGAAGTTGTCAGAAAGGGGTTCGGTTGTTGAGCACATCAATAATTTCTGTATGGTTTACAATCAGATGGAATCGTCGGGTTAAAAGTTTGAGGAGATGGCACAATCGTTGTTGTTGCTATCCAGTCTTCCCGACAGTTACGACATAGTAGAGCAGGCTATTACTAGAACCATGACTGATACGACAACCCTAAAGGATGTTATAAGCAGCATTATGAATGAGGATGCAAGGAGGAAAAGACATGGAGAGATTTCAGTGTCATATCCTAGCAATACCGCGCTGTCAATTGATAACCGTGGTAGAAGTAACAACATAAGGAGGTCACAGAGCAGGAATCACAGGTCCAAGTCAAGAACATGACATCGCAAAGGTGAGTGTTGGTACTGCAAGAAGCCAGGACACAGAAGAGACCAATGCGAGGAAAATAAGAAAGCACAAGCAGGGTCACAGGTAGCCAATGTGGTAAGTATTGAACCTCGGTTAGATGAATTGTGTTTATCTGTTGGATTTAATATTTTGCAAGATGATTGGTGTATAGACTCGGGTGCTTCTTATCATTGTAGCCCATGAGGGATGTTTTTTAGGATTACAGGACAGGTAATTTTGGTGCAGTTTCAGTTGGTAATGGGCAGATATGGGTAGAGGCACTGTGAGAGTGAAGGCTCGCAATGGTGAGCAATTGGTCTTGTATGATACAAGACATATTCCGAGCTTGAAGAAAAAATTGATCTTAACTAGCAAACTAGACAAAGAAGGGTTTACAACAACCTTTGGGCATGGAGAATGGAAGGTGACTACAAGTGCGAGGTTGGTGGCAAAAGGAAAGTGTGGTGACACGTTATACTCACTCAGAGGAGGTGATTGAGGTGATATCATTGCTACAGCATCAGCAGGTAGTTCCTCTTCAATTCTATGGCATGGTAGGTTGGGGCACTTTGGTGAAAAGGGTGTCAAGCAGCTTTGTTCTAGGAATCTTTTGTCGGGACTGAAGAAGGCTGAGATGGATTTTTGTGAGAATTGTGTGATGGGCAAACAGAAGACAGTTAGCTTTCAGTTGGGTGGACGTGAGAAGAAGCTTGGAAAGCTAGATTTGGTACATACAGATATGTGGGGTCTAGCTCAGGAATTCTCTTATGGTGGTAAGAGATACTTCGTCACATTCATCGATGATGCTACAAGAAAGATTTGGGTTTATGCAATTCGGGATAAATCAGAAGTTTTTGAGGCATTCAGAGATTGGAAGGCCAGGGTTGAGAATGAGATGGGTTGCAAGGTGAAAGCAATAAAGTCAGACAATGGAGGTGAGTACACAAGCAAAGAGTTTGTTAACTATCTGGCAAGGGAAGGTATCAAAAGAATCAAGACAGTTCCTAAGACTCTACAGGAGAATGGTGTAGCAGAAAGGATGAAGCGCACGATACTCGAAAGGGCGAGATGCGTGAGACTTCATGCGGGTCTTCCAGTCCATCTTTGGGCCGCTACAGTTGATACGGTAGTGTACTTGATTAACCGTTGCCCATCTAGTGTCCTTGATGGGGCCATTCCAGAAGAACTATGGTCAGGTAAAACTATTAATTATTCGCATTTGAAACTTTATGGTTGTATGGCATATGCATTAATTGACAGGGAAGAAAGAAAGAAGTTGGACTCTAAGTCCAGGAGGTGTGCGTTCATTCGCTACGGTGGCGATGAGTATGGTTACAGGCTTTGGGATTTTGTGGATAACAAAGTCATTCACAGCAGGAATGTAGTGTTCAATGAAGAGGTCCTATACAAGGACATGCACACAGGTCAAGACAGTACAACAAGTTCAAAATCAGATTGGGGTTCAAACTCAGACTTAGATTCAGATTCTGAAGGCGGCCCTAGTGATGGGGGCCCTACAGTGCAACAGCAGGTACATGTACCACATGCAGCACAGGAGGCTCATGGTGAGCCTATCGAGAATGAGCAGGTTATCCAAGATGAACAGGTACAGCCAGAACAGTTCGGGGAACCTGAATTGGTCAGCGAACTGATACCCACATTGAGGAGATCGACACGAGAGAGGAGGCCAACCAGGATATTTGATCCATCAACTAGTGTTGTTCACGAGCATGTTCTGTACAAGGATTTGGGGAGCCAGAGACTCATGAGGAGGCTTTGAGGGATGAGGCTCAAATTCAGTGAGGGTTAGCCATGAAGGACGAGATGAGCTCCTTGGAACAGAACCAAACTTGGGAGTTGACCAAGTTACCTGCAGGGAAGCGCGCTTTTATGAACAAATGGGTTTTTAAAGTCAAAGATGAGGCAGATGGCAGTAAGAGATACAAGGCGAGGCTTGTGGTGAAAGGAATCTTTCAAAGAGAAGATGTTGATTATAGTGAGATATTTGCACCGGTTGTAAAGATGGCTTCTATTAAGGTTCTGCTCAGTATTGTGGCAGTTGAAGACTTGCACTTAGAGCAATTGAATGTGAAGACAACATTTCTCCATGGTGATGTTGAAGAAGAGTTGTATATGAAACAACCCACAGGTTTTGAAGCTAAAGGAAAGGAAGACATGGTGTGTCGATTGAAGAAGAGTCTTTATGGGCTCAAACAAGCACCGCGGCAATGGTACTTGAAATTTGACTGCTTAATGAGAGGAAAATGTTTCTATAGGTGCAAAACGGATCATTGTGTGTATGTTCGTAGATATGAGGATAATGATATAGTTACCTTAGTATTGTATGTGGACGACAAGCTGTTAGCAGGTTCATGTATGGAGAAGATCAAGGAAGTGAAAAAGGCGCTAGTTTCGGAGTTTTCAATGAAGGACTTGGGTGAAACAAAGCAAATCCTCGGTATGAAGATTAGTAGAGACAGGAGTAGTAAGAAGCTTTCATAAGCGGACTACGTGAAGAAGGTGTTGAAGAGATTCAATATGGATGGCTGCTCGCTTCAAGTTATCAATGGACTTGTGTCCTAAAACGGAGGCGGAGATGGAGGAAATGGCTGCTATTTCTTATGCCTCAGCTGTTGGGGGTTTGATGTATGTGATGGTTTCTATAAGACCAGACATTGCACAAGCAGTGGGAGTTGTCAGCCATTACATGAAGAATCCAGGTAAACAACATTGGGATGCAGTAAGATGGATTCTTAGATATCTAACATGTACTTCAGATCACTCTCTTTGTTTTGGGAGAGATTCTTTGCATATACATGATTATGTGGATGCAGATTTTTTGGGCGATCGTAATGATTGCAGAAGTACTACAGGGTATGCATTTACAGTTGGTGGAACAACTGTTAGTTGAGCTTCGCAGTTACAAAAGGTTGTAGCACGGTCAATCACGGAGTCAGAGTATATGGCACTTACTGAAGCGACGAAAGACATGTTATGGATTTCGGCGCTTATGAAATAGTTGGGCGGGAAGCAACCCATTGGTGAACTATGGTGTGACAGTCAAGTGCAGTTTTCTTGGTGAAAAACTCGGCATATCACTCTAGAACTCAGCACATTCAAATGATGTATCATTTTATTTAGAATGGCGGTTGAGAAGAAATGATTGAAGCTAACTAAGATTCTAGGCACTAATAATCCGCTGGACATGCTCACTAAGGTGGTGGCTAGCAGGAAACATCAGTTATGCTATACCGCTATCGGATTGTCTCCATATTAATTGTTGAGGAGACTCACAGACTGTTGGGGATTGTTGGGGTTTGTGGATCCAATACACGATAATGGGTTTGGAGAAGATAGACGAGAAGGAGAGTCGAAGTGGGAGCAAGAGATCAAGAGTAGTTGGAGGCTACAACAGAGTTGCAGTCGACCGCACCCTCCGACCGCACCCAGGCAAGACGACCGGTCGACCGCGTAGTCGACCGTCCCGCTCTCTGATTCAACTTGTATCTTGAAGAAGTAACTAGTCGACCGCACAGTCGACCGACCTGCTCTCTGTTGGAACTCATGCAGTCGAAGGAGAAGACCGGTCGACCGTCATGATGTTGCGGTCGACCGTCCCGATGCTGATTGATGAGCGGCTGAGATGGAAAGTTGTGGAATCCTATATATATTGTATTGTGTACGATTTTAGGGTTAAGTAAAAAAGAAAATAGAGATTTACCAGCCGTCATTAAGATAAAGGGAGATAGAGAGAAACTCTACAGCTTGGTAGTGAGTTCTTGAGAGATTTGTAAAATCTAATCTTCATATTTCAAGTGGAAATCGCAGGAATGTCTCTGCGTGGGGAAGTAGTCATTGTTTGGGTGAAACATGAAAAAATCTCTTGTGTTCTTGTGTGTTGCTTTTGGTTGTTCTTTGTTCTCTTATTTTGAATCTATAGTTCTTGCATCCCGTCGTCATCATTGAGTTTATTCTGCAGTTAGAATTCAACAGCATTGTAGTTCCCACTTACCGGCACATGCTCAGAGTAGTGAATCGAGGAAGGAAAGTGTTTTTTTTTACATACTAATCAGTGACTTGCAATCAAAAGCACAGACAGAAAAACCATGTTTCACAATTGTACATATACAAACTACATGAAGATGACATAAGCAATTTTCAACTCAAATACACCTTGAGATTAGTCGGGTTGGCAGCATAAGCCGTTCCCAGAGAGTGAATCAGTGCTTGAGCATCGTTGGCAGTTGACTTTGCCATCAATGGCAATTTTTGGTGTTGCTGATAATCCTGGGGGAGAAAAGATTAAAAACCTCCCTTAGTTGTTATTTGCCAACAGACATGAGAAAAAATGGTGTCATACTTGTGTGATGTCAATCTAGGGTTGGCAAACAGGTCGACTGGGCCGGGTCGGGTCAAACCCGTCTGTGTTGGAACCCAACTTGGGCGCGTCACCCTTTCGAGTCCAACCCGGGTCAGGTCGCGGGTCGGGCCCGTCTAAAGTTGATTTTTTTTTTTTACTTTAAGAAAATGTAATTTTAATAATAATAAGAATCAAAGAGTAAAATTTTCAAAAAAAATGTATATATTATTAATATGATTTCAGCTTATACAAATTTCACAATTTGTAATAAGAAATAAAGATTTTCTACAAATTTGTTTTATACAATAAAAAATTTCTTAGATACAATTTCAATTTTCTTCAATTATCCTAATTTTTAATAACAAACAAAGATTTTATTCTATACATTTACAATTGTCTTCAATTTGTTGTTGTTGTTGTTGGTCTTCAATTCTTCATTTTGGTTGCTATTGTTGTTGTTGTTCATCCGGCGAGTTGCTTCCACTTGTAGACGTGTCGAACGCTTTTCCTTGAGTCCTATCTTCGGCCTTCAATCAGTCTTCCGTGCAGACGAGCATCTCCAACGATTGGGGCTTCAAGCGATTCCTGTAATCGGTCAGAACTCTACCACTTGTAGAAAATGCACTTTCTGAAGCAAGTGTAGAGACATGAGGAGTTAGTAGATCTTTAGCCATATATTTAAGAATACTATAAGTATGTTCATGGTCTTTCCACCATTGTAAAATATCTAGTGAAGAAGTAAAAGATTCAGAATCTTCTTGATTATACCAATGTAATTCATTTGGTTGATTAGTCCGACATTTTTTTTATTGAATTTGTGGAAGTAAATTAAATTTGGCATTATCTAATTTACTCTTTCCCTTACCTTTAAAAGTAGCAGAAGAAGAACTAACTAAAGAAATTACTACTAGATGCAAAACTTCTATCATAATAATCATACATGTTATTTAATGTCGATTCAAATTTAACTAAAAATGTTCCGCAATCAATTTCAGATTCATCTTCCCCACGTAAAGTAAAAAACATTTCAATCAAACTCTTCGTACCTTCTAATTTGATACGAAGATCCATCACAGTAGCAATACAATATAACATAGGATGAGGATTAAAATACTTCAAAATTTTGGTGTATGCAGGTTTCACAATATGACCAATAAAAGCATCATCGATAATTTCTTTGAAAGTTTGCATCATAGTAACTATTGAAATAAAAATGCTACTAGAAGTAGTTACATAAGATTTTGAAAATTTGAAAGTTTCGGTTTTAAAAGGTTCTAAAAATTTCAACAAAGATTCGGCATAAAACCAAGCTTGGGGAGTCATTTTCAAAATTTGACATATTTTTTGCAATAAAAAAATCATTTATACATTCTTTTTATTTAGTAACAACATGTAGCAAATCAAAAGTAGAGTTCCATCGGTATTTAACATCCTTTGGAAATTTTCTAAAATGTACATTTTTAAGCCTACACCAAACTTTCCATTCTTTGAATATGATGCCACTTAATGCAATAAAATGTACATAATTTCTAATGTTAACTATATATGGTTCGGCTATTTTTAATGCATCTTGAACACATAAATTTAAAATATGACATACACATCTAACATGAAAAATATTGTCAGATGGAGAGTTTAATGCGGTTTTTAATATACTAATTGATGCATTGTTGTTAGATGTATTATCAAAACTTATACACATTATTTTATCACGAATATGAAAAACATCACAAATTTCTTAAATACGATTTGCAATTTCATTACCACTATGGGGATAGGGCAACGTGACAAGTGATATGATCCTTTTTTGAATGATCCAATTACTGTCGATACAATGACAAGTTATTCCCATCATTGGAATATTGTTGCAACCCGTCCAACAATCGGAAGTTAAAGAAACTCTATAAGTTAAACTCCATAAAATAGCAATCAAAGCTTCTCTCATTTCAGTGTACATTTTAAAACAATCAGACTTTACAGTATTCCTAGGAATTCTTTTAAAATGCGGGTTTATGGCGGTTTGATTAAAATTTTCTAAGTCCCTACTCTTGGGATAGGAAAATGGTAACTCTTCCTTGAATACTAGTCGGGCCATTTCCCGACGAACAAGTTCGGGATCATAAGAATGGTTATCAACTACGCCGGTCCTAGGGTGGATTTTTTGTTGGCCGGGTAGGTCTACAAGAAGTTCTTTGTGCACATTTTGGATGTGTCGTCTTATTGTACCCGTCCCCTCACCCCTCTTTCATTTGTATGTCTTCGAACATGTTTTACAAACTTTTATACCTACACCCGGATTTTCTTCGTCCGGAATATAATCATAAAATCTGTGTCAATCACTAGTTTCCCCTCTAGTTTTCCTACTACTACCCTCTTGTGTTGTTTCGGTTGCTTGTGTTTGTGGTTCTTCTATGTCTATGTCTCCTACAAACTCATCGTGTGTACCAATATGTTGGGTCATAGGGTACTCTTCGGCGGCCTCATTTTGTGGGAAAATTGGAAGCCTACGAGTAGTGTCGGTGGAATCTTGTCCACTTTGGTTACGGTCGCTACCTCGTGATCTAGACATATTGATATAGTAGTGTATGTGAAAAAATTAAATACGATCTAGGCGAGATAAGTTAAAAAAATCTAAAAAACAATAAGAGGGTTGTGAGAGATAAGATCAAAAAACCAACAAACAAATATGATAAAAAAAAAATTATAACTAAACAAAATATCAAGACAATATAAGGGTTGTGAAATTTTGATACCGTACTTCGCGGATACTCGTCTATAAAATGAGAGTGAAAATAAAAGTATAAGTAGAAGTCCGGACTCGTATATAGATAGAAAGAGAGCTTCTTTGTTGGAGCCTTGGAGGAGTTGAAGACTTGAAGACGTAGTTGAATGTTGAATTCGATACGATCGGAATTTGTCATTTAATCGTTTCTATGTTGCTAGCTTCTTTGTTCACAAGATTTGGAATGAATTAAGATTGAATTGAGTAGTAGTAGTAGAGAGAGCAAGAGAGTAAGGTGTGAAATTTTAAGTTTGGGTTTAAGGGGTATTTACAAGGAAAAAAAACAAAAAAAAAACCAAAAAAAAAAAAAAAATGGCTATAACAGTCGTTAGACTCGGTTTCAGCCGATGGGCCCGCGGGTCGAACGTTTGACCCGTACAAGTCTAACGGTTCAAAACCCGTGGGTCGACCTGCGGGTTCGCGAGCGGGTCAAGCACTGTTCACCAGGTCTGTGGGCCAGGTTCGACGGGTCCAAATCCATGTTTTAACGACCCAGGTCGTCCCGCTTATAATCGCGGGTTCGACCCGAACCCGAACGAACTTCTAACGGGCCGGATTTGGCGGGCGGGTCGCGGGTCAGCCCGGGCCGTTTTCCATCCCTATGTCAATCATAAACACCGAGTGGAGTCCAACATGTCAGTCAGCTCCTTTTCATGTTAGCACATAAGTGTTAAACCCTGAAATCTCACCACAACCTCGGAGTTCTAGTGCCACAAGGTACCAGAGAAGCACATGTTCAATTTCTACCTCACAAACATGTTAAATTGTAGATACGTTGCGCACAGCCCAGGTCTCATCCCACAAAATGGGCACTCGACCTGTGGGGCATGTTAGAATGCAAGTGTTAAACCCTTAACTCTTAACATAACTTTGGAGTTTTGATGCATTCATTTATATTTAAAAGGGAATATATATATTTTCTCTTCTAATAGTCAAATTCACCACTAAAATCGAGATAATCATGCGTACAAATTAATTCATTTAATTTTGACAAATCACTCTAATCTCTCATAATTTTAGCTTATAAATTCTTTGATTTGAGAATATTTTAGCTAGAGAAAGCAAACAATATTTTATTTTTACTAGTTGAAGTTTGTCTTGCACCAAGTGCACGCAGCTTGGTACACGTTATTAATATTGTTAAATTTTAAAAACTCTTTAACAACGCAGTAACTTGAAGACTGAACTTTGACATGTCATTTAGTTATATCCACACACTTCAAGTCTTCTTTTTTTTTTGAAAGTCTAGTTTAAATACCAAATGCATGTGCCTTAAAATGGTACACTATCAATTATGTTTTTCTTTTTATCGTTAAACGGTGGGTAAAAAACTCCCCGCATTTCATTAAAAAGGATTTAACAAGACATACAACCAAAAATATGGCTTATGAAATTCAGGTCCGAACAGGCTGGGTTCTAGACCTCATACACCCCAACCAACAAACAAAAAATAAAATAAAATCTAGTCCTACTGGTCGGCCGCCCCCTGCCAGAGCAAATTTCTCGTGCCAGTTTGGAGTCACTCTCTACTCAGTCCCTCGCTTGTACACCGTTTATCCTCTCCAACTATCGTACGCACTCCCTCGTCGCCCCCAACAGTGACTCAAACGACAAGTGTAAGCACCATATTAGAGACACCGCAGGCACTCCGCCAATCTGACAACTCCATATCAAGATTGAGTCCTCGTTCTCAACCCCTCGCTTCACCCTCGATGGCTCTCACCGCAACCTCGCAATGAGGGTAGACGTCGCATCTGACCCCTGCGAGCTCCCTGGCATGAAAGAAACCACAGACACCCCTCACTTTGACTAACCAAGGTCAAAGTAGAGCCCAAACTATAAATTTGCCTAACAACCGTCGCCCAGACCAAGTAGGGTATATTTCATTGCTAATTGTGAATCAGTTGTAATTTGGATATTAGGAACGAGTTTGGATCTTAGAAGCTCTTCACCGTTCATTTGAATTTCCAAACTCGACTTGAAATTCAAATCTCCCCCCTACTACATGACTTCCCAGATCAAAATTGACTTTCAAAACCAATTTTTGAAATTCGAAAATCTCCCTTCCTCTACTCTCTGACCGACCTCCCCCACATGCCTCCATGACAATTCCTACTACCTCAAGTTCGCCGATGACCCCCGACGTCGTTTCTTGACAGCACTCCCGCTGCAAGCTCCAACGCAACCAACTCGAGCCCCGACTGTGAGCGCGTCACCATCCACGATGTCGCCAATGCTAGTCAGCAACTCCCTCACCCACGACCAAGATCTACCCTGCCAAATGTCGCCTCCAACGCTAGCTGATCGCCACGTTCCTCAGCCGATCTCCTCCATCGCTGACCGAACGTTCTTCCCTGCCACCCCTGATCGACGCCAGTGCTGCCCTAGGCTCATTCAAACCTCCAATCCTCGCCTAACCTGGTCATGCCCTACTCCGACACCAGAGTTAATGTAACACCCCGCAAAATTGGAAATTACAATTTTGCCCTTGTGTGTTACGCACGTGCATTTTGTAATGTGTTTTCATCACGTATTTTGATTACCAACTATTTATATATTTTCAGTATTGATTTTTCTCTATTTTGAGTCAACTAAAATATAATATTTCAATCTTTGTATTCTACGTGCTTTCTACGTGTTTTTCAATGCACGTATTAATTACATATTTTCCGCCGCCACGGGTGATAATTTCTGGGTTTCAATTATTTTTTGTTTTTAAATCTATTTTTATAAAATGGAAATCTATTTGATTAAAATGTATTTTTCGATTTTCCGCATGTATAATGCACGTGCTTTCTACGTATTGTGATTTCATCATGAAATATATGTAAATTAGTAAATGTAATTTTGATTATATTGTTTTCAATTATATTTAATGACTTTTCATCAATAAAGTCGATTTTCGCATTTTCATGTTTTCACATGCGACGCACGTGTTTATTCCGGTGCGCGCATTTAGGCGTATTCTTTCTCGAAACAAATTTCATAAAATGTGTGTATTTATCGTGCATGATACATTTTGAAAAAGAAAACTATTTTACTAAACATATATAGTATATATATATGATCATATACTAAGTTGGTTTTATAGTATGGTTTGGTTTAAATGAAAATGGTGTGATGGTGGTGGGGACCACGTGAGATAGTAACCAGCATGTATGCTGTTTGGGCTGTTGAGAATTTGTAATAGGATGAAATGGAAATGGGTTAAATAGTTGAGTTGAAATAGATGGGCCCATGGTTGTGTATATATGAAAAGAGAAATGAATTAATAGTTGGAGGCCCATTTGATGTAAACACCACACATTTGAGCCCGTGCTGTGTATGACCGGTTGTGCTTGTACATGACCGGATTTTTTTAGTGGGGAGATGAAGAGATTGGAGTTATGGGAGTTGGGATTTTTAAAGAGGTAGGAGTTATAAGGAGGTGAAGAGTTTAGGAGTTTTGAGAGTTATGAAATGTGAAGGGGTAGAAATTAATTTGAGTGAGTTATTAGGTGTGTAATTTTGCAAATTGAACCCTCTACATATCCTATAAATAGCACCATACCCCTTTTCATTTCACACATCAAAAAAATAGAATCAAAGTAATAGAAAGAAAAGAAAAGAAAAAAGAAAAAGGAAGAGAGAAGAGAGTTTTGTGCTTGGAGGCCATTGCTAGGAGGAGAAGAGCTAGGAGCACTTGAAGCTAGAAGTGGTGTTCTTCCTTTCAATTGTTCAAGCTTCAATAAGGTGGGTGATCCTATACTTTCTAATTTTAGAATAATGTATGCTAAGTAATAAATAATGAGTAGTATGAAATTTCTTATATGATCTATGCTATGGTATGAGATGAGAATGAGAAGTAGTTCATGTATGATTAATAAATTAAGTCATGTTAGGGGTTAATGAGAAAAAGAATTGATTGATTATTTGTCATACATTAGCATGCTATTATGATTAATGAGTAGTATAAAATTGATGTGATAATTAGAAGATAAAATTCATGTTTTTTTTTTATGTCAACTTGTAGAAGTGTTATTATTAATTAAGAAACAAAGTATTGGCATGTAGTTTGGAAATTTAAAATAAAAAGAAATTGTCATTTGTATGTTAACTAGTAATTGTTAAAATAATTGAAGAGATTTCCCTTATGTTTAAAGAAGAAATTTTGTATAGAAAAAGGGTATACATAACTTATTGTTACTTGTTGTAAAGTAATACAAATTTTCTAGTTGATTAAAATGATGAACTACATTCTTGTGATAAAAGAGAAGAAACAGAGATTTGAAATTTAGATATTATTAAATATAAGTTTTAAACACATGAATTTCTGTAATAAATAAATTTCAGTCTAAATAAACTAGTTGGAGACTAGTGGAGAAGATTGATCAAATGAAAAATCTAGTTTTATGAAAAACAATAAAATAACACAAAGTCGGAATAAAACCAACCGTGATGCTCGTATGTTGTTGGGCGCAGTTGGCACAGTGGCCTGACGCTGCGCTGGTTTTCTTGTTGGCTCGGGTTCGAAACTTGATAAGCGCAAATTTTTTTTTTGATTTGTTCTAATGTATCCAGAGCCCAACGTTGAGTATAAGAGGAGTTTGAGTTAGGAAATCGACACAGAGTCCATTCGAACTCTTGGCTTTCGGTCGGTGGTTTGGGTCTTGGCTGATGGGTCACGGGATCAAATCCCAACAGCCCCTTTTCTTTATTTTCTTATTTTTTTAGTATTTTCCAAATGATTTTAAGGATACAAATGCAATTAAATATTTGGAAAATAATCTAAATATGTACACCGAATGTGATGGAAAAATCTACAAATAAGTTTAAAGGTCTACATGTAAATATTTGAGATAATAAAAGTAACTTTGAGATAGATTGATATTTGCCTTCAAAAACTAAATTGTTGAAGAACATGATTTATATCATTAGAAGAAAAGTAAAATATTGATATGTAAATTAATTGTCTTTGATGGGATTATTCATTTGTGTTGAATACTTGATTATTATATGTATTTAAATTGCGAACGAGATTGCAAGTGATAAAATCATGTTTGTGAAAAGGATAAATTTTTGTGAGATCGATGTTGAATGAAATGGCTTCATGAAAAAGAATTATTATTATTAAGGAATCATGAATAGTGCTAAAGGAGACATAGAACAAATTATGGATAAGTTAAGACATGATTATTAAAGGGTAGGTGTACCCATGTTTCTTGTACATGAAAGGTTTAGGATTTAGAATTAGTAAGACCTCGATTACCGGTAATTTTGAAAGAAAGATTTTGAGACTTGATTTTGAGATAATACCGTCGGGCGATCTTGTATTTTGTGAATAAATCCGGTATGAGGTAAAACTGATTCTAGGGTGATAACATATTCATGTCTTGAACTAAAAATAATTAGGCACTTAGGTAAAGATGTAATAGACTTGTGCAATGTAAATGGGTGCTTCTATATAGTCGGCGGTGGATCTCCGTGACTATAGACCCAGTTGGTGGACTGTGGTTACTCCGTAGGAGATGGACTGTATTTTATCCGGGACTTAGGGTAGTCGGCGGATGTTTACCATACTCCAAAGAATATGTATATACCGGGGCTAGAGGGGCATTTACGGGATTATTCTCACGATATAATAGCTAGGGAGGCTGGGATCTGTTATTATAGCCAGGGAGGCTGAGATCCGTATCTGTGAAATAACTCTAAAACTTGTTTAATTACTGGGTAGTCTCATGGCGAGGGATCGAACCCTTCAATATGGAGTACGTAGGCACTTGCCCTCAGACCTATGTAGTATGGGATGCATAGAATCTGAACAAGTGTGCATTAGTGTCATTGTCACGCCCCGCTTCCCAGAATACGGGAAAACACGGGCACGTGACCGAGGCCCAGCGAATGATGCAGATACATCATTCATAAGCTGTAAATTTAACTCAACAACAAGATACAATTTCAACCACGATAATATATAAAATCACAACAGGATAACAAAGTACATGAACATTACATGAACCAACAACTGGAAAGAAACATAGTTACGGGTCAAACACGCCCGGATTACAACAAGATTACATGAATAAAACATGAATTAAAATAACATGAACTAAACAAGACTAGAATCTCTGCTCGGCAACGCCTTCGGGTAGTTCTCCATCTGGGCCTGCAAGTATATTATTACAAGGAAAGAAACAAGTGGTACCCGTTAATGCAAGTCACGGGCCGCAAGTGGTACAAGCAACAGGACAAAAGTAGAATGAAACAAAAGCAGGAAAGAACAGAGAGTCAAGAATCATATGATAGAGCAAATACAACATGTGACAGAATCAAGAACAAGATACCGTGGAACAAATAACGTGCATGTGAACAATTAAATAATCCATAAGAACATGTAACATGTAAACGAGTAAGCAAGTAAACGTGTCAACATAAACGAGTAACATGTAGACAAGTAAACAAGTCACCATAACCATGTAACATATAAACGGATCATGCAACTGTACGTGTCATGTCATATCTTTTATTAACCTAACTAGGTAGCACTTCATGCATCCCATACTACATGGTTGCTACTCGCAATCAAGTGAACGTTTAGACTAGTGGTGGATTCTATAGGTCACGTACTCGGGAAAGTTGTATCTTGTTCGAGATACGTGCATGTGGACATAGTGTAACGTAGCGTGAAACATGTCAAGTAACCTGTATTTAGCAAACTTGTAACTTGTAACTTACAAATTGCAGCGAGGAACCACGAGCCCCCGACCGAGTACGCTCTTCTATATTGTCCACTACTAAATCTTTTCCCTTTATACCCCGGCTTGTTATCTTTTTAATTTAATCAAACATGAACAAAACTACATGCAAGAACAAGGACGGGTAACATGGCAAGAGTAACATGACAAGATCAAGTATCAAGACTTATACGAGGCAGGAAACATATTTTAGGACTTATAGAACATGTGATGCAACTAATGACATGCATAATACTTAAACAAGAATAGAATATAATATAACAACATGCAACCTAGGAACAAACAATTCATGCACAATATCATGTATAATTATAGGAGTATATATGTGTATCGTGTTCATGCAACGGACATGGAAACAAAGTATTCGTGATCTTGTACGAATACGGGATACGGATTATGTATATCAATTCGACTTATGAATGCGAATTGGAGTCAAAAATAATATACTTGCGGTATTTTTACAAAGGCTTGTACTAGAATAAACAAAATTGTACAAGAGACACTTGCCTGTTAGTCGACGACGATGAAATTAAAAATAGAATAACGGGATCAGTATCCCGGGCAAGAGATCACGTGCAAAATGTGTATGGCAGCCACGCCAAATCAGCAACTCCAAAACAGCAAGTCCAAACAGCAAATCCAATTTTCAAGTCCCCAACAATAACTTCACAAAGCTAACTCCGAGACAGAGCAATTCAAACACCATAATAATGCGTAATCCCCAATACAACCCAACACCAATATAATAAACCCACACCAATCAAATCAACCTGACACCCACACAACAGCCACAATCCCAACTCCTGTTCTTCTATTTCTTCACTTCCTCTTCTTCGATCTCAGAACAGAGGGAGAGAGAGAGATAGAAAAAGAGAGAGCGCGGGATGAGAGCGGCGCGCGACGAAGACGAGCGGGAGGGGGAAACAGCGACGGGGTGAAGGGATTCGGCTGGGGCGAGCGGAACGGGGCGGCGAGCGGGCGATCTGAGGTGGTCGCGGCGGTTGGAGTGAGCGGTGGTTGCGACTGGGTGGAAGAGCGGCGAACGACGGCGACTGTGGACTGGCTCGACTGGAGGACGAACGAGGAAGACGACGGTGTTCAAGCAAGGAGACGGAGAGGGCTTCGGGGTGGATGGCGTCGACGAGGGTGAAGACGATGGCTGGCTAGAGCGGCGGAAGCGGCGGGGTGCGGCGCTGGCAATGGCGGCAGCGAAGCTTCGAGGTTGAAGACGACCAGTGGATTGAAGACGGTGGCGAGGAGAACTGGGGATGGAGAAGTCGAAGCTGGAGGTTGGGGGCTTCGATGGAGTCGACGACGAAGAGCTCGGCGGCTTGAGCGAAGGAAGATGGAGATGGGCGCGAGTGGAGGCAGAGCTCCGACTGGGGCAGGGGATGGCGATCTCGACGAGGAGGAGGAGGCGAGCCGAAAGGGGGAGTCGAGGGGAGACGGCGACGGCAAGGCCAGGGACTGGCGGCGGAGACTTGAGCGAGAGGCAGCTTCGACGGTGCTTCGGGATGATGAGCTTCGACTGGTGGACGAACGGGGAAGGCGGGGTCGAGCTTGAGCGGAGGAAGATGACGACGAGGCAGCGATGGGTGAGGTGTGGTGCGGCAGTCGAGCGGGAATGGCTGTGGACGGGAATGGGGGGAAGCGCGGAGGTTGAAGACGGAGAAGACGAGCGGGAGAGATGGAGTTGGGTTTGATCTGTTTGGTTTCTTTGTTCTGTTTTGTTTCTAACAGAGGAGGGGGAGAGAGAATGAAACGAGAGAGAGAACGGGTAGGGATTATATAATATAATATAATAACAAGTTAGTGGGGGGTGAGAGGTGGGGCAGTTATCAGAACATGGGAGAAAGTGCTGGTACGGGTATTGAGGAGTGGGGAGGAGTTGGAGTACGGGACAGAATGTGGTGTGAAGGAAAAATATTGTATGGGGATAGGTGTATGACAATTCTGTACAATTAATGGGTTCTGGGTCTAGTGGGCTTGGGCTTAAATACTGGGCTAAAAATATTAAATAAAATAATTTAGATATTGGGCTAAACAATTGGGCTTAGATTAATTAATTTAAATAAATAAAATCAAAATACCAGTTTGGGCTTTAGAATAAATAATTGGGTTTCAGAATAATAAAATCTAGATACAACTTGGGCTCAATAAAATCAATAATGTAACTTGGGCTTATATTAATAATTAATAAAACCAAAATACAACTGACCACGGGATGCTGAACAAAGCTGGTAAGTAACAAATCATAACTCGGGATTGGTAACTCGGAAGAAATTGGGATTATAATAAAGAATTGGGCTCTAAAAATAGTTTAAACAATAAAATCAATTATAGGGAAATAGTTATAAAATACTGAGAATTTAAATACGGAAAAAAATATACTTTAAAAATACGTATTAATGAAAACAGGGGTTACAGTCATCCTAGTGTAGAATTGCATGCATTAGGCATTAAGGCATGACATACACATATATTTAGAATAATCACCCTTGACACTTTACTCGTTCATTCAATCTTTTTTGTGATTTGTTAAAGTATGAGATCGTTATACTATTCCCGGCATAGAGAGGATAGCCGTGTATAACATTTCATCAGTCGTAAGTAACTGACGTGCCCACAGATTGACATGCAGGTAAAGGACCATTCATGGAGTTATAAAGCGGATATGCTATTGCTATATGAAAGTTAAAAATATTGCAATGATGTAATTGTACAAGTTATGTTTTTGTCTTTCAACTATTGTAATTTTTATTTCTTTCGCTGTGTAAAAACCATGTGTAAAGGAACTCTGATGTAGTATTGAAAAAGGTTTAAAATTTCCTTGTAAAATTGTACGAAGTGAAGTAAAGATCCTGTGAAATCTCGAATTTATCCTTATTTGAAATTCGGGACGTTACAGTTAACCCTCCACTGGTGGCCACAACCACCAGATCTCCTCCATCCTGCCTCGCATGAGAAGGCCAGCACCCGACGAACCCACTCAGCAACCAAAGTAAGGATTTGGAGAGACATGAAGAGGGTTAGAGATGATGAGATTTGGAATAGAGAAGAAATGGGGAAGAAGGGAGCGGGAGCGGCGCAACCCTAGCCCCCCCCCCCCCCCCCCCCCCCCCCTAAACTCAGATCTAGGGTTTGGGTTTTTAGTTTTTTAGATTTTGGGGGAGAGCTTCTCTCTCTAGAATTTCTAGAGAGAGAAGCTTTTGTGAATGAGCTGCATTGCCCACTATCAATTATGTTATTCACATTATTCCACTAATTACTTGATAAACCTTTCTTCTCGGTCTCCCGATCGTTTCCACCCCTGAGGTTTTCTCTTTGCATCTATATCCCTCTCCTCAGTCTATTTGCTTCATCTTCCTCTTTATCCTTCAACTGGTCTCAACTTTGACCTTCCTCAAAACTTTCCAGTCTAGTGCATTGCTTCTCTTTCGCACAACACATACCATGGCCCATGACAAACCCATCTTCTGTAACTGTTTTTTTCACAAAAGGAACTGTATTTATAATTCTGGGTGTTGGAATTGGTGGATCCAATACACGGATAATGGGTTGAAGATTAACAAAAAGATGCATCAAAGTGGGAGCAAGCAAGAGCGAGAAGTAGCACAAGAAGTTGTAGCAGCAAATGGCAACAACAACATGCACAGACATGCACAAACAATGTGTTAGGATGTGTGACCTCAAATAAACGTAGCAATGGAGTTTGAAGTTTAAAAGAAGAAAAGAAGACGAAGACAGTAAGAATACAGTAGCAACTGAAGGAGTTGCAGTCGACTGCAAGAAATACAGTTGACTATCCATCTCTCAGGTCTTGGCGAGACTCATTGCAGTCGACCGACCAAAAGTGCAGTCGACCACAGCGGCGCTGTATATTATTTGGGCTGACGGGTTTCGGGTCCAATAAGCTGTATTTGTGTACATCTATAAGGGTTTGCTGAGGGCTATATGTATATCAATAGATGTGAACTCTAGGGTTAAGTTGAAGAACTCAATCAACGTGAGATGTTATCATTGTACAACTTCAAGAGAGGTGAGTGCCAAGTGTTTCAAAGGTGAAGGAGAGGTTTTGAGAGTTTCTTATCTCTTTGTAATCTTTGTATTTCTTGAGGGTTAAGAAATATTGGTTATCTCTGCATATTATTGTGTTCGTGTGATTGTGAGATTTTGCGCTTAGTGTGGTGGCTTGTTCTTGGTGCATCTAGGTCTTGGGCATTTTTGTTTCTTGTAGTGTATATTTCGCTATTAGCACTACAAGTGATATCAGATTCTCTACACCGTGCACATGGCGAAGTACATTTGACCGCAAAATTGTTGTACAGTGGTTCAGCTCTCATCCAAAGAGCATGATAGTCGACTATCAAGCCCTCCAGAATGCTCGAAGGAAATTTACAGTCGACTATCCAAGAGTGCAGTCGATCGTGCAGCGTTGTTTGATCTACGGTTGAGATCTTTTCTGATATAAACCTATATATATTGTATTGAGTACAGTATTAGGGTAACGTGAAACATTATTCTATCAGAATTGAGAAATTTGGCAGTTGTTCTAGAGAGAGAGAGAGACATAGAGATAAACTCTACTCATTGGGGGTGAGTTGCGATATTGTAAACTTGTTTCTTCATATTTATAGTGGAAATCGCATGACTGCCTCTGCGCGGGGAAGTAGCCATTGTATTGGGTGAACCTCGAAAAAAATCTCGTGTGTTGTTGTGTGTTGACTTTTGATTGCTTTTGTTCTCTTACTTTTGACTATATTGCTTTGCATCTTGTTGGTGAGTTATTCCACAGTTAGAACTCAACACTGGAAAATAATGATTATTAACAAGAGTTAATGCGTTGCAAATAATCACAGGGACTCATATCAATTAAATATGTAAATTGGCCGTTTTTCGTATAATTCCTACAAATTTTACAACAAGTAACAAAAATCTTAGCAAAGTTTTTTAAAAAAAAATTAAAAAAGAAACATTATTGATAAAAAAAAATTCTACTAAAAAAACTCACACAAGCTTACAAATTACAAATTTTATAAACACTAAACCAATAGCATTTTCCTCAACAAAACGTTGTAGTTAACCCCAAAAGAGTTTCTCTCTCTAGAAAATTCTAGAGAGAGAAACTAGATCTGAAAAAAGAGGCCCAACAAACCCTAGATCTGAACAACCTAGGGGCGGCGGCGGTTAGCCCTCTTCGCCGCCGCCCCCCCACCCCCCTCGGTTCCCCTCCTCCACGGCGACGCTGCGATGCTCCATCGCGGAGCTCCTCGAAGGGCGATGCTCCACAACGACGCAATCGAAGCACCACTGCTCTGGTGCCCCGCCCATTCCGACACGCGACGCTCTCGACGATGGCCCAGACCGCGGTCATCTTTCGCGAACGCCATGGAGGTCCTGGCCGATGGAGATGTGTTGCCCCCCACGCGACGGCGATGGGGCCAGGCTGCTGTGCACCCCCTTCCCCCCCCCCCCCCCCAATGCTGACCCTGATCTGATTTGCCCACCGGGTGAGGCCGGTGGTTGGGCATGGGGCCAGTGCTTGCTTTTGCTATGGTTGAGGGTGTGTAGCAAGTAGGTTTGTACGATTGTGGGGTTGGACTCGATATGGGGTCCATCCATGATTTGCTAGATGTGTGCCCGGATATTCTGCGTGCTTGCCACCATGTCCACACTCTCGGGGTCATTCATGGCATTCTGCGAGGGTTGGTAGTGCATGTGAAGATGCCGGGAGTTAGGTTGTCTTGCACGTTTGTGGAGCTTGGGCCCAAAGATGGGGTCCCTTCGTGTTGTGTGCTCACTTGTCTTAACTTTCGGGGTGCTTGTCTCAACTGTCGTGGAGCTACTTTGTCACGCCAGAGCATCCTCCTGCGCCTGTTGTCGCGAACACCATGGATTTGGGGTTCAAGTGTGTGAGGTCGGTGTTTCGACTTGGGGCCGTGGGGCCAGGCCGGTAGTTGGTTGGTGTTGGGGGTGAAGGGGTGTGGGTTTGGCTTATGGTTGGTCTGGAGTGTCCTACGATGTCACCGGTGCAGTCTTCACAGTGCCTACTATCTGCCTATTGAGCTTCCTCCAGCTTAGGCCACTGGCTCGTGACAGCATCGGCTCTTCCCTCGGATTGGGAGTTTGAGTCGAAATAAGGCTGTGTGGTGAGAAATCGCCGGAGAGAGCTTGAGCATGAGAGAGGTGAAGGTATCCTCTTCACGGTTCTTTCCTAGAGCGTGGTGTTTGGTGGGGTGAGCGAGATAGTTGTTTGGTGAGAAATCGCCTGAGAAAGCGCTATCGTGTGAGAGGTGAAAGTATCATCTTCACGGCTATCTCTTTGGTAGCGGCTGTGGAAGTGGCTGGCACGTTGTAGGATGAGTGGTGGAGATGGTTGGAGGGTGTGATCGCTGAGCATGTGCCGTGGTATCAGTTTTCGATCTGCGGGGCTTGGGCCCAAAGATGGGGTCCCCCCAGCGAGGTGAAGGCAAGGATAGACGGGTGTGCATGTGTCGTGGAGGCATTGTACGAAGCTAAACTGGCGTACTTACAATTTTGCTAGACCGAGCTAGTTTGTCGGCCCACCCTCCAGGGTTGTTGGAGGGAATTGTTGTTTGTACGCGTCATGTTGCTTCATGTATGTTTTATTTTCTGTCTGTAGTTTGTACTTGGGCCCAGTACTCTGGGTTTGTTTCATTAAACTCTTATTAATGAAACAAGGTGGCCAGATTCCACCTTTTCCCTAAAAAAAAAAATGTTGTAGTTCCACTGGGAAATCCTCCTCAACAATCACTCTCCCTTCATCTTGGGGAGGTGCCCGTAGATTAGCATGCTTGTTCCCTCTCTTGAAATATGTGAGACATTCCACCATCAGTATAGCATCCTTATATAAAAAGGTCGATGCTTCACCTCCCTCATCTTTATTGCTCAACCATCTTATTACATTGGTTGAATCCCCTTAGGCCTAGACATGAGCATTTGGTCATCTGAGTGGAACTTCTTTCAGTCCTTCCCAAGCTACATTCATCTAACATATCGACCTCTAAAAGCCGAGCAGGGCCGACCCCTACCTTGAGGCAGGTGAGACGGCTCTCGGGCCCTGAATTTTTTACAATTTTAGGGGCATTTAAATTTGTATTTCTCTTATAAATATAGACACGTATTTTGCGCATAAAAAATTTATATTGTTATTAGGGGCTCCAAAAATAATTATTTAGATCTTTCGTTTCAGGCCCCCAAGAACTCAGAGCCAGCTCTTAAGCCGAGCCCTCGCAAGCAATAGCTTGCAACACAATTTCTAAACCACTAAACCTCTACCTGCTTCTTTAGAGGTGATGTCATTAGCACCACCAAAATTCATTTCTATCTTTCCCTCCTTTGGGCACGATCGACCTGCATACACCAACAAATTCACACAATCTAGGTAGATGTTGTTGCCATTGAATGAGAACCACTCTCCTCATCTCTTTGCAGTGCTTCTAACTTATCGGTATTGCAACCAGGGCCGGCCCCCACCTTGAGGCCTGTGAGGCTGCCGCCTCATGCCCCCGATTTTTTTGCAATTTTAGGGGTCCCAAATTTATATTTTCCTTATAAATATAGGCATGTATTTTGCGCGTAAAAAAAATATTGTAATTAGGTTCCCCCAGAAATAATTATTTGGGCTTTTCGCCTTAGGCCCCCGGGAACTCAGGCCGGCCCTGATTGCAACATCATGTTCATAAACATCTTTGTATTGTGTTACTACCATAAACTCTAGAGCATATAAATGCTATATAGCAGCATTTTAAAATTCCACCTTGTCAACCACTAAAGAGTTTCTCTCTCTAGAAATTCTAGAGAGAGAAGCTCTCCCAAAAAGAAACAAACTCAAAACAAAAAAATCTAGATCTACTCTTGGGGGGGCAGCGGCTAGGGTTCCCCCCCCCCCCCCCCCCCCCGCGTCCGCCGTTGCTCCCCTCAACTCTCTTCTCCGCTTCTTTCCCCGCCCCCTCCAGATCCCGACGCCAGCGCCATCCGCCCCTCTACGCATCCTTCCTATCCCTGGGCTCCGATGCTGGTGGGACGGGATCGACGACTTCAACGACATAGGGTGCTGGTGGGATCGACGAAATCGACGACAGGGGGTGACGAGATCGCCGACTTCGATGCTGGTGGATTTCGCAATTTATGCAGTTGAATTGTTTGTTTGCAGCTTCTGAATGAGTTCACACATGGCAAGCAAGAGGTAGTGAGCAAGTTTGAGTTTAAAGAGGTGCTTTCTGACATTCTACTGGGAATGGCAGCTAGGCTTAAAAGGGATCCAGTTGTGATCTTAAGGGTGGATGGCGAGGATTTAAAGGAATTTGTTGAGAGCTTTAAATTTGAACCAGAAGCGATTGCTATATTTTCTCAGATAGAGTCAGATGATGCCTCCTTAGTCAACTGCATGAAAATGGCCTTAGAGAAACTCAAGGTCGAACAGGGAATGCTGCCTGCTTCAGACTCATGGGTTTCGAGCAACATCATAGAACCAGTTCTACAACATCGACGACATCGACGAGATCGGCGACATCGACGACATGGACTGACGAGATTGAGGACATCGATGCTGGTGGTCAGTTAAGTCATAGTTGTCCCAGAAAAACTTCCACTGTTTCCAACGTGCAACCAGGAGAACTTGAAGATTAAGTTCAACATCGAAGACCTATCTATATGTTGTTTGTGTAGTCTATGGAAGATGCTCAATGAGGGGGGGATACATTGATCATGGAAAGATTGTACGAACTCTGGAAGAGATTCAAGCACAAGCCGAAGAGGGTTTCGTTGAGGAAGACGAGACCGAAGACATGGGGTACCGGACGTCGGACGACGTCGACTTGGGTCATGGAGTCAGTCGCAGGGGCCTTCGTCGAACTGTGGTGGAGTCGCGATCTTGTCGGGTGTGTCCCTCATCGTCAACAAAAAGATGGTTGCGGCTAGTTATGGACAGGAATCGGTGGTAAGCAACTATGAGGGTGATTCTTTCTGGATGGGTATTCATTGTACCGTCATTGGTGTTTAAAGTTCCTCGAACGCGCAGTTTCAATCTGCAGCTTCGATTGGCAGGTATGGTTTATTTGGTTTGGTGCGGGAGAGTGTTAGGTGAGGCAATTTGAATGGGGAAAGTGGTGTTTGAGCTTGGGTCTGTGTTGGGAGATGTGGGGAAGGGGAGAGAGCAGATTGGGTTGTGTGTGTGCGAGAGAGGAATAGCGGAGGAATCCCTAATATCCAAATTTTCTCCCTAAATATCCAAATTTCAACCAACTTACAATTAGCAAGAAAATATACCCTAGTTGGTGGGGCGACGGTAGTCCGACAATTTTATTGTTTGTGCTATACTTTGTCCTATTCAGGTCAAAGTGAGGGGTGTCTACGGTCTCTCTCATGTCAGGGGCTTGGAGGGGGGTGGTGGCGTTTGTTCAGCAGTCAGGGGACTGGACAACCTACGTTGCGAGGGGCTAGTCACTAGTAAGAGTCAACGAGGGTCAAGCGAGGGGATGAAACCAGGACTCAATCTGTACATGGAGTTATCATATTGATGGAGTGTCCACGGTCTCTCATATGATGCTTGAAGTTGACGCGTGAGTCATTAATGATGGCGACAGAGGTGTCCGTGCGAGCAGTCAGCGGAGAGAACATCCTTCGTTGCGAGGTGCCAGTGAGAACCAACGAGGATCAAGCGAGGGGATGAGAACCAGGACTCAATCTGTACATGAAGTTGTAAGATTAGTGGAGTGTCTGCGGTCTCTCATATGGTGCTTGAAGTTGATGTATGAATCACTGATGGGGGCGACGGAGGTGTCCGTGCGAGCGGCGAAGCGGATAAACGGTGTACAAGCAAGGGACTGAGAGAGAGAATGAGCTCGAATTGGCACGAGAAATTAACTTGGGCGAGGTCACCCGATCAGTGCGATTAGATTTCGTTGTATTTTTGTTTGTTGGTTATGATGTATGAATTCCAGAACCCAGCCTGTTGGGATCTGAACTTCATAAGCCTTATTTTTGGTTGTTTGTTTTGTTAAATTCTTTAATGAAACACGGGGGGCAAGACCAACATTTTACGATTTAAAATATATATATATATATATATCCACCTTGTCCCCAACCAAGTTCACATTTCACCGAATTTTCTGCCCAAATTTCATATAGATAATTTTCCATGACGATATCCCTGGATATCAGTCAAAAAAGATTATGTCCAAATTTAACTGATTTTGCATTTAAAATAAACAATCTCAACTTTTTTTGTGTTCGATCTTCTAGGAAATGCAGTATCCATGTCATTATAACAATTCATATACTCTCACCTTCGTTACATATCAGTCAATTCTTTTATTATAGCCTTTTGAACATGTTGAGGTTCAAACATGCAGCAAAACGATTCAATCTAATATCCTTAATCTCTACTACTATAATGGGAGAAGGGCTTAGTCTAATTTGACCATCTACCAACCTGTACAATGCACGTGCATAATTATTATAAAGGAGGTTTTAGGTTCAAGCCCATACCACGTCTAATTTTTTACTTTAAAAAAACTATCTTTTTTAAGACGTGCATCGCACGTGTAAATTACTAGTAAATATTTAAATCCAACTCAAGTAATTTCTTCAAACACATAATTTTAAATTTTCCACATGCCATAGTTTCTTAAAGAAAGTCTTAGAATTATTTTTCATTGATAATAAGTTCAAATCATTTATTTTTCAACCACATGATGCATGGGTAAATAACCGTCAAACTACTTGATTGTTTCTACACATATATCTATTAGCATGATAAAAATAATGGACAAAGTGGATCCTCCATAAGGGTCTCACCAAGTGAGTATGATCACTTTGTATAAGAAAAATTGTCTCATACTTTATAGAAGACCCACTTTTCTCTTAGACTAAATTTATATATATATATTTTTAAAACCTTAAACTATCCATTTTATGCAGAAAACCTCACTGAACTTTTTTTTGCGGAGAAAACCTCACTCAAGTATAGTTTCATAAAAAACCCTCTGAAGTATATTTTCAAAAAACAACATCTAACTTTTCTGCTTGTATTAGATAACCTCATTCATATTTGCAAGTTGGTTCATAAAACATTATACATATTTTTCATTATTGTTAAAAAACCTCGCTCAACTTAAGGAGAAAGGTCATGTTGTTTGAGTGAGTTTTTTGCAACTATACATGAACTTGGTTTTCTACGCAAAAAAAAAGTTTTTTTTGAGGAAACGGATAGAGCCGAACGGCTCCAGCCAGACGAATAATTATATAAATCAGAATAATATACAGTCGGAACAATAGGAAATAAATACAAATTTACAAGATGTAAACTACATATAATAAACAACTATACATTCGGAACCAAAGGAAGCGATCTGAAGTATGATGAAGCCCGAAGAATGCAGCGCTGAGCATCATCCAGACAGGACCAAAAACTGACACAGCGGTAGCGCACCTGGGACCTCAACCAAGAAAATCCAAGAATAACCTGCGCTGCTACACCAATATAGGCGACTCGACTAAACAGCCCCAAGAGGATCAGTTCGGGACGCAGCAAAGAGAACGAGGACCATGAAATACTAAAAACAAGTAGAATAAGACGGAGGTCCATAACACTGAGGAATAAACGAAGAATAATCCGCAGTAATGGGCACTACGCAGTCTGTAAACACAAGACTGAAACCATTCCAGGCCAGAGGGAAAGCCAACTCAGGTAAACTAGAGACCAACTCAAAACTGAGAGCAGCTCTGGATAAAAACCAGTCAGCCAGCGAAACGAAAAAATTCCATCACTGGGCAAACTGATCTCAGGATAGATATGGCTAGGCAAATGAAAAAATCACCACCCAAATCCCATCTCTAAAATAAACCAATCGAGGTGTCAACCCCAACCGAAAACGTCAGCTAATCGAACAAAAGAGATGCAAGCGACTCTCGGTTAGGGGAAAATCCGACCAACGTTGGATTGAACCCAAACCAAAAACAAACCAAAGGATATAATAGCTGAACGACACCATAACTAGTAAAAGCAGAACAAGCATTCAAAGAAATTAGGGAAAATAGAGAACATAAGGGCAAAGTCTAAACAAAGTCTAAACATAGAGAACATTAGTAAAAGCAGAACAAGCAGAACAGTCTAAACATAGTCCGATACGGATACATAAGGGCGTTCCACACGCAATATAGAGATATAATTAAACATGAAACAGGGCAAACATTTAATAAAAGAGAGTCCATTCATAACATGGAGACAATGGCAACTAGTCTGGATATATACTAAAGAGAGGAGCTACTAAACAAAAGAGCTAAACAATCTGACAGGTAGAACACCATGAGGCAGAAGCCACCGGACCCTCAAAAAACCACAGCACACAAAGTCTAAACAAAGGCCGACTCAAGTACGCAAAAAAAAAAGTTGAGTGGGCTTTTCTGCATAAAAAAGATATACCTTTCTTCCAAATTTAGCCATTCTCTTATTATAAATACTACTACTATTCTAGGGTTTTGGGCCGCCTCACAAGTTTCTTTTGCCCCGTTTTCCAAGGTTCGTTCAAACCCTAATCCGTAATTCTTTGATTTTTTTTTAAACATTATATTTGTTTATATAATCTCTTTGCGATATATAATCTCTTTGCGATTCAGGAATAAACCCTACATCTTTCGAATCGACAACCATCGTTCAGGTTTCAAAATCTCAATTTTAACTTCTTCTTCTTTTTGGATGATAAAATATGGGTTTTGTTGATTAGCATGTGATCGTTTATTCTATTTAGTTTTTGATGAAATTATTAGTTAAAAAATTTAATCATGTAATCTGCATCATTGTATGTTGATAATGACACTAATGCGTTAGTTCTTGATTGTTTAATTGTTCTTGTTGTTAGTCATAGTATGGAATCTTTACTGAATTTTTTGGGTGTTTTTTAGTTTGATAATGACACTAATGCGTTAGTTCTTGATTATTTATTTGTTCCTGTTATTAGGCATAGTATGGACAAACCCTAGAGGACTCTTTACTGAATTTTTTGGGGTTTTTTAGTTTGATAATTTTTAATGATTATTATGGTAAATATGGCTTTATGGAAATGTGGGTTTTCGATAATCTTATTGGGTCCAGAAAATTTCGGATTTTTTTCCTAGGGAAAAAAGTCATGTGCCTATTTGCTAATTGTATTTTCATGGCTTGTTAATTGTATTTTCATGCCATCTTGTTTGTTTCTGTATGTCTTATATAGGAAATTCTGCTTCACCTATCTTTCCTAGACTCTTTGCTTTCTCTTTTTAAACGTCTTTATTTTTTGTTTAGGATGGTTGAGCCCGAATCAATATTTGTTTCTTAAATCAAAATTGCAACCACATTGTTGAAGTATTATTGGATTCGTTATATATATTTGAAATAGTTTGATTTCCTTAATTTCAATTTTGATCAGCTTTACTACAATTAGGTATTCAAAGATTTTATGTTTCTTTTATATGCAGCTAGAATGGATACTCAGGTCAAGCTTGCTCAGGTTGTTAAGGTGATGGGAAGGACAGGGTCTAGGGGTCAAGTGACACAGGTGAGGGTCAAGTTCTTGGACGAAACCAACCGTTTCATCATGAGGAATGTGAAGGGACCTGTTCGTGAGGGCGACGTTCTTACCCTTCTCGAGACTGAAAGAGAAGCTCGCAGGCTTCGCTGGTAGAGGGATTATGCAGGATGAATGAACTCTTTAGTTACTAAGCTTGTAGGTTTTTATATTAATTTTGTTTTGAACTTGTTTTGAACTACCAATCTACTAATGGCTTATGTTTCCATTTATGTGTTGATTGGTTTTAGAGTTAACTGGAAGCTTTGAAGGATATCTTAAATGACAAGTTGATGACAATAGATTTTCTAAAGCTCAAATTGTTTCTCTTATAATATTTTCTTCGGTGTCTTTGATTACTAATGGATATTTTTAATTTTGTTTTTGAGTTTATGATTATCGATCTGCAACTTGTTGGGAAAAAGGATTTGTTGTTGTTGTTGTTGATGATTATCGATCTGCAACTGGGTCATGCTTCCATTTATATTTTGAAGCATATCTTAGAGGATAAGTGGATGGCTATGTTTTTTATTCACATCTAGGTTTTGTGTTTCTCATATCATGTTTCCATGTGTTTCTGATTAATGTGACTGTCAGTCTCCTACTTGTTCGTGAGAAAAGGTGCCTATAGGCATAATATGGAAGCTAAAGGGGAGTTTTCTGAGTTTATAGCTCGTATACATTTTGATTTGTTTCATTGAGTTATTTGTAAGCTTTTAAAGATATCCTCGAAGTTAAGTTGATAAAAATGTTCTTGGTGATATAGATTTTAAGTTTCGAAAGAGTCATGGTATTTACCCCCCGTTTTGTAGCCACTCCCCCTATTTGGTTCTCTCCCCCCGTAAGAAAACAGAAAATCTGGTTCGCTCCCCCCATTTGGTTTGCTCCCCCCATTTTAGCATTCTTAGATGGTTTATAGGTTCTACTTCTTTCACAACCAAACAAAATTCTTGGATTCCTCCCTCCAAAATCAGAATTGTTGACAACCACCACCATATTGTGCATCCTCCCAATATCTTTGAGTCAATCTTTTAACTTATCTAGAGATTCAAACACCTACATCAATCAATGCAAACACAATGAGTAAGAAATTTACACTGGATAGTAGTTCAAATGACAATAAAAAAACATTAAAAAAAAAATTCCTTACAGTGTCGGTTTTAAAATACGGTGTCCAATCGGTATCAACATTAGGAGTATCACCTGCGACTATTGTCTTACCCCGGAATGTTTCAAAAGGTGGTACTATAGGTTCAACGTGCAAAGAACCCCAATCAACCTATTCATACAACAAACTATCAAACACACAAAATACAAACACTATATGCTTCCAACACAAAGACACAATAAAATAATATCAAATAAGAAATTGCATAATTCTTATCAAACACACAATTTATTTTAAAACAAAAATCGATATATTACAATTATAAATATCAAACAAGAAAGAGCATACATAATTCATGTGATGTCCATCTCACAAAACCCTAAAAAAGATTGCATTTTTAAGTGGATAATCATCATTGACTAAGATTTAACAAATTTCATTTAATCTACGTTAGGGTTTTAACAAACCCAAAAAAATTTGACTGTTGATTAGAATCATAAATCTTAAAAAGATGAATTTTTAACATATTGTAGCTTGTGAGCTGTCAAAACCCTGATATTCATTGACTTCAAGTGACTCAAAATCCATTTGATTAGATTCTTCTTGAATTCTCATTGCCTCTTCTTCTTCCTCTTTTTTCATTAGAGAGTTGCATAAAGATGAAGAGTCCAAGTGATTTGAAAAAACAATAGGGGGAGAAAGATGGGGAAAAAATGGAGTGGATGGAATGGAATTGTTAGTTTTGGATGGGGGAAGCGAATGGGGGGAGCAGAACCAAGAAATTGGGAGGGAAGGTGGGGTGAGCAAATAGTTTACCCCCCCCCCCCCCCCACAACTTAAAAAGGATATGTCTGGAAATTTTAATTTATAAAGGGCAACTTAAGAATGGGGGTGAGCTAGAAAACGAGGGGTGAATACCAGGACTCTTTCGAAAAGGAGTTTCTCTCTCTAGAAAATCTAGAGAGAGAAGCTTTCCCCTAAAAACTCAAAAACCAAAAACCCAAACCCTAGACCTGAGCTTGGGGGGCGGCCGATGGCTAGGGTTTCATCGCCGTCGCCCCCCCTGCTTCCTCTCAACCTCTCTCTCCCAACTCTCATCTTCTCTTTCCCTCTTATTTTTCCCCCCCAAATCCTTACTTTTCTTTCTCAGAATCCAGTCGTCATTTGTCGCAGTGGTGCCACCGATCGTCATTTGGGATCTTCTACGGTGTCGGAGAGGGATGCAATGGCGAGGTTGTCAATTGGGGTCTACTCCAGTGTTAGAGAGGGATGCGACGGCGTTGGTCGAGAACGCCGCATCTTTGGTGACTGTGGTTGCGGGATGAGCAGACTGGGGCTGGCGTCATCGGGGATGGCGACGCAGATCGCAGCGGTGCTCGGATTGGTGGCGTCGGGCTGGTGGCAGGAGTGCTGCCTAGTGCCGGCGTGGAGCAGCGAACTAAGGGGTAGTCGGGGCTGCCGTGGAGGCATGCATGTGGGGGAGGTCGGGGGGAGAGTGGGGGGAGGAGGATTTCTAATTTGGGAGTGCTGTGGTAGGGGAGATTTGAATTTCAAATTGAGTTTTGAATTTTGAGTTGACGTGGTGGAATCCCTAAGATCCAAATTTGTCCCTAATATCCAAATTACAACTGACTTACAATTAGCAACAAAATGTATCCTAGTTGGTGTAGGCGACGATTGTCTGGCAATTTTAAAGTTTGGGTTCTACTTTGACCTCGGTTGGTTAAAGTGAGGGGTGCCTTTGGTTCTTTCATGACGGAGGGCTCGCAGGGTCAGGTGCGACGTCTACCCTCGTTGCGAGGTTGCAGTGAGAGTCATCGAGGGTGAAGCGAGGGAATGACAATGAGGACTCAATCTTGACATAGAGTTGTCAGATTGGTGGAGTGCTTGCGGGGTCTCTAATATGGTGCTTAATTACGCTTGTCGTATTGGTCACTGCTGGGGGCGACGAGGGAGAGCGTACGATAGTTGGAGAGGATAAACGGTGTACAAACGAGGGACTGAGTGAGAGAGTGAGCCCAAATTGGCACGAGAAAGTTGTTCAGGCGGGGGTGGCCGATCAGTAGGACTAGATTTCGTTATATTTTCGTTTGTTGGTTGGGGTGTATGAATTCCAGAACCCAACCTGTTGGAATCTGAACTTCATAAGCCATATTTTTTGTTGTTTGTTTTGTTAAATTTTTTAATGAAACACGCGGGGGGGGGGGGGGGGGGGGGGGGGGGGGGGGGGGGGGGGGGGGGGGGGGGGGCAATTGCCAACCTTTTACGATATAAAAAAAAAGTTCTTGGTGAATCTCAAGATTTTGTGAAGTTTAGATTGCAGCTACTGCGTTGTAAAAAAAAAAATTTTTTTTTGGTTGTTGTTGTTGTTGCGAAGGCATTGTTTTTTTTTATTTTTTTTGATAACGTGGATAGATTCAACAGACTCTAACCTAAATATATAAAAAATAAGAGAATACAAACATCAGATAATTTTACACTGAGTAAAATTGAAAAAATGAGTAAAAAAAACAATAAAACAAGACAATGCAATGAAGAGTATTGCACGAAATAGCCAGATCCAGCACAGCAAACTGCAAGCCAAAAGCAAAAATCCTGAAGGCAGTAGACATCGAGCCGAGGACATCAGACACAACCACCCAGACAAAAAGGGCATCAACACCAACCACAGCAAAAAGGCTACTGCAAAATGCTGGAGCATCCAAGCCCCAAACCGAGGCATCAACAGACCTGAATAAGAGCAAAAAAGAACAGACTGCTAGACAACTGCGAAGGCATTATTGACAGAAATGTTAGAATACTGTAGGCTAAGATCAGGTCAATGACATGTGGATGAAGTTATTGCTCATAACATGGATAATTTCATTATGATTTATTTCTCTAGTGGCACTATTAGTTAGGTTTGGTTTAGTGGTGGTGATGCTGGCAGTGCTGGTACGTATAAACTATGTCTGCATCGATATCTATTTTTTTGATATATCGGATAGAGCCAAACAGCTCCAGCCATCAAAAAATATATTAATCAATAAAAACAGTATGGTTACAAACAAAATAACAATGGTTTTACAGGCTGTAAAACTGAAAGAAGAATACAATAGAGAAATCGAAAAAAGGCTGAATATATAGCACGCAAATAAGAGATCTGCGATACAAAAGTAGAACAACATCGAAAAGGGTGATAGCGCCATAAACCAGGATAAATATGCATCAAAAGGAGCACCCTGCCTCACCCAAGAGAAGTGCAAGCTCCCGCAAAGGCTCACTTTCGCAAGGCAAAAGGAAATGCCACGAGCATGAAGTGAGGTCCCGAAGCACAGACAACTCGACGACATGAGCGAAAAAAGTGTATCGGAACCAAGAGACTGAGCCATGAAATGAAAGGCTAGACATTCCCACATGGAGGCACCAATCTCCACCTGCACAGAAAAGAAAAGAGAGAAAACGCCCAAAAATCAAAACAAAGTAGCAAATAAAAAGGGTGTTAAACAAGGTCAGCGACCCTGACAATACTGATAGGAAAACAATCACACTCCTAAAGGAAATATTCCAAATTAAGAGGAATGGCAGAGAGAAAGGCACACTATCACAGGGGGACTCGACGACGAAAAAGAAAAAAAATGCAGAATAAGAATAAAAACAGAAGGAGAAGCTAGGCGGAGACCAGGCACGCCACAAAATAGCTAAAGGATAGGCTAACTGAGCAGAAATCGACCCAGCAGCCCAAGAGAACTCTAGCAGCACTAAAATGATAAGCCTGACTGCCTACACTGAGGATGGCATAGAGAAGCCAAAACTCAACTGTGCACAAGCTGAACAGTCGACACAGAAGCTGCTTTCCTAGCAAGAATACGAGCACTCACAGGAATCTGCAAGTTATTGAAGACTTTCTTATTGTAATTCCGCTTACCGGGGGGGGGGGGGGGGGGGGGGGCGACCTTCACCAATGGGAACGAAATTGTAGCAGGGTCAGACATGCTAGCTTCGTCTTTGATGATGCAAGAAGAGGGAAAGAGAAAACTGGAATCAACTGATGGGGATATTAGGATGGAGTTAGTCTGATAGGAAAAACGGGAGACAGAAGAGTCATCAAGAATCGGAGAAAACTTGAGGGGAAAAGAGTGCAGGATATGCCACACTTCCATGAGGAGAAGAATGAGCCAAGATTGAAACCCTAAATCTTGATACAACGAAAAGATGCATTCCGGAAAATGAAAGGAGAACGTAGAAAGTTTGGGAGAAGAAATCATCTTAGAACAAGAAAAATTATATAATAAAGAAGTGCCTTAAAATAAATATTAGCATTGGCAGTAGGTACCTGAGGGCCTGAAATGCGACGATGCAGGGCGTGCCCCATCACACTTCGAAACCAAGAATGGCAAGAGACAAAGGATTTAAACAAACCTTCATTTTTATCCAGATTCAAACTTAACGAAGGCCGCCACCGAAGATGAATGGGGACGAGCCTTGTGATTACCCAACCGAGGGTAGGAGAAAAGTTTCGTATAAACCTTACGATCCTTTAAAAGGTTAGCAATATTAGGAGGCTGAAGAGTAGCAATAGAATCACAATAAGCAATGGAAGAAGTAGTGGAGTTCCTAGTTGGTAATGGAACAACTGCCGAGGAGTCGAAATCCTTTCCAGATTCAAGACTAAACTTCCTTGTCAAGCGAACATGAAGCTTGCGCTTTAAGAGGAGATAGTTAAGAAAGGAGAGAAGTTTGGCCGGTAAGAGATGGCCTCTTGAAAATCCAAAGAGTTTTTGAAGGGAAAAGCATCAACTGCGTGAGTGACCAAACTTATCACAGAAAATGCACTTCATTTTATTCACGCACTCACGTTTAAAATGCCCAGGAATGAGGCACCTGAAACAAACCAGAAGATGGTCGGACCTACAAGAAGAAGGGAAAATAGTGGAGCTAGGAGAGCACCGAAAAAGATAGGTGTTAGCAAAAAGAGAAGAAAACAAGTCACTCTTCAATACCTGAACCGTCACTGAACTGTTAGGTCTAGCATCAGTCTCGGTGAGATCCATGGCTGAAACCAGCCCAAGAATGCCTCAAATCAATACACCAACAAAGAATGCGGCACTGGACAATAGTACCAGAGACAGTACAGATCCAAACTCACCAAAACACCACCACCAAAGAACAAACCAGTGCAGCACAAGGGGGGGCAACAACACCCTCAAAATAGAGAGAAAAAGGATGAGAGATAAAATTGAATATGAGAAGAATAATAGAATTAACAGAACTTGAGCAAACTGTTGCTCAGGGAACAGGTAGGAGCTAAAGCAACCACTGACGGTGCTGAGCTACAGGGGGAAGGAAAGAACAATTACAAGAAAATACAGTATATCAACTAGAAGTACCTCAGCACAGGGAAACCAATACAACACACACTAGGAATAGTTGAAATAGCTAAATTGAGGAAACAGTACGAAGGAAAAAGATCCTCAACGAAGGAGCAACAATAGTATAACAATGTCTTCCCTAAAAAAAGAATAAACACCGCAAGATCCAAGTGACAAGTAGGAATACTTACAGTGGGTGCTTGGAATAAGGACAGTAGAATGGGAATGGGGATGATGCACACCAAGGAAGCAGCACGCAGTCACAGCAAAAGACGGAGGAAGCGGCGCACGACTATCAGCAATAAAGAGGACGGGGCTCAGATCTGGACTGCAAGGCTCAAGAAATCAGGACTGAAGGGGACGAGCTAGATCAGCGATGAAAGAAACCCGATCTAGAGCGAGCAGCACCGGAAAGCAACAACCAGGGAGCCAATCCTTGGGGATGCAAAAAGGAAGAGGAAGCAAAACATGGAGTCGATGGATTAGTTGGATCAAAAAAACGCAAACAAATGGGATCGGAGGATGGGATAGTTCGGAGAAAAAAACCCCAAACAATGGTGTAAAAAATAAGATGGGTTTGTAGAGGAATAGAAGTTACACAACTTTAAAGAAAGGGGATTGAGAGATGGACGGGAAGATGGTCGGGATCTGGACGGAGGAAGAGCAGGAGGAGAGGATGCATCGATATCTATGAATTGCTACTATTGTAACTGAAGACTAATACAATTGAACTGATTAACTAGTACGGGGAAATTTATAAAAGTTGTTGACTACCCATCAGAAGTTAACTAAATAGTGGAAACTCATTCGGTAAATTGGTAAAAGATGATGGTCTATGAGACTATGACCCATTAATGCTAAGTTAAAAACTTTTTCTTAACTAAGATCGTTGACAGTTAGTTATCGTCTACAAAAGTTAGCAAAAAATATATATATAAATTCAAAATTCCTCAAAATTAATGGACTATATATCCACAAAATTTGGATTAGATTTTCAGATTTTTGTAAAAATCGGTTAAAATCTTTGGGCTATACACAGTGAGTAAAAAATGTGAAATTCATATTTTTTGGAATTGACCCAAAATAGTTGATTATTAGCCAAGAAAATCTTGCTATAACATTATATTCATAGATTCTCAAAACCAGTCCATAAAATCCAGCCAAAACAGTAAATTTCATAATTTATAAAAATAGCCCAAACCTGTGGATTATGATCTATAAAAACTCTAAAAAACAATGAAATCCAGAATTCCACAAGATTGGTCGAAAATGGTTCCCACAAAATCTTACTAAAAATGTGGACATTTGGAATTCCTCAAAATCGAACGCTAATGGTGGACTATATCCAAAAAAATCTTTGTCAAATCAATGAAAATTAAAAATCTAGTTAAAAACGGTGGACTATAAAAGATTCTCAAAATGGGCCGAAAGTCTTGAATAAGTCTTGAATTAGCCCACAAAATCTGGGCACAATAACAAAATTTGGAATTTTACCAAAGTGGCAGAAAATGATAAACTATTGCACACAAAATTTGACCAAAATGGTGAAATTTAAAAATTTTAACAAATCAACGAAAAGCGGTGGACTATAACCACAAAATCTAACAAAAACAGTAAAAAACATAACTTCTTAAAATTTGTGCAAAATAGTAGAATATGCCCATAAAATATGGCCAAAATAATTAATTAGAAGTCTCACCAAATCGGCAAAAAACGATGTTCTAGGAGCTCACAAAATTTGGTCAAAATAGCGAAATTTGAAATTTATACTAGATTAGCCAAACACAGTGGACTATAATCGAAAAAATCTGGACAAAATAGTAACATGCAAAATTTCTCAACAAAAACAAAGGGTAGACTATGGCCCACAAAATAGTGCAAATCAGAATCTCCCAGATCGTCCAAAAATGGTAGAATACAACTCACAAAATTTTGCCAAATTAGTTAAATTCAAAATTTTTACCAAATCAGCCCACAACGGTGGACTATATAGCCAATAAAACCTGACCAGAATAGTGAAATTCAAAATCAAATAAAATCGGCCAAAGTTTGTGGACTACAATCTGGACAAAACAGTTTAATGCGTTATTTCTTAAAATCAACAAAAAATTGTGGACCATCGCCCACAAAATCTAGCCAAAATAATGAAATTCACAATTTCACCATCTCTGTCTATATCCCACAAATTCTGGCAAAAGCAGTGAAATTCAAAATTTTCACAAAATCAGCCAAAAAGAGTGAACATATAATCTAGTCAAAATAGTTAAATTGGAAATCTCATTAAATCGGCCAAAAAAAATGTTATTTAATTAAAATAGTGAAATTCGAAATTTTACAGAAACGGTAAAAATGGTGCATTAGATTTACAAAAGTTGGCTGAAACAATGAAATGCATAATTTCACAAATAAGCATAAAACGGTAGATTATACTGCACAAAATCTGATCAAAATAGCGAGATTCAGAATCCCACCAAATCGGCCAAGAACGGTGAACTATAGCTTGGAAAATCAAACACTCCAATTATGTCTAACTACTCGTGTGTATGTTCTTTTTTCCTTACAGAAATATGCGTGCATGTATAGTGATTTCTAGTGTCTCAATCTTCTGGTGTCCGTCTTCTGCTTTGGTGGTGGTGGTTGGTTTGGATTAGGGAATGCATAAGAGAGGTGGGTACAATGTCACTGGCAATGGCCCCCCTTTATATTTCAGTGATAAACATAAGAAAAAGAATAGCTTACCTGATGTATCTATATAATAAAAAGCAAGGTAATTCAAGAAAGATATCAAGAGGCTCTCCTTCAATTGGAAAAAAAATAACGGTTCAGATTTATGCTCACATAAGATATTTTCCTACTTGTTACTGCTACAGTAGCCACATTCATATTTATATTTTATGTTGTGTGAAGTAGTTGATATTTGTTTGAGTTTTGAAATTAATTAACTTTTAATCACTTGGTGGGGTCATACAAAGTGATTATATTCACTTGGTGGGGTTCTCATGAAAAATCTACTCCATCCATCATGTTTATCATGCCAATAGATGTATGTATAAAAAAAATCAGGTGATTTGGAGGTCATTTACCCATGCATCATGTGAGTCCAATTTGTGATTTGATTTGTATAACTGTCGAAATCATTCATTTTCCAACCACATGATGCATGAGTGAATAACCTCCAAACCGCTTGATTTTTTCTACACATACATCCATTAGAGCATATGTAGTCGTTTAGAGCATCTGTAGTCATTGAAGATGAAAATATAGATATATGGATAAATGGAAATAAGAATCGAACTTTTGCTGCACTCGTTAAAAGCTATTTTTTAGCTTTCTATCGTAAAATAATAAGCGACGACACATGAAGTGCCATCGGAGGAAAAAAAAAAATTAAAGCCGAAGGGAGGGACGGCACTCGAAGTGCCGTCCGACACATAAAAAAATTCATCCTCAGAATGCAAAAAAAAATTACAAAAAAAATTATAAAAAATTACAAAAACATTTCAGAAATTACAAAAAAATTACAAAAACATTTCAGAAATTACGAAAAAATTACAAAAAATTACAAAAAACATTTTAGAATTTACAAAAACATTTCAGAAATTGCAAAAACAAATAAAAAATTGCAAAAAACTCCGGACGACACTTCATGTGTCGTCCGACATAATCGGAAAGTTTCGTAAATAAAAAATTACAAAAACATTTCAGAAATTACAAAAAAATTACAAAAACATTTCAGAAATTGCAAAAAAAAATTTTAAGAATTGCAAAAACATTTTCAAAAATTGCAAACAAAAATTGAAAATTACAAAAACCTCCGGACGGCACTTCATGTGCCGTCCGAGGAATTTGGGCTGATTTTTTTTTTTTCAAAGCACGACACTTCATGTGCCATCCGATGGGATTTGGGGTGTTTTTTAATTGAAAAAAAAAAAAAAAAAAATCAAGGGATGGCACTTCAAGTTCCGTCCGACGGGGAAAAGATTATTTTTTGGGTGGGACGGCACTCGAAGTGCCGTCGCTCAAATATGAATATTTCTCAGATCGATTCTCATTTATGGCACACGACTGTAGCGATTTATCGATAAAATGGATATTTGGCAAACGAGTGCAGCACGTTTCTCAGCCAAATATCCATTTTTTCGATATTTGGCAAACGACTACAAATGCTCAAATTTTCCATATTTGGCTTTTAGAAATAGGAATTTTGAGTTGGGCTTATAGTCGTTGAAACCTAAAATTTGGTCCAACGGTGGATGATCGTTTTAATTTTGAATCTCAGCCGTTGGTTTAAAAAAAACAGTCCAAAACACTTATAAAAAAAAATGTACGCATACGAACACATAATAATTTCTATAAGCCCATTTCATCTCATCCCTTGATCAAATAATCAAATCAATCTCAAGTTAACTTTAAATGCATAAATAATCTTATAGGCTTTATTCCATAGAAATTAAAATTTCAAAATGGTGAAAAAATTTCATGGATGCAACATGATGTTGCATTCGTCCCTTTTTTTTTTCTTTCAATCAGACGCAAAATCATCTTGCGTCAGATTGATTCTGCATTTTTTTAGTCGGACGCAAAATGATTTTGTGTCCGACACATTTTTATTAAAAAAAAATTTGTCGGGCGCAATCCGACCTGGTTTTTTTTATATATTCTTCAAACGCAAGTTCATCTTGCGTCCGAGACAATTTTTTTAGAACAGAGGCAAAATGATCGTTTGATTCCTATATTTGAGAATTTTCTATATCTTCTCTCAAATATAGACTACTATTGTTCTTTTTTGTTCTTCCAAAATTTGGAAATATAGGAAACGACTACAGCGTCTCATTCTCTACATTTTTCAAATTTTGAGTGGATCTTCCATAAAGATCCCACAAAGTGAGTACAGTAATTTTACCTCATACTCTATATACTTTATATGAGTCTCACTTTTCTCTTACTAGTAATTAAAACATGCGATGCACGTTTTGATAAGAAGTTGGAGTTGAACGTGTGATATATGTAAGTCGGTAGTAATAAGCACTTGTAATGAATGCCTAAAACTTTAAAAAAGTTGGAGTTGAACGGGCACTGCACGCAATTTTTTAGATTTTTTGAAAGAAAAACATTGAATTGTACGTATGGTGATGTATTATGAAATAGATTTGGAGTTGCACGTGCGACATACGTATTTGCTTTGTAACAAAAAAAATTAAAAATTATTTGTTTGGTGAAGGGAAAAACTTTGATTTACACACGTGATGCACATGTTAATAAATAGAGTTAGAGTTACACGTGCAACGTGTGTGTTTTATTTGTGACAAAAAAATATTTAAAAAATAAAAATATTTATTTTGTTACAAACTCAAAGTGACAAAGTGACAAACTCTCCCATTATATATAAACTAGTATTATACACGTGCGTTGCAAGTGGAAAAAATGGGGAGGGGGAATGAAAAGGACCCAAAAAAATCTAGTATTATGGGGAGGGGGAATGAAGAGGACAAAAAAAATACCAACACGTGCGCTGCACGTGTTGACAAAATGACACAATGACAAATGACACTAAGCCCTTCTCCCATTATAATATTATATATATATATATATATATATATATATATATATATATATATATATATATATATATAGAGGAGTGATCCAATGAGAAACACTCTTAAATGAGAAAATGAGAAACATTGATTTTGACCATTGGATATGAGGAGAAATAGATGAATGGCTCTAATTCATTTGGAATAATTAATTGAAAATTTGGTTTTTTTTCTACACATCTATTAAAAAAAACCAAAAAAAAAAAAAAACAACAGCAAAAACCCAAACATATTTTCTGATATCTTATACCCCAAAAAAAACCCAAATTAAAAAAACATCTCAGTGTTTTCCCTATATTTCCTTCAAAATGAAGGACATATTTTCTTCAGAAAGAAGCACTCATTCCTCATACACATTTTAGTTAACAATTACCTAAACTCGAAGGAGAGTTGGGACCAATATGCAATTCAGTTGATTGACATTATATTTGATCAGAGTATGAACACAGTACTTATACAAGGCTCCTTTCTCAGAAGTATGTTCTTTGAAACGAAATCTGGATATTGCCCAAATCTATAAACGAATTGTGTGCAAAGGGAAAACTCAAAAACCCTGCCAAAAAGGAAAAAAAAAAACCAAAAAAATAAAGTTTTCGGTAAATGAAACTTTATTTTATTTTATTTAAGTTTTTTAGCATTATAAAGCCACCAAATCAAGAATATAAAAACAGAAGTACACCAAACAGATGCAAACTTCTGCATAGAATTAACGAAAGTTAGGATTAGGGAAAACACTGAGATGTTTTTCTAATTTGGGGTTTTTTTTTTTGTGTATAAGATATCAGAAATGATGTTTGGGTTTTTGCTGTTGTTTTTTTTTTGGTTTTTTTTAATAGATGTGTAGAAAAAAAACCGAATTTTCAATTAATTAATCCAAATGAATTAGAGCCATTCATCTATTTCCCCTCATATCCAATGGTCAAAATCAATGTTTCTCATTTTCTCATTTAAGAGTGTTTCTCATTGGATCACTCCTCTATATATATATATATATATATATATATATATATATATATATAATTATTATTATTATTAGAGACTAGTATCATGCACGGGCGATGCACGTGGAGGAAGAAGGAAAAAGACCAAAAAAAAAAAACTTGCCAGCACGTGTGGACACGTGTACGTGGAAAAAATTGAAGGGATAATGAAAAGGATAAAAAGAAAATAATTTCCAAACTGATCCACTGTCGAAAATATTTACCAAACCGGTCCACTTTCGCACGTGTACGCGGAGGAAGAAGGAAAAAGAAAAAAAGGAAAATAATTTCCTAACTGATCCACTGCCGAAAATATTTACAAAACTAGTCCACTTTCGAAAATATTTACCAAACTGGTCCACATCCGGTGACAGATGACGACGCTAAGCCCTTCTCCCATTATAATAGTAGATATATATATATATATATATAGATTATAAATACTACTATTATTCTAGGGTTTTTATTCTAGGGTTTTTGGCCGCCTGCTTCTTTTGTCCCGTTTTCCAAGGTTCGTTCAAACCCTAACCCGTAATTCTTAGATTTTTTTAAATATTATATTTGTTTATATAATCTATTTGCGATTCAGGAACAAGTCCTAGATCTTTCGAAGTCGACAACTATCGCTCAGGTACCAAAATCTCAAATTTAACTTTTTTTTTTCGGTTGATAAAATATGGGTTTTGTTTATTAGCAAGTGATCGTTAGTTCTATTTAGTTTTTGATGAAATTTTTAGTCAAGAATTTTAGTCATGTAATGTCCTGCATCATTGTATGTTGATAATGACACTAATGTATTAGTTCTTGATTGTTTGATTGTTCCTGTTATTAGGCATAGTATGGACAGACCCTAGACTCTTTACTGAGTTTTTTTGGTTTTTTAGTTTGATAATTTTCAATGATTATTATGATAAATATGGCTTGATGGAAATGTGGGTTTTCGATAATCTTATTGGGTCTAGAAAAATCTGGATTTTTTTCCAGGAAAAAAATTCAAAAGCCATGAGCCGTTCGTTGTTCTAAGAAACCGTGCCTCTCTTACAATCTCTTGGATTTCGGGTTTGAGGGAATCTTGTAGGGGGCAAGGTTTTGAATTGAAGGAGAATCAAACTATGGAGTACCCAAATTTTTTTTTGGGATGATAATTGATGGGTTTGTTGATTAGTATGTAATTGTCTTATTCCAATTTATATTTGTATTCTAATCAGTTTTTTATATTAGGGGTTTTTATGAAGTTTTTGGTTAAGAAATTTAGTAGTTTAATGCCCTAGATGCCCTAGTGTCTTGCGGATTTTCTTGGGTTTTATAGTTTGATCATTTTTAATAATAATGGGTTAAAGGGAAATATGGATTTTTAATAATCTTAAATGGGTTTAGGGAAATATAGGGGAAAAAATCATATGCCCACTTGGGCATAGAAGAAGGCTATGGAAAAGTTGTGAGCCTGATTCTTCACAAAAAAACAGTTCCTCTTACAAGATCCCTGGGATTTTGGATTTTGATGGAATCTTGTACAGGCACGGTTTTGGAGGAGAATCAAAGGCATGGATTGCGCTCTTTCTATGTCTTCTGTATGGGCACATGATTTTTTTCCTTCCTAGAAAGTGCTAACAATTGTGGTGTAGATATGTGGTCATTATCCACAGTATTTGAATTATCTATTGCATAATGTTTTATAACATTAGTTACTACTACCTATTTATTACACTGAAAACTAAATCAGATTGTTTTGAGTATTCTGTTTTGAGGAAATAATTTGTTGAGTAATGCTTCAGCCACTACCAATTTCACTACCATTCTCTTCACTACCTTGGGTAGCATGCTCCTATTGGAGAGTTCTCCCACCTACTCTATCTTCCTCTACCTATTGGAGTGTGCCACCTAAGGTAGTGAAGAGAAATGTAGTGAAATTGGTAGTGGCTCTAGCATTACTCTAATTTGTTTCCTCGGATGTGGGACTATGTCCCCACATTGGTTTCAGTGTTTTTGGGTTTTTTTCCGGGTTTTTTAAAACTGAGCTTCTGTTTTTTTTTTTTGGTTTGGATTTTTGGTTTTTTTTGTTTTGTTTTTTTTTTTGGGGTTTTTTGTTTAATTTAGTTAATTAAGTTTAAACCCTAATTAATTAAAATTAATTTTAGGTCAAACAAAAAAGTCAACAACTTTTTAAATTATTTTTGCTACAATATTACAACAACTCAACCAATGCTAATCTTTTATAGAAAATTATTCCTGCTATAGTACATTTACATACAACCAAAGCTATTTCAAGAAATCAAATTCAAGAATTTACTTTCTCTACAGTAATACTATCTCTCTTGATTTCTTTTACATCCAACCAAACCACACCTCTTAGAGCATCTGTAGTCGTTTGGTATATATGCATAATATGCATATTTTGTAAAAAAGAGCGCTGCAATCGTTGGCTAAATATGCATATTATAAATAAATCGCTACAGTAGATTGCTATATATAATAATCGAAATAGCAATTATGCATATATAAAGGACAACACTCGAAGTGCCGTCTCAAAAAAAAAAAAAAAAATTATTGGTCGGACGGCACTTGAAGTGCCGTCCCTCCAAAAAATTTGATTTTTTAATTAAATTTTTATAAAAAGAAGCCCATTAAAAAACCACTCTGTAGCTTACTTGATTTTTTTTTATTTTTTTTCCTTTTTTTCCCCTCCGACGGCACTTCATGTGACATCCCACCCCACCTTTTTTTATCCGCTTCGACGGAAGATCAAGTGCCGTCCCACTTATTTTAATTTTTTTTTTCCTCGGACGCATTGTGAAGATAGTATTTCACGACTGCAACGAAATGAGAAATTGCCATATGCATTTATCCATTTATGCATATTTTAACCGTAACGACTGTGGATGCTCTTAGTGTTAAATAGATTTCAAATATGATTGTTTGAACATTTTAGCTGATATTAGCTCATATTATTGGTTTCAAGTTTTTTGCTTCATTTATATTGTCTTATCTTTTACAAGAAGTTCAAATATGTTTCGGAGGAGTAATCTCTTAGCAGTATATTGTTCATTTTGAAGAAAGATAATAATTTTCTTAAATAAATTGAATCCAAATTAATTTTTCAGATTTTTTTTGAGAATAGAAAACATATTTTTTTTTTATTGTTTTCTCTAAACAATAATTTTAGTTGCTATATAATTTTGTATAACTGAATCTTATATATTTTAAATATTTTAAATTGTTTTGAAGGATATTTTTGTTTTTTGAACTTTTTAAATTAAATTTTTTGGTTTCATTTTATTTGAATTTTTTTCATAAACCCTTATGCCAGAGTTATATTGCTTTGTTTTGATTATTTTTAATAAATATTTTCAATATTTCTTCTTTTTTATTATATTTCAAATTAATCATTTTTATTTTAGTTTTAAATAGTTTTTCGGTATATTTATTTGATTATTTTAAGTAATTAGTACTATTAGTTCATATTACAATGGTTTTGAAAGTTTTTTTTTATTCATTTGTATTTTTTTTTTGCTCTTATGAAAAGCTTCAAGTGTCTAAAAGTCACCTTCTAGTGTCACTCTGCATATTTCTTCAATTCTATCTTCATTTGATTACTACTATCAACTTATTATGCCAACAGATCGGAGTTATAGAGTTTCTGCATCTCCCTCATTTGAATGTAATCTATTTTTATCAGAAATTGTTTTGTTTATCCTCTTTGATTCCCTTTACCTTTCATGATTAGTGCCTTGATTAATCCCATATAATCTTTTCTGGAGTTGTGATTATCTGATTCATACAAGGCCAACACAGATGATGGTAGTTTTGCTGATAAACACCTCCCCTTTATATTCATAGGCATGTTTCATTAGTAGCTATCTGTACAACTACAGTTAAATTCCCTTTTCATGTCCTGTTGATTATTATGGGGGGGTGTTGATAGATTAGTGTGCATAGTAATGCCATCTTGTTTGTTTCTGTATATCTTATTTAGGAAATTCTGCTTCACCTATCTTTCCTGGATTATTGGCTTTCTCTTTTTAAACATCTTTATTTTGTTTAGGATGGTTGAGCCAGAATCAAAATTTGTTTCTTAAATCAAAATTGCAATCGCATTATTGAAGTATTATTGGATTTGTTATATATGTTTGAAATAGTTTGATTTCCTTTCAATTTTGATCAGCTTTACAATTAGGTATTCAAAGATTTTATGTTTCTTTTATATGCAGCATGGATGCTCAGGCCAAGCTTGCTCAGGTTGTTAAGGTGATGGGAAGGACAGGGTCTAGGGGTCAAGTGACACAAGTGAGGGTCAAGTTCTTGGAAGACACAAACCGTCTCATCATGAGGAATGTGAAGGGACCTGTTCGTGAGGGCGACGTTCTTACCCTTCTTGAGACTGAAAGAGAAGCTCGCAGGCTTCGCTGATAGGCTTCAGCTTCTGTTAGGGATTATGCAGGATGAACTCTTTAGTTACTAAGCTTTTATTTTTTTTATATTTTTTTTTGAACTTGTGACTACCAATCTACTAATGGCTTATGTTTCCATTTATGTGTTGATTGATTTTAGAGTTGACTGGAAGCTTTAAAGGATATCTTAAATGACAAGTTGATGACTACAGATTTTCTAAAGCTCAAATTGTTTCTCTTATAATATTTTCTTTGGGGTCTTTGATTACTGATGGATATTTTTAATTTGGTTTTTGAGTTTGTGATTATCGATCTGCAACTTGTTGGGAAAAGGCTTTGTTGTTTTTGTTGTTGATGATGATTATCGATCTGAAACTGGGTCATGCTTCCATTTATATTTTGAAGCATATCTTTAGAGGACAAGTGGATGGCTATGTTTTTGATTCACATCTAGATTTTGTGTTTCTCATATCATGTTTCCATGTGTGTTTCTGATTACTGTGACTATTAGTCTCCTGCTTGTTCACGATTTATATACATTTTTTTTGGCAAAGGCATTGTTGACAGAAATGTAAGCTTACTGTAGTCTAAGATCAGGTAAATGACATGTGGATGAAGTTATTGCTCTTAACATGGATAATTTCATTTTTATTTCTCTGGTGGCACTGTTAGTTAGGTTTGGTTTAGTGGTGGTGATGCTGGTGGTGCTGGTACTTATAAACTATGTCTGCACCGATATCTATGAATTGTTACTATTGTAACTGATGACTAATACAATGGAACTGATTGAATTGTATGGGGGAAATTTAGAATTCCTTGAAATTGGCTAAAAGTTGTTGAGTACCCATCAGAAATTAACTAAAGAGTGAAATCTCTCATTCGGTAAAAGATGATGGTGTATGAGACAATGACCCATTAATGCTAACTTAAAAACTTTTTCCTAAGTAAGATCCTTGACAGGGATTTAGCAAAGCTGATAAGTAGGGCCCGAAGAAAGGCAAAGATTTTTTTGGAAAATCGGAGTTTCTCTCTAGAAGTTCTAGAGAGAGAAACTCTCCCCCTAAAAAAACCCAAACCAAAGAAACCCTAGATCTGTGAGTGTGGGCGCGGTGGCTAGGGTTCGCCGCCGCCCCGGTGCTCCTCCTCTGCCGTGCTACCCTCCTTCCCTCTTCTTCCCGGTGCGCCGCCCCTACTCGACGACGACAGCCAAGTCGGTGCGCCTTCCCGGTTCGTCGAAGGTCGCGCCTCCCATATCGCGGTTTCGTCTAGTCTCCTCAGGTCGCAGAGCGACGTCGTCGTGCCAAAGCATCCTCCCGCACCTGTGTCGCGAACGCCATGGATCTGGGGAAGTGGTCGCGATCGCCTTAGTCCTGGCCGATGGCGAGGTGCCCCCCTCCCCCCCGCGCCTCACATCGCTTCCCGACGACGACCCAGATCTGATTTTTCCCACCTCAAATGTGTGAGGTTGGTGGTTCGGCATGGGGCCCGTAGGGCCAGTCCGGTGGTAGTTTTGTTGTGGGTGGGGAGTGTGAAGCACATAGTATTACACGATTGTGGGGCTTGGACCCGAAGATGGGGTCCCTCCATGATGTGCGCTCACTTGTTTGGGTGTCCAACGATGCCGCCAATACAGTCTTCAAAGCACCTACTATCAGGCTATTGAGCTTCCTCCAGCTTAGACTACTGTCACGTAACAGCGTCGTCTCTTCCCTCGGTTTGGGAGTATGAATCGAGATGAGTCTGTGTGGTAAGAAATCGCCTGAGAGAGCAAAAGCGTGAGAGAGGTGAAGGTATCCTCTCCACGGCTCTCTTCTGGATTGTGGTGTTTGGTGGGGTGAGCGAGATAGTTGTTTGGTGAGAAATCGCCTGAGAAAGTACAATCGTGAGAGAGGTGAAGATATCTTCTTCACTGCTATCTCTTTGGTAGTGGCTGTGGGAGTTAGTGGCGCGTTTGTAGGATGAGTGGTGGAGTTGGTGGAAAGGTGCAATTGTTGTGCATGTGCCGTGGTGTCATAATTCGGTATGCGGGGCTTGGGCCCAAAGATGGGGTCCCCCCAGCAAGGAGAAGACAGAGATCGGCGGGTGATAAAATCCTGCCAGACTAGTTTCAAGTAGATGTGCATGTGCCGTGAAGACAGTGTACGAAGCTAAACTGACATACATACAATTTTGCTGAACCGAGTTTTGTCGGCCAACCCACCAGGGTTGTTGGAGGAATTTGTTGTTTGTACGGGTCATGCTGCTTCATTTATGTTTTATTTTCTGTCTGTAAGATGTAATCTGGCCCAGTTCTTTGAGTTTGTATCATTAATTTCTTATTAATGAAACAGGGTAGCCATATTCCATATTTTCCTTCAAAAAAAAAAAACTAAGATCCTTGACAGTTAGTTATCGTTTACAAAAGTTGGCCAAAAAATATAAATTCAGAATTCCTCAAAATTAATGGACTATATATCTGCAAAATTTGGATTAGAATTTCAGAATTTGTAAAAATCAGTAAAAATCTTTGGGCTATACACAGTGAGTAAAAAATGTGAAATTCATATTTTTTGGAATTGACCTAAAATAGTGGATTATTAGCCTAGAAAATCTTGCTATAACAGTTATATTCATAGATTCTCAAAACAAGTCCATAAAATCTAGCCAAAACAGTGAATTTCATAATTTATGAAAATGGCCAAAACCTGTGGATTATGATCGACAAAAACTCTCAAAAACAATGAAATCCAGAATTCCACAAGATTGGTCGTAAATGGTTTCCACAAAATCTTACTAAAAATGTGGACATTTGGAATTCCTAAAAATCGAACGCAAATGGTGGACTATATCCCAAAAAGTCTTTGCCAAAACAGTGAAACTTAAAAATCAGTTTAAAACGGTGGACTATAGAAGATTCTCAAAATGGGCCAAAAGTCGTGAACTAGCCACAATAGCGAAATTTGGAATTTTACCAAATCGGCAAAAAATGCTAAACTATTGTACACAAACAGGGGTGTATTGGATTGGAATTTGAAAAGAATTTAAAAGAATGTAAAAATCCTAGTGTATTCAATTAGGATTTTAAAGGAGTTTATAAAAGTCACAGTGTATTCAATTGAGACTTTAAGTGATTCTATTCAATTCTCGGTGTATTCAATTGAGATTTAAAATGACCCCATTCAATTCTCTGTGTATTCAAAAAGTTATTGATTTTGGTAGAATTGAGAATTGGGAGGATTTAGATGGAATCTAGGGTTTGAGGTATAAATACCAAAAGCCTTTGCAATTCTCACCTTCTCCTTAGAAACTTTCAAGCTATTTGTGATTCTCTCTAGACGTTCTTCCTTCCCCACAGTTGCATCCGCCCCTACAATCTCATGATTTGTCTTTCTGTCCCCTTAATCTCATCTCCCCCAAATAACTAGGGTTTTCCAGCAATTACATACCCTAACCCTAGAAATTCCAGCCATGGATTTCGACGAGTATGACTACTTGGAGAAAACAGTCAAGAATCCCGACCTCCCTCCAAACTCCAGGGAATCCATGAATGGCAACGGCGTGATATCCGAGGAGAAAGACAGTGATCGCTCTCGAAAGTAAAGAACCAACACTGCCGAGAAAAAAAGAGTACTCATACCTATGCCATTTCTAAATGATTAACGCTTTCACGCATTTGCACAAATTTTATTAGTATCTTCTTGGACTTTGCATACCTGTTATTCGAGTACGACATTGGAAAGGATAATTCAACGCTTATTTGCATAATAAGTAGTAGTACTCTCTATATATTTTGGTGGTTATTTAACTTTGTTTCAACATTGGGATGTGTATATATCTCCACTAGCTAGTAACAGCAATCTGAAAAATATCTTACACATGAACATTTTGTTAGCAACTGTTCTTTTATATAATCAGAACGTAGTTATGGTATATATTAATTTCCACTGGTAATTACAATATTGTCTACAAACAAATTAAGGGAAAAAACATGGAAGACCATTTTGTTAGTGTACAAATAAATTAAGGGAAAAAAACAAGCAAGACCATTTTGTTAGACACAAAATTACGAGTGTACAAATAAAGTCTATGAAAGTTCAGCTGTCATCGAATTCCTTTGAATTCCATCAAATTCATAATAAAAATTCCATCAAACTATTTTAAAATCCTTATAAATCCCACTCAAAGTTTTAGGTGAATTCTCCATAAATCCCTTAAATACTGGGATTCTCAATTCTTTTAAATTCTTTTCAAATTCCAATCCAATACACCCCTGAAAATTTGGCCAAAAGAGTAAAATTTAAATTTTTTAATAAATCAACGAAAAGCGGTGGACGGTAATCACAAAAACTGGTAAAAACAGTAAAAAAAATAGAATTTCTTAAAATTTGCCCAAAATGGTGCCCATAAAATATGGCCAAAATAATGAAATTGGAAGTCTCGCCAAATCGTCAAGAAACGGTGTTCTAGCAGCTCACAAAATTTGGTCAAAATAACGAAATTTGAAATTTACACTAAAAATCTGGACAAAATAGTAACATGCAAAATTTCTTAACCAAAAAAAGGGTAGACTATGGCCCACAAAATAGTGAAAATCAGAATCTTCCAAATCGGCCAAAAAATGGTGCAATACACCTTACATAATTTGGCCAAATTAGTGAAATTCAAAATTGTTACCAAATCAGCCTGAAACGATGGTCTATATAGCTAATAAAACCTGGCCAGAATAGTGAAATTCAAAATCACATCAAATCGGCCAAAAAAGGTGGACTACAATATGGCCAAAACAATTTAATGCGTAATTTCTTAAAATGAACAAAAAATTGTGGACCATCGCCCACAAAATCTAGTCAAAATAATGAAATTCAGAATCTCACCATCTCGGTATATATCCCAAAAAGTCCGGCCAAAGCAATGAAATTCGAAATTTTCACCAAATCAACCAAAAACATTGAACATATAATCTAGCCAAAATAGTTAAATTGAAAATCTCATTAAATCGGCCAAAAAAACGTTGTTTGATTAAAATAGTAAAATTCAAAATTTCACAGAAACGGTAAAAATCGGTGCACTATATTTACAAAAGTTGGCTGAAACAATGAAATGCAGAATTTCACAAAATAGGCATAAAACGGTGGATTATAACTTATCAAAATAGTGAAATTCAAAATCTCACCAAATGGGCCAAAAAACGATAGATTATAGCTCATAAAATCTAACACTCGGATTATTTATGTCAAACTCCTCGTGTGTATATTCTCTTTTCCTTACAGAAATATACGTGTGCATGTATAGTGATTTCGAGCGTCTCCATCTGCTGGTGTCCGTCTTCTGCTTTGGTGGTGGTGGTTGGGATGGATTAGGGAATGCATAAGAGAGGTGGGTACAATGTCACTGGCAATGGCCCCCCCTTAATATTTCAGTGATAAACATAAGAAAACGAATAGCTTACCTGATGTATATTCTATATAACATCATATATAGCGGTAGCATGACAATATTACCGGCCAATTTTTTACGACGACTTAAAACTGAACATTGAACGTATGAAGATCAAGAACACCACGAACAGAGAAACAGTGAAGTAGCGAAATCACCATTTACACAATTTCTATAGAAAATAAACAATAAAAGTACGGGGAAATACAGGTAATAGAAAGACCAGATGGAAACAAAAATGATGGAGGTCACTATCAATTTGAATCAGAGATTCAGGAAAAAATAATACATCCTGTAAGTTGTGCACAACCGCACACAAGTCAAGTAGATTTATATCGAAGAACAGCACTTACGTGATCACAAGAGTGTAGTTCCTGTATTTCACACTGGAGCAGAGTAGCGTCTCATATCAGCTGCTTCTGATGCTTATTTAACCTACATTCATTTATTAGATGTTAACAATATTCGTAGTCTCATATCAGCTGCTTCTGATGCTTATTTAACCTACATTCATTTATTAGATGTTAACAATATTCGTAGACCAATAACAAGTTCAATAGTACATCATCCCCATACATTATCGTTACCAAACAAGAATTTAAGTTACAATAGAGAGATTGGACATAGCTTGTGAAAACAAGGAAACAACTAAGCTGAACATAAACAATACGTACAAAAATCAAATTTCTTTTCTGGAATTGCATAACAAGAATTGCACCAACACCCGTCATGGCAGCAGTTACAAAGTTTAGGAAAGGCGAATAAACTCACACAGGGATGAGCGTCAATGCGCCTTTCTCCAATAATATATCCCCGATTCAGCACTAGATTATGAGACTTCGATGTAAGATCCATGGCCTTTATGGAGAACGAGAAATCTCACACCCTGTTAGATCAAAATTAGAAAAAGAAGAACATATTCTCTCGCAAAATGGATTTTAAGCGAGCATGAATAGTTTCCTCAATCTTCCAATATATACTATAAGAAGAAGATGATAAGGTGATAAAAAACATGAGTACAAGAGTTAATGGTTCATTTTGATGAATTCTTTTGGATCTCTTCTATAACTTGAGAAGTTCCTACTCTTTGAAACTACAACTTCTTGTTCTAATCAATATTTATCTATTATTACGATTGTATTTCTCATTCGGGGAGTAACATGCTGTAGATGAGAATTGGTCAGCCACATAAGAGTGAATGAACATGCCACGGCGGTTAACACTGTAAATCAAGAAATCTAGACACTCTTATGTGTGCATTCATGTCCATGGGAAGAGTAAGACCCCTACCATGCCAAAATCTTAACTTCAAAAGATTCAGTGAAAAAATTATATTTCACATTACCATTTTTAAGCGATTGCCACTGTACCACACCGATAAACCCTACTGACACCGTAAATAAAGTCTAGCTGCAGATGATTGAAGAAACTTCTGAATTCTGACTATGTAAATGAAGTATGAAGGACAGAGGATTAGCATTTGATTTAAATTTCTCGTAATAGCATTGCAATCAGCAATGAAGATCACCAACTAGCCAGTGGAACCGAAATGGCAATTCAATTCTTTCAAAATTACAGCATTCCGAAGCTAGTGAAACTGTGATCAAGGATACATAATGTAACAAATTACAGAAGAATTGTAGTAATAAAGGTAGGTCAAACATACATAATATACGAAGACAATGAACAATCAAATGAAAAATTAAAAAATACAACAACAGGAACAGGTACAGAATCAAATTCTCAGAAATTCCAAATTGGATTCGTCAAGTACCTTGTAAGATCCCCTCCCTTAGCACCATTTGATCCCATCCTTGCAATCGCTCGTCAAGTTATTGAACGTCTCCACCCTCGTCTTTGCCCTATACAGCACCTCCGTATCCACCGCCATTCTCATATACCCATCAAACTCCACCGGCTTCCCATCATTAAGAGTCACCGTCTCATTGTACCACTCGCTCTTATTCCCCCACATCTCCTTATAATCATCAAGCAAATGCACCTTATAATGCGACCTCAACTTATCAAAATAGTTATAAAAAGGCTCATTCGTCGCAACATAGAGGTTCCTCCACGGCGTCACCATCTTCAAAAGCTTCTCCACAATCGCATCCGGCGACGTATCGGCGTCCAAATTGGGCCACAGCTCCTTATTCTCCGCCTTGTACCCTCTCACGACATGCACAGCATCATAATCCCAATCCATCTTCCCCGCAATCTCACTCACTATATTCATCAACCTCTTGGACTTCCAAATAGCCTGCCACGGCCGCTGAATGTACTTGGCTGCCCGCCCCTCACACACTCGATACCAGTAATTCTCCGGCTCCGGTCCATCAAACTGCCTCCAGATAATGCTGCTACTCCTATCCTTCTTCAGCTGCATTGGTGTAACCTTATATGTCGGAACCTTCCTGACCGAAATGCCACTCCCCTTTCTAGTATTGTTTTTGCGATCCCAGCGTCGCCAGTCCTTCAAAAACTCCCCTTCCTCCACCACCGATGCCGACTCCTTCAAATGCTCGAAATCAAAGTAGTACCTAAAATCCTTCCCCTCCTCATCCTTGCCACTGGAACTATGACTCCCACTCAAACAAAGACTCAGATCCATCACGAACGTCCGATTCAGAAACCTCGCCTCGCCCAACCCACACAGAAAGCTCCAAATATACTGATTCATCCCTTTACAATAATCCCCTCCCCTCGTATAGTACAGGTACTTCCCCTTCTTGAACTCCCTCTCCGATCCAACTACCGGAATCGTGTCATTGATCTCCTTATCCACCACAGTCACCGGCCGCAGAGGGGACGACGGGGATTTCGTCCGCTTCGGCGCCGCGTTGACTCCGGATCTGAATTTTCCGGCGGAGGTGACGTGGAAGCTACAGTTGTTGTCGGTGTCGTCTTGTTCGAGGCGGAAGCGGCGGTAGTCCCGGTACCGCCGCCAGGTCTTCTCCTTGCGGTTGCGGAACCGCCAGGCGGCGTCGCACTCGTCGGGGCCAGATCCGGGGACGGGCACATCGTAGCTCAATATAGTTATTGATTTCTTGAATACTTTCGAATTGAATTTCTTGATCGCTTCAAGTATGTGCGGATCTGAGCAGTTGAAGCTGGCGTTACATGCTGACGTCAGCAGCACGGGTGGTGGTGGTGATGACGTCACGACACCGGAGGAGGAGGAGGAGGGGGCAAGTGCGATTAGGTCTTCGCCGGTGTTGAGAAGGGAGGTGTCTGGATGGAAGGTGGAGTTGGGGAGGGTGAGGGTGAGGGATTTGGAGATGAGGTTGGAGGAGGAGGAGAGCCAGGGGTCGGGGGGGTGGTAGGTGACGGCCACGACGGTGAGGAGGAGGACGAAGAGGACGAAGAGGGAGAAGCAGAGGTTCGATATGAGCTTCACCAGGGTTTGGCCAAAGAGGATGGTGGGGTCGCCGCCGCCGGCAGCGGCGGTGGTGGTGGTGGTGGGGACGCGGGTGTAGCGAGGTGAGTCCTTCATTTTCTTTTCCTTTTTCTATTTTTTTTCTTTTGTGTGTGTTTAAGGACTTATTTATAGCTGGGGGTGAGGGGAAGAGAAGAGGTAATATGGTATTATATTAGAGACTATTATATTAGTGAGTGTAGTGTTTACTTGAGAGTGACTTGCTAACTAGATTTGCTTTGGTTTTCTTTTGCTTGCCAATATGGCTCTTTGTCGACGATGGAGAGCGTGGGCGTGGTTTGTTTTAGGTTCGAAACAGATTTATTTATAGCGTGAACTATTAAATTTTATTGTTTCCACTTAAATTGTGTCGGTTGTATTTGTAATTTTCGGTTACTTTTGTTAAATTTAATAATTTGTATTTTTTTTTTGAACTATATAATTCATAGTTTTCTACTGTTTTTGTTAAATTTTATGTTTTACTATTTTGGCCAAATTTTGTGGGCTACATAGTCAACAAGTTTGACGGATGTTTTCTAAATTTTTCGATATCGTTGTTTTTGCAACATATTATCGGCTATAATAGTCCATAGTTTTCGGTTGCTTCCGTGAATTCTAAATTTCGCTATTTTTTACAATATCTTTTGTGGGCGTTCAAAGTTTTGTACAATCTCGTGAAATTCTAAATTTTACTGTTTTAGCCAAATTTTTGTGAGTCAGTCCCTCGTTTTTTGTTGATTTTATAAGTTATCCACCATTTTAGCTGATTTTGAGAAAAATTTGCATTTCACAGTTATGGATAGATTTTGTAGCTATCAACCATTTGCGGCTGATTGATGAAAATTCCCAATTCCATTATTTGGACTGATTTTGTGAGCTATAGTCCATTATATTTTGTTGGTTTAATGAGATTCTGAGTTTCACTATTTAAACCAGATTTTATGGATTATAGTCTATCGTTTTTTGCAGATTCGGTGAGGTTATGAATTTTATTATATTGGCGAGTTTTTGGCTGAGTTTGATACCTTTTGCAATTTATTATTTTGGCCAGATTTTTTGGACTATAATCCACAATTTTCGGCTGGTCTGTTCAAATTTTAAAATTTTTATTTTTTGCCCAAACTTTTTGAGCTATATTCTACTGTTTTGACCCATATGGTGAGATTCCATAATTCACTATCTTCGCCAAATTTTGTGGGCTATATTACAACTTTTTTTTAATGATTTTGATAAATTTTGTATTTTTATTGTTTTAGAGACTTTTTTTTTTCACCAATAGTCCATGTCCGGCCTTATTTGTTGAAAATTTCGAATTTCAGCCAGTTTTTTAGGATTGTACTCCACCATTTTTGTTTGCTTTTAAGAAATTCTGTTTCTGCCAGATTTTGTTAATATAGTCCATTTTTTTTGCCGATTAAGCAAGATTCCGATTTTCACTCAAAATCATTACACATACATGAGTATTTCTTTAAGGATATACATATATATATGCACACACAAGTAGTTTGACGTAATCATAGTAGAAACATAATATGACCTTGTAGTAAGTTTTTGAGTTATGTATAGGCTAATCTAGGGGAAAATATTCGGCAAGTTTCACTTATTCAAATATTGTACATCTTGACATATGAATATATAGTACAGAAATTTAAATGAGCTATATACATCCTGGAAGCACGTTGATATAAACAAACAATTTCAATATTGGAAATGTAACTATCGCAGAATCGAACTCAGGTAAATGCTTACCATACTGCAGCTATTTCCCTGTTGAAAAGGAGACTTCACCATTATGTGAAAGCTTTGCAGCCAGCTAACTTTCGAAATAAAGATAAAAGAAAAATGATGCATAACTTTCTTAGCAAGCAATGGATAAACCTCAGGCGATGCTCCTGATTTGATATACTATATTTGACTGAGGTCAGCGTACAAAAATAATACAGAGAAACCGAAACTGATAGAATAAAATGGATTATCATTGATGAAGTAATTACACATATCTTCTACAGAATTCTACATTTTATGGCAGCCTATCAACTAAACGAATCGTACAATAATGGAGCCCTCTAAAAGTGATTGAAATTAAATACCGCACCAACTATACATCAATGGCAACAGGATATGACAAGGAATCAGTTAGGTGATGATGCAGAAATTGGGGGGGGGGGGGGCGATGATTTCATTGTTCTTTTTGTATCTAATGAAGACTGCTGCTATAAATTTTACATGTATCATGGCTCCGGTGTAGTAGCTGATAAATTTAAGTTCTAAAATAGTATTAAGATATGGCTTCCATGGGAGAGCTCTCTCTCGAGGTAAGAGAATATTCTTCAACACGATTCTTTCTCTCTCATGCTACTTATACACCATAAATAGCCTTTATTCAGTAAATTCCCGGCTCCTGGTTCATTGTATGCACAGCGAGTTGCTGGTATCTGGTGTGGTCGATCCCATTCAATCGCACACAACATAAGAGCTGCTCAGGCAATTCCTCAGGTTTGTTTCCCTGTTCAAAAAATATTATCAGAAGTTAGATGCAATTAATTTCATTCAATAAAGATTTTGAGAATATATGAAGAAGCAGGTGGGATTACTTGAATTGTCAGGCCAACATCCAAGATACAAAGCTTCAGCCTGTCTAGAAATGTTTCACATCCTTTCCTCGAGATGTAGCTGAATCTATGCATATCCAGATCAATCTCAAAATAGTTCTCTCCCTGAATAGGTCAGGAAAATAGAACGTGTATGTAAGTAAGCATCATTTGTTACCCTTTTTTATCCCTAACAACAGAAGTTTGCAACTTTTGTAATTACACTTTTTCAAACAGCCAGTCACAGATTTATCGTGAGTTGATAATCCACCCTTTTTGATTCATAAGTCTTGTTATCTATCATTCATCATGATATATGTAATTAATAGACATATATTCCTAGTGGTTCCCAATTGCTGTTAAATATACAGAGCTGTCAAGTTTTTGTGTACTTTTCATCATGATGCAGTAGAAGTCTCACCACAAAGTATTTGTACTTCATATATTTTGTATCACCACTCACCAATAAAGCTTGAAAAAATAAGCTTTATGGAAATAATGAAACCATATATTTCCTCTAGATTATTGTAGGTTAATTGGTCAGCCTAAGAATCAGAATATAATCATATGGGAATGTATTATCAAAACTGGCGGCATATTGCTTCTTCCATGTAGAAAAATATCTGAAGTAAAGAGTTTGCAAACTTGGAGATACGACCCCGAGGATGCATTCAATACGAGAAAATATCCAGCAATTTAAAATAACAAACAGACACTAACTTGAACATACCAAGTAAAATTCATGCTGTGGACGAGATAGCACAGGCTTTTCATTATATGCATGCATAAGCTTCCTCTCTGCTGCACTTAAGGGAAGATCTTCTAAGTTTGCGACACGGCCAATAATTTTCAGCCTTTCACGAAATGGTGCAATACTATCCATAGGAAACCCTTTAACTCTTTCAACCTCATCATCAATTAACCGCTGTTTACAACACAAATCGCCATTCATTAGTGATGCGTAGCAATACAGAGAGACACTTAAATTTTAAATTATATCGACATTATGCAAGTGCTAAGCAGGACAGTCAAGCACACAAAAAAACGATTAGGAAATTATTTTTCACTAGAGAAAATAACCAAATGATACCCAAAGTTTATCATAATTCCCAAATAGCATCCAAACTTTTTATAATACTCAAATAGCACCCAAAGTTTTAAAATAGGACCAAAAACCACATACCATTAAGTTTTTAAGTTAATGGAATTATTCACTAGAGTGCGAAATGTTGAAATTGCTCTCATCTCCTTATACAAATTACAAAATTCACCACCACCACCACAATCTCCAACCACCGTCACCACCACCGACCACCATCTCTGACACCATCTCCATCAACCACCACCATCGTGATCTCCAACTACCATCACCACCACTGGCCACAATGTCCACCATCATATCCACCACCACCATCTCTGCCACCATCTCCATCAACCACCACCATCGTGATCTCCAACTACCATCACCACCACTGGCCACAATGTCCACCATCATATCCACCACCATCTCCAACCACCTCCGAAACCCATCACCATCACCTCTGAAACCCATCTCCACCAACCACCATCTCCACCACCTCCGAAATCCATCACCATCACCTTCATCTCCACCAAAATTTTATAAAAAAAACAAGAAAAACTGAAAAAATGAAGAGGAAGAACTGAAAAGAGAAGAGAGGCGGGGGTAGTTCTGTAATTTCACATTATTTCCGCTAAAAAATTAACGGAACGAGTTTTTTGTCCCATTTTAAAAACTTCGGGTGCTATTTGGGTATTATAAAAACTTTGGGTGCTATTTCGGAATTAAGGTAAACTTTGGGTGCTATTTCGTCCTTCCCCCTTTTCACTAAAGAACAGTTTATACTTTATACAAATGAGAATAATACAAGATAGACCTTTTACATAAATTCAAATATTTAATGAGTGTTCTTGGTATAAGATGAAAGTAAAGGCAAGACCAACTCAGTCATCTGACGCCCCACTATCCACTATCTTCAAAGATCTAAGAAATACCAAAGCTCTTAATCCTAATCAATATTGTACACCGAGGTACATGAGGTCAGATATGTGCATGCACCCCCCTCTGGCACAGCGAAGTTCATCTCCGTCTCTGTTTGTATAAACCTATATCTATATAACACAATATATGCATACTTACAGTTGCTTTTTCTCAAGGCTTCCCAGTAAATTAAGTGTTCAACTTCTTTTAAAATTTCTCAAACAAAATAGAGAATAATGTATATACATGTATACATGGGAAAGTATTGGCCTAATGCCATACAAAACAATTAAAATCGCCATCAATTATACACTCTGTCATCATGTTCTCCACTCATACGGTTACCTTTTTTCTAAAATAAAGAATGGGTCTTTTATATATTATATACACAAAATTGGTAGTTTTTGAATTTTATTCATTTTTCTAATGTAGTAAATATTTTGTATACTACTCATGTACTTGTCTTCTTTGCTATTTCCTCCTTTCTTATACTCTTACACCTTGATAAGATCTTGATATATGAATTGGTGGTGAGGCTTTTGACTAGGGCTGTATATCGGACCGGACGGGATCGGACAACCATATGTTCAAGCTCGGACCAAAATTCTACTCGGACGGGCTTATGTCCGGCTCGGTCTAGGTCGGACAAAAATTTTATAGTCCGGACTCGGTTCAATAAAGTATCGGACCGTAATAATACTCGGACGGACTTATGTCCGGCTCGACTCGGTAAAGAATCGGACCTAATAATTTGTTCGAGTTCGGTTCGTATAACAGTTCGGACGGTTCACGGTCGGACCATTTCTCGAGCCGGACTCAGACGGACGACGGACCGTCCTGTTCATTTTACACCCCTACTTTTGACTAATGTTATTTTTCTTGTTTGATTTTTGGTAGTTGATCTCATACAATTACAGACACCACATCTGAATTTAGGATCAGTAACTATGATCTATGAAGTGGATTTGGTTTTAAACTTACATTTTGTTGGAAATGGATATAAACAGTTGTCCATGCTGTGGAGTCGATCTATCAGCTTCAGAACTAATTTATACTATCCTTCCGTTTCACCTACACATGCCTGTGAATTACACCTACACATGCCTGTGAATTAGCTTAGTTTTTTATAGTTGTCCTCTTATTACTTACTACAAAATTAGCTGCCAAATGTTGATTCACTTTATCCTTCAGTAATATTATTAGTCATCCTGTTCATTGAAAAGGCAAGAACCTTGCAGTGCCACTTTATTCATTTTGCAATTTCTTGATATTTTAAACAATGTACACAACTTTCATAGATTTTCTCTGACAAAACATTGCAGAGATGCATGTGGTATAACACATACATTTGAGATTAGGGATGGCAACCGGCCCAGGTCGGGCTCAAAACCAAACCGGACCGGTGTGAACCAGTCTAGTCCCCCGGGCTAAGACCACCAATTTTGGTGGTCTGGTCCGGTTCAGTCGGGAGCCAAAAGTGGCCCGGTCTGAACCGAACCACTTTTGGCAGACCGGGCCACTTTTGGCCCCGAAAACTGCCAAACCCGGACCGCAATGGTTCGGGTCAGTTAAGCCTGGTTTTTTTTGTTATTTTCTGATTACTATTTTGGCCCCAGTAACGGTTATAAATGACTATTTTTTGGGGCAAAATTGGAAACCCAAAAAATATGAAGATCTATAAATAGCCACCCCTCCCATTCCATTTTTTTCACTAAAAAATCTCGAGACAATCTCTCAGCTCTCTATTCAATCCCAAAAAAATTGAACAACCTTATAATTCATTTTAAATCAAATCAAGTATCAAGTTCTCAACTCTCTTGCAATCTTTGAAAGAACATAAGCGATTGAAGTGAAGAAACAATCATCTCAAGGTCTCAACTCTGCTGCAATCTTTGGAAGAAAATAAGCGATTCAAGTGAAGAAACATATGAAGAAACAATCAAGAAGCTTTTCAATTTTTAGAACATTTTCAAACCGCAACCTTGCAATTTTCAAAATCTTATTCGTCCACTTCTAGTGGTATTTTACTTACAACAGTTACTAAAATGAAAATTTTTCAATAAATTATGTATGACCCTTTGATTGGAGCAATTGTTCATTCCGCTTACATTTTTTTTGGAAATATTTTCATCATATTGCTATGTTGTATTGTGTTACTAGTGTAGTCAAATAATATGATTAAATTAGAGGGTACGACGAATTTAATTGATATATTTTATACATACGTTGGAGATGGTCTTGATAACTATGATCATTATGCATTTATAGTTCAATTTGAGTCGGTAATAAATAGTTTATATGATAGTTATGATAAAAAGTTTGCATCTACTACTCGTACACAACATACAAGTGCATCATCTTCTTCCAGTGCTGCCAAAAGGGTCCTACATTTTTCAATGCAGCAAGTGAAGTATTAAATCTTAATAGATCGAAAAAACCTAGGACTAATGCACCCAATGAATTACATTGGTATAACGCACAACCTTCAACTGAACATAATATTGATGTGTTATCATGGTGGAAACACAATGAAACATCTTATCCTATTCTTTCATATGGCAAAAGATATATTAACTCCCACAGTGTCCACCGTCGTATCAGAAAATATTTTTTCTCTTGATGGCAGAAATTGAGCGACAAAAAGAATCGCTTGACGCCGAAGTCTATAAAGATGCGCGTGCGCAATAAATTTCAGTTGAAAGCATAAGACAAATTACACAGGTAACCTCACAGCTTATTTTACGCCAACAGCCTCTCGATTGTTGTAACCGCATCAGTGGCTAGCCGACCTAGACATGTTAGGGTAAGAGTCAATGCTTCGCCACAGATTACACTGTGAGAACCCCTGATCACACTTCCAATTGCTTATAGACATCTTGTTTAATCAAGCTCTGATCCCACTGTTAGGTTTCTATTGCAATCACAAATTAAATACATAGCGGACAAATTATAAAAATATCGAAACCTAGCCATGGATCCATGCGAAAACCATAAATCGTGTTTAGGAGTGATACCTTAAAGATAGATCTGTTGTCTCCATAATATGCCGATCACAGCACTGCAATATTGAGGTGCCTCTACGGTATCCACACGAACAGAACGAAAAACGGCTCTCCCTCATGCCGCGGTGGTAGCTGCGTGAAGGAGATGTTCCTCACAATCTCTCACTTTCTGTAACGACTAGGGTTTTTTTCACGTGTCTTCTCCACAAATACATATATATATATATGTGCAAATAACTAACCCTAAGAGAGTAATGAGGTTGTTAGGCTCACCATCAGATTCGTGTGTGGGCCTTTGAACGTTAGTCGGCTGATTTAATCTAATTAAAGGTCATACTAATGTCAGAAGTCCAAGTCTTACTTGAATCCCTAATTAAATTCATCTTATGAATTTAAATCTCAAGATCAATTTTAAGTGTGTGACCATGTAGGCTCCTATTACATTAACAGCAATACTAAAATCATATTCGAGTATTACAAACAATGAACGATATCTAGCAATACATCACTACTACTCAAGTAACGGGAATATCAGTGATTTGACATAACCTATCCGTGACCAATGTTACCATGTAGTCTAGTCTCTTGTCCATATATCTTAATTGACCACAAGGCATAAGGCGTGTCACCCTTGTACAGTTCAATCTTTGATTTCTTAATGTCCGAGCAGACTTACTAAAACAAATGAGACCAATACCTCATATTGACTCATTTGAGCACGGTCATGCATTTTGCAGTCTCACTCAATCAAAGGGCCTGTAGATATTGCTCATGTTATGTAAGATGAACAAATTATATCTAAGTCACTCACATCCCTCTGCATGATTTGTAGTATATCAAATAATCGACTTTATAATCACCTTATTACAGGCAACATTTGACGGCATTAAAATACAACTTCTCATGTAGGAAACCATAGTGACTTCAAGTCAAAGGACTACGTACATCATGGTCACTGTGAGAACCACTTATGACACTCACATAACGATCCATACAGCATTCTCATGGTGGATCAGTCTAGTACATTATTACTCTAATATGTACCCATGTAAAGACTTGATATCTCATATCCACGACTCGTGAGAATGGACATCAGTCTACGCACACACTAGTCTCTATATATTATCGTTGTCCTAATTCACAATAATATTTGGCTATGGACATTTCAGAACAATGTTCTGATTTCAGCCAATCGGATCTCATAATCAAGTCATGCACTTGATATCCCATAGCATTAAACTTACTATTCTAAGAACTTCATTATGTTCATCTAATTCACAATAAATAACATAATAAATGGCATGCCTAAATATAAAATAAATATCATGATACAATGTAAACTAATAATGTCAATACACAACTAACATCTAGGACATACACCAACAATCTCCCACTTGCACTAGAGCCAATCAGACATACATCTCTAGTGTGACCCTCATGCTTTCGCTGTGTAAGAGGCTTTGTCAGTAGATCAGTGATGTTATCATCTGTTGGTACTCTGCATATCTTCACAGCTCCTCTATCGATGATTTCTCGAGTGGGATGGAAGCGCCTAAGTATATGTTTGGATTGCTAGTGAGATCTAGGCTTCTTAACTTGTGCAATGGCCCCATTGTTATCACAATAGAGGTCCACCGAGTTCACAATGCTACGAACTATGCCAAGTTCAGTGATGAACTTTCTTATTCAAACGGCCTCCTCTGCTGCATTGGAGGCAGCAATATACTCAGCCACTGTGGTAGAATCAGCTACTGTATCTTACTTCGAACTCTTCCAGCTCACAGCTCCACCATTTAGGCGAAACACGAAACCCGATTGCGATTTGAAGTCGTCCTTATAGGACTGAAAGCTAGTGTCAGTGTAACTCTTTACAACACGCTCTTCCTCGGCTCTATATACCAAGAACGAATTCTTAGTCCTTCTTAAGTACTTAAGGATGTTCTTGACAGCAGTCTAGTGACTCACCAGGATCTGACTGGTACCTGCTCGTCATGCTCAAGACATATGAGACATCTGAACGAGTACATAATATGGCATACATGATAAATCGAATTGCAGATGCATCTTAGTCATACGGTCCCTCTCATCTTGAGTTGGAGGACATTGAGCCCTAGACAAAGTTACACCATGCAACATTGGCAGAAATCCCTTTTTGGACTCTTGCATATTAAAACGTTTGAATACTTTGTCTATGTATGTACTTTGACTCAGGCCAAGCAATCTTCTTGATCAATGACTTGAGGAATACAAGACAACTCAACAAGTAGTGAAGACTGAAGATTGAAAATTGATGACCTAATTTCCATAGGGCAAATAATGAAGATTGAAGATTATTGCAGTGTAGAGGACTTTCACTAGGAAATTTTGGGCAATAAGATCTTAGGTTTCGGTCAAGTAAAGATACACGACAAAAGTCCAATGTCCTCTCTTCAATCTAACCCTAGGCTATCTCGAACTCTAGACCATTCCCTTAACTTGTAATTTTAAATTTTGTAACTTTATATATGTATTATTACAATGTTTATTTATTTTAAATTTTGACCTTTATAATTTATTCGAGACTTCAACAATTCAGAAAAATAACAATTTTTTTTACATGATTAGTTCGTGTACATCATATTTTTTTGCATTTTTTAAATATATTCTCTATTTTAATTTGGACTATAGAAATATAATAAGGAATATATATATTCAATTGGGCCAACCCGGCCCGGACCAGTCCGGAAACTGGGAGCCAAGCTGACGGTCCCAATTCGGACCGGTGGTTTTCACTTTCAGAGTCGAGGCCACCCACCAAGGGGCCTGGCCTGGCGGGTTTCGGCCCAGCCCGGACCACCTGACCCGAATGCCACCCCTATCTGAAATGACCTCCATTAACACACCTTCAAGCAAATGCTTCTATTATATCAATTATATTATACTAATTCTTATATTATACTAATTATCAAATAAATTATATTCAACTAGTTTATTTGGCACATGCCATGCACATGATTAACTGATTTAAGTTCGAATATCTTGAAGCAAGGAGTGTGTAATTATATGCACCTGCATTGCATGTATATTAAAGATTTGATGTCCAGATGGTAATGCAGTCACCAGCAACCATTGTGGATCATCCACTGCCCACAGTTCTATATAACAAATAAACTATTGGTAACCAATTTTTGAGTAAAAAATAAGGGGTTTTAATTTTAGTAGAGCTCAGGTAAAACTTAGTACTTTTCGTCATTTTATGTCATGTTATGAGAAATTTTTGGCACCATAGCTCACTGGATCACTGAGGTCACTGAGGTCAATTACAATCATTTATGAATTATGAGGATTGTGCATCATGAATGTTTTTGTCATTGACATCTGAGAAGGAAAGAAACAAATTTCATATTTTCCTCTATCATCATTAGTTCATAACAAACTACATTGCGATAGCTCATACCCACAGAGGCTTCTCTTTCATTATTGTATTCACAGGCATTGCTCACACATGTCTACTCGCTGTAAAATGGAACTGTTTTCTCTTTTTCCTAACAAAAAAGGCATATATTGAACTCTATTATAATTTGTACAAACTTGCCTTTCCCCAGAGAATTATACACCAAAATTATAATTTATGACTATCAATTACACATATTTATACATACTAGACGAAATGTGATTCATAAAATTAGTTGCTGACTGTACAGTCTACTTCCATGCATGCACCTACAACTAAAACAAGAAAGACTCATAAACTAAAGAAGTTAGTGAATTTGAGGATCCATGTCCAGATTAGATAAACTTCTGGCAAAAAAGGATACCAAGTACATTTAATTGACCATGGTCCAGTGGTATTGAAAAAAATGTCCTTAGTTCATTCTTTTATTAACCTATTATAAACATGGCTCTTATTGCTCCAATATATATAAAACCTACAAGAACCAAAATGGAAGTTATAAACAAATTGGGACATCAGCATATCCTGTAGACTGTCGTAGTCTAGCAAACTAGTCTTTTTTTACTGAACATGTGGAAACAAAATGACACAAGTTGCCATCAAAATACTTGGAAATCTTACTCTAATGCTCTCCTGGAAGGTAGAGGGAAGCTCCTTCGCAAAACTTTCAGAAAGTTTGAAATATAAGACAATGCTCATGCCTTCCCCATCTGTTTCATTCTGAAATATTGTAGCAGGATACAGAGGAACCTGTGAAAAGTACAAGTGACAAATAAGCAAAATTAACATATATGCAGATGAGCACATCAAAAATGTTAAAGAGAACAATGCAATATCAAGGCATACCAAACTGTCAAGACAAATTATATTCAAGTTATTGAACTGATTATTAACCAGCAATTTTCAGATGCAAAAAAGAAAACCACTTATGACTTTATAAGGCTACCATGAGTGCTACAATACTGATAATTATTTTTTTTGATGCTAATGATTTCTTTGCAAAGCCATAATTCATTCTTGTTTTTAATTTTCTATATGTAGATTTATCATTGAACTTTTCAATATTATTAAGTGATCGTCAAAGCATATGGCTTGACTAAGTTGGAATTCTTTGTGATCCCATAATATTCTCTTTTCTAATTTTTAACATTGATAAATCAAATCATTAAACTTTTCAATACTATTCAGTGATTGTAGATGCTTATAACTCGACTATGTTTGACGTTCTGACATTATATTGCAGTTAGATTATATTAGCTTCAAAAATTCTGATTACCAATTAAATTTATTGAAGTCACATCCTCCATTCTTGCAGGAAAAATACCTTTACTAGGATTTTCTAAACAAACAATGGATCATCCGGAGTATTTAGAAAAATGAATCTGCGTAGAAGAAACATAGCGTTGCCTCCACTATAAACATAGAATATAATGCAAAGTGTGAATATGAGTAAGGAACAAAAATCTCCTATGTGCACCAGCTTATATGCTATCCCATGTTATCATCAGGCTCGAGAACATAATTCCTAAGAACAAAGGAAGTGTAGTCCTAACAGATGGGGTAAATTATGTATCATCTGTAGCATTGACACAATATTAACTACAATGAGCTACAGAATAGTAGCCATTTGAAAAAGAATCAGCAAACACAAAATTCAATAAGAAAGAAAAATTAAAAATTAGAATCTGCATGGAAACACAGCATTGCCTTTACTATAAACATAAAAACACCAAACACAGTGTCATCATGAGTATGGAAAACTAATCTCCTACGGGCACCCTCTTCTGATGTTATTCCATCTTAGTATCAGATTGGGAAACTCAACTTCCTAAGAACAAAATAGTCCTAAGAGATTCATGAAGTGTAATGCTTTGTATTTTTAGATAGCATTTACTCCATCTATTTATACAAAGGTAAGGAAATCAATATCTTCTCCAATTTGGCTCGAAATTTCACTACCCAAATAATTCTACTCCAAATTTATCTATAACTAATAATATCCTAAAAGAATCAATATAACCAAACAACAATAAAAAGAATCTCACATATAATATCCAGCTACACTCTTTTATACATATATATATAATCCCCTTCTAAAATATAGAAACAAAATATATCTTAATAATATAATCTGATTTTACCCACACAATGCAGTATAATTCCTACCAGACAATCGAGTTATATGATATGTTAAACTTCATGCTCCTTGACCGCTTGAGTTTGTTTCTATAAAATGATTCATGATTTATTATACATGATTCTAATATCCGAACCTTTGTGGACTTGCTTTACAACTAAGTATTTCGACGGACATATAATTAAATCCTACCCAAATAGATCAGCATGCTGAAACTATGATGATGATAATACAAGACCTAGACCCAGACCCAGACCACTGAACCCAATCTAAAGAACTTAGTAAACTTGAAAGAACTTTAATACAAGTGTTTAATAACTTCAGTGGAAGAGATGTCATCCATTATAATTGCACTGAATGTTTGATCATAAAACATTGTTTAAAAGAACTATATTGTTGTGTAATTAATACCTGAACATTCACAACAAGAAGAGGTGGAAATTTGCTTGATGAATTTGCATGGGGAAGTTCCAAAAACCGACTTATGTGATCAATTTTCCGCTGACACAAGAAGACATCAACACCAAACGGACAATATGCAGCACAATTTGGTGCAAACACTTTCTTTTTATCCCTGCAACAAAATTCATAATTAATAAAGATCAGACATCCATCTACAGTATGTACTTTATAGCAATCCTTAGTGAAAAACATATGTCCAAAATATTGTTATAATATTCTAATTGGAAAAAACAAATAGATAAGCAAACTGTACCTAAAATAATTTTCTCCTCGAACTCGAAACGTATCAGGATCGATATGTGACCAACAATCCATCATTTTTTTCTCAAGTTTGCAGAATGGAACTTGAGTACCTGCTAGCGGTCTTTCAAGAAAAATCTTCATAGAGACTAAGATACAGAGGAACGAGTCAGTACAGATTATAATTCAAGCAAAAATTACACAAGTTAATAACAAGAAGAAATATCTTATTTTTGTCAAATAATTTTTTGGGGAAAACAAAAGCATATCCCGCAACAATGACTGTGAACATTCAAAAGAAAGATAAACTGCAAGATACTTTCTTCCATTATATTTTCATATAAAGACAGGGTGTGTAATTTGCCCTCTCCCATTAATAACAACATTCACTCAAATGCATCCAATACCACACCACCTTTTAATGCATTAAATGTATAATCTATAGAACATTTACTTCTAATGACTTCAAGAATAACGCGTTTAATATATCCTGCGCATTTTTCTTTTCTGATAAAGTACACTGCATATCAATTTTAAACAAAATTTATTGAAAAAAAATTCCGAACTACGGATTATGTTAAAGAAAAGGCTGACAATATTTCATGAAATACGCAACTTGCAAAATTGTTGTCTTCTAAATTAGAAAAGGGCATGCATGCCATAGAACCAGTACCAACTGCTACAAATAAGTACATCTGGAACGAAATATGGAGCAAACATGAAATTATGAGCATTAGAAAAGAACACTCACGTAGGGCCGAAGCAGTATGCCCCTCACCAACTCTCCACTTAATCGGAAGCTTCAACTGAGCCTTCTTCTTGTTCTGACCAACACTCGTAGTTTGCGAGCTTTTCTTCTCAATCATATGTGCAGTAGACGGAAGACACGGCAAGCAATTGTTCGGCAAAATGCCACAATTATCCAACACTCCCCCTCCCTCCCTCTCAACCCCATCCGACACATCCGATTGCGAATTCAACCCCTTCTTCCGATCATTATAACTAACTTCATCATGGGTAATTGCATCTTTCATGGACGACTTACTCGACACCGAACCAACCTCATATCCGTTTATCGAAAATGCATCTACTCAACAACAAATAAACAAAAATTCACAGCAAATTAGGGGTTAATTTCCAACTTTGCAAAATTGCAGCACGAATTGCAAAAGCAATCCACTCACCATCCTGCACACTATGATAATCATCGTCGCAATCCGATTCCATCGCCAAGTTCGACGACTCAAACCACGCATCATCAACGCTCCCTGCAACGAACCACAGCACGAATTTTAAAGCAGACTTAAAAACCCCCAAATTTCGAACTTATCCGAAATTTCAATAAAACCACAGCGCGAATTTTAAAGCAACCTGAAAAAATTCCCCAAATTTCAAAACGAAAAATCAACATTTCAACAAATTCATAGCACGAAATTCAGATCAAACCAAAAAAAATCCCACAAAATTTCCACACATAAAAACCCAGATTTTCAAGAATCAAGACCTTACCTTGGAGCTGGAACGCGGGATTACTATAACAAGATCGGCGATCCTCGCCGTCGGATCGCTCGATTTCGTGGATCGATTTGAGGGAGGAGACCCTCTTTCTGATCGTCCGCCGTCGCCGCCGCAGCTTCTGCGATTCCTCCGACGACTTTCGCCGGACTTTGACGCAACCATCGGGTCTTGACGCGCAAGAACCCATCTTTGCCCCCTTTCTTGAATAAAAATCCGATTTTTATAAAAATGAGAGGTTGTGAAGAGCGACCATAGCTGAAGGTGAACGAGCTATGGCCGGAGGTTAGACTCACCGGCCGTGACTGGAATCGACGCCAAAATAATAATAATAAATTAATTTTAAAAAAATGGGTTGGAAATTGTAACTAAAATGAAATTAGTCAAGAATTTGAAGAAGCAAACTTGTTAATATAACTACTTTGATTTAACAGAGTAGAAAGTACTACATTTAATGGGACCCGAAAGTCAGTTAGAGGGTGGGTGGGTGGGTGGACGGTGGGTGGATGTAAATTAGTTTGGTTTTTTGGACAGAGCAAGTTCGCTTTGTTTATTATATTATTTACTTATGATTTGACGTGGAGTTATTATTAGTTGGACTTTGTGATTAATGAATAGATGATGTTATCTCTACTAGAGAAGGCCCGTTCTATGCACGTGCATAACTATTGTAAATGAAATTTTAGATCAAATTTAGACTATATGTCTGAATTTTTACTTTTAAAAAAACTATATTTATTAAGACGTGCATCGCACATGTAAACTACCAGTCTGTATAATAAACCACAAGTCAAAGCTATCAAGTGGCTCTCCTTCAATTGGAAAGAAATCAACGATCAATATTTATGCTCACAAGAGACATTTTTTCGCCTGCTACAGTAACGGATACTGTAGCTACAGTAGCCTCATTCTTTTTTTTTTTTAAGAGGATAATGATCAGCATTTGAATGAGGCTAATGTAGACTCATACGTTGTATACTCATATAACGTTGAGTTCAAGCCTGAGATGATTGGCCACTACCTTGCTGAGCTCTCCATTTCATACAAGCCCGTCAAGCAAGGTAGACCTGGTATTGGTGTTACTCTCTCTTCTGGTTCATTCCCCTCAAGTAAAGAGCCACCAAGATGTCTTTAAGAGTCTGGAAACTGTGCTGCTAGGCTATTTAATTTAGGAATAGGTGGTTCCGTATTTTTTGTTGTGAACTTTGCTAAATTTTGACTCATGTAGTTGATATTTGTTTGGGTTTTAAAATTAATTAATCTTTAATCCCTACTTTTAATTAACTAAGAAAAGACTAATTAAAAGCACACTAATCTTAATTAAGAAAAGCTTTAATTATTGTGGGTTAATTAGTCTTTTCTTAATTAATTAAAATTTAGGGATTAAAAGTTAATTAGTTCAATACTAATTAAGCTTAATTAACTCATCAAATAAAATTAATTAATCCCTCATTTTGGATTAATTTCATGTAAAATAGAAAATAAAAAATGTTTTAAATTACTTTCGTTACAGTCTTATTACAACCAAAACAAAACTAACATTTAATTATTGCTACAGTAAACCTATATTCAACCAAAGCTACTTTTAAGAAATCAAATCCAAGGAATTGTTTTCGCTACAGTGTTTTTCCCTTTCTTCATTTTTTTTACAACCAACCAAACCACCCCTAATTGTTTTAGTATGTACGACATTCTAATTATTTTTTATAACTTATCGTGTAGTCACTAACCAGATGGTATTGCATATAAATGTTAACCTATGTGATTTGTTAGTCAAATAGGATTGCATATTTGTACTATTTACAGTGTTTTTCATATATTGCATCGTTTAGAAGCCGTGTCGTAGGCACGTGTCCACGGGTAAACATAGTATATATATACTAGGTATTCCCATGAGCACGTGCCTACAACACGTCTTCGAAACGATACAACATATGAAAAATCATGTAAATAGTAAAGGATGATTTATATAAATGTTTATTTGCCAGCAGACGCTAATGTATTGATGTACTCTGAAGTAGGATTCTCGAGTGACTTTGATGTTTATTGGTTTGTATATTGTATGATCATTTGTCAGCAGCTCGGGATTCAAAAATAGTATTGTAAATCTACAGCAGTAGTGGATCGGAAATTCCTTACTATATGTGACTTGAGCATAAGAGATTTCTTTTCTGATTTGGAGCCTGACATGAGTAGCAATTCTTCTGATGCAGTTAACGCCTTAAACTGTATGAGTTAGTTATCCTTATTTGTTTTTTATGTAGTTAACCATGTATGCATTTAAAAGAGAAAATTTATTCTAAGGTATATGTAAAGTGAAATTGCAACAAAGCATACCAAGATACAATTTTGCAACTACTAAAACCTGAAATACACGTATTAAGCATGGATTTTAAATATAAAAGCACGATCATGCGAGTCAATTAAAGAATTTGCAACGATCTTTCAAAGCAGCAAATGCCCAAATATTCAAAAAAAAAAACATAATCCAAAATTGCATAATAAAAAAAATATTTTAATCAAAATTAACTCAGTGAAGCATTCTAATCTAAAACAATTACTCATTGAAGTATTCTACAATCAGATCAAATATGATATTTCAAAAGCAATTAAATGGAAGTGAATGCTATTAAGTTATGAAAGCATTCAATTAAGACAGTCAACTTATAGAAGAACTAGTCGACTTACAAGATAAGTTTTCAGAGAGTATGTAGTACAAGTCTGACCAGTCGACTTAAAAGGAGATGCAGTCGACTGTCCAGACAAGTTTCACAGAGAACTTAAAAAACAAGTAAATATAATGCAAGTTCAGAGAAATACAACCACAGAGTACCCACGATGTATCCTGGTTCGGTCCTCCCGACCTACATCCAGCACGATCAAGCGAGTCAATGAAAGAATTTGCAACAATTTTTGAATGCAGCAAATGCCCAAATATTCAACAACAAAAAACATAATCCGAAATTGCACAATAAAAAAAGCATTTGAATCAAAATTAACTCAGTGAAGCACAATTACATCTCCATATTAATAACGCAGTGTATCCATATACCGAAGAGCGCACTTCAAATTTGATTTGAAACAAGTTTGTTGATATATTTCAGTGTATGAGATATTTTATATTCCTGAATATAGTTATAGATTAAAAAAAGAGGTACATGCCCATGTGGGACAACATTTGCCCCAACTCGCCAAAATAGTTACAGAGTGATTAACACAAAACACATAAGCCCAATTATCAGGTATTTTACCAGTAAAATAGACAGTAACATAAAGATAAAAAGAAAGCATAAAAAACATTATGAGAAAATGAAGATTACAGGATAGACGACCAAACCCGCCATAATGAAGACCTGAAAAATTACGATCAAGAATGAAAAATCATTTTAATGAAAAAGGAATCAGTCAAATCAAAAGCAATGAAAAATTAAAAAACCAACACTAATAGTTTGTAGGAAAATTTATTTTCAAACCAATACCTTTCAAAATAACTGATGTACAAAAGAAATTTCCTTCAAACTCGACTGTTTGAACCAAAAATGCTCTTCATTACCCCAACATATATGCATAATAAACCTTACTATTAGCTTATTATTACCATGTATGATTTTTTTTTCCCTACACCTACTCAATTAAATCCTCATTTCTATTCTAGAATACTAATAAGAAGTTTAGTAAAAAAATCGACAAAGTTTCCTCTAAAATATTTGCCCTTTTACAGCAATTCCTTACAGAATTCTGCTAACATTTAAAAATATCACATCACATGTAGTTAATATCAATCCTCCCCAGGCCAATCCAAGCAACATCACACAAGCATCATATATATAGGGCTCAGGGGGGAAAATTCTTTATATGATGCAAGATACAAAATAAAAACCAAGATTTTGTTTGAAAACGTGATAGATTTTTAGAAAAACCTTTCAAAAACCACACAAAGAACCCAATACTCCATAACTTTGCGTGTACGGGTTTTAACATACTATATCCCATCACTATATAACATCATCCCATACATACTTACATAAATATTACACAGATTTTCCCTCTTTCTCATTTTACATAACTTAAGGTAACAAAGTATACAACGAATAACTCATCCACCAACCATATTACCGAAGAAAGTAAAACTACCAAAATTTTGAATGTAAGTGGACCATTATAAGCTTCACTTATTGTTTTGTCCTTACTGTTTTTTCCAAGTCAACATCAACCTGTACGATATGAAAGTAAGCATTATAATGTGAAGAACATAAAAGAAATTTTTGATCTAATATGAAAGGGTTGTAGATGTCATAAAAAAAATGAGAAACTTACATGGCCATATATAGTGATGTTATCCATTGCTGCTGTTTAGTTCTGATGAAGGACTTGATCTGTATATAAAGGAGGGGAAATTACCTACATTAGCTAAAAAATAACTTTGACGTTCTAATTACTTTAACAAACCAATCAATAACTTACATTAGCTAAAATCTAATACAAAATTTGGATAGCCAGTAGATGACCCAGTAGAATTTGGATTTAGTTTTTGGATGTAATCTTTTTTAGTTTTAGTTGCCTACCATATTATAAAAGTTGCTGAATAGTTCAATGTATCTCCTTTGAATGTAGTATGTGTATGTCAGTGGTTAACAACTAAATTTTAATATAAAATTGACTCTAACATAGTTGGCAACCTCCATTTCTATATTTGTGTTGAAATGGACTGAAACATTAAAAAGTGTAGCATATAAGAGTAGGTTAACCCGATGAATAACCCTTAGTTCATTGGACGGATTAAAAGACAATGTGAAACAAATTATGTATTAGTATCAAATGTACTGAATCTTTACTATTGACAAAACTCCAGGTTACAAAGCTAGAAATTAATCATCTAGAGACCTACTTATTCAAGGAAAACTTCAATCACAATAGTTAAGACTCTTCGTACATGCATATTAGACAGTAGCAAAAAGCCTTTTCATGCCAAAATGCTTGTATTTCCTGCCAATGATAGATATGATAGCCTGCATATAGATCCAGTTTTCTTCTTAAAGAAAACATATGTTGTAAAACTAGAATTATTATTATAATTTACAAAATTTGCTTATAAAGAAAATATTAAGTTCAATTTTGGTACTTATTTTAGGGAAAATAAGAAGATATAGAAGTGTGTTGGTTTGTTGTAAACAAAGAACTTAAGTTTGAAGATACATATGCATGATCTAGACTGAGTGACAATATCTTTTCACTTTTAGAGTGGTGAGGATCTAGACTAACACCTCCAAAGATAAGATCCGATGCATATCCTATAACACATCTGTCACAATACAATACAATACTCAGCTTAGTCATAGAGAAAAAGGAGACACGGTAAAATTAGAAATTTCTACAATGATCTGACTAATTATACCAAGAATGATGTAACTCCTATTTCCCGTATCTGTATTTTTTCACTGTATTTTCATTCCTGGTATTCTTGTATTCAATTTGAGAGTTGTATTTTTGTTCCAGTTCGAATAAACTCATTTCATTTGTTTCAACTCAATTTTGGTGCTAACATTTAAATCAATTGTATTGTTCGTTTCTGCTCCTTTGTGTCGTTCTTCATGAAGAAATGGACTGTTTCATCTAATCTATCTCTTTTTTTTCCATTTTTAATGAACTTTGACTAAATCTCTTGTTGGATCCCCTCAAACCCGCTACCCGAACACCCATTAACCTAGACCCTAACTATTTAAACCCTAAACCTAGCCTAACCTTAACCCTAACCCTAACCCCTTATTACTGTTCTAACCCAAAACCCAGCCGCTTACAGTTCTTCCCTGTCTCCTTCTTCCATCTCCACATCGACCCAACTTCGACCCATCGCCATCCCCTTCAGTCGGCGCCTTCCCCTTCATCGCCGCACCACCTCGCCCCATCACCATCCACCATCGCCGTCTTCTCGGTCATTACTTCCACTCCCGAACCCATCTCGCCACTGAAACCCACTCCGCCATTACCCATCGTCGTCATCCCCATCCCCTGAACCCATTCCCCTGCACATCCTCACCCCTGTCTCCTCGCCTCACCACCACCGCATCACCCTCATCCTCTCCATCCACCACAGAAGACCCCCGTCGCTCTCCTCCCCTGTTTTGAACCCAAGAAACAGAGTTCATCGCCACCGCCATCTCCTCTCCGTTGCGCCACCTGTCGCCGCCGCAGTCGCGCAGACATCGCCGTCAACCAGCCACCGCCGACGCCACTGCCCTCTCTCCCTCCCTGTCCGCTGATCAGAGAAGAAGGAGGGAAGGAGAAAGAGTGGTTGGTTTGATCTGAGCCGTCAGATTTCATCAAGATCCGCGCTCAGATCTGCCCTTGTTTGATCTGATCTTCACCATCAGATCCGATCGCAGCCGTTGATCGCCTTGCTCTTGGTCTTCCGTCAAGATCCGTGCCGATCGTGATCTCCATCGAGTTCATCGACTATTCTCCTAAGGCAAGTATTCTCCTTGTACAATTTATTATCCTAGTACAAGCATTTAATTGAAAATACTGCAAATAGGTTGTAGTTCTGACTCCTTCTTGTCTCATTATTTATTGATCTTGAATTATTCATCATCGATTCTAAAATCTTAAGAGTCACAACCCTTTCGTTGTTATATTTACAAACTACTTGGACTCATTTTATCTTCTAGTCACTTGAACACATGAAACTAAGAAACCCTAGACTTGTAGATGTGTGTTGTATCATATATATGATGATCTTGCATTCTTTGAGTTGAGAAATATATGTTGCTTGCTGATTTGATAACCACTACATCCGTATTTCTATCACACATTAATCTAGACTCTTAATAGCCAATTATCATGCAACTTATATATGAAAAACATTTACACTTGTTGCTGTTCTGAACTTTACATGCTGTTTCGATCCCTTAAAAATCAAAATCTGAACCTATGCCCTGAATATGAAATGTAGCTCCGAATGACTAGTTATCGATAGTCTCCAGAATTTTCGAATTCCGTGTTACGGTCTAGGATATATCACAGTTTTACTACTGCTGTGTTGGTAGTCGCAGATTCACAAAACTGTTGCACTTCTTTAGTTTACAAATTATTTTAACTATGCTACCAGTAAGTAGTTGCCTTGAAATTTAGTATGCTGTTGCTGGACACCCTAGAGAACATTCTCTAATTTTCTCAGAATTAATTAATAATGTTTAAGCCCTGCTTCATATGTATAAACCCAGATTCACAAATCCTGGCTGAACACAAAAGCTATATAGTTTGCTGTTTTGACACATGTTACCACAATTTTTATGTACCTTAATTATATGCGTTGGAACCAGGCAGGAGTCTAGTTTCTAGATCTTCTGACGGATCCACATCTGCTATCTTGTAGCAACAGAAATCGCAGTTTTGGTACAGCAACCTCCTGCTGTCCAGATTTGAGATTTTCGTTGTTCTTGATATTTTAATTTGTTTAGACCCTCGAACTTGTATCCTATCTAGCCTAGACTTATTCCATGTTCATGATTATGTTTACTTGACTTGTTTCGCACACTTTCATGCTTGATTAATAATAATAATAAATAATAAGCCGGGGTTTAAGGGAAAGATCACAGTAATGGACAATATAGGTAAGTGTACTCGGAAGGGGGCCCGTGTTTACCAGTACTCGGTTCATGAACCTGTTGCACCTTGAAGTATTCATGGAGCCAATTACTTGGCTCATGAACCTATTGTATTCATGAACCCACTTGTGGTTCTTGAACCTGTTAGTAATCACAGACTTGCTTCGTGAACCTGTTATTTATTTTCGTATTCATGAACTGTGCCTGCTTGATACTTGATACCTGAGTACGCCGCCCTATAAAATCCATTACTGGGTCTAAACGAAATTGCATTGACTGTAGCAACCATGTAGTAAAAGTATGGATGCATGAAGTGCTACCTAGATAGTAATAACCACAAGACTTGAACATGAAACTTGAACTTGATACATGCTAACTTGATACTTGATGACATGACACATGAGACTTGATACTTGAATATAATACTTGACACTGGCAACTTGATACTTGTACTTGACAACTTGACACTAGAGAAGAGACTTGTTACCTGACACTTGTACTTGATACTTGTCACTTGATATTGGATACCCTTACATGTTCACTTGCCACTTACTCCACTATTAGTATTTGTTACCCAACCTGATCACTTGAGTTATCCTTCTTGTTAGCTAGTTTCTTGAATTCTCATTACTTGTTGCATCCCTATTATATTTTTGATTCCAAAATCTTGTTCCATATTTCTTGTACTCGTTTTTACTATTTGTGGCCCTAACTTGCACTAAGGGCATTTTCTCTTGTATTCTCTATTTTTTTTCTTTTTATAATTATTAAGCAGACTTTGGATACGTGTTGCCTGCTGGAATTGGTGAGCAGAGATTTTAGGCTTCAAATGGAGAAAAGACATGCTTAAATTATTTATTTCATTTGAGTTATTTATTTCTTGCTAATTAAAAACTTGTTACGGGCTTATGTTCTCGAGTTTTATATTTGATCCAGATTTGAAAACTATTTGGATATTATTATTTGTTCAATTATTTTTTGTTGCTTAATAAATTATTCATGCATGCTTGGTTGTATATATATTTTGTTATATTCTTGTTGTGATGCTGAGTCGATCTTACAGCTTATGGATGATGTTAAAATCATTCGCTGGGCTTCGTCACGCACTCGTATTCCGTATTTTTGGGATGCGGGGCGTGACAAATGATTCGACTCAAAAGCAGAACAAATAACAAATCATCATAAATCATGCATAAAAATAATTAATTGGCTAGTAAGAAATAGCACCTGAGGCATTCAACAGGATTATCCTGCATATGGAAAGAAATTTTAACAGGTTTCTGAATACATTATAGAACAGAAGGTGAAAAAATTAGAAAGGATGCAACACAAATAATGACACATGATGAGTTACTAAGGGGGGTTTTCAGTGCTGTAAATGATATGAGGCATTGTGCTAGATGTAAAATCAAGTTAAGCATCATAGCCAGGAATATAGTAGCGAGAAGTGCCAACATCGAGATTTGCTCCACAATCGCAGTAAATGATTGCAGTGACTCATGCAGCAAATTATATAAAGTAGACTCGTTGCTGGCTTTTCATCATTCTTGCACAGGTCATGCAATAGAGTTATTGGGAGAAGTTGAGATGTTAAAATTTAGTTATTCATAGGCTTATGGATGCTCACTTGTGTATTTCTTTGGTAATAAAGTTTAAGATTTGGTTGCTGCTGCCGATGATGAATTTTATCCACCAAATCGGAAGTTTCTGTTCATATTGTAAGAAAAATCTTTTTTTCCCTTTCTCGTACTGCCGAAGATGGTAATTTGCTGTGTAAGTATTGGTGAACCGTTTCTTTTCATGTTGTGGTAAAACTTTGTAGTTATTTATATGTTCAAATTGTGATACGTGACATCAATTCAAATGCTCTTTGTTCCTTAAGAAAAAAGATATGCAAATGGTTAAGCATAATTCCCCACTATTTTATAGATAAAGTGATAAACTTCCAAGAAACAAATGTACAACATCCAACAAAAGATAAAATAGTATAACATAAGTGAGTCTGACTTTTATAATAGATCCTCACCGCTCTAAAAGTCTAGATCCTCACCGCAAAAAACATATAAAAATAAAGGTACCTACGCATATAGGAATGTAAGCAAAAATAGAGGTACCTATGCATATAGATATTATTTTATCACTCAAACTCTTGTAGCTTTCACAATTTTAGTGAAATATAAAAATGTAAACAAACTCTTATAGCATGGAATGTGATAGACATGGCCGTAAAGACATTTACTGATACCATCTAAATGGAATGTAAGCAAACTGGCCTTAGAGGTTCATCATCATTGTTCATATAGGATGTCACAAAGGAGCTTGCTATATTCTCATCGCAGAATCCTAGCAGGCAGAAGTACACGACCAATATTTTCTTTGATTACACCCCTTGGCATATAGTCACTTGACACATACTCGGAATTGTCATATACACAGCACATTTGCATTAGATAAAGAGACAACACCCCTGTATCTACTCCTCTTTGTAAATAGCCTAATAGAAACTTGACACTTCCCTTTCATTTATATCTCAAGATTATACACAAACCTTCACACACAAAATTCCAAGGGTTCCCTTGTTTGTTTAAACACAAAAACAAAAATACATGAATATTTCCTTTTCATATAAAAAGTCACACCGACCTCATTCATACATGGAGCACCTCCATATCAGATTATTTCACATAACACATGCATACAGAAAGCACACATACAAAAAGCAACCTGAGAACCACCTGATGCTACAGTAATGAATTTCAATCGTGTAAAAGGTGATATCCTCATTTCAACCATAATGAATTTTCTTCTATCTAATCCCAAAGTTTTGTTTTGACAAAAATTGTTTTACGTGGAGCATGAAACAAATGTAAATCTAATACTAAATGAGATCAAATAACATTTATCTTCTAACTGGTACAGCTTCAAGTAAAAAAGGAAACATTTCTCTCCAAGCCATTTGAGTTAAGTTATTGAAACTTGATGCCGCCAAACAGTTTTTAAATTTGATTTTTTTTTCTTTCTATTTAACATTTTTTTTTTACTTAAGGAGTGTTTAGAAAGCTAATAGAACAACTAACCAAACATGTCCAGAAAAAATAAAAATAAAATAAGGTGTGCATATGAAAAGAATGAGCACAAAACATAAAAAAGTTAAATCATAAGAAAAACTATTTAAGAACTTACATGGCCAAACGTGTACCCCAAGTTCAAGGTAGCTCTCACTCCACTTTCCTTCTCATCTAAAGAAACAACCACTGCTTTGTTTTCACAAGATCTTTTGATAGCATAAACCAAGGCGTTCGGATCCCTACATAAATATTCCAAGAAAGTCTTAAATGGTACAAAAAATCAGAAACAAACTCAAATAAGTAAAGTAACAAATATTGGCCTTAATGTTTTCTATACCATCTGTATGGTAGAAAACATTAACTAATTGACCAATGACAAAAGCACAAAGTGTATTTTGCTCTTGATTTGAGGAAGAGATACTTTGACTGCGGCAACTGGTGAGGTTGTACCATTCCATCATACAGTTGTGCATGAAGGCGGTGTTGTGATTGGGGCGTCAACCAACGCCCATTATCGCAGCGGAACTAAATAGAGCAATGAGGAAGTCGAAGTAGATGAGATGAACCAATTGAGCAAGCAAGTAGATCCACCAATCTAACACAAACACACCGTTGACTTATCCCGGCTAGCTTTTGCTTAATCCGGAGAGAAATATAGGGAGATCTGATATTCAACTAGAAGAGATTGTAATGAGTTATTGATTCACTTAATACAATGAATTAAACTCACTCACCAAGAACTATCTCTCTTTCGAGCCTCTCTTTACAATGGAGAAAATAATCTATGAAGTACTCTACTCTCATAAAGAAGGAGTTTACAATATATATATAGAAGAATAGAGAAAAACTTAGGTCTAATCTTGATTCTCAGTCATCCGATATAACCCGGAAAAGAAGTAACTGAATATGAGTCGTACGATCTAATTTGGAGTTGAAGATTAGGCTGAAACGACCTAACAAATCGAGGCTCAAAACGAACACAGCACCGTGATCGGTCGACCGTCCAACAAGACCGGTTGACCATCCACTTCTTGGCCAAACCCAGTGCAACTGCGGTCGGGTGTGCGGTCAGGAGGTGCGGTCGACCACAACTTGGGACAGTCGACCGCAACTATGCCTGCACTATTGCTGCTCTGTTTTCTTCTACTCTCTTCGACGCTTCGACCTCCATGCTTCATCTTACCTTTTTCTAATCTGAACCACGAGTATTCAAGACACATTCCTAACAAATTCCACCTTGGATTTCATACGAGTGCTATCACATGATGTGTAATTCATCTCCAAACTTTAATGAACTCCACTTGCAAAAAAAATAAAAATTGAACAATAGCTTCTTCTTCTAGTTGAAATTATCTCTACCCAATCTCACAAATTCCAGTATACCCCTTCAAGGGTACACCTCCACAGGCGTACTCACGAAGTTGCCAAACTCTGCACGAACTCTACCTACCTTTAGGCTTTCTCCACCTCTCGACGATATTCGAACATCGTAGTCTCGTCTCAATGAATCTAGTTGCAGCAAACTAGCTGAGCTTGCGGGAATAACGGAAAAATGAGCAACACGTGTGCAAGTACTTTGGATTCCCTAAAGCTTGTAGAGTTTTTTTTGGCTTGGCCTAACCACTCTCATACCTCTAATTACCTTACGAAGATCCTGAAAAATAGACAGAACTCCGCCTCAAGCTGTGTACATACAACCCCGTGCATCAAGAGTTCCCAAGGAAATCAGATTTTGTTTCAGCAGAGGAATATGCAAAACATCCCTTAAAGTGAACATATTTAGACCTGGCATTTTAACTCAATTGTCCCCTCACCTACTACTTCACAAATTTTCGCAGTTCTCATTGTCACACAATGTTCTGTAGTAGACTTATAGGTAGAAAATAACTTCCTCTCGGAGCAAATATGAGAAAAACTCCCTGATTCAAGAAACCAACTCGAATCCACTTCTAAAGAATTTAAAACAAAAAGACACGAATCACCTGAATCAAAGACACTAACCACATTAGCGGTAGAATTCTCATTCTTTGTGCTCTCCTGATTGTGCAATTTTTAACAGTCTTTCTTAATATGTCTTGGCCTTTTGCAATATCGGCAACGGATCGAATCCTTTTGCAAAGCACTTTTTCATCCCCCTGAAGGACCATTCACTGCTAGACAACTTGTGGGAATATACAGTGATTTCTGAGTCTCCTTCCTAAGTTGATTTTCCTGCAATGCTTTGATTACACCATCTACCGAAATACTCTCCTTGGCAGATCTACCATGTAGCATGGTAGTGATCAAAGGCTCGTACGAATCTGGCAGTGAATATATCAGGTTGAATGCTTTATCATCCTCATACATATCTGCGTTGATTGCCTTAAGTTCAGATAATAACTTATTGAACTCTGTAATGTCTTGGATATCGGTACCTTCCTGTCGGAGGATCTACCCCACAACTCGTAGTGATAATAGCGGAAACACACCATAAGCAATAGAAACTGCCAAGACTTAGATGAACTAAGAACAAGCCACCACAATATATGCAAAATCTCATAAGAACACAGTCAATATGCAGAGATAACCAATACTTCTTATTCCCCAAGAAATACAAAGATTGCAAAAGAGATTACAACTCCCAATCTCTCTCTCTCACCTTTGAAACACTCGGCACAATCCCCTCTTAAAGTTGAACAATGATAACGGCTCACCTTTTGATTACACAAACTGATCTATTCAGATATCTAAACTCTAGAGTTTATGGCCATATATATAGCCCCCAAGTAAACCCTAAAAGATAAACACAAATCTAGCAATTGGGCCTTTAAACTCGTAAGCCCAAAAATAATCAACCGCCGAAGTCGGTCGACCGCACCCCCAAGGTCGGTCGACCGCAACGTGTAAGTCCAGACCCGAGAGCTGACCGGTCAACTGCACCCCCAAGTTCGATCAACCGTCCTCTCCTCTGTTGGACCTTTATACTCAAAGAACTCTCAGGAGACTAGGTTGGTCGACCGCAACTCTCCTGACTACATTCTTCTACTCATTGCTTGTTTTCTCTTGCATCTTTGTCTCATTCTCTTCTTCTCCAACTTCAAATACTCAGTGCCTATGTGTATTTGAGGCCACAACCCTAACACTTCCTTCATAGATAAACGGAATAACTTCCTCTTCCAATGCATCTGATCTAATAATGAGGAACCAGAGTAGTTAGCTATGAGTTTTTTCTACAAACTCGCTGCATCAGTTTCTTCAAGAAATCTACACTTGACCTCGTCCGCCAATGATATGCGGATTAGACTTATGGCTCTTTCATGAATATCTTACCAACCGTCATCCTTCATATTAGTTGGCTTTCCTTTCTTCTTTCTTTTTAACGGCTAACTGCAAACATTCTTGAACAAGAACATCATACATGTCAGTCTTCCAAAGATTGAAATTGATCCTTCCATCGAACAACTTAATCTTCAAAATACTATGGCCTGTCATCTTAACCCAGGGACTCGGCAACATAAAGCTCTGATACCAGTTATTGGGATTGGGGTGTCAACCAATGCCCGTTGTCACATCAGAACTAAATAGAGCAATAAGGAAGTCGAAGTAGATAAGACGAATCAATTGAGCAAGCAAGTAGATCCACCAATCTAACACAAATACACCGATGACTTATCCCGGTTAGCTTTTGCTTAATCCGGAGGGAAACATAGGGAGATTTGATATTCAATTAGAAGAGATTATAAGGAGTTATTGATTCACTCAATACAATGAATTAAACTCACTTACCAAGAACTATCTCTCTCTCGAGCCTCTCTTTGCAATGGAGAAAATAACCTATGAAGTACTCTACTCTCATAAAGGAGGAGTTTACAATATATATAGAAGAATATAGAGAAACCTAGGTCAAATCTTGATTCTCAGTTGTCTGATATAACCTAGAAAAGAAGTAACTGAATAGGAGCCGTACGATCTAACTTAGAGTTTAAGATTGGGCTGAAACGACCTAACAAATCGAGGCCCAAAATGAACACAGCACCGCGGTCGGTCGACCGTCCACTTCTCGGCCAAACCCAGTGCAACTGCGGTCGGATGTGCGATCGGGGGGGTGCAGTCGACCGCAACTTGGGACAGTCGACCGCAACTATGCCTGCACTATTGCTGCTCTGTTTTCTTCTACTCTCTTCGACACTTCGACCTCCGTACTTCATCTTACCTTCTTCTAATCTGAACCACGAGTATTCAAGACACATTCCTAACCGGCGGTGTAAGTAATTTAGTTCTCGATTAAGCACACTATGGAATGCTTGTAGCGGCTCAGTGGATTGCAAGGCATTATGTAACTATCCTGATTATGAACTAAAGGTGATTCACCACCTTAGGTGTCTTATTGTCAAGTTTTTCTCTATTATTATATCTTTAATTGGTAGTCATATGGACACAGTTTTGTGTCACTCATCAATTAAGTGATCTATCTATCCATAGATTAGATCACAACCATCTAACTTTTGTTAATAATGCATAACATATGTATGTGAGAACTAATACCCAGTTTACTTGTACACACATGCAAACTACATGATGATCATGAAGCCAATATTTGGTTAATTAGTTAATTGAAAACATAAAAGTTCAATGTCATATTCCTCAAAGCATTAAACTTTTAAGTTATTAAACAACAATGAGATCAAATAACACATAATTTACAATGAGATAAAATAATATTTTTCAGTGTAAACAATGTTATTACAATCTGATCAAATAATATTTTCCCACTAATTGATCGAATAACATTGTAAACAATTACTAAATTCTATACACTAACATTGTAAACAGTATATACTAAATTCTATATACTGTAAACAATGAGATCAAATAATTAACCAAATAAAACTATATACTGTAAACTGTATACTAAAAAAGAACCATACTTCACCATACTTCACCATAGAAATAATTAACCATACATAATTAATTCAACCATACTTAAGATCCGACAACAATAACATAATTAAGCTCCGACAACAATAAAAACAATAACAATAACCATACACTATTATCTATATACGTAATTAAGATCCGACAACAATAACATAATTAATAATGAAAAACAGCCATACTTCACCGTAGAAAAATCAGTGCACCAATTCGTAGTATATTTTCTCAGGTTTTTTTCCCTAGTATTGGAACACATGGTGTTCCAGTGCAGTTAATCACCAATCAATTAATACCAATTTATTGTCATTTTGATAGAATGTATAAAGCAATTAAAATAAAACATAAAAGGTCTTAATGCAAGAGTTTTGAAGCTGTACAAAACAGCTAGCAAAACAGAACACTACAACTAAACGATCGAAACAGAAGAGTTGGGTAATTTAAAATTGAAGTATCCTGAAACTGCAACTAAACTATCCCGATACTACAACTAAACTAAACTGCAAAACATTTTTCCACAATGTTCTTCGAATTTCCAGCAATTTATCTAAAAATTTCATCCAAGTATGAAATAAACAGCAATTATAAAAATTTCATCAAAGTATAAAAATTTCGATGCATGGACATCCACAACTCAAATGGGAACTCCTGAAAAGGCACAAACCGAACAACACCATACCCCAGATTGCATCCCAACAAAATCAATGCATCCCAACCGCAACTATCTTTGCATCCAAACCCCAGATTTTAGGTAACTCAAACTACCAATCTAACACAAACCCAACAAAACCAATGCAATATGGTAAATATACTTGAGATGCCCGGAAGCTAGACAACCTTAAGTCCACCCTGTCAGATTTGGCTCAATCTCAGGAAGAGAGAAGCTTCGGCGGTGGTCAATCTCAAGAAGAGAGAAGCTTCAGCGGTGGTCAATCTTGGAAAGAGAGAGACGGTGAAGCTACGGTGGAGGTTGGGGACATCGGGATCAATGAGAGTTGAGGACATTGGGATCGGTGGGGGTTGGGGACATCGAGACATCGACATCGGGATCTATTTGGCCGTGGACAACAAAGAGAGGTCGGGATCGATGAGGAGAGAGCGACGGGGGATTTCGTGATTGGTGAGAGGGGGGGGGGACTCGGGGTCGATGAGAGGGAGAGGGCGATTGCGGGAAGAAAGAGACAGAGATAATGAGAGAGTGTGTGTGAGATAGAAGGGGGGTTCTGACTTAATTTGGGGGAATAAAATTGATGTTCGGGTTTGAAATTTTGGGCGGAAAAATGTGTTCTGTGAGAATCAATCTGGACCATTGATTTTGTTTATATTGAATGAGAGTCACTTGATAGCTTTCTTTGTGTTTTATTATATAGATATATCAATTTTTGTTTTGCCTATGTCACGCATATGTATCGATTACTAAAATAGATAACAGTTATATTTGTTTTTTTAAAAATAAAGTCAAAAAGGGTGTTTTCGGTAATGTCTAATATAGCGAAGAATTGATGAGAATGAATTGGTCTATACCAAACACAATAATAAAATATTTTCTTAAATGCAATGTCTTGTACCAAACACAGTATTGCAGCATTCCTGAAAATCATAATTCTTATTCTTACATTTTCGAAAATCCGCTCATTCCAAGAAATTCTTCAACGTGTGTACCAAACGACACCCTTATAATAAATACTTTTTAGGTTGAAGTTGAAAATTCATGATCAGATTGCCGGAATCTATTTTACTGCACTATGTTTAAATTGAGTGGGACGGTATATCATATACCGTCTCAACTTTTAAAATTAAATTCAAATAGTTAATTACTTATTAACTATTAAACTATATTAATTAAATAAATTAAATATTAAAATAATAACTAAACCTAATTATACAACTACCTAAACCTAATTAACTACCTAAACCTACCCATTTAATGGACCACATTTCATGGACGGGGAATCATTCCCCGGCCGGTACATGATGTACCGGCCCACCATTTGCCTTTTTTTTTTTTTTCTAATCGGCCAATCATGGTCGTTCATTTAAAAAAAAAAATAAAGGGGAACGACGGGATATGATATCCCGTCTGACCCTTTTTTTTAAAAAAAATAATAATAAAATTTACCGGACGGTATAAGATACCCCGTCTTATGATAATAAAATATATTAAAATTTGAGAGACGGGAAATCATTTCCCGTCTGGGGAATCATTCTCCGTCCTTTATAATTTGAGAATTCTCATCTTCGTTTCTCATATTTGAGAAACAAGAATAGAAGCTTTGCTATAAAATGGCAAAATGAGAAACCGTTGCAGACGTTCGTTTGCTATAATATGGCAAAATGGCATTTATAGAAAACGACTGTGGATGCTCTTATACACATTTGTATTTTGTACATATTAAAAATCTAGAGGTAGTGGGCCATAAATCAAGTTTCAAGTCAATTTCATATGAAACTTTAAAAGTGGTTTAGGTGGAAAAGTCTAAGTATTACTGTATTAGGGGCTACGTGTGACAAGGATTTGATGCATTTTTCATGGTGCTAAATATTGAGTGGTTAAGGAACAAATGATGGTGGTTTGATGTTTTTTTTTCTTCCTTCTTTGTTTTCCTTTTTATGGTTACCTAAACAAATGAAGGTGGTTGCTAGTGATGTATTTCTGTCATATTCTCATATCTCTTATGAAAAATATCAGTTGATTTTTTCGTGTATTAGAACAAGAAAGGATGAAGTTCCTTGATGTTCCTTTGATCGAAAAGGCGAGAACAATTCAATTCAATGTTACTCCTAGCTCTAAGAACAGTTCATACCATGTAAAGGATAAAGAGGTTTAGAGCATCCACAATGGTGATTGCTATTTTTTGGCAAAATGACAAAACGGGAATTGACAAAAGAAAAATCACTACACTGGTTCGTTTCTCATATTTTGAAAAAAAAATAATTTTTTTATCGGACGAAACATTTTGTTCCGTCGGAAGGGTATTTATTTAATTTTTAGTAAAAATTAAATTAGTGTTAGTTATTAAATAGTCATTAATTAATTAATTAATTAGTGATTAAAATAATAGTAAACTATTATTAAATTCTATTTTAAATAGATTAGTGTCTAATTAATGGGTTTAAAAGTGTTGAAAATGACACTTACCCTCAAACGGGACATGTCCCGTTTCTCAATTTTTTGAGATTGAACGGGACAATGTCCCGTCTGATCCAATTTTATTATATTTTTTTAATCTTATATTACTTTTTAGTTGTTGGACGGAACATCATGTTTTGTCCCTTATATTTTGAGAATAAGCAAATTGTTTCTCAAATATAAGAAGCTTTTGTTCCAACTTTTTCAAAAATTACAAAATAGCAAACCGTTTTTTGTCAAAATATGGCAAAATGACAAAAATGGCAAACCATTGTGGATGCTATTATGAAATAGATGAATTACCGAAAGAAAGAAAACAAGAAATAACAATTTTTATTATCTCCATCTCTCGATCTTACTGAACAATTATATCATACAGTCGGCAAGACAGCTTTTAAGATTTATACCTATGATACATTTCAGAAATAGTTTAGAAATTTTGACTAACGTTCATAATTTCATAGTAATTTTTTGCGAAGTCAAAAGCCGAAAAGCTTGAATAAACACAAACCGTGAAACAATACAAGCCAGACTTTTTGATCCAGGCAAGCATCAGCTGTTGCAGACGTGTTAAATGAGAACAAAAATACATACACCTACCGAAAACAATGGAGACTTGTACACGTTTTTCCTGTACTCGTCATGGAAACAAACAATCACTAATCTGGCCGTTTGCTAATCAATGTTGCTTAAAGACCATGCAAAGAAATTGTCATGCGTGATGGTAGTTTTCTTACTTGCTTTGCATAATGATAAGCTTCATTTCTCCTTCAAAACTAGAGATTGAAACAACCTGGTGTATACGGGACTGTGCCCTGTTTTGGATCATATGTAAATAAGTGACTTTGTTTGTAATCAATCGAGCTGGATTTGCACCGTCAGCATCTATTTCAGAGGAAGTAACGTAACATGTAAAGACCTTTAGTACATAACAACTGCTGAATGACTGCCTGGTAAATCACCAATCAACCATGTAAGTTCTAAGACTGATGAAAGGTAGGGTTAGAGACCATACAAATCATAAGGATTAGAAATCATATGATCCTATCTTTTGTGGCTGAAAAACGAAGATGTGACTGGAGACAATTTCATTCAATGCCTGCAATACACAAATGCAATATTAAAGTTCTCGTGGTCGCCACCGTCTTTCATGGCCTCCCCTTCAAGAGAATGCACGGAAAGAATCACTTCCAACCCATTCCTGGCTGGCTGCAAGCATATCAAATACATGATTTGATGCTTCCCAATATAGACCTGTCATTTGGTATTGCTACATTGTTGCAATCAGCTACTATTTCAAATGAATTTTAATAAATGGCAATCAGAACAAGTTGGGGGAGAAAAAGAGATAACTTTCTACAAACGATTTTATTCCATGCCAAAACTGCAGCTTAAACTAAAAAAGTGTCATCTTACAAACGATTTCATTTTCGTCATTGTCATTGGATGTTCACTTCAGTTCTGATCTAATATACTCAACAACATGCCTCATATACAACCCGGAAAAAATAGGGGCTTCCAAAAATAACCAAAAAAAAAAAAAATTTCTGGTACGTCTGATTTTAAGATTTCTTTTTTCACCAGTATATTCGACTGAATGAATGCAAAAGCATTAAACTATAAAACTTTGAAGGCATATCCTTGAGACAAAAAACTATGGACAGGCACAGACTTTTTACTGTTGGTATTTTCTTCCTTTCTTCACTGTTTGGTAAAATGTTGAATGCAGTCAATGAAGCAGCTTTGATGCCTAATGCAGTCAATGACCTTCAATGGCTACACGAGAACATTCGCCTTATTGATGAAGACCAGAATCTTTCCTACCAATTTAGCTGACTTATAATGCATCATCATACGGGAATATAAATCCACATACCACTCAGAACCCATTGGAATGTTAAACCCCATGGTGGATCTCAAGTTTGGCACTTGATGACTTTTGAAGTCACAGATATGATTAGTTATGATGATGAAAGCATTCCGATCAATTCACATAGACCATGAATATTGAACCTCCCAGAATGTTCTCAATCTTTCTTCAGGTGAAGAGCAAAAAAATAAGGAAATTAGTTGACAGCCTCATAGAAAAGAACTTGTGGTTGCAAATGCCCCCTTTCACACATATCAACAACATTGTCCCAACAACCAATAACCTGCATGAATCAGCAATTTGGTCATAATGCGAGTCATTTAAGATTTAAGGAAAAGAACAAAATTTTAAAAAAATGACAGAAGAATATCAGGAGTATAGAACCTTCACTTTCTGATCATCATACATAACCCACTTTTTTTGCTCATATGCAAAGCAGTGATAATGCTGTCCATAATAACAAACCTGAAAATTTGAAAATCTTTTAGGCCCAAGTGTTCGAATAAATAGGTGAGGAAAAAAAGGAGGAATTTACTTCAGTTAGTCATTTGAAATAGAAACAAGTTAAGGGATGGCATTGGTATCAATGCTAAGTAGCTACAAGACACGGTATAATTCACTGCTGCATCAATTAAAATTACACACATTTTGTTGATATGGCTAAAAATAGAACCAAATCGGGACCGTTCAAATCGGGCACGAATCTTAAAGCTCTTAGGGGTAAAACGGTAATTTCACCTACAAACGGATCTGAAATGGGACTTCAAAGTCCAATAACCCAAAAACGGATATGTCCTACTGGGTCAGGGTGATAACCCATTACAAACCAGACCAGGTCATTTAAACAATAATTCAAATTCATGATTATCCCTAAGAAACGGTTTAAACCAAGTCTCTTATCATGAAACGATTTAAACTCTACATCTTATCCAAAAACACCGGGGCAGGGATAAATGATTATCTCTAAACTGTCTCTTAAGGCAACTATAAATACCCCTCCCCCTACCATAAAAAAGATAATCAATATTTTTTCCACATAAACGCTCTTTCATAATCTTCTTGATTACTGACTTGAGTGTCAGAGGGTTCGACGACGGGATCCATCCCGATATATCGAACTATTTGCAGGTCAACGGCAGTGGCAAGGAACAGTCAAACGCCGGTGAAAGTCAACAGGTTTGTCTTTATTGTTTCCAAAAGAATTCACAAATTTATCTGTTTGCTCCCACAACAAAATCAGCAGCAACATTGGTCAATAAAATATGTCGTAGCTGTATACTAGTATTGGTACCCTCTTTCTCTGAACAAGTGGTGTTTGTACTATATAATGCATACTAAAGATCATCAGCCTCCTGGCTGATCTCTCGTATAATAAGCACCATACATGAAGCTATGAATCAGGGTGGTTGAAGTGTGCCTTCACTACTAGTATCACACTCATCTATCATCTCTATAGAAAGGCAGATTTCAAGGCAACTTTCATGCTGAAAACCTAAGGTTAGCTTATATAATGAATCCCATCTACCAAAAGATAACATGATAGACAAAAATGAACAAGAACAATGATATAAAGGGAAAAGGTAGGTTCTTATATTACTAAATAACATCAATAGCACACCAATGGAGCATAGCTCATACAGTATGAAGTATGAACTCTCCCACGCTAGTGGGAAGCCATGGGTTGGAAACTCCCAACATGCATAGGAATGAAGGTTATTAAAACCAAAAATATTATAAACAAATAACTCTTTAAGTATTTAGTGCCCACTTCTTCGCACCATCCAAGCGTATGTGAAAGAAAAAGTAATTATTATCATTTGATATATTATCATTATTGTTATTATTATTATTTATAATAAATGCATGCAAAATTCAATTCTGAAGAAGTAAAGTACCCCAATGCAAATGACGGAATTAAAATTTTAATCTCAGTGTCCTAACTCCTAAAATTATGCCTACAAGCCATGCCATGGATGATCCGCACAACGTGCACTTCATCTGCATGTCCGAATTGGTTTGAGGAACAAATCACAGGATGTGATTCTCTCTGACCAATGAGTCTGGCAGCTTCTAAGTTTGACCACTTGAATAATGAGCTTGATGAAATCATACACCTACCATCATTAAAAAATTTGGAAGAGAAAATTTTGATAAATGGCGACGGTCATCCATATACATGTATATATATTCATCATCTCCATGCCCTACAGGTTTGTGGGAAGAAGATTGCAAAAAGTGATAATCTCTGACTAGTTAAACCAGCAATTTCTACGTTCTAAATGACGCTGGAATAATGAGTTAGATATAATATTGTATATAATCTGAAAAAGAAGATTCAATATACAGCAAGGATCATTCATATATATATATATATACAGTTACTGTTCCTAAGGTGATGTCTTGAGATGTCAGGCCATGAATGATCCAAACAATGTACATCATCATCTCGATGTGCTAAATGTTTGTGGAAAAAGAAGCAAAATGGAATTACCTCAGAATCTGATCAAATGAGCCAAAGTTCTAAGTTCTACATGACACTTGAATGATGAGTTCAAGATCATAAAATCATGTCCTACAAAGCTTTTCTAGATAATTAAAAAGGGAGGATTTCAATAAATAGCATGGAATATTCATAAATAGTCCATCCCCCAATATACACAAACACACAATGTCAAGGTGCTAGAAAAGAACTCTTCGAAAGAAAATTGATGTTAATTCCTTGCATTTTAACTGTCGTAGATAAAGCTTAACAAAGTACGCCTTCAGTCTTCGCTTAGTGGAAACCAATTACCTACGAAAATGATGCCCAAGACAAAAGCTAAGGCATATCGAAAACCATGGTATCGAATCCCGGCCAATACCGAGATGCATTGACCGTGTCGTATTTATAAATTGCCTACCGATACTCCCGATAAGTCCAGTATACTGAGGAAACCATGATGAAAAATTCAAAACCCATAGAATGTGCTTTGTCAAGAAGCATGGTATTTAACAAGTCAATTAGTAAAATTTGTACCCACAACCTAAAACTTTTGAAGTCCATCTAATGAGACTGCTGAATGTCATTAGTTTCTTAAGTGGCCTTCCCTTAAATACATTGCTAGATAGGTATAAATAACACCAACTGACCAACTACAATCTAAATTATGTTTTAGGCAGCATAATTAAGGTAATTAAAGAATTATAGTGCTAATATTAACTGGACATACCACTGAAGCAAGAAAATGCATGCTTCCTTTATCTATACCACTGTACAAGACACCTATGTCTACTTCAGTGGAAATGGCTGCCATTGTAGCAGCAATGTCCTCTATACTTTCATTCATATTCTGCCAACCCAAAACTGCAACATGAAAAAGGCATATGAACACAATTACTATGTCAAGAAACCATAAGGGTGTAATTAAGACTACCGACAAATATATGAATCAAATATAGATTACTAGTTGTGAAAACATGTGAGGTGGTTGAAAGAATGTGGTGAATATAGTTTTGCTTGCCACAACCACCAGCTTCAGTGTCACAAACTAACTGGTGATTCATCTCGACAGTCTTCAAAAGCTCACCAAAAGAGCTGTCTGCACAAGTACTCTGAAATAATATTGGAACTTAATGATTAGAACTTGATAATCTGAACATCCATGCAATATGAAACATAGGTAGAATAATTACCTTAATTGTCCGAAGTGCATTTGCATTGATATTGTGAAAAAAGGAAGTGTATTTGAGGTGCCTAGACTCCAGACCACAGTTGTAACAATTCATTTGTTCAAATATGTCCATTCCAAAAAGTCTATGTGCTATACAAGTATTGCTTGCACAGTCCCATTTGCCCATACAAGTACTTTCTTTTAATTCAGTTTTATGTCCATTATCAGAAGCTGTAAATGACTGATGCAAACAGTTAAAGATCACGGCTAATACTTCAGAAGCATCATTCATTTGTCCCTGCCAAAAGAGAAAAATGATATAGTCATGACCTTCATAATTAGTGAAAAAAAACCCCTTCATAATTAGTGAAAAAGAACCCTAAAAAACTCAATTACCTCTTGAAAGAAGTTGCTATCGGGATACAAGTTGCTCAAAGCAACCCGCAGATTAGAAGGAGCAACAGCTTCTCTCTGTCCCCCTGAAGATGCTTTATCCAAAGCAGTAAAAATATCATACAGTGCACAAACAACACAAGGATTGCCAACATGAGCATGAAGAGGCGATGTCTTCAAAAATTCCTCTCTGAATCTCCTTAAATGCCACAGTGACTGATTTGGCACAGGGAAAAAGCATAGTTCTTAGTATAGCACCAAAGTGAACTAACGGAGCTAAAAAATTATAACTTCTATACTAAAGAGTGTTCAAATTTTCTAAATACTGACCTGTATGATTACATTTAAAAAGCAATTGTACTCCCCTACTTCATTTCTAAGGCCAGTTCCATACAACCCATTGCTGCTTGAAATACTTGCAGGTTCACCAGTAGCTACACCATAATTATCTATATCCAGCATGCTTTCCTGTCCTAGACTTGATGCTGAAGCAGCAGGTAGGCCTCTCCATGCTTGATAAGTATCTGAGAAGATAAAAGTGCATATGAAAAGATTTTCTATACTGCCAATATAAATTATACACCCACATATGACGAGATTCACGAGAACAGAGAAATATCGTCCTATCTCGAATATCCAATCAGATATGAACTACAAATTACCGATGTTATAGATGCTAAAGCAGTGTCTGAGAAGAGAGACACTGCACAAGTTAAAGTGAAAAGAGGCTATGCCATACAAAGAGAAGATAAAAGCATTGCTCAAAGGGAAATATGAATGCAGCAGAAATACAAGTCATTTGTCAAAAAGAGAAGGAAAAAACAAAATCATTATTGGTAGTCTAACATAATAGTTATACTCAATTGATAAGTTAATAGTCATACCCAATTGACATGTCTGGTGTCTGTACATGAATATGTATATGCATGAATAATTAAATGGATTAAATAATATATAATTGGTTGGTAAGTATTATCAAACCAAATTTAAGCACAGGTTGGAAACACATTGAAGAAAACTCAAGACTTAGCAAGACGAGCCATTGCAATTAGTGAGGTTGGTACCCACATTCTCCTATATATACAGTTCCAAGGTAACTGGAAGTAAAATGTGCACGTAGTGATAGAACAGATATAATTCAGTGACTATACATTGCTTGGTGATAAAACTCGATGTATGACATTTAAATAGGGCAGTTACTCATGAAGCTCAAAATAAAAAATAGAGGTAAGTTTCAGCCAATAAATGTACTGTATTATAGAATTTCATTACAGGTCCTTTTCCACTGACTTTAACTCAGCCACCATTCGGAATGCGGGACATTCACATAATGTATCAAGCATACAGCATATTTCTTTTCATCCCGGCTGATAAAGCTCTGTGCACAGTGAACGAAGCATACTTCATGTGCCCCTCGGGTGTTAGGAAACCCCTACAAATCACGATGGCAGAGAAAAGAAATAGGAATACAAGAAGATAATTGGCAGCATTTATGGGTGGATTAAAATTTTATCTAAAAAGACAATCTACTGGAGTAATATTTTCAACTTTTGATTGGAAATTTACAAGTATTTGCTATAGAAGGGTGTGATCTTAACCCTCTCATAATTATATCAGAACTCAAATTTTTGTCTCAAATGTTTCAATGACAAGATATGTCAACAAATTTCAGTCAATAAACAGTCAATCCCAATTAAATTGCTTAAAATGTTAGATCTGCTAACTCTAGTACCACAACATCATGTGAATAATTGAACAGAACACGCACATGAAACCATAAAAAAGCCAATCATGTAAAATTCCCGAAAATCGAGACATTTCTTCTAAAAAAATGAACTAGATGGAATCATCAATAAACTGTAAGTAGTTATCCCTCAAATCCTTTCTATTAGATAGGTGATATGGGTAAAAATAGAACAAAATCGGGACGTTCATATCGGGCACGCATCTTAAAGCTCTCATGGGTAAAACGGTAATTTCTGCAGATACATGTCCAATGAGATGAGATGGGCCGTTTTTAGGCCCATCAACCCGATCCAGCCTGTAATAGAGACTACTCTAACGGCTCTAACACAAAGGAGTCCTGATTTATTGAACCCACTTTAAACCCCTTATTTCCAGCGGGTAGCTAATTCTATCCCCCATGCACAAGAGAGAGTTTGAAAACTCTACCTCTTCATATAGAGGGGATAACCGACTCTATCCCGACACCAGAAAGTAAAGATAGATAAATATCTCGAAACTAGCCCCCTAGGTGACTATATATACCTCGAGACATCCTCAGAAACCACGTAATTGCAAGCTCCACTCTCAAAACCAATCATATCTTCGAGTTTCTGACTTGGGCGTTGGAGGATCCGTCGCCGGGGCCACCCCCGGTGTTTCAGACTTGCTTGCAAGTCCACAGGAGCGAATTCAGTCGATCTTCACGATCAGATCTCGGAGTCAAGTATAGTTTTCGGCGGTCAACATTGACGAACAGCGAATGTTTGATCTTTATTGTATTCATTTAAAAAAATTCACATATCTGTTTGCTCCCACACAGAAAGAAACAACAGATTGGCGCCGTCTGTGGGAAAAGAAAAGATCACTGATCCAACTTCGTTGATCCGAAACTACCTTCTCAACCATGCCTCCAAGAAGGAAGGCGAGGACGACGGCTACCAGCAGACGAGCCAACCATCTTCCTTCACCTCCTTCCCTCGCGGAGGACCCATCTCAACAACTTCAACAGGTTCAGCAGTCTCAAGCAAATCAACAACCTCGACTCGAGCAGCCCCCTCTCCAATAGACCCAACCTCCGTCTAGAGGAGCAGCACCAGAGGGGCTCCCGTCAAAGTCGTCCCGAACAGCCACCTATACGGTCATTTATCGAAAACAGAGGTTCTGCCCGTACCGCGACCTCTTCTACGGTGCCTCAGTGGAAACCTGATCTTCGTCAAGTCATCGCCAACCGCCAGCAGGGATTTGACCTCCGAATCTGCCTAAACGAGAAGCGGGCTCATGACGAAGCTCCTTATTTAGAACAGCAGGGAAGCAAGAGGGCCTCTCTCCTCGTAGACCAAGGTCCAGAACATCTCCCTCTCTTAGGGGACGAAGAAGGTTCCCTCCCTCTCAGCAACGAAGAAGCCAGACAGCAGCCAGCCGACCAGTTCACTAGGCCAACAGAGATGAAAGAGACACGTCACCAAAGTGGAGTTCCAAAATTTCAAAGATGAAATCCTCCATGCCCTCAACGTCGCCCCAAACAGGGGCTGACAAACAAACAACCGCCGCCTCGCAACCGTACAAGAGGAGTCCCGCGGGTCGACTAGAGGGACGACTCAGTCCTTCACCGCCTCCGAGAGATGGAAGACCTTCTCAACAAGATAAACCAAAAGCTAAGCAGTTAAAATCCCGATTACGCCCGAGTAATCACTAATCGGAGGCTAAACGATTATTTTTTTAACGATTTATAACCATCCTTTTAAAGTGAAAGAGGAAAGAGACCGGCCACCACAGCATGCTGATCCGCAAAAACTAGCGATTCCAACTTCATGTTCCCGAGTAGCAAAGAACAATCCGAACTGAGGCAATCTTTCCGGATTCGCTCCGCCTTACAGCCTTGCTTCCCATTGTCATGGCCATTGTAGGTGATTTTGACTCTACAATGATTTTGACTCTATTATGATACCTTCCTCTGTCGCAATACAAATTGAGAATGGAGGTGACTATTGATCAACTCTCCAACCAAGGATGGGAGATTAGTGGCGTTACATGCAAAGGGGGCAGGCCACCTACTGAGCAGAAGAGTGCTCACCCATGCACGAGTCACAAATGAGTCACTCAACCTATGATTTTCACAAGAAATGGAATAGAACCAAAAACCATCAATCCTGGATAAGGACTGAGGCGCCAACCAACCAGGCCTTGCTTAAAAAATGAAATTACTGCTTACAAAACAATATCGCCTTCGCGGCTTGCTTAGTCCTTTCCCCTCTGTCATGCTTTCTTAGGTCTCATCTTCTTTTTGCTTGGTTAGGTTCTATGATGCCAGTTGGCTTCAATAGTTAGCAATTTAATCGGGTATAATCGGCCGATTAGTGGTTAATCAGTCAATTTTACGTGGTCGATTAACTGATTAAATCTCCACCTTTAATTTTCATGCTCGTTTGCATTATTTGAGCTCAATCCGGCCCAAACTCATCCAAATCCAAAATTCAAACCCCTTCTGGTCCTTACGCAAACTCAAATCTGACATGTCGCCGCTCCCTTCTTCTTCCTCGCGCAAACCCAAACCCGACCCATCGTCGCTAGGACCCGTCGTCGCTCTCCCTGCGCCAACGCATACTTGACCTGACCTGCATCTGTTGCACCTCCTCCTCTTGCTGCTCATGCTGCTCCACCTCCCCGATTGTTTTTTGTTTAATGGAACCAACTAGCAAACCTGACCCAATCCACATCCAAAATCCAAACACGGCTCAAACCAAATACTCTCTTTTTTTCTCTATAACTACCTATTTGATAATCTCATAATAGTTTTATGTTAGAATTTAGGATTGCTACATAATGAGAATATATATATAGAAAGAGAGAGATGTCTTCAGTTGCGCACCCTTCTCTTGCACACTCTCGTGCGCACCTATCCCAAGCCGTCTGATCTTCATCATGATCACGATGAAGATCCGATGGCTCTCCTTCTCCCGCTCTCTCCCTTATTGAAGATGGGGGGTAAACTTGGAAAATCACCCCCATCAGATTGAAATCCTTCTCCCGTTCTCTCTTTTCCCGTTGTCTCTCTCCTTATCTCCTTCCCCAAATCTATCAAGTGAAGAAAAAAAACCCTAGCTACTTCGACGACCTGATCTCTTCCCCAAATCGAAGAGCCAAAAACCGCTTCCCCAAATCGAAGATCTGTTGCTCCTCACCCTAAACTCTCCTTTCTGCTGCTCTTGGAGTTCCCCCCAAATCGAAACCCTAGCTCCCCAAATCACATCCCCCTTTTCGAAAGCGGAATCGCCGAAACCCTCTTCTCTTACCCAAATCGAAGCCTGTTGCTCCTCCCCCTAAACCCTCCTTTCTGTTGCTCTTGGAATTCCCCCCAAATCGGAACCCTAGCTCCACAAATCGCAACCCTCTTCCCGAATGCTAAATCGAAGAAACCCTATTGTCTTCCCCAAATAGAAGAAACCTCATTCCATCCCCTAGCTTACCCCACGCTGCTGCATGCTTGTTTCCATTTTCTTCCGAAAATCTACCTCCAGACGGCCCACCATCTCCCGACGGTCTCAGGTATATTTTTTTCTTCATCTACCTCTTTGATTAGAACAAGATGTGATTGTGAGGTGAGAGTGTTTTTCATTTAAAATTTTGGTGGGGAAATTTTTTCAATTGAGAGTTCTACTTCGGGAAAAAAAGCAATTTTTTGTGAGCTGAGAGTGTTTTTCACTTGTATTTCAAGATTGCAGTAATAAAAGCAATCTGTTTAATGGATTCAAATCATGTTGTATCCTTTGAAAATTTATACATGTATTTATGATACATTTCTTGAAATTTGATTATATATTGCTAATTTTTAATAGGTAAGGAGAGTAGGGAAGGTTGCTCACAACTCGGTGACAATTTTTTGTCGGTACAAGACGGTGATTTTACACCCATAGTTGACGAGCATCTAATACCAAAGCTAGGTATGACATTTGATACCCTTGTAGAAGCAGAATATTTTTATGATAGTTATGCGAAATGTGGTGGGTTTCAAATGCGTAAGGGAGGTCAAAAACTCAAGGATGGTGAGGTAGTGGACAAGACATTTCTTTGTAATAAAGCGAGCGTGTCGAAAAGTAAGAATAATGAAGTTAGGATGGGAACTACATCTAGAACTTCTGGCAATGCTTTGGTTCGTGTGAAATTAAACAAAGTAGCAAATTCATGGTCATTTTATTCATTTCATGAAGTACACGATCATTCTTTCACCTCACCCGGTAGACGACATTTGTTGCCGCGAAATCGTGTTGTGTCTAGTTCAGATAAACTATTAATGGAACAACTTTCGGGTGCTAATATCCCTACATGCAAACAAATGATTTTTTTTTGAAAATACTAGTGGGGATATGATAAAGTTATATTTACTGAAACTGATGCTAGAAATCATGAAAGAGACATGAGGAAATCGGTGAAAGGTCACAATGGCCAAATGTTGATTGACTTTTTTCAATGGCAAAAGGATAAAGATCCTTCATTTTTTATGCATTCGAGCAAAATGAGTGTGGTAGATTGTCTCATTGTATTTGGGTGGATGGAATTGCTCGAATGAATTATGAAGAGTTTGGTGATGTAGTTTCCTTTGATGCAACACATAGTACAAATCGCTACGGAATGCTATTTGTCCCATTTGTCGGAATAAATCATCATTGGCAATCAATTTTTCTGGGTTGTGGCTTGATTCCAAATGAAACAGCTGCCTCTTTTGTTTGGTTATTTGAAAAATGATTAGGAGTCATGAAACATGCTCCACTTGACATTATAACGGATCAAGACCGCGGGATAGGTGCTGCAATAAAACAAGTTTTTTCTCACATTCACCATAGGTATTGCATATGGCATATTTTAGATAAGATACCCGGAGGGGTGCCTCAATTGGTTCAAAATGTTAAGTTTATGGAAGCTTTTAAAGATATTATTTGGAATTCTTATAACAGCATTTTTTTTGAAGAAGAATGGAAGTCATTGATGATAGCATATGGAGCGGAAAATAATAAATGGTTGAATGATAATTTTGAAATTCGTGAGAAATGGGCCCCCGTTTATCATAGGCCTCACTTTTGGGCCGGCACGTCAAGTAGCCAAAGAAGTGAGACAATGAATTCTTTCTTAAAGAAGCATATTCAAAAGAAGTACTCACTTATAGAATTTGCCGTAATCTTTGAGAGAGTAATTGGGAAACAAAGAGAACAAGAACTTAAAGAAAATCATCGTACACTTGAGAAAAAACCTAAATGGAAGACTGAATGGTACATGGAGGAACAAATGGCCCAAGTGCACACTTTGGTAATGTTCTCTGACTTCCAAAAGCAACTCAAACCAAGCCTCTTATATAATGTGAGTTTGGTGGAAGATCACGAAAATGCTGCAAATGCTTATTACGTAGTGAGGTTGTATGGTAAAGTTGAAAATGAGACCATGATTACTTATGCCAAGGGAACTCAGTTTGGTAGTTGTTCATGCTTCATGTTTGAATTTACTGGCATCCCTTGCAAGCATCTTCTGGCTTTTCTTAAGTACTCAAATTGTAATGAACTCCGCAACAATATATTTTATGAAGATGGTCACGCGAGGTGATTAGAAGAAACTACACCTTCACAAATATTAGAGGCAGTGATGAAGGCAATGGCAAGAATTTTGCATTTCGCTATTGTGAGTTGAGTAACTTAGCAAAACAGTTTGTTGAGATTGGATTAGCTTCCGATGAAGGTTACACGTTCATGCATGAAAACATGCTCAAGTGTATTGAAGGCTTTGTTCCTACGCAACCTCAAGGTAGTGGAGTAGCCAAAGGTAGTGGAACACGACCTTATGGGAAGGACTTGCTATCGTCTCAAGTTTCCGTTGAAGAGCCAAGCCAATGCAAAACTAAGAGAAGACCAAGTGGAAAGAGGTTGAAGCCAATGCGAGAGAAAACTAGAGGTAAACCAAGAAAATGCAATTGTTGCGGTTTGCGGGGGCAAGGCCACGATGCGAGAACTTGCCCAAAGAAGCTTGATAGGTATAGTATGTCTAAGTATGTCAACTTTCATATTAGTTGTTTAAATTTGGATATTGTTCGTGACAAGTTTTTTCTTTATTTTTCTTTTGTTCAGTGCGTTCAATGCGCAAGAAGTGGATTCCTCTAGTGAACAAAATTCCGATGACACTGCGAATTCAATGAACTAAGGGTTTTGATTCACTGTTATGTTTTTAATTTAGTCCCATTGTATTTTTTCCTTGCTGTTGTGTTTGTAGGCAGTGATGAAAAGTCCATCTGATCAAATTCAATTCTGTGTTTCCCCCACCTACCATCACGAGTATAATTATGTGCATCACTTCTTACGGGTGATTAGGTTGGCTGATTGTATGTTCAGTCTGTTTCATTTTGGTTCCAAGGTTGAGCTATTTTTGTTGTTGTTTATTAGCTTTCGACAGCTCTGTTTATGATATGCAATGAAGGGACTTGTTGAAATCTTTTTTTTGTTTGTTTCCCAACGTAAATTTTGGGCAGAGTGGAAGCATTTGATACACTTGTGGTATACAGCTCTCATTAAATTAGTACTTCATTGTGCTTCTGATTAAATTATACAGCTCTGATTAAATTAGTCCCTTCATTGTAGATCCTTAGTAGAGGTGGGGTGCTACAATTTGGGCAGCAGCTATTAGGCATGGCATAATAACGCAGCCATAGTGCTTCTCAATTTGTATGCATTTGATACACTTGTCGTTGATTCAAAATTGGCATAACAATTCACTTATAAAAAGCTATGTTGTTTCTGAGTCTACTATATTTTGAGTTTTCATGTTGTTGTGAAATCATGTTCTCTGTTGATGTTGTGAAATTAAGCTCTAAAGTAATTTTGTAAATGCAGAGTGGAAGAATTTTAGCGCAGCTCAAGCAACAGCAGCAGTTGTGTGTATGGGAGATTGGAAGCAACAGCAGCAGCAGCAGTTGTAAATGCAGAGTGGAAGCAACAGCTCAAGCAACAGCGCAGCTCAAGCAACAGCTCAAGCAACAACAGCGGCCGCAGCTCAAGCAGCATCATCATCTATTGTGTATTAGAAATTTGGCTCTTAATCAAAACTTGTTATATTTGTATTAGAAATTTAGTGGCTATTGTGTGTTAGAAATTTAGCACCCTCTCGTAGAAGTAGCTATTATGAAGTTAACACCCTCTCGTAGAAGTAGGTGTTCAATTTTCAATAAGGCCAACACTTATGATACGGCCAAAGCATGTAATAAAAGTTTGCACTATTGAAGCAGTCACTTAGTTTTTCTTTCAACAAAGCATAGTTTATTTTTCTCACAAAGATCATTGTACTGGGCTCATACTTGTCCACCTGAGTCGCGACCGCGGCTCAACTAAATAGCTAGTTCGGAGTCCAATTTCTCTCCAAGGGCTGCTCCAACGACTAGCTAGTATCCAACCAACAACTTCGGAGTCCACTTGGTTCGACGCCGCTTTAGTCGCTTGCAAACAAGCAAGTCCGGAGTGGCTCACCATTCGGAATTGCTCTTGCAACTCGTTGAAACTCTCAAACAACAAGTTTGGAATTCAACACTTGGTTTGACGCTGCTTTAATCACTTGCGAACAAGCAAGTGCAGAGTGGCTTGTCATTCAGAATTTCTCCTACAACTGGTGTAACTCTCAAACAACAAGTTCGGAATCCAATACTTGGTTCGACACCGCTTTAGTCGCTTGGGAACAAGCAAGTGCGGAGTGACTCACCATCAAAATTGCTCCTACAACTGGTTGAAACTCTCAAACAACAAATTGAGTCCAACACTTGGTTCGACGGTGCTTTAGTAACTTGCGAACAAGCAAGTGCGGAGTGGCTCGCCATTCGAAATTGCTCCTGCAACTGGTTGAAACTCTCAAACTTGTTGAACCGCTCAACTCCACAAGGGCGCTGCTCATCTGTTTAAGCCCTCGAGAGACGAAGATATTGCGTACCAGTTTCGACCCACGAACTTGTAGTCCTCGTCAAAACGATCAAAGCTCTACAGCTCCGAGAGTAGGCATAACACCACAATAACGTCAGAAGCACGCGAGTATGCGGGTTTAGAGATCGAAGCAACTATTCGAATCCTCCCTAAAACAAGTCAAATCGCCGACAAGCAAGCTTAGAAGGCAGCCCTTCCCCAAGACTATCTCTATAGCTCACTTCTACAAGCTTGCCGGGTCCAAACGGCAAATTCGGAGTCTGACTCCCTCCTCGAGTCACTTCTACATACTTATTGAGGTCAAACATCAAGTTTAGAGTTCAGCTCTCCCCTAGAATTGCTCCCTAAACTCACAGACCCAATCCAGGAGGTGGCAACACAAAGAGAATGCGAGTAAAGACAAAAACACTTGGAAAATCCTTATCAAACATCCAAGCACAGACGTGAAGCTCCCCGATGACGAAGTTCTTATTCTTAACCTGTTAAGGAGCGAAGTTCCACTTCGTAGCTCCCCGTTGCAGACGCTCCTGCTCGTAGCTCCACGGAAGCACAGCTCCTCTTCGAAGCTTCCCAGCACCAAAGCTCCTCTTCGTAAAGCGAGCTCCTCTTCATAGCTTCTCCGTGGCAAAGTCCTCTTCGTTGCCCATCTTCTCAACTCTAAGGAAGCAGAGACATTGTGGGCCAGTTTTGACCAACAGAACGAACGATTCGACGACCGACTTCTAAACAGAACTTGTAGATCTTCGAGTCCCCTTCGAAACAAGGGGTCATACGCCTAAATCGGATCTCTATACCTCCTGAAATATCCGTTATACAACAACGCGAGGGCCAAAAAAAGAGAGGAAAAAGATGCAATAGGCCCATGCGATCCAGGGGGTCCCACAGGCGGCAACCAACCGCGTGGCGCCACGTGCTCCTGCAGCAGCAGAGCGGGCCCCACAGAGAGGAAGTGTCATGTGTCGCACGCCAAGCGATGCGGCCCCACGCGGCTTCGTGCGCTCTGTGCAGCCACACGATGTGGCGGGCCCCACCGTGCTCCCCGGCGCCAAACCGAGGGTGCGAACCGAGGAGAGTGATTGCCTGCCTCCTTGCTTTTCCACCGCTTGGTCACAACAATTTCTGCGCTGCACGTGATGAAGGATCCAGATCTCTCCAAAAGCCCCGCCCATGAGTTCACTCACAACATACGTGCAAAAAAATGTTGACTGGTCAATGCCACGTCAGCGCATTGACCAGTCAATGTTGACCGCTGACGTGGCTGACCGGTTGCTGACATGTGGGCCCCACCATGCTACCCGGTGCAAAATCGGGGAGGATGCAAACCGGGGAAGTTGGTTGCTTTGATGATTTGTTACCGTTGGATCTCCTCAAAATCAGTGCTCCTCTCGATCGACGATCCAGATTGATTCGGGTATTGTTTATTATTTAAATTTCTATTTCTCAACTATAAATTTCAAAAAATTAATTTAAAAATCCAAAAATTATTTTTAAAATCTGGAAAATTATTTTTAAAAAGGCTAAATTTAAAAAAAAAACCACTGAACTTTGGGTCATTTTAAAAAAACTGCACTAAGTTTATTTTTTAAACCGCACAAAACTATAGTTTAAAAAAACACACTGACAGAGTTAGGATTAGGGTTAGGGTTAGTTCAGTGCGATTTATTTAAACATTTGATTAGTTAAGTAATGTTTTTTTAAACACAAATGAAAGATGAAAGTGGTTTTTTTAAGTTTAGCTTAACGGAAACCTAACTCCGTTAAAGTGAGTTGTTTTAAACTATAGTTTTGTGTGGTTTTTTATTAAAAAAACTTGGTGCGGTTTTTTTTTAAATGGCCCAAAGTTCAGTGGTTTTTTTTTTTAATTTAGCCTTTAAAAATTTCTAAAAAATAACTAAAATTCAGAATATTCTTTTAAAATACCGAAAAATGATTATTATTTTAGAAAAAGATATTTTTAAATTCTAGAAATTGCTTTAAAATTCGGATTAATTAATTTAAACTCTAAAAAATGATTATAATTTGTGAAAATTCTAGAAAATTTCCATAAAATCAGGAAAAATCGCAAAAAAATCCACACAATTCTTAAAGTAATTGTGGATACTCAATGAAGTCATTACTCCGTTACACCTCGAGCAAGATTCAAACGTCCCCGACGACTCCGATAAGTTCGGTAAACCATTAAAAATGGGCGAACTACTCCTTAAATGTTGTGAAACGCAGACTTCGAGAGTGGAGGCTTGTGATATGGATAAAAATAGAACAAAATCGGGACCGTTCAGATATGGCACACATCTTAAAGCGGTAATTTCTGCAGATACAGGCCCAATGAGATTTGGGCTGTTTCAGGCCCATCGACCCGATCAAGTCTATAATAGGGGCTCATCCGACAGCCATAACGCAAAAGGCCACCATATCTTCGAGTTTCTGACTTTGACGTCGGAGGGTTTATCGCCAAGGCCACCCCCGATGTTCAGACCTGCTTGCAGGTCCACAGGAGTGATTTCAGTCGAACCTAACGATCGGATCTCGAAGTCAAATGCAATTTTCGGCAGTCAACATAGCGATGGTTTGATCTATTGTTTCATTTACAAGAATTCACACATCTGTTTGCTCCCACACAGAAATAAGCTCCACACAGAAATAAGCAGCAACAATAGCTTTACTAGTTTAAAGTTTTTAACATTACAGAATACAATCTTAAAAAGATGTTTTGTTGAAAATTCTACAAGTTCATTCTTTCTACTTCATCCTTAATAGAGAGGTCACCAAACTATGTGATTTTCTTTATCGTTGACTGTTAGAGAATGGAGATCAAATTAACAGTGTGAACTGTGAATGAAATAGCCTGCCATGTGGTTTTCTTTAAATAACATAACTTTTCTATGATGTTACCATAGATACTCTTTACAAGTTTCCTTATATAAGGATGTGTCGTGTGTGTGTGTTTGCGAACATGTATGTCTCTGTGCATGGAGAAGGTAATATCATCATACAAGGCAGTGCAAAAAAAAAAATAGAAAGAATAATCTAAACATGTAGGGAACAATAGTAATGTCTAAGAACGTTGAAATAATTGAAGGTCTGAAACTCTGAACGGGCATCTTTACAAAGTAATATAGTAAAATATAGGTTGTGGAAGTCTTACGAACCAAGGCTTTGTAGTACAGCCTTTTGGAGATCTGCCTGGAACCTTTCCTCATAATCTTCAGATTGCATCTTTGCTTCATTATTTGCAGATTACAGATAAAATTAAATTCATTTAGTATTTCTCAAAAGATATTCTAACAAAAACATACTAACAAACAAAAAAACAAAAATTTAAAACAATCAGTGAGAACAAAACCAATTCGGGAGAAAATGAAGTCATTTAATTTTAATGACAAAAAAAAAGTCTGTTCCAAAGATAGAGGTTGTCCAGAAAAGTCTCCCTCTTACCCTCTATATTCTTCCTTTTCTTATTATTATTTGCATTTCTTCTTTCACCTTTCCTTTATTTCTTTTCTTTTTAACACTTTTAGAAGTAATAACAAAGATAAACAGAATGGAACACATAAACACGAAAATATTTCTAAAAGAAAGGAGAATAAAATCTGACATCTCAATTGAAAGTGCAGAAAATGTTCATTCTAGCTTACTCGTTATATATTTCCACCATAAGATAGTGTTTAGACAGCTTGATGATTGTCTGAGCCTTTTCGTACCAAAATGCAATCGGCTCAGAGCACAAGGCTCCACAAAAGAAAGGACAAAAGTTGACACCGTTACTGCATTGGTGTTAAACTTATCAAAAATAATGCCAAGTTCTAAAGATAAATATGAACAAGGGGCTATCCATAATCATAAACTTTTGGCACTTCGTCCAAGTTCGTGGTGTATTTTTAAGTCATTATGAGTTTGGACTAGTGTACTAAACCCTGGTGTAATAAGCCCCTTCAAATCTCTTTTCACATGCTTTAAGAATTAATGAAGTTACTTACTTCCATAGTTACATTCCACCAGTGCTTGAGCTTATTTTGTTTGTGTGGTTCACAGTAGCTATTGTAAGGTTCAAGGGACTTAACTGCGTGAATCCACAGTCAACCACCTGTATTAGTTATATGCACATGCTTCCCTCATCCTGTTCCGTAGCCTCTTCACCCAAAAATAAGTAGGTATTTCACCTTTCTTTAGTTTATTCCATTGCCTTTCTGCTGCATGTCATGCCACTCTACTACATCAATCTAATATAATCATATAAGAGCCGGCCCTGAGCTCTCGGGGGCCCGAGGCGAAAGGCCCAAATAATTATTTTTGGGCCCCTAATAACAATATAATTTTTTTGCGGGCGAAAGCCTATATTTACAAGGGGGATACTAATTTGGGGGCCCCAAAAATTGTAAAAAATCCAGGGGCCTGAGGCGACTACCTCACCAGCCTCAAGGTGGGGGCCGGCCCTGATAATCATAAGCCCTAGCAGGTCTAGTTAAATAGTTTGTGGCAGTACACATTATGTGTTTATGTAAATGTTATTTATTAAAAGAGAATAAGGGGGCTAGTGTGCCGCTCTAGCCAAAGTTGGCTAGGGTGACCTCAAACATCAAATATTGACCATCCAAAATGAATATTCGAACCGTTGGACATGACTTACATCATGAAAAGTATGTTTGGACAATTTCAAATATGGACCATCCAAAATGAATAGCCAAACTGTTGGACATAGGGGTGCCAATCGGGGTGGGTTTCACCCGAACCCGCCCTACCCAACCTGCAAATTTTTGGTATTAGTCATTTCTTTCCAAAACCCAAACCCATATGGGTTCGTAAATTTAGTTGAAATTGGGTAAGGATATTTCCTCTGACCCAACCCGAACTCAACCTATATATATATACTAGATTTGCCCGTGAGCACGTCTTCACAATGATACAGCATACGAAAAGTCTTGTAAACAATAAAACAACAATTATGTAGCTCAAGTTTGAATAGTATGACAATAATTAGTTGTAAATAAAAGTCCATCTTTCCATTAGTATATGTTGAAAAATTATTATAAATGGGGATGTAAAATCCAACTTCTTAGAACTTTGAGGGTGGAAAATGATGAAACTTAAATGTTGAGGAGATATTTTCTATTTTCAATGCAACATGAGCAATAAAAAAAGCATAAAAAATTTGAAAATTTACAAACCTGAAATTTGAAAATCTAAATTTCTTAGTAAATAGAGAGAGAATGAGAGAGAGGGGGAGAGAGAAAGAGAGAAACATGAAAAAGTGGAGAGGGGAGAGATAGTAATAAAGTAATGAATTTCATTAGGTTTTTTTTTTTTTTTTTTGGGGGGGGGGGAGACTTTTGTGAGGAAAAATATGTTTTGAGAGGGTGAATCTGAGCCGTTGATTTGGTTTCAATTGAAGGGGAGCCACTTGATAGCTTTTCTTGTGTTTTATTTTATATATATATATATACACACACACACACACGAACCCACCCTACCCAACAAAAACCCGACCTGACACGAAACCTGCCCAAACCCATTGGGTTGCGTTCGTGTTTGGAAAACTATAAACCCGTTGGGTATGGGTCAGGTGGTGTGAGTGAATGTAAGATTCGGGTATGAGTAAATAATATGTCAACACCCGCCCGACCGGCCCGTTTGCACCCTTAGTTGGACACGATCTACATCACGAAAAATATGTGTGAACAAAATTACAAATGAATTCGCCTAGTTTTAACTATTTATCATGCAACCACAAATATCGACATTTTAAGAAAAATCCAGAATTACTCCACTTTTAGGTTGCGTGATGAATGGTTAAAACTCGTTGAATTCATTCAAAGTTTTGTACACGTATTGATTTTTATGATTTAAATCACATCCAAGGGTGTGGATTTTCATTTGCATGGCCGATACACGAGTTTTGAGTTGTCCCCCTGGCTATGTTGGCTGGGGTGACACACATGCCCCCTTATTCTCTTACTAGAATATATATTTTCACATTATTTCTGCTGCCTCTATCTTAAGTCTTTATGTTTTAATCCAACAAACTTTATTTGTTATCTAAACGTACTTCCACACATGTATTAGCAATCCCAATCAACTAGGACTTTAACTCAGGCACTTTAATTGGTGATGGGCTAGTGTTTAGTACAAAATAAGCCCATCCCTCTGTAGGACAACATATACATGCAGAATATTTCCTAAATTAATTGGATCACTCCTGACTGGACCTGATAAGCATTTTGCTTAGAACCTGTATTTTTATGAGCGTCAAAATTACTAAACAGAACAATTAAAAAAAGAGTAGAAATATGATTTTGATGAGGAGAATTGTACTGTCTTCTCTCCGGATACCAAGGTAACTTCCTCTGCAGTCTATATCCAAGGATACTTCTAAACCACCACCTTTCTTCACACTTCTCCAGTAGTCTTCTACAGTGATAATTTCCTTGCAGACTTCAATGTTTATATCCAATATCACTCCAAGCATTATAAACGGCCTATCCAAACTCGTGTTCGATCTTGCAGTCAAAACCCATAACATGTGTGTTTAGCTAGTAATTATTTTCCTTACCATTGACATGTTTTTCCTAAATGCAAGGACACAAATAGAATATGGTTCATCCTTTAGACATCAATGGTGCCCTCAGTTTTCTTTCAATCTAAATGCACTGACACAAATAGGAGACAATATGAATGTATACTACACTATAATTCCTTAATAATTAAATGTATATATTATATGTATAATGTTTATGTGTTCAAAAATAATCAATTGTACATGTTTTGACTTATTCTACTAATACAACAAGAGAGTTGGAGTTGTGTAATTTGTGGAGAACAAACCTACTTTAAGTCAATCTCAACCACACATTTTCAAGTTGAAGTTATATCAACCATCTATTCTTAAATCTCAACCACTTATAATATTCGAACCTATACCAGCCATCAGCCTAAATTCAAAGAACCACCCTTGAGGAAACATCATGGAATGATTACTATGAAATTTTAACTAATAGGGTGGTGCGGACAAGCAGACAAGCGAGCAAGCATGAGAGAGAGAGAGAGAGAGAGAGAATGAAGAAAAGGCAAAATTGTCAATCTCGTAAAACAAAAGAATGGAGGGGCTAATAGCGCATGCTGGAATAGTGAACCAAAAATAATGTCAAAGGGCTAATACTGCATGCTGAGTAAATGAACCAGAAATAATGTCAAAGGGAGTTACATCATTTTTCAAGTAATAGATTTTGCATCAACACTTCATACGGACATAAGAATCAAGTAATCATTTTATGACTTTGAATGGTTAATAAATATGAGAAATTAACTTTCTGTATACGGGAAAAGAGAAACAGGCATTTGTCAGCCTGGTTTAAGTAAATAAGACATACAGTTGTCATTATGCATATAATCTGGACCAGCATGAGCTTCATATTTGGACTTCACATCATTACGGGTATTTTCAACAGGTGATTTCATTGAATTATTATTCCTATTAGAATGTCTAGTTGAGCGTTGATCAAAAGGCCTCAAACCATCTTGTACATCTTCCCCTGTATGTCAAGAGACAAAAACAAGACATCCCTCAATGCATAAACAGCATGATATTAAAAATGAACCATAATCATATCTTCTAACTGAATAATAGAAAACAAAGCCTAACCTTGCTTGTATCCTGCATGAGAATGACTGTTTGTCTTATTGGACTTTTGGAAGCTAGAATTGGTGGGAAATATTCCCTGAGCGGTGGCTGACGAGCCCATGCCATTCATTTTTGCACCAACTATATTGTTAGTCTTGCCAACGTTCCTACGAGATGATTGTACCTCATTCTCAGGAGATGGTTCCAGATTGCCAGTTTCTTGTTTAGAATGAAAAAATTCAACATTTGGAGAGCACTTGCACATAGAAACTTCAGAGAAATGGAAATCGCCAAATTCTATTTCCTTTAGACAGAGTGGAGAAGTATGTTTGGCGTATGCCAAACCATCCACATTTAAATTTGAATAGCCTGATTCCTGGACAAGATTAGTTGGAGAAATTCCAGAGCCATTCTTCAATTGCTCCGCAAGGAGTTTTCGTTTTGCCTCATCTTCTATACGTCTTTGGTACTCCAATGTTTCCTCCAGTTTTCGTTCCTCTGCCTCAAGTTCAATTTTACGTTTAAACTGTTCCGCTTGTTGTCTCAAACAATCATCAGCTGAGACTTCAAACTCCAGATGAATTCCACCAGTTGCAGAAGAGAATTCACTGTGATAAAAGGACAGCCCACCTCAGCTAAAAGATGAGATTCATCAATAGAAAACAAAAATAAAAAGAAATAGCACACACTGGCAGATGCATAAAGTAGTTTACAACTAGATTGGACATGAAACTGTTGACACCAAGTTTGAGATTCCAAATTCAAAGTTTGTCTTCTTATGTCTAATCGCCCTAGTTCTAATTACCAGGGTAACAAGCTGGTAACTTTATTTACTAGAACAAGTAAAAAAACAGAGGCAATGTTTGGTGCCTGCAATGGTCATAAGGTCAGTGTTTCAAAGCAGAGTTTTCTCATGCAAGTCGAGAACAAAACAGAATTCCAGTGGTAAAATAATTGAAGGTGCCACTTAAGAATCTAAGGAATCTACAACACTCCACATGATTAATGACAGAATGTTACTTGAAAGTGTAAAGCACAGGCTCAAATTGTGATTATATATTTAAAAAAGGAAGGAAATATATTGCTAACAAGGATAACTCGAGCAAGAAAATTTCCAGTGGTTATAATGTTATATAATGGAAGGTGTCACTTAAAAATACTAAGTAATATGCAGCACTATATATCACGATTAATGACGAAATATTACTTAAAAGTATAAAGAACAAGCCCAATTGTGATTATTTTAAAAAGGAAGGAAATAACTCGAGCAAGCAACCGCAGTGATGACCTGTAAGGCTTAAAAATTAATCAAATATAAGAACTCCGGTGTGCAAATTGATTGCATAACTATTTCACATATCAGTATTGTAACTTACAACTTTAATTTTCTAAGGTATGAAAATATACTATCAAACCTAATCAAATTATGAGTTAGGGATGCAATAAAGCAAGAGTTACATTCATAACCACAAATATAATAATTTTCACAAAAGGAAATTAGCGTTTCTCTACATAGGGAGTGTTTGGTTAGGTGCAAGTGCAATTTGCAAAATGTGAATTTAAAAATCCCTTCAAATTCTCTGAATCAATAACCAAGATCGCCTCTACTTTTTGAAGGGAAAAGAATCTTGTAGTACATGTGCAATGTAAAAAGGAAAGAAACTAGAGGCTATCTTGGCAACTAGATAAAGATAATTGGAGGGAGATATGAAATTTCTCTTGCATTTCTAAGTGCACTTGCATCCAAACCAAACACCCCCTTAATATAAAAAACTTGTAGGAAAACCACCTTCAATATCTAGTCAATAGAGTTACTTAGTCCACTGTAAGAAACATTGAGTTCAATGTCATTGGATAGGTAATAAAAGATATACTATGGTCATGCCTCTAAATTGGGTAGCCCAGACCTATCAGTTTTTAGGCGTCTGTGGTGATAATTAAAGAGTTGTCTCTAATTATGGGAAACAAAGGAGATGAGAAGTATGGATGAACCAATTAGAGAAAAGAATAAAATTGTATGAGAGCCTTGAACCCTCGCAATTTTATTGTAGTGGAATATTTGAAATGTGTTCCTAATTGATGTAGGTCGGAAGCCAAACCACGTACATCTTGGGTCTTTCTTTGATCATGCATCCAGTGTCCATATTTTAAGGGTTGCGGCAGTTAACTAACCTTTAGTACTTTCAAGTTTGAATTGCAAAGAAAACTATTTGTATACAAGATTTGTCTTGGGATACTGATTGGGTTTAGCCTAAACAATTCATAGTCCTCACTGGTCTTAATCTTTATTTCTTTTCAGGTATTTGTCCCCATTTAACATAGTTATGTTATTGCAGATTATTTGTATTAGTGTTAGTATTATGTGTAGAATAGTCAAGAACTTCAGACAGGGCACAAGGGAGTATTGAGTTCCAATTTTTGATTAAGTCATCATTTAACTCAACGTGTCTCAGTGTGGTTGAAGGGGTCCAAGGGGTTCCACTGGCATCTTTCTAAGCTTTTGGATGTTCAAGGATGACAAAATGTTGTTGATCACACTCTTGTTTGTTACTCTCTGCATCATCATGATAGAGGGTTTAATCACTAGCATAAAGCACGTTACTAAGCAATAGGATCATTCATCGGATCATGCTTTAAATCTTCTTCGCTTAATTTTTGAGGGGGCAATTGTAATGTCACAAGTGTTCTGTATTCCCTCTCTGGAATGTTCATTAATCTCTTTCACTCTTTCGAAATAATTAATAGGTTTTGGCCTCACAGTTTATATTAAAATACTAAACAAAGTGTTTTGATCATTGGGTAGAGTTGCACTGTAGTTGCAATTGTAATGTCACAAGTGTTTTGATCATTGGGTTGAGTTAAAATATAAGGTAAAGAATTTTTTTTTACTTGCAACTAAGCGAATCTAACAAGTTGGATTGCAACTACTTATTTTTAGATCGACTGCAATGCAAAGATTAACAAAAACAACAACAATAACATCATCATCATCATCAACAACAACAACCACAAAAGTCACATGATGATGATGATGATGATATGTAGTGGATATTTACCTGAAAAGTCACATGATGATCATATTATTGATCTACGATGAACATTAATTATTACATAATTATTACATACAAATAAGATGAAGCACCCACTAAAGCAGATACAAGGCGAAGAAAGGCTTACCATTGTTCCAAAGCTTCTTGGTGAACATTCAATTGCTCATTAGAACCCACAGCCTGGACAAAAACTACATGTGTTAGATGCCAGCAGCATCAGTATTGAGGAAAAAAGAGAAACTAGACTTAAGCTTGTCCTAACCTTCATGTCTTTCACTTTCCTATTATCCTTGTTCCTTTTTTTATCCTTAGAATTGTCCTGTGGTTGTTTCAGATCACCTTTATTTGTGTTCTTTTTCTCAGCAAGTGCAAGCTCAGCTAAAAAAGCCACTCTGGCAGCCTCAGACTTCTCTGCAGCATCTTTATCTACTAGCTCCTCCAAATGCATCTGCCAACAACAAAAGTCATGGGCCAACAGATTTTAGTGCATGTGCATAAGATAATATGTAATTCTAATACTCATTTTACGAGTCCGAGCTGGAGCACAAGAGAAAAGAGTGTATTAACTCAAAATGAGAGAGCAGGGTACAGTAATACCAGAGGTCACCTCATAACGCTCCTAATTCCTAAATTAACCAAATATTGAACTAAACTAAAAGGTCTATGCAATATAAAGAAAAAGTCTATATAATCTAATAAGTTAAATGGTAGAAGAGTATGATTGCGGACCCGAAGGAAAGACTTCACGAGAGGAAGCACAATTGACCCATAATCAAATGCAGAGGCAGGCACAAGCCTAAGCTCCAGCTGCTGCATGTTATTGAGACTCCTCATGATCTTTGCATCAATCTTGTTAAGCTGCATAAAGCAGAGGTTCGATGAGAAACAAAAGAAATTATAGGGGTTTCAGCACATAATTAAATAAATTCTAAAACAAAAGAAGACCTCCACAGATAAATGCTCCTTCTGCCTCTGAATTGCTATCTCAATGCATGTATCTCCTTGATGCACATAGTCATGCACCCTCCATTCGTCCTCCTCACCACATTCTAATTCCCACAAGCGAGAAGTCACGCCAGGTACTCCTTCATCGTACCCGAACTGAGAAACATTCAGTGCTTGTGCCTCTTTAAGAAGGTTTGAGATGGCCTCTAATTCAAATCTACTTCTACTACTTTCCAACATCATCAAATCATTCTCCCGCTCAAGAAGCTCTTCTTGCCGCTTCCTCAAAAGAGCTTCATAGCTCTGGTTCAAAAAGGGCTTCTCAGAATTTTCCCTTCTCTTGAATTCCTCAACACAAAGATTTTCAATAGCCTGAAGAGCCACATCGTAGCTTAGATGTTCACATTTCTTTTCGCACATTGACTGCATAGCCCCAAACTCCTTGTCAAGAGTCTGTAGGATTTCCAAACCCTGATGGGATTTCTCTTCTTTCATCCGGTTCCAACTCGACAGTTCATCGGTGCTTGATGGGCCTCCAAATAACCAAGAGACTAGAGCATCCGTATTGGGTACATTCTTGCCATCAAATAATGGGCCATCAAGGATGAGACTCGTAGGTGGTTTATAAGCAAGACTGACACCATTCAACATGAATTCACTCCCTTTACCACCCAATGCAACACCATTTGCATCGGCAGTAGGAGATCCCGCAAAATCCTTCTCAGCAGAAGAGTACCGACTTAACCCACATGACTGTGATAACTCCTGCAAGAATTTGAAAACTTTCCGGAGCTGTGAAGCGCCCAGGAAGCAGATACTAAAAGGCAACTGGGCTAGTGGTGCATGATTCAGAAGTAAGCTGCCCGACTGGAGAGCTTGAATCTCATCCATTGTAAACTGTATCACCTTGTTGAGATGCCCAACAGAGAGGCTCTTGTGCTTCACAATCAACTGAAACATACCCTGAATCCTTTCCAAAAGCTTGCTTCTCTCCAGGTCATCAGCTAAAGGCCATCTCCAAGAGCAGTCATCAACATCCAAGAAAGAGATAGCGGTCGCATCTGGCAACCCATTCTCATTCTCATTCTCCCTACATTGAATTGCTGACCCATTGCATCCATTTCCATTACTAGACTCCAACAAAGGAGAGGAACAAGTCAAATCCGGGTTATTATCTTTAGAATTACTCCAAAATTCTTTCTCCCCCGAATCCTTATCCCCACAATCCAACTCAACAGTCTGGCCCTTCCCTTGCACTCCTCCTTCATGTTCAAACATTTTCACAGCTGCATCCACATCAATCGGCTTCCAAATACTCCCATTAAGCACCATCTCACTCCACTCCCCATCCACCGGCTGGGGCAATACCGCCTGCAACTTCGGCGAAAGACTCCCCATATGCTCCCCGACCACATGCTGCATATGAGCATCCCCATCCCTAAACTTCTCGTTACATCTACAGCAAACCCAAAACTTCCACCCACCCCCACTCCTGTGCACGAACCCAAGCCCCTCCGTCAACACATCAATCCCATCCTTCCCAAAATAATGCGCCTTCAAATCCTCAACACCCACCTCCAACAACCCAACCCTCCGCTCCACGCTCGTAGAATTCCAGTACCCCCTCACCTGCTCCATCCTCTCCCCCACCTTCTTCGAATTCATCGCCCTCCTCCGCTCCGCCACCCGCTGCTGCTGTGGCCCCAACAACATCATACTCATGGCCTCTCCTTCCTCCCCCCCATCCCCCCTCTGCTGCAAAATCCGTGCAGCGGCCACTCTCACCTCAATCTCCTTCCTCCTCTCCTCCGGCGTCTTTGTTGCCTTCTTAATCTCGTTCGCCCGCCGCGACGACTGCACCAGTCTCACCTCCATCGGATCCTCATTCGAAAACCTCCTCATCGGCACCAATCTAAACTTCTCCTCCCCCTGATTACTCCCCCCAAGATTCTTCATCCAGTGACTAATGGACGCAATATTCGCCTTCTGAATCAGCGCCTTCAGCTCACTCTGCACGTGCGAAATCCTCGACTCCGGCGTTGGCAGCTTCTGCTGCGTCTCATCCTGCAGCGATTCCCTCGCAGGGTCGATCGGATCCTGGATCAGCAAGGCGCGGTCGCACTCCGCGATGACGTCCTCGAATGAGGGGGAATTCGAAGAGGAGGCGGCTTCGAGGAGGAGGTTAGCGTAGAAGTGGGCGAACTCGAGGGAATTGGGAGAGAGAGTAACGGCCTTGCGGGCGGAGTCGATGGCGGAGCGGAGGTGGCGGAGCTTGGCCGGGGGGTCGTCGATGAGGGAGGCGATCTTGACGGAGATGGTGCCGTGGACGCGGTGGAGGAGAGCCGAAGAATCCCCGTGTTTCGCGCACGCTTCCTTCATCAGTCGCAGCGACTTGGTGTGGTTGCCGCGACGGAGGGAGGTGAGGGCCTTCTCGCATTCGGCCTTGATGACGTCGGAATGGGAAGGGGGAGGGGAGGGTGACGTCACCGCCGCCGATGAGGGGGGCCCATCGGCGGCGGCGGCGGGGGGTTTGAGGTTAGGGTTAGGGTTTCGCTTCTTGCCCATCGGTGGAAGTGAGATCGGGGATCAAAACCCCAATAACATGGTTGGTTGATTTTGGGATTAGGGTTTTGAGATGGACTGATAGAATATGGAGGAAGACGAAGAGAGTGGGATTATGGGGAGTTTGCTAAAGTGTGCTGCTGGTTTTTTTGTTGGGTTTTCATTTTTGTAGGGGAGAGTGAAATTTTGCCATTGGCAGAGGGAGAAAGGATATATTAGAATTAATTTTTTTTATATGCCCATTTTTCGAAATTATGTGAAGAAATACGGTAATTGCCTCAGTATTTACGTTCATGAACTCAGTAACTAAACTTTGTTTCATGCTCGCCATTAGAACGGCGAGTGTAGTTTTTTTTTTTTTCTTTTTCAGAAGCTCGTTGTTTCCAACGACGAGTTCAGTTCAAAATTTTCAGTAATGACTCGTTGTAATTCCCGTTTTCGATTTTTTTTTCTCCTTTCTGATCTATTTTCGTTTGTAATCTCTTTTGTAATTCTGTAACATTTCATTTGCTTCGTTTATTGTATTGAATAATATTAGTTCTAATATTATTTATGAACTGTTATTTGATTTCAAAATGTTGTTCGAATCTTATTTCCCAATTTGAAACTTGATTCCCATGAATTTGTCCCTCTCTTTTATTCCTATTATTGTTTGGGTTGATAATTATCAATTCATTTGGTTTGTGATTATTCCCTAGTCCATGTGTATATTTATCCTTGTTCACATCCATCTTTGGGTCCGTATTTAACCTATTGATCTAACCCAATAGCCTTCTTATTTGAACCCAAAACCTTGTAATCCTTCTTATTGGATGCTAAACCCACTACCCATTAACCCAACTTAAACCCTAATTCTCTCCATATATACACCCCCTTAATTAAACCATAATCAACTAAACCCTAATTATCCCCACACACAGCTGTCACCCTCATCTCTTCCCCTACCTCCCGATTCTCTCTCTGCTTCTCCTCTCACCTGATCCCGAAGCCCATCACCTGAGCTAGCACCCCCCCCCCCCCGATCGCCCCCGACTGTTTTGCCTCCCTATTGCCTCTCCCTCTGACTCGACTGTACTCCTTGCCGTAGTCGCAACCCGTCCACCTAGCGCCATCGTCGCCTTCCATTGCAGCCGAACCCAGCACTGGATTCCTCTGTCGCTCGTCCCCCGTGTACTGCCCTTCATCGCAATTCACCGCCAGCCTTGCCCAACCGAAGCCCTGCTGCCGCCGTCCAGTCCACAGCAGCCAGTCGAACCACCGATCACCACCCCGCTGTCCCTCCGTCGAAGTCGAGCCAAGACGAAGCCTTGTTGCCATTGCCGTCTTACTGTTGCTGATCGTGTTGTTGCTGCGCTTTCTCTTTTGCATGTGTGTGCGCGTGTTTGCGGATCCGTGTTTCATCGCGTCGGGATCTTAATCCAGTTATTCGTTGATATTCGGACTAATCGTCGGTAAGCAAGTCACCGTCTATTTCTTGAATCGTTCATTGTGTCTGTGTTCAAGAATATGTATTGAAATTCTCGCAAGTAGATCCCATCATATCTCGTATATTGTTGTCGTCATGTTCTTCGTTGGGAATGTAAAGAATTTACACGAGCTAATCCCCTCATTCTTGACTTCGTGTCGATATTTGACTGTAAAGATCGTGTCTGTCATGCATTTCATATAGATCTTTTGATATTTATGAATTATTCATGCATGGCATCCCATCAATAAACTATTGTAGAGTTGTATGTTAGGTTGCTATTGATTGAACCATTGATTTGATGTATTGTTTAGGCATTAGATTGATGCATGGTTGTGTTTCTTCGCTTTGATCTCATGCTTACGATGTTTGTAACGCCCCGAATTCCAAATAAGACGGAATTCGAGATTCCACAGAATCTTTACTTCACTTCGTACAATTTTATAAGGAAATATAAAACTTTTCATTAATACATCAGAGATCAAATACAACTTGGTTTTACACATCGGAAGAATAAAATTTACAATGAAACATTTACAAAATCTTTAAAATAAAACAGCATCAGCATATCCACTTTATAACTTCATGAACATCCATGACCTGCATGTAAGACTGTAGGCACATCAGTCGCTTACAACTGACAAAATGTTATACACGACTATCCTCTTTATGCCGGAAACAGTATACCGATCTCCATACTTTAACAACATCACAAATTTGAATGAACATAAAGTGTTAAATCGTGACTACGCTAAACATGTGTGTGTCATGCCTTAATGTCTAATGCACACCATTTATACTAGGACGACACTAATGCACGCTTGTTCGGATTCTATGCATCCCATACTACATAGGTGATATGGCTAAAAATGAGGTTAAATCGGAACCGTCCAGATTGGGCACAAATCTTGAAGCTCGGGGGTAAAAAGGTAATTTCACATACAAGCGGATCCAAAGCGGGTATTGAATCTCCTTCTCGCAGATCCAATAACCCGCGAATGGATCCACACCTATTGGGTACGGGTCCCGACCCGAGACGAACCCAAACCAACAAGAGACAAATCCGGATCCATGATTTGACCAAGTCAATGGCCCTGATTTGCTCTCATCGGGAATCAAGGAAAGATTTCCTTAAATAGACTGAGGATTTTGCTCCCGGCTGTTATACAGGAAATCAGACCCTTAAACGGCTCCCCTGGCGACTATAAATACCACCCTTCTACCACCATGACCAGGTTAATCACTTCTTCACCACTTTTAAGCTCTTTCTTAATCTCTTCTGATTACTGACAAGAGCGTCGGAGGGTGCGTCGCCGGAATCAACCCCGGTGTCTCGCACTTCCTTGCAGGTTGCGCCAGGAGCAAGAAGGCTGAGCCAACTGTTCAGGTTTTTCTCGGACTCACAAATTCTATATGTTTACCCCCACACCGAAATCAGCGGTAACAGATTGGCGCCGTCTGTGGGAAAAACCGCACGAACAGCCTCAACTTCTTCTCCGTCGTCCTCTGCAACCATGCCTCCGAAGAAGGTCAGATCTAGGGGGTCGAACCGTGTGGCCAATCCCGCCGACCCTACGGAGGAAGCCCCGGTCAACCCCATTCCACAGTCCGATCTTCCCCCACCGCCCCAGCAGGTCCCACCTCCTCATCCCAAGCAGCAACCCAACAATGGCCCTTCCGGTCATAACGGCCGGAAGCAGAAGCAGCCCCTCCATCAGGACCATGTCTCGGTCCATAATGGGTCCTCGGACTCAATGGCCTCTCACCATCCTGACCTCCGCAACACTCTCCTGAACCGCCAGAAGGACGACGACCTCCGCACCCACCTTGACGAGAGGTGGGCCCGAGAGGGAGCCTCCCGCTAGCGTCAGGGTGAGCGGTCGCCTCGCCGCCGAGACAGTAGGAGGTCCCCGGACCGCAGAGGTCGGGCAGCATCTCCCGAACGCAGGAGGAGGCCGCATTCCCCCACGGATCGGCATCCTCGGAGCAACAATGACGCACCGATCACCCGTGCCGAGTTCCTACAATTCCAAGACACTGTTCTGCAGGCTCTCAACCTTCGGCAGAACGTCCAAAATGCTCGGAGGGCTCCAACGCCCCCGAGGGACCCCAGTTCTCGCCGCCGAACCCGAAGTCCTTCCCCGGCTCCCAGCCGCCAGCGGCAGCAATACAGCCCTCGCCGATCCCAGGACTACCGGCGCCGTAGTCCGCGCTCCCCCTCCTATGAAGAGGAGTCCGGGGGGTCATACGACTACCGGCGAAGGGACGACGCCCTCGTCCGCCGTATCCACGAGGTGGAAAGGCGTATCGGCCGCATGGACAGGGAGGAGGAGTCCCGAGCAGGAACCGTCCGTCCCAGCCGACCCCCCTTCTCGCGGTCGATCATGGAGGCCCACATACCGAGGGGTTTCAAACCTCCGCAGTTTGAAACGTACTCAGGGGAATCCGACCCGGTCGATCACGTCGAAAGCTTCAAGACCCTAATGCTGATCCATCAAGCTTCCGACGCCATGCTCTGCAGGACCTTCCCTGCCACCCTCAGGGGGTCGGCTCGGGAATGGTATTCTAGGCTCGCCCCCTCCTCCATCTTCTCGTTCGAGTAGTTTGAAACACTGTTCATTGCTCACTTCGTGAGTAGCAGGCGAGCCGAGAAGACAAGTCTCTCCCTGCTGAACCTGCGGCAGGAAAGGGAAGAGAAGATGCGGGACTATGTGAAAAGATTCACCGCAGAGGTAAGGTCTATCGCCTCCTTAGACCAGTCGGTGGCGACCGTGGCGTTCCAGTCGAACGTCCTCAACGCCAACCTCCGATCGTCCCTAGCCAAGAAGCCACCGCATGACTTCGCCGACCTCCTCCTGAGGTGCGAGAAGTACATCCGAGCAGAGGAGGCTGAAGCCCTTCCGGGCTTCGGAGGGCCCTCCACAGGGTCGAAGAGGAAGGCGACGGGGGAAGAGGGGTCCAAGAAAGCTCAGAAGGACAATGGCGGTCAGCGTCACCCTCCCCCCAGGTTCGAGAAGTTCACTCCCCTCACCACTAACGTCTCTACTATCCTAATGGAAGTGGAGAAGGAGGGGGTCATCCCTCCGGCTCCGAGGATGCACACCCCAGCGAAGAGGAGGAACAAAGACAAGTGGTGTCGTTACCACCGAGACCACGGCCATGACACGAATGACTGCCGGGCTTTGAGAGATGAGATTGAAGCCCTCATCCGGAGGGGGTAGTTGGCCAAGTTCGTGAAGGCTAACGATCGGACGGATCGCAACTCTCCTCCGCCTCGGGGGGCTAACAAGCGCTCCGAGCGGCGCGAGGAAACACCCGAGTTCGAGGAGGAACGGATTCTGCACCTGATCCACGGTGGCCCCATGGGGGGCTCCTCTAATTCCTCCCAGAAGGCCTTCGTCCGAGAGGTCAACTCGGTCCACAGTGCCCCTCCCCCAAAAGGTCTCGGCGTCCCTGTGTCTTTCTCCGATGCCGACCTCGAAGGGGTCCGAACCCCACACTGTGATGCCCTCGTCATCGACCTCCGCATGGCCAACTTCAAGGTGCAGAGGATTTTAGTAGACAACGGGAGTTCGGTCAATATCCTCTTCCTCTCGGCCTTCCGAGGCCTGCAGCTGTCCCGAGACCGTCTCAAGCCGGCCGGTTACACACTCCACGGGTTCACGGGGGTCCCGGTAACCGTCGAGGGGGTGATAACCCTAGACGTTACTGCGGGAAGCACCCCTACTACCCGGACCGAGCCGATGGACTTCATGGTCGTCGACGTCCCGGCAGCGTATAATGTCATTCTAGGCCGTCCCGGCCTAGCCGCCCTGGAAGCTGTCCCCTCGGCGTATCATTTGAAAATGAAGTTCCCCACTCGGTCGGGAGTAGGGGAAGTCAGGGGAAGCCAAGAAACAGCCCGAAAGTGCCACATGACTTCCACCGGGGGACCAGTGCTCTCGCTCGAGACACTAGAGATCCCCGAGCCGAAAGCTCGGCCAACGTCCGAGCCGGCGGACGAGTTAGAAGAAGTGCTCTTCTCGGACGAGGATCCGAGCCGGAAGTTCTTCGTCAGCAAATCCTTGCCGACCGCACTGTGCTCAGACCTGATTAAATGCATCTGGGATAACCGTGACCTGTTTGCATGGTCGGCCGCGAACATGCCCGGCATTTCCGAGGAGCTGCTCGTCCATCGCCTAAGTGTCGAACCGGGGTGCAAACCGGTTCAGCAGAAGAGGCGAAAGTTCGCTCCCGAGCGACAGCAGGCCATCAAGGAGGAGGTTGATAAACTTCTGAAGGCCAAGTTCATACAGGAGGTAAATTACCCCGAGTGGCTGTCGAATGTTGTAATGGTCAAGAAGTCCAATGGCTCGTGGAGGATATGCATTGACTTCACCGACCTGAACAAGGCGTGTCCGAAGGATCCATTCCCTCTCCCGAACATCGACACCCTTATTGACGCCACCTCGGGCCATGAGTTCCTCAGCTTCATGGACGCCTTCTCGGGGTATAATCAAATCCGAATGTTCCCCCCCGGACATTCCGAAGACCTCCTTCGTCACCGACCAAGGCCTCTACTGCTATCGGGTCATGCCGTTCGGCTTGAAGAACGAGGGCGCCACCTATCAGCGCCTCGTCAATAAGGTTTTCCAGAACCAGATGGGCCGGAATATGGAGGTGTACGTTGACGACATGCTCGTCAAAAGCGTCCGAGGCACCGATCATGTGGCCGACCTCCAGGAGGCCTTCGGCGTGTTGCGAAGATACAGCATGCGGCTGAACCCGAACAAGTGCGCGTTCGGGGTCTCTTCGGAAAAGTTCCTCGGCTTCATGGTAAGCCAACGAGGAATCGAAGCTAATCCCGAGAAGATTAAGGCCATATTAGACATGGCCCCGCCTCGGAACATCAAGGAGGTGCAGAAGCTTACCGGTCGGCTCGCCGCTATCGGTCGGTTCCTCTCGAAGTCAGGGGAAAAGTGCCTCCCCTTCTTCAAAGCACTCAGGGGGGCTAAGGGTTTTGAATGGGGCCGGCCACAACAGGAGTCGTTCGACCAGCTGAAGGCCTACTTAGTGAACCCCCCTCTGCTCAGCAAACCGGTCCCGGGCGACTCTCTTCGTCTACTTGGCTGCTTCCGAGCAGACCTTGAGCGCAGTCTTGGTGAGAGAAGAGGACTGAACCCAAAGGCCGATCTACTACGTGAGCAAAGTGCTTCGGGACGCCAAGCTCCGCTATCCGAGGATAGAGAAGATGGCCTACGCTCTGATCATGGCGGCGAGAAAGCTTCGGTCGTACTTTCAGTCCCACTCGGTCGTTGTCCTGACCGACCAACCCTTAAAGCAGATCCTCCACAAGCCTGAGACCTCGGGCCGGCTGATAAAGTGGTCCATAGAGCTGAGTCAGCATGACATCTCTTACCAGCCTCGGACGGCAATTAAGGCGCAGGCACTCGCCGACTTCATCGTGGAGTCCACTATCCCTGAGGTCGGCCACGTCCCGAACGGTCCCCCCATTTGGACAGTCTTCGTGGACGGATCCTCTTGTAATGAAGGAAGCGGGGCTGGCATCATTCTGAACGGCCCTGACAACTTCGTTCTCCAGTATGCGATCCGTATGAACTTCAAGGCCTCGAACAACGAGGCGGAGTACGAAGCACTCATTGCTGGTCTCGGACTTGCACGAAGTGCTGGGGCGCAGCGCCTCCGAATCCACAGCGATTCCCAGCTCGTCGTAAACCAGGTCTTGGGCGAATATGAGCCCGAGATGAGCGGATGGCGAAATACCTTGCTAAGGTTCGGGCCCTCATGAGCCGGTTCGACGAGGCGCTCATCTAGCGGGTCCCTCATGAAGAGAACTCACAGGCCGATGCCCTCTCCAAATTGGCCTCGTCCTCACTGCAAGGTCTCGAACAGACCGTACTGATCGAAGTCCTCTCTAAGCCGAGCATCGAAGACGAGACACCTGCCTCGGTGGAATCGTTGCCGGTTATGTTACAAGATAATTGGATGAAGCCTCTTGTGGAGTTCTTGAGGGACGGGCTCCTACCTGAAGACCCCAAAGAGGCTTGCCGAGTCAGAACCCGGGCCGAGCGGTATGTCTTGATCGAGGGCATCTTATACAAACGCTCTTTCTCTCAAATAGACGGCCGACCGTACCTAAGGTGCCTCTCTCCGGACCAGGCCGAATATGCCTTACAAGAGCTTCACGAAGGCATCGGAGGGGCGCACTCAGGATTTAGGTCCTTGGCCCGAAAAGCTTTGAATTATGGGTACTTCTGGCCGACCCTCCTTCAAGACGCCGAGCGACACGTTCGGCAATGCAGCTCCTGTCAGAGACACTCTAGCATCCGACGCCTCCCTCAGGCCAACCTCGCCTCCCTATCGAGTCTCATCCCCTTCGCAATGTGGGGCATGGACTTACTAGGGCCCTTCCCTCCGGCTCCGGGTCAGTTCAGGTTCTTGGTCGTAGCCATCGACTACTTCTCGAAGTGGGTCGAGGCTGAGCCCCTCGCCACTATAACCGAGAACAAAGTGGTACAGTTCTTCTGGAAGTGCATCATCTGTAGGTTCGGCGTCCCCCGCGTCCTCGTCACGGACAACGGGACTCAGTTCACTGGCGCAGCATTCCGAGCTCTATGCGACGACCTGGCCATCCAGCAACGCTTCTCGTCCGTCTCCCACCCTCAGTCGAACGGACAGGCAGAAAATGCAACCGGCAGATCCTCGCAGGCATCAAGAAAAGGCTAGACAAAAGTTCCAAGGGCTTATGGGTCGACCAACTCCCCAACGTCCTATGGAACTACCGCACGAGCAAGCGGACCCCCACAGGCGAGTCCCCTTTCAACCTCACCTATGGGTCCGAGGCCGTGATACCTCTCGAGGTCGGAATACCTTCCCCTCGGCTCACAGCCTATGACGAAGCACAGAATGCCAGGGACCTCAGAGCGGACTTGGACCTGATAGACGAGATGAGGGAAAGGGCGTCGATTCGGCAGCAAATTTACCGAAGAAGGGTTGAACTAGCGTACAACAAAAAGGTCCGACCCGCCAACCTTAAGCAAGGAGATTTGGTCTTGAGAAGGCTAGCCATATCCTTCCCCGGTCAGAAGAGCAAGCTGGCTCCGAACTGGGAAGGGTCGTACAGGATCACAAAAGTAGTTCGGCCTGGAACATATCGCCTTGAAGACCAGGAGGGCAGAGAGCTTCCGAGGACCTGGAATGCCGACCACCTCCTAAAATACCAAGAAAGCGCTCCGGCGCCGCTCTAAGTATCATAGGATATCGAGCCATTCCAGTCCTTCGACTTGTAACCAATTTTCATAAATTGTACTATGTAAAACGGTTCGCCGTTGATTATCAATAAAGAAAGCTCTTTCGTGTTTGTGAATTCGCATGTTTCTCTCCCCTCTTATCGCTTGCTTTTAAAATTGTGATCTCAACCAATGGTTCGGAGTCCACGTTCGGCATGACCTCACCTCCTCGGCTCGTCCCCGGACGAACCAGGGGTAGACCGTCGTTCAGAACTGCTCCCACAACCGTTGAACTACACCGATGGTTCGGAGTCCAACACTCGGCTCGACTTTACCTCCTCGGCTCGCTTCCGAGCAAGCCAGGGGTAGATCGCCGTTCGAAATTGCTCCGACAACCGTTGAACTACACCGATGGTTCGGAGTCCAACACTCGGCTCGACTTTACCTCCTCGGCTCGCTTCCAAGCAAGCCAGGGGTAGATCGCCGTTCGGAACTGCTCCCACAACCGTTGAACTACACCGATGGTTCGGAGTCCAACACTCGGCTCGACTTTACCTCCTCGGCTCGCTTCCGAGCAAGCCAGGGGTAGATCGCCGTTCGGAATTGCTCCCACAACCATTGAACTACATCGATGGTCCTGGGGTCCAACACTTGGCTCCCAGTCCTTTCAAGCTTCTCCAGTAAATCTATGCTGGGACTTCGTTCGGCCACGTGTTCCGAGCGATCTTGCCCAGTTGCCGAAGACCGAAGCCCTACGTCTTCGGTCGGCCACCGAGCAAGTGCCTTCCTGAGCTCGCAAACGGAGAAAATTCACTTTCTCCTCAACTTTCGTGCACGATCTCGATCAGACGGCTCAGATCTTGCCACCTGTGCTAAACGACAAGATAACGTTTTCTTGGGAACTGAGCTGCCTCGAGATTCGTGCCTACGTTCAACGGCTCAGATCTTGCCACCTGCGCTAAACGACAAGATAGCACTTTCTTGGGAACAGAGCCGCCCAGGATTTCGCGCCGTACCTTATCTGAGTCACTAAACGACAAAATACCGTACATATAGGAACCCGTTCGGTTCAACGCTCTCGCCGACGGAACTAACACGCTCGGTTCAAAGACCTCGGCGCGACCAACACAGTTATAAGCAAGACAAAAGTGCAGAGCAATGAAAGATATTTTATTAAACAGCCAGGCCACAATACAGAACACATCTTTTCCATGGTTACAAAGTGTTTGCAAACAAAATACACGCCACCGACCTACTACACTTGGCTCTCATATGAAAATATCCTCACTTGACTGTTCGGCCGACTGTTCGTCCTCCTCGGCTGGTAGCCCCCCTGCATCGTTCCGGAGCTTCGCTACCACAGTCTGCAAGTGTCGAATCTCCGAGAGCAAATCATCCCGCTCGGCTATGATCTTCGACTGGTTGTGCCGAATACATTTGACCCGGAGAGCATTGCTGAAAGCGGTTTGCGAATCTTCGTCCCCTTCTGCAGGGGTCAACTCGGCGATCCTATCCTCCAGACATTGGATCTCCGCTTCCCAAAGGTCGAGGACGGACAAAAGGTGAGCCCGCTCACCCTCAGCTCGGCGTAACTCTAGTTCGACGCTTCTAGGACTCAGAGCCGCCGCCCCAGAAGTGGCTTCGGATTCAGAGCCATCGTCCGAGCTGTGGAGATCAGCATACGAATCGGCCGCCTCGGGCTGAAAAAAGGGGAAAGCAAATAACAAAATTTCAATGCACTGCCAAAGTCCAACACTTGGAAATTCTCTAAAGAAACTTTCAGATTTGCATTTCATATATATATATAGTGGCTTCACATACATCATGACTGACTCTACTACAACGTTTTACAACAAGTCAAAGGGGGTGAAAAACGACATGATCAGGGCCTCTTCGGGAGGGGAATGCTTCGGTTTAGGGAAACTCGAGGACGACGAGGCCTGCCTTCCGAGCTCGACCCTAAACCAACGAAGCGCGACCCCCCCTTCGCTGCTGGCTCTAACTGCGGCGCCGGCCGAGGCCCCGCTCGACGAGACGGCCGCACTGCTCTGAGCGTCGGCTGGACTCCGCCTGGTCATAGGCGAGCGTGTCGCAAGTTCGTAAAACGTAATCCCCCTCTCGCTCTCTTCGCGAGTGCACGACGTGCTGCGAACGTTAGCCCTCTCCGGTACAGGCTTGAGCGATGCGATCTCTTCCTCCAGCTCAATGATTCTATCTCTCAGAGCGTCGTCCTTCGCCGACTTCTTCGAACGTGAAGGCCTTGACGAGCCGGAGGCGTTGGCACCATCGGCCGCGAGCCGTCGGAAGTGGGTGACCTCGATTCCCCTATCTATCGTGATCCTTCTAAGCCTGTCGACTTCGGCCAATAACCTTTTACGCTCGGTCGACGCCTTCTCCAGCTCGGATGTCAGCTTCTCTCCCTCCGCCGAGCGCTCTTTCTCCGCTAATTCCAAGTATTGGACCTCAGCCAAAAGGTCGTCATTCTTCTGCTCGGCGGCAGTGAGCTCTCTACGGAGCCTCTCGACTTCGCCTTCAGGACAAGGAGCTTGGGGGTACTTCCGCAGTTGCCACAGCTCTCGATAATACCTCCGCACAGCTGCCTTCGTCTCCTCCAGCTTTCCGAGCAGGAGAAACCGACTCTGTCGGCTGTTCGAGAGCTCACCCTTCGTTTTCGCCAGCTCCCTCCGAAGGTATACAACCTCCGTGATCGGACCGAACTTCACCTGAAAAGCGGAGATAAATCCGATGGGACAATACACGGAAACATCTACAACTAGTCACACGCAAATCCGAGGCTCAACACTTGGACAAATTTTGGCCAAACAAAATATTTTCATTCAAATTCGAGGTGAAAGTTTTACACAAGCGGGGGCCAGTCCACAGTTAGGCTTACAAAAGAAAAAAAGACTAAAAAAGACAACCGAGTCAGGGGACAACATTTTTGTCGTTAGGGTCCGTCGACCCCCCGGCCTTGTCCTCGCCACCGCCCTCGCCTCCGTCCTCGCTCCCGCTCTCCTCCTCAGAGTCCTCCTCCTCCTCGCCTTCGGCCTCGGTCTCCCCAGGGCCTTCGACGACTTCCGTCTCCCCCTTGGGACCGAGCAACCCCTCGGGAACACCCTCCTCCCCTTCCACGAGGTCGTAAAAGTGGTAGGAGGACGTGTTGAAGCCCGGGTTCTTGGCGGCAACGTGGAGCATGGCTCGACCGTAGGCTTCCTCCATGTTCTGGAGCATGTGCTGCGCAGCCTCCTCCTGTACGGCCCTCCTCACCTTCTTCAGCTTCTTCTGGTGCTTGGCCATGATCCTCTCGGCCCTCTTCCGAGCCTTCTCCGCTTCCGACCGAGCCTTGGCCAGCTCCTCCTTCAGCTCGGCTGCCTCCTTCTCCGACGCCTCAAGCTTGGCCGTCGTGTCCTTCAGCTCGGCAACCTCCTTCTCCTTTGCCTCGAGCTTAATTGCCGCATCCTTCGACAGCTGAATGGACTCGGCCAGCTGCTTCTCCAGGCCCCCCACTTCAGCAGCCCTCTTCGTCGAGAGAAGCTGCTCGGCATCAAGCTGCTGTGCAACCTTGACGCGCTCCGCCCTCTCCCGCTCCTTCTCCTGTTCCTTGTTCGCCAACTCCTCGACCAGGAAGTTGAAGTGGCAGAGAGTCTGAAAAAGAACAGCACATTAAAATCAGAATCCAAGGACTTGGAAAAGTTCTAAGAAAGAAATCTTGGTGAGGGAGAACTCGGCCTACTTACCGACATAGTATTCCGAGCGATCTGCATCACGGCGTCCCCTGCCTGCCCGGCCTTCAGGGTCGCTCGGTCCTTTGGGGTCGGTAGGTGCTTCACCGCCTCCATGCAGATGTTGCCGTCGCCCAAGAAACCGTCGACGTTCATCACCTGCCAGTCAGGAACGAAGATCTTCTTGTGACGCTCGGTCAAGATCCTCTCCGCCTCGGCAGTGAGGGGCGGAACCTGGAGGGATAGCACCTCCTTCGCGCCGAACACACCGCTCAACGAACCGGGAGCATCCCCCCTTCGGGGGCGGTGTCGGCGCACCCGAGGCAGGAGAGTCGAGGACCTTGATCTCCCCATGGTCGAGGACCGCGACCTTCGGTTGGTCGACCGCGACCTTCGGTTGGTCGGCAGGCTTCTCGACCGAGGGCTTCTTCGAGGCTCGGCCGTCCTGAGGCCCCGCCGAAGGCCTCTTCTTCTTCGCCTCCTGCTCCGATCGGCCCTTCGCCACCAGAGCCTTGTAGTCCAGCTTCATCATCTCTGCAAAAGCCGAATGAAAAAACTTAGAAAAATTTTCATGAACTTTAAGCAAAGAGTATAAATACCAGAAGCATACTAGGGGCGATCGGACTGAGACCCCCACGGAACAGATCCTCCTCGGTAATTTCTTTCCAGCTTAGCGCTGGCAGGGCGAGGAGCTTCCTCTGGACCTCCGCCTCCTCATCACTCAGCGGCGCCTCCCTCTTGGTCCGCTTGGGCAGACCCTCCTTTGCCCAAAGCGTCGGTATCACCCACGGCGAAGGAGCTCGGATGAGGAAGTACTTCTCCTTCCAATGTTTGATCGAGTCCGGATTCTCGATCAGCTTCACGCCCGGCCGGGGCGTAAGATGGAACCTCTGTTCGTCTCGCCTTGGCTGACATGGTCGGTAGAGACTCCGAAAGAGGAACATACTCGGCTTACCGCCAACCCCTTGGCATCGGAGGACGAACGCCATGACGTGCCTCCATGTGTTCGGCATCAGCTGGGCGGGGCTCAGACCGTACCATGTTAGAACATCAACCACGAACGAGTGGAGGGGAAAGCGGAGTCCGGCAATAAGGGAGTCGACTGGAAAAACACACACGTCCGACGAGGACTTTGTGTTGGCTCGGAAACCCGGCCCGGGGAGGAGCAGTCCATAATCGGCAGGGATCCGGAAGCCTTCTCGGATCAAGTGAAGGTCCCCCTCGGTGAGAGACGAGATGGTATGGTCCACCTCGGACAGCTCTCTCGGCTCGTTCTCCTCCACCAGCTTAGCCGTGCCTTGGGTGACTCTCTCCAAGGTATCCTCGTCATAGTCCCGGACGCCTCCCACGCTCGACAGGGCAATAGGCTTCCGACCGAACGCCCCCGCTCTCTTTGGCGTTTCCACGATCGTGACCACGGCCTTGCCCTCCCGGGACACCGCCGCAACCTCCCTAGGCAGCTCGGCCACTTCGCCCTCTCTGTCCGGACGAACGACATTCTGATCGCTCGGCTCCACTACCTCCTTCCCTTTATCCCCTCGGCCAACGGCTTGTTCCGAGGCGGGGGTCTCATCCGAGATCTTAACCATTTTTCTAAAAGAGAAGGGAAAGAGACTGACCTTGAAGTGATAGGTACGGTCGGAAAGTTCACCGGAGACAAGGAACGCTACCGCGACAGCTAGCAACACCACCAGAGAGCTTAAAACTTCGAAGGCAAAGTAAAAACTGAAGAGAGAGAGTAAAAGTAAAAAATGATACTTGGTCTGGGGGAGGGGTGAAGATTTATAGTAAAATGGAACGTCCCTTGGACTTCCAAACGAATAAGTGCGACTTTTGGGCTGCTCTCGAAACGTCATGAAGGCCCAACACAACTGCCTTCCTCACCAAGTCAACCAGCTCGGCGCAATGGGATCTGAATCCGAGCCGCACGCAATCCGAGCCAGATTGCAAAGACTCCGGTCGGTCTCCGAGCAAGTGCCTTTCCGAGCCTGCAAACGGAGAAAACGCACTTTCTCCTCAACTTTCGTGCCTGATCTCGATCAGACGGCCCAGATCTCGCCGAGAGCACTAAACGACAAGATAGTGTTTTCTTGAGAAATGTGCCCGTCTCGAGATGCGAGCCGCCGTCCAACGGTTCAGATTGCGTCAAGTCGCTCGGACTGCCCGCACCTCCTTCATACCTCACCTCTGTCTGAAGAAAACAGAAAAAGTTTTGATTCAAAGTTTTAAGGCGCCGCCCTCGGCGAGCACCCCCCAGGCCCAGGGTCTCGGTCGGTATTCCGCCGACCCACGGGCCCGGTCGAAAGCAGATCAACACTCAGAGATCGGGAGAAACGCACCATTCCGAGCTAGTTGATTGCAACTGGAAGGCTCGGCCCGGCAGAGGACTCTGGCAACAGAACCTTCACAGTTGCAAACAGCAAGATCGGAACGCCCTTTATTTCTCCCCTCTCAATCTCATCGATCGTCCTTCCAAACAAGCTCACCCCTCGGATTCGGACATGGATCATCACCCCTCCCACCCTGATCTCTGCCGACCCTGACACCCGCTGCGGAGCAAACAGAGTAGGCAGAAGATCTTGGTGGGAGAACGACCACCCGTCCTTCCGAGATAGCTCACACCCCGGGTCCGGACTACGGTCGTCGCCGCTACTGCCTCATTCTCTCCCGCTCCCGACATCCCCTTCGGAACCGTGAGGAACGGGAGAAGAACAAGGCAACAGGACGACCACCCGTCCTTCCGAAGTAACTCATCCCTCGGGTCCGGACTGTGGCCGTCACCGCTACTGCCTCGTTCCCCCCCGCTCCTGACATCCACTTTGGGGCCGTCAGGAACAGGAGAAGAACCAGGCAGAAGAGCAACCACCCCTCCGGACCTCGAAAGAGAAATTACCCAAGGCAGATACTTCCGAGGTCTGGAACTCTATGTTGTTGCAATTGAAATGACAAAGGAGGTGGAGTACTTATAGCCTAACCTCCAAGACCTAGCCATTATGATCCTCGGGAGTTGTAACGCCACGCATTAATTGAAGGAATCATCCTTAATGACCTGGGGAAGGTGGAACGCCGCACGAACCCCGGAGCACCATTAATGTCCTTGGGAACAGGACCGTCTCGAGACGGATTGCGCCGCGTCGCTCGTCCTGCCGAAACCCCTTGCCTTCGGTCGGTCTCCGAGCAAGTGCCTTTCCGAGCTCGCAAACGGAGAAAACACACTTTCTCCTCAACTTTCGCGCCCGATCTCAATCAGACGGCCCAGATCTCGCCGAGGACACTGAACGACAAGATAGTGTTTTCTTGAGAAATGTGCCCGTCTTGAGATACGCGCCGCCATCCAATGGCTCAGACTGCGCCACGTCGCTCGGACCGCCGAAACCCCATGCCTTCGGTCGGTTGCCGAGCAAGTGCCTTTCCGAGCTCGCAAACGGAGAAAACACACTTTCTCCTCAACTTTCGCGCCTGATCTCGATCAGACGGCCCAGATCTCGCCGAGGACACTAAACGACAAGATAGTGTTTTCTTGAGAAATGTGCCCGTCTTGAGATACGCGCCGCCATCCAATGGCTCAGACTGCGCCACGTCGCTCGGACCGCCGAAACCCCATGCCTTCGGTCGGTTGCCGAGCAAGTGCCTTTCCGAGCTCGCAAACGGAGAAAACACACTTTCTCCTCAACTTTTGCGCCTGATCTCGATCAGACGGCCCAGATCTCGCCGAGGACACTAAATGACAAGATAGTGTTTTCTTGAGAAATGTGCCCGTCTCGAGATGCGCGTCGCCATCCAACGACTCAGACTGCGCCACGTCGCTCGGACTGCCGAAACCCCATACCTCCGGTCGGCAACCGAGCAAGTGCCATTCCGAGCTCGTAAATGGAGAAAAAGGATGCCGAGCGATGGAGACCGTCAGATCTCTCAAAAAATCACGCTCGACGACGATCAAAGGTCCAGATTGTGCCACGCCATAAATCAGTATTAAAAATCGTTTTTTATTTATTTAAATCGCTTTATTTACTTAAAAATTGCTAAAAATTTGGGAAATTTAACTAAAAATTCTAGAAAATAATTGAAAATTCGGGGGTATATTTTTGGGCCCCTGAACGAACAATTATTGCCCAGAATGCACTGTTAAGGCCCCCGAACGATTAGTAAAAACATCGCAAAATTAAATAAATAATCCGAAAAAAATGAATAAAAGCCGTCAAATACTCGATATGGCTGGAGAACAACACATGGCGTCAAAAAGTTACCTCACTACCCCCTTCGAGATTCTAAGTCCACCATATGGACTCCGATACAACTCCGCTAGCCAACAAAACAGTCAAACTACTCCTCAAAGGCTGATCACGCTCAGCCTTTAGGAGTGGGGGGCTCGTGATATGGCTAAAAATGGGATTAAATCGGAACCGTCCAGATTGGGCACGAATCTTGAAGCTCGGGGGTAAAAAGGTAATTTCACATACAAGCGGATCCAAAGCGGGTACTGAATCTCCTTCTCGCAGATCTAATAACCCGCAAATGGATCCACACCTATTGGGTACGGGTCCCGACCCGAGACGAACCCAAACCAACAAGAGACAAATCCGGATCCATGATTTGACCAAGTCAATGGCCCTGATTTGCTCTCACCGGGAATCAAGGAAAGATTTCCTAAATAGACTGAGGATTTTGCTCCCGGCTGTTATACAGGAAATCAGACCCTTAAACGGCTCCCCTGGCGACTATAAATACCACCCTTCTACCACCATCACCAGGTTAATCACTTCTTCACCACTTTTAAGCTCTTTCTTAATCTCTTCTGATTACTGACAAGAGCGTCGGAGGGTGCGTCGCCGGAATCAACCCCGGTGTCTCGCACTTCCTTGCAGGTTGCGCCAGGAGCAAGAAGGCTGAGCCAACTGTTCAGGTTTTTCTCGGACTCACAAATTCTATCTGTTTACCCCCACACCGAAATCAGCGGTAACAATAGGTCTGAGGGCAAGCGCCTACGTACTCCACCATAAAGGGTTCGATCCCTCGCCATGAAAACTACCCGATAATAACAAAGTTTAGATTATTTCCACGGATACGGATCTCAACCTCCTCGGCTATAATAACAGATCCCAGCCTCCCCGGCTATTATATCGTGAGAATAATCCCGCAATTGACCCTCTAGCCTCAGCCTCTCTGGCTATTGGAGTACGGCAAAACAAAAACTGTCCACCCGATTACTCAAGATCCCGGAATCCACCGCTGACCCGTCCTCATAATCCCGGATTTAAATATAAAAGTTCGTCTCCCACTGACCAACCACAGTCTACCAATTGGGTCTATAGCCACGGAGATCCACCGCCGACTATATAGAGCAACCCATTTATATTTGCCCAGGTTTACTACATCTTCACTTAAGTGCCTAATTATTTTAGTTCAAGACATGAATGTGTTATCAATCCTAGAATCAGTTTTACCTCCTACCGGATTTGTTCACAAAAAATACGAGATCGCCCGACGGCAATTTCTTGAAATCAAATCTCAAAAGCTTTCTTTCAATATTACCAGTAACCGAGGTCTTACTAATTTTTAATCATAAACTTTTATGTACAAGAAACATGGGTATTCACACCCTTCATCAAACATGTCTTAAACTTAGATATTCTTATCTTCACAAATGATCAATGTTTCATTTAATACTACTCATGATTCATCAATAACAACAAATCTTTTTCATGAACAAATTTTCATCCATCATCAATCTCTTTAATAGCTTAAGCACAAATAACAAATTCATATATCAAATACTCTTAATTCGCATAAGTGAATAATCACATCAAGATAAATTCATTCACGTGAATAATTTATTCTCATTCCGCCAATAAATCTTAAGAATCAAATGCAATCTATTCAAGAGGCATTAAAATGTACATAGCATATATCTTCTAAAATAGGGTCATACTCTTCTTAATAATAAAACATAAATCTTTACTTACTTTCTACTTCAAACTTTCCTTTTTTAAAGTCTCAATTATACATGAAATTCTGGAACTAATTTTAGTAAGTTCTAAAACATTTTATAGAAATAATAGGATTTTTCCCAAATTTTTGTTTCTCACCAAAAACCCCTTAAACTCAAAAAAATTAAATAAAAACCATCATTATGGTTTGAACCAGTGAAGCCCAGGCAGCGCCCAAACTCACTGCACCAACCAAGAAGTCCTCATGAAATCCTTTTACCTTGAAACTAGGGTCTTAGATGAATAAAACAAAACAAACAAAAAGATTTTGAGCCTATAGGGTTTCAAACCCAGGCCAACTAGGAAAGCAGCGCAAAGCCAAGCCAACAAGCCAAGTGTGCCAATCGACTTACAGAGAAATCGAGTGGGTTTTATTCCAACTTCATGATGTTTCATTATTTTAAAAAAACTCGATTATTCTAGTTTTGATCTAATCTTTATTTAGTTTGAAATAGACTTATATAGACTAAGATTTTGTATCAGTAACTCACTGCCTTGCGGATCATATTTTAGAAAAATAAAACGACTCACAAATTTTACATTTGTTCTCTTTAGCAGAAAAATCTAATTTGTTCCAAAACAACAACTTTATTTTCTTTGATTTACTTATCAAGAAGTATCTTCAATACAAATTAAAATTTTGTACAAGGGACCAAATATATCTTTAGTTCAATCATGGATATTTTAAGTATTTCTTATGCGAAAACTAATATGTTTAACAATGTCGACGTGTCAAAACAAAACGAATTTATCCTTCTCTTTTCTTTCTTCTTTTTAAGCATTAAAAATCATAAAAACATTCTTTAATCATTATTCATACTTATCATAGTTTTGACAAACAAGTAATTGCAAGCATTCTAACATGATCCATATGATACTTAACATGGTATTAATTTGTTCACTATATTCAACAAGATCATTATATTTTACTAGCATGAATTCTACAAATATCTTATTTAACTCATATTACTCTTTAAACTAATTTAGCATGCAAGCTATACTCTCGAAAGCATGAGAACACCCATCTTAGTTGAAGGTTGAACAATGAAAGAAATGAACACTTCTTCTAGCTCCAAGAACTCCTAGTTCTTCTTCTCCTCCAAGCAAAAGCCTCCAAATACAAGAACTCTCTTCTCTCTTTCTTTTATTTTTCTTGATTTTTGTTTTGTTTTTGGTTTGATGAAAAGAGAAGAGAATGGTGTGCTATTTATAGGATTTTGCTAGGGTTCAATTTGCATAATTTCACACTTAAATAAATGACTCTATTTAATTTTTTTAACTTTTTGCATTTCTAACTCCTAAAACCTCAATCTCTTCACCTTTCCAACTCTTCAAAAACTCAACCCCCAAAACTCCCAAACTCTCCAACTCCCCACTTCTACAAATCCGGTCAGCAATGAAGACCCCACTTCATGCTACAACCGTGCTGTATATTCCTCAAAGAGCCAAAGTCTATGGGTTTCACACCTGGGCCCCTATTATTCATTTCAACATATTCCATTTCATTAATTTTACCATTTAAATACCAAATGAAATCCATGCATTCATCCTTTTGCCAACAGCCCACTTCTGTTTTTTATACAAACCGTGGGCCCACCCCCATTACAAACAACCCATTTTCAAAAATATAATCCCATATACAACCAATGCATCAAACGGCCACCTTTTTATATCTCAAAGTACGTGTATATATATATATATATATATATATATATATATATATATATATATATATATATATGAAAATGCTCAGTTGAAAACGTAAATATTGTGAAAAAAGTGAAAACAAGCGGCCTAGGTTATAATGCATTATAACCTAGGCTGTTGTTTCCAAACGTCCTAAGTGGTTTTCCACGTTTTCACAGACATTTGCGTTTTCAACTGAGCATTTCCCATATATATATATATATATATATATATATATATATATATATATATATATATATATATATATATATATATATATATATATATATATATATATATATATATATATATATTCTTTTGAAAACTACGGGTGTTACACACACTCTGAAAAATAAATACATTCAAATATATTCGCCGAAAACACGTGCGTCGCACGTAAAACATCAACATGCAAAATCGACTTTATCAACGGAAAATTATTAAAATATAATCAAAAACAACATAAGAAAAATTATATTTACTAATTTTATATATTCCATGATGAAATAAGTGCACGTAGAAAACACGTGCATTATACATACAAAATTATCTTAATAAAAAATAAGGGAAATGAATTTCCGTTTTATATAAATAGATTTGAAAAACATGAAATAAATAATTGAAACCCAGAAAATATCACCCGAAGCGGCGGAAAAATATGTAATTAATACGTGCATTGAAAACACATAAAAAGCACGTAAAATACCGAGATTAAACTATTATATTTTAGTTGACTCAAATAGGATAAAATCAATACAGAAAATGCATAAATGGTCGGAAATCAAGATATGTAGTGAAACCACATTATAAAATACACGCGCGTAACACACAAGGACAAAATTGTAATTCCAATTTTGCGGGGTGTTACAATGTTAATCTAAGATAATCAACTAATTGAATTGATAACTATAACCGTATATCACTTTTATATCATGAAATACGTTAATCCATAAATTTTACTGTCTGTATGGAAATTGTATGATCTTTTCGACCCATCTATTGACACTGAACCATGAAAGTTTGTGAATATGAAATATAGCCCTATGTTTCTAGTTTTCAGAACACTAAAAATTATTGGATTCCAATTTATATTGCATGAGTTATGACTATTTTACTACTATTGCATTTTATTCCCACATTTTCTTGATTCATGACTATACCATGTTAAATTAATTAAATAGATAAACTAATGATCAAATATTGCCATGTTAAATTCCAGATTGATAGTTAACATGCTTAGAGTCATGATAATTACCTTTACTGATTTTTAAAGTGAATATTTGCTAATTTTATAACTGTAACTAGTTGTAACGCCCCGAATCCCAAATACACTGAATTCGAGATGTTCTACAGGATCTTTCCACTTCCTTTAGTACAATTTTACAAGGAAATTTGAACTTTTCACTTTACATCAGAGTTTACATAAATCATTACACTTTACATTGCACAGCGGAAGTAAAATTTACAACAATTTAATAAATGTACAATAACTTTGAATAATCTTTAAGCATCTGTTCCTCTTTAACCTTTATCATGTCATTTACCTGCATATAAGACTGTGGGTACGTCAGTTTATTCAACTGACGATCATTATACACGGCCATCCTCTCTATGCCGGAAACAGTATAACTTATTTTCCATATTTAGCAAACACTAACTTGTCACATATCAAACTAAAGGGAATACCCTAATGATGTCGTGTTGTGATTGTGCACTTAGTCCTTAATGTGGTTGTTTATATTACATGACACTAATGCGCACTTGTTCGGATTCTATGCATCCCATACTACATAGGTCCGAGGGCAAGCCCTTAATCGTTCGTCATCTTTGTAGGGTTCAATCTCTCGCCATGACTTAATCTACTACTGTAATTACGGTAGGTATCCTAGATGATCTATGAGTACAAGCATGTGTACAGAAAACCTGGAGGGGAATCCCACGTCATGTCACGACGCATCGTGAAGACAGCCTGTGGCAATTCAGCCTCCTTCATGGCACACGATCCTCTTGCAGTCACCGAGCATCCCACAAGCGCCGCCACCGGGACGGTACCCTGGAGCAGTATCCACGTCATGTCACGACGCATCGTGAAGACAGCCTGTGAATACTCTCACGCCGCCAATCCAATGGCCCTTATACTCATGTTTTTCTCCTACTTTCATCACGTCTCCACTATGCACTAATCCTTAGTTTTTATCAAAATCATGAACAAAAATCAAAGCTCTAGAGTTAGCCTCTCCACTAAACCGGACTTATTCATTCATTCAAACATGACCAACCTTGGTCTTTCTTTTCAATTTTCATTTCATTTATTTCCAAATGCCGGGGGAGACTTAGCTACTCTTTTGTTTCAATTTCCAATTCACAAATTCCAATTTGAGCATTTCCAACTCATAAATTCATTTTCATAATCAAAATGGATTTTCTTTTTCAATAACATGATCTCTAAATTATTCAATAATCCATAATCACACATGGAATTTATATACTTCATCAATTATTAATTTTCACATTGAAATTCGCATCACTAACGAATATTCACATTTTATATTTTTCACATCAAATGAGAATAATTCACATCCAACACACAATAAAATTTCCTTCTTTACTATATTAATCTTCTAATCCTTCAAATTCTTTTTTTTGCAAGATATAATTTTCGCAAAAATATAAATATAGAACCATAGTTCTATTTACACATTTTATTCTCAAATCATGCTTTATTTCATGCAAATAATCCCCAAAGTATTTTTCTTAAGTCCTACCTATTTGTAGAAGAATAATCATATTTTTTCCACAATTTTTTGATCACCAAAACGTAAAAAAAATAAGTTTTTCCAATCTTGCCGAGGGCAAGATTCGAACCCAGCACGCAGAGAACACGGCCAAAGGCACCAACCACTAAGCCACTTGTGCCAGCAGTATAAAAGGAGAGCAGAGAGTATTTAAGGCTCTCGGTCACTGACTCTTATTTTAAAGAAAAAATTCATGAAACAAAATATGGTGCCACAGGGATTCGAACCAGCAACCTTAGACCGAAGGCTACTGTAGCGATCAGAGCCGTCCCGACCACCTGAGCTACGCGCTCAAGTTGTCAAGAATGCTACTCAAAACTCATTTAAACCAATTCTCTCTGTTATTAAAATGTCTCGATGTTCAACTAGTCCTCATTTCACTTTGCTTTTATAAAAATTACTGTAAAATTTCAGATTGATTATTTCTCGTCTAATTCACATATCAGTATGAAAAAATAATTTTTTTCAACAATTAAGACATATTTTCATACGATTAATTCGAATTCTACATTATAATTACCACATTCTTCATTTCGACATTTATTAACAAATAATACCACTAATCCCTTTATTAGCAAACTTCACATTAATTCTCTGTTTTTAACCTTTTACCAAACATACTAATCTATATCTTAATTCAGTTATTTCAATATCACACAATGATCCATTTAATCACATGAAGTATCATTGCCAATCTACTAACTTTGTGTATATAATTTGTAATGTAGATAATGAGACTTTCTTTAACAATCCATGGTTATAATTAATCCATACAAACTTAGATTTTTACTAACCAAATCACATACAATTGCACACCCACATTCCAATCAATTCATAGGTCAATTTTCCAATTAAAAGTGTACTCTTATTAATATTTTTCATGCTTCATTCATTCAATTCAATCTAGCATGCATCCCTAATTAGAAATATAGAAAATTTATCCACCTTGTATGGAGAGGAAAAATACAACTAGCAATCCCTAGACGAATGTCCTTGCGACGAAATGCTCCTCCTTGAACATGTGCACACAAGCCTCTAAGCACACCCAAACAAACCGAGAGCTCCTCCTTCCTTGATGCCGGCCTCTCCCCCTTCTAGTTGCAAGCAAAAATCCCACACACTCTCAATCTTTTAACTCACACAATCACTACTAGATAGAGTATTTTAGACTATAGAGTTGTAGAAAGTAATAAGCATAAGAATAACTAGCCATGGAGGGGGTATTTATACTAAAATTTTGATGGAATGGAGGGCTAGGATCAAGTAAGTGGTTATAAGATGGAGGGCTAAGGTGAGAGTAGGAGTTACATTAACTACCCACAACCAAGTAACCACCAAGCATGATCTCCACTCAAATTTTTGGTTTCCCTCCCAAAAGAAGCAATCCGGCCATCAAAAGGAAATGCATATTGCACGTGTACGTGTAGTGCACGTGCATGCAACTAGGTCCAAAAATTGTACATTAAATTTTGTATAAAAATAATCTTTAAGTTGTATCCCACATTACAAGTTGTAAAAAAAATAATTAATTCATGGGCTTTAGTTTATGGGCCAAAATACTTATTATAAAAATAAGGAATTAAATTAACTTTGGGCTCTTAAAAAGAAAAGGCCTTTTATCTAATTGGAAGAAGGCTTTATAAAAATAATTTAAAAGCACATATTTAAAAATCCATACTCATCATAATGGAAATAATCATAACATTTAATTCAACCAAAAATATTGTACGTGCACACTACGTGCAAAATAAAATAATTTTTCATAAATGAAAAATCAGGGCATTACACTAGTTGACATCAATAACCTGTTGTGCGGAATACGAATCAAACAACCAACAATCAAACGAGAGAAACAGCGAGAAAACAGAAAAACAAGCAAAAACAAGGACACACAGATTTAATGTGGTTCGGCAAACAAGTGCCTACATCCACGGGGCGGTTGGGGTTCTCTTCTTCTTCAAATAATCACCAATGGGCGAAAACAAACCCTTACAAAAGATGACGGCTACAAAACCGAATAGAGGTCTCTAATTTTCATCATTCCTTACAAAACCCTAACGGGTTGTATTTATAGGGAAACTATTGGGCCTTTCGAAGTGAGCCTATTCTGGATTAAAAACCCGCCTACAGTCGACTGATCATCTTACCAGTCGACTGATAAATACTTCGGGACAGTCGACTGAACCCACATGCAGTCGACTGACTACTGCTATATCCTTAGCCTTTGAAAACTCCTCTCTGGACAGTCGCCTGATCCTCCAACCCAGTCGACTGATGTACTGGAACTTTCGATCGCTGTAGATACGAACCAGAATCGAGCCATTATCCTACAATCTCCACCTTGGCGAGATCTTCCAAGTATCTAACAATCTCCACCTTGGCGAGGTCTTCCATGTAGCCCGAGCAATCTCCAATAAATACTCCAAAACAAATGCTCATCACCCAATGTAACAAATTCCAAACTCCACCTTAGTATGATATCACATACTAGGCAAACAAATAGCGAAGCACCATCCCAACCGCCCATGCCAAATCATCAAGCATGCAAAATATTAGCCAGGTTCATGCAATGCTTGAACTTGGCTGCCCCAACAACTTTGGTCAACATATCAGCAGGATTATCAGCTGTTCCAATCTTCACCAAATGAATATCACCATCCTTTATCAAATCACGCACAAAATGATAACGGACATCAATATGTTTGGTCCTCGAATGATGAACTTGGTTCTTCGCTAAATGAATAGCACTCTGACTGTCACAGTGTACCTCCACCTTCTCCCGATGAATTCCCAAGCTCTTCAAAAGTCCATGAATCCAAATAGCTTCCTTCATGGCCTCAGCAACTGCCATGTATTCAGCCTCAGTAGTAGACAACGCTACAGTGGACTGCAAATTGGACCTCCAACTTATAGGTGCTCTAGCCATAGTAAACAAATAGCCTGTAGTAGACCGCCTCTTATCTAGATCACCTGCATAGTCAGAATCAACATAACCCACCAATAACCTGCTAATATTGTCATCCCTTTCAAACTTCAAACCCACATCTGTGGTGCCACTTATGTACCTCAAAATCCATTTAGCTGCTTGCCAATGCTCTCTGCCTGGATCATGCATATATTGACTAACCATACTCACCGCCTGAGAGATGTCTGGTCGAGTACAGACCATGGCATACATCAAACTGCCAACCACACTAGTGTAAGGTACATTAGCCATATACTGTCTCTCTTCATCTGTACTTGGAGACTGAGAAGCACTAATTCTAAAATGAGTGGCTATGGGTATACTGACTGGTTTAGTTTTCTCATCTATACCAAACCGTTTCAGCACCTTCAAAAGATATTGCTTCTGTGTCAAACTCACTATGCCCTTTGCTCTGTCTCTAGCTATCTCCATCCCAAGTATCTTCTTGGCTTCACCAAGATCCTTCATCTCGAATTCAGAACTCAGCTGATTCTTCAAATTTTGAATCTCCTTAGCATTTCTAGAGGCAATCAACATGTCATCCACATATAATAACAGATATATGAAAGAACCATCCTGCAATTTTCTGTAATAGACACAATGATCATACTCACTTCTGGAATATCCCTGCACTTTCATAAACTGATCAAACCTCAAATACCACTGCCTTGGAGATTGCTTCAACCCATAGAGAGACTTCTTCAACTTGCAAACACAATTTTCCTTCCCAGCTGTCTTAAACCCATCTAGCTGCAACATATAAATTTCTTCATCTAGATCCCCATGTAAGAACGCAGTCTTCACATCCATCTGTGTCAATTCAAGATCAAACTGTGCTACCAATGCCAACAAAATCCGAATAGAAGGATGCTTCACAACTGGAGAGAACACTTCATTATAGTCAATACCTTCCTGTTGAGCATACCCCTTTGCAACGAGTCTAGCCTTGAACAGAACACTGCCTTTTGGACCTTCTTTCTTCGTATACACCCACTTGCAACCGATAGCTTTCTTCCCTTTTGGCAATTGCACTAGATCCCAAGTCTTGTTCTTATGAAGAGAGTTCATCTCTTCATCCATAGCAACTTTCCAATCTGTATTTTCAGAACTTCTAGTAGCTTCTTTGAAGTTGTAGGGAACTTCATCATCCACAATGGAAAGAGAAAATGCAACTGTATCTGTAAAACGAGATGGTCGTTTGATATCTCGTCTTTGCCTTCTTGCTGCAATTGATTCTTCGTGCTGGGGAGGGTTAGGAACTTCTTCCTCATCCTCAGTATCAACCACATCATCTTCATTTTGGGCAGGATTTTCAACTGAAAGCTTTTCTAACTCCACCTGTTAGAGAACTCTCCCATTCTTCTGCTGCTGTAGATCACCAGTCGACTGATACTTTACACCAGTCGACTGTCCCGAGCTTCTACTGTTCACCTGTTGGAGAACTGTCCCACTCTTCTGCTGCTCACCAGTCGACTGTTCTCGTCCACCAGTCGACTGTCCCGAGCTAATCATGCTGGTTTCATCAAAGGTGACATCCCTGCTGATTACTAATTTTTTCTGTTCTGGACACCACAACCTGTAACCTTTGACACCAGTACTAAAACCAACAAATATAGCCTTTTTGGCTCTTGCATCAAGTTTAGTTTCAGTTACATGAAAATAAGCAGGACAACCAAATATATGCAAAAAACTATAATCAGATGCAGGTTTACCACTCCATACCTCAATAGGTGTTTTGCCTTCAAGTGCTGCTGATGGTAAACGGTTGACAATGTGGCTTGCATATATAACAGCTTCTGCCCAAAATGTCTTCTTCAATCCAGACTGTGCTAGCATACATCTCACCTTCTCAAGTAAGGTTCTGTTCATCCTTTCTGCAACCCCATTTTGCTGTGGAGTCTTCCTAACTGTGAAGTGCCTCTGGATCCCTTCATCTTCACACAATTTCAGAAACGGATCGTTCTTGTATCCCCTCCATTATCTGACCTCAGAACCTTAATCTTCCTACCAGTCTGATTTTCAACTTTCTTCTTCCAACTTGTGAACAATGTCAAAACTTCATCTTTGTGCTTCATGGTATATACCCAAACTCGTCTGGAGTAGTCATCAACAAATGTAACAAACCAGTGTCTACCACTCATAGAAGGTGTCTGCGTAGGGCCCCAAACATCTGTGTGCACATAATCGAGGATACCCTTTGTCTGATGTACAGCTGTACCAAATTTCACCCTAGTTTGCTTACCCAAAACACAATGTTCACAAAATTCCAACTTGCACCCTTTAGCATCTTTAAGCAACCCTTGCTTCACAAGCCCCTGCAAGGCCTTTTCTCCTGCATGCCCGAGTCGCATATGCCACAACTTAGTAGAGTCGGGAACAACCTGTTTAGGCCTTTCAGTTACACTGGCAGCTTGACCCAAATATGTTTTTCCCTGCAAGAAAAATAAGTTCCTTTTTCTTTGCCCTTTCATCACCACGAGTGATCCGCTAGTCACCTTCAGAATGCCACCTTTACTAGCAAATTTCAATCCACTGGCCTCCAAAGCACCAAGTGAAATCAAATTCTTTTTCAGATCTGGAACATACCATACATCTGAAAGCTCTCTAATAAGACCATCGTGCATTAGCAATTCAATCTTCCCGATTCCCACCTTCTTACAAGGTGCATCATTTCCCATCAAAACTACCCCACCATCCATATACTCTAAAGAAGTAAACCACTCCTTTCTCCAAGACATATGATAGGATGCTGCTGTATCAAGGAACCATACCTCTTGATAAAGTGAGGGACTAGTTGCAAGTGCATAAGAAAAAACATCATCACTATCTACATTATCAACAATCACATTTGCAGTCGAATTTCCCTTATTTCGTAGCTTAGGACAATCCTTTTTCCAATGCCCCCTTTCATGACAGAAAGCACATTCATCTTTGGCTGGTATCTTTCTGTCCTTTGAAACTCCTCTCGATTTGGAACGAGATTTGTTTCCCTTTTTCCCAGATTTGGTCTCAGATCTGGTCTCAGTTCTGCCCCTTACAATCAATGCCTCAGAAGTTTCTCTATCAACCATTTTATCCCTTTTCCTAGTTTCATTATTCAACAGAGCATTTGCAACATCTTCATATTTCACAGTATCTTTTCCATATATTAACGTTGTTGCTAAATGATCATAACTTGCAGGTAATGAATTCAACAGAATTAGGGCTTTATCTTCATCTTTAATTTGCTCATCCAAATTTAACAAATCAGCCAATAATTTATTAAATGATTCAACATGAGCATTCATAGACATACCTTCAATATAGGTGAAGCGAAAAAGCCTCTTCTTCAAATACAGCCGATTCTCCAAACTTTTCCTCATGTATTTGTCTTCGAGTTTCTTCCACAACACCGCAGCAACGGTATCCCTCATCAAATCATACTTCTGAGCCTTCGCAATAAAGAGCCGAATAGTCCCACACGCAACTCGATTCAACTTCTTCCAATCTACATCGGACATATTCTTTGGTTTTTCTACCTCCAAAGCAACATCTTGTTCTTGTTGAACAAGAACATCCAACACCTCACACTGCCACATCCCGAAATTGTTTGTTCCATCAAAATTTTCAACTTCAAATTTTGCGTTGTGAATCGTTGTTCTGGACGAACTCGATCCCACAACATCCTTGTTTGCATCTGCATCACTCGCCATCTTCCTCTAGGTCGAACCGAAAGCTCTGATACCACTTGTTGTGCAGAATACGAATCAAACAACCAACAATCAAACGAGAGAAACAGCGAAAAAACAGAAAAACAAGCAAAAACAAGGACACACAGATTTAATGTGGTTCGGCAAACAAGTGCCTACATCTACGGGGCGGTTGGGGTTCTCTTCTTCTTCAAATAATCACCAATGGGCGAAAACAAACCCTTACAAAAGATGATGGCTACAAAACCGAATAGAGGTCTCTAATTTTCGTCACTCCTTACAAAACCCTAACGGGTTGTATTTATAGGAAAACTATTGGGCCTTTCGAAATGGGCCTATTCTGGATTAAAAACCCACCTACAGTCGACTGATCATCTTACCAGTCGACTGATAAATACTTCGGGACAGTCGACTGAACCCACATGCAGTCGACTGACTACTGCTGTATCCTTAGCCTTTGAAAACTCCTCTCTGGACAGTCGCCTGATCCTCCAACCCAGTCGACTGATGTACTGGAACTTTCGATCGCTGTAGATACGAACCAGAATCGAGCCATTATCCTACATAACCATCCAGAATCAGTAATTTTTAAAGAAACCTGTAATTAACCTAACTACTGTTATCATAACTTTGACTTTAAATATGCGTTGGAACCAGGAAGAAGTCTATTTTCTATAACTTATGACTGATCGACATTTGCTATTCTGTAGCAGCAAAAAATCTGATTTTGGTACAGTAACATACTGCTATCCAGAATTGAGTTTTCATATTTTCATAATATAATCGATTTTATATTATTATATTTGATGCATTGAATTGTATGAATTGCACTGCACGATCTTAGTGTCGTAGTGTCATCACCTTATTGTTCCCCTATTAATCATCTCATCGTTTCCCCATTAACTTTATAGTCCCTATTGTTCCCTATCAGTATCGTAATATTGCCAACCGTTATTGCATGACGACTTAATAAAGAATTATTTAACATGTCAGGGTTTAAAGGTGATTTAAGTAGTGGACAATGTAGTGACTATACTTAGATGAGAGACTGTGTTTCCCTAAATAGTGTCATTGGTTAGTGTTCTAACTATCGTGTATTTTATCTTGCATCAAATAGTGAATCGTGATTAGTGAATAATGATTATCGTTGCCGAGTACATGATCTACAGAGTACACCACTTAGATCTAAACGACGTTGGTTGCATGCATCGAACCTGCAGTATGGGATGCAGTAGTACATGCATTAGTTAGGCCTAAAATGAATAATAGACTTAAGATTGTCATTACATCATCATTGCATATTGTCATCATTATTGAATATTGTTATTATTATTGTTTACCGCTAGTGTTATCATTATTGTTATTGTTATTGACTATCTTTAATCCATTGTTCGGTGTCTTCCTCTACATGATGTACATGACTTGCTCTAAGGACATTATTCTTTTTTTAGATAAACAACTTACAGGTAATCAAGGAGAACTGCCTGATGGATTGGGAGAACAACACTGGCGAAGGAATTGATCGCATCGTCGCTGATTTATTTATCATTTATGTTATGGAGACTTAAATCATTGAACACTGTTATTTTATTGTAATGTGGACATGTGATCCAGAATTGTTACTTTGTTTCGGGATTTGGTTATCTCATTACTATTTCATGTTGCAATTCATTTTGTGATTCATGTGGTTATTCTTATATGCATCCGCGGTTGTATCGCCTTCTTGTTTATATTGTTGAATTGAATCAGTAACAGCTTATCGATGACGCCAATCATTTGTTGGGCCAATATCACGTGCTTGTATTCTGTATTTTTCGAAAGCGGGGCGTAATACTCGCTATTCCCAACGACGAGAACATTTACACTAGACTCAATATTGGGAACGGTGAGTTTAGTACTTTTTTTTGGAAGACTCGCTGTTCATAACGGCGAGGACATTTACACTAGAGTCGTTGTTGGGAACGATGAGTTTAGTTCAATTTTTTTTAAAGACTCGCACAACGGTGAGGACATTCCACTAGACTTGTTGCTGGGAACGGTGAGTTTAGTCCAAAAAAAAGTTATAGAATTTTTTTTCCCGAAAATTCAATAAGTCAAACAAAGTCTTTCACTATCGATGAAATTTCCTACATCCTCGCCGTTCCCAACAACGTGTCTAGTATAAATGTCCTCGCCGTTAGGGAAAAAAAAGAAAAGAAAGGAAGAAAAATAAAGTTATTTCAGTTCATGCTTGGAGCAAGGAAGACTTGCTAGGAGAAGAAGGAAGTCCCATTCTTGGAGCTAAGATCCATCTACTAGGAGTTCATTTTCTTTCTTTAATTAAGGTGGGTGTTTTTTCTTGCTTTCTAAAGTAAAATAGATTGCATGTGTAGGAAAATTGATATTTAAAATTGTTTATACATATGAATAGTGGTTAAATTATAATGATGATACTTAGAATGACAATGAATGTTAGTATTGTCATATAAATAAGTTGAAACGATGTTGTTTGATTGCATGGTAGTACATCGTGATTAGATTAAATGATATGGATATAGATTTGTACATAGAGTTACTAATTCATGTCAAGAAAAGTTACTATTTTGAGTTTTGTTTGCACATCAGAAAATTGTAAAACTTTTTCGAGAGCAACTTGTATGTGTCAGGAACATCCCTTTAAAATTTCATAAGGTTTGGAGGTCATTTACTATTTTAATAAAATCTAAACTCAGAACAGGTTAGTAGTTGACTGGTTGTTAGAAATCTGTACACATTTTGGTTTTTGATCAATTCAGCATTGCAAATGAAATAAATTGAGAAAAGTCAGAACTACGAAATTGTAGTAGACTCGTTAACCCTTCTGAAAAGTCTAAGAAATCAAATTTTCACAAAAAAAAAAGAATTTATAATGAATTTTTCAAGACTGTACAATTGACAGTATTTCAGTATTTCGACCCTACTGTATATTTTGAAGAATTCAGGGTTATAAGAGCATCCACAGTTGTCATTGTTTAAAAAATGCATATATGCATAAATGCATATAGCATTTGGCCAATTTGCTGCAGTCGTCGATTGGTACTTTTACCAATTTAATATATAAAAAATTCAGATGGAACTTCAAGTTGCGTCGAATGAATTTTGCGGACTTTTTATGAATTTTTTATTACTTAAAAATGTTATTTATGATTTTTTAAAAAAATAAAAAATAAAAAATAAAAATTTGTGGGCCCCTCCGTCGGACGCAACATCATGTTGCGTCCAAGGAGGCCCGGGACTCTGGAGTTTTTATTAAATGTTTTTTTTATTTAAAAAGTCGTCGGACGCAACTTCAAGTTGCGCCTGGCGAATTAAAAAAATTATTTTTTTTCGGTGGACACAACATCAAGTTTCGTCTCGTATATTATGCATATAGATATATATTGTGCCATATATAGCAATCTACTATAGCAATTTATTCATAAAATGCATAAATAGCAAACGACTGCAGCTCGTCGTTTGCTGTAAAATGCATTTTATGCATAAATAGCACACGACTGTGGATGCTCTAAATACAGTATTTTGAGGAAAATATAACTAAGAAATTGTAGTAGACTTGTATACCTTTATTTTGATGTAAAGAACGCAAAGTTTCGTAAAGTATATAATTTTCTATAATTTTTACGAATAGCATGAAATGCAGTTTTCTAACTTTGAATTTACTGTTTTACAAATGATACTTAAATGAAGTGATTGAGAACATTTCTCACTGTCTTAAGTTATACTTTGGAAAATAAGAGATCACATTCATGCATAGATGAGATGTGAACTCAAGAAATATATATATATATATATATATATATATATATATATAAAGATGTTAAGATTGTTTCAAAATGAATCAAAGGAAAATGATAAGATGAATTTAAAATGATGAATTTTTTTAGATTATGTTTAAATCTTTATTAACTTATATTGAGGAGGTTTTGATAAATATGAAGAGTGTATTGTGAAAATGAATAGTGTGGGATTGTTCTTAATTGATGAATAAATAAAAACGAATGAAAAGATTTGAATGAAACATGAATAAATGAAATTGAGAACATGAGTTATAAGGGTATGAGTACCCCAAGTTGTTGAATTTGGAAAGATGTTGATTCTAGAGGCTTAGTGATACCCAGGTAACGGTAAAAGTAATGGAAATGAATAATTGGTTTTTGAGAAGTTGCCAATATGGGCTGTCGTTCTCGGTATTTTTGTGTAAGACCGGTAGGAGGGTAAACTAGATCTAGGTGATATTATTCATTCATGTTCAAACTTAAGGATTAGGCACTAAGGGATGTTGTAATAAAACTTGGGCAAACGTAAGTGGGGTGCGTCTATATAATCGGGCGGTGGATTTCGGGACTATAGACCAGGTCAGGTGGTGGATTCCGGGACTATGGTTGCTTGCGGAGCGAGACTAGCCTCAATTAAATTCGGGATTATGATTGATCGGGCGGTGGAGTCCAGGATCATGATTAGTCCGGCGGATAGGAGACAGATCTCCAATATATTCCGGGGCTAGAGCGACACTTGCGGGATGTTCGCACGACGAGGATTTTGTATAGTCGAGCGATGGATTCCAGGACTGAAATCCGTACTCGTGAAATGTCTAAACCTTATTTTGTTACCGTAGTAGGATTTCATGGTGAGGTATTTAACCCTATAATATGGAGTACGTAGGTTCTTGCCCTCAGACATATGTAGGATGGGGTGCATAGAATCCGAACAAGTATATTGTAGTATAACATCTGCAGTAGGCATTAAGTCACATCATACACTGACCTGTTTAGGATAGTCACTTTTTACACTTTTATATGCATTCAAGTTTGAGTGTGCTAAAGTAAGAGATTTCGTTATAATACACCATAGAGAGGATTGTTGTTTATAACATTGCGTCGGTTGTAAGCAACTAACGTGCCCACAGATTTTCAGTGCAGGGCTTGATTGGATTGGCAAAGACTTAAAGACGGTTGATGATAAAGATTATATTCATGATTTAAGTTGCTGATATTAAAGTTGTACTTCTTATTGTATTTTATTCTGCATTGTAACTCTGTAATAAACATTGTTGTGTAATAAAAGAATAATTTCAATTTCCTTGTAAAATTGTACGAATTGAAGTAAAAGATAATGTTGTACTACAAATTATATGTAAATGGAATTCGGGGTGTTACATCATCGGTATGCCGTTAACTCCAACCCAACCATCTGATGTCAATGAAACTCTAGTGTTTAATGATGTTAGTGTTGCAATTAACAAATCCTTAGACTCATTGTGGAATAATTTACAATATTCCTTAACTACATTCATAGTAATTCTTTTGTAATGGGGGTTTAATACGCTTTGGTTAAAAGTCTCTACATTCCTACTTTTGGCAAACGAATAAGGTAATTCATCCCTAATTACTAATTTAGCTATTTCCCTACAAACCATATCATTATCGTAGCTATGACTATCTACTTGACCGATCCTATGGTGTATTTTATGTTGTGTTAGATTGTCTTTAGAAATCTCAGGTTGACATCTATCTATGCGACGCTTAAGTGTATCTATCCCTGATCTTATTTTATACTTATAAGGTATTTGACACATCTTACAAATTTTTAGTCCTACACTTGTATCGTTTTGTGAAGGGATAAAAATTGAAATATTTGTGTACTTCGGAAATTGGTCCTCTTGTTTTACGACATTGAAAATGGGCTTATTCCGTATCTTGTAAATGTATGTCTTCTACTGCTAAATCTTCCATGTGTTTATATCATGAAAACCGAGAATACTATCAAAATTTATAAATGTTTCGTCACTATCTATTTGTGAAATTAAAGGAGTGAAAGGAATGCGACGAGAAGAGCTTGATTATTGGCTACTATATATATCATGTAATCCCTTAGATGTCATCTAATTAAGAAATAATATATGTATGTTCGGAGAAAAATAAAAAAGAGTAAAAAAAAACAAATTATAAACCAGTGTACGTTCTAGAAAAAATATCCATACAAAACAAGTAAAACAAAACACAAAATTGATATGATCTTAGAGGTATGGGTTTGTATTGTTTGATTTTGGTGAATTATTGTTTTTATTTATGGGTTTTTTAAAATTAATTTTTTGATAATTTAAAAAGAAAAAAAACGTCAAACCGTGCATAAAACAAACAACTTTGTAATAAAATATGCGCTATTGGTGCGGGTCAGATCAGCTAATCGTACAGGTTTATTAGGAAAGATTGTAGTATACTATGTGCTAGTGTGTTGAGGGCGACAGTGATTAGACACGTGGATCATTACCCTCCTACACAATGTATGAAATATTGTTTCCGAGTTTTAGAAGCATAGTCCATGGATACCTATATTGGATCGTAGTTGTTTCGACGTGGTTATAATATCTATATAATAAAACACAAAGAAAGCTATCAAGTGATTCTCTTTCAATTCCCCCAAAATCAAAGGTCCAGATCTAACCTCACAAAACATATTTTTCCCCCCAAAAGTTTCCATCCAAAACTCAAATTCAAATCTCCCACCCAAAACAACTTCTATATTTATTTAATTATTTTTTTTTTCTCTCTCTCTCTCCCTCTCTCCCCCTCCCTCTTCTATTCAAAAAATTAAGAAAATAAAAATTTTAATTTTTTTTTAAAATTAAAAATTAAAAAACTAAAAAAATTAAAAAATTAAAAACTATAAGAATAATTCAAAAAAATCATATAATATGTTATTTGCTATGTGTTTGCTACATGAATTAATTTGCTGGACCTCCAAAACTATTTTATATGATCAAACAAGGTGCACCATTCCGAAGACGTGCCGTAGGCACGTGTCAACGGGCAAATCTAGTTATAATATAAAATAGCATAAATTACAAAGGAAATATAGTACTATCTAAAGTGACATACGTCATGTGTATCCACCTCAGCTATACGTGCAAGCTTATTGGGAGAACGGTGATCCACTTCATATATTTGCCCTTGTAGCGGTGGTTATTAGTCACTTGAACCATTCCCCTATTGCACAATCTATGAAATTTTAATTCTGGAAGTTTTGGGAGCATAGTTCATACATGGATATTGAGAATGGAATGTAGCTCGCTTCGCTTGGCACATAAATCATATTGATAATTTAAAAAATATCGTAAATCACTACTGGCTAAAATGACATATGTCATATGTATTCACCTTAGCTAAGCCTCCGATATTTTGCCATTTTAGGGACCCTCTAATTTGTACGCGTAAAAAAAATTATATTATAATTAGGAGTCCCTAAAAATAATTATTTGAATTTTTCGCTTTGGGTCCCCCGGAAACTCAGGACTGGCCCGGGGAGTCCACTTCACACTTTTTCCCTTGTAGTGACAATAATTAGTCACAAGAACCAATATTTTTTTGCAACATGTATGAAGCTTTTGTGTCTGAGAGAGTTCTGAAAGCATACTCCATACATGGATCTTGAGATTGAGTGCATCTCTTTCAATGTTGAGATCATATTAATAATTTTGAGGCAATTTCGTTTAAGTCACACTTCTTCCTTGTTTTTTTATGGGATAAAAGATGACCTCTGTCATCGTTTCATTAATGATAATTAACGAAACCAAGTAGTGCTAGATTACATCCAAAACAGGGTCCTAACGCACCCTTAATACCACCTCCGACATACAACAAACTAGTCGGAATAAAGTATCAACATGAATACATCACCATAAACAAAATACATCAAAAGTATCAAAAGTAGCACATCCTCTATCGGCTAAAGAAGCGTGTTCTCCCCTCCACAATTTGATGCTCTACTCATCCTCGCTCAATTTTAGCTTCTTCCTTGCTCCAACGTATCCTACCCAATCATGAATAAGAAGGAAGATTTTATGCATAGAAGTAGAAAATTTGTTATGAATATTTCGAAAGCATGAGTTGTTTCGATCTAGCCTAGACTCCACATGGTTGCTGCTAGTGCTATCTCCCAAGCCCGTTTGTCATCTATCCTAATGAGTTTTTCCCTCCACAGACCCCACACGTATGAGGTAAAGGTGGGACACCGTGCACACCCGAAACCCCTACATACTAATTCCCATGTAAGCACCGCCTTACAACATGTGGAAAATAAGTGTGTAGTATCCTCGTCTGCATTTAAGCAGCTATCGCATTTGACATCGATTTGCATATTTCTTTTCCTAAGCTTGACTTTGGTCAGAATTGCATCGTTGTGCACCAGCTAGCTAAATACTTTAACTTTTAGTGGAGCTGAGTACCCCAAATAGCGTTCTCCTCTTTGCATATTAGCCCTCCATCGTTAAGCCATTTGTACGTAGATGCCACTGAGAAGGCTTTTGACTCCTCGAAGTTCCACCATCTTTCACCGGCCTCGTTAGTCATTTGACCCCCTTCCGCTTGTATAAACCTGTTAAGCTCTTCGAGCTGTCTGATGCTATCTTGTGTCAATCGATTTGATACCGTCAGTGTGAGTTTTCCCCATTTTCAAACATCTGCCACTAATGCGTCGGTGTTGATTGCTACTACTGCGGCGTGTGGGAATAGGTTTTTTAGTGCTCTGTTTCCGCACCATTTATCCCTCCAAAGTCTAGTACTCTTCCCGTTTCCTATCCTGCACCTTGTATTTGTGTTAAAAATCTATCCTTGTTTGGTCACTCCTTTCCAGAGAAACGATACCCTTCCGAACGCACTCCGCCCGCTGAATCGGTATTTTTTCCGAACGAGTAGGACCACCAACCTCTTCTTCGTTTGTAGATCTTCCACCACCACTTACTGAGCAATGCTCGATTCAGGTCGTGAAGATTTATGATTCCAAGCCCTTCGAATTCTCTTCTCTTACACACTCTACCCCACTTTACGAGGTGAAACCCTTTGTTACCCTCATCTGTTCCCTTCCATAAGAATCATCTTCTCAACCTATCTATCTTGTTAATAACCCACTTCGGAAGTTCATAGATCGACATCAGGTAAAGTGGAATTGCATCAAGGACCGAGTTGAGAAGCGTAATCCTTCCCCCTAATGACAGATATCTACCCTTCCATCCTGCCAATTTCTTAGCAATATTCTCAATAAGGGGTGTCCAGTCCTCTCTAAGCATTGGTCCCGGCCTAATTGGCATCCCTAGATATTTGATCGAAAATTCGGAAATCTCGCATCCTAAAATTGCAGTGATAGTGTTTGCCAGGATAGATAACTGTTCGCTAATAGGGATCACGCAGCTCTTCCGGAGATTTACTTTCAAACCCGACCAACCTTGGAAGCAAGCCAACGCCGCTTTAATCGCTACGACTTCTTCAACTTTTGTGCTTCCAAATAACAGTGTGTCGTCAGCATACTGAAGAATAGTCATGGACTGAGCTATTCCTTTGATCTCAATTTCCTTCATGACATTGTTTTCATGTGCTCTCTTAATCATTTCAGTCAGTCCATCAGCTATGATGGCGAATAGCAGAGACGACAATGGATCCCCTTGCCTAAGTGCTCTTTTGCAACGGATTTTCTTTCCTTGCCGTCCATTTACCTGTACGATCGTTTTACCTCCTTGGACACATAGCTGGCTCCATGATCTCCATTTCGCTCCGAAGCCTTTAAGTTTAAGTGCTTCATCCAGACATCCCAGTGGATTGAGTCATAAGCCTTTTCGAAGTCTAGCTTGAGGAGGATTACCTACCAGCATAACTGCTTCCGAATCAAGGTCCCATACTCCACATTGTTGAATCTCATAGTAAAAAGTGCTTGTACTAACTTATTAACTACACACATTGAGTTTCTCTCTCTAGATTTTCTAGAGAGAGAAGCTCCCCAAAAAAGCCAAAAAAACAAAAACCCTAGATCTAGAGACTGTTTGGAGGGGGTGGCAGCCGGGATCTCGTCGCCCCCTCCCCGATCGCCGATCGACGCCCAGATCTGCAACGCACTTCTCTCCACCCCCTCTCTCGCCGCGACTGGGTTTGCAACCAACTCACCTCCGTCCTATTGCACCTTCCGCATCCGCTCCCCTCCCTCCTCCGATGACCTCGTGCGAACCCTACTCGCCCATCGCCATGGAGCTCTGGCGCTCACGTGACCGCCCTCCAGATCTGGGATGCCAGCGTGTGCCGAGTGCGATGTGCGTCGTGCGATGCGGCCAGGCGGCTGCGAGGGGCTGTCGTAAGACGTGTCCAGGCATGCATCGACGAGGGGCTCCAAATCTGTGACTTTGCGTCTAGATCCGGGTTGCTTTTGGAGTTGGGGCTTGGGGTGAGTTGATTTGGGGTTGGTTGGCTTTGCTAAATGTTTGCCCGGATGTTCTTCGGGCTTGCCACCATATCCACACTCTCGGGGCCAATCACGACGATCTGCGGCTATGATTTGGTTTTTGCGAGGGTTGGTAGTGCGTGTGAAGAACCCGGGTGTGCTTCTCTATCTGCGAGTCACTTTGATGAACGGGTTATGATGTTGTGCACGATTGTGGAGCTTGGGCCCTCCGTGGTGTGCGCTCACTTGTCTCTACTTTCGGGGTGCTTGTCTCAACTGTCGCGGAGAGACTATGTCGCGCCAGAGCATCCTCCCGAGCCTGTTGTCGCGAACGCCATGAATCTGGGGTTCAAGTGTGATCAGGACGATGCTGAGGTGCACCCCCCTCCCAAAGTACGCTGTTTAGCACGATTGTGGAGCTTGGGCCCGAAGATGGGGTCCCTCCATGATGTGCGCATTTGAGTGTCCTACGATGTCGCCAGTGTAGTCGTCACAATGCCTACTATTAGGCGATTGAGCTTCCTCCAACTTAGGCCACTAGCTTGTGACAGCGTTGCCTCTTCCCTCGGATTGGGAGTATGAGTCGAGATAAGTCTGCGTGGTGAGAAATCGCCGGAGAGAGCTAGAGCGTGAGAGAGGTGAAAGTATACTCTCCACGGCTCTCTCCTGGAGCGTGGTGTTTGGTGGGGTGAGCAAGATAGTTGGTTGGTGAGACATCGTCTGAGAAAGCGCTATCGTGTGAGAGGTGAAAGTATCCTCTTCATGGCTATCTCTTTGGTAGTGGCTGTGGGAGCGATTGGCCCATTTGTAGGATGAGTTGTGGAGATGGTGGGAGGGTGCGATCGCTGTGCATGTGCCGTGGGGTCAGAATTCGATCTGCGGGGCTTTGGCTCAAAGATAGGGTCCCCTCAGCGAGGTGAAGGCAAGGATCGGCGGGTGATAAAATTTTGCCAGACTTGTTTCAGGTGGGTGTGCATGTGCCGTGGAGGCTCTGTACGAAGCTAAACTGACGTACTTACAATTTTGCTGGACCGAGCTTGGTTGTCGGCCCATCGTCCAGAGTTGTTGGAGGAATTTGTTGTTTGTACGCGTCATGTTTCTTCATGTATATTTTATTTTCAGTCTGTAGTTTGTGCTTTGGCCCAGTACTCTGGGTTTGTTTCGTTAAGCTCTAACTAATGAAACAGGGTGGCCCGATTCCACCTTTTCCTTCAAAAAAAAAGGTGCATGTACTTTTAGATACCTACCATCACACCCGATACTAGACTCTATACACGCTTACAACTAATGATAACAAATGAACAACATCACGGAGTCCACTTGAAAAAGAGTTTCTCTCTCTAGAAAATTCTAGAGAGAGAAACTAGATTTGAAAAAACACCCAACAAAAAACCCTAGATCTACAAGCCTACCTCCCCCCCCCTTCGTCCCCCCTACCCCTCCTCCTTCCATCGCAGTGCATCCACGAGACGCAGTTGCAGTCATGCAGAGGCGAGGAAATGCAGATCCAGTCGCACAGCGGCGACGCAGATCCAGTCGCACAGAGGCGACAAGATCCAGTCGAGCGGCGGCGGCGCGCTCCACGAGATGCGCTCCACGACCCTCTCCAGCTGCGACGCGCTCCACTTCCATCCCGCGATTGGTGGGTGGTGGCTGTTCAGTGTCGCTGCCCTGTTGCGCCCTCCCGGATCGTCGACGGCAACATCACGCCTCGCCTCCCCAGATCACAGAGCTTATCCACCGGTGCGATGCCGTACTTCGACTGCAGAGTTTGTCGTCGCGCAGATCATGGATGTTGATCGCGCCTCCTTAGGTTGCGGAGCGACGTCTTCGTCCCGCCAGAGCATCCTCCCATGCCTTTGGTCGCGATCGCCTCAGATCTGGGTGATGGCAAGATGCCCCCCTCCCCTCCGCGCCTCACATTGCTTCCCGACTTCGAAGGTGGACAGCTCCCACGGTGGGGAGATCCAGGTACACCTGCGGTAGGGAATATTTGCTATAAGAGAGGGGGAGTGTGAAGTTTGCACGATTGTGGGGCTTGGGCTTGAAGATGAGGTCCCTCCATGATGTGCGCTCATTTGTTACAACTTCTGGGGTATCCAACGACGTCGCCGGTGCAATCTTGATAGCACCTACTATATTGCTATTGAGTTTCTTCCACCTTAGGCCACTGTCTCGTAACAACGTCATCTCTTCCCTTGATTTGAGAGTAAGAGTCGAGATGAGTCTGTGTGGTGAGAAATCGCCTGAGAGAGCAAGAGCGTGAAAGAGGTAAAGGTATCCTCTCCTGGAACGTGGTCTTTTTGGTGGGATGAGCGAGATAGTTGTTTGGTGAGAAATAGTCGGAGAAAGCACATTCATGAGGGAGGTGTAGGTATCCTCTTCACGGCTATTTCTTTGATAGCGGCTGTGGGAGCTGTTGGCGCATTTGTAGGATGAGTGGTGGAGATGGTGGGAAGGTGCGGCTGCTGTGCTTGTGCCGTAATTCGGCTTGCGGGGCTTGGGCCCAAAGATGGGGTCTCCCCAGCGAGGAGAAGGCAGGGATCGGTGGGTGATAAAATCCTGCCAGATTAGTTTCAAGTGGGTGTGCATGTGCCGTGGAGGCAGTGTACGAAGCTAAACTGACGTACATACAATTTAGCTGGACCGAGATTATTTGTCGGCCCACCATCCAGGGTTGTTGGAGGGATTTGTTGTTTGTACGGATCATGTTGCTTCATGTATGCTTTATTTTATGTCTGACCCAGTTCTCTGGGTTTGTATCATTAATTTCTTATTAATAAAACAGGGTGACAAGATTTCACCTTTTCCTTTAAAAAAAAAACTAATGATAACAAATGATATATTTATTAGTGTAATTCGAGAGTTAAGATTGTAGGTTTTATGGACAACCATCGACTTCAAATCGTTTGATTACACATTCGGTTTCCTAATTATATCGACCACCTAATTTAAACTAGTATAATGCACGTGCGATGCACGTTAGTACTGACTAAATGAATGAATTTAGTCACTCATCTCACTATTGAACTGAAGCTACTCACAACATTGCATTAAAAGAGCTGAAAACTAATTGTTAATTTCATAAATATTTTTTTCAGTTATCTCAATCTCCAATATCAAAAGAAGAATTCTATTTTTTTTTCCATATAGAATTTAATGTACCTCGAAGTGCAACACATCCTGCCTTTTCCTCCAACACAACCCAAACGCCCCTAGCCTCCCGCCATCATAACTCTCCACCTTGCCGAACACCAAGCACCACCCGAAGCTCCCTGCCTTCACCTCTCCGTTGCTCCAGCAGAGCCTCACCCCATCTCCGTCGAATACCCCTTCCCCTTCGTCTTCAACCTTCACCACTCTCGACTTCGAACTCCTTCATCCTCCACCGCCTGTCGTCGTCCCAGTCGCGACGCACCCTCGTCGCCGTCTTCGACTTCGTCAGCCAATCAAGCGCCTCACCATCTCTCGAGCTCGCGCCTCCATCGTCGCCGTTGTCGCTCAAAGCTCACCCAGGCCCTTCGTCGTCCTCCTCACATCGCCCGCATCCACCTTCAACTCCGCCATTGCCGCCGTCGACTGAAGCACCCCACCTTCGAGTGCCTCCCGCTCGAGCCACCGATTCGCCTCCGCCTTGCGCCGCCGTCGCTTCCCGACCGCGTCGCACAGCAAAGCCCCTCCCTCATCGCCTTCTCCTCTGCCTTCAGAACCCATTCCTGTCGCTGCTTATCTCTCCCGTCGCCTCGAATCCCCTCCATCTCGACCTCCTCTATTTCTGGAACTCCGTCGCCTCAACCACCACCGATTGCACCCCGTCGCTCGACCACCCTCGCCTTGCCGCAGTCGTCACCCACTCCCGCCATCTCTCTCTTTCTCTGTGTCGCATACTCGCATTTGGGAAGAAGAACAGAGAAGAGAAGGATTAGGTCTTTGTTGCTGTTTGATGTCGATTTTTGAGGAGTGCGGATTAGATGGAGGGAGGGAAGAGGAAGAGACGGTTTTGATTTTTTAGGGAATGGAATTTTATGGAGAGATTGAAGTAAATGTGAAGTGAAAATTACGCTTGTGCCCTTTGATTGTGTAGGGACTAGGGGTAAAATTTGACAAAATTAACCCTGCATTTTTTTTAGCTTTTATGTTTATGAGGTCATGATAATAAAAAACTGCCAAAATGAGACTTTGCTTAATAATAGTATAGATGAGGGCATGATAGTAAAAAGCCGTCAAAATAAGGCTTTGCTTAATAATAGTATAGATATATTTCTTAATTTTCATACAATAGCTCAAGCATATAATGTGTTCAGATAAATTAAATTTCATATTGGCCTGAGCAAATATAGCTACATGTAAATTGTAAACCAAACTGTACTAACAAGAACTAAAGAATCATCTTAAACTGATAGGGTTGGCTCCATTATCTCTCCCCTCAACATTCGATGTTCTTTTATTGTATTAAACAACACTAGTATTATACACGTACTGTGCACGTGGAAAAAATTGGGGGAATGAAAAGAGTAAAAAAAAAAAAAATCTAGCAGCACGTGCGTTGCACGGGTTGGGTTAAGGACAAATTACACTAAGATCTTCTCCCATTATAGTAGTAGAGATTAATGCAGCACATAATATATAATAAAAAGGGAAGGGTATGAGCAACTTGCTCATTTAGTAAATAAGCAATGAGTAATGCTTTAGCCACTACCAATTTCACTATCATTTTCTTCACTACCTTAGGTGGCATACTCCTATTAGAGAGTTCCCCCACCTACTCTATCTTTTCCTACCTATTGCACTACAAACCGTTAGGCCTTTAGCGGCGTTTCTATCGCGGCGTTGCTTAGTAACGCCGCGATAGGTAAAGGGGAGTTTTATTTTTTTAGAAACATATGCTCTATACCGGCGTTTGCAATAAACACCGTGATTGACTCCACCTTTAACGGCGGTCAACCCCTCTCAATCGCCTATTTTAATTTTTGTTTTTTATTTTCATTCCCCCCTCGCGCGCCCCCCCATCCCCCCACACCAAAAATAAAATTTCTCTTCTCTTCTCTCTCTCTCTCCCGCTCACGAACCCTAACCTCCATTCGCTGTCGCCGTCCCGTCCCCAGTCGTCGTCCCGTCCCCCCTCCCCCCCGAATTTCTCCTCTCTCTCTCTCTCTCCCGCTCACGAACCCTAACCTCCATTCGCTGTTGCCGTCCCGTCCCCTGTCGTCGTCGACCGCAGCTTCATTCGCTGTCGCCGTCCCATCCCCTGTCGTCGTAGACCACAGCCCAGCGTCGCCGTGACCTTCGTGCTGCCCCCACGTCGCCGTGCCCCGACCATCCTAGCACCCACGTCTCTCTCTCACAAACCCTAGCCCCGCCCCGCCCACCATGCCTCGCCGTCGCCGTTGCCGTTCCCGCGCCATCACTCTTGTCATCATCATCTTCCTCCCTCTCTCAAACGCTAGGTATGAATATGAGAATTTAATAATAGGTTAATTTGTAAATTTGAGCATTTGGGATTGTAAAAGGAAAAATTAGGGTTTGTGGAATTGGGGAAAAATTTATGGCTTGTTTGATTGTGGGAATTTTTGTTTTGGAGAGAAGAATAATTAGGGTTTGTGAATGTTATGATTATGATGTATTAATAGGTATGATTGTATCATTAGTGGTGAGTTTGATTCCTATGAAGTAAGATTGTATCAATAGTCTTATCCGGTTGATCTAGATTTGTGAATGCATCCATAGGGGGGAGAAGCTCTCGAATCTCTCTTAGGAAACACTAGTATATCTTCAATTCCTGGGTATGATTCAGTATCTAAAGGCTATCAAACTACTACCGACCTTGGCGATAAGATTGTGAGTTAATGTGATTGACAAAAATTCGTCTCTTATATTGGATAAGGTAGTATTGTGAGATTTAATTTTTGTGTGACATTTGTCTTTAGTATGTAGTTGTGGACTCTGATCATTCAACTGACGTTGAAATCCATGATAAGTTGACAGGAAAATGGTGAGATTTGGTGTTCTTTTTTTGCTGATAGATTGTCCAATTGTGCACACATGGTGTTTGATTTAATTTATCATTGGATTTATAGGTCTGAACCTATGGTATTGGGTATGAAACCTGTCCCGTTTAAAGGCCACTCGAATGTTCTTGTAAATAAGGATTGGATTTTGATCCTTAAGAGAGGACTCCCCTGGTGACACTGCCTGGTTTCTCAAGGTTTGCACTCTTCGTTTTGTTTTATATATCTGTTTTAGTCTACTAGCAGCTGGACTTGATTGAGCAATGGATTTTAGTTCAATTAGTTATGTTAGTGAACGACCTTATGGTTAGAATTTGAAGTTTAATTATAGAAGTTATGCAGTCACATTATATACATTCTTGTTTGTATTAATCTTATCTTTCTGATTTGGTAGGTTGACACTCACGACCTTATGGTTAGAATTTGAAGTTTGATTATAGAAGTTATGCAGTCACATTATGTACATTCTTGTTTGTATTATTCTTATCTTTATGATTTGGTAGGTTGACACTCCATTTGTTAAAGAGCCAAAGAAGCTATTGGGCACTGGGGTAGTAGCTTGGACGGAAGGAGTATTCCAAAGTGCCTCTTTCATTTCACATATTAATTATAAGTACAATGATTGAGTTGTATGTTTTTTTCTAGAGACACTGACTGGATGTTTTATCTCAGATACCTACTTCCAGAACATGTTGCCTCATGTCATTTGCGAATCCATTATTCTGCTCATACAGATGTGAACATAAAGTTTCAGTCACATCGCAGCAGGTATGAAAATGTGCACAAAACAGTTATCCTAATTTGTGATTGAAGTCATGGTTCCCTTTTGATTTGCGTTAGTTTTATTCCTTTTGATTTGCATTAGTTTCAATAGTTACGAACTTACGATTGAAGATTATGGATTGAATCAATAATTTTGGACTTTGCCATTTAAGAATTTGAGATCAAGCTAAAGAATTTGAGATCAAGCTAAGGTTACAAATGTCTTTTATTCTGTAGATTTAGTCTCACAAACATTTAGGGGGCATTTGGCAATCTTATTTGCATTGCAACTGCAGTTGTCAGTTGTAGTTACAGTTACGGTTGCAATTTCTATGATGTGGTAATAATATTGTAAGTGCAACTTAGACAAACTTAATTCCACTTGCAACTTATTAATTTGCACCCAAAATGGGTACCAGTTGAAAGTTGCAATGACTTTTAAGTTGCAAATTTAAAGTGCCTGGCCAAACTTTGCAACTAAATTGCAACTTAAGTTACCAAATGAGGTCTAGTGGCAAAGCAATTGGGTGTTTCAGAACACCCTATTTCTATTTGTACACTCTAGATAATTAGCTTTATACTTCTTTTTAGTTATAAGTTCATAGTTGTCATCATCTAATGCCTTTTATTACAGCCAGTTGGGTTAAAGAGCATAAAGTTTCATAAAAGATTTGACCAGAGTTGCAGATAAACCATCAGAGTTAAAAATAACATGTCCCCTTGTTTTTAATGGCAAAATCTTTGTCATGGAAACCAACATTTATAGACAGGGCACACATGTCCCCATCTTCTTTATTGCTTATAATGTACAAACTTTATTCAACTGGGAAAAAGATTATCATATCTTTATGCAGAAATTTCAACCTAGATTGGTCATTTGGAAGCTACCTCATGAGTAAACTAGACTCTGATGCGTGCATTGATCTAATTGTTAAAGAATTGTGAACAATTGGTTTACAGCTACTTGACAAATTGATAGAAAGTTACCGAACCACTTCACCTTTTTTATCATCTTATTATGTGGACAATCATTATATGGTTATTTATGGAAAAATGAAGTGTTTTGGAAACCCCTTACTCGTACATCAGTACATTCAGTATGATTTAATTGTTAACGAAATGGTAACAATCAGTTTACAATTTGCACCCGGGAGTACTCAAAGAGTATCGGCATCCGATACGCTCCCGACACGGGTACGTCGGGTCGGGCATTCGAAAGTACCCGTGCTTCCTAGGTGTCCAGTGGCATTTTGCCAGTGATGCATACATATGATGTGGACATTGTTATGAGATTTTATATAATTGCTTCGGTACAATAGGTAGTGATATCTAAGGAAACATAGATGATTTGAGGATTGAGGTTGCACCTTAGTTGTTGTTCAAGTTCCTTTTCTGTAAACAATCCAGTGAAGGTTGTTTTATATTTGAAATTGGCTTGAACCAAAGTTTGAAAAGCCAATAGCCTTTGTAACACAGCTGAACAACTGTTGTTGGGAAGTCATTGTAAACAACAAGACTGGCCATAAATTGAAGGCATGATTTTGGTATGTTTTGTCATATACAAATTGGCTATGCATATTACATGCAAATGTATTTAATCTTCATGTCAACCAACATTTGAGAACCCACTTTAGGTTTTTACAATTAAAAAATTATAAATGTAGTATATAAATACCCACCTCATTGGTTATGCAATAACGAAGAAATTTTTCTTCACTAGTAACCATTTGGTAAGTAATTATTGTCTGTTCACTATTTTAATTGTAATTATTTCACTAATCCTTATCTGCCGGTGAACCCATCTGCAATTGAGGGAACCTTACAGGTGGGTTTGTGGGTTTGGGTTTTAAGGACATCAAATTATCTTCTTGTTCTTCATTATTGTTTTTTCTCACAAATTATTTATTATCCAGCCTATGCTAGGCCTCGATGGAAAGAAAAAGGAGCCTGAAAGTAATGTGCTTCTTGCTTCTGTGGAGAATATGCAATATGCTGTAACAGTTGATGTCATTCACACCGTAAGTGTTTGTTCTTGTTCGCCTTGTTTTTGTTTCATTCTTCTAAGTGTAGGTGAATAATTATCTTTGCAATTTACAGGTCTTTTCAGCATTTGGTACTGTCCAAAAATTGCAATGTTTGAGAATAATGGTGGGATGCAGGTACTAATCCAGTTTCCTGGTAAGCAGGAAGCTGTATTTTGTATTTTAGTTTCTGGTGATGCTTTGCACTAGATTTGAAATATGTCATGCTTAATTTCTATGGGGTTACCATCTACTCCCTATTTCTACATCAGAGAAGATCACAAAAGATTTGAACCAAGATATCCATATTATCATATTAAAATTTCCATGTTTGATATGCATTAAAATGATATGCATATTTAATGTTCTCTTAGTTTGTATTTTTTTGTAAAATTAATGAACTGATGTGGTAACTGCAGATTTCTGAGCCCACTTTCAGCAGCTCCTCTGGTTGCTTTGTCTGGGTTTGGTCTCTACGAGCTTGGGTTTCTGTCTTTTTACTTTTTATAAAGATGCAACTTCCATATGCGGTTTCACTAAAATAAACGGGTGGCTAGATTCATCTGAACTATAAAATTTATTTTTTAAAAAATTAAAAAGAAAGAAATAAAAAACCAATCTTATAGCAGTGATCCTAAATCCAAACCCAAAATCTGACCCTTCTCCCTATTTACCAGTCTGTACTTCTGTTCCTCACCGTCTCTCTTGAGTTTGTCTTGTGATCACTTTGTCCTAAGAATATATATTTCTGCTACTTCCCATAGTAATTGCGGGATATTTTTTGTGCACGCAGGTTGCCAAGTGCATTGAAATAGGGCTTCCAATGATAGTTGTTCTGATAATCATTTCACAGGTATGGAGTGAAACTTAAGTTGACTAGCTAAGAACAAAAGGCCTCCACATAAATTTGTTAACTTACGTATCATTTCCCATCTGCAGTATGTACCCCATGCTATACATTCACAGAGACCTGTCTTCGACCGGTTTGCTATCATATTTTCTATCGCAATAGTGTGGTTTTATGCCTTCCTGCTCACCATTGGTGGGGCATACAAGAATGCAGCACCAAAAACACAACTTCAATATTGTCGCACTGATAAATCGGGGCTCGTTGGTGTTGCTCCTTGGTTTGTTCAGTTGCTTGCCTTGATGATTTTCTCCTAAAGATAAGGTTTTTCATTTCTATTTTCATTGATCTGTTAGTTTTTACCCTATGCTATGTGTCAATTTTTGGTTTGCAGGAGAAGAGTTCCATATCCATTTCAATGGGGAGCTCCATCATTTGATGCTGGAGAAGCTTTCGCCATGATGGCGGCTGCATTTGTTGGTCTTGTGGAGGTTTGTATATTCTCCGTTTCATCAGATAGAAGATCACATGAAATATGTCATGCTTAATTTCTATGTTATTCCATATTATCATATTCGATTTGTTCGTAGAGTTGATTTCCATCTTCTAATAGGTGAGAAGGGAGAAGATTAGCGAAAGGATGAGGCTACTTCAGGACCTTGTGCCAGGATGCAATAAGGTAATTTAGTCTCTAAGTTTGCCTTTTATTCCCTCGAAAAAAATAAATCTATTTCATTAACATTGTTAATATAATTCTAATCTGATAGATCACTGGCATGTGTAATGGTTAGTTTTTCTGCTGAATGGTAATTTGAACTTATTGGACTCTACTTTATTGGACTCTACTTTGTAGGTTTTTATATTGTTTTTTGTGATTGTATCATTTCTGTTTGAGGTCCTAGCTCTGGTATTTTTAAAAGGTACGAGTTAATGTCAGACTTTTATCTCTTGCATGTTATTTGACATGACTAAATTAGTTTGCAGAAATATTTTTTTTTCCCCCAAAATTTTATATAGCTTGGACAAGTTATCTTTGTTTTACCCCTTCCCTACTGATTCTTCTTAATCAATATCTTAACTGACACCTAAATTGTAGTGACAAATTTAAGGTTCATTAGTCACAAAAGCGGCAAATTTCATAAATAATTTGCAATTTGGAAATCAAGATTTGGTGAACAACTCTATAAATATGCCATGATATGTTGCTATTTAAGACCTACTGATGCATCCGTTGGAGGCATGGTCAGTTGGATTTGTGCTTTTTTTCTTCTTTTGTTTGACAAATTGAAGATGAAATATTTATGTTTTTCAACAGGGCCAGCGGATTCCATCGGTTTCTAGTCACGCACATACACTAGGGCAAAATAACGACGGAATTGGAAGAACACCGGGCCACACGAGGAGACTCCCTTGCCCTAGTTTGTTGGATTTGGAATTTTTTTTTTAAATGTTTTGCAGGAATCATATCTATGTTTTGTAATCACGAAGTGTTATACAACTTGTACATTTGACACTCGTTGTATGTCAGTTTATATGTGTGAGATATTTTGTTTTCTATTGAGTTATTGTTTTTTGTGATATGTGATGTGACTTTTGGTTGTTGATTATGATGTTATTATTGATTTTAAGATTTAAGCATTTAAATTTAATATGATTACAGGTATTTGTAATTTGCGATTAATTACAGGTTTTTTCAATTCGAAATTTTATAATAAAATGCAAAAAAAAAAAAAAAGTAGAGCTATCCCGGCGTTTAATAGAAAACGCTGGCATAGGTATAGATTCTATGAATAATTCACTCTATTGCGGCGCTGAAAAATGCCGCTGTAGGGTATGCCAATATTTTAGTACAGGCTATTCTGGCGTTTTTGAAGCGCCGCTATAGCTCATCCTTTTTTAAAAAATAAAACGGAAATCCACCTATAACGGCGTTGGGGAAACGCCGTTATAGGTTGACCCCCTATAGCGGCGGCGTCGGTAAACGCCGCGATAGCCCATATAGCTATAACGACGCACGCTGCAATGGCGCTTTTGGCGGCGATTTCAGATGCGCCGTTATGTGCTATAACGGCACCAAAAAACGCCGCGATAGCCGTGTAAAAGTGCCGCTAAAGCCTTTGCGTTTTGTAGTGTTGGAGTGTGCCACCTAAGGTAGTGAAGAGAAATGTAGTGAAATTGGTAGTGGATGTAGCATTACTCATAAGCAATTGATGATGTGATATACATGTGATTATAAAATGTTAAAAAGAATTATTTGTCCAATGTATCACATGCATGCTACATAATCAACTGCTTATTTACTAAATGAGCAAGTTGCTCATATCCCTTTTACCCAATAAAAAAACACATTGATCGTTTAAATTATAGTATTAATTTATCATCACTTCTTTAGGTTTAAACAAATAAGGTAACATAACGGTGAACTTGAACGTGGAGTTGAATCTCTCGTATATCTATCATATAAAATTTCACTATTCGTTATCAAGAAAAGAGTGAATATATTTTGAACTGATGATTTCCTAATTTTTTTTTTGAAAATTTTTTTTTTTTGAAGGAAAAGGTGGAATGTGCCTACCCTGTTTCATTAATCAGCAATTAACGATACAAACCCAGCGAACTGGGCCAGATTACATTCTACATACAGAAAATAAAACATACATGAAGCAACATGACCCGTACAAACAACAAATCCCTCCACAACCCTAGAGGATGGGCCGACAAACAAGCCCGCTCCAGCAAAATTGTATGTACGTCAGTTTAGCTTCGTACATTGCCTCCACGGCATATGCACACCCACCTGAAACTAGTATGGCAGAATTTTATCACCCGCCGATCCCTGCCTTCTACTCGCTGGGGATCCCATCTTTGGGTCCAAACCCTGCAGGCTGAATTCTGACACCACGGTACATGCACAACGATCGCACCCTCCTACTGGCTCCAATACTCATCCTACAAACGTGCCAACAGCTCCCACAGCCGTTACCAATGAAATAGCCATGAAAAATATACCTTCACCTCTCACACAATTTTTTATTAAAATTGTTGAGTTTAGCGGCCGTTGATTCTTACAAAGTTCACGACCAGGGGGTCTAACTAGTGTCGCCATGTTTTTGTCAACTTTCAAAATAACAAAATCGTTATTTTTGAATGGGTTGCACATTTTCAATGACGTTATACAACTACTGATTTGGGGAGAAGTAATCCGCACTTCAGAAATTTGTGAGTAGCTTATATGTAAAACCCTTCTTCTGAATTAATTAGGAGATTGTTGTGTAAATTCGATCATTTACGTAAATCTACTATCTACTATCTACTATCTACTTTTTTTTTCCTTTTTTTTCCCCTATTTAATAGGAGAGTTTGTCACTTTGTCACTTTGAGATTGTAACCAAACAAATAATTTTTTAATATTTTTTTTTCCACAAATGAAATACATACGTTGCACGTATAACTCTAACTCTATTTATTAACAATACACGCGTGTAAATCAAAGTTTTTTCCTTCACCAAATAAATAGTTTTAAAATTTTTTGTCACAAAGTAAATACGTACGTCGCACGTGTACGTACAATTCAAGTTTTTTCCTTAAAAAATTTAAAAAATTGTGTGCAGTGCACGTTCAACTCCAATTTTTTTCAAGTTTAGGGTATTCATCACAAGTGCTCATTACTACCGACTTACATGTATCGCATATTCAACTCTAACTTTTTATTAAAATGTGCATCGCACATGAAAATTACTAGTAACTTTAATGGGTTATTAAATAAAGATTCTCATATACGGTCAATCATATAAATTACGATTCTCATATACGGTAAATCATATAAATTACTTAATGCAGTAAAACCTCTATATGATCATAATGTTGGGACTAAACTAATCTCTACTATTTTAATGGGAGAGTTGGAGTTTGTAACAAACAAACTCTAACTTTGTAACAATATAAACACGTATAATACACGTCCAAACTATATCCAACAAATATAAATGTGCACCGCACGTGCAGCCCAAATCAAAACATTCAAATATATATATTTTTTCTTATTCGATACATATTTATTTAATTTGACTATACTTTTTGTAGACGTGCTTTGCACGTACATTATACTAGTCTCTACTATTTTAATTGGAGAGTTAGGGTTTGTAACAAACAAATTCTAACTTTGTAACTATATAAATACGTATAATACACGTTCAAACTATATCCAATAAATATAAATGTGCATCGCACATATAACTTAAATAAAAACATTCAACTATAAATTATTTTTTCCCTTATTCAATATATATTCATTTAATTTGATGATTTTATTTTTTGGATGTAATGAACGTACATTATACTAGTTATATATATTTTTTTTGATGAATCGGATAGAGTCGAACGACTCCAGCCATCAAGATATCATATAATGAAAATAAAAATAAGTAATTTTACAAGACGTAAAACTAGTAAATAGACCATGAATACATCAGCAGAATAGTTATCGGGAATAGACATTGCTAACAAGAATTAGAAGAATAAAAACAAGGCCAGCAATACTGGAGGCATGAGCAGCTCCTAAAGGCTCCCTCATCTGCGGGCTCGGCTGATGAAGCAAGGCAGGATCCGATCACCTGAAGGAAGCAAGAAGGCATCCATCCATTGCCCAAACCCTCGATGACCGCTACACAATGAAACATCTCAAAACTGGAGTGAATAGTCACCTGAATTAGATTCAAAATTGACTGAAGAGAGGATACTAAATGAAACATCTGCACCTTAAAGAGAAGTGCAACATGCTAGTAAGAAGAGAAATAAGTTCAATAGCTGGGAGTCAAGGATACGTTAAAGCATCAGAAACCCAAAGAGCAAAATGGTGAAGTCGGTGAAAAATAAAACCATCTACAAGCGCAATCACAAAGATAGCCAGACTACCGATCAAGATAAATCGGATCGCACACAGCATTATACATCAAAAGATGGCTCAAAACCAAAAGCCCTCCAACCAAAGAAACCAAACATGAACCAGGCAGACATTAAGAAGCCAATAACAAAGCCATTATAGCGCTAAACAGCTAACAAAACATAAGAGTGACCAATAGTTCAGTAGTCAATCCTCCAACATCAGCTAATTACATAGGTGAGCTCCACCCGAGAAGATGAAACAGTAATAAAGAGGAACAAACAACTAAACAGAGTAGCTGCTGATGTCCTCACAACACAAAAAATAAGAGAGACCCCAACAGCCACCAAAAGAGTAAAGGCCTTAATGCTATACCTGAGCTAGTTAATCCAACAGCCACCAAAATAAAAGAGACCCCAACAGCCACCGACATCAGTTAATTACATAGGAAAGCTCCACCCAAGAAGATAAAACAGTAATAAAGAGGAACAAGCAGCTAAGCCGAGAACCTGCTGATATCATCGCAACCCACAAAATAAAAGAGGCCCCAACAGCCACCAAAAGAAGAAAGGCCTTCAAGAACAACCTGAGCAAACCCAAAATAGCAAAAGCACTAGATGATCCCACCATTAGATAGTGGTAGTGTCTTCGACAGGAACAGAGGAAGCATCCTGCCAAAAATAAGAGAAGAAGAAAGAGATTGGTTATTTGAATCAACAAAGAAAAAGAAAACATCCAGTTAAAATGCATGAAGAGAGCGAAGACAGAGATAAGCATTTTCTAAAAGACGAGAAATAGAAGTGGATGAGTCCTTGGGAATCGATACGGACGACCAAAGTTTAAATAGAAATAAAAATTCATCGATAACCGCAGTTAAAGGGGATCTGCGGTTCTGAAATAATCTACTATTCCTCTCCTTCCAGGTAATCCAGATGATGATATGAACCGCTGAGATCCAAGCGTTATGGAATGACATATTCGGGGGCTTGATGGACCAAACGGAATCTAAATCTAGAGGAGTAGAGACCGTGCCCCACGCCAATGTGCAAATCTTCCATAAAGGAATCACCATGGGGCAACAGATGAAAAGATGGTTAGCATCTTCCGAATGCTGATCACACAAAATGCAGAGTTGACCCCATGCTAGGTTTCTTTTGTTCAAAACTTTGACCGTAAGAAGTTTGTTATTAAAAGCAAGCCAGGAGGTGATCTTGACCTTAAGAGGGACCCAGGAATCCCAAAAATATTTGGCAGTTGAGGATTTCACTCCTCTCGTATTGAGGAAGCAGTAAAAAGATTTAACAGAGAATAATCCATTAGACGACCACCGCCAACCAATACCTTCAGATAATCTCCAAACGTAGCTATTGATATACGAAATGAGTTTATTAAAAACCTCAGATAATGCTGGGGAAAGATCATCCAAGAAAGGAATGAACCAGTAGCGATTGCCGTCCATTAAAGTGAATGAGTCTTCTATAGTAGCCATAGGGAAGACAGACAAATGGAAGAGGGTGGGAAATGCTGTAGTAAGAGAGGTGTTACCAATCCATCGATCAGTCCACAACTTAGCTCTAGAACCATCATAACAATAACGGATGATACCGCACTGAAAGGCCGCTAAGGCTTTCCAAACACCCTTCCAAAAAGGGGAGGCAAGACGATAAGTCGCCTCTGGAAAATCCCACCAAAGGTGGGAACCAGAACGATAATTTCTAACGCATTGAACCCACGGCAAGTGGTCAACATTATGAAGTTTCCATAACCATTTACCTAGAAGCGCGATGTTATGTTGTCGCAAATCTAGGGCACCAAGCCCCCCTTCCTACTTGGAAGAACAGATCAATTTCCATTTACACAGGTGGGAGCCTGGTTTAAATGCTGAGGAGCCATTCCAGAAGAAATTACTACGAATTTGATCAATTCTTTTAATAACCCACGAAGGTAATAGGTAAAAAGACATGAGATAAAGGGGCATGGCTGAAATCACCGAATTGATGAGAGTAAGTCTGCCACCTCTAGACATAAGCTTGCCGGACCATCCGTTGAGCCTGGCCTCTACTCTATCAATAAGAGGGAACCAATCTGATCTATGCAGTTTACCCCAGCGAAGAGGAATACCTAAATAGGTGATAGGAAAAGACGCTACAGGGCAATTAAAAAAATGGGAAACCTCTTGCTGGCGGTTGGGCGAACCTCCCAACCAAAGCACAGAAGATTTTTGAAAGTTAATCGATAGTCCAGACGCCAACTCAAAGCAATAAAGGAGAAGTTTAAGGTTACGAAGGGAGTGTAAGTTCGGTTTGGTGAAGATAATAGTGTCATCAGCATATTGGAGATTGAGTACTCCCTCGAAAACATGGGAACTGCCAAGACCCTCAATCATATTCGAATTCCAAGCATTACGCAAAAGTTTGCTGAAAACGTCTGCAACCAGAGAAAAAAGCAGGGAGGAAAGAGGATCTCCTTGGCGGAGACCACATCTGATTTTGAATTTGTGACCTTCCAAGCCATTGATGAATAATGGTGACGTTCCAACAAAAAGGCTGGATTTGACCCAAGATATCCATTTGGGACCAAAACCCCGATGGGCAAGAATATCTAGGAGAAAATCCCAATTCACATTATCGTAAGCCTTTTGAAAATCAAGTTTAAGAAGGATGCCTTCCGATTGAGATCTATGACAGTGGGAGATGATTTCCTGGGCAGAAGCCACACTGTCAAGAATGAAGCGATCTTTTATGAAACCAGATTGGGCAGAGTCAATTAAAGGGGGAATAATAGCACTCAGTCGCGTTGCCAGGACTTTCATAATGATTTTGAAGGAGGTGTTGATAAGACTGATAGGTCTAAAATCTGATACAAGGTGGGCCCCTGAAACTTTGGGGATAAGCACGATGTGAGCATAGTTGATGCGCTCAAAGGAAAAGTCCCCTTGATGAAGATCTTGAAACATTTTAAGAAGGTCTGCTTTAAGCAGATCCCAAAATTTCTGGAAGAAGAAGGCTGGAAAACCGTCTGGCCCGGGTGCCGAATCACTTTTTAAAGAAAAAACCGCGGCTTTGATCTCATCAAGGGAAAAGGGGGCCTCGAGGGCAGAAAGATCGTGAACTTGGATGCCATAAATCCGATCCCAATCGAGCTCAATAGCACGGTGTTTATGAGTACCTATAAGATTTTTGTAGAAGGAAAGGAACTCCCGATGAATAGATTCATCGGAAGTAAGGTCCAACCCTTGAGCAGAAATAGACGAGATACGATTGCAGCGTTGTCTATGTGATGCAAAATTATGAAAGAAAGCGGTGTTCGCATCCCCCTCCTTAATCCAATTGACCCGAGCTCTTTGAGCCCATTTGATATGGTCTAGATGGAGAAGTTCTGCATACTCTTGCTTGCAAGAACGACGTTCGGATCTAAAAGATTCCGATAAGGGCCCCCGTTCCTCCATCTTTGTCGATGGAATCAATGGATTGCAAAAGAAAATCTTTGAGGAACTTGGTGTTACGTTGCCTCTCAATTCGCCAGATTTTGCAACCATACTTGATCGCGTGTAACTTAAGAAGGATATTGCCCAGCCCGGATGAACTGGTAACTGAAGCAAGGCATTCAGAAACCAAGCTGATGAAAAGCTGGTCTTGTAACTAAAATTTTTCAAAACGGAACTTATACTTGTAGTTGAAATTGAAATTGGAATAAAGAACGATCGGGACATGATCAGATGAGGGGTTAGGCAGAGCCTGAACGAAAGATTGGTGGAAACGCGCCATCCAATTCTGCGAGACTAAGAAACGGTCAAGCTTGGCAAGAATCGGGTGATCGCGCTGGTTGGACCAAGTAAAGGCTCTACCTGAATCGGCAAGTCTGCCAGGTGCTGTTCACGAATGCAATCGTTAAATAGGGATGATTGGGAGATCGAAGTGACAGGAGTCGATCTCTCTGAATTAAAACGGGTAACGTTAAAATCCCCACAAATAATACATAGGTCAGTGGAAAATTGCGGTAAAGATTGGAATTCATTCCAAAATAACTGCCGTCTATCTGAAGACGAAGGCCCATAAACTGAAATAACGGTTAGCGCGCAATTGAATAGGTTCCAATGGAGTTGGACAATTAGAAAAAAATTCAAGCGATGAACCGAGATAAGAGAGAAATGAGCCTCCTTGAATCCGAAAATGATCCCTCCTCTGGATCCAATCGCATCCAGGGAAATCCATTTGGTAATCATGGTCCCACCTAAGGAGCGATAGATTCCAGGGGAAGGGTCGTCCCAATTTGGAATCTTGAATAGAAATAATGTCGCAACGAGAGGAAGAGATTAAGTCGAAAATTGCCCTTTGCTTAGAAGGGCAATGAAGACCCCGGATGTTCCAGGAGACACTAATCATTAAAAAGTCGGCGCTCCTGAACTCTGAAATATTCTTGTTTTCTAAGAGAAAGAATACGAGGAGAATCCAAAGGGTCAATAAAAAAACCTAGATTTTGAGCTGAGACGGCTAGCTCCGAGTTGGATAAAGAGTCAAAAACGGGAGTGTAAATAGAGCCTAGCTGGGGCAAAGGCAACAACGAGGATTGAGCAGCCTGGTATGGATTCAAGGTAGAACGGGGATTGCTACCAGACTCAGACGCAACCGTGGAAAACAGGCGACGGGAACTTTTAGCTAAGAGGCGAGCACTTGACCTAATGACGCGAGGATTTGGGGAAGGGGAACGTGAGGTCTCAGGAGACGAGAAACCCTTCTGAAGAGGAAGAAGAGATTGCTCCTGATAAACCAAAGGCAGGGGTAGAGAAAAAAGGGCAGTATCGGCCTTCAAAGGGCCAAGAGAGGCTATAGGGAAGAGATCATCAGATTTAATAAATGAGGGAGAGTGGGCTTTCGTAACATCTCGAGCTTTCGCCGCGATGGTTACGGAAGTCCATTTAAGAGAGGAAGAAATAGATAAGACGGGTCCAACACTGGCCCGACAACAAAGGGTTAACAAAACCGAATTGAAAATAAAGCCCCACCACACAAGTTTAAAACAGAATATAAAAATGAAGTAAACATCACTAAATAATGGCGAGAAAGCGACAAAGAAGAGTACCTTCGTCGGTTGAGCAGTCGTCAACTCCGCCTCCTCTTCCGATAAGAGAGAGTCCTGCTCAATCCATCCCGAGTCTTTGGTGGAAGATTTAGTGTAGATTTTGGCGGGAGAGAACTTAGGATCCGACTTTTTGGGGGCAGGAAAGTGCGCTATCTGCTGGAACTGCTCCCAATCTGAAGCAAAGTTGGGATTAACTTTCCAAGCGGGCCAATCAGAGGAGGACCCCTTGTCTTTAATAGCAGAAGTTGGTGGCTCATACACCGCGTCAGCTTTGGAGAAAATTGGCTGGTGAGCCTTGGAAGGCAGAGCAGATGCTGACGATGCAGCGAGAGAGGGGCCTTTGCCACTTTGGCGATCTGGATTAATCCATACCAGATTGGGAGACTTTGAAGGAGAGATTTTAGTAGTCGAAAGATGAGCTGGAGGCTTGTAAGGGGAATGGGAGGTGCTGCGAACATTGCCAGCCGGATGCACTTTCGATTTGGGATACTTAGACTTAGCCGAGGAGATCGAGCAAGGATGAAATGAAGAGGGAAGGTCAGCATGAAACTCTTGAGACTTAGTAAGGCTGAGGGACTCACGCTGAGAAGCAGACGAAGGATCATGGTAGTGAACTGAGACTGAGAAAGAGGAAATCCCGTCTGTGAGGCAAAACGCTTCAATGCGCGAGGGAAGAGAGTGAACGCGAAAAATAGCCTCAATCTGCAGACTACCCGAAGCCAATCGAGTCTTGGACGAGATGCTAACTACCTCGCCAATGCATTTAGCCATCTCTCCAACCAGTCGGATCGAATCACAAAATGGTGGCAAACCAACCAGGGAAACTTTAGTGTCAGGGGACTCAGAACCTTGCTTAGAAGATGGAATCTTAACCCATTGCCTAATTGATAAAGAGATGTTACCAATAGTTAAAGACGAAGTTGCAATAAGGTCATCCAGAATCTTGGTTGATGGGCAATGAATGACCACATCGCCATTCGAGCAATTATACAGAACCCATTCCCAATCCTCAACATTGCAATGGTTACACAGAAAAGAGTTCACAGTGTAGAATGGGACCGCTCCCCCAGAAAAAGAAATGGCTCCGAAATTACCGAAGTAAACCAAACGATCTGACAGATCAGATTTGGGAATGAAAATTTAAGGGATCAGCTGTGTACCAGGTCGAGACGGAGCCGCTGAAGATATGGGAGGGGGAGGAGATGAAGCCGAAGGATGAGCCAGCAGCGGTGGGGTAGGAAGCAGCGGAGCGGTAGCGGAAGAAGACTGCTTGATAGGTTTGGGAGGTTTAGACGAGAAAAATTGATTACGCAGAGCTTGAAGGTCCACCGCATTCAAGATCTGATCAGAGATAGCAACCCCTAACGGAAGGCCATGAGTCTTTTGAAGAGCATGACACCGATGCTTGGCATGCCCCGATCTATCACAAAATAGGCACTTCATCTTGAAACGGCAATCGATTTTGAGATGACCTTGTTGAAGGCAGCGAAAGCAGACCAAAGGATGATGTCGAAAAAGGGAAGGGGAGTGGAGAGAGGGAGATAATGAAGATGAAGAGTAAGGGCGGGAATAGGGAGCCAAGAAACCTTCAGGAAGCTTCGTGCGACTGGGCTGAAGATGGGCCAAATCTTTATGAAAAGAAGGTTTAGTTTTTTTTTTTTTTTGACTACTTCGACCCAAGTAAGCGCCATGGGCTTCAGAGGAGACGGCCCAACAAAAACACAGAGTGGAGGATGAGAGACGATCTACCTGGAAGATCGACCGGAAGATGAGAAGCGTCGGCGAGAAGAGCCAGCGACGACAAAGAGAGGAAGAAGATGAGAAGCTTCTTAAAAGAAAAAGTGAAGAAAACAAGCGTACTCCTATAATCAAGATCACCTCCCAGAAGGAGGAAATAGGACAGAATCACCGTAACTGGTAGGACAATCGCTACCGAGAAGACAAAACAAACACTGCTAAACAACCACAAAATAGTGGCTTCCGAAATTACGAGGAGAGCGTAATTTAGAGAAGGGAAGAAGAAAGTCACTGCCAAACAGAAGCAAGAGGAAGCTCCGAGAACAAGGAGCAAAAAACCAACAAACCCAAGAAAATCAACAATATCAAAATAAATATAAATGAGAAGGGGAGAATACTTACAGTGCTAGCCGAAACAATACCTGAGTCGCGTGAAGGAAAAGCTCACCGGGATGAGAGAGGGCGACCTCTGAATTGACCCAACAATATCAGTGGATGAGGGGTGAAGAGCGAACTGGAGAGGGCACAATGGGGCGTCTCTGAGCTGACTCGGGGAGCGAAACGCAGGTGGATGAGGAAAGCACACCTCAAGGCCGCTGGCGGGGAAAAGACCGCGCCGATGAACCCCTCGCACGAAAGGGGGGAAAGGGGGGGAAAACGAGGAAACAACGAAAACGACGGAGAGCAGCTGAGGGGAGAAAAGGGTTTGAAGAGGAAGGAGAGAGGAACAAAATTAATGAAGGCAACAGGGAGATTAGAGACTCCGAACAGGCGGATCTGGGGGAACAAGGTGGAAGGAGAGCACCGTTTTTGATACACTGTATATCTTAGTAGCTCTACAGTTTGTGGTCTACTATGAAGACTTTATATTAATGGTAACTTTTAGTAGTTGTACTGTTAGTGCATTAGGAGTTCATCTGGTCTCGCAGCCAGTATCAGTTGTATTTTGTTTTTTTTTTCCTTCCAAATTGTACATTAAAATATTAAGTTTGATCAATCGAGTGTTCGGGAAGTCTTTGATTGTTAAGTATTCTTAGTGTGATTCATGTTACAGATTCAAAACCTTTAATGGCGCTTGAATTATTTTCTGCAATTTTTGTTAAAAAACTATGTTAATTGCTCTTAGTTGCTCCTGTTTGACTGAATTGTTGTATCTTGTCTCTACTACTATAATGGGAGAAGAGGTTAGTGTAATTTGTCCTTCTACCAACTCGTGCAGCGCACGTGTTGGGTTGTGGACTAACTTTGGTAAATATTTTCGGCAGTGGACCAGTTTGGTAAATATTTCCGAAAGTGGATCATTTTGGAAATTATTTTCTTTTTACCCTTTTCATTATCCCTTCGATGGACTAACTTTGGTAAATATTTTCGGCAGTGGATCAGTTTGGTAAATATTTCCGAAAGTGGATCAGTTTGAAAATTATTTTCTTTTTACCCTTTTCATTATCTCTTCAATTTTGTCCACGTGCACGTGTGCACGTGTATAATACTAGTTTTATTATAATGATAATGTTATAACTGAATAAAGGTGTAGTTACAAAAATTATTGTTTGGACTTAGTTATTCTTAATAAGTGCAAATGGTATAGAGAAAAATTATGTACTAAATTAATAATTAATTAATGGAGCATGTCAAATTATATTCCATATCTTAAGCAAATAGGAGAGAGAGTCTACCCCTTCTTTTCTTTCTCTATTTTGAAATAGAGAAAGGAGAAGAAAAGTAAGAGTTCCTATTTAATTAATACGTGCACTACCACGGTTTTATTTAAAAACCAAAACAAAATAAAAACCTCAATCTCTCAAACACATTCTCTTTTCCTCCCACTTTCTCAAAAAATCTCACGAATCTCTCCAAACTCATTCCTATCCCCTAGCTTAGAATTAGATTTTTAAGCAAGCATAATTCATAAAATTATTTTTATATGATTTTCTTAGTCTATCATCTACCCTATAACTTGTGCTATAATACATGATTTATAATGTTGTTAAAGATGTTATAATATACATGTTAACATAAATTAATTGAATTTGCGACAAATTTTCTTTGCATGAACTCTTTAGTTTTAGTAATATTCAATTGAGTAACATTATGGTTTGACAATGATTCTCTAAACCATTTGCTTATATGAGGATGGTAATGAAGATTTCAGTAATAACGGTATGGATGATATTCATAAGTTTCTCTCAATTCTCTTCCACTTTTTGGAGTTCTATATAATTGTATGAGTCTCTCAAAACTGATGTAGGTTGTGCAATTTGCACAGGGTAACACTAGTTTAAAGTATAGACACTGATGAAAGACATAGATATAGCTTCAAAAAACTAGTATATATATCTATGTAGTGTTAGGAATATGCAAAGTCATTTTAAAATTCGAAAATGTTTCATAAATATTTTACTTCACCTTAAACATTTAATGTAACATAGCATATATTTTTTGTAATATATATATATAAGTATTGTTGTGTCAAAGCAAATTCCTTTAAGACGCGATTTAGAAAAATTATAATTTATTTGAACGTGGAGTTTATTTTTATCTATAATTGACCCAAGTTGGGACCATAATTTTTATGAATACATAAAAGTAATTTTTATATAAGGTATCACTATAAAGAGATTTTACTGTGATTACTAAGGGCTTGTGAGTTTTTCTCTACCAATTGAGGCTTCATGCATGTATGTTTAATTGAGCATGACCACTTCCAAATGGATCAATTCTATGATCTCAGGGTGTCACATACTCACATGTGTACCCAAAGCCTCCACAATCACAGAAATATGAATCCATCCGTAAGTCTTAAATGTGAATGACCAGTAGAACCTAGAATATACGTGACAACACCTACAGCCACAAACTGAACCAACTCCTTTTGCCATCTCCGTATATATCGCATTGACAGCCTACACTTCTAGCACTAAATCCAGTTGAAAAATGGCAGCAGCAGGAGGAGGAGAGGAGGTGAAGGTGTTGGGGTCATGGACGAGCCCCTTCGTGGCGCGTGCTAGGATTGCGCTGAATGCCAAGGGAGTTGAGTACGAGTTCTTGCAGGAAGTGTTTGGGTCGAAGAGTGAGCTTCTGCTCAAGTCGAACCCTGTGTATAAGAAGATACCTGTGCTGATTCACAATGGAAAGCCTGTGTGTGAGTCCATGATCATTGTTCAGTACATCGATGATGTGTGGGCTGGCGACGGGAAGGCATCGTTGCTTCCTTCTGATCCCTATGATCGCGCTGTTGCCCGTTTCTGGGCTGTGTATATCGACGACAAGGTATAAATATTTACACTGTAACACTAGGTCGTAGATGGTTTGTAATATGCAGCACTTAACCTTTAATTTCGTCTCATGTTGAACCAGTGGTTCCCTTCGCTACGTGGAATATCGAAGGCAGAAACAGAGGAGGCCAAGGCAGAAGCAGTATCCCAAGGCTTCACAGGCCTGCAGCTACTGGAGGAGGCCTTCTCAACCTCCAGCAAAGGGAAACCCTTCTTCGGCGGCGACTCCATTGGCTACCTCGACATCGCCCTCGGGTCCTACCTGGGGTGGACCCGAGTGTTCCAGACTATGACTGGAATCAAGTTTCTGGACGAGGCCAAGACACCGTTATTGGTAGGATGGGTCGATCGGTTCTGCACGGATCCTGCAGTGAAGGATGTCATTCCGGAGACCGAGAAGTTGATAGAGGTTGCTAAGAAGCTGCAAGCTAAGTGAAAGAGTTTGGTACTGGTGATTGCCTAATTGAATAAGTATGATGAGTTGGTGAGAGAGATTTGATGATGCATGTATTTACGAGATAAGAAGATGGTGTAGTGTTGCATTGGAGAACAATGATGCAGAAGTTGACCAGATTTATTTGTGCATTCATTTTTCATGTATGTATATTCAATCATTCCAAGCACATAGGTAATCAATCACCATTACTAAGCGTCGGACATGGTCGTCCAAATCCCAATTCACACACAACTGAGAAAATCACAGATGGCGCATGAGCAAATCAGATGGTAATTTTGAGGCAAACTAGACTTATAACAGTAGAAAGTTATATCATACAAGAGAACTGGCTAATGTGCTAAATTTTTACAATAGTATCTTCAACCATAATTCAACATGAAACTGTAGACACTGTTACAAACTAGAAGATTCTAAGTAGCCAAAATTCTATTTCCAGCTCATAGCTTTTGTTCGCCTTCCCCTTTTAGGATTCATACGCATCTTCTCAGCATCATAGTGCAAATTGAACGAGAATCATCTATCACTTCCTGTGTTGTCTTTCCTATCAAGGCAGATCATGTCACGGTGAATAGCTTGAAACTGATATTACATATAGATTTAAAAGAAAAATCATTAGAATTATGAAAATTATAGAATCAAATTACTACTAGATATGCGCACATGTTTTTGTCATCACCCGGTGTTTGCTATTTCGAAACATACAAGCTAATGTGGAAGTTCATAGAAAGATGAGATGACCCCTTATATGAACATGTAAAATCAACTTCAACAAGCAAAGCATTGGCCAATTTTGCCCAATTTTGCCCAAACAAGGAACTAACATAGGCAACGCTATGCAGAAATCTCTCTAAACAAAAAAGTAGCTAATGGAGACTTGTGTTTCAATTCTTTCTAGTACTTTGTCCATGTTCAGTTTTCCAAATGAAGTTAGTTATATCATTTTTCTCACCCATTATTATCATATACCTCTAGCTTTCAAGTACTTTTTCATTCAAACTTTCATAAAATATGTTTCCAAATCATAGTCAAATTTAGTAATTATTGGAAAGTATAACATTATATTCTTCTAACAAAATATACTTTTTCAAAAGTGTATTACATGTACATTTAACTTTATAGATGAAACACATGTTCGGTTGTTCATTAGGACTTACAAATCATGATGAAATCTTGCCCCTATTTCGCACAGGACGCTTGAGTTGTAAAAGATGAGAAAGGCCAGCAATAACATGCTGACGGCTAAGTGGAACACCTGTTTTTGCCAAAGCTCTTCCATGTTTATCCAACAGCACAAAGCAAGGAACGTATTTTATGTCATAATGGACGAGCTGTGTATATATGTCAGAAAATTGTAAGTATAAAATTTAATGGAAGTATTCAGTTGACAAGAATCCATAAGTTCATTGTAGTGGGGGAAAAAACATGACAGGGGATGTCTTAGGGGGGTAAACAACAATCTCCATTACATGAGCAAAGCATAGTGCTCAAAGAACTTACTGGTGATCATTCTATTAATAGTTCTTTAGAATGCAAAACGCAGGTTGACAGCAAGAGATAATAGATAATTGGCTGGATTAATCTATGTCTTCACCATATAAATAAAAACTGCTGAGAGTCCAATAGACATAGTATTATCAAAAAGTTAGTTTTTGGTTATTCAGAGTAGGAGAATAAAGAATGTTATTTTCTCTTGTGCAAAAACAATTTTCAAATTAGCAGCTTCAGAATCCACAAGTAACCAAAAACTTAAACTAGTGTTCTTTGTCTTAGTCAAAAAAATATTGGCACTTCAAAAAATAAGGAATGAGGCTAAACTGACAGTGGCATGGCCTCATTATTTGCCCATCCACATGTAAAACTTAAATAAGGAGTAGCAACAACATGGCCTCAATATTGACCCATCCACACCATTTGTTTTTTTTGTTTTTTTTTGTTTTTTGGTTTTGTTTTGTTTTTTTAATAACACTAGTACAGTCTTCATTGTTTTCTTATGTTTCAAATGGCAAAAGTCCAGAGAACTTTAGTAAGTAAAAAAATAATGAACTTCTTAGTTGACATGAGTCCATATGTGCATTGTTGTGCAGAGGGGGAAAAAAGGGGGGAAAAAAAGGAAAAAAAGATGATGGTCTTGAGGTTGAGGGGCAAGCAAACAATCTCCATTATATGAAGAACAGCTGAGTGCTCAAAGAACCGACTGATGATCATTCCATTAATAATTCTTTAGAACGTAAACAAAAAGGTTGGCAGCAAGAGAGAACATGTAATTGGCAGAAATAGTTTATGTTCATCATTATTTATATAAAAATTGCTAAGAGCCTAGCAGACATGGTATTAGCAAAAAGTAGTTACTTAGAAATGTAGCATATAACAAAATTTAGTTTCATTTGAACAAAAACAAATTTCAAATTATAGCTTGAAGATGCACGAGTAACCAGCAATATAAACTAGTCTCCTCTGTTGCCATAGTCAAGAAAATCTTGGCACTTCAAATGCTAATCTACTGAGGCTAAAATAACAGAGACGTGGACTCACTATTCATCCATCGTCGTGCAAAGCCTAGAACTAGAAGTAACACCGGCATGGCCTCAATATACACCCATCCACCCTATTTCAATTTTCTTTATACACGAGTACAATCTTCATGTTCATTTTTCCTTGTCTTCAAACAGCAAAAGCCCAGTGACCTAACTATCGTGAAACATATAAAAATGATTGAAGCAGAAATTTCAAATGGCACATCATTGTCATCTTACTAAGTATCTATAAAGTTAGCTAGTACAATTATTATTTGACGTATATTCCTCGTAGTATTGCAAACTAACTAAGATAGCACCAACTGGCTGCAGGTGATAAATTATAGGCCGCCTCTCGTGCTCAAGAAAGAAAGAAAAAACTTCTTAGGTTTAAGCCACCGTCAACTAAAATTAAGGCAAAAGAAAAACTCTTTCTAAGCAATACTTTGATTAACACACCACTCGTATCAAGTCATACATAATTAAGAACAGAGACTATCCTCCGTCATTTTAAAGAGCATATTGCATTCAATTTGTGCGTTAGATTCATCAAATTTTCTCCAAACAACATTTTAATATCATAAGATGCTCAAAAGTCTAAAACATAGACACTGTCCATATGAAACTTAGTATCTACATGATTGATGACACTAATGGAACTCTTGTTACTTAAAACCAAGGTATTTTTTTGACCTTGACAAAAGAGGTTTTCTAAATTGACCACTTACTTTATTTACCACTTGTTTATATAAGCATCATGGAAACATTGCTCAAGTTAGACAATCTTCCACTATGATTCTAGAATTCCTAGAAATCCTAACATGTAAAGAAAATGAACGTGTTCAAATTCCTTTACAAACCACTACCGACAACTGGAGACTTTTGCTGTATTACGAACAAACAACCTAATAAGTTTCCACCCTTTAGCAATTACCTCACCGGACATTCTTGAATGACATATTTCATGTAGGTTCTACACTGATTATTAAAATCTTTTGAGAAAATTTTCAGTAGGATCTGTGTTCTAACTGGTTCATCCCTGATGATGCATTTATAATTATTTGGACTCAAGTGTAATGAAAAAAGTGCCGTGTAGATAAAGTACTTGCACATAAATTTTCATTTTTGGAGGTAAAAGATTGTTCCGAAAGCTAACAGAACATCTTGACGTGTGGCATGAACAATGTTAATAAGAACAAATATAATATTCTGATCTGCTGAACCGTCAACTCACTTTTTCTCAATTTAACTAAACAATGTTCCTGGAGTCTAAAAAGTGCTTTTAGGAATAACAGATAGCTTAGAGTTAGGACATCATAAATCTATCATCTTTCTCCTTGAGCCCTTCTAGATTCTTTGAGCTAATTAGAAGATGAGAATAATGGGTATCAATGGCGACATGGCGGTAGACGTGCTAAAATTATAATTTCCATATCTCAAATTCTTGATCCACACCATCCAAAGTGACAATCATATCAAACATAGGGCAACAAAAAGTATCAACCTTAAACAACATTCTGCTCATGCATCACATAGTTGCAAAAAGATCGGTTTTTCATATATTGAACAAATAGACCACTTGACCAACTGGGAAAAACATGTCCGAACATCATGAGTTTTCGTCATCCATAGTTTTTGATGTGTAGATCATTTTGGAAGGTGATGATCATACATTCAAGACGTGGAAATTCATGTTTTTAGTACAACATAGGAGGAACATTTTCTTCCTATAGTCACTAATACCCATTATTTCCATCTCCAAATTCATAAACCATAACTACTCTACACCGAAACCCAATCCACTTCTCGACCAATACGGCTCACGCAATATAACCCTCCTCCTTAGTCCTTCCTACTCTAACATACCCTCTCACAATCGCAATTTCAACAAAACGTAAATGCGCCGCACAATCGCATGCTCATTACACAACATTCATCATATTTAGCAACACAAGTACCATCATTGTTATGATCCAAATTTAGTCTCACATCAGTTATATGGGGAACCAATGTTGGGTAGTTATAAACTTGAGTTCCCTCCCTTTAACAGCTAGCTTTTAAGGGTGAGTTCTCCTGGATTCCTAACAATCATCAATGTCAAAAATTCATAGCCGTATCTTAAATTACAATTATGTCATATGACTTTCCCCTGGATTAAAAATAAATAAATTACCTCTGGTAGCCACAAATCGTTCTCGGCATCGGCGAGAACAAAACTAACCCAATCAGAATTCTTCTCCTCGAAATCAAGAACTAGCGGCAGCAGCGAATTGCACAACCTGCAGTTGGGCGAATAGAACTCCACCACCGTCGCCTCCTTCCCTCCGGCGAGCGCCTCCGCCAGGGCCCGCTGCTCCGCCTCCCCCTGCTGTGACCGAGATAGAGACGACGGCGATGGAGGGTTTTTGAAGAGGGATTGGGAGGCGATGGAGGCGAGGGTGTGGATGGATTTGAGGAGGAATGGTGGGTCTGAGATGAGGCTGCCACATGGGTTGTTGGGAGTGGAATCCCATGGCCATTTCCAGCAAAAGAAAGGAGGTTGAAGACGAGGAGGCGAACCCATTTTTGATGCCAGTTCAAGTGTTTGATAGAATGCGTGGAACTTTTTATCGAATGCTTAGTGGGTTTCGGATCCTCAAGTGGATACTGTGGGATCCTACTTCCCTTGTAGGTTCGGATCCCAAGGGGAACTATATCTACAAACCTTTCCCCCCTATGTATCACAACTAATACAAGGTTAAGATGTTTAGAGCGGTTGAAACTAATAAGAGCATCCACCATCGCTGGCTAAAAACTCAAAAATTAAAAACAGATTTAGGAAATTGTCTCGCAATCGTTTGCTAAAAACTTAAAATTTATGATAGAAAAGAACAGTAGGTTGCTAAACTTCGCAGCGCCTTTAGACGATTGCTAAATATAAGAGACGGACGATGTTCATCCGTTTGATGAAAGGGACGGATAAAAATATGTCGCCTGGCTGAATTTTTTTTTTGTTTAAATTTGGGAGACTGTTGAAGATGTTCCGTCTCTCGGTCGATTTAATTCTTTATAAATAAATAATATATATTAAATATATAAAGTTTATAAATTATATTTAATAAATAAATTATATAAATAAATGTGAAAGTGAAAGTTAAATAAATAAATAAATGTCATTTATATTTAATTCTTTATAAATAAATAATATATATTAAATATATAAAGTTTATAAATTATATTTAATAAATGTGAAAGTGAGAGACGGATGAACGTCATCCGTCCCTCGCTTCCGCTTTACACTATTCACCGATCTAAATGACCCTTTTACCCCCTAAATGTTTAACGTTGTGGGAAGTACTCATATCCAACGACACATTTAATTTAAAATATTTTTTTAAAAAAATCCAACGGCACTTGATTATTTAAATAATTGTTTTTTTTAACGGTTACAATTTTCAAATACAGTGTATAAATATATGGCACTCCACTCCGCTCATGTAAAAATTGAACTTTTCTGTCTCCTTATTTCTATCGATGCTTCTCTATCTCTTTATTTCTATATACGTTTATCTGTCTCTATATTTATGTCTATCTTCCATTTCTATTGTTTTATTCCTTCTTCATATTTTGCCAAATACAAAACAACTTTGAGCAGTGGCAACCCGTAGTAATAATAAGGGCAGGACATACACATCTAATGAAGATGTTATTCTTTCCCAAAGCTGGGTATCTATTACTCAGGATCCATTGACCGACAACGACCAATCCGGGACACAGTTTTGGGATCGAGTATTCTGCAATTTTGAAACTCTAATAGGCACTTCGACCGACCGGATAGCTGGCTCTCTTTCCAGTCGATTTTGTGCAATTGCTAAACCTGTTTCTTTGTTCATTGCAAAGTTGAGCAGTGTAACAAATAGAGCTGCAAGTGGAACAACTGAGGCGGATAAGGTATGTATAATTTACTGGATTAAAATTTTTTGAATACAAGTATAATAATTTATAACCCAAGTTTATTTACTATTTTTTATAGCTATGCGAAGCAAGAGTGGAATACATGCAATCATTCGGAAAAGCATTTAAATTTGAAGAATGTTACGAGGTCCGTAAAAATCAGCCAAAATTTTCGCTACGTACAACGCATGTCTTCGAATCAGGCCGTAGCTTTCAATCTGGTGAAGAAGGTCGCACAATACGTACGCCAGCAATGCAAGACTAGGATTCAGATATACCGACCGATTTAGATTCACCTCCAGCTCTCTCCCGACCACCCGACCATAAAGCAGAGAAGAGAAAAGGGAAAAGACCGATTGAACCAGCTCAATTTTCTGAAATGGTAATTGAGACTAGAACATTTAACAATATTTTTAAGGAGTCACAAGATAGGCTGACGATGGCAACGGAAAAGAAGCTTGGTCTCAAACAAGAAGAGCACGAAATGAAACAAGAAGAGCACGAAATGAAAAAATGAAAAGAGGATGACCGCATAATGAGTTTGGACATAAATAGCTTACCCGAGGCTCAAAGTCATTATTTCATGTATAGACAATGTGAAATTATGCAAAGTCGTGGTTACAACTAGTTTAATTTTTTGTATCAATGTTGTTTTCATATATGTTGCAATATCTATTATATCTTGCTTATTTTCAGTTATGTAGTTGCTTTGTATTTCACTACTTATTGTGTCTATTTCAGTTTAAATTATTAAAGACTTAATTGATGTCTTTTCCAAGTAGATCCATACATTTTTAGTGTTGATTATAGATTAAACAATACAGAATGTAATTTTATAATAAGCTAAAATGAAAAAACAGAAATACATTTTGACTCATTCTAAGTTAAACATTAAAAAATATAAATAGCTTGCAAATGACTCTAAAACATTACTAACATATTTTTCTAAAACTCATCTCCATATTCGTTCCATATGTGCTCCACCAAATATGCTCGCAGTTGATGATGTTTCTGTCTATCATGTAGTTCTACATTGCGTGCTAATCTGGAGGTAGTTGCTGAAGCTCCAGTTCTGCTCGGTACGCTGAAGGTAGAGTCCACACTTTGGTCGTAGTCATAATCATCAAGTGCTTCTTCCCGTTCATCCTCTACAATCATATTGTGTAAAATAATACACGTCTTCATTATATAAGATAGACTGTCTGCATCCCAGAACCGTGCTGGACCTCTTACAATTGCAAATCGTCCCTGTAAAACACCGAATCCGCGTTCAACATCCTTTCTTGCAACTTCTTGCATCTGGGCACAAAAAAAATTCTTTTGAGTTTCCGGTGTCGAGTATGTTTTCACTGTGGTAGCCAACGGGGGATAAATACCATCAGATAAATAGTACCCCATGTTGTAGTTGTTATTGTTGTTAGTGAAATTTGTGGCTGGTGCAGACCCATCAAGAAGATCATTAAATAATGTGGACCGATTGAGCACGTTAAGGTCATTATTGCATTCTAGAATTCCGAAAAATGAATGCCAGAACCATAGATCATAAGATACAACTGCTTCAAGAATAATAGTTGGCTCCCGAACGTGTCCAGTATACTGGCCGTGCCATGTTGCTGGACAATTTTTCCAAACCCAGTGCATGCAACCAACACTACCTAACATACCTGGAAACCCGCGAGCTTTATTTTCTTCAAGTAGTCTTCGAATATCAGCGGTGGTTGGAGACCGCAAATATTGAGGTCCAAACATGTTCATAATAGCCACACAAAAACGACGTACTGTTTCCAAAACAGTAGTCTATCCAATTTGCACGTACTAATTGATTGAATCAGCTGATGATCCGTAAGCCAAGCAACGTATAGCAGCAGTGATTTTTTCATAGGGAGATAAACCTGGTTTTGTAGTTGCATACTGTCGTTGTTGGAAGAATTCATCGTAGTTAACAGTCGCTTCCAAAATACGTTGGAATAAAACTCGCCGCATATGGAATTGACGTCAGAATAGGTTGTCGCCAAAAATTGGATTCTCAGCAAAATAATCTCTTCGAAGACGCATGTCCCCATCTTCCCTTTCACGACGTATATATCTCCGGCGGTTTATTTGTTGACTTTGTTGAAATGCGATGGAGAAAATTTGCATGTTCTGGTGAACACGTCTTCCCAACATGGCTAGTTGAGCACTTTGCTCGGACTCTTCGTCTGATGAATTAGATGAAGAAGATGAACTAAATTCATCCATTGCAAATATGAAAGTATAAATTGGATGATATTGTAGCTTGTTTATTTTCTGGCAGAAGACACTATAGTGAATATATAAGGGACGAAGAAGCGACTGTATGTCCATGTGCCGAGATAGAAAACATAAAGTGAAATGAGACACTGGGGTTGTCAGATTAAATGACATAAAGTGGTTTAGGCACAATATAAAGTAGTGCAGGTGTTGAATTCTAACTGCGGAATAAACTCAACAACGACGACGAGATGCAAGATCTATAGAATCAAAACCAAAAGAACAAAGAATAAGCAAAAGCAACACACAAGAACACACAAGATTTTTATTGAGGTTCACCCAAACCGTGGCTTCTTCCCCGTGCAGAGGCACTCCTACGATTTCCACTCGTATGAAGATTATGTTTACAAATCTCTCAAGAACTCACCACCAAGGAGTAGGATTTCTCTCTATTTCCCTCCCTCTTAATGACGGCTAGTAGATCTATATTTTCTCTTGGCTTTGTTTCAGTTAACCCTAAAATCGTACACAATACAATATATATAGGATTCCACATCTCTAATCTCAGCCGTTCATCTATTCAGCGTTGGGACGGTCGACCGGTCCATCTTGACGGTCGACCGTTCTTCTCCCTTGACTGCACGAAATCCAACAGAGAGCAGGTCGGTCGACTGCGCGGTCGACTGGTCATTCCTCTACAGAGTTGAGTCAGAGAGCGGGACGGTCGACTGCGCGATCGACCGGTCGTCTTGCCTGGGCGGTCGGGGGGTGCAGTCGACCGTGCGGTCGACCGCAACTCTGTTGTAGCTCTTGCTACTCTTGACCTGTTGCTCCCACTTCGACTCTCCTTCCCGACTATCTTCTTCAACTCATTATCATGTATTGGATCCACAAACCCCAACAATCTCCCACTTGGAAACATATACACGAAGTCTCTAACTTGTTCTTCATTCTTCCATTGGCCTAATCCAGGCTTGTGCCCCTGCGAGTCTCCTCAACAATTAACCTGGAGACAATCCGATAGCGGTATAGTAAAACTGATGTTTCTTGCTATCCACCACCTTAGTGAGCATGTCCGTCGGATTCTTAGTGCCAAGAATCTTAGTTAGCTTCAACCATTTCTTCTTAACCACAACTCTGACAAAATGATACCTCATTTGAATGTGCCGAGACCTAGAGTGATATGTCGAGTTTTTTGTCAAGAAAACTGCACTTTGACTGTCACACCATAGTTCACCTATGGGTTGCTTTCTGCCCAACTGTTTCAATAGTTCCGAAATCCACAACATGTCTTTCGTCGCTTCCGTAAGTGCCATATACTCTGACTTCGTGGTTGACTGCGCTACAACCTTTTGTAATTGCGAAGCCCAACTAACAGATGTTCCACCAACTGTAAATACATACCCTGTAGTACTTTTGCAACCATCACGATCGCCAAAAAAATATGTATCTACATAATCATGTATATGCAAAGAATCTCCCCCAAAATAAAGAGAGTGATCTGAAGTACATGCTAGATATCTAAGAATCCACCTTACTGCATCCCAATGCTATTTACCTGGATTCTTCATGTACCGGCTGACAACTTCCACTGCATGTGTGATGTCCGGTCTTGTAGACACCATCGCATACATCAAACTCCCAATGGCTGAGGCATAAGGAATAACAGCCATTTCCTCCATCTCCGCCTCCGTCTTAGGACACAAGTACATTGATAACTTGAAGTGAGCAGCCAAGGGACAAGTGACTGGCCTCGCGCTATCCATATTGAATCTCTTCAACACCTTCTTCACATAGTCCGCTTGAGATAACCAAAGCTTCTTGCTACTCCTGTCTCTACTGATCTTCATGCCGAGAATTTGCTTTGTTTCACCCAAGTCCTTCATTGAAAACTCCGAAGCTGGCAACTTTTTCACTTCCTTGAGCTTCTTCATACATGAACCTGCTAACAACATGTCGTCTACATACAATGCTAAGGTAACTATATCATTGTCTTCTTATCTACGGACATACACCCAATGATCCGTTTCGCATATATCGAAACATTTTCCTCTCATGAAGCAATCAAACTTTAAATATCATTGCCGCGGTGCTTGCTTGAGCCCATAAAGACTCTTCTTCAATCGACATACCATGTCTTCCTTTCCTTTAGCTTTAAAACTTGTGGGTTGTCTTATGTACAACTCTTCTTCGACATCACCATGGAGAAATGTTGTCTTCATATCCAACTACAAATCTTCAACAGCCACAACACTGAGCAAAACCCTAATAGAAGCCATCTTCACAACTGGTGCAAAGATCTCACTATAATCAACACCTTCTCTTTAAGAGAATCCTTTCACAACAAGCCTGACCTTGTACCTCTTACTTCCATCTACCTCATTTTTGACTCTAAAAACCCATTTGTTCATAAGAGCGCGTTTCCCTGCGGGTAACTTGGTCAACTCCCAAGTTTGGTTCTGTTCCAAAGAGTTCATCTCGTCCCTCATGGCTGACTCCCACTGAATTCGAGCCTCAACCCTCAAAGCCTACTCATAAGTCTCTGGCTCTCCCGAATCCGTGTACAAAATATGCTCGTGAACAACACTAGCTGATGGATCAAATATCCTGGTTGGCCTCCTCTCTCGTGTCGATCTCCTCAACGTGGATACCGGTTCACCGACCAGTTCAGGTTCCCCAAACTGTTATGGCTGTAGCTGTTCGTCTTGGATAACCTGCTCATTCCCAATAGGCTCACCATGAGCCTTTTGTGCTGCCTGTGGTACCTGTACCTGCTGCTGCACTGTAGGATCCCCACCACTAGGGCCACCTTTAGAATCAGAATCTGAGTCTGAGTCTGAACCCCAATCTGATTCTGAACTGGTTGTACTGTCTTGACCTGTGTGCCTGTCCTTGTATGACCTCTTCATTGAACGCTACATTCCTGCTGCGAATGACTTTGTTATCCATAAAATTCCAAAGCCTGTAACCATACTCATTGCCACCGTAGCCAATGAAGACACACCTCGTGGACTTAGAGTCCAACTTCTTTCTTTTTTCCCTGTCAATTAGTGCATATGTCATACAACCATAAATTTTCAAATGCGAATAATTAACAATTTTACCTGACCATAGTTCTTCTGGAATGGCCCCATCAAGGGCACTAGACAGGCAACGGTTAATCAAGTACACTGTTGTATCAACTGTAGCGGCCCAAAGATGGACCGGAAGATCCGCATGAAGTCTCATGCATCTCGCCTTTTCGAGTATCGTGCGGTTCATTCTTTCTGCTACACCATTCTCCTGTGGAGTCTTAGGAACTGTCTTGATTTCTCTGATACCTTCCTTTGCCAGATAGTTAACAAACTCTTTGCTTGTATACTCACCTCCGCTGTCTGACTTGATTGCTTTCACCTTGCAACCCGTCTCATTCTCAACCCTGGCCTTCCAAGCTCTGAATGCCTCGAAAACTTCTGATTTTTTGCGAATTGCATAAACCCAAACCTTTCTAGTAGCATCATTTATGAATGTGACGAAATATTTCTTACCACCATATGAGAATTCCTGAGCTGGACCCCACACATCTGTATGTACCAACTCTAGCTTTGCAAGCTTATTCTCACGTCCGCCCAACTGAAAACTAACTGACTTCTGTTTGCCCATCACGCAGTTCTCACAAAAATCCATCTCAACTTTCTTCAGCCCCGGCAGAAGATCCCTAGAACAAAGCTGCTTGACACCCTTTTCACCAAAATGCCCCAACCTGACATGCCATATAATTGAAGAGGAACTACCTACTGATGTTGTAGCAATGATATCACCTGAATCACCTCCCCTGAGTAAGTACTACGTGTCACTACGCTTTTCTTTTGCCACCAACCTGACACCTGTAGTCACCTTCCATTCTCCACGCCCAAAGGCTGTTGTAAATCCTTCTTTGTCTAGTTTGCTAGTTGAGATCAAGTTTTTCTTCAAGTTCGGAATATGTCTTGTATCATACAAGACCAATTGCCCAACATTGCGAGCCTTCACTCTCACAGTGCCTCTACCCACAACTGGACATATCTGCCCATTACCAACTGAAACTACACAAAAATCACCTGTCCTGTAATCCTCAAAAATATCCCTCATGGGGGTACAATGATAAGAAGCACCAGAGTCTATACACCAATCATCTTGCAAAATATTAAATCCAGCAGACAAATACAATTTATCTAGACGGGATTCAATACTTACCACATTGACTACCTGTGATCCTGCTTGTGCTTTCTTATACTCCTTGCATTGGTCTCTCCCGTGTCCTGGCTTCTTGCAGTACCAACACTCACCTTTGTGATTTTCTGTTCTTGACTTGGACCTGTGATTCGTACTTTGCAACCTCCCTCTGTTGTTACTTCTACCACGGTTATCAACTGACTGAGCGGTATTGCTAGGATATGACACCGAAATCTCTCAATGTCTCTTCCTCCTTGCATCTTCATTCATAATGCTGCTTATAACATCCTTTAGGGTTATCGTATCAGTCATGGTGCTAGTAATAGTCTGCTCTACTGTGCCGTAACTGTCGGGAAGACTGGATAGCAACAACAACGATTGTGCCATCTCCTCAAACTTCAAACCCGACGATTCCATCTGATTGTAAAACATATAGATTTTATTGATGTGCTCAGCAACCGAACCCCTTTTCGACAACTTCAAGTTAACCAACTTCTTTAGATGTAAGATCTGGTTCGCTACATTCGACTTCTCAAACATGTCCGTCGATATCCCTATTGCCTCCTTTGCAGTTCTTGCATTCTCAATGTGAAATAGCGTCTTCCTGCTCAGCGACAACTAAATCTGCCAAAGCGCTTTCTGATCCAATCTATTCCAGGCTGCCAAAGCAACTCGATCGACCTCCGCCCCCTCTGGCTTTACACCAAACAACAGATCATCTAGATCATTCTGTCGGAGATACGCAATCATTTGGGTCTTCCACATTGTGAAATCTGTTCCATCGAACTCCTTGACTCTACTTTTGTCCCCATCTCAATCAATACTACCAGCATGTAGCTCTGATACCACTTTGTTGAATTCTAACTGCGGAATAAACTCAACAATGACGACGAGATGCAAGAACTATAGAATCAAAATAAGAGAACAAAGAACAAGCAAAAGTAACACACAAGAATACACAAGATTTTTATCGAGGTTCACCCAAACAATGGCTACTTCCCCGCACAGAGGCACTCCTACGATTTTCACTAGAAATATGAAGATTAGGTTTACAAATCTCTCAAGAACTCACCACCAAGGTGTAGGGTTTCTCTCTATCTCCCTCCCTCTTAATGACGGGTGGTAGATCTCTCTTTTCTCTTAACTTTGTTTCAGTTAACCCTAAAATCGTATACAATACAATATATATAGGATTCCACATCTCTAATCTCAGCTGTTCATCTATTCAGCGTCGGGAATATCGACCGGTCCATCTTGACGGTCGACCGGTCTTCTCCCTCGACTACACGAAATCCAACAGAGAGCGGGTCGGTCGACTGCGCGGTCGACCGGTCATCCCTTCAAGCTACAGAGTTGAGTCAGAGAGCGAGACGGTCGACCAGTCGTCTTGCCTGGGCGGTCAGGGGGTGCGGTCGACCGCAACTCTGTTGTAGCTCTTGCTACTCTTGACCTGTTGCTCCCACTTCGACTCTCCTTCCCGACTATCTTCTTCAACTCATTATCGTGCATTGGATTCACAAACCCCAACAGTAGGCACAATTAAATGACATAAAGTGATTCAATAATAAGCTAATGTAGGCTAGGGAGAGCTATGTGTTCCCCCCCCCCATATAAACTAAGTGAACATTTCTTCAATGAATGCCAATTCTGACAAAAAAACCATTTCAGATTCTTTTGTTTAAAAAAGAATCACATCACATAAAGTAAACATGACATAAAGTTTTAGATAGAATGTCATTTTTGCCCTTATGTACAGAACATGATATAAATACATCTGGGCATAAAGTAAATGTTCATTAAGCATTAAGCATTAAGCATGAATTAAACATTAATTAAACAATAACTAATGAATACACGTTCACATTAAACATTATTTACAGATGCTACTCCTCGTTATCAAACTGATTATTTGGCACATATTCCGGTGTCGATTGAAGACTTCTTATACCAGAAGTTGACGGTTGATCGTTAGAAACACTTCTTTGTCCAGAAGTTGACGGTCGATCAGAAACACTTCTCCTGCCAGTAAATACTTGAACGAGAATAGATACTTTCAACACAGTGTCTGTCATTATGAATCGCTTTAATTGAGATTCATTATAAGTCGACTCCTGGTACCGTTGGTATAACTCGTCATGCAAATATTGTTCGTAAATTATGAAAAAAGAATTAAAAATCCATCGTAATCTAAATGAAATTTAAATATTTATTAAAAATGTTATGAGGTATGCTCACATATGACATTACACCGCGAGGCTCCAAATTGCAAGATCCCTCTTTGGTAATCCTCGTTACTTTACCACCTGAAAAAAGTGGAACCTCAACTACATATTCGCCATGTACTGGTAGAACATGTATGTTTGTTTCAGTTGCATACTCTGTTGGTGCCCAAAAAGGAGGAGCAGGGAAGGGCAATTGAGCATTTGGATCAATAATGCTAGCTGGACCAATAAAATCTACATTCGTACCGTGCGATAGAGTCAGCATAATAGCACCTATTGATTCATTTTCTCAATACTTATCGTATCTCTTTTGTGGTACAAGCCGGACCAATACTGACGCGTCAATAAGCGGACAAAAATCTTGTGGTAATATTCAAGGCACGCATTTTGGTGGGTCAATTGGGATAGTAATAAATCCCGTAATTTGGCGATAACAACGATCACCTAGATACCATACACCCTATATTGTATACATATTTCCAAGCATACATACAACTATTTCAGGGTGATGCATTCAATAATAAATTAAGATAAAACAAAAACATTGCAAATATAGATAATTTTACCTGTGAGCTATTCAAAAATAACTCGGTGCCGAGATAGTATGTTCGCAATCTGCACTTCCGCTCATTCTCATACCTCGATCCCGAATAAGGTTGCCAAATAATAGATGCAGAAGAATGCATCTCCAATTGATGTCTGGCTATGCCCATGTTATACCTGATTGTGTCTGCTATATTAGTATCCAACTGATCTTTGTTCCAACGTGTAATTTTCGGCCATTTATCGGAAGCAATTAAAACATCTGCTATATCATCCGTTTTTGCAGTTATTGGAAACATATACTTGCATATTCATACGCCCAATACTGTAGATGAAAGATCTATATTAGTTTACAAATAAATACTTCCAAATTGAACAAATAAGTTTAATATAAAGCTTTAAAACACATCTAATGTTACCTCTAGTACTTGCCATGGGCCATTAAAAGACTTGACTTTAACTCTGTTGCAAGAATCTTGAGACATATATAGTAGTGCTAGTGCTTGACCGCCCCAATCGTATGCACCTACTTTATTAAGATCTTCTATTGCTGTAAGCCAATCAGATCTGATCAAGCAAGCAGCGTTGGAGAAAAGAAACTCTAAAAGAAAGAACATAAAGAATGCTTTTGTGATCATCAACGCTAGATTATCATCAACTTGAGATGTCTCGATCACGTTACTATGAAAATACTTCTTTAGGAATGAATTGCGTATTGCTGAAGATTTCCAATCTGCTTCAGTAATCTCAGGGAAAAAACTAGACTGTACAACTTTAAAAGGATAATCTTCATCATTGCACGGAGGGGCTTCACCGGATCCGACCGATAACCCTGTCAGCATTGTCCAATCTAACGGGGTGAATCTCAACTCACCACACAGTAAATGAAAAGTGTGTGTAGTATCCCACCATCTCTCATCCAAGGCCTCCACAAGTCTCATTGATGATTTTTCCGTATTTATTGTGAATAAACACTGCCGCCCAGTTTGATCGATTAATTGCTTCACTAATGGAACACGGGAACATCGCTTGTATGCCTTTATTGGACCACTCCAATTTTCTCTAAATTTACAAAATCCACCTGCAAGCTGATCGGTAATAAGTTGATACAGATGTTGGCGGTCATCAACCACTGATTTCCACAAACTCGGATCGGCAAAATCACGAGTCACGATTTTGACTGCCCAATAACTAATTTGTAACCGAGCATCTTTTGACCTCCGTACTGGTGTTGCCATTATCAGATCCACCGCAAATTGTGAATTTAATTCTACCGATATATCTTCGGATAGATATTGTTTTTGATTAGATACGAAGATAGTAGTTTGAATAAAGAGGAATTTATAACTCAAAAGATGGATGGGAAGAGTTACCGTGAGAGGTGTGCATTTATATAGGAGGAGCTGAGTGGGTTTTTTTCGTAAATTAACATTTCCACTTTATTTATAAAAAAAAAAATCACCAGACGGATGAAGAAGCACCGTCTAGTTGATTTTTCGGATCTTATGAAGGAAAGGCTAAATAGGTCATTTCCGCATAGGTGAAATAAACAAAAAAAATATAATAAAAAACAAACAAACAGGCCAGACGGATGAAGATCATCCATCTGGCACTGTTCATTTGTTTTTTATTATTTTTTAGTGTTGACGGTGTTGTAAATGAAATTAAAATAAAAATAAAAATTTAAAGAGAGACGAAGGAAGAAGCATCGTCCGGCACAATTCAGCATTTTTTTTTCTTTTCCTCTCAAATGGAGGATGAAGCTCCGTCCATTCATTTTTTAATCCAAAAAAAAAAAAAGATTTAAATGGATGAACAAGATACATCCAACAGTGATCGTTGCTAAAAGTTAAAATCTCATTGCTAAAAATAGAATAGATTTAGCCAACGACAGTGGATGCTTAATCGATGAAATCGGCCACAACCCGAATAGAGTAGTGTTAGCAACGGACAGAGTGAGACAGTGAATTGTTGTGTATTCTTATTATCATAGAGTAAAAGAGAAAATTAAGTTGGTTTGATTAGAGTATCCGCATAGTGACTAGTAGTTTACACGTGCGATGCACGTTTTAATAAATATAGTTTTTTTAAAATAAAAATATAGACGTATTCTTGATTTGAACTTAGGACCTCCTTTATAATAGTTATGTACGTGCATTGCACGGGTTGGTAGAATGACAAAATATTTACAAATGACACTAAGACCTTCTTCCATTATAATATTAGAGATTAGAGATAGAGATGATTAAGTAAGCTAATCGACCGTGAGAGATTAATTAGATGTGCAATCTATAATGTTACACACAACTAATTATATGGGTTAAATGATCACTCACTAAAATTTCAAACAATGTTTTAAGATTGAATCCAATTGCAAGGGTGCAATCGAAACTGAAATTCTGATGTGAATTTGTTTAAGTGTTTTTTTTTTTTTTTTGAGACAAAATGTTGAATAACGCCACCCTGTTTCATTAAATTAGTTTTAAGTGTTGACTGATACAATTTAGTGTTTATCTGCTTTGGTATGCGTCTATTTGTAAATCATCTGAAATATTGAATAATCGAATACATGACCAAAAATTTTCCGAATAAAATTCATAAGAGAAATTTGTGGTACAATACAAATGTTATAGCCCCACATAATAGCATATTTTATACTAATATGTCCAGGAATATTTCATGGAAAAATAAACGGGTACCAGTATCAACAATCCAAACCCAATAACTGATTTGGGTACGGATCGGGCTCAACACCAAAATTTTACATCCGACCGGTACTCTCCCTTATTCTTTATAATATTTCCCGTGCTGACCCATTTTTAAAAATATTGACCAAACTAATCCACTTTCGAAAATATTTATCCAACCGACACAGCTTTGGACACGTCAGCATAAAATGTTATTAGCAATAACGAATTCTGTTATTTTAAAGTTGTTGTTGCAAATAGTGGTACCTGTAAATTTTTTTCTCTCGTTACCGTTATTGAAAGTAACAACATTATCAATATATATCGCATTCGCTTATGAGTTCTGTGGCTTGAAGGAAAAATTGTAAGTGAAAATCGCTTATAACTGATGCCGCTATTCCCATTAATAGCATAATTAGCCTTTTGCCACTATTGGCAATAGCGGCATCAGTATAATTTACAGTGTACTCAAAATTTCGTGTAGGTGTATCAATTTCAAACCCGTTTTCGACCTTGATGCATCCAGTATCTATCAAAACTAAAAACATGAAAGTTGTAGAGCTTTGTCTTGATGTTTCATAGCATTTTGAATCATCTCAATCGAAGTTCGGATGATAAAGTTATGCCCAGATTACGTAGAAAAGTTAAAACTATCTTGAAATTTGGAGTACATTATGGATTATACTGATGTCATTATTTCTAATAGCAGAATCAGACTAATTATGCCATTATTGAGAATAACAACATCAGTTGTAGGCAATTTTCACTTACAAGTTTTTCTTGACTGCTTTGACATCGCTACGTAATATGGGCATAACTTTATCATCCGAACTACAATTGAGATGATTCAAAATGCTATGGAACGATAAGAAAAAGATCTACAACTTTCATTTTTTGAGTTTTGAAAGATACTGGATGTATCAAGGTCAAAATCAGATTTGAAGTTGATGCATCTGTATGAAATTTGGAATACACTGTGAATTATACTTATGCCGTTATTGTCAATAGCGACATCAAACTAATTATGTTGTTATTGAGAGCAACAACATTAGTTATAAGTGATTTTCACTTACAATTTGTTCTTAAAGTCATAGAACTTCTAAGTGAATGCGAGATATGCTGATATCGTCACTCTCAATAGCAACAACGAAATTTTCTTTTTTACAGGTGCTGCTATTGGCAATAATGGCAACAAAATAGCAGATGCCGTTATTGAAATAGCAGATGCCGTTATTGTAAATAGCGTTTTGTTCTTACGTGTCCAAAATTGAATCAGTTGGATAAATATTTCTAAAAGTGGGTCAGTTTGGTCAATATTTTCAAAAATTGGGTTAGCACAGAATTTTTTTCTTCTTTATTGGTCATCTCTTAGAGCATCTGTAGTCGTTGAGTGGTAAAATATGGATATATGGATAAATAGAAATAGGAATCCTAGTTTTGCTGCAGTCGTTTAAAGCTATATTTTAGCTTTCTATTAATATAAAAATAAACGACGGCACATGAAGTGCCGTCTGAGAATAAAAAATACTAAAAAAATAACAAATTACGTGGGACGGCACATGAAGTGCCGTCCGAACGCTAAAATAAAAAATTAATTTTTTTTATAGGTGGGACGGCACATCAAGTGCCGTCCGAGTAGGAAAAAAAAAATACTTATTATTTTAATATATTTTTAATCGATCCGTCCAATGATATTAAAGTAACTTTTAATTAAATTAGTTATTATAGTTTAGTTTTTTTTTGATGCAATTATTATAGTTTAGTTAAATAAATAAATAATTAATTAGTTATATAAAGATAGTTAGATGCAGTAAGTTAGATAGTTAGATGCATTAAATTAAAACTGATATAGTTAGTTAATTAAGTGTTAGTGTTAATTAAAACTGATGTAGTTTAAGTGTTAGTGTTAATTGTTAGTGTTAATTAAAACTGATGTAGTGTTAAGTGTTAGTGTTAATTTTTAAAAAGCCCACGGGACGGCACATCATGTGCCGTCCGGAAAAAGGGGCCGTGGGACGGCACATCATGTGCCGTCCGGGCGGGGGGAATTTTTCGGATTTTTAATTCGTTTTGGCTATTTATAATTCAATAAACTAATTAATTTATGAATGGGACGACACATCATGTGCCGTCCGACGAAAAAAATATTAATTTTTTTGTGGGACGGCACATGATTTGCCGTCACTCATATATGCATATAACTTATGCGGATTCTCAAATATAGCAATCTACTGTAGCGATTTATCGATAATCTCTACTATTATAATGGGAGAAGGGCTTAGTGGTCACCGGCTGTCATTTTGAAGCCAACACGTGCAGCGCACGTGTTGGCAAAATGACTCACTTTGGTAAATATTTTCGGAAGTGAACCAGTTTGGTAAATATTTTCAAAAGTAGATCAGTTTGGTAATTATTTTTTACCCTTCTCACTTGGTCAATATTTTCGAAAGTGGATCAGTTTGGAAATTTTTTTTTTTTTTTTCTTTTCATTATCCCTTCAATTTTTTCCACGTGTGCACGTGTGCACGACTTTGGTAAATATTTTCAAAAGTGGACCAGTGTGGTAAATATTTTCGAAAGCGGATCAGTTTGGAAATTATTCTCTTTTGGGTTATGGACTAACTTTGGTAAATATTCTCGAAAGCGGGCCGGTTTGCTCAATACTTTCGGAAGTGGATCAGTTTGGAAATTATTTTCTTTTTATCCTTTCTCACCGTCCCTTCAATTTTTTCCACGTGCACGTGTGCACGTGTATAATACTATTATGGATAAATAGCAAACGACTGCAGCGGGTTTTTTAGCCAAAAATGCATATTATGGATAAATAGCAAACAACTACATATGCTCTTATCTCTCCTCCGTTAACTTATACAAGGGGGAAAAACGGGCGAAAACTAGGGTTAATCCCGCAATCAAATTCAGCGCTTTTCTCTTCGAATTCGATCGATCGAGATGAAGACGACGAAGGGAGGGAAGGTGATGAACCCGACAGATTCTTATCGGAAGGAGCTTCGCAAGAAGGAGCTCAAAAGGGTACGATTAAAATCCACTTTATAGGGTTTCCAATTCCCCTTTTCAATTCAGTAGTTTTTAGAGCTTGATGTTGTGAATATTTCAATAGCCGTTGATTGGAGTACGGAATGGTTTGAAGAAGTTGTGATCCTTGAGGTTAATCACGACAGAGCATTGGTAACAGTATTCAGGGTTAGCTACATGAACCATTTTCCCAGGGTTTATGGTTCCCTTTTGTTATTTAATTGTTTCTAGAGGCTGTTATTGTGAATTTTTGAGTAGTGGTTGATTGGAGTATGAATGAATTGTGAAAAAGTTATGATCTCTGCGGTTAACTACACCAAATTAGCATTTTAAACACAATTCATTCGGTTTAGGTGTACTTTGCAGTTTTAAAATGGCAAAATTTAAAAAAACATCACAAAACTTTGGGCCAGTTTAAAAAAACGTCCCTAAACTTTTTCTTTTAAAAAAAACGACACAATGTTTAACTTTGAACTGACAGAGTTACCTACCGTTAACTTTCTTCTACGTGCACTGCACGTACTCTAATTATATGACGAAAATACCCTTAAAAAAAGGCAAAATTTAAAAAAAACTACACAACTTTTGGCCAGTTTAAAAAAACTACACTAAAGTTTTTATTTGTTTTAAAAAAGGACACAATGTTTAAATAAGGTCCACTGGGTTAGTTAGGGTTAGGGTTATGGTTAGTTCGGGGGGTTTATTTAAACATCTGATTAGTTAAGTGATGTTTTTTTAAACACAAATAAAAGATGAGTGTGCTTTTTTTAAACCCTATCCTAACCCAACCCAAACCCTAACCCTAACCCTAACTAACCCAGTGGACCTTATTTAAACATTGTATCATCTTTAAAAAAAAAAAACTTTAGTGTAGTTTTTTTAAACTGGCCAAAAGTTTTGTGTAGTTTTTTAAAATTACGGTAGGGAATTGGAGAAGGAGGAGAAAAGGGGTATTTTCGTCATATAATTAGAGTTCGTGCAGTGCACGTAGAAGAAAGTTAACGGTAGGTAACTCTGTTAGTTTAAAGTTAAACATTGTGACGTTTTTTTAAAAAGAAAAAGTTTAGGGACGTTTTTTTAAACTGGCCCAAAGATTTGTGACGTTTTTTAAAATTTTGCCTTTTAAAATTGAACCGTCAAGATTGGCCCTTTTGACTGTTTAAAAGGTCGGAAAAAGATTCGGTTTTTTAGCCGGGGCTAAACGTAAAGGGTCGGTCACCAATCCATTTTAGAAAATTGTGATTAGACGGGGAGTAAACGGAAATGTCACCTTACTGTTTCTTTCCGTTTCGGTTGCAACCCTGCCCTATTTAGTGATAATGTTCTATGAATTTGGAAGTTGCTATATAGCATATTTCGATACTAAGGGTCAATTCAGTCAAGTACATCATATCCCCTTTTGGAGGAGTATGTAGCTGTTAGTTGACCACCTTTTTCATTGATGTGAGTGAGTTATATGGAAATAGCAATTTGTGAATGAGTAATATGTATCTAGAACAGTTTTAGCGACCGATGTGGAAAATTTTTGGATTTTAAGGCTGTGATTAAACGGAATGGGTAACCAATCTATTTTAGAAATGGTGATTAGACAGGGAATTCACGGAAGTGTCACGCTAGTGTTTTTTCCATTTCGTTTGCAACCTTACCATTTTTTAGTGGTAGGGTTCTATGAATTTGGAAGTTACTATGTAGATACTAAGGGTCAATTCAATCAAGTCTGTGGGGTTTAGTAATTCCACCATATTCCCTTTTAAAGGGGTATGTAGCTGTTAGTTTGGCCACCCCTTTCATTTATGTGAGTGAGTAATATGGATTTAGAAAGAACATTTGTTAGTGACCGATGTGGAAAAGATATATAATTACTAAGAACATGAATTGCTTCACAAAATTAATATAAATTTGATAATGTTGAAGTAAAACGCTTCAGTTTGAATACCGAGAGAGACATTTAGAGATAAGATGATAGAAGGAGAAAGAAAATGTGATTCTCTTCTCTGAATATTGCTCATTGTTCAAATGTTATATATATACTAGTTAAAATTTGCCGTGCACCAAGTGTACGTGGCTTAGTGGACATGCCATTTGAATATTTTAACAATATTTTACGTTGTGGAAAAAATCAATCATAGAAGCATTCTCATGGTGAATGAGGCAATATACAGAAACTTATAAAACTTCATTAAGAAAAGTCAATACCAAGTTGTTCACTATATATTAATTATGTGAGGAACTACTTGAAAATTTCAGTAAGAAATAAACAAAATGCAACTTGCAACCCATCAGAAGATTAAAAAAAAGTCAAGCCCATTAACTACTCTATATATACACAGACATGAAAAGACAAATACGGGAAAGTCTAGTTGTTTTCCTCATGCCTACCTTAGCACCTCCAAAAACAAGGGTTGGAATATGTGAAAATGGAAAAGAATAATGTTCTAACCAAAGAAATTTGTTATAGGAAAGTTATGTTTTTCATTCTTAAATATCATCTAAGTAACATATTGTATATATCAAAACCACATGGCCCAGTGATGAAAGATAGAAGCCAAGGCCAGGAGTCAGTTTAAAGAGTTATAAATATTTGAGTAAGGTATACATGGATTTATAATTTCAGAAGCAATCCCAACTGTTGTAAGCCAAGCAAGTGAGCAACAAAGCTATTGATCTCACAACTCCACCCTTTATATCTCTCCCGCAAGCTCACATTGATTGTAGCTAACTTCACACTTTTTTACCATGCTCACATATACGAGCTGCAATCAATTAATTGTCTGCCCTCATTTCACATTTGTTAGAAACCCCACAACCCATCAGTTTGCTTGCCACAAAAATATATTAACTTATATCGCAATTGCAGGAACATTCATCAAGTCCCATGCATTGAAGTGGCTGTAACTAATAAATCTTAATAGATCTTTCCCGCATTCCTGGATATTCCATTGAAGACAAATCATCCAGTACCTAGGGTGCTAAATCCTTGCTCAATTATGCAATATTCTTCATAAACAATATAGTGCCAGCAGTCAAATTAAGGTCGAGACAGTTAGCCAAATAAGTGCCTTACAATTTTGATACAAAGCAATCATATGGAAATAACTAAGATAAAGGAAAAAAGTATGCTAAACATGCTATTGCTAATCAATAGATTGACAACCTTTTCAAAGCTTTAATAAGTTTTGAGGTTTGAATACTTGATGAAGTGCAGAGAACGCAGTTGAACACCATGATCAAGTATAGTCCATACTTTGCCATTGCTAAACATTGCATTCATTGTGTAAATTTTGAGAGAATGAGTTTTGGTAAAAAAGTCAATAACACCTCATCAATAGTGACTGCTACTTCAATTAAATGAGACAAAAATGGATCATCAACATCGGTTATGTTTTGTAACAACATCACTTATCAAAAATAAGATACAGATTTTGATTGTTTGCTTCAAGACTCTCTTCACTTATGCTAATGGATGCTTTTGAAGAGGATTTGCGTGTCTTGAGATATAAATTCCTAGTGTAATAGATAATTTAACTTACAAAGTGATTATGGATTTACTAGAATAATCATAATTACAAAGTTTTGAAGGATATTTAAAATATAAAGATATTCCAAAAAAAACTACATAACCAAATTATCTATCTCTAGACAATAAATTAGCTTGTAATGGCATTAAATTTGCTTTTTTGCTGATCAGCCTGATCTCAAGTGTTTGTTTGTTCAATAGAGATTACTAAACTCCTTTCTTACTATCTCTATTTCTCTTTCATTTACTAATCTACCATCCTTCAACTATCGGTGTAAAAGCTTTCTTCAATAATGCTATAATCCTTATCCATATGTAGTTATGTACTAACACATATACAACCCCAAAAGTATATTTACTTTCAATATTTTGGGACATTATGATAAAGTGGCATCTACATAGTATGTCTCAATTTTTTGAAGAAGCTGTAGTGTTATTTATCACATTCTCAAATACTTTAGGATTAATAAAATCTGCAATCCTCAATTTTTATAATCTCATAATCGAGATTTCTATAGTAATCGTTGCTGACAACTCGCTCTCATATTTTCTCAAGTCGGTTATAAATAAATAATTTATAAGGAGCAAATGACCGTCTGTTCAGCTGAATATTGTTTTTCTTTGAACCAAAACATTCTTACAAGATTAGTCTTCAATTGTAACTATAAGGTAATGATTAGATAATGCACATATAAGATACTTATGGACAGACATACATAGCACTGGTATCGGGTCGGGTCGGGTCGGTTCGAGTCCTGCACTACCCGTACCCGGATCCGGCCTATAGGTCCAAATATTGGACCCAGACTCAACCCTTGAAAACCGGGTCCGTATCCAAGTCCATGCTCAAAGTTTGCTACCCGTTCTTGGCGGTCCCGGTTGGGGTCCGGGTCTTAAAAGCATACCACATCAAGTATGCTTTCTTAAATTGCCTTTAGCCTCCTGTTATACTTGTTGCCAACCTTCCATTTTATAGCCCAATCGATGTGGGACTAAAAACACCACCTACAAATCCACCATGTGCAATGCACTATAATGAAACAATGCTAGATTTTCTATATAGACCTAGTAAATCATACTTGAAATGGACAAGTTTGGCCACCTTATAACAATGCGATATCAATATAAACTAGTTGTATATGATTTCATACATTGTCCAAGACTACCAGAAATTAGTGCATCACATAACATTAACATAGATTAATCAACATGTGTACAAAAAAGTTTAATCAACACAAGTTACAACCAAACTCATAAACTCGATTTACTGTAAATTCCAGAGTTAGTGGACAAGCACCATATATCAGAAAGATAATCTATGTCAACGCAACTCATACAGATTCACTCTAGTTGTGCATTACTACAATATCCATATCCACAATCAATATCAACCAACCATAAAGCACACATGCCAATCGAATTCAATGCTATCACAACATTAAACAACTTAGACAATGAAAACATAAACTTATCCATAGCTTCGAAAGGTATCAGAGATGGCCATAATAAAACATAACAAATTAAATAAATATTGTCAACAAGTCCTTTACCATCCCATTCAAACAACAAAATCACAAGTATATGATTGTTATTATTCCCAAACGACTCAAGAGTTTATGGAAAAAGATGAAACCACTATACCAATAATCTACTGTTATGATACTAAATACCAAAAGACATCAAAAACCTAGAATATAACCTAAATATAAGTACATCCGAAATTGTTCACTGAGCCCACCATCCAATCACAGCAGCTGAGATGTCTCTATCATATATATGGCGTCGAATTCAAGCTACATGCACAACAATTTTGGCACATCTTGTGATGCAATGATCGGTAGCTGTAACATACGAATCAAGATTACTTTCTAGTATTAAATAAATTAAAGCAAATCGGTGGGGGTGGGGGTGGGGGTGGGGTTAAGTGGGAGGAGGCCCATGTGGGGGTGGGGTGGGGGTAAGAATGGGAGTGGACTGTGGGATTGAGAAAGTGCAGAGGAGGAGACGGCGGAGGTGGGGTTTGGGGACGACGATTTTGGAGGAAAGAGAATGGAGACTGGAGAATGGATTTAGGAACTAGAAATCCTAGATTGGAGATTGGAGATTGGAGAAGAGAGAGCGGCCCGCTTCTGGAAATTAGAGTATACTGTGTATTGTTGCGGGTCGGGTCAGGTTGGGTAGGGTTAAACACTATTTTTTTGGGTCCTGGTCTAGGTCCGGATTCGGGTCTATATCAGGTCCATTTTCAGCGGATCCGGACCTAAATTGAAAAGCCAACGGGTCCTAGTTTAGGACTCGACCCGACCCGCACTAGACCGGGTCGGTTTTGATCCAATATCGGGTCCAGACCGGGTTCGGATAACAGGGTTAGAATGCCATTTTAAGAACGTCTAATTCTTAATTTAGAATGTACATAAATTTTAATATACGATTCTAAAATTTTCAAGAAAAGGGGGATGTTCATGCAGAATAAGAAAAAGAATTTGTTAAAATTCGTTACCCTTTTCTTATTATTGGTGATTCCTGGTTCACATACTACTCTAACATCCCTATGAAGCCACATGGTCAAATTCCCAAATAAATTGACAATACAAAAATATAATTATTAACTATGAAAACAATCAGAAAATAAAATAAAAAATTGTGTCGAAAAGAGTGTAGGCACCAACTTATGGAGCAAAAAATAGTGCAGCTGCCGCCATTGTTGCTGCTTCAGATCTTAGAGAGGTGGCAACACATGCCCTGAATTTGAATCTGAACCCGCTGTTCTTAGGGGACGACGTAGGGTTTAGATTGTGACTCATAGGAGGTAGGTATGGGTGAAGGATGTGTTTGTAGGCGTCGACATAAGAGAAATTAAAAGGGAGGCGTGTATCTCTGTGAAGAAGAGAACGAAAGGGATGCGAGGGTTTGTGAAAAAACGAATGACCTAGATTAGATATGTATCTTAATAAAATAAGATGAACGGCTCAGATCTCATATGAACATATTCAACTTTCGTTATTCTTGCTTATATATATATAGAGAGAGAGAGAGAGAAAGCGAGAGAGAAAGCTAGTTGATCGAGTGCCAATCAGTTCGCACTCGATCAATAGCGAACTCATCCAGGACCATCCGATCTCTCTAACTATCATGATGGTGATAGGATGGAGGAAACATACCCCCGCTCGAGCAGTAGTTGATGGTGCTTCAAATTCGGTAATACTTTCGCTATCATAAATATTTTGAAGGATTCTAACAAAGGTTTTAATAAATTTTTTTGTAGAAATATTTATGATGCCGAAAGTATTACCGAATTTGAAGCGGAGTTGGGGGCGTTGGCGGTGGGAAGATAAAGGAGCATCAGGGGCGTCGGGCATCAGAAGGTGGAGCTAGATAGCTAGGCGATGGAGAGCTAGGGTTAAGGTTTCAAAGGTCAGGGGAGGTGGAAAGAGAGGCGTCGAGGGGATTTCAAAGGATGGAGAGCTAGGGTTAGGGTTTCAAAGATCGGGGGAGTTGGAGAGAGTGGTAGAGGGGATTTCGAAGGGGCAAATAGAAGAGTGAAGAAGATGAGAAGAAAGAAGGGGGTATTTTTTTTAGAGAAATGACAAAAATACTCCCGTTCCCCCGAGCGGGGGTATGTTTCCTCCGTCCATTCACCATCATGATGGTGAGAGAGATCGGATGGTTCCGGGACGAGTTCACTACTGATCAAGTGCGTACCGGTTTGCACTCGATCAGCTCTATATAATAAATCATAGGCCAATTTGAAAAAAAGCTATCAAGTTGCTTTCCTTCAATTGAAATAAAATCAATGACTGACATTCACCCTCCCAAAAATTATTCTCCCCAAATGTAAAATGCTCCTTACTTTATTACTCTCTCTCTCATTTCTTCATCTTTTCAGATTTCTCTCTCTACCCAGAAATTTAGATTTTCATATTTTAGGTTTGTAAATTTCTGGATTTTTCAAATTTTTTTATGCTTAGCTGATTTTCCAGAATTTTTTTTCTTCAGATTTCAAATTTTATATAGATGTGTTAACTAGAGCCTTAATGACTATCTGTATGATATAAAAAAAAGAAGAGATATCTATGTGATTGTTTCACGACATTTTAATTGTTTTTTTTATAATTAATCGTGGAGTTTCTAGCCCGGTGGTAAACAACAACAACAACAATAACAACAAAGCCTTTTTCCCAACTAGTTGGGGTCGGCTACATAAATCCTGGTTTTCCAATATGCTCGGTTCATCGCAATATCTTCTGTAAGGTCACAAGCTATCATATCTTTTTTACCGCTTCCACCCAAGTTAGTTTAGGTCTTCCTCTACCCCTAACTCTACCCTCAATACTTATCAAATCACTCTTTCTAACGGGAGCACTACAAGGTCTACGCATGACATGTCTAAACCACCTGAGGCGATTCTCTCTTAACTTATCTTAGTTTGGAGCTACCTTTAGCATGTCTCGAATATGCTCGTTTCTAATTCTATCCTTTCTTGTTTTACCACACATCCATCTTAACATTCTCATCTCTGCTACACTCATTTTTTAGACATGTTTCTTTGTTGCCCAGCACTCGGCTCCATACATTATTGCTGGTCTAACAACTGTCTTATAAAATTTTTCCTTCAACTTCAAAGGTATACGTTTGTCACACAAAACTCCACTGACACTTCTTCACTTAAGCTACCCTGCTTGGATCCTATGTATAACATCTTCACAAATCTCCCCATTTCTTTGTATAATCGAGCCTAAATATTGGAAACAGTTTCTCTTAGATACCTCTTGGCCATCAAACTTCACTACTTCCTCAGTTGTATTCTGAATATCACTAAAATTTTACTCCATATACTTTGTTTTAGTTCTGCTTATCCTAAAACCTCTAGCTTCCAAAGTTTCTCTCCACAATTCTAATTTAGCATTGACTTTTGCTTTAGTTTCGTCCACTAAGACGATGTCATTGGCAAAAAGCATACACCAAGGCATCTCATCTTGTATTCCTTGCGTCAATTCATCCATAACCAAAGTACAGAGGTAGGGGCTTAAAGCCGAATCTTGGTGTAAATCTACTGTAATAGGAAAATCGATGGTCTCTCCTGTGGTTGTTCTAATTGTGATCATTGCCCATTCATTCATATCCTTAATTACCTCAATATACCTAATAGTTACTCTTTTATTATTTAACACCCACCATACTATGTCTCTAGGGACTTTTTCATATGTTTTTTCTAGATATATAAAAACTATATGTAAATCTTTCTTTTTCTTCCTATATTTTTTCACAAGTCTCCTCAGTATATAAATTGCTTCCATTGATGACCTCCCAGGCATAAACCCAAACTGATTCTCAAACACTGTAGTTTCTAGTCTCAGTCTATGTTCAATCACTTTCCCCCAAATTTTCATCGTATGACTCATTGATTTAATTCATCGGTAGTTTGAGCAAGTTTGTATATCTCCTTTATTTTTATATATAGGTACTAAAATACATTTTCTCCATTCACCGGGCATCTTCTTAGTCCTCAAAATTTTATTAAATAATTTTGTTAGCCAACCTACTCTTACATCCCCAAGACACTTCCAAACTTCAATGGGTATATCATCCGGTCCTAAAACTTTTCCTATTTTCATCCTTCCTAGAGCATTTCGAACCTCCAAGGTCCTAATTCAACGGAAAAACATATGCTCTCGTCGGCCTCTCGACTCTCCCTCAAGTTATATGTATTTAAGTTGCCCACAACATTTTCATTTAATAACTTCTCAAAGTAATTTCACCATCTTTCCTTAATTTTCTCATCGACTCTTGAATCCTCGCTCTTAATACACCTAATTGTATCCAGATCTTTTGTTTTTCTATCCCTTTGTTTAGCAAGCTTATAAATGTTATTTTCTCCTTCTTTTGTTTCTAATTTTGTGTATAAATCATTATAAGCTTTTTTTTGCATCTCTTACCGCTTTCTTAACTTCGTTTTTAACGGTCTTATATCTCTCCAAATCGTCTCCATTTCTATTCTTTTGCCATATTTTGAAGGTGGTTCTTTTTTCTCTCACAATATTTTGGAGTTCTTCTTGCCACCACCATGTTTCTTTATTTAGCAACCCTATACCTTTATATTCTCCAAATACCTCCTTTGAAATTTCTCTTATGTAGGTAGTCATTTTAGTCCACATCATATTTGTCTTCCCTTCCCAATTACATGATGCTCCTTTAAGGACTATCTCTAAAAACTTCTAGTTTATCTCCCTTCAAGTTCCACCACCTAATTCTTGGGTTCCTTGTCTCCTTCCTTGCACATATGTGTTTTCCAATCTTAACATCCAATACCAGTAATCTATGTTGTGAGGTTAAACACTCTCCCGGTTGTTGTTTCTAACTAAATAAGCTAATAGGCCAATTGTTGTTTCTAGCCTGGTGGTATTGCATATAAATGTTATACCTATGTGATTTGTTAGTCAAACATGATTGCATATATTTTACTGTTTACATGGCTTTTCATATGTGCATCGTCCCAAAGACGTGCCGTAGGCACGTGCCCGCGGGCAAATCTAGTATATATATATATTAGGAGGAAAATTTTGATTGTTATATCTCTCACATTGTTTGATTTTGCAGTTTGTTAATATCATTTGGTGAAACATTACAATAAATTTGTTTTTTGATCACTGTTATTTAAAAAATTCTGCTTATCAGCCATTATATTCTTCTTTGATTTAAAAAGCATTTTTTTGTGCTAATTTTATGTGCAGAACAAGAAAGAACGGAAGAAGGTGCGAGAGGTGGGGATTCTTAAGAAGGACCCTGAGACAATTAAGGAACAGATCGAGAAGTTAGAGATGATGAGTAAGCCATTACTGTGTTTTCGATCTTCTTGTTTTAAAATAAAAAATTTCTATCTAAAATATGGACTGTGTTTGCATATGATTTTTTTGGTGTTCTCTACTCGAAAGTTAATAGATGATTATGTTTATATTGATTTTGCTGTAGTATCAGTTGCAGTTGCAATTTTCCTTAACAAATCATTGCAACCTTTAATCAAAACATGAAGTTGTTTATGTGCTGTCTTGCACAAGTACTTCTTCAAATGTATTATGGTAGCCTGGTACAGACCTCTTCACTCTTACATAGTTAATTGTGGTTAGCAATTGATCTTTGCTTTCAAATTTTTGGTTGATTATTCTACGTCTGAACCTTTCGTCTGACATTAACCTATGCAGATTCTGTGAGCTTCAAGCTAGAGCACTTGCCCTGACCTGTTTGTGGAACTAAATCTGACTAAAGTTAGTTCTTTCTTTGTCATTTTTGTGGGTTACCGGGGGAACGTCTGAACTAAATTTGGGAAGTATGAAACTTTCCAGATGAATAAAGTACTACTGTTTAACTTATAATTAGAGTGTCATTAACCAGAGCTGATAATTATTTTTCTGATAACCACAATGAGGCCACACCTGAATAGAATTTACATATTTCTATCTGTATTTGATCACATTTTACTCATTCCCTTTTTTTTTCCAAACAGTTTAATTGTTCAACATGTAACAGCAGTAATCTCAATGATGGCGAGTGGTGCATGGAAATAATTAGCATGTCTTGTTGGGTTTTGCAGAAGCAGATGGTGCTCTGGACAAGGCAAGAAAACACAAGAAAAGGCAGCTTGAGGATACATTAAACCTAGTCATGAAGAAAAGGAAGGTGAGTTGACTTCACTTTTATGTCATTTTCTTCTGATTTGATAGTTTATTTGTGTCCTATGTAAGAACTGGAAGAAATTATAAGAATATTAATTGTCCTTAGTAACAGAAATATTAAAGAAAAGTGAATTTAAAGATCAAACATGTTAGTTGTCTAGCTGTTCAACCAAATTTATTGAGACTTCTAATGTCAACATCTCTGATAAATTTGAGCAATTAAAGTTGTTCAGCTCTCTTCACATCTAGGGTACAAATGTACAACAATTTATTCACAAGGTGGAGATGGTCGTTGGAAGACATAGTGTGCTTCGAATGTAATGATAATGCTACCCCAGGGTTGTTCTGTGTGCCATTTTTCTTCCAATTTTACAAGATCAATTGTGTACCTTCTTTCCTGTTAGTCTGCATTCTATCAATAAAATGATTTATGATTTAGTATGAATCTTGTTTAAGATTCTCTACAATTGCTGAAATTTCGTGCAAATGAACTTTACTGTCTTTGCACATTTTGCTATTGAACAGGAGTTGGAGGAGAAAATGCGCGACAAAGGTGAGCCAGTTATGTTCAGGTGAGCTTGATTTATTCTTTGTGCGATTATGTTGGCCTAAATATGGACATGGTGTCTCCATCTCTTACATTTTCTTTTGTCATATATGTTGTATTTTTCTCAGCCACTTAGGGCCTGTTCGAAAGCGAGGTACAGACGAAGATGAGAGAGTTAGACACCCAAAGCCTGAGGTAGTTGGCTCTAATTCTAGTTTTCTTGCTGCACATTGTTCACAATAACATTCTACTCTTTCTTTGAATGCAGGATTCAGTCTATTATCATCCTACATTGAATCCAACAGGGGCCCCACCTCCTGGAAAGCCTCCCATGTATAAATCTTCTATAGGTCACAATCCAGTTAAACTTTCCTTCTTTTTTTAATGTGTTATACTACCATATAGTAATTTTTGCTGTTATTTTTCTTATTTCTGTTTCCATCTATTGTATGACAGGCCCAAGAATCCCATTGTCTTCATCAAGTGCTGGAGCATCGTCTTCAAATGTGGAATCAGAAGAAGGCTCGATGGCTGTACCACCACCACCACCTCCTCCTCCATTACCTGAGTCTATTCAATTAGATTCTGCTGTTGATTCTTCTGCACCACCATCAATGCCTTTACCTCCGCCACCTCCACCTCCTCCCAAACCAACGACAAATTCAAGTGCTCCTCCATTGCCTCCCCCCTCACTTCCACCGCCACCCCCAGGCCCCCCTCCTAGGGGTTCAGTCTCAGGTCATGCATCTCTTCCTCCACCTCCCCCACCACCCCTTCAACGTCCAACACAACATCCTCTCCCGCCAGGCACTGGTGGAGGGGAGATGGAGAGAAATAAAACTTCAACTGCAGATGGCATCGATTTGAAGGATGCTGAGAAGGTATGATTAATGTTTAACAAAATAAATTATTATAAAAAAGAAGAGAAAAGTACCTCCTCTCCCATTCCCTACTCTTCTGAGGTTCTAATGTTTTTGACATGTAAAAGAACTATATAATCAACGCTGTTACAGATTCAAAGCTATAATTTTACTAAATTAAAACTGCATGCATGCAAGTTTTTTTGACACGTCGATGATAGATCATAGAAATGCAATTCTTGAGAATATAAATGATCGTTCATCACGACGATGTAAAAGTTTTTCCCTGTGAAAGTCAACAAAGGATTTAACATAATTTTATTACTGGCACTGAGAAGGTGGGGAAATTGGGATAAATCATTGGTGGGTAGGAAGCTTAACTTATCTGTAAGTTACTCTTTTAAATGCAATTAAAAAGTAAACCTCAAACATACTCTTGGAGAAGTATCAGCATAAAACAAAATGACAGTTGATTGAGTTGTAATTGTCTTTCTATGTAAAATAGCCATTTTTGCAATTTGTTTGTAAAGCTCTTTCTAATACTTATGCTTGAAAATCTTTTTGTGTTTGTTTTGTATTGTTGATTGAATGGATTACTTCGATATATCATTATACAACATCAACAATGACAGGTAACATTCTCATTTTTTCAAAGGTCAACTATTGAAATGTATGATATACCATTATTACATGGAAAATACTTCTATACCTCAAAGAGCTATTGCATTATGTGTATGTACATCTGCTCTAGAACTTGGAAATTGTTTCGCAACTTCTTATAGTTCTACACCACCATTCCCAAGATTCATGAAGATCAACTATAGGACAACAGGCTGACATCATATAGATATGGTAGAAGCATAATTATTAGTAACAACTGCAATGGTCTGTTTCGTAAATTACATATCCAGCCCTAAAAGATTCAAAATCTCAGCGATTGAGTTTATATTAAAATACCTATTTCATTAAACATATTGACCCTTACTATTTGTCATATTTGTAATAGACCAAAGCTAAGAAACCAAATTTGCTATCCAACAAAAGAAATGAAAATTATAAGTTTGGAAAAACTTAATGGTGGTAGCTTTGTGCATATTCTACCTTGTCTCTCTGCTTCTTTCTAAAATTATTTCACTACCGAGATGTGCATGATAACCAAGTAAACGGATCTCCTTTGCAGGCCAGAGCTGTCCTTCCTCCACCTCCGCCTCCTCCTGGATTGCCACCAAAAGCAACTAATTTTCCGTCCGAAGTCGCTCTCTCTGAATCGATTTCAAATGGTAATCCAGTTTTGAAGGACAACACTAAGATGACCCCATTACCACCCCCACCACTTCCACCACCACCACCAAGGCATCTACCCCCGCCACCGCCACCACCTGTAGCCCATCGATTTCCCCATGCTCCCCCTCTACAATCTGACATGTTTCCTCCTGGTGTTGTTCGCTATCCACCACCTCCACCACCGGTTCCTGGGTTCCCTAATCAACTACCTCCACCACCTCCAGGAATGGTTCCGCTGTTAATGACAAGACCACCTTTTACTGGGCCTCCTGGACCTCCTCCTGCTTTGAGGCCAATGGCTCCAGGGCTTCCATTTACCCCTGAGGATGATTTTGGTGTGTATAGGCCCACTGCACCTCAGAAGCCATCTTATGTGAAATCGGCAGCATCAACAGTTGTCAAGAGACCTCTGGCTCAACACACCCCTGAGTTAACGGCAATGGTGAGTTCGAAGTGTGTTTCCTGGAAGTACTTTTATAGTATTTGTGCATTTATTTTCCTAAAATTATTGACATTCTGTAGTCTCAAGAGTTTTGTTGCTGCAGCAAACATTTATTTAATAACTTGCTTCTCTGCTGGTAATTCATGCTGGTCATTATGAGTTTTTTTTTTTTTACCTCTACACTTGCTGGTAATCCACTCTGGTCATAATGACAGTCTTTACCCCTACACGCAATCCTCATAATGCGATTGTGACATTGGCAGTTTTTCTAAAATGCCTGCTAAATACTCACTTTTAGCATTTGCTTTGGCTTTAGATTATTGAAGTGCCTTAAGCCAGGCAGATTTGCCAATACTGCTGTTCTATACGTATATAGTTATGTTTGAAAATTTCAATATTAAATTGTATAGACGTGTTTCTATTTATTGTCTCATTTGGCATTTTCGAGTATCTGATTCTTACCTTTGTTACTGTCTGGCCTTATCATTTTTATACTTGAGGCCTTTGTATGTACCATTTTCTCATTTTTATCACATTTTCCTTCTATCTAATGTCTGATGAAGAAGACAGTCCCTATTGCTGTTAAAGGATTGAAAATCTCTAACTGATTATTTTGGTATATGAAATGACATATTTTCGTTGAAGCTAGTCAAATTCCAGGTACTAATATACTTTTGAATGATCTTGGTCATTTTTCTTGTCAGGTTCCTGCATCTGTGCGTGTGAGAAGAGAGACAGCTGTTCAGAAATCTAAACCAAAGCCCCAGGCGTCTTCATCCTCAGCAGCTTCCAGGCCTTTGGCCGGTCCAGTACTTGTGGGAAAATCAGAAACTGTGGCAGCGCCATCACATAAAGGACAGAGCATTGACGACTCATACATGGCATTCTTGGAGGACATGAAATCCCTTGGTGCCCTTGATAGCTGAGTACTAAGGATTACGAAAACATGCCTGATTCTTGTAAACCATTGTTGGGGTTGGGTTCCTACTTTTTGATGTGTTGCTGAATGCTGTGAGGATTCTGGTCATCTATGACTCGGTTGATAAATTTGTCAAGCTAGAAATGGATGTAGGATTCCAAAAATATTATTGACTTATTAGTGTAGAGATGACTCTGCAGTATGAGCAATGTGCTGAACCTTTTATTGGAATTTTTTTCTTTCTTTCTTTCAAACCTTCTCGTTGTTGTTTTTGCTGGTTTTGTTAAGTAGTTTCACTGTTGGAAGTGTTTCAAGATCTGTAACATGTGTCAAGAGAGTCAAATGAGCATGAACATATAAACTAATCGTATTCTGGGTGCATTTGGATAAGGAAATTGTTATGTTATGATCCAAATTGCTCTTAGGGTCCATTAGGCTTAGTATCTTCATATATGTAATAAATTAGAATCAAATGAAAATAATCAACATTTTGTGCTCTTCCAAAAGCAGCCGGCTGTCTCTCTCTCTTTCTCTTCTCTTTCTTATCTTCTCAAACTCTTAACAAATAAAACCCTAACAAATTTGTATCAAAGCCCCCCCCCCCCCCCCCCCCCCCCCCCCTCCTGCCTCATCAGTTCGTCCCGATCCCCTTCTCCACCTTTTCCTTCACCTTCTTCAGCACCGGCGTCTTCTCATGGTGCTGTTCTCCACCTTCAACCCTTTTTGGGTATTCTTGGTACTGGGTAGCGTCCATTGATGTGCTTGAAACTTGATCGGAGAAACTGCGATTGTTTGGTTTGGTTTTGATCCCTTCCGCCGCGCCAAAACCTCCACACCTGATCCGTTCGTCGCTGATCCGGTGTTATTGTTGTTGTTGTTGCTGATCCATTCGTCGGGCTTCTTGGTCTTCGTCGTCGCGAGCACCGGAGGAGGGAGGATATCAAGAAGGAGAAGGTTTGATTTTTTTGATTTGAGTAATTTAATTTTTGGGGAAAATTTTGGAGTTTTGTTGAATTGGGTTCAAGAAATTTGAATGGATATGTCGGAAAAATATGATATTGAGAAGTATGATGGGAATACGAGTTTTGCATTATGGCAAGTGCGTATGGCAGCGATTTTGTCGAGCCAAGGCGTTAAGGATGCCATTTTTGGTCGAGAAAAATTAATTGATGCGGTGGCAGATAAGAAATGGAGAGAGATGAATGATAAAGCGCTCTCTATTATCCAATTATATTTGAGCAGTTCGACATTGCAAGAGGTCCTATCGGAGAAGACCGCCTAAGGCTTTGTGGGAGAAATTGGAGAACATTTACATGAAGAAGTCTCTCACCAATCGACTGCGGTTGAAATTGCGCCTCTACACCCTTCGCATGGTTGAAGGTACGTCAATTTCCGATCATATTACGGAGTTTGCATCTATTTTGAATGACTTAAGATTGATATTAAGGTGGAGGACGAGACCAAGCCCTTTTGTTACTATGCTCATTACCCGCATTATACAAGGCTTTTAGAGACATGTTGATTTATAGTAGAGATAAAATTTCTCTTGAGGATGTTAAGAGCAATTTGCAAGCCAAGTTGCACATTGATAGTGAAATGACCAATAATGAGAAAGGGAGCCAAGGTGTTGGTTTGGTTGTTGATCGAGGTAGGTCATGGGACCGAAACTCGAAAGATACAAGCACCCGTTCGAAGTCTAGGCACAAGAATTTGATGTGTAACTATTGTAAGAAGAAGGAACACGTTAAGGCCGATTGTTTCAAACTCAAAAATAAACAAAAGGCGGATAGTAAAGGTTCTTCTTCGGAGGAGGCCAATGTGGCCGAATGTGACACGGTTGATACTCTTTGTGTGGTAGATACCAATGTTGATGATATACATTGTTGGGTGATGGATATGGGTGCTTCACAACACATGACTCCGAATAGAGATTGGTTTGAGACTTATGAGCTTACGGATGGTAAGGTTCTCATGGGGAACAACAATATGTATAAGGTTGCCGGAATTGGTTCGGCGACAATTAAGTTCCATGATTGAAAGGTCCGAAGGTTGACGGGTGAGAGGCATATACCCGATTTGTCTAAGAATTTGATTTCTTTGGGGTCTCTTGAAGAAAAGGGGTGTAAGTTCCAAAGTGAAGGTGGAGTCCTTAGAGTTTCTAAAGGGGCTCTCACAATCATGAAGGCGAAGAAAATTGGAACTCTTTATTTCCTACAAGGTTCTACGGTCACGGGCTCGGCCGCCATTGCACGTTCGGGTACTATCTCGGATGAGGATGCTACTAGGCTCTGGCATATGAGATTGGGGCATATGAGCGAGCGAGGAATGACCATTTTGAGCAAGAGAGGTTTGTTGTGTGGCCAATGCACGGGCAACTTGGAGTTCTGTGAGTATTGTGTATTTGGCAAGCATAAGAGGTTGAGCTTCTCCACGGCCATTCATTCGACCAAGGGAACACTGGACTACATCCATTCGGATCTTTGGGGACCTTCTCGTGACCCTTCCAAAGGTAATAGTTCTCGTTACATGCTTACTTTTATTGATGATTTCTCAAGCAGAGTTTGGGTTTATTTCTTGAAAGAGAAAAGTGATGTGTTTCGCACCTTCAAAGAATGGAAGTCACTTTTGGAGAACCAAACGGGAAGGAAAGTTAAGAGGTTGAGAACCGATAACGGTTTGGAGTTTTACAACCGTGAGTTTGATAATTTTTGTAAGGCCGAAGGGATTGTTCGGCACAAGACGGTGGTCAACACTCCACAACAAAATGGTGTTGCAGAAAGGATGAATAGGACACTACTTAAAAGGTCTAGAAGTATGTTTTCAAACGCGGGTTTGGGTAAGGAGTTTTGGGCGGAAGCCATTAACACATCTTGCTATTTGGTAAATCGATCTCCTACCACTTCAATTGAGTTGAAGACACCCGAAGAAGTGTGGTCGGGTAAGACGGCCGATTATTCGAATTTGAGGGTGTTTGGTTGTCCCGCTTATGCACATGTGAATGAAGGAAAGTTGAAGCCTAGATCGAAGAAGTGTATTTTTGTTGGGTATCCTGCAAATGTGAAGGGATATAAGTTGTGGTATCTCGAATCATCTGAGTTTCTTATTTCAAGAGATGTCATTTTCAATGAGTCGGCCATGTTGAAGGCAAATGATGTTGCACCCGAGCCGACTATTAAGGAGAATGAGACGGTTGAGAAGAAGGTGGAGTTTGAGGTGCCGGTCCAAGAAGGTGATGATTTGATCTCACATGATGATGTCAATTTGGAGGAAGTCCAAGAAGAGGCACAACCATATGCATTGGCAAGGGACCGAGCTAGAAGAGAAACACGACCACCTACAAGGTATGGATACTCCGACTTTGCTTATTGTTTGGCAATTGCAGAGGAAGTGGAGTATTGTGAGCCATCTTCCTATAAGAAAGCCATTTCTTCTAAAGATGCGGCCAATTGGGTTGCTGCTATGAATGAAGAGTTACAATCTTTGCAACAAAATGAGACTTGGTCTCTTGTGAAGCCTCCGAGTGGTAGGAGGATTGTGGGTTGCAAGTGGGTGTTTAAAAGGAAGATTGATGGCTCAAATCCCCCGGATTTTTGATACAAGGCAAGGCTCGTGGCTAAAGGGTATAATCAAGTCCAAGGTGTGGACTTTAATGATGTGTTCTCTCTCGTAGTTAAGCACACCTCCATTCGAGTTTTGCTCTCTTTGGTGGCAATGAAGGATTTAGAATTGGAGCAAATGGATGTGAAAACTGCCTTCTTGCATGGTGATTTGGATGAGCAAATTTACATGAGCCAACCGGAGGATTTTGAGGTTGCAGGAAAGAAGGACTGTGTGTGTCTTTTGAAGAAGTTCCTTTATGGCCTTAAGCAATCACCGCGGCAATGGTATAAGAAGTTCGACTCATTCATGGTGAGTATTAATTTCCATCGTTTCAATTATGATAGTTATGTTTATTTCAAGAAGTTGGATGGTGGGGATTTCATTTACTTGTTGCTCTATGTGGATGACATGTTGATTGCATCCTCAAACTTGAAAGAAGTTAGGAAGTTGAAAGAGCAACTAAGTTTGGCATTTGAGATGAAAGATTTGGGGGCCGCCAAAAGGATTCTTGGGATGGAGATCACAAGGGATAGGTCTAAAAGAAAGTTATTTCTTTTACAAAAGAGTTTTGCCGAGAAAGTGCTACGCCGTTTTGGCATGGAGAAAGTGAAAGTTGTTTCAACACCTCTTGCGGCGCATTTCAAGCTTTCGGCCGCTTTAAGCCCAAAATCCGATGATGAGAAGAAATATATGGAAAAGGTTCCATTTTCGAGTGCGGTCAGGAGTCTCGTGTACTTGATGGTGTGTACTTGACCCAACATTGCTCAAGCCATTAGTGTGGTAAGTAGATATCTCTCTTGTCCGGAGAAAGGACATTGGAAAGCGGTGAAGTGGATCTTCCGCTATTTGAGAGGTACTATTGATGCTTGTTTGGAGTTTGGTAATGGCAAGAAACTAACGGGTTTTGTGGATGCGGATTTTGCGGGTGATTTGGACAAGAGGCGTTCTTTGACGGGTTATGTTTTTACCCTTGGAGATTGTGCAATTAGTTGGAAGTCTACACTTCAAGCCACTGTTGCACTCTCAAGTACCGAGGCCGAATATAAGGCAATTACTGAGGCTATTAGAGCATCTGTAGTCGTTTACTGTAAAAATATCCTTATATGGATAAATAGAAATAGGATTCTCAATTTTGCTGCACTCGTGCAAAGTTATTTTTTAGCAATCTATAATAAAATAATGAGCGACGGCGCATGAAAGTGCCGTCGGAGAAGGAAAAAGAAGAAAAAAAAAACCGGCCGCAAATGATGGACGGCACATGAAGTGCCGTCATGTGCTGTCCGACAGGGGAGCAAATTTTTTTGGCCCTCGTTCAGTTTCCACTTTGATACAAAATATAAACCAAAATTTTTTATTATTACAAATTATTGTTTGCAGTTTTAATGCTAAAAAGAACAATTAAGTGAAGAATTTGGGTCATCATCATCATGGAGGCTTTAGCATGTCAATGGATGATGGATGGAAGGCATTCATACGCAAGAATTAGGAGAGATCCGCGGAGCATCATACCGCCTGTACCTAAATCACTATTGCCGCATGAAATTTTGAATTTGGGCTGTTCCTTACCTTTAAGTCTGGCTATCTCTCTATCACAAACTAACATAAACCTCTTGAATTTTTTTTTTTTTTTTAAATTACTCAACGGACGGCACATGATGTGCCGTCCGAGAAAAGGGGAAGGGGTGGGACCGCACTCCGAGTGCCGTCCGAGGGGAAAGACTTTCGGGGTTTTTTAATTCTTTTTGGCGATATTTAATACGGAAAATTACTTAATTTTCAAACGGACGGCACTTCAAGTGCCGTCCGACGAAAAAAAATTATTTTTTTTCGTGGGACGGCACTTCGAATGCCGTCCCTCACTTATCGATAAAGGCTATATCGATTCTCATTTATAGCAATCGACTGTAGCGATTTATCGATAAAATGGATATTTGGCAAACGAGTGCAGCACGTTCGTTTGCCAAATATCCATTTTATCGATATTTGGCAAACGACTACAGATGCTCTTAAGGAGGCTATTTGGCTCAAGACATTTGTTGGTGAGATGTCTTCACTCGAGGGTCCTATTACGGTATTTTGTGACAACCAAAACGCGATTCATTTGGCCAAGGACCGTATGTACCATGAGAAGATGAAACACACTGACATTCGATACCATTTTGTTCGAGATGTTATCTCGAAAGGCAAGGTTGCCGTGAAGAAGATTGGTACCGAATCGAATCCGGCCGATATGCTCACAAAGCCTCTTCCAATTGCAAAGTTCAAGCTTTGTTCAAGTTTGATGTCGGTTTGTTTCTAGCTAGTTTGAGCTAGTTTTGTTTCTAGCATGTTGCTAGTATATCTTTATGTTTACCTTTGTTTAGGTTATATTTGCTTTATGCATTTGCTTTATATTTTAGTTTGTTTTAGATACAATTTGTTTCAAGGTGGAGATTGTTATGTTATGACCCAAATTACTCTTAGGGCCCATTGGGCTTAGTATCTTGGTATACGTAACAAATTAGAATCAAATGAAAACAATCAACATTTTTGCTCTTCCAAAAGCAGCCGGCTGTCTCTCCCTCTTCCTCTTCTCTTCCTCATCTTCTCAAACCCTAACAGAACTTAACAGACTCAGCCGGCGCATTATCTTTCTCTCTCTCTTACCCCTGTTGTTCCAACTCTTAAACCCTAATCCTAGCCATGGCAAAACTGAAGGACAGGATACGCCAACTACCAGATGATATTCTCCATCTGATTCTCTTCTTCACCGTAGCGAGGAAAGCGGTGCAGGTTAGCATCTTGTGAAAGAGGTGGAAACACCTCTGGTCCTCCACACCCTTACTCAACTTCGTCGTCTCCGACTTCTCCTCCTCACATGATCATGGTCATCCATTTAATCAACTTCGACTTGATTTTTGCACGAGGAGATTCTACCAGATTTGTTGCACCAACAGAACAAAAAAATTTAAAATTACTCATCACTAGATTCGAAAACTCTTTAACCATGTACAAAGTTTGGTCTGATAGCATGTCTGGTTATGGAAGCATGGCGATTCTGGGTGTAAAGAAACGTGAAGTATGCAATCCACACATGATTTACGAGCTGCACGCGCAAGAGTTTCATAACTATCATTATAACCCACTCAAATGAGGGAAGAATGATTCTTTACGGAGAATGTGGTGATCAGTCATTGCCATTTAGACAACGTCGATATTAAGTTGGAGGGGTTGAAGGTGTTGAAGCTGTGGCATTGCCGGACTTCGGATGGTGATATCCAAGTTTCTGCTACCAATTTGGTGTCGCTTGATTGCAGGCAAATACAAGACTCGGTACTTTAAGATAATTACGAAAAATGGTTGAAAATGGAAAATCCAAGTCAACCCCTTTATGCCTACTCGAGAAAGGCAAGGAGAAATGAGAAGGAATCAGCCATGCATTGAATGAGACATAATAGTTAACATATACATTTACATGCATTGAATGAGACAGATATAATAGGCCATCTAAAATAGTGAAATTGGTAGTGAAATTGGTCGTGGAGGAAGCATTACTCTTCCTGTAAATGTATATGTTAACTATTATGTCTCATTCAATACATGGGCGATTCTTTCTCATTTCTCCTTGCCTTTTTTTACTTCATAATCATAGTGAATAGTCTGGAAAATGAATTGTATGGATATATATGGAACTGGAATTAATTTTTGCAGTTTTCCGGGCCGGATTCCGGCAGTCTCCGGCCACCGGCGGCGCCGGAAAATGAGTGGATTGCGATCCTCTCGTCGAGTACTATTCCGTAGTATACTCACTTGCCAAAAACGAATTCCGTATGAATGAGAAATGTTGATCCAAAGTTGGGTACTTGAAAGGTACCAACTTAACAAATGGATAGTCCCATATCGAAAATTGGGAAAGATTTTTACTAGTATATATACTAGAAAACTGGACTAGAGGGCGTGGCCCGGGGGTTACCACTAACGTGTAGTGGAGAGAGGACTTAGCCAAAATGACAAACACACACGCGCGTCCGCGCCCGGCTCCGGCTCCGGCCCCGGCCTCGGTTCGGTTCGGTTAGGCTTGGTCTGGCTTAAATTTTTTATTTTATTTTTTTTGCCCAGACAAACTCTTCCCCTACTGAACTGAAAAGGCTTTTCAGATTCAGTAACTGGTGCCCATTACTCTGTAACAGCAGAGTAATGGCTCACCAGTTACTAAACTGAAGAGTCCTCATTACTTTGCAGTTACAGAGTAATGGCTGCTGAACAGTCTCCAGTCCAACTCTTCTCTATAAATCCAGACATCAACTCCTATACAGACACAGAAATTTTTGCATTTGGGTCTTCCTCTTCTTCTCCTCTGCGTCAGTCACTGTCACTGAGAGTACACCACAGACAGAAGTTCGTTGGCTCTGAAGCAAGAGTGCTGCATTCTTCAGAGAAGGTACAGTTGTATCCTGGAAAGCAATTCGCCGGTAACCGTCACACTACGAGGCGAATTCTGCTTTAAGGACAGAGATTCTAAAATCTCGACTCTGTACAAGTTCATTTGCTTACTGTTTTTCCTTCCTGTATTTTATTTCTTCACAACTGTGTTGGAATTTCTTATTAGTTTATATTCAAGTTCTAACAATCTTAAAGCAGAATTTTTCCTCACAGATTCTAACAATTTTTGTCAAGTTTGTTTACAGGTTCTGTTCGGAAAAAAAATAACTAATAGTTTCTGTTTCAACCAATTTCAGAGAACAAAATCAAAACATGGAGAACACACAAACTGAAGTTGCTACTGGGCTTCTCAGTATCCAAACTCCGGTGACCCAGAATGTGACTGCACAATCGGTTGCGGCACATTCGGTCGTTCTGCCCACGCACATAAGCGTGGGAGAAAAACCAGAGAAGTTCAATGGAACGGGGTTCAAAAAGTGGCAGGGGAAGATGCAGTTCTACATGACCACATTGAAACTGGACAGATTCCTCAATGATTCTGCCCCGATGCTGGCGCCAATGGAAGCACACTCCGTTGCAGCAGTTGACGCGTGGACACAGGGTGACTACCTCTGCAGGAACTACATCCTGAATGGATTGGTAGACTCTTTGTACAACGTCTACTGTGTCTTCAAGACATCCAAACTCCTGTGGGGGTCCCTGAAAAAGAAGTACAAAACTGAAGACGCCGGGTCCAAGAAATTTGTTGTCGGCAAATTTCTGGACTATAAGATGATTGACTCCAAAACAGTGGTGAGTCAAGTCCAAGAACTGCAGGTTATAATGCACGACATTGCTGCAGAGAATATGACGCTGTGCAAACCATTCCAGGTTGCAGCGTTCATTGAAAAACTTCCACCTGGATGGAAAGACTTCAAGAACTATCTCAAACACAAACGAAAGGAGATGTCTCTTGAAGACCTAATTATCAGGTTGCGGATCGAAGAAGAGAATCGCAAGGCTGAGAGGTCCTATGGAAATCAGTCCATAGAAAAGGCCAATATGGTGGAGCATGAACAGAAGGGCAAGAAGAGGAAGTTTGTGCCACAGACCTCAAGCAAAAAACCACTTGCAAAGAGGTTTGCTGGGAAATGCCACAAGTGTGGTAAATTGGAGCACAAAATTTCAGAGTGCCACAGTAAGGACAGTAATCATTCAAAAACAGGACATGTAAAAGGGAATGAAAAACCCCACGCACACATAGCTGAGAACTTGTCCACTGGTCTTTCTGACCTGGACCTCTGTGCTGTAGTATCAGAGGTCAATCTTGTAGGGAGCAATCCTCGTGAATGGTGGTATGATACTGGGGCCACCAAGCATATCTGCTCGGACAAGGAAATGTTCACTTCCTACCAGAAGTGCAACAAAGATGAACAACTGTTCATGGAAAACTCTTCCACCTCCAAAATTGAAGGAACAGGGAAGATAGTACTAAAAATGACTTCAGGCAAAGAGCTAACACTCACAAATGTGCTGCATGTCCCAGACATTAGAAAGAACTTGATATCAGGTTCTTTGCTAAGCAAGAATGGGTTTAAAGTTGTACTTATTTCTGATAATTTTGTACTGTCTAAGAATGGGGTGTACTTGGGTAAAGGATGGACTGTTCAAGTTTAATGTAATGACAGTCATCCCTAAAACTATTGTTCCTGCTGTTCCCAAAGTTAATGAAATAACTCCTATTGCCTATGTTGTTGAGTCTTCTTCTGTTTGGCATGAAAGACTAGGCCAAGTTAATGTAAATTCTATGCGTAGATTAGTTAACATGAATTTGCTACCAAAGTTTAAGGTAGATAACTCAGAAAAATGTGAAGTTTGCACGGAGGCCAAACTCACTAAAACTCCATCGCGTTCTGTAGAAAGAAATACAGAAACTCTAGGTCTAAGTCACATAGATCTGTGTGACTTAAAATATGTGCAGACCAGAGGTGGCAAAAAGTACTTTGTAACTTTCATAGACGATTGCATAAAATTCTGTTATGTATATTTGTTACATAGAAAAAATGAGGCTTTGGATAAATTCAAAGAATATAAACTTGAGGTTGAGAATCAACTTGGCAAAACGATTAAAATCGTTAGAAGTGATAGAGGAGGAGAATATGATGCACCATTTAACATGTTCTGCTCGGAACATGGAATAGTTCATCAGACAACTGCTCCCTACTCACCCGAATCAAACGGTACTGCCGAGCGCAAAAACCGAACTCTAAAGGAGATGATGAATGCCTTGTTGTTGAATTCTGGCCTACCCCAAAACATGTGGGGGGAAGCATTGTTGACTGCCAACTACATTCTCAACAAAATACCTCACAAGAAAACCGGCAAGACACCATATGAATTGTGGAAAGGTAACTTACCTTCGTATAAATACCTCAAAGTGTGGGGGTGTCTAGTAAAAGTGGCAGTACCTAACCCGAAACAGGTCACCATCGGACCTAAGACGATTGATTGCATATTCATAGGCTATACACACAACAGTAGTGCATATCGGTTCTTGGTATACAAATCGGATATACCGGATATCCATGTAAATACAATAATGGAATCAAGAAATGCTTCATTCTTTGAACACGTGTTTCCGTGCAAGGATACTACGTACCCTAAACGTACATGTGAACAAGGAAATGCAAGCACTTCAGTTGATGAACCAGAACAGGATACCGATGAGCCTAGACGAAGTAAACGGGCTAGAACATCAAAATCATTTGGTCATGACTTTGTGACAGCCTTTCTGTTAGAGAATGAGCCCAGAACTTTCAAGGAAGCTATGTCTATGCCTGATGCTCCTATGTGGAAGGAAGCAATCAAAAGTGAAATAGACTCCATTATGCAAAATCATACATGGGAGTTAGTCGATTTGCCTTCTGGATGTAAAGCTCTAGGATGCAAATGGATTTTCAAACAAAAATTGAAACCAGATGGTTCAATAGAGAAGCATAAGGCTAGACTTGTGGTACAAGGATTTAGGCAAAAAGAAGGCCTAGATTTCTTCGATACATATTCCCCAATTACAAGAATAACATCCATAAGAATGTTGATAGCTATTGCAGCTCCACGTAACCTGGAAATACATCAAATGGATGTTAAAACTGCATTTCTAAATGGGGACTTAGAAGAAGAAATATACATGAAACAACCTGAGGGTTACGTAGTTCCTGGACAGAAAAACAAGGTGTGCAGGCTTGTAAAATCACTGTACGGCCTGAAACAAGCTCCAAAGCAGTGGCATGCAAAATTTGACAATGTTATGATGTCAAATGGTTTCAAAATAAATGAATGTGATAAATGTATATACATCAAAGATACTCCAAATGGATACATTCTGGTCTGTCTATACGTAGACGACATTCTCATTATTGGAAGCAATAACGACATTATCAAACAAACTAAGAGCATGCTTAGTAGCAAGTTTGACATGAAAGATTTGGGAGTTGCAGATGTCATACTAGGAATAAAAGTTTCCAGGACATCTGAGGGGATTACTTTGTCTCAAGCTCATTATGCTGAGAAAGTACTTGAAAGATTCAAGAATTATTCCAATGGGACAGCAAAAAGTCCCGTCGATCCCAGTCTTCACCTGTTCAAAAATACAGGCGAAAGCATATCACAACTGGAATATGCACGTGTAATTGGTAGTCTGATGTACCTAACAAATTGTACAAGATCGGACCTAGCACATTCGGTAAACGTACTGAGCCGATACACGAGTAATCCAGGACGAAGTCAATGGAAAGGAATAACTAGAGTATTGAACTACTTGCGACATACTCAGAGTTATGCGCTGCATTACACCAGATATCCAGCAGTACTTGAAGGCTACAGTGATGCCAACTGGATATCGGACTCAAAGAACTCAAAATCCACAAGTGGATATGTCTTTACACTTGGTGGTGCAGTTGTGTCATGGAAATCCTCTAAACAAACGCTATTGGCCAGATCCACCATGGAATCTGAGTTCATTGCTTTAGACAAAGCGGCAGAAGAAGCAGAATGGCTTTGCAACTTTTTAGAGGATATTCCTATGTGGGAAAAACCAGTGCCTGCCTTATGTGTACACTGTGACAGCCAATCGGCTATAGCACGGGCACTGAGTTGCATGTATAATGGTAAGTCTCGTCATATCAGAAGGCGACACAAAACCATTAGACACCTGCTCTCAAATGGAGTAATCTCTATAGAATATATAAAATCGGCCGATAACCTAGCGGATCCATTTACTAAAGGTCTGTCGCGAGAGCAGGTTGTGAGATCATCAAGAGAAATGGGTTTAAAGCCTATGACGAAAGAGGATACTTGATGGAAACCCTACCTAGGAATTGGAGATCCCAAGATCTAGGTTCAAAGGGACAACTAAATCTTGTTGAACCGACGAAAGCACTGAGAGATTAACATCTCATACCCATTCTTAGGATGATAAAACAAGTGCTGTCTGCAAATAGTTAGGATAAGCTTGGCTTTTAATGATTCCCATAGCTTTGAAATAAAAGTGGGGTATAGCAAGATACTCTTTATGGGAAATCACCTTGTGAGTGTGAAATGGGGCCGTTTCTAGGAGAATGAAGAGAGGCTACATTCTCCAAGTTCACTCATGATTAACCAGGGATGTTCAAGGCCAAAATGAACACAACAAGAGAACTTAGTTCTGTGAGGAGATGAAACTGTGTGATAGTTATTGTCTCGGTTCACATGAACGCCCGGGTAGTTCAAGACATCATGATCACTACCTGGTCAAGTGAATCCGATAGCTAATTACTAAGGGTGGTTCAAAGTTGAAAAATTACTACCATTCCTGATGCAGTGATTTTCCGATTGTACTCTCAGAGTCGTTCTGTCATGTTTTTTGTTTTTCTGTCGTGTCTGGATTACATGGTCTGATAATTTCCATTCATGTGGGGGATTGTTGGAATTAATTTTTGCAGTTTTCCGGGCCGGATTCCGGCAGGCTCCGGCCACCGGCGGCGCCGAAAAATGAGTGGATTACGATCCTTTCGTCGAGTACTATTCCGTAGTATACTCACTTGCCAAAAACGAATTCCGTATGAATGAAAAATGTTGATCCAAAGTTAGGTACTTGAAAGGTACCAACTTAACAAATGGATAGTCCCATATCGGAAATTGGGAAAGATTTTTACTAGTATATATACTAGAAAACTGGACTAGAGGGCGTGGCCCGGGGGTTACCACTAACGTGTAGTGGAGAGAGGACTTAGCCAAAATGACAAACACACACGCGCGCAGGCGCGCCCGGCCCCGGCCCCGGCCCCGGCCCCGGCTTCGGTTCGGTTTGGCTTGGTCTGGTCTGGCTTAAAATTTTTTTTTTTATTGTTTTTGCCCAGAGTAATGGCTACTGAACAGTCTCCAGTCCAACTCTTCTCTATAAATCCAGACATCAACTCCTATACAGACACAGAAATTTTTGCATTTGGGTCTTCCTCTTCTTCTCCTCTGCGTCAGTCACTGTCACTGAAAGTACACCACAGACAGAAGTTCGTTGGCTTTGAAGCAAGAGTGTTGCATTCTTCAGAGAAGGTACAGTTGTATCCTGGGAAGCAATTCGCCGGTAACCGTCACACTACGGGGCGAATTCTGCTTTAAGGACAGAGATTCTAAAATCTCGACTCTGTACAAGTTTATTTGCTTACTGTTTTTCCTTCCTGTATTTTATTTCTTCATAACTTTGTTGGAATTTCTTATTAGTTTATATTCAAGTTCTAACAGGAACAACATCTGAGAATGAGATCTGCTCACAGGGCCTTAATCAACAAGTCTTCGATCCCTTCTTCACAATCAAATTGATTGGTTTCAATGCATGCCAATAAATATGATAAATACAGATGAAAAATCTCTAATCTCTAATCTCTAATATTATAATGAGAGAATATCTTAGTGTCAATCTATCACTTTACGTGCATCACACGTGCAACCCCAACTCTCCTATACACTTTAAATCTACCAACTTACGTGCATCGCATGTACAACTCCAACTCTTCCATTACTCTTTATATTACTTCAAAAAATATACTCCCTGCTTCACACGTGCTATATTATAATACCTTAAAACCAATATATTTATTAAAATGTGTATTGCATGTGCTAAATACTATGTATATGTATGATATATACAGATGAAACATCGTGTACAACAACTGCGAGTCCGCACTAGTATATAATACCGACACATCCACAACTTCTTTCTAGGTAGAAACTAAGCTAAAAAATTTATGAAAATGGTAAATTCAAGTCAACACCTCATGACTTTTCGAGAAGGCAGGAAGAAATGAGAAGGAATCAGGCATGAAATAATGAAATCTTGTCACCTTATATATTGTTCTTTTGATTATAACTGGCCTAAAACCATATATACATGTCAGACCGTGCATGATATAATCAATGTGACTTCTGATTTATTAATACAGTTAAGTTTGGTGGCGCATGCACACAGATTATCTGGTGACCGCCGGATAGGAAGCGACTCGCATCTCAAAGCTTGATCGAGTGGCCGGCTGATGCCATGTCTCTTGTTAGTGATGAGGTAATCAAGCTGATTAGAGATGACATAATGAATTAAACTCTTATATATTTTAGTGCAGGTAGGAAAACTCTGTGCTTCCTCGCCAATTAACTTCTGTTCAGGAAAAGGATATAATTTTTCTTAATAGATACCTTTTTTCGAAACTATTTACAAAAAGATGATACTTACCAAATTAATTGTGCTCAGAGATTCAATAACTACACTCGTCGTCCTCAACCACGTGCTTAGTTTTTTTTGTGCTCGTCGTTGGCAACGGCGGGCCTAGTTTTATTTTTTTTGAGAAAATCGTTGTTTCCAACGACAAGTGTAGTTCAAAATTATCAAATAAGATTTGTCGTTCTCAACTTTATAATAAACTCGTTGTTGGGAACGATGGAGTTCTTTGAAATTTCACCTCTCTTGGACTTGGTGAATTTTTGAAAAATTTCTATAGAATAGCTCGTTGTTGGGAACATCGAGTCTTGTTTGAAAATTTTGAACTAAACTCGTCGTAGGGAATATCGAGTCTACTATAAAGTACATCGCCGTTGAGAACGACGAGTCTTATTTGAAAATTTTGAACTCATCGGAAAACGGCGAGTGCAGATGTTATTTAAGTCCCCAGCGCAAATTTTTTGGAAAGTATCCTCTTTTTATAAATAGTTTCAGAAAAAGGACATATTTGAAAAAATTTCAAAAGGATTGGAGAAAGCAGCATGCACGAACCAATCATACTAAGAAGACAAAGCAAGTCTGAGTAAATTATTATTATAATTTCGGCGCATCTAGTACACATTTTTTTTCTTCGGAATGTGATCTAATACACTTTGTTTTTTCTTCGGAATGTTAGTCATCACGAGTCTTAAAAAATTTCTCAACACATAATGATAGTCATCAACTTCTCATGTTGTTTATTAACGGAAAAAAATCAAAAAAATCATATAGCTTGCAATCAAGGATCCAAAGATATCACTCATGTTATGTAAGAGGGACAAATCATATCTAAGTAACTCACATCCTTCCACATGATTCGCAGTTTGTCCAATGACTGACTTTATAGGTGACGTACGTTTGACGATATTAAAACATATAACTTATCGTGTAGGCAACCGTAGTGACTTGAAGTCAAAGAACCACGTACATCATAGTCACTGTGAGAACCGCTTATGACACTCACATAACAATCCATGCAGGGTTCTTATGATAGTACAGTCCAGTACATTGTTACTATAATATGTACCCATGTGAAAACTTGATATCTCATATTCATAACTCGTGAAAATGGTCATCAGTCTATGCACATGTTTATGTCTTCCATATCCCTAATTCTATCCTCAATACTTATCAAATCATTATTTCTAACGGGACACTACGAATTTTACATGTGACAAGTCCAAACAACCTGAAGTGATTATCTCTTAATTTATCTTGGATATGAGCTACCTTTATCATGTCTTATATATGCTCATTTCTAATTCTATCCCAAGCCATGAATCCGGCCACAAATCGGATAAAGGGGATGGCTGTGTTAGGTAGCTGACAGCCAGCATAAAATTTTGTTAAATTCTATTAACATGAACCCTAAAAAATTTCGGACAATATGAAACCTAAGATTTATTTTGACTTTCTGTAACCAAAAACAGCACCCTCGGCTGTTCCTTCTTTTCTAGATGTAGTTCACTGTAATCGTCTCTTAAGAGCATCTGTAGTCGTTGGCCATATTGATAATTTTTCCAAAATATGGAAAAAAAAGATGCTGCAGTCGTTGGCCAAATACCCAAAAATTGGGTTTCGTAGCTACAGGAATGAACTATATTTGGCAGACGATATGGCAATTGCCAAAATATAGCAAACGAAAAATGATCTTTCGTCCATTTGATCGGACGAAATATTATCTTTCGTTGGAGAGATTTTTTTGTGATAAATTTTTAATTTTTTTTTTTTAAAGGTCGGACGATAGAAGATACATCGTCCCGTCCATTTCTCAGAAAACGCCAAAAAAAAAATCGTCGGGCAGGAGATTATTTCTCGTCCGATTGAAATTTTTTTTGCCAAAAACAAAAAAAAATGGGGGACAGACGGAGGATTTTTTACTATCCCAACATTCGGGTACTTTTTTTTATTTTTAAAATTGTTTTTTTGCTTTTTTTTTTAAAAAAAATGTCACTATCCTGGTTTATAAAATGATTTTTTTTTTTTTTTTTTTTTTTTTTTTTTTTTTTTTTTTTTTTTTTAACGTCGGACGGAAGATAATCTATCATCCGGCCAAATTTGCCAAATTTTAGCAACCAACGACTACAGCAAAACCTGTTTTTGCTATTTGCTATAAACCAAAATTGCCAAAATTTGACAATAACGACTACAGATGCTGTAACAGTTGGAACTATGTAACTCTAATTGCATCCATACATCTGTAACTAGGGATATAGCTATATCTAAGGCCTGGTATAGTCTTATTATGTCCCAGTGCCTGAAATAGATTTCCGTTGTTTGTTTGGATGCAGTTGAAGAACAGCTTGAATTCCGAAATACCCTGAGTACGAAAAAGAGCATCTAGGATGCAACAAGAAACAAAACGAGATTTGTAAGAAAAAGACCATCACGGATGCAACAAGAAACAGAAAAGAAAATAGTACTACACACTCCAAAGCTGCCCAATCAAATAGCCCTGCAACAACACCACCACTCCATAGGCTGAAGTCGCAAGGGGAAGAAGTTCAGGCGCATAAAAACTATGAATGTACCTTGATATGATAAGACGGTAACAGGGGGTAAAGATCATTGCCGGTATATCATTACAAACTTATGTCGTTGCCGAATGTAATAATAAGCACAACACGAAGCTAAAGGCTTCTTAAGACCTAAATCACAGGATTAGCCAATTACACCATGATCATACTCATACATTACATTCTCCCGATATATGAATGATTAATCCTAAGATACATATATCTGCTCTCATCTAAATTAAAATAACAGTTGCATCCTCCTACTATAACCCAGCATTCAAGGGGGCTAAGGGAGAATCAACAGGAATGCACTCCAAAATCTTCCATCACATAACAAAGACGACGATCCGATGACAAGCCCTATTATCTCCATATTGTCATCACCCTCTGGATAGCTCATAAACATCGTTAGGTCTGCTTTCCTCGAAAGATCCCCCTTAAATCAATGAGCCAAACCGACTGGCATTTTGAATCCTTTGCCACCGTAACATCTTAAAGGACTACAGCTTCTGCAATATGGACAAAGCAATTCTCAATCTAAACGACTAAACTTTGCCATTGTCTTCGTCCTTTGTAGTGGCGTTAGAACCATCCTCAAAACCAGTTCCTGAGGCATCTGGGGCTAGCTCGTTAAGGTCTAAAAACCGCCTCTTTTTTACACCTTCCCCTTGCCTTGGGCTCTCGTACATTTTCTCGGCAGGGCGACTCTCTTCTTTCTCTACAATTTCATTAGGCGAGCCCTTGTGAGTCTCCTCACCTTTCAACATTTCCTCGCCATTTTCCTCCTGATTATCAGAATCTTGGCTTGCTGTTGAGAGCTCCATATCATCACTGGCATCTGAAATTTCATCAGACTTCCCCGGCTTCTCAGACTCTGGATCAGTATCTGATAGCTCATACTGTCGATAATTGATACGAGGCCGAGTAGATCTCCTGCTTCTTCTAAGGCCTGACTGGATTTCCCCAACAGATCTCAATTTCTGTCCCCTTCTGTTGCGTGTAAGGCGTTTCTTGAATTGGCGGCGGCTATCGTCAGAATCTTCATCACTGATACTAAAAGATTCCTCCTCTTCCTCTTCATCTTCATCAGCATTATCTTCATAATGGTACTCCTCATCTCCTTCAGAGCTACTTGACGCCTTTTTCTGTTTCCGGGTTTTGAGGTATTCTTCATCATATACTGCCTCTCCAACGATATCATCATCGCTGTATGCTGCCTCGTTCTCCGAAACATCTTCGACAAAATCCTTTATCGAATACCTTTGGGGTCTATTCCTCCGACGGTTGCTAAATTTAAAGATTTGAAGAAAAGGAGAACAATTATTGTTAAAGATAAAGGAATAGACCTTAGAAAGGAGAGGAAGAAGGGGTAATAACAGAATGAATACCTGCGGTCAAGATGGTCCTCTTGCAGTTCGCCATCGGTTTCTCCGTATTCATTTGATTTTGGGGATTCTGATTCATATGCAACTTGATATGAGATATGTGAAGTGCCATTCAATCTACCATTGGTTGATGGCTCAGGCTTGTCACTAATTTCCTTCTTAACAACATTTTCAGGGGACTCCTGTCTTTTCCTAAGAAAGAGGAGAAAAATGTATAGAGTAAGTCATTATAACTAGTGATCAGGCATATAAAATATTGATCAGTCAAGGATATACATACTTGGTTACTTTTATGGCCTCACTAATGGACCGGTCATAGTCATCTGCAAATTGTTCAGCGTAACAAATTAACTTCAACTCAATGAATGAAAATAGAGATTTATATACGGCAACAGATTAATGCAAAATATGCCTCATATTTGAAGTTACATGCCAATATATAATCGAATAACACAAGCTATATGAATAACGGAGAAAAAGGAAACCCACAGGGTACAGCAGATGGATCATCCAGGGTGTACGGTCAGGAAATATATTTCAGAAAAACTCAGTTGATGTTACACTTTCAAGGTACTAAAGTAACAGCTGATACCAATAATATCCCGCAAAAACAGTTTGGATTATGAGTTTTATTCTACATAACGATTAAGATTTATGAGAAATTTTTTCTCTGTGAACTTGCTGTTAAGATTTATGGCAAGCTCCCTTCTTACACCAAGGGTCTCACACCAAATAAGGCTGTTCATCGGGTCAGTTTGACCCGAATCGGGTCAGTTTGACCCGAACCCAACCCACATATAAAGGGTTAAAATTTCCTTCAAAAACCCGCCCGAACCCATTTTTCCGGGGACGGGCTTCAAATGTATAAGTAATCCACCCAAACCCGAACCCAAATCCGCCTGATCCGCCCATCCTAAATGCGGTATAAATTAAATTGCATGGGTGCATTTATATATAAGGTTCTCTTTTTTTGGTAATAATAAATAATAAGGTATAAATATGCAAAATACATGCTCTACAATATATAATATATATTGTAGAGCATGTATTTTTTTTTTAAAATCAAGACCATTTATCTAAAAACAACAGTGGCTAATTTTTTTATCCATCCTCTTATAATAAGATGATGGCCCCAAACCCTAGGCCCACCCCCAAATTGAACTGCTAAGCCTACTAGTATTCGTGTATGTATAAATTTTGATGTACATAATTTTTGTATATATAAATGTATGGAGGTTGCACATTTTGGGATAATATATATTGTCGTGCATTGAAGTTGAACATGTGTGCTTTTTGAGTTAACATTAAATAATATTGTTATATTTTGATGTTACAACAAACAATGTTCCAGTATTTGTGATCAATGAGGTTCACCTGCCCAAACACAAACTCGACTTTTAAAACCCGTTAACCCGAACCAAACCAGATAACTGCCTGAACTAGTGGGTTGGCATGCGGTATTAGGGGTCTTAAAAACCTGCCCGTACTTTCGGGTTCGGGTTCGAGTTCGGGTTCAAAAAAGCTCAACCCGCCCAACCCAACCAGCGAACAGCCCTCGCACCAATTAGGAAATATAATTTCAGGCTGAGAACCCAATAACAGAATTTGGTCACATCTCTTATTGACGCCATCTCAGCTTAGCTAGTGCTCCATATCATACCTCATTACATTGCTTAGGCAAATATGCCTGAATTTTTTACTTTAAACTCCCCCTCTTTCCAAGAGTTTCATTAAGAAAAGATATAGCAACCATTACGAACAATAACTTCAAATTGAAGTGTAGAATTTGGTTGTATAATTGTTGGCTTCTCAATTCAGTGTAATCCTCTTTTGCCAACTCCATTTAATGGGATAAGGCTTAGGTACACTATCCTTCGTTCCAAGTTAGGTCCACATCTATAAGGAACTCCTCACTTGAGTAGTTCCTCACTTAAGTAGCATATACATATTTTTTTCACATCAATTTTCCATAATATATTGCATATTTTAAAATAAGATTAACAACTTTTCTCCGTATGTGATATCGCAACCATCCTGTTAGGTAAAACGAGGATAGAATTAGAAACGAGTACATACGAGACATGCTTAAGGTAGCTCCAATCCAAGATAAGTTAAGAGAGAATCGCCTCAGGTGGTTTGGACATATCACACGTAGACCTAGTAGTGTCCCCATTAGAAAGAGTGATTTGATAAGCATTGAGGAAAGTATTGAGAGAAGAGTTAGGGGTAAAGGAAGACCTAAACTAACTTGGATGAAAACAGTGAGAAAATATATGATAGCTCGTGACCTTACAGAAGATATTGCGTTAAACCGAGCAGAATGAAAAACCAGGATTCATGTAGCCGAGCCCAACTAGTTGGGAAAAAGGCTTTGTTGTTGTTGTTGTGTTGTTGTTGTTGTATTGTTAGGTAGTGATTCCAGTAGGTTATTTAAGACCACTATTTTATACGAGAAATTTGATTTAGACCCCTCTTTTGATCTTAATTTTCATTGCCCCTTTTATCCTTCTAGGACCCCTCAATGTCCAAAATATTTATATTAAAAAAAAAACCTTGTAAAAATCAGTTAAGGAACTTTTTTGTATGAAAATAACCCTATTGAAATGCCTTGTTTCTTGTTAAGACATGCTGCTTTCCTTCAACATGTACACATTTTCTTTAAAGTGTATTGTTTTAAATGTGATTGTGTTAATTTAGGATGCAATTTCCCAACAATGAACATATTGTTTATTAGGAAATTTTACTTCTTTTAATACTGGAATTTTTGCTAAAAAAAAGATTTAATTGTGACCTAAGCAGTTAAAATCGGTTTTCGGAACTAATCAGTATCGGAGTGATTAATGATTAATCGGAAAATAATCGGGGATTAAATCGGAAAAATCGTGTATGTATATAAATATATATATACGAAGTCTATATATATATATATATATGGGGGAAAAAAGATCTATCATCTCTTTCCCATGCAGGAGCTAGGATGAAACTTTGTATGGATGGCACAAAGTAGTTCACCTCAGTTGCAGTCTGCAGAGGAATCTTCTGTCTTCTAGCTCGATGAGGGACTTCAGGGAGGATTCTGTAGCCATTGTTAGTCAGATGAAGCACACTTCTTTATCCTAGTAGTGATGTTGTAACTTGTAGTAGACTTTTGGTATTGGTAGATCTTAGTTGTAGTAGATTTTACTTTATGCTGGATTTTGAGTGTATTGGGATGTACTCTTGAGACTCATTTACACTTGTAGTTTCATTAACCCTTCATTAATGAAACTGGTGACCGTTAGTCACATTATTATCAAAAAACATATATAAATATATAGTAAACAATCCACCATCCATCTTCATATTCATATAAATAAATAGAGATGTCTAAGAGACATGAGAAAAATAAACAAGAGTCAAAAGCTAACAATCGACATCAATGTCAGCATCTTCATCAAGCTTGTCTATTTCATCATTTACATTTCCCGATTTAATCGGCTAATTGGACAAACCAATAATCCCGATTATTCCGACGGGTTGCTCAATTTCATTAATCGCTATAAAATTCACCACTCTATGTCCGATTACCGATTAATCGGTGATTAAATCCGATTTTAACTATCTAGTAACTGTCACATGTCACATTTAACAGAACGGTTCTTAAATATTTTTGGAAGATGAGGGATTCAAGATGGTAAAGAATAGTCAAAGGAGCTAATACAAAATTACTTTCCCTACTTTTATAGTATTTTCTATCGATCTCCATGGACCAAGAAATTCTTAATTAGGATTAGATCTTGCGATAGACAAGCCTAGCTTATCAACAGGCCTTGTTCTCAAGCTAAAACCATATATTGAAGTTTCCGTAATCATGACCAAATTATCAAAACATGTATCCAGTGAAAAGAGTATGAAAGGGAGGACAAACCAGATTGAATTAGGTACTACGGTCAATTTTCCTCATCATCATGCATTGTTTTACATGTCGGGTAACAATCTCTATCAATAAAGGTATAAATTAGTCCTAGTTGTTATCTCAGTGTAGTTAAGTGGTTAACGATAAAGGTGTCGAGAAATGCTAATAATAAAGGTAACCAAGTGTCCAGTAATTAAAAGTGAAATTGAAGATTTGTCACTTGTAAGGTAAAAAACAACCAGGTGTTCCCTGCAGATGCTACCGGTAGATGCTTGAGCTGGATATAGGAGGTCAATCGAAGAATAACCAACAATTAATTTTGAAGGGCATTAGGCTCATATCAGGGGAGTTGTCAGAAGTACTGTGCTAAAGTCAGATCTATCTTAAATGGGCTGCTACTTTCTGTTAGCATTCGCAAGGTTATTGTACAATTTGACTATAAATTTCTAATCCACAGAACCGGCAGTGTACCAGCGAATTCTTAACTTTGTATTAGCATAAGATTCCTCTCAAATAGTGTAAGGGATACACCAAAATTTTCATTCTTATAAAGAGAGAAACAGGCAACATGTACCTTGTAGTGCAAACTTACTCATTTAATCTTAATTTAATTCTATATAATTGTATCATCTAAATTTGGAAGTGTTAAAGATTCATATCAGTTCCCAGCTTGAAATACCGTACCTAAATTTGTTTTCATAAATTTATTTTCCAGAATAACATCTTACCAAAAGTGTAAGTAACGGGTTTCCTATCACGAAGGGATCGCCCAGCAGTAATGCTATCTGCAGCAATATAGCTATCCAGAAGTAGAGCTTCTCTATGTTGTTTTTTCAAGAGTCTTTCTTTCCTCTGCATAATTAGCCATGGAAAAATTAGTTTGTATGCTGCTGCTTTCTGTGGGTGACAAAGGTAAATGACGACTGAAAATGAAGATGGAAACATTCATGTAACATCCTAGGCAAAGGCATGTTCGATGCAGTACCTTGTGAAGTTTCTCAATCTCTGGAAGAATGTCAATCTTTAGCCGTTTTCCAAGTCCAACTTCTGTTCTATTTTTACTTTCAAAAAGTTTGTCCTGCAACGAACAGGAGGGAAAGAAACACAAAGATCAGCAAAAAAGTATAAAGTCAGTTATAACTCAAAGTGGTCCATAGGACTTCTGGCAATGCTGACTGTAAACACGAGGATGTGGAAATTCTGATGTTATTGAAAGTAAGATGATTAAGATCGAATAAGATTGTGATTCATTGTATACGAAAATCACATGGGTCATGAGATTTCATCTCAGTAAGTAGAGAGCAATTCAGAATTTCTCCATATTACTAAACCTAAATAATAAAATGAAATTTGCTTCAGCAGGGAATTGAGGATTTACACCCATGAATCAAATCAAAATATATTCACATCCAGACAAGCACAATGACTAAAGGAAACCAATTAATTAGATGCCAAAATTTAAAGATTATGTTATGGATAATGTCAAGAGTAATAAGAATTTTGAACATGATTATTATTACAATGGATACAAATTAAACCTTGCTTTGCAGATACTTTGAATAACAGGTCAATGTTTGTTTGTTTGTTTGTTTTTCCTTCTTTTTTTTTAAAAAATTACTGAAGGGCTAGAGTTTCTAGTGGAACTCCAGCCAAAAAACATAAAATAAATAACACAAGTCTTACAGAAGTAGAGATTGGTGTTTTACAAAGAGGAACACCAAATCTCCAGATAAAAGGATCTAATCAGAAGGAAAACATAACAAATATCCATTAATACACTGAATGAAAAGATAGATTCAGAAGGGAATTGTAATTTACAGCGAATGAGTCAAATTGAAATATATTCGCATGCAGACATGCACAATGACTAGTGGAAACCAATTCATAAAATGCCAAATTTTAAAGATTATGTTATGGATAATGTAAAGAATAATAAGAATTCCTAACATGACTGTAATTACAATGGATCCAGATTTAGCATTGCAGATACTTTAAATAATTAGTAAATGTTCGTATTTAATGAAAAAGTAGATTCAGTTTACGATGAAAATGATAGTAAAAAACTTTTGTAATTATTATTTCTAAGTAACTAATATTAAATAAACTATAGTAGAAAGATATGAAATAATGGGTAAAAGATTTCTTCCTCAATAAAAACTTAAGGACAGGACTGCTCAGACAGAGAAATTAATATGTAGGGGAGGAGTGAAGACTGAGATTCGAATATGTTGGAAGTTGCATACACCAAGCTAGAATGAATCCGACTCATAAGAGCATCTATAGTCGTTGTAACCCCAAATTTGGGTATTTGGCATTTAGAAATAGGAATTTTGAGTTACAGTAGTAGTCAAAAGCCAAACTTTAGGTATTTTTTCAAAAATAGTAACGGACGAGGGATCATCTTTCGTGCCTTAGAATATTAAAAAATAAAAATAAAAAATTGCACGGACGGGAGATGAAATCCCATCCGATAATTTTTTTAGAAAGATTTTAAAAAAAATTGTATGCATATGTATGCATAACAATTCCTATCCATTCCATCTATCCCAAAATTCACACCAATCTCAAAGTTAATACGTATGCATAATAATTCCTATAGGCCTAATTCCATAGAAACACCAATCAATTTTTTTGGGAAAAAATGGATCGGACGGGAGATCAAATCCCGTCCGAGACCAACAAAAAAATAATTTAAAAAATTGATCGGACGGTAAATTATTTCTTATCCGAGACCAAAAAAAATTTAAAATTTAAAAAATTGATTATATGGTAAATCATTTCCCATCCGTTCATTTTTATTATTTTTTCAAAAAAATCGGACGAGAGATCATCTCTCGTCCGATCAAATTATGGGATAAATTTTTGAACGGACGAAAGATGATCTTTTGTCAACTATATTTTCCAAATTCCTATATCTTCTCCCAAATATAGCCGGCTACTTTTTCCCTCAAACCCAAAATTTGGGTATTTAGCCAAGGGCTGCAGCACTCTTTTTCCCAAATTTTGCAAAATATAGGTATTTAGCGAACGACTACAGATGCACCGAACCAACTGGTAACCCAAAGTTAAATGCAATTTGGATGGATGCAAAATAGGCATCAATCCAGTGCAAAGTCAAGTTGTTGGCTACTGATGTGATGCGTATGAGTTGTAAAAACAGATTCTACATATTAGTTGTTGAGGGAAGTTCTTCATATGAACTGTAATGACATATAAGCATTACATATGTAGAAATTTACTGCAGCTTTTCTCAAAGGATTTAAATTGGTAATAACTTTGTTTCATATTAAGATAATAAAATATGGTAGTAATACCACCAATGAAGCAGAAACTTACTGAAACTTCCTGAAATTCATCTAAACTGGTTGCAACAGTTTCCCACTGGTAAGATACATGGGGGGGAGATGATGAACCCTTTGCCTTTGTTTTCTTAACCTCGACCTGCCTTATTTCACGATACAACCGGTGCCCAATAATAGGATCATCTTCATACCTAATGACAGGATAATACAATATAAATAAATACATAAATAAATAAATTTAAATCTTGATAACAAATTACTTCCAACATTCTTTCAATTTGCACTCTTCCATGATAAAAGTAATATATGCTTTAACCATATAGCAGAACTTAACTTACCAATATGAGATTCCATGAGAATCACCCCCAATTCGTTCTTTCCGAAATGTTGAAAGTTGGATGCCGTGTTTTAAAGAACTTTCAATATAACTTCGAATGTCATCTTGCTGCAAAATATTGTAATGAAAATCACTTATTCCAGCACTGCATTGAATAGTTGATTGTTCTGAGTAGAACACACCCAGAAGAAATAATAAAACATGGTACACACAAACATGCACAATATATGAGGACTCTATTATCAGACAACCACCTTCTATACTTGATAAATTTGATGGACAAATGTACAAGCGCATGCAGTTAAGGGAGCAGAATTACTAAAAAATATATATTACAAATGGTAAAATGGAAGGAAGAGAAATGAGCTCTAAACTGTGGCAAAACCGGGTATCTTGATCTTGTTGAATGAAGAACTAAGATTGCAATGGTCAATGCACCAAATCAAGAAAAAGACTTGTTTTCTTGTTGGGTTTCCTTCTGAAAAATCACAATACTATCATACTGTTTTTGTATTCAATCTTCAAAAAAATGACGGGCATAAACTGTATACCAACACTGCCAACCATGTAAACTAAAAGCAAACTGTAAAGTAACAATGCCAACTATGTAAACTAAAAGCATATAAGGAACTACAAGCATCCCGAGTGATTTGAGTATAGCCTAAGCAACTGTTATAACTTCACGATAGTATAGCAATCCATCTAAAAAAATTATTTTTTATTTTCATGTTTGTGGTTCATGGATGTAAACTAGATTAGTCTTCTCGCTAACAAGAAATCAGATCTGTAAATCAAGGACGTGAACATGCAAGATGCAACCAAGTGAATGCAACAGAAAGGTATGACTATGAACCATTAATTAGCCTACTCATTAGTGTATAGACAGCATTGCATAAAAACATAGAAGAATGAAATAAACTAACTGATAGAATCATAATTAGGAACATACCTCAACACGGATATCACATATTGCTTTTAAAATCAACAAACGAGTCAAAGGATCAAGAGTCTTATATGTCTCAATTTCCTCCCTGAAAAATAAACATTTCAAGGACATCAGTTTGATACAATTGTTATAGTTATAGAATCATATGAAACAAGAGAACCCACCCATGAGAAGCGACAATAGGAATATCCCCATCAGCAACCTGCAATATGATGTCTACTTAGCCCATCATTTTGTAGGATTATTAAACAGTCCATAGTAGAGATAATTAGATATGGTGAAACGGTTTTTTAAGAAAAACATACCCAATGCCACCATTCTTTTATTTTCCTGCATAATATGGAAACCCATGTGGCCCGAGTTAACGCCATTCGAATAACAGGTGGTGTCGCCTAAAGCACAAAGATTGTATCAGAGATCAGTGCATACAATCATATAAAATAGTTGATAGGATGATTCTTGTACTACACAATAAACTACTTAGAGAGTTGTCACGGTATAAGGAAATCCATATCTTTAATGAACAATCACTGAATTCCCAACTTAATTCTGCAACTAAAACTTAACAGTCTTTCTATAACTAATTTAATCAAAAATCAATCTAGCAGAAAAAATGAGACAGACACTATCCATAATATTGCATTCACCTATAGTGATTCCTACAGTAGCTGAATACACCACCATTTGGCATGAATCTTATGAGCTACCTAAGCAACAAAAACAAAGCTAAAATAGAGGATCAACCTAAGAACATATTAGTGAATTAGGCAATGTTTTCTTCTGGTCATAATCAACTATAAATTTGCTCCGGTTACCATTCAATTTCCTCCATTTCCTCAGCAACCACAGAGAAACACAACCTACTTAGCTAGTGCAATCTACCTGGAAAAACACCATATTTCCTACTCGCACATCGCACTAAGATAACAGTGTGCACCCACAATGCTGCTTGAACATTGAACCATTTCTCCATCCCCAAACAAAAACACTAGAGTACACATCCTAAACTTAACCTAGCACCGAAATCAACTTCAATTGCTCTAGAAACAAACCACATTGACGGTGAAACCTCTAAAGATTCAAACATATAGAAGAATTAAGTGATAGTCATCTAGACATTACCAAATCAAAATATGCTCCAATTCCCATTCAACTTCATCCTTTTCCTCATCAACTAAAAAGAAAACAACCTATCTAGCAAATTTCAATCTACCAGTAAAAACACCATCTTTCCTACTCACACTAAGTTGACAGCGTACACCGACAATGCCACTCAAACATCAGCCAATTCCTCAACCCCCAAACAAAAACACTAATACACACTTTCCAAACTTGAACTACCGTCAAAACTCACTCCAATTCCTCCCAAAAGAAACAACATTCACACCGAAACCTCCAAAAACTCAAACTTTCCACTCTCCCACAACAACATTCACAACACTCGCAATATACATTCCAAACACAAACTACCACCAAAATCAACTCCAATTGTTCCAAAACCAACCACATTCACAACAAAAACCCCAAAAACTCAAACTTTATCAACAAAACCAACAAAAATAATCAACCTTCAACAGCGGAATATGGACATCATCCAACGTAGAATTCACCAAAATCAGCGCCGTCTCCAGCTCCTCAGCCGAGAACTCCACCCCAATATTCAACAACGGCCGAAACACCTACAAAATTTAAAAAGATCAAAACTTTACCATTCAAGATCAAAACATTTTGGCTCTACTATGTGAACTAAACTAAACCCTAGCTGCTTACATGCAAGAAATTGAGGAGGGAGGCAAACTGCCACGTGGAGCGGAGGGCCCACCGGGGGGTTTCGGTGGGGGAGGAAGGGGCCTCCACCAGCGGCGTGACGATGCGGCTGTTCTGCAACTTCTCCTCGCGCTCTTGGCGGGTGAGGCGGCGGGGCTGGGGAGGGGGGGAGGGTGGGCGGCGCTGACGTGTGGTGCAGGCGCGGGGGAAGCGGGATGCGCGGGAGGCGCGGGAGGGGGCGGGAGTTGGGGAAGGGGTTTTCCGGCGATCGCCGGAGGAGGAGGGCGAGGGATCGGGCGGCGGCTGCGGAGAAGGCGGAGGAGTCGGAGAAGACATTAGAGAGAGATTGGAGGAGGAGGAGAGATCGGAGAGAGAATCTTTTGAGGATGATGTACTCTTGTTGGGAGAATGGGGAAGGAAGAGAGACGAATTAGGAGCCGATTTTCTTTTCTTTTTTTTTTTCCCTTAATTTTTTTATAATTTTCTTATTAGGGGAAATAATTTTCAGCCCCAAAAATATATCTTGAATTATTTCTAAACCCAATAGATTTCAGAAATAATTAAAACCTCAACACCCTAAGTTCGATTATTTTTAGACCCAAATCTTCTTTATAATTATTATATACTTATGGCTACTAATTTTGATATTACTTTTCATTTTTCCTATATTACTTTTCTAAAATAAAGTTGGACTAAGATAAATGAATTATTTGGAATAACTACAACTTCCAAACATATAGGCGCTTCCATCTCACTCAATAGATCATCGATAAAGCAGATGTAAAGATGAGTACTGACAGATGATAGCATCTTTGACCCACTAACAAAGCTTCTTGCATTGTGAAAGTATGAGGGTCACACTAGATTTATAGACATTAGATGTATGTCTGGTTGGATCTAGTGCACAGGGCCGGCACCACCCTTGAGGCGGGTGAGGCGGCCGCCTCAGGCCCCCGGCGTTTTTTCGATTTTAGGGGCCCCAAATTTGTAATTTCCTTGTAAATATAGGCACATGTTTTGCGCGTAAAAAATTACTGTTATTAGGGGGCCCCAAAAGTAATTATTTCCTCCAAAATAAATATTTTAGCCTTTAAATTTTTTTTAAAAAAATTATTTAGGTTTAGACTTGAAGACTTGAATTGAATTTAAGACTTTAAATTTGGGTGATTTAAAACAAATTTATATATTTTGCATATTTTGTTTTCAACAATGCGCAACTTTTTTGTATACATGTTTTTTGGGGTTTTTTTTGTGTATGGGGGGGGGGGGGGGGGGGGGGGGGGGGGCCCATTTCGGGAGTTCGCCTCGGGCCCCCGAAAACTCAGGGCCGGCCCTGCTAGTGCAAGTGGGAGATTGTTAGTGTATGTCATAGAGGCCAATTGTGTATTGGTATTACTAGTTTACATTGTATCATGACATTTATTTCATATTTAGGTATTTTATTTACTGTGTTATTTATTGTGAATTAAATGAACATAATAAAGTCCTTAGAATAATAAGTTCATTGTCATGAGATATTAAGTGCATGACTTAATTGTGAGATCTTAATAGCTGAAATCAGAACACTATTCTTAAATGTTCCTAAAAAGCAAAGATATGCTATTTTCTTAGATCCAAGATTAGCACATAAATCATCTCCATTTTGTCTCCGCCATTGCAGGATCCAAGAAAACACACAGATCCCACTGTATCACTTCATCGACCTTGAATTTGTTGTTGCCGAAGAAAGCTCATGACACTTGAGCTCCCCAAACTGATGCAGTGTCCATACATAGTAGCGGATGGCCCCAATTAAGGAAGCAAATGATAACAATTTATCTGTGAATTGTTAATAAACAGCTTCGTTCGTCAATTCAATCTGAGATTTCTCTAAAGCAAAAGCACTAACTCTACACGATGGCTAAAATTACAGGTGTCATGCATGATAGGCGTGTTAGGGATGTCAACCGAAAACCCCTCTTAGGATCTTGTTGAGTTATTCGATGCAAGCAATACAAACTACCAAGCACATATGAAATCATACTAAACACACCAAAGCACACACAAATTTGTCCCGGTTGGGGCTTTCATCTTAATCCGGGGGAGAAGAAACCCAATATGTTATTCAATTAGAGAAGATACAAGAATATTATAATTCTCACAATGACTCTCTCTCAAGCCTTGCCAGCAAGTACTAGTTGTTTATAATTAGAGAATCACTCAATCTCTCATTCAATGAAGTACTCTATCTCTCTCTCGGCTCTCAATGGAGGCCAATAACAACAATACATAGAGATCTAAAGAAAACCTAGTTTGATATCTTGATACAATAACCATTAGATATTCCTGAAGAGATAATCCTACGATAAGAGCTGTAAGATCTGACTTGAAGAGCAAGTTGGGCTTCTCACGAATCACCAAGACCCAACCCAAATAATCCATCAGCGCCGTGTCGGTCGACCGCACCCCAGGTTCGGTCGACTATACCCCTATCGGGAACTTCTGCAGAGTAGGGTGGTCGACTGCACCCCAAGTATGGTTGACCGCAACTCTTGATGCTACTGCTGCTGACTGTTTCCCATGCTTCCACTTCGTCTCCGATCGTCCCGATTCCTCCATTGTCTCATCGTCTTCTTATCCAACATAGTATGCAAGACATAAACCCAATAATCTGCACCTTGGATTGCATACTCATGAATCCACACCTATGTGATTTAAAACCTTATGGACTTTTTTCCTTCTCTTCTTGCAAACAACTCGTTTCAATGGCTTCCTCTGCTAGTTGAATCTATTTCCACCTGTTTTCCTCCTGTTGTATGCCCCGTTCAAGGGCACACCCCAGTAGATGTAATCATGGAGCCATGGAGGTGCCACCCTCCACACAAACTCCACCTACCTCAAAGCTCTCTCCACCTTCTGACGATATTCGAACGTCGCAGTCTCGCTCGGATGATTCTAGTGACGGCATACTAGATGATGCTTTAGGAACAATGGGCTTCGAAACACTTGCGAAAGTTTATCTGTTCCTCCAAAGCTGGTAGAGGTTGTGCTGACCCTGCTCAATCCCCCTCTCACCCTTCATCACCTCACGATAACTTTCCCAAACTGATCGAACTCCACCTGGATCTGTGTACCTGCAGTCCCAAGCTTCTAGAGTTCTCATGGATATAAGGCTCTGCTTCATCATAGGAATATACATGCCCTCCTCTAATGTGTGTCCCCTTCCGTTTATCATCTTTGACTCATTAGTTTTCTCACCTCTTACTTCACAAGTCTTGTCAATCTTCGTTCCCACACAACGACATGAGGCAAAGTTGTAAGTAGAAACCATTACTTCAGAAATCTTATCAACCTTCGTTCTCACATGATGACATGATGCAAATTTGTAAGTAGAAACCATCTCCCTATCAGAGCAAACTTGAGAAGAACTAACCGAATCAAAAGAACAACCGGAATTCACATCTAAACAACTTAAAACAAAAGCACTGTTTAAAGCCATCACCTGATTCAGCGGCACTTTATTTGGGGCCCATCTGACTCAACTGCTTGCATCAATCTCTCATGTAATGCTCAATCCCTTCGAACTGGTGGCCACGGACCTTACTCCTACATATACTTGCCTTTCCAATCAAAGTACAATCCACCTCCAAAAAACTCACAGAAGTTGATGCCGGTTTCTGACTCCCCTTCCTAAGTGCATCCTCCTCCAACCCCTTGATCATACCTGCTATGAAAAACTTCTCCTTGGTAGATTTTTCATCTAGCACGGTTATCATGTTGGATGGATTTGGTGATGAATATATCGAGTTAGAAACCCTTAGATCATCTGCGTTCAACGCCCTCAGTTCAGATAACTCCATATTGAACTCCACTTCATAATCTAGAAGAGCGGTACTTTCCTTCATTGAGAAACCCCACAACTTTCTTTGCTGGTACATCCGACCCGGTAATGATGAACCCGAGTAGTCATATCTGAATCTTTCCCAAAGACTCGCTGCGCTTTCTCCTACACCTCACTTCGCTCATCGAATACATACGGATTAAACCCAAGGCTACTGAATAAATCTCCTCCTAATTCTCTTGCTTTGTGTCGATTGGTCTCCCTTTATCTACTTCTACGACTAGATCCAAGTCCTGTTGAACCAATGCTTCATGCATGTCCACCTTCAAGAGATCAAAGTTGATATTGCCTTTGAACCGCTTGATCGTCGTGATCTGATCTGCCATCTTCTCCAAGGAACTCGAACAAACTCTTGAACCCGAAGCTCTGATACCAATTGTTAGGGATTTCAACCGAAAACCTTTCTTAGGATCTTGTTGAGTTATTCGATGCAATCAACACAAACTACCGAGCACACATAAGATTATACCAAACACTCCAAAGCACATACAAATTTGTCCCGGTTGGGGCTTTCACCTTAATCCGAGGGAGAAGAAACCTAATATGTTATTCAACTAGAAAAGATACAAGAATATTACAATTCTCACAACGACCCTTTCTCAAGCCTTGCCAGCAAGTACTAATTGTTTACAATTAGAGAATCACTCAATCTCTCCTTCAATGAAGTACTCTCTCTCTCTCGACTCTCAATGGGGGCCAATAATAACAATATACAGAGATCTAAATAACCATTGGATATTCTTGAAGAGATAATCCTACGATAAGAGCCGTAAGATCTGACTTGAAGAGCAAGTTAGGCTTCTCACGAATCACTAAGACCCAACCAAAATAATCCATCTGCGCCGCGTTCGGTTGACCGCACCCCAGGTTCGGTCGACCGTCCCCCTCTCGGGAACTTCTGCTGAGTAGGGCGGTCGACCGCAACTCTTGCTGCTACTGCTGCTGATTGTTTCCTTTGCTTCCACTTCATCTTCGATCGTCTTGATTCCTCCATCGTATCATCGTCTTCCCATCCAACATAGTATGCAAGACATAAACCGGTAGGGCACAAAATGGATGGACTTAGGCAGAAATTGAAGAATGGAGTAGAGTGCTGGAAATTCGAATTATGGCTTCGTTCATCTCTTTATTATTTTGGATTTTAATAACTAATGGAAAAAGGGAGAGATTGGGTACTTGATCCATCCGGTAAGGAATTATTTCTTTTCAGATCCGATAGACCGAAGAATATGACATAATAGAGATAGGAAGATAGGGACAAGGGGAAAAAATGGTGGACAAAGAGCATTACTTCTGTTCTCCTCGGATAAAGAATAAAAGAAAGATGTTGACTTTAAGTTCGGTGTGCATAAAACGTATCATTTATAACTAATATTTTCAGTTGAGTTTTACAGGATTTACAGGAAAAGGAAAATCATAATAAAGATACAAAATAATTTGCAATCACGCAAAAACAGAAAGTATCGAAAAAATTGCAAAAATCAAAAGAAGATTACAACACAAAAAATATGTACCTTAATCCTCAAGAAAGCAAGCAAAAATAGATCATTTATTTCTGTTTATGTGAGAATACATTATGTAAAGTATTGTTGATTGAATAATTACATAATGAAAGAATTAAAAGTGAATTTGTCAAATAAAAGTTGAATCCGCACGATAGTGGTCGACCGTACAATTTGTCGGTCGACCATGACAACAGTCGACCGCTCATCTACTTCAAAAAGTGAGTCAGTCAACCGGTTACCCTTCGAATTTTTAGTTGAAGAGTGAACGGTTGACTGCTAAATAAAGCGGCCGACCGCACTCGTACAATTTTGACTATTTCGGGAATATTTTTTTATTTTTGGAAAGATACATTTCTTCGCTCTATAAATAGAGGCAAATTCATTGAGTATTCTTCATCCCTTGCAATCAGAATTCTTCTGAATTAATCACTCAATCAACGATCTGAGTGTGAGGACTTTTATTGTTTTCTTCAGTCACAATCGTTATAGATCTTGAGAGTTTTTCTTTTCTTCCACTTCGGTGAGTTTTGCAGGACTTGTTTGTAAAAGCCCTGCGTGTGTAATAGGTCTCTCAGCTTGAATTCTGATAATCACTGTACAATGGTTTAATGTATAGTGGAACGCCTATGGCAGAAAATTGCTACAGGTAGGTGGTGTGGACGTAGACTTTTGGGTCGAACCACATTATATCGTTGTGTATTGCGTGCTTGCTCTTTTGCTTTCTCTAACTCTATCTCTTTACTTTACAAATTTTATTTAAGTATTTAATTTCCGCACAATCACCATATTCACCCCCCCTAGGGTGATTTACAGTGGTATCAGAGCGAGGTACTTATTAATAGCTTAAAAGCTTGAGCAAAATGTCCAATGGCCGAAATTCCTCTTCCCCAAAAATTGTACACATCGAAGTCATCATCTCTAATGGAACAAGTCTAACACGTTCACCTTATTTTGATGAAAAATGCCATGATGTTTGAAAGGTTCGTATGTCTTATTTTTGCAGATGCTTGGAGAATAAGTATGGAATGTTTACGTAAACTAAGTAGATATCTCTGTCAGTGATGGAAAGAGGGATTTCACAAAAGCTGAACTAACATTAAAAACTTCAAATTCCAAGGCTATGACAACACTTTATGCAGGTCTGAATAATGAAGAGTTGATGCGATGTGGGTGAATTTGCAAAACAGCTTATGAAACTGGAACAATTTGCTAAAACAGCATGAAGGAACTGCATCTGAGGTAAAGACAAAAGTTAATTTATGTTTTTATAAGTTTGATGTTTTTCGTATTCTTCCAGGAAATATCGTAGATCGGATGCTAGCATGCTTTGATATTATCGTACATGAACTTGAGAGCTTAGGTAAGAGGTTAGATGATGACCGAAAGGTCAGGAAACTCATAAGTCATCTCACACCTGAATGAGATATTAAGGCTGTTGCAATGAGGGTGTAACGCCCCGAATTCCAAGATACGGTAATTCATAGTACAACATGATCTTTTACTTCATTTCATACAATTTTACAAATTTTATTCATATAACACTGTTCTTTTACATGAACGTAGCGAAAAATAAAGATTACAATACAAAACATGTACAATTTAAACATCAACATTTAAAACAGTCTTTAGCTTCAAATTCATGTTCCAATCTTAGCGAACCCAAGCCCTGCATTGAACACTGTGGGCACATCAGTTACATACAACTGACGTAATACTATACACGACCATCCTCGCTATGCCATAATATAGCGACTCACTTACTTTAGCAACCACAAACTTGAATGCATTACAAAGTGTAAAAGAGACTAGCCTAAACATGTCATTGTATGATATGACTTAATACCTAATACAGATTTACACTACGATGAAACTAATGCATAGTTGGATTCTATGCATCTCATACTACATAGATACGAGTGCAAGCACCTACGTACTCCACAATAAAGGGTTTAATCCACCGCCATGAAAACTACCCATGTAATAAATCATGTTTTAGATGTCCCACGAGTACGGATTCCAGCTCTGGAGTCCACCGTCAAGCTTATACGAAAATCCTCGTCATGCGAACTTCCTGCAAATGTCCCTCTAGCCCCGGTATACGCATATACACTGGAGCACGGCCTCCCATTCGTCCGACTATTCATGATCCCGGAATCCACCGTCAAACCAATCATAGTCCCGAATTTAATTAAGGCTCGCCTCCATCGCAAGCAACCACAGTCCTGGAGTCCACCGTCAAACTGGGTCTATAGTTCCGGAGTCCACCGTCATACTATATAGAGGCAACCCACTTATGTTTGCCCAAGTTTACTACATCTTCCACTTAGTGCCTAATCCTTTTGCTTAAAACCTCAATAAATTACACCACCTAGAGTCAACTTCCCCTCTTACCGGACTTAACAAAATATCGAGATAGCCCACATAGTCAATTCTCAAATTAATTAATTCTTTTCAATACTCAATTCTCAAATTAATTAATTCTTTTCAATACTTGCCGGTACTTGGGTCTCACTAAACTTCTAGAATCACATCTTTTCATGTTTCATAATCAGGGGTACTCATACCCTTCAATATTTATGTTTTCAATTCACTTTATTCACACCTTATTCAATTCTTTCATCTTATTCTTGTATTTATCAATCTTAAACTATTCTTGTTCACAAATCTCTTTCCATTCATGTTCATCTAAACTTTCCCAATCCAAAGTTTATTAAAAATTAAACATCAGCTGTGGAGACTCAACACTAGAAATTTGTTATAAAAAACTCATCACTAATCAACTTTTATTATCTGGATTATATATATCCTCCGTGAATTTCCATCTTATCTAATACTTGAATATACTTCTCAATTTTCCAAAATATAGTCCAAATAGTGAGAAAATAATTTCAGTTTTTCCCACAATATTTTAAAATATTTATAAAATTTTATGAATTTTTAAAACAAAAAAAACCCAAAAACACACCAAAAAAATGTTTTTTAATCAATAGGGTTCGAACTAGAGAACCTCAGACCTAGTCAAACGCCACGTGGCAGTACGTGAGGGCAACGCGCCCCGCTAGCCACTAAGGCCAAGAGCCTTAACTGATATATTATGTGTTTAATTCTTTAAGTATCGACGCTCTGTCAAATCTCATTTTCTACCATTTCAACCATTTTAATTTTCATTCTTTTCCCAAAAATTGATATTATAAAAATATAGTCCTAGACTCCAGAATTCCTCTTTTACTAATTTTAATTGTAATTTAGAGGATTTGTCTCCATTTCATGTGCATATCCATTTTAAAACATATAAACATAAAAATTTGGTTTATTAGCAACTATCTCTTTTCTTCAAACTAATACTACAAACTTGCATCTATAAATCTCCAACATATATTATCTTACTGATTTTATCAATTTTGAAGTGACTCTTTACACAACCATGTGAATAACAATTTATTAGGACTTTCATACAGAATTTGCCTTTTAAAAAAAAGTTGTCAATACTACTACACATGCACATATACGTATATATTTTATTATTCATGATGGGGGAAATTTCTCCAAAATTTTATATTCTACTTGAATCAAACACATGATATCGTTGCATTTAGTTTGATTATTAATGATGTTAAATTTAGTAATTCTCATAGATTCGTTTTATATTGTAGAGTGAGTTAAATATGTGTTGCTCTCAGGCTAAGTAAAATTTAGCCTTCTGTTAAGGCTAAATTTTAAAAAGGTACACAAAGTTTTGGGCCAGTTTAAAAAAAGTAAACAAAAGTTTTTTATAAAAAAATGACACAATGTTTAAATAAAGTCCACTGGGTTAGTTAGGGTTAGGGTTGGGTTTAAAAAAATCACTTTCATCTTTCATTTGTGTTTAAAAAACCCATATTCATCTTTTATTTGTGTTTAAAAAAAACATCACTTAACTAATCAGATGTTTAAATAAACACCCCCGAACTAACCCTAACCCTAACCCTAACTAACCTAGTGAACATTATTTAAACATTGCGTTCTTTTTTAAAAAAAAAACTTTCGTGTACTTTTTTAAAACTGGTCCAAAACTCTGTGTACTTTTTTTAAAATTTAGCCTTCTGTTAATTAGAATAGGGTGTGGGTAGTTTTATATTGGGAGGGGTTTAATTAATTAAGTTAATTAAATATGTAATTAACCCACTAACTATTAACCACCCACTAAAACTCGCCCCACTACCATACACAGCTGACCTCTCACATTGAGGTGTGCACATTGCACTTGTGCACGTGCACGTGCTTTGTGTATACTTCACAAAAATTAATTATTTTTATTTTTTAAATTAAAACATATGTATATAATATATTATAAAACTAGTTTAATTTTAATAATAAAATTTTTTTAGAGCTTTCATGCACAAATAAAAGAAAACACACACACACTTCAAAATTTTCATTTTTAAAAAGAATACACTCAAATACGTGCACCGCACGTATAAAAATATGTTAATCGAAAATAGGAGAAAATGAAGTTCCATTTATAAAACAAATTCGAACACGTCATAAAATAAATAATTGAAACACATAGAAAATATTACACGTAACGGTAAAATATACGTAATTGACACGTGCATCGATAACACAGACAAAACACGTAAAAATATAAATTTTGAAAATTAATATATATATATATATATATATATATATATGAGTTGGCTCAAATAGAATTTTGAGAAGACAAGAAATGTATAAATAGTCGGAATCTAAAATACGTATGAAGCACGTTACGGATATTAACCGTAACGGTACAAAATACACATATGTAACACACGAGGGGCAAAATTGTCATAACTCAGTTTTGCGGGGTGTTACAGAAGGAGACGCTTGAAGAGAATTTTTTGACTATTACACATTTCAAGGGAAATTGAAGACGTATGAAATGGAGATGGACGAAACCAGGAGGTACCGGCAGAATATTGGGATTATACCCAAAACCGAGGAGAAGACCATTGCCTTGAAAGCAGAAACTTTGCGACCATCAAAATCATAGTCAGATCATGAAGAATCAGATGAATATATCGCACTGCAGACTAAACAATTATGTAAGTATCTCAAACGTAAAAAATATGGCATGTAAGAGAAAAAAATACAAAGAGGACATGTGTTACAAATGCAAGAAGCCATGACATATCTGCGCAAACTGTTCCCTCTAGCAAGATAGGAACAAAGATTATCATCACTCCAACTCAGGAATTAGAAAGAAGACATTAAAGGCAACATAGCTAGATTCAGACTCCAGTGATGAAGAGCAAGAACACGACTTTGGATTCATGACTCTTGGGGATGGTGAAGTGTAATCATCACTCCAAAAAGAGGTAATCGAAGAACCCACATATGATGATCTAATTAACTTGTGTAATTATTTAAAAGATTTGCAAAAAAATTAAGTCGTGATTTGAGACAATATAAGCAAATGTCTAATGAATCACATGACTCTTGCATTGCTAAAAACTAAAAGTTGAAAAATAAAAATTCCTTGATTATTGAAAATTTTGACTTATTTAGGAAGGATCATGATGTGTTGATAGAAGAAAATATATGTTTGAAACAACAGATTCAGAAATCTCAAGCAATACATAATGAATACCTAAGAGAAATTCATAAGATATATGCTTATATTGCAACACTCACCAACGATCTAAATGAATGCAAAAGAAAATTTGATAAGGTAGTGGAAGATTGTAAGGAAGCACTTGAACATAATAGGATACTTGATGCTACTCTGGACACTCTTCGTTGGAATACCAAAGACGGTGAGAAAACTAGAAAAAACTTTGTAATAGAATAATTGAGCTCGAAAAAATAGTTGAAAAATATGAAGGCTTCAGTTGTCTTATGACAAATAATCCAATGTCATATCATGATAATCAAGGACTTGATTACAATGAGCCAATACAACATTAAAATTTCAAGAAATCTTGTTATACACATATGCATAACCACCAAAATAGTTAAAAATCAACACATAACTATGCACATGTGCAAGATCTAAGGCATAATCGCATTACATGTCACTACTGCTGTAGATTATGACATATATCTTATAACTGTTCATTAAAAAGGAATATTAATTTTGTTTGGGTGAAAAAGAATGTAAGTGCAGGTCCAGTATTTTAATGTAGGCGCATCAACATATCAAATCTAAAGATTGGTGATACCTTGATAGTGGATGCTCAAACTATATGACAGGTGACAATAAATACTTTGCATCACTATTAATGGAAAGAGAGAAGGACATCATCTTTGGATGTAACAGCATTGATCAAACCATCGGTAAAGATAAAATAAACTTTGATTCATCATGATCCATTCATGATGTACTTTTGGTAAGAGGCTTGAAACACAATTTACTTAGTGTTAGTCAAATATGTGATAAAGATTATACAGTTATTTTTGACAAAAATGCATGCAATGTATTAGATAATGATAAATCATGTTTACTTCTTGCTAACATATGCAAAATATGTATATCATCAATTCTAATGAATAAGCACAGGAAAATATGAGATATTTTGTTGCTAGAAACGAAGATGGTTGGCTACGATATCAGTGATTTGGACACACAACTATGGATAATCTCAACAAACTTGTGACCAAGGAACTTGTATGTGGAATTTCCAAAATCAACTTTGAGAAAGATAAGCTCTATGATTCATGTCATTTCGGTAAGCAAACTAAAAGTTCTCACAAACCCAATAAAATGGTATCAACTTCTAGACCTCTTGAACTTTTGCACATGGATTTTTTTGGACCATCACGAACACGTAGTAATGGAAGTGCATAGTATGCCTTCGTAATTATAGATGACTACAACATATTCACTTGGGTTATTTTCTTATCACAAAATGTTGACACTTCATATATTTTTCAAAAATTCTATCGTAAAGTAGAAAATTAGAAAAACCTTATCATTATTACTATTCGTAGTGATCATGGTGGATAATTTCAAAATGAAATTTTTACATCGTTTTGTAATGAAAAAGAATAAAATATGAGTTCGCTTGTCCTCGCACTCTCCAACAAAATGAGATTGTTGAAAGGAAAAAATCGATCTCTTCAAGAAATGGCTCGTACCATGCTTAGTGAAAATGATTTGCCAAAGTCCTTTTGGGAAGAAGCTGTCAATACATTATGTTACATCATTAACCAAGTAATCATTATGAAGTATCTTGAGAAAACGTCTTTTGAACTATATTATGGAAAAATTCCAAACTTGAGTTATTTTTGTTTATTTGAATGCAAAGTGTTTATATTAAATAACTTAGATAACTTGGAAAATTTTGTTCGTAAAAGTGATGAAGACGTATTCTTAGGATATTCTCTAAGTAGCAAGGTATATTGTGTATTTAATAAAAGAAAATGCACAATTCAAGAATCTATTGATGTTATATTAGACGAAACTAATCATCTCACAAGAGAGATATTACATGTTGTTGATGATGAAGAGACATGTATTCGCGTTGAAAATAAATAGGCACATACTGAAAAGAGGCTGAATGAAGACTCTCAAAACAACTCATCTCATCCATCAATTAAAGCAGTAACAAATCCTTGATAGACGAGATGCACACACAATAAATTGATGTCATGGAAGATGATCACACTCCTCCAGCAACACAAACTAAACCTTCCACCAGTAAAAAGTCTTCTGCTTGGAAAATCATGTCTGGCCATCCCTCAAATTTTATACGAAGTGACATGTCCAAGGGGGTAACTACTCGAACTCAAGCTAAAAATTTCATGTGATTTTCCGCATTCGAGTCCACACTTGAACCTCAAAAATATTAAGGGGGTCCTGCAAGACAATGACTGGATCATTGTAATGCAAAAAGAACTTAATCAATTTGAAAGGAATCAAGTATGCAGACTTGTACTATACCCTACAGCAGAACTGTCCTTGGAACAAAATGGGTGTTTAGGAATAAGGTTGACGAATCCGGTACTATTGTTAGAAATAAGGCCCATAACAAAAAGTAATTGAAGGTGAAACTTTTGCACATGTTGCACGACTTGAAGTCATTCGTATTTTACTTGCTTTTGCATTTCACATGAATTTTACTTTTTTTCAAATGGATGTCAAAAGCGCTTTTTTAAATGGTTTTATTTCTAAAGAAGTTTATGTTGAACAACCACCTTGGTTCACTAACCCAATACACCCGAACCATGTATTTTGTCTTGATAAAGCGCTATATGGTTTGAAGCAAGCTCCTTGTGCTTGATATGAACGATTCTTATTCACATGGGTTTTTCTAAAGGGAAAGTATACACTATACTTTTTATCAAACATGTTTCTAAAAATATTTTAATTGTTCAGAGTTATGCTGATATATATTTGGGTCTGCTAAAGAAAATATTTGCAAGAAAATTTCTAAGCAAATGCATGATGAATTTGAAATGAGTATGATGAGAGAATTAATCTATTTTTTGGGACTTCAAATACAACAAAGAAATGATGACATCTTCATAAACCAATCGAAATATGTGAAAGAACTTGCCAAAAAGTTTGATCTTGATAGTGCAAATGCATTCAAAACTCTCATGGCTACTACAACTAAACTACCTAAAAGTGAATCCGATTAACATGTTAATATTACTACCTATCGTGGTATGATTGGTATCTTGCTTTATATTACTGCATCTCGTCCTGACATAATATTTACTGTATGTCTATGTGCCCATTTTCAATCGTGTCCAAAGAAATCTCATTTGGTTGTAGTTAAGCGTATCATTCGATATCTTAAAGGCACACAAAATGTGGGTCTTTGGTACTTGAAAATAGAAAATTTTCTATTGTAAGCTATTCAGATGCCGACTATGCTGTTAGTTTAACAGATAGAAAAAACACAAGTGGTACATGCCACTTCTTGGGGAACTGTCTCGTCTTTTGGGCATCTAAAAAACAAAATTCCGTCATTTTATCCACCGCCGAAGCCGAGTATATAGCCATCGGGTCTTGTTGTGCCCAGGTATTATGGATAAAACACACATTATAAGAATATAGGGTATTTTTCGATCATATTCCGATTAAATGTGATAATACTAGCACTGTTCATATGACTAAGAATTTTGATCAACATAGTCGCACTAAGTATATAAAAATTCGATATCACTTTATTAAAGATCATTTTCAAAAGGGAGATATTGTTCTTAATTATGTTTCAACTAATTCCCAACTAGCTGATTTTTTTTTTTACAAAAACCCTTAGATGAAAAACGTTATCACTTTTTGAAAGGAGAATTAAACGTTATTGATATTTCAACTTAAGAAATTTTGCTGTTCGGTCGACTGTCACCCTGTAAGGGTGTACGGTCGACTGCGCAGTTGCCCGCCCCTTTTTTTGTTTTTGATTACAGTCGACATGCTTGTTGTTGTTTTCAACCAGTCGACCGACCCCTATTCTGTGTGCATCTTTCCAGTATTTCTCTTTAAGTCTTTCGTGTTTTCCCACAGCTGTATTTTGCACCTTTTGGTGTGTTCCAAAAAGGAGGAGAAAAAAATTTCACTTAGATTTTTTCACTCATGTCTTTCCTCTATTATATTCTTTATTATTACCGATGAAATCTCAAATATATGATACCATGTATGTAACGCCCAAATATCAAAATACGGTAATTCGTAGCACAATAGGATCTACACTTCACTTCGTACAATTTTACAATGAATTTTGAAACTTTTTATTACAACATTATTCGTTTACATCAACAACATAGCGGGAAATAAATGAAGTACAACATGATAAATATACAATTGTTACAACTTTAGCATTTAAGTAATCATCAGTATCAAATTCATCTTTATATCTTCTTGTAAATTCCAAGCCCTGCATATGAAACTGTGGGCACGTCAGTTGCTTACAACCGACGCAATATTATAAATGGCAATCCTCACTATGCCGTAATACAACGATTCTTTAATACTTTAACAACCACAAATTTGAATGTAAACAAAGTGTAAAAGAGTGACTAATCTAAACATGTCAGTGTATGCAATGACTTAATGCCTGATGCAGATGTCTACGCTATGATGATACTAATACATACTTGTTCGGATTGTATGCATCTCATACTACATAGATCCGAGGGCAAGTACCTACGTACTCCACGTTATAGAGTTAGATCCCTCGCCATGAATTACCACTACGGTGACTAAGGTAAAGTTTAGATGTTCTGGGAGTATTAAGCCCACGCCCCGATAATTTCGGAGATGAATCCCACACCACCGATGAGTTGGGGACACTCCCAATCACACCTCGATAATTCCGGGGAAACCATCTCACACCGCAAGCTATGGCGCTTCCATAGTCCTAAAACACCTCATAGGCATCGCCTCGATCCCGATAATTTCGAAGATGAATCCCACACCGCCGATGAGCTGGGGACACTCCCAATCACACCTCGATAATTTAGGGGAAACCATCTTACACCGCAAACCAACTGAGACCCTCTTACCCATATTTGCACATACTTCCCCTTAGTGTATGTCATTAAGTTTTTTGTTTTAGAAGAATCATCATAACCTAGAGCAAGCTTATCCTACCGGACTTCAATCAACACAAGAGACAATCAACCCAACTGGCTGCTTCTCAAGAGATGCTCAACCCACACTGGTTAGCTCTCAAATTCATATGAATAACAACTACCGGTTTCTAAGGGTCTCGCCTAGCCTCTAGAATCCAACACTATCTCATTCTAGAGATTAATTCGGTTACATCTAACCCCAACAATATAATTTATTTCTTTATTCACAACCTCTTTCTCAAATACATTTCTTTATAATCTCATAACATGAAGTAACTCACTTCAACTTTCATTATCAATTTGATCAATAATAGCCTTGTATGCAATTCAAATGTTCTTAATCAAATACTATAACATCTCATCAAGAGGATTCTAATTGCATTTCAAATTTTCTTTAATCATACAAGAGTCACATTTTAATAAAAATTCAAGTTCTTCAGCGCATTATTTAATGTGAATTCCACTTCAAATTCTCACAAAATATAACAAAATATTGGGGAATTTTTTTTATAACGTCTAGATGATTTTAGAGAAATAATAGAATTTTTCCCCAATTTTTTATGCTCTTGAAAAACTCGGAATATATCAAAATAATTCAAAAGGCAGTCGGTCGGGATCAAACCCGTGGCCCCCATTGCTACAGTAATCGCCCCAAATCGAACCCAAGGACCAGTATGCCCAACAACGGCTAGTGAAAGAAATTCATTCAGTTGTTTTATGTACAGGTCGCTGTGTCTTTGGGAAAAATTAAATTCAAAATAAAAATAGAGCCTCTTGAAGACTCGAACCCAAGACCATGAGCACTGTTCACAGCGCTCTAAACCCGGACAGAAAACCAATACTCCCAAACCCATTCTCTATTATGTTTTGGAGTTAAAATTTCTTTATTCTACTCGTCTGTTTATAACTCTTCTTTAAAAATTTCGATTTCTCAATTAATTTGTATTATTCAATACTAATTCTTCCCAGAATATTTTCTTTCCAAAATATTGTACAATATCATATATTTAAACTTGTAAAACTCTTATTTTCGACAATATAATAAAGATTCCCCCTTAATTGCACACATGAAACCATATTACCAAGCTTTAAAATAAAATATTGTCCCTCTTCAAAACACCTTTATAAAATTCTTTATACTAATAAAAATATGCACTAGTGAGGCTATTTCCATATTTCTTTACTATAATATAATTTTAAAGCTTTTTCATACATGTTGCATTATTTCGACTATTATGTGAACATTGTAATATGCATCACTTTGAAGATTTTCATTCTAACAAATTCACTAGACGTTACTTTCTTTTTCTCTTTCTAATTAACATGAGTTCTAGCCATTCATTTGAACCACAACAACATTTCAACAAGACATGACATACTTAAAATAACATTATGTAATCTACATTCATCATATTAACCACAATTCCACAACTACTCATATGTTACACTAGCATGCTACATCCTACAAAATTTAGAAAGCATTCAAGAAACACCCACCGCAATGAAGATTGTAATGTAGAGGAAAAATTCCTAGAAAAGCTCCTAGCTCCAACACGATTTCCTAGTACTTCTCCTCCTAGCAAGAACAACTCCAGGCCTCCAAGAATTGCAAGACAAAAATCTGTAACTCTCTTTCTTTTCTCTTTCTTTTAATTCTTAGTTTTGGTGCAAATGACAAACAATAGGGGGGGGGGGGGTATATATAGGGGAAATGTATGGCTAGGATTTAATCTCACTACTTCGAGTAACCACCCACTACCCCACTCTCCCACTTCCTCCACTCTCCCACTATAAGCCGGCCTCCTCCTCTTGTGCATGCATGTGCACGTGTAGTGCACAAGTGCACACTCTTCTCATTTTTTAATATTTTATATTTGTGTATCCACTAGTTGTTACAAGACATGTGTAAGAGTGTATACAACTAATTGTAGGAATCTCTTAGTGGGCTTCTTCTTGTGGGCTTGGTTCATTTTTTATTTAATTAATTTAATTTAATGGGCTTAGAGTCTTCTATTAGGCCTATGAGTTCTAATTAAGAAGTAGACAACTAAATGAGATAAAATAAATGAAAATAAATTATGCATAACTTAAATAAATTTTAGAATAAAAATAATGAGATAAAATTGCACGTGCGTTGCACGAGCGAAAACTAAAAAAATGTATTTTTAAAAAAATAATAATACGGGATATTACAATGTAATACTCTCATTGTATATCAAAGAGTTTCGCGATCAACGGTACCATGTAAGTAGATTTTCCTATGATTTTCTAAAATGTAATACTTTATACTTGTTGGGGTTTGTGGATTCAATACACGATAATGGGATTGGAGAAGTCATATGAGAAGAAGAGTCGAAGAAGCAACAAGCTGTTGCAAGTGAGTTGCGGTCGACCGTAGGTGGACAGTCGATCGCATTCGTACAGGCAAAAAAATGGTCGACCGTCACTCTCTCTGGATGGACCCTGTATCTTGAAGAGATGACCGGTCCACCGCACAGTCGATCGACCTGCTCTCTGTTGAACCTCGTGCAGTCGAAGGAAAGAACCGGTTGACCGACTTGGTATTGCGGTCGACCGCCCCGATGCTGTTTTGATGAGCGGCTGAGATTGAAGTTGAGAAATCCTATATATATTGTATTGTATACAATTTTAGGGTTAAGTGAAAAAAATAGAGATCTACCAGCTGTCATTGAGAGAGAGGGAGATAGAGAGAAACCCTACACATTGGGGGTGAGTTCTTGAAAGATTTGTAAACCTATTCTTCATATTTCTAGTAAAAATCACAGGAGTGCCTCTGCACGGGAAAGTAGCCATTATTTTGGGTGAACCTCGGAAAAATATTGTGTGTTCTTGTGTGGTGCTTTTGGTTGTTCTTTGTTCTCTTGTTTTGATTCTATAGTTCTTGCATATCTTCGTCGTTGTTGAGTTATTCCGCATTTATAATTCCATAAAGTGGTATTAGAGCTACAGGTTGGTAGTAATGATTGAGATGGGGGACAAGAGTAGAGTCTACGAGTTCGATGGAACGGATTTCACAATGTGGAGGATCCAAATGATTGCGTATCTCCGAAAGAGGGATCTAGATGATCCGTTGTTTGGTATGAAGTCAGAAGGGTCGAAGGTCGATCCAGTTGTGTTGGTGGCCTGGAATAGATTGGATCAGAAAGCGCTTGAGCATATTCAGTTGTCGCTGAGAAGGAAGGCGCTATTTCACATTGAGAATACATGAATCGCAAAAGAAGCAATGGAGATATTGACAGACATGTTTGAGAAGCCGAATGCAGCGAACTAGATTTTACACCTAAAGAAGTTGGTTAACTTGAAGTTGTTGGAAAAGAGTTCGATTGCTGAGCACATCAACAATTTCTGGCTGGTTTACAATCAGATGGAATCATCGAGTTTAAAGTTTGAGGAAAGTGCACAATCGTTGTTGTTGCTACTCAGTCTTCTCGATAGTTACGGCACAGTAGAGCAGACTATTACTAGTACCATGACTGATAAGACAACCCTAAAGGATATTATAAGCAGCATTATGAATGAGGATGTAAGGAGGAAAAGACATGGAGAGACTTCGGTATCATATCCTAGCAATGTCATGCTGTCAGTTGATAACCGTGGTAGAAGTAACAACCGAGGGAGATCGCGAAGCAGGAATCATAGGACCAAGTCAAGAACCGGACATTTTAAAGGTGAGTGTTGGTACTGCAAGAAGCCAGGACACAGGAGAGAACAATGCGAGGAGTATAAGAAAGCACAAGCAGGATCACAGGTAGCCAATATGGTAAGTATTGAACTCCGTCTAGATGAATTTTGTTTATATGCTGGATTTAATATTTTGCAAGATGATTGGTGTATAGACTCATGTGCGTCTTATCATTATACCCCCATGAAGGATGTTTTTGAGGATTACAGGACATGTGATTTTGGTGCAGTTTTAGTTGGTAATGGACATATATATCCAGTTATAAGTAGAGGCATTCTGAGAGTGAAGGCTCACAATGGTGGACAATTGGTTTTGTATGACACAAGACATATTCCGAGCTTGAAGAAAAACTTGATCTCAATTAGCAAACAAGACAAAGAAGGGTTTACAACAACTTTTGGGCATGGAGAATGGAAGGTGATTACGGGTGCCAGGTTGGTGGAAAAAGGGAACCATTGTGACACATTGTACTTACTTAGATGAGGTGATTCAAGTGATATCATTACTACAGCATCTGTCACACCCCGCTTCCCACTATACGGAAATACAGGCACGCAACTGAGGCCCAGCAAATGATATACATCATCGAATCATCCATAAGCTGTACAATTATAAGCTCAACAAGATCTTTATAACACATTCACGCAGGCAAATATAATAATCACATGAGCTGAAAATAGAATAACCATCATTTGGATAATACATCAACATCGGGTCAAGAAGCCCGGGAGTACAAGGTGCCAGAATTAAAATAGTATGATAAGCAGTTCGCTATAACAACTAGATAAAATAGCGACTGAAAGAAAAACAACATGAAGTAGTAAGGAAGCAGCAACGATCGTCTAGAGAGTCTGCTCGTCGGGTCCATCAGTACCTGTATAATTATTATCTCAAAGAAAAATAGAAAAGTTCCCGTTAGAGCAAGATTCGGGCAGCAAGTAGCAACAAGCAGAAAAAAGGTTAATATAACAAGATATAACATCAAAGGAACAGGAAGTAGAAGTACAAATACAATATGGAAGTAAGCAAAGAACTGGGACAATATAATCATGTAAGTAATAACTGTAACCAGTGTATTCTAGACATCAAGGTATAAGCAATTAATAACCTAGGCTCAGTTAATCGATAATCATGTAATCAAGGATCGAGAGTCATGTAATCAAGAGTTATATAATCAAGAATCATGTAATCAAGAATCATGCTTAGTGAATATCTCGAGTTTATCTGTTTTATTAACTTATCTAATGCACGCAATCCTGTGTCCCATACCACAAGTTCGGTGCATATCAATCATGTGACGTTTAGACTTAAATAGTGAATTCTATAGGATTATGTACTCGGGTCTTTCAGTGATAGTATCAAGACATGTAATCATGAATCATGTAATCGAGAATTATGTAATCAAGAATTGTGTAATCAAGAATCACTATTTCGAGAAACACGGGCCCCCTTCCGAGTATACTCCCCTATATTGTCCACTATTAAGTCGTACTCTTATAACCCCGGCTTGTTATTCTTTTATAATTAATTATGAATATGCAGTTGGTACGGCTAGTGGAACGGTGTAATCAAGACAGTTAATCTAGAAAAATATCAAAGGCAGTAATCATGGTATGAGATGAAACGGGTACATATATCGAGAGTAGTTATTATAGAATTATCAAGTGGTATAAAACGCATTCTATCAACCTATTATATCTATGCAAGTTATTATTATAAGAACAATAATACACTCAGTTCATTAAATATAAAAAAATAATGGGTTTATATGCAAAAACGTAGAGATGAATTTTTAGACAACTTGACATATCTGCATTCAAAATTATTTTTCCGTTGTTACAGAAAAGCAAATCCTATTCTCTCAGAGATCTTAGAAAGTAGACTCTCTTCCGGTTCCAACGCATATTCACACGATACATTCTAGAGACAGTAGCTATGTGTCCAAATTCATTCTTCGCTGGTTTCGATATTTCGCGCACATTCTAAAAATTCAGAGTCACATTACTAAAATTGCAATATCTCATAATCTATATATCGGATTGAGAAACAATAGGATGTTTCGGATATCTAGACTCGAAGGGCTACGATTTTCATGTAAAAAGTTTTTCGACGCAGTGTCGGGAACATGGTCGAATTCTCAGTACAAGAGACCGGTTAGTAATCCCGTGCAGGTTCAGAAATTCACGATATGCCAGTACTAAAATCGCGATATCTCACAATCTATACATCCGATTGAGAAACCGTAAGATGTTCTGGATTCAGGACTCGATGGGCTATGATTCCCATGTATAAAATCTTCAATCCAATATCGGAAACATGGTCGAATTCTTAGTACAAGGTCAAGAAATTTAGAGATAGTATGGTTGGATATTCGATATTCGATAACACGATTCGAAATGTGTTAACGGTTCACTCTTGAGTTGATATAGCATGGAACAAGTGACTAGAACGGAATTTGACAATAAAACATGATGATAACTAGACTACTTGCCACGAGTCTAAGAAAAATACTTGTACGAGAACAAAAAGAGTGTACAAGGTACTTGCCTTATAACGTGACAATTACGGTGGTAGTGTTAACCACGGAAGAAGAAGTGACGTCGGTAACGAATGGCGGTACAACGACGGTAAGAATGGCAGCGAGACGGTAGCGAGCGAGCAACGGTAGCAACGGTGAGCGACGGTGATGAGTGACAACAACAACGAGGAGATGGCGCGGCGTCGGGTTGTTTTTTAGGGTTCACGGGGTCGTAGAAATAGAATCGTCGGCTCAAAGGTGAAGGGTAAAGTGGAGCTCGGGTGTTGCTTGAGCTTTCGGGTGTGAAGAAGGCAGAAGAATGGAGGAAAAATGAAGAATGAGACGTAGAGATGAGGGGTTGATGTGTTATGCATGTGTGTGTGTATGCATATATATAGATTTAAACAAGCAGAGAGGGAGAGAGAGTTGGCTGGTTGTATATGGAGTCATGAAGTAATTGTGCATGCATGTGTACAATTAGGGATATATAATATAATATATAGGTTAGGAGGTGTAGAAAAATGGAAGCATAGGTTAGGAGGTGTAGAAAAATGGGAGCATAGGTGTGGAAAAATGAGAACAAGGAGGAGAAGTCGTGGAGTTAGGCGTAGAATTAGGCAGGGTGGTTTGGCTGTGAGTAAGTGGTTAGCGGGAGTGGGTTAGGATTAGGATTAGGATTAGGATTAGTATTAATCAGGGTTAAAGTTTGTATTTAAACTTCGATCGAAAAATCACAAAATTATGGAATTGATTAGAAAAATATTCTGGCTTTAGATAAAGAGTTCAAAGAGAAAAACAAAACTGATCTAAAAATTGAAGTACAAAAATTCACGTAATAAAATACGTACAACTGGAAGAGGGAGTTTCAGCATCAGTAGGTAGTTCCCCTTCAATTCTATGGCATGTTAGTTTGGGGCACCTTGGTGAAAGGGGTGTCAAGCAGAAGACAGTTAGCTTTCAGTTGGGTGGGCGTGAGAAGAAGCTTGGGAAGCTAGAGTTGGTACATACAGATGTGTGGGGTCCAGCTCAGGAATTCTCTTATGGTGGCGGTAAGAGATACTTCGTCCCATTCATCGATGATGCTACACGAAAGGTTTGGGTTCATGCAATTCTCGAGAAATCAGAAGTTTTTGAGGCATTCAGAGCTTGGAAGGTCATGATTGAGAATGAGACGGGTTGCAAGATGAAAGCAATAAAGTCAGACAACGGAGGTGAGTACACAAGCAAAGAGTTTTTTAACTATATGGCAAAGGAAGGTATCAGAGGAATCAAGACAGTTCCTAAGACTCCACAGGAGAATGGTGTAGCAGAAAGAATGAACCGCACGATACTCGAAAGGACAAGATGCATGAGACTTCATGCTGGTCTTCCGGTCCATCTTTGGGCCACTACAGTTGATACAGCGGTGTACTTGATTAACCATTGCCCATCTAGTGCCCTTGATGGAGCCATTCCAGAAGAATTATGGTCAGGTAAATCTGTCAATTATTCGCATTTGAAATTTTATGGTTGTATTGCATATGCACTAATTGACAGGAAAGAAAGAAAGAAGTTAGACTCTAAGTCCGGGAGGTGTGTGTTTATTGGCTACGGTGGCGATGAGTATGGTTACAGGCTTTGGAATTTTGTGGATAATAAAGTCATTCGCAGTAGGAATGTAGTGTTCAATGAAGAGGTCTTATACAAGGACAGACACACAGGTTAAGACAGTACAACCAGTTCAGAGTCAGATTAGGGTTCAGACTCAGACTCAGATTCTGAAGGCAGCCTTAGTGGTGGGGGTCCTACAGTGCACCAGCAGGTATAGCTACCAAAGACAGCACAAGAGGCTCATGGTGAGTCTATTGGGAATGAGCAGGTTATCCAAGATGAAGAGGTACAGCCAGAACAGTCCGGGGAACCTGAACCGGTCGGTGAACCAGTAACTACATTGAGGAGATCGACACGAGAAAGGAGGCCAACCAAAATATTTAATCCATCAGCTAGTTTTGTTCACGAGCATGTTCTGTATATGGATTCAGGAGAGCCAGAGACTCATGAGGAGGCTTTGAGGGATGAAGCTCGATTTCAGTAGGAGTTAGCCATGAAGGACGAGATAAACTCCTTGGAACGGAACCAAACTTAGGAGTTGACTAAGTTACCTGTAGGAAAACGCGTTCTTATATACAAATGGGTTTTCAGAGTCAAAGATAAGGTAGATGGCAGTAAGAGGTACAAGGCAAGGCTTATTGTGAAAGGATTCTCTCAAAGAGAAGGCGTTGATTGTGGTGAAGAAGAGCTGTACATGAAACAACCCACAGGTTTCGAAGCTAAAGGAAACGAAGACATGGTGTGTCGATTGAAGAAGAGTCTTTATGGGCTCAAACAAGCACCGCGGCAATGGTACTTGAAGTTTGATTGTTTCATGAGAGGAAAAGGTTTCGATAGATGCAAAACGGATTATTATGTGTATGTTCGCAGATATGAGGACAATGATATAGTTACCTTGGCATTGTATGTGGAAGACATGTTGTTAGCAGATTCATGTATGAAGAAGATTAAGGAAGTGAAAAAGGTGCTAGCTTCGGAGTTTTCAATGAAGGACTTAGGTGAAGCAAAGAAAATCCTCGGCATGAAGATTAGCAGAGACAGGAGTAGCAAGATGCTTTGGTTATCACAAGTGGACTATGTAAAGAAGGAGTTGAAGAGATTCAATATGGATGGTGCAAGGTCAGTCACTTGTCCCTTGGCTACTCACCTAAAGTTATCAAAGAATTTATGTCCTAAGACAGAGGCAGAGATGGAGGAAATGACTGCTATTCCTTATGCCTCTGCTTTTGGGAGTTTGATGTATGCGATGTTGTCTACAAGACCAGACATCGCACAAGCAGTGAGAGTTATCAGCCATTACATGTAGAATCCAGGTAAACATTGGGATGTAGTAAGATGGATTCTTAGATATCTAGCAGGTACTTCAGATCACTCTCTTTGTTTTGAAGTGATTCTTTGCATGTACATGGTTATGTGGATGCAGATTTTTGGGCAATCGTGATGGTTGCAGAAGTATTACAAGATATGTATTTACAGTTGAAGGAACAACTGTCAGTTGGGTTTTGCAGTTACAAAAGGTTGTAGTAGAGTCAACCACGGAGTCAGAGTATATGACACTTACAGAAGAGACGAAAGACACGTTGTGGATTTCGGAGCTTATGAAACAGTTGGGCAGGAAGCAACCCGTAGGTGAACTATGGTGTGACAGCCTAAGTGCAGTTTTTTTGGCAAAAAACTCGACATATCACTCTAGGACTCGACACATTCAAATGAGGTATCATTTTATCAGAATGATGGTTGAGAAGAAATTGTTGAAGCTAACTAAGATTCTTGGCACTAAAAATCCCGCGGACATGCTCACTAAGGTGGTGGATAGAAGGAAATATCAATTTTGCTAAACCGTTATCGGATTGTCTCCAGGTTAATTGTTGAGGAGACTCACAGAGGCACAGGCCTAGACTAGGCCAATGGAAGAATGAAGAACAGGTTAGAGACTTCGTGTATATATCTCCAAGTGGGAGATTGTTGGGGTTTGTGGATTCAATACACGATACTGGGGTTGGAGAAGTCAGATGAGAAGACGAGTCGAAGAAGTAGCAAGCTGCTGTAGGCGAGTTGCGGTCGACCGTAGGTGGACAGTCGACTGCATTCGTACAAGCAAAAGAACAGTCGACCGTGCAGTCGACCGTTACTCTCTCTGGATGGACCCTGTATCTTGAAGAGACGACCAGTCGACTGCGCAGTCGACTGACCTACTCTTTGTTGGACCTCGTGCAGTCGAAGGAAAGAACTGATCGACCGACTTGGTGTTGCGGTCGACCGTCCCGACGCTGTTTTGATGAGCGGCTGAGATTGAAGTTGAGAAATTCTATATATATATAATGTATTGTGTACGGTTTTAGGGTTAAGTGAAAAAAATAGAGATCTACCAGTCGTCATTGAGAGAGAGGGAGATAGAGAGAAACCCTACACATTGGGGGTGAGTTCTTGAGAGATTTGTAAACTTATTCTTCATATTAGTGGAAATTGCAGGAGTGCCTCTGCGCGGGGAACTAGCCATTGTTTTGGGTGAACCTCGAAAAAATCTTGTGTGTTCTTGTGTGTTGCTTTTGGTTGTTCTTTGTTCTCTTGTTTTGATTCTATAGTTCTTGCATCTCTTCCTTGTTGTTGAATTATTCTGCAGTTAGAATTCAACAATACTATAATGCTATGTTTTTTGTCAAATTTATATCTCCCAAAAATTGTTTGTTTCTCAAACTTATGAATGCATGTTTTCAAACAAGTTTTGATTTTCACTTATAGGATGCATTATGAAAATACATTTATTAAATTCTTATGTGTGCATAAATAGGGGGAGTATTGGATTAAAGGGGGGCACTTAACTTTTTATTATTCTTAAATTCTATGGTATGTTTTGTTCACAAAAAAATGGAGAGATTGTTGGCCTTAAGTTTGGTGTGCACAAAATGTATCATTTATAACTAATATTTTCAGTTGAGTTTCACATGATTTACATTAAAAGGAAAATCCTAATAAGGATACAAAATAATTTGCAATCAAGCAAAAACAGGAAGTATCGAAAAGATTGCAAAAATCAAAAAAGATTGCAACATAAGAAACATGTGCCTTAATCCTCAAGAAAGCTAGCAAAAATATATCATTTATTTCTGTTTATGAGAGAATATATTATGTAAAGTATTGTTAATCTTATGAACTAATCATTCAATCAACTGTCCGAGTGTGAGAGATTTTATTGTTTTATTGAGTCAATATCGTTATAGATCTTGAGAGTTTTTCTTTTCTTTAACTTCGTTGAGTTTTGCGGGACTTGTTTGTAGAAGTTCTGCGGGTGTAATAGGTCTCTCGGCCTGAATTCCGAGAATCATTGTACAAGAGTTTAAAGTATAGTGGAACGCCTGTTGCGAGAATTGCTAGAAGCAGGTGGTGTGGACGTAAACCTGGGGGACGAACCACGTTATATCGCTGTGTCTTGCGTGCTTGCTCTGTTTGCTTTCTGAAACTCTATCTCTTTAATTTACACATTTTATTTAAGTTTATGATTTCTGCACAATCCCCCCGGTTGATTTACAAAAGAGAGGGGAGAGAGAAATATTTGTTGGAATATCCTCTTAAATTTTAATTGTGAGATAAGGGCAAAAGGTAAAATCAGCAGATAACGGTAAAACCAGATGATGGAACCCTATGATAGCCACCCGCGGACTCCAACTATCGTTCATATACGACCCATACTAAATCTGACCAACTGCCCATCATATATTCTTTACGTTCTTGACAACCCATCATTTTCTCAGAATTTTTCAGTGGTATGTCAGTCATCTTTCTCATTGCTTAGAAAAAGTGAGCCACTAGCTGAGGTACAAGATATATACTACCAATTATCGTCTGGATAACATATATAACACATAATCAGAACGTCCAAATTAACTGCAAAACTGTTCAACAAATGCAGAATTGTATTCCATAGTTTATATGGACATGTAACAGATCGACTGCTCTTCATACGGAGAAGACTAAAAATGAGAAGTAACAAATTAAAATAGGATGATCAGTCAAGGTCGGAGCCATGATAGTCCCAACTCCCAAGATTTTTGATATGCCATTCCACCCTCAAAAAAGTTTTAAAACCACCTTAAATTCACCCTCCAAATAATTACAAAAATCCCATTAAATATATCTCTACTACTATAATAGGAGAAGACCTTAGTGTAATTTGTCCATCTAGCAACCCGTGCAACGCACGTGCATAACTATTATAATCTCTACTACTATAATGGGAGAAGGCCTTAGTGTAATTTGTCCATCTACCAACCCGTGCAACGCACGTGCATAACTATTATAAATGAAGTTTTAGATCAAATCCAGACTACGTCTAAATTTTTACTTATAAAAAAATTATATTTATTAAGACGTGCATCGCACGTGTAAACTACTAGTATATTTATTATATATATACTTATTTTTCTATTAGTTGTGGATTTTGGTTTCTTATCAAGTGCTCGAGGACGAAAAATTTCTGGCTGTTATTATTGTTGGAATTAATTTTTGCTGATTTTCTCGGGCCAGATTCTGGTAGGCTTCGGCCACCGGCGGCGCTGAAAAATGATTGGATTGCGATCCTCTCGTCGAGTGCTATTCCATGGTGTACTCATTTGCCAAAACGAATTCCGTATGAATGAGAAATGTTGGTCCAAAGTTGGGTACTCGAAATGTATTAACTTGGAAACTTGGAGAAAATGGATAGTTCCATATCGAAAACGGGGAAAGATTTTTCTAGTATATATACTAAAAAATTGGATTAAAGGGCGTGGCCCGGGGGTTACCACTAACGTGTAGTGGAGAAAGAACTTAGCCAAAATAACAAACACACACGCACACGCGCCTGGCTGAGTTTATACATATGAATCAGGGTTGAAACATCATTAATTAATTCCAATACAATTTGGGAATGTTCTCTAGGGTGTCCAGTATCAGCATGCAAAATCTCAGGTCATTTACTTACTGCTAGTATAGTTAAAATAATTGTAAACCCAAGTGTCTCGGCTTAGGCTTCGGCTCGACTCGACTTGGCTTGGCTTGGCTTGGTTTGGTCTGGCCTAGCTTGGCTTGGCTTGGCTTGACTCTAGCTTAAATTTTTTTTTTGCCCCAGTCAAAAATTTTCTCCCCCAATACACTGTTGAGGCTTTTCACATTTAGTAACTGGTACCATTACTCTGTAACAGCAGAGTAATGGCTTATCAGTTATGTATCTGAACCACTACTCTGCTGTTGCAGAGTAATGGACCTCCCATCCGTTGCTCTATTTTCTCCTATAAAGACTAGTAAGTCATGTCTGCCATATGAGACAGTTTTTAGTAATCCGAATTCTACTTCTTCTTCTTCTTCTTCCTCTGTGTCAAACACAGAGAGTACAACACTACAACAGTTCGCTAAAATCTCTGAAGCAAGGTACTGCTCTTCAGAAAAATGTAATACAGTTGTATCCTGGGAGGCAATTCGCCGGCCACCGTCACACTACGAGGCGAATTTTATTTTAAGGAGAAAGATCTTTATCTCGACTTTGTATAAAGTTTATGGTTTGTTCTTTTCTTGTAAATTCTGCTCTTTATAAATATTGTTAGCAAATTTTTAATTTATAAAATTTGAATCCTAACAATTATTGAGGGGGGATTATTCTAGGCGAGCTTATTTCTGAAGCTTCTCCCGATATGTACTTGCGGCAAGAGTGTTTTTTTTGATGAAACGGATAGAGTCAACAGACTCCAGCCATGCATTAATAATATAAAGATTACAATAAGAGGGTCTTACAAGATGTAAAACAAAACCACCCAAAAGAACAAACTATACATATCAGGCTAGATACAATCAGAAAAGACTCAAAACAAAAACAGAACCAATAATAGACACGAAGGATGTAAACTAGCCAGTCAGTGAAGACAGCCAGCACAATGGTAAGGGTCGGGAAGCAGGTGGAAGCCTCCGACGACGAACCTCCTTACACTGAAGGCGGATAGCAGCACGACAAACGTGCGGAACGGCCCGAAGCGAAGCAAACTCGTCAGGATCAGACCCTGAAACATCGGAGGATCCCGCAAACCAAACTAGGAAAAGGCGCGATAGGAGCCTCCTATCAGGAGACCAATGCCTTCCAGGTAAAGCAATAATCAATGCTCAGGCAAAGATAACAAGCTACTCCAAATCATGCCGCTACAAACTAGGAAAAAAACGAAACATATAGCCAAACAATAGCACAACTGAGAATGACCAGACAGAGCAGAGACAGAGAAACTCATCAATACTATCAGATAATATACTGATAAGGTGAAAAACATGCATAAAGAGAACACAGCATAAATATATTATCAACCTCGAAAGGTAACATCCAGCCACAAAACACCCATACCGAAGAAAACAGACCACCGGTACAACCATGGTCTGCAACACAGAAGACCAGATCTGAACATATATACAATAAAACTAAAGTCTGGAAGTATAATATAGAGAGCTGCACAAAAGAGATCAATTTTAAGCTGCGATCAGAACGATCCGAGAGAAGCCAGTAAAGAGACCTGAAAGAGCTTTAGAGCTAACGGGAGTAGGAGGCAGTTTAATCCAAAACACAAAGGAGAACCGGGCAGCCTGCCAAAAAGCTCCAGAGGTGCTCATGACCAAAAGCAGTTATAAACTGCAGCCAAAAAGTATTATAAGAGTAGGGGGACCTACCCTTTAATCCTGCAAACACAAACACCCAAGCGCAGAGAGTTACAAAAGTCGATAACAACAAATAGAGCTAGAAGGGAAGAAAAATCTAGAAAACAGCAGTGAAATAAAAGGTAAGAAGAAAGTATAATAGAACATGCAAAGATCCATCAGAGAGGAACGGTGAATGTTAAATAGCGTTGAGGCTAATAAGACACTGGGTAGCTTTTTCTAATCTCTCGTATTTAAGGGCGTCTCTAGATTTTTCGTTAAGAGCAGACGACCAAAATTTGAATAAAAACAAAAATTCGTCTGATAACATACGAGGGGATGAGAGACTTTGTCGGAACAATCTGTGGTTCCTTTCCCTCCAATTTATCCAAATAATAATCTGGAAGGAAAGGAACCACGATTTGTGAAGCGCTAAGGAAGGAGGACGCTTCGTCCAGCAGTCGACCATGTTGATCGGAAAGTCTGACACTTCCCAGGCTAGAACGGGAATTTTCCAGAGTGATCGAGAAAAATCGCATTCTACAAATAGGTGATTGACATCCTCAGAGGAAGACGCACACAGGGGACATAATTGCCCCCAAGCTAGGTTCCTCTTATTAAGAATTTCAACTGTAAGCAGTTTATTGTTGAGTGCTAACCATGCAAGGATTTTCACCCTTAATGGTGGACAAGATTTCCAAACCAGATCGTAGAATGGCGATAAAGAACCTCTAAAATTAAGAAAGTGGTAAAAAGAACGAACCGAGAAGACCTTAGAAGAATTCCATCTCCAGAAAAAGTCTTCTTTGTCAATCCAAACCACATTGTTGATAGTGTCAATAAGATTATTAAAGTCGGGAGTTAGGTGGGTTGGGAGAATATCGGAGAGAGGAATCGACCATACCCTAATGGATTCATTATAGGAGTAGTAATCAGATACCAAGGCCATAGGGTTGACAGCTAGCCGGAAGATAGCTGGAAAAGCCGAAGCTAAAGAGGAGTTACCAATCCAGATATCAGTCCAGAATCTGGTCATAGACCCGTCGGCACAGTCGTGGGTTAAGCCAACGAGAAAAGGAGCTGCTACTTTCCAAACCCCTTTCCAGAACAGAGATGCTTGCCAATGGGGGTGCTCCGGAAAGCTCCACCAAGCATTGGACGCGAAGTATCTGGCTTTGATACATTTGATCCAGGGAAGATCCTCATATTTGAGGAATCTCCAAAGCCATTTGCCCAGTAAAGCCATATTTTGGTGCCTCAGGTCCAAAACCCCCAGACCACCAGAAATTTTCGACGAGCAAATGAGTTTCCAGTTACACAAGTGCGATTCGGGTTTGTAGAGGGCTGATCCGGACCAGAGAAAAATACTTCTGATCTGATCAATTCTTTTGATGACCCAAGAAGGAATGAAATAGAACGACATCATATAGAGAGGAATCGAGGATAGAACCGAATTTGGCAAAATCAGTCTACCTCCACGGGATAGCAGTCTCCCGGACCACACCGAAAGTCTGGATTCCACTTTATCAATCATGGGAGCCCAGTCCGATCTATGAAGTTTCCCCCACCTCAAAGGGATACCTAAATATGTTATGGGAAAAGAAGCAACCGGGCAGTTAAAAAATTCGGAAATTTCATCCTGCCTGTTAGGCGATCCTCCCAGCCAAATTACAGACGATTTATGGAAATTGATAGAGAGGCCATAAGCTAGTTCAAAACAATAGAGCAGGAGTTTTAAATTCCTGAGAGTATGGAGATTAGGCTTAGCCAAAATGATGGTGTCATCGGCGTACTGAAGGTTTAGAATACCATTGAAATAACGTGAATCTCCCAGGCCTTCAATGACCTGGGCTTCCCAAGCATTGCGGAGAAGCTTACTGAATACGTCAGCAACCAGCGAGAAGAGAAGGGAAGACAGAGGATCACCTTGCCTGATGCCGCATTTAATTTTGAATTTGTGACCCTCCGTACCATTCACAATAATAGAAGAAGTACCCGCAAACAGGCTGGATTTAATCCAAGCAATCCATTTGGCTCCAAAACCCCTATGAATAAGGATATCGAAAAGGAAATCCCAACTAACGTTATCGTAAGCTTTCTGAAAATCAAGTTTGAGAAGAATACCCTCAGATTTGGAATGATGACAATAGGATATGATTTCTTGGGCCGAAGCCACGCTATCAAGGATAAAACGATCCTTGATGAAACCAGATTGAGCCGGGTCGATGAGGGGAGGAATAACCTCTCCAAGCCTCGCAGAGAGAACTTTCATGATAATTTTGAACGTGGTATTGATAAGACTAATCGGCCTAAAGCACGCCACGGAGTTCGCGCCTAAAATTTTAGGAATGAGAACAATGTGCGCGTAGTTGATGCGATCGAAAGAAAATGCGCCCCTATGAAGATCAGCGAACATCTGAACCAGATCATCCTTCACACAATTCCAAAACTTTTGAAAGAAGAATGCGGGGAAACCGTCCGTGCCCGGCGCCGCGTCGCTCTTTAAAGCGAAGACCGCGGCTTTGATCTCGTCCAAAGAGAACGGTTCCTTTAGGGCAGAGAGATCAAACGTATTCGCTCCGTACAATTGGTTCCAATCTAGGCTCAAGGATCTAGGTTTGGAAGAGCCAAGGAGGTTTTATAGAATAGAAGAAAAGATTGGTGAATGTCCTTGGTGGAAGAAACTTCAACCCCATCTTGGACGATAGATGAGATGTGGTTACATCTCTGTCTGTGAGAGGCAAAGTTGTGGAAAAAAGCAGTATTGCAATCTCCTTCTTTGAGCCACCAAAATTTGGCTCTTTGAGCCCATTTCAAATGGTCTTGGCGGAGAATCTCCGAGAAGTCTTGTTTGCAAGAACGACGTTCATTGAAAAGCTCACTAGAGATCGGCTCCCCCTCCTCCATTCTATCTATTGATTCAATAGTGGAGAGGAGAAACTTTTTCATGAAATTAGTGTTATATTGCCTTTCGTTGCGCCAGATCTTGCACCCGAATTTAATCGCGTGAAGTTTGATAAGAATGGATCCCAAACCGGAAGATCCTGAAATCGCCGAAAGGCATTCGGTGACGAGATTGACAAATACCTGATCTTCCAACCAAAATTTTTCAAACCTGAAACGATGCTGGCGCTGGAAATTAAAATCGGAATGAAGCTCGATAGGAACATGGTCTGATGATGGATTAGGTAGAGCACGAGCAAAAGAATTGTGAAAACGATCGATCTATTTATTGGAAACCAAGAATCGATCGAGCTTTGCCATCGAAGGATGATGTCGAAGGTTCGACCACGTAAATGATCTACCCGACAACGGAATGTCAGTCAATTGTAATGAACGGATGCAATCGTTGAACCACTGATTGCCTATCGAAGAAGGGCTAGATCTATCAGAGGCAAATCTCGTAGCGTTAAAGTCGCCACGAAAAATACACAGATCATTAGAAAAAGAGATGAGCGATTGGAATTCGAGCCAAAACAATGGCCTACCTTCGGAAGAGGATGGACCATACACAGAAATAACCGTGAGATTGGTGTTAAGCGGTAGCCAATGGAGTTGAACGATTAGGAAGTAATTAAGACGTTTAATCGAAACCAATTAGAACATAGACTCTTTGAATCCAAACAGAATGCCACCCCTAGATCCTGTAGCGTCAAGGGAGATCCATTTTGAAATGATGGAGCCTCCGATGGACCTAAGAATCGTGGGAGACGGGGATTCTAGTTTGGATTCTTGGATGGAGATGAGATCGCAGTGAGAAGAAGCAATCAATTGAAAGATCGATCTTTGCTTGTCGGGACAATGAAGTCCCCTAAGAGTGTTAGGTTGTAGTATTTTGTTTTGTTATTAAAAAATGTACATATGTAGTTCTTTATTGTGATTTTCTGTTTTCAAGTTATAATCATTAGTAAGAGATTTCCTCCAAAAGAAAATCATAGTCGTCAAAGATACTCATAATTAGATTCACCAACAGCTCCATCATGGATTCATGCTTGTGACTTTTCATTTACGAAACAGGCAGTCAAACTCTAACGCCATTGACTTTTCCAAATGTCAGATTGAGTTTTACCTAGTCGAAAAGGTTGTTTGGCAAATCCTTATTTTAACAACTTTAGAGCATATGTAGTCGTTCGTGGGCTAAAATTTGGGTATTTGAAAATTGAAAATAGAAAATATTATTTTTCGCTGCAGTTGTGTAAAGCTAAAATTTGGGTTTTCACATTTTTTTAATCTCAGTCGAAAGATTATCTTTCATCATAGCGAAGTGTAGACGTAAATCAGAAACGACGGAGTATTATGTACCGTTTGTCGAAAAAGAAAAAAAAAATCATACGTACGAAACTATTTTTTAAAAGAGATGAAGGGCATTAAAGTTGTTGTACACAGAAACATTTTGGGGGAAAAAAAATGAAGGGACCGTCACACTCATTTTGGTTTTTTTTTAATTTGAAGAGACGGGACATTGTCTACCGTCCTTCACTATTTTTTTTATTATTTCATCGGACGAAAGATTATAACCCGTCCAACGACATTTCAGCTGAAAATGTGTAGGGACGGTGTTTAATTTACCGTCCGACATCTCCGACGAAAATTATCTTTCTTCACATTAAACGAATAAAGATAATCTGTCGTTGGCTATATTTTGGCAAAAGTCATTTCGTCTTTCAAATTTGGCCGTCCGCTGTTTACACGATCGCTATTTTTGGGTAAATGGCGAACGACTACAGCGATTTTTTTTTTCTTTTAATTTTTCAAAAAATGGGTAAATGGCTGACGACTACATATGCTCTTAGGCCACATATTTTTTTTCTCGACTTACCCTTTTTTAAACTGAATTCATAGGAATCTGAACACAAAAATGTAGTAATGCTTGTTATGTCAGAAATTGAGACCACATGCATGCTCACGTTCTAGACTAATGAGTATAGATAGAACTCCAAAAATCGATCATTTCCTTCGCGCACACACACACACACACACACACACACACACAAAGCCCCGGCGGCGGCGGCCACCCTCCACGCCGCCGCCCCACCCATCGTCCCCTCCCGGCCCTCTCCTCCCTTCACGACGACCCTTCGAAGCTACCTCCACGATGGGTGATCCGCGACGCTTCGAAGCTTCCATCCAGCGTCCTTCGCTGCGATGCGACGAAGATCGAAGCCGCCCCTTCGACGACGGCTCAGCGGGCAGACGAAGGCCCAGATCACGGGTCGAGATCGCCGTGGTCGTGAGTGCCCCCAACGAAAGCGACCCCGCCTACTCCATCGAAGGAGTGGATCTCGGCCATGTCCCAGATGGGGATGTTGCAGATGTCGTGCGACCCTAACGTTGCTTCCGCCGATGCCGCATCCACCCTCGAGCACGGGGAAGAAGAGGGAGCCTGCGAGCTCCTCGCGCCGACGCCGTGCCCAAGCTAGGGGACGAAGACACAGATCGTCGGATCTGGGCGACGGCGAGCGGTGCACACAACCCCAGGATCGGATCTGGTCGACTGGTGCCCCCTCCCCCCCCCCGACGATGACTCATTCTGGTCGTCTGGTGTCCTCTGTGGAATTCGTGCCAGTTAGGGTAAGGTGGGGTCTCTTCTTGTTTGTGTCTTGTTCATTCCTTGTTGTGGACTATGTTTGGTATAAGGGAATGGGGGTTATGCAGACCCAATGGTGGGTTTTGGATTTGGGGTCTTGTGTTTTCGGGGTGGTTGTTTATTTGGCTGCGGTAGTCGGTTTGGGGAGTGGGGAGGAAGAAGAAGGAGGTGGTGTGCTTAGCGAACCATTTTTTTTATGGTGGGAGCGTTGTGGTCCCCCCCCCCCCGGCGACTGGAGTAACTGGCGCGGTGTTGGTGTTGGTCTTGCGTGAGCGGTGTGAAGTGTGTTGTATTGCACAATTGTGGGGCTTGGGCCCGAGATGAGGTCCCTCCATGATGTGCGCTCACTTGTTCAACCTCAGCCAAAGCAACGCCACCATAGCGCAAGTGATCCACATTGATATTTAACTCCACCGCCCTCGCGACCTCTCTCAGATCTGCCGGAGCGTTAAGTTGTCTTGCACGATTGTGGAGCTTGGGCCCAAAGATGGGGTCCCTCCGTGATGTGCGCTCACTTGTGTATGCGAAGAAGAGAGAGTAAGTGTGATGGTAGTACCGGAGTTAGAGACGGCAGCGGGTTGAGTTTGTGTGGGGGGAGTGGAGGAGGTGCCTAGGATCGGTGTTGCCCGGTTACGGGGCTAGGGCCCGAAGACGGGGTCCCCCCATAGGTGCACACCTTTACAGCACTAAGTGGGGCTTGGGCCCGCAGACGGGGTCCCCTCATGAGGTATCCTATAGAAATTGTTGAGGTGTAGATGTATCTGTTTTTGATCGGTAGTGGGGCAGTCGCACCCTGAATTCGACATCCGTTAATCAACGGCCACATGTTTCGCAACAACGCCACCACTACGCTCTCATCAATAAACATGCAATCTACAACGTCCACCGCCCGTAGGGGCGAGAGGGGAAGGTGATGCTTCTGTTAGTTCTGATTGTTTCGGGTTTTGCGTGAGAGAGAGAGAGAGAGTGAGAGAGTGAGAGAGTGAGAGAGTAAAAATATTGCTTCTCACTACTCTGTGCTGGTGTTTGTTAGTGTTTGTGAGATATCGCTAGAGAGAGTAGATGCGTGTGAGAGGTGAAGGTATCCTTTTCACGGCTCTCTCCTAGTCGGTGTTCGTGGTTAGGGTGACCGAGTGTACCCTCTCCACGGCTCTCCTTTTGGGTGCGACTCCGATTAGGCCATGCGTGAAGTTGCTTTGGTGAGGTAGAAGGATGGGAGCGGCAAATTTTGAAATCCCGCTTGATTCGCTTCAGGTGGGTGTGCGCGTGCCGTGGAGGTGGGTGCTCGAAGCTTGCTTGACGGACATACAATTGTTGGTCCTCGTAGTTTAGAGTGAGAGCTGATTATATGTACTGGTCATGTCGCTTCATGTTTTTTTTCTGTCTGTAGATTGTAACTTATCCCAGTATGCTCAGGGTTGTTTTGTTAACTTCTTATTAATGAAACATGATGGTCTTATATTCCAACTTTTTCCTTTAAAAAAAAAAAAAACCAGCAACAACAACAAAAATTTTCCAAATCCGTTTATTATCAGATGAACAAAACAATCTTGAATGTCCCATACTCATTAATAAGCAACATTAACTAGTTAAGCTTTATTAAGCATATATATAATCTAAGGTACACGGTGGCTTACAGTACTGAATTAATTTTCGAAACTTCAACAATATATTACATTCAATGTTACATGTAAATATGTAAAATTTATCTATATTTTTTACTCATTTTTAAAAAAAAAAAATTATATATCTGCATTGCAATTCATAATTACTAGTATTTTACACGTGCTATGCACGTGGGGAAGTTTTGGGAAAGAAATTGAAAAGGAAAAAAAAAGAAAAAATGAATTGCACTTTGGACTCATCAGTCATCACCCATTTTCTATTATATATGTAGAGATATATAAAGACTGAAGAGATAGAGATAGACGTGTGTTGCACGGGTTGGGATATAGACAAATTACACTATGCCCTTCTCCCATTATTATAGAAAAAATTGCCGTACTGCCTCCTTTTTTGAAAATAATTAACGACTTGCCCTACTTCCCAAAACAATTAGCGATATGCCCTTGTTTAGGACACGTCAGCAACAAACGTTATTGGAAAAAATGGCATACGTTGTTTCGATGCCGTTCTTCCCAATAACGACATCTCTTTTAAAAAAATTGTCGTGTCGTTATTGGGAATAACGACATAGCTTATTTTTGTCTAAAGATCTTACAGTATCAATTGTCACTCGACAGAGAATTGCAAATTAAAAGCAACTGATGCCGTTCTCTCACAAAACGGCATCGATTATACTGATGCCGTTATTGTGAATAACGGCATCAGTTATATTCGTTTTGCACAGTTACCTATAATCAAAAACCCTTGTCCTTCTCTCCTACCCCTTGTGATTCGTAATCTTCTCTCTCTCTCATCGCTTCTGTTAGCCACAAACCCTAGATCCCAACATCAAAAAATTCCAACCATTTGAGTCCTCTAAAATTCTATACATCCTGCCTCCTTACTCCCACTCTCATTTGCAATCTTCATCCACAACGAATTTTTTGCTAGTGGTTTTTTGGGTTAATTTGAAGGTATTATCATCTTAACCTTATGTTTGATATGTATTCCAATATATGCTTATTGTGAGTAGTGAATGACTTAAATATATTTGAATTTTTATGCATAGGTATGAAATTTGATATCCCTATTTGATTATATTATAGGGGTGAAGTAATTAAGGATCCAAATAGTGGATATTCTTATAGTGATGTTGAACCGGTAATTATTTGGGCTACCCCCAACTTTACATACGCAGAATTAATAGATAAGATATATGAAGTTACCAATTGGGATAGAAGTGTAATGAGTCTGAAACTCAGATCCCGTTATTCTGCTGGTAAAGAGGATGAGCAGTATTTCATATTGGTACCCATAGACAGTGACAGTTCTCTGAGGTCTATATTGCTTAGGACACTTCATCCAAGTTGTGGTCGGAATTTAGTTGAGTTATATATCGATCAAACGAGGCTTCCAAATGCTACACGAGTCGTTATGGAAAGTCCAAGGCCCACACGGACTTTGAAACCATCTGCAGAGTCACATGCTAGTATTTCAAATACAGACGAAGATACTAGCACAACTCCAACGGAACCTGTTTCCTCCGAATACGAGTAGGTACATCCTACCCGATTGGCACAATTTTTTTTGGTAACTGGCATTGCTATGGAAGATTTTGACAACGCCGTTGGAAATAACGACTTGGTCGAAGAGGAAGAAGATGAGGAATGCGGTCTCGAGGATGATGATGAGGAGACTGCCGTTGAAGCTCCAGTTGTTGATGTCAATGTAGATGTGCCGGTTAACAATGCCCGCATGTTACCAAGTCAGGACACAAGTGCAGCGATGCGTGGATCTCAATCCAATGAATGGATGTCTCGTGCCCCCATACATGAACATGTACAGTCTTCCGTTGGTTCTTCCAACTTGGATGAACTCTTCATTGGTCAAAGATTTCCAACCAAAGATGCTCTACAACATCAAGTGAAGATGTACGCCGTGAAGAACCAGAGGGAATTCGTGACGGTAAAATCAGATCGTAGTCTATACCATGTGAAATGTAAATACGCGTCCATCAACCATTCAGCCGAGGAGATTGCAGAAAATCCTTCACTTCAAAATGTAGTTGGTTGTCCATGGCGCTTGCGTGCAATTGTTCCCAAAGGCCGTAATTATTTCGTGGTAAAAAAGCTTGAAGGTGTACACACATGTGTAAATCCTACATTGACTCAGGATCACAGCAAAATTGACTCGACGGTCGTATCGATGGTCATAATGGATACTGTGAAGGAACAACTCTCAATAACACCAAGAGCCATAATTGGATTAGTGAAGGGTAGGTTCCATTACACAATATCATATTGAAAAGCTTGGAAGGCAAAATATAAAGCAATTGAGAAACTATATGGTTCTTTTGAAAAAGCGTACACTAAATTACCATATCTACTCAATGCAATTCAAGCTTCAAATCCGGGTACGGCTGTACATTGGGCGAAGATTGCGACCGGTCCGGACATAGAAACATTTAAGGGTGTTTTTTGGGTATTCGGTCCTTCCATCGAAGGATTTAAGTCATGTAGACCAGTTATAAGTGTAGACGACACTCACTTGTACGGAAAATATAAAAGCTGCTTGTTGATTGCGGTTTCACCAGACACAAACGGGAGGTTATTTCCATTTGCGTTTGCACTAGTTGATGGTGAAAGCATAGAAACGTGGACATGGTTCATGAACTGTATTCGGTGCTTTGTCACAAATCGTGAAGGTCTGTGTGTCATTTCTGATCGACATGCCGGTATTTTATCCGCAATGGGAGATGGTGTTTTTGGGGGTGAAAACGGGCATTAGAATGGACGGTGGATATCAAAAAGGTGGACATTGGCACACGGTGGACCTCGAGGGCCGAACTTGTACGTGTGGCAAATTCCAACTATTCCACGTTCCATGCTTTCATGTGTTAGCGGTATGTGCTTCACGTGCACTTGATTATTAGCCGTATATTGATGTCTTCTACTCTACGGATTCGTTAGCAAAAACATGGGCACCAAATTTCAATCCTATACCAGACGAATCTTATTGGCCCACCCAAAGCGCACCGGTACTTATAGCAGATTCAAGTCTTCGTCGGGTGAAGGGGAGGCCGAGGAGTACTCGCATTCGCAATGACATGGATGCTCGAGAAGGTGGGAGTAGTGGAAAAGTATGTTCGAACCATCCACATACACACACTACATTCCATCCACATCCACAAACTGCAAATACAAAATTCAAATCATCAACCCATCCACATACACATACTACATTCCATCTTTGCTGTGAACTTTTCAAAACATGCACAGGCTTAAAAAAACATGCACATCAAGCTTCAAACATGCACAACCGAATTCTTTCTAAACATGCACATCAAGCTTAAAAAAATCAATTAACTTCATCAAATACATGAACATAATGAATGCTTCATCATTTGCGACATAATAAACACTTCATCAAATACATAGCAATAACTACATAAAGTCTATAATTACTAAAAAACAAGAAAGTTTAATATTATATAAACCCACCATCCAAAGCTTGACAAGCTAAACTTAAAATTCACAAATTGTAAAATTTAACTCGGTGTGTACTGTTGGGGTGGTCTCCTCTTTCGAACCGGGACTATCCTCCTACGTTCCCGGGTCTTCTGCGTTGCGGGTGCACTTGGACCAACTCCTTCGTCTTCATCGCCTCCTCCTACTTCAATCTCCAGATTTGCCAATTCACTCTGCGTAGGAGGGAAGCGAACTGTCTTACCCCTTCGTGGATGATGTGACGGAGTCTGAGGTTGAGTTTGAGGTGCGGAGGGGTCTCCTGCTTCCAATGCTTGTTGTGGTGGAGGTGGAGCTTGGCTAACGTTGGGTCGAACCGATTGAGTTGATACTTCGGTCGACCGCATAAGGTCATTGAAACGTGAACCATTTCCAACCTCTTCAAGAGAGGTACGACAAGTGCACAAGAGATCTCGTGCCAATTCTTTGCATGCCTTACTGGCGTTGCTCTTCAAGACACTCGCACATTTCCTCGCCATGTCCCATGTGTTGTCGATCTGTATTAGGAATATAAATTATTAGTAGTAAACCAAACTTAGTGCACTATGTAGTAAATTATTAGGAATATAAATTTACCATTAGACGGTATGATGAAGCTTTTGGTTGACACATGGGTTGTGATGATGAATGTGCGGGTGGTGGTTCAACTTGGTGCGCGAGTATCGGTTGTTGGATGCCCGCGGGAAGATCTGTTTTCGGCGCAACATACAACCTTGTGATGCGACGGTACCATGCCATATATGCATTTTGCATTAATCCGTCGTACGACTGTACAATATCCTCTACGACCAACTCATTCCTCCGCTTATTCCAACATCCTACATGAGCACGGTGGTGATCGGACCAATCCATATTTGGTAAACGACCTTGACCCGTGATGTTGTGAAGTCTACGGTCGAACAATGAGTTAACGGGGACAGACTGTTGTGCATTGAATTGGCAGAGAATGCGGCCGGGGTAATAAAACTCCACAACTGAGAAGTTTACAAGTGGAGTTAATGTCAACCACAATTGATTATTGACAGTACAAATGGGTGGTAGACGTTGTAGCCTATCATCTGTGTACGGGGTCCAATTGACGAACTCTTCCCTCAACTGATCGAGTTCGTCCCTATAATAGGTAAGGACACCACGTGGGTTATCCCTCCATGTATGCTTCCCCGCCTAGTAGGCACCAAAGGAGCTCTCAGCACAGGATTTTCCTGTTGTACTCTCCAACTTTCTGATAGTACCGTGACACGGGGTCGGCCGAGGTGTATTCGTTCCCAACACCATATTTGCAATATAGACATCGTCCCGGTCATTTGAATCGACCCCATCGAACAGTTACAGAGAGTACGGTAGAGGGAGGCCAGAGCCGCACTTCTCCAACTATATCGGCTGGCTGTCTGCAGGTCAGCAATAAGTGGAAGGTACATGAGCTGCACTACATCACCTGAAGAGTTAGGGAATAGAATCCCTCCAATCATCGACAATAGATAAGAGCGGGTGTAGTTCTGGAGTTGAATGTCCGTCGGCACGTCTGGCAATCGATTTGTGAACTCCCCATCAAGCCAAGAACATCTAATGGATTCCCCAACGAATATTGCCTTATCCTCTTCAGGCACCTCCAACCCAAGATAATCTCGTACCAATGCTACCTTATTGAACATCAAGTTGCTGGTGACGGCCACCCCATCAATTGGAAGACCCGCAATCACGGCTACATCTTGTAGGGTGACTGTCATCTCTCCAACCGGTAAGTGAAACGTGTGTGTCTCCGGCTTCCATCGCTCCACAAGTGCGGTAAGTAGCATGGTCACACTTGATTTTCGCCAGCTTTGACATCCCATAGAATTCGCTGCTTACCAAGTAATTTTCAATACGGGGGATCGCCGGCATGATGTTGCGCATTCGGAAACTCATCTTCTCTACATTCCCTTTCCAAACTGCCTGTGATCTGTGATCTTCTTGCAGATATAGAACGGTAGGATCAATTGGACCCGGATGTCCCCTGGTCCATATGAAGAACTAGATGAAGCACCAATACTATGGGAAGAAGATGGTTCTGTAGGATCCATTGACTTGTCAACAATAACAAACACTAATCAACAACAGTTTTCGAAAAAGAATTTTGAAAATAAACTAAGTATAATTCATCACAAACTCGTTATTCCTCAAATCCAAATCATTCATAACATTGTAAAAAAATAGATATTATAAACTAAGTATGAATTTTGAACTACTTGCAATCGTCATAATGACAACGAAAAACACCCCACAAAGTATCTCCCTATATTCTTTGTTTTCCTAACAACTTGAAGAATTGCACATTTCTCAACAATTCAACATTTTCTATACCCTATATCACCAAGAATCTATAAGTACTTTTCCAAAATTACTACTTAAATAACACAAATCTACATCACTTGTACTATACTACCAATGCATACATCTAGCGTATTTTCAAAATCAACATTGCAAAAAAAAATTAGGGTTTTTGGATTCTTACAACAAATTTGGATTCCGATTGATTTGGAATTCTCAATGAGAGATTGAAGAGTAGAGTGTAACTACAAATCAATAAAATACTTGGGATTTTAGGATATTTTTTTTTTTGGGTTTAGGAATTTCGGAGTCGGAAAGAAGAAGGAAATAATCGTAAGGCAAAAAGGGGGAAGAGAAGGGTTTTTGATTATAGGTAACTGTGCAAAATGAATATAACTGATGCCGTTATTCACAATAACGGCATTAGTATATTCGATGCCGTTCTATGAGAGAACGGCATCAGTTGCTTTCAATTTGCAATTCGCTGTCAAGTCACAATTGATACTGTAAGATCTTTAGACAAAAATAAGTTATGCCGTTATTCCCAATAACGACATGATAATTTTTTTTTAAAGAGATGCCGTTATTGGGAAGAACGGCATCGAAACAATGTATGCCCTTTTTTCAATAACGTTTGTTGCTGACGTGTCCTAAATAAGAGCATATCGCTAATTGTTTTGAAAAATAGGACATGTCGTTAATTATTTTCAAAAAAGAGGGCAGTACGGGCAAATTTTTCATTATTATAATAGTAGAGACTTATCTGAATGTATATATAAGCTAAGTACCCCACTGGCAGTAAGAAAATGAAATTTGATGAAGTAAATAAGAGCATCCACAGTGGTTTGCTAAATTTCTCATTTTGCCATTTTTTTAGAAAACGAGCGCTGCAATGGTTTGCTAAATTTCTCATATTTGCCATTTTTTAGCAAACGTCTCAATTATGTTTCTCAAATATGAGAAACGATTTGAGAATTCTCAAATTATAGAGGACGGGGAATGATTCCCCGTCTCACAAATTTTAATATAGTTTATTGTATACAGACGGGGAATGATATCCCGTCTGTAATGTTTTATTATTATTTTTTTTTTAGAAAAGGGTCAGACAGGGAATGATATCCCGTCTGTAATATTTTATTATTTTTTTTTAAGAAAAGGGTCAGATGGGGAATGATATCCCGTCTGTGCCGTTTGTAAATTTTTTTTTTTTTAAATGAACGTCCCTGATTGGTCCGGAAAAAAAAAAAAAAATATTAAAAGCGTCAAATGGGGAATGATTCCCCGTTTGTTCCCAAAGAAGTCAAATAGTCAACGTGAATGCTCTTAATTAGGTGGGTTGGGGTATAATAATTAGGTTTAGTTATTTGTTTAATTAAATTTAGTTATTATTATATTATTTAATTTAGTTAATTAATTAGGTTTAATAGTTAATAAGTAGTTAATAAGTAATTAATTTCTAAAAGTTGACAAACGGTACATTATATACCGTCTCACGCTTTTTTTAAAATAAAAAAGTGATGCGTATAAATGAGAAAAATATAGCAAATGATCACTGTACGATCGCTCCCTATTTACTATTACTGTAGATGCCATATTATAGAAAATGAGAAACCACTCTGGATGCTCTAAGCATGGGAGGAAATAGTAAACAGTACTAACTTACAAAGATTTATTCAGGGCTCGTACAGAGTTTACAGACTACAGATGAACATAAACTAGGAAAGAAAAAACAACAACAAGAAGCTTACACTAATTAAACAACTCTTGCATTTTATAGATAAAAACTTAACCAACATGATGTAGATGCATAACCCTTAGCTACCTTAACCTTAATTAGCTTCACAAACTCAAGGACCACAAGGTCCACAACCAGCACCGCCACCTGCACCACCACCACTACCACCACCCATGCCTCCTCCAGCACTACCACCTATTCCCCCACCATCCCCACCAATACCACCCATTCCCCCACCAGCCCCACCACCCATGCCGCCTCCAGCACCACCACCTATTCCCCCATCATCCCCACCAATACCACCCATCCCCCCGGCGCCGCCTATACCACCTAACCCTCCGGCCCTGCCGATGCCACCCATCCCTCCAGCACCGCCAAGTCCACCACCTATACCACCTCCAAACCCTTTCACACCGCCTATGGCCCCTCCAAGCACCGGCAAACCTCCAAGGACTCCAGCCCCACCCACAAACCCTCCCACCCCACCGCCATACGCAACAAAGTTCTTATGGTCCTCTGTCCCTGCCCCAATGTTGTCAACTTTCTCCTTAGTCACATCAATAGTTTCAGTTACAGTTGCAGTAGTATTGTGGTCTGGCATTTTCCTAGCAGAAGAGTGAACTACAAAAAGCAGCTGTGCAACTAGCACTAGTGCAGCCAAACACTTAGCCATTTCTCTTGCTGTTTAGGTGATCGAGAAGTGAAGAGAGTTAGGGTTGGTTTATATAGAGAAGAGGAGAGGACTTGTGAGATGTAGTAACTAGTAAATGCATGTCATGAACTAGGCTTAGAAGTGCGTGATGCTACTCCAATTTCCGAGAATGCATAAGTAGCAGCTAAGTTAAGTAGTGACAGAAATGAATGTGGTAATTGACTTAGTAGAGTCACGCGACTTCATGCATGATTATGAAGTGAGTGAATTGATGGGCATGAGATGTGTGCATGCATCATGCTTCATGCATGTGTGACAGTCGACGTGGTCCGTCATCCATGAGAATTTATGTGTTTGCAACACTTAATTGTTTGATCCTTTCTACATCCTATAAACGGGCCAGAATACGAACCCAGTCCGGCCCGCTTATTTTGAATTCCAATTCTAAGAGTAATAGATGGGTTGGGCTTCACACAAACAGTACTATATTATTAACATGTGCAAAATGCTTACATTTTCTTATACGTTGAAAACTATTTATTTCGGGATAGCATGATAATTATCAATTTATCATTGTTTTCCCGGACTTGTTGCAATACGTGAGATTAAGCCCTCACAAAGTGTTCTTTTAATTACATTCTTCTCTCATTATAAACTAGCTACTTAGCTAGTATTGATTAGTATAGATTAGAATGCTCAATTGATAAAAACTTGATTTGTTTTTCTTTCTTCTATCAGTTTCAAGTAGGAGAGACGACACTTGAACTGAATCATTCCTCTATCGCTTTTGTTCGAAAAATATCCATTACTATTGAACAAGGCAAAACTAATACGAAAACTCCATACTAGTTAGGAGCTTAGGACTGGAAGAGTTCATACTGTATGAGCTAAGTTTGAAATTCTTTTTTGCTAATCAATACAATGATAAAGACCGATTCGTTACTGAACACTGAACTGGTTTTTTTTTTTTTTTTTTTGGAAATTTGGGAGTAAACTGAACTATAGTACTTATGAGCCGGGCCTAGCTAAAGATTATACTAGACAAGGGGGCCCGCGGCCTTCCACTATCACGGTGCAATAACACTTCCATTTATTCTCATTTATGGGCTGGCCCAAATTAGATACAGCAGTTGTTCATGGACCACTTAGCGGGCCCATCACCCTCACCGACCAAAGAATATCCTATACTACATATGCCCCATAAGATACGAGTATGCTGCTTCTCATTTCAAGATTCGTGCTCACAATTAAGTAAAGGAGTCCACTTTAGGATTCCTAAGCATCCTATAATCCAGACGCACCATAGAATTTATTCTGTTTTCTTTTTCCAAAACTTGGTTTATTTCCCTTTATCTCTTTTGACGAAACTTCAAAAAAACGCCGACATTTCCGACCTTCTTCTTCTTCGTCTTCAATCTCAAGCTCTGAAATTCAATGGCGACTCTCCCTCTCTTCTTCCTCCTCCTCTTCTTCAACCTCTCAAATGCCGAACTCTTCTTCGATCCGACACGTGTCACGCAGCTCTCATGGCGGCCGAGGGCCTTCTTGTACAAGGGCTTCCTCTCTCCCGACGAATGCGACCACCTCATAACACTGGTTAGTTTTCGAAAAATCTAAATCGAAAAAGATTGGATCTTGTTGCTTTTTTGGTAAAAAGGTGTGATTTTTTGTGGAACAGGCGAAGGATAAGTTGGAGAAGTCGATGGTGGCGGATAACGATTCGGGGAAGAGCGTGATGAGCGAGGTTCGGACGAGTTCTGGAATGTTCCTTGATAAAGGGCAGGTGAGATTTTCGAGTAAAGCTCATATCTTTTTGCAGAATTTGATTGGGATTTGGGTTTATTTGATTTAAGAAGGGTTTGATTTGCTGGTGGGTACTTGGCTGTTTGAAGATTTGGTAAAAGTTTACGAAAATGACAGAAAATTATGGTGGTGTAGAAGTAAGGGTTAAAATTGAAATTGTGTTTCTTGATAAGAAGGTAGTGTGTGTATGTGAGGATTGTTATTAGGGATTTTAGGTAGGTTTTATGGATGTGTTTGTGTGGAAAAGAATTGAGACTAGAAGTGGGAATATGGTGAATATTGTGTTAGAATATAGGATTAGGGTTTGAGTTGCTGTTGGTCCTGGTTGAGAGGTTTAGGGAATGTTGGTGAATGTAAGGTGTAACTGATGATGAGTGTACTTAGTATCTGTTTGATGCCAATACTCGATAGTGAAGACGAGAAAGAAGGATGCAGTTAAGGGTAACCGTGGAAGGAAACGGATAGATTGTCTCAAAGACGAAAATGATATTTAATTGAACTAAACTATGTCAACAAATTTTTTCGGTGCAAATTAAGATTTTAGCTAGTATGGTATATTGTTAGTCTTACAATAATGATCTCATGCTATTTGATAATTAGGATCAACTAGAACTAATTAGTATTGTTCTCATTCATGGAGTCTTAGGACTTAGAATCTTTAGATGCTATCATTCTCTCTATTTAGGATTAATCATTTATAATATGGGGAGATTGAGGCCGTTGTTGTAAAATCCAAGCACTATGGCCGAAGTGGGGAAATGTTATTTTTGGAAAAGTGTGATCACTACTGTTGCATATGTTGATACTTGGTACCAAATTGGGAATGAATAGCTGATCATGGAAAGTGTTATACAGGACTGGATTCAAACATTTACCTTTACTTGGTGACGACAGATGCTTTGCACTCTTCTAAATATATCGTCTTTAGAAATTTAACAATATTTTTACTCTCGATAGGGTGATTAGTTGCAAAGGCATGGTAAGGTTTTGAGAGGAATTACATTTCATTGAGTACGTGGAAAGATTGATCTGGTGCAAATTAGTTCTTTATCTTCTTTCAGTTCATCAAATCTTCCTACTAGACAGGCGAAACAAAATTTAGTTAACGGAGGCATCTAAAAGAACCTGAAGTTATTTTCTTTTAATATACCCACAATCTTAAGTTTCAATAATTTTGTCTTATTGTTGGAAATGCTTGTGTTACCCAAAGTTAGTTCTGCTGTCGGTTGGTGCAATTTATATTATCAACCACTTCATGTATGGATTAATTTGCTGTCCAGTCCCATTAAAACCTCCACTTGGTTTGATAATTGATATGGATCACTGTTGGTAAAGGGTACATAGAGTTACGTGTGGTTGCGGTTGCAATTCATATGCAAGGTTCCCTTTATTTACAACAAGTTTGCAACTTGTACTGTAAATCAAGGGAACCTTGCGATTTTAATTTTAACCGCACCCACATACAAATCTAATTACTCTTTACCAAACACCTTCAATCTGTGTCAGGTTGCTCCTAGGAGCTAGTCGGACTTTTATTATGATAATACTAAGGTAAGGAGGATTTTAGATGCATGGAACTTGTCTTTACCAAGAACATCTTCAGCTGCTGGAAGTGGAAGTAGACAAGAGAGGAACAATGATATTACATGTCCAATATTGCACGTGAATGCTTAGCTCAACACATCCAAGTCACCTGGATAGAGAAATATGCCTATTTTAGTGTAAATTTACAGTTAAAAAATTCTACAGAAATGATTAGAATCCGTTCTTTATATATATATATATATATATATATATATATATGGGAAAAAGGGGTATGAGCAACTTGCTCATTTAGTAAATAAGCAATTGATGATGTGGCATACATGTGATTGGAATAGCATTAAATGGGTTAGTTGTCCAATGTATCACATGCATGCCACATAATCAATTGCTCATTTACTAAATGAGCAAGTTGCTCATATCCCTTTTACCCTATATATATATATATATATATATATATATATATATATATGAGTAAAAGGGTTATGAGCTACTAGCTCACTTATTAGGTGAGAAATTGATAATGACAATAATTGCACAACATTTATTTGGTAGTCACCTCAGCTATTCATGCATAGTTGCCACATCATCAATTGCTCACCTAGTAAGTGAGCTAGTATCTCATAACTATATATATATATATATAATTTTTTATTTTTTTGAGTAATTAAACCCCTTCTTGAGTTATGACTGCAATTAATTAGGCATCAGAGAAATTGTGTCTCAAAGATAAAGCTTGATTGGGAGATCTACCTATTTAATTCGTCACTAGGTTCAGCTTTAAGAGTTCCTTTAATAAAGCCTTCTCATTTAGTGTTACTGAAGTATATATTCACTAGATCTTCATGCATCAGCATGCTCTTTGTTAAATTTGAAACTTGTTGCTATATATGATATCAAGTTACTTTATTTTAGGCTGTTATACATGATTTATTTGCTATAACATAGAAGTTACAGAAGTTGGTTCTTAAGGAGGCTTATAAGCGCAATCAACTGTGATTGCTTATTTGCTCTGAATATGTAAGATTAGGCTAGTGTCATTCTGTCTGTATCCATGTATCTGCACTCAATAATTCATTCAAAATAGCATGCTCCATAGTATCCTATAACTTGCTATGTTGCTTAACATCATGAAAATCACACCAATATAGCTCAAAATCGCCATATAGCTATTTGAAATAAGGCACACTGCTCCTCTTGCATTGATAGATAGCCTATGCTCTTATTGTAAAAGAAAAGGTTACTCATCCGTAGTTTTGTTTCTGACTGTTTGTTCTTTAAAAAACTCACCATAAATAGGCTGGCACCTTTCTTTTTTATATTAATTTGATCAACTGAAGAAAAGAGGAAGTAGCCTAGTTAGCTAAGGTGGGCTGAGTTTTGGTGTGCTGGTTTGAAGTTTTTAAAAGAAAGAGTATAGTGATTGATATTTAGTTTTGTAGTTTCTGTGTAGTCCTTGTTTGACACGGTTGACTCTTTGAGCTATATGATCCCTCAATCAGTCGTAATAATTGTGAACCATTTGTAATGTATTAATTTGAGCTTCCAAATCCAGTGGTAAGATTGGACATGCTGAATGAAATGGGTCTTGCATTGAAGTTCTATATTAAAATCAAGTTAGTTAGATTTGTCAGGTGTGCTTCATTTGAATCAATTGCAGTATAAGAGGAGTTACTCCTATTACTAATAAGCATTTGTCCTCATTATGTTTCTTAGTTCACTCTTGTAGAATGTTATTTAATTGTTCCACCTGTCTCTCCAATATGCTTCAATTGCTTGATTAGGAAATTTCAATAATATTCGTGGCTATTGCTTATTTTCGTTAGAGTTGAATTATTTATTTTGGATCCAACTTTTCTAGACACCTCTAATAATACTGCTCATGTGTAAGGCTTCTTTTCTTCATACACATACATCACTTTAGCATCAAATAGTGCGAGTAGTCTAAAAGATTTGCAAAGTTGTTTTTTGCAACTAATCATTTAGTGTCATTTATATGCCAATTAAGAACAATTTTGAGTAGACAAGGAAATTCCTGCATGTTGTTTAATTAAGTCATCAATTCAGGTTTTTTTGACTGGTGTAAGTCAGAGGAAAAAATCTCCCCATGTATTTTATTTATCAGGAAACATTTCTGAGCTGAGGAAAGACAGAAGCAGCTGATAGGCCTGGAATTCTATAAGAAATATAATCCGCATTGCAATCATTAGAACTCTTTCCAATATATACTTGCATCAAATTTTACATTATATGACCAGGTAAAGCAGCACCTAAAACATGCATTAGCTTGCTTTTTCTCATTTGGTTCTATTATTCAGTTTCTCACTTATCCTCCTCTCCTATAAAGTCCTTTTCATCATTCGTAATCATGAAAATGTATTCAAACTAGAGCTATACATTTTTAGATCATAATTGGAGCTTGATGTCCTCTTTTGTCCCTTTGACTTGAAGGATGAAACTATTTCAAGAATTGAAGAGAGGATTGCTGCATGGACCTTTCTTCCAGTTGGTAACTTCTCTACTTTGTATTACTCTTTTTCTAACCTTTTGTTTATCGTCTTCTAATCCCTTGTCCTCGAAACAGAAAATGGTGAGGCCATGCAGGTACTGCACTATGAGAATGGTGAGAAGTACGAGCCACATTATGATTATTTTCACGATAAAACTAATCAGCAACTTGGCGGGCATCGGATTGCCACGGTCCTTATGTACCTATCTAATGTCGAGAAGGGTGGAGAGACCATTTTTCCAAATTCAGAGGTAACAGTTCTCTCATTTATGTCATTTGTATAAATAAAAAAAACTAAGAGTCTGTAATTGTATATGTTTTATGCTTTGTTTTCAGGGTAAACTTTCTCAACCAAAAGATGACACCTGGTCCGATTGTGCAAAAAAAGGCTATGCAGGTATAATCTTTTTTTAAAAAATTTTATTTTTGAAAATGGTGTAATCTTCTATTCAAAATTGTCTTTGAGATTTAGGGGCAGGAATTACCGTAACTTCTTCTGATGTATCTATATTTCAAGTACTTTCTCTAACCAACTAACCGGGGTTCATTTGCAGTAAAACCTCGGAAGGGTGATGCCTTGCTATTCTTTAACCTCCACCCTGATGCAACAACAAATCCTGATAGTTTGCACGGAAGTTGCCCTGTGATAGAAGGTGAGAAGTGGTCTGCAACAAAATGGATTCATGTGAGATCATTTGACCGGCCAGTGAAGCTAGATGGATCAAGTGACGGGTGCGCGGACGATAACGAGCTCTGCACCGGTTGGGCTGCTCTGGGGGAATGCAAAAAGAACCCTCATTATATGGTGGGGTCGACAAGCTCACCTGGGTTCTGTAGGAAGAGCTGTAAGGTGTGTGAATCATAAGGTCCTTTTCGGTTCTTATTCTTGATGTAAGTTGCTTCGCGACACTTAGATGTACATAACATTTTAGTGAGAAAATTAGAGTCCTTACGGATGATATGAGGAGTGAAGGTCGAATAAGTGGTTTTAACGGCTGAATGAAAATATGTGTTGTTGTCTTGTAAAAGGGATACTGTCCAAATATCTGAAATCTGAAGTGGTTCATGTCTGTTAAAAGTGTTACTCTTCGAAAAATTTAATCAGCTGATCTGAAAAGTTAGGGGAATTCTCTCTGCACTCCTGTTTTAAGATGAGGAAGATTGCTTCTGTACCCTATTTTGAAATCTGCTTCTTTTATGCTCCGTTAGTTTCATATTTCGATATTGTTCATGTTAGTATTGTCACAGCATTGTATCGAACAATCTTAAAACTAGACAAAAATATAAATGAACAAAAATAAGTTTCAAAATTGGGAAACAACAACTTTCCTTTGATTTTCTAGTTCAGGTAGTACAATGCTCAGATCAGAATCTTCGAACCAGTTTTACAGTGTCTACAATACTTGTCTTGTTTTCGATAAGTATTGCCATACCAAAACAAACTTGCATTACTCAGCTGAAATAAGTAACTCTAATAGCTACACTAATATGCAAGTTTTCACTTCACAATATTGTCAGCACCCCAAGATTTTGTTGGCCTCTATCTTCATCTTCGGGCTTCTCCACAATTGTACCGTCCTTTCCAGCTTGCCAAAGCCCTGTACTTACCCTTCCCAGTAAAGCTCGTGCATTCATACGACACACTCGCTGCAATCATTCTGTGTATGTAGTTTGCAACCTCGTGGGTTGATATCCCGGCACTGCAACTCAGCTCCATTAAGCAACTTGTTCAGAAAGGTCACCTCATAAGCTGGACTCAGATTGGACCCGAATGGGTTCACGGGTTGGGTGGTTCGACATTTTGCAAATCCGACCCGGCCTGGCCCGGTTAACCAACCGACCCGGACCTGCCTAACTTCAGTTCCAACCCGGGCAGGTCCGACCCAACCCGGTCCGGTCGACCCGGTTGCCAACCATAAGTCTATGAGCACAAATACTTGGGCAACTGTTCTTTTTCTGCAAATATTTTTGTAAACTGTCTTATAAAAAATAACAATTCGGAACTTGGCATGAAAGATACTTTATATAATTTTACTGGATAATGACAACTTGAAAATCTTGGAACTCCGCTCTTGTAACTGGTGCCCCTCCAGCTTGGCAGTCCCTATCTGTGGCTCGGCTTACTGGAGTATGACTTCTCCGCCGATGACATTGAGGGGACTCTCTTCGCCTCCTCGGGAGAGGGGATCTTCTGGTCCTTGGTCTGCAGGGGGTCCGGACTCTTGAGACCCCTGGGTGCTCAGGTTGAAGGACTCCCCCAAGAGCTCGCCATCCATTCAGGCGAGTATGGAGGTTGATCCCTTTTTGGCGGTTGACAATCACTTGACGGAGATCCTGCTCGGGAGGGCTCTGCGAAGCCATTGAGTCAGCTGAAGGATTGGGGACTGCGACATGGTCTTGAAGAGGATGTTGCTTTGGACGACTCCGACGGGAGCCCCCCTGGGCAGCCCCCCGAGACCCTGGAGGGGCCTGTTGAGGAGGAGGCTGTTGAGGAAGAACATCTTGAACTGTAGGAGGAGGAGGAGGAGGAAGAGGAGTGGCTCTTCGGTTGGAGACCGCTGCCTTCCCCTTCTCTTTTGGATACATGGCTTGAAACTACTTTCGCTGATGAAGTTAGGTTGGATTGCTTTTTCGTTTCCCACAAACGGCTCCAATCTGTTGCTGCTGATTTTGGTGCGCGAGCAAATAGATGAATTTTTGGATTTTTGAGAAAACGAATAAGGCAAACTTGTTGACCTTCACCAACGTGTTGACTTATTTCTTGCCGCAGCTACGAACCTGCAAAAAGTGCGATACACCGAGATAGATCCCGGCGACGCACCCTCCGACAATCTTGTCAGTAATCAGGAAGATTATGAAAGAGCTTTATGTAGAAAAAGATTGATTACCTGGTTATGGTGGGGGAGAGGGGTATTTATAGTCGCCTTAGAGACCCGTTTCGAGATAAGAATAAATCTCTACTTCCCGGTGTTTTTGGATAAGATAGAATTTAAATCGTTTCATAGAGATAACTATGAATTTGAATTACTCTTTATCTATCTGGGTTGGTTTGTAACGGGTTGCTACCCATACCCAGTAAGACAGATCCGTTTATGGGTTATTGGGCTTTGAAGAAAGACCCAGTTCCCATTTCAGACCCGTTTATAGGTGAAATTACCGTTTACCCCTGAGAGCTTTAAGATTCATGCCCGATTTGAACGGTCCCGATTTGGTTCTATTTTTAGCCATATCAATTATCTTAAAGGGTAAATTTCAGATAACCCTACTGAATTTTACAGCTTTGTTGATAATCATACTCATATTTTTTTTCCTTTCATATAACCCTATTTAAGTTTGCTCCGTTATGCAGCATATCTTGCTCCGTCCTTTTTTGGTGTTTTCTGGAAAAAGTGCTATTGTTTTCTCTTTTTAAAGTCGAAAATACATTTATCTATATATAGGCTTGAGATAAGGAGTTGAAACAATAAAACATTTTGGAGGGAAAATTAGGAGATTATGCAGGAAACTTGGGGAATTCATCAGTTGTTATTTTTTTTTCTTCATTTTTTTCGCGCGTGTTTTTAGTTAAGTTGGGGAGTGAGTTGTTTATTTTATCACATCAAAATAACTGTAATCCAATTCACAATATTTTTCATGAATTTATTTCAGTAATCTTCTACAAATTCATGAATGATAAACAAAAGAAAAGTACTTTAGAGCACAAATTTCATTCTAATAATCAAACATAATAATTAAACAATTCATTCCAAATAATTTACAAATTCATTTGATTCCAATAATTACATATATGTACAAGTGCTTAAGAGCACGAAATCACAAAAAACTTTAGTGTGTAACCCCATGAAAAAATATGAAAATATATAATTATACAAATCCAACAATAATTGGTTAGCACTCACTGGGACTTAGCAATACAAACTTTATTTTTGTTCAAGATTTTTTTTATTGAGTTGGCTGTTGGTAGTAGCGCGTTGTGTCATATTACTAATGGACTTCAGTTTTCTATATTCGATTTTTAGCTTAAAAAGAGTTTCATAATATGTTAATTGTAAATAATATGATTGTTTTTCTTGAGTAAAATTTAATATGATTCTTCCGAATGAAAACAATTCATATTCGAATACACGAGATTATATGATAACCGAAATAATCATTTATTTATGTAGAAAAAACATACATAAACTTTTTTATGAGTAACGGACTACTCCGGTTATGATAAATACAAAAAGGAAACAATATTGTATCCAACATCCAAACGACGTATGGGGTCTGAAATCCATTACCTAGACTATGGATCTAATACCAGAAATTCAATGCGTAATCTCATCATTCAATGTGTATTTCTGAATAATCTCATTTCTCAATTATTCAACCATTTCATTTTACCAAATTCAACGTTAGATAGATTAGTCAACATTTATATGTTTTGATGCAACAACAAGATGTTATTTGTAACAAGTAGTTTTGTTGGTTAATTGATTAATTGGTCACATTTTATTCATGAAATGGGTTGGATTGATATTATTTCGGATAAGGCAAAATCATTCGATTCGGTCTAATAAGTCCCTTGTGTCAGAATTGAAAAATTCTATGGCTGACAAACTCTTGATCCAAAGGGAAACCAAGCATTTCAAGATTCTTTATATACCCAATCATCCTGAGCACATGAGTTCCAACAGGACTTTCTCTAGTTTGCACTGAAATAATGTCTTTGAGAGTTCAAATCTCTCATGCCTAGCCTGCACCTGATAGAGCCTCTTGAGGTGCACGATACTTGGAACTGGGAGGGCTCATATCGTGGTTTACGAACGCCTAAATAAACTCAATAGAAAACAAAAAATATCAATGGAGCCAAGCCCATGGACCGATATCATTAAATAAACAATAAAAAGAAACTGGCCCAAGCCCACTTATAGAAAATAACAGCTGTAATAACATAGCGTCGTTAATCCGCAACTTAATTAACTCAGCGTTGTTAGTCCGCAACTTAACCCACCGACATTTGTCTCTTCTATAAAAATAGCGTAATTATCAAACGCCATTACAAACACGCGCCTTTATCCCCCCCCCCAAACCAAGAATGGAAACCCTCTCCGTTTCAGATCCGTCGTCTCCGTCTTCCAAAGCCCAGTGCGTTTCTCATCCGAAACTAGGGTTCGAGTTTTGTTAATCAGGTAAGCATTCTCCTTCTCGATCTTAAACACATATCTCATTCTTTACTCAATTTCGAAATTAGGGTTTCCTTTTACTATCGAATTTGAAATTAGCTATCGGATTTCGTTTTCGTTTGAAATTAGGGTTTCGAATATTTTTTTTTGGGATCAGAAATCTTAATTATAGTTTTGTTCTTGATTAGGTTATCGTTAAACGGTTCTCGATCGGCGGATGTCGGTGAGATCGATGGCGATGTCAAGAAACGTTTTGAAGAAGACCACGATCTGTAAGTGTCATTACCTATTTTACTGTCGATTTTATTTCAGAATTTGATTTCATATGTTGTTTCTTTATGTTAGTTATTATACGAAGTATAGTAAAGGCGGAAGAGAAATATCTTCTTTTTTGTGCAAATTCTGATAATGAATGAATGTGCTTGCTCAAATCTTTACTTTATTTGATTTCTCCAAGTTTTATACATGGATTCTTGGAGGGTTTAGGTAGGACTTTTTCAGTGTTTAGACTAACAAGGTAATGACTCATTAAGTAATTTAAGCCTAATTTTGATGATTAATTGGGTAGTGTTGAGTATTAAATGTATGTAGTAAGAACATTTTTCTCTAATAACCGTGCTTGCGAACTTGTTGATTAAAAGAGGTTTATTGTGCTGATCCCTATTCATTATTTTAGTTTATAGTTTTGTTATAATTTCACTACAATTCTTTTGTGTAATTGTCAGCTCTCTTTCTCTCACCTTAGCACATTTTAGTACTAGTAAATAATGGAATGTAATTACTTCTACCTAAGAATAATATAATGGCAATTGTTATCTTTTTTTCTTCCATATGCAAAATAATAAATCTAAATTATGTACTAAAAGTACAAAATAGTTGTAACTATTGAACTGAGTATCTCCACATTCATCCATATTGTGGATACTCTAAAGTTAATTGGATGATTTGACCATCTAATTTGAAACAAAATACGCTGTCAAATTTTGACTAAATTGTAAGAATAACTTAGAAAGAATTAAGTGTTTTAGCCAACTTTTGTGAGTTTACATATTTCATTGTTTTCAGCCAATTTCGAGAAAATTCAGAAATTCACAAGTTTAGCTAACTTTTTTGTGTTATGTAGTCCACCATATTTTAGCTTATTTTGAGAAATTATAATTTTAAGTGTTTTAGTCAACTTTAATGGATTATAGCCACACTTTAAGTCAATTAAAAAAAGGAAGTAAAAAAAAAAATCAAAAATTCACTATTTTAGTTGACTTTGTGGGATATAATCCACATTTTAAAAATTGATTTAAAAAAATTCTAAATTTAAGTGTTTGTCAATTTTTTTTGGGCTGTCTACTGTTTTTAAGTGCATTCGACAAAATTATAAAATTCAATTTTAAACCTAACTTTGTAGGTTAGTCCCCATCAATTTTAGCTGATTTATAAGACATTTTGAATTTAAGTGTTTTAGTCTACTTTATAGGTTATGATTTTCAAAAATTCAAAAATTCATTATTTTAAATAAACTTTGTCTACAATTCTTAGCTATTTTCGAGAAATTTCAAAATCTAAGTCTTTTAGCCTTTTTTGGCATATTTGTTTGCCAACTTCGAAAACATTCAAGATTCACTATTTTAGCTATTTTTGTGGGTAGTCTACCGTTTTAGTCGATTTTATGAAAAATTTAATTGAAGTGTTTTGGCCAACTTTTGAGGAGGATGAATTTATTATTTTACGAGACTGGTTACTTGACAAAAATCATTGGGTATAACAAGTAACTTTGCGATTGTGAGTGTTGGAAGATGAGCATACGTGAAAATTTGAAGTGTCCATCATGTATCGAATTCTGAGAATTAGATATTAATCTAATTGTGTGGATATTAAGAATTTTTTTTGATGGATGCAAGTTCAAATTTTGAGATAAGATTTTGTTTATTTAAGGTAAATGATAGGTTATCAAAACATATGGAATAATCAATTTCTTAAAAAAAGGATTATGTTAGTGTTCTTTTAAGATGTATACATATGGATGTTACGTAACTTCAGATTTAATGGAATCATATGTATTAAAAATAAATATTATCATAAGGAAATATGAATATTATGCAATTAATTAAATTGAAGGGAAGGATTGTTGAGTGTGATCTCAACAAAGTCACAATATTTTTCTTGAGGATTTTTGAATAAATTGGGGTGGAGCTTGGATTAGACCAATGATTGAGGTTTGGGCAAGTGTCGGATGTTCAGTTTTTAATTGTGTGTAAGTTATATGGTAGAGTTATGTAACTAATGTATTTTGAAAATTGAAAGTTTCATTTCAGAACTGCATAGTTAAATTTGTTATTGGTAGTATAGATACTTAAAAATTTTGATTCTGATGACATTGTTGTATGGTTTTTTTTGATAATTTAGGCTCCAGTAGCTGTATATAATTTGAAAATTTGTTAGTTGCATCACCGGATTGGATTCTTTGGTACCAGAGCAAAAGGTTTTGATCGTAATAAAATTTAAGAATGATCAGTGATCCTTAAGACTGCGAGTGCAGAATCTTGACACATAGATCAGGGATTAAAACTTTGGAGACTAAAGGAGATAATTTGTTTGGATCATGAATGTCATAATTGTGTAAAGAAAGTTACGATTAATAAACGATACTGACTAAGAAGAACTTAACCAATATAGAATTGAAATGCCGAGACTAAGGCCTAGAATTGATTAGATTTTCGAAGGACTGGCATATGGAGAAATGTTTTAGAGGAATATATATTGTAGATGGATGTGAAGAAGTCAGTGTTAGTATAAGGAAGTTCGTACAATGTTATGTATGTAATATAATGTTTTATATGTTAAACTCCTACCTTTGTTTGGTCACAAGCTTTTATCTATGTCTTTCTACTTGTATAATTGGGTACACAAGTAGGAAATAAGGGTAACATTGAAAAACAAGAATTGGTTCATTCTTGTCCAAAATTCACTTTGGTTCCGTTGACTCATAAAAGTTGAGGGGTGTTTTTTCAGAATATGATAGTTGATGGGTGTTTTTTGTAGAAAATGGAATAGTTTCGGGGAGTTTTCTCAAAATTATTCTAGGAAATAATATGGTTATTTGATGATTTTGATGATATTAGCCACAATAAGTTGACCTTCTCCGTGTAGTTTGAATAGTTTTAAAAGATATCAGGTCTATATTTGTCTTATGCTAGAAAAGATAAGTATTTAATGGACTGAGTCATGCATCACTTTTGGGAGCAAAAATAATTTAGTAATAAATGGAATAAGATAGATTGAAGAGGTTATTTATGGATTCAACCAATTAACTATGGAAAACCAAATATCCAACACTTTGAGTGGTCTACTTTATGTTTATCTCTTATGAGCTCTATATCTATTTGAGAATGAAAGAGAATATCCAAAAGATTCACTTGAGAAAGACACAAACAACATGAGTTTTTGATCATGTGTTTTGGATTAACCATGTTCTAGTGAATAGAGTTACTTAGTTTTAGATCTTAGTTATGGTATTTAATCCATCCTTGGTTTTCGTGAGAATATGAACTGTGAAGAATAGTTGAAGGCAATATGCAGTTCATCTCAAGAGATAAAAATTGTGAAATATATGTAGAACTTTGATATTTGTAAATTTGAATACGGTATTTACTTTCGATTAACATTACTTGAAGGAAAATGACTTTGTGGACCCCAAAGCTAAATCTATAGTAAATGAGAACACTTTAGAAGTTTTATTATAAGAGTACTACCGCGGGATTTTCAAAATTTTGTGATGATGATATCAGAGAACCTTTGCATTTGTTTCTGAGAAATATATTTGATAATTACAAATTTAAAATGGATTGGTGACCTTGGGGACTTGTTGATATTCGAGAGTTATATGATCGAGAATTGTTGAGGTTAATAGGAATAAAATGTTGATCATTATAAAGATTTACGACTGATTACCTATCTTGATTGATTTCCTATTATTATTGTTATTCTTATGACGTATTCAAAGTTTGAGGATAAATTTCATACGGTAAAGAATATTCTTGTGAAGCTTTTGTGACGTAGGAAATTCTACTGTGATTGCGAGTCTTGAAATAAGGTCGTATATATCAAGTGTTGGATTAGACTAGATCATATTTATTAGGGAAGTATTTATCTTTTGATGTATGGAGGTTCAAATCTCGAGGGTAATAAACCTATGGTAAATTAATTGTTTGGTAAATTTATTTAAGGTAAATGATAGATTATCAAAACATATGGAATAATAAATTTCTTAAAAAAAGTGTTATGTTAGTGTTCTTTTAATATGTATACATATGGATGTTTCGTAACTTCGGATTTAATGGAATCATATGTATTAAAAATAAATATTATCATAAGGAAATATGAATACTGTGCAATTAATTAAATTGAAGAGAACGATTATTGAGTGTGTTTACAACAAAGTCACAATATTTTCCTTGAGGATTTTTTAATAAATTGGGGTGGAGCTTGGATTAGACCAATGATTGAGGTTTGGGCAAGTGTCAGATTGTTCAGTTTTTAATTGTGTGTAAGTTATATGATAGAGTTATGTAACTAACGTATTTTGAAAATTGAAAGTTTGATTTCAGAATTGCATAGTTAAATTTGTAATTGGTAGTATAGATACTTTAAAAATTTGATCCTGATGACTTTGTTGTCCGAGTTTTTTTGATAATTAAGGCTCGAGTAGCTGTCTATTGCATCACCACATCGGATTAGATTTGTAGGTTTTTGAGGTAGGTTATTATAATTTGGTACCAGAGCAAAAGGTTTTGATCATAATAGAATTTAAGAATGATTTGTGATCCTTAAGATTGCGAGTGCCAAATCTTGACACATAGATCTGGGATTAAATGTAACCCCTGTTTTCACTAATACGTATTTTAAAGTATTTTTCGTATTTAAATAATCAGTATCTTATAACTATTTTTCTCCAATTGATTCTTATTATTTAAACTATTATTCTGAAACCCAATAGTTTGACTATTTATTAAAACCCAAGTTTGTATTTTGATTTTATTAATTATTAATCTGAGCCCACTAGTTATGACCAGCCCAATTTCATATTTTGATCTTAACTATTTATTTAATTAATCCGGCCCCAGAAATTTAGCCCAACATCCTGATTATTTGATTTAAATATTTTGAGCTCCTTTTTAAGCCCAAGCCCACTAACCCAGAACCCATTACCCCTATGTTGTACAGAATCAAATCTATACACATACCCGTATACAATTTCTTCACTTTTCCCCATTCTTCCCACAATCCCGTAACCACTCCCCCACTATCTCTCTTTCCTGTTATTAACACTCCCCGTTTACTCTCTCCCGTTCAATATGTCCATCTCTCTCCCCCTTCTTCTCTGTTAAAACAAACCAAAACAAAAACAATATAACAGAACTAAACCCCCCAGTCTTCCCCGTTCTACTTCCTCTCCATCTCTCTCTCTGTTTCTCTAACAAACAGAGAAACGAACAAAACGAACCAAACAAAACAACCCATCTCCCTTCTCCATTCCGCCATTCTCGTCGACACGCCAGCACCGTCGCCCCCATTCCGCTCCGCGAAGCCGCCATTGCCAAAGCTTCGCCCCCATCGTCTCCATCGTCTCCAGTCGAACTCCATCGAAGACGCCATTGCCATCGAACTTCACAACCACCATTCTCCTCCTCCACTCGAAAGCTCCGCAGGCTCTTCCTCGTCGCGTCGCCTCCACCTCCGTTTGCAGCTCCCCTGCGCTCACCATTCCGCCGCGTCATCTTCAACCTCAGAGCCCCGCCATGGCCGCTCGACCATCGCTCCCCCTCCTTCCGCGGCGCAGCCCCTGCGTCGTTGTCTCCAGTCGAGCTCCGAGGTCCCCATCGCTCCGCCTCCCTCTCGCAACAACCGCATCGTCTTCAACATCCCACTCCTTCGTCCGCCATTGCTGACCACTTCGACGCTCCACCCTTCCCCCAGTCACGAGCGTTTCCCGTTGCTCATCGCCGTTCGCTCGCCATTGCCGAAGCCAGGACTCGATCGCCTTCAACCTCGAGCGTCGTTCGAAACCTCCATCGCCGTGAGCCACTCCTCCTCTGTTCTTCGAGTTGAACAGAGCACGCCGTCGCTCCTCGACCAACCGCTTCGCCGCCGCAGTCGCTTCCCGACGTGGTGTCGCCGTCGCAGCACAGCCTTGCGTCGCTGTCGTCCATATATCTCTCTCTCTCCCTCCGTTTCGAAGCAGCGACGAAGAAGAAGAACGAAGAAGAAGAACGAAGAAGAAGCAGACGTTCGGTTTGGGCGGGATTGAATTGGACCGTTCGATCGCTTCAAGATCCGCGCTCCCCTGATCCGTGTTTGCTGTTCAGCGCGTACCAGATCCTACTTCGCTGTTTCCTGTTCTGGATTGGATCCGGTGTATAGCTGCTCTCCGATTGGCTGGCGGTTGCTGTCCCGTGTTCGGCTCGCAGCGGATCTCAATCCGCTGTCCCCTGTTCTGGATCCGATCGGGTGTGAAGGAGGGATTCCATTGGACGCCGATCGCTGTTCTGTGTTCTACCCGCGCCAAATCCAGCTGCTGTGTTCGCTGTTTGTAGCTGATCCAGTGTGGAGAAATCAACTCTTGTTGCTTGCTTTTGGGGTTCTTCGTACGTACTTTGCACGTGCCTCTTGGGATTGTTCCCCGGGATACTGATCCCGTTATTCTTAAATTATTCGGATCGACTACTACAAAAAGGCAAGTCCATTGAACTAATCTTTTTATTCTAGTTCAAATTAATTGACCTCCTGCAAGTAGTTCCATTTTTTTTTAATCTTAAATTGCCTTGTGTCCCTTCTCGTTAGGAGTATCGAGGGTTTACACGAGCTAACCCGACATACTCTTGACTTCCTATAATCGTCCATTGACTCAAGCCTAAGCCCATATAGATATAATCGATATGAATAAAATGAATAGAATTGTGTACAAAGGAAATGAATGATAATTGTATATATTGATGGAATGAGACAATCGTGATTGGATTAATGACTTCATAAAGTGGATTGTACACAGAAAATGACATTCTAATCGTTATATGACATTGTAATGGGTTCCATAATTTGTAGTAGCACATTAATTGGCATTTTAATGAACGTATGTGTGACGGCTTTTTATAAATTCCTGCTGTATTGTCCGTCTTGTACTGAGGTTTCGACCCAGTTATAATTGGAATTAGTTAAAATAATACAAAGAGAATTGTTGTTTTAGATTTACTATTTCATTTTATTATTGTGTAATGTATCATATTGCTGCATCATTATCGATCCCTTGACATCCTTATATACACTTGCATGAGCATGAATGATTTAACAATAAAATACTAAACAAGTCGTGGTTTATAAGGGTTGACCTAGTAGTGGGAAATCTCAGAAAATGTACTCGGTAAGGCCTATATTGATATCGTATTGAAATGGAAAGAGAAGTAATGATTGTGAATGATTGATTGGAAAATGGAAAGTGAAAATGGTAAATGATTGTTATTGAAACCGAGTACACGCTCTGTAGACCCCACCACTATGTCTCAAACGAACACTGTTTTGCGTGCACCGAAACTGTAGTATGGGATGCAGTAGTACGTGCACTAGATAGGAGAAATGACACTCTAATGCACATAAATTGACATATATACTTTATTAAGACCATTGCTATTAGTACCATTATTGCCCTTGCAAATTTGATCTTGATTCACATTCCTTCATGTAACCTGTTTCCTTTACTCTCTGCTTGTCACTACTTGCTGTCCGTACTTGCTCTAAGGACAAATTATTCTTTCTTTTTAGATAATCAAGCACAGGTGCATAAAGAGAATTTTTAGGAGGCATTGATGAGCAGATCTTCTACAATTGGAACAGGAGTCTCTCGAGTTAATTGGTAAGTCTTTATTTTCCAGATATGGTTACTGAATTTCATTCTCGTTTATGTGATCATGTTTCCTGCGCGGTTGTGGTTCATTTTTCTTATATTGTTGATTAAGACTGGTACAGCTTATGGATGATATGAGTCGGCGTACTTATATCATTCGCTGGGCCTCAGTTAGGTGCCTGTGTTTCTGTATTCCGGGAAGCGGGGCGTGACATTAAAACTTTGGAGACTAAAGGAGATAATTCGTTTGGATCATGAATGTCATAATTCTGTAAAGAAAGTTACGATTGATAAAGGATTCTGAATGAGAAGAACTTAACCAATATAGAATTGAAATGTTGAGACTAAGGCCTAGAATTGATTAGATTAATTTTAGAAGGACGGGCACATGGAGAAATGTTTTAGAGGAATATATACTGTAGATGAATGTGAAGAAGCCAGTGTTAGTATAAGGATGTTAGTACAATGTGTAATATAATGTTTTATATGTTAAACTCCTACCTTTGTTTGGTCACCCGCTATTATCTCTGTCTTTCTACTTGTATAATTGGGTACACAAGTAGGAAATAAGGGTAACTTTGAAAAACAAAATTTGGATCATTCTTGTCCAAAATTCTCTTTGGTTCAGTTGACTCATAAAGGTTGAGGGGTGTTTTTTCAGAATCTGATAGTTGATGGGTGTTTTTTGTAGAAATTGGAAAGTTTTGGGGTGTTTTCTTAAATCTATCCTAGGAAATAATATGTTTATTTGATGATTTTGATGATATCAACAACAATAAATTGACCTTCTCCGTGACATACAAGTTTGAATAGTTTTAAAAGATGTTAATTCTATATTTGTCTTATGCGAGAAAAGATAAGTATTTAATGGACCGAGTCATGCATCACCTTTGGGAGCAAAAATGATTTAGTAATAAATGGAATAAGACAGATTGATGAGGTTATTTATGGATCCAACCAATTAACTATGGAAAACCAAATATCCAACACTGAGTGGTCTACTTTATGATTATCTCTTATGAGCACTATATCTATTTGAGAATGAAAGGAGAAAAGATTCACTTGAAAAAGACACAAATAACATGAGTTTTTGATCATGTGTTTTGGTTTAAACTTGTTCTCGTGAATAGAGTTATTTAGTTTTAGCTATTAGTTATGGTATTTAATCCATCCTTGGTTTTCGTGAGAATATGAAGAATAGTTGAAGGCAATATGCAGTTCATCTCAAGAGATAAAAAAATTGTGAAATATATGTAGAACTTTGATATATGGGAATTTGAATACGGTATTTACTTTCGATTAACATTACTTGAAGGAAAATGACTTTGTGGACCCCGAAGCTAAATCTATAGTAAATGAGAACACTTTAGAAGTTTTGTTATAAGAGTACTACTGAGGGACTTTAAAACTTTTGTGAAGATCTCAGAGAACCTTTGCATTTGTTTCTGAGAAATATTTTTGATAAATAAAAATTTAAAATGGATTGGTGACCTTTGGGACTTGTTGATATTGGATAGTTATATGATCGAGAATTGTTGAGGTTAATAGGAATAAAATGTTGATCATTATAAAGATTTAAGATTGATTACCTATTTTGATTGATTTCCTATCTTTATTGTTTTTCTTTTGCGATATTCAAAGTTTGAGGATAAAATTTCATAGAGTAAAGAATATTTTTGTGACGTATGAAATTCTACTGTGATTGCGAGTCTTGAAATAAGGTCGTATATATCAAGTGTTGGATTGGATTGGATCATTTTTATTAGAGAAGTATTTATCTTTTGTTGTAGGGAGGTTCAAACCTCTAGGGTAATAAACCTTAGGTAAACTAATTGTTCGGTAAATTTATTTAAGGTAAATGATAGATTATCAAAACATATGGAATAATAAATTTCTTAAGAAAAGTATTATGTTTGTGTTATTTTAAGATGTATACATATGGATGTTTCGTAACTTCGGATTTAATGGAATCATATGTATTAAAAATAAATATTATCATAAGGAAATATGAATATCGTGCAATTAATTAAATTGAAGGGAAGGATTATTGAGTGTGATCTCAATAAAGTCACAATATTTTTCTGGAGGATTTTTGAATAAATTGGGGTGGAGCTTGGATCAGACCAATGATTGAGGTTTGGGCAAGTGTCGGATTGTTCAGTTTTTACTTGTGTGTAAGTTATATGGTAGAGTTATGTAACTAATGTATTTTGAAAATTGAATGTTTGATTTCAGAACTGCATAATTAAATTTGTAATTTGTACTATAGATACTTTAAAAGTTTGATTCTGATGGCTTTGTTGTCCAGGTTTTTTTGAATAATTTTGGCTCCAGTAGCTGTATATAATTTGAAAATTTGTTAGTTGCATCACCGCATCGGATTAGATTAGTGGTTTCCGAGGTAGGTTATTACAATTTGGTACCAGAGCAAAAGGTTTTGATCATAATAGAATTTAATAATGATTAGTGATCCTTAAAGACTGCGAGTGCCGAATATTGACACATAGACCTGGGATGAAAACTTTGGAGACTAAAGGAGATAATTTGTTTGGATCATGGATGTCATAATTATGTAAAGAAAGTTACGATTAATAAAGGATACACGTGGGAAGAACTTAACCAATATAGAATTGAAATGTTGAGTCTAAGCCTAGAATTGATTAGATTAATTTTAGAAGGATGGGCATATGGAGAAATGTTTTAGAGGAATGTATACTGTAGACAAATGTGAAGAAGTCAGTGTTAGTATAAGGAAGTTCGTACAATGTGTAATATAATGTTTTATATGTTAAATTCCGACCTTTGTTTGGTCACCCGCTATTATCTCTGTCTTTCTACTTGTATAATTAGGTACACAAGTAGGAAATAAGGGTAACTCTGAAAAACAAAATTTGGTTTATTCTTGTCCAAAATTCACTTTGGTTCAGTTCACTCATAAAAGTTGAGGGGTGTTTTTTTCAGAATCTGATAGTTGATGGGTGTTTTTTGTAGAAAATGGAATAGTTTCGGGGTGTTTTCTCAAATCTATCCTAGGAAATAATATGGTTATTTAATTATTTTCATGATATCAACCACAATAAGTTGATCTTCTCCGCGGCGTACATGTTTGAATAGTTTTAAACGATGTTAAAGTCTATATTTGTCTACGGTAGAAATGATAAGTATTTAATGGATTGAGTCATGCATCACCTTTGGAGCAGAAGAAAATTCGTAATATATGGAATAAGTGTCATGAGACATTGATGAGGTTATTTATGGATTATAGATTCAACCAATTAACTATGGAAAACCAAATATCCAACAGTTTGAGTGGTCTACTTTATGATTATCTCTTATGAGCACTATATCTATTTGAGAATGAAAGGAGAATGTCCAAAAGATTCACTTGAGAAAGACACAAACAAGATGAGTTTTTGATCATGTGTTTTGGATTAAACACGCTCTAGTGAATAGAGTTATTTAGTTTTATCCAGGTAATTTGTAGTAGCTCTTAGTTATGGTATTTAATCCATCTTTGGTTTTCGTGAGAATATGAAGAATAGTTGAAGGCAATATGCAGTTCATCTCAAGAGATCAAAAATTGTTAAATATATGTAGAACTTTGATATATGTGAATACGGTATTTACTTTCGATTAACATTACTTGAAGGAAAATGACTTTGTGGATCCCAATGCTAAATCTATAGACTATAGTAAATGAGAACACTTCAGAAGTTTTATTATAAGAGTACTACTGAGGGATTTTCAAACTTTTGTGAAGATTATCTCAGAGAACCTTTGCATTTGTTTCTGAGAAATATTTTTGATAAATAAAAATTTAAAATGGATTGGTGACATGGGGACTTGTTGATATTGGATAGTTATATGATCGAGAATTGTTGAGGTTAATAGGAATAAAATGTTGATCATTATAAAGATTTAAGATTGATTACCTATCTTGATTGATTTCCTATTATTATTGTTATGCATATGACGTATTCACAGTTTGAGGATAAAATTGCATACGGTAAAGAATATTCTTGTGAAGCTTTTGTGAGGTAGGAAATTCTACTGTGATTGCGAGTCTGGAAATAAGGTCTTATATATCAAGTGTTGGATTAGATTGGATCATATTTATTAGAGAAGTATTTATCTTTTGATGTATGGCGGTTCAAATCTTGAGGGTAAGAAACCTATGGTATATTAATTATTTGGTAAATTTATTTAATGTAAATGATAGATTATCAGAACATATGGAATAATAAATTTCTCAAAAAAGTATGTTGTTCATGTTCTTTTTAAGATGTATAGATATGGATGTTTCGCAACTTCGGATTTAATGGAATCATATGTATTAAAAATAAATATTATCATAAGGAAATATGAATCTTGTGCAATTAATTAAATTGTAGAGAAGGATTATTGAGTATGTTTACAACAAAGGCACAATATTTTCCTCGAAGATTTTTGAATAAATTGGGGTGGAGCTAGGATCAGACCAATGATTGAGGTTTGGGCAAGTGTCGGATTGTTCAGTTTTTAATTGTGTGTAAGTTATATGGTAGAGTTCATGTACCTAATGTATTTTGAAAATTGAAAGTTTGATTTCAGAAGTGCATTGTTAAATTTGTAATTGGTAGTATAGGCACTTTTAAAGTTTGATTCTGATGACTTTGTTGTTGTCTGGGTTTTTTTTGATAATTTAGGCTGCTCCAATAGGTATATATAATTTGAAAATTTGTTTGTTGCATCACCGCATCGGATTAGATTGGTAGGTTTCCGAGGTAGCTTATTACAATTTGGTACCAGAGCAAAAGGTTTTGATCAGAATAGAATTTAAGAATAATTAGTGATCCTTAAGACTGCGAGTGCCGAATCTTGACACATAGATCAGGGATTTAAACTTTGGAGACTAGAAGAGAGAATTTGTTTGGATCATGGATGTCATAATTGTGTAAAGAAAGTTACGATTAATAAAGGATACAAGTGGGAAGAACTTAACCAATATAGAATTTAAATGTTGAGAAAAAGGCCTAGAATTGATTAGATTAATTTTAGAAGGATGGACATATGGAGAAATGTTTTAGAGGAATGTATACTATAGACGAATGTGAAGAAATCAGTGTTAGTATAAGGAAGTTCGTATAATTTTATGTATGTTATATAATGTTTTATATGTTAAACTCCTACCTTTGTTTGGTCACCAACTATTATCTATGTCTTTCTACTTGTATAATTGGGTACACAAGTTGGAAATAAGGGTAACTTTGGAAAACAAAATTTGGTTCATTCTTGTCCAAAATTCACTTTGGTTTAGTTGACTCATAAAAGTTGGGCGGTGTTTTTTCAGAATCTGATAGTTGATGGGTGTTTTTTGTAGAAAATTGAATAGTTTCGGGGTGTTTTCTCAAATCTATCCTAGGAAATAATATGGTTATTTAATGATTTTCATGATATCAGCCACAATAAGTTGATCTTCTCCGCGACATACAAGTATGAATAGTTTTAAAAGATGTTAAGTTTATGTTTGTCTTATGTTAGAAAAGATAAGTATTTAATGGACTGAGTCATGCATCACCTTTGGAGCAAAAATAATTTCGTAATAAATGGAATAAGAGTCATGAGACAGACTCATGAGGTTATTTATGGATTATAGATTCAACCAATTAACTATGGAAAACCAAATATCCAACACTTTGAGTGGTCTACTTTATGATTATCTCTTACGAGCACTATATCGATTTGAGAATGAAAGGAGAATATCCAAAAGATTCACTTGTGAAAGACACAAACAACATGAGTTTTTGATCTTGTGTTTTGGATTAAACACACTCTAGTGAATTAAGTTATTTAGTTTTGTCCAGGTAATTTGTAGTAGCTCTTAGTTATGGTATTTAATCCATCCTTGGTTTTCGTGAGAATATGAAGAATAGTTGAAGGCAACATGCAGTTCATCGCAAGAGATAAAAAATTGTGAAATATAAACTTTGATATATGTGAATACGGTATTTACTTTCGATTAACATTACTTGAAGGAAAATAACTTTGTGGATCCCAAAGCTAAATCTGTAGTAAATGAGAGCACTTCAGAAGTTTTTTTATAAGAGTACTATCGAGGTATTTGCAAACTTTTGTGAAGATTATCTCAGGGAACCTTTGCATTTGTTTCTGTGAAATATATTTGATAAATAAAAATTTAAAATGGATTGGTGAGCTAGGGACTCGTTGATATTGGATAGTTATATGATCGAGAATTGTTGAGGTTAATAGGAATAAAATGTTGATCATTATAAAGAATTAAGATTGATTACCTATCTTGATTGATTTCCTATTATTATTGTTATGCTTATGACGTATTCAGAGTTTGAGGACAAAATTTCACTTTGATATATGTGAATACGGTATTTACTTTCGATTAACATTACTTGAAGGAAAATAACTTTGTGGATCCCAAAGCTAAATCTGTAGTAAATGAGAGCACTTCAGAAGTTTTATTATAAGAGTACTATTGAGGTACTTTTGTGAAGATTATCTCAGGGAACCTTTGCATTTGTTTCTGTGAAATATATTTGATAAATAAAAATTTAAAATGGATTGGTGAGCTAGGGACTTGTTGATATTGGATAGTTATATGATCGAGAATTGTTGAGGTTAATAGGAATAAAATGTTGATCATTATAAAGAATGAAGATTGATTACCTATCTTGATTGATTTCCTATTATTATTGTTATGCTTATGACGTATTCAGAGTTTGAGGACAAAATTTCATACGGTAAAGAATATTCTTGTGAAGCTTTTATGAGGTAGGAAATTGTACTGTGATTGCGAGTCTTGAAATAAGGTCGTATATATCAAGTGTTAGATTAGATTGGATCATATTTACTAGAGAAGTATTTATCTTTTGATGTATGGAGGTTCAAATCTCGAGGGTAAGAAACCTATGGTACATTAATTATTGGGTAAATTTATTTAAGGTAAATGATAGATTATCAAAACATATGTAATAATAAATTTCTTTAAAAAATGTATTTTGTTAGGGTTCTTTTAAGATGTATACCTATGGATGTTTCGGAACTTCGGATTTAATGGAATCATAAGTATTCAAAATAAATATTGTCATAAGGAAATATGAATATTGTGCAATTAATTAAATTGAAGAGAAGGATTATTGAGTGTGTTTACAACAAAGTCACAATATTTTCCTGGAGGATTTATGAATAAATTGGGGTGGAGCTAGGATCAGACCAATGATTAAGGTTTGGGCAAGTGTCGGATTGTTCAGTTTTTAATTGTGTGCAAGTTATATGGTAGAGTTCATGTAACTAATGTATTTTGAAAATTGAATGTTTGATTTCAGAAGTGCATAGTTAAATTTGTAATTGGTAGTGTAGATACTTTAAAAGTTTGATTCTGATGACTTTGTTGTCCGGGTTTTTTTTGATAATTTAGGCTCCAGTAGCTGTATATAATTTGAAAATTTGTTAGTTGCATCACTGCATCAGATTAGATTAGTTGGTTATTACAATTTGGTACCAGAGCAAAACTGTTTGATCATAATAGAATTTACGAATGATCAGTGATCCTTAAGACTGCGAGTGCCGAATCTTGACACATTGATCATGGATTGAAAATTTGGAGACTAAAGGAGATAATTTGTTTGTATCATGGATGTCATAATTGTGTAAAGAAAGTTACGATTAATAAAGGATACAACTGGGAAGAACTTAACCAATGTAGAATTGAAATGTTGAGACTAAGTCAATTTTAGAAGGACGGGCATATGGAGAAATGTTTTAGAGGAATGTATACTGTAGATGAATGTGAAGAAGTCAGTGTTAGCACACGGAAGTTCGTACACTGTTATGTAGGTAATATAATGTTTTAGATGTTAAACTCCTATCTTTGTTTGGTCACCATCTATTATCTATGTCTTTCTACTGGTATAATTGGGTACACAAGTAGGAAATAAGGGTAACTTTGGAAAACAAACTTTCGTTCATTCTTGTCCAAAATTCACTTTGGTTCAGTTGACTCATTAAAGTTGGGGTGTGTTTTTTCAGAGTCTGATAGTTGATGGGTGTTTTTTGTAGAAAGTGGAATAGTTTCGGGGTGTTTTCTCAAATCCATCCTAGGAAATAATCTGGTTATTTAATGATTTTCATGATATCAGCCACAATCAGTTGATCTTCTCCGCGACATACAAGTTTCAATAATTTTAAAAGTTAAGTCTATATTTATCTTATGTTAGAAAAATAAGTATTTAATGGACTGAGTCGTGCAACAACTTTGGAGCAAAAAAAAAATCGTAATAAATGGAATAAGATTCATGAGACAGGCTGATGAGGTTATTTATGGATTATAGATTCAACCAATTAACTATGGAAAACCAAATATCCAACACTTTGAGTGGTCTACTTTATGTTATCTCTTATGAGCTCTACATCTATTTGAGAATGATAGGAGAATATCCAAAGATTCACTTGAGAAAGACACAAACGATATGAGTTTTTGATCATGTGTTTTGGATTAAACACGCCCTCGTGAATAGAGTTATTTAGTTTTATCTAGGTAATTTTTAGTAGCTCGTAGTTATGGTATTTAATCCATCCTTGGTTTTCGTGAGAATATGAAGCATAGTTGAAGGCAATATGCAGTTCATCTCAAGAGATAAAATATTGTGAAATATATGTAGATATTTGATATATGTGAATACGGTATTTACTTTCGATTAACATTACTTGAAGGAAAATGACTTTGTGGATCCCAAAGCTAAATCTATAGTAAATGAGAATACTTCAGAAGTTTTATTATAAGAGTACTACTGAGGGATTTTCAAACTTTGAAGATTATCTCAGGAAACCTTTGCATTTGTTTCTGAGAAATATATTTGATAAATAAAAATTTAAAATGGATTGGTGACCTTGGGAACTTGTTGATATTGGATAGTTATATGATCGAGAATTGTTGAGGTTGATAGGAATAAAATGTTGATCATTATAAAGATTTAAGATTGATTACCTATCTTGATTGATTTCCTATTATTATTGTTATGCTTATGACGTCTTCAAAGTTTGAGGATAAAATTTCATACGGTAAAGAATATTCTTGTGAAGCTTTTGTGAGGTAAGAAATTCTACTGTGATTGCGAGTCTTGAAATAAGGTCTTATATATCAAGTGTTGGATTAGATTGAATCATATTTATTACAGAAGTCTTTTTCTTTTGATGTATGGAGGTTCAAATCTCGAGGGTAAGAAACCTACGGTATATTAATTATTTGGTAAATTTATTTAAGGTAAATGATAGATTATCAAAACATATGGAATAATAAATTTCTTAAGAAAAAGTATTTTGTTCGTGTTCTTTTTAAGATGTATCCATATGGATGTTTCGTAACTTCGGATTTAATGATCGTAACTTCGGATTTAATGGAATCACATGTCTTAAAAATAAATATTATCGTATGGAAATTTGAATATTGTGCAATTAATTAAATTGAAGAGAAAGATTATTGAGTGTGTTTACAACAAAGTCACAATATTTTCCTTGAGGATTTTTGTATAAATTGGGGTGGAGCTAGGAGCAGACCAATGATTGAGGTTTGTGCAAGTGTCGGATTGTTCAGTTTTTATTTGTGTGTACGTTATATGGTAGAGTTCATGTTACTAATGTATTTTGAAAATTGAAAGTTTGATTTCAGAAGTGCATAGTTAAATTTGTAATTGGCAGTATAGATACTTTTTAGTTTGATTCTGATGAATTTGTTGTCCGTTTTTTTTTGATAATTTAGGCTCCAGTAGCTATATATAATTTGAAAATTTGTTAGTTGCATCACCGCATCGGATTAGATTAGTAGGTTTTCGAGGTAGGTTATTATAATTTGGTACCAGAGCAAAAAGTTTTGATCATAATAGAATGTAAGAATGATTAGTGATCCTTAAGACTGCGAGTGCCGAATCTTGACACAGAGATCTGGGATTAAAACTTTGGAAACTAAAGGAGATAATTTGTTTGGATCATGAATGTCATAATTCTGTAAAGAAAGTTACGATTAATATAGGATTCTGACTAAGAAGAACTTAACCAATATAGAATTGAAATGTTGAGACTAAGGCCTAGAATTGATTAGATTAATTTTAGAGGGACGGGGACATGGAGAAATGTTTTAGAGGAATATATATTGTAGATGAATGTGAAGAAGTCGGTGTTAGTATAAGGATGTTCGTACAATGTGTAATATAATGTTTTATATGTGAAACTCCTACCTTTGTTTGGTCACCCGGTATATTATGTCTTTCTACTTGTATAATTGGGTACACAAGTAGGAAATAAGGGTAACTTTGAAAAACAAAATTTGGTTCATTCTTGTCCAAAATTCACTTTGGTTCAGTTGACTCATAAAAGTTGAGGGGTGTTTTTTCAGAATCTGATAGTTGATGGGTGTTTTTTATAGAAATTGGAATAGTTTTGGGGTGTTTTCATCTATCCTAGGAATTAATATGTTTATTTGATGATTTTGATGATATCAGCAACAATAAGTTGACATTCTCCGTGACATACAAGTTTGAATAGTTTTAATAGATGTTTAGTCTTTATTTGTCTTATGCGAGAAAAGATAAGTATTCAATGGACTGAGTCATGCATCACCTTTGGGAGCAAAAATAATTTAGTAATAATTGGAATAAGACAGATTGATGAGGTTATTTATGGATTAGAGATTCAACCGATTAACTTTCGAAAACCAAATATCCAACACTTTTGGTGGTTTACTTTATGATTATCTCTTATGAGCACTATATCTATTTGAGAATGAACTTTCAGAACCAGACGGAGAATATCCAAAAGATTCATTTGAGAAAGACACAAAACACACGAGTTTTTGATCATGTGTTTTGGATTAAACATGCTATAGTGAATAGAGTTATTTAGTTTTATCCGGGTAATTTGTAGTCGCTTTTAGTTATGGTATTTAATCCATCCTTGGTTTTCGTGAGAATATGAAGAATAGTTGAAGGCAATATGCAGTTTATCTCAAGAGATAAAAAATGTGAAATGTATGTAGAACTTTGATTTATGTGAATTTGAATACGGTATTTACTTTCGATTAACATTACTTGAAGGAAAATGCCTCTCTGGATCCCAAAGCTAAATCTATTGTAAATGAGAACACTTTAGAAGTTTTATTATAAGAGTACTACTAAGGGATTTTCAAACTTTTGTGAAGATTATCTCAGAGTACCTTTGCATTTGTTTTCGAGAAATATATTTGATAAATAAAAATTTAAAATGGATTGGTAACCTTGGGGACTTGTTGATATTGGATAGTTATATGATTGAGAATTGTTGAGGTTAATAGGTATAAAATGTTGATCATTATAAAGATTTATGATTGATTACCTATCTTGATTGATTTCCTATTATTGTTATTATTATTCTTATGTCGTATTCAAAGTTTGAGGATAAAATCTCATACGGTAAAGAATATTCTTGTGAAGCTTTTGTGACGTAGGAAATTCTACTGTGATTGCGAGTCTTGAAATAAGGTCGTATATATCAAGTTTTGGATTAGATTGGATCCTCTGTATTAGAGAAGTATTTATCTTTTGATGTATGGAGTTTCAAATCTCGATGGTAATAACCCTGTGGTAAATTAATTGTTTGGTAAATTTATTTAAGGTAAATGATAGATTATCAAAACCTATGGAATAATAAATTTCTTAAAAAAAGTATTATCATATATGTTTGGATTAGGATGAATGATATTCATAAGAAGTGTTTTAGAGAATTTTGGATATTTAAGTATTCAACTTCGAGGAGGATATATTTCTTATTGTATAGGAGAATGATTAGTTGACGGAAATCCTTGTATATTACGGGTAACATTGTGACTGTTGAGTTTTCGAAGATGACCATATATGAAAAGTTTGAAGTATCCTTCACGTATTGGATTTGGAGAATTAGATACTTAGGGATTGTTTTCGACAGATACAAGTAATGATGTTGAAAATAGATTTTATCTATCTGAGGTAAATGATTGGTTCCATCAAAACATGTGGAATTAATTAATTTTTATTATTTTAATATTAGTATGCTTTTGAGATGTATATATATGAATGCTCAAAACTTCGAATTTATTGAAATCATATGTATAAAAAATGTGATGGATTTTGTTCACTAAAGATTACTTTAATTAGTTGGGCAATATAAGGCCGTATCTTTAATGTGTTGAGGATGAAATTTCTTAAGGTGGGGATATTGTGACATCCCAAATTTTATATGGAAATTAGATAAATATTTTGCTAAGAATTCTGAATATCATGCATTTAGTTACATTGAAGAGAAGCCTATTGAGTGTGGCCTCACGAAAGTCAGTGTTTTCCCCGATGATTGTTAATATAGCGACATAGAACTTGGTATCGGATCAATGATTGATGCTTGGCCAAGTATTGGATTTTTTGGTTTCGAATTCTGTATGTAAGTTTATATGCTAGAGTTTTATATCGAATGTATTTTGACAGTTTTGAAGTTTTCTTTGAGAAATGCATAGTTAAAATTGTTGTTGATGGTAAAAGTACTTTAATGAAAGTGTGATTCTCACTTGACTTTATTGTGAGGATTTTTTAAATAATTAACTATGCATAATTTGAATATTTGTTAGTCGTAGGTCGGATTAGTAAGTCCACCGTTTTGCGCCGTTTTCGAGAAATTATGAATATAAGTGTTTTAGCCAAGTTGTGTGGGTTATATTGTTTACAGTAAAATGGTTCTAGCCGATTTCATGAAAATTCAAAAATTCACTATTTTAGCTAACTTTTGGGTTATAGTCCAATGTTTTCTTATCCAATTTGGAGAAAATTTTGGAAATTAATTATTTTAGCTAACCTTGTGGGTTAGCCCACCGTTTTTAGCTAATTTCAAAAATTCTAAAATTTAAGTGTTTAAGCAAATTATTATGAGTTATAGTGTGACCGAAAATTCAGAAATTCACTATTTTAACTGATTTTTTGGGTTAATCCACATTTTTAAAGCTGATTACAAGAAATTTACATGTTTTAGCCAACTTTTTTATTGGGATTCCACCTTTTATAGCCTATTTCAAGAAAATTAAGAAATTCACCTAAATTTGTTATTAGCCAACTTTTTAAGACAACTTTGTGGGGGTAGAGTCCCACCGTTTCTAGCAGATTTAAAGAAATTCTGAATTTAAGTGTTGTAACCAAGTTTTGGAGGTTATGTCAAAATCAAAATTTCGTTATTTTAATTAATTTTGTGGGTATATAGTTCACAGTTTTAAACAGATTTTGAGAAATTATAAATTTAAATGTTTTGGCCAATATTTGGGTTGTAGTCCATAGTTCGACAATTTCGAAAAATTCTAAAATTCTGTATTTTTGCTAATTTTGTGGTTTAATTCACTGTTTTTAGCTGATTTTGTGAAATTCTGAATCTAAGTGTTTTCCGAGAAAGATGAATTTCTTATTCTAGGAGAATGCTTTACTTGAAATTGTGAGCTTTGGAAGGTATGCATAAATGAAAAGCTTATTAAGTATCCATCATGTATTGGATTCGGAGAATTGGAGTTTTTTTTCCAATTTTGTTGAGGAATTATTTTTGATGCTTACATGTTCAGATTTCAAGATTAGATATTGTTTATGTACGGTAAATGATTAGTTCCATCAAAACATGTGGAATTGATAATTTTAAGAAAAATATATTTTAATGTTTTTAAAGATGTATACATATGAATAATTCAAAAACATCACATTTAGTGTAATCATTTGTATACAAAATGTTATGGATTTGGTTATTGAAGATTACTTTTATTAGTTGGATGATATAAGGAAAAATAAAGCATCTTTAATGTGGATGATTAAATTTCGTGGATGAAATTTCTTATTATGGTGAGAAAACTTGTAACATCCCAAAGGAAATTAGATAAATATTATTGTAAGAAATATGAATATCGTGCATTTAATTAAATTGAAGAGAATGCTTATTTAGTGTAGGCTCATGAAAGTCAATATTTTCCCAAATGTTCTTAATAAAGTGGCGTAGAACTTTGGTATCAAATCAGTATTTGAGGTTTAGGCAAAGTATCAAGTTTTTCGGTTTCGAATTGTGTAGATAAGTTTATATGCTAGAGTTATGTATTTGATATGGCTAAAAATAGGATTAAATCGGGACCGTTCAAATTGGACACGAATCTTAAAGCTTTAAGGGGTAAAACGGTAATTTCACCTACAAACGGGTTTGAAATGGGAACTGGGTCTTTCTTTAAAGCCCAATAACCCATAAACGGATCTGTTCTACTGGGTACGGGTCCCAACCCGTTACAAACCAGTTCAGAAGGATAAAGATGGATTCAGATTCGTAATTATTTGTAAGAGGTGGTTTTAACCACTTCTATCCATCCACACCGGGAAGTAGAGATTTGTCTTATCTCGAAACGGATCCCTAAGGCGACTATAAATACCCTCTCCCCCCACCGTAAAGAGGTAATCAATATTTTTCTACCTAAAGCTCTTTCATAGTCTTCTTGATTATTGACAAGAGCGTTGGAGGGTTCGTCGTCGGAATCCATCCCGATGTATCGAATTTTGTGCAGGTTCGCGGCAGCAACAAGAAGCTGGTCAACACGTTGGTGAAGGTCAACAAGTTTGCCTTATTCGTTTTCTCAAGAATCCACAAATTCATCTGTTTGCTCCCACACCAAGATCAGCATCAATAGATTGGCGCCGTCTGTGGGAACGAAAAAGCAATCCAACCTTCATCAACGGAAGTAGTTTCAAACCATGCATCCGCAAGAGAAGGGGAAGGCATCGGTCTACAGTCGAAGAGCCACTCCTCTTCCTCCAGTTCAAGATGTTCTTCCTCAACAGCCTCCTCCTCAATAGGCCCCTCCAGGGTCTCGGGGGCTGCCCAGGGGGGCTCCTGTCGGAGTCATCTAAAGCAACATCCTCTTCATAGCCATGTCGCGGTCCCCAATCCTTCAGTTGACTCTATGACTTCTCAAAGCCCTCCCGAGCAGGATCTTCGTCAAGTGATTATCAACCGCCGACAGGGGGTCGACCTCCGAATGCGCCTGAATGGATGGCGAGCCCTTGGGGGAGTCCACCAACCTGAGCACCCAGGGGTCTCGAGAGTCCGGACCCCCCGCAGACCGAGGACCAGAAGATCCCTTCCCGCAAGGAGGCGAAGAGAGTCCCCTCAACTTCATTGGCAGAGAAGTCATACTCCAGTAAGCCGAGCCACACATAGGGACCGCCAAGTTGGAGGGGCACCAGTCATAAGGGCGGAGTTCCAGGATTTTCAAGAGCCGTTCTGCGGGCCCACAACATCTCTCCCAACCACGAGCAACGGGCGCCCAGTTCTCAACCTGCCCCAAGCCATCACCACTACACTCCTAGCCCCCCTCCGCATGGGAAGGAGTCTCGGGGCTCGACAAGATATGACCGAAGGGAAGACTCGGTCTACTGCCATCTCCACTAGATGTAGAGGTGCCTTGGCCGACTTAACAGAGAACAGGAACAATGGGTGAGGAATTTCCGCCCGAGCAGGCCTCCGTTCTCCCGGGCCATCATGGAAGCCCCGGTCCCGGAAAACTTCAAGCCCCCTAACTTGAGTCATACAACGGGGAGTCGGACCCCGCCGACCACATTGAGAGTTTTAAAACTCTCATGATGATCCGCTAGGCGTCGGATGCGCTCCTTTGCAAAACCTTTCCTGCCACGTTGAAGGGGCCTGCGAGAGAATGGTACTTTCGACTTGCCCTGGCCTCCATCTTCTCGTTCGATCAGTTCGAATGACTCTTCCTTACTCATTTCATGAGTAGCAGCAGGGCCGAGAAAACAAATGTATCTTTGGTGACCCTCAACCAAAGAAAGGGTGAACGCCTAAGAGATTACGTTTGGTGCTTCACCGCCGTAGCCTGGTCTATTGCCTCCCTCAATCAATCAGTAACCTCGGCGGCATTCGGGCACAACGTCACTAACGCCGACCTCGAAGCCTCATCGGGACTTCTCAGAACTCCAGCTTAGGAGTGAGAAGTACATCCGAGTGGAAGAGACTCTCAACCCCTCCACTCTCGAGGAATCATCTTCCGGGAATAAACAGAAGAATACGAGCGAAGAAGGGTCCCAGAAATTTTAGAGGGACGACAATGGCCAACGCCGCTCAGCTCCTCGTTTTGAGAAGTTCACCCCCTCAATGCTAGTATATAAGCAGTTCTTATGGAGGTGGACAAGGAAGGGCTACTCCGCACTCCCTCTAGAATGAATACCCTTGGCAAGAAAAGAAACAGGGATAAGTGGTGCCGCTTTCACAGGAACCACGGCCGCGACACGGATGATTGTCGGGCTCTCAAAGAGGAGATCGAAGAACTCATACAGCAGGGACACCGGCCAAGTTCGTCCAAAGAGACGGGGCTGATCTTCTACCCCGAGGAGCCTACAAGCGAACAGAGAAGTCCGCCGAGTTCCAAGATTCCGAACCTGGGGCCGTCCACCTTATCCAAGGAGGTCCAATGAGGGGAGAACCAAACTCCTCCCAAGAGGCCTTCACCATATCGTGGAAGTAGGATCTCAATTTTCACTAAGGTCGATGCTTCTAACCCGGCCAAAAGCATGTAATAATGATTCGCCCCATTTAAAGCGGCCTCTTAGTTTATCTCAATAAAACTTGAACTTTTGTCTATTATTGCACTTGCTTCATTTCTACCTCTCCTAGTCAGTTCTACGATTCTCTAAATGGTAAGTTCGGAGTCCAGCTTGTCTTACAGGGCTGCTCCCACAACTTACTAAGCTCAAAAGGCTAGTTTGGAGTCCAACACTTGGTTCGACATTGCTTTAGCCGCTTGCAAACAAGCAAGTGCGGGGCAGCTCACCATTCGAAATTGCTCCCACAACTGTTGAACCTCTTCTCAACGAGTTCGAAGCACAACTCTCCCCTAGAGTTGCTCCTCAAACTTGTCTCCCAAACGGCTCTCTCCTAGAGCCAAGCTCTTCACTCCGCTCGCCTCCCGAGCGCCCTTCTTCTCATCGAGTTTGGAGCTTAACTCTCCCTTAGAGTTGCTCATCAAATTTGCCTCCCAAGCGGCTTTCTTCTCAAAAGAGTTCGGAGCCTAACTCGTCTAGAGATGCTCCCTAAACTTACTTCCAAGAACGGACCCCCCCTAGAGTCATGCAAAGCTCTTCTCAACTTTATGAAGGTAAAGATGTTGCGGGACTATTTTGTCCACTAAGAAGGACAATTCTTCAACCGACTCCTGACGAAAACTTGTAGATCTTCGAGTTGGCTTCGAAACAAGGGGTCACACGCCCCAATTTGACCTCCGTAGCACTGGGAACGTCGGTTACAATACTGCTGCGCCGAAGCTCTCCTGGACTTCGGCAACGTGTACCGAGCACTCTTGCCACCGACGTCCAAATGCGAGAAAAAGCTCTCCTAGACTTTGGCAACGTGTGATGAGCACTCTTGTCACTGACGTCCAAAGGCGAGAAAAACTCTCCTAGACTTCGGCAACGTGTGCCGAGCACTCTTACCACCGGCGTCCAAATGCGAGAAAAATTCTAAGACTTCGGCAACGTGTGCCGAACACTTTTGCCAACGACGTCCAAATGCGAGAAACTCTCCTACACTTCGGCAACGTCTACCAAGCACTCTTGCCATCGACGTCCAAATGCGAGGAAAAAACTCATGGATTTCGGCAACAAGTGCCAAGCACTCTTGACAGCGAAACTCAAATTGGAGAAAAAATCTGCCTCAAGATCCTCACTCAAATCAAGATTACGGTGGTGATTAAAGCAAAAAGAGAGTCAACGGTCAACCGTTGACCGCCACGTGTCAAGCCGCCAAAGTCTCTCCTAGTTCGGAAATGCAATCCGAGCGCTCTTGCCACCGAACCTGAAACGAGTGAAGAATTTATGAAAAAGTCAACGGTCAATGTTGACCGAGTCAACGGTCAACTGTTGACCGCCACATGTCAAGCCGCCGAAGTCTCTCCTGGGTCGGAAATGCAACCCGAGTACTCTTGCCACCGACCCTCAAATTGGAGAAAAATTTTGCCTCAAAATTTGTGTTCAAATACGATCTGCGGCTCAGATACAAGCAATCAAGCAAAAAAAGGAATTTGAAGGTTAACGGGTCGGGTTCGGACTCGTTAGAGGCCCAAACCTGCTACCGCTACCCCTCTTCTCTTCACTCTCCCGCCAAAAACCAAACAGAAAAAGACCCCAACATCTCCTTCAACGTCGAGCTCAGCCATGCCCTTGCCGAAGCTCCCTGGTCGAACCTCTTCGACGTTCACCTCGCCTCCAAGCTCGGGCTTTCCCACTTTCGCCGAACTCCACTTCGCAAGCGCCGACCTCCGAGCTCGAGCCATCTCCTCGCTGAGCTTTTCCATGGCCGAAGCTCGAGCTCTCCCACCTTCGTCGAGCTCCAACCTCCCGAGCTCCCTCACTTCGAAGCTGAGCTCCGACCTTGCCTCGGTTTCGTCGAACTCCACAGAGCCCCCTACTCGCAGTCGTCACCGCCGAACTATCGAGCTCCTCTCCTCCCTTCCGTCGCCGATGCCGCGAGGCTCGCCGCCTCGATCCGAGCATTCATGGCACCGGAGCCCAAATGAGAGAAAAAAGCTCCCATCGTCTCCGAGCTCATCTCGACTGAGCTTCGAACCCAACACCACGTCAAGCTCCTCTCTCCATCGCCGAGCTCCAACGGCGAGCTCCAAGCTCGAGCTCACTCTCGTCTACTCCACTATCGAGCTCACTCTCGTCTACTCCACTATCGAGCTCACCAAGTCGTCGAGCCCCCGTTCCACCGCCTTCGAGAGGGCTCCGCCAAACCTCTCCTCAATCAAGCTCGAGCTCGAAAGCTTCGAGCCCATCACATCCGACGAGCTCCAGTGTTGTGCCTCGTCTCCTTCGCCTTCGCTGAGATCACCCACCGCCGAAGCTCTGTGCTCCTCGCCGGACGAGGTTGGAGAAGAGGCAAGGTCGAAGGCGGGGTCGGATGCGAGGCCGGGGTCGAAGGCAGTGGTCGAAAACGGAAGAGAAAGGGAGACAGAGGTCAGGAGAAGAAAGAAGAAAGAGAGAAAAAAGTGGGTTCAGAGCGTTGACTTGGTCAACGTTTCTGACGACACGTGCCATCGACGTCAAAATAAGGAAAATCTTATGTTGCCGACGACTTGTGCCACCGACCTCAAAATGAGGAAAAAATGGCCTCCTCACGATGCGCGCTCACTTGATCGTGATCAACGCACAGGATCGCGCCACGTCACCAGGTATTAATTTATTTATTTAATTAATCGAAATAATTATTTAAAAAATCCAAAAAAATATTTAAAAATCGGAAAAAAATAATTAAAAATTCTAAATATAATTATTAATTCAGAAAATAATTTTAGAATTCTGAAAATATAATTATTTAATTAGAATAATTAATTAATATTTTCGAAAATCAATTATTTAAATTCAGAAATTGAATAAAAAATTCGAAAAAATTCAGAAAAATATGGAAAAATCACAAAAATTCAGAAAAATCTGAGAATATTTTTGGGCATTTTACAAACTCAGAATAACACCGTTACACCTCCGATAAAATCCCGTACGCCATTAGGGCAACAAAACTACTCCTCAAAGACTGTAGAACTCAGTCTCCAGGAGTGGAGGGCTTGTGATATGGCTAAAAATAGGATTAAATCGGGACCGTTCAAATCGGACACTAATCTTAAATTTTCAGGGGTAAACGGTAATTTTACCTACCAACGTGTCTGAAATTGGAACCAGATCTTTCTTCAAAGCCCAATTACCCATAAACGGATCTGTCCTACTGGGTACGGGTCCTAACCCGTTACAAACCAGTTCAGAAGGATAAAGAAGGATTCAGATTCGTAATTATCCCTAAAAGGTGGTTTTAACCACTTCTATCCATCCACAGCGGGAAGTAGAGATTTGTTCTTATCTCGAAACGGATCTCTGAGACGACTATAAATACCCCTCTCCCCCACCGTGACAAGGTAATCAATCTTTTTCTACTTAAAGCTCTTTCATAATCTTCCTGATTACTGACAAGACCGTCGAAGGGTTCATCGTCGGGATCTATCCCGGTGTATCGAACTTTGCGCAAGTTCACGGTAGCAGCAAGAAGCTGGTCAACACGTTGGTGATGGTCAACATGTTTGCCTTATTCGTTTTCTCAAGAATCCACAAATTCATCTGTTTGCTCCCACTAGTATTGAATGTATTTTGATAATTCGTGGTTTGATTTGGGAAGTGCATTATTTAAATTTGTAATTGATGGTAATAATATTTGAATCAATTTGAAAATTTGTTAGTAGCATCAGCGGGTTTGGTCGGACTAGTAAATCACTATTTTTAGCGATTTCATGAAATTATGAATATAAGTGTTTTAGCCATCTTTTGCCGGTTATATCGGTTATGGTCCAATGTTTTTAGCTGAGTTAGAGAAAATTTTGAAATCCACTAGTTTAGCTAACTTTGTGCATTATAGATCACTGTTTTAAGTTAGTTTCTTGAAAATTCAAAAATTAACTATTTGAGCTAACCTTGTGGGGGGTTTAGTCCACAGTTTTTAGCTGATTTCAAAAGTTCTGAAATTTAAATGTTTTCGAAAAATTTTATGAGTTAATAGTTTGGCCGATTTTGAGAAAATTCAAAAATCATGTTTTAGTTTAACTTTGTGGGTTATAGTCCACATTTTTTTAGTTGATTTTGAGAAATTGTAAATTTAAGCGTTCTAGCCAACTTTTTATGGGTGTCCACTGTTTTTATCTTTTTATGGGTGTCCACTGTTTTTATCTAACTTCGTGGGTTATACACTCTCATAGTTTTTATCTGGAAAATTCTGAATTTAAGTGCTTTGGTAAAACTTTGGGAGGTTGTGATTTTGAAAAATTCGATAATGCATTTATTTAGCTAATTATGTGGGTATAGTCCACAGTTTTTTGCTGATTTCGAGGAATTATATAGTTAAGTGTTTCAGCCAATATTTGGGGCTATAGTCCATAGTTGTTAGTCAATTTCAAGAAGATTAAAAAATTCACTGTTTTAGTTGATTTTGTGGGCTAGTTCACTGTGTTTAGTGGATTTTGTAGAATTTTGAATTAAAGTGGTTTACCAACTTTCAAGAAGGATGAATTTCTTACTGTAGGTGAATGCTTTACTCGAGGAAAATATTTGTATATTACAGGTAATATTGTGATTGTGAGGTTTGGATGATGGGCATATATGAAAAGCTAAAGTATCCATCCTGTATCGGATTTGGAGAATTAAATATTTATCCAATTTTGTGGATATTAGGGAATTGTTTTTGACGGATACATGTTCATATTTCAAGATAAGATTTTGTTTGTTTAAGGTAAATGATTAATTCCGTCAAAACACGTGGAATTGATAAATTAAAGAAAAATATATGTTAGTATTCTTTTAAGATGTACACATATGAATTATTCAGAACTCCGTACTTAATGGAATCATATGTATAAAAATTGTGATGGATTTGGTTGACTGAGATTACTGTAATTAGTGGGACGATATAAGGGGAAAGAAAGTATCTTTAATGCAATAGTTTAAATTTTGAGGACATAACTTCTTAAGGTGGGGGAAATTGTAACATGCCAAAGGAAATTAGATAAATATTATGTAAGAAATGTAAATATCGTGCATTTTAATTAAATTGAAGAGAACGCTTATTGGGTGTGTGGGCTCATGAAAGTAAAAAAATATTTTCCTAGATGATTTTTATTAAAGTGGCGTAGAACTTGATATCGAACCAATATTTGTGGTTGGGGCACATATTGGATTTTTCAGTTTCTAATTGTGTATATAAGTTTTTTTTTGATAATAAAGATGACCTCGTCATCGTTTCATTAATGCAAAATTACGGAAACAAAGTAGTACTAAATACAAATGACCACATAACCATCTCTAATACAAGACAACATGATAAGATAACCAATACAAAGCATATAAAAGATACAAGAGTTTCGGGCCTCAACCCAACTCGACACAAAGGGCCCTGACATGCTGTAAACCAAAACCTCCACCTCCATCTGCAATGCTATCCTCTTTACTCCCTTTCTTCCATGCATAGCTTCTTCCTTGCCTCTGCTTGCCCTGCCCAAGTAATGATATAAGAAAAAATGTTATGCATCATCACAGGAAATCTATTGTTTACATCATGGAAACAAACATCGTTACGATCTAGCCATAAACCCATAACGTAGCAGCTACAGAGATGTCCCAAGCTACCCTATCCTCCTTTTTGACTCTAATTACTCTCCCGTGGTCAAAGACATCCGTTAACAACTTAGGACAAATGGGGGACCCGAACCCTAAGCAAATCACTCCCCAAGCTAATCTAGCTTTTGGACAATCAAATAAAATGTGGTTACCATCCTCGTCTACATTATTACATCTTAAACAGGCAGCATCAATCTGCATGCCACGCTTTTGCAGATTAATCTTAGATAGAATCGCGTCGTTCTTAACCAACCATAGAAAAATTCTCACTTTCAATGGAGCTTTGGTATTCCAAATTGTGCCAGCGTCCCCGCATCTTAGACCCCCATCATTAAGCATCTTATACATTGACCTCACCGTAAAGATCTTTGATGGGTCTAAGGTCCAATTTCTCTCGTCCTCTATCCCGTTGGATAGCCTGCCTTTCGACCTAATATAATTGTTCAAATTTTCTAATTGGTTGGAGCTTTCCAGATCAATAACGTCCTCCACCTCGATCCTGAGGATACCATTCCTCCATACATCTGCCACCAGCGTATCCGTATTTAACGTAACTGCTGCCGCTCCCGGGAACAGGCTAATGAGAGTATTTTCACCGCACCATTTATCTTTCCAGAATCTAGTTTTCCTCCCTTTAGCAATCCTGCACGTCGTATTTGTATGGAAAATTTCCCCCACCTTTGCGACCCCTTTCCACAACAAAGAAGCTTTTCTTTGGCGAGATCTCCCTCTGAATCTGAACTTCTTTCTAGCTAGGTGACGCTCGAACGATTTGCACCACAAGTTGTTTCGTCTCCTTTTCATTTTTCACCACCACTTACTCAGAAGAGCTCTATTCATATCTCTGAGGTCCATGATTCCCAGGCCTCCGAACTCCCTCCTCCTACACACCCTACCCCACCTTACTAGATGGAATCCTTTGTTAGCCTCATCGGTTCCCTTCCAAAGAAATTTTCCTCTGATCTTGTCAATCTTGCTGATAATCCATTTTGGGAGCTCATAGATGGACATGAGATAGATCCGCAGGCTACTTAGGACTGAATTAAGAAGTGTAATTCTTCCCCCAAGCGTCCGAAAACAGACTTTCCATCCAGTTAATTTCTTTTGGAACTTCTCAATCAATGGATTCCAGCCCTCTCTTGTTAACCCTCCCGGCCTAATGGGTATCCTTAGGTAAGTGAGAGGAAACTCTCCCAAAGCACAGCCAACCAACGCTTTAATGGTCTCGATCGGTGTCGACAATTGATCGCTAAGCGACTGTACACTGCTTTTGTTAAGGTTCACCTTCAGTCCTGCCCATGCCTCAAAACACTTTAACACCAAACTAATAGCGGTAACTTCCTCCTTAGTCGACTTTCCGAACATTAAGGTATTGTCTGCGTATTGGAGAATCGAAATAGGCTCTGAGATTCCTTTGAAGACCACCCCACGAATAATAGCCACCTCTCTACCTTTCTTAATCATTTCAGCCAATCCGTCTGCAATGATGGCAAATAATATGGAAGAAAGGGGATCCCCTTGCCTAAGGCCTCTTCGACACTTGATTTCCTTCCCCGCCTCCCCGTTCACATGAACGAAAGATTTACGCCATCTGCTTCCAAATCCTTTGAAAGCTAATCCTTCTTCAATCGCCTCCCATTCGATTGAATCGTATGCCATTTCAAAATCTAATTTCAGTAAGAACCCATCAGACTTCTCCTTGTAACCCCTGTACACCACTTCGTGTGCGGAGGCAACACTGTCCATCATGTCCCTCCCTCTGATGAACCCGCTCTGCGACTCTCCCACTACGTCGTTCAGATGTGGCGCTAGTCTCTGTGCCAGCACCTTCGTGATAATCTTGAACGATCCAATCAACAAGCTAATAGGTCTTAAATCTTCCACTATAATAATCTCGCTCTTCTTAGGGATCAAAATGATGTTTCATAGTTAATCCTATCTAAATTTTCCCTTCCTTCAAAAAACTCATTGAATATCTTCATCAGATCTCCCTTAATAATTTTCCAATAATACCTATAAAAGAAGATGAAGACCATCTGGCCCCGGTGCCTTATCTTGTCCTAATCCTTTGATAGCCTGAAGCACCTCTTCCTCTGTGAAGATGTTCTCGATTCCGTCATTTCCATCAATCCTTGATGAGCTCCACATATCCGGTACCATCCTACATTATTCACTTTGCACGTCCCCAAAAGAAGCTTGTACCTTTCCTCTATGTGCTGTCTAATTTCACCCTTGCTTTCGTTCCATCTGCCCCCTACCATTAAACCGTTAATTGTGTATATAAGTTGATATGCTAGAGTTATGTATCTAATGTAACTTCATAATTCATAGTTTGATTTGAGAAGTGCATAACTAATTTTGTAATTGATGGTAAAAATTATTTAATCAAGGTGTATGGCTATAGTAGCTCTGTATAATTTGAAAATTTGTTGGTAGTATCATCGCATCGGGTCGGACTGTAAGTCCATTATTTTTAGCTGATTTCAAGAAATTATGAATTGGAGTGTTTTAGCCAACTTTTATGGGTTATATCGGTTATAGTCCAATGTTTTAGCCGATTTTGGTAAAATTCTGAAATTCACTATTTTAGCTAACTTTGTGCGTTATAGTTAACATTTTCAAGACATTTTTTTCCAAAATTCAGAATATAACTATTTTAGCTAACCTTGTGGGTTAGTTCACCGTTTTTAGCTAATTTAAAAAATTCAAAATTTAAGTGTTTTAGCAAACTTTTATGCGTCACAGAGTCCAATTTTGAGAAAATTCAAAACATTGGAATTTTTGCTAACTTTGTGGGTTAAAGACCACTGCATTTGTCCATTTTTTAAATAAAATTCGAAAATTCGCTATTTAGAAAATTATGAATTTCAGTGTTTGATTCAACTTTTGGAGATTATGATTTTGAAAAATTCAAAAATTCATTATTTTTGCTAATGTTGTGGGTATAGTCCAAAGTTTTTAGCTAATTTCGAGAAATAATAAATTTAAGTGTTTCATCCAATATTTAGGGTTATAGTCTATAGTTAGCAAATTTCAATAAGATTCTGAAATTGATTATTTTAGCTAATTTTGTGGGTTATAATTCACCATTTTTAGTTGATTTTGTGAAATCTGAATTAAAATGTTTTAACATTGTTTTGGAAGGATGAATTCCTTATTGTAGGATCTTTGTATATAATGAGTAACATTGTGATTGTGAGTTTTGGAAAATGAGCATATATGAAAAGTTGAAGTTTCCATCATGTATTGGACATTTCGGACTCGGAGAATTAGATATTAATCCAAATTTGTGGATATTAGGGAATTGTTATTTACGGAAGCATGTTCAGATTTCTGGATAAGATTGTGGTTATTTAAGGTAAATGATCAATTCTCTTTGTGGGTATTCTTTTAAGATGTATACATCTGAATTATTTGGAACTTCAGATTTAATGGAATCATATGTATAAATAATGTGATGGATTTGGTTAACTGAATATTATTTTGATTAGTTGAACGATATGATGGAAAAGAGAGTATCTTTAATGTGTAGTTGTTTAAATTTCGAGGACAAAATTCTTTAAGGTGGGGAAAAATCTGACATCCGAAACTTTATAATGAAATTATGTTATTTTTATCATAAGAAATACGAATATTGTGCATTTAATTAACTTGAAGAGAAGGCTTATTCTGTGTGGCCTCACGGAAGTCAAAATATGTTCATGGATGATTCTAATAAGTGGCGTACTTGGTATCAAACCAAAATTTGAGTTTTGGGCAAGTATAGGATTTTTCGGTTTCTAATTGTGTACATATGTATATATGCTAGAGTTATGTATTGAATGTATTTTGATAATTTGTAGATAAATCTTTAATTGATGAAAAAAGAACTGTAATTAAGGTGTGATTCTGATGATTTTATTGTGAGGATTTTCTATAATTAAGGCTACATTAGCGCTGTATAATTTGAAGTTTTGTTGGTAGCATCACCTTATCGGTTTGGACTAGTAATTCCACTATTTATAGCCAATTTCGGTAAATTAATATGTGTTTTAGGCAACTTGTGCAGTTATATCAGTTATGATCCAATGGTTTAACCCGATTTCGAAAAATTCTGAAATTCACTATTTTATCTATTTTTGTGCGATGTAGTCCACTACTTCTTTTATGCCATTTTTTTAGAAAATTCAGAAATTAACCATTTAACTAACCTATTGGTTTAGTCCATCGATTTTAGTTGATTTCAAAAAATCTAAAATCGAGTGTTTTAACAAACTTTTATGGTCTGGCCAATTTCGAGAAAATTCAAACATTATTTATTTCAGCCAACTTTGTGGGTTAACGGCCATTGTTTTATCTGTTTTTCGTTAAATTTGAAAATTAATTTTTTAAAGCTAACTTTGTGGGTTATAGTCCACATATTTAAAGCTGATTTATTTAAAGCTGATTTCGAGAAATTTTAAATTTAAGTGTTTGACAACTTTTTATGCATGTCCACTGTTCCGCCTATTTTGAGAAAAATTAAGAAATTCACTTTTTAAGCTACTTTGTGGGTTATAGCCTCATCGTAGTTAGCTAATTTCGGAAAATTTTGAATTTAAGTGTTTGATTGAATTTTTGAGATTATGATTTTGAGATGTGTTTTCTAATTTTGTGGATATAGTCCACAATTTTTAGCTGATTTCGAGCAATAATTAATTAAAGTGTTTCAGCCAATATTTAGGGTTATAGTCCATAGTTAGCCAATTTTAATACGATTCAAAAATAGATTATTTAAGCTAATTTTGTGGGTTATAATTCACCGTTTTTAGTTGATTTTGTGAAACTCTGAATTATAGTGTTTTAATAATCGTTCCAGAAGGATGAATTTCTTGTTGTAGGATCTTTGTAAATAATGGGTAACATTGTGATTGTGAGTTTTGGTAAATGAGCATATATGAAATGTTGAAGTTTCCATCATGTATCAGACTCTAAGAATTAGATATTAATCCAATTTTGTGGACAGTAAAGGATTTGTTTTTACGAATGCGTTAGATTTCAGGATAAGATTTTAGTTATTTAAGGTAAATGATCTGTTCCCGATGTGGTGTTCTTTTGAGATTCATACATATGAATTATTTGGAATCATATGTATAAATACTGTGATGGATATGATTAACCAAAGATTAATTTAATTAGTTGACCGATATAATGGAAAAGAGAGTACCTTTAATGTGTAAATGCTTAAATTTTGAGGACAAAATTTCTTAAGCTGGGGAAAATTCCGACGTCCAAAATTTTATTAGGAAATTAAGTTATTTTTATCATAAGACTTGAATTTTGTGCATTTAATTAAATTGAAGAGAAGGCTTATTGAGTGTGGTCTCACGAAAATCAAAACATGTTCACGGATGATTCTAATATGTGGCATACTTGGATTCGAACCGATATTTGAGTTTTGGGCAAGTATCAGATTTTTTTTTGGTTTGTAATTGTGTATATAAGTATAGGGTACCGATCCGGTGAGAACCGTTCTCACGATAAGCTTCGTGAGAACTCCACGCCTATCCATCCTATGGATAATCCGAACCGTTCATATTGTTTAACATAACTAAATTAGTCTAGAAATATAAAATCAAGTCATTTGATATTCATTTGTCCATGCATCATGTCACTATAAAAAATAACGCTTTTTCAGCCACACAATTTGTAACACTTCAATTCATGGGCAATCGAATCTCAAATGACTTGATTTCTCATCCATAGACTAATTGAGTCGTGTAGATCAAAATGAACGGTTCAGATCTTTCAACTAATGTCCCAAACAAAAGTTCTCACGTGGTTCTCACCAAAAGAGTTCTCACTCGATCATTTCCCTATAAGTATATATGCTAGAGTACTATATTGAATGTATTTTGATAATTTGTAGTTAAATTTGTAACTGATGGTAAAATAACTGTAATGAAGGTGTGATTCTGATGACTTTATTGTGAGGATTTTTGATAATTAAGGATTAGTAGCACTGTATAATTTTAAAATTTGTTAGTAGCATCTCCTCATTGGGTTGGACTGGTAACTCCCCTATTTTAAGCCAATTTGAAGACATTAATATAAGTGTTTTAGGCAATTTGTGCGGATTATATCGGTTATTGTCTAATGTTTTTAATTATTTATTATAGTCAACCTTGTGGATTAACGACCATTGTTTCTTCCGATTTTTGTAAAATTTGAAAATTCACATATTTAGCTAACTTTGTGGGTTATTGTCCCCCTTTTTAAAGCTAATTTCAAGAAATTATAAATGTAAGTGTTTTATCCAACTTTTTATGGATGTGCACTGGTTTTTTGCCTATTTTGAGAAAATTAAGAAATTCACATTTAAAGCTAACTTTGTGGGTTATAACCCCATCGTAGTTAGCTGATTTCGGAAAATTTTGAATGTAAGTATTTGATTCAACTTTTATGAGTGATATTCTCGTCGATTTCGAGAAAATTCAAAACATATGAATTTTAGCTAACTTTGTGGGTTAAAGACCACTGCATTTGTCCCTTTTTAATACAAAACTTATGAATTCAGCTTTTGGAGATTATGATTTGGAAATTTTGAAAATTAATTATTTTTTGCTAATGTTGTGGGTATAGTCCAAAGTTTTTACCAGATTTTGAGAAATAATAAATTTAAGTGTTTCAACCAATATTTAGTGTTATAGTCTATAGTTAGCCAATTTCAATAAGATTCAGAAACTTATTATTTTAGCTAATTTTGTGGGTTATAATTCACCATTTTTAGTTGATTTGCGAAATTCTGAATTAACGTTTTTAACCATTGTTCTAGAAGATTGAATTTCTTATTGTAGGAACTCTGTATCTATTGAGTAACATTGTGATTGTGAGTTTTGGAAAATGAGCATATATGAAAATTTGAAGTTTCCATCGTGTATCAGACTCGGAGAATTAGATATTAATCCAGTTTTGTGGATATGAAGGAATTGTTTTCTTTTACGGATGCATGTTTAGAGATGAGCTTTTAGTTTTTTAAAGTAAATGATCAGTTTCCTGTGTGGTGGTCTTTTAAAATGTATACGTCTGAATTATTTGGAATTTTGGATTTAATGGAGTCATATGTTCAAAATTTGTGATGGATTTGGTTAACCGAAGATTACTGTAATTAGTTGAACGATATATTGGAAAGAGAGTATCTGTAATATGTAGATGTTTGAATTTCGAGAACAAAATTTCTTAAGGTAGGGAAAATTGTGACATCCCAAACTTTATAAGGAAATTAGATAATTTTTTTCATAAAACATGAATTTTGTGCATTTAATTAAATTGGAGAGAAGGCTTATTGAATGTGGCCTCACGAAAGCCAAAACATGTTCACGGATGATTCTAATAAGCGGCGTACTTGGTATCGAACCGATATTTGGGCAAGTATCAGATTTTTTGGTTTGTAATTGTGTATATAAGTATATATGCTAGAGTTATGTATTGAATGTATTTTGATAGTTTGTAGTTAAATTTGTAATTGATGGTAATAGAACTGTAATGAAAGTGTGATTGTGATGACTTTATTGTGAGTTTTTTAATAATTAAGGCCATAGTAGTAACTGTATAATTTGAAATTTTGTTAGTAGTATCATCACATCGGGTTGGACTATAAGTGTTTTAGGCATCATCATCATATAAGTGTTTTAGGCAACTTGTGCGAGTTACGTTGGTTTTGGTCGATTGTTGTAGCCAATTTCAAAAAATTTCTGAAATTCACTGTTTTAGCTAACTTTGTGCATTGTAGTCCACTACTTTTAAGTCATTTTTTTTAGAAAATTCAGAAATTAACCATTTAACAAAACTTTTGGGTTAGCCCATAAGTCATAGTTGATTTCAAAAAATCTAAATTAAGTGTTTCAACAAACTTTTATGAGTTATGGTTTGGCCAATTTCGAGAAATTCAAAAATTATTTATACAAGCCAACTTTGTGGGTTAACGGCCACTGTTTTATCCAATTTCTGTGAAATTTGAAAATTCACTTTTTTAAGCTAACTTTGTGGGTTACAATCCACATTTTTAAAGTTGATTTTGAGAAATTGTAAATTTCAGTGTTTTAAGCAACTTTTTATGGATGTCCACTGTTTTTTGCCTATTTTGGAAAATTACGAAATTCAAATTTTTTATAGCTCCATCATAGTTAGCTGATTTTGAAATTTTTTGAATTGAAGTGTTTGATTCAACCTTTGGAGATCATGATTTTGAAAATTTTGAAAAATCATTATGTTTGCTAATTTTGCTAAGCTTGTTGTCCGGAGTTTTTTGCTGATTTCGAGACATAATAAATTTATGTGTTTCAGCCAATATATAGGGTTATAGTCTATAGTTAGCCAATTTCAATAAGATTCTTCAATTATTATTTTAGCTAATTTTATGGGTTATAATTCTCCTTTTTTTAGTTGATTTTTGTGAAATTCTGAATTGAAGGGTTTTAACCATCGTTTTAGAAGGTTGAATTTCTTATTTTTGGATCTTTGTATATAACGAGTAACATTGTGATTGGGAGTTTTGGAAAATGAGCATATAAGAAAGTTGAAGTTTCCATCATGTATCGGACTCATAATTAGATATTAATCCAATTTTGTGGATATTAAGCAATTGTTTTTTACGGATACATGTGCAGATATGAGGATAAGATTTTAGTTATTTAAGATAAATGATCAGTTCCCTATGTTGGTGTTCTTTTAAGATGTATGCATATGAATTATTTTGAACTTCAGATTAAATGGAGTCATATGTATAAATACTGTGATGGATTTGGTTAACTGATGATTACTTTAATTAGTTGAACTATATAATGGAAAGAGAGTATCTTTAATGTGTAGATGTTTAAATTTCGAGAACAAAATTTCTTATGGTGGGGAAAATTGTGACATACCAAACTTTATAAGGAAATTAGATAATGTTTTTCATATGACATGAAATTTGTGCATTTAATTAAACTGAAGAGAAGGCTTATCGAGTGTGGCCTGATGGAAGTCAAAATATGTTCACGGATGATTTTAATAAGCGGCGTACTTGGTATCGAACTGATCTTCTAGTTTTGGGCATGTATCAGATTTTTTGGTTTGTAATTGTGTATATAAGTTTGTAAGTGTATATGCTAGAGTTATGTATTGAATGTATTTTGATAATTTATAGTTTAATTTGTAATTGATGGTAAAAGAACTGTATTGTTGGTGTGTATTGATGGTGTGATTATGATGACTTTATTGTGAGGATTTTTGATAATTAAGGCTAAATAGCACTGTATAATATGAAAATTTGTTAGTAGCATCACCACATCGGTTTGGACAAGTAACTCCCCTAGTTTTAGCCAATTTCAAGACATTAATATAACTGTTTTAGGCAACTTTTGCGGATTATATCGGTTACGGTCCAATGTTAGCCAATTTCAAAACAATTATGAAATTCACTGTATTTGCTAACTTTGTGCATTGTAGTCCACTACTTTTAAGCCAATTTTTAGAATATTCTGAAATGAACCATCTAACTAACCTTTTGGGTTAGTCCATCAGTTTTAGTTGATTTCAAAAATCTAAAATAAAGTGTTTTAACAAACTTTTATGAGTTGTGGTTTGGCCATCGAGAAAATTCAAAAATTATTTATACAAGCCAACTTTGTGGGTTAACGACCACTCTTTTATCCGATTTTTGTAAAATTTGAAAATTCACTTCTTTAGCTAACTTTGGTGGGTTATAGTCCACATTTTGAAAGCTTATTTCAAGAAATTGTAAGTTAAAGTGTTTTAGCCTACATTTTATGGATGTTCCACGGTTATGGTCCAATGAACATTCTGAAATTCACTATTTTAGCTTTGTGCGTTGTAGTAGTCCACTACTTTTAAGCCAACTTTTAGAAAATTCAAAAATTATAACCATTTAAGAAATCTAAAATTAAGTGTTGTAACAAAAAGCTTTATGAGTTATGGTCATGCCAATTTCGAGAAAATTCAAAAATTATTTGTTTTTGTCAATGTTGTGGATTAACGGCCACCGTTTGATCCGATTTCTATAAAATTTGACAATTCACTTTTTTTAGATAACTTTGTGTTATAGTCCACATTTTTAAAGTTGATTTCGAGAAATTGTAAATTTAATTGTTTTTAGGCAGCTTTTTATGGATGTCTACTGTTTTTTGCCTATTTTGCGAAAATTAAGAAATTCACTTTTTTATAGCCCCATCATAGTTAGCTGATTTTGAATAATTCTAAATTTAAGTGTTTGATTCAACCTTTGGAGATTATGTTTTTGAAAAATTCAGAAAATTATTGTGTTTGCTAATTTTGTGGTATAGTCTACAGTGTTTTGCTGATTTCGAGAAATAATAAATTTAAGTGTTTCAGGCAATATTTTAGGTTATAGTGATGATGACATCAGTTCTAGACGATTTTGGTGTTTCTATTAGTGCAAACATAGTCTAGGATGGCTACTCCAGTAGCATAATTATCTTTATTTCAACAATTTTTATTTGTTTTTTGGTATTTTAGCCATTTGTAGTAGTTTGCAATTTGCACCCTTTATTTTCTGCATTAGAATATTTTGGAGATTTGTATTGAGAATTTGTTTTGTGCCTATATAAAGACCTTGAGAATAATGAGAATGTATGCTATTATTGATTAAAAGATTATCGTGTGTTGAGTTATTGCTCTTCATTCTCCTCTTGCGTGTGAGAGCATAAGAGAACATTAGGGTTTGTGAGAAATCCTAAGAAAGTATTAGGGTTTGTGAGAAGCTCTAACTACACCCTCAAATTCCCAATCTTATTTTAAACCCTAACCCTAATACTCTCTCTCCTTCTTCCTCCTACACCCCACTACCTGAACCTTCAATCGTCGCCTCGCCCTTTCCAATTGACCACACCAAATTCCCCCCTTCTCTTCGTCGTTGTCGACCCCTCGCCGTCATCAACTACTTCGCTGCTTTCCTCTCCCCTTACTCCCCATCTCCCGAAACGACAACCATGCCGCCACCTCATCCCCACCGTCAGCCTGTTCCCCCCGACGCCCTGCCAGTGCGACGACCGTTCGACCATACCCGACGCCCCACCGTTTGTTGTCTTACCGCAATCCCATCAGCAGCTTCACAGCACCCGACCACCTCTTCTAGTGCAGACGGCCCCCGTGATGTGAATATTTGCAAGTGTACAAAATCGCAACAAGTAGTATAGTAAAGTGAATAGAGTGCCGAACCCACAGGGACCAGATATTTTTTTGAGTACCGATATTACTAGATTAATCACTATTTGGAAGATCAAAATTTATAAATGATAAAACAACTAAATTAAATTAATCTAATTAAAGCTAACTAAATTTGTGAAGATGAAGAGGGCTGTGAAACAGTGAAGCTCTTGTAATTTGTTAATGGTAAAATTAGTTCTAGGGCTCTTGATTTCACCTCGTTTATCACACACACAAATTGTAACTCCTTATGAATAAAGATATTATCTTTACAAGTTGTAGACCAAAATCCTAAAAATATTAACCACTCTATCCACGTAGTCTAAAAATTATTCTCAACTAATTGTTTGCCTGTACATCAAATTATTAATTGAAAATTTGGATTTCTTAATGGTCACGTCCTCCAATAACGGTGTTTAATTTTTATTAGCCACAAATCACCAGTTCGGTCTCTTCATGATTTAAAAGGTCATACAAATGTCTATCCACCACTTGTACGCATATAAATAATAAAAATCAAAACATACCTATGGAAAAATAGAACAATAATAAGGAATTAAAATTGTGTTCTACAAAACTAGGCTACATCTTAGCCTCTATAACAATTAATTTAGTTCATGTTCAAAATACAACTAACAGAAATTATTTGGGATTGCATCAAAAAAATTAGAGAAGAAGAGATACAAAAAGAAATAAAAATAATGCAAACCGAACTCCTCTATTTCTGTCTTAAAATCCGAAGCAAAAAACAGCCGCAGTCCACGTCAGCCGCGGTCCACGTCAGCTGCAGTCTCGTCGATGCCACGTCAGCTCTGCAGAGCCGTCACGTCGCTCTGGAACTCGCGCCTGTCAACTCGGCGCAGGTGCCACGTCAGCCGTCTGCTTCTCTCTATCTCGCCCTTTGCATCTTGAAGTGCGAACCAAAGATGAAGAAGCCAGCCAAAGCAAGCATTGTCTGAGTCACATGCGCTGCCTTCTCTCCCTTTTCGATTTCGCCCCACACGCTCTCTTTTACTTTTTTTTTCCTTTTTTTTCTTTTTTTTAATTTTTTGTTTTTAGATGTAGCCGTCACCTCTTACTTGAGTTGTATGTCCTTCATATGCATTTATAGAGAACGGGAAGAGCAATTAGGGTTTGCACTTTTGCAGAAAACTCCACTCTTTCCATTTATTTCCTTCCTTTTTAATCCAGATATTTATTTCTTTCTCTGTTCTTCTTCTTTTTCCTTTTTTTGCCAACACGTGCTGCTGCATACACAAATTAAGACCAGAATTTAGGATTTAAATAAAATAAAATAAATTAGTTTAAAATAAATTAAACTAACTAAAAATCATATTAGCTCATTAAAATCCTTTTAAAATTATTTATCGCACTTTTACTCAACAAAACAATAAAAATTTATAAATCCATAGTTTTGCTTCGTTTGTTGATTTTTTTCACAAATCTTCACTTTTTGCATCAAAAATATTATTTCTTCAAAAATAATTAATTAATTGAAATCTTATAGAAATAAGATGAATTATAGACAATATCAACGAAAACAAGCAATTTTAATTGGTAAATGAGTACAAATATTTGTATATAAATTAGACACATCACTCCGCCTTGCGACACAATCATCGGAGCCACCCTCGTCAGCCGCTGCCTCGATCCCGATTGCCCATCAGCACCAATCCAAGCTTTTGGCCACCTCTCCATTGCAACACGTTCATCGAACCCCGATAACTTCATTCCATTCTCCTTTATTTATGGTACCGTTTTTCTTCCATAGAATATTATTTGAATTATCTGTCGTCCACAAATATTGAGTGTGTGCTTTTACTTACCGATTAGCGTACAAATCATTATTGAATATCTTATTTGTTAATAACACTCAAGTATATTTGTTGATTGTTAAGCTTGACTCTTGAATTGGGACTATGAACGTATTCAATTGCTTGAAAATCCATCAAACCTGTTATTAGTTAAATTTCTAACTTAATCTACATAACATGCTGGTAAACAGTAAACTTAATCTTTTAATATCCTTGGAAATTCTCTGCTTAGGGTTAAGTTTACATCATATAGTCTACAATAAGATTCATCAATTGATTATTTTAGCTATTTTTGTGGGTATTAATTCTTTGTTTTTAGTTGATTTTGCGAAATTCTGAATTAAAGTGTTTAACCCTCGTTTTAGAATGATGAATTTCTTATTGTAGGATCTTTTGTATATAACGAGTAACATTGTGATTGCGAGTTTTGGAAAATGAGCATATATGAAAAGCTGAAGTTTCCATCAAGTATCGTACTCGTAGAATTAGATATTAATCTAATTTCTTGGATATTAAGGAATTGTTTTTTACGGATGCATGTGCAGCTTTCAAGATAAGATTGTAGTTATATTAGGAAAATGATCAGTTCCCTATGTTGGTTTTCTTTTAAGATGTATAGAACTTCAGATTTAATGGAGTCATATGTATAATACTGTGCTGGGTTTGGTTAATCGAAGATTACTTTAATTAGTTGAACAATATAATGGAAAGACAGTATCTTTAGAGTGTAGATGTTTAAATTTCGGGAACAAAATTTCGTAAGGTAGCGAAAATTGTGACACCCCAAACTTTATAAGGAAATTAGATAATTTTTATCATAAGACATGAATTTTGTGCATTTAATTAAATTGAAGAAAAGGCTTATTGAGTGTGATCTCACGAAAATCAAAATATGTTCATGGATGATTCTAATATGTGGCGTACTTGGATTTGAACCGATATTTGAGTTTTTGGGCAAGTATCAGATTTTTTTTGGTTTGTAATTGTGTATATAAGTATATATGCTGGAGTTCTGTATTGAATGTATTTTGATAATTTGTAGTTAAATTTGTAACTGATAGTAAAATAACTGTAATGAAGGTGTGATTCTGATGACTTTGTTGTGAGGATTTTTGATATTTAAGGCTATAGTAGCACTGTATAATTTGTCTATTTATTAGTAGCATCATCTCATCGGTTAACCTGTGCGGGTTATATCGATTATGGTCCAATGTTGTTAGCCAATTTCGAAAAAATCCAAAATTCACTGTTTTAGCTAACTGTTTGCGTTGTAGTCCACTATTTGTAAGCCAATTTTTAGAAAATTCAGAAATTCACCATTTAACTAACCTTTTGGGTTAGTCCATCAGTTTTAGTTGATTTCAAAAAATCTAAAATTAAGTGTTTCAACAGACTTTTATGAGTTATAGTTTGGCCAATTTCAAGAAAATTCTAAAATTATTTATATAAGCCAACTTTGTGGGTTAACGGCCACTGTTTTATCTGATTTTTGTAATATTTGAAAATTCACTTCTTTACCTAACTTGGGTGTTTTAGCCAACTTTTTATGGATGTCCACTGTTTTTTTGCATATTTTGAGAAATTAAGAAATTCACTTTTTATGTTAACTTGGTGGGTTATTGCCCCATCTTAGTTAGCTGATTTCAGAAAATTGTGAATTTAAGTGTTTTATTCAACTTTTGGATATTATGATTTTGACAAATTCGAAAATTCATTATCTCCGCTAATTTTGTGGCTATTGTCCACATTTTTAGCTGATTTCAAGAAATAATAAATTTAAGTATTTCAGCCAATATTTAGGGTTATAGTCTATAGTTAGCCAATTACAATAAGATTCATACATTGATTGTTTTAGCTAATTTTGTGGGTTATGATTCAACGTTTTTAGCTGATTTTGCGAAATTCTGAATTTAAGTGTTTTAACCATCGACCTAGAAGGATGAATTTCTTATTGTAAGATCTTTTGTATATAACGAGTAACATTGTGATTGTGCATTTTGGAAAATGAGTATATATGAAAACTTGAAGTTTCTGACATGTATCGGACTTGGAGAATAGATATTAATCCAATTTTGTGGATATTAAGGAAATGTTTTTTTCCGGATGCATGTTCATATTTCTGGATAAGATTTTAATTATTTAAGGTATAAGATCTGTTCCCGATGTTGGTGTTCTTTTAATGTGTATACCGATGAATTATTTGGAATTTCGGATTTAATGGAATCATATGTATAAATACTATGATGGATTAGGTTAACGGAAGATTACTTTAATTAGTTGAATGATATAATGTAAAAAAGTATCCTTAATGTGTAGATGTTTAAATTTCTTGGACAAAATTTCTTAAGGTGGGGAAATTTGTGACATCTCAAACTTTATAAGGAAATTAGATAATTTTTCTCATAAGAAATAAGAATATTGTGCATTTAATTAAATTGAAGGGAATGCTTATTGAGTGTGGCCTCACGAAAGTCAAAATATGTTTACGGATGTATCTAATCAGTGGCGTACTTGGTATCGAACCGATTTGAGTTTTGGGCAAGTATCAGATTTTTCGGTTTCTAATTGTGTAAGTATATATGCCAGAGTTATGTATTGAATGTATTTTGATAATTTGTTGATAAATTGAATGTATTTTGATAATTTGTTGTTAAATTTGTAATTGATGGCTAGAGAACTGTATTGATGGTGTGATTTCGATGACTTTATGGTGATGATTTTTGGTAATTAAGGGTATAGTGTGGTTGTATAATTTGAAAATTTGTTAATAGCATCACCTCATCGGGTTGGACTAGTAACTCTACTGTTTTTAGCAAATTTCAAGAAATTAATGCAAGTGTTTTAGGCAACTTGTGCAGATTATATTGGTTCTGGTCCAATGTTTTTTTACGGTTTCTAAAAAATTCTGAAATTCACTATTTCAGCTAACTTTGTGCGTTGTAGTTGTCCACTATTTTGAAGACAATTTTTAGAAAATTAAAAAAGGGAAATGCTCAGTTGAAAACGCAAATGTCTGTGAAAACGTGGAAAACAACTAAGACAACGGCCTAGGTTATAATCCATTATAACTGAGCATTTCCCAACTAAGACAACGGCCTAGGTCGTTTTCACGTTTTCACAGACATTTGCGTTTTCAACTGAGCATTTCCCATTAAAAAATTAACCATTTAACTAACTTTTAGGGTTAGTCCATCGGTTCTAGTTGATTTCAAGAAATCCAAAATTTAGTGTTTTAACTAACTTTTATGTGTTATGGTCTGGCCAATTTCAAGAAAATTCGAAAATTATTTGTTTTTGTCAACTTTGTGGGTTAACGGCCACTGTTCGGATTCTGTAAAATTTGAAAATTCACTTTTTTCTAGCTAAATTTGAAAGTCCACTTTTTTAAAGGTGATTTTGTGAAATTGTAAATTTAATAAGTGTTTTAGGCAACTTTTTATGGATGTCCACTGTTTTTTTACCTATTCTGGGAAAAATTAAGAAATTCACTTTTTAAAAGCCCGGTCGTAGTTAGCTGATTTTGGAAAATTCTGAATTTAAGTGTTTGATTCAACCTTTGGAGATTATGATTTTGAAAAATTCAAAAAATCATTATGTTTGGTAATTTTGTGGGTATAGTCCACAATTTTTCGTTGATTTCGAGAAATAATAAATTTAAGTGTTTTAGCCAATATTTAGGGTTATAGTCTATAGTTAGCTAATTTCAATAAGATTCAGGAACTGATTATTTTAGCTAATTTTGTGGGTTATAATTCACCGTTTTTAGTTGATTTGCGAAATTCTGAATTAACGTTTTTAACCATTGTTCTAGAAGGTTGAATTTCTTATTGTAGGATCTCTGTATCTATTGAGTAACATTGTGAAGACATCTCGGTGCCATATTTATCAGACTTGGCGAATTAGATTTTAATCCAAATTTGTGGATATTAAGGAATTGTTTTTTACGAATGCATGTTCATATTTCAGGATAAGATTTTAGTTATTTAAGGTAAATGATTAGTTCCTTATATTGGTTAACGGAAGTAACATAATTCCTCCTAAGACTCGACGAATCAGTCCTCACCACTCTACCCCTCCATAATGCGAAGAGTCCCAGGGGTCCACCAGATCCGATCAAGCAAAAGGACGCCGTCCTCCGATGCCTCCGAAAGATGGAAGATCGTCTAGCACTGCTGAAGCAGGAAGAAGAAAAACATGAAAGAGGATACCATCCCGTCGGACCCCCATTCTCCAAGAAGATCATTGAGGCTTCTGTCCCTGTTAACTTCAAGATCCCAACCTTTGAATCGTACAACGGGAAAACCAATCCGGCAGACCACATTGAGAGTTTTAAAACCCTCATGATGATCCACCAAGCATCCGACTCCTTCCTCTGCAAGACTTTCTCAGCAATCCTGAAGGGATCCACACGGGAGTGGTTCTCTTGACTTTCTCCAGGGTCCATCTTCTCATTCGATCAACTTGAGGAGCTCTTCCTCAAACACTTCATCACCAGCTGCAAGACAAAGAAGACAAGTGCCTCCCCACTTGACTTGAACCAAAGAGATCCACACGGGAGTGGTTCTCTTGACTTTCTCCAGGGTCCATCTTCTCATTCGATCAACTTGAGGAGCTCTTCCTCAAACACTTCATCACCAGCCGTAAGACAGAGAAGACAAGTGCCTCCCTACTTGACTTGAACCAAAGAGACGTAAAGTCCCTCAAGAGTTATGTTTGGCGCTTCACAGCCGAGTCTCGGTTCATCCCCTCACTCAACTCTGCCATAGCCATGGCTGCCTTCAGGCACAATGTAAATCATGATTACCTTAAAGCCTCTCTTGTCAAAAGTCGAGAAGTACATCCGAGTGGAGGATGCTATTCGACCTCAACAACAGAAGATGACCTTATCCGGGAACACACGGAAGAGCACCAACGAAGACGAACCCAGTAAGTGCCAGAAAGATGTCACAGGCCAGCGTCGTCCACCCCCAATACCTCGATTTGAAAAGTATAATCCGCTTAATGCCAGCATCTTTACAGTCCTCATGGAAGTGGACAAGGAAGGACTCCTTCGACCTCCTCCCAAGATGAACGCCCCAAGTGGTAGAAGAGGTAGGAACAAGTGGTGCGAGTTTCCACTGTCGAGCCCTCAAAGACGAGCTAGAAGCCCTGCTCCGATGGGGGTACCTCACCAGGTTCGCCCAAAGGAATGACACCGAACCTCCTCCAAAAAGCGACCAAAAAAATCAACCGAGTCCCAAGGCTCGAGGCGCATGGAAATATTCCACTCATTCCATGGGGGACCTATGGGGGGTCATCTAACTCCTCCAGGAAAGCGTTTTCTCTGAGAAGTGAACTCAGTGCATAATATCCTCCCTTCCCAAGAACTCGCGGGTCTCGATTACATTTTCAGACTAAGACCTTGAAGGTGTTCGAACACCTCACTGCGATGCACTAGTAATCAACATATATTCGGTCAATCATGAGGTGTGCCGCGTCCTGGTAGATAACGGCAGTTCAGTAAACCTCATCTTTCTGAATGTATTCGAGGGCCTCAAGCTCAAGCTAGACCGTCTCAAGCCCGTTGGGTACACTCTCCATGGATTCTCCGGAGCCCCAGTTCTAATTGAGGGAACAGTCATCCTTGACGTAGCTGTGGGGAAAGCTCCAACTAGCTGCACGGAAGCATTCGATTTCATAGTTGTCGACATGAAGTCTGCCTACAATGCCGTCTTTGGTCTCCTGGGCTAGCAACTCTTCATGCGGTTGCCTCAGCCTACCAGACGAAGATGAAGTTCCCTACAGCAGCAGGGGTAGGGGAAGCCAAGAAACTGCTCGGGCATGTTATGGAGCTCCCCCAAGAGCAAGGACAGGCCAGCTCTGAACCCTTAGAAGAACTAGCAGAAATTCCCTTCTCCCAAGAGGACCAAGCCAAGTGTCTTCGGGTGAACAAGGCACTCCCACATCAAGTTAAGGAGCAACCCGTCACTTGCATTAGGGAGATCCAGAATCTTTTTGTTCGAACACCGAGCGCCCGATGAAGTACAATATGGGCGCTTAACGCCCTCCCCAAGTAGTTAGCTTCAAACATGTAGTAAAGACTGACAATTATAACGGTCACAACATGTAATAAAGGCTAGCATCAAAGCAGTCGCTTAGTTTTAATCTTCAATAAATTTTCAGTCTTTTCCTTCGTAAATTTTTTGTACAAGTCCATCGGATGCAAACAATGAGTTAGACATATGGATCACCTCCGAGCCACATTATCCTTCACTAAGCACTCCAACGGACAAGTGCAGGATCCATTCATAATCTATAGAGTAGCACGGGCACACTTGTCCCCGAGTAAGTGTGTAGGGTATATCTCGTCGTACGAGTGCCTAACCATGGACACATGGTTCACAGAGCCGCTCTACCCACATGCTCCCGAGCAGGTGTGTGGGGTTCGGCTTGCCACTCGTGTGCTCCTAAAAATAGTCGTCACCTTGTTCGGAGTCCATTCGTGGTTCATAGGGCCACGTTAGCTACTTGCTCCAGAGCAAGTATGCAGAGTTTGACTCAACGTTCGAGTGCTCTTGAAACAACCTTGGACAAGTGCGGAGTCCACTGATGGTTCATAGAGCCGCTCTTGCTACATGCGCCCGAGCAGGTGCGCGGGGTTCGGCTCGCCATTTGAGTGCTGCCAAAATTCGTCGTCAGCTTGTTCGGAGTCAATTCACAGTTCATGTGGCTACTTTAGCTACTTACTCTCGAGCAAGTATGCGGAGTTTGGCTCGCCGTTCGAGTGCTCCTAAAACAATACTGGATAAGTGCGGAGTCCATTCATGGTTCATAGAGTTGCTCTAGCCACATGCTCCCGAACAAGTGCACGGGGTTCAATTCGCCATTCGAGTGCTCCCAAATCTCGTCGTCACCTTGTTCGGAGTCCACTCACGGTTCATAGGGTCACTCTAGCCACTTGCACCCGAATAAGTGTGCGGGGTTCGGCTAGCCATTCGAGTGCTCCTAAAATAACCCCGGTTGAGTGCAGAATCCATAGAGCCGCTCTAGCCACTTGCCTCTGAGAAAGTGTGCGGGGAACTACTCGCCATTCGAGTGCTCCCAAAACTCAGTGCAACATGTTCGGAGTCAATACTCATGGTCCTTAGAGTGGCCTTATCAACATGCCTCACCTCCTGAACGGCTCCCTCCTACAGCTTGGTGATGCTCTTCATCCCGCTCACCTCCTGAGTGACCATCTTCCAAACGAGTTCGGACCTCAACTCACCCCTAGAGTTGCTCTTCAAACTCGCCTTCCGAACGACTCTCTCCTAGACCCTGGTGTGCTCTTCACCCAGCTCACCTTCTGAGTTGCCTTCTTCCAAACGAGTTCGGAGCTCAACTCACCCCTAGAGTTGCTCCTCAAACTTGCCACCTGAACGACTCTCCTAGAGCCTGGTGATGCTCTTCATCCTGCTCGCCTTCCGAGCGGCTTTCTTCCAAACGAGTTCGGAGCTCAACTCTTCTCTAAAGTTGCTCCTCAAACTCGCATCCCGAGCGACTCTCCGAGCGCCTGGTGATTTTCTTCATCTCGCTCACCTCCCGAGCAGCCTTCTTCTTCCACAACGAGTTCAGAGCTCAACTCTTCCCTAGAGTTGCTCCTCAAACTCGCCTCCCGAACGACTCTCTTCTAGACATCCTCTCGAGTGGCCATCTTCAGCAGCAACGGGTTTGTTTGATTCCGAACACCGAAGCTCTTCTCAACTTCACAAAGCTAAGGATATTGCTAGCCCATTTTGACCATAAAGATGGATGATTCTTCAGGTGACTCCTGAAGAGAAATTGTAGATCTTCGAGTCACCTTCGAAAAGAGGGGTCACATGTTCCAATCGGACCTTTGTAGCACTGGAAAAGTGGGTTACAATATAGTTGCCTAAGCATTGTGGCAGTTCGAAGTCGCGTGCCAAGCAAATGTGCCCCCGATCGAAAATGGAGCAAAACTCTGTTGAACGGTCAACGTGAAAATGCTACGTGTCAGCTATAGAAAATGCCACAATAGCTCGGTAGCATGCTCCGAGCAAATGAGCTCCCAAGCACCAAGAAGTGAAAAAAAAGTTGACCGGGTCAACGGTCAACACCACGTGGCGATCAGCTGAAGCGACGCCATGCGTGTCGAACAACACTGCCACCGAACGAAAATGGCAAAAAAAATTCTCCTCCCAATCCACGCTTGATCTTTGATTAACGTCTGAGTTACGCTAAAAAAAAACTAGTTCAACAGTCAACACAACGTGGCGATCAGCTGAACCGTCGCCACGCGTGCCAAACAACCCTGCCACCAAACGAAAATGCCAAAAAAGTTTCTCTTCCCAATCCGCGCTCGACCTCGATCAGCGGCTGAGATTCTAAAAAAAGTTGACCAAGTCAATGGTCAATGCCACGTGTCAGCACGCCAAACCACCGCTGGAGCTCAATGACGCACGCCGAGCATTCATGCCCCCAAGCTTGAAATGGCAAAGGACTCTGCCTCCCGATCCGTGCTCGTTCATGATCAAAGGTCGTGATTAAATCAAGATAATTTCTTTTATTTAATTCATTTATTTAATTATTAAATTGAATTAATTATTTAAAAATTCTGAAAAATATTTAAAAATTCAAAAAAATTAATTAAATATTCTTAAAATAATTATTAATATGGAATAATATTTGTAAATTCTGAAAAGATAATTATTAATTTAGAATAGTTAATTAAAATTTTTGATAATTAATTGTTAAAATTCAGAAATTGATTAAAAAATTCAAAAAATGATTATAAATTGAAATAAATTCAGAAAATTCTGGAATAGTCACAAAAAGTCCAGAAAATTCTAAAAATAATTTTGGGTATTTTAAAAGCTCAGAATAACACCTTTACACCTCGAGCAAGATTCAAACTTTCTTGAGAACTCTGATAAGTTCTGTAAACCATTAAAAACGGGCGAACTACTCCTCAAAGGTTGTGAAACTCAGTCTTCGGAAATGGGGGCTTGTGATATAGGGTAAAAATAGAAATAAATTGGAAACGTTCAAATCGGGCACGAATCTTAAAGTTTTTCAGGAGTAAAATAGTAATTTTCACTAGAAACGGGTCTATGAAGTGGGCATCTCTGAAGCCCCATAACCCAAAACAGATCTCCCTTATTGGGTTGTCCTAATAGCCCCATGCAAATGAGTCCAGATAATTTAAAAATGATTTCAACTCATGATTATCTATAAGAGATTGTTCAAAAACCTGGTCTCTTATCTAGGGGAGAGTTTAAAACTCAAATCCCCTCAACTACTCTTATCTCTTCAAGATGAAGAGATAACTGATTCAATCCAAAAACACTAGGAAGTAGAGATAAATTATTATCTTAAAACTGACCCACAAGGCGACTATAAATACCCCTCTACCTCCACTAGAGGTAATGTGTATTTTGCCACGAAATACTTTCCTTCTATTCTTGAGTTCTGACTTGAGCGTCAGAGGGTCCGTTGTTGGGATCAACCCGGTGTTTCAGACTTTTGCAGGTCAATCGGAGCGATCGTCACCATCATGATCTGATCCAACGGTGCAAACAAGTCAGATTCAGAAGTCAGCGTCAGTTGAAAGCAGTCAATACCGGTGAAAGTCAATTGTTTTAAAAATAA